>CM030789.1:12847500-17647500 GCA_018127125.1 Rhododendron griersonianum
GGGCACATCGGTAATGTTGTTTGTTTCTTCTTTGTTTGATCATTTACAAGGTGCAGAGTTTTCCCCAAGGTTGATTTTGCTATTGGGATAATTACCTTTTGGAAGTAAGGGAGTCTTGACATTCCAAAACCTACTTTCCGAATGAATCAAGTATGGACATTATGAGCTTATTGTCGGAATCGGAGGGGCTGTAGTGCACCCGCCGCACTATACGGTGTAGTGTGGCCGATCATACCATCCATCTCGGTGTGGGCGGCTTGGATTTAATCCGAACTTCTACAAATCCTAACCGTCCATTGTTCGGATGAAAATACAAGCCGTCTATTGCCAAGATGGACGACCGGATTGACCGCACTACACGTGTAGTGTAGTGCGGTGGGTGCACTACAGCACCCGCGGGTCCCTTATTGTCATGCTGTTCGGTTTAACAAATGCTCATGCTGCATTCATCGGTCTGATGAACAGAGTACTTAAAAATTATTTGGATTGGAAAATTTATTGCTTTTGTTTTTATTAAAAAAATTACTCTGCTTCTTTTGGTGTTTTTTGGTTGTCGAATCGGTGGAGAAGAGGATTCTTCTTGTAAAACAAGGTATCCGTGAGGATACAATGGTGAATGGAAGGAGGGAAAGGATGGAGAACGATTTGTAGGAGAAGGATTTGTGTGAGCTGCTGGAACTGCTATTAGAACTAGCGCGCATTTGCTTGTGGAAACAGCACCGACGTCCCATTCTGCACGTTGTGCACTTTGATTCTTGATACCTCCTTCCTTCTCTGGCCAAAAAACCGCAGAAAGCCGAGGGACTCAGCCCGTGGTACTCCCACTGGATATCCCCCTTCCAACATGCCAACAACAATATTAGCCATGCTCGGCCTCAGCATCAGGTCCTGGTGCACACCAATGGTGGATCTACATCAAGGCTACCTTGGGCTGGAGCCCAGGTGTTCTCCCAAATGAGTTTTGCGGCTTTAGCCCAACCCACCATCCCCTTATTCAACACAGCCAACCATTACCCACCATCCAAATACTCCTAATTTCGGTCAGCAGGGGCAGGGGAAACGAAACATCATTGAAAATTTGAAATCGACTCTCTCTACAAACCCCTCTCTCGGCTCTCTCTCCGATGAAATCGACTAAGAGGTTACTCCTAAACTCGACAGGAACACCGTCACGAATAGGTGCCTCAATTGCCCTCCCTTTTCCATCTGTGTGTGTGTGTGTGGATTTCTCTCTCACTCCTCTCTCTCTCTGGGGTAAGGCAAAGTAAGTGCGCATGCAGGTCTTTTACATTAGAAGTTAGAAACGTGCGTAACAAAATTACTCCTACATTTTTTTTTTTGGGTCTCGGAAAGGTGGGGTTGTGTGGTGGCCCGGTGGGAAAGGATAGAGGGATGGATTAGGTGAGGAGGTAGAAAGGGAGGAGGGGGAGTGTAGTGTTCTAATCTCAGCGGTTGAAATGAATGGCTGAGATCATACGTGAAAATGCATGTTAAAATTTGTGTGGGTAGAACTGGACCGAAAAGTTAAACCATAGATACATACTTAGAGGGATACAACTTATGAAATCTTGGGGGGAAAAGGTGCATTGTTTTATGAGACCAGGTATTGTTCTAATTTGGTCTCTATTTCTGGTAGGTGAGTCAATGTAATCGGAGTTTATGGTAATCAGTTTGATGGCTAACGATTATCGATTAACTATATGCAAATGGATAATAACGAGTCCAATGAAATTCAAAATTTGAAATTAATACTTTTCTTTGACCCTTCAAACCAAGATTTTCTCTTTCGTACATTTGATACCGAATCTGTGATGTTAATGATTCAAAAGAGGTGCCAGCTTATATAACAGAAGCTATCCTAGGTTATGTTTCTCCCTTGTGCTATCATTATTCCATCATTTGAATTTCTCGCTTAAATCGCTTTGCAAGGCTCCCTTGGAAAGAAACGAGAGGATGTGTATCACCGTGAGGGGGACGGCGCTTCTCTTCTTTTCAGTCCTTTTCGCTCTGATCTGCTGTTCACGTTGTGATTTAATAGCCGACACCTGCAAGAAAACTGACGATTCGGAACTTTGCATCTCAACCTTAAGATCTGACCCTCTCAGCAAAACTGCAGATGTCAAAGGGCTCGCCGGCATCGTTTTAAAAGTTTTACTTGTGAAAGTGAATGCTACTCTCGAATGAGCAAATTATTTATCCAAAAATTCTGAGGATCCTGTTGTAGAAGAGTGTCTCAACGTTTGCGCTTCGCAGTATGATGATGCTATATATGAGGAGATCCCTGAAGCCATTGAGAATTTGAGCAAATTTGCAGCCAATGAAGTTATTGGTGGTGCTCTTACTTGGGAGGATACATTTAATGAGGAGCCGAATGCGCGTAAATCACCCTTGACAGCTGACAATAATATGTTGATACAACTAGCTGCAGTTGCTTACAAAATTCTAGCATCGCTTGGTTAATTTCATGTTCGTTAACCAATTTCCTCCTTTGCCACATTGAATGTATAAATGAAGGAATTGATTGGTTTCTATTCCCTACTGCTCTTTCCTCTTGAATATTGACATTTTATTTGATGAATCTTAAATCTGTGAGAGCTTTTCACGGTTGTGTGAAACTCTTATTCTTCAACTGAAGTATACTTAATCATACCGCATGTAGTTGTTTGATAAAATTTATTAGCCGTTTCCATTAAGCATGTTTGCAGAAGCAACTAGGAATTTGCTTGAATACTAGACGTCGCAGACTAACCTCTCCCAACGTTGCTCATTACCAAAGTAAAAACTCCTAATCGACGAAGTACGGGTACTTCAATAATGTTGCGACTTCATGCATTTCATTTGTGTTCTGGAGGGGAATTAATGTGAACTTGTGAACCAGTATGGTTTGTTTCTTGTATTTGTTTGATCGTTTACAAGGTGCGGAGTTTTCTCTAAGATTGATTTTGCAATCGGAATACTACCATTCCAAAGTAAGGGAGAACCTACTTTCCAAATCAAGCATGGACATAATAAGCTTTCTGTCATGCTGTTCGGTTTAACAGATGCTCCTACTGCAGTCATCTATCTGATAAACAAAATACTTAAGTTGCATTTGTTTTATTTAAAAAAAAAAAAATGCTCTGCTTCTTTTGGTGTTTTTTTGGTTGTCGAATGGTGGAGAAGAGAATTTTTCCTACAAAACAAGGTAGTCAAATCCGCGAGGATCCAAGGGTAAATGGACGGAAAAATACCATCTAATTAATAAACCAACATCACAGCCATAGGCATGTGTGTGTGTGATGGAAATCTAAAATTTCTATGAGTTCTCAACCGCAAAATTAAGTTAGGAGTAAAACGAAGAAATTTTGAAATAAGGTGCCGGTATATTTTGAAATTTTGCAATACGTCCTATTAGTATGTACATGAAGAAATTTTAGATTTTGTTTGCATGAACACAGGATTTTTATTTACCACATGTATCTTCATTGAGGGGTGAAACATAATTTTTGAGGATTGGTGCAATCATGCTTTCGTAGCTGGGAAGGAGATGGAACAACTGGCACTCTGAAACTTTTAACCTTTTGAGCAGAGAAGACTAGGAGGTTTATCAGACTTGAGATGAGAATCTTCGAAAGCATGCACTTGAGAAGAGAATCTTCGAAAGCAGGTGACAACTTCTGCTCAGAATTTTATATTTTTCCCCCAAGTCAGACGACCTAGTCAAGTGCATGTCCAATGGATTTAGTAATCCTTCACAAGTCTGGATGATCACGCGGCTCAACAGCAAATAAGTTTGTTCAGCATGATGGACAATAGGTGAATATTCCTGCACTACCCCTAAAGAAAAAACATTTCAGTGAACAGGAGAAGGGAAATGAGTGTGGATAAGTAAACTTAACAACAATTCTCAAAAAACACTCCACATTGTAATAAGCAAAGTTACAAGTCTTTTAGCAAATAACCAAATTCCATCCATTTGGTATGGTCGGGTGCGTGATTGGAACTCATTTGCGATTAGACAGATGTGCATTGTGTATTGTGGGTGTTTTTTTGGTTAGGGATGCAAAAATAACCAATGTGGAGATAGATGTTGTTAAGTTTGATTATGGACTAAATAGATAATCAAATGCTGACGTGGCACATTTTGGTTATTGGTTTTGATTATTACCATTGCGGATGCTCTTAGTGATGGACAAGCCATTTATAAACTGAAAGGTAAAAAAAAAACAAAAAACAAAAAACAAATAGATGATCCAAACATAGGCTAGAGTCATAAAATAGGGCAATCAGGAAACAAACACCATAAAAGCTATTTACGTAGGCTCTATTTCATAAAGGAGGAGCCTTTGCCATGAATGCTACAATGAAGGAGGAGGAGCATCTAGCAATTAATAGGGGGAGAATTGAATCTCGATATTCAATTCTAGAATAAAAACCGCTATTCATTAATCAAGAATTAAATAAAAAATCATGGGGAATGATTCTGGTAATCAATCTAGTTTTGACCAGTCAGCCGCGCACAATTGTTGATCCAAATGCCAAACGGTTTGACCCGTATCCAAAAACCACAAACTTCTGGGCTCTAAAAAGATAAGGAAATGCCCAAAGCCCACCAGCCAAGCCGAGTCCAGTCCGACGAACTGTGGGCCTGGGTTCATGGATCCACGAGTCCATGGCCCACTCATGGCTCAGTCCGGGCAGGCGCGCGTGGTTTATGGGTCGAAGCCCAAAGCCCACATAGCGTACGCGCTCCCTCCTCCAAAAAATTTGGGTGCCCCCAAAGGGTCCAACCTTTAGGCATTTTTTGCACGTGTATGCCCATCTATGGTTTCTCCTCAAACCAATGTGGGACTAGGTGACTTTTCACCTTCTCAACTTAACCATTATAAGAGACAATTTCTCACTCATCTCTTAATAGAATTACTTTATTCTTTCATTAGTTTAAACCCCTTACTCTAAAACCCACTTGGGCCCACCTCGCGGAGTGTGAGTCCCACCAAATTCTCTTCGATTAAATTTCAATTTTCCAACATTTTTCTACGAATTAGGGGTTAGGGTTTGTGGCGATTTGTGGGGTAGTATTGTGGTGGTGATGGGGGTTGGGGGTTGTAATTAAGGGTTGCAGCGGGTGTGGGTTCAGCCGTGGCGTGGAGGTTGTAAGTGACCAGTGGTGGTGATTGATGACTGTGGTGGTGGTATCGATTCGGTGGTGGTGGTAATGAATAGTGGTGAGTGGTGGTGGTAGAGAGAGAACGAGAGTTTTTCAGTCTCCAAAGGTAAATTTTCTAAAGATTTTTGGATGCATTGCATATGCATTAGTTCCCTCAGAAAAAAGGGAAAAATTTGACGAAAAAGGGGACAAATATATTTTCATCGGATATAGTGATGAGTCCAAGGGCTATCGTCTCTATAATCCAAACACAAATAAATTTATGATTTCTCGAGATGTGATATTTGATGAAACTGCTGCGTGGAAGTGGCCGGGGAGGACAATTCCTTCCAAGAGCCAAAGTTTTTTGAGCTTGATGCTACAGGACATGAGCGAGAAACTTTGCTCCAGACCCAGGTCCAAATCAAAGCCCACAGACCAGTCCAGAGAGCTCATCATCGGATGATCTCAATCCAACAAGAAAGGTATGTTCCTTACGGGATATATATGACTCGTGTGATTTTGCCTTCTTCACTTGTGAACCACATAATTTTGAGGAAGCTGCAAAAGAAGAAATTTGGCTAAAAGCAATGAATGAAGAAATTGAAACTATTGAGAAGAATCACACGTGGGAGCTCGTTGACTTGCCCAAAGGAAAAGATGTAATTGGTCTTAAATGGGTTTACAAGACCAAGTACAAAGAAGATGGATCCATCCAAAAACACAAGGCCCGCTTAGTGGCAAAAGGCTATTCCCAACCGCCCGGAATAGACTTTAATGAGACGTTTGCTCCAGTCGCAAGGATGAAGACAATACGGACAGTTTTGGCCTCAGCCGCACAAAACGAGCTTCCCGTATATCAGCTCGATGTCAAATATGCTTTTCTCAATGGTGAACTAGAAGAAGAGGTTTATGTGGAGCAACCACAAGGCTATGTAGTCAAAGGAAAAGAAGGCAAGGTGTATCGACTTCGGAAGGCCCTCTACGGCTTGAAGCAAGCACCTTGAGCTTGGAATAGCAATATTGACAAGTACTTCTGTCAAAGTGGATTTGAAAGAAGCCGAAGCGAACCATCCCTATATGTCAAAAAATGAGGTACGCAAGGTTTTCTCCTTGTTTGCCTTTATGTTGATGATTTAATCTATACAGGCACCAATATAGCAATGCTCGAAGAATTTAAAAAAGCTATGATGAAGGAGTATGTGATGACGGATCTAGGCCTTATGAGATATTTTCTCGGCATTCAAGTAAGACAATCAAAAGGAGAGATTTTTATCTCTCAAGAAAAATATCTTGAAGATTTATTAAAGAAATTCTGCATGAACAATTGCAAACCAGTTTGCACTCCACTCTCCTTAAATGAAAAGTTACAGTTAAATGATGGAGCGGAGAAGGTTGATGCTACGGCCTACAAAAAATTGGTCGGTTCCCTAAATTATCTCACATAAGGCCAGATATCGTGTACTTAGTGAATCTCATTTCTAGATTTATGCATGAGCCGTGCAAGCTACACTATGCACCAGCCAAGCGGATCCTCCGTTATCTCCAAGGGACGAAGAAATTCGGCATCAAGTATACAAAGGAGAAAAACACAAGCTTATTGGCTACATCGATAGTGATTGGGCTGGATCAATCGACTATCGAAAGAGCACGTCTGGCTATGTATTTTGTTTGGGATCTAAAATAATTTCTTGGAGTTCTAAAAAGCAAAGGACAATTGCTCTGTCATCGGCTGAAGCAGAATATATGGCAGCTACAGATGCAACTTGTGAAGCAGTATGGCTGAGAAGGATTATGTCTGATATGGAGCATAAAGAGGAAGGTCCTACAATTATCTACTGCGACAATATATCAGCCATAGCAATGAGCAAAAATCCAATTTTTCATGCAAGGACAAAACATATCGAGCTTCGACATCACTTTATTAGAGACTTGGTGCAGAAAGGAGAAATTCAACTTGAATTTGTCAACACCAAAGAGCAGCTAACATACATCATGACCAAATCAATAGCATCAGAAAAATTCGCTCAGTTTCAAGAGATCATGAAGATTACAAATTAAGGAGGAGTGTTAGAAAAAGTAATTTGTAATCTTCTAGAATAATGTATAATAAGTATTTAAATATCTAAGTTAAAAATAATTAGAAGGGTGTAGAAGTAATAATTACATTAGAAGATATTTGTATTTAGACACATGGGTTAAAACTAGAATAGTCTAAAAGTTGTGAGAGTTTTGTAATTAGGAAGACTATTCTAGAAAACCAAAGTGGTGGAACTAGCTCTATAAATAGAGCTTCATTGTATCTTTCCTGGTGTACAATTTGGGAGCAATACAAAAAGTCTCCTTTATTACAACACTCATCTCTCATCTTCTAAACATCTACGACCTCATACATATAACCTTTTTCCTTTATTTAATCCAGCACCCCAACAGTGGGGTAGTATTGTGGTGGTGATGGGGGTTGAGGGTTGTAATTAAGGGTTGCAGCGGGTGTGGGTTCAGCCGTGGCGTGGAGGTTATTGTAGGTGACCAGTGGTGGTGATTGATGTCTGTGGTGGTGGTAATGAATAGTGGTGAGTGGTGGTGGTAGAGAGAGAATGAGAGTTTTTCAGTCGCCACAGAGAGAGAGGAAATGAGGTGGTTTGGGTTTTTTTTTTTGGATGTGAGGGGGGAGCCAGCAATTAGTCAGCATAGAATGCCAAAAAAAGAAAAAGAAAAAGAAAAAGAAAAAGAAAAAGAAAAAGAAAAAGAAAATCCAAGTTAGCAATTGGACAGATTTAGATGGCGGGTGCCTATTTTAGGGGGTTTTGTAAGTCCAGGTATTTATTTGGAAATAAAATGAAGTATGGGTGCTAATGGAACATTTGGATAACGGTTAAGGGGCGAGATGAAAATTTCTCAATAGTTAAATCAGGGTTTCTTTACAGACCCATTTTCCTCGCCACTTCTACGTCGCTTCCTCTCATTTCCGGACGTCAATGGATGACAACGTCGACTTCAATATCAATGGAGTTGATGATATCGCAGAGGTGAAGAGAATTTTTAATAGTCAGAAGGTACATTCGCAATTTGGTTTGGTTTTGTTTTACAGTAGCATTGTGGTGCATCTAACTTCTGTTTTATGGTTACTGCCCTAATACCTCTTAGTTACCGACATGCTACTCTTCGAAGCAATAACGCTCATTCATATGTGTAACGATTGACCTGGTTCAAGTTTTTACCCAGATTTGGAAACACTTCTGGTTTTGGCATCTGCTTTCACACTTGTTCTTTGGGTTTGCATATTTAGCGTCTGTGGGAAACCATTGTAGTTATGTTCAATTTAGAAGAGTTTTGAGTTGAGTTGAACAGTTCGACGAAGGTTCTCTAAATCTGGTTGCAGGGCCAAGTTATTCAACCCTATAAAGGTCAAATGCACCTTTGCATCGTTTGGTTGGTTTGGATATAAATTATCTTGAGTGGTGTCTATAATATTCCCCAATCGCATTTCCCTTTTTCAACATAACAAAATGGAAAATGATATTGGCACTTCAAAAATTGATGCATGCACTCCAAAAAACAAAGAAAAGTGGCTTTGGAATTACATTGATTTTGGGGTGCCTGTATCAATTTTTGGAGTGCTAATATCATTTCCTTAACAAAATATATATTTTATTTTACTGATGCACAAGACAACAGTGGTTAAGGACCAAAATGAGTCCCTTTTTCAGAAGAAATGATTTGAAGTATTTTCAAACTAGTAGTAATAATTATCAACACCAATACCAACAAAAAAAAAATGCTCCAAAGGAGTCGCAAGATCGATCAGAGAAAATTAGAGACAGAATTTCTAGTCATTCAAAGCTTCCATTGGGTTTGGGTTGATTTTTCTTTTTGGTCTTTTGGTTTTTTTCTTTGGTGTCTCCAAATTTCACCCCGTTTGTGGGGCTTCTCTCATCCCTGCGTGGATGGTTCTGTTACTTTCTGCTGTGCTCCGCCTGTTTGGAGTTGAGGGTTTAGTTAGAGTTGGGTGTAGTCTTTGGACGGAGTCCCCTCCTTTTGATTTCTTGATCCTTGTTTAGGGATTGAGTTTTCTCCTGATGTTCTGTTCTCTTGATCTATAATATTACCTGTTATCGTTGTCGCAAAAAAAAAAAGAAAGAGCTTCCACTGCTGACCTTAAATCAGAGACATAATTTCTAGTCATTCAAAGCTTCCACTGCTGACCTTAAATCGAAAACCACTGTCCAATTAAATGCAGCCTTTCAGTCACATTTTCATGTTTTTAAACTTCATGGCCCTCCATTTTAAAGGAGGTAAATCGCATAACTCAATTACAAGAGACTAGAAAGAGAGAGAGAGGAAAGCTACCAATTGATTGAAACCCCAATGACCTAACAGAAACCATGTTTGGCTGGTGTGAGCCCAAGACTTAAATCAGCATGGAAACCAGTCAATGACAAAATCAAGTTGAGATTAGCTTCATGGAAAAGAAGACACATATCAACTGGTGGAAGAATCACACTAATCAAGTTTGCACTAAAGTCGTTCCAAAAAAAAAGAAGAGTTTTTTTTATAAAAAAACATCCCTCAAACTATCATCAGTTTTTTTACTTAGTCCTCGAACTACCAAAATCGTTTACTTCGTCCTCGAACTATCCGATTCCAACCCATTCAGTCCAATTCCTAACGGCAGTTGAGAAAATGGACGGAAAACCGCATACTATTCATGCGTGTACTATTCATCCAAGCATTTAATTTTTTTTGGGTTATTACGGATCTTCAAAGATGATTCAAACTGCTAAGTTATTCTTAAAATATTTTTTTATGAATTCCTGAAAATAATTAGCTCAATTCGATAATGGTAAGGGTCGTTTTAGCATTCGTAGGGCGCCCTAAGAATTCTGAAACACCCTACGAATGCTGCTAAAATAGCCCTAACCTATACCGGATTGAGCTAATTTTAATCAAAAACCCATAAAAAAAATATTTTAAGAATAGCTTACCGTTCAAATCATATTTGTAGGATATGTAATGACCCATATTTGTAGGATCTATAATGACCCAAAAAAATTAAACGCTTGGATGAATATTACACGCATGAATAGTGTACGCATTTAGAAATCACAGGGGACACATTGTTATTTCTCATACGCAAGGGTATCTGTCATTAAGGCAAATCTCTGAAGGTGTCAGTGAAATTTATCCTTTCTTAATTGAGCCTTTCTTACTTATTTTTGTCATAAGCAGAATTACTTATAAATACCCCTCTGCTCTCAATTTCACTTAGTGAAATTGACTTATTTATCTTGACAGGAGAAGTTTAAAAAATTAGAAATTATGATAAAGTGATATTTTACTACTTCACTAAAAACAAGAACACACAGCCTTATGTGTGGGATTTGATCATTATACAATTTGCGATTAGAGTAACAAAGCCGATGCCTGGTTGATGAAGACTTTCATTTGGTTTTCAGGTTTCAAGTTAAAAAATGAAACTATGAATGTTGGTAATTTTAATTTTCATTAGCCAAATGCAAAACCTCACCACAACAAAATGCTTCTATGGGATCGATCCATTCGACCAAACTCTCAAGTCTAATTAATAGTCTTCAAAAACCCTGCACTTAACTCTCTTTGATCAACAACTTTTGAAACTCGTTTGCGATTGAACAAATGTGCATTATGTATTGTGGGGATTTTTTTTGGTTAGGGATTTCAAAATAACCAATGTGGAGATAGAGATTGTTAAATTTGATTATAGACAAAATAGATAATCAAATGCTGACGTGACACATTTTAATTATTGGTTTTGATTATTACCATTGCGGATGCTCTTAGTCTCTCCCTTAATTAGTCTTCCCATTAGTCTCTCCCCATTACTCTTCCCATTAGCCTCTCCCTTAATTAGTTTTGATTATTACCATTGCGGATGCTCTTAGTCTCTCCCTTAATTAGTCTTTCCATTAGTCTCTCCCCATTACTCGTCCCATTAGTCTCTCCCTTAATTAGTCTTTCCATTAGTCTCTCCCTTAATTAGTCTTTCCATTAGTCTCTCCCCACCCCATTAGTCTTCCCAATTTAATAGGAAACGATTGGTAGATTGCAGTAGAATCTAGCTCTATCTTGGTGGATGTCCGTCGCTTCATTGGGAAAAAATGACAAAATCTGATTGAAAAATTTGGAAAAACTCGATCCAACCCTTCAAGTGGGTTGAGTGATAATTCTACGGCAATCGTTGCGTTTTAATATGTAGGAGTATCATGGAGGATGACTCTCTTCGCATTAATATGTTTCAATAATGATTTCCTTCATTATCGATCTTTTGTGCGCAGAACTATTAATTCCCAGCTCTTCCCGTTGGTCTCAATTTGCCCAAGTCTTCCCAATTTACTAGGGAAATATTGGTAGATTGCAATAGAATTAATCCTCTATCTCGGTGGAGAGAGAGAGCATCATAGCTAGCTGACATCTTTACCAAAGCTTTGTCAGTTTCCAGATTTCAACAGCTCAAGTCCAAACTCATGGTCTCAGAACCTCCCATTTGTTTGCGGGAGAGTGTAAAAGATTCTAAGGATGTGGTTTCACCTGATTCCAGCTCTCCAACACAAGTGGACACGTCAACTTCCACTTGGTTACTTAGGAGTTAATTCAATTTTAGTTTCTGTTTACACCCATTTTTGGCCAAAATTAGAAAAAGGATAGAAGAATGGCCTTGGAAGTAGTTTTAGGCCTTGAGAAGTCTTATAAATCGGTCACTTGCAGAATTGGGCCTTTGGAAGAATTTAAAGTGGCCACAATTAGGCCAAATTGAGTTTGAAAATTGATTAGGCCACATTAATATTTGGAGCATGACCTAATTAGTCAAGGCCCAAATTGATTTTCAGATCTGGGCCCATTTTCAGGCCTTGGCCCAACTAATCAAAGCTCGAACTAGTTTTTCAGGCCTATTTAGCCCAATAAGGCCAATATTCGTTTTTCAAGTCTGGGCCCAGTTTTTGGATTTATTCAGGCCTAAAACTGACCAAGTCAAGGAGGCCATAAGCTGCTTAGTCATGTTTGGGAAGCAAGCTGCTCACAAGCAGCTCAAAGGCCTAGAATGTTCTTGGTTGACAGATCTGGGTAAGCTGCTCACAAGCAGCTCAAAGGCCTAGAATGTTCTTGCTGGACAGATCTAGGTAAACTGCTTACAAGCAGCTCAAGGCCTAAGTCTCACTATCCTTCAGCATGAAGCAAGGCTTAGGACACATGGCAGCCATGCATGGAGACATCCCAAGCAGCTCACAAGCAGCTTAGGCCTACACAAGCAGCTGCAAGCTGCTCAAAGGGCCTAGGGATGCTATGTTGCTGCAAATTCCTTTTGCTTTAACTGGTTTTTAGGCAAAAATGAAGCTTTTCAGACCTGCAGCCATTTTCTTGGAGTGGAGAGCAAGGCTTGGACGAATGGTAGCTTCCTATTGAAGCATTCAGAAGCAGCTCAAGCCAAAGCCTTTACCAGGATGACACTTGGCAGCCATGCATGAAGGCCTGTGGAAGTAGCTCAAGCAGCTCAAGACCTGGAACTGCTGCCTATAAATACCAGTTTTGAAGGCCTTATCAAAGGTCCACGACCATCAAGCCCATGGCTTAGCCAAATTAAATTTCAATTATCTTTCAACCATTTTTATCTTTCAGTCCAATCTAGCCCAGCCTATATTTTATTTCCTTGTACCTAAACTTCGTTAAACCGTTAATGAAGTTCATTTACCTTATCGTTCAGTCCTGTTTTCTCTTTCTTTCCATTTTTCACACGGTTAGGAAATACTAAGTCCTTATCCCGACAAGGCAAACCACGAACCACATACGGCCTCACCCCTTAGGTCGTACGCAATCGCTCGATACAATGTCAGATTGAGGCATTCAGGCCTTGATACAAAATTGGACTGCAATCCAGTCCTGGTACGCCCGCACAAGGCCTAGAACTATACTACTCGCTGTTCCTAGGTCTGTTTTTAATTTCGGAGCCAAACATTGGCACGCCCAGTGGGACCCTAATCGTTTCAAGGGGTATGATCACGCCGATTCATGTCGATTCAATACGTTGAATTGGATGTTCAGATTCGGCGTTGTGAAGAAGAAATTAGTTGGCGCTATGATAAGGTCAACGAGCTTGAAGACGAAATCAACCGTCTCGATAGAGAGAGGTATCAACTCAATCCTACAGAGGGTTGGTTTCTTGACGCACAACACTTCTACAACGATGCCATTCAAAGTCTTGAAGACGAAGTTGGCAGACTTGAAGATGAGGAACGCCAATTACGCGATGAGGTAGCCTATCTTCTTAATGCTAAGTCACATGGCTATTCAAGTGTCATGCATTCAGGTCTGCCCTTACAGCCTGAATTCCAAAATGGTGGCTTTGGTGATCCTCATACTCAGAACTTTGGGGGCCGAGTTGAAGAAAACATCAACATTCAGGCCTATACCATTGCTTCCAACGAAGAACTCTCACAAGAGTTTATTGATCCCTTGGATGCATGTTTGAATAGGCTAGAAGAATCCAACAAGGCCATTATCTGCTCTAACCAGGCCATTTTCAACTCCACCAAGGTCATTATCAACTCCACCAAGGCCATTGACAAAGCAATGGCTAAACTGAAAGATAAGTTGTCAACTCCTACTCCACCATCGGTATCGCAGTTTGACACTTTAGGCTCGAGCTCAGGCCTAAATGCGTCTAAACAAGCCTTTAGCAAGCATACCAGGCCTCCAGGCTTCTCTTAGGCCTTAACTCTTGAAAACACTGCACTCGGGGGGCAAGAAGGCCAAGGAATTACACTCGGGGGGCAAAATTCTCAGTCCAGGCCTTCAAGGATTCCCGAACAGCGAAAAGGCCTGGATGATAAACCCCAGAATGATCACAGCAACGATTTCAGGCCTGAGCGCAACAGCCAACATTCAGGAGTTTTTCAAAAACTTCTAGATGAAAAGATATTTCCAGGTCTGGAGGAGCAAAACGATAGGCCTGTTTTGACGCAAGGTGAGCAAGATCTCAGGCTTGAGATAAGCCAAAACATGGAAGGTCCAATCTTGAGGCAAGATCAACCCATTTTCTCCTCTCAAAAGCTTTCTGAAGTCTCTGAAGGGCTACCACATCCAGATTCAGTCCTGGGCGATGAGCAGATCATTGATGCAGGTCAGGAACGATCCAGGCCTACCGTCAGCCCTATTGGTAGGTCTGAGTTACATGTTGCAGCCGTTCTAGAACAGGAGGAACGACATGAAGAGGAGGAAAACGACGACACTCCAGGGCTTGATCATGATTCCTTTGTGATTGGAGATCCCCCTCCTCCCCCGGTTCATGAAGGCCTTTTTGGCATTGTCCAACCTGCCAATAGACTTTGCAAGCATAGGCCAACTATAGGCCTTAAATCTGTAGAATCGCGTCCACACTGGATTTGTGGGGCACATCAAAAGCGAGTGTTGTTCACTTGGCTTACACAAAAATGTCGTGGTTGTAAAAAAGGCTAAGTAGAGGAAAGCCCTTCAAAGGCCGAACATGCATCTCTAAGATGTTCGGCCAAGGCCTACCAGTCATTGAGTAGGCCTTATTTTTAAGTTCTTACCAGGCCTTTTCCGAAGAGGTGGAGGCCTTTTTTATTTCATTTAATAGGCCTTTCTGCAATAAAGGAGGCCCTTTAAGCTCTTTCTTTAGGCATGAGCCACCTTTTTAGGTCTTTCAACATATTTCCAGGCCTCGTTGTCAAACCTTTCATAGGTTTGGAACTTCTCTGCAACCGGGACTGAAGAGAGGCCATGTATTGGTGTATGAAGGCCTTTTCCACAAAGAAGAAAGGCCCTTTGAGCTCTTTAAGTAGGCCTGAATCTTTATTATGAACACTCTAAGTGGGAGTTCAGGCCTTCTAAACATCTTTTTAAACCCGAACAAAGGCTCTATTGGCGTACACATGCCTAATAAGAGGCGATATTCACAGCCTTGAGATTTAGCTCTGATATAGGCATGATCATCATCCAATCACTCTAAGCAGCCCTAGAGGATGCAGATTGAGGCCTTTTATCTATAAGAAAGGCCTTCATAAGCCTATCGAACAAAAGATAGCTGGTAGACTCATTCCAAGGTCTGAGTTCAGAGAATTTTGTCAAAGGCCTGAATGAAGCATGGAAAATGCCTAATGCCTACTAAGTCCAGAGGCAAGGCAAACGAAAAAAGACATGCCAAAATAAGAATCTAGGCTTGTTTGAATGCCAAAAATGGTTTTACTTTTTATACACGCCTTGATCCTAAAAGTAAAGAATCAAGGCATGGGGGGGCATTGTTTACACCCATTTTTGGCCAAAATTAGAAAAAGGATAGAAGAATGGCCTTGGAGGTAGTTTTAGGCCTTGAGAAGTCTTATAAATCGGTCACTTGCAGAATTGGGCCTTTGGAAGAATTTAAAGTGGCCACAATTAGGCCAAATTGAGTTTGAAAGGGCAGGAGAGAGTTTGAAAATTGATTAGGCCGCATTAATATTTGGAGCATGGCCTAATTAGTCAAGGCCCAAATTGATTTTCAGATCTGGGCCCATTTTCAGGCCTTGGCCCAACTAATCAAAGCTCGGACTAGTTTTTCAGGCCTATTTAGCCCAATAAGGCCAATATTCGTTTTTCAGGTCTGGGCCCAGTTTTCGGATTTATTCAGGCCTAAAACTGACCAAGTCAAGGAGGCCATAAGCTGCTTAGTCATGTTTGGGAAGCAAGCTGCTCACAAGCAGCTCAAAGGCCTAGAATGTTCTTGGTTGACAGATCTGGGTAAGCTGCTCACAAGCAGCTCAAAGGCCTAGAATGTTCTTGCTGGACAGATCTAGGTAAACTGCTTACAAGCAGCTCAAGGCCTAAGTCTCACTATCCTTCAGCATGAAGCAAGGCTTAGGACACATGGCAGCCATGCATGGAGACATCCCAAGATCTCACAAGCAGTTTAGGCCTACACAAGCAGCTGCAAGCTGCTCAAAGGGCCTAGGGATGCTATGTTGCTGCAAATTCCTTTTGCTTTAACTGGTTTTTAGGCAAAAATGAAGCTTTTCAGACCTGCAGCCATTTTCTTGGAGTGGAGAGCAAGGCTTGGACGAATGGTAGCTTCCTATTGGAGCATTCAGAAGCAGCTCAAGCCAAAGCCTTTACCAAGATGACACTTGGCAGCCATGCATGAAGGCCTGTGGAAGTAGCTCAAGCAGCTCAAGACCTGGAACTGCTGCCTATAAATACCAGTTTTGAAGGCCTTATCAAAGGTCCACGACCATCAAGCCCATGGCTTAGCCAGATTAAATTTCAATTATCTTTCAACCATTTTTATCTTTCAGTCTAATCTAGCCCAGCCTATATTTTATTTCCTTGTACCTAAACTTCGTTAAACCGTTAATGAAGTTCATTTACCTTATCGTTCAGTCCTGTTTTCTCTTTCTTTCCATTTTTCACACGGTTAGGAAATATTAAGTCCTTATCCCGACAAGGCAAACCACGAACCACATACGGCCTCACCCCTTAGGTCGTACGCAATCGCTCGATACGAAGTCAGATTGAGGCATCCAGGCCTTGATATGAAATTGGACTGCAATCCAGTCCTGGCACGCCCGCACAAGGCCTAGAACTATACTACTCGCTGTTCCTAGGTCTGTTTTTAATTTCGGAGCGAAACAGTTTCTGAGCTGTTTATTTAGTTAAGTGGTGATTAATTGGATCGGAAGTCCAGCCATGACATCTGAGACCCATCTCGGTCATATTTTAACAATATGAGTAGCTCATTTGGTGAGCCTAATTTATACGAGATTGTCTTATTCACGGAGCAGCCGTGAATAGCTTTTTTCATGGAAAACCTGCGATTTCAGCTGTTCGTTTCGACACTCAACGGTTGAGATATGTGTTTAATCTTTGATTGGTAATAAATTTTTCCTCTCGTTAATAGTTTGTCTTCAATTTGAATCGTCTAAAATACTTTTGGATGGCCGAGATTAGCCTCTGTAAACTTTATTTACGGAACCTCCGTAAATAAAAATTTTCCCAATTTATACATCATTCTTGAGCAATAATTCGACGTAATAGTATTTGAATACTAGTAATTCAATCATACTTTTCGACGCAATTATTAAGGGTGCGCTCTACCCCTATTTCTTCGACCACTATTCTTTGAAAACACAGACGATCTATTTCCAAATCATACGTACTCCGGCCCCATTGAATTTGCTAATGATAAATGTGATCAAAATGACAGGGCATTTATTTAATTGATGAATACTGTGGTACACGATGTGTCATTGCAATTAAACCTACACGATGAACGATTTAGATCGCCTAAGTACGACTAAGGTAGACTCCAACGCGGTGATCACTTGACTATCTGGTCCACCGTTTACTTGACTATGTGATCAAAATGACTTGACTATGTGATCAAAATGGCTATGTGATCAATGTGATCAAAATGACTTGACTAGGTGACTTGACTATGTGATCAAAATGACAGGGCTACTTTTTAATTTACGACTCAATCTTATTTATTTAATTGATGAATATTACTGGTACACGATGTGTCATTGTAATTAAACCTACACGATGAACGATTTAGATCGCCTAAGTACGACCAAGGTAGACTCCACATGCACGCGATTTCAGCTGTTCGTTTCGGCAATCAACGGTTGAGATATGTTTTTAATATTTAACTGGTAATAAATATTTCTTACCGTTAATAGTTTGTCTTCAATCTGAATCGTCCAAAATACTTTGGGACGGCCTAGATTAGCCTCCGTAAAATTTATTTACGGAACCTCTGTAAATAAAGATTTTCCCAATTTATACATCATTCTTGAGCAATAATCCGACGTAATAATATTTGAATACTAGTAATTCAATCATACTTTTCATGCAATTATTAAGGGCGCGCTCTACCACTATTTTTTCGACCACTATTCTTTGAAAACACAGACGATCTATTTCCAAATCATACGTACTCCGTCCCCACTGAATTGGCTAAAGATATATGTGATTAAAATGAAAGGGCTACTTTTTTCGAATCAATCTTATTTATTTAGTTGATAAATAAACATCCATTAGACTCCCCGGCCTCCAGAAAACACTGACTTGGTGGAGTCAATCATTTTTTTTATTATTAAAAATCGGATGTCTAGACCAGCTTGTGAGCACCTCGACTAATATCAGAAAGACTCTCTAGTGGCCCCAAGATTCGAAGTGTTTGACCTCTGTTGGATTTGAAGACTTCAGGGAGGATACAACACACATTTGATTTCTTGTAGTGGTCACTTGACCAGACCCCTTGGGATTGACTTGGAGTCAATCATTTGTGCACGGTTGTTACCAATTCAGAGCTCAAGAGTTAGTGTTACCAAGTTTTCTGGATCGATACAATCGACGGGGATCGATGGCAGAATCGACGGGTATGTATGTTTCGAGTTGCTGGAATGTGGTTGTGGAAAAGTGGAGTTTGGTTCCTTGCCGTGTTTCAGGACTTCTTTGGAAACAAATAATGAAGTGGATGGATTATGGAAGAAGGATAATAAAATGGACTCTATTAAACTTCGAAGTAGAAGAACAAACGATAAAGATTATCGTGTGAACGATTACAAGTTAAAAGCTACTCCTAGAAAAGAAAAGATAAAGGCCTGATTGGCGTTGTTTGTGTGTCTCAAACTGTTATGAATCTCTCCATATATAGGCCTCTTTATTTGAATTTGAATATTCCCTCCAAAGATGGCAGTTACTCCTTCATAGTATGCCTTTGAATTTGCTCCCACGATCAGTGAACCGAATAACTCCCACGTTGTGGTCAATTGCTCCAAGAATTGCTGAGCAATACTTCCCACGATCCAAAGAGTATCTCCGTTAATCTCCTTTTAACACCTGTATATGAACTGCCCACACAAATAAGTTCATATATACTTATCTCATCAAACGGGAAAAAGCCCCAAATTGACTGATCGACGGGTCAATCGACGGGAGTGTTTTGATAAAACCTTTTGCTGTGGTTTCTTGTTTACCTACTTTAACCTATAATATTAAGGTATACCGGAGTTACCTCTAATAATATCATAATTTCTTATGCCACGTGTCACCCAATCGACGGGTGAAATAAAATTATAATTATGGAGTAAACAATGCCCCCCTTATTTATTTAAGTTAAAACCTTTTAACTTAAGTAAATAAATTCCCCAAAGTCGTGACTAATATGTGTGGTTTTCCAAACATATACATAGCCTTCACCGTGAAAGCTAGGGCACAGTCAATATATTTTTTACTCCTTCTTCAAAAAAAAAACCTTCCCTTTGAACACCTCTTCTGTAATGGCGCCCAAAAAACCATCCACCGGTAAGGTATCGGTCACCAAAGCTTCGCCAACTTCTAAATCATCTCCATCTCTTTCAATAGAGAAGGGCAAAAATCTCTTTTGTACTCTTATTAATTTTTCATTTTGTCCATCAGGAATCTTAACTCCAGATGCAATCTGCGCCATCTCATTGGCTTCCCCATTTTCTAGTCTATAAACATGTTCTAGTTGTATGTCATCGAAATATGACATGAGAATTTTGACTTTATGTAGTTGTAATTCTAAAAGTGGATGATTACACTTGTATTCACCCATTACTTGTCGTATTACCAACTGTGAATCCCCGATGACATTCAAATGTCTGATATTCAAATCTTTTGCAATTTCTAATCCAATAATTAAAGCTTCATACTCAGCTTGATTATTAGACATGATTCTGCTTTCATCTAGCTGGAAAGAGAACTGTAGTAATTCTCCCTTTGGGGAAATTAGAACTATGCCAGCTCCAACTCCTCTGTCAGTTTTGGAACCATCAAATGATAATTTCCATGGTTTTATTTCAACCATATGAATCTCAAATTCATCCTTTTCCATTAATATATTAGGATGATCTGCCAGAAAATCAGCTAATGCTTGACCCTTTACTGCCTTTTGAGGCACATATTCTAAGCTTTATTCTATCAGGGCCAATAACCATTTTCCTTGTTTTCCTCTCAAAATAGGTCTTGTTAAGATATATTTTATAATGTCAGTTT
This sequence comes from Rhododendron griersonianum, assembly GCA_018127125.1. NCBI lineage: Eukaryota > Viridiplantae > Streptophyta > Magnoliopsida > Ericales > Ericaceae > Rhododendron > Rhododendron griersonianum. The sequence goes on from CM030789.1 coordinate 12,867,677, forward strand.
GTGCAATTACATGTACCGTCGACGGCAACATATAATTCCTTAACTTGACTGCAGAAAAATACAATGCTAGGCATAACTTTTCAATTGGTTTATACTTTATCTCACACTCATTCAATCTTCTACTCAAGTAATATATTGCTTGCTCATGGCCATTTTCGTTGTCTTGGGCTAAAAGACTGCCAATCGACTGATGGCCAGCTGATATATAGAGTTTCAAAGGTTTACCAAAAATTGGTGGCATTAGCACAGGAGGCTTGACTAATGATTGTTTCAAGAATTCAAAAGCCTTATTATGCTCTTCATTCCAATTAAAATCTTTCTGAGATTTCAATTTCAAAAGTGGTGAAAAAGCCAAGGTTTTCCCTGATAAATTGGAAATAAACCTTCTTAAAAAATTGACTTGTCCCAAGAACTGTTGGAGTTCTTGTTTGTTCGTTGGAGGCTGTGCTTCCATTACTGCTTTCGTTTTATCTTTATCAACTTCGATTCCTTTCTTATGAACTAGGAATCCAAGGAAATTTCCAGCACTAACTCCAAAAGCACACTTTGTTGCATTCATTTTCAGTTGGTATTGTCTCATTCTTTGTAAGACTTGTTTCAAATGATCAATATGATCATCAAACGTATGTGATTTTACAACTACATCATCTATGTAAACTTCCATAAATCTTCCGATCAGATCATGGAAAATTACATTCATAGTCCTTTGATAAGTTGCCCCAGCATTCTTTAAACCAAATGCCATCACAATCCATTCAAATAGTCCAATATATCCTGGACATCTGAATGCTGTTTTATGTGTATCTTCTTCTGCAATGAATATCTGATTATAGCCAGAATAACCATCCATAAAGGAAAGAAATCGATGGCCAGAAGTGGCATCTACCAAATGGTCTACCACAGGCATGTGGTACTCATCCTTTGGTGAAGCTGTATTCAGATTCCTAAAATCGATGCATATTCTTACTTTTCCATTTTTCTTAATCACAGGAACAATATTAGAAATCCATTCTACATACCTGACTGGTCTTATGTATTTGGCTTTGAATAATCTTTCCATTTCTTTCTTGACTTCTTTTAACACTTCAGGAGTCATTTGTCTTGGAGTTTGTTGGTATGGAACAAAATTCTCTTTAATAGGTATTCTATGTTCAACCAATGATCTATCCAAACCAGTCATATCAGGATAATCCCAAGCAAAATAATCTTTAAATTCAGACAACAAATACTTCAAACGATCCTTCATTTCATCAGGTAATGAAGCACATATGTGAAGAATTCTAGGATCTTCCTCTGTTCCTACATTAAAATCCTCTAAAGGATCTTTAACTTCTTGTCACGACCACCATTTTCAACATAAAATATAAAGAGTTTCTTAAGCAATTACCTCACAATAATCCGCACGTTACCAAAATATCATTAATTACCCATAACCATACTCCAAGCCCAAGAGTTCAAAAATATTACATCTTTGGCACAACGGCCCCAAATAAGAATAGACATCAAAGGTCAAGAGTTTAGAGTTTACAAAATATCCCATAGTCAATTGAACCATCACTTAAGTTACAAATACATCTTCAAAAGGAATTTACAAAGATGCCTAAGTAACTCTACAATGTTAGCTTTCAAAACGTTGTGTCCGATACCCAAGCACTCCAATCATGGTCGCTAATGTCCAGAGTTATTACCTGAAAAGAAATAAGGCTTGAGCTACACTAGCCCAGTAGGAATGCTACGCAGACAATATATGCAAGAGAAATGCGAAAGTGATAATACGACGTATGCAAAGGATAGCCCAAGCAACTAACAATCGAAATGGTTCAACAATCCGACAAACAAGCCATGAGATTTAGAATACCCCTCAACCTTTAACCATTATCATATCTCGCATATCCAAACCGTCTCGCGTTATGTGTCATGAGCCGAAGCTCCTGCCGGGCTATTCATGGGACCCCGATATCCCCTGCCAAGCACCCACCTCGAAGGTTGGGCCTTGAATAATCAATACGAGCATTAGCTCCTGCCAGGCTATTTATGGGACCCTGATATCCCCTGCCAAGCACCCACCCGTCGATGGGCCTTGAGTGTTCACGCGTTGTGTCAACAAGTTTTGTGTGTCTCAAATTTCATAACGTTTCGTTCCATTTCAAGTTCATATGATAATTAGGACAAATTTCATCGTACGAAAGTGAGGAAGTGCCAAGAACGCACAAGAGCCCAACAAGGGTGTTCAACAATGATTAGGAGGGTTTTAGAAGTACTTGGAACGAGTTGAAAGTGATCGGGGGTCAAAACAATGGGTTTCGGAACAAAACAGTGAATTCTGGAGATAAGCTCACTGTATGGATACGAGAAAAAAAGCCGTATGGATACGGGTCGGTTACGAATTTTCCAGCTTGTTCCGTATGGATACAGATTTTTGGCCGTATCCATACGGGAGGCTTACGAGCAGTTTTTCTGCAGATTTTCAGAACTTCAACAACAACCACAACAACAACAACAACAACCATGGATACAATTTCAAGCAAGGAAAACACTTCAACTACATGTATTGAGAGGTAGAATCCCTACCTCAAAGCCGAAGAACGAAACCCACAAAGTTACGAGCCCTAGCTCTCCGAAAACTTCGATTCGAACGGGATACGACCTCCTCGAGCTCCAATGAACGGGATACGGGCCGCAATACGCGTAGAGGTTGAAGGATTGAAGGTTATATTGGTGGGTTTTTGAGTGATTTTGGTGAGAGAGCAAGAGAGAGTGAGAGAGGCGTTGGAGAGAGAGACCGGGAGAGAGAGACGTGAGTGAGGGTGAGGGAAAATGATCCCATGCTCCCTCATCTCCCCTATTTATACTCTTAAATCCACAAATCACACATTACCTCCTTCCACAATCAATTCCTTCGTTTTAACCCCAAATCACATAAATACGATTATTCCATTATCCTTTTCCGAAAATTATGCATTTAATAAATATCAACTATGGATAAAATAAACACGAGTCTCTACATTCTACCCTCCTTAAAGAAATTTCGTCCTCGAAATTTTCATGCCAAAGCTAACCACTAATGCATCATGCATGCATACAACATTCACAATTTCATCATCATGCAACAAGTCAATTATCGAAAGGCTCAAAGTGTAAATACTCACATTGGCTCATTCCAGAAATAAGTGCGGGTATTTCTCCCTAATTTCGTCCTCTCTTTCCCATGTCGATTCCTCGCTACTCTGACTTCTCCACAAGACTCGCACCAGTGGTATCGTCTTACCCCTCAAAACTCGGTCACGCGAATCTAGGATACGTGTCGGTTCTTCCCCATAAGACGCGTCGGCCTCTAACCCAAGTTCGGACCACTCTAATACATGCGACGGATCCGGTTCATACTTTCTCAACATAGACACGTGAAACACGTCATGGACACCCATTAGCTTCGGTGGCAAAGCCAAGCGATACGCAACCTCCCCAATTTTCTCGATAATGTCAAACGGCCCGATATAACGCGGCGATAGTTTCCCTTTCTTCCCAAAACGTGATAATCCCCTACGAGGCGATACCTTAAGGAATACGTGATCCCCTTCTTCAAAGGACAACGGGCGACGACGACGATCGGCATAACTCTTTTGCCTACTTTGCGCGGTCAATAATCTTTGGCGAATCACCTTGACTTGTTCGGTCGTTCTATCTTGAGCTTCTTTAAGGCGTTGTCGAATAGCTCTCATACTCTCGGAGGTCTCCGTGATCATATCCGGCCCCACTAGTGTAGCTTCTCCCAATTCGGTCCAACATACCGGCGATCGACACGGTCTTCCATACAAAGCATCATACGGTGCCATTTCGATACTAGATTGATAGCTGTTGTTATACGTGAATTCGACTAACGACAAGTGATCCTCCCAACTACCCCGAAAATCCATCACGCAAGCCCGAAGCATATCTTCTAGAATCTGAATCGTTCTCTCGGATTGTCCATCGGTTTGAGGATGATAGGCGGTGCTAAACAAGAGATTGGTGCCTAAAGCAGCTTGCAAACTCTGCCAAAAACGTACGGTAAACCTCGGATCACGATCGGATACGATGGATACGGGAATCCCATGAAGACGGATGATCTCCCGAGTATACAAACGACTCAAGGTTTCTACGGAATCGGTAACACGAATAGGCAAAAAATGAGCGATTTTGGTCAAACGATCCACGATTACCCAAACAGCATCATGCTTCCTTTGCGACCTCGGTAAACCCGTAACGAAATCCAACTAATAGTACCTCCACGTTCTCTTCTTCTTCTTCTTCTTTTTGTTTCATTTTACCATATACCCCTTGAACTTCCTAGAAGGACATTTTGAACTGCTTATAAAACTCAAATTCTAAACTCTAAGCTTCATCTTTCCCAATTTACATCAACCCACGAATCAATTCTTTACTCACCAACCCCAAGAACCTCAAATAACATCTACTAGAACAAAAGCTAAAAGCCTAGAATCCTTAAACCATATAATGACTCATCACCCGTTGCTCAACTATACCCACTCACTCATCATTCAAACCCCTCACTTGACTTCAAGTATAAACACATCTCACAACTAATTCATCTCTATTAATATTGCTATTAATCGACAGCAACACCACTCCCGTGACACTTCCCAAATGGCTCCTTGCCTTGTGGCACTCACTCCCCTCTCATAAGGACACAATTAACCTCCATTGATATCTCGAAACACTTATATCTCAAAACTGCCAGCCATTACCTCCATTTCATATCCCTATTACCCACATAACTCTTATATCAACTCTACATAAACCTCTAATGCCTTTTCATCCATCTAACATTCAAACACAACTAAGGGTCGAACACTACTCCACCTTTTTCCACTCTGAATCATTACTAGTTTCTAACCCAAACTCACTTCTATGAAAATGCGTCCCCTCTACGTAACTTAATACAACGCAATATCAATACCGTTCAGGCAAACTCTCAAATTCACTATTTTTCTTATCACCAGCCATTAGCTAAGGATTGACATATTGCAGATACCTTCCGTGTCTAACCTTCTAATCGTATCATACAAATAAAGTTTAGTAAGGACACGTTCCAGATTCTAACTAAAGATAGTCTCTCCCGTAGCAAAATCTACGCACACATCAATGTCTACCCTGCACCGTAACTATGAGCAAATTACACACATCGAGATTGCACATCAAGTCAAACACATATGTTAACACTAAACAACAATAGATTTCGTACACGAAATATATATCAACAAACCATCCATACCAATTAATGGCTCAGACAACATCCGATTCACCCACATATTAACTAACTCGTTCGGTACCCAGTACTTCATATCTCATGGCTCTAGCAAACCCAACAGTAACCACAATCATATCAGTTTCGTTCTTTCTAATCTTGTAATACCTCACGCGATGTCTATTCACTTTACCAATCCCGAGCATTCTCGTTCATTTAGTCAAATCAAATCACGTATTTCTCATATTCACAATTGAAACATTACATCACAAATGCACGTATAATCAATACGAATCATTCCTCTATTTCAACAACATTACAACTTAACAGCATCTCATCATCCTAGCACCTACACAATGTGTCCAATAGCTGCACCAACTAAAATACAATACTATTGATTGTTTCTATACTAAAATTCTGACACCAACACAAACGAATTGACTGACTCCTCCCTAAATGCCCACAAGACTTAGGGTTTTCAAATGACAACATGTCTATACTCCTAGTTACGTCTAAGGCTTCTACCGCCCCATCACTCAAGAGGTGAATCCACTCACACAAATAACTTCTAACGATCCCGCCCACTACAAACTTCACGGCTCACAAATTTCTTTCTCTCCACCAAGCAATCATATTGACATTCATATTTCTCAAAGACACCACCATAATTACACTCAACCTCAATCATAACAACCACACCATTCCCATCACCATCACTACTATCACTATCACCATTATCCCTTAATCTTTCTCAAACAAACCTATCATCCCAACGACATACCCCAATCTATCCCCTACTGTCATCAGTCTAGTCTACATTTTTGAACACACATCATACAGTTTCTTTACGCTCTAATCGTTCAACTCACAACGTTCCGTTTCCCTCTCACATTTATCACTCCAAGCTTCCCGCCATTTCAAATCAGGACACACCAACTACTCTTCACTTCGTTTCCAACCACGATAGTTCACATTCATAAATCCTTACAAACTTCAAACACGTTCCCCACCACATAACTCACGTCAACCACTCGACTTCAAATACATCAATATAGTTCTCCTTCAATCACATAACTCACTAAGCAACACTACAACTGTTATCCTACCATCTTGTTATAATGACATCACCATGACAATTATTTCAGCAATGACAACAACAATACCATAGCGCTTCCATTTTCTACAAAATTCTTATAGACAGTCATCTACCCCAAGCCTAGATATCTAGCCCCTATGTATAACCCTAATGTCCAGTTGACTTTCCGAGACTTCCATCCAGAAGATGCGGTGATCAAGCGCCTCTTCCAATTGGATCTCATCGGTAGTCGCCTGGGTGTCCAGAAGACACAAACTGTATTCTAACACCCTACCTATAACCCTCATTTTCCTATATTAACCTTAGATACACATATCTCCTTATGTAGGTTCGACTTGCCCTACCTATGCTCACAATAACTGTCTCAATAACAACCACTACAACAATCAACTATAATTTCATCACAACAAGTCTTTACCATTTCCAAACACATTCAATACACGCACTAACTCAATTCCCATCGCATATATTACTCACCTTATACTTATACCCTATACAGCTCATCTCATACAGGTTTAACTTAGCACATAATCCGAGCAATTTCAATTAAAAATACATCTAACACTCATCCCGTAAGTCAAATCAACATTCTATCCCTTTTATCACATGCTAACAAATATCCTTTCTCACACATCAATATTGTCACCACTCATGCCCATCTAACATCTCATATAAAAGACATCTTACCACAAATGGTACAGACCAAGACCACCAACTGTAATGATATCAATAACAACAATCGCAACCACAATCACTACAATGAGGTCGGAGCCTCCAACTTCTCAACACGGGTAACTAACTCTACACCACTCTATGATAACAAAAACACAATGCCATGTAGTCACATAAATGTTAGTCACGCAAGCATGCACAATTTATGTTAGAGGGCGCGACATTTTGAACCCATGAGGCGAAATGCCTCCCCACGGTCTCTAGGTGTTCTAAACCTAGTGCTCTGATACCAAGTTGTCACGACCACCATTTTCAACATAAAATATAAAGAGTTTCTTAAGCAATTACCTCACAATAATCCGCACGTTACCAAAATATCATTAATTACCCATAACCATACTCCAAGCCCAAGAGTTCAAAAATATTACATCTTTGGCACAACGGCCCCAAATAAGAATAGACATCAAAGGTCAAGAGTTTAGAGTTTACAAAATATCCCATAGTCAATTGAACCATCACTTAAGTTACAAATACATCTTCAAAAGGAATTTACAAAGATGCCTAAGTAACTCTACAATGTTAGCTTTCAAAACGTTGTGTCCGATACCCAAGCACTCCAATCATGGTCGCTAATGTCCAGAGTTATTACGTGAAAAGAAATAAGGCTTGAGCTACACTAGCCCAGTAGGAATGCTACGCAGACAATATATGCAAGAGAAATGCGAAAGTGATAATACGACGTATGCAAAGGATAGCCCAAGCAACTAACAATCGAAATGGTTCAACAATCCGACAAACAAGCCATGAGATTTAGAATACCCCTCAACCTTTAACCATTATCATATCTCGCATATCCAAACCGTCTCGCGTTATGTGTCATGAGCCGAAGCTCTTGCCGGGCTATTCATGGGACCCCGATATCCCCTGCCAAGCACCCACCTCGAAGGTTGGGCCTTGAATGTTCAATACGAGCATTAGCTCCTGCCAGGCTGTTTATGGGACCCCGATATCCCCTGCCAAGCACCCACCCGTCGATGGGCCTTGAGTGTTCACGCGTTGTGTCAACAAGTTTTGTGTGTCTCAAATTTCATAACGTTTCGTTCCATTTCAAGTTCATATGATAATTAGGACAAATTTCATCGTACGAAAGTGAGGAAGTGCCAAGAACGCACAAGAGCCCAACAAGGGTGTTCAACAATGATTAGGAGGGTTTTAGAAGTACTTGGAACGAGTTGAAAGTGATCGGGGGTCAAAACAATGGGTTTCGGAACAAAACAGTGAATTCTGGAGATAAGCTCACTGTATGGATACGAGAAAAAAAGCCGTATGGATACGGGTCGGTTACGAATTTTCCAGCTTGTTCCGTATGGATACAGATTTTTGGCCGTATCCATACGGGAGGCTTACGAGCAGTTTTTCTGCAGATTTTCAGAACTTCAACAACAACCACAACAACAACAACAACAACTATGGATACAATTTCAAGCAAGGAAAACACTTCAACTACATGTATTGAGAGGTAGAATCCCTACCTCAAAGCCGAAGAACGAAACCCACAAAGTTACGAGCCCTAGCTCTCCGAAAACTTCGATTCGAACGGGATACGACCTCCTCGAGCTCCAATGAACGGGATACGGGCCGCAATACGCGTAGAGGTCGAAGGATTGAAGGTTATATTGGTGGGTTTTTGAGTGATTTTGGTGAGAGAGCAAGAGAGAGTGAGAGAGGCGTTGGAGAGAGAGACCGGGAGAGAGAGACGTGAGTGAGGGTGAGGGGAAAATGATCCCATGCTCCCTCATCTCCCCTATTTATACTCTTAAATCCACAAATCACACATTACCTCCTTCCACAATCAATTCCTTCGTTTTAACCCCAAATCACATAAATACAGTTATTCCATTATCCTTTTCCGAAAATTATGCATTTAATAAATATCAACTATGGATAAAATAAACACGAGTCTCTACACTTCTGCTTTAAGATCATCAAGCTTTGCAGGAGCAGCTTTGAGATCTTCCATAGCTAGTTCCTTTACAGATAAAGGACTGTCATCTATCACACAGTCTGCCCAATTACAAGAAATAGGCTCATCAGCCTCCAATTTCCTAGACACAATAAAAGAAAACAATCTCTTGAAAGTGGCTTTTAAAGTAGCCAACTGGTCATCCTCTTGATTTGATGTTTTACTAGACATTAGAAACCTTAGATTCAGCTTTACTAGACTTCAAAATTATGTTAGGTCTGACAAAATCTTTACTCAACTCTTGGAAACCATCTTTGATGTATTTGAGAAACTGACTTTCAGTAACACCAGTTCCTACTGACTTTACCTCTGAATTTTCAATCTTAATCGGCCACAGGTCTTCATCATATAGCCCTGCTTCCACGTTGTTAGTTTCTGCTTTAAATGGATGCTTGTCTGCCCAGAAAATTTCCATTTCTGTAGCTTTTTCATTCTGCCCTTGCTTCAGAAATATCAGTGCCTGATGTAAAGAAGAAGGCACACACCCATTTATGTGAATCCAATCTCTGCCTAACAAGGCATTGTAATTGGATGAAGAATCAATAACAAAGAAAGTTGTGTTCATCTTTCTATTTCCAATTTGTAATTGCAAAGAGATCACACCTTTAGCAGGTGAGCATCCTCCTGCAAAATTACCAACTGTCACCTCTGTTGGAATCAAGTCAGATTCCTTCTTATTTAAGGCTTTCATCATCTTTGAAGGTAAGATGTTGACAATAGCCACATTATCAACCAAAACCTTATTGATAGGCTGTCCATTGATATGTAACATTATGTATAAAGGTTTTAAATGCCTGACCAAGGCATCTTCAGGAGATCTTAGAACCACAATATCTTTTCCTTTTATATCTTTTTCAATTCTTATAGATTCTTTTTGGAAATTTTTCTCCTGTTCATCATTTATCTTTACTATAGCATCTGTCTTATCTTCCACATCTCCTTCTAAACTAGTTGGTTGGTTAGGTTTCGCCTGAAAAGTTTTTGGCAAAACCAAAATCATATTGCATGAAAGTTTAGTAGGAGATACTGACCCAAACTGGATTGTGTCCAAAGCTTGGCCAAATGTAGCAGACTTTTGAGAGTTAGCCTCATTCTTGTCATCTTTTGAATCCTCTTTCATTATCTCTGAGCTGTCGACGGACAGCAAGTCATCATCTTCATCATCTTCCAATAGGACTTGCTGGAATTCTTCCATCTTTTTCTTCAAACTCCTTTTAAACTCTGCCTTTTGTTCCTTTATAGATAGGATAGAGCCACCAGATGAATTTGAATTTTGCCCCCCAAGTCTTCGGGCAATAACTGGTCTAACAATTTGCCCCCCAGGCTTTTCTGTTTCCTTTACCTTTGGTTTAGGCATTGCTACTTCTCTATTCCAAACCATTGGAGTTGGTTGCTTTGGGACTACTTTGACATTCATTTCTGGCCATTCTGTTGGCTCTGTCACCATATAAGAATCTCTCATTTCCCTTTCCGAAATCTTCCTCTGCAACCTCCTTTTCTGAGTGTTGGTTATTGGAACAAATTCCTCAACCCCTGGGAACTTCGGATGCCTCACTGTATCCCACATATGATGCTCAATGTTTGGTGGTATCACCATTCTCCCTTGGTATCCACCTCTAACAAAAGGTAGTCTGCCTCTTGATCTTATACCTCTATGATATGCACCTCTTCCTCTGACAACAGGTGGATATATCAAATTTGGGTCTGGTTTTTCTGGCATGGCCGGAACCACTGGAAACCCTTTAAATAAAAATGGTCCATCATCTTCTCCATACCATTTGATAGATTCAAAAAAAATGAAAATTCCAGGATCTTCACCCTCAAATATCAGTTTTGGGCCAACATAAATTTGCAAATCTCTGTTCCCCATAGTGTTAAACCTTATAGAACCTTTTGCATTGGTCCCATTATACTCTTTCCCAACGATAATTTCCTCTCCTGACTTTATCTCTTCATCACACCTTAAACGGAAATAATTTTCAAATTTCTGTCTAACATACGACCCTTCTTCAGTTTCCATGATATCTTCTTCCTCTTGAATTCTCTGCTCAACTTGGGTTGCCATCTTCCCTTTTCTCAGTCTGGCAGTCACCACATTGACATCCACTAGAGGAAATGGATCAATATCTATCCCCATAACTTCTTTATTTCCCTTGGCATATTGCAATAAACCTTTCTGAATTAGGTCCTGCACACAATTTCGAAATGTAACACAATTGTTAGTATTGTGTCTAAAAGAATTGTGCCATTTGCAATAATCTTTTCCTTTTCTATCTTTCTCTGATGGTATAACATGTCCTACTGACAAGGTTAAGAACTTTTGATTTATTAGTTCATCAAATAACTGATCTGCTTTAGCCAAATCAAATGAATATTGTCTAAAAATTGCTTGATTTCTCCTATTCGGATGTGATGATGGCATATTCACAGGCTTCTCAGCCTTTGTCAAAGTGTCACATACAATTGGTGCCTTACCAATTACTTGAGCAACATCAATTTCTACATCACCCTCTACATCTTGGTAATAAGTACCAAGTGATTTATTCTTTCTGAGTTCACCTTCCAAAAGTATAGCCTCATATCCTATGGCTTTTGAAGTAAAATCAAATAAATCCCTGAATTCAGTCCCAATAAAATGCTTCTTAAAGTCATAATCGAGCCCTTCTTGGGCAATTTTGACTATTTCAGACTCTGGAATGTAAAATTGACATTGATTCCTGACCTTCTTAAATCTATTCATATATTGTTCAACAGATTCAGATGTTCTTTGTCTTATTTTAGCCAAGTCTGCTACTGAAACTTCTGGTGCATGTCTGAAGAATTGAGTATGAAATTGTTCTTCCATCTCTCTCCAGGAATGAACAAAATTTTGGGGTAGACTTATGAACCATGAAAAAGCAGTTCTAGTTAAAGAATGAGGGAATAACTTTAATTTCAATGCTTCATCTAGGTCTGCTTCACCTATTTGAAGGCAAAACCGTCCAACATGTTCCACAGTTGATTGGTTTTCTTCTCCATTAAAAAGAACCAAGTCAGGAATTCTATAGTGCCTAGGAAAAGGCACATTGTCAACCCAATTTGGATATGGTTTCCTAAACATAGGTTTTTCAATCCTTCTTAATCCAGGTCCATACATATCTTGCATAATATTCACCAGTTGAGCCCTTAAATTAGGTTCTGGTGCTCTTCCGGTTTGATTAGGAATGTCAGGCCTCATTTCGTACCCATATGGGTGATCTGGCCTTCTCCCATTTAAATTAAAAGTTGGTGGATCATACCCATACATATTGGGGTCAGCATTAGCCGTATTTGGCATACTTCTATTATCATTCCTATTTAAATTTATATTTGGATTTATGCCCCCATTTCCAACATTAAATAGATTCGGATTATTATTCCCATTATTACCAAATCCTGCATTAATCGGAACTGCTGTTGGTATATTTTGATAAAAACTTTGATTTTGTCCATAATTTTGATTTCCCATCGGGATCCTATTGACTCCAGTAAAAATGGCATCAAAAGCAGGATTATCAAATACCTGTGGAGGAGGTATTTCATTCATCGGATTTGTCTGTCCACTGCTCTGTCCAGAATGGACATTCAAATTGACTGGCACTTCAACTATTGGTGGAGTTGTTTGATTTTGTGCCATCGCATTCCTAAACATGGCCATAATTGTTTTGGCCATCTCGCTCTCTGGATTATTCAACAACCTAGTAAATTGCTGAACCAGGTTTAGTGACTCAACCTCTGGACCATTCAACTGGCCTATTCCCTGATTCCTCTGATTCGGATCTGTCATATTTTCTTCATTCACCTCATTTCCACCATTATTGTTGGCGGAATTGTTGTTATCATTATTACCATCTGTTGGTAGTTGATTTCTCGTTTTCGGTGCCATGTCTTACTTCCAAATTAGTCAGAGCCCTCCTTCTAGCGCCAAAATTGTTACCAAGTTTTCTGGATCGATACAATCGACGGGGATCGATGGCAGAATCGACGGGTATGTATGTTTCGAGTTGCTGGAATGTGGTTGTGGAAAAGTGGAGTTTGGTTCCTTGTCGTGTTTCAGGACTTCTTTGGAAACAAATAATGAAGTGGATGGATTATGGAAGAAGGATAATAAAATGGACTCTATTAAACTTCGAAGTAGAAGAACAAACGATAAAGATTATCGTGTGAACGATTACAAGTTAAAAGCTACTCCTAGAAAAGAAAAGATAAAGGCCTGATTGGCGTTGTTTGTGTGTCTCAAACTGTTATGAATCTCTCCATATATAGGCCTCTTTATTTGAATTTGAATATTCCCTCCAAAGATGGCAGTTACTCCTTCATAGTATGCCTTTGAATTTGCTCCCACGATCAGTGAACCGAATAACTCCCACGTTGTGGTCAATTGCTCCAAGAATTGCTGAGCAATACTTCCCACGATCCAAAGAGTATCTCCGTTAATCTCCTTTTAACACCTGTATATGAACTGCCCACACAAATAAGTTCATATATACTTATCTCATCAAACGGGAAAAAGCCCCAAATTGACTGATCGACGGGTCAATCGACGGGAGTGTTTTGATAAAACCTTTTGCTGTGGTTTCTTGTTTACCTACTTTAACCTATAATATTAAGGTATACCGGAGTTACCTCTAATAATATCATAATTTCTTATGCCACGTGTCACCCAATCGACGGGTGAAATAAAATTATAATTATGGAGTAAACAGTTAGTCAAGGTGCGTGCTGGCCCGGACATCCGGCCGGTTATAAAAATAAAAATAAAAATAAAAAATTTATGTGAAATGAACGCTTCGATCGGCCTTCAGAACATGATAATGAACTTGTTACGAACCCAATGAGATGTACTAACACCCCTGGTGCTTTCACGCACCTGCAAATAAAATGTTCGGAGAGAAAAGATCTTCGAAAAAGAGACCACATCCTTGTGAGATCATTGGTTAATAATTGCATTTTCTTTTCCTTAATTCCAAGTTACGTACTGTCATACTTTTATATGGTCTCGAGACCATGTCAAACTTAAAGCCACATTCTCTTGGGAATTATCAGTCGAAGTTGGAATAGCACCACGAAAAGCCGAGTAATTAATTATTCAGCATTTCAGGAGTATTTCATGATCTTGCTTACATGGTACTTCCGACCATTTACGTACCATTTACAGAGTGACAAATCATGCGGTAGGGACATTACAATTCACTTTTGTTGGGTAGTTGGGAGAATAGAAGTGACCCACATTGTGAGGTGTCAATCTTTTATTTGCAGAGAATACCACTTGGCAAAAACCACATGGTATAATCCATCAGTCAACACAATTTGCATCAAACAAGTCTATAAATAGGCCTAAGTCATAAGAAGCAAATTCACAATCCATCATATGCTTGCATTTGCTTCAGGTTCAAGCATAGAAATTCCCTCTAGCTCAATCATGGCAGCTAGAATTTTTCAGCTCTGCTTATGCATTTTCTTCATCTCTTTGGCCTTTCCACTCTCCTCTCATGCAATCCCATCAAAACCCAATGCTGAAAAACCATCATCCTTTGACTTCATCAACCATTTGGAAGGTTGCCATAAGGGTGAAACAGTAGAAGGCCTCCAACAGCTCAAGAAGTATCTTGAGAAATTCGGTTATTTGAACTACAACCACTCCCAAAATCAAAGCCATGCCAACGACAACGATTTTGATGACTTGTTGGAGGCTGCCGTCAAAACGTACCAGCTAAATTACCATTTGAAGGCCACCGGAACTCTAGACGCCCAAACGGTGTCTAAAATGTCTAGCCCTCGATGTGGAGTCGCTGATATCGTCAATGGCACCAATTGGATGCGAGCAGGAAAAAAAAGGCCCAATCATGGCCATAACGCTCTCCACACAGTGTCCCATTACTCTTTCTTTCAGGGTAACCCGAAATGGCCTACTTCTCAGACCCACCTCACGTATGGGTTTCTACCCAAAACCAAACAGGATGCAAGAAAAGCCGTGGCCCGAGCATTTGACAAATGGGCTTCCGCAACACAATTTACATTCTCCCAGAGCAAGGACTTTGGAAGTGCAAATCTTAAAATCGGGTTCTACCGTCTCGATCACGGGGATGGTAACCCATTCGATGGTCCATTGGGGATCCTGGCTCATGCGTGGCCCCCGACCGACGGGAGGTTTCACTACGATGCGGACGAGACGTGGTCTGCGGGTCCCACGCCGGGTGCGTTCGAGTTGGAGACGGTGGCATTGCATGAAATCGGACACCTTCTCGGGCTAGAGCATAGCTTGGTTCCGGATGCTATCATGTACGCGTTCATTAATCAAGGGGAGGCCAAACGTTTGCATGGAGATGACATACAGGGTATAAAGGCTTTATACAACGTGTGATTTGTGATTTTGAAATTCAGAAAAAGGCTTCTTGGCAAGCTGCTAATTAATAATGAAACAATGATTGTAGTACAGATTATAAAGAATAAAAGGTTTTGGCATATTAGTTGGAGTGTTAGGTTTTCCAGAATTGTAGCTGTAGAATATCCCTTCATAAATTTCAATCAATTTGGTTTGTATTAGTTGGTCTTTGGTCTCATACTCTCATTTGCTTTGGCAATAAAACTAGAGCTCAATGCTAACCTACGTATTTCTTTTATTAGAGCATCAACCATACTTCAAATCTCCAAACTAATTCTTCAAAATCTCATTTTGTTCTTCATATATGGAGACTCCTCCAAATTATGAAGAATGTTCATCACACTCCAATGTCCCTCTAACTCAATAAGGCTTTTTCCACTTCTGCTTGTGAATTTCCCTGTTCTCAAATCTCCATGATTCTTCCTCTCCAGTCCTATGGGGGAAAAAAAAAAAAAAAATCGCCCCTCGGGATTTATCAAGCGTTTGGAAGGAGAATAGTTATTCAGTGCCTTTGGGGTACCGTGCCACTGTCACATAGTGTTGTCCGTTTCTGCCGCACAGTGGTACGAGGCCCAAGACAGAATGTGTATACCACACACCAAATGTGCGGTAAGAAAGTGAATAATATTGTCTCTCTTTGTTTGTTTGAGGTGTGTGTGAGTTCTGGGTTTTGAAGTTTTTCCTAACAAATCTCTCAAGGAAGGATCGATGCAAAATGGGTGGTATGGTAAAAGGCCTCCACCAGCTCAAGGCATATCTTGTGAAACTATTATCCGAGCAAATGGCCCTTTCGCAACACAATTTACATTCTTCCGGTAGATTTAAAACATGTTAATGTCATAATTGGGTTCTATCCTAGGTCACATAATCCAAGACCCTCCGTTTAAGCTCATCATGTTCTCAATTTCTGCCCTCGCGGATTTTGTTATAATTTGGGGCGTTTTTGAAATTTGTTTTTTCACGCTCGCGCCCTCATTCATGCATACACACGGAAAGACGACGGTTAATTATGCTACTTTTGATCATGGGGATGGGAGCCCATCTGGGTGTATTGCTTATCGATCGGCACAAAAAGGTTTATTCCTCCTATGCTTACATATGATCAATCAAAATTTAGGCTTAAAAAACAGAAACGAAGGAAAAAAAATGCACACCACATGAATTAGTCCATTCAAGAGAGAGATTCAACTATAGAGGAGAGAGGCGGACCCACATTGACACACATGGGGTCACGTGCCCCCACGCCTTTTTTTTAAAAAAAAAGTAAAAAATTAAAATTTGATATAAATATACAAAAGTTCCCTTCAATTGTACATAACATTAGCATGGTGGCATGGCTATGCGCGCAGAGGAAGGTTCGGGAGATGTAGAGACCCGTATTTTTGAGGCCATATTTTTCTCTTGTAAACGTACGACTTGTCGAGATAGACGGTGTGGATTTACGGTGCGGCGTGTTCTTGAAAGGATAAAAGGGTAAATGTGTGAGAGGTGCATGTGTGAGTGTGTGGTGTGAGAAGTAGGAGATAATTTTTCCTTGGTCTTCCAACAAATTCCAGAGGAATGCTTTCCTCTTTCTCATTTTCTATCTCTCGGCTCTCTCTCTAACTCTCATGTATCTCTCTTCGGCTCTCTTCCATTCTCACTCAAGAACCCATCAAAATCACTTAAGCTCTACACAAACCCACCTCTATTTTACCTTCTATGCGCATTATTGAGCCTTAATTTCGTGGGTCAAGCTCGGGGAAGGAGGAACCGGCTGATTTTGAAGTTTTGGAGGCTAGGGCTTGTTTGATCTCATGAGTTCGGCTTTGATACTTGAGGTAGGGAAATCTAACTAATTTTATGTGTCTATGAGTTGATAAAGTGTTTGAGACTTGCTATTGATCATTGTTTTGAGATTTGTTGTTGGATTCCTTTGAAATCCCCAAAATCTGCTTGCTGTCCCGTTTTCCACTGTTCAGCCATTTTTCTGAGTTTTTTTTCAACTTTGAACAGTCATAACTTCCTCGTCTGATATTGAAAACACACAAATTATATATCGAATTCGAGATCTTGAAGTCAGCTTTCCAGGGCCACCGGAATCACCTTAAAACTCTAAGTAAACAGAAAGTTATGATCGTAGGAGTGAAGGTGTGTCTGCTGCCTCGTTTTTCTGCTGTTGCTGTCATTTTCTGGGTTTTTGCCCAACTTCGACTGGCCATAACTTCGTCGTCCGAAGTCCAATTTGAGCGTATGATATATCGATTTCGAGGTTTTGAAGTCATCTTTTAATTGCCACCGAAATTACATTGACAGGTTAAGTATACAAAAAGTTAGGACTATAGAAGTGGAGGGTGGTTAGTTGTCACAACTTAAGAATGAGTTCGATAGACCTAAAATATTGCAAAAAGGTTGAGTTATGAATTTAGGATGAGTGTTGATTGAAATGTGGTACGAGGACACATGAACAATAATTGTGAAATGATGACGATCATGGAAAATGCAAGGTGAAGTGGTTAATCGGTAAACTAACGTTAGAAATGGTGACGTGACGACTTATTATTGATATGAGTTATGTTAATGCGAGATGGGCGTAATTGTTATACTCGTTGGTATGTGGGTGTTGCCCCCTTAATGATTGCAATATATTAGACCCTGCTATGAAGTCGTATCGACAAGTCTACATCGTGAGTAGTTGTGATTATGGGAATAGACCCGGGTAAAGCTGTGGTGACCCAAGTGCCTTGTGAATGCGGGAATAGACCCGGGTAAAGCCGTGGTGACCCTGTTACGCTATGAAAGTGGGCATAGACCAGGCTAAAGCTGTGGTGACTCTTCCGGTTCGACTTAGGGAAAAGACCCAGGTAAAGCCACGGTGACTCTCTTCCGGTTCGACTTAGGGAAAAGACCCGGGAAAAGCCGTGGTGACTCTAAGGGCGATGTTGGTTGTATTGAACGAAGAATTTGGGATATCATTGCAGTGTATGGTGACTTGTGGTAACGGGTTTCGAGTGGGATTTTAACTACGCTATTCTTATTATTATCTGTCGTTCGATTTTTCATTTGGTAGAGTGTTTGCCAAAGAGGCATAGATGACCCACCGTAGTGTGACACGTTGAGGAAGACCGGTATAGGCATTCACACGTTAGGCTATAAACGGAATCTAATCGTAGGGATGTGTTAAATGATGAGATGTGTTAAATGATGAGATGTGACACAAGAAAAAGAGGGTTAATGCGAGAAATTCCTTGAGTTCTTAGAAGTCTTGACTATGTCGTACATTCATATTTGGCTCTAATTGCTATTGTCTATTGTTGTGATCTCCTTCTTTTCGCACTTGTCTTCTCGTATGCACATAAAGTTAGCATAGATTTTTCTACTGGGCTAGTGTAGCTCAACCTATCATTTTTCAGGTACAAGTCAGAGGCTGTGACATGGGTTGCTGTGCTTGCATGTGATCCTACATTTTGAAAGCGACTTCAGAGAGTTAATTTTGCATCTCTTATGAACTTTGTCTCCGGATGAAGAAATTGTAATCTTATTTTAATTATTATCTTTTTTTTATTAAATGAAGGATTTCCTGTAAACTTTTAACTTTCTTTTAACGTGATCTAGTGGTTTTAGGCCGTTGGGCCAATGATGTAAATTTGGAAATGCCTTGGAGTTTGGAAACGATTTGCGAACAAGGGAAATTGAAATGGCTTTTGGATAATATTTGTACTATTGTGAGGATTTTTATTTATGGAAAACTTTAATATTTATGTTGAAAATCGAGGGCGTGACAGGAGACCTGGGTTCGATTCACAAGTTTCCCATCCCCTGGGTTTTTTTTGTTTCTTTTTATTTTTATTTTTATTCTAGCTCTTTCCTTTATTATTCTATTTTTATTCTAGCTCTTTCCTTTATTATTCCATTTTTGTTATACCTCTTTCCTTTATTTTTTTTATTTTTGTTCTATCTCTTTCCTTTACTTCTCCATTTTTGTCCTATCTCTTTGTATTTTCCTCCCAATCCAAAATATTATGAAAATCAAATTTACTATATTCTTTAGTTTACTTTCTCTTGACTTTGGCATTAATCTTACGGTTGCCATCATGACAGTGGAAAGAGTATTTTCAGCCATAAAGATTGTCAAAAATCGGTTACGAAAGTGATCAATATTCAATTATTGAGCGATAATTTAGTAGTATACGTACAGAGAAATATTTTTTAAGACTGTGAATAATATGTGCCCCCAGTATATGAAATTTCTGGGTCCGCCACTGGGAGAGAGGGACATCGTTTTCTCTAACATCTCAGCGAGAATCCTCTATAATTTTTCTCTCTGGTTGAAATTGGGGCTTTTAGTTGGCGAGTTGTGTTTACGGAAACTGGAGAAGATTGCCTACGAACTGTTTGAGAAATTGACTGATTGAATCTATAAATATACTGACCTAGTTAGGTTTCTTCCGGTTCAAAAAAAAGAGAGAGTTAGGAATGCTAATGAACGAAAAAATGCGTAAGTAACACCAAAAAAATGTGTAATTAATGAACGAAAACATTTGCGCATCATGCACTACAAAGATGTCTATGTCTAAACCTGCACGCACACACACACGCAAAATGCACAATTTCTTTGTAGTGTTGAAAGAAAATACTGAGTAAAAATTATTGGCGAGGAATGCTACGTACACAACTCTCGACCACACCTCCAAACATAACTGCGTCTGGAACCGTTCAATGTAGATGGGTTCACGCGCATCAAACAATTCCGAACGCAATTGTGTCTAGAGTTGTGTACGCAGACTTTTCCATTGTTGACTAAGTAATTTAGATGTTGCACATGATCTTTTTAGAGGTGCTTCCCAGGCATGTTGTAGACACCCCAATTTGGGCCTCCGAATAATCTTTAAGTTTCCCCGATGATGAAATAAGGAAAAATATACCTTCAAGGCTTGGATTGTTGCTCCTTTCTTACTCCTTCCCTAACCTCAAGAAACTCCCTTCCCAAACATATAGGGTGGCTCTCGGTTCAATTGCAAAAGAGAAAGATGCGTTTGCTTTGTCAAAAACAACTTTTTCCATGACACACTAAGGGTAAAATGGGCACACATTTCAATGTATAAAATACCTTTGAGTGAAACCAATTGGGTTAGAAAGAGGACTCGACAAGCTTTCCAACGCTTCGAACCGTGCCTAAATCCGAGTTCGGGAGTGTCCGGGGCGCCCCTGCGAAGTTTAGTGTGCTGAGCTGTCTCGAAAACCGCGCGGCATTTCAAAACGCAGCACGGCATTTCCAAAACGCTGCACGGCATTTCAGAAAAATTCAAGAAAATCACTCCGCCGCGCGGTATTTAAATATGCAGCACGGCATTTTGGGAAAAGTTCTGACAGGTGCAGAAAGTTGTCGGCCACGCCTGCAGGAGGAGCGTCTTGGCAATAAAATAAGTTTTAATCGGCCCAGAAGCCACCTCCCCTCTTTGTAGTGCTCATCCTTGGCTCTCTTGCCTATAAATACACCCCCCTTCTAGTTGAGAAGTACCCCTTCAACTCCAAATAGAGTTACTCTGCCATTTTCTAAACTCTCTCTCTCTCTCTAAAAATACCCCATTCTTCTTCTCCTCTTAAGTTCAATAAGCTATTGACTTACGAGGACCTCCACCTCAAAGCATCCAAACAACCTCACATCCTCCAATCCCCATTCAAGCTCCAAAGTGATTTTCAATCCAAATCAATCGCTCCATTCCACCATCTTCAAGCACATCCAAGCCTCGATCAAAAGGTATAAATCGATTTCCTTGAGCTAAATCACATTTAGCTTTGAGGGGAGCCGATCGAGGCCCTTCTCGGTCTTTCTATACCGAGTTTGGGTCTCAAACGAGCTTTATATTCAAAAAGCACAAAAAAAGAAGGTCACTGTATTGGACACACCATACCGTGCGGCACTTTGGTGCGTCGCACGGCATAGTGTGTTCAGGCACGCGATGTTTCATTAGCTATTGTTTTATTGCTCAAACTGCCTGGATCATGGTTACCCTTCATTGGGCCAGTTTTTGTTGTTATGATATCTGTCATTAGCATTATCAGAACAAGACCATATCTACAAGCCATATTCTATCTCATAAACAAGGTTTTCTTGATCATCCTGAATGATCGAACGCCTAAAAAGGTTATTTTATGTTCTTGGCTTGAAGAAATGGTATTGTTTTAAGATGATCTGGTCGCTGTGCACTTTCTGATGTTTCTGAATAATGTCGCACGTGATATACAATGTGCCGGACGATGTTCTGGATGCTAATGACAGACTGGTAGCATGATAGGTACCCCGCGCGGTATACCATAAGGCCGTGCGCGGCATTATGGTATGCCGTGATGGAGATAGCCATAGTCCAGACAGTTTGTTTAGTTTTTCCTTTCTTTTCTTTATTGCATCATCCTTATCATTACTGTACAGTTTGCACCACAAGCACGCTAATGTGTTATATTAGATCCCATGTCCCTTTCCCGTACATGTTTTACAGTTAAGTTTTTCAAATGATATTAAATCCCCCATTTAAAATGCTTAGTAGAGACCGGTCTTTACCGGGCGAGCGGGGTGCTTTTTCAACAAAACCTTCCCCGCTCGTAACGTGGCTCCCGGATCCAAAATCTCAACGTTTTCGCTAGATCAAAAGCCTTTTATTTTCAAAACAAACTCTCGGTTTCTCGGATCATCCATCTCAAAAATTCGGGTGGCGACTCTGTCATAAAATCGCACCGCTTCGGGGCGGGAGCCCACAGTGGCGACTCTGCTGGGGACTTTTATTCAAAACTTCTTTTTTTAAAAAAAAAAAAAAATTACATAAAGAAGTGTTGAATAATCAAGAGGGCCAAACTTGAAAGGCATTTTACTTGTGGGACTTAATGTAATTTGGAGAACTTACCTTTCTTTTACACTTTGCACCGCACAAGCCTCGCTAGTGTGTTTCGGCTATCTTGCCCGGTTTACCGGTGACAAGCTCTCCCGGGACGCCTAACAACCCTCGACTATGATGGGCCATCGTGCTGTTCGACCATTGTCTTGCAATACACTCGACATGGGGTAGTACATCTTGGCTCTAGTCCGGGGAACCCCTCTCAAACCAAAACCGGCCTTTGCATTTGTACATAACCGTAGAACCTTCCCAACTAGGACATGAGCCTATGGTTAGGACTTATGTGTTATACCCTGCTTACGTGCTGCATATATCTTGCTCACATGACATATCTTATCATCATGCTACATTGCACATGTATTGCTTGACCGTTAGAGTAGTTCTAGGACTTCTCTCTCCCTCCCACGTTTTCTTTTCAAAAAAAAAAGAGAGGAAGGTTGCTAACATCCGATGAAGAGTCGTGCTCCATGGGACGCACGTTGCTTAATACTAGTTAGTCCTTAAAATGACACGTTTGAGGGAAATCAATTCTTACTAAGTCTTTGATAATTTTTCAATCAAATGTTCAAAAAACCAAAAAAATGGAATGACTAAAATATTAATGATGTGATACTTACACCATTTAGGCTAATAGCGCCACGTCGCTCACGCCACCTGGTCATAATACCGCGTCATTTTTACCACGTCATTTCAAATACAGAAATTGAACATTTGAAAAAAAAAAAAATGAAGACTTAGTTTATTTTGACATCTCTTAAGCTTCGTTGTTTACAAAGGATACATTGTCAAAAGAAATTCTGAGGATCAAGGCAACTTTTTAAAACCGTTTTCTGTGGGTCTAGGAGACCTTAAATCTATGGAGTATGAGATACCTCCGGTGTTCGCCGTGCCCGAACGGCCCCTCTGGTCTGGATCTAGCCTTAGGAAGTGCTTGAATCTAGGTTTCGGCAACCTTATTGCTTTGTCTCGGATGGTCAAGATAAGGAGATTGGCTCTGGTTCCGAAACATTCGGAATTTAACCTGCCTGACATGATTTACCCATGGCTGCTGAAACCCTTGGTACAATCATATCCTAAGTGAGATTTGGAGTTGAGGTAGGTCTTAGGATGTAGACGACACCGACGACATTGCATGGGCATGATTCTCGGGCAGAATTTGAGCCACCTTTTTGCTTTACTGTCAGTTCTGAAACTTTTTTCGAAGGGCCTTCTCCCATTTCTCTGAACCTCAATCAATGGTTTATGGGGAGCTCCTCAAAACTGGCCTCGTTAAGCCACTCCCTCCAGCTCCTCTACCTCAAAAGCTCTCAACATCCCATAACCCTGGTACCTTTTGCATCTTCCATCAAATGCCCGGCCATAACACAAACGACGGCATCTGCCTTCGCCATGCTATCCAAGACCTCATTGACAACAAGGTCATTAAGGTACCTCCTAAACCAAAGCCAGATCCCGTGTCCAAGCGCAATCCTTGCATCAACGCCGCCTTCTTCACCAGAGAAGGGTAACCATCAAGAGCCATGCAACGGTCCGATCTTCCACGAGTCTGGGAGTTTTCAAGCTCTGAGTCTTTGTCCTCTAAATAACCATCTTTGTGTTTGAGTCAGTTTGTACCTCGAGTCTCTCATGCTTTCACTGTTGTGTCTGAGTGTTCTCAATTTTAAGTCTGTCAGAGTCAAAAAAAAAAAGTGTCAGTTTCGTGAGCCTGAACTACGTTGTGACCTGATTCCTTTACAGGATACGTAGGCAGCCTTATCATGAGGCCCGGTCACAAGCATTCAAGTCAATCCCAAGGTTTGGTCATGGTCTTTTGAGTCAACCCCTAGTCGTTCAGTTGCTGTCTTTTGAGCGTCGCATCTCTGTAATAAACTCAGTGTTTCGAAATTGTTTTCCACCATCAGTTGAAAATCATGATAATCACTTCAAAACACGAGATGATTTTTGATTGAACCCTCACCTCAGGCAAGAAGAAGAATTTCAAGGGATCATTTCTCGACGCCATATCCGTTCTAAGAAGCAATGTCGTGACTCTGAAAAGACCCGCTAGGTCAAATTTCAAAATCCGACCTAGGCAAAAGTTAGAGCATGCAAACAAAAGCCTCTCAATAGAGCGTCTAGGATTCAGTTGTTAGGTTGCGCAATCCAAAATGAAGAAAGGCCATCGTTTCTTTCATCCTACGCATAAAGATATATCCTTTGATAGCCTCTTTGAGCCACAATCAAATTCTTTGAAAAAGAACCCCAGCTAGCCAGCTATCCCCCGCATCGGGGTGAAATGAAAAATAAAAGTGCCAGAAGAAACATTGAAATTCAAAGTATCAAAAGAGTGAAAGTGTCAAACACATCGAGATTCAAAGTATCAACAGGATGAAAGTGTCGAACACACTGAAAGGCATTGAAGGCATGAGAAATCAAGAGAAAACGCCCACCAAAGCAAAGGGGCATAAAAAAGTTCAAAGATAGCTGCTAGCTTTGAAAACCCAAAAGAAAGTGAAATTTTTGAGCCTAATATCCTTTCTTTGTCAAGCCCAAACCATGGCCCACATTACAACCCAAAAAAGTCCTTTCAGATTGGAAAGCGCAACTTGATAGCAAAAACCCTAGGCGTTAAGAGGCATGATCGAAAATCAATACATGGAAGCATTGCCCAAAGCAAAAAATTCAAACTGGAGCCATCATCAGCAACCTGGGGCACGGTTCATAATAAAAACTCTCGTGTTTTGACAAAACAAAATTGAAAGATTAGAATGAAAATCAATTGATGGAGTAAAATAATTTTGAAATTCCAAAAGGAGAATTCCAAGAACTTGGGCATGTCTGCCATTTCAAAATAGTCAAACTCTTCGCCCAATCAGGGGCACCATTCAAAAGTCGCTTCGTCTTTCTCTCCCTCATTTGCGTCAACATGGTCTTGTCAAAATTCACCCATTTTGCCAAAAGAGTCATCTCGATTTTGTCAATTCTCGACTCGTGGAAGTCATTTCAACGCATGGAAGAATACCACCCCTGAGAGAAGCTCGTTAGGCGGTAATCATAGCTTGGATTGCGCTTGGTCAACTGCTTGTCAAAACCACCAGGACTGGGGTCGTTACTCACTGGGGTACATCGGCTCAATGCCGTTTACCAGGAAAAGCAAATCCAAGACTCAAACCCTGACCAAAGGCAAACTCTACTTCAAATCTGGCACGGAATCCAACCCAAATTCAAAGCTCCTGAGAATACTGGTCCACTGGCCAAAGACAGTAAAGCAAATAGGGTGCTCAGACACGTCTCTTGTTTTTCAAGGAATATCACCATCAATGTCGTTAGGTGTCATAGGCAAATCTCGAATGATTATTCACGAGTCAATTCCAAGAACAATCCACGGTCTTTTAAGTCTGTAGTTTCTCTCTAGCTATGGTCTAACCGACCTAGAAGCCTTTTAGTCTCTCAAGCAGTAGTTTGTCTTCCGGGACTTCACATTGTCTAGCACTTTGTCCTCTGGGACTACACTATATCTAGCACCTCGTCCTCTGGGACTCGCACTATATCTGCACTTCGTCCTTGGGGACTTGCACTCTATTTGCACTTCGTCCTCTGGGACTGCACTTTGTCTCACACTTTGTCCTCTGGGACTTCAATTTGTCTAGCACTTTGTCCTCCGGGACTTACTTTTGTCATACTTGCATTGATTTTGCATGCTTACGTGACATTCATTGACATATCAACTTGCATTATCATTCATGTATTGCCTCAATCGAACGTCAAATTTAAGCTCTTCAAGTTCAAGCCACCTCCAAAAATTCAAGCTCTCAAAAATCAAATTATTCAAATTCAAGTCTCTTGCAAAAATTCAACTTTCCAAAATTCCAGCCTCTTTCAAAATTCAAGCTTTTCAAACTCAAGTCTCTATTCAAATTCAAGCTTCTCAAATTCAAGTCTCTTTCAAAATTCAAGCTTCTTTCAAAATTCAAGTCTCTTCAAAATTCAAGCTATTCAAATTCAAGTCTCTTACAAAATTCAAGTCTCTTCCAAAATTCAAGTTTTTCAAGCTCAAGTCTCTATTCAAAGTCAAGCTATCCAAATTCAAACCCCTTTCAAAATTCAAGTCTCTTACAAAATTCAAGTCTCCTTCAAAATTCAAGCTTTTAAAATTCAAGTCTCTTTCAAAATTCAAGCTTTTCAAAATTCAAGTCTCTTCCAAAATTCAAGCTTCTCAAATTCAAGTCCCTTTCAAAATTCAAGCTATTCAAACTCAAGTCTCTATTCAAATTCAAGCTATCCAAATTCAAGTCGCTTTCAAAATTCAAATTCAAGTCTCCTTCAAAATTCAAGCTTTTCAAATTCAAGTCTCTTTCAAAATTCAAGCTTTTCAAAATTCAAGTCTCTTCCAAAATTCAAGCTTTTCAAAATTCAAGTCTCTTCCAAAATTCAAGCTTCTCAAATTCAAGTCCCTTTCAAAATTCAAGCTATTCACACTCAAGTCTCTATTCAAATTCAAGCTATCCAAATTCAAGTCGCTTTCAAAATTCAAATTCAAGTCTCCTTCAAAATTCAAGCTTTTCAAATTCAAGTCTCTTTCAAAATTCAAGCTTTTCAAAATTCAAGTCTCTTCCAAAATTCAAGCTTTTCAAAATTCAAGTCTCTATTCAAATTCAAGTCAAGCTATCCAAATTCAAGTCTCTTTCAAAATTCAAATCTCTTCAAAATTCAAGTCTCTTCCAAAATTCAAGCCTTTCAAGCTCAAGTCTCTA
The DNA here is from genome assembly GCA_018127125.1 of Rhododendron griersonianum. Classification (NCBI taxonomy): domain Eukaryota; kingdom Viridiplantae; phylum Streptophyta; class Magnoliopsida; order Ericales; family Ericaceae; genus Rhododendron; species Rhododendron griersonianum. The sequence continues at coordinate 12,894,721 of CM030789.1, forward strand.
TTCAAAGTCAAGCTATCCAAATTCAAACCCCTTTCAAAATTCAAGTCTCTTCAAAATTCAAGCCATTCAAATTCAAGTCTCTTTCAAAATTCAAGCTATTCAAATTCAAGTCTCTTGCAAAATTCAAACTTTTCAAAATTCCAGTCTCTTTCAAAATTCAAGCTATTTAAACTCAGAGTCTCTTTCAAAATTCAAGTCTCTTTCAAAATTCAAGCCATTCAAATTCAAGCTTATTTCAAAATTCAAGTCTCTTTCAAAATTCAAGTCTCTATTTAAATTCAAGCTTCTCAAATTCAAGTCTCTTGCAAAATTCAAACTTTTCAAAATTCCAGCCTCTTTCAAAATTCAAGCTATTCAAACTCAAGTCTCTATTCAAATTCAAGCTTCTCAAATTCAAGTCTCTTGCAAAATTCAAACTTTTCAAAATTCCAGCCTCTTTCAAAATTCAAGCTATTCAAACTCAAGTCTCTATTCAAATTCTATCTTCTCAAATTCAAGTCTCTTTCAAAATTCAAGCTTTTCAAAATTCAAAATCTCCAAAATTCAAGCTTCTTTCAAAATTCAAGTCTCTTCAAAATTCAAGCTATTCAAATTCAAGTTTCTTACAAAATTCAAGTCTCTTCAAAATTTAAGCAATTCAAATTCAGGTCTCTTACAAAATTCAAGTCTCTTTCAAAATTCAAGTCCCTTTCAAAATTCAAACTTTTCAAATTCAAGTCTCTGCCAAAATTCAAGCTTTTCAAAGTTTAAGTCGCTTTCAAAATTCAAGCTCAAGTCTCTTCCAAAATTCAAGATTCAAATTCAAGTCTCTTCCAAAATTCAAGTTTTTAAAAAAAAAAAAAAAAAAAAAAAATTCAAGTCTCTACGCCGTCCAAGCATGTCGTCCTCGGGTTTGACATATTGTGGCCATTTAAGCATTGAATCATTAAAACGCCGTGCCTCGATTAACAAGCTCATTTTAGTCCTCCAGGACTCGTCGCATTTTAGTCTTCCGGGACTCGTCTCATTTTAGTCCTTCAGGGACTCGTTTCAAGGAATTTCATAACACTCGGCACTCCAGGTACTCAATCTTCTCAAGTTTACTTTCGTAATTTGTCCTCCGGGACTCGCTTTACTTGCATTGTCCCAATTGCACTACGTTGGTCTGATCCCTACAACGGGGTACGTAGGCAGCTCCATGAGCGCGACCACCTTTATTGCATTATTGCATCTAACTTAAAGACTTTTGAGCGATGGATTGGGATGTCTAATCTTTAACGTCACTTATATCAAGCAATGGTACCTAAGTTCCGTTAAAGAGGGACTACTGTAGACACCCCAATTTGGGCCTCCCAATAATCTTTAAGTTTCCCCGATGATGAAATAATGAAAAATATACCTTCAAGGCTTGGATTGTTGCTCCTTTCTTACTCCTTCCCTAACCTCAAGAAACTCCCTTCCCAAACATATAGGGTGGCTCTCGGTTCAATTGCAAAAGAGAAAGATGCGTTTGCTTTGTCAAAAACAACTTTTTCCATGACACACTAAGGGTAAAATGGGCACACATTTCAATGTATAAAATACCTTTGAGTGAAACCAATTGGGTTAGAAAGAGGACTCGACAAGCTTTCCAACGCTTCGAACCGTGCCTAAATCCGAGTTCGGGAGTGTCCGGGGCGCCCCTGCGAAGTTTAGTGTGCTGAGCTGTCTCGAAAACCGCACGGCATTTCAGAAAAATTCAAGAAAATCACTCCGCCGCGCGGTATTTAAATATGCAGCACGGCATTTTGGGAAAAGTTCTGACAGATGCAGAAAGTTGTCGGCCACGCCTGCAGGAGGAGCGTCTTGGCAATAAAATAAGTTTTAATCGGCCCAGAAGCCACCTCCCCTCTTTGTAGTGCTCATCCTTGGCTCTCTTGCCTATAAATACACCCCCCTTCTAGTTGAGAAGTACCCCTTCAACTCCAAATAGAGTTACTCTGCCATTTTCTAAACTCTCTCTCTCTCTCTAAAAATACCCCATTCTTCTTCTCCTCTTAAGTTCAATAAGCTATTGACTTACGAGGACCTCCACCTCAAAGCATCCAAACAACCTCACATCCTTCAATCCCCATTCAAGCTCCAAAGAGATTTTCAATCCAAATCAATCGCTCCATTCCACCATCTTCAAGTACATCCAAGCCTCGATCAAAAGGTATAAATCGATTTCCTTGAGCTAAATCACATTTAGCTTTGAGGGGAGCCGATCGAGGCCCTTCTCGGTCTTTCTATACCGAGTTTGGGTCTCAAACGAGCTTTATATTCAAAAAGCACAAAAAAAGAAGGTCACTGTATTGGACACACCATACCGTGCGCCACTTTGGTGCGTCGCACGGCATAGTGTGTTCAGGCACGCGATGTTTCATTAGCTATTGTTTTATTGCTCAAACTGCCTGGATCATGGTTACCCTTCATTGGGCCAGTTTTTGTTGTTAATATATCTGTCATTAGCATTATCAGAACAAACCATATCTACAAGCCATATTCTATCTCATAAACAAGGTTTTCTTGATCATCCTGAATGATCGAACACCTAAAAAGGTTATTTTATGTTCTTGGCTTGAAGAAATGGTATTGTTTTAAGATGATCTGGTCGCTGTGCACTTTCTGATGTTTCTGAATAATGTCGCACGTGATATACAATGTGCCGGACGATGTTCTGGATGCTAATGACAGACTGGTAGCATGATAGGTACCCTGCGCGGTATACCATAAGGCCGTGCGCGGCATTATGGTATGCCGTGATGGAGATAGCCATAGTCCAGACAGTTTGTTTAGTTTTTCCTTTCTTTTCTTTATTGCATCATCCTTATCATTACTGTACAGTTTGCACCACAAGCACGCTAATGTGTTATATTAGATCCCATGTCCCTTTCCTGTACATGTTTTACAGTTAAGTTTTTCAAATGATATTAAATCCCCCATTTAAAATGCTTAGTAGAGACCGGTCTTTACCGGGCGAGCGGGGTGCTTTTTCAACAAAACCTTCCCCGCTCGTAACGTGGCTCCCGGATCCAAAATCTCAACGTTTTCGCTAGATCAAAAGCCTTTTATTTTCAAAACAAACTCTCGGTTTCTCGGATCATCCATCTCAAAAATTCGGGTGGCGACTCTGTCATAAAATCGCACCGCTTCGGGCGCGGGAGCCCACACATGTGAAAGACAGCTACTCTTGTATTGGCTCCTAGACCTATTTCTTTGTTTACCAAGAAAATACATCATCAGTGCACTTATGCTCAAACCACAACCTACATTTATTTACAATCACCACTACACTTGCCAATCACAACCTACTTCTTGTAAAATCTGCACAAAGCTACAAAGGTTAGATAGCTAAAAGCACTAGCCAATGCCAGAAGCCAGTAGTATTTGTCTAGCCTAGCTTCTCTCATGTCATCACAAAACCAACCAGTGAAATGCTCAACAAGGGAGATTAGCAAGGCACTCAAGAAGCTCCCTACCCCAAAAACACTTGTGTATAGTGCGATCCCCATGGTCCTCATTGTTATGGGAACTTCAGGGTAAAAGAACTGCTGCATCCCAACAACAGTGAAAATGTCTGAAATGCCCAACAGGATGTACTGGGGTAGCAACCAAAATATGCTCAGTGGCACCGTCTCTGACTGTGAATTTCTACTGATCTCGAGCTTCTTTGTCTCCACGATCGCCGCAGCCACCATGGCTACGATCGAAAGAGCCATGCCGAACCCCATCCTCTGCGTCACGGTGATGCCTTTCTCGTTGCGGGTGATTATCCGAGCGAGTGGGATGAAGCACACATCGTACAGAGGCATTAGAAGGATTATGGAGACTGTGATTGCGCTCTGCAGTGTGGCCGGCGGGATCTTGAAGTTGCTTCCGATGTTCCTTTTCATTGTCATGCCCTGTTTGGTAAAAAATGTCGCCGGTTGTTGGAAAATTACTGCAAACATTAGAAGCATAGTCCAGATAGGCAAGAGGTGCAATATAACTTGTGCAATTTCGCGTATATGAATCCCGTCGTTGGAGCTCTTGTTCAAGCCCTCACTCACATCAGGTCCTTGCTGACAAAGTGGTTTTTCTTCAAGCCTATAAACAAAACTCCACCATTACAACTACGTAACAATGCAAATGCAAGTAAATAATTGTAAGTGTCCAATACGTTGTTTCGCATCCTGAATGACCCATGCTCAATCAAGATAAATGCAACGGTGGTCACAGGGTATGTAGAGTCACGTTCGAAATAAGAAAATTCAGAGTGTGGATTTCTCATACTATGTCAGGAAACATACTCGAGCTCAACATCTGATTTGTTCAACAGGGCGAATCGGACATTCAAAATTTTCGATGCAGTTGCTTTCATGGCATGAACCATGTTTTCAAAGTACTTGAAAGCTACACTACTACCCTTGGGTTGCTTCATTGCGTAAAATCTACTCCCGCAGGAGAAAAGTGCTATCGAGGTTACCATTATAACTGTAGGGATAGCAAATCCCAACCCCCATCCGAATGTGTCTTGCACGTAGGCCACAAGGGAGACTCCCAAAAGACAACCAATTTTGTTTTGCTATCCCTACAGTTATAATGGTAACCTCCTGGAGATCGAGTAGTCGGTTCAATTCCCCACACAAAAATTGCTCTTTCTTCATGTTATCAGTTTTCTCTATATTGCTCTGCACCTATAACCTCATCTATACTCTGTAGAGATTGTTTTGTTCTCTCTTTAAAAGGGCCGATTGTGCTCGCACATTGGGCTTGGCACAGTACAGTAAGACCTACATGAACTATCCATACTTCTGCTAAGTATCGCTCAAGAATTTAAAAATTTAGAAATTAAATAAATAGAGACAAAATGGATATCGACGAGAGGGAGAGAGAGAGAGAGAGAGAGAGAGAGAGAGAATGGCAGCAAAGGAAATTTTTCCGTAACAATGCAAAGGAAAAACAGTAGTAATAAACGAAGAATTGGACGCCATGAATTTGGTACCCCTCTCTCTCTCTCTCCCCTCCATAGGAAGACATCACTGTTCGCAAGCCTTTCATCAATTGGGCAATTTGCATCTCTCAGGCTTTCTCTTGTATTTTCCTCTAAAAAGAATTATAATTATTCAGAAATATGTGTAGTTATGATATCCATTTCATCTGGTTAAATTAATTTACCAAAATGAGACGAGACTAGGGAGCTGAGCTCCGAATTTAAACAAACTGTTTTTTTTTTTGTTGTTGTGCTTTTAAGAAAACTTCTTTTTTGTGCTGTTTGTTGTCTTTCTATCAGGAGGAATTGAAAGCATTTTATAAAAAAAGAGAGTCCAGAAGGACAACAAAATTGTTGCAGATCTCGAACAAGCGCTAACTTCTTTTTTTGTGCTCTTTGTTGTCTTTCTATCAGGAGGAATTGAAGGCATTTTATAAAAAAAGAGAGTCCAGAAGGACAACAAAATTGTTGCAGATCTCGAACAAGCGCTAACTTCTTTTTTTGTGCTCTTTGTTGTCTTTCTATCAGGAGGAATTGAAGGCATTTTATAAAAAAAAAGAGTCCAGAAGGACAACAAAATTGTTGCAGATCTCGAACAATCGCTTTTGATACTCGCGAATGACACTGCAAGGTTAGAAAAAGAGCGTGACGAGAAAAAGATAGAGATGTTACGGAAAAGAAAAGAAACTGATAAGCTCCGGGAACATTTTGCAGCGTTGGTAAGATTCATTTGTTCCTTTCTTGTTCCTTCTTTTTTTTTTTCCTCTGAAGCTCATGTGCGTCTCTCTTCGTAGTATAGCGTCGGGGCACACGTATCGAATAAATTGACAGCAAAATCCAACTCTTCGTTTATTACTACTGTTTTTCCTGTATTCTGTAACTAAGGAAACTGGTCACAGACGTTATCAAAGAAAATTTCAGTAAACCGGCTTCGCTTATGAAAACTTCAAATGGTATTTAGGGGAAATAAACTTGTGCAATACTCTGTTTCGTAAAATGTGTACACCAAGATCCCAGACGTCACACAACCCATTAGTGCCAAAAGATAATGAAGCTTTAAAACATTAGCAACGAATTTTTAAGGGAAACAACAATAGTTTGAACTTAGAAGGAAAATTTCTAGCAACGATATTCAGTATTTTCGTTTTTGAATTAAATCTTTGACTGGATTAGTTAGGTTGTTCTATTGACAATTTTTGGCTTGATCTGTAATTTCGGAGTTTTATCGGTTATTGGGTTTCATAATCATATTAAGTAAAGGCCTTGTGATAAGCCCTCGATAGTGTTTATAAATGGGCTTATCGATACCAATTTTGTCCCGCTCACGCGCATAACTCCTTGTTTTTGATTGATATTGCACGAAAGGTGCATTTTTGGTGATTACAGGTTTTCCTTGTGAATAAGGCTTGTTCAAAGCCAAGTTTCGCTCCAACAACGTTCGGTGATCCGAGGGCTCCAATCGGAGCGATTCCGGAGCTTGGGGATTGTCGTGGAAGCCCCGGGACAAAGCCTGACATGAGCTGCTGAGAAGGACTGGCCAAAGCACAATGTCTACCGGTAGACATTCAATGTCTACCGGTTCAATTCCAGATCAGTGAGGCCACCATTCTGCACCAATTTGAAAGCACAATGTCTACCGGTAGACATTCAATGTCTACCGGTAGAAATCCAGTTAAAGCAGCCTCAGTTTTTGCTACGTAGCCGTTCTACCGGTAGTTGGCCAATGTCTACCGGTAGACATTCCCCAGTTTCTGCAGATTTCTATTTTCTTTTTCTTTTTCTTTTGTAACTAAAAATGGGTACTATATAAACCCCTTTACACGTTTTTAGGTCTTATCTTACATCATTTTGAGCTAGCTCTTTCTCTCTCTACCTCCCTCTCTTCTCCAACTCTCAATTTCTCATTAATGGAGCATTGATTGGTGGGTTTAGGGGTGGTTGATCTTCATTAAAGTTGTAAGTAACCTTGGGATCTTCATTAATCAAGTGTTTATTTCTAATTTGAGCATGAATTCGTTTTCTCACTTCCTTACCCTTGTTCATTTCACTTCTCCTTTGATTATGTGTGAGTAGTGTAGCAAGATTAGGTTATAGGATGATTAACATCCCGTAACCAAGAGTATTCCTCGTTCTTCTCTCTCTAAACTTCATTTTCAAGGAGTGAACATGTGTTAGGATATTTTTACGTAGCAAAGCTTGGAGATGTTAACCCCTTTGATCATTTGTAGGCAAGGGTTTCGATTTCTTGCCACACGTGATGCTTAGGGCTATGTCTTTCTGAGCGTTTGTCAAAATGTTCCCGAAACCCTAACCTGTTTACCAGTCTTTTGAAAGAGAGGAACAAGGGTGCTTTTGAGTTATGGGTGTTAGTTATCCTTTAACCTAATCTTTAGTTAATCTCCAATCAAAAAGCCGTAGTTAGGTTAAGTAGCCATTTTCCCAAATCGTTCAGTTGGCCGTCTCAACGCCAAAGTTTGGTTGGCGGTCCTAACGCTAAAAACCCTTCGTAAATCAAACCTCCGGCCTAGCTCCATTGGCTCCCTGTGGATTCGACCTCGGACTTCCGAGTTTATTATGCTGCAACCGACCTAGCCTTACGCTTGGGGTTTTCTTATTGCAACACACATTAAGGTCGCAAGCATTTTTGGCGCCGTTGCCGGGGAATCAATTGGTAGCTAACTCGGAGATATTGCTTTACACCGCACTGTAAGTATTCCATCTTTTGTTTTTACTTCATGTTTATAGCTTTAAAATAGAATGTCTTCGGCACATGAGGAGATAGAATCTAGGACTATGCAGGAGTTACGTTATCTTGCACACACGTTTACACCTCCTAGCATAGCCACTCATGACGCCAATGTTTTTAGGATTCAAATGAGCATTTCCAATTGGCTACCCCACTTCTATGGCATGGATCACGAAAATCCTCTCTCTCATGTTAGGGCTTTCGAGGCCAAAATTAGTACCCTTGTGATGTCAGAAACCGCGCGGATGAATTTTTTCTCTCTCTCTTTAAGGGATAGTGCCCTAACTTGGCTCGATTCCTTGAATCCTCAATCCGTGCGGACTTGGGATGATTTGCGAAACGAATTTTATGAAATGTTCCTTCCCATATATTATACAAGGGCTCTCCAGCAACAAATTCAAACTTTTGCCGAAAGAGAGAATGAGCCATTTTATGTATGTTGGGGAAGATATCAAGACTTGTTCAAAGCGGTCCCGCATCATGGTTATGACATTTTCGAAATAGTGGGCTATTTTTATAAAGGACTTTCTCAAAAGAGTCAACAATTCTTGGACATGATGTGCAATGGGGAATTTTGGACAAAGAACCCGCTGAAGCTTTAGATTTTTTTGATCAATTGGCTGAAATTTTAAGGTCTCGGGTTTATGTTAAACATTTTCAAGGTCTCAACTCACATGCCATGGAAGAGGAAATTGAGCCACATAACTTTATTGATGAAGTTAGTTTAGATTTTGATAGCTCATCGGAGTCCGAATGGAGTGATGCGCCTAATGATGAGCTTGACATCCAGTGTCTCCCCCCTGTGGATCCCCTCTATGTTTCGATCTGGGGGAGAAACTTCTCACTGTTGAAGAGATGGACGCAGAAGTGGATTACTTGTACTCCTTGTTAGAAGAGCAAGACAGGGTATATGAGACAAAGAGTCGGTCTCCTACTCTGGAGAATCCTGTAGATGTTGCACATACTCCTATTAGGTCTCCACCATTGAACGATTTTGTTGAAGTTGAACGGGTCGATTTTCTTGGTGTTGATGATTTTAATTTAGTATATCATCCTTATCTTGTGAATTTTGTCAACAATTTGAAAATCAATCTAGTTTGGAATGCTCACTTGGTGGAACTTAAATATCTAAAATGGATTCGGCAAATGTGTTGCTCAAAGTATCTTATTTTGTAGTATGGCCGGATTCAATTTTTGACCAAGATTTTGGAGAGGAGTGCTATGTTAATTTTGTTAGCTCTCGTTGGCATGATAAATATTCGGAGCCCGCGTTTGGCTGAACGTACATAAATTCTCTCTCTCTCTCTCCCCTTTTTCTCTTTTGATGGTCTGGTATAGCCACCCGTTTCAAACTTAAGATGTTGTATGACTTGCTCTGCGGCGCCTTAAGCGAGACATGGGGAGAAAAGTAGTACCCGTTCAATCACGTGACGATTTGATGGTTTTTAAATACTTGTTCATAATAATTTTTGTGCCGGGCTATCACGAGCCGGCGGTACTAATGTCTTTTGTCTCCTAGTAGGTGGTTGGTTCTTAAGCCTTTTGCAGGAATGAGCTTTGGAAGCGGTTCCGATGACGAACGGTGACAATGACGCAAAATCCTCCAACTTGGTCGAGGTATCGGGTGGTTGACATTCCACCAAGTCGGTACATTTTTGTTCTCCCTCTCCTTATTTTTCGTCTTTGTGCATCGAGGGCGCTGCTCATTTCAAGTTGGGGGGGAGTAGATTATAGCTTTACTTTACGTTTTCGGTTTTGCATAGAAATTTTTTAAATTTTTTTTGTGCAATTTTTCCCTTGTAATTAGTGATTTCAAGTGCTAGATACTTAGATTATGCTCAATTTCCCCTAATAATGGCAAGAGTTGTGCACCTCGTCGAATTTGATTATGTGTTGAATCCATGTTGCATGCATATATGTGAACTTTGTTGAACAAATTGAGCTCCAAGGTCTGTCAAGTAGTTGCATCGCTTAGAGTTGAAGTTCTTTTTGAAGCATCCCATGCTTGTTTGTCTCTTTTTCCACACTTGCGTAAATAATATTCGTTTGTTCATACGTGAGTAGTTTAGATATCTTTTATGCATCATATTGGAGTTGATTGGCGTACGTAGAAAATGATACAAGGCAATTTTTGCGTGATAAAACCACAAATGTGTCCCCTCGTTCCAATTTGTTGAACCGTAGTCCGAGTCTCCGTTTTTGCTCAAACTTAGGAAGCCGGATGTTTGGAGGGTTGTGTGAAATTGATTTTCAATGATTCAAGGAGGTTTGAGGGTGGTGTGAATGTGGTAGAAGTGGTTGGGATGAAAAGGGCAAAGAATTGATATGTGATTCCCTATCTATCCTCTCCCATTACAAAAGCTAAAGTCCCAAATTTTCATCTCCCTCTCCAAAGCTCTCGAAATTGGACCCTCAATCTCTCTTACTACAAATCTCACCTCAAAGGACCCTATTCAATCAAAGAAATGCTATGAAAGAGCAAAATCGAATTCGAAAGAGGGTTGAATACTATGATGAGAGGATTGGTTAGACCTCCGGGCTAACATACATTCCGGATGAGAAGGAGTCTGATGAGAAGGGGGAGCTCGAGGCTCAACACCATGAGGAGCCGAATGAGGATGACTATGAGCAGTGGTGGAGTCGGTGGTAATAGTCTTAGTAGCACTTAACTAGTAGTTTTTCTTTATTTGTCTTTGCAACTTTGTTTGATGTTTGGCCGGCATGTGGCCATACTTTGGGTAGTTAGGGTTGGTAGTGGCCAAGGGGTAGCTGACCCGAGCTAGTATATGGCCACTACACATTTTGTAGTCTGTTTCCCTTTGTACCCAAGGTCGTTAGAAGCTAATAAAGTCCTCCGTTGATCTTTTGTACGCTCATCTAACTCCTTTTGATGCATGATCGATATTTAATGCTAATTTAGTATGGAATTTCCATTAGCTTAGTTTGTTTGTGAATAATTGCTTAGCTCTCTTTGTCGGCGCTCTTTTGATTAGCATGCATAGCTTTTTGTCTCTTGCTATTGCGATTCTTGCTAGCGCTTATCATGGGATGTTCTAGTTTATTACTTTGTGCAAGTTCATATTAGAGTACGCTCTTTTGAATCCTGGAATTGAAATTCAAGGTGGATGTGTGTTGCTTGGCTGTTGGCATAATTTGTTCACCTTAGTTCATTGTATGCATATGCGTGGGTTACATGTGATTGAGTACGAAGGGGTGTTGATTGTGGACTCTTGTCGTATCCTAAGTTGAGCATAGCTTTGTATCTTGTTTCGAGGGAAGATTGCATAGTTTAAGTAATATACTTTTTGTTTAACTTTGCTAGGAACTAGCAAAGTCCAAGTTGGGGGGTGTGATAAGCCCTCGATAGTGTTTATAAATGGGCTTATCGATACCAATTTTGTCCCGCTCACGCGCATAACTCCTTGTTTTTGATTGATATTGCGCGAAAGGTGCGTTTTTGGTGATTACAGGTTTTCCTTGTGAATAAGGCTTGTTCAAAGCCAAGTTTCGCTCCAACAACGTTCGGTGATCCGAGGGCTCCAATCGGAGCGATTCCGGAGCTTGGGGATTGTCGTGGAAGCCCCGGGACAAAGCCTGACATGAGCTGCTGAGAAGGACTGGCCAAAGCACAATGTCTACCGGTAGACATTCAATGTCTACCGGTTCAATTCCAGATCAGTAAGGCCACCATTCTGCACCAATTTGAAAGCACAATGTCTACCGGTAGACATTGAAATCCAGCTAAAGCAGCCTCAGTTTTTGCTACGTAGCCGTTCTACCGGTAGTTGGCCAATGTCTACCGGTAAACATTCCCCAGTTTCTGCAGATTTCTATTTACTTTTTCTTTTTCTTTTGTAACTAAAAAGGGGTACTATATAAACCCCTTTACACGTTTTTAGGTCTTATCTTACATCATTTTGAGCTAGCTCTTTCTCTCTCTACCTCCCTCTCTTCTCCAACTCTCAATTTCTCATTAATGGAGCATTGATTGGTGGGTTTAGGGGTGGTTGATCTTCATTAAAGTTGTAAGTAACCTTGGGATCTTCATTAATCAAGTGTTTATTTCTAATTTGAGCATGAATTCGTTTTCTCACTTCCTTACCCTTGTTCATTTCACTTCTCCTTTGATTATGTGTGAGTAGTGTAGCAAGATTAGGTTATGGGATGATTAACATCCCGTAACCAAGAGTATTCCTCGTTCTTCTCTCTCTAAACTTCATTTTCAAGGAGTAAACATGTGTTAGGATATTTTTACGTAGCAAAGCTTGGAGATGTTAACCCCTTTGATCATTTGTAGGCAAGGGTTTCGATTTCTTGCCACACGTGATGCTTAGGGCTATGTCTTTCTGAGCGTTTGTCAAAATGTTCCCGAAACCCTAACCTGTTTACCAGTCTTTTGAAAGAGAGGAACAAGGGTGCTTTTGAGTTATGGGTGTTAGTTATCCTTTAACCTAATCTTTAGTTAATCTCCAATCAAAAAGCCGTAGTTAGGTTAAGTAGCCATTTTCCCAAATCGTTCAGTTGGCCGTCTCAACGCCAAAGTTTGGTTGGCGGTCCTAACGCTAAAAACCCTTCGTAAATCAAACCTCCGGCCTAGCTCCATTGGCTCCCTGTGGATTCGACCTCGGACTTCCGAGTTTATTATGCTGCAACCGACCTAGCCTTACGCTTGGGGTTTTCTTATTGCAACACACATTAAGGTCGCAAGCACCTTGAAACCCTAATCCCACACACAACACACACCTCAACAAGAACAATAACATAACCCATTTAGTCCCCAATCATTGGGGGTATGGGCGGGGATGATTGGAGACCGACATAACCTTTGGCAATATATGTACAAAGTGGCTCTCTGAAACAGTGACCCCCCTAAACCTTCAAGAACCAAGGAGTTGCAGGGACGTTTTGTTGCAGAATCATGCCCCTAAATATTCAAAGCCTCGGAGAGGGCAGGCCTAGAGATCCAAATCAATTTTTGTGCTAATTACTGCGCTTCCTTCATTCTTGGTCAGTGGCGCAGCCAGGATTAGGCATCACTGGGGGCACTATAAAATATAAAAACAAACTCTGAGGACCTCCAACATCCCACCGTCCCACAACTTGATGGTTGTAGGCGATTAACGGTGGCTTGTGCGCGTGTCAATTGTTACATCATGAGAAACGAATAAGCTATTAGGTTTTGGAGTACTATTTTGTTTACCCACCTAAACAATGGGGAACAATTTTCATTGCACATACTGGGTCAAGAGCTCATACCGGATTTCTACTTTAATAATTTGAAACATTCATTATGTGGGGCATGTTTTTGCGTCAATTCAAGCACGTAATGAGACGAAAACTACCAATTTTCAGCTATTGAGCAAGATATCTTCATTATGTGCGAACTAATTGGTTGATGAACTGTTCCCCACTTTTCCGCCGCGTAGGCGTGAGCGGAAAATCAATGGCGTGTGCGGTATGAGCGCGGGCGTGCCAGGACTTGTCGTCGTCCAACGTATGAAAGGCGTGAGCGCCTCGATCTGACTTCGTATGTAATGCGACTGCGTGTGACCCAAAGGGTGAGGCCACAAAGAGGTTCGTGATTTGCCACAACGAAGTGGACTTAGAATTTCCCAACCGTGTGACAAAAAGAAGAGAATATTGTAGAATAACTTTATTATATTTCGTAATAATAAAGTTGGGGATACAAGGGAGATATGAATAACTTTATTATGTTGCGTAATAATAAAGTTGGGATACAAGAGAGACGAAACTCGAATTACTTGGTGAAGTAATTGAGTAAAAGGTGAGAAAAAGAGATAATTGCTTCGCTGGGAAGGCTTTGGTTTTTTAAGCGTTGAGCTTGATTGGTGTGGGCACCATTTTTCTGTCTTGCAAACTAGTATTTATAGGCCAAAGCTTCCACGGTTCTATATGCAAAGGAATTTCCCGCCTTGCTTCTCCTTCCGCCATGTGTCCTATGTAACCGCTCATCATGGGCTGGTGGGAAGTTACTGGAGGTGAAATAAAAATTACCCATGTGCTCATCCATGATCGTGGGCAGTTAGAAGGATAATGGGTCTCCTCCACGTTTTGCTCCCGTAGAACCAAAAGAATGTGGGTCGTTTGACTTGGTCAGATTGCCATGTGGCAAAACTTCTTGTCTTTAATTCCTTCGTGAAGCTTCTCCAGGTTGTAAAAAATCATGGTAATGGGCCTCTTAAACAAATTAATATATAAAAGGCCTTTGTCACATAATAAACTTTATTGGGCCCTGTTCCAAATTTTTGCAGTATACGGCCCAATACCCATAGCAGCAATCTTCTCGACCGAACTGGATTAAAATTAACTAGGCCCAATTGACGTGGGTTTGGGCCATTAATTTTGGTCCAACAATTCTTCATTCCAAGGCCCAATTTAATCGAATAATAATTAAATGGCCTTCCAGCGCTTGCCCAGGACTGGGTGCCAAAAACGGGTGTAAACAATGCCCCCCCACGCCTTGATTCTTTACTTTTAGGATCAAGGCGTGTATAAAAAAGAAAATTATTTTTGGCATCCAAACAGTCCTTTGTTGTAGCATACCTTCTTTTGTTTGCCTTGCCTATGGACTTAGTAGGCATTAGGCATTTTCCATGTTCCCTTCAGACCTTTGACAAAATTCTATGAATTCAGACCTTGGAAGGAGTCCACCAGCAATCTTTAGACAGGCCTTTCAAAGGCCTCCCTTAGAGATAAATGCCTCATTCTGCATTCTTCAGGGCTTCTTAGAGTGATTTGATGATGCTCGTGCCTATCTCAGAGGTGAATTTCAATGCTCCCACCTTTTATCAGGCCTATTTCCACTAACAAAGGCCTGTGTTCAGGTCTAATCGTAGAAAAACGATCAAACCATAAAAAAGGCCTAGCAAGGACTGAACCTCATATTGGAAGGACTGAACCTCAACTTTGAGTGCTCATAATAGTGATTCAGTCCTTCGGGAAAGGTCTGAACTTGTGTTTGAATTGCTTATAATATTGGCTCGGGTCTAGACAAAGAGCTCAAAGGACCTTCGTACCTGCGGAAAAGGCTTGCTCACATCAATAGAGTCCTGCGTCCAGGCCTGGTTGTAGAGAAGCCATAGCACCTCGAAAAGGCCTGGAAAGGACCGAAAATATATTTGAAGGTCTTGAAGGTCTGAACCTCTGCTTTGAACTTTCAGGTATGCTTAATGAAATAAAAAGAAAGCCTCCACCTCTGCGGAAAAGGCCTAGTAAAACTCTGATAGGGCCTATTCAAGGACTGATAGGCCATGGCCGAACGTTTTAGAAGTGCTTGTTCGGCCCATGAAGGACTTTTCTTTGTTCTTAGCCCTTCTTGACACCATTTTGGCATTTTTGTGTAAGCCAAGTGAACAACACTCGCTTTTGATGTGCCCCACAAATCCAATATGGGCACAATTCTACACACTTAAGGCCTAAAATTGGCCTACGCTTGTAATGCCTTTTGGCAGTTTGGACAATGCCAAAAAGGTCTTCATGAACCGGGGGAGGAGGGGGATCTCCGATTACAAATGAATCGGTATCAAGCCCTGGAGTGTCGTCGCTTTCCTCCTCTTCATTCAATTCCTCCTGATCTGGAATGGGTGCAACATCCAATTCAGTCCTACCCATAGGACTGATGGCAGGTCTGGATCCTTCCTGATTTGTATCTGTTATCTGCTCACCGCTTAGGACTGAATCTGGATGTGGTAACTCTTCAGACACTTGAGAAAGCTTCTGAGAGGAAAGAATGGGTTGATCTTGCCTCATAATAGGACTTTATATGTTCTGGCTTATCTCAAGTCCGAGATCTTACTCCTTTTGCGTTGAGACAGACCTATCTTCTCGTTCCTCCAGGCATGGAAATAGCTTACCATCCAAAAGTTTTTGGAACACTCCTGAATGTTGGCTGTTGTGCTCAGACCTGAGACTGTTGCCCCTATCATTTTGATGTTTATCATCTAGACCTTGGCGCCGTTCAGGAATCCTCAAAGGGCTGAGCTGAGGACTTTGCCCCCCGAGTGCAGGGCTTTCAGAAGTTAAGGACTGAGAGAAGCCTGGAGGCCTGGTGTGCTTGCTGGAAGTTTGTTGAGACTTTTGCCCCCCGAGTCCAAGTCCTTGGCCTCCTTGCCCCCCGAGTGCAGGGCTTTCAGCAGTGAAGGACTGAGAGAAACCTGGGGGACTGGAGTGCTTGCTAGAAGCTTGCTTAGAGACATTCAGGCCTGAAGTTTGGCCTAAAGTGCTAAATTGTGATATCCGTGGTGGAATGGGAGATGAATCCTTTTCTTCGAGATCAGCCCTTAATTTTTCAATGGTCTTGTTGGAGTCCTCAAGGGCTTTCTTGGAGTCTTCAACGGCTTTACTGGACTTGATTAACAATTCTTTAATTTCACGCAAAGATGCATTCAAGGGATCTATGAACTCCTGTGAGAGTTCTTCATTGGATGCAAAGGTACAAGACTGAGTGCTCATACTTTCCTCAACTCGACCCCCAAAGGTCTGAGCAAGAGGATCATCAAGCCCACCATTTTGGAATTCATGCTGTTCGGGCAGGTCTGAAGACATGATATGTGAATAGCCGTGTGACTTAGCACTGAAGAGACGGTTTACCTCATAACGTAATTGGCGATCCTCAACTTCAAGCTTGTCAACTTCATCTTCAAGTCTTCGAATCGCATCCATGTAGGAGTTTTGTGTGTCGATATACCCATACTCCATATGATTAAATCGGAGCCTCTCAATGTCGAGACGGTAGATTTCATCTTCAAGCTCGTCGACTTTATCATCGCGCCAACGAATTTCTTCATTAAGACGCCGAATTTCAACATCCAATTCAATGTACTGAATTGACATGCTGATGAATCGGCGTGATACCCCTTGAAACGATTGGGGTCCCACCGGGCATGCCAAAAAATGTTCCCCACTTTTCCGCCGCGTAGGCGTGAGCGGAAAATCAATGGCGTGTGCGGTATGAGCGCGGGCGTGCCAGGACTTGTCGTCGTCCAACGTATGAAAGGCGTGAGCGCCTCGATCTGACTTCGTATGTAATGCGACTGCGTGTGACCCAAAGGGTGAGGCCACAAAGAGGTTCATGATTTGCCACAACGAAGTGGACTTAGAATTTCCCAACCGTGTGACAAAAAGAAGAGAATATCGTAGAATAACTTTATTATATTTCGTAATAATAAAGTTGGGGATACAAGGGAGATATGAATAACTTTATTATGTTGCGTAATAATAAAGTTGGGATACAAGAGAGACGAAACTCGAATTACTTGGTGAAGTAATTGAGTAAAAGGTGAGAAAAAGAGATAATTGCTTCGCTGGGAAGGCTTTGGTTTTTTAAGCGTTGAGCTTGATTGGTGTGGGCACCATTTTTCTGTCTTGCAAACTAGTATTTATAGGCCAAAGCTTCCACGGTTCTATATGCAAAGGAATTTCCCGCCTTGCTTCTCCTTCCGCCATGTGTCCTATGTAACCGCTCATCATGGGCTGGTGGGAAGTTACTGGAGGTGAAATAAAAATTACCCATGTGCTCATCCATGATCGTGGGCAGTTAGAAGGATAATGGGTCTCCTCCACGTTTTGCTCCCGTAGAACCAAAAGAATGTGGGTCGTTTGACTTGGTCAGATTGCCATGTGGCAAAACTTCTTGTCTTTAATTCCTTCGTGAAGCTTCTCCAGGTTGTAAAAAATCATGGTAATGGGCCTCTTAAACAAATTAATATATAAAAGGCCTTTGTCACATAATAAACTTTATTGGGCCCTGTTCCAAATTTTTGCAGTATACGGCCCAATACCCATAGCAGCAATCTTCTCGACCGAACTGGATTAAAATTAACTAGGCCCAATTGACGTGGGTTTGGGCCATTAATTTTGGTCCAACAATTCTTCATTCCAAGGCCCAATTTAATCGAATAATAATTAAATGGCCTTCCAGCGCTTGCCCAGGACTGGGTGCCAAAAACGGGTGTAAACATGAACTATATAGAAAGTGATAACCGTTTGATTCTGATAAAACTAAAACTACAATTTTCAGAAAAAAAAGAGAGAGAACTAAAACTAAAACTTTAAAAAAAAGAAAAAAAGAAAAACAGTGTGGACCTGTGCTCATGGCGGTCCTAGTGTGGATCCGCCATTGTTAATGGTCAAGAGCATCTGACTAATGAGCACATACACAACACACACCTGCATGATTGATTTTGAGGAAGGAGGAAACACACGGGAAGCGAAGAGACTTAGCCGCCTCTTAAATCTACATCAACTGGGCAATTTGCATCTCTAGGTTTTCTCTTGTATTTTCCTCCAAAAAAGAATTATAATAATACAGAAATATTTGTAGTTATGATATCCGATTTCGTCTGGTTTATTGATTTGGAAAAATGAGACTAGGGAGCTGAGCTTCGAATTTTTAAGAAATTGTGCTGTACTGCTGTTTATTTAAAAACTCTTTGTGCTGTTTGTTGTCTTTTTAACAGGAGGAATTGAAGGCATTGTCTGCAAAAAAAAGTCTACACTGACAAGGAAGTGCTTGCAAAGCTCAAAGAACTAAAACGGGTAATAGACGTTACTCCCTTCGTCCCCTTTTAAGTGTCCACTATAGGAATACGTGCATTTTCATACCCTTGGAAAATATATTTCTCCATGTGAGATTTTTATTTTTTAGTACTTTAATTTGGTGGGAAATAATTTGAAATCATTCTATGGAAATACGTTTATTTGCATCGAAGAAAATACATGTATCCCAAAGGGAATACTTAAAGAGGGACGGAGGGAGTATCAAACAAAATTTTGGTGAACCAACGGCTTCAGTTAGAGGAAATAAAGTTGTGCGCTAGTCTATTTCATAAATGTGTACGCCAAGATCTTAGACACCTTCACACAAACCATAAAAAAAGGGTAATTTTACTTTGAGAGAGTTCGGTACTCACACTAGCTGTAAACGCCGTATTTACCAAAATATAATTGGTGCCAGATAATAATGAGAGGCATTAATGCATTAGCAACGAATATTTGAGTGAAACAACCATATTTAGAAGGAAAAGACCTGGCAACAAATTTCAATTTTCTCCCTTTATTTAGAGTTGTATTAGTGAATGTTGGGGCTTATTATGTTGTTTGTGGATTGTATAGTTGGGACCTTCTCATATCGTTGAAATGTCCAGTTCAATGTTAGCTCAATGATAATAGTAAAATAAACTCTTTTAGAGTTAAATTATACTATTCTTTTGGCTGAGAAAGGAGGGTGTGTGGGTGGCCGAAGGATGAGAAATCGAGGCTCAGAGACGAGTTAAAAAGGCAAGTGTCTGCAAGATTTTAGATAATTCTTATTCTGCTGTCTTAGATCCATCTACAATGTAAACTACAAGTTCTTAACATTATTTTATTTCTTGATTAGCAAATTTGGATAAAATGCAGGAAGCCGGAGCAGGGTAGAGCGAGAAGGAAATGCCTCTTGCCTGTTTTTTGGAAACTTAACATGAGAAGTCACAAGGCAGTGTGTTGCCTCTTGCCTGTTTTTTGGAAACTTAACATGAAGAAGCTCCCTTTGTGGTTCTCTTTGCGAACTTTTGGCCGGATATCCATCTTCCTAAGAAATTGACTGATGTATGTCTTGTAGATTGGAATTAAGCCCCTATTAGTATATATTTTCAGTCTAGTTGCTTCCTTGTTTTAAGTTTCTTTCCTGCATGCAAATGATACCTGAGGAAAGCTCTCCACGAAAGGGAGCTTTCTTCAGCTCTTTTCAATTCTAACATGGCTGCCCCAGGTTTGCCCCAGACATCGTTTTCCGGGCCCATTTCGATGATGGGAACTGTTTCAGGAACTTCCCTTCCAAATACGAACCACATCGCTATAAATATGGTTTCACTAGAGTCTATCATAAGAATAAGGAATATTCCTTCATATGCCTCAAGAGGCTGCCACCTGTCCCCTTGGCCCTATGCTTGCTTAATCATATATCAGAATTCACAGGGATTTGCTCCTAAGTACTAATCAGGGACTTAGGCTATGTTTCCACTGATTGATAAGTTATGAACCAGTCAATAGTGGTTTTATCTTTATTCTAATTTTTTTCGCATTTGTTAGTTTTGCTCCAAACTCTTATGAGATATATTGGTTTGTCTCGACGAGAGAAATCGAAAAAGTAAAAAATTATGACTCTTACACTAATATTTTGGGAAATATCTAAAGAATAGCTCAAAAAATCAATTGTTGAACTTTTTCTTTGATATTTTTAAAAATATTTGCGTAAAAGTGACAATTTTTCAGACACTCAGAACATGGTCTAAACTTTATTCAGATACTCAGGGCAGGGTCTCAACTTGGTCTCTAAACTTGCAATGATATCTGGGATTACTTTCTTCAAACTCTCAGAGCAGTATGGAGGGAGAAAAACACGAGTGAAGAAGGAAGAGTGCACCCAAATTGCAGCAATGCATCAACACAGTTTCACCACCGCGGTGTTGAAACACTCCATCAATAGTCCATGCACCTCAGCAGAGGAGCAGCGGTGTTGGAGGCGAAGGGGTAGCAGTGCCGAAACTGTAATTTTCAACAACAAGCCACACCAATCCTAATATTCCAAAGCTCTACACCCAATGCTCCAAAAACAGATGGTAAAATTTATCAAAGGGAGGAAACTGATGCTATTAACTTCACATAATCCTTATTGACCGGAACTTTCCGCGATGGAAGACGAGTACGAAGATGACTTCGAAACACCTATGTGGCCACTGCTCTCTCCAGCCTCTTATCTCCAATGTTAACCCTAAGGAACTTGTGATTACCTAACCAAGTGTAACCCTTTTAAACTACCCACTAATTAACCACGTACACCCTCAAATATAGCAACCTATTAATTAAATTATTTTAGTACGGTACAAAAATAATTACTATAACTAATTATACTTGTACCCCCAAAACTATAATAATGCCAACAATGCTTATATTATGCGTAGAGATAAAATATTAATTAGGACCAAACATAAAAACCAAGTTTCTAAATGGGAAAAATTATTAGTATTACGAAAAGAAAAGTTAGGGCATACCAATATTCCCTTTTGATAGCTCACGATGGGATTGTTGTCTGTTGATAGGCAGTGTGGAAGTCCTTCCAGAATGCTATTGATGGTTGGAGTTACCAATGCCAGTGTTGGTTTCATGCATCATATGATTTCTATTCCATAAATTTTTGTCTCATTAGATTCATTACCAACATGGTTTTAATTTCAGTTTCTTTTGGGTATTCCAATTCCAATTGAAAATTGTGCCTTTTTGGCTTTCTTGATGTTGCATTGAATTGATATGCGGAGGGACTGGATCTCGTGAGTTCTCCCACCGTGCGACACTCTTGAGTGTTGCCGATTTTGGCCTAACGGCAAGTTTTTTGGTATGGTCGGTGGAATAGAGCATGGATCTACTCGGAGTCGGAGCTTCAATGGGCGATGAAGAGGCAGCGGTAATCGTCGGCATTCATGGATCCTTGGCTCTTGGAGTTTCTAGTAGTTTATGAGGATCGTTGTGCCGGTTTCTCAGCGGCCTTCCATGGGGTTTGGGCGTGTGAGGGATCGAACAATGTGGGTCATTGCTGTCCTCGATGTCTGGTGGATTTGTTTCTTGGCTAGGGCGGGTGTTTCTGGTGGTGTTGGTTGGCTTGCCGGGGAGGTGGTCGTTGGTGAGGTGAGCGGCGGCAGTGGTGGTGATCTGCATAGGGCAGGTTTTGTGGTGTTTGGACTAGGCTTGGCATTGGGTTGGGCCTGGCCTATTTTTTACTTGAGCTGTATTTTCAAATTTGTGTTGTTTGGCCTTTAGAACATCCACAGTGGAATAACTAAAACCATAAGGTTGGAAAAATTAGCAATATTTTCTCAAAAAAGTGCTCACAGTGGCATAACCAAATTTAACAATCTCTTAGCAACTCATCAAATTTTGGCTATTGGATAATCAAAACTAGCAACATTTTGTCAATAACCAAAATCTTCTCTCTCTCTCTCTCTCTCTCTCTCTCTCAACATTGTTTTTTTATTAAAAACTATTTTTTTAAAACTTTTTTCGGAAAAGTGATATTTCAAAATAAAAGTTTTAAATTTTCTATTTCTAATAACCTGTTTTTATTAGTTTGAAAATTATTTTAAAAAAATATTTTATATGTTGACAATTTTTAAATTTTTACAAGTTGAAAAGGTGATGTGGCAAGTTTTGATTATTCAATATTGATTATGCCACTGTAGACATCTACATTGCTAACCTTAGCAACCCCTTAAATGGATAATCAAAAGGTGATATGGCAACTTTTGATTATCCAATTTTGATTAGTCTACTGTGGATGCTCTTAGGTTTCGTTCTGTTTTAATGTCTGATCTAGGTATTTTAGGCCCTTTGGTGTTCGGGTTTGGTCTATTTGTTACGGGTCTGCCCCTAGTGTTTAGGGCTTTGTCCCTTTAGGTGTTAGTCCAACCTTTGGTTGAATCCTCCTTTCCTCTTCCCCCACCTAATAATATTTTTTTATTAAGTTTATATGAAGCAGGGTTGGTGTTGCAGATGGTAGAAACTGAATGGGAGAGCTTGAGGTAAATAAGGCGATGGAGTTGGGTAGGTGCATAAGGATCACCTGCAATAAGTTTCAGTTTTAGAGTAGAAATATTGCGTGGACATGAAGTTATCCTACTATTGCTAGAGGAAGATGAGAATAAGAATTGATCATGGTAAGTAGTGGATAGGGATACGAATGTGTTGAAGTGGGTTAGAACTTGAAGGAGGATTCAGATGTAAGTCATGATAAATTGGGATTTGAAATTTATTACGGTTGACTGTGTTTTGATAGGTTAAGAGGACGGAGACTGAGTTTGATTTTATAATTGCTATTGTATATGATTTGTTGGTCATGCAATCACATTACGTTTGGAGTTTTATTTTGTTTCAAGTGTTACCGACTCTCGATGGATGTGGGTGTCTTTAGGCACGGGCAATTATCCACGACTTGCTAAAGAGTAAAGACGCTCAATGCTAGTTACCCCATAATTCTGCATTCTTCAAGGCACGACATATGCAGTACTATGTTTTAGTGGTTTTTTTCTTAATCGGCAATGAAAATTTCATTAGAATCCAATATGGGTACATTGAGAAAGGGATCAAACAAAAGCGTCATAGCCAGAGAAATGCGTACTCTTCCGCGCAGTATCTATATCTATATTATAAAACAGAGCGGTTTTTCATCGAAAATGTCTATGCATACAAACAGAGCTACCTCTATAACCGTTCGATCATACTTAGAGATAAGTTTATAGCCGTTGGATCAAAGGAATGAAGTTTCCTAATATATTAACCACATTGTGCGCTCTCTCTTCCCATAAATTATTTCCATTAAGGGATTGTATTCAAAACCACCCATTAAGACATTATTCAAATGAAAAACAAAATCATAACCTTTGTACAAAATCTTGAGATCACCGAAACCAAAACCACCGCGATCATCGAAATCAAAACCAACATTCCTTTTCCTATTTCATCTTACGTCACGGAAATCACCGAAAATATAATTTTCTATACATCATTCATATGATTTTCTACTTCACCGAAACCACCGAAGTGAGTTCTTCCATAGACAGTTACTCCCTCCGTCCCTTTATTACACTCCAGTATTCCATTTTGGGCTGTCCCTTAATAAGTGTCCATTTTATAAGTTAGTGGGTAAAAGTTTGTGAATTGTCTATTTTGTCCCTAAAAATAGATTCCGTTTTGAAAAGTTAGTGAGTAAAAGTGTAATGATGATGGGTAAGTAGGGAAAGTGGAGGAAAAAGTTGATGTGAAAGGTATAATGATGATGTCTTTTTAATAAGTTGGAGTTACGAAGCAGGACATTTAAAAAGGGACGGAGGGAGTACTTTTCATTAAGATTATGATGTTTACTCTTTTTTAAGAGTATGGTGTTTACTCTTTTTAAAGTGTTTTCTCTATTATTGAAAAACGCGAAAGAATTATGCGCCGTTGCTTCCGATTCTATTCTTCTTTTATGTGTTTAAAAATTGTTTGAAGACTTTTCTCTATTATTGAAAAACGCAAAAGAATTATGCACCGTTGCTTCCGATTCTATTCGTCTTTTATGTGTTTAAAAATTGTGGAGCCGCTTCCGATACTATTCTTCTTTTATGTATTTAAAAATTGTGGTGCATGCCCGTGCCTGAAGGCATGACGTAACACGTTTCGATTATACGCTTGGCGATAGGAGAGAGCTAGCGAGGGAAAGGAATGTGCTGGTCCCGTAATGATTTGATCATATTGTTACCTAGGGAAAGGGATGTGCTGGTCCTAACATGATTTGATTTGATCAAACATTGCCATTCAAACAAAAGAGGAATAAAGTCCACAACAAATAAACTCTCAATTGGAATTCTTTTTAAAAAGTGTTGAATTCACTTTTGTCGTGTCCCCAGCATTTCCCCAGACATGTCTGCACATGTTGTTACTATCATGTCGCCTGTTCTCGCAGTATCAGACCACAAAGTCTATCCAAAAATTAAGAGAGCTACACAAAAGTGGGCATAAAGAATTAATTCACTCCCCACTATTTTCACTCTCTCAAACATGCATTTTAACAAACCCAAAGTGAGTATCTTTGAAAGACAAATAACAAAAGATATAGATCAAAAAAATTCCTAGCCTAAACAGCAAAATCGATTTTCTTTTTCTAAACAGCAAAAAAATTCTCATTCTAAACAACAATTTTTCCCCCATAAGACTCCCATCAAAAAAAAATTCATCCTAAACAGCAATTTAGACCATATTATTTTTTTTGCAAGAAGACCCTAAGGATGATGGGAGTTGTACCGGAAAGGTAGAACCAAATCGATTTCGTGGACAGCTGATGGGTGGGGGTGTGGGACGACTGATTGGTGAAGGAGCTTTGTGGGCGCTGTTTTTTTTTTTTTTTCCGGAGCGCCGAGGAGTGGATTCTGCGGGGAGAGAGAGAGAGTAACTATGGAGGAAGAGAGGAGAAAAAAGAGGAAACACGATAGAGAAGAGGAGGAGACACGATGGAGAAGAGGAAAACTGTTAGGTAGACAGGCATGGGAAATAGGTTGGAATCAATGATTCAATCCAATGGCCGTAACCTATTGGAATTGCGATCCAATGGTTGAAAGGATGCTCATGTTTGTATGGGTAGACAAAAGACCGCTCTATTTTATAATATAGACTAGTGTATACCCGTGCCTGAAGGCACGGCTCGAACAATTAGCATATGAAAACAAATACTAAACTTGCGTGCAATATACGGCTCAAACAATCAGTACACGCAAATTAATACTACTAAACTTGCATGCAATGTACCAACCCCTGTCCAACATATTCAACTATGCGACACGCAACATATCCATTGCTAGAGACGACTGTATAGCTTAAGAAAAATGGTCACATAAACACCCAAAAAATTGTTTTTTCTTAAAATATATGTAAAAGTTTTTGGATTAGCCTTTCTTTGAACACCGAACCCAAATATCTATGAACATCCAATTCTAGTAGTCTGGAACACCTAGCCCAAAAATTAAATAAACACTCAGCCTAAAACCAATTGAACACCCAGTCACAACCCAAGTACGGCTCATCAAACCACATGCTACACTATAGGTAAAATGTTAGTCTCGATGCAAAAAAGTGTTGTTGCAACAATTATCAAGGTAGAAATTAAAGAATAGGGTGTTAATTAATTTTGTACTCCTCTTTCTTTTCATATGTCAAGATATTAAAAGACAAAAAAAAAAAAATTAACTCCTAGTTATTGATCAACGTATGCCTGCACATGAGATATTTTTTGAGAAGTACTATACCAAATAAAAAAATAAAAAAAAAGACATGGGGAACATAAAGCAAAAATAGTGGATATGAAACATCATATGATTGAAGCGTAGGTAATGCCCCTGGCCGAGCAAAAAGAAAAAATTTGCCCCTGGCCTCAACTAAACACCTCAATCACTTACAATTCTCTGTACACATGCCTCTCATCCTTCTCTTCTTTGTCATTTTGATTTCAAACTTTCTAGACATCTATATTATAAAATAGAGCGGTCTTTTGTCTACCCATACAAACATGAGCATCCTTTCAACCATTGGATCGCAATTCCAATAGGTTACGGCCATTGGATTGAATCATTGATTCCAACCTATTTCCCATGCCTGTCTACCTAACAGTTTTCCTCTTCTCCATCGTGTCTCCTCCTCTTCTCTATCGTGTTTCCTCTTTTTTCTCCTCTCTTCCTCCATAGTTACTCTCTCTCTCTCCCCGCAGAATCCACTCCTCGGCGCTCCGGAAAAAAAAAAAAAAACAGCGCCCACAAAGCTCCTTCACCAATCAGTCGTCCCACACCCCCACCCATCAGCTGTCCACGAAATCGATTTGGTTCTACCTTTCCGGTACAACTCCCATCATCCTTAGGGTCTTCTTGCAAAAAAAATAATATGGTCTAAATTGCTGTTTAGGATGAATTTTTTTTTGATGGGAGTCTTATGGGGGAAAAATTGTTGTTTAGAATGAGAATTTTTTTGCTGTTTAGAAAAAGAAAATCGATTTTGCTGTTTAGGCTAGGAATTTTTTTGATCTATATCTTTTGTTATTTGTCTTTCAAAGATACTCACTTTGGGTTTGTTAAAATGCATGTTTGAGAGAGTGAAAATAGTGGGGAGTGAATTAATTCTTTATGCCCACTTTTGTGTAGCTCTCTTAATTTTTGGATAGACTTTGTGGTCCGATACTGCGAGGACAGGCGACATGATGGTAACAACATGTGCAGACATGTCTGGGGAAATGCTGGGGACACGACAAAAGTGAATTCAACACTTTTTAAAAAGAATTCCAATTGAGAGTTTATTTGTTGTGGACTTTATTCCTCTTTTG
Source organism: Rhododendron griersonianum (assembly GCA_018127125.1). NCBI lineage: Eukaryota > Viridiplantae > Streptophyta > Magnoliopsida > Ericales > Ericaceae > Rhododendron > Rhododendron griersonianum. The sequence goes on from CM030789.1 coordinate 12,921,331, forward strand.
TTTGAATGGCAATGTTTGATCAAATCAAATCATGTTAGGACCAGCACATCCCTTTCCCTAGGTAACAATATGATCAAATCATTACGGGACCAGCACATTCCTTTCCCTCGCTAGCTCTCTCCTATCGCCAAGCGTATAATCGAAACGTGTTACGTCATGCCTTCAGGCACGGGCATGCACCACAATTTTTAAATACATAAAAGAAGAATAGTATCGGAAGCGGCTCCACAATTTTTAAACACATAAAAGACGAATAGAATCGGAAGCAACGGCGCATAATTCTTTTGCGTTTTTCAATAATAGAGAAAAGTCTTCAAACAATTTTTAAACACATAAAAGAAGAATAGAATCGGAAGCAACGGCGCATAATTCTTTCGCGTTTTTCAATAATAGAGAAAACACTTTAAAAAGAGTAAACACCATACTCTTAAAAAAGAGTAAACATCATAATCTTAATGAAAAGTACTCCCTCCGTCCCTTTTTAAATGTCCTGCTTCGTAACTCCAACTTATTAAAAAGACATCATCATTATACCTTTCACATCAACTTTTTCCTCCACTTTCCCTACTTACCCATCATCATTACACTTTTACTCACTAACTTTTCAAAACGGAATCTATTTTTAGGGACAAAATAGACAATTCACAAACTTTTACCCACTAACTTATAAAATGGACACTTATTAAGGGACAGCCCAAAATGGAATACTGGAGTGTAATAAAGGGACGGAGGGAGTAACTGTCTATGGAAGAACTCACTTCGGTGGTTTCGGTGAAGTAGAAAATCATATGAATGATGTATAGAAAATTATATTTTCGGTGATTTCCGTGACGTAAGATGAAATAGGAAAAGGAATGTTGGTTTTGATTTCGATGATCTCGGTGGTTTTGGTTTCGGTGATCTCAAGATTTTGTACAAAGGTTATGATTTTGTTTTTCATTTGAATAATGTCTTAATGGGTGGTTTTGAATACAATCCCTTAATGGAAATAATTTATGGGAAGAGAGAGCGCACAATGTGGTTAATATATTAGGAAACTTCATTCCTTTGATCCAACGGCTATAAACTTATCTCTAAGTATGATCGAACGGTTATAGAGGTAGCTCTGTTTGTATGCATAGACATTTTCGATGAAAAACCGCTCTGTTTTATAATATAGATGTCTAGAAAGTTTGAAATCAAAATGACAAAGAAGAGAAGGATGAGAGGCATGTGTACAGAGAATTGTAAGTGATTGAGGTGTTTAGTTGAGGCCAGGGGCAAATTTTTTCTTTTTGCTCGGCCAGGGGCATTACCTACGCTTCAATCATATGATGTTTCATATCCACTATTTTTGCTTTATGTTCCCCATGTCTTTTTTTTTATTTTTTTATTTGGTATAGTACTTCTCAAAAAATATCTCATGTGCAGGCATACGTTGATCAATAACTAGGAGTTAATTTTTTTTTTTTTGTCTTTTAATATCTTGACATATGAAAAGAAAGAGGAGTACAAAATTAATTAACACCCTATTCTTTAATTTCTACCTTGATAATTGTTGCAACAACACTTTTTTGCATCGAGACTAACATTTTACCTATAGTGTAGCATGTGGTTTGATGAGCCGTACTTGGGTTGTGACTGGGTGTTCAATTGGTTTTAGGCTGAGTGTTTATTTAATTTTTGGGCTAGGTGTTCCAGACTACTAGAATTGGATGTTCATAGATATTTTGGGTTCGGTGTTCAAAGAAAGGCTAATCCAAAAACTTTTACATATATTTTAAGAAAAAACAATTTTTTGGGTGTTTATGTGACCATTTTTCTTAAGCTATACAGTCGTCTCTAGCAATGGATATGTTGCGTGTCGCATAGTTGAATATGTTGGACAGGGGTTGGTACATTGCATGCAAGTTTAGTAGTATTAATTTGCGTGTACTGATTGTTTGAGCCGTATATTGCACGCAAGTTTAGTATTTGTTTTCATATGCTAATTGTTCGAGCCGTGCCTTCAGGCACGGGTATACACTAGTTATTCATAAGATCAGATAGAACCTAGATAAATGTTTCAAATCGTCCGCATCTCTCTCTAGACCCCCCTCTCTCTAGAAAGGTCATCTTCTTGCGACTAGGGCTTCACCTCCCCCCCTCTTGTTCTCCTCTCTCTCTCTCTCTCTCTCCTACGGCTCTCTCTTTTCCTCTGTCTCGTTTTGGCTTGTCTCACCCCAGTCGGGGCATTTCGTGTTGGGTGGGCGGCGGTGGGCTGGGGGTCGTTTGGCCTCTCAACCAGTTTGGCGGCTCCTGCTGAGGGGTTTACAGATTTGGTTCGGTTGCGGCGGCGTCGGTGTCTGGTGGTTGGGAGTGGTGGCTTTGGGTTGAGGAGCCGGGATAAGGGCTGGGAGTTGGGGATGTTTTTACTTTTGTTTGCTTTTTTCGGTTTGTCCGGCTTGCCTCTGGCGGGTTTCCCCCGTCTGGATCTGTTCCTGGTCTGGGTTTTTCCCAAATCCTGCGGGTGTGGTGGTGGGTGAATAATCCACTGATTTTCGTTCCGGTGTGTTGGTGGTGCTGTGGATAAAGGCCGAGGCATGGCCCTGAAGGCTTGTTTTAGCTTTGGGGAGACGAAGATGCAGAGGAGGATTGCAGCAGACGGCGTCGTGGTCACGTGGGAGCAGAGGCTTTGCCCAAAGTGGTTTTCTACTCGGCCCCCGTGCCTGGAGCCTGCTCGTGCCAGTGGGGGCTTGCCGGAGATGTTAATCTCATTCGCTTGTGGTTGAATCCCGTCAGCGCTTCTGGATGCAGCGACTTAAGGATTTCTCTCGGCCGAAGTGTTGGCCGGCGTGCTAGTGGATTAGTCCATGTTTGCTGTGATTTCTGTTTTGTTTGTGTTCTCTCTTGTTTCCTTCGGTTTAGTATTGTATGTCTTTGATTTGGTTTGTCTGAGCCTGCCCGAGGTGGGTGGATGATAGGTTGCTAGCTCCTTGTGAATGACGTACCCTTTGAGGTGGTGAGAAGTGAGCTCCGGCTCAGCTTAGGACCTAGACTCTAGCGTCACTTTGTGTTACGATCGACACACACACGCATGATTTACCAGTATAAAAAAGTAAAGAAATCAACACAGAGATATACGTGGTTCCCCAATACCAGGTACGTCCACAGGATTTGACATTCTTCCTAGAACTCCTGAGTATCTCTTCATACTTAACATATGAGCCACAGTTCTAACACTTTGTCTCCTTTTTTTGCATGTTTTACCCTCTAAGATGGGCCGGTTTAGTTTTCCTTATCATTGTATTTGGAAGGGGTGGTGAGAAGTGAGCTCCGGCTCAGCTTAGGACCTAGACTCTAGCGTCACTTTGTGTTACGATCGACACACACACGCACGATTTACCAGTATAAAAAAGTAAAGAAATCAACACAGAGATATACGTGGTTCCCCAATACCAGGTACGTCCACAGGATTTGACATTCTTTCTAGAACTCCTTAGTATCTCTTCATACTTAACATATGAGCCACAGTTCTAACACTTTGTCTCCTTTTTTTGCATGTTTTACCCTCTAAGATGGGCCGGTTTAGTTTTCCTTATCATTGTATTTGGAAGGATTTGCTGTATGTTGCCTTATTGGCTTTAATAAAATTCACTTTGAATCAAAAAAAAAAAGAAAAAAGGACAGAACCCAGATGTCACGGTTTCAAATTCCCCCACAGGAAAGTTTTGTTCCTCCTCGTCATACTCGTTAATCAAATCTCCTTCTCCAAACCCACCTCTCACTCTTCAGTCTTGGCTTTGGAAAATCAGTGCTCACCATTTTACTTGGGGCCTGGAGGAAAAAACTATAATACACACCACCACATACGAATTTTGTGGCTCATTTTTACAAGTTTTTGTGGCTCATCTTATGAAAATGTGTACGGTATACCCTTATGAATTTTGTGGCTTACTTTTATGAAATTTTTTGGCCCAATATATGAGATTTTATGGTTGTTTATATATGAATTTTTGTGGTGTTGTATTACTTGTATATGAATTTGTGTGGTGTTGGAAATGAATTATTTTGGTGTTCTACACAAATTTTTGGTCAAAAAGACCGTGCAAAAGTAAAAAATGGTGGCTCAAATATTTGAGATTTTGTGGTATTGTTTATGAGATTTTATGGTGTTATTTACGAATTTTTGTGGTGGTGTTTACGAATTTTGTAGTTCAACATATGAATTTTTTGGTAATCAATAATGATTTTGTGGTGATATATGAGTTTTTTGTGGCTCAAAACACGAATTGCATACCTTATGCTATTTTTTAGGGGTGTTTATTGTAGCCGTTCTCTGCCTTTAGGCTCAGTTTGGATGACTGTAATCTTTGGTAGTGTGGGCTACCAGCCCGAAAAAATAATTTCTGTTTTGAAGAAAAATTCATTTGAAGAGTCGCCACCCGGATTTGTGCTATATCACCCGAGAAACCGTTTTGTTTTGAAAATGGTTGATTTGAAATTGAAAACCAGAGATCGTTTTGAGGGTTCGGAAGCCATGTTACGAGGGGGAAGGGTTTTACGGCACCCCCCTCGCCCGATTCGAGATCGGTCTCTACTAAACGTTTGTGGGATTTTCAAAAGGGATTTTGTTTCATTTCAAACAGCTAGCAAGTATCCACATAAATACCATGTAGGAAGTGCATGCATGTGCATGTGTACAGGGGAGGATGGAATAGTCATGCAAAATGTGCAAAGTGACTGAAAATGCAACACTGTTACTGGATTAACTCTCGAGCGCTCGGGAGTGGTCCCGAGCGCTTGGGAGTGCTGACACTCACAACCTGCAAGTTTAGTTAGACATATTCACATACTAGTACTGCCAGAAAAATCACAAAGAAATCAAAATACAGATGTGCTCAGCCAGATGTTTAAACAGCTAAGAACTGGTCCTAACCATCCAAACAAGGCTTCCTTGCAACTGAAAGCAAACCTAACTGGGCTCTGGAAGGACCAGTGCACACCCAGTATCTACTAAAAACAGAAAATGAAATACATAATGAACAAAATAAAGTTTTGGTGGCAACAGCACTCCTGAGCGCTCAGGAATGGTCCCGAGCGCTCGGGAGTGAACACAGTGCCCAAAAAAAGTTTTGTTTTCTTTGTGTTCCTCTTGCTCTTGGTGCTAAACTAAGATCAAATGAGCTCACAACTAGTATAAGGAACTAGTATGAACCCTTGATCCCCCTCAGAAGTAGAAAAACGGTAGATTTACGTACAAAAACGAAATTTCATACCTTTTGTGCTTGAACAAGACTTCTTGGATGAGTATGGTAGCTTGAATAAGGGTTGAAAAACAGTAGGAAAATGAAGTCTAAGACTTCAAATGCTTTTGTGATTTTTGGATTTTTCTTGAAAATTGCTTGAAAATGAAAGTTGGAAAATGTTTTGAGTTGAAAATATTTGAGGGTGTTTGAAACAGGGTTTTCTGCAAATGGGGGAGAGAGAAGGAGCAATTTTCGTGGTCCCTTAGAAGGTAGAAAAGAGGGGGTATTTATAGGGGAGGAGAAATTGAGTTTGAAACTTGAAAAATAAAAGAAAAATGAAATGGAAAATGGTTTTGGGGGGAAAAATGGCATGATTATATTCCTGACCCATCTGAATAATCAGGCAGGACCAGTTTGAACGTTGAATGGACTGAAAAAGGTTGAAAAGTCATGGTCAAAGGCCAAGCTCAACATGCATTGGTCAGTCAGCACTTCCAAGCGCTTGGGAGTGTCACTCCCGAGCGCTCTAGAATGGTCCCGAGCGCTTGGGAGTGGCAGCCCAACTTCAGAAGGGCGCCACGGACACTCCCGAACTCGGTTTTGGGTGTTTTTTGAAGCGTTGGAAAGCTCGTTAAGTCCTCTTTCTAACCCATTTGTTTTCATTCAAATATATTTTATATGCTAAAATGTGTGCCAATTTTACCCTCAGGGTGTCGAGAAAAAAGGAATGTTTTGATTTTGAAAAAGTCCAAGATGTCGTCCAAGTTTGTCAAGGTTCGTTTTGACCCTATTTCATCATTGGGGAGCCCCGAGGGCACAAATTAAGGAAATTTGACATGTCCAAATTGGGGTGTCTACAGTTGCCCCTCTTTGGGCGACGCTCGACATCATGAATGGATACGAGTGCCGTCCAAAGATTGAGACAGCCCAATTCGAGCCAAATCAAATCCTCAACTCAAAATCAAATGCAAGTAAAGACACAAACATTTGATGTATGTGGTCGCGTCTTTTCAGACTGCCTACGTACTCTTTTCTACAGAGATCAGACCAGCGTAGTTCTTCGGGGCAAATGCAAACATGCAGACATGCAGACATGCAAGCAAATGATAGAAAGGTGTCCCTCAGGACAGCGCCAAATCTATGGCGGGGGAAGAAGGGTGCCAAATCTATGGCAGACAAGATGGGTGCCAAATCTATGGCGGCGGATGACCTGGAGAAAATCGGGGATGAAGGGTGCCGAAGGAAGCTTGAATCTGAAAAGCTTGAATTTTTAGAAGAAGCTTGAATTTTGAAGGAAGCATGAATCTGAAATGCTTGAATTTTTGGAAGAAGCTTGAATTTTGGAGGAAGCTTGAATTTTGGAGGAAGCCTGAATTTTGGAAGAAGCCTGAATTTTAAAAGAAGCTTGAATTTTGAAGGAAGCTTGAATTTTGGAAGAAGCTTGAATTTTGAAGAAAGCTTGAATTTGAGATTAAAGGGTGCCAAATCTATGGCAGAAGATGAAAGGGTGCCAAATCTATGGCAGAAGATGATTGAAGGGTGCCAAATCTATGGCGGATGATGATTGAAGGGTGCCAAATCTATGGCGGATGATGATTGAAGGGTGCCAAATCTATGGCAAGAGATGATTGAAGGGTGCCAAATCTATGGCGAGAGATGATTGAAGGGTGCCAAATCTATGGCGAGAGATGATTGAAGGGTGCCAAATCTATGGCAGAAGATGATAGATGAAGGCGACCATAAGAGGTCGAGGCTAGAGAGTGAGACCCGTGTTTCGACATTTGACAACAACGATGATATTATTTTTCTTTATTATTTTTTTTTTGAAAAAAACAATGGACATGTCTGAGTATCCTTTCAGCTTTACTATTTTTGGCCAGCAGACCGGTATTGTCAGGATTTTGGGATTTGGGATGGAGTTTGTCTTTGGATGGAAATTGGGTTTGAGCTGGAGTTGGTTTGGGGGTTGGAGCTGGTTTAAATCAGGGCTTGAGTTCCAAACATTCATGCCCCAGTCTTGAGGTCGGCTGTACGCTTGCAGTGATTGATGGCACTGGACCGATGTGCCTCAATTCTGATCCTCTTCCTTGATTCCACTGATAGTTTCGGCAACCAGTTTTGTCATGAGCACAAGTGCGGGTTCTTCCATGTACTGGAGTTTTTCTCACGAGTCGGGGCCTCAATAACGACCGGAAATGACCTTGCGTGAATTTGGATAAGGCCCAGATGACTCAAAAGATAAGAAAAACCCTTTATGAGAGGACTGACTCTTAACGAAGACCTTGACTGGACGAGGAGTTTGATTATTTGAGGATTTAATGTTCGAAATTGTCATGATAAAATCAAGTTTTGATGATTTTCCCATTCTGGGTTTTGAAATTGTTTTAACTCCATCAGAATTCTCTTTGTTTTGTCAGAACACGAGGATTTTTACCGTGAACCATGCCCCAGGTTGCTGATGTCAACCCATGGATTTAGAAAATGCCTTGGCGCTCCTTCATGTTTTCTCCTATTGTCTAGGATTTTTGTTATCAAGTTGTGTTTTTCAATCTGAAAGGACTTTATCAGGGTTGTAACGTGGCCCAGGTTTTGCTTAACAAAGAAAGGATAATAGGCTCAAACTTTTTTCATTTTCTTGGGGTTCCGAGAGCTAGCAGCCATCTTGAATATTTTTGTCCTTTTTGCTTTTGATGGGCGCCTTCTTTCATTTGATTTCCTTCACACTTGTTGTGCCGATGTGTTTGGCACTTTAGTTGATTTTTGAGTTTTCTCTGTTTTTCCTTCAATGTTTTGCACCTCATTGCGCCCATGTATTTGGCACTTTCACGCTTTGAATTCTGATGCGCCGATGATGATCAGGTGTTTGGCACATTTGTCCTCCTCATTTCACCCCGGTGTGGGGGATAGCTGCCTAGCTGGGTTCCTTCAAAGAAATTGATTTAGGCTCAAAAGGGGGTTATCAATGGATATATATCTTCAAGCGTGTGATAAAAGAAAAGAATGCCTTTCTTCATTTTGAATTGCACAACTTGATAACTGGATCCTAGATGCAAGTTAAGGGATTTGTGTGCTCTAACTTTTGCCTAGATCATGTTTTAAGGTTTTGATTTAGCAAGCTTTTTCTCATGCCAAGGCGTTGCTTCTTGATGGCGTCAGGGAGTGGTTCCATGAAATTCTCCTTCTTCAGAGGGCAAAGTATCTCGTGTTTTGATCTCTCAATTGATGATGAAAAACAATTCTAAGTTAAGGGATTATCACAAAACGTGAGTTTATTATCACAATTTCGACTCAAGAGGTTTGACATCAAAAGACGGGACAGACTGATAAAGGATTGACTCGAAAGATTGTGACCGAATTTTGGAATCGACTCGAAAGAACATGACCGGGCCTCGGGATAAGGCTGCCTACGTATCCTTCTTGCAAAGGAATCAGGTCATAACGTAGTTCGGGCCTACGAAACTGACTCTCTTTTTGGTTTTTCTTTTTTTGACTACAAACTTGAAGACATACAGACACGAAAGTATGAAAGACTTGAGATACAAACTGACTCAAAATTGAAAGACAAAGACTCGACTAAAAGCTTTCCGAACTCGTGAGAAATTCCATTCGCGGACTGCACTCAAAATCCTCCTCCAGATCTGAGGTCCGGTACTGTGATGGTTCCGTCATCGATTAGGTCTTGGATCTTGTGACGGAGACGGAAGCAGTCATTGGTAGCGTGACCGAGCATTTGATGGAAGGCGCAGAAGGCATTTGGGTTGTGGTAGGCTGGGAGCTTTTGAGGTAGGGGAGTTGGCAGGAGTGGCTTGATGGTTCTGCTTTCGACCAGTCTTTCGAATACCATGGATAGTGGTACAAGAAACTCGGAAAAGACACGAGGTTGTTTAGGCTTGGTGGCTTGAGCAACGATCTGGCTGACGGGCTCGGTCCGGACATGGTCGGTATGTGTAGGGTTAGATGGCAAGTAGGTGTAGCTTGCATTGCCATACAGCGTGCTGCTGCTGTCGGGGTCCACATTTTCTGTCTCTGGGAAGGAATCAGCATTTTCGAGGATGCCCAACTGAACAGCTTCTTCGACGGCCAGGCCTGTTTCGAAGAATGTCTTGAAGTTGGAAGAGGCTTGAGCTAGGATCATGTGCCTGGCAAGTGCGGGCTGGAGGTTTCGGACAATCATCTGAATTTGATCTTTCTCCGAGGGTTTGTCCTTCATCTGAACAGCCTTTGCTCTCCATCTTCGAATAAAATCCATAAAAGACTCCTTCGATTCCATCTTTATTGATTCCAACTCTCGAGTGGTGACCTCAAGTTGGATGTTATAGTCAAATTGGGCCACGAAAGCCTCACAGATGTCTTCCCAAGATTTCTTCTTTGTCACTTCCAAGGTAGTGAACCAGCGAGGCATGTCCAACCAGTGTTTGAGAAAACATTTGGGCCATGGCGTCTTTTTCCAAGCCCCACATAGAAAGTGCCCCAATGTAACTGGTCAAGTGTGCTTTTGGATCACCGGTTCCGTCAAACTTAGCGAAGTCGATTGGCTTGAATTTCCTGGGTAGTCTGGCATTCGGGAAAAGGCAGAGTTCATCGAAGTCGAAACCAATTGAGGTGATTCTTTCGCTTCTGGCTAAGGATAGCTCAAGTTGGGATAATTTGGCTTCGATGGTGGCCATTTCTGGGCTTTGGGAGTTTGGTTCAGAAGGTGGTTCATGATTATTTTCGAGGGGTGTTTCTGGGTTTTGTGGAGGTGGAAGTCGTCTGGCAACCCCGATTATCATAAGCATCAACTGGGTAATCTGGTTGTCTGTTCGTTCACCCATCTGTCGGATAGAGGTTCGAATTCGATCCAACTCGTTCAGAATCCCCGCTGGTTGTTCCCCGTTCAGATGTTCCTCATTCAAATTTTCCACCAGCTGTTCCATATCTTCCCACAAATTCTGAGTTTATGAGGGTATGGTTTCGTTGTAGGATGGGTGGCCCAGTGCTGACAGTAAAGCAGAAAGCGAACTCAGAATGTGCCCCTGTTATGATTTATTGAAAAATGCATGCTGAATAAAAGAATTGTTGTTGACGTGTTGTCATCGTCGACTCAAGGGATCAAACTTTACGGAAAGTTCTAACAGTCACGGGTAAGTCGGTGTCAGGCTGGTTAAATTTCGCACGTTGGGAATCAGAGCCAATCTCCTTATCTAAGACCATCCGAGACAGAGCAATAAGACTGCCGGAAGATGAACCTAAGGCTAAACTAAAGGGAGCCGTTCGGGCACGGTGAACACCAGAGGTATCCCTAACTCCATGGATTTATGGTCTCCTAGACCCTGACTCAAGAATTGACATCCTATGAAGGATTGCCTTAGTCCTCAGAGATTCTTTTGAATGTGTATCCTTTGATTAGGAATGACAAGATTTGGGAGATATCAAGACAAATTAAGTCTTTAACATTTTTTTTTGAAATTTTTGTTTTGGTTTCAAAAACCGTTTAGCGTAAATGACATGATACCGTAACCGGGGTGGCGTAGGTGGCATGGCACCATTAGCCTAAGCAGTGTAAAGTGACTTCGCACTATAACCTGGGTGGTGTGGGTATCACGACATTGTAGCCTAATTGTTTTGTTAATTTTCATTGAATCCATGTATTGAAACTTGTATTGAAGACTTAATGAAGTTTGATATCCCCAAAACCTCGTCGTTCCAAGGACTAATTAATTTCAACAACGTGCCTTTAAAATGCACGACTCTTCATCGGTCCAGGCAATCCTAAACAAGCTGCGCAAGCAAGCCCAATAGTTCTATACGCGATACGAAAGCGAACGGACGGCATAAGATGCAAGGTGCGATGTGCAAGTGGGATAAGATCACGGTCTTTCGAAGGTTGCCTAATTCCTCAGAATTTCTTTTAGGGTGTATCCTTTGTTCAGAACGACAAATTCTAAGAGATGTCAAAATGAACTAAGTATTCAACTAGTCCTCGTTCGAAGTTTCAATTTTTGAACTTGGAATAACTTAGTATAGACGACGTGATACCCCAACCATCGTGGTGTCAGTGACGTGGTGCCATTAGCCAGAGTGGTGTGAGTAAAGTGGCATCACGGCGTCGTTTTCCTTGTTATTCCTTATTCTCCGTTGAAATTTCGATTAGGCGTTAGTCAAGGACTTAGTATATTCTGATTTCCCAAAGTCTCTTTGTTCTAAGGACTCATGTAGTTTAGACAACGTACACTAGGGTGCACGATTCTTCATCGGGCCTCGGCAACCTTCTACAGACCGTGCGAGCGAGATTAAAAGCACAGGACTCGAAATTGAACCGACAGCATGACGGCATGACATGAATGAGATGCAGAAAGCAGTAACATGTAGGCAGGATATAGCATATAGTCCTACCCTGCGGGTCCCTGTCCTAGTTTGGAAGGATCTATGGCTTGCTAAGCATGTACAAAGGCCGGTTTTGGCTTGAAAAGGGTTCCCCGGACTAGAGTCAAAGTATACCTCCCATTGTTAAGCATACACCCAATAATGGTACAAACGGTAGGGATGACTCATCACGGTCGAGGGTTGCTGAGCATTCCGGGATTCCCCATCACCGGCAAGCCGGGTAGGATTGCCGAAACACAACAGCGAGGTTGCACAAGATATATACAAGAAATAAACAATGAAACAAAATCCCTTTGAAAATCCCACAAACGTTTTTCAAGCTTGGCTCACAAGTTTAATTGATATTCAAGAAAAGCGGGCCGTTTTATCAACAAACCAACTTTTTCTCAAGTATCAATTAAACATCCCCAGCAGAGTCGCCACTGTGGGCTACCAGCCCGAAAAAATAATTTCTGTTTTGAAGAAAAATTGATTTGAAGAGTCGCCACCCGGATTTGTGGTATATCACCCGAGAAACCGTTTTGTTTTGAAAATGGTTGATTTGAAATTGAAAACCAGAGATCGTTTTGAGGGTTCGGAAGCTATGTTACGAGGGGGGAAGGGTTTTACGGCACCCCCCTCGCCCGATTCGAGATCGGTCTCTACTAAACGTTTGTGGGATTTTCAAAAGGGATTTTGTTTCATTTCAAACAGCTAGCAAGTATCCACATAAATACCATGTAGGAAGTGCATGCATGTGCATGTGTACAGGGGAGGATGGAATAGTCATGCAAAATGTGCAAAGTGACTGAAAATGCAACACTGTTACTGGATTAACTCTCGAGCGCTCGGGAGTGGTCCCGAGCGCTTGGGAGTGCTGACGCTCACAACCTGCAAGTTTGGTTAGACATATTCACATACTAGTACTGCCAGAAAAATCACAAAGAAATCAAAATACAGATGTGCTCGGCCAGATGTTTAAACAGCTAAGAACTGGTCCTAACCATCCAAACAAGGCTTCCTTGCAACTGAAAGCAAACCTAACTGGGCTCTGGAAGGACCAGTGCACACCCAGTATCTACTAAAAACAGAAAATGAAATACATAATGAACAAAACAAAGTTTTGGTGGCAGCAGCACTCCTGAGCGCTCAGGAATGGTCCCGAGCACTCGGGAGTGAACACAGTGCCCATAAAAAGTTTTGTTTTCTTTGTGTTCCTCTTGCTCTTGGTGCTAAACTAAGATCAAATGAGCTCACAACTAGTATAAGGAACTAGTATGAACCCTTGATCCCCCTCAGAAGTAGAAAAACGGTAGATTTAGGTACAAAAACGAAATTTCATACCTTTTGTGCTTGAACAAGACTTCTTGGATGAGTATGGTAGCTTGAATAAGGGTTGAAAAACAGTAGGAAAATGAAGTCTAAGACTTCAAATGCTTTTGTGATTTTTCGATTTTTCTTGAAAATTGCTTGAAAATGAAAGTTGGAAAATGTTTTGAGTTGAAAATATTTGAGGGTGTTTGAAACAGGGTTTTCTGCAAATGGGGGAGAGAGAAGGAGAAATTTTCGTGGTCCCTTAGAAGGTAGAAAAGAGGGGGTATTTATAGGGGAGGAGAAATTGAGTTTGAAACTTGAAAAATAAAAGAAAAATGAAATGGAAAATGGTTTTGGGGGGAAAAATGGCATGATTATATTCCTGACCCATCTGAATAATCAGGCAGGACCAGGTTGAACGTTGAATGGACTGAAAAAGGTTGAAAAGTCATGGTCAAAGGCCAAGCTCAACATGCATTGGTCAGTCAGCACTCCCAAGCGCTTGGGAGTGTCACTCCCGAGCGCTCTAGAGTGGTCCCGAGCGCTTGAGAGTGGCAGCCCAACTTCAGAAGGGCGCCACGGACACTCCCGAACTCGGTTTTGGGTGTTTTTCGAAGCGTTGGAAAGCTCGTTAAGTCCTCTTTCTAACCCAATTGGTTTCATTCAAATATATTTTATATGCTAAAATGTGTGCCAATTTTACCCTCAGGGTGTCGAGAAAAAAGGAATGTTTTGATTTTGAAAAAGTCCAAGAAGTATCGTCCAAGTTTGTCAAGGTTCGTTTTGACCCTATTTCATCATCGGGGAGCCCCGAGGGCACAAATTAAGGAAATTTGACAAGTCCAAATTGGGGTGTCTACAGGTAGGAATAGAAATGTGATTACTAAGAATCAAATTCCTAGGAATTTTATTAAGTAGGAATAAGAATATGATTACTAGGAATGAAATTTCCAGGAATACAATACTTGAAGTAATTTCATTCCAGTGTTTGGATTAATTCAATAATCTTATGCAGGAATCAATATTTTTGGAAATTTATCAAAGTCAATATTTTCTTTTTTATATATTTATTTAGGAATCACAATCCTATTCCTGTCTCTCCCAAAGATGGGAATCCTGAGAGTGTGGCATCACATTCTTATTCCTGTTCCTTCCAAACGTCGGAATCATGGAAGTATGGTGTTACATTTCCTTTCCTCCTCAAGATTCTTGCCATTCAAACTGAGCCTTAATACTGTTATCTCTTATCCATTCCATATGGCCCTTAATACTGCTTCATGAGTGTGAAATATGAGAGTAGATATTTTATTGAATTCGATGATAAAACTATACAATGAGGTCTCTATTTATATTTATACAAGGGGAGAGAGCCTACTTATGGAAGGGAATCATCCTAATTATAATGAAATCGTAATCAATTTCCACCAAAATAAAATCAAGGGAATCATATAATATCTTAATCATATCAGGACATGATTATGATATTATATGATTACTATATTCTAACATCCCCTTTAAACTCAAGTAGGTCTATCAATTTGAGTTTGAAAAAGCCAAGAGAAATCAGGAGCAGCTAAGCCAAGCCAAGAGAAAATTAGGAGAGCCAAACAACAGCCATGAGCGAGAGAATCCATGAGAGTAGATATTTGAGGAGAAATCCAAATAAGCGAGCTAGTTTGTGGGTAGCATGCCCTTGGAGAGAAAGGATTTCGTTCCTTTTCGCCATTGCGGCCCTTTTTTTGGAAATCGAGGGAGCGCGAGCGGAGAGGCAAGCGCTCGTAAAATACAGAGTCGCCACTTGAGTTTTTGAGGGTCCGACACTCAAGGAACCGTATTTCGAAGCACCTGCCGCGCTGTTTGTTTGAAAAAGTTAAGGAAACCAGTCCGTTATAACCATATCTGGGTTCGGGAGCCAGGTTACGAGAGGGGAAGGGTTTTAAGGCACCCCTCTCACCCAATCCGGAGATCGGTCTCTACTTAGGCATTTTTATGAAAACTTTTGTGATTCTTCTTCTTTTGATTAATTTTAGCCAATTAGGGCGGGGGAACAGTTAATCGGGGATTAAAACTGTAACAACTTGCAGGATGTGATCAAAAGATAGCATGGATGGATGGAAAATTGAATAATAAGCGAGATGAAACCTAAAAACAGCGATCAGATGCCAAAACCAGGCTTGGGATGGATTTGCCCTGCACGATGGCCAACTTGCATGCATGAACAAATCTGCATGCAAGAGAACCATCGCGCGAGACACTAAAACCCTCGCGTGAGTGTTGTCATCTCACCACAGTTCCAATTTCATCCCCTTCTGGGCTCTGGAGGGACCAGTGCACACCCAGGAGGCAAACCAAGCAGTTTATCAAGGAACTGTAAAATACTAATTATTACAGACAGCTTGAAAATGGAACTGAATAAAAAGGAAACACAGCCCCTAAACAGTGGGGGAATAAAAAGAGGCCAAGGGCCTAGTTGCCCATGCAAGGGCCATTCCTGGAGTTCACAGAACTGTCGCGCGACAGAGAGTGAGTCTCGCGCGACATTCCTGACTGGACTTCCAGGAATTGCTTTGCATGCTTGGGGTCTTGAGACAGGTTCAAGGATCACCCAAAGGCATTCCAAACTATCCAAAATAAAGAACTAAGCTACTGTATTTTGTTTTTGTATGCATAACAGTGATCTACAAATCAAAATAAATTACAACAGGCATGCATGTAATCAAAACCATAAAAGACCATCCTCCCTTCCCCACAAGGACCATTCTCTTGCTGACACAAGTGTCGCGCGAGTATAGTGGTCCATCGCGCGAGGGTTTGGCCAGCCACGGATTCTTGTAACTCTGCTGGCTTTAGGACCAGGACATGGTATTGATTACCAGGCTTGGCCCTGTCAGCCCCCTTCAGGGATCAAAACAGAAACAGGCTAAATGTTATACCTTTGCTTGGAAAGGGTTTGGAAATGGATTGGATTGATTGGTAAAGCCTTTTGACCAAGTGTATGTGTTGAACACTAGATTGGAAGACTAGGAAATGGTTTGGGTTAGTGACTTTGTGCTAGAGACTTAATTGCCTTGTAAAATGGTAATGAGCCTTCTTAACCTTTTTCTTGGAACCCTTAACATGGAAGATCAATGGGGTTATTTATAGGGGAAGTGAGTGAGCTAGGTGGTGGCCAAACTTGGCTTTGCAACCAGCCAACAAGGCTGGTCACAACTTGGTGGATAAGCTAGCCAACAAGGTGGGTAGTTGTTGTGAGGGTGTGTGTGCCTTGAACCTGCCAGAACTCTGTTCAGCTGAGGAAAACGGGGTTCCAGCCCATGGGGACCCATGTGACACCCAATCATCACAAATCCAGCTGGATTGTGTGATAGTGACAGGAGAGAACAATCGCGCGAGGGTTCGGAACCATCGCGCGAGGGTCAATAGTCAACAGTTTGACTTTGACCACACCTGGCAAGCTGAGTATCGCGCGAGGAACATGAAGGATCGTGCGACGATCAAATCTGACCCTAGGGTTTGACTGAAGGTTCAGAAGGGTTCAAAAGGTTTAAGTGGGGTTCTAAGCACTCCAAGCTCAATCCATTCCCAATCCAAGCTCGTTTGATCCGATTTCATCATCGGGGAAACAAGAAAACCGTAAAACAAAGTAAAACAATTGGGAGATCCAGATTGGGGTGTCTACATAGTTACATGTTATTACGAGTGTCCGGTGGACGGCAACGAGGTTTAGGACGCTCGCGGAGAGCGCTCTGATACCATGTGAAATATGAGAGATGATATTTTATTGAATTCAATGATTAAAGCTATACAATGAAGCCTCTATTTATACAAGGGGAGGGAGCCTCTATTTAATGCGTTAGCGCAATATGCACACACATTATCAGAAGCTATGCGACGTCGAAGTAAAAAGTTCCTTTGTAGCCAAACGCCCGAGAATGGCACAGAGGAATGAGAGTATCAGATCTTCAGTCACAAGCTCCCAGCATAAATGGCCCTTATGGTTTCGATACTTCGTCCAGTAGCTTTACTTTCCTACCCATTACCATAGTTTTCTTATCCGGGCCGGGATTGAGAGAGAATGTAGTTTATGGAAACAACAAAACAAGGGCCGGAATGTGACTTGTGTAAATAGGCGGACGTGTGGTTTCTGGCCGTAATTCAAGACTTCATTGGATGTGAAATGGCGTTGGAATCTCACCCTCTCAAAGATTGTTACCACAATTTCTTCTAAGGACCGAGCGCGACAAAGAAACCAAATTCCGGAACAATATCCATCACAAAAAATTAAATACATCTACCCCCACCTCGGCCAGGACCATTCCAGTTGAGCACACGAAGGGTAAGGATCCAAATCTAAGCCTGCTTACCCCGCTGAAACGACGTCTTTTGCCTTTGTTTGTCTATTTTTCTCTCGTAGTCGACGAATCGACTGGGAATGGTATGAGTGCTGGAATGTGGATGTTTGTGGTGGTGGAGTTTGGTTCCTTGCCGTATTTCAGGACTTCTCTGGAAGCAAACTTAATGAAGTGAAACGGAGATGGAAGAAGAATAACAAAATGGACTTTTATTACTCCTCAAAGTAGAGATCAATCGACTATGGATACACAATCGAGAAGACGATTAGATTACAAGCTACTCTTAGTGCGAGAAATGTAAAGTACAGATAAAAAGTAGAAGCCTTTGGGCGATTGAGTGGGGGCTTGAATTTGTCTTCTCTTCTTGTATTTATAGGCCTCACTTTGACTTGAATTTCAAACCTGACGGATTTCCCTCCAACGATTTGAGTCAAGCGGTTATCTCCTCTTTCTTCTCCACGTTCTTGACCAGGCGGTTTCTGCATAGCCTGGATGCACGATCCAATATGATCATTTTCCTTAACTGCTATTGTCAACTGCTCGTATCCACGATTTGCTTGTAACTCGTCATTTAACACGTGATTTTATTATTCCTGTAACCGTCGACTAGTCCATTTGACCTCTTTGTTGTACGCCTCTTGTCTCCTTAAATTGTTGACGACACGTGTCAACAATTGAGCTAGTCGATCAACATGGGTCTAAATATGGTGTAAACAATGCCCCCCTATTTACCTGAGTTAAAAGTTAACTTTGGTAAATAATCCCTTAGTATTCCCCACCTATATAAAGTAGAGTACTTTGAATTTTTAGGGCATGAGTGCACGACATCTTCTCAACTCTTAATCCCCGAAATCACAGAACCTCTCATGGCTCCAAGGACGAAATCGAAGATTCCCGATGTTCCTGCTGAAGACTCATCCATTGAACCAACAAAGAAGGATGTTCCTCGCTTTCCAGACTCTTTTCGTGGTGAGGCGACCCAGCTCGCTCAAGTTTTGATTCCCGATGATAGCGTTAGCTCTCGTTGCACATTGGGTCCGATTTTCCCTTCAATCGTTCCGAATGGTATTCCAGAAGTCTACCCTGTGGTGGAGCATGACCCACTTCTTCTTCAACACCCCTCGCTTGAATGGTCTGGTTGGGGTAAGAGCACTTGTCTTCGTTCTTGGCCCCAAACCGTTGAATTGGGATGGGCAAATTGGGTTAAACGTATGACGAAATTTGTTCTCCAAGATTGGAAAACAATGGGAATCCGTGAGACAATCGAGCTTTCGCAATTCCCCTTAGAAATGAATTCTGAACTTTTAGCTGCTGCGGCTTGTTTCTGGTCTAAGTCGTCCAATGCCTTGATTCTCCATTGTGGTATGTTAGCTCCCACGATTTTAGATATTTCTCACCTTACTGGCCTCTCTTCTTTAGGCCGCGAGGTAAATACTTTACTAACTCCTGATCCATATGAGCCCCCATTTATTGTTCCGACGTCTGGGGAAAGTTACTCAAAATGGCTAAAGACATATTTTAAGCCGAAATCATCTGCTCCTAGCTTTCATGAGAAGGTGGCTTTCTATCTTTTTTGGATTTGCAGATTTCTTTTGGCAGTCCCAGGACTTAGGGTTACCAAAGAATACCTTAATTTGGCCATTTGTTTGGCTCAAGTGAAAAGGTTGGCCCTAGCCCCATTTGTTCTAGGATCCCTATACAGAGGGATGTTCACCTTTGTTGACAAGAAAATTGCAGATTCCTGTGGTGGTCCCTTTTGGATACTCCAAGCTTGGCTATATGCATACTTTCCTCAGCTTGTACCCAAATTGAAGAATCCTCTTAGGGAGGATGAAACCATAGTTCTGTGTCGTAGTTATGCTGAATACTTCCTGGGTTTCCTTACTTGTACGGAGGAATCATCTTTTCAAAGATATTTCACTTTCTTTTATGAAGACAAGAAGGAAAACTGGCCTATTTTCTTTCCATTCGATAAATTTGAATATGCTTCTGAAAGAATAAGGCCATGTTTTGAGGACTTCCCAGTTGCCTCTCCCCAGATTTTAGAGAAAATGGCATCTTCCAAACGTTTGTTTTGGGCCAGTATTCTTCTCCCACGACTCATTCCAGTTGGCTTTGCCTTAAACAACACTCCTTTTGGGAATTGTAGCTTCGAGAACTACTCCCCTTGCCAGTTTGCCAGACAATTTGGTTTAGTATAAGGCATTCCCATGCCTTTTGTTCATCCAGAGATCACTGAGATGGCCTCTAGCAGGCTATCCATCAAGATGAAAGACTCCAAACTGGTCTCCTTGATGGTTAACAATTTTCACCATCGAGTGAAATCTTTCAAGCTTTATGACTTCAAGATCAATATTGGGACTTCTGCTGCTTTTGAAGAATGGTGGTCGACTATGAGAGTCGTATACCTGAATGCTCCACTATCTGTCTTTACAGACTTGATCCAGAGTACAAATATATTCAGGACAAAGCTGGTAAGCTAAAACAATACTCTATGTACTTACCTTTCTATCTCTTTTCCTTTATCTGATATCACTTTCTTGACAGAGGAATCGGCTCGACTGCCTGATGAAACAGAAAATTCCAAAGCTATTGTGTCTCATGCAGGAGAAGTCCTTCCTATATCAGCGGTACCAAGTGGGAATACCAGGAAGAGGAAAGCAAGGACTATTAAGGATAAACAATCAGAACCAATCAGGAAAACTCCCAGGACCAAAAGGAGTGGTTCGACTCAGAAGACTTTAAGCCTTTCGATTTCAGAGAGACCTAAAAGGCAGGTCACAACTGATGCACCTTCCAACTCAAAGAAGCAATCAAAGAGAGGACAGACTAAGAAGGTACATTACCCCGATAATGTTGCAATTCTCTACATAATGCTCGACTTGTAATTTCTTTTTATGAGCATTTATATCCTCACAACTTCCTTTTGCTTACAGAAAAACAAAGGTACCAAGATTGTGGATGCCTTTGAGGAAGCAGAAGAGGAAGAAAATTCTTCTAAATCATCACAGATTCAGAAACCTCCCCTTTCTCCAGGAGAAACAGTTGATACTGAA
The DNA here is from genome assembly GCA_018127125.1 of Rhododendron griersonianum. Classification (NCBI taxonomy): domain Eukaryota; kingdom Viridiplantae; phylum Streptophyta; class Magnoliopsida; order Ericales; family Ericaceae; genus Rhododendron; species Rhododendron griersonianum. The sequence goes on from CM030789.1 coordinate 12,941,605, forward strand.
TTGGCAATCGACCAATTCGAGTATGATGAAACAGCTATTTCAGGTTCTTTAGACCAAGCACAGGGATTGCCAGCGATGCAAGAAAATCCTTTATATCAGGAAAGTCCTTTGCTGCAGGATGACCCTTTTTTGCAGGTGATTGAAGGTACAATTTCAGTCCCCACTGGCTCTGATCTTGATAAAAACAATGCTCAACCAAGCACTGACTCTGCAGTCCACCATGGACCAGTCCCTCAAACTGTTGAACCAGAACTTCCAAATGCAGAGGAAACTCCAACTGTTGTCGGTCCTCAATTTCCTTCACACACCCAGGATATTGATCTGAATCGACAAGAGGAACAAAGGGAAGATGTTGGGAAGATTCCACCAATGGATGTGCCTACCTCGGAAGGTCAACATAAATTCTTCAACCACAACCCAACGAGAAAATTTTGGAAGAGGGACTAATAGAAAGTCCCGTGAATGTAGGAGAAATTCAGACTGCTCCCTTTTCAATGGGTGATCGAGATCTAGAGGATGTAGCTTCTAGCCCTACTGGCATTCAAACTGTTCACCTTGATATTCAAACTGTTCCAGAACCTGCCAACATTCCAGCCCCGATGACTGTTCCAACCAACACTGCTATTAGTGCATCTTCTCATTCAGTGAACAAGATCGGAGTCAATCTTACAGGAACCGAAGGTTCAGTCCGAGCCACATCTTCAAGCAATTCCTTGGACCATCTGATGGAAGAGATAAGGTCGACTTCCCAAACCTTTCGATCTCTAACTGAGGTGTCTGAATCTAGTAGCTCTTTCATTTTTCTTCAATACAGCGAAGAGATTCAGAAAGAAATCCAGGGGTTCTTTGACTTCTTGAAACTTCCATTTGAGGAATTGGTGGCAACTAAATCTACTGAATTCACGTCCTGTGTTGAGTCTCTTGCTTAAAGGCATGTGTTTCCTCTTAAGGAACAAATTGCTTTAGATAATTTTTCATCCTCCTTGAGTGACAACATCAGTCTCTTCCAATATCATCAAGGAGAGATAAAGCAAAAACAAGCGTTAATTGGCAATCTGTCCAATGTCACGACTATGCTATCGTCAATGCACAATGAGGCTTCGTCTTTAAAGTCGAAACTCTTGACCATTGACCAGGAAGAGCAACATTTGCTGCATCGACTAGGCCAGCTCCAAACTGAAAAGGAAAAGCTTCTTGGGATGGCCAGCCAACTTGACAAAGATTTCAAGCGTATAGCAGAAGAAGGGAAAGGTGCCTCAGTTCATGTTTCTGCTGCAAGAGAGGATTTACAGAGGAACTACTTCAAACAGGATGAACTACTGGCAAAATGGGAGACTTTCAAGTCTTTCTTCCCAAACAACTGACTTTTGTAATAGTCGATTAGTCCTTTAGTACGAACTTGTTAGTTTTGATGATGTAAATTCTGATGCCTTTGTTAGTAGGCATAACTTTCATGGTTTTCATGTTGTATTGCCTTTCTTATTAGGCGAAATCAGTATGAGAAAATGGTTGGTCAACTTTTTGACGAATGCATGCAATGAATATGCTACATGTTATCAAAAATCCTGACCTTAATATTTAAAAATATGGATGGGCCATAATAATGACTTTTATGACATAAGCCATGATGACGTTTCCTCTGCTTTTAGGGAACAAGCACAGTAATTACTGACGGTTGAGTTCAATGGCCAATGTTAATCTGAACTTAAGTCATAATGACTGCGGCCGCCGTACCTACATTATTTTAATTAGAACGAGGGCGTATATCTCTCCCTTAACTACCACGTCTCTTGAGTTTTTCTCGGGAAAACTGCCCACTACTCACGTCTGCAGATCTTCTTGGGTCTATAAAAGCTAACCTTTGGTCTGTATGCTTGCTTACCCAAACACTTTACTACCTCTTGCAATGGCATCTAAACCGGAATCCAATCTTCCCTCTCCTCTCTTCACTCAAATTACTCCAGCTCACATAAAACAACTGGCTAGCGAGCTCTCGTGGGTCCTGATGGAGGACCATAACTAGTGTAAGAGGAAGATCCAAGCCATCCACGATAGAGTGGAAGGCATGGCGCTGCGCGTGGAGAAGATGGAGGCTGCCCTCAAAGTTTTGGTGGGCAACTGGGACTGCTTCGACGGTCCTGTTCGTCCAGTCGATCCTGCTGACATCCAGTCCTCTGCTGCTGGCACTTCTGGCCAGTGGAGGGAATGGCCTAAGAAATAGGCCTTCTTTTTGTGGGGTTCCTTCGGTGTCAGTAGGTTTCTAGTATTTTTCTTTTTGGATCTCACTTGAGATCTTTTTCTTTTGTTAGATTCCCCTTGGAATCTTTTGTTTTCCGTTAGATCCTTCTTGGGAGCTTTTCCTTTTGTTGTTTGATCCCCTTGGGATCTTTTGTTTTATTTTGAGCCAACTTTGGCTCTGAACTATGTAATGTTGTCCTTCTTTGGACAACTTTAATATTTATAAGAATGTTTTTTTTTAGACCATGTTCTCCCAAACAGAAGGAAAATACTGCTTCAAGTACTTACCATTTATAGATCTCTCATGCATAACCCCTTCGATCGATTCTAAATGATAAGCTCCCGCTCGTAGTATCTTAACAACACGGAAAGGACCTTCCCAATTTGGTGACCATTTCCCATATTTTCCTTTCTTTTTCTTCGAATCGATTGGAAGAATTGTTTTCCAAACTAGATCTCCAACTGTAAAAGATTTTTCTTTAACCTTTTTATTGTAAGATCTTTCTAGTCTTTTCTTTTGAGCTTGCATCTGATTCAGGGCATCCAGCCTTTTCTCTTCTAACCCATCGATATCCAGGTACATAGCCTCTTCGTATTGTAAACTTGGATCGTAGTGTCGCGCCATTCTCATCGATTGTACATTTATTTCGATTGGCAAAATTGCTGCATGTCCATAAACTAACTCAAAAGGAGTTACCTTGGTACTGGTTCTTTGTGACGTTCTATATGCCCATAGCACCCTGGGCAAGAGATCGTGCCACTCTCCTGGATTATCATCGATTACTTTTGACAGAGTATTCTTAATGATTTTATTAGTCGATTCGACTTGCCCATTTGCTTGGGCATAATAGGGAGTTGAATTCAAAATCTGTATCCCATATTTTTGTGCATACTGGACGACCTCTCTACCATTGAATATAGAAGCCTGATCGATAGTGATGGTTTCAGGAATTCCAAATCTACACAGAATATACTCCTCAATAAAATCAATAACTTGCTTTTGTGAAACACCTTTTAGAGGTATTGCTTCTGTCCATTTAGTAAAGTAGTCAGTCGCCACAATAACAAATTGATGTTGTAATGAAGAAGCTGGGTGGATTTCACCTATCATATCAATGGCCCAACCTCTAAATGGCCAAGGCTTTATAATCGATTGCAATTGATGAGCAGGTACCCTTTGAATTGGTCCATGCTTTTGGCATTGCTGGCAACCTTTGGCATATCGAACGCAATCAGCCCTAATAGTTGGCCAATAATACCCATGCCTTTTTATTAACCATCTCATTTTATCTCCAGCTTGATGAGCGCCGCAGGTCCCTTCATGGATTTCTCCCATTATTTTCATCGATTGGGCCTTATTAACACATAGCAATAGTAGACCATCAGATGTTTTTCTATATAAATCACCTCCTAAAAGGACGTAATTTACTGATCTACACCTAACCGTTCTATCTATTTTCACGTTAGGATTTGTCAAATAATTCTTTATTGGAATCATCTAATCCTCAGAGATATCAATAACCAAAACATCCCTCTGAATTTCTTCCCTTTCTATTGAGAAAGGTAAAAATCTCTTCTGAATTCTGATTACTTTCTCATTAACACCTTCAGGAATCTTTACTCCCAAAGCTGTTTGGGCCATTTGATTGGCTTCACTATTCTGCAGTCTCATTATATGGTGAAAATGAATTTCATCAAACTCCTGAGCAAGGTGTTTGACTTTTCCCAATTGTAAATTCAACAAGGGATGATAACACTTGTATTGTCCTGTGATTTGTCAAATAATCAACTGTGAGTCTCCAGAGACTTTCAAATGTTGTATGTTTAGTTCTTTCGCTATTTCTAAGCCTATGATTAAGGCTTCGTACTCCGCTTGGTTATTTGTTAGTACCCTATTTTCATCTAATTGGAAGGAGAACTGAAACATCTCTCCTTTTGGTGATGTTAGAACTATGCCAGCTCCAACTCCATTGTCTGTCTTTGATCCATCAAAGGATAACTCCCAAGGTTTAAATTCGACTAAATGTATTTCAAAAGTATCTTCCTCCAAAGGTAGATTTGGATGCTCGGCTAGAAAATTAGCCAATGCCTACCCTTTAACTGCCTTCTGAGGCACGTATTCAAAGTCATACTTGACTAGAGCCAAGATTCATTTCCCTTGCCTACCCCTTAAAATGGGTCTAGACAAGATATATTTTACTATATCTGTTTGGGAAATGATTTGTACTTTTGCTGGCAATAAATAGTGTCTTAGTTTAATCGCCGAAAAGTATAAAGCCAAACAAATCTTTTCAACAGATGAATATTTAGTTTCACAGTCATTTAACCTTCTGCTCAGGTAATATATCGACTGTTCTCGGCCCTGTTCATTATCTTGAGCCAATAAACTTGCAATCGATTGGTGAGTTGCTGAAATATACAGCTTCAATGGTTTTCCATTTACTGGAGGCACCAAAACCGGAGGTGTTACTAATGATTGCTTCAATACCTCAAAGGCTTTTTGATGTTCCTGTTCCCATTTGAAATCTTTTTCTGACTTCAGTTTCAATAATGGGGAGAAAGCTGTTGTCTTCCCAGATAGATTAGCAATAAATCTACGGAGGAAATTAATTTTTCCCAAGAACTATTGAAGTTCTTCTTTGTTGGTTGGAGGTTGAGCTTTTAAAATAGCTTCAGCCTTGGTTTTATCAATTTCAATCCCTTTTTGATGAATTAGGAATCCCAAGAAGTTCCCTGCTGTAACTCCAAATGCACATTTCAGTGGATTCATCTTCAAACTATAATGTCTCATCCTTTCTAAAGTTTATCTGAGATGTTGCAGATGCTCATCGACTGAATTCGGTTTAACTATAACATCATCAATATAAACTTCTAGGAATTTATGAAGGAAATCATGAAAAATTAAGTTCATGACTCTTTGAAAAGTTGCACCTGCATTCTTTAAACCAAAGGCCATGACTACCCATTCGAATGTCCCTATATATCCGGGACATCTGAATGCTATTTTGTGAGTGTCCTCTTCTGCTATGTAAACTTGATTATAACCAGCATTACCGTCCATAAAGGACAACATTTGATAACCAACTGTTGCATCGACTAGTAAATCAGCAATAGGCATTGGATATTCGTCTTTGGGTGATGCTGTGTTAACATCTCTGAAGTCAACACAAACTCTAACCTTCCCATTCTTTTTTAAGACTGGGACTACATTCGACACCCATTCAACGTATTTCACCGGTCGAATGAATTTTGCTTCAAATAAACGTTCCATTTCCTTTTTGACTTGAGGAAGAACATCATCTTTCATTCTTCTTGGTGCCTGTTTGAAAGGTACATAATTTTCTTTTATAGGTATTTTATGTTCAACTAATGTTCTGTCTAAACCTAGCATTTCATAGTAATTCCAAGCAAAACAGTCTTTAAACTCAAGCAACAAACACTTAAACCTTTCCTTTATTTCATCAGGTAAAGTAGCGTTAACATACGTGATCCTAGGATCTTCCACAGTTCCTAGATTTACTTCCTCCGTAGGGTCCTTAACCTGAGCCCTATCATCATCTAACTTAGCTGGTGCAGGCTTCAAGTCTGCTAACCCTAACTCCTTCATCGTTAGTGGACTGTCGTCAAAGACACACTCAGCCCAATTACAAGAAATAGGCTCATTCGCCTGTAATCTCCTATCGACTAGAAAAGAAAACAGTCTTCTAAAAGTGGCCTTAACAGAAGCCAACTCTTCCATCCCTACATTCGATAGGTTTCTAAACATTAAAAACCTGTGGTTTTTTCTCAGCAGGCCTTGAAATGATGTTAGGCCTAACAAAATCCTTACTTAACTCCTGGAGCCCTTCCTTAACATAAGTAAGGAACTGACTTTCGGTTACACCGACTCCAGTGGACTTCACTTCAGAGTCTTCTATCTTCAACGGCCAAAGATATTCCTTGTAAAGGTCTGCTTCGACGTTGTTGGTCTCAGCTTGGAAGGGATGCTGGTCTGCCCAAAAGACCTCCATTCCTGCTGCTTCTCCATGCTTTAGAAAGATCAAAGCCTGGTGCAAAGAAGATGGCACACAACCATTTATATGAATCCAATCTCTGCCTAACAAGGCGTTATAGTTGGATGACGAATCGACTACAAAGAATGTTGCATTCATTTTTCTTGTCCCAATTTGTAATTGCAAGGATATAACTCCTTTAGCAGGAGAACACCCTCCAACAAAGTTACCAACGGTGACTTCTGTTGGGATTAAGTCATCATTAGTCTTGTTTAATAACTTCATCATTCGGGAAGGCAGAATATTCACTACTGCACCATTATCGACCAGCACTTTTGAGACAGGCTGGCCATTCATATGGAGTTTAACATACAATGGCTTCAAATGCCTTGTTGAGGCATCATCAGGGGATCTAAGGACCACAACTTTGTTTCCCCTTTTATCCGTTTCAATTTTAATTAACTGTGAATGAGATTGCTCTTCTTCATCTGCTATTTTCACAGTCGACTGAGTGGTATCCTCTACGTCACCTGCCAATTCTATAGGCTGGTTTGGCTTTGCCTTAAAATGTTTTGGCAAAACTAAAATCATGTTACATTGGAAATTAATAGGCACTGACCCGAATTGTATTGCGGCCAGACTTTCTCCAAATGTTGCAGATTGTTGTGGAGACGGAGTGGTATCTTTGATGAGGTCTTCTTGTTCTAACCCGTCATCAAGGAGATCATCATCATCTGCATCTATTAACTTCTGGAATTCCTCCATCTTTTTCTTCAAACTTTGCTTCAACTCTTTCTTCCCTTTTGGTTGGGCATTCGACTTAGATGAAGCCTCGTTGTTGCTGTCTTGCCCCCCATGACTGGGAACTGCTTGCTTTGGTACGCTGGTCTCCCCTTGCTCTCGGGTCCAAACCATGTTCGAAACTTTGGCAGGTTCCACTCTTTCCCTGGGTTCAAAGACATGATCCCATGGATCACCATACGCTCGAGCTACAAATTTCCTTTGAAGCCTTCTCTTCTGTGAAGTAGACACCTTAGTATACCAGCCTTCTGCAGGAAACTTGGGATGACTAAGCGTACTCCACTCTTCATGATTCTGGTTAGGTGGCATCACCATTCTGGGCTGATGCGCCCCATATCCATAGGGACCTCCACCTCTTGGTCCCATGCCTCTTCTAGGACCAACTCCTCTGTGGTTGGGGTATCTCCCTCGACTGGGAAATTGATACCCCGCTGCTTCCAAATCTTGGCGAGATGGTACTCCGGGCCTTGCAGGCACCACTGGATTCCCTCTGAACAAGAATGGTCCATCATCTGGTCCGTAACAATGTTCTGACTCTATCCTGTTGAAGAGCCCTGGATCTATTCCTTCGTAAATCAACTTTGCCCCAACATATATCTGGAGGTCATTTCCACCCATGGTGTTAAACCTTATCCCAGATTTGGAGAATGCACTCTTTTGCTCCTTTTCCACCATGATTGCTTCCCCATATTCGACTTCACGTCCACACCTAATACAGAGATAATCATTCGGGAATCTCGAGAAATGGGACTTTGCTAATTCATCATCAGTCTCCATTTGGTTTTCATCTTCTCGTTTTTTCTTTTCGACTGTAGATCCCAACCTTTTAGACAGGCTGGCAGTCACCATATTCACTTCAACCTTCAGAAAAGGGTTTGAATCAATACCCATTGGTTCTTTGTCACCTTTGGCGTACTGCAGCAGTCCCTTTTGAATCAAATCCTGCACACAATTCCGAAATGTAACACAATTGTTAGTATTATGTCGAAATGAATTATGCCATTTACAATATTCTTTCCCTTTTCTTTCTTTGTCAGAGGGAAGAATATGTCCAGGACTTAGAGTGATAAACTTTTGTTTCAGTAGTTCATCAAAAATTGGATCTGCTTGTGCCAAATCAAAAGAGTACTGCCTATAGTTTGCTTGCCCCCCACGTCTATTGGGTTGAGATGAAGGCATATTCATTGGTTTCTCAGTCTTAATTAATGTGTCACAAACTATAGGATTCTTGCCAATAACTTGTGCTACATCGATTTCAATGTCTCCTTCTACATCTTGGTAATATGTTCCTAAAGATTTGTTTTTCAACTGTTCCTCTTCTTGGAGGATTGCCTCAAACTGAGATGCTCTCATAGAAAGTTCAAATAGATCTTTGAAATTAGACCTATTAAACTGGTTTTTAAAATTGAACTCAAGCCCATCTTGGGCTATGCGAACTATTTCAGTTTCTGGTACATTACAATGGCATTGATTTCTCAACCTTATAAACCTGGTCAAGAACTGCTCTGCTGTTTCAGTTGGCTTTTGTTTCAATTTAGCCAAGTCAGCAATTGAGACTTCTGGTTCATGCCTAAAATATTGAGCATGAAATTGCTCTTCCATATCTTGCCAAGTGTGAATAGAGTTAGCAGGCAAACTTATAAACCATGTGAAAGCTGTTTTTGTCAAGGAGTGAGGAAACAACTTCAATTTTAAAACTTCATTTGAACCAAGTTCTCCTAATTGAAGACAAAACCTGCCTACGTGTTCTATTGTCAACTGGTTCTCTGTGCCATTAAAAAGTGATAACTCAGGGATTTTGTAATTCCTTGGCAGAGGAACACTATCAACCCATCGTGGGTATGGCTTTCTAAACATTGGTTTCTCCACTCTACGCAACCCTGGACCATACATATCCTGAATAACTTCCATTATTTGGGCTCTATTAACGTTCACGGGTTCCTGTGCCCTATTAATATTCACGGGATCCTGTGCCCTATGAACATTCATAAGATCTGGGCCCCTAAAAGCATTTGGAACATTCTGTGCTGCATATGGTTGTGCGAAAGGTGTATTCTGCCCGTTTCCACTACCAACATTTGGTATAACTTGCACATATGAACCATTGTTGTTGCCATTATTTGGCAAAGTCTGTGCAGTTTGATTCACATAGTTGCCATTACTTGGCACATTAGGCGCCATGCTATACGCGTATGGACCGTTGTTCACAGCATGATTCCCTGTGAAACCATTTTGGGGACTCTGACCGTGATTGAAATTAACATTTTGGCCATAACCATTACTATTCCCAACTTCATACACAGATGAGACATTTTGATAAAAACTAGTTGGCCTCACCGTAGACCTTAAAGCAGTTGGTCCTACGAATGGTTGGTTATGCATATTCATACTTGATTCAAATGTAGGATTCGAATATACCTGTGGAGCCTGTCTAGGCACATCATCATGATTCACTTGCTCATGAACTACCCCATTGGCATCAACACCTATGACAGATGGAGGCGCAACTACCCTTCGCAATAGAGTAATCAACTCCTGCACTGCTTCGTCTTCTGGATTAGACAAAACTTGTGCCAACTGCCTAGAAAGGCTTTGCACATTAACTTGTGGATTTGAGCCATTTCCTTGGCTATTCTCTGGTATCCTTTGTTCAGGATGCACCGAATCATTCAGGACTTCGAAGCCCTCATTCTGAGACTCTGTCAGTCGGTCACTTTGCCTTCTTGTGGTTGGAGCCATTACTTCCAAATTAGTAAGTAGCCCTCCTTCTAGCGCCAAAACTTGTTTGTCTATTTTTCTCTCGTAGTCGACGAATCGACTGGGAATGGTATGAGTGCTGGAATGTGGATGTTTGTGGTGGTGGAGTTTGGTTCCTTGCCGTATTTCAGGACTTCTCTGGAAGCAAACTTAATGAAGTGAAACGGAGATGGAAGAAGAATAACAAAATGGACTTTTATTACTCCTCAAAGTAGAGATCAATCGACTATGGATACACAATCGAGAAGACGATTAGATTACAAGCTACTCCTAGTGCGAGAAATGTAAAGTACAGATAAAAAGTAGAAGCCTTTGGGCGATTGAGTGGGGGCTTGAATTTGTCTTCTCTTCTTGTATTTATAGGCCTCACTTCGACTTGAATTTCAAACCTGACGGATTTCCCTCCAACGATTTGAGTCAAGCGGTTATCTCCTCTTTCTTCTCCACGTTCTTGACCAGGCGGTTTCTGCATAGCCTGGATGCACGATCCAATATGATCATTTTCCTTAACTGCTCTTGTCAACTGCTCGTATCCACGATTTGCTTGTAACTCGTCATTTAACACGTGATTTTATTATTCCTGTAACCGTCGACTAGTCCATTTGACCTCCTTGTTGTACGCCTATTGTCTCCTTAAATTGTTGACGACACGTGTCAACAATTGAGCTAGTCGATCAACATGGGTCTAAATATGGTGTAAACAGCCTTACACCTGTTTGCGTTTCTTTCTTATAAGGCAAGTGATTAATCAAGTGATCAGTGAGCAAGTGAATGAGGCAAATTACTTTTCCTCTGTTCATTTTATTTGACAAGACAAATTGCAAGAACTTAATTTCATGTAGTCAATAAACGGGTAAGGTAACACCAAGATTTTTCACGAAATTACCAGAAAACAGATCCTGGAAACGACAGTAACTACAAACTATCTTTTCTGCGGAAGAGAACACCATTCAAGCATGGATTCAAAGTGAATAGAAGGGCTCCAATAAGCTATCGTTTCACACGATCATGTACCAATTATGGAGTACTACCTAGGACCTGAGACGTTCTGCGATGACATGTAGGAAAACAATTTGTGTGAGCCGCAGAACTACTGATGGTAGAACTAGTGCGCAATTGCTTGTGGAAGCAGCACCGACCCATTCTGCACGTTGTGCGCTTCAATTCTTGATACCTCCATCCTTCTCTGGCCAAAAAACCGCAGAAAGCTGAGGGACTCAGCCGGCGGCACACCCACTGGATATCCTCCTTCCAACATGCCAACAACGTTAGCCATGCTTGGCCTCAGGATTGGGTCATGGTGCACACAACATAAAGTCACGCAAACGAGTTCACCACTTCATGTATGCTTATAATATGTATCGATTTGGAGTTGTTGAGATTTGTGAGCTATATGTATGTTGTAACTCCCCATTTTTGCAGTAAACACATTACGATCTCTAACAAGGTTTTTCCTTTAATAATATGACCACACGATGACTCTAGCTTAAAATATTAGTCTAAAACAACGATGTAATTTTGAGTTTTCTTTCTACATGTGAAACCCCCTTCCACGCACTGTCGGTGTATGGGAATTAGTAGGGAGAGTTCTTGTATTTCTGTTTGCCAAGTAGCCACTATCTTGCTATTTTGTGTTATTTTCCGGGATTCGATTCACCTGCAATACTATTCAAGAAATTCCTAATAAGAATTCCAAATCCATAGCTAATAGAAGGTAAGTTCCAATAGTTAACAGACCATTTCATGTCTCAGTGAGCAAGTACGAGCAAGCAATGCTCCAAATTCCAATAGTTAGCAGACCATTCCAATGCTTCTGTCGTGGTTCCAACTAATAAAAAATTATTTAGCCAAGATATATATTTATGCAATCATCTCCTCTTACACTTCTTTGCACTTCCTGAATCTCCCTAGCCGATTTCTCCGCAGAGCAACTGCACCTAATTACCACAATTTCCCTAAGTTCGTCTAGATTAACAAACTCAATCGGGATCTGCTTCAGATGTGTGCAATGATTAACCACTAAGACCTCAAGTCTCGGAAATTGATCTTCGGAAGCATTCCAATCTTCGATGTCAAGATCTTGTAACCTCAAGTACTTGAGTTGAGAGAACCCCACATCAAGTTCACTTGTGTTCCAAATTGGTCCTTGACAGGCCCACTCTAATAATTTGAGAACCTCAAGGCTCGGCAAGGTTTGGAGGATTGATGATAGCTCCTCCCACATTATGCGTGTACCCTTCAAAGTTAGCCGCGTAACAGTTGGAGGAAACTTTGGCACTGGCCGAAGGGTACTTGTCCGGTTCGGAATGGGGTGTTGCACAAAACTGAGTGTCTCAAGGCATTTCAGGAACTCTAGGTTGGGGAGCATCAAAACAAAATTATTGGATCTTAGATCTCCAAAAAATCCTAGCTTCCTAAGGTTGGGAGTCCTTACCAAGAAATTCCGGCACTCCTCACAAGGACATATTGGATGCAAGGTCTGTAGGCTATCCAACTTGGACGAAGGGTCAAAACCAACTCCAGCATGTAGATGATATTTGAATACCCGTCTTTTAGCATATAGATGCCTCAACTTAACCATCTTAAATATATCGTGAGGCAACAGAATGGGTTTCCAATCCAAGTCATCCGACGGAGCTTGGAGGTTAAGGGTTTCTAGGTTGAAGAGGTAGGAAAATGGCGATACAAAGTCCGATGCGTCGTTTGGTAACTGAAGTGCCAAGTATCTCAAATGAACTAGGTGTCCTCGTCCGATTTTTCCTCGGCATTCAGCGGAGATATAAGACAACACCCTGAGAAATTCAAAGTTCTTAACAAAGAATGACAGATTTAATTCAAACAATGAATAAGGAGAGTTTTCCAAGCTGAGGAACAGAAAAGAATGGAGGTTTCGAGTACAAGGCCTTAAGGAAAACTTATGAAAGAACTGGCTACCAATGAAGAGGCGACGATGCTTAGTTGCAGCACAAGGTGACAAAGTATCATTCCCGTAAATTTGAACAAGGAAATTATCCTCCTTGGCTTTTTTCAAGCATAATTCACGCAAAAGACCATGGATACGACATGCTTTGATTCCTCCCAAGGACCTTTTACTAGCTACCATTACGAGATTTCTATCAATAAGACTGTTTAAATAATCATTTGCTACAACCTCCAAGCTTCTACCCCATTCACTTCGCTGAATAAATCCCTCCGCGATCCATAACCATATCAACTCGCGTACGAAGATTTCAGAATCTTCGGGGAATCCTCCAATATAAACAAAACACGCTTTCAAATGAAGAGGCAGGTGATTGTAACTAGGTTCTAGTATATCCATGCAGCCGTCTTGGCTTTTGGCAATGATCGAACATAAATGTTTGGAAACTTCCTCCCACACGTCGAGAGTCATGTCTTCCATTGCCAGAATGCCAGCTATTGCGACAATCGCGAGCGGTAGTCCTTCACATTTTTCTGCTATATGCTCACCGATGCCAACCAACTCCGGTGGGCAACATTTCTCCCCGAATACCTGTTCAATATATATGTGCAATATTAGATGTCTATAATTGTAATTATATAAAACATGAATCAAGTAATAGGAGTTTAACAGTTCATATGACAAGAATAAGAAATATTTGAAATAGAAATTCTTAAAAAGAAAATAGAAATAGGAAACATATGACGAAAGTACCAGGGAGCATATGTTCAAATCACTATGTTTAGTTATACTACATATACTAATTATCTTATCTTTTTCTTTTTTGAAACAAATACCTTATTTTGTAACAACTCCCAACTGTAACTTTTTGGTAAGGGAGCCAAATAATGAGGGATGTAGCAGATGCTATCAGGTTTAACAGGTAGTCGACTAGTGAACAACACTTTACTGCCTTTGCATTCATTAGGAAGCGATCTTTGGATATCATTCCAGGCTTCAATGCGCCATATGTTATCCATGACAATGAGATATTTCTTACCCTTCAAGCATTTGTGCGTGTCTTCTCTCAATTTATCCTCACCACTCTCCTCGTAATCTCCATGTTTTTTTGGGGAAGCTGATTCCAAAATACGAATCAACAAATCCCTCTTCATAGTCTTATAATAATCTTGAGGAACATTGACCCATGCACGAATTTCAAAGGTATATGATGTAAAAGGATGATCAAACACTTTTCTGGCCAAAGTGGTTTTGCCGCCTCCAGCTGCACCGACGATTGATATTATCTCCAGCCGTCCACCCACTCGAAAGTCATCAAGCTTTTCAATTAATCTGTTTACCTCCTCATTGAAACCAACCACCACGTTCTCTTCAGCCACTTTGGATGTGTTTCTCCCTCCTGATGAGCTTGAACCTCCTGTTGGGAAATAAAAAGAAGGGTTATGGTCAAGGAATTTGAATTTAGTATTATACATGCATATTATTTGATTTGTCATTGATGAATTTTAATCACTTAACTTGATGCGGGACTAGTTGAAGTTGACTTGTCTCCTATTTTTACTCCAACAAATCAAACCACTATCCTATTATTCTTCCTTCACACACGACACAGTATTTACTCCTCTTATTCTTCCTTCACACACGACACAGTATTAACTTGATGCGGGACTAGTTGAAGTTGATCAATTTTTTTTTTTTTTTTTGTATGGCTCGGATTTCTCAAATATTTTCCGTATCTATTTCCTGAGATTTCATACAGTTAATTAGCATAAATTCTCGCATACGTATTTTCCAATAGGGCCATAGTAAGGGTAATAAAAATAAAAATTTGCGTTTTGGAATTGAACAATTTCTCATATCCCATTTTCCAGAGCTTGTCACTAAAGAAATTTGCTTTGCTAACATCATATTTATGACATGCTATTATTCTCATGTGATCGGCATAGCTGAAACTGAAAACATATAACACTAACGAGTTTTTGAATATTAAAATACTGAAAAAAATGTACCAATACCTTCACTTTTGAGAAAAGAGTGCTCGAATTTTTTGCTTGCTACTCCATTAATGTCATACATATTCTCGTCGAAAATCTGCTTTATCTCTGCCGTGAGAGTCTTGATATTCTTTTTGACACTTTCAAGGTCAAGGGAAATATCATCCGGATGTTGACGAAGAAAATAAGGGGCAAGCTTAGCCTTGAAAGATTGAACTACAAATAGTTCTACGACATTCTCTGCCTCGGATACCACGTCTTTGATCTGCCTCACCAGATTCATCACTTTTGAATGCTCGTTGCGTTTCTTCTCCGTGACCTTGAGGAATACTCTCATATATTTTATCTTCTCCTCAAGAGACTCGAGCTGATGTTTCTCCCTCATGATTGATCTGACCTTGGAGCTCGTTATAAGTTGCTTCAAGGTCTCCTGGAAAAAATCCACATCAGTGTCACCCATCTCTCTCTCTCTCCAACAAGAGATTGATCAGGTAAAAGGGATTTGGAGATCAGATAGATGATGAGCAAATTGATTGAGCAGGTCTAGAATTGTGGTCTCCCCTTTTTGTAAATTGATTAAAAAAGCTTTGGCACGCCATCTGAATTTTCTAACCAACCTTTGTCTCTACTAGTTGAATTTGTATACTTATATTTTATATTTGCTCTAGAAATTCAACATGGAATAATGCTATAAAGGAAAGCACAGCAGCGCACAACAGTTAGAAGTTTGTTTGGTAGTTTGTTCAAATTCATGTGAAATTCAGTTTGTTTGTATTTCATTTGTGCTTTCTCTGTGAGTTAGTTGAGATGTAAGTTTGGATTGCCAGCTCATCAATCTGAGCACTGTGCTTGTGGTCCAATAGGAGCTGTTTCATCACGAGAGATAAATAGGGATTTCTCTTCCCTGTAAAGACAGGAAAAGCAGTTGAGGAAATAATAGAACAAGATTCTCTCTCTCTCTCTCTCTCTCTCTCTTACTTCTATTTCGATTTACTGATTTTGTCACGGTATCAGAGCGGTGCTCGTTTCACTTCACATTTAAAAAGAAAAAATTACAATCCACACCCCATGATGACAGACCAACAAAAAGTTTGCATGATGATAGGACTCAAAAGTGGCCAAATGCTGCTGCACGTGAGGGAGGATGTTAAGAAAATAATTGTATGGAAGTGAAATGAATGATCACTTAATAACATTTAGAATTTCTTCACTCATTGTCAATTAATTTTGAGATGGATAAGTTTCTATAAATGCTTCATCTACGGCACATTTGATGAAGTCCACATGAGCCCGGCTCAGCACCCCCACCAACTAATATATAATAACAGCTCCACTAATAAATAAAAAAAATCGGTATTATTATAATAAGTTGTGTTCCCTATGTATAAAAAACTTCGGTAAAATTCAACTTATTTTTTGGAGGCGACTATTCGCAATCCTCTATTTTCTCCTGTAGCCCGTTAAAAAATTTTGAAAATTATATTTCAGTAACCACATGTCGAAAATATGTTCAACCTTCGGTAAACAACTGCCGAACATACATTTCGGTAAATAGCTGTTGAAAATAAGATTATATTTCGGTAACTACATGTCGGAAATGCACAAGAAACATATATTTCGGTAATTGGATGCTGAAAATGTATCTCAATTTCGGTAACTAACTGTCGAAACATATGAAAATTTTTAACGGGTTACGAGAGAAAATAGAGGGGTGCGAATAGCAGCGCCCTGTTTTTTTGTTTGGTGGGCATATTTAATTGTCTTATTGGGTACTATTCTATTCTACTGAAATCACATTGACAACCCTCTTGCTCTATAAAATCATGCTTCTCCTCCTTGCTTTGTGACTGTAGTCTGTATGGGAGTTCATTCTACTGAAATCACAATGCATTCACCTATACGAACACTACCCTTAGTTTACTAATACTAAATGGCAAGAAATTGATAAATTCACGAAATTAAAACTCTCTCACCACCTCTTCTCTTTTCTCGTATCACCACCATTCTAACCTAATGATAGTCTCCCACACAAGCCCACCCAGATTTTGTGTGATTACCACACCCCACGGCTTTGAAGAAGGCACCCTAAATTAGGCTCCATTTGGACAATATTAATTATTTTGTCTTTTTTCTTTAGATTGTTAGCTTTGTGTCAATTTCTTTTTTTACTTAGTCATTTGCAACGAGGAAGGAAATATAAAAGCAAACAATTCTATCTGAAATTAAAATTTTCACTAAAGACAAAACCCATCAACTTTTTTTTTTTGCAGTATATTGTCATTTCTGAATTTCTTTTAAGTTCTACTCATAATCTTTTATATTCTTAGCTCAAAATAAAAAAATAAATCAAGTCACTTCGAACTTGAGTTTGGAAAATGACTTGTACACCTCACTTTTTTGTAAGTGCACTTCAAATTTTGTGTTGTAGTCGGTTATTTATTTATTTATATATGATCTAAAGCGTACAGAAAGATAACTTGGAAGTGCATCCTTGAAAATGTGGAGTGTAAAAATAATTTTCTTTAGATGACTTAAACACTTTGTCAGTAATTCAAAACTATCGAGATATGGGCCCAATCTTTCGGCTCCCCAATTCTCTCTGATCACCGGCCACATAGAAATGGATCTTTTTACGATATACCTCGTAAATATAGACCGTTAGATTGTAAAATGGGTCAATCACTTCCACTAAAGGGGATGTGAGTGTAATGTCGGGGTATAGTGAAATTTACCCTATTTTATTTGCACAATTTTTTCCCTCCAAGCGGTAGGAGAATAGAAGTATAAGAATTAATGAAACTGGAATCAACTGATCCAGTCACTATAAGCCTAACCCAACTGCTAGGCCCATTTTAGGAGAGAACGATCCAAAGAATTTCACAGTCATTATAAATCCAATCCAACTACAATCCTCATTAGGGACAGATGCTTATCTTGTGTAACTTTTTTTTTTCCTATTATTTAAGTTATTATTTTGACAACGTTACAATCCCCATTAGGAGAAGAAATAATCTCAACAGATACAAATGGACCTACACGCAGGTCGAAAAGATTCGAACTCATTCCCCTTATATAAAATACTTCTATGTCATATCGTCAAGACAATAACCAAACTACTTTTAAGCCATATAGCAGATCCATGTGTCATTATCGGCATTCAGTTATGTTCTACCTATTTTTTTTTGTTGATACTTCTAATGCGGAATGTTGTTGTGCGGGTGGATGTCTTTTGTGGAAGATTGTTCTGTGAATTTGTGGGTACAATTTATGCAGCATAATCCTAAGTTATCTTTTTAGAGTTTTCTGCGTTTAAACAAGTCAGTTTGAAATACCTGTAAAAATGCATCTTTAACTGTTGCTGAATTTAAAAAAAAAAGGGAAATGATTTTGCCACACTATTTTTTGATAATGCCACACCCTGCAAGTGTATTTTTGCACCAAAAAATACACTTGCAGGGTGTGACATTATCAAAAAAGGGTGTGGCAAAATCACTATCCAAAAAAAATTAGCACTCCAAGATTTATCTACTTACTGTGTAGGTGGGGTGTCAGGTTAGCAAGTTAAGGCTGTGTTCCAGAAAAGCAAAAAGAACTTATTTTTTGTTGAAAAAGAAGCCCTGTTCCAGAAAAGTAAGAAGTTTGCTTCTTATTTGGGAAGAATTTGTATAGGTACCTACGGGCCGGGGGCCAAAATCGTACCGGCAGTCGCGCGTGGCCGTCTCCGGCCATCGGACGGCAGATCCGAGCCGTCCAAAAATTCTATAAAAAAAAAACCGAGGGGGCTAGTGCGTGAATCAACGGCATCCGAGGTGTATAGGGTGCTTGATCGGAGCATCCCTTTTTCGTGTATATATGACAATCATATATACACGAAATATACACGAAAAAGGGGTGCTCCGATCAAGCACTCTACACACCTCGGATGCCGTTGATTCCCGCGTAGGCCCCCTCGGTATTTTTTTATAGAATTTTTGGACGGCTCGGATCGGCCGTCCGGTGGCCGGAGACGGCCACGCGCGGCCGCCGGTACGATTTCCGTCCGGTGGCCGCCAATTACCATACCAACAGTCAATTTTTTTGTATAAGGCAACTTGAAGCTCAAAAATCATGTGTTTACGCAAATAATTTTCCGATTACTATAGATCTTGTTTGATAGATCTCATTGAGATCTTTAATACGGTGCAAAAAAAAAATTTTATTTTATTTTTCATTTATGTTATATTTGAGTTTGAAAATGTGAAAGAAACTTTTTGTTTGGGAAAAATAAGAAGGTGTCCTTATTTTCGAAAAAGAAATGGTGAAATAAGTACTTATTTTTTAAGAAGCGTTCTGGAACGGAGCCTAAGTTCCTTTACTGCCCCAAAATGATTGAACAGAATCGCAGCACACAGTTTTAAAAAAAAAAATTTAGAGTGAATATAATTGAAATGGGTGAACATAATCTGCGACGTTATGGTTTTACAAAGGACATCCCCCTCACATACGTGCGAATGAAGGTTATTATTATCTAATCAATGCTGAAGGCCAGAGGATAGTTGCTGGAGTGCTGGAACACAAAGACGATGGCAATATCAATTTTAGACTTTATAGTATGTTTAAGCTTAACTACACAAATATATTTGGCCTCCGTGATAACCTAACGTGGACATTGGAAAATGATGTCCATGAGTGGATGGACGCCATGCATGATCCATAATTCGTTTGTGCGGTATAGCACTGAAGGTATGTGTTTAATATTTTTACTTATCACTGTGTTCATGAATTGAACAAAAATAAAAGAAATGATACTTTGCATTAATGATAATTTCCATTCATTTCTTACGATCCATCTGTTGATGATTGAATAATTATTCATCTTTATTTTCCTATGAACTTCAGCACAAATGTTGTGTTTTATTTTCAATGTTGCCATTTTAAATTGTTGTTGGTGACTAGGTGTTGGCTCCTGTTGATATCTGAAACGCATTTGGGAACTTGATTTACATGGTTCAATGGTTTAGTTCTTATATGTATTCTATTTAAAGATTTGTTTCAGATACACTTTCATTTGAGTACTTGCTCTTTACAGCATTTCTTGTGTTTTGTAGTCATTGCCGGTTGGAAATGAGCATGATTCCCAAGTAAAAAGTAGGACCATTTGGATTTTAATCAGGCATGGATCGAAAGCTTGGCCTGTTCGAGTTCTGAATAATGTCTTGCAAGATGGTTGGAATCATTTCTGTCAAGTTCATGGCCTCAATACAATTTATAAACTATTTCTTTCGTGTTTATGCAGGTGAATTTTTAATGCTATTATCCTGAATGAAGATGATGTAGAAATTGCATATGATTGGTCATTTCTGTTTAATCCATACTGGCAGAACTGTACCCTCCACAAGATTAGAAAAATTATCTTTGATTCCTTGATCTGAGGATAACCTCAAATGAGCTTTTATTAGAAAATCTGCACGCTGCTTGCTTGCCATCAAGTCATTGAAAATGAATTCCCTCGCATGAAAACTGGATACTGATGTGTGCCAAGTGTAAACCTTATTCAGGTATGATTGACATCTACTTAGTACTCTGTATTGTTAAAAAGAAATTAATACTTGTGTGCCTTGAGTTTGTCTAAGAATGAACTTATGCCACAAGAATTTGATGATAGGCTCGAACCAATGCTTGAGGATTTGAACCTAGACCATATCATGATACGAATAGGAAATAGAACTTGGACTATGCCCCTGAACAACCTCCAGAAATGCTTTCTTGAAATTTAGAAACTGTAAGTTCAGTTGGAGATCGATCGAGAGTGGGGAGTGTACGCTTGAGAAGGAATCCAAAATAATAGAGAAAAGAACAAGCATACAGATTAAGGTACAAATAATTATTGCAGAAAGCTTTGCGACTATGGCTTCTGCCTTTTCTCTACCCTGCGAGCCCCGCGACGGCGGCAAACAGAAGTACGTTTTCCTTGCTTACGGACTTTGAAGTAGAAGAATGCGACCACAAATTAAAAACCTTTGAATCCATACACAGATTACGTAATCAATATTTTACCAAAAAAATAAGATTAATTAAGTAATCAAGATAACGGGGCAAAACACAGAAATGCCTTGTCGAAATTTAGAAACCTTGAGTAAAGCTGGAGATCGAGAGTGGGAGTGGGAGTGTACACTAGAGAAGGAATCCTATAGACAAAACAGCAGACAGAGAGATGTGGGACAAGTCTAATACAGACATAGATATTAAGGTATAAATTAATATTTATTGCATAAATTAGCTTTGCGGCTATGGCTGCATTTTCTCTTCCGGTTGGGTTTGGCTGCATATTCTCTTCCGGTTGGGTTTATAATAGTTGGTTTCTATGTTGTTGAGATAGCATAACCCTTCTAGCCCTACAACAAATGTCATTCTCAGAAACTATAGAAATCATCATAAAACAAGGCTATCAATGGAGTACTTATATATAGAGGTCACCCTGGC
This sequence comes from Rhododendron griersonianum, assembly GCA_018127125.1. NCBI lineage: Eukaryota > Viridiplantae > Streptophyta > Magnoliopsida > Ericales > Ericaceae > Rhododendron > Rhododendron griersonianum. The sequence goes on from CM030789.1 coordinate 12,962,769, forward strand.
CAGTGTACTAATTAGCCAGAAAATAGTATGAGCTTTATCTAAGTTTAGTAGTGAAATCAGGTGCTTCTACCACATAACCAAATCCCAAAAAAAAATCTAAGTTCATATAACTGACATAGTGACAACTATAAGACTATAAAACGATGCTTCCAATAACAATTCGTATTCTTTAAATGTAAAAACAACAAATTTCATGAAAGAATTTCCTATGTATCTCATTGACCACTAGAAACACTCCATTGATAATGATGAGAATAGAGCATAGGCTAATGGTGGTTTATCAAATAAACCAACTTCATGTACGTTCATGTCCTTCTTGCATGTAGACCCAACTTCAAAAAATAAGAATAAAAAAGGAACTTCCTAAAGAGAAAAAAACACAGTAAATGGAAAATCATTACTCCACTATACTTGGTTCCATTTCAACAACCACAAACGAAGATTATTCACCGAAAAAGAAAAAAACCACAAATGAAAATCCCCTCCAACCCGGATAATCATTCAGTGCGAAATCTTAATTAACCGAGAACCGGGGAGACGACGCTACTAGATGGGATTTTGTGATGAAGGTCAAGAATAATCGCACTCAGCTCAAAAAGTTGATAAATCGATCAACTGGGTCCACGAAAGGAAAAAAGAAAAACCAAATACTGGATTGTGGATACACACTGTGGCAAATTATTCAATACTCCCGGAGTGGATTGCCACGTGGTATTCCCTACAAAACATTAGATATGGCCAAGAGATTCATGCACTCATCATCTCCTCTTGTATTTCTTCGCTCTTCCTGAATCTCCTTGGCCGATTCCTCCGCAGAGCGACGGCTCCACATTACCTTAATTTCGCGAAGTTCGTATAGATTAGCAAACTCAATCGGGATCCGCTTCAGATGTGTGCAATATTTAACCACTAAGACCTCAAGTATAGGAAACTGATCTTCAGAAGCATTCCATTCCTTGATTTCCAGACCTTGTAACCTCAAGTACTTGAGTTGAGGAAACCCCACCTCAAGTTCAGTTGTATTCCAAATTTGTCCGTCACAGGCCCACGTTAATAATTTGAGAACTTCAAGGTTTGGCAAGGTTTGGAGGATTGATAGCTTCTCCCATTTTAAGCGCGTTTGCTTCAAAGTTATCCGTGTAACATTTGTAGGAAACTTCAGCCCTAGCTGAAGGGTAGTTGCCCCTTTCGCAATGCCGCGCTGGTGAAAACTGAGTGTCTCAAGGCATTTCAAGAACTCTAGGTTGGGGAGCATCAAAACAAAATCATTGGATATTAGATCTCCATAAAGTCCTAGCTTCCTAAGATTGGGAGTCCTTACCAAGAAATTTCGGCATTGCTCACAAGGACATATTGGATGTAAGGTCTGTAGGCTATCCAACTTGGATGAACGATCAAAACCAATTTGAGCTGCTATGTCAGGATAAAGATGATATTCGAATACCACTCTTTTAGCATATAGATGCCTCAACTTAACCATCTTAAATATATCGCTAGGCAACGGAATGGTTTTCCAAATGAAGTAATCCGACGGAGCTTGGAGGTTAATGGTTTCTAGGTTGAAGAGGTAGGAAAATGGCAATACAAAGCCTGATCTGTCATTTGGCAACTGAAGTGCCAAGTATCTCAAATGAACTAGATGTCCTCTTTCTATTTTTCCTCGGCATTCAACAGAGATAAAACACAACACCCTGAGAAGTTCAAAGTTTTTAACAAAGAAGGCCAGATTTGACTCATCAGATAAATGAGTGAAATTTTGCAACCGAGGCACAGAAAGGAATGAAGATTTTGAGTACAAGGCCTTGAGGAAAACTCATGAAAGAACTGGCTACCAATGAAGAGGCGACGATGCTTAGCTATAGCAGAAGGTGAAAAAGTACCATGCTCGAAAATTTGCACAAGGAAATTATCCTCCTCGGCTTTTTTCAAGCATAATTCACGAAGAAGATCATAGATACGGCATGCTTTAATTCCACCAAAGGATCTTTTCCTTGCTACCATTACGAGACTTCTATCAATAAGACTGCTTAAGTAATCTTTTGCTACGTCCTCCAAGTTTTTATCCCCTTCACTTTGCTGAATAAATCCCTCTGCGATCCATAACCATATCAACTCGGGTACGAGAATTTCAGAATTTTCGGGGAATCCTCCAATGTAAACAAAACACGCTTTTAAATGAAGAGGCATGTGATTGTAACTAAGTTCTAGTATCTTCATGCACTTGTCCTCATTTTTGGCAATGATCGAATTTAAACGTTTGGAAACATCCTCCCACAAATTGAGGGTCTTGTCTGCCCCTGCCAGAATGCCAGCTATTGCGATAATCGTGAGTGGTAGTCCTTGACATTTTCTTGCTATATGCTTACCGATGCCAACCAACTCCAGTGGGCAACATTTCTCCCTGAATACCTGTTCAATATATATGTGCAATATCAGATGTTTATAATTGTAATTACTCCGTCCGTCCCATAAAGTTGATCCGGCCCCTATGAAACTACATGTAATTTTCAAAATTAAAAATAACATATTTACTTGATGAATTTTTAGAATTTTTTTGTACCGTTTAAAAGATCTCATCAAGATCTATCAAACAAGATCTATATTAAACAAAAATTATTTTGATATGTACTTTATTTAGTTCAAAAATTGCATGTAGTTTTGTAGGAGCCTTACTTTGTGGAACAGGGGAGTACATAATACATGATCCAAGTAATAGGAGTTTAATAGTTCATAATATGACAAGAATAAGAAATATTTTAAAATAATTCTTAAAAAAGAAATTAGAAAGAGGAAACATATGACAAAAGTACAAGGTGGCATATGTTCAAATCACTATGTTTAGTTAAGAACAAGGAAGCATATGTTCGAATCACTATGTTTAGTTATAGTACGTATACTAATTTTCTTTTCTTTTTGAAACAAATACCTTCTTTTGTAACAACTCCCAACTGCAACTTTTTGGTAAGCGAGCCAAATAATGAGGGATGCAGCGGATGCTACCATGTTTAACAAGTAGTTGATTTGTGAACAACACTTTATTGCCTTTGCATTCCTTAGGGAGTGATTTTTGGATATCATTCCAGGCTTCAATGCCCCATATGTCATCCATGACAATGAGATATTTCTTACCCTTCAAGCATTTGTGCGTCTCTTCTCCCAATTTATCGTCACTACTCTTCTCGTAATCTCCATGTTTTTTTGAGGAATTAAGCTGATTCCAAAATACGAATCAACAAATTCCTCTTCATAGTCTTTATCATAATCTTGAGAAACATGGACCCATGCATGAATTTCAAAGGTATATGACATCAAAGCATGATCATACACTTCTCTGGCCAAAGTGGTTTTGCCGCCTCCAGCTGCACCGACGATTGATATTATCTCCAGCCGTCCACCCTCTCCACTGTCGAGAAGCTTTTCCATTATTGTCTCCACCTCCTCCTTGAAACCAACCACCACCTTCTCTTCTGTCACTTTGGATGTGTTGCTCCCTCTTGATGAACTTGAACCTCCTGTTGGGAAATAAAAATAAAGGTTATGATCAAGGACGGAGCCGAAAGTTACATGAGGGGCTTATTGTTTTAATTTAGTATTTTACATATATATTATTTGATTTGTCATTGATGAAAACCTAGGGGATTGTTTGATATAAATTCAGCACTTAAAATTGAATCAATCAAGTAATAAATGATTTAGTATGTTTGATGACTACATTTTATATTGTTTAACAAATTAAGTGCTACTTAAAAGGTAAGCTAAAAAGTTGAAAAAAATTAAGTAGGTTTGAGCACTTAATTCTGGCTGAATTTTTGCGTATTTGCATTCAACGTCGCCCATACCACCACCACCACCACTACCACTACCATGCCATCGCCAACACCACCACTTCCACGCTGCTGCTGCCACCCCCACCACAATGCCACCATTGCACAACCACCACTCCACTGCAACCACTCACCACTCCACCAACTCCACCACCACCACCACTACCAGCACCACCACCACTACTCTACCACTACCACTACTAAAGCCACCACCACACCACCACCACCACCACCACTACCACTACCATGCCACCGCCACCACCACAATGCCACCATTGCACAACCATCACTCCACCGCCTTCACTCACCACCACTCCACCACCAGCACCGCTCCACCAGCACCACCAGCACTCCAGCCCACCACCACACTGTCACCACCACTACCACGCTGCCGCCGCCACCACCACTACCACAACGCAACCTTTGCACAACCACTATTTCACCGCCACCACTCACTGCCACCATCACACCATCACTCCACCGCCACCCCACCATTACACTGCCACCGCCACCACTCCACCACGTACCACCACCACCACTCCCACTCCCACTCCCACTCCCACTCCCACTCCATCCCCACCCTCACCACTCCACGACCACCCTTGCTCCATCACCACCAAATCAAACTTTGCTATCCTATCAGTTGCAAAACAATAGGATTGGTTTGATTATAAATCTTATATAAGGTTGCGGTTTATATGAGTAGGTTAGTTTTTCGGGAAAATGACGGCCCAGGATCTGTTTTGATAATTAATATCCGCCAATGACATTTTCAGCTTTAACAAATGTTCTCAGTATGTCCTTGGCGGGTATTAATTATCAAAACACGTCCTAAGCCGTCATTTTCCCTAGTTTTTCTCAAAAGGTTCATTCCACTTCACTGACTTCTTTATCACACTATTTACTGCTCTTAATCTTCCTTTACACACGCAACGCCTCCTTTGCTCTATTATCCTCCTAATTACCGTTTTATGTATGGCTCGGATTCCATCATATTTTCCGTATATTTTTGCTGCTGGATTTCATACAATTTAGAGTGTTAGGAAATTACACTGTTTGTGAGTTTAATTCGCTGCACAGAAGAGAACTCGAAGATCATTGTATCTTGAGAAAATAGCACCATCCAACCCCGTGCAAAAGGGGGTGTATCCTTTCTAAGCCACGAGCTTTTCTATTCCTTTTTCTATCTATTTAATTTCGTGAATTTTATTGATGAATATTACTTAGAATTGTGATTTTAGCATAAATTCCTATCACATACATTTTCTCCAATAGTGCCATAATAAGGGTAATAAAAATTAAATTTTATGTTTTGGAACAGAACATCTCATATCCCATTTTCCAGAGCTTGTTACTATAGAAATTTGCTTTGCTTATATAGCTTGCTTATATCATATTTATGACGTGATATTATCCCCAACATAGTTGAAACTGAAAACATAAAACACTAACTAGTTTTTGAATATTAAAATACTGAAAAAAATGTACCAATACCTTCGCTTCCGGAAAAAGAGTGCTCGACTTTTTTGCCGGCTACTCCATTAATGTCATACATATTCTCGTCGTAAATCTGCTTTACCTCAGCCGTAAGAGTCTTGATCTTCTCTTTGACACTTTCAAGGTCAAGGGAAAGTTGATTATGATGTTGACCAAGAAAATAAGGGGCATGCTTAGCCTTGAAAGCTTGAACTAAAAACAATTCAATAATATTCTCTGCTTCGGATACCACGTCTTTGATCTCCCTCACCAGATTCATCACTTCCGAATGCTCGTTGCGTTTCTTCTCTGTAGCCTTGAGGAATCCTCTCATATACTTTATCTTCTCCTTAAGAGATTGGAGCTGATGTTTCTCTTTCGTGATTGATTCGGCCTTGGAGCTCATTGTAAGGTGCTTCAAGGTCTCCTGGAAAAAATTAACATCAATGTCACCCATCTCTCTCTCTCTCTCCAACCAGAGATCGATCAGGTTAAAGGGAGTTAAAGATAGAGGACGTGCAAATTGTGGGAACAGGTCTTGAATTGTGGTCTCCGCTTTTTGGAGGTTGTGATCAGATTAAAAAAGCTTTGGTACGCCATCTGAATTTTGTACTCTCTTCGTCCCTTTTTAAGTGTTCCATTTCGTAACTCCAACTTATTAAGAAAATATCATCATTACACTTTTCACATCAACCTTTTACGTCCACTTTCCCTACTTACCCTCTATGGAGATATTATCATTACACTTTTCTTCACTAACTTTTCAAAATGAAATTTATTTTTAGGGCAAAATAGAAAATGTACCAACTTTTATCCACTAACTTTACAAAATGGACACTTATTAAGGGACAGCCCAAAATGAAATACTGAACTATAAAAAGGGGACGGGGAGAGTATCTAACACCCTTTGTCTCTATTCGTTTATGTTATATATATTCGCTCTAGAAATTGAACTTGGAATAATGCTTCCTTTACGGCACATTTGATGAAGCCCTCATGAGCCCGGCTCAGCACCCCCACCAACTAATATAATAAGTTGGGTTCCCTAATATATACTTCCTCCATCCCTTAGTTAGAGTCCAGTATTTTATTTTGGGTTGTCCCTTAATAAGTGTCCATTTTGTAAAGTTAGGAGGTAAAAGTTGGTACATTGTCTATTTTATCCCTAAAAGTGTATTTCATTTTGAAAAGTTAGTGAGTAAAAGTATAATTATGATAGGTAAGTAGAGAAAGTGAAGGAAAAAGTTGATGTGAAATGTGTTATGATGATATCTTTTTAATAAGTTGGAGTCACGAAGCATGACACTTAAAAATGGACGGAGGGAGTATTTTTTTTGTTTATAAAGTTCGAATGCCGCCACACCGATTGGTGGGTAAATTTCACGGATACCCCCTTTATTCTACTAAAATCACATTGACAACCCTCTTACTCTATTAAATCATGCTGCTCTTTCTTGCTTTGTGACTGTATGGGAGTTCATTTGTTTTTAAAATTCAAAAAACCCCCTGAACTTTGAACCCAATGTCAAATAGGGACCTGAACTTAAATAAACTTCAATTGAACACCTGAGCTTTCACTCCGTTATTCAATTTACCCCCTGCCGTCTCAATCTGTGACTTTTCTAACGGCAACCGCTGAGCTGGACACTAACAAACAGAACAAAATGTTAGAGGGAGAAATTGGAGGTAAACAATAGTGATCTGGCACCTTTTTAAGGCCCCATTCGGCTAAATAAGCCTATTGGCTTATTTTTTGTCCTTATTCAAATTTTTTTTCATATTTGTTAGTTTTTCGTCAATTTTTTGGGAATTATTGCATCGTCTTAACGAGAGGAATCTAAAAAGTAAAAAATTATGATCGAAATCCATTTTTTTAATAAAGACGAAAAAATTGGCTTATTTTTGTCTTTATTCAAAAAAATTAGGTTTCGATCGTAATTTGATACTTTTTAGATTTCTCTTGTCATGACGATGCAATAATCCCCAAAAAAATAACGAAAAACTTGCTATGTTTGGATTGGTGTTTGAAATTTTTTTTGAAAAATAGTAGGGGTAATAAGTGGAGAGAGATAGAGAGTGAAATGTTGGAAGTATGGAGAATCTAGAGAGAATTTTTTGTAAAAATTCTTTTTGAATTGTAAAGAGAACAAGGCATAAAAAATACCAAAAAAAATTTGAATAAGGGCAAAAAATAAGTCAGTAGGCTTATTTAGCCGAACGGGACCTTAAAAAGGTGCCAGATCACTGTTGTTTCCCTCCAATTTCTCCCTCTAACGTTTTGTTTTGTCTGTTAGTGTCCAGCTCAGCGGTTGCCGTTAGGAAAGTCACAGATTGAGACGGCATGGGGTAAATTGAATAACGGAATGAAAGTTTAGGTGTTCAATTGAAATTTATTTAAGTTCAGGTGCCTATTTGACATTGGGTTCAAAGTTCAGGGGTTTTTTTTGAATTTTTCCCTTTCTTTAAACAATAAAAAAGGATCAATTTGAAAATAAATACGAAGATTAAAAGGACGCACGATACAAGGGCATCACGATAAGAAGCATACAACCTGACATTTTGAGTCTATTATTAGTAAACAGTTAGTTGACCAAACGGAAATACCTTCTTTTTTGGAAGTACCTAACATCAGCAGAAATGCATTCACCTATTCGAACACTACTCTTAGTTTACTAATACAAATAACAAGAAATGGATAAATTCACGAAAACTCTCTCACCACACCTCATCTTCTCTTTTCTCGTATATATCACCACCATTCTAACCTAATGATATTCTCCAACACGTATCCACCCAGCTTTTGTGTGATTACCACACCTCACGGCTTTGAAGAAGACACGATAACTTAGGATCCATTTTGACAATATTATTTATTTTGTATTTTTTTCTTCTGATTGTTAGTTTTTTGTGAATTTCTTTTTTAATTAGTCATTTGTAATGAGGAGAGAAATTTAAAGAGTAAACAATTCGATCTAAAATTAAAATTTTCACTAAAAGACAACTAATTCAAACCCAACAACTTTTTTTTGCAGTTGTCATTTCTGTGTTTCTTTTAAGTTCTACTCATATTCTTTTATATTTCAAGCTCAAAATAAAAATATAAATCAAGTTAGTTCAAACTTGAGTTTAGAAAAATGATTTTTGCAACTCATTTTTTTATAAGTGCACTCCAAATTTTTTGTGGTAATGGTTTTTTGTGTATAATCTAAAGCACTGAAAGACAACTTGGAAGTGCATCCACGAAAATGTTGGGTGCAAAAATAATTTTCTTTAGATGACTTTAGATCTGAAAGACAACTTGAAGCCTTGTTCTCTTTACAATTCAAAAAGAATTTTTCAAAAAATTCCCCCTAGATTCCTCTTACTTTCAACATTTCTCTCTCTATCTCTCTCCACTTATTACCCCTACTATTTTTCAAAAAAAAATTCAAACACCAATCCAAACATAGACCCAAAACACTTTGTCAGTAATTTAAAATTATCAAGATACGGGCCCAATCTTTCAGCTCCCCAATTCTCTCAAATCACCGGTTGCATAGAAATGGATCTTTCCATGATACCCCTAGTAAATATAGACTGTTAGATTGTAAAATGGGTCAATCACAGCCATTAAAGGGGATGTGAGTGCGATATCGATAGAATCAAGGGGAGTGTAAGAGATATTTACCCTATTTTATTTGCACTTTTTTTTTTTGTGGTAAGTGAAGTTACATGAAACTGGAATCAATTCCATAGTAAATATAAGCCCAATCCAACTACAAGGTCCATTAGCAAGAGGAACGATCCAAATAATTTGAAAGTCACTATAACTCCAACTCAACTACAATTTCCGTAAGGGACGGATGCTATCTTGTGTACTTTTTAGTTTCAAAAATCTTGTGTACTTTTTTTCTTTCCCTATCAATGAAGTTATTATCATTTTGACAAAAAACTACAATTCCCAGCTGGGGAAGAAATTATCACAACAGATACAAATGAGGAGATTCAAACTGATTCCCTTATCTTATAATATGGACTTGCCATACAAAACCCCTGTAGACCCGCACGAGATACGTACTGGTGGCTATGAAATTGACAAAGCACTGAGTGATCTGTCACTTCCCTAGCCTCCAAAGTCAACAAACCTTGATTTATGAAATTTTGAATTTTTATTTTGAAGTTCTACTCATACTATTTTATTTTTTCTAGGTGAAATTAAAAAATAAAATTAAGTAAGTTCAATCTTAGGTTCAGGAAAATAATTTTTGCACGGGCACTTCACTTTATTATAAATGCCCTCCAAATTTTGTGCTATAGTGTTTTGTTGTGCATGTTTGAAAGCAACTTTTGAAATGCATTTATGAAAATGTGGAGTGCCGTATTTTATTTGCACATCCTTACTCATAAAATATTGTGATGGTTAAGTCTAAGCAGTAGTTTAACAGCTTAATTCTGTACTAAAGAATCTCAATAGAATCGAGGAGGTGTAAGGGAAATATAGCTGTTAGGGCATCCGCATCAGACTCTTTATATTTTGGACCAATTTACATCTTAAAAAGTCACTTTATTACTTTAGCTACCCACTTTTAAAAAAATTACTGCATCAGGCTCTTTATTCTCACTCTCCTCTCAATAAATAATCAAACCCACCACAATTAAATACTCTCCCTCCCCTTGGAGAGAGAAACAAAAGCAGAATAAAAATGAGAGAGAGAGAGAGAGATGGAGTACGGAGAGGGATTGGGAAACAATATTAAAATGAGAAGTGAGTGAACAGTTGCTCGGCTGTCCAACCGAGCAACTGTAGCAATGCTAGATTTTTTCAAAATAGAGAGGAAAGAAGAGAGACTGATGCAGAGGGTTTTGGATGTTTTTTTTTTCTTTTTGGCTCTTTAATTTAGTTTAAAGAGGAGAGTAAAGAGGGAGATGTGGATGCTCTTAGATTCCCCGAACAGTACGTTATGATATGGGCTCGCCATACAAAACGGCGTTAGACTCGCATAAGGTGGTGGTAGCTAGGAAATGGACAACGTAGTGAATGATTATCTGTCACTTCCGTCCAAAGTCAAACAAACAGGGATTTAAGCTGAACGGCTTGTAGCCCAATGGTATTTCCTGGTCCTCCTTTGTGGAAGGTCAGTATTAAAACTTCGTCGTGGGTGGTTGCGGTTCAGGACTATGGATAGCCTTTGAACCCCTATGAACTAATTTACTAATTCCCCTTAACCCTCGCTAATGTATACCGGCTTTGGCAAAACAAACAAACAAATAGTGATTTAAGAATTTCCAATTATGTAGATTACCTCATGTGCTATGAATAACAAGCGATTTGCTAAGATCAAAATCTACAGAGAATTTTCGTAAATTAGTTTGTCAATAGATGTGGCTCTTAGCCCGTTTGATAGTACCTATTGGATTCCAAGGGAGAGTTTTGAGGTTCGAGTCAATAAAGAAACTTCGAACCTCCTTTTGTTGTTAACCTATTAACTCACCACATGGCCAGCTCATAAGTTTTTGAGGCCGAAAGCGAACCTTTTACTGAACCGTTCAATAAAAAACTGTTCGGATTAAGCCCTTCCCGATCATTTTTTTTTTGCTGATTTCTCGCGGGTACTCTTAAAATCACGTTCTGATCACTTTGAGCGGCTCGGATCGTCACAATTCACTCGGGAAAGGGGAGTGTGTATATATATATATATATTCTAGAACTTTGGGGGTCCACATTTTAAACATTTTTTGAGATCCCGTTTGATAACAGTGATAGATGGATGAGATTCGCAAGGAGATAAGATTAATATTGAGATTGGTAATGGGAAGAGATTGGTAATAAGTATGTTTGTTTGGGATAAGATTTAGATGATGAGATTATTTATATCATGTTTGTTTGAGATGAGATTAGATGGTGGGATTTGGTTGATAGAAGAAATTAGTAATGTGAAGGGATTGGTAATGAGAAGGGGTTAGGATTGAACTATGAATACCAAGTCCCAAGGGGTATCGCTAATACCCCTTATGGGCCGGCTTGTTCATCCTATGGGACTATCAATTCGGACCAATTTGAAAACCAAACAAAGTATTACTAATACTCTCACCTTAGTAGATATTTATCAAACTAAGTATATTACTAATAGCGTATGCTTAATTCCAAGACCATTCCGACTTCCCTTAATTAGTTTGATCAAATTATTGCCAAGATTTCCCCTTCCTATCAAAATTAAGCCGAACGACCTTTACTTAGTACTCCCTCCGTTCCAATTTTATTGTCCCTCGTTCTATTCTAACCGGTTAAAAAACTAATTATAACTTTTAATTGGTAATACCGATTATATGCAATATGGATTTTGTTTGATAGATCTCAATGAGCTCTTTTAAACAGTGTTTTTAAAATCACCTAAAATATTATAGATTGCAAGATATAATCAATTGAAAAGTGCCATGGACTCCAAAAAGAACAAAAGAATTGGGAGAGAGGAAGTAGTATGCAATTTCCAACTCCAACGGCCCCTGCCGATCCCAAAAACCAAAAAAAAAAAAAAAAACCCTCCAACGCTTCTCATGTTGGTGAAGCTGAAGCCTACGTTTTTGAAGGACCAAAATCAACATGTACACCCATCTCTATAACGTCTCGAAAATTGGGTACTTTAAAGAGAAAAAAATTACTCCTACCAATTTTATTTAGGAAAATGTCAACTTCATTAGTTAAAAATTCTAACCCACACTATATTACATAGTTGGCATTGAATTGTTTATTTGCCCAACAACAAATAAAAAGATTAGAAAAGCTAAAGCTATTAAGACCGATTGGTGTCATCCTTATCCACCCTTGCGATTTAAGAATCTCAATCCTAATGGGTGTCTATCTCAATCCTATATTTTTTTTTTATCACCTCTTGCACTCCTAATTGCTTGAGCTATATTCATTTGCTCTACAAATTGACTGATTTAGGTATTGGCCAGAATAAACAGCCAATACCTAAAAAAATAAAAAAAATACACATTTCCTGTATAATAATAAAGCATGTGTGAATAAACAGCCGCCTCTCTTAGGGTTTTGAGAGCTCTAAGGAGATTTTGAGAAGCCACAGCTGCCTTGCTTTTCTGCTGGGGGGGGAGACGTCCATCTCCCTCCTCCCCCCGGGCTTCTCCTCCTCCATCCGCTCTCCTCTTTCTTCCCCCTCTTCCCTATAGTTTTTTTTTCTTTTCGTTTTCTCCTCCCTCAGATCTGACCATCTTTGTTTGGCGGGCTCCGCCGTCACCGGAGTCATTTGTCCGCATGTAATCCGTCGCGGGAGCCCTTGTGGCAGCAGTGGTGGAGGCAGTGAGGGTTGCGATCCGTTCGGCGGTTTTTGGGCGGCTGGATTTAGAGCAAGATCTGGAGGAGTTTTGTCTCTCCATGTGGGAGTTTTGTCTCTCCTTGTGAGAGTAATAAAATTCGCCTTTGGGCGATTTGTTTACTATTCGGGCTCAAGAAGATTAATGTGCATCTTTTGGTGGTTTGCTAGAAATTCATTAGTGTGCTCATTTCTGGTCGAAGTTCATATGATCGTCTGGGTTCTTGTTGTCTTTTTTTATATCTTTTTGAGACTGCTATAGGATATATGAATTTTTCGCTCAGCAGAAGGTGCGTTAGGCCATGCCTGGGCTGGGGATGAAAGACATCAATCGCCTCGTTCTTTCTCGTTTTGTATCAGTTAGATGATTAGTTTGGCTTTGTCCAAGCTATCTGTAATGAATTTCGTTGTGTAAGTGCCGTTGGGTTTTATCAATACAATACCTCTCACTTTTGTCAAAAAAAGGTATTGGCCGGAGGGATGTTGATTGGCACCACACCTATGTTTAGATTAGTTATGCACACCGTCGATCAAGCATGCCGAAAACTGATTCATGAGTCATACAATATAGTTCTCTCCGGCCATTTCACACAGAAGCAGAAGTACGTGGACTCCACGCAGGTGAAAATCAATGGTGTCAGTCTACACAATACCCAATTGAACTACCACTTTCTAGCGGATCAAAAAAAACTACCACTTTCTATAATCTGAACTGGTATATATCAATACATCAAGGTACGTCAAACATACATACCAATTGTGAAAGATAACAAAACAAGTATAACAATGAATGAACTATTTTTTGAATTTCAACATCAGATTCGCAATCTTTAGTAGCTCAGAAGTCAAGGTAACGAACTAGGAGTTTATCTAATCAGTTCATTTTCAGAGACATCAAGAGGACAGGTAAGCATGTGAGATTTAAACTTGCCAAGCTCAGCAAGGACCTTCTCTTCCGGTCTATAAATCAGGTCGATCATCCGCCATATCTGAACAAATACGCTCACTATTCAGTTCAACGAAACGACAGTATTGAATCATCTTCATAAAAAGTCATGAATGTAGATCTATTCTGTAATCCGCCAATCGCTATTCTAATCTCCACCCCGAAAAAGTACATAAGATAAAATATCAGTTAAAAAGCCACCTTCAAATTGCAATTAAAACAGTGTCTACGCCCATTGCATCCCACATGGTGACCGTCCACCGCACACAAAAAATACAGAAAAATATCCATAAACTTTAAACTACTTATTTATGGGGTCCTATAAAAAATCAGCTCCAATAGATATCGGTAGACATGTTTTCTGAATTTGAATGGGCGAAATTGAGCAGATTCAAATAGGAATTGATGGCGAAGTAGACATAAGCCGAGTAGCGAAATTTAGCCTTTTGTTTCTCATGAATGTTTCATTGGCTTCAAGAGTTTTCATTAACTACAAGTCAGTTAATTTGCACTATTTTCAATACATTCCACATGACCCCGTAATAAGACATTGCGATAGCTCTTCCCCTTATTTTGCTGTCATATTTTCCTATCAGTTTCTGTCAATGTACTGCATGTTTCAGTTTAATTTCCATCTCTGATCTGTATTTCAGATGAGAAGCTAATAAAAGACGGCAATGAGACTGTAAGGTCACGTTTTTATTTGGCAAATCCCATGACAAAAACACATTGATTTGTATCTCCATTTATCACGTTGTAATTTATTTATTTATTAGAGTGTCTGTTTAGGAAGTGGAAGGAAATCAAAAATATTATGTAATTGAGTGTGATAGAGACTGTTTAGGAAACTTGCGTGGAATATAATCAATATCAGGAAAAGGAAAGATTGTCAAGGCAATATGGGATGGTGAAATCACGTGTGTATGGCAATATGGAAATGGAAGGAATCAAGAGAATTTCGTGCATTTATCAATTCAATAAGGAAAGGGGATCAAGAAATCAAGGGTGCAGAATTATGGAAACGATTGTCAGAAACAGTGCTCGAGCAACTCCAGAAAAGCTTTAACCAGTGCTCAAGCAACTTGACAGATTTCATCCATCTATATATATGCGGCTCATTTGGGATTTATAGATGATCGAACATATTTGTGCCGCCTCTCTCTTGCTCCAAATCAGAAAAATACTTAAGGGAGATTGTGGCTTGTCTCTTGGAATAATCACATGATCCGTTGATCATCGAGCTTTCAGAACAATTCCAAGAGTTCTTTTCAAACTTTGATTCTATTGAGTGAATCGTTTCTTCCGGTGGATTCTGGAAGTATCTCGGAGGACTTGTGGATTCAAGGCAGCGGCGGTTAAACACTGGGTGCGGTGAACGAGTGATTCGGCAATCAACCTTGGTCAACCGAGAGCGATTCTAGGTTGTAAGTATAGGTTTGTTTGTAACCGTACAATGGTTTATAGTGTTTGATTTCCTCCCGTGGTTTTTACCCTTTTTAAGGGGTTTTCCACGTATATCTTGTGTTCGGTATTGTTCATCATTTATTGCTTTCTGTTTCTTGATTCGGTTGATATAGTAATCTGTGGATTGATTAATTAAAAAGATAAAAGAAACACAATAAATTTATATTCCTAGGCGAGCAAGGATTTTTCAATTGGTATCAGAGCGGGTCGCTCATAACCTGTAGGAAGTCTTCCTAGAGCGGATCCTTTATTGACGATGAACAAGAACATGAACCACCCTTCTAGTTGTACGTGTATATTGGACAATGAAAATATAGACATAAAAAACAGATCTAGAAGTAAAAAGAATAATGGTATTGGCAAAATATATTTTTCCAGTGGAAAGGAGAAAAGGGGAGGTAATGGTTTACCAGCAGGGCCTAAATGCTTTGAGTGTCACGGGTATGGACATTTTTCCCATGAGTGTGTTAACATGATAAAAAAGAAAACAAACTTTAAGGCCAACATAATCAAGGATGATGATATTGAGTCTGACAACTCTGAAGAAGAACAAGTTGATCACACGAACTTTATGGCGTTTGGGGCTTCTTTACAGTCAAACCTTAGTGATCATGAATCCTTAGACGATAGTGAGAATGAGGGAAGTGATGAGGAGTTTAGTTTCGATGAGCTAAAACAATCCTACAATATGCTATTTAAGGAGAGTGTTAAGATTAATGAGTCAAATTTGAAAATGGCTGAGAATTATAATAATTCTAAGAAGGAGTTAGTGACAGCTAAAAAACAAGTGGAAGAGTTGCAAGTTTTTTTGAGTAATGTCACTAGTGAGAAAGAAAAGTTGAGTAAGGAGGTTGAGAGGTTGCAAGAAAAGAATAGGGTCTTGATTGAGTTAAACACCACCTCGGACGATAAAATAAATATGTTAAACACCGAGATTGGTAATGCTAATATTCTATTTGAGCATTTAAATACAGGGTCAAAGACATTGGATGATATTCTGAGCATGCAAAGACCGGCAAGTGACAAAACAGGGCTTGGATTTTGTGAAGTTTCACCCTCAAAAACACTAGGAGGTAAAGCGAATGAGTTGCAATCAGAAAAGGTAACACCAAAATTCCGCACTATAAATATTGCCAATAACGTGCTTGAAAAGGATTGTGATATTAAGAAGAGTAATTTTGCTAAATTCATTCCTACATGCCATTATTGCCAAGTTAGAGGTCACATTAGACCAAATTGTTTCCAACTTCATGGCTACCCAAATGCTACTCATAATCATGCTAGTCTCAATAAAAGTGTCTCCAAGCATCACACTGCTCATAAATCTTTGGTTAATCATGCGAACTGTGGTAATGATAGAAACATGATAGTGAGAAGCCCGATACCTACATTTAGACCTAACAATCAAATTAAGACTTTTCAAGTTAGGACTAGATCCATATGGGTTAAGAAGTGTGATTTGCATTGTTTTGTTGCTCCTACGACATTTAAGGTTAGGAACTCTCACATGTGGAATCGTAATAGTGATTGCTCACGTTTTATGCCTAGCGATAAATTTGGTCGGGGTATGCTTCATTGATTGAGTTGTTTTTTTATTTTTTGTAACTGTATGCTGTTTTTATTTTCTCTCTCAATCGAATAGTTTATTTTGTCATTTTTATTCGTAGTTTATGTTGTTTTTATAAAGAAAATCCAAAAACATCCATATATATTTTTTTTAAAAAAAACAGATAACTACGGTTGGACGTAGCATGTTTCTTCAGGTGTGAGTAGTCAACCATGGGCTTCACATAAATGCACATTGTTTTTTTTTTTTTGCATGCACCTTTCTTGTTGAACTCCACTCATGAGCTATATTCAGATGTTAGTTGCATCATGCCTTATGACTCTATGATCGCCACATTTACACGTCAGGATTAGAGAGATTATTCAGATTGGATAGTTGGTTCTCGTGTCCATTGGAATGTCTCATTTTGTTTCTTCGGCGATTGACCTTTTGGCATTTTGATTGGATACGGTGTTCTCTTGGTTTTGTTTAAAAAAAAAGAAGGAACAAAAACAGATAATTAAGAAAGTCAATAGTCTATTTGTGAGATCTTATTGCTTATCCGGGCGTTCATTGAGTACCGGACAATTGGGGTGAGGTACTCTCTCTCTAAGCGTTCGTGTCACAAAATGGATAGACTTTGTGAAGGCATCCGTGTTGGACCACTCGCTTTGTAACCGGGGATTGGGTATGAGGTACTCTTATTTCCAATATTCGTGTCAAACGGCAGTGGGATAAAAATATAAAAGCACGTGTATTTGTTTGGAAGATTCAATACAAATTGATATGGCAAAATACTCATTGGTTGAGGGGGAGTATTTAATCGTTGAGGGGGAGTTTGTTAGGCCTTGGGATGTCATTCGTGTCATCATGCCTGGTTTGACTTCGTGGGAGAAAGGGTGGTTGCCATTCTCATGGAACACGAGAAATCTTGTATCCGAAGATGGTGGTATTAATTTTTCTGACGTGTCACACACCCACTATTGTCATGGACTCATTTCGCATGTTGCACTTAATTCCAGATTCATTCATGCTTGGGATGCATACAAATTTACTCTTTTTTTTTGAAAGTGTAGTGACGTTTATTGAGACTCATGGTTGAGCACTCGTATCTCGAATTAATGTGTCCGTCTCCTATGGAAACCCAAGTTATTTTGTGTTGATAGTTTCCCGGTGTGGCAGTTGATGTTTATTTTTGCGGTTGCTTTCGGGTTCGATGGAGCATATCTAGTATTTTGCTCTACTTTGGTACTTGGCACATGCTTCTGTGGTTCTGCCTTCTAAACTTTCATTTGGTATATGATTATCATGGCATATGGTCATACTAGTTTGTCTTTAGTTTGCTTATCAATGTTATGATCTGTTGAACCTCTAATCTCCTTTCAATCCTTATTGATCTAGGTGCTTGTTTATGTGTGTTCTACCTTTGTCATTCCATGACAAAAAGGGGGAGTAATATATTGATTAACAGATTGTCTTTTCAGTGTTTATTTCTGCAGCTTCACAAATCGTGATCAATTTGTTAAGAGATAGATTGTTATGTATGTTTTGTCATGGAAGTGCCAAAGGGGGAGATTGTAAGGTCACGTTTTTATTTGGCAAATCCCATGACAAAAACACATTGATTTGTATCTCCATTTATCACGTTGTAATTTATTTATTTATTAGAGTGTCTGTTTAGGAAGTGGAAGGAAATCAAAAATATTATGTAATTGAGTGTGATAGAGACTGTTTAGGAAACTTGCGTGGAATATAATCAATATCAGGAAAAGGAAAGATTGTCAAGGCAATATGGGATGGTGAAATCACGTGTGTATGGCAATATGGAAATGGAAGGAATCAAGAGAATTTCGTGCATTTATCAATTCAATAAGGAAAGGGGATCAAGAAATCAAGGGTGCAGAATTATGGAAACGATTGTCAGAAACAGTGCTCGAGCAACTCCAGAAAAGCTTTAACCAGTGCTCAAGCAACTTGACAGATTTCATCCATCTATATATATGCGGCTCATTTGGGATTTATAGATGATCGAACATATTTGTGCCGCCTCTCTCTTGCTCCAAATCAGAAAAATACTTAAGGGAGATTGTGGCTTGTCTCTTGGAATAATCACATGATCCGTTGATCATCGAGCTTTCAGAACAATTCCAAGAGTTCTTTTCAAACTTTGATTCTATTGAGTGAATCGTTTCTTCCGGTGGATTCTGGAAGTATCTCGGAGGACTTGTGGATTCAAGGCAGCGGCGGTTAAACACTGGGTGCGGTGAACGAGTGATTCGGCAATCAACCTTGGTCAACCGAGAGCGATTCTAGGTTGTAAGTATAGGTTTGTTTGTAACCGTACAATGGTTTATAGTGTTTGATTTCCTCCCGTGGTTTTTACCCTTTTTAAGGGGTTTTCCACGTATATCTTGTGTTCGGTATTGTTCATCATTTATTGCTTTCTGTTTCTTGATTCGGTTGATATAGTAATCTGTGGATTGATTAATTAAAAAGATAAAAGAAACACAATAAATTTATATTCCTAGGCGAGCAAGGATTTTTCAGAGACAATGGCAGTAGCACAAGGTCTTTCAGACCTTTTCATGATCCCAAATGTTAAAGATGCGATCTTCTGCTGAACTTCCAAAGACGGATGATTTGTTTGGAGACCACTGAAGACAAATGCAGAACTTCCAGTTAAGCCATAGGCAAAAAAGCAATAAACACTTATTTTCTGCAGATGCACTACTTAAAGAAATAAAGGAAAAAGAAAGCCAAGAATACGAAATCTTCAAATACCTATGCACAAAGGACCATAGTTTTAAAAATCGGCCGGTACGAACCGTATCGGCCGGATCGTACCGGGATTTGAGGGCGCCAATTCGGATATGGGCCGATATAACGGGAAGATTGAAAATCACAGGCGAACCGGCCGATACCTGATATGTATCGGCCTGTAACGGATTTTGGGGACCGGTTTGGGGGAAAAACGTTTCAGTCAGGGGGGGAAAAAAAATGTTCCAGAATTTTAGCAAAACGTGGGCCTTCACCTATTGAGTGCGCGAGGCTCAAATCCCAAATTTGCACCCCCCCTGCGCGAATAACTCGTGATGCGCACCCGGTTAACTGGTTTCCGAATCAGTTTTCCAAATTGCCGCCCATTTTCCTGAGCGCGCGAGACCTCTCATTGGGTTCTCATTCACAAACCCATTATTGTGCAAAGCTATTTAAAGTGGATAGAAGTTTTCTAACTTGCCAATGTGGGACTAGAGAAAAACACCATGTTTTGTAACTTGCCCATTTTCCAAATTGCATTTTTCTCATATTTGTAAAATCTTATTGACTTGCGGGTTTTGATAAATTATCGGATATTTCACATGAAGAGAATGGGCTATTTCATGTCTTAAATTAATTAAAATGTGATAATTTAAGCCAATGTTGGGGGCAAAAGTATATTTTTCAAGTTTTATACATGTTGCTGATGATTTTTAAAAATTCACGACCGCGACACCCGATTCCCGCGACGTATCACCGATACGTCCCGATACCGATATACCGCGACCGATACCACGACGGCGACCGATGCCGAGATTTAAAACTATGCAAAGGACAGCAACATTGTGACCCTCAAGCATATGAACAGGCGATCCAACTCCAACAAATGCAAGGTTTCGGCGATCAAACTGTTGGAAATATTAGTGAATTAACTTGGGAATTCGGAGGGTCTCCCAAGGCAACAGAACAGAACTCAAAGGTCCTCCTTTGTGTATATATTGGAGAATCCCATCTCTTTGTTTCACACGTTTCCACTGTATTCCATACACCAAAGTTCAGAGTTGTGAAAGTATTGAGAAAAAGGAGAAATATTGTATTGAATTCGATAATGAAAGTATACAATGCGACCTCTATTTATACAGGGGAGAGCGCCCTAACTATGGAAAGAAAATCATCCTAATTACAATACAATCGGAATCAATTACAATCAAAATGAAATCAATGGGATCAAGTAAATCATATCATATAATATCATATCGGGACATGATTACGACATAATCTAACATCCCCCTCAAACTCAAGGTGGTAGTGCAGATGCCAGCTTGAGTTTGTACACTAAATCAAGAAAACGTCCAGGAGGATGAGCCTTTTGTGAAGATATCCACAGTCTAGTCAGCTGAGGAAACTGAGAGAAGACGAACGCTACCTCGGACAAAATGTTGTCGGATGAAGTGACAATCAATCTCAATATGTTTGTTGCGCTCATGAAATACATCATTGCAAGCAATTTGAACAGCACTCGGATTATCACAACAAAGTGTAGTGGCAGTTGAATGAATAACACTCATATCAGTGAGGAGCCATCGAAGCCATATCAACTCCTGAGTAGTGTCAGCAATAGCACGATACTCTGCCTCAGTACTTGAGCGAGAAACAAGAGATTGCTTCTTACTTCGCCAAGAGATGAGAGAGTCACCAAGAAAGAAGCAGTAGCCTGTGGTAGATCGACGATCAGTGGGGTCACCAGCCCAATCAGCATTAGAATATGCACATAACTCAAGAGAAGAATGTGCTGAATAGTAGAGGCCATGGAATAGGGTGCCTTTGACATAGCGAAGAATCCGAAGGACCGCATCAAAATGAGTCGATCGAGGAGCAGACATGAACTGGCTAACTATGTGAATAGCATAGGCAATGTCAGGTCAGGTGACAGTAAGATACACAAGACTGCCAACCAATTGGCGATAACGAGTGGCATCAGGAAGTGGCGAACCATCCAAAGGAGTGAGCCGAGTGGTTGGCTCAAGTGGGGTGGATGCAGTCTTGTTGTCTGTGATTCCAGCACGACTAAGAAGATCAGAAGCATACTTAGCCTGAGTGAGATAGTAGCCATCGGATGTAGATAAGATCTCAAGACCTAAAAAGTAGCTCACAGTACCTAGATCCTTCATCTGAAATTGCTTGTTGAGAAAGACTTTAAGATCAGAAATACCAACATTATCATCTCCAGTAATAATCATGTCATCAACATAGAGAAGAAGAAAAATAATACCACTTGTAGACTTCTGGATAAAAAGTGCAGAATCATACTGACTAGAAGAAAATCCAAAATTCTGAATAGTGGTGCTGAATTTGGCAAACCAGGCACGTGGAGCTTGCTTGTGACCATAAAGAGCGCGATTAAGTTTACAAACTTTGTTTGGAGGGTGATTATACCCAGATGGAGGCCGCATATAAACTTCTTCGGTAAGATCACCATTGAGAAAGGCATTATTGACGTCCATTTGATTTAGACTCCACTTGCGCATGACAGCAATCGCAAGTAAACTCCGAACAGAAGTGAGACGAGCAACTGGCACAAAAGTTTCCTCATAATCAGTACCATACTCTTGAGCAAAACCCTTTGCAACCAGACGAGCTTTGTAACGCTCTATAGAGCCATCAAATCGAGTCTTTATCTTGAAAATCCACTTTGAACCAATAGGAGTCTTGCCAGGAAGAAGATCAACGATATCCCAAGTGTGTGTTTTATCCAAATCCTGTAATTCTTCTACCATTGCTTGCTGCCAAAGAGGGTTAAAGCTTGCCTCACGGTAGGAGTGAGGTTCATGCTGAGAAAGGATAATAGAAAAACAATGATAATCACGAAGATGAGCAGGTACTTCCTTTACCCGAGTAGAGCGACGAATTGGTGAAGCATCAGATAGAGGTGGTGCAGAAAGCTCAGTAGGAGGATCATCAGATAGAGGTGGTGTAGGAAGCTCAATTGGAGGAAAGTTGGGTGATGTAAGGGGCTCAGGCTCGGGAAGAAAGGAGTCAAAAGGTGCAGGAGTAGGATCATCGGACAGAATCTGCGCCTCGGGATAGGTCGTATAATTAAGGAAGCTCAGAAGAACCTGTATCAACGTCATCAAGGAATATATCTACAGAAGGGTCAGTGAAGAAAGGAGAAGCAGACATAGCTGGTAAGTGAAACTTGGACATAGAAGAAAACATTTTGTGTTCCCAAAATATGACATGTCGAGAAATGCGAAGATGTTGGGAAGAGGGATCCCAACATTTATATCCTTTATGCTCAATCGAATATCCTAAGAAGCAACAGAGACGAGCGCGTGGTTCCAACTTTGTATGCTCATGAGGTTGTAAGAGAACAAAACAAAGCACATCCAAAAACTTTGAGAAGACTATAGTTGGGCAATATCCCATATAATCGTTCATAAGGAGACTGATTCTCAATGGTAGGGGATGGGACACGATTAATGGTATAGATAGCGGTGAGAGCAGCTTCCCCCCAAAGTCGCTCAGGACATGAGGCATCTATAAGAAGGGCACGGACAATATCTAGAATGTGTCGATGCTTACGCTCAGCGCGACCATTTTGTTGAGATGTGCCAGGACAAGACCTATGTGTCAAGGTTCCATTTTGGCGAAGGAAATTTAAAAATTCTGTTTCTTTATATTCCATGGCATTATCAGTGCGAAAAACTTTGATTGGGCGAGAAAATTGAGTTTGAACCATTTTAGAAAAATCATAATAAATCTGTTGTAATTCAGATCTATTTTTCTTGAGATATAACCATGTAAAACGAGAATAATCATCTACGAAAATAACAAAATATTTAGAATGCCACATACCAAGAGAAGTAGAAGAATTAGACGTAAACGAACATTGTGATTGACTCACTGAATGGGTCGGAGGTGCAGAATTAAGAGATGAGAACTGAGATGGAATATGAAGATTCATGAGCTGATACAGGCGTCCGACCTTACGGCCTATCCCAAGAGTTTTACCTGTTCGAGGCACATGACAGCCAGTAGCAAAAAAGGTAACGTTAAGCCCAAGTTCACACAATTGACCAATAGAGATTAAATTCAATGTAAGTTTAGGGATCAAATATGTATCAGATAGAGATATGGTGGAAGTAGAGATATGACCGACATGACTGGCATGCATGTGAGAACCATCAGCTGTTTGGATGGCTGGAGTGTGAGAGGCATGCGACTTGAAGGAAAAAATGGCAGAATCAGATGTCATATGGTTACAACAAGCTGAATCAAAGAACCATGAGGATGTACTTGTGGCAGCAGACAAGGCAGTAGAATTCTTACCAGACTCGGATAAAATACCACATTTTGAGAGAATGTCTGCAAAAACATAGCAGTTCACTTTTGGTAAAGCGAGTTGATGGAGGGTATTGTTTGAGACCTTCCAAGATGACCCGAAAGTATGGCGCCATATAAGATTGCTCCATGATCAGAGAGCACGATGAACCCAACTGTGGAATGGAGATGAACCCAACTGTGGCTGTTGGAAATTGAACCGCACTGTAACAATAGCGACGCGTGAGAGCGCTAGAAGCGTGCTAGATTACGGGATAAGTGGAGATTGAACTCCTGGAAGATTGGTAATGGAGTAGGCGGTGATTTTGTTTGGCTTTAGTGGAAATGAGATGGCTTTGAGGCAGTGGGTGATGGGTTGTACTGCTAGAAAAAAAACAGTTATGGTGGACGGCAAATTGGAAATTAGACGGCAAATTGGAAATTGGTGGAGTTGGCTTTGATGATTGGAAAAGCCCGTAGTATTTGAAATCGAGGGATCGAGGAGATTACCGGTGGCAATGAATTGGAGATGGTAATCGGTGGCTGCGGAATGATAAGACGGTAATGACAAGACGGAAGGAATGGTGATGAAAAATCAAGTATGGAGCCTTAGCTCTAATACCATGTGAAAATATTGAGAAAAAGGAGAAATATTGTATTGAATTCGATAATGAAAGTATACAATGCGACCTCTATTTATACAGGGGAGAGCGCCCTAACTATGGAAAGAAAATCATCCTAATTACAATACAATCGGAATCAATTACAATCAAAGTGAAATCAAGGGGATCAAGTAAATCATATCATATAATATCATATCGGGACATGATTACGATATTTATATGATTACGATATAATCTAACAAGAGTTTCGTTCTCTGTGTGAGAGAGAGGCAGATGCAAGTTTCAGTTCGCCAAGGTTGCTCACAGTAGTGTTCCGTGGGCCGTGGTTCTGGCCGGATAAATCCTGGGAGACAGACGCCAGTTCAACCTCAACACCCTTTGGTAGGTGGTGAATTTGTTTTGAAGAATATTGTGTGTAACATAGGTTTCGGGTTGCATTTCTGTATCGATTTTGTATCATTATTTCATTTACAATTGAGTTTTTTTTTTTTTAATATTTCCATCCCTCAAACTATGCACCAATTGTCCACTTACTCCATTCCACTTTCTCAAATAAGTACTTAAAAATAAGGACCTATTTTTAAGTTTAAAAATAATGAACTTACAAAAATAATTTTTTAATTTTTTTTGCAAGGTGAGATCTATCAAACAAGATCTATATTGCATTTTTTTTTCTTCAGTAAACCTATTATTTTTAAGCTTGAAAATTACAAATAAGTACTTATTTTGTAAGAGGGTAAACCAGAACATTAGTCCTGAAACTATCAATTTCGTCTATTTCACACTTAAAGTATCACATTGCAGTCTATTTGGTCCAACTCTTAACTCCATCCACCGATTTGGACGGAAAAGTGAAGGAGTGACATCTTCCCCCACCAATGTAAGGGCAAAATCGGAATTCCACCCCTCACAAGCCATTTGGCGCCAAACCAAATGTGGTTTCCCCCAATTGGTTAAAAACAGAGACTCCTCTGCCTCTTCCTCCTATCCCCAGATTGCATCTTTCTTCCTCTTCAACCATCCCCAGCCATGGCCATGCCCTGCTTTTCATCTTCTCCTTCAAGCGCCCAGAATTAATTGAAACAGAAAATGCAATTAAAAAACAAAGATGCAATTCGTAAGTATAAGGGGAGATAAACAAGAAGAGATCGACAGTAGGGATGATACGGCACTGACCTGATTGGGATAGTCACTTTGTCGTGGTTCCAATTAATAAATATTATATTTGGCCAAGAGATTTATGCAATCATCATCTCCTCTTGTATTTCTTCGCTCTTTCTGAATCTCCCTGGCCGATTCCTCTGCCGAGCAACAGCTCATCCTTACCTCAATTTCGCAAAGTTCATTTAGATTAGCAAATTCAATCGGGATCCGTTCCAAATTTGCACATTGTTTAACCACTAAGACCTCAAGTCTCGGAAATTGATCTTCGGAAGCATTCCATTCTTTGATTTCCAAATCTTGTAACCTCAAGTACTTCGGTTGAGAGAACCCCTCAAGTTCGCTAGTGTTCCAAATTAGTCCCCCGACAGGCCCGCGTCGATAATTTGAGAACGTCAAGGCTCGGCAAGGTTTGGAGGATTGATAGCTCCTCCCACTTTAAGCACGTATTCTTCAAAGTTAGCCGCCTAACAGTTGGAGGAAACTTCAGCTCTGGCGGAAGGGTATTTGCCCTGTACGTGCCGCAGTGGTCAAAACTGAGTGTCTTAAGGCATTTCAAGAACTCTAGGTCGGGGAACATCAAAACACAATCATTAGATTTTAGTACTCCATAAAATCCAAGCTTCTTAAGATTGGAAGTCCTTACCAAGAAATTTAGGCACTCCTTACAAGGACATATTGGATGCAAGGTCTGTAAGCTATCCAATTTGGATGAACGGTCAAAACCAATTCCAGCTGCTACGTCAGGATAAAGGCTGCTAAGATGATATTCGAATACCCCTCTTTTAGCATAAAGATGCCTCAACTTAACCATCTTAAATATATCATGAGGCAACGGAATAGTTTTCCAAAACCCGTAACCCGACCAAAGGTAAAGGGTTTCTAGGTTGAAGAGGTAGGAAAATGGCGATACAAAGTCTGATCTGTCATTTGGTAACTGAAGTGCCAAGTATCTCAAATGATACATTCTTCTTATTTTTCCTCGGCATTCAGCAGATTTAAAACACAACACCCTGAGAAGTTCAAAGTTATCAACAAAGAATGACATATTTGATTCAAAGGATACATGTGTGGAGTTTTGCAAACTGAGGCACAAAAAAGAACGAAGGTTTCGAATACAAGGCCTTAAGGAAAACTCATGAAAGAACTGGCTGCCAATGAAGAGGCGACGCTACTTAGCTGTAGCAGAAGATGAAAAAGTATCATCCCTGTAAATTGGCACAAGGAAATTATCCTCATTTGCTTTTTTCAAACATAATTCACACAAAAGATCATGGATACGACATCCTTTAATTCCTCCACAGGACCTTTGCCTAGTTACCATTACAAGACTTCTATCAATAAGACTGCTTAAGTAATCTTTCGCTACGTCCTCCAAGCTTTTATCCCCTTCACTTTGCTAAATAAATCCCTCCGCGATCCATAACCATATCAACTCGCGTACGAGGATTTCAGAATCTTCGGGGAATCCGCCAATATAAACAAAACACGCTTTCAAATGAAGAGGCAGGTGATTGTAACTAAGTTCTAGCATCTCCATGCAGCCGTCCTGGTTTTTGGTGATGATCGAACTTAAATGATTGGAAACTTTCTCCCACAGGTCGAGTGTCTTGTCTTCCACTACAAGAATGCCAGCTATTGCGACAATTGCGAGTGGTAGTCCTTCACATTTTTCTGCTATATGCTTACCGATGCCAACTAACTCCAGTGGGCAACATTTCTTTCCGAATACCTGTTCAATATATATGTGCAATATTAGATGTCTATAATTGTAACAGTTCATATGACAAGAATAAGAAATATTAAAATAGAAATTTTCAAAAATAAATTGGAAATAGGAAACATATGACAAAAGTACAAGGAAGCATATCTTCAAATCACTATGTTTAGTTACAATACGTGTACTAACTGTATTTTCTTTTCTTTTTTTTTTTGAATTAAATACCTTCTTTTGTAACAACTCCCAACTGCAACTTTTTGGCAAGGGAGCCAAACAATGAGAGACGTAGTTGATGCTATTAGGTTCAACACGTACTCGACTAGTGAACAATACTTTACTGCCATTGCATTCCTTAGGGAGTGATCTTTGGATATCATTCCAGGCAATGAGATATTTCTTACCCTTCAAACATTTGAGCGTGTCTTCTCCCAATTTATCGTCACTACTCTTCTTGTAATCTGCTCCATGGTTTTCAGGGGAAGCTGATTCCAAAATACGAATCAACAAATTCTTCTTCATAGTCTCATTATAATCTTGAGAAACATTGACCCATGCACGAATTTTAAAGGTATGTGACATCCAAAGATGATCATACACTTCTCTGGCCAAAGTGGTTTTGCATGCCACCTCCAGCTGCACCGACAATTGATATTATCTCCAGCCGTCCACCCTCGTTAAGCTTTCCCAATAATGTCTGTACCTCCTCCTCGAAACCAACCACCACCTTCTCTTCTATCACTTTGGATGTGTTGCTCCCTCCAGATGAACTTGAACCTCCTGTTGGGAAATAAGAAGAAGGGTTATGATCAGGGACAGGCCAAACGATATATACGTGAGAGGCCTGTTGTTTTAATTTAGTATTTTTACATATATAATTATTTGATTTATCATTGATGAATTTTAATCACTTAACTTGATCGACGTGGGACTAGTTGAAAACCTAGTTTACTCCAACAAATCAAGCCGCTATCCTACTAGCATTCCTATTGCTGTTGCAAAATAATAGGATTGGTTTTAACAACCAAGTGGTCTTAACACTTTGATTGTAAATATTATATAACGTCGTGGTTTTTCTCGAAAGTTGCATTCCAATTCACTGACTTCTTTATCGCAGTATTTGCGCCTTTAATCTTCCTTCACACACGACGTCTCCTTTCCTCTATTATATTCTCTTAATCACTATTTTATGTACGGCTCGGATTTCTATCATATTTGCTGCTGAATTTCATACAGTTTAGAGTTTCAGGAAACTAGCTACACAGTTTGTGAGTTTAATTCACTGCATAGAAGAGAATTCAAGTATCTTGGAGAAAGAGCACCTTATCAATCCAACCCTGTGCAGAAGGGCGTATATCCTTCTTAAGACACAAGCTTAATTTTCTATTATTTTCTCTATCTATTTAATTTCATGAATTTAATTGATGAATATTACTTAAAATTATGATTTTAGCATAAAATTCTATCACATATATTTTCTTCAATACAGCCATAGTAAGGGTAATAAAAATTCAAATCTGTGTTTTGGAATAGAACAATTTTCCATATCCCATTTTCCAGAAATTGTTACACTAAAGAAATTTGCTTTGCTTACATCATATTTATGACATGATATTATCCTCATAGGAGCCCGACATAGGTGAAATTAAAACATAAAACACTAACTATTTTTGAATATTAAAATATTAAAAAAATGTACCAATACCTTCACTTGTTGAAAAAGTGTGCTCGAGCTTTTTGCCTTCTACTCCAATAATGTCACACATATTTTCATTGTAAATAAGCTTTACCATAGCTGTAAGAGTCTTGATCTCCTTTTTGACACTTTCAAAATCAAGGTCAAGGGTAAGATGATCTTGATTTTGATTAGCCTTGAAAGCTTGAACTACAAACAGTTCTATGATCTTCTCTGCCTCGGATACCACGTCTTTGTTCCACCTCACCAGATTCATCACTTTTGAATGCTCGTTGCGTTTCTTCTCCGTAACCTTAAGGAATCCTCTCATATACTTTATCTCCTCCTCAAGAGATTCGAGCTGCTGTTTCTCTTTTATGATTAATTCGACCTTGGAGCTCATTATAAGCTCCTTCAAGGTCTTCAGGAAAAAATCAACATCAATGTCACCCATCTATCTCTCTCCAACAAGAGATTGATGAGGTAAAAGGGAGTAAGAGATCAGATAGAGGACGAGCAAATTGGTGGAAGAGGTCTAGAATTGGGGTCTCCCCTTTTTGTAGCTTGCAATTTTTATTTTTTTTTGATAAACAAAAGGGTAGAGGAGGGGGCGACCGGCGTAGCAACCCCCCTTGGGCGTGACCATAGGGGCTCCCAACCCGCTGTGGAATGTTCGGTTCGAGCCATAGCTAATGTCCGTGAGGACAGGCCGTCACCACAGCACCACCTAGGCACACAGCTGGCACAGGGCCCTCCACGCGTCCCTCCAACTCATATATATATTTTTTGCAGCTGGAGGGGCTCGAACCCGAGTGCACGTGGAGGGAGAGGCACTTAAGCCCCATCACCTGTGCCAACTGGGCTACCACCCAGTAGAGGCTAAAAGTTAAAGAATGACTTTCCTGTGATTCACTACAAGAAAAAACACCATTCCCGACTAACTGTTTAGTCGGCAATTGCAGGGATTTTAGTCGGCAAAAGCCTTCCCCGACTAAAAATTTTGGTCGGCACGTTAGTCGGTGGAAGAAGGTCGGCAAAGGTTGTTGCCGACTAAAAAAAGTTTAGTCGGTAAAGATTGGACTATTTGCCGACTAAAGTTTTAGTCGGCGAATGTGATTCTATTGGCCGACTAATTGTTTAGTCGGGGATGTATATCCTACTTGCCGACTAATGGTTTAGTCGGGGAATGTTAACCCTATTGGCCGACTAAATATTTAGTCGGAAAATGTGTGACATAGTTACCGACTAATTGTTTAGTCGGGGAATGTGTGTCCATATTTTGCCGACTAAATATTTAGTCGGGAAATGTGTGTACAATTCAACAAATGAGTACCCTATTGGCGACCAAATTTTAGTCGGGGAATGTACTTATTGTCCGTATCAATTGGTCAATATCCCATAATTTTCTACAAATCTTTTCTCCATTCATTCCCTGTATATTTGAGCGGCCCTGTAAATTTTATTTACCCTCCATTTTCATTACATCCACAAAATTGCAACATAATGTATTTAATAAAAAATAAAATTCCAAGAAATAAATCCAAACTTCCATAAATAGAGGTGTCCACCAAATACTTAGAAAACAACTTGTATCCAAATTCCTAAAACGCAAAATAACGACACATCAACCACGAGGGGGAAATTAAAAAAAAAAAATCCAAGCTCAATAACAAAATGTATCAAAACCCCTAGATTGCAAAATACTAAAAAGTTCAACCTCGACAAATGGATAACCTAAAAACATTTGCACGTTCACAACCAAAATCCAACTTTGATCTTCATAGTCAATAACCAAAAGTAGAACTGCAGGATACTCCGTTAAGCGTCAATTTGTAAAAAAGAAAAGAAAAGAAAAGAACAATCCACCATTACTATTTATGAACTAGTGTATCCCATTGCTCAAAGTATGAACATAAGTAGATACAAACTAATTACAAGCCAAAACGGAAAATTATCTTGACATGGGGATCGGTTGAACTGGTTCTTTTTCACATAGATAGAAGCTAATTGCATAATCAACAATTAGAAGCGATTTGTTATCCTTCTTTTCTGGTGGATGTCGAATCATGAATAAGGATCCCAATTATATGAAAAGGGAAATTATGATTTAACCAAATTCCGTAAGTCGGAGTATTGGACGTGTAGGATACGTGCATATTCAAAAAGAGAGAACATCCACATACCATGGAAAGCATTAAGTAACAACCATGTATTGGTATATTACGCCCTTCTCTTTTAGAAATGTTCTAGAAGGGTTCTTTCATCACAGTGACTTTGGATAGGGCCACCCAAGAGAGTCGTAATCAAAAGGTGCATGTGTTATTTGACTTGCATTGTAGCTGTTGCCAGATTTAGCCAAAATTGTAGTCTCAGATATAATATACTTCTACAATCGTAGGTGTGACTACCAACTATTAGACGGGTTTGGCTCCTGGTAGTATCCGTGTGATACATTTAGTATATTCTTCAATTTCATGAGCTACTTAAAGGCCTCATTTTTTTCCGAAACATTCGAACTGTTTACAAAATTGGCTTTCTGTTTAGATTTTGGCTGTTTTCGCAAACGAAGGTGGATCACTCATCATAAGGATATTGAAAAGATTGCAAGGTTCAAAATTGGGCAGCACGTTCGCTTCCGGGTCGGAGTTGTTGAGCCCAGGTGGGGATGGAGAGGGGCCCAGTCTAACTCGCGAGGTGTCATCATCAGTTTTAATGCAGATGGAGAAGTTAGAGTGGCATTCTTTGGTTAATTTGCCAGGGTTGTGGAGAGGGGACCCCGCCGATCTGGAGATAGACCAGATGTGTGAAGTGGGAGATTTGGTTAGGATATATTAGAAGTGACGCAAGATTCGGGATTAGGCTAGGGATGTTCCAAGATGACATGGGGATTGGTTGAACTGTACTGGTTCTTTTTCACATTCTGCCTAAGTACTGATTCTTTCCCTCTTGGCATTCTCAATACACTTGACTACTTGAGCAAGGGCAACAGATCATTTGCTATCCTAGAGAAAATCCTAGCATTTCAAGCCACAAAATGATCACTGAAGTAAGAAAAGAAGTAAGAATGGCTTGTCCTAAAATTAATAGCATGTAACTTCGCAAGATCCATAAATAATTTTTTATAGTTACATAACTTACATTGCAAATTTGCAAGGCAGGCAATATGTATAAGAATAAAGAAGTAGCATCATGATCTGATTCGCATATCCATAATACCAATTTAAAATGACAAAATGGACACAGTGAAAATAGACAACAAAGGCATCAATGTCTCATGTTACCATACTTTTTCAATAATGCATGTCATGACCATAACATGTGCCAAGCAACTTAAATTTACATACATATGGAATGGAGCAGGTATGCTTCCTTTTCCCAATGTAATAGAGACCTGTTTGATAAAGTTTCCATTTTTATGAGTGCAAGTGTGTTAAAAAAGACACTGAAACAGTAATGGAAGATGCATAATTAACCAAGTCTAAGAACTTAGTTAATGAACTTGGGCAACAAATCTCCAAGTCCTAGTGAAAAAAAATGGAATGGAGCAGGTATGCTTTTCCTTTTTCCAGCGAAATGAAGGTCTATTTGAGAAGTTTCTGCTTATCCAAATGCACAAGTTTTAGAACACGGAAACAATAATGGAAGATGCACAATTGACCAAGTATAGTCATCATGGCAGCAAAGGATCGAGAGCCCGTAGTATGACCATACGGTACACCCTCCCTATTTAATTTGCCAGCTGTTTTGCGGTCCTGAAAAAATCATTTGATAGATATTAAGTTAGAGTTGGAAATGTAACTACAATAAGTATTCAATTAACCTCTCGTTTTGGATCCTTGAATACATGATCGATCATGTACTTCCAGTCATCTATGGGCATCGCTTGAAAAGGATGCTGATATGCTTCTAAGCCAGCGTCATCAGTCTTTGTATAGAAATCGTTCATTCTCCATTTCCAATCTTTGTAGAGTAGATTTGCCTTTTCAATAAAAATTTGCTCAACTAACTCACTGCCCTCAATGTCATTTTTCGTGACTTTAAATTTGTCCTACAAACATATATGAAAGAATTCACTAACAGAATGCAATCTGCAGTCTTTATATTATGAGGGTGTTACGCTAGTAACCATTCAAAGTAGACATTCTTACCCGAACAGCTTGTAGGATGGCACGTTTGTACTCATCAGCAACATTTTTCCATGAGGAGTAAAATCCTTGAATAGGACATATCCACCTAATTTGTGTCCCTAGTTCACTCGCCACCTTGTTTGCATTTATTCCACAAAATGCTCTCATTTCCGGCGTCACGTAAACTGGGATCCTCTCCCCTTTATTCTCAGCAATTATCCTTTTAATTCTTTTTCCACGTGTTGGCCCTCTCACACGCCGCCGCTTTGCTAAAGGTGCACCTGTAAAATCAAAGATTGAGAAAAGTGAACTAAGCCAAGTGGCTACAAGGATCTAAGCCAAGGGCTAAAAGAAAAATGGACGGATTGGGCCATAACAAACACCAGAACAAACACCACATGTTTTAAGTCCATCTAATAGATGAGAGGGAAACACATGC
This sequence comes from Rhododendron griersonianum, assembly GCA_018127125.1. Classification (NCBI taxonomy): domain Eukaryota; kingdom Viridiplantae; phylum Streptophyta; class Magnoliopsida; order Ericales; family Ericaceae; genus Rhododendron; species Rhododendron griersonianum. The sequence goes on from CM030789.1 coordinate 12,996,154, forward strand.
AAAAGAGGGTGATTGGCAGCAACTGAACTAGATAGTAGCAGCAACTGTCAAATCAGAATTGTTTTCCTGGTGTTTAGCGATTAATCTCAGCAGCTAAAGTAGATTGACAGCTCTATATTCTGGTATATTGCTGTTATGCTTGCTGTTCTACTGTTGTGCTGGTACCAGCAGATATGTGGTTGTGTGCTATGCTATTTGGCTGCTACTGCTACTGTTGGTTACTGTCTGTCACTGCTGTTTGTTACTACTGATGTTTGATGCTGCTGTTACTGCTAATAGCTACTGTAAAGCATCAGTTTGCTGCTGCTGCCGACCTATCATCCATTGGCAAATGAACTGATCTACTACCACTACTACTTCTACTGTCATGTGTCTTATGTCCGTATAGAAAAATAGCTTCCCATACTCTCCTAGCCACGTTGCATAGGATAAGGATATGTTCTGGTGATTCTCCCATTGCATTACATAGAGAACAGACATCAAGATATTACTAAAAAGATTTTAGACTTCTTCTTTTTTTTTGGTAACGAAGATTTTATTACTAAAAAGAAACAAGAATACAAGAGAAACAAAGGGGCATTCCCCCCCTAATACAATGAAACAAAATAGATCCAATACTAAGCCAAGCATAGCAAATGAAAGGTGAGACATCTGGCATGACAAGTTGTTGCCCCAAGGCCCTCTAAGAACATATTTTGGACCTAGATTTATGGCATCTTTTGGAATCACTCCTAATGCTGAAGTACAGGTGAGAGAGAGAGAGATACAGGTGCATTTACCTGAAGCACTAGCACGGGTAGAAGGTGATGCAACCGTCAAAGGAGTAGATGTTAGAATCTCTGAAGGTGTTGTAGCGGTTGTTTCAACTCGTACTGGTACTGTGTTACGATTTGTGCCAGTCGAGTTGGACGATGCACTGCTCTTTTTTGATCCAAGAGCCATGATGCAATCTGTCAAATTTTGAAACAATCCATTTACATACAAGCATATCAAAGAAGTGAATTATAACGAGAGATATGTAGGACAAACAATGTTGTCTTTATATTACGAGGTATGTAGCATATGATAAACAATCAATAACCATATTGCTCAAGAATGGTGTAGACATGAGCATGAGAATCAGGCAAATATTCCTTAAGAGTAGTGGCAAACAGCAGCAGAAAGTAACATTTGTGAGCAATACGAAGTGAGAGAAGATAGATGCAATTAACGCATGACCTAAACCACACCAAACCCACTTGAATTAACCCCTAAATCTCCAATTGAAATCATGCATTTTCCCTTTTCTTTTTGTAACGATTATAGAAGGATTAAAGAAACCCATATCAGAGATTGTAGTTTGTGTATGAATTCTAATGGGGTTGAAAAACTATATCACATACACCATAGATAAAGCAGAGAGAAAATCCTACCTAGTGAGAACTAGAGCGGTGCGAGATCCGAATACTTTCAATTGTCAAGACCTTAAACCTGCCAAATGAATTCGTACATATAGGATGAGTGAAGCATTCTGTCAAACACGAAAAAGGCAGTCAATTGTACCTAAAAAAATCGAAGAGTAACACCACTATTCCATAAACTTAAGCACACAAAGAAATGGCAAGGCCAACAATCAAAACCAGAAAATAAATACAGCACTTGTGGGTCCGTGCCAAAATCTCTGGTTATAGAGCAGATTCCAGCTTTTATTTTACTCACACTTGCTTATCTCGATTCATAAAGACACATCCCGAGAAGTAGCCATATTCATCAGATGCAATTTGCACCTTCAAATGAATTCCCAGATTTAACACCAGTACATATTAGAATAGACAAAAAGCGACTCACTAAGAGCATCTCCAGCCCTTGCTAAATAATTAACCCAAATTTGAGTACAAGCTACATTTGGTATGTATCACTCTAATGGAAAAACTCAAATCTAAGCACCCACAAACACCAACAAATAATGGTGCCGGAGTAGACAGTACAGAACAAGGCAATGACAGAAAGTAACCAACAGTCACAGAACGCACCTATCAAGGCAACAACCATTATTCAAAGAGTTCAAACAAAACCAAACCAATTGTGACATCAATGACATAAAGAATACAAATATCAAAAACCTACGGATACAGTAACAAGTTGGACATACACAGGTTACAAGTTTGTACCCATAACCTGAAGGGAAAGTTCAAAACAGCAGTCACTGTTCAGTGTTCAGCCATCTACAAGTTTAAGATTTATGTGCTCAAATTACAAGTCTTACGGTTCTTTTTCCAAATAGTGTTTTTCTCCTTAACTCTATGATAGTCACGCTCAACTGGCCTCCAATTATATTTTGCAGGTGCACCTTAGAACATTTTACTCAGTTTTAAGAGGTTGCAAACTTTCACAGGTCACATGCACCAAACTTCACTAAAGTGTGCCTCACAGATACAACACTAAGATGAGAATTTGTAGCAAGAGAAAACAAAATAAAAGAGTACATGACTACAAGTGCATATGTGCTTACAAACATGGAGATTACATTTAGTGGAGACAACATATATAATCCATGTGTCAAAATTGAGAGAGACAAAAATGAACCAACAAAAAGACATGGCCAGCACGAGGATGTTCGGAAGATTGAGTATAGGTTGCTAGCCAAGAAATTGTTTTGGTACAGGTTAACCAAACCTAATCATTGAGATGGCAAATTGGGGAAGCATGACCCAGCTTTCCTATTTCAAAATTAAAAGAAGCAATTCAAGCTGAGAATTCGTAGGATAGAAAGAAAGGCATGGATATTAAACAAGAAGTCCTAATGTCCGAGAAAATTGAGCCCCATCCAAATAACCATAAAAATGTCATTCTTAAGAATACATATTTAAAAAAATCAGAACAGAACATTTAATGTGAAAGTAAATTTAGGGGTTCAATGTGGGATGTTTTTCACCATAAAACAGTCACATGCAAAACCCAGATTGTGAGAGAAATTAACCAAATCAGTAGATAATCAGTATATTCAACACATGCAAAACAAAGACTGAGCTTGGATTGTACCTGTTGAGGAGAAGCAGAGCGACCTCAGCCTTGAATAACGAAGACTGGGCTCCAATTTCTGTTGTCGTTTGAAGAAAGAACACGGCTACAGAACACAGCGATGAGCTACGGTGGGAACTAGGTCTCGATCATGATCTGGATCTGGGGCGATAGGAGGACAGCGTTGGGGAGAGAGAGACTTGTGTTGGGCGTTGGAGAGAGAGAGAGCGAGAGACCTAGCTATGTTCAGCGTTGGGGACGAAGTGACGAAGACAAGGGTAGAGAGAGGGGCTTATCACCTGTGTTGAGATTAAGCAAAGTCGTTTTTGGGATAGAGAATGCTGCCAACAATTTTCGCGGAAATTTCAATTGTCCCGCAAAAAATTTACAATTTTCCGACTAATAAACCTAATTTAGTCGGCAATTGTCTAGTTTGAGAATTTGGGGAAAAATATTTAGTGAGCTCTAATTGCGCCACCATTTCATATAGACTCTATACTTTTTAACCGTGGATTTTTTTATAATGCTTGATCTGAACCGTTAGGATTTCACATCTTATTGATTATAGAATTGTCACCAAAATTGAAAATCATTCAGTAGCAACAACCACATGATCGGAATAGTTTTACAACTTCCAGAAGCATTAAAGACTAATAGCACACCACATGAGCCATACTTGAGATCTTTTTGCAAGATCAAAACCATATGTCTTTAATTTATTATGGATTAAATCATTCTTACTGAGTTATAGTTGAGATCGCTTTTGATTAGACAACTTATCGAATGAAATATACTATTTTCCTAATGAGTCTATGTCTCCATAAAGGAATTTTCTAAACCTGATCAAGCCGCAAATTTACGATAATGAATAATTTAACAAGTGCAACAAAATCAACAGTCTCGATCATCATGGTTGTCTCGCGATCATGTAGCTACTGCAATAACAAATGCAACATAAGACTTAGTTGACTATCAATTAGATCAAAAGTATAAATTGTAGAGGTAACTAAAGAGTCATTTTTTATAATGCTCGATCTGAACCGTTAGAATTTACGTCTTTCCAATTATAGCACTGTCACCAAAATTAGAGATCACTTCATATCGGCGACTTCGTAATCGAAATACATTTTATGCATTTAGAGATGTTTAAGTGTAATATTGCACTAACCGAACCCCGCATGAGGTCTTTTTTTGGCAATCAAAACCATCTATCTTTGACGTAATACGAATTAAATTATTCATCCTAAAATATGAAGTTAACCGCGTATGAATAAACTCTTGATTGGACAGCAAAATTTTTTTAATTGATGAATTTATGTGTCGATAAAGGGATTTCCTTAATCCAATTTAGCCAAAAATTTATGAGAATCTTAGAATTAAGAAGAAAAGAAATTGGAACAGTTTCGATCAGAAAAGTTGCATTGTAATCAATGCACTTGGATTCCAAATATTCCTTTCTTGAAATTTTGTGAAAAGAAGAGGAAAAAAAAAAAGGACACTTACTGATTTTTTAACTTAATATTTGCCGACTAAACTTATATTTAGTCGTCTAATATAATTAATTTCCGACTAAAATAATTTGTCGGGAAAATGTATTTTATTTATTGATTTTTTAAATTGGTTAAAAATTAATATTTGCCGACTAAACTTATTTTTAGTCGTCTAATATAATTAATTTCCGACTAAAACAAGTTTAGTCGGGAATTATTACCATTTCTACCGACTAACTATATTTAGTTGGTAATTTGTCAATATTTGCCGACTAAAGTTTTTTTAGTCGGAAATTATGTAATTTGTTGTAGTAATTGCACCAAGTTTGATCAGATTAAAAAACACTTCATTGACGGCATATTTGATGAAGTCCACACGGGGTACAGCTCGGCACCGCAGCCGGCCACACCATTTGGTGGGATATTTAATTATCTTATTGGGTAAATCTCACGAATACCCTCTCTATTCTACTGAAATCACATTAATAACTACCCTCTTACTCTACAAAATCATGCTGCTTGCTTTGTGACTGTATGGGAGTTCATTTGTTTTTGGACCAATAAAAAAGGATTTTAGTAATCTTTGAAGATGAATACAAAGATTAATGTGACACACGATACAAGGGCATCGCGATAAGGAGCATACAACCTAACATTTTGAGTCCATTATTAGTAAACTGCTAATTGACCAAATAATGGAAGTACCTTTTCTTGGGAAGTACCTAACATTAGGAAGAATGCATTGACCTATACGAACACTACCCTTAGCTTTTCTTTTTTTTTTTTGGTAAATTAGCTTGAAATTAAAAAAGATTAACCGAATGTACAGCCTACAAGGGACATATCCCAGGAGGAAAAGAAAAGCAAAAATAGAAGATTGAAAAAAGTGCGATAACCCATGCACAACCCGCATGGAGAGTAGGGTAGATTAAGTAAGATAACAGAAGTGCCTTGTGTGTTGAGATCATACCCCCGTTGCACTATCTATCTAAGCGGAAGGATAGTACAACGGAGTATGATATGTAGTGATACGAGTAGAATATCATGAAAGCTAACTACTACCTGGCACATCCCGCCAGGCTATGAAATAAAATAAATAGTCACGGTCAGAAATGACCAAGTGACAACCATCACTGAGTACTAGCAGCAAAAAAGCAAATCGGCATCAAGGGAAGGCTGAACAGCTACTACATAGGAAGAAGGCACCAAGAAGAGACTCGAACCAGAGATGTCAACATCCGACAGGGTGCCCCACCCTGCACACCACGCCCATTCCATCCGGCCAAATACTCCCTCATCGAAGCCCAAAGGCTCGCCAGAAAACAACCTAACCCCTCTGACAAAACCCATCACCACTAGTCATCTAGAGAAGGAATAAGTAGACCAATATTCTAATACTCCAACTGAACCCGGCCAACAAGTCCCAACGCGGCACTACCCTTAGCTTACTAATACTAAATAACAAGAAATTGATAAATAAACGAAAACTCTCTCACCGCCTCATCTTCTCTTTTCTCGAATCACCATCATTCAAACCTAGTGACAGTTTCCAATACCAACCCACCCAGCTTTTATGTGATTACCACACCCCACGGCTTTGAACATGACACCCTAACTTAGGTTCCATTTGGACAATATTGTTTCTTTTTTCTTCAGATTATTAGTTTTGTGGCAATTTCTTTTTTCAATTAGTCACTTGTAACGAGGAGAGAAATTTTAAAAGTAAACAATTCGATCTAAAATTAAAATTTTCAGTAATTCAAACTCAACAACTTATTTTGCAGTATATTGTCATTTCTGAATTCTCTTAAGTTCTACTCATATTCATTTAAATTTCTAGCTCAAAATAAAAAAATAAAAATCAAGTTAGTTCAAACTTGAATTTAGGAAAATGATTTTTGCACCTCACTTTTTTTATACGTGCACTCCAAATTTTGTGTTATAGTGGTTTGTTTTTTTTATTTGTGTATAATCTAAAGCACTGAAAGACAACTTTCGAAGTGCATCCGTGAAAATTTTGAGTGAAAAAATAATTTTCTTTAGATGACTTAATTTGGAGTGAAAAAATTTGTACTCGATGTGGTAAAGCGGAAGAATCAATCGCGCATGTTCTTTTTCAGTGTGAGGCTGCAATCAAAGTCTGGATCCACTCTCCATTTCGGCTCAGACCTGAGGAACTACTTGATTGTAGGCACTTGGTTGATTAATTGGTGGGAATGCATCTACGATCGTATAACACAGTGTCATTTGCCCTCTCCTTTCCTAGGTATGGCTTTACTTTATTGTTGGTGGATATGGTGAGCTAGAAATGACTTTATTTTCAATGGAATTGTTTGGGCAACGGATGCTGTTAGTAGGAAAGCGCAAAGTGATTTTTATGAGTTTCGGGATGCTAACACTAAGGTCCCCCATCCCCCCTTGAGTTCCTCTACGACGGGGACCTTGGTGTGGCAACATCCTGAGATGAATGTGCTGAAGATAAACGTCGATGCGGCAGTTTGCAGGGGCTCAAATACTATTGGCACAGGGGCAGTGGCTCGAAGGGATAATGGTCAGGTTATAGGTATTTTTCTGGCTATTCATGATGCATGGGATCAACTCGTCCAGAATTGCTGAAGCCTTGGCCATTCGTAATGGGTTAAAACTGGGGACTGCTCTAAAATGTCCTAAGGTGCATATTGAATCGGACGCGGAGGCGATTGTGAGGAGATGCAGTGATGATCAAGATCCTCCCTCTAATATAGCAGTTCATGATTGTTTAGTCTTGAAGAAATCTTTTACTGCCTGTGGTTTTAGTTTTGTTAAACGTGAATGTAACAGGGCTGCGCACTGTTGTGCTCAAAAAGCCCTTTCCAATGGTATGTCTGGCCTGTGGACGTCCATTTTACCCCCATGGGATTCTCATCTCTCTGATGTTTAGGCTTTGCCTATCAGATGAATAACAATTTTCTCACTTTTTGCCAAAAAAAAAAAATAGATGACTTAATTAAACACTCGGTCAATAATTAAAAATTATCGAGATACGGGCCCAATCTTTTGGCCCCCCGATTCTCTCAGATCACCGGCCAAATAGAAATGAATTTCTTTACAAAAGGAGAGTCATTGAACTGAAAGATAAGGCAGCCAAAGCACAACATCAAAATTAGTTGACAGGAAAGTAAAAACGTAAAATCACCTGTGATATGTTCTGCAGCAGAAACCCTAGGCTTAACAATTTCACAAGTTGCTACGACAAGTGTGTTCGAGACACTGCCATCAATCTATATAAGAAAACCATTAAGAAAAAAGCATTAGGACGGTCATCGACGTTACAGATATACAAACAGAGAAGCTGTTTTAGATGTAGTCGGCCAACATTAAAACTTGGCGGTATCATCCCTAGTGGCCCAATTCAAGCCATGAAAACAGCCTTGCAGACATCTTTTTTTTTGGTAACCAGAGCCAAAGTCCCTCTATAACTAAGCCTTGCCCACTCCAACCCTTACCTAGAGAGAGTCCCCTGCACTCGGTTGCCCTTTTTCCAAAATCCAAACTACACAAGACCAGTAAATGCGACATTGTTGTTAATGAGAACTATCGGGTGAGGGATCAATAGACCTGAAACATTGAAAAAAAATTATTGGGTGGGTTTTGGATTGAAAAATTAAGTAACTTATTTTTTTTATCTTTATTTAATTTTTTTTTGCGTCAAACTTTTATGACTTATTGATTCGTCTCGACAAGAGGAATCGAAAAAGTAAAAAAAAAATTGATCGAAACTCATAATTTTTTGAATAAAGACAAAAATAAGTCAATAAGACAATTTTTTTTTTGTCTTTTTTTAAAAAAATTATGAGTTTCTAAAGAAATTTTATACTTTTTAGATTCCTCTCGCTGAGACAAATCAATAATTCACAAAAATTTGACGTAAAACTAACAAATGCATTTTTTTTTAATAAAGACAAAAATTAAGTTACTATTTAACTTTTCAATCCAAATAAATCCCCCTAAGTGAGTTTTAACTTATTTTTTCTTGGTCAACAAAAAATCGTTCACGCCAGAATTGGGTATGAGTTTACCAAAGTTACCAGAAAATATGAACCTTGATGTACGTAGCAGGATATACTCACTTATAATAATCTGACAATCTCAAAGATTAAAAGTTAAGCAGGCCTTGGTGGGTTAGAACTTACTATATATATGCAGAATGAAAATAAGTTTTCAATATTTTGCCAGAAATCGTCGAATTAGGAAAATAAGTATCCTAGAGTAATTAGTTTCCTAATTCTCTAATAGATTTAGTTTCTTTTTAATTTTATTTCTAATTTTATTATTTCCTTATTTTTATTTCCTAGTATGTAGGTTTTCTTCTATTATAAATAAATTTGTAAGCCTTAGGGCTAAGGGAGTTGTTATTGATATTAAATTAAAAAGAGTCTAGAAAGCATTTTCATTAAATAGAAAGCATTTTCACTAAACCTATCCAATTTGTGATTGATTGTTGCACGTCCTATTTCGTAGTTCATACGTCTCCTTGCATCAACTTACTGGCTGGTCACGGGTCTTAATCTATGGATTTGGGTCATGACATATGTATTTGATACGGAGAATATGTATTAATATTAATTTGACCTGTCATATTATTAACACTAGAGGCCGGGCACACACGATGCATGTGCAAGTCGGATTTTCACAACATTTGTGAAAATTCGATCAAACAATAAGTGGGAAGGTATTTTTACAAAAATGTTGTGAAAATCTAACTTATACACGCATCGCATGCGCCCCGGCCTCTAGTACCCTTTTAAACTCTAATTCTAATTCTGATCACCTATAATTCCTTTGAGACACTTAGTTTGAGATGAGCGTATAGATGATGATGAGCGGATAGGGGGAAAAAAGTATCCACAAACCAACCTTCAAAGAATCTTGCTCCCCAAACCCATGCTTTATCTTCTGACGAAAGGAGTTGTAAAGTGAAAAACTTCATTGACATTCACGATAAAAAAAATTAAATTAAATTAAATTAGACTTCATAGGCATTCATATAAACACAGAAAGTGAAAGGAGTAGGTGGAACCTTTGAAAAGGCTATTATCCCTACAACTAACCATTTTGTTTGTGTGTTTTTTTCTCTTTAGAGGGTATTTTAGAAAAGAAAAATACATGACAGAGGAGACACCAAACTGGTGCTCTCCCTTTATATATTAGAATAGATATTAGAATAGATATTCACATGGAATAAATATGTCCACCTATCAAATCACTAGCCAAAAAACTCAAAATGTTTAATCTATGGATTTGGGTCGTGAAATATGTATTTGATACGGAGAATATGTACAAAAATACCAAATTTTTCCAAGCTATAGCAAATAACAGATTTAAGAGGAACATGGTGGGATCTATTTGGGTGAATGGAAGAGTGATAGAGGATCCTTTGGGTATGAAGGAAGCAGCCGTTGACTACTTTAGAAATAATTTCAGAGAGGAGAGAGGCTATAGAGCAATACTGGGGGGAGTCTTCCCAAGAACATTACCCCAAGATATAACAAATCAGCTAGAGAACGAGTTTGAGGAGGGCGAAATCATGGCAGCTTTAAAGTGATGCAACAACAATAAGGCTCCAGGGCCGGACGGTTTTAATTTCTCCTTTGTTAAGAAGAGTTGGGAGTTCATGAAACCTGTCATCTTGCAGTTCTTCTCAGAATTTCATACGAATGCGAAGTTAACTAGAGGTATTAATTCTACTTTTGTCTCCCTTATACCTAAAGTTGACTGTCCCACTTCCTTTAGAGATTTCCGACCCATAAGTATGGTCGGATGGATATATAAAATTCTATCTAAAGTTTTAGCAAACAGAATGAGGGATCATCTATCATCGGTTATAGGCATGGCTCAAGCTGCTTTTATCGGGGGTAAACAGATTTTAGATGGGGTCCTTGTAGCCACCGAGGTTATACATAGCTGGAAGAAAAAAGCTAGAGGGGGACTTCTTTTGAAGCTGGATTTCAAAAGGGCATATGACTGTGTGAATTGGAGATTTATGTTGGATATGCTTAAAAAGGTGGGCTTTGGGACTAAATGGTGCGGGTGGATCAAAGAGTGTTGCTCTTCAATCTCGATGTCTATTCTAATCAACGGATCACCGACAAAGGAATTCTTTATTCAGAAAGGCATTAGACAAGGAGATCCTATATCCCCTTTTCTTTTCAATATAGTAGCAGAGGCTCTCAACATCCACTACAACACGAAAGGGCTCTAGCGAGGAAATATGGCGAGGAAAATGGATTTCGTCACTGAAAGTACATAATCTGTGAGGAAATTCAATTTCGACGCCTTTTCTAGCGAGGAAATCAGATTTCCTCGCCAAATGTAAGCTTTTGGAGAGGAAATATTTCGTCACCTTTTTTACGACTTATTAATTTATATATATATATATATAAAAGTCATTATTAATTATGTTCATATGTATTTGTAATATCACAATGGTAAGACATAATCAACTACATAGTTCAATAACATTATCAAATTTATTAAAATAAAAAAGTGATAAACGGGAAAAATAGTTTCCTTGTCAATCGCATTGAATTGGTGAAAAAATCTCATATTTGTCACTTTTCTTATTCTAGCAATGAAAGATATCTTGAAGTGTAGGTATCGAGGATTTATTCCATATTAATAAAAAACTCAACAAAAGTTAATAAAGTTAAAAACATCTTGAAGCAATGTCGTATTGAAAATATCTCGAAGTTAATTAGATCATCACAAATCTATTTTCAAAACATCTACAAAAAATACACTATTTCACAACAAAAAAAAAAAACTATTTCATATCTATTGTGCATTCATGCTATAAAGAATTTTTTGTGTGAACCATTATTGATTTTTATTTAAACCTACCTAGGTGATTCTAATGGCATTCCTTTATAAACAGATAAATATGTTAAACATTAATTTCAAATGCAATTTTGTAAGTATCATGCATATTTTTATATATACATATACATATTATGTGTGTGTGTGTGTGAGAGAGAGAGAGAGAGAGAGATAGATTTGGGTAATTTTAAATTTTAAAAAATTCGTTAAAGATGAAAAAATTTAAAAAGTATTGTCTGTAGTGCTTTTAGGATGATCTTATTTGAATATTTACAAATTTTGTTCATATTATTATAGCAATGATGAAAAAAGCTTTAAAAAATAACTACGAATCTATAATACCCTTTGTATTTGGCAAAAAGAAAAGGTCAAACGCGCGCACTCTTAAAATTAAAAAATGACAGTAATGCCTCTTGTCACTCATAATCTAGTATTAAAATATATCTCGAGCTTATGACGACAAAAATCTCATTCAATAATAGCTAAGGATAATTCCATCAAAAAATTAGAATAATAACACAAATTATTAGTCCTTTAAAAGTTACTATCAGATACCAATATAACATGTTTCAACCAGAAAATTATTGTGTTTGAGTCTCAGGTGCCTATGGAGATTAAGTAATTTTAATTTTCTTGTGCCCTTAATCTCTGAAATTTTTGAATTCGGTGATTAATAAAATTTGTGCTGATAAAAAAAAATATATTGTGCTAGCAAAAAGTTAAACTTGTTCAAATAAAGTTCAAACGCTATAAGAGTACAAAAGTCGAAAGGACATAATTAATGTTGAAGAAACTAATTTGGAGAGGTGAAAGAGATTCTAGAACGTAATGTATAGGAAAAGCTTCACCTTTCTACCTGGAAGTGTAACATAGTGCAGTTGATAGGTGTTGTCCCTCTTAAGCAAGAGGTCGGAGGTTTGAGCGTTGGGACCTACACAATATGCGGGGAGAGGGAGCATTCTTTTTAGATTTTAATTTGTTTGGCGAGGAAAAAAAATTCCTCGCAAGCAAGCCTTTTGCGACAAATTGGCAGAATGGACGACGGATAGTATTTGCGAGGAAAAGATTTAGCGAGGAAAAAAATTCCTCGCAATTTTGTTCGAATAGGCGAGGAAATCTATTTTTTCCTCGCTAATACTTTTTGCGACAACATTTAGGCGAGGAAAACAGGTGCTTTGGCAAGGAAACTAAATCCTCGCTATATCCCTTTCGTGTTGTAGTGATCATGTTGGAAAGAGCTAAGGAGAAAGGAATTATTAAAGGGGTGGAGGTGGGTCGTAATGGTTTGGTGTTATCTCATCTTCAATTTGCGGACGATACGATCCTTTTCTGCAATGATGATAAGGAAGAGATGTGTAACATCAAGAGGATTTTAAGGAATTTTCAGTTAATGTCGGGTTTGAAGGTAAATTTTTCAAAGAGTTCTCTGTGTGGTATAAATGTTGGTCGCCAGGAAGTGCTCGCCCTTGCCCAAGTGTTGGGGTGCAAAGTAGAAGTCCTGCCTATCAAATATCTTGGTTTGCCGTTGGGAGCAAATCCAAGAAATGTGAAGACTTGGGAACCTGTGATTGATAGAACACAAAAGAAACTGAGCTTATGGAGAAGTAGAACTATGTCTTCTGGAGGAAGACTCAATCAGATTAATTCCAACATGTCCAACCTACCGGTGTATTTTATGTCCATCTTCAAGATGCCAGTAGCCGTGGCAAAAAAATTGGAAAAGCTGCAGCGTCAGTTCTTTTGGAGTGATACTATTGATAAGAAGAAACTACATTTGGTTAAATGGGATAGTAGAGCAAAGAAGAAAGAAAATGGAGGCTTAGGGGTGAAGAGACTCTTACAACAAAATCTAGCTTTGCTTGCTAAGTGATGGACCTGGTGGTGGAGATTCAACAAAAATAACAATTCCTTATGGGTGAGAGTGGTGAGAGATAAATATAGACTGGACCAGAGGAGTTGGCAGCCGGAATGCCCTGGGAGAGGTTCAGTTTCTTCCATTTGGAAAGACATTTGTTCGATTTGTGATCCTGGGTCAAGTATTGGAGGAATTGTGCAAGATGGATTCAAAATACATGTATCATCGGGTCAGAATACATATTTCTGGAACCATAGATGGTTAGGTCCTCAAACTCTCAAAGAAGACTTCCCTAGGCTGTTTTTATTATCCACTCAACAGGATGAGGTAGTCAGCAACATTTGGGAAGGGGTGGGCAACGGAAATTGGGGGTTGGAATTTAGAAGAGATTTACGTGACAGGGAGAATCTGATGCGAAGGAATCTGGAACTAAGATTGCAGTCATACCATATGGACCCTTCTAAACTTGATTCTCTGTTATGGAGTTGGACGGATAGCAAGAATTTTTCGGTAAGATCAGTTTATGAACAATGGGAAGTGCAGACTCAGTTTCGAAATCATGTCCTGGGTTCCTTGTGGAAAAACATTTGTCCCCCTAAGGTGGAAATTTTGGCGTGGAAGGCTGTTCAGGAAAGGTTGCCCACTCGGTCTGTTCTTATAAGCAGGAATATTGCACTAAATGTTTCTGTTTGCCCGTTTTTCTCATTGCAACTGGAAACCCCCAACCATCTACTCCTTCACTGCCAGTTTTCTTGGTACATTCGGACTCAAATCTTGGATTGGTGGCATACTCAATGGGTATGCCCATTTTCGGTAGCGGATCTTTTGTGTTGGTGGTTCGACAATAGTTTCCGCAACTTGGAAAAACACATTTGGGAAGCTTGTTTCTATGCTACAATTTGGTCCATTTGGATGATGCGGAATGGGTGTATCTTTAAAGACGCGACTGCAAATTCTGAGGAGGTGGCAGATATAATTAAGTTCAGGGTGGCTATGTGGATCAAAGTCAAATTCAATATTAGGTTGTACTCGGTAGAGGATTTCAAAAGGTTTTTGGATGGTATTCGATCATTAAAATTGTAATCTGTTTTGGCGTGAATCATTCAACCTCCTGCTGGATGATTTGTGTCTCCCCCTCCCCTGGTTGAGTCTGAGCATGTGTGCTCCTCAACCTTCCCTCTCGATGTATCCTTTCGAGTGTTATAAAATTTCGCTTTTGCCGAGCAAAAAAAATAAATATGTCCACCTATCAAATCGCTATACTTGTACAATGAATTTGTTGGGTTGATCTAACAGCATGTGCAGCAATTACTAGCCAAAAAACTCAAAATGTTTAATCTATGGATTTGGGTCGTGAAATATGTATTTGATACGGAGAATATGTATTAATATTAATTTGACCTGTCATATTATTAACATATTCACATGGAATAAATATGTCCACCTATCGAATCGCTATACTTGTAATGAATTTGTTGCGTCGATCTAAAAGCATTTGCAGCAATTACTAGCCAAAAAACTCAAAATGTTAAATTAATTAGCTAGTTTCTTTTATGTAACATTCTTTAAAAAAATACTCTCTATGTCCCTTTTTAAGTGTCTACTGCGATTCTGCGTGCAATTTTCAATAGCTTATAACTCTCGACGTATATTATCTTTTTAAAACATTTTCTTATGAAAATAATTGAGATCTATTAAACAAGATCCATATCGCATATTTTTAACAATACACATTGACAAATATAGGTAATCTAAAATAGTACGCATAACCGTAGTGGACACTTAAAAATTGACGGATGAAGTATGTATTTGGTTTTTTGGTTTGTTTTTTATTCAATATATACCCACAACTGAACAACCACAACCTTAGGCCAAGAAACTTTTTTCCCATCGATTAAAATTTCCAAAAAACTAAGAGTGTCGTCGATTAGAAGATCCGACCATATCAGAGGTAAAAGTATTGCTGGAGTTGAATGATATTACAACCACCAAGCTGACTGAAGAAAATGAGCAAAATGCAACACTAGTGAACATAACCCTGCGAGCCCAGAGACGGGACGAACAGAACTACATTGTCCTCGCTTACGGATTTTAAAGAAGAACAAAGCAATGACAAAATCTTGTGATAAGCTCTCAATAGTGTAAATAATAGGGTGTATCTCTCTCAATTTTTTTTTTTTGCTCGGCAAACGAAATTTTATTAATCTCGAAGGGGTACATCGAGGAAAAAATGAGAGATAAAAGTACATCTCAATGAAAGTAAAAGAGACGGAACATACAATAAAAAAACGAAAACAACTTGCTTGATTTGAACGATACTGCAAGAAATGTGTGTTTTTGGCGTTTTCAGGTTAATCATGTTAATAAGGCGTGTTTTGACGCCATGGATCAACTCTAAGGATATCCGTATACCCGAGGCCACGTGGCACTCCGCCATTAAGTCCCAAGAATGATGAAAAGTAACGTCAGATGGTGTGCGGGACATCAAAAGGCCAAAGGGGCAAGCAAGGATGAAGAAACAAAGAAGTATCAAGACTACCCAGCCGCTACCCGTAGTCCCAAAATGGTCCTACCCGTAGCCAGTGATCAGAAACTGTGTCAAAATTGCAAAACAAGACTGCTATCCGTAGCCTAAAAACGGCCCTACCCGTAGCATCTGAAATTTTCTGCAGATTTTTGTGCCCGAATTTATAACATCTTAGGGGCATTTAGGACTTTTGTAGTACAATTGTAAGGGGGTATAAATACCTCCAAACCTCATTTTAGTAGGGCATCTTCCTTTTTGCTCTCTCTACTCCCTCTCTTAGGGTTAGCTCTCAATCCTCCATGGATTGAGCTCTATTTTTTCATTTCTCTTGAAATTTCTTTTAAATCATGTAATTAAGTACTCCTTGTTTCAATCATAGTTTTAGTTTAATTTTGTATTTATCTTTATGTATTGTGTTGTCTCTTCTCTTTTCTTGTTGATTTCATTTCCCATGGAGGGGTAGCCTCCTTGGGCGTGGTCATGGGGTGATTTCTACCCTATGACTTGGGTAGTTTAATGGCTTCTCTCATTTCTTGTGCTTAATGTGGTTTGTGAATGGATTATATAAGTTCATTTTTATGTAACAAAACCTAGGGTTGCTAACCTTTTTTATTATGTGTAGGCAATGACTCGATCTGTTGCAACATATAATATATGCTTGGAGCTATGTCACTCTAAGTGTTTGCCAAAATGCCTCAAAGAACTTGTCAAGCTCTAATCTTTGGTCTAAACCTAGAGATGTCAACTTCTTTAATTGGGTGTAGACAAGTCTCTCTTGGCACACCCAATACTTGGAACCATGGCTCTCTGTGTTCGATAAAATGCCTAAATGAGTTTTCAACCATTTTCAAATCCCGTTGTATGAGTTAAACTTGATTTTCATAGTTAAATTTTTCGAGTGAGATCAAATAACTATGACTCTCACTTGAGTTATCAAAGAGAAACATTAAACAACCTAAGTTATGGGTAGATTAATCCCCTAGACCTTGCTGCTTTTAAATTCTAGTCAAACTTCATTTTCAATTAAGTTATGAGGTAGAGAGGATTCCATCACTCAAAAGTTGGCCGTCTTAATGCCAAATCCAAAGGTTGGCGGTCCTAAGGCTAAAAACCCTTCGTAAATCAAACCTCCGGCCTAGCTCCATTGGCTCCCTGTGGATTCAACCTTGGACTTCCGAGTTTATTATGCTACAACCAACCTAACCCTACGCTTGGGGCGCTCTCTACTACGACACACTTTGATCGAGCAAGCACCTTGGAGTCCATACACAGACAGGGCCAACCCAACCCCAAGGCCCAAGAGGCCTGGGCCTTGGGCACCCTAAAAATGTTTAATTTTTGGGTCACTCAAATTTTTTTAGTATTTGGGTTTGACTAGGACTCTTTTTTAGCCCAATACCATAAAAAAAATGCCCATCCAACATGCAAATAAAGGCCCAAAAACTCGGTGGCATTTTTGTAAATCAGAGAACTAATTGGTCCATTTTCGAAAAAAAAGAAAACCAAAGCTCTGACACGTTTTTTCCATGAGTTTGCATTCTCTCCAGCTGATCAGGAAACTCAGCCATTTCCACCCCACCAATAGATGCGCGCCACCTTAGCAAATGCCTTTAAATGCTTTGAAAAGTCACGTTCACAAACAGAGCCTTTACAACAGTACAATTACTTTGGTTATTCCATTACTTTCCCATGTTTTTGAACGGCATTTCTTCTTCTTCTTCTTCTTTTTGTACATTTGAACGACATTTCTTTCCCTTTGTAGCCGTTCCGCTTAGATTTTTGGGATTTTTAGACTTTTGTCCTAATTTAAATTTATTAATTTTAAGTTTAACTTCTGTGAATTATTGACAAGACGAATCAGAGGAGTAAGAAATTACTATGACTTTTACCCATTTTTTTTGAAATATCCAATATAAAGAAGGCCTTTTGCGCTTTATCTTAGATATTTTAATAAATATTTGGGTAAAATTCATAATTTTTATATTTTTAATTCTTTTCGTTGAGATAAATCAATAATCTACAAAAATATGACGCAAAACTAATAAACGCGATTTTTTTTTTTTTGAATATGGACAGAAACGGAAAAGCCCAAAAATTCCTTAACGGAACCACATCTAAAACTGATTTGTTTCAATAAATTAACTGAAAAAAGAGAGAGGAAATGTGCATTTATTTTTAGCCTTCTCATCTACTTCTGTGATGGTGGGAAGGAATTTGTCATGAGGAATTTTTGCTTTTAGAAATGCAAGACGAGTAGTATTCAAGGGATACTCATGCATTGTTGAGATAATATGTATTTGCTTATTTGAAGACTTAGTATTTTGTGTTCATATGTAATAATTAGTAGAACTTTATATTAATTTGGCTTTCTCGTATTTTGATTGTTGCTGTAAAAATTGTTAAGTATTAGGGGCACACTTTTTTTAATTTGGCCTTGAGCACTCAAAACCCTTGGGTCAGCCCTGTACACAGATTAAGTAATCGAGATAACGGGGCAGAACACAGAAATGCTTTGTTGAAATTTAGAGACCATAAGTTCAGTTGGAGATCGAGAGTGGGGAGTGTACGCTAGAGAAGGAATTCGATAGACAAAACAACAGACATACAAATTAATATTTATTGCAGAAAGCTTCGCTGCCATGGCTGCCTTTTCTCTTCCCGTTGGGTTTATAACAGTTGGTTTCTATGTTGTTGAGAGCATAACCCATCTACCTTGGAAAAGAATTTGAATCCATTTGAGGGATCGTATGGCACTACAACAAACGCAAATGTCATTCTCAGAAACTAAAGAAATCTTCATAAAACAAGGCTATCAATGAAGTACTTATAGAGGTCACCCCTGTACTAAATTTTTTTTTTGACAGGCAAAATTTTATTAAAAACGGGAAGAGGGGAAAGGGAAATTCAATAAAAAGTTGGATACTACATCACAAGGGCCGAAGCCCAGCCCAAAAAATCTAAAACGGGAGTCCAAAATTAATACAATCAAGCCCACCCGAAACCCAAATAAACAACTAAACCCAAACAAAACAAACAAGCCAAGAAATATCCGCCTGGCAAATCCAACCCCACAAAACCCTAACCCGCCCCCAAACCGCTGCCGCACAAAACACCGTAAGCGCCACCACCCAGCCAACACCACCACTCAACCGCCTTGCCGTTAAGCAGATCCGGTCCCTCCCAGATGTAGAAGACTGGCGGCAGGAAGGAACCCAAACAGACCCACCAAAGTAGTACTAACGGCCTACGACGACGGAGAGGAGAACATAGAGAGGGCAGTGGGAGAACAGATCAGCCGCCTAACACCGCCTCTCCACGAACCCCCAGGATCACGAACGCGAACAAAAGCTGGAACCGTCACCGCCAAGTCAACCCCTTGCCGGCTGCACCCCTGTACGAATTAGGCAGAAAATATGAGCTTTATCAAAATTTAGTAGTGAAATCAGGTGCTTCTACCGCATAACCACATCCCACAAAAAAAAAAATCGAAATTCATATAACAGAGATCTATAACAATGCTTCCAATAATGATTCGTATTCTGTAAATGTAAAAACAACACATTGGTGCATGAAAGTTTTTATGAAAAACAACAAATTTCATGAAAGAATATGCTACGTATCTGTTCAATATATAGTGCAATCTTAGATGTCTATAATGGTAATTACATAAAATTCAACCAAGTAATAGGAGTTTAACAGTACATATGACAAGAACAAGAAATATTTAAAATAGAAATTCTGAAAAAGAAATTAGAAATATGTAACATATGATAAAAGTACAAGGAAGCATAAGTTCAAACCACCATGTTTAGTTATACTAGGTAAACTGAATACCGGGATGCAGTGGATGGTATTAGGTTTCAACAAGTAGTAGACTAGTGAACAACACTTTACTGTCATTGCATATTTTTCTTCGAATAAAAAGGGACGAAACCCCACCTTGTCCCTCACATATGACTATGAAAACTTACAATTTCATTTAGAATTGACCAATTAAGGAACAATTTTCGGGACTCTTTATTCCGTGATTCTTTATTTTTGAAAAATACATTTTTTCCTATACTTTGTCTGATTTTTTAAGGACAGACAATTGATTTGGAGCCCGACCAACACTAACACACTAATTACAACATGCCGCGCAAAAAATACACACTTACACCACCACCAAACATCATCACAATATAGAGATACGACTCCCAATAACCCTTCGAACATCCGTACGCATACATTAAAGAATAAATAATTCAGCTCAAATTCAACATATTACATTTATAAATAAGAAAAAAATTAAAGGAAATAACTCATGGGTCCCTCAATAAATTGTAAATAAGTGCTGAATATATTATAGTACAACGCAAGAGTTCAAATCAACGACCATATATCGTACGTTCGGTGCCATACAAGCATCCACCAAGAGTTCAAATCAATGACCATACGTTTTGATGGAATACAAGCATCCACCATTTATTCAAATTCAACAACTCATCCAAAATGGACAAATATTAGTGCTTTATTAACCTTAAGTACGAGATAAATAAGGCACTAGAGGTCCAACAGATGGGTCCCAACGGTGTTGCAAGTCCTCAATTACCATCTGAATAATCACCTGAAAAATGTATGGAATAATTTCGTCAGGTGAAAGCTCAGTGAGTAATTTAGCTTGCCAAGGGTAAGTGCATATAAATGTGGCATACGAATAAATGGAACAATAGTCTGATATTTCCAAATAAGCTGATGAGAAGAAAATTATGCGCCTCAACAATTACTATCAAAAAGGAGATATGCATATCAATAAGTAATACGGAGTAGCATATAAATGAAGAATGTACTTTAGCAACAGAATGCATGGTTCCACAGGAGAGTTCATTCACCAAAGGGAATGGTTCATGTCCGTAAATTGTGAAGGTCTGATATCTCATCTCAGTCGGACTTCTTTGATTAATGGAGGAAATAGCTTTACTGATGTCTATGGCTCAAAGGATCAAAAGGGATCATTTTCAGATTCAGATCCGAGTCCTAAGGAGAAAGTAAATGAGATGGAAAAAACCTGTGATACCTTGGAAAAAGGGAGGGTTCACAGGGACGTTAGTAAGCATAACTTGGAGCATTTCAAAGACAAGGAAAATTTGGAGTTGGTTACTTGTTTGGACAACCAAGTTGAAGCGAAAGAGCAACAACCACGGCTACAAACACCTTTATTAGACGGGGACACAGATGTGGAATATACTGATGGCGACTCAACCCAAGGTCTTGATTCGATGGGCCTTCTTTCTCTCTTTTGCGAGGTCCAAAACTCTGAAGTTAAAGTCCAAGCAAACAAGGACCTAGAAATTGTCAACAGAGAGGCAGGAGGTCTAATCGAACCAATAATGATTGACTCGGGCTGTAATTTCAGAGCATCTCAAGTTGAAGGGATTAATCTTTTGGTGGACCTTGGTCCTGTTGAGGACAGTAAGAGAACTAGAAATCAAACAGTTGATGAATGTAGTAGCTCTTCTGAGCATGATGTAATGGAAAATTCAAGTTCCTCTGGAAGCCCATGTCACGATCAGGTAACGACTCAAACTAGAAGTGCTTGTAACTTTGTAGAATGTGAGGTTGTGGAAAACTCTACTGATGAACTCCAAAGTCAGCCATATAATGACGTCCGTAGGGAACTTCAAGCAACAATTATGGCTGATATAAGATTAGGAGTGGAATTTGATGAAAATGATGTAGTAACTATGCAAAGGTTGATTGAAGACGAAGCAAAAGATTATGATGCTAGTCTAATGAGGAACACATTTGCTCCTCTTCGGAGGAAAAACATAGCTTTTTCTTTCGTTTTCATTGATTGTGTTGTGGGTGGTTTCGGAGGGATGTGGGGTGTGGAGTTGTGTACTATGGTTGAGTTGGCTTGAGGTTTTGTTTCTGGCTGGATAGATTTCTGTGACAGAGTGAGAGGAGTGTGTTTTCTGGTATGGGTCTTGTGGCTGCTTTGTGTGGTGTTTGGTCTACGTTTGCTTTGTTTCTATTTCTGCTTTTATGTTGTTGGGGGTCTGCTACTCTGTTTACTATCTTTCGGTTGTTGCATCTAGTGGTGTGATTGTGGTTTTTGGCTGCTCATATCTGTTGTTGCTGCTCTTAGTCTTCTGGATCGCTTGTCTGATTTTTGCTGATGTTTTTTGGGTGAGGTCTTCTCTTTTATTAGTGGAAGTCTTATGGCAGCTCTTGCGGTTCAGGTGGAGTTGATTCCTGCTTTTGGTTGCTTCTGTTAGGCCTTTGGATTTTACGTGCTTGTGCTTCTTGCTTTGGTTGAGGTGTGTCTGGTTTCATTCAACTTTGTGTTGGATATTTTTTCTTTGTTTTTTTGTTTTGGGTCTTTCAGTCTTCTTCATGTATCAATATCATGAAGCAGGTATTTTTGCCCCTCTTTGTCGAGTTTATAATAAATTTTTTGCCGTTTCAAAAAAAAAAAAAAGGGATCTCAATATGGCGCTCTATATCTCAGTTAGGAAGCTTGGTGTTGATTTGCTTGATAGGGAGGGATTCTGCTTGTAAACGATGTCCTTTTATTGACTTCTTGCCAACTTGTTTTGTCTTGGGTCCGTGATTGGATATATGATTGTCAAGGATTTGGGTGCCAACATAGTTGGGATGCTCTCTCCTTGATTGTGATGCCATCCTCACGTGTTTCTCTTTAATCTTTGTAATCTCTCTTCAAAAATTAATAATATTATTTTTCGCCTTACAAAAAAAGAATATTAAATTGCAGCTCACAAGTAATAGCATATAATTGTGATAACCTCGTCTGAATGATATCCAACAATAACCTATGAACCATAAACACAAATGCAAATTGTTTTTCTCGGGGTGTCATCACCCCCGAGAACAATATAATCAAATAGGCTGGGGTATTAGGTACATATACAGCATGCCCATCCCCCTTTGGTTGGATTGAGTTTGTCAGTCTCTCCTATAAATAATTGGTGTTAGGAAGGGATTGAGAAATTCTGGAGTGCATTTCTTTGCAAGGCGCTCTGTAGGGCAGATCTGGGCCGTCCATCTCGGCAATCAATGACATGCATATGGACCATTGATTGCCGAGATAGACGGCCCAGATTGCTCTGCAGGGCACCCACAGTGTCTGCTGTGTAGGATCCATGGATCTGTTAGGAAGGACTTCACTTATGTTGTTTACATAATTCAACATCACACCCACTGCACCAGTTTTAGAGCAGTCACAGGGAACGAAATATTGTACGCCTGCAACAGGACATATGAATGCTCCACGAGTAGCTTACTGCTCCACATCATTGCTTACTGCTCCACATCATTGCTTTCCCACTAATGTAGCAAAATCTAAGTACTTACGCAAAGTCTAGCTATTTTATTACTTTCTACATATCCTCGAATTCCAACACAAATGTAAAGCAATTCCATAGTTTGAACGTGCAAGATCGATGGAAGGCTCTTAGACACTATCTTAAACAATTACTATAATTTGGGGCTGACTATCTTAGAAAAATATTACTCCCTCCGTCCCTTTTTAAATGTCCTGCTTCGTAACTCCAACTTATTAAAAAGACATCATCATTATACCTTTCACATCAACTTTTTCCTCCACTTTTCCTATTTACCCATCATCATTACACTTTTACTCACTAACTTTTCAAAATGGAATCTACTTTTAGGGACAAAATAGATAATTCACCAACTTTTACCCACTAACTTTACAAAATGGACACTTATTAAGGGACAGCCCAAAATGGACTACTGGACTGTAATAAAGAGACGGAGGGAGTAGTGATCATGATATATATGCTTAGCGCATAAATAATATTTTAGGTTTACTATACCTATAAGCGACACCCAAATCCCGTTCTTTATTTCTCTAGAGCAATGGGCTCTCCACTTTCATTTGTTTATCTAATTGACGTAAGAGTTCCAGAAAACTTCTAAAAAAATACAAATATATTCAATATATTAGTACCATTCATTAGAAGACACTCTCAAATACAGATGTGTTCCCTATACACGAACTCATGTATAAACAAATTAGAGTTTATTACATCTAAACATATAATATAATGCAGTAGTAGTAACCAATCTGGATACTAGAAATCTACAGTAAGTAATCTATTTTGGGCCATTCATTCTCTCCGTTATGGGGGTTTTTGTTGATATATGGCGTTGGACTTTCTTAAATAGTTGATTGTCCTTGTATTTGTAGAAGTACTCCTACTGATTAAAACAACAAAAGAAACAAAAGACCGTAAGGCTCTGTTTGTTTCGATGTAAAATGTTTTACAATGTAAAATATTTTCCATGTAAAATATTTTTTCAGAAAACAAACTTCAAACTTTTATTTTTTGGTGTTTGGTTGGTAGTTGAAAATATTTTCAAAAATTGACAAAATAGTGTAGAGAGATAGAGAGATAGAGAGGGGGCTTCAACGATGGAGAGATCTGAGAATATTTGAATTGAACATGGGTCAGAACTAACAATCGAGGAAACTGAGCAGTGAGAATTTCAGTAGAAGGCAGCAGATTCATTTCGGAAAATAACTTACGGAAAATTTAAGGGTAAGTCATTTTCATCCAAATAATGGAAAATGTTTTACATGTAAAATGTTTTCCTCATTTTTTCCACAACCAAATACCAAAAAATAGGTAAAATATTTTACCAGAAAATATTTTACGCCCAAACAAACAGAGCCTAAATGTAAGGTACTTTTTTGATGGGTTTAGATTAGGAGAATGGGAAGAAAACGAAGTTGACAAAATGATAGTAAGAAACAAAAGAAAAAACTTATTGCTAGGCCCATCCAGGTACCAAAAAAAAAAAAATGATTGTGTGATTTTGTCCCCTACATTTTATCTTTCTATTGGAAATCCATGCTCTGAAATTAGATTATATACTACGGAGTTAAAATCTTTACCAACCTAGAGAAGAGCCTTGTCAAAGATCCGAAGGAAAGATATAAACCTTTAGCCCATTGTTCACATTGCTTTCTTTCTGCTGCTGTTTGATTTCCCTGGCAGAAGTTGCAGCAGCATGTGATGTTTGATGAAGCTTAATTGTCAGGAGTGTTTCTAAATTGCCCAGACCTGAAGGGATCGCCCATAGCCTCGTGCAGTCCTTAAGAACAATGTGCTGAAGGCTTGGGAAATGTTCAGCTTTGGCCTCCCAATACGCCAAATCTGTCTTCCAAATTTGCAGAGCTTTGAGTTTCTTGAAACCCCCGTCGACTAGAATCCACCTTACCCCTGTGAACGCGTTGTCCTTTAACTTGAGCTCCTCAAGTTCTGGCATCATCCCCAGCACAGACATGTGCTTCCAGTCAAGAAAGGTATCGGCCAAGGTTATCCTTTTCAAGTTTGGTGGGAATTTGTTGCACTGGGGTAGACTTTGTAGTTTAGATTCAGCAGGAGGGCGAGGGAATAAGTCATTGAACAACTTCAATGTCACAAGTTGTTGTAAATTGGTAAGGTTATCAAAAAGAGACAATCTCTTCCCCTCAAGAAGGGTGGCTAGTTCCCCACGGATTCCAACCTTCTTTACGCATGGAGTCTGGCCTAAGACATCCTCGGTACAGCTCTCAGGTGTGATGGTGGTAAGGGTTTGTTAGCAAAACTCATTAATGACAGCTTAATTTGGTTTGTTAGTGATTTGTTAGTGGTTAGTCAAGTCAGTTAGTTACTAAGTATCTTGATTAGAAAAAGTGAGCTGGCAGTTGTGCTGGCAGGGGTGTGCTCCCCCTTTTCAGTTGTAAGTCGGTTTGTAGGATATTAAAAGAGCTCTGATGAGATCTGCTTTGTAACAATCGAACAAGGAAGATAGAGAGAGAAAACATATCTGTTCTTGACTGTTTTCTAGGGTTCTTAAATTTTTCTCTGAATCTTATCACTTTTCTGTAAATTTCTTCATGGTATCAGAGCCGTAAAGGACAAAAGTCTCTTGATTTGTTTCTTCGTTGTGTTCTTTGATTGTCGATCTCCACAGATCTCAACAATGGCGTCTTCTACATTTTCTACTGTCACGATTCCACCATCTCTTGCATTCTTAGTTTCCAATTTTCACTCTTTGGTGAACATCAAGCTTGACGGCCCGAATTTCCTTCTCTGGAAGACGCAGGTTGAAAACGTTCTCAATGCGAATGGTTTTCTCAGTTACGTTGATGGTACGGTGACATGTCCTTCATCACAAATTCGAAATTCCACTGGCGACCTGGTAACAAATCCTGATTTCCTGTTAGCTTCTAATCCCATTTTTCATGCACGAACCAAGCATGTGGAGGTCGATTATCATTTCATCCGCGAAAAGGTTCTAAGCAAACAAATTTCTGTACAGCATATTGGGACTCAAGCACAAACTGCTGATATTTTTACCAAGGCCCTATCCGTTGATCGTTTTCAGTTTTTGAAGACCAAACTCATGGTAGTAGACACTCTCATGAGTTTGCAAGGGGCTGTTAGCAAAACTCATTAATGACAGCTTAATTTGTTTGTTAGTGATTTGTTAGTGGTTAGTCAAGTCAGTTAGTTACTAAGTATCTTGATTAGAAAAAGTGAGCTGGCAGTTGTGCTGGCAGGGGTGTGCTCCCCCTTTTCAGTTGTAAGTCGGTTTGTAGGATATTAAAAGAGCTCTGATGAGATCTGCTTTGTAACAATCGAACAAGGAATATAGAGAGAGAAAACATATCTGTTCTTGACTGTTTTCTAGGGTTCTTAAATTCTTCTCTGAATCTTATCACTTTTCTGTAAATTTCTTCAGGGTTTGTATGCTTTTATTTGAAGAGGCATTATCACGATCATTACTTTTTTTGGCTACAGGGCCATGCAACTGACTGGCCTTGTTTGTATGCAGGTGCCTAAATTGTGACATTTTCAAAATGTCTGCTTTAATTTCAATGGTGTGTGTGGTCCGTGAGGACGTTTCGGCAATAAGAGTTTGAAGGTTCCAAAGGTTGGACATGGCAGCAGGAATAGTTTTGAAGTCACCGGAGAACGCTACATACGTGAGATGAACTAATTGTTCTATCTCGGTGGGAAAACGGGGAGAAATAATGGGCTGAATGTGAAATACCCTAAGCAATTTAAACTCTTCGGGGATTTATCCTACATGTTCCCGGGGTAGGTTGACTTGATCCTTGGCAAAACACAAGAAAGAGCGGACACGGGGGCCAGAAGGGCTGGAAGAAATGTTCTTCAAAACACCAAAATGTATACAAAGGCGACGATTGATGATACTTACAGGGGGGTTGAGTAAGACGATGAACCAAGCTCTTTGATCTCGAATAAGAAGTTTTCTTCTAGAGCTATTGTCAAACACAAGTCACGCAACATATCATGAATACGACATGTTTTTATTCGACCACTGAAACTCCTTTGTTCTACCAACACGAGGTTTCTCGAAGCCAGATCCTCCAAGTGCTCCTCGGCCATCTCCTCAAAGGATACATTCTCAATTTTCTGTACAAATCCCTCAACAATCCATAATCGGATCAGTATCCAGACAGGGATCTCGGAGTACTCTTTTCGAAAGACTCCAAAATAGAGGAAGCATGCTTTTAAGTGAGGTGGTAAGTGATAGTACCTCAGAGCTAGCACTTCCATGCAATCCTTTTCGTTCCTGACAAGGAATGCGTTGACACTTTTAGCTATAGTCTCCCACCAGTCCTTGCATTTGTTGGTTTGAAGCATTTCAGCAATTACCACAACTGCGAGTGGTAGACCGTTGCATTGTATTGCATTTCTAATTCCGACATCCTTCAAGTCTTCTTGAGGGCAATCTCCCTGACCAAAAACCTTCTTCTGCAGCAGCTCCCAAGTTTGAGGATGAGTTAGAAAATCCAGCTTGTAAGGCTGGCTACGTGGATCGATTGATTTAGGCATTAGAGGAATGTAGGTTGGCATCACATCAGGAAGAACAGGTAAGCATGTGAGATTTGAACAGGTTATTAGGTAATGAATATTGTGGATTGTTTAGGTAATATATTAAGTACGATGGGAGATATGCTAAATACGAAAATTGTGGATAGATTTTTATTTGGACAAGTTTATTTAATGGAGGTTGGATTATGATGTTATTTTGGTTCTATTTGAAAAAAAAGTTATCTTGACTCCATTGATTGTCTTCCTAGAGAAAACAAACAAGTGTAAGTAAGACCAGTTTGGCATATACAGGCGCTTTCCAAAGCGTTGCTAGAAACGGATATTTTAGAAAACAGAATATGGAAGCAATTTATACTATAGCAACGGTTGAAGTGCTACTAGACTAACTAGAGGATTTGGCTATGGCGATGGTTTGTGCAAAACATACCGACGGTCCATAATACAGGACAAAAATTGACCTCTACCAATGGTTAAAGGCGTCACTAAACCAATCGTCACTAAAAAAAATCTGTATCAACGCTCGGCAAAATGGTCGCTATATCCCTAACGGATATCTCACGACGGTTTGCCTGCTGGTATAGCCTAGATATGTCTTTAGCAGCACTTTTTTTCCGTTCTTTAGTGACGCTTCCGACCGTTGCTAGATGTAAAATTTCTTGTAGGGAAGCCATGATTGAAAGTATAAGACTTTTAATTATGCCTTCATACACCATGGTTAAAACCGAGATAAGAAGGGCTAAAAACCATGGTCTTTCTTATTTTCCCTAGTAGTTAATGGGCCATAACGTTAGCGTGAACCGTAAAACTACGTATTTTCTTGAGGGGTAGTGATAATGCCAAAACTTCAGTGCATAAAAAACTTGTACATTGGACATGGTATAAGCCTTTTATGCACTAAAGTTTTGAAACTAACAAAATCAGTTTTAGCATTATCATTTCCCTTTCTTGTGTAACAAAGATGTCTGTATGTTTGAAACATATAAACACGCAAATTGAATAACGGGATAAGAAAGATGAAAACCGATTTCTTAACTTCAAATGAAGGACACTTACCAAAATACTAACATAAATAGATCAGGACAGAACAATTTTTTTTAGAGCTTATCACTAAAGAATTTTGCTTTGCTTATATCGTACTAATGATAGGATATTAGTCTCATGCCCGACATAGCTGAAATGGAAAGAATAGAACACTAAGTTTTCAAAACTAACTAATTTTGAATCTTTTTTTTTTTTTTGAAAATATGTACCAATACCTCCACTTTCGGTAGAAGAGTGCTTGAGTTTTTTTATTGCTACTCCATTATAATGTCATACATATTCTGGTCGTAAATCTTCTTCACCTCAGCCGTAAGAGTCTTGATCTCCCCTTTGACACTTTTTAGGTCCAGGGAAAGATGCTTTTGATGTTCACGAATAGCCTCTATTTTCTTCTTCTTTTTCTTCTTGTTCTTCTTTTTCTTGTAATTTTGTAATTGAGAGACATCAGCCTTGAAAGCATGACTTACAAACAGTTCTACGATGTTTTCTGCCTCGGATACCACGTCTCTAATTTGCTTTACCAGTTTCATCACTTCTAAATGCTCATTGCGTTTCTTCTCCGTAGACTTGAGGAACCCTCTCAGGTACTTTATCTCCTCCTCAAGAAACTGAAGTTGATGTTTCTCATCTATGACAAAATCGAGGTTGGAGTTTGTTGTAAGCTGCTTCAAGGTCTTCAGGAAAAAATCAACATCAATGTCACTCATCTCTCTTTACAACAAACTAACAACAGATTGATCAGGTAAAATAGAGTTAGAGACGAGATAGAGTACAAGCAAATTGGTGGAACAGATCTAGCATTGAGGTCTCTCCTTTTGGTAGCATGTGATCCAATAGATTATTTTATAACTAAAGGAAAGACTTTCCAGTGATTAATTGCACCAAGATTGATCGATCAGGAAAAAAAAGACTTGGTACGCCATTTGAATATTATATCCTAACCTTTGACTTTACATGTGTAAGAGCAAGTTTACCAGTTGATAGCTAAACATGACATTAAACAGTGCACAAATAGTTTAGTTATTATTATTTTTTTTCACAACTACACCAACATTATCTATTTAACCTATAATCTATTACAACATTGTTTTTCTTTTCATTTTTTCTTTTTCTTTTCTTCTTCTTCCCCATTCCATTTTAGGGTTTGAAGCTAGGGAATCAGAATACAGACACGTACACATCGGAAATAGCTGTGGATATATACATATACTCCTGTACACACACCTTTGATATCCTTTGTTCAGCCC
Source organism: Rhododendron griersonianum (assembly GCA_018127125.1). Taxonomy (NCBI): domain Eukaryota; kingdom Viridiplantae; phylum Streptophyta; class Magnoliopsida; order Ericales; family Ericaceae; genus Rhododendron; species Rhododendron griersonianum. The sequence continues at coordinate 13,026,045 of CM030789.1, forward strand.
GTTTCTGCCGCCGCCGTCGCAGTGGAGGTTGCCGGGCCGAGCCAGGCAAGATTGAGGTCACCGGACTGGGAAAGATCGAGGTCGTCAGACCTCGCCGTTGATCGATCGTCGTCGATTGTCGGACCTAGCTCTGTTTGAACCCATATCCCAAACCACCTTCTTTGCCGTCGGACTATGTATCTTCCATTTCAACATATAAATTTCCACAAAAATTAAACCCAACAGACATGACCCAGCTCTTATAGATAAGAGAGAAGAAGAGGTGTTATACATATTACTTACAGAAATTCTTGAGTTCAACAGCGTCGACGTCGTTCACCGGAGCATGACTTTCTGATTTGGGAGACAAACTAACAGAGAGAAAGATCTCGATCGGGGGTTGTGTGTGTGTGTGAGAGAGAGAGAGAGAGAGAGAGAGAGAGGAGGGGGGGGGCCGGGGTGATTGGTTGGAAAGTGGAAATGGGTTTTGTCGAGATGGGAAAGTGGAAATGGGTTTGTTTTTTTTTTTAGTAAAAAAAATTTATTAATCTTTTTATAAATGATTATAAAAATTAAAAGGATCAAGGCCACATCGGGAAAAGCGTCCTTCATTCCCAGGCAAGACACGGGTTCGAGTCTTGTCAGTGGCAAGGAAATGGAAGATTTGTTCTCTTGTCCTCACGGACAGCCGCTATGGCTCGAAAGTGGGTAGGGAACCCCTATGGTTACGCCCAAGAAAAATTGTTACCTGGTCTCCCCCCTTCACCCTTTTTTGTTGATAAAAAATAAAGATTTAAAGGCAAGCAAGACGCCAAACCGGACACAAACACTGAAAACAGCCAAGAAACCCAAAAACCAACAACCAACAACCAAAAAAAGTTTACGGCTCGTTTGGATGAAGGATTTGTTTTAGTATGATTTGTAATGAGGGGGGATTTGAAGGTGAATATGTAATGAGAGGGATATGTTAAGAAGGGTGGCCCCACCTTTTAAGAAGGGTGGATTTGTAATGAGGTGTTTGGATGGATTTTTGATAAGGGGGATTTGAAAGGTGGATATGATGGGAAAATGTGTTAAATGACTTATTTGCCCCCACTTTAGTATTTTAATGGACAAATTACGTTTTTGAATTATAATTACATTAAATACATATATACAATTAATTTTATAGATAATAAATGTTAATTTCATATATATTAGAATATATACATATTTATCATTAATTTTGGGTAAAATAAATTCATTTTATCTTTAAATGTTGAAATCTTAGTAGTATTTATTAGGATTTTTTCAAAAATAAAAATAAAACCGAACTTTATATATTAAAAAATATAGTTAAAAAATTAAGTGCTTCAATTTTTAATCCGTTTGAACGGGTGTGAAGATCTTATTATTCTGATCATATTATTCTAAAGAGACTTTTATTAATTTTGTCTCTAAGTCTCTCATAATCACGTTTCTGCTCCATAGGATTGCAAATTGATGGTTAAAAAATTAAGTGCTTCAATTTTTAATCCGTTTGAACGGGTGTGAAGATCTTATTATTCTGATCATATTATTCTAAAGAGACTTTTATTAATTTTGTCTCTAAGGCTCTCATAATCACGTTTCTGCTCCATAGAATTGCAAATTGGTGGTTAAAAGTCAAGGGCAAAACAGTCAAAAAGCCACCCAGATTCACGAGCACCAGGGCGAACCCTGTCGTTAACTAAACCTGGAAGAGCCGGATTCCATCTCCGGCTTCGTGCTCAAATCCCACTTGCATTTTTCCCACCCAAACACCGGACAAGAGGGAGAGGGGGATATTATATCAGGGGGATTGGTATATCCGGGAGCTTCTCCCCCATCCAAACAGGCCCTTAAAGCCCCAAGGAAACCCAAACACTCGGCAAATCTGAACAGAAGGAGCACACCCCAAAACCGCCAAAAACTGGAACTTAAAACACAACGTTGGTCGAGAATTTCTTTTCTCCATGGCGGCAACAGCAAAACACAACGTTTGTCTTTAGTGACGTAACTCCCCAGTGAACTAATATTGCGTACATATCATTTGATATCAATCAATAGGATTGAAATAAAAACAAATAAACAATGCAATAGATAAAAAATTCCCCGGATTTTGCATTGTCCGAAGGTGGGAATCATTAGCCAAGTTTGCTTTGATATAGATAAGTAATCTTATTCTTATCAACAAGGGCAAATTTCACTGACCTCCCCTAAGGTTTCTGACAAATGCAGAAACCTCCCCTGAGGTTTCTGAAATGCCAGAGACTTCCCCTGCTTTTGCTGACAATGTTAGGATTCCCCCTTCCGTCAATTTTTTTGGCAAACGGAGTTAAACTCAGCAATGAAATGGCAAAATAACCCTCGAGTTAGATTGTATTTACACCCAGGCAAGCCAAATAGGCAACTGATTACATCCCCTCAAGTCTCAATCTTTTTTCTTTTCTTTTTTTCTAAGTCTCTCAATTCTTAGACCCCATTCCATTGAGCACTAAAAGTACTATCATGACTTCTTCTTTTTTTGTCATTATTTGAAAATTTTTTTTCGTTTGTAAGTTTTGCGCGAAATTTTCTTGATTTTTTTAACGAAACGAATCGAAAAAGTAGATTTTTTTACTTTTACCCAAATATTTTTCCAAAATATTTGGGCAAAAGTAAAAAAAAAAAAAAACTTTTCTGATTCGTCTTGATAATTCACAAAAGTTTGGCGTAAAATGAACAATCGCGATTTTTTTTTTGAATAAGGACGAAAAGTTTTTTTAAAAAAGTTCTCAACGGAATGAGGTCTCACGGTACTAGACACACACTACTCACGTCACTCTCTATCTCATGACCTACCTCACCCTCACTACTACATACCTATTTCTTCGCCTTCCAAAATTTTTGGGTGCCGGGTGGGTACCACGTGGTGCCCGCTCGGCACATCCAGGCCATCCATTTCTATTTTGGATGGCTCAAATTTGGAGAGAGAAAATGGAAAGAGGGTGGTGGGGTGAGAGGGTTTCAATTAATTTGGATCGTCCAACATACTTTTGGACGACCCGAATGAGCTACTCGGGCATTATGTGGACACGGTCATGTGAAACCCACCCGATATCATATTGTACAAGGAGACCTTGTTTTTCTTAAATAATATGGTTTTATATCCCCCTTATATTTATTTGTATATCTTCCAATTGCTAATGAACATGAGTTCAGATTCTAATATTTTTTTCCCAAACAAGCTAATCATACCTTTTGTGTTCCTCTTATTTGTTTTCCCAACATCTTATCCCACACAATTAACACCCAAAATCTGACTCGTTTTCGATTTTACTCATTGGGTCACTAAATTCAATCACTTTATTTTTTATTCCTAAGAGGGGTTTGAATTGTAGATCAAGCAGAGTGAAGGAACTAGCTGAAGAGAGAGGCGATGCTTAATTTTAAATTTACAATTTACAAACAAATGTAGCATATGCATGTACGTATACACTATACAGGTGTGTGTGAAATTTGAAGATGTAGAGGAAAGATCTATTCATGGCATGTAGGATTGTTTGGTTAATCTGTTATCTTTTTCTAGGAATAAGGTTAAGAGGCCTTTCCACATTCTAAGAAAAGAACTTTAAGAAAAAGAAGGCAATTTTAAGGTCACAAATTATGCCGATAAAAAAAGGTCAAAAATTATGTGTTCACGTAAATAAATTTTCTACCAATATGGATCTTGTTTGATAGATCTCATTGAGATCTTTTAAACGGTGCAAAAAAATTAAAAAATTATTTTTCATTTTCGTTATATTTTTGAGTTTGAAATAACCTTCTTTTTGAAAAAGAAGGTTTTGAGAAAAAGCGAAACGGGGCCTAAATGAAGTGTAATAAATATGATAGCACTTGAGGGTGTATTTGTCATTTCATTGCAAGGCTTAACAACGTTAGGGCAGTATACTAACAGAAGGGGGAATCCTAGCATTGTCAGCAAAAGAAGGGGAGGTCTCTGGCATTTCAGAAACCTCAGGGGAGGTCAGTGAAATTTGCCCTATCAAGAATTGTCTAGTGAAGGTCGTGGAATTACTCTCTCACTCTTCCGTGTTTCTACGGAGAAGATAAATTCTACAAGAGATATGTCATAATTTTATTTCTATTTTTTTCACTTTTAGTTTAGCTCCGACTAATATATTTAATTTATGTTAATTATAAACTTTAAACTAACCAAGGCTATGAGAACCTTTGTAACTGGAAGGTAGGTTTAGTTCAAAATAGTAAGTTGTACTGTAATAGATTTCCTTAATTTTCTCCATCAACGATGATGTGTCACTTATTAATTGGATATGGGTTTATTGTCACTTATTAATTGGATATGCGTAAACCCCTAAGTTTACGTTGTACGCATATAGAATTTAATGCTCACACGAGCTCGGCTTAGAACCCTCACCAACTAAGATATACCATTATACAAACAGCTACAAAATTGCCATTAATTTTAATGACGTAGCGGTGGGTTTTTTTATAATAAACTAGTAAAGTGTACGTGGATAAATCTATAACAATATTACATTTAACAGGTCAAAGTGAACAAAATAAATTTTCGCTTCATATGCTTCGTTCTTCTTCCTGATTTTTTGGGTACAATAACTTGTGCACGCCACGCCGTACCACTTCTTTTGCATTCATTATCTCAACCAAATAAGATGACGAAGAAAACAAGGCGTCATTTCTTTTTCTTTTTGGGATTATGATGCAACGCGTGTATGAATCACAGAAAAGAACGTGCAACAAAGATTAACACAAACGATATAAGTTAGAGAAAACGCTCTCTGACTTTATATAGGTAGGAACCCAAAACCAAATTGATTCAACCAATAAAGAAGGTGAATCAATCAAAGAACTAAATAACGGAAATTTTGCCACAAACGGAAAATTCAGAAATTATTACATAATCGGAAAATATAGAAAATTCTAAGAAATTCCCCAAAAGAATCGCTTAATTTGAATTTTCCTAGCCCAAGTAATAGGCAAGTCAAATCTTTCCTTAAATGGCAAATTTGGCAATTTCGGACTCTAAACACAGGGCCATGTGTCTTGACCGTGGAGCCGTTTCGCATCGAACATAGATGGGCCCGACTTAAAATTTCACCGCCACAAAATTATGATTTTGTCACTCTAGGCTTAAATTGCCCAAAGTACGTAGCATTCCTCTATAGCCACCGCATCAGATTACAGGGTAGAAATAAGATAAACTAAAGTCAATGATTACAAATGTTTGTGAAATTTAGCTCAAAGAAGCTCTCTAACTTCCTTAAGACAAATTAACACAATTTTCACAAGTGTATCCTGCTAGAGGCCCATCTTTCCCTCCCGCGGAATATAACCAACAGTCCAATTCCTTCTTGCCATGGTTTCTTTACATTCATCCTCAAGCACCTTACGAGGGGAATTCACTCTTCAATCTGCAGACCGGGAAATATGCCCCTAAGTTTGGCATTCAAGGTCATGACATTAGCCAACCTGCTAAAAAGTTAAACATCCAGTAGCCCCTCTCGTCCCTAAAGACAACTCCAAGACCAGCCAACCCAAGGTTACCTTGCAAATTGTTATCAGTGTTCAACCTAAACTTGCATCTACCTCGAAATTTGCAACCAACATGTAAATATGCGAGGATTTTGTTGGTTAATGCCTTGTTCAGTTTGGTTGTTGAAAATTTTTTGCCAACTCAAAAAAAACTCATTATCCATACTTTCAATCATTACTTTCCACTCATAACCCTTATCTCCAATTATTTTTCTCATTTCTCTCTCTATCTCTTTCCACTCATTACCCTTACATTCAATCATTACTCTATTTTTCTCTCCACTCATAATACCAAAAAACTTCTCAAAAACACATTCAAACGGGTCCAGCTATGATGCTCCCAGGCAGTTTTGGGAGCATCATACTCCCATTCTGTCTAAACCGTTGGATCAGTTTCTTTTAATCCCAGCCAAAGAATTCCTTCTCTCTCTTCCTCCCAATTACCTCATATTCCCAGTTATCTCTGATCTACCAGTTGACCTGAAAATTTTGGAAGCCCTAATATTTTGGCCCCTCCTCCCTCCCACCTCTATCTTCTCTGCTCCTCTCGACCGTCCTCTCGTCTCTCTCCTTCGCTCATCGGCCTCCACGGCCTCTGCACCTCCACGACTCCATATCGCAGACGACGAAACCTCCACGGCTCCATAACGTAGACGACGAAATCAGAGCCGGATGCTTGTCATCTCTCTCTCCTCTGTACAGTCGACCAAACCTCCATAGCTCTCCCACCTCCACACCTCTACAGCCGCAAACGATGAAGCCCTCCCTCATCCCTAACAGTTAGTCACAATGAAAAGCCCTCTCCTCCAACTCTTTCTCTCTCGAACACACAGCCACCACTACGAGTGTGGTATTTTTGCTTCACGGCCATTTCAAAGGTAAAGATGATTGTTCTTGTTTCAATTACACAATTATTGAGTTTATATGTTTCCCCATTGCTTTAAGATGAAGGCAACAGATCCCTCTTGCAATGCAATCTTATGAATGGAGTCCTTTCTTAATATTTTGTTCGGTAACTGTTCGATAAAATGTTCCAAAAACTGTGAAAAATCCACCTTATCGAAAACTCAATTCAAGACAATTGCTTATCAATGCTCTAATCTTTGAACAGTTATAGTGTCATAATGCATCATTTCCATTAAACATAAGTTAGATTTTATATAAGGATGATTGCATGAGTAAGATTTTATTAGCTCGGGTTGAAGTGTAATTGTCTGAAGTAGGTATAGAAAATTGTAATGAGGCACCATTTTGGTGATGAATCAAGGGACACTTAATTTTGTCTTGTGAACAACTAGATAAGTGTAGCTATAGATATGTATGGGGGTTTTGTCCCTTTTCAAGTTGGGAGAGCCAATATAAGTTAGAACCAAAACAAAAATGTAAAAAAAAAAACTAGAAAAAAGAAAGAAAGAATACATAGACATGTGTCTACCTTAGGCTTTAGTCAGCAGGAAAAGAAACTCCCCACATTCTGAATTTCGATCTTGGCGATGCTTAAGGAGGTAATTAGTTCTCATATTTTATGTTTTGACTTGAGTATTTAATCCATGTTTAGGATTACCAATTAAGGTAGCGACCTGTGTTATGTTGTGGGTCTAGTTCCCACGCCACTTGGATTTTTAGTTAAGTAAATTGGTTAGTATTGAATCTCATCCAACTCCTTGATATTAAAGTTAAGTGTTGAAACTCCTTTGGTCTTTGTATTAATATAAAATTCTTTTTCGCTGTTAAAAAAAAGAGAGCTAAGTGTTGAAACTATAGTTAAATATTGGGATTAGGTGGATGATAGTGTTGAAATATAAGATGAATTCCTCAATTTTTAGATGAAGCAAGATGAAAAGGTGGGGTGGGGGGCAAGGAGACATTTTTCTAGTGTTCTGGCTGTGGTGAACCATGGCTTAAAAATGATTGACCAAACCTAATTTGTTTGAACACTATAGCAGTATTTTGTACTTTTTGTAAAGATGAATTGAACCCAATATTTACTAGGAGAGGAAAATTATCTTAATTCTAGGAATAAAAATGATTGCTTTCAAACATACAAATCAGTGATTATTTTTTATTTTAATGAGCACAATTAGTGCTTTGGGACGTCTGATAAGCACCCAATAATACCATTATGGGTGCGCTAAGTCCCTAGTTTTATCGTATTTATGTATATAAAGTTAGTGTTTTCTTTGATATTGCACGTAAGATATGTTTTTAGTGTTTTCAGGTAAATCGTGTGAATAAGGCATGTTTTGACGCCAAGGATTGGCCCAAGTGCATCCAAGTACCAGAGGAACCAAGGAAGACCCCGTTGGCCTCCGAAAATCTATCTAAGTATGGAAAAATGACTTTTCGAAAAAGTATCGATTTTCGAGATAAAATATGGCGGTAATTGATCCTTGAATTTTTCTAAGAGCAACTTCAAATTTGCAAGGTTTTATTCGAAGAGCAAGGTTATGTTTTGAGCCATTTTCTCTATAGAAAATCGTGTTATTTTCGATTTTACACTAAAAGCTGGGGGTCAACATTTTGATTGGATTGAAATCTCAAAATTCTGGTAATGCCATTGTTTCCAAAGGGGGGTACTTCCTTATTTTCATTAAATAAATTAAAGTAAAGAAAAGGTAAAATAAAGGTTTAAAATGCAATCTTTACTTAAGTTTAGGGAAAATTAAAGTAAAGAAAAGGTAAAATAAAGGTTTAAAATGCAATCTTTACTTAAGTTTAGGGAATGAAAATAAGATGATGTGGAAGCTGTTGGGTGCTGTGAAGCTGCTGGGAGCTGTGAAGCTGGAGTTAGAGGCTTCGGTATCGGTACCATCTGATTCCTCCTATCGGTACCGAACAACTCAGAACGAAGCCCCTAAGCACCTCGGTATTGGTACCACTCATCTCATCCTATCGGTACCGAATGGACTAGCGCCAGCCCTAGTGAAGCTCGGTATCGATACCCTTTATTCCTTGGTATCGATACCGAGAAGTCTTCTGGAGCGGATTTTTGGATCATCAAGAGAATATTCCGTGCACGAAACTTGGAGACTATAAATACCCCCGTTATGTCACCTTTACACGATTTGGACAGAAACATACCCATTTTTAGATCTAGATTTAGATTTTGAATTGTTCTTGGTGTTCTTCATTTTGTTCTTCATTTTCCAGCTTTGAATCTTCATTTTCTGCCTTAGATAATTTAGTTTTATTGTTTTTGTCTTCATTAAAGTTGTAGCTACACTTCCGATCTATAATAATCTCTAGTTTATTTCATGTTTTGCTATTTCAAAAAGTAGAGAATATCAGTATTGCATATTTTTTTAGATCTAGCTTAGATTTCAAATTTCTTTTGTTTGTTCTTGAGTGTTCTTCATTTTCAGCTTATTAAAATTGCATTTTCTGCTTTAATTAGTTAGTTCTTGCTACTTTCTCCTTTATTAAAGTTGTAACCGTTACTCCGATCTATCTTTTAATCTAACTTTTTTTCAAGTGTTGTTATTTCAAATATGCTAAGTAGATTTTTGCTTGCTCTTATCTTCATAGATATATGTGAGTAGTTTTCTTGGGTTAGGTCATGGGGTGATTAGCACCCCATGGCTTGAGTAAAAATTGCATTTTTCACCAATAAAGTTTGAATCTTTGGTTCGAAAATCGATGTGTAGTTCGGGTTTGTTTGTCAAATTGCCGAGGTGTTAACCTCTTTGATCATGTGTAGGTAAGAGCATCGCCTACTTACCACACATGATGCTTGGAGCTCTGTCGCTCGAGGTGTTTGCTAAATAAATTCTAGAGCTAGCTTGGTAATCGAACCAACCTATTTTCTGGATTAAGAACCTTAGTTGAGTATCTTAAACCGCGTAATTGGGTGAAAAATGTGATTTAGTTCGAGTCGTGGGTGTTATTTATTCCTGGACCTAACCTGCTTTTTATTCTAGTTTATTCACTTTTAATTTAGCCCTTTTTACTTTCCACTGCATACATAAAACAAAGTTGGCTGTCTAAATGCCGAAAACCCTTGCTACTCTACAAATCCAACAAAGCCATATAATTATTCCCTTGGGAACGATCCCGGTCTTCCGGATTATTATGCTTCAATTGGACGCTTATACCCTACGCTTGAGGTGATCTTATTTGATATATCAACGAACGAAGCATTTTTGGCGCCGTTGCCGGGAATTTCTTATTATGGATTTCTTGGAGGTTCGACAAACCGCTGTAAATATCCCACTTCTTTCTTGTAGTAGTAGTTTTGTAGTTTATGTGTTAGTAGCTCGTATTTAGTTTGGTGAATACCTCTAACCTGATTTTATGCCAAACCTGAGGTGTAACGAAGCCAGGCTAAATATTGAGTTTTTGCTTAGTTAGTATAGTTAGCTTTAATTTATTGCATTGCTTAGCCGAGGTGGTGGCATAACCCTTCGCATTTTCTATTGCTAATTTGAGTTGAGGTGGCGGCCTAGCCCCTCCAGTCTGATAGTTGGTAATTAGTTAGTTAGTTAGTAGTATTTGCTTGTGTATGCCTGTGTTCCGAAGCCCAATTTCCAATCGGCTTCATCGTTCTTCTTCTCTGCCGAGAATCCGTAGCATTGCCCGGGCGTATCCTGCCCACTCTTCGCCTCGCAAATTAAATCGCAATCGCAAAGGTCCAATGGCCAAAGAAGCTCCAGTCCGTACTTTGCGTGATTATCTTAATCCAGAACGGGCTCCTCAAATATCGCCTATTGTTATTCCGACTCCGACTACTGGGAATGCCTTTGATTTCAAAGTTGAGTATCTTCGGGTGGTTCCAGAATTCCGGGGGAGAGTTAGAGGATCCGTATTCACACATCCGGGAGTTCGAGACTATTCTGCATTCTTTTACGGTTCAGGGCCAACTTGATCAAGCTCGTCTGAAGTTGTTTCCGTTCAGTCTAAAGGACAAGGCAAAGCAATGGTTTAATTCACTGAAACCTCAATCATTGCGAAACTGGGGAGAAGTTCAAGATGCTTTTACAACTAAGTTCTTTCTAGCTAGCTGGACGAAACTACTTATGGATCAGATTCAGAGTTTCAAGCAGAGGGATGGGGAGACTTTCCACAAATATTGGGAACGATACAAGGACTTGCTTATGTCGGTTCCTCATCACAATTTTCCATTGTATCTCCAAGTCAACTCTTTCTACATGGGGTGTTCTCAAGAGACACTACAACAAAAATCGTCTATCACGATGAAAGCTAGTGACGAAATTAAATTTCGTCGCCAAATGGTACCTTATGGCGAGAAAATTGGATTTCGTCGTTAAAGGGGATTTTTTTTGCGAGGAAATAAAATTTTGTCGTCAAATGGGACTTTTTAACGAGGAAATTGAAATTTTGTCGTCAATGGGTACTCATCGGCGACGAAATTTGAATTTCCTCGGCATTCGACGGCGAATTTTGAAATTTCGTCGCCAATTCAAAAAGTAATTAATTTTTTCATATTCTCATCGGCAAAAAGGAATTATTTGACGATGAAATTTGAAATTTCGTCGCCAATTGAAAAATTAATTAAATTTTCGTATTTAAAAAATTCATATTATTTAAAATAATAAAATCATTATTCAAATATATTATATATGTAATATAAAAAGAACAATTAAAATTTTTGAACAAATGTGTATATTATTTGATTTTGCAATGTTATCAACAAGTTGTCATGTGGTTGGAGTATTTGTTAAGGAATTGGAGGCGGGTATCAGCAAAGCAAAGCATTATTTTTCATCAAATTCTTATTATTTCAGTATGTACTAAGTAAATGTATTTCAATGCTTAAATTAAATTTAGTATACATACAAAATTATATATGTTATTGATTTTGGCACTCCACTCTTTAATAACAACACTAGGGAGCCCAATAATTAGGCTCCATTTGGATGAAAAAGAAAGTGACTTATTTTTTTTCATCTTTATTCAAAAAAAATTCGCATTAGTTGGTTTTGCGTCAAATTTTTGTGACTTATTGATTTTTTTTATGAGAGAAATCGGAAAAGTAAAAAAATATGATAAAAACTCCCAGTTTTTTGAATAAAGACAAAAATTTTGACTTATTGCTGTCTTTTTAAAAAAAATTAAAGTTTCGATTAAAATTTTATACTTTTTCAATTCCTCTCATCGAGATGAATCAATAAGTCACAAAAATTTGACGCAAAATTAACAAATGCAAATTTTTTTTGAATAATGACAAAAAATAAGTCATTAAGTGTCTTTTTCATCCAAATGGAGCCTTACTCTCACGCTCAAGAGGGTGGAATGGCTAGTTTGGGTGGTACACTGGCAAGGCCGAGCCCCATACCATCGGAAAAAAAACATAATTAAACGAATGAAAAAGACACTTAATGACTTATTGATTGTGGTGGTGGTGTGGTGGAGTAGTGATTGTCGTGGTGGTGGTGGTGGTTGTGGTGGTTGTGGAGTAGTGATTGTAGTGGTGGTGGTGTAATGGTGGTAGTGGTAGTGGTGGTGGTGGTGATGCAGTGGTGGTGGAGTAGTGATTGTGGTGAAGTGGTGGTAGTGGTGTTGTAGGAATGGTTGAGTGGTGGTGGGAGTGGGGTAGTGGTGGTTTTGGAAAAAAAAAATGAATGAAAAATAGTATATATTACAAATATTAGACATTTAAACACATGTTGGGGTGCTGGTGTAGTGGTTAGGGTGTTGAGCGCGCGGCAAGATGTTCCGGGTTCGAAACCCAGCAGAAGCGGAAGACGGAGCAAAGCAAGAAATTAATTTTTTGATTTTTTTTTTTGTCGCAAAAAAAAAATACCGACGAAAAATTAATTCGTCAGCCTTGGGGAGCCATTGACGAGGAAAAATTATTTCTCGTCATGAGGAGTCTTCCGCGTGAAACATAGATTGAGGAACCGGGCGAGAATTTTTTTTCGTCGGCAATCACTTCGATGACGAAAAGCATGTAATTGCCGACAAATTTTTTTCGTCATCTTAGACCTTTTTTGTTGTAGTGAGAGTAAGCAACTGTTGGATACCATGGGAAGAGGTGACTTCATGGGAAAAACACCTCAGGATGCTTGGGATTACTATGAGACATTGGCTGAGAAGACTCAGACTTGGCAATTTGCAGATCCTGGTGAAAGAGCTATGTTCAATCAAGGTCCGACTGGTTCTGGGAAATTTTCTATTGCTGAACACACTGCTTTTGAAACTCGCTTGGAGTAGATTGCTCGGAAGCTTGATAAGTTGGAATTGAAAAATGCTCAATCTCAAGAGGTGAAGGTAGTACGCCAAGTGGAGGAACTATGTGTCATTTGTGAAATGGCGGGGCATTCTACCGAGGCTTGTCCAAATATTCCAGCTCTTAAGAATGTGATTAATGGGATTGCTCTGGAGGAGGTACATGCAGTGCAGCGTTTTGATCCCTATTCTTAATCGTATAATCCGGGGACTCGTCAACATCCAGATTTCCGTTGGAATCAATCGAATGAAGGGAGTTCTTCTCAAGTTCCACCTCCCACTCCACAGTTACAGTTACCTTGGAAGCAACCTCAGAATGCTTTCCGTTTCCTCAAGCTCAAGGTCCACCAGGTTTTGCTCCTTCTGCTCCTTCTGGTCCATTTCCCCAAGCAAACCAATTTCAGCAACAACCTACCCAGTTTCAACAACAACCACCGAAACGTTCTTGGGAAGATCAATTCAGTGCTCTCTTGCAAGGTCAAACTGTTATCAATGAACAACAAACTCAGATGATGAATGATATCATAAATCAGTTAGGGAAATTGACAACAACGGTGGGTATGTTACAACAAGAGAGGGGGAAGTTCCCAACTCAACCTCAACCAAATCCTCAAACGACTTCTAATCCGACTTCTGAAGGTGTTCACTTTGCTAGCTCTTCGGTGACTCTCCCCGAGAAAGCAAAGGCTATTATTTCTCTTCGTAGTGGGAGGACGTTGGACAATCAAGTGGTGATGCCTTCGGAACCTACTGTATCGCCTCCTCCTATCGATCGTTCAATTCCAACTTCAACCCTTGGGGAATCTTTCAAGGAGGCAAGTAAGGAGGTTTCAGAAGACAAGGAGAAGGAAAATGGCAAAGAGAAGGAGAGCGAAGAGGATCCTAAAGTTATTTCAACGCCGGCACCTTATCCTCATCGCTTGAAGGCCTTGGCCAAACCAAATCTCAATGCGGAGTTGCATGAACTGTTCAATCAAGTGAAGATCAACATTCCTCTTATGGATGCAGTTAAGCAAATTCCTTCTTATGCTAAATTTCTTAAGGATTTGTGTACTCAGAAGCGGAAGCTTAATGTTCAAAAGAAGATCTTCCTTACCGAGCAAGTGAGCTCTATCATTCAGACGAATATCGCTCCAAAGTACAAGGATCTGGGGAGCCCTACTATTGCTGTCACTATTGGAGAGAAACATATCGAACAAGCTCTACCTGATCTTGGTGCGAATGTCAATCTGCTTCCGTTTTCTGTCTATCAAGAACTTGGGTTGGGGGAGATGAAGCCTACTCGAGTTACTCTTCAGTTAGCCGATCGAAGTGTCCGTGTTCCAAGAGGAGTAGTGGAAGATGTTTTGGTACAAGTTGGTCAGTTTATCTATCCGGTGGACTTTGTGATTCTCGATACAAACCCAACTGATTCTTGCGCTGCTTCTACTCCGGTGATTCTTGGGAGACCCTTTCTAGCCACGGCAGATGCAGTTATCAACTGTCGGAATGGACTTCTTAATATGACCTTCGGTAACATGAAGATGGAGGTCAATGTTTTCAATATAGGCAGTCAGATGGGAGATGATGAGAATGTGAATGAAGTGAGCTTTATTGACGCTCTGGTGGAAGAACATGTGGATGAGTTGCTTTATAGTGACCCTTTGGAAGTTGCCCTTACAGCCGAAGAGGCTGAATTCCTTGAATCTTCCGAAGTAAGTTGTTTGTATGCATTGCTAAATGAGGGAGATGAAGCTTGTGCTATGAACGCTTGGACCCCAAAGTTTGAAGAATTTGAAGAACTACCCCCAATCGAGAAGAAGGTTCTTCCCTCTCTTGTGGATCCCCCTCTATATGATGATCCGGGGGGGAAATGTCTCACCGCTAAAGTTGTCTCTTCCGATCTCCTATATCTTGATCCTTCCCCGGAGGAATTATTCCTTGCTCACGAGATGAACATGTTTGAAATGTCGGGCATCTACTATGAAGACCCGTTGGCAAAACCTCTCACCGCTAAGGAAATGGATGCCGAAGTGGATTACTTATATTCGTTGTTGGCTAAACAAGATGCTCATGGACCAATCTTTGAAGAGTTGGAGCCCATGTAAGCTACAATTGTCCCTTCGAGTTCTCATTCTCCGTGCCTTGATCTTCTCACCGCTAAAGATATGGATACTCAGGTAGATTCCTTACTCTTTGTTAGAAAAACAAGATGCATGTGAGCCTATTCTTGAGAAGTTACCAATCATAGAAGTAATTGATTTTCTTGGTGTTGACGATTTTCTTGAGGTTTATCATCCTTATATTGAAGATTTTGTCAACAAATTGAAAATTGATTTTGTTTGGGCTATGCACTTGGTGGAACTTAAGTTTTTAAAACGAATTCGGCAATTACTTTACTCAAAGTACCTTATCTTGTGGCATGGTCGAGTTCAATTTTTGGCAAAGAGTTTAGATTGGAATGCTCTGTTTCTTCTAATAGTTATTAATGGTGTGCTAAATGTTCGTAGCCTGTCTATAGCTGACAGAGGCTTAAACAATTCCTCGGCAGTTTTGAGGTTGGAGAGCTGGATGAGGAGTTAGTTGACCCAGTTTACACAGTTGATTAGCTTGTTTCTTTATATTTGCACGGGGAGCGAAAGCGTAACCGCTGAACTTAACTGTTTGTCGGACCCGGCCCCCGGGTAGGGGGTACCCACTATTAACTTGGGTATATGTAGCTTCGCACACCGCTACTAAAAGAAGGATCGTGTGCCCAGCTCCGGTTCGAAGGGCAAATCATTTGATATCAGTGACATAGGGCTTTAATTAGCTTTTCTGATAGGAGTAATTCACAGTAAAATACTCACGTCTTCCAGATTAGCTCCAACGGGGGCGGTATAGATCCTTAGGTTAGGCCTTGATATTTCCGTGCTAACGCACTTGGCTCTATCTTGTTGCTTGCCTGGTTACGATCTTAGGGGATGCTGGACTTCATTGTTTGGCGGAGTCTAGCTGTGACTTTGACGCTCCGAGTTCTGATATTGAATCTGTATATACTGTACATATGTGTTTTTCTTTCATACTTTTTCATGTTTTGTTTTGTTATGCATGTTTTGTTTTGTCATGTTAAGTTCTGTTTTTCTTGTTTTGAATAAAGTTTTGGAGATGTTTCACATGCAAAAGATTTCATCAATGTGTTAGTGTAAAAAGAGCTTTCGTTAGTTCTTCTTGGTAATAGTTTATCGTTAATGATCCATGCTCTCCGAATAGGCCCCTATCGGTGGCAGCTTAGGTCTGTGGGTGAGGTGTGATATTGCCTGGAGTGCGCGCTAGGTTGTATCTTATCTTGCTTTGTTTTGATCATAGGGGACGCTGGACTTAGTTGTCTGGCGAGGTCGAGCGATAAATTTTATTACGAGCGCTAGCATAACAAATTTTCGACGGTTTAGTATAGCCACCCATTGCTTACCCCACCGGTAAGGAATGGGAAGAAAAGTATGACTCGTGTGATCACGTGATGATCGGGTGGTGCATTGCATTTCATTCTGTTTTGCATATTGTTAACTGTTTTGTGTGTTTTCGTTGTTTTCTATCTTTTAATTTTTGTTTGGTTTGAAACCGGATAACACAGGCCGATGTTCCTAATGTCATTTGTTTTGTGGAAAGTCGTTCTCTAAGTCTTTTGCAGGGTTTATGTGCTACCACACCAGCCTTGGTAGTTTGGGTCTAAAGCCGGGGTGAGTGAGGCATTCAGGAGCCCTAAGCATGGGTACGGCTATGCGCCGCGGTTGTTAGTCTGACAAAGCTTTGGATATGGCCCAGTGTGACTAGTTGTGGTTCTGAGTTGGCAGAACCGAAGAAGTAAACCCTAGAAGCATCTAATCTGACTGGAACGAGACATTGACATGAAATCCTCCAACTTGGTCGAGGTATATAGGGGTTGACATTCCGTTTGGACGGTACATTCGCTCACCATTCCTTTCTTCGCTCTTGTTCCTAATGCTATGAGGGCATAGCATCGCTTTAAGTTGGGGGGATGAGTTAGCTTATGTGCTATCTTTCATTTTGTGAAAATTTTGAAAATTCAAAAATTGAAAATCCAAAAAAATGAGAAAATTGAAAATTTTAAAAATAAATAAAGACTTTTTACTTACAATTCTTCCTTTTATCATATTTTTAGTTCTTTTTCATGACTTGTTGCATGCTCAATAATTGTAAGTTGGCAAGAGTTCATAGCAATCCTAAGAAATTTTGTGCTTCTCAATTTGCATGCTTAGTTAAAAATTGAACGGTTTAGATTTTGAGTAAAGTTTTTGAGCAAACTTTGGCCCATATCCCCATCTTTCCAATAAACATGCTTGTAGTTAAGTGAATAATCGCATGTCTATCTCTAATTGTGTTTACTGTCGATTTTCAATCATTTTTGGAATCCAAAGTGCACTTAGGAAATGATTCAAGGCATTTTTTGCATGATCATACCACAAATGAGTCCCCTAGTCCTACTTTGCATCCTATCCTTTTCCCGTTCTTTGCTTAAACCTAGGTGACCGGTTGTTCGGAGGGTGTTTGGGATGTGATTTCATTGTTCAAGGAGATTTGGGGGTGGTGTGAATATGATAGAAGTGGTTGGAATGCAAAAAGGCAAAGAATTGATACGTGATTCTCTATCTCTCCTCTCCCACTACAAAAGCAAAAACCCCAAATTTTCATCTCTCTCTCCAAAAAACCCCAAAATTGGCTCCAATCTCTCTCACTACAAATCTCACCTCAAATGACCCGATTTCTCAAAGGAAAAAAAGAAAAGAAAAAGAAATAGAAGAAATGAGATCAAAGAAATACTCTGAAAAGAGAAAAAGCAAATTCGAAAGAGGGTTGAATACTTTGATGAGAGAATTGGTTTGACTTATGGGCTAGCATTCATTCCGGATGAGAAAGAGTCCGATGGAAAGGGGGAGCTCAAGGCTCAATATTGTGAGAAGCCGGATGAGGATGGCGACTAGGTGTGATGGAGTCGGTGGTGATAGTTTTAGTAGGACTTATCTAGTAGTTCTCTTTATTTCTTCTTCGTATTTTTGTTTGGCCGGGTTGGCCCTTGACTTGGTTATTTCATGTGTTGGCGGCGGTCATTCGGGTAGATGACCAAGCTAGAAAAAGACCGTCGCCCATTTTTTGCTAACTTGTTCTTTGTATCCAAGGTCGTTAAAAGCTAAAAAAGCCCTTAGTTGATCCTTAGCGCGCATGGATTCCCGTATGATTGACTTTCTGATATTTACATAATTAGTTGCATGGCTTGCTTTCCCTTCGTTATCCATATATCATCTGCTAGTTTTCAATTCTGTTGAATAAAGTGCTTTCGTTGTTTGAGGCATAGTATTTCTTTTTCGCTATTGCCTGTTTATCAAGCACTTTTTCGGTGGATATGGGTTTAGTCTGAATTCGCAAGGTTTTGTGTCTCGTATCCTCTCCTTGTTCGAGGACACAAACCTTTTTAGCTTGCTCTTAACTTGCTTGATACTTGGCCTGTTTAATTGGATGCTGAAATTGTGAATTGTAGAAATGAAATAAAAATGCCGGATTGATTGAACTCTTGTTAGTTTACAATATTGAGAATGTCCTAAGTTGTGATAGCGGATGAATTGCAAGTTGCTAGTTTTTAAATTTTTCGTACTTTATTTGCTAGGGACTAGCAAACCTCAAGTTGGGGGGTGTGATAAGCACCCAATAATACCATTATGGGTGCGCTAAGTCCCTAGTTTTATCGTATTTATGTATATAAAGTTAGTGTTTTCTTTGATATTGCACGTAAGATATGTTTTTAGTGTTTTCAGGTAAATCGTGTGAATAAGGCATGTTTTGACGCCAAGGATTGGCCAAAGTGCATCCAAGTACCCGAGGAACCAAGGAAAACCCTGTCGGCCTCCGAAAATCTATCTAAGTATGGAAAAATGACTTTTCGAAAAAGTATCGATTTTTGAGATAAAAAATGGCGGTAATTGATCCTTGAATTTTTCTATAAGCAACTTCAAATTTGCAAGGTTTTATTCGAAGAGTAAGGTTATGTTTTGAGCCATTTTCTCTATAGAAAATCGTGTTGTTTTCTGTTTTACACTAAAAGCTGGGGGTCAACATTTTGATTGGATTGAAATCTCAAAATTCTGGTAATGCCATTGTTTCCAAAGGAGGGGTACTTCTTTATTTTCATTAAATAAATTAAAGTAAAGAAAAGGTAAAATAAAGGTTTAAAATGCAATCTTTACTTAAGTTTAGAGAATGAAAATAAGATGCTGTGGAAGCTGTTGGGTGCTGTGGAAGCTGCTGGGAGCTGTGAAGCTGGAGTTAGAGGCTTCGGTATCGGTACCATCTGATTCCTCCTATCGGTACCAAACAACTCAGAACGAAGCCCCTAAGCACCTCGGTATTGGTACCACTCATCTCATCCTATCGGTACCGAATGGACTAGTGCCAGCCCTAGTGAAGCTCGGTATCGATACCCTTTATTCCTTGGTATCCGTACCGAGAGGTCTTCAGGAGCGGATTTTTGGATCATCAAGGGAATATTCCGTGCGCGAAACTTGGAGACTATAAATACCCCGTTATGTCACCTTTGCACGATTTGGACAGAAATGTACCCATTTTTAGATCTAGATTTAGATTTTGAATTGTTCTTGGTGTTCTTCATTTTGTTCTTCATTTTCCAGCTCTGAATCTTCATTTTCTACCTTAGATAATTTAGTTTTGTTGTTTTTGTCTTCATTAAAGTTGTAGCTACCCTTCCGATCTATCATAATCTATAGTTTATTTCATGTTTTGCTATTTCAAAAAGTAGAGAATATCCAGTATTGCATATTTTTTTAGATCTAGTTTAGATTTCAAATTTCTTTTGTTTGTTCTTGAGTGTTCTTCATTTTCAGCTTATTAAAATTGCATTTTCTGCTTTAATTAGTTAGTTCTTGCTACTTTCTCCTTTATTAAAGCTGTAGCCGTTACTCCGATCTATCTTTTAATCTAACTTTTTTTCAAGTGTTGTTATTTCAAATATGCTAAGTAGATTTTTGCTTGCTCTTATCTTCATAGATATATGTGAGTAGTTTTCTTGGGTTAGGTCATGGGGTGATTAGCATCCCATGGCTTGAGTAAAAATTGCATTTTTCACCAATAAAGTTTGAATCTTTGGTTCGAAAATCGATGTGTAGTTCGGGTTTGTTTGTCAAATTGCCGAGGTGTTAACCTCTTTGATCATGTGTAGGTAAGATTATCGCCTACTTACCACATATGATGCTTGGAGCTCTGTCGCTCGAGGTGTTTGCTAAATAAATTCTAGAGCTAGCTTGGTAATCGAACCAACCTATTTTCCGGATTAAGAACCTTAGTTGAGTATCTTAAACCGCGTAATTGGGTGAAAAATGTGATTTAGTTCGAGTCGTGGGTGTTATTTATTCCTAGACCTAACCTGCTTTTTATTCTAGTTTATTTGCTTTTAATTTAGCCCTTTTTACTTTCCGCAGCATACGTAAAACAATGTTGGCTGTCTAAAAGCCGAAAACCCTTGCTACTCTACAAATCCAACAAAGCCGTATAATTATTCCCTTGGGTACGATCCCGGTCTTCCGAATTATTATGCTTCAATTGGACGCTTATACCCTACGCCTGGGGTGATCTTATTTGATATATCGACAAATGAAGAAACGTCAGTCTTGATGACTACTCATTTTTATGCATGCAACTTTGTTTAGTCCATGTGTTGATTCATGTTGATCCAGGTAATGGTGATTGTGGCATGCACACCTCCAAGTAATTCGATTTGGAGCAATTTAATGAGGAAGAATCTGTTAAGGTAACAAATTGTTTCTAATCGTCGCTTATTTGTTAAATGTAGCTAAAATTCAGTTCTAAAGAAAAAGTACAAGAATGAAGTTATCCTTTTTGGGGAGAACAAGTACAGGAATGAAGTTATCCGAAAGGCTCAACAAAAATGTTCTGTTATGACTGTTGTTTGCTATTGAACTGCTGCTGGCTGCTATGCTCCTATAGCTGCTGCATTTTGGATTGTATAAGCTTTGGTTTAAGCTATGTATTCGGTTATGTCTGCTACCCATGTCACTTTTGTACCAGATTGTTTGGTGTGCCATGAATAGATTGTTATGCTCTCAATAACCGTAATTACAAAAATCTGGGCATACTTATCATTTTCATAGCATTACTTACCATTTATATAGGGTGTGCTTACTAGAATCTGAGAATTCTTACCATTTCAAGAACTGTACTTACAAAAATCTGGGTGTACTTTTCATTTCCATAGCATTACTTACCATTTATACAAGGTGCCTTTACTAAAATATGGGAATTCTTACCATCTCAATAACTTACAGAAATCTGGGCATACTTCTCATTTCCAAAGATATACTTACCATATAAACAGGGTATGCTTGCTAAAATCTGGGCATTGTTACCACTTCAATAATCATGTTCACTGCCTTACCATGACTACAGATAAGTTCTTATCCAAATCATTGCCTTAGTTTTACTGAATTAAAATATTACAATAAACTTCTTGTCCCTACTCAATGCCTTAATACAAATAAAGGTTACATTTATCCTTCACAATCCTTGTTCGAAATTATCTTCCCATCCTCCAACGTTGCTGCCATGGAACTGGGCTTGCACACTCTCAGGATTTCATTAGGTAAGTTAGTATGAGGTAATCGTCACAAATGTCAATCACTACATTCTTTCCATTCCGCTAAACATTGTCATCCATCTCTCAAAATCTGATCCAGACAAATAGGTTCACAATTAATGGTAAAAACTAACATAGATATGTTAACCACAAATACTATATTACCTACGGTATGGCAAGCAAAACTATGTTACCTACGGAGATTACCTACCATTTTCATAATTACAGTTACCATAACAAAAGGGTTTTTTACTAAATTCTGGATATACTTACCACGAATATAGAGAACATATTCTCCTGATACTTCCTAAATACTGTTTTCATCCGTAGTAAAAATATCATAAAAAGAGGTTAAAAAAATCCATAGTAAATGGTAAGTGTAACCAGAAAAAACGTAAAAATCTGGGAAGCTTCATTAGATTATTGTAAAACACTTATTCGAGATTCTTCAACTTATGATCATTTGGTAAGTTGGTATGAGGTAATCATCACAACTAATTTCAGTTTATTCTTCAAAAAAACTTACTTGGTCAGCTTTTTCAACTTGGCAAAACAAGAATAAGTTTGAGTGGTAAAACTAGTCTAAGGATATAGTCGTTGTTCCTTATTTCATGGTAAGTATTGTCAATCTCGTGGTAAGTTTTATTAACGAATATTAGTCCGTCGTAAAAATTCAATTTTTGTGGTATCTCTAGCCATATTCTTTGGTAAGTAAACTTTATTCTATAGTAAATATGACATTAATGACGGGTACGTATACATTAATGTATAGCACCATTAATGTCTTATTACCTACCACATTAAATTTTATTTGGATATATTGTATTACTTTTATGATAAATTAAATAAAAGCAGTCATATTAATAAAATTACTTTAAAAAAGGATCAAATAAATGAGATATTTCAATTTACTGGTTCACTAGTGGTTATTCTTACATTAGCAAAGTGATCAATGTTAATCTCAAAGACTGTTACTCCTTCATTTGTTAAGTGATCAATGTTAACCATCAAATAACCATTTTTGAAATTTGCTAATTGTGTAACTTGAAGGATTGAAATAGATAAGTCCATGGTTAAGCAATTAAACAAATTAGTCAGTCTACTTTAGCCAATTATATTAATTTTCACTAATCACTATCATTCAACATCATTGTTAACTACCACATCTGCCAAATATGATCTTAATCGATTCAAATTGTTTGATCAATTGGCTGAACATATAACCAGATCAATCAATTACAAATGAATCAAGTCTCGTTGATTGATCGCTACCAAATATATTAGTATGAACACTATTAGTTGTTAGATTTGTAAAATATATCATATTGATCAATATAAACTATATTAATGAGAATAGCCTAATTTCATTAAATACTAGAGAATTCTACAAAATTATTCAATCGCTAACAAAAATATATTTATCGTACAATGTTGTTGTAACAATCAGCTTGTAGCGTCATTTTATAATATATATTAACTAAATTTGTAAGCTATCAAAATATTAATAAATATCTTATTTTTTCCATAATATTTAAAACTAAGTTACTTAAATATATCCATGATAAATGATTATTTAAAAATTAATCAATTAAATACATTATAATGTCATTTGGAAATTATGGAAAATATTTTTCAAATTTTTGTATTTTCATAACCAATTAAAATTTTAAACTAGATTTATAAATGAACACTATTTTTTAGATAATTCTTCTAATATATAAATCCCTAAAATCTGCAAATTTTCCCACCAAAAAATCAAGTACTCTTTTTATTATTGTTATTATTTAATGACAACTTGTTACCTGACCAACCGATTGTAGTAAGTGTTGCCTGTTTGTGTGGTAAGTGTTGCCTTAGTAAATGGTATAAGTTGTCTGTTCTGTGGTAAGTAATCCTCTATTTTTTTGGTCAAAACCACCTCTTTTTCAACAAAACCACCATAGTTTTAGTTTTTGGTTTCAATCCAAGGGCTGTGATTTATCTATTATCAATCTAAAGGCTGTAACTTATTGGGAGTATGATGCTCCCATACCACTTGGGAGCATCACAGAAGTTTTGCATTCAAACACAGCATAAGTCTCAGTTTTGTGCTTAGCATTGTCCAAATTGTCAAACTCTTTTCTTTTGTTTCTACTCAGCCAAAAAAATCATAGAAGAACAACACATAAAACATTCCAAGGCTTCATTTGATTTCAGTTTATGTTTTGTTTTTTTTTTTTTTTTGAACGGCAAAAAAGAATCTTATTAATCTTTGAATAAGCATTACAAAGACTAAAGAGAACAATGATAACAACGGCATAACAACCCGCATCAAACAACCCAACTAAGTTGGCACATAAGAATTGAGACAATCATCTGCCAATCCAAGACCCAAAAAGAGAAAGGGAGATGGCTAGAAGCCAACTCGCAGAAAGAAATTAAAAGAATAGAATCAAAACAGTAGAGCAAAAACAGGGGAGATAGGGTATCCCACACCCACAGTATCACAAGAGTATCAAGTAGTACCAAATACAGGAAAAAACTACAATACACACCTCTTATTTGGGTGTGTATCATATGCACCCCCAAAATATTATGAATTATAGAAAAAATGTTACGAATTGTATTGCTAAAATGTTATGAATCGTATAAAGGTTACGAGATATATCAAAATGTTATGAATCATAATGCAAATGTTACGAATCGTATTGCTGAAAAGTTAAAGATTCTAGAACAAAAGTTACAAATCACGCTAAAATATTATGAATGGATCATAAAATAGGTGAATATGGTATACCCTTTAAAGGGGTGTGTATAGTAGACTTTCCCTCAAATACAACTATTGGATCCAACAAGTTGATAAGTAGCAGCATTTCGTATCTACCAGCAAATACGAAATAAAGCAGCAGCACTTCCCTTAGTAAAACAGCATTTTGTTTATAAGTTCAAATGCCGCCCCATCATTTGAAATGTGCATATATACTAGCACTGCACCCGTGCTATGCGGAGTGAACCAAAAGTCATCTTTTTTTCTTAAAAGATGCACATGTTTCAGTTTTATGGCTTATTTGTACAGATGGTCCCTAAAGTATTAGCAAAATATCGATTTGGTCCCCAACATATAAATCGCGTCTATTGCATTCCCAACGTTTATAATACACGTTTAAATGGTCTCCGGAGCTAACTCCATCCAAAATGGCCGTTAAAAGCAGGGGCATTTTTGGAATAGTCACAAATTATTACATCTTCAACGTCCCTCTATTGAATCCCACCACCACCAGTAAACCCTCACCCACCTCTCCCTTGTCGCCTCCACCACCACCTCTGCCCACCCCTTCCCTCCCAAACCCCCTCCCTTGAACCCACCTCTCCTCCACCTTTCTCTCCTCCCCCTTCAAACTCCTTCCACCCCTTGCTCGTTCCACCGCGTCCTCTCCTCCTCCAACTACGATATCTGACTTAGTCTGATCTCAAAACTCTTAACCAATCAAATTTCATCTCCTCCCTGAAATTTCTTGCCCGTTAATTTCTCAAACCAAAAAAAATTAGGGATTTTTTGGTGTTTGAGTGTTACACCAAATTAAAAAATAGGGAAGTTTGATTTTGGGGTTTCAATGTGCTTTATGGTTTCTGTCAACGCTAGAAAATAATAGAAGCATGACAGAAAAGATAATTGCTGAAGGATGAAGAACAAAAGATGCTTAGAGTACAGAACCATTGGCGTCGGCATCGGAGTTGGCTATAAAATTGGTATTGTTGTCTCTATCTCTTCGCAATGTGAAGCGTGCTAGAGAGCCTGGGAGCCGTCGGCGTTGGCAGCGATGGGATCTTCGACGGGATCTTCCATCGGCGAAAAGGTGATCGTAGAAGCTAGAATTAGGGCACTGAAATTTTTATTTTTTTTTCAAAAGAGTAATGCTACAACCAGTAATACTTTCGCACAAAACTCTCTCAATTAAGTGTGGGGCCCCGCTAATAGGGGTGCATTGAACATTTTTGCTTGTTTGTGCACCATGAGGAAAAAAAAAAGGGTGCATTAAAATTTTTTCCTGTGCGTGTCAAAAGTTATTAATATGTAATAGGTAATGACACTATTTTTTTTAGATATAATTAGAATCATCTAAAAAAAGTATTTAAGGTTTTTGGTACGGTAAGAGTAGAGGTTTGGAGGTTGAAGATGGGATGATTTGTAGCTAAGTTCCAAAAATACCCTTGCTTTTAACGGCCAATTTTGATGGAGTTAGCTCTGTGGACCAATTAAACATGCATTGTAAGCGTTGGGGATGCAATAGACGCGATATGTATATTGGGGACCAAATTGACATTTCACATATACTTTGAGGACCATCCGTACAAATAAGCCATGTTTTGGTGACTGTTTTGGATTTTACATGGAAGTTTAAAAGAAGAAAAATTACAAATTCATCAATAGGTAATGCTATAATATGATAGTTTTTTTTTATTTTGATCCGCGCTATAATATGATAGTTACCAGCAAGATAACAAGTTTTGATATAGAATGCTGTAAAATTTCCCATCAAGAGTCTAACAAACACAATTTGACCATATATCCTTCTAACAGAAGACATTTAAACAAAGACATGATAGTAAATGTGCTCATTTACGCCCCCTAATTTACTCTTGTTATGTCCGTTTGTTATATTATTTGGAGTTTGATATCCGTTTTCCTTGTTTCAAGACCCATAGAGCAGTTGGATAACAATCTGAGCTAAATCGAGAATTTTACCAGTGCCAATCAAATTAGTCAAAGAAAGGAGACCAAGATTATGTTGGATAATGGATATTGAAAAGGAGAAGCACTGAATAAAAATTCCTAGCTACCTAATTGAAAAAAAAAAAAAAAAGATCTCGGCTGGAATTACTTTTCGGAAGCACGGGGGCATTCAGAAGACAGCAAAAGCTTTCAATGGAGTTCTAATATTCTTGCGTACCTATATGCAGTAACGGATCCAGGAATTTGACATAGTGGGGCCACCAATTTTCTTTGTGACACCGTAATATATGAGTTACAATTAATCACATTCACACCAAAATAATTTTACCATTTATGATAATGTAATAATTTTAAAGTATATATGTATTTTAATAAAAGCTACTTGGGCAAACTGCGCACCTCGACCAGGGCCGGCTCATAAGTTTTAAATCATCAAGTCATACAACCATGATTCGAATAATTAGAACACTAAATCAAAACATAAATAATGTTACTAGGAGTTCGAGCTTCATCTACGCCCGAGAAGATTATTTAGCCGCTCATGGGAAGGAGTGAATCAAGTGTTGGTTCAGTCTCCATCCTCAAGAGCAGTAACGTGGTCCTTGCTGCTTCCGTTCCTTGCATCGTCGAAAACCAAATCCGAAACCCCCGTCGAGAACGCCTGCCGAAGTCTTTAGTTTCACTTATATAGGGCATTAGTCCATTAATCACACCAAGGTCCTTTTGACTTGATGCAATGATAAACTAATAATTCAACTTTGAAGCATTCTGCACTTTGACCCCGAACATCATTAAACTCTTCTTTTTATTCAATAGTTTGGACAACGAGCTTGAACAACCTATAAACAAAATAAAAGCAAAATAAATATCAAGTATCAAATATAAATGACTAACAAGTGTAGTTTTGAGGGCCAAAATATTAATATTTTGGCACTTATCAGGGATTTAAGCTTCGCATGTTTAGACTCAACCCTGTGGAAATGGTAAAGGAGAGTTTTAGGCATCGAAATATCAATATCTAATTATGAAAAGATATGGACGCCGTGAAATATGCATATGGTGTTAGCCATTTACCTATTGCTTGTCAGGTTGCCAAAGTGCATTACATTGTTCGTCCAAGCTGATACGAATTTCTGCCTATACAGCCTCAACCAATTTGTCTCAACGTACTTAATCACATCTGGATATAGCACAAACTTCTGCTTCATTGTACAAAGTGCCTGCTTGTATAAAGATATAGTTGGTGAGTACACCAGTGAACCCCAAGCATGCTTAAACAGAGCCCAAGTCGTCTCATCAAACATCTTCCTACATTTGCATATACATTTTGCCCAATATGCCACCGACAAAGAAGATGGCTGGCCGTTGGGAACACTCTTGTAATGGCATTCACTAGGGCTAACTCCCTATCTGTCATAATAACACCGAGAAGTGCATCGGGATCCATCATACTCTTCAAATTCTCTAACACCCACGTATAATTTTCCTCTTTCTCCCTATCGATGAATGCAAAGGCGGCCGAGAAAATCCTCTCGGTGGATGTAATGCCAACAATCTAGAGCAAAGGAAACCTGTATCTGTTGGTCTTGTATGTGCAATCCATCAGCGAAACCGAGGGAAAGCACGCAACATGTCACCAGAAGTAGGATGTGACCAAAACAAGTCCTTCACACAGTCATTATCATCTTTCCGGTTAAACTTGATGTACCCATATTCTTGTAACTTAGCCAATAGATATTGCATTTGAGATCTCTCCGCTCGGTCCTTAAACCCATGCTTGTAGCGTGCGTTGTAGATGGTTTTAATTGAATTTACATTGAATTCATCATTGCCCTTTATTAGACTTAGGATCTCTCACGGTTTAGACAATGACGAAACACACATATCCACCAACATAGTCGACTGCTCCGAAGACAACCTCGCGGGATAAGCGTGCCCCTCAAGCTGTTTCGCGGGAGGATGATTATGATTGCTGTTGAAGACAGTGACAGTCCAACCTTCCAACCCCTTAACACATCTCAGATCAAACGGGCATTCACATTTCTTAGTTCCTGTAACACGTGCTATCTTCTTTACCTTCGCTTCTTTGCCATTCTCCTTCACATTACCTCTTTTGTCCTTTGCCTTGTTGATAAACGGTCTATATTTTCCACCCCGTTCACATGCAAACCGCATCCTTGGCCTTCGGTTCTTTGCCATTCTCTCCGACGACTTTATGATAATCACAAACCCATTTTCCTTGCCAGTAGATGTTATCCAATCTCTCAACATATTTTTGGATGGAAAAATCTACAAATATGATTGAACAAAAACATTTAATAGCAGTAAACAAACATAATCAAAAGAACCATTGAATCATCCACCTGTTTGAAAACGCTCACATTCTCCGTTGTCAACTCCCGTGTGAAATCATATAGGGCCACTGGACCTATGTGGCTGCCGTGCGCACTCACATTCTCCATCGTAAACTCTCGTGCTATGGACACTGGACCTATGTGGTTGTCGTGCGTTGAAGCATCACCTTGAAGAAAGTATCAAAAATTCAAAAGTCCATTAAAACAAGTGTGGGCTCCCGCGCCCAAAGCGCGCTCGAAGAGTCGCCACCCGGATTTTTGAGATGGATGATCCGAGAAACCGAGAGTTTGTTTGAGAGAAAAAGGAAAGGCTTTTGATCTAGCGAAAACGTTGAGATTTTGGATCCGGGAGCCACGTTACGAGCGGGGAAGGTTTTGTTGAAAAAGCACCCCGCTCGCCCGATAAAAACCGGTCTCTACTAAGCATTTTTAAATGGGGGATTTAATATCGTTCGAAAAACTTAACTTTGATTAAAACATGTATGGGAAAGGGAACAAGTCAAATAAGCAGGAATAATCTAGCACGTAAATGTGATCGGTGGTGCACTGTACAGTATGAAAGTGGATGAATGATATATACAAGAATGAAACTGAGCAAAAACAGGAGACCGCTACTGTAAACAAAACGCTGGGCAATGTGTTAATATGCCGCGCGGCTTGACCATTATGCCGTGCCGCATACCAATCTGCCGTGCGGTATTTTTTTCATTCGTCTTCCACTGTAACTTTGCTTCTTATGTGATAAAAGGAGCCATTAGCCATAAACAATTAGTTTATGCTCCTTGTACATACTAAAAACAATTTGATTAATCTTTTAGGCTCGTTTTATCACATAGCGATATGTTAAAAATCATTTTGGGACTTTTTTGAAAGAGCTTCGCAAGACACAAAGATGGTTCTTAACATAAAAGCTATTCTGGAAAATATTTGAAGACTCCTCAGATCTCACAAGTATTGATGAACTTGGAAACCAAGGCCAAAATACCGCACGACGATCCTCAATGAACCGTGCGGTGCCTTAAAGCACCGTACGGTTTACCGAGTTCGATGCACTTTCTGGTTTTGATTATTTTCTGCTTCGAAGCTCGTTTGAAACCCAAACTCGGTATAGAAAGACCAAGGAGGGCCTCGATCGGCTTCCCTCAAAGCTAAATGTGATTTAGCTCAAGGAAATCGATTCATATCTTTTGATCGAGGCTTGGATGTGCTTGAAAATAGAAGAATGGAGGTGGGTTTGGATTGAAAATCCCTTTTGAGTTTGAATGGGGATTGAAGGATGTGAGGATGTTTGGGTGCTTTGAGGTGGAGGTTCTCCTAAGTCAGTAGTTTACTGAACTTAAGAGGAAAAGAAGAATGGGAGTATTTTTTTAGAGAGTGAGAGTGAGAGCCAAAAAAATGCCAGAGTAACTTTCTATGGAGTTGAAGGGGTACTTCTCAACTAGAGGGGGGGTGTATTTATAGGCAAGAGAGCCAAGGATGAGCACTACAAAGAGGGGAGGTAGCTTCTGAGCCGAATAAAACTTATTTTATTGCCAAGACGCTCCTCCTGCAGGCGTGGCCGACAACTTTCTGCACCTGTCAGAACTTTTTCCCGAAATGCCGTGCTGCATATTGAAATACCGTGCGGCGGAGTGATTTTCTTGAATTTTTCTGAAATGCCGTGCAGCGTTTTGAAATGCCGTGTGGCGTTTCTGGAATGCCGCGCGGTATTCCGAGATAGCACAACACACCAAACTTCGCGGGGGCGCCCCGGACACTCCCGAACTCAGATTTAGGCACGGTTCGAAGCGTTGGAAAGCTTGTTGAGTCCTCTTTCTAACCCAATTGGTTTAACTCAAAGGTATTTCATACATTGAAATGTGTGCCCATTTTACCCTCAGTGTGTCATGGAAAAAGTTGTTTTTGACAAAGCAAACGCATCTTTCTCTTTTGCGATTGAACCGAGAGCCACCCTATATGTTTAGGAAGGGATTTTCTTGAGGTTAGGAAAGGAGTAAGAAAGGAGCAACAATCCAAGCCTTGAAGGTATATTTTTCCTTATTTCATCATCGGGGAAACTTAAAGATTATTCAGAGGCCCAAATTGGGGTGTCTACAGTAGTCCCTCTTTAATGAAACTTAGGTACCATTGCTTGGTATAAGTGACGTTAAAGATTAGACATCCCAATCCATCGCTCCAAAGTCTTTAAGTTAAATGCAAGAATCCAATAAAGGTGGTCGCGCTCATGGAGCTGCCTACGTACCCCGTTGTAGGGATCAGACCAACGTAGTTCAATTGGGACAATGCAAGTAAAGCGAGTCCCGGAGGACAAATTGCGAAAGTAAACATGAGAAGATTGAGTGCTTGAAGTGCCGAGTGTTATGAAATTCCTTGAAACGAGTCCCTGAAGGACTAAAATGAGACGAGTCCCGGAGGACTAAAATGTGACGAGTCCCGGAGGACTAAAATGAGCTTGTTAATCGAGGCACGGCGTTTTAATGGTTCAATGCTTAAATGGCCGCAATATGTCAAACCTGAGGACGATATGCTTGGATGGCATGGAGACTTGATTTTTTTTTTTTTTTTGAAAAGGTTGAATTTTGAATTTTGGAAATAATTTTAGCTTGAATTTGAAAAGCTTGAATTTTGAAGGAGACTTGAGTTTGAATTTTGAAAGGGACTTGACTTTTGAAAGGGACCTGAATTTTGTAAGAGACCTGAATTTGAATTGCTTGAATTTTGAAGAGACTTGAATTTTGTAAGAAGATTGAATTTTGGAGATTTTGAATTTTGAAAAGCTTGAATTCTGAAAGAGACTTGAATTTGAGAAACTTGAATTTGAATAGCTTGAATTTTGAAAGAGGCTGGAATTTTGAAAAGTTTAAATTTTGCAAGAGACTTGAACTTGAATAGAGACTTGAGTTTGAATAGCTTGAATTTTGAAAAGTTTGAATTTTGAAAGAGACTTGAATTTTGTAAGAGACTTGAATTTGAATGGCTTGAATTTTGAAGAGACTTGAATTTTTGAAAAGCTTGAATTTTGAAAGTGTAGAGACCCGTGTTTAATTTCAATAATTTTAATGTTAGAATAAAATTAGAATATTAAGGTAAAGAGAAATGTGATTTGGGTTGAATGTGATAGAATTCGGAAGTTTGGGGTGAAAATTGGAATTGGTATGTGTGGTGGTATAAATAGGTGAGGGTGAGTGGTAGAGAATAATTCTCCCACTCTCCCACTCACGTCTCTCTCTCTCGGTTCTCCCTCTCCCAGCCGATTTCTTTCTCTCACTCTCTCTCTCTACAAAAACCTTGCAATACACCTTAAAATGCTTGAAGATCCACCTCCACCCTATCGTATTGAAGTGTTCTCAACTCGTAGATCGTGTGGGTAAAGCTTGGAGGAGGAGTTTTGTGGTGAGATTCGGGTTTTGAAGCTAGGGCTTGCTTGGGAGTTGGGGGTTTTGCTCAAAACCCATTCGGTAGGGATTTCTCACCTCATTTATGTGTTTATGAGTTGATTTGGTACTTAAATCGTGCCCTAGATCGTTAGTTTCGTTGTTGGAATTGTTCTGGAGAAGTCTGAAAATCGTGTACTGAAAACCCAAGTCCTACCGGTAGAAGTTGTGAACCTACCGGTAGAAACGCTGTCCAGTAGTGTCACTTTTGTGGAATTTTGGTCTTCTACCGGTAGGAGATTAATCTCTACCGGTAGGTATTCAAAAATCTGTCATTGTTTGTGAAATTTTGGTCTTCTACCGGTAGAGATTAATGTCTACCGGTAGACATTGAAAAATCAGCATTTTTGGAAAAACTTCGAACGAGCATAACTTTTTCATCCGAACTCCATTTTGGACAAATTTTATATCGAAATTGATGTACAGAAGGTCTACTTTCCAATGGTGGTGGTCTCATCTCCTAATCCTTAACCGATAAGGTTTGGTAGTCAAAATAAGATAGATGCGTTCGTAAACGTCGGGTAATCCTTTTCCTTAGGATCGTGTGGGTGAGACACGGATGTTCTTAGGCTCTCTTGAGTACTTAATTGAATGGTTTGACGAAACTAGGGGTATACTAGGCTTTGTAATGGTCGTTGAATTCCGTATGAGTCCTTTCACACCGAAACGAGGGTTTAGAGAATATAAGAAATATAGGTGGGCGAAGGTTGTATTTGTTGACATACGATGTGAAAAAACGAACACGTAAGACATTCCTTTGAGTTAAAAAACGCTAGGCGTGGATACATGAGACGTTTTCCTATGCTTGTTATGTGAATACTTGTATGGTGATGAGAAACTAATAATGTAATGATAGCGAGTTATTTAAGGTGAAATTATCCGTACTACTTCTATGTGAATGAGTCTTCGTTGTGAATTCAATATATGTGGTTGAGTTGTAAAGTATATTGGAGGAATTTTGGGTACGATGACCTATGACGTGTGACTTGAATTAGTCCATCAGTGAGAGAGGTATTAGTGGGGAGTATCGGGGCTCCGTAAATAGCCCGGCAGGAGCTTTTGCTCATGACATAGAACAAAAAGGAAATTGTGACATAATGTGATTGGAAATGGGCTATTATTGTGAAAGTGCAAGTGATATGAAAGACATCAGAGTTGTGACTCTTTGATTATGACGGTTTCATAAGTCAAGATAGTAGATATGAGATTTGAAATAAGATGAGGGGCAGAGGCAGTCATGAGAGAATCATATAGACAGAAAGTCCTCGTAGTTGAACTAGAGTCGTGGTGTGTAGTATCGGTACCTCATTTATGTCGTTGACGTTGGGACAATTACTAGTCGTGTTCTGTTTCTCCTTTTAGATATCGTACCTTATTTCCGTTGTTCATTCTACCTGTCATCCCATTTTCATATAATGGTTGTGTAGATTTCTCTACTGGGCTAGTGTAGTTCAACCTATCATTTTCAGGTATGGACCCGGAGCAGTAGCATGGAGTGAAGTGCATGCATTCAAGTGCATATTTTCGAAAGAAGTGGTAAAAGAGACTCATGGACATTTTGATAAAACGTGGTTTGGAAATGTAATAGAACCTTAACTCTATTTCTTTTAATGATGTAATATGTTCAAACTCTTGGAGTTAGATTTGTATTTTAATGACCTGGACATGGTGAACTCTTTTGGGATACTATGTAAGATATTGTGAGGAATTATATAGTTGAAAAGCTATGTTTATTTATGTTGAAAATCGAGGGCGTGACAGAAAGAGACTTTGAGTTTGAATAGCTTGAATTTTGAAGAGACTTGAATTTTTGAAAAGCTTGAATCTTGAAAGAAGCTTGAATTTTAAAAGAGATTTTGAGTTTGAATAGCTTGAATTTTGAATAGACTTGAATTTGAAAAGCTTGAATTTTTTAAAGAAGCTTGAATTGAATAATTTAAATTTTGAAGAGCTTGAATTTTTGGAGGTGGCTTGAACTTGAAGAGCTTAAATTTGACGTTCGATTGAGGCAATTCATGAACGATGATGCAAGTTGATATGTCATGGAATGTCACGTAAGCATGCAAAATCAATGCAAGTATGACAAAAGTAAGTCCCGGAGGACAAAGTGCTAGACGAAGTGAAGTCCCAGAGGACAAAGTGCGAGACGAAGTGCAAATAGAGTGCAAGTCCCGGAGGACGAAGTGCAGTCCCAGAGGACGAAGTGCAGATAGAGTGCGAGTCCCGGGGGACGAAGTGCTAGACTAAGTGAAGTCCCAGAGGACAAAGTGCGAGACGAAGTGCAATCCCAGAGGACGAAGTGCAAATAGAGTGCAAGTCCCGGAGGACGAAGTGCAGTCACAGAGGACGAAGTGCAGATAGAGTGCGAGTCCCGGGGGACGAAGTGCTAGACAAAGTGAAGTCCCAGAGGACACACCACTGCTCGAGAGGCTAAAAGGCTTCTAGGTCGGTTAGACCATAGCTTGAGAGAAACTACAGGCTTAAAAGACCATGGATTGATCTTGAAATTGACTCGTGAACAATCATTCGAGACTCGCCTATGACACATAACGACATTGATGGTGATATTCCTTGAAAAACAGGGGACATGTCTGAGCACCCTATTTGCTTTACTGTCTTTGGCTAGTGGACCGGTATTCTTAGGAACTTCAAATTTGGGTTGGATTCCTTGCCGGATTTGAGCTGGGGTTTGCCTTTGGTCAGGGTTTGAGTCTTGGATTTGCTTTTTCCGGTGGACGACATTGAGCCGCTGTACCCCAGTGAGTAACGATCCCCAGTCTTGGTGGTTTTGACAAGCAGTTGACCAAGCGCAGTCCAAGCTATGATTACCGCCTAATGAGCTTCTCTCAGGGGTGGTATTCTTCCATGCGTTGAAATGACTTCCACGAGTCGAGAATTGACCAAACCGAGATGACTCTTTTGACTTTTGGCAAAAGGGGTGAATTTTGCCAAGACTATGTGGATTTTGACAAGATTGCGTTGACGCAAATGAGGGAGAGAAAGACAAAGTGACTTTCGAATGGTGCCCCTGATTGGGCGAAGAGTTTGACTATTTTGAAATGGCAGACAGGCCCAGGTTCTTGGAATTCTCCTTTTGGAATTTCAAAATTATTTTATTCCATCAACTGATTTTCATTCAAATCTTTTGATTTTGTTTTGACAAAACACGAGAGTTTTTATCATGAATCGTGCCCCAGGTTGCTGATGATGACTCCTGTTTGAATTTTTGCTTTGAGCAATGCTTTGACTTTTCTCCATGTATTGATTTTCGGTTATGCCTCTTAACACCTAGGGTTCTTACTATCAAGTTGCGTTTTCCAATCTAAAAGGACTTTTTGGGTTGTAACGTGGCTAGGGGTTTGGGCTTGACAAAGAAAGAATATTAGGCTCGAAGATTTTATTTTCTTTTGGGTTTTCAAAGCTAGCAGCTATCTTTGAATTGTAGGTGCCTTCTTTTCATTTTTCATTTGCTTTCTCATGCCTTCAATGCCTTTTAGTGTGTTTGGCACTTTCATCTTGTTGATGCTTTGAATCTCGATGTGTTTGACACTTTCACTTTTTTGATGCTTTGAATTTCAATGTTTCTTCTGGCACTTTTATTTTTCATTTCACCCCGATGCGGGGGATAGCTGGCTAGTTGGGTTATTTTCCAAAGAATTTGATTGGGGCTCAAAGAGGCTATCAAAGGATATATCTTTATGCGTAGGATGAAAGAAACGATGGCCTTTCTTCATTTTGGATTGCGCAACCTAACAACTGAATCCTAGATGCTTCATTGAGAGGCTTTTGTTTGCATGCTCTAACTTTTGCCTAGGTCGGATTTTGAAGTTTTGACCTAGCGAGCCTTTTCAGAGTCACGACATTGCTTCTTAGAACGGATATGGCATCGGGAAGTGGTCCCTTGAAACTCTTCTTCTTTCCTGAGGTGAGGGTTCAATCAAAAATCATCTCGTGTTTTGAAGTGATTATCATGATTTTCAACTGACAGTAGAAAATAATTTCGAAATCCTGAGTTTATTACAGAGATGTGACGTTCAAAGACAGCGACCGACCACTAGGGTTTGACTCAAAAGACCATGACCGAACCTTGGGATTGACTTGAATGCTCGTGACCGGGCCTCAGGATGAGACTGCTACGTATCCTGTAAAGGAATCAGGTCACAACGTAGTTCGGGCCTACGAAACTGACACTTTTTTTTTTATTCTTATCGACTTAAAATTGAGAACACACAGACACAATAGTGAAAGCATGAAAGACTCGAGGTACAAACTGACTCAAACACAAAGATGGTTATTTAGAGGACAAAGACTCAGAGCTTGAAAACTCCCAGACTCGTGGAAGGTCGGATCGTTGCATGGCTCTTGATGGTTTACCCTTCTCTGGTGAAGAAGGCGGCGTTGATGCAAGGATTGCGCTTGGACATGGGTTCTGGCTTTGAAAGAGGAGGTGCCTTAATGACCTTGTTGTCAATGAGGTCTTGGATAGCATGGTGAAGGAGGATGCAGTCGTTTGTGTTGTGGCCGGGCATTTGATGGAAGATGCAGAAGGTACCGGGGTTATGGGATGCTGAGAGTTTTTGAGGTAGAGGAGCTGGAGGGAGTGGCTTAATGAGGCCAGCCTTGAGGAGCTCCCCATAAACCATTGATTGAGGTTCAGAGAAATGGGAGAAGGCTCTTCGTTTGGTTCTGCGACTGAGTTGAGGGTTCATTGTGGTACCAGAATCTTTGCTCGTATTTTAGGCCTTACTTGCTTCAGCTAGGCCTTTGAACATTTCGGAAAGCTTCATCTTTGGGGGTAAATGCCCTTCATCCATGTCTTCCTTAGCATTTTGCTTTAGATTTGGATCCGAGACTATGAAGGTGAGGAGACTATCCATCTTTTGTGTTAAAGCCCCTATTTGGATCATTTGCATATTCATTTTCTGGCCCATTTCCTCTACAGCCTTCCTCAACTCTTTAAGTTCCGTTTGCTCCGTCGTTGGTTCAAATTCCAATACTGAAATACTGGATTCATCGGGAATGGGTACAATTGGTTTGGGCAGGTGAGCAGGGATGATATAGTGAGTGGGGTCAAATATAGTGGAGCTAGTGTTGATGTGGTGGTTTGACAAGGTGCTTGATTCCTTTGGTGGTGGAAAGATGGTTTCGCTATCGACAAGGTCTTGAATTTTGTGACGGAGACGATGACACTTATCGGTAGCATGGCCAGGCATTTGGTGAAAGGAGCAAAAGGCATTTGGGTCATGGTAGGCTGGAAGCTTTTGGGGTAAAGGAGTTGGAAGAAGTGGCTTGATGAGACCGGCTTTGAGGAGCTGTTCATAGAGTGTGGATAGGGGTGTGCTGAATTGGGTGAAGGTGCGAGTTGGTTTATCAGCTATCTGGTTTATTTCGAGGGGTTTGGCATTTGAGGAGTTCCCGACGTGGAAGGTATTGTTGTTTTCGAAAAAGACTTCGCCATTGTCGGGATGGAGTCCTTCGCCTTTTAAGGCGGGTTCTTTCTTCTTGAGGGTACCATCCTTAAGGGCTTCTTCAACAGCCAATCCAGAATCATTGAAGGTCTCAAAATCGAGAGACGATTGCGACAAAACCATGTAGGGAGCAAAGGCACTGGGCAAGTTTTTAGTGATGATACGCATCTGCTCTTTGAGGTCTGGCTTATTGTGCATTTGGGCAACTTTGGCTCTCCACCTTTTTACATAGTCAGCGAAACTCTCATTTTCACCCATTTTGGTGTTCTCAAGTTCTCGGGTGGTCATTTTCATCTCAACATTGAAGTCGTATTGGGACACAAAAGCCATTCCAATGTCCTCCCACGTCTTTTTCTTCGAAGGTGCCAAGGAAAGGAACCATTGTAGAGCCGGGCCAGTAAGTGACTCGTGGAACAGTTGAGCCATGGCATCTTTTTTGACCCCTCGCATGGAAAGGGACCCAACATACCCTAACAGGTGGGCCTTTGGATCAGTAGTCCCATCGAATTTGGCAAAGTCCATCCCTTTGAACTTCTCAGACAGTTTTGCATTGGGAAACAGACTTAAACGATCCATGTCTATTTCACCCCTCCCCATCCTTTCTGTTTCGAGGATAGATTCCTCGAGTTTGCCAATTCTGGCAATCAATTCTGCCACTTGGGGATCAACAATGGGCGTATCCTTGGCAAGCAATGATTCTGGATTCAGAGTAGATTTGGCTGGTAAGCGGTCACTGATTTCTTGCATTGATTCGAACATCATGGTCATGTCTTTTTGGACATCGGCGATGAATGACTTGAGCTGACCATCTATGTTCGTAATTGACTGCCTGAGTTGATCTTCTAGGTCAACCACAGCCTGCCTGATTTCCCCTATTTCATTCCTTTGACCCACCATTTCAGATATTACCACTGGTGACTGAGCTTCTCTTTATGGATGGTTCGAATTGGGTAAAGCCCTTCTTCTTCTGACAGTAAAGCAAAAAGGTGGCTCAAATTCTACCCAAGAATCATGCCCATGCAATGTCGTCGGCGTCGTCTACATCCTAAGACCTACCTCAGCTCCAAATCTCACTTAGGATATGATTGTACCAAGGGTTTCAGCAACCACGGGTAAGTCGTGTCAGGCAGGTTAAATTCCGAATGCTTCGGAATCAGAGCCAATCTCCTTATCTTGACTGATAAGCCCTCAATAGTGTAAATAAAAGGGCTTATCTCTCTCATTTTTGTCACACTCACGCGCACAATTAGTTTGATTTGAATGATATTGCGTGTAGTTTGCGTTTTTTACCATTATAGGTTGAACGTGAGAATAAGGCGTGTTTTGGCGCCATGAATAGCTTCCAAGAACATCCAAGGCCCCAAGACCACGTGGAATCCCATGGACGAGCTCAAAAAGTCATAGCAAGAAGCCTCGGAGTGTGAACGGAACGGCCAAGGGTGATTTGAAAATGAAGCAAGGAAGTGGAAAAAACTGCCCAGGTGGTACCAGTACCACTCAAAACTAGGTACCGGTACCAAAGCACCAATTCGGCCTCCAGAGAAGTTTGGTACCAGTACCACTCAAAAATTGGTACCGGTACCAACCTGGAATTTCTGGCATTTTTGTGCCCGACCAAGAATTGATCTAGGGGCATTTTAATTTTTGTATCCCGAATGTTTGGGACTATAAATAGTTTTTAACCTCATTTTCGGTGATATCTTTTTCATTCTCAGCCCTAGGAACTTCTCTCTCTACCTCCCTCTCCTCTCAAACTCTTCATCTCTCTTCAAAGGAGATTGAAGAGATGGGTTTTGAGGTATTTCGTCATCATTAATGTTGTAGGTACGGTTGAGATCTTTCGTAATCTTAAGTTTATTTTCGTTTTCATCCATGAATCGTATTTATCTTTTTATGCTTGTTCTTCGTTCTTGTTCTATGGTTGAGTAGTGATAAAGGCTTGGTCATGGGGTGATTTCTATCCCGTGACTTGGGTAGTTTAATGGCTTCTCTCATTTCTTGTGCTTAATGTGGTTTGTGAATGGACTAAGTTCATTTTTATGTACCAAAACCTAGGGTTGTTAACCTCTTTGATTATGTGTAGGCAAGGACTCGATCTGTTGCCACATTTAATGCTTGGAGCTATGTCACTCTAGGTGTTTGCCAAAATGCCTCAAAGAACTTGTTGAACTCTAATCTTTGGTCTAAACTTAGGGTTGTTAACTTCTTTGATTGTGTGTAGACAAGTCTCCTTGGCACACCCAATGCTTAGAACCATGGCACTCTATGTGTTTGATAAAATGCCTAAATGAGTTCCTTTCCATTTCCAAACCCCGTTGTATGAATTAAACTTGATTTTCATGGTTAAATCTTCCGAGTGAGATCAAATGACAATGACTCTCACTTGAGTTATCAAAGAGAAGTATTGAACGGCCTAAGTTATGGGCGGAATAAACCCCTAGACCTTGCCGCTTTTAATTTCTAGTCAATTTTCGTTTTCAATTAAAGTTAGGAGGTAGAGAGAATTTTCATCACTCAAAAGTTGGCCGTCTCAACGCCAAATCTAAAGGTTGGCGGTCCTAACGCTAAAAACCCTTCGTAAATCAAACCTCCGGCCTAGTTCCATTGGCTCCCTGTGGATTCGACCTCGGACTTCCGAGTTTATTATGCTGCAACCGACCTAGCCCTACGCTTGGGGCACTCTTACTTCGCCACACATTAAGGTCGCAAGCATTTTTGGCGCCGTTGCCGGGGATGTTCTTGTTTATTACTTTGTGCAAGTTTATATCTGAGTTTGCTCTTTTGAGTCCTGAAATGGAAATTCAAGGTGAATGTGTGTTGCTTGGCCGTTGGCATAATTTGTTCACCTTAGTTCAATGTATGCGTGTGCGTGGGTTGCATATGAATGAGTTCGAAGTGGTGTTTGTCTGGACTCTTGCCAAGTGTCGTTGAGCATAATTGTTGTATCTTGTTTCAAGGGAAGATTGCATAGCATTAGTTACATACTTTTTGTTTAAGTTTACTAGGGACTAGCAAAGTCCAAGTTGTGGGGTGTGATAAGCCCTAAATATAGTAAATAAAAGGGCTTATCTCTCTCATTTTTGTCACACTCACGCGCACAATCAGTTTGATTTGAATGATATTGCGCGTAGTTTGCGTTTTTTACCATTATAGGTTGAACGTGGGAAGAATGTGTGTTTTGGCGCCATGAATGGCTTCCAAGAACATCCAAGACCCCAAGACCACGTGGAATCCCGTGGACGAACTCAAAAAGTCATAGCAAGAAGCCTCGGAGTGTGAACGGAACGGCCAAGGGTGATTTGAAGATGAAGCAAGGAAGTGGAAAATCTGCCCAGGTGGTACCAGTACCACTCAAAACTAGGTACCGGTACCAAAGCACCAATTCGGCCTCCAGAGAAGTTTGGTACCAGTACCACTCAAAACTAGGTACCGGTACCAACCTGGAATTTCTGGCATTTTTGTGCCCGACCAAGAATTGATCTAGGGGCATTTTAGTCTTTTGTATCCCGAATGTTTGGGACTATAAATAGTTTTTAACCTCATTTTCAGTCATATATCTTTCATTCTCAGCCCTAGGAACTTCTCTCTCTACCTCCCTCTCCTCTCAAACTCTTCATCTCTCTTCAAAGGAGATTGAAGAGATGGGTTTTGAGGTATTTCGCCTTCATTAATAGTCCCAAAACCCATCTCTTCAATCTCCTTTGAAGAGAGATGAAGAGTTTGAGAGGAGAGGGAGGTAGAGAGAGAAGTTCCTAGGGCTGAGAATGAAAGATATATGACTGAAAATGAGGTTAAAAACTATTTATAGTCCCAAACATTCGGGATACAAAAGACTAAAATGCCCCTAGATCAATTCTTGGTCGGGCACAAAAATGCCAGAAATTCCAGGTTGGTACCGGTACCTAGTTTTGAGTGGTACTGGTACCACCTGGGCAGATTTTCCACTTCCTTGCTTCATCTTCAAATCATCCTTGGCCGTTCCGTTCACACTCCGAGGCTTCTTGCTATGACTTTTTGAGCTCGTCCACGGGATTCCACGTGGTCTTGGGGTCTTGGATGTTCTTGGAAGCCATTCATGGCGCCAAAACACGCCTTCTTCCCACGTTCAACCTATAATGGTAAAAAACGCAAACTACGCGCAATATCATTCAAATCAAACTGATTGTGCGCGTGAGTGTGACAAAAATGAGAGAGATAAGCCTTTTATTTACACTATTTAGGGCTTATCATTGACCATCCGAGACAAAGCAATGAGGTTGCCGAAACCTAGATACAAGCACCTCCTAAGGTTAGATCTAGACCAGAGGGGCCGTTCGGACACGGCGAACACCGGAGGTATCTCAAACTCCACAGATTTTAAGTCTCCTAGACTCGCAGAAAATGGTTTCAAAAAATTGCCTCAATCCTCAGAGTTTCTTTTGACAATGTATCCTTTTTAAACAACGAAGCTTAAGAGATGTCAAAACAAACTAAGTCTTCATCATTTTTTTTTTCAAAGGTTCAATCTCTGTTTTTGAAGTGACGTGGTAAAAATGACGCGGTATTATGACCAAGTGGCGTGAGCGATGTGGCGCTATTAGCCTTGACGGTGTAAGTATCACAGCATTTTTACTTTAGTCATTTCTTCATATATATATATTTTTTGAACCTTTGATTGAAAAATGTATCGAAGACTTAGTAAGAATTGATTTCCCCCAAATGCGTCATTTTAAGGACTAATTAGTATTAAGCAACGTGCGTCCCATTGGGCACGACTCCTCATCGGGTGTTAGCAACCTTCTAAAGACCGTGGAACCTAGAATTATTCTAAAAGGCGGATTAGCCTACCGGTTTGCAGGGGCCTGACCTCTAGCCTGCAGAATGCAATGATGTATGGATGATATGCATGTACGAAAAAAAGAAATGCAAATAAACAGGATATATCACATAAGTCCTAACCATGGGTTCCTGTCCTAGTTGGGAAGGTTCTACGGTTATGTACAAGTGCAAAGGCTGGTTTTGGTCTCAGAAGGGTTCCCTGGACTAGAGCCAAGATGTACTATCCCATGTTAAGTGTATTGCAAGACAATGGTCGAACAGCACGATGACCCATCATAGACGAGGGTTGCTAGGCATCCCGGGAGAGCTTGTCACCGGTAAACCGGGCAAGATAGCCGAAACACGCTAGCGAGGCTTGTGAGGTGCAAAGTGTTAAAAAAAAAAAAGTTAAAATTTTCAAATGATTTTAAATCCCCTAAGAAAAATGCTTTTCAAGCTTGGCTCTCTTGATTATTCAATACTTTTTATTCTTTTTTTTTTTTTTAAAAAGCACAAGTAAAGTATTGAATAAAAGTCCCCAGCAGAGTCGCCACTGTTGGCTCCCGGCGCGCGATTGAAGAGGCGCCACCCGGATTTTTGAGATGGATGATCCGAGAAACCGAGGGTTTGTTTGAGAGAAAAAGGCTTTTGATCTAACGAAAACGTTGAGATTTTGGATCCGGGAGCCACGTTACGAGCGGGGAAGGTTTTGTTGAAAAAACACCCCGCTCGTCCGGTAAAGATCGGTCTCTACTAAGCATTTTAAATGGGGGATTTAATATCGTTTGGAAAACTTAACTTAAAAAAAAATGAGATAGAAATGAAACACGTAGCACGAAAACGATTTATAAATGCAGCAAATATGTACAGATG
Source organism: Rhododendron griersonianum (assembly GCA_018127125.1). Lineage (NCBI taxonomy): Eukaryota > Viridiplantae > Streptophyta > Magnoliopsida > Ericales > Ericaceae > Rhododendron > Rhododendron griersonianum. The sequence continues at coordinate 13,069,040 of CM030789.1, forward strand.
AATGATATGTGTGTAAACATACAGTGGAATGAAGACTGAAACAAAACAAGAATATCAATGTAAACTAAAATACCGTTCGGCACAACACAAAGTCGTGCGGCATTCTGATGTTCCCTGAAACTTTTAAAATCACGCGCGACGGAATAAAATACTCCACGATATTATTGGAACACCGAACAGCTTTTGTTTTTACACTTCTCGAACTATTCTGACCCATATCAAAGATTAACCTCATGATTTGCACAAAACAAGTTAGATATTACTAAAGAGAGAAAGGATTTAGAACCCTTTATTTGGTTAATCCTTGACATGCAGTGTAGGATAGTTTATGACTTGAAGCTTGCTTTTCTCAAAGTTTTTCCAGTCTAAAAAGAATCTTTTCGTCCCCCTCATTATTTTGAAAATGATTTCGGAAGACCCAACAGATCTGTGATCTCAAAAAGATGAATAAAAGCTAAAGTGAACATCAAAACGCCACGCGGCACAAAAGGTTATGTCGTGCGGTGTTATAGAAACGCTGCACGGCACACTGAGTGTGCAGTAAACTGTTTTTTTATCTCTTTCTATTTTTTGAAGCTCGTTTGAGACCTAAACTCAATGTAAAGAGACCGAGAAGGGCCTCGGTTGGCTCCCTTCAAAGCTAAAGTGATTTAGCTCAAGGAAATCGATTTATACCTTTTGATCGAAACTTGGATGTGCTTGAAGATGGAGGAATGAAGGTTGATCTGGACTTGAAATGCTTGAATGAGGATTGAAGGATATGAGGATGTTTGGATGCTTTGAGACGGAGGTCCTCCTAAGTTAGTGGTTTACTAAGCTTAAGAGAACAAGAAGAATGTGGGTATTTAGAGAGAGAGAGTGAGAGTCTAGAAAAGGGCAGAGTAACTCTATCTGGAGTTGAAGGGGTACTTCTCAACTAGAGGGGGGGTGTATTTATAGGCAAGAGAGTCAATGATGGGCACTACAAAGAGGGGAGGTGGCTTCTGAGCCGAATAAAACTTATTTTATTGCCAAGACGCTCTTCCTGCAGGCGTGGCCGACAATTTTCTGCACCTGTCAGAACTTTTTCCCGAAATGCCGGGCTGCATATTGAAATACCATGCGGCGGAGTAATTTTCTTGAATTTTTCTGAAATGCCGTGCAGCGTTTTGAAATGCCGCGTGGCGTTTCTGGAATGCCGCGCGGTATTCCGAGACAGCACAGCACACCAAACTTCGCGGGGGCACCCCGGACACTCCCGAACTCAGATTTAGGCACGGTTCGAAGCGTTGGAAAGCTTGTTGAGTCCTCTTTCTAACCCAATTGGTTTAACTCAAAGGTATTTCATACATTGAAATGTGTGCCCATTTTACCCTCAGTGTGTCATGGAAAAAGTTGTTTTTGACAAAGCAAACGCATCTTTCTCTTTTGCGATTGAACCGAGAGCCACCTTATATGTTTGGGAAGGGATTTTCTTGAGGTTAGGAAAGGAGTAAGAAAGGAGCAACAATCCAAGCCTTGAAGGTATATTTTTCCTTATTTCATCATCGGGGAAACTTAAAGATTATTTAGAGGCCCAAATTGGGGTGTCTACAACAAGTTTTCTACCTCTCTGGATCTGTTTCGGTAAGTGAATGTCGAAAATACATAGAATTCGGTATATAACTGTTGAAAATAAGTATCACTTTCGGTAACAATATGTCAAAAATATGTACAAAATTCGATAACCAACTGCCGAACTATATATATGAAAATCATACACAACATTTCAGTAAATTAATAGCTATTGAAAACAAGATTATATTTCGGTAACTACATGTCGAAAATATGTTCCACCTTCGGTAAACAACTGCCGAACTACTATATACGAAAATCATATATACATTTTGGTAAATAGCTGTTGAAAAAAATATTATATTTCGGTAACTACACGTCAAAAATATGTTCAAATTTCGGTAAACAATTGCCGAACTATACTATATAGGAAAATCATATATACATTTCGGTAAATAGCTGTTGAAAACAAGATTATATTTCGGTAACTTCATGTCGAAAATATGTTCAACCTTCGGTAAATAACTGCCGAACTATATACTATTCCCTCCGTCCCATAAAGTTTGGCATTTTCAGGAATGCGTGCCATTTTTAAATTGCATATATCTTTCAATTCATAATGTTTTAGGCGATTTTTTGAACTTCGTTTAATAGAACAAATTAAAATCTATCAAACAAGATCCATATTGCTTATAAAAAACATTACGGATTAAAAGATATAGTTAATTTTTTCATAGGGCTGGAATAGTGAAAGTGCCAAACTTTATGGGACGGAGGGAGTATATTGGAAAATCATACATACATTTCGGTAAATAGATGTTGAAAACAAGATTATATTTTGATAACTACATGTCGAAAATGCATACAACAAAAACAAGAAACATATATTTCGGTAATTGTATGCTGAAAATGCATCTCAAATTATGTAACTAACTGTCGAGTATGATAATATTTTACAGTGGTTGATCCGCACCCAAGATTGTATAATCTTGGGGGCTTTTAGCTTATTATTTGCAGCGTTTCGTTCCCTTTTATTCATTTTTATCCCATTTTGCGCGTAAGGTTTCTTTTTGATGTTTTCAGGTAAAACGTGGTAATTTCGGTGCTTTTGAACGACAAGGATTCCTCTCGGAAGAATTCCAGTATTCGAGGCCACGAGGCAGTGCCCCGTCAAGTCCCGTCGGGTGATTTTTGGAGAGCCAAGGAAGCATCGGGCCGTTGCCAGGCCGTTGGATCAAGGCAGAGGAAAAATCAGTTTTCTGCCAGTCATGAACCGGTACGACCAAAACCATGTACCGGTTCATGGGCCCCAGAACTTGAAGATTGGAAGATTTACAAAGGCCATGAACCGGTACGACCAAAATCATGTACCGGTTCATGATGTGATTTTTCTGTCCGATCTTGGCTACTTTTTCACTTTTTGCTTTTGGGATATTTTGTTTTGTCTCTACTTTTGGAATATTTGTAGAGAGAAAAAGATCTCTTTAAGTCTTCTCCTCCTCTCTCTCTCCCTCATAACTCCACTTTGTCTCTCTCTTAATTTCTAGTCATTTTTTGTTCTTCCTCCATTGAAGCTCTTTTCAAGCTTTTCAAGCTTCCTTTTCACTTGTAAGTTGTTAGCTTTTGTCTTTTTCTCGTGTATTAAAGTTGTAGCTACGGTTAAGATTGTTATTAATATCAAGTTTATTTTCGAATCCATCGGTTAAAAGTTATGTCTCGTTTTTATGCTTTATCTTGTGCTTTAGCTATGTGTGAGTAGTTATTTGGCTAAGTCTTGGGATAATCTTTCCCGAGGACTTAGGTTGTTATTTGGTTCTCGAGCCATCGGGCTTTAAATCATGATTTTCCGGAATAGAGCTTTATTTGCATTTTCGGTCTAAACTAGGGGTGTTAACCCCTTGGTAAGGAGCTTAGTCAAGCGGTCTTGGCAAGTGACTCACCGAGGCCTAGTGGCCTCCTTTGTGTTCGATAAATATTAAAAACAAGTTGGTTCGCCTCCGGAAAATCACATCTTTCATTAAACGTAGTCATTAAAGTTAAATCATCCGGGCGTGAGCGCGCGGTCGTGACTCTCGCCTGAGTTATAATCGAGAACCGGTAACGGCCTTTGTCAAGGGTTAGAAGACCCCGAGACTTGCCTCGTTAAGTTAATTGAGCGTTAATCTAGTTTTCGTTTAAGTCGTCTCTTTTTAAAGCAAAACCAAGTTAGCCGTCTTCAAGGCCAAAATCCGTTACTTACAAAACCTACAATCCGAATCAAGCTAGAATCGAATTCTCTGTGGGAACGATCCCGGATTTTTGGATACTATGCTACCGATGACCTAGCCCTACGCTTCGGGTATCTATCAACCTCTTATTGGAAAGCAAGGTCGGGAAGTAAGCATTTTTGGCGCCGTTGCCGGGGATCTTCTTTTTCTAGCTTATTTGGAGGATCGACAAACCACTGTTAGTATCCCGTTTGTTTATACTTTGTATTTTTGAACTCAAGTTAGCGGAAACCTCTAACCGAGCCACCAATTCGACCTGAGGTGTAACGAAGCTAAATTGAGCGTCATTTACTTTCTTTTGTTTTTACTTTATATCTGTGGTGGTGGCATAACCCCACGAGACTGTTTGTGAACGAGGCGGCGGCATAGCCCCTCTAGTCTGGATTAGTTAGTCTTGTGCAGGTTTTATGCTCAACGTTTATCGTAGCCCTTTTTCCAATCGGCTACATCGTTCTGCTTCTCCACCGAGGGTCCGTACTATTATTCAGGCATATTCTCCACCGTGTGAGTTATCTCCACCGTTAGGGCAAATGGAAGAACAACCAGTAGCCCGAACGTTGAGGGATACTTGACTCCGGAAAGAGGACCGCATGTTTCACCAATTGCCATTCCAAATTGCACCAACGCCAATGCTTTTGCTTTCAAGCCAGAGTATCATCGGGTTATACCGGAATTTCGGGGGCGTGACCTTGAGGATCCGTATACTCACATCCGGGAGTTCGAAACCATTGTCAGAACTTTTGTGACAACTCCGGGGCAATTGGACCAAGCACGGTTGAAGTTGTTTCCGTTTTCTCTTAAGGATAAGGCCAAGCAGTGGTTCCATTCGTTGAAGCCTCAGTCTTTGCGTACTTGGAGGGAGGTTCAGGATGTATTTACTCAGAAGTACTTTCCAGTCAGCCGAACCAAGCTTCTTATGGATCAAATTGCGAACTTCAAGCAGAAAGATGGGGAAATCTTTTACAAGTATTGGGAGCGATACAAGGATCTTCTTGCGGCCGTGCCACATCACAATTATCCAATGTATTTGGTGATTAACTACTTCTATGTGGGATGCAATCAACAAGCCAAGCAACTTCTCGACACTATGGGAAGTGGTGACTTTTTGGGGAAGGATCCGGAAGCCGCATGGGAATTTTTGGATGCATTGGCCGAACGAGCTCAAACTTGGGAATTCATTGACCCGAGGGAACAAGCCATGAGAAATCAAGGACCCGGAGGTTCCGGCAAGTTTTCAGTGAGTGAGCATACTATGTTCGAATCAAAACTAGATGAGTTGTCAACTAAGTTGGATAAAATGAAATTGGATGCGATCCAATCGAAACCGGTGAAGGAGGTGAAGGAGGTGCGCCAAGTTGAAGAAGTGTGCGTTATTTGTGAGACCGTGGGACATTCGACGGATAATTGCCCGACCATTCCCGCCCTCCGGCTCCATTATAGTCAACTCCCTCAAGAAGAAGTTTGTGCAGTAAACCAACGGTGGGACCCATACTCGAACACTTATAATCCGGGTTTGAGGTCTAATCCAGCCTTCCGCTGGACTAATCAGAATGAAGCAGGATCTTCTTTGGCTACACAAGCTCCGCCTCCACCTCAGAATCAAAATTGGCGTCAACCTCAGTTTCAGGGTCCGCCTCGTTTTCCGACAAGCCAGGGACCGCCAGGGTTCATTCCATCGGGCCAGTTCCAAGGGCAGAATCAGAATTAGAATCAGAATCAGTTTCAGCAGCAAGCACCACTGCCTCGGCGAACTTTAGAGGATACCATGAACACCTTTTGTCAAATGCAGATTACGACCAATGAGCAAACCACTCAGGCCATGAATGACATAAGGACTCAAATGGGAAAATTGACGACGGCTATCGAACTTTTACAACAAGAGAGAGGGAAACTTCCCACTCAACCTTTGCCTAATCCACAAGGTCAAAACTTGGTTGGTAGCTCTTCGGTGCCTTTCCCCGAGCATGCCAAAGCCATAATTTCTCTACGAAGTGGGAAGACGGTGGATAACGCTCAAGTGGAGCCACCGGTGATTCCTTTATTGGTTCCCTTTCCAACACCGCCTAAGCCGACACTGCAAATTGGGGAATCCCCCAAGCAAGCTTCTATTGAGGAGGACAAGGGCAAAAAAAGGAAAGCGATGTTCCGCCGACCTTTACCGTTCCTGCCCCATTTCCCAATCGGTTGAGAGCGCCGACCAAGCCTAATCTCAAGTCGGATATTTATGACGTGCTTAAGCAAGTGACAGTCAATCTGCCTTTACTTGATGCCATCAAGCAGATTCCGTCTTACGCTAAGTTTTTGAAAGATCTCTGTACTCACAAGCGCAAGTTGCAAGTGCAAAAGAAGGTTTTCTTGACTGAGCAAGTGAGCTCGCTTTTCCAATCGGCTCTTCCGCCTAAGTATAACGATCCGGGGTGTCCGACAATATCTATCACTATCGGGGGAAAAGTTGTTGAGAAGGCGCTCCTTGATTTGTGTGCAAGTGTCAATCTCTTGCCTTATTCGGTTTACGAGCAACTGGGTTTGGGGGAAATGAAGCCAACAAGGGTGACTTTGCAATTGGCGGATCGGAGTATCCGCGTCCCAAAAGGGGTGGTTGAAGACGTTCTTGTACAAGTTGATCAATTCGTCTATCCTGTCAATTTTGTAGTCCTCGATACCTGTTCAGTGCCAGCAGCTCAGTCTTCCGTGCCAATTATTCTCGGGCGTCCTTTCTTGGCAACATCCGATGCCGTGATCCATTGTCGGGACGGCCGGCTCAATATGAGTTTTGGAAATATGAAGATGCAGGTCAACATGTTCCATATTGGTAGTCAAATGGGGGACGATGATGATGTATGCGGGGTTAGCTTGATAGATTCGCTTGTCCAAGAGCATGTCGACGAGTTCATTTGCACGGATGAGTTGGAATTAGCACTTACTTCCGCCGAGGCCGATTTTCTTGACGCTCCTGAGGTTGCTTATTTATGTTCTTTACTAGATGAGGAGGATGTTTGTAGTATCAACCCTTGGTTTCCAAAGTTTGAGGAGTTGCCTCCTATTGACAAGCAAGCCGTTCCGTCGTGTGACGAGCCGCCAACGCTTGAGCTTAAACCGTTACCGGATAAACTCAAGTATGCCTATCTTGGCGACTGCCAAACGTATCCGGTGGTGATTTCCTCTTCTTTAAGTGAGCCTCAAGAGTTGGAATTGCTAACTTTGCTACGTGAGCATTCCAAAGCCATCGGGTGGTCTATTGCCGACATCAAGGGTATTGATCCCTCCCTTTGCTCTCATCGCATTTATATGGAAGATGATATCAAGCCATCCCGCCAGCCTCAAAGGCGTCTTAACCCGATTATGAAGGATGTTGTCCAAGCTGAGGTGATTAAGTTGTTGGATGTTGGAATTATCTATCCAATAGCGGATTCCAAGTGGGTGAGCCCGATTCAAGTAGTGCCGAAAAAGTCTGGGGTGACAGTGGTGCGTAACGACAAGGACGAGCTTATCCCGACAAGAGTGCATACCGGTTGGAGGGTGTGCATTGATTATCGAAAGTTAAATGCAAGTACGAGAAAGGACCACTTTCCTCTTCCCTTTATCGACCAGATTTTGGAAAGGGTGGCAGGCCATAAGTTCTATTGTTTCCTTGACGGGTATTCCGGGTACAATCAAATTGAAGTAGCGCTGGAGGACCAGGAAAAGACCAAGTTCACATGTCCATTTGGGACCTTTGCGTATCGTCGTATGCCGTTCGGGCTTTGCAACGCCCCCGGTACTTTCTCGAGGTGCATTATGGGTTTGTTCAGTGACATGGTGGAGAAGATCATGGAGGTGTTTTTGGATGATTTCTCGGTTTTTGGGGATTCTTTTGGGGCATGCTTGACAAATTTGGGACTTGTGCTCGCTCGGTGTGAGGAGAAGAACCTAGTTTTAAATTGGGAAAAATGCCACTTTATGGTGACTGACGGTATCGTATTCGGCCATATTGTTTCTTCGAAGGGAATTGAAGTTGATCGGGCGAAAATTGATTTGATTGATAATCTCCCAACGCCGAAGTGTTTGAAGGATGTGCGGTCTTTCTTAGGGCATGCCGGATTCTATAGGCGGTTTATCAAAGATTTTAGTTCTATTGCCCGGCCGTTGTGTCATTTGCTTGCTAAGGATGTACCTTTTGAGTGGTCTCCGGCTTGTGAAGCCGCCTTTGCTAAGTTAAAGGCTAGCCTCACCTCCCCACCTATTGTACGGACGCCGGATTGGGATTTGCCGTTCGACCTTATGTGCGATGCCAGTGACTATGCTGTTGGGGCCGTGTTGGGTCAACGCCAGGGGAAGGAGCCGTACGTGATTTATTATGCGAGCAAGACTTTGAACGAAGCTCAAATGAATTATTCGACAACCGAAAAAGAGTTGTTGGCGGTAGTCTTTGCGTTAGACAAGTTTCGATCTTATTTGGTGGGTGCTCCGATCACGGTTTATACCGACCATTCGGCGCTCAAGTATCTTTTCACCAAGCAGGATGCCAAGGCAAGATTGATTCGTTGGATTTTGCTTCTACAGGAGTTCGATCTTACAATTAAGGATAAAAAGGGTGTTGAAAATGTGGTGGCCGATCACTTGTCCCGTTTGGAGTTTGATGATCACTCGGCTCACATTCCGATCGGTGATTCTTTTCCCGACGAGCAACTATTCGTTATCTCTTCAGTTCCGTGGTATGCTGATATTGTCAATTACTTGGTTACCGGGATGATGCCGGCTCATTGGAACGTTCAAGAGAAGCGCCGGTTCTTGGCGGAAGTCTAAAGGTTCACCTTCGACGACCCTTACCTTTTTAAGTATTGTGCCGACCAGTTGGTTCGACGTTGTGTGCCCGATTCCGATCAACAAAGCGTGATTGAATTTTGTCATACGGAGGCTTGCGGAGGTCATTTCTCGTTCCGGAAAACCGCGGCGAAGATTTTACAATGTGGGTTCTATTGGCTGAAGTTGTATAAGGATACGTTTGCCTTTTGTCGGGATTGTGCTCGGTGTCAACTGTTGGGATGTGTAACAAAGAGGAATGAGATGCCACTCTCACCTATTTTGATTATCGAGGTTTTTGACTGCTGGGGTATCGACTTTATGGGGCCATTTCCTACGTCTTTTGGGTACCTCTACATTTTGTTAGCAGTTGACTACGTGAGCAAGTGGGTCGAGGCCATCCCCACTCGTACCAATGATGCGGCGGTTGTGGTTGAATTTCTTCGGGAGTATATTCTGGCACGGTTTGGCATGCCAAGGGCTATTATCAGTGATCAAGGGTTTCACTTTTGTAATCGGTCATTTGCTGCTTTGATGAGAAAGTATTCTATTATACACAAGGTTTCCACGGCGTACCACCCTCAGACCAACGGTCAAGCGGAGTTGGCAAATCGGGAGATCAAGAACATCTTGGAAAAGACGGTTAATCCTACCCGCAAGGATTGGTCAACTCGTTTGGTCGATGCTCTGTGGGCTTACCGTACTGCGTACAAGACCATCTTGGGAATGTCTCTGTATCGGCTTGTCTATGGGAAAGCGTGCCACTTGCTGGTGGAGCTCGAGCATAAGGCGTATTGGGCAATCAAAAAGCTGAATTTCAATATGGCCAAAGCCGGTGCTCGCCGCAAGCTGCAGTTGACAGAGGTTGAGGAGTTGAGGTACAATGCTTACGATTATTCTAGTGCTTACAAATCTAAAATCAAAGTTAAGCATGATAAGAAACTTGTGATTAAAAACTTAGTGCCCGGTCAAAAAGTGTTGTTGTATAATACTCGTTTGCATCTTCATCCTGGTAAATTAAGGTCCCGTCGGGCCGGCCCTTATGTGATACGAACTGTTTTCCCTCATGGGGCAATTGAGATTGAAAGCATGCAAAACGGTTCTACTTTTAAAGTTAACGGCCAGAGACTTAAGCCTTTTCTAGGTGGTTTTGAAGTTGGTGAACCTGATGAAGATTTGGCCGATCCAGTTTACGCGGATGGCCGTTAGTTTAGTTTGTGTGACTTATATTTGCACGGGGAGCGAAAGCGTAACCGCTGAACTTAACTGTTTGTCGGACCCGGCCCCTTGACTTAATTGTATGGGGTACCCTCCATTGACTTGGGTATATGTAGCTTCGCACGCCGCTACTAAAATAAGGATCGTGTGCCCAACTTCGGTTCGAAGGGCAATTCTTTTTAATATCAGTGACATAGGGCTTTCATTAGCTCTTCTGATAGGAGTAATTCACCGTGCACCACTCACGTCTACCAGATTAGCCCCATCGGGGGCGGTATAGATCATAGGTTAGGCCTTGGTAATCCCGTGCTCCATAACCGCACTTGGCTCTATCTTGTGCCTGCCTAGTTACGATCTTAGGGGACGCTGGACTTAATTGTTTGGCGGAGTCCAGCGGTGACTTGGACGCTCCGAGCTCTGATATTAACTCTATGCATGTTTGTACATATTGTATATATTGTCTATTTTGTATATAGTTCTTTCTTTGTTCTGTTTGTTTTCTTTGTTTCGGGATTTTTTCACTAAGAGATTTCACCAATGCATCGTTGCATCGGGCTTTTATTAGCCATTCCTTGTGGTAGTTTACCGTTAATGATCCGTGCTCTCCGAAATTGTCCCTATCGGTGGCAACTTAGGTCTGTGGGTGAGTTTTGCTTTTGACCTTTTGTCTCACTTTGTTTCGACCAAGGGAACGCTGGGCTTCATTGCTTGGCGAGGTCAAACGGTTGATTTTACCACGGGCATGATGTAACATACTTGACGGTCTAGTATAGCCACCCGAGTTTTATCTCTTCGGTGAGACTCGGGAAGAAAAGTATGACTCGTAAGATTGAGTGAAAATCGAGTGGTGTTCTTTGTTGTTTTTCTGTTTATATGTTTGTTGGCGCCCGGATAACACGAGCTGGGCGGTTCTAATGTCATTTGCCTGCTGGTAGGTCTTTCGTACAATTCCGCTTCTGCAGGGTTAACATGCTACCACACCAGCCTTGGTGGTTTGGGTCTACCGTTGGAGTGATTGAGGCATTCAGGAGCCCTAAGCACGGGTGCGATTACGTGTCGCGGTTGTTAGTCCGAAAAGCTTTGGCCATGGCCCTGTGTGACTAGCTGGTGGTTCCGGCCGAAGGAGTGAAGCCCTGGAAGCACATAACTCCGGATCGAAGTGGGCAATGGCAGAAATCCTCCAACTTGGTCGAGGTATAAGGGGGTTGACATTCCCCCGTGGGTAACATCTTTTCTCCCTTTCCCTCTCAATACTGTTGTTCTCCATGCTATGAGGGCATAGCATATCTTAAGTTGGGGGGAGGGATATATCTGTGATATATTTTTGTTTTTTTCTTGTTTTCTGTATATATTTTTTCGTTTTTAGGTTTGTAACCCTTCCGTTATTACAAATTTAGTGGATTGAAGCAACTTGGCACATGCTTTGTGTTTCTTAATTGGCAAGTGTTCGTGGTTCATGTTTCGTGTAGTGCGTCCATTTTAACTCATTGGCATGTTAAGGAATGAGCAATTAGGCGTTAAGTATGTTTTGAGCAAGTTTTACCCATATCCCGTTCTTTTTCTTAATTCGTTCGTAGTTTAGGTTATTCATCTTATGTCATGCCTAAGTGTGCTTAATATCATTGTTGAATCGTTTCGGAATCTATGACGTACTTAGGGGATGATACAAGGCATTATTTCTTTGACCAAACCACAAAGTGTCCCCTTGTCCTATCTTGTATCCTAGTCCGTGTCCTACCGTTTATTCAATGAACTTAGGGAACCGGAGTAAGGAGGGTTGACGGGAATGGTATTCGGATGCTCTGAGGTGTTCGGAGGATGTTTGGAAGGAGTTGGAAATCATCGGGGGTCAAATTGATGAAGTGTACAAAATTTCAGTTTTTACAGTCCATGAACCGGTACGACCAAATCATGTACCGGTTCATGCTCGGCAGAAATTTCAAGAATTCAGGAAGTTCTGGGCCATGAACCGGTACGACCAAAACCATGTACCGGTTCATGGAGCCCAGATTTTGAAAATTTCGGGGGTCCCTCTTCTCTCTCCTACCCCACTATATAAACTGAAACTCACCTTTTCACATACCCCACAACCCTCAAAACAGAGCCCTAACCGTTTTCTCCCTTTTTCTCTCTCAAAACCTCACCAAATCAACCCAAATCACTCTCAAACCTTCACCAATCTTCACCATTTCATGGATTCTTGAAGATTCAAGGAGGATTTCAAAGGTTTTCAAGGTTTTCAAGTGTGGGTTTCTCTCTCTCCAATCCAAAATTGGTTTTAAGACAAGGTAATTCGAAATTTCCCTCTTTCCCTTGAGTTCTTGGGTCAAGCATTGAGTTAATCCACCAAATTGAAGGGTTTCCAAGTTGCATTGTTAGTTTTTGGCAAGATTTGAACCTTGGATCCCCAAAAATCAACAGGGATCCGAAAATTTCTCTTTCCTACCCCCAAATCCGAAATTTCCCATAAACCCCTACCCTTAATTTTGAACCCCCTGCTGTGAGGATTGCATTTGAGAGTTGGATTGTGATTAGTGGGCTGTTATTGTGCTGTTATTGCCTGCAGGTGGTTGTTTGAACTGTAGTTTGGGGGGTTGCTCTGTTTTCCTCTGTTTTTGCTCTGTTTTGGAAGTTAACTTTGAAAGATGGGGAGAACTAAAAAGGTTCCGGGTGATGCAACGGTTTCTATTGATGCTACAACCGGGAAAACATCCTATTACAAACGAGCTGACCCCGAGAAACAAGCTGAGCAGGCCGAAAGGCAAGAGGAGGAGAATAGGAAGAGAAAGAGAGAGAAAAAAGATGAGGCGAGAAAGAAATGGGAGAAGGAATTGAGGGGTCGGAATTACACCTGCGAGCGGCAGGTGGATCGTGTTAAGATTGGTAATCATCCTATCATCGAGCTCATCATTGAAAGGGGTTTACGGTTTTTCTTTAAACCAGTTCCTGGTTATAAGCCGAAGATAGTCTATGATTTTTATTTAAATATGGACATAGATGAAAAGGATCAGAAAATCACTTCTCAAATGGGAAAGAAGACCGTAATTGTAACCCCTGACACTATTGCTAAGTATCTGGACGACTATCAGCGGCCCCGTTTTGGTACCACTACTTACCCTGCCTTGAATTGGTCTAAACCCGAGGAGGAGATTTGTAATGCCTTGACCGATAAGCCACTGAAAGTTGATCGATTTGTCAATGGGAAACTTTTTGAGAAATACCGGGTGATTAATAAGGTGGTTCATTACAACTTATGTCCCCACGGTTCGGAGAAGAGACCGAGGAAGGAGGATGCGGAGGTACTTTTTGTTTTTGGGTCGAGTGAGGAGGTTGTGGACTGGGCCTTGATGATATGGAGGTCAATGGTGATGTTTAGGAAGCGGGCGGCCCCGTACAAGCCTAATTTTCCGTTTCCGGCCATGGTGACGGCTCTTTGTGGTGCTCAGGGGGTTATGTCTCCGGAGAGACTCTTTCCCGGAATGCCCGGTCCGATTACGGGTAGTTCTGTCGAGAAGAGTAAGGCTTTGTCTCAGCCATAGTTGGCCAATTCTTTTGGTTTTCCTGAGCCTACTGCTAGAACCCCGACGGGGAGGATTGAGGAGTATGTGAGAGGCATGGCTACTCAAATTCAGACTATGGAAGCACGGCAGTTGAGGCAGGAGACTCAGTTACGTCGCACGAGGAGGGACCTTTCGGTTGTTAAGAAGGTAGCATTGTGGATTGCAGCGAGATGTGGTAAGGAGGGTGATGTCTATGTGCCTGACGAGGCGGATTTGCGAGAGTCTACCCCCGAAGTGTCGGTGGATGTACCGGGAGTTGGAACTAGCGGCGGTGGTGGTGAGTCTAGTGCAAGACGGAAGGGAAAGGAACATGTGATTGGGGACGACGATGATTATGAGGAGGACGAGGAGGATGAAAGTGAGGACTAGTGTCGGTGGTTTCAGTTTTTGTAAAGCCCTCAACTTGGTCGGGGTGCAAGGTGGTTGACAGCCCACCTGTTCTATCTTGTTTTCAGTTTTTAGTGTCGCTTTGTACATAGTTTTAGGAAGCTTTTGTTGGGGCCGGCATGTGGCCTTTTTGACTTGGTAGTTAGTGTTGGTGGCGGCCAAGGGTAGTTAAACCAAGCTCGGTTATGGTCGCCACCGTTTTGTTAACCGTTCTTTCTTCAACCAAGGTCATTATAAGCCAAGAAAGTCATTTGTTGATCGTTCGTATGTCTTGATTCCGGTTTGATTCAATTCTTGTTTGTTGGCATGTTTAGTTTGTGGCATATTTCTTTCTTTTTGGTTTTTAGTTGGTATATAGTGTAGCTTTCTTTCTCCGGTGCTCTCCACATATAAGGCTTGGAATTTTTGTTCACCGAGCCTAGCTTCGAGCACCTTTTTGTGGGATATGGCTGCTTTTGTGTAAGATTTTTGGCCGTGTCGTATCCTCTTTTTGATCTTGGATACGCACGTTGTATGCTTGTTATTTACGTATTTAGTGTTTAGTTGCTCGTCTATTAACATGCTACAAGTTATTCTGGATTTAAATGGTTAATTTTTGAACTCTTGCAAAATAGGGTTGTTCGAGCATGTGCCGTAGTTGTTTTTCCGGAAGGCTTACTTAGTTTCCTTTTAGTTGGTTGTTTTTGGTTGCTAGGGGCTAGCAACGTTTAAGTTGGGGGGCGTGATCCACACCCAAGATTGTATAATCTTGGGGGCTTTTAGCTTATTATTTGCAGCGTTTCGTTCCCTTTTATTCATTTTTATCCCATTTTGCGCGTAAGGTTTCGTTTTGATGTTTTCAGGTAAAACGTGGTAATTTCGGTGCTTTTGAACGACAAGGATTCCTCTCGGAAGAATTCCAGTATTCGAGGCCACGTGGCAGTGCCCCGTCAAGTCCCGTCGGGTGATTTTTGGAGAGCCAAGGAAGCGTCGGGCCGTTGCTAGGCCGTTGGATCAAGGCAGAGGAAAAATTAGTTTTCTGCCAGTCATGAACCGGTACGACCAAAACCATGTACCGGTTCATGGGCCTCAGAACTTGAAGATTGGAAGATTTACAAAGGCCATGAACCGGTATGACCAAAACCATGTACCGGTTCATGATGTGATTTTTCTGTCCGATCTTGGCTACTTTTTCACTTTTTGCTTTTGGGATATTTTGTTTTGTCTCTACTTTTGGGATATTTGTAGAGAGAAAAAGATCTCTTTAAGTCTTCTCCTCCTCTCTCTCTCCCTCATAACTCCACTTTGTCTCTCTCTCTTAATTTCTAGTCATTTTTGGTTCTTCCTCCATTGAAGCCCTTTTCAAGCTTTTCAAGCTTCCTTTTCACTTGTAAGTTGTTAGCTTTTGTCTTTTTCTCGTGTATTAAAGTTGTAGCTACGGTTAAGATTGTTATTAATATCAAGTTTATTTTCGAATCCATCGGTTAAAAGTTATGTCTCGTTTTTATGCTTTATCTTGTGCTTTAGCTATGTGTGAGTAGTTATTTGGCTAAGTCTCGGGATAATCTTTCCCGAGGACTTAGGTTGTTATTTGGTTTTCGAGCCATCGGGCTTTAAATCATGATTTTCCGGAATAGAGCTTTATTTGCATTTTCGGTCTAAACTAGGGGTGTTAACCCCTTGGTAAGGAGCTTAGTCAAGCGGTCTTGGCAAGTGACTCACCGAGGCCTAGTAGCCTCCTTTGTGTTCGATAAATATTAAAAACAAGTTGGTTCGCCTCCGGGAAATCACATCTTTCATTAAACGTAGTCATTAAAGTTAAATCCTCCGGGCGTGAGCGCGCGGTCGTGACTCTCGCCTGAGTTATAATCGAGAACCGGTAACGGCCTTTATCAAGGGTTAGAAGACCCCGAGACTTGCCTCGTTGAGTTAATCGAGCGTTAATCTAGTTTTCGTTTAAGTCGTCTCTTTTTAAAGCAAAACCAAGTTAGCCGTCTTCAAGGCCAAAATCCGTTACTTACAAAACCTACAATCCGAATCAAGCTAGAATCGAATTCTCTGTGGGAACGATCCCGGATTTCCGGATACTATGCTACCGATGACCTAGCCCTACGCTTCGGGTATCTATCAACCTCTTATTGGAAAGCAAGGTCGGGAAGTAAGCAGTGGTTAGCTACCGAAATTAATTACTTTATTCTATTCGAACCAGAAATATCGAAAAACTGGGTTTCGTAAACTCAGACGCCACAACAACAAAGCAGAGGCCATTGTAAACAGAAAAACTTACCTCCTCACGCGGCTTCCAAGATACAATGTCCGTCACAGTATCTTTCTTCTCCTCTGCCATCATATGGTTGCCAATAGAATTTGATTCAATTTCAAAATTCAAACCTACAAGTGGATCAAAAAATGGAATATCAATGGAAGGACTTGAACCTTCCATTGATACAATATTTGGCCCTTACTCCTCCTCCATTGGAAAATTTGAGAGATAGGAGAAAAGAGAATGATGATTTAGAGAGAGAGAGAGGAGAAGAGAAGATGAAGAACATGAGAAGAGAAGATGAAGAACAGGAGGTCGGGGTCGCCTGGTGTGTGTGTTTTTTTTTAAACGTGAATGATGATTTTTGAGGGGGATGAAGATAATTTAGGGGTTTTGGTCATAAGGGCATGTAGGTCATTTCATGTATAGGTATAAGGGTAAGTAGGTCATTTTGCATTAGGGGGTCATGTTTTAATTAGTTGGAAATTTTTAACGGGCTAATGGAGAAAATACAGGGCTGCGAATAGTCGCCCCAAAAAAAAGAAGAATTCCAACTGTTATGAACATTGAATTTAAAGAGAAGGGAAAATGACGGCCAATGACGTGTTTTGATGATTAATACCCGCTAAGAAATTTTTAACATTATCAAATGTTCATGTCCTTGGCGGTTATTAATTATCAAAACACGTCATGAGCTGTCATTTTCCCTAAAGAGAACGGGTTCGCGCAATATTTGTAAAAAAAAAATTGACGCATGGGTTCGTTTATTTTTCACTTCTAGACATCACAGCTAACATATCAAGATATTAATATACTTAGGGAGAAGTAGGAGAGGGATTTTAAAATCTCGAATTCGGCCAAAAAATGCGGCGAACGATTTTGTTAAATTTTGGGTCAAACGGAGAAGATGACCGGAATGGAGAGCTTCGGGAGTGACTTCGGACGAGTGGGTAACGTTACTGAGATGTTTGGGATTCGGGAACTTGGGGAATGAAGTGTGAACCAAATTTAGGTCCGGTTGAGTGTGAACCCGAAACCCACTTTTCTCCTTCTGACTTAAACCTCAATGGACAGAATTTTCCGAGCTTTCTCTTTCCTTTTTTTTTTTTTTTTTCTTCTCTACAATTTCAATGGTGCTTGGGTGTGTTGGGGTGTCCTAAATTCTGGAGAGAGAAAGGTATTTATAGAGATGAGGTGGAGTGGAGCGCAAGGAGGAGGATAAAGGGATAGTTTGGCTTGGTGTGGGGAACAAGTAATGAGAGAGAGAGAGAGAGAGAGAGAGAGAGAGAGAGAGAGAGAGAGAGAGGAGGAGGAGGAGGAGGATAAGGGGGATGGTTTGGCTTGGCGTGGAGAGAGAGAGGGAGAGAGATGAGGAAGTCGGTTGAGGGAGACAATATCCCATAATTTTAAAAAAAAACCTATTGGTATACATATATCTCCACGTATATACATATATAAATACTAGGTTTAGATGAATATATGCATGTGTATTTAAATTATTCTCAGGTTAGTCTAATTACGACATTAATTTAAATAATTTCATAAAATTTGGGATAAATATATACTCCCTCCATCCCTTATTTAGAGTCCAGTATTCCATTTTGAGCTGTCCCTTAATAAGTGTCCACTTTGTAAAGTTATGAGGTAAAAGTTGGTCCATTGTCTATTTTATCCCTAAAAGTATATTTCATTTTGAAAAGTTAGTGAGTAGAAGTGTAATGATGATAAGTAAGTAGGAAAAGTGGAGAAAAAAGTTGATGTGAAAGGTGTAATGATGATGTCTTTTTAATAAGTTGGAGTTACGAAGTAATACACTTAAAAAGGGACGGAGGGAGTATAGTTTTATTCAAAAAATTTAGGGCCAAAATTAAGGTCATTACATTGAGGGCAGCCTAAAAGACTCGGTGTATTTAGGGTGGCCAAGCAGTACCTCAGGGGTAGTCTGGCAAGACCTCAGGTATAAGTGAAATTCTGAGTTTGAAATCTGATGAATACTTCAGTGTTGGAACGATTATAAAAGTTGAGATTATAGAATTTACTTAAGTTGATGGTTAGATAATGAAACAAATTTTGTGCTCTTAAATTCTTACCTCATATATTATAAATGTAATTACTTGTAGAGTAACGGCCCGTTTGGATGGAGGATTTGTTTTGAGTGGATATAGAATTAGGGTGGATTTGAAGGTGAATATATAAGGAGGGGTGATGTGTTAAGAAGGGTGACCCCACCTCTTAGGAAGGGTGGATTTGTAATGAGGTGTTTGGATAATTTTTTGAGATGGGAGATTTGGAGGGTGGATATGATAGCACAAGGTGTGAAATGACTTAATTGCCCCCACTTTGAATTTTTAATGTTCAAAATTGGTTTATTTCATATTAATTAAAATAAATAGATATTACCATTAATTTTAGAATAAAATAATTTCATTTTAGAATACAAAATGTTTAACCTTAATTTTATTTTAGAAAATATTTTTTCCGACACAAGTTAAAAGTAAACCATAATTTATATTAGAAACAATATTAATTATCGAAAAAAATTTAAAAATGTAATTGGAAAGTGAGGAAGAGTTATATGTGTATATACGTAATTGGAACTATACATAACCCCATCCTCTGAAACCCACTGGTCCTTCACCCAACCCCGATGCTCTGCAACCCATTGTCTTCTCCAACCACCACCGTCGCCGCCGTCGTTGATCATCTCCCCTCCGACCGTAAGTCTCTCTCTCTCTCTCCCTCTCCCTCTCTCTCTCCAGATCTGTTGTGTTAAAAGGGCATGTTAGTCTTTGGGCTCCCGAAACAACGATAGGGGGTACCCTGTCGGTGGCTAATCCACCCGCAGGCGGATTTGTAATCCCATCTTGCCCAAATCTAGGAACAAATCCAGGTATGATTTTGGCCTCCCAAACACCGGATTTAAGTGGGACTAGGGCTCCAAATCCGGGCACGTACAAATCCAGGGGCCAAATCCGGCTTCAAAACAGGCCGTAAGGGTTAATGGGTAAGATTTATCCACTGAGTGTCAAAACTCATTTTAGTGTCGTTTGGCCTGGCGTTTCATGTCAGGTATTTAGGAGACCAGAGGCGGTCCGCACTTTCAGGAAGAGGACTCGGTTGTTGAGACTGAGTAAGAAGAAGCTTGGAATCCGTATCAGAATTAGAGTCATGTTCTGTCCTTTTATTACTAATAGTAATGTCAGACTTCTGTACCCGTACCCTTAGATGCTCTGATTTATTTTTAGTATTGAATTTCAGGTTCCAAGAAATGTAATCTTAAATGATTAACTTCTTTTGTAAGACTCAAATTATACTCCCTCCGCCCCTTTATTACAGTTCAGTATTCCATTTTGGGCTGTCCCTTAATAAGTGTCCATTTTGTAAAGTTAGTGGGTAAAAGTTGGTGAATTATCTATTTTGTCCCTAAAAGTAGATTCCATTTTGAAAAATTAGTGAGTAAAAGTGTAATGATGATGGGTAAGTAGGGAAAGTGGAGGAAAAAATTGATGTGAAAGGTATAATGATGATGCCTTTTTAATAAGTTGGAGTTACGAAACATGACATTTAAAAAGGGACGGAGGGAGTATTTATCATTAATTCGAATTTTAAAACTTCCGCTGCTAAACTCTGTTTTGAAGATTAGTTAACCCAAAATTATTTTAAATTTTTTAAATCAATGGGAAATGATTTAATTAACATTTCCCAAAATCAGGGCGTTACAAACAATAATTGGATCTTAATGGATTGATCGAAGTAAATTACTCGTACTTTATTTTGGGATGAAAGACAACAGTAGAGGTAATTGCTTTCAA
Organism: Rhododendron griersonianum; assembly: GCA_018127125.1. Lineage (NCBI taxonomy): Eukaryota > Viridiplantae > Streptophyta > Magnoliopsida > Ericales > Ericaceae > Rhododendron > Rhododendron griersonianum. Next base: position 13,088,841 of record CM030789.1, read on the forward strand.
AAAAGGTAGAGGCAATGAATGTGATTTAGATTCGTTTGGTTCATGTTCATTACAAGAAGCTCCAAAGAGAAAACAATGCTAATAAACAGGCTATGCTGACTTGAAATGTGCCCATCAAATTCATATTTGTCCGATCTTCCTCGCCGTGTGCTATTCTTTCCGATCGTCCTGTAGTTTCATCGATGTTATTAGGCCGGCCACGTTCTTGTCGTTCTGGGCCACTACAACAAAAAGGACATTTTGAGGCAGTCAAAAGTGCCCCAACAGGATAACTTATGGGGCATTTCAGTTAATAGGGCAGTACAATGAAGTGCCTCATGTATCAATGCAGCTATAGGTAAAAGTGCCGCGTAATCAACCTATTGTGACATTTAGAAGTGCTGATATAGCCTATTTGATGAGGCAATTGGAAGTGCCTCAATAGATTTAATACTGCGGCAATTGAAAGTGCCTTGGTAGATTTGATATTGGGGCAGTTTCAAGTGCCCCAAATGAAACTGCCCCAAAAGGGTTTTTTGGTTTAAAAAAGAATGGCAATTCATTGCCAAATTTTAAGCATTCAAACATCTGGTCTATATTCGCACCAAATTTTAAGCATTCAAACATCCATAGTCTATATCCGCACCAAATGAGAACATCCCACAAATTTTAAGCATTTAAACATCCATAATCTATATTCGCACCAGAGGAGAATATCCATTTATTACTAGTGAAGAGTTCAGTACAAGAAGTTCTACAAGCCAAGATACAGAAAGCTCTAATACAATACATGGCCAAAACACAAGAAACCAGATTGCATGTAGAGCAACGTTAACAACAACAAACAGCTTCAACCAAAATAAAAAATGAGTAGATCATCGACGACAGCTGAGACTGCAAAAATTTGTCAATGATAGATGCAACTTTCGTGTTAGTAAAACATATTGACATCTAACAGCTAGCATTAGAGTAAAAAAAAACTAGCATTGGACATACCAGTACCTTTGCCACGTAGGATATCAAACATCCTGCATCATGTAGAAAAGGAAATACAAGGTATGATTAATAGAAGAATATATATACCAGAGTTTCAACCACAAATATCATTGAATATCTAGCATCACCTGGAAAAGGAATGACAAAGTATGATCAAACGATATGATTAAGTGTGCGTCTGCTTTAGAACTAAAACTGAGATGGCCGTGGTGGCAAGGACGGAATCAAGATTTTACCCTAGTAGTGGCGAAATATATACTAAAAAAATCTAGTGGTGGCGAGACTATATAAGTTGGGCATAATTTTTTTTTTACATATAATAATTGCATTTTCTAAAATTCTTGTCGTGGCGGTTGCCGCCACTAGACCCCCTGGTCCCATCCTTGCGTGGTGGGTTTAGTATGAACTTACTGGGACAACTATGTTGACAAGTCTCATTCTCTGTACTTCTGAAGCAGTGTAAAACCTTGCCATAAACCACATTTCACATGCATTTTTAGGCCCTACCTATAATACAAGAGTTAAAATTTACAGTTAAAATGCAAACTTAGATGAAAACATTCTTGTTGCATCATTATAGGACTAAGTAGCTAGTGGCAATAGAAGATGAGGTTAAGTTGTGAAAACCTCATACGTACTTCATTACCTTACAAATATAGGTTCGGCACATGCAAAATAAATAATCTCTCCCCTCAAAACTTAACAAACTGGACATGATGGACTTCCGTAGCCATTCTGACCTTTGGACCCGTTTGATAGAAAATAGCATTATCTGCTGCTTTTCTAGAGAAACAGTGAGAACAAAACCCGGCAATATAGTAGTAGTTGGCCTTCTCAGCTGTCCAATAACATCATGTTAGCATAAAAGTATATACAAGCAAAGTTACCTTGAGCTAATACCTAATACCCAATTTTCTGGTCTCTTCAACTGTTCAGATTTGTAGCAATTTGCAGCAGACAAGTTAGCAATAAGTGATCTGCATCAGTATTTAACAAAATGTTTGTTTGAATAGCCACCGGCTACATAAAAGATTCAGGAAAACCAGTCTGATTTTGTAAAAGGCGAAGGACATATAGCCCATTGCCCGAATGATAACCCTCCTGACGAGGGCGTAGTTTCTTGAGAAAATTTGCTGTAATCCAAATTGTTAGAAGCGTTAGTAGAATATGTGTAGAATATGTGGTTTGTCCCACATCGCCTATCTAATGTACATGTAACTCTCCAGAGTAATATAAATATATGTGTGTGTGTGTTAGGGTGATTAAAATACCCGATACACTTCTTTCTCTCTCTCTAACAACACAAATGACTACTATGCTAATGGCATGACAATAGTAATTAAAACCGGGGTTTATGAGAAATGCATGGGTAGTCACTTTTGTCGTGGTTCCAATTAAAAAGCATTAGATGTGGCCAAGAGATTTATGCAACCATCATCGCCTCTCGTATTTCTTCGCTCTTCCTGAATCTTCCTGGCTGATGCCTCCACAGAGCGACAGCTCCTCCTTACCTCAATTTCGCGAAGTTCATTCAGATTAGCAAAATCGTTTGGGATCCGCTCCAGATATTTGCAATGTTTAACCACCAAGACCTCAAGTCTCGGAAATTGGTCTTCGGAAGCATTCCATTCTTCGATGTCCAGACCTTGTAACCTCAAGTACTTGAGTTGAGAGAACTCCACCTCAAGTTCAATTGCGTTCCAAATTTGTCCCTGACAGGCCCGCGTTGATAATTTGAGAATCTCAAGGCTTGGCAAGGTTTGGAGGATTGATAGGTCCTCCCACTTTAAGCACGTATTTTCCAAAGTTAACTGTGTAATAGTCGGAGGAAACTTCAATACTGGCAGAAGGGTAGTTGTGTTGGTCGGAGCGAAGTCCTGGTGGAAACTGAGTGTCTTAAGACATTTCAAGAACTCTAGATCAGGGAGAACCAAAACAAGATCACTGAATATTAGTTCTCCACAAAATCCAAGCTTCCTAAGATTGGGAGTCATTACCAAGAAATTTCGGCACTTTTCACAAGGACATATTGGATGCAAGGTCTGTAGGCTATCCAACTTGGACCAACGGTCAAAACCAATTCCAGATGCTATGTCAGGATAAAGGCAGCTAAAATGATATTGGAATACCCCTCTTTTAGCATATAGATGCCTCAACTTAACCATCTTAAATATATAGCGAGGCAACAGAATGGTTTTCCAAAACCGAGCTTGGAGGTTAACGGTTTCTAGGTTGAAGAGGTAGGAAAATGGCCATACAATGTCCGATGTGTCATTTGGTAACTGAAGTGCCAAGTATCTCAAATGAACAAGATGTCCTCTTCCTATTTTTCCTGGGCATTCAGCAGAGATAAAACATAACACCCTGAGAAGTTCAAAGTTTTTAACAAAGAATGACAGATTTGTTTCAAACGATAAATGAGTGGAGTTTTGCAAGCTTGGGCACAGAAAAGAACGAAGGTTTCGAGTATAAGGCCTTAAGGAAAATGCACGAAAGAATTGGCTGCCAATGAAGAGGCGACGATGCTTAGTTGCAGCAGAAGATGAAAATGTATTATGCCTGTAAATTGGCACAAGGAAATTATCCTCCTTGGCTTTTTTCAAGCATAATTCACGGAGAAGATCATGGATACGACATGCTTTAATTCCTCCAAAGGACCTTTTCCTAGCTACCATTACGAGACTTCTATCAATAAGACTGCTTAAGTAATCTTTTGCTATGTCCTCCAAGCTTTTATCACCTTCACTTTGCTGAATAAATCCCTCTGCAATCCATAACCATATCAACTCGCGTACGAAGATTTCAGAATCTTCGGGGAATCCTCCAATATAAACGAAACACGCTTTCAAATGAAGAGGCAGGTGATTGTAACTAAGTTCTAGTTTCTCCATGCAGCCGTCCTGGTTTTTGGCAATGATCGAACTTAAACTTTTGAAAACTTCCTCCCACATGTCAAGTGTCTTGTCTTCCACCGCCAGAATGCCAGCTATTGCGACAATCGCGAGTGGTAGTCCTTCACATTTTTCTGCTATATGCTCACCAACGCCAACCAACTTCGGTGGGCAACATTTCTTCCCGAATACCTGTTTAATATATATTTTCAATATTAGATGTCTATAATTGTAATTGCATAAAACTTGAACCAAGTAATAGGGGTTTAATTAACAGTTCGTATGACAAGAATAAGAAATATATAAAATAGAAATTCTTGAAAAATACAAGGATGCATATGTTCAAATCACTATGTTTAGTTATACTACATATACTAATTTAATATTATTATTTATTGAAACAAATACCTTTTTTTGTAACAACTCCCAACTGCAACTTTTTGATAAGGGAGCCAAACGATGAGGGACGCAGTAGATGCTATTAGGTTCAACACGTACTCTACTAGTGAACAATACTTTACTGCCATTGCACTCCTTAGGGAGTGATCTTTGGATATCATTCCAGGCTTCATTGCCCCATATGTCATCCATGACAATGAGATATTTCTTACCCTTCAAGAATTTGAGCATCTCTTCTCCCAATTTATCCTCACTACTTTTCTCGTAATCTCCATTTTTGTTTGGGGAAACTAATCCCAAAATACGAATCAACAAATTCTTCTTCATAGCCTTATTATAATCTTGAGAAATATTGACCCATGCACGAATTTCAAAGGTATGTGACGTCCAAGGATGATCATACACTTCTCTAGCCAAAGTGGTTTTGCCGCCTCCAGCTGCACCGACGATTGATATTATCTCCAGCCGTCCACCATCTCTACTGTCGCTAAGCTTTCCTATTAATGTCTCTACCTCCTCCTTGAAACCAACCACCACTTTCTCATCTGCCACTTTGGATGTGTTGCTCCCTCCTGATGAACTTGAATATCCTGCTGGGAAATAAAAAGAAGGGTTATGATCAAGGACGACGGAGCCAAAAGTTACATGAGGATCCTGTTGTTTTAATTTATTATTTTACATATATTTTATTTGATTTGACATTGATGAATTTTAATCACTTAACTTGATGTGGGACGAGTTGAAAACCTAATTGACTTAGTCTCCTATTTTTACTCAAACAAATCAAACGACTATCCTTCTAGTACTCCTATAACAGTTGCAAAATAATAGGATTGGTTTGTAAGAGCATCTTCAACCCTTGACTTCATATTGGACATGTCAAACTTTTTTTTGAAGGCTTATGAGTCATTTGGCATCTCTGATTTGACATCAAAACCTCATCTCCAACCCTTATGTCAAATTCTATTTATTTGACATCAAGCTATATCCCTCTCCAACCCTTAATGTCAACCCTTACAGAAAAAAAAAATAATACAGCTCAAACTTTGAAAGGAGAAAAATTCAAACGGCACATTTTCAAAATCATAACCGTCAGTTTTTGAAATTTGGCATGTGTGTTCATCCATGTCAAAAATTGGCATGCTTCCTCCCCCCTTCATCCATGTCAAAAGCCACATAAGTTTAATTTGGCCTAACATAAGACATCTGGGTTGGTTCGTGAATTAGTGTCAAATTTGAACGTTATAACCTTCACATCACATTGGAGATGCTCACATAACAACCCAGTGGTCTAAGACTTTGATTATAATGTTATTGCTTATATATATGAGTGAGTAAGTTTTTCTCAAGTACCAGATCTCGTAAGTATACAAGCGGCCGCCTCATCTCTCACCAAATCCGCAGCAATGTGAAGAGCCGTTTTTCTGTCGTCATTGTTTGTAGCAACGTATGATCCATGTGCGTCTGGCTCTGGAAAAGAAGATCACAGAAATAGTAGCTGAAAAAAAGGAAATATATACTCTTTGTGGCTCAAAACACAAATGAACATACCGTCACCGATATGTAACGTGTTTACCCTAACCTTGTCCAACATACATTTACACACACAATAGGAGGTACTAGTTGAGTAGTTGTTTTCCATTAAAATATAAACCACTACCAACTAAACTAATAGCTTCATTCCCATTCATTGACTTCTTTATCACAGTATTTACTCCTCTTATTCTTCCTTCACACACGACGTCTCCTTTGCTCTATTATATACTCTTAATCACTGTTTTATGTATGGCTCAGATTCTATCATAACTTTTGTATATATTTGCTGATGGATTTCATACAATTTTGAGTGTCAGGTAACTACACCGTTCGTGAGTTTAATTCGATGCACAGAAGAGAATTTGAAGGTCGTTATATTTTCAGAAAAAAGCACTATCCAACCCTGTGCAGAAGGGGGTGTATCCTTCCTAAACCACAGGATTTTATATTCCTTCCTCTATCTATTTAATTTCGTGAATTTGACTGATTAATATTCCCTCCATCCCAATTTAATTGTTTCTGATTCTATTCTAACCGGCTAAAAAACTAGTTATCTCTTTAAATCCGTAATAAATTTCATATCTAACATGGATCTTGTCTGATAGATCTTGAATAGTTCTATAATACAATGTTATCGAAATCATATAAAACATGCATTATAAATTATAAGATATAATCAATTAAAAAGTGACACGAACTTTCAAAAAGGACATTTAAATTGGGATGGAGGGAGTATTACTTAGAATTATGATTAGCATAGATTCCTATCACAGATCTCATATCCCATTTTCCAGAGCTTGTCACTTAAGAAATTTGCTTTGCTTATATCATATTTATGCCATGATATTATCCTCTTAAGACCCCGAAATACTTGAAACTGAAAACATAAAACACTAACTAGTTTTTGAATATTAAAATACTGAAAAAATGTACCAATACCTTCACTTTTGAAAAAAGTGTGCTCGAGATTTCCACCGGCCACTTCATGAATCTGGTCTTTTTCAACCATATTCATGATCTGTTTCTGGGATAACACCGGCTTCTTCATTCGTGAATATGGAAAAAACAGTTTCATGATATTCTCTTTCTCGGATATCGCGACTTTGATCTGCCTCACCTGCTTCTTCACTTTTGAACGCTCGTTGCTGTTCTTCTCCATACCTAGGACTCGTTTCATATACTTTAACTTATCCTCAAGAGCTTCGATCTCATGACGAGGTTCCCTCGCGAGCAGCTTTCTGATATCCTCGAGCTTTATCCTCAAGAGCTTCGATCTCAAGACGAGGTTCTCTCTCTCTCTCTCCCTCTCCTCCATTAAGAGATTGATTAGGTAAAAGGAAGTTAGAGATCAGATAGAGGACGAGCAAATTAATGGAACAAGTCTAGAATTGTGGTCTCCCCTTTTTGGAGCTTGTGATCCAGTAGAGGCTAAAAGTAAAAGAATGACTTTCCTGTGATTGCACCAAATTTGATCATATTAAAAAAGAGAGCTGTTATTCACACAGACCTTTTTAAAATAGATCACACACAGATCACAATGTGGGGCTCATTACGGGTCCTATACAAACAATCGGATCCGTTCATTAGCTGTAAAATATTTTCTCAAGGGTCCCCTGAAAAAAATCAGCTTAATCTGATACCTATAGGTGCTCGATCCAATCTTTTAACTTTTCCTTTAGATTTCAAGATAATGAAAAATTAGATGATTGGATCGAGCACCCATAAGTATCAGATTGAGCTGATTTTTCGCGGGAACCCTTGAAAAAATATTTGACATTTAATGAACAGCTCGAATCGTTTGTGAACTGACTTTCTGATTAAAAAAACCTCGGTACGCCATTTGAATTTTCTGAAGTGATTTTGGGTGTTTTGTTAACGCCTCTAACGATATCGAACGAAGCTCATTTCTTACAAGGACCTTAAACGACATATTTGGAACAAAATGAGCGGCTCCGATCATCTTTGTACGACTCGAGGCGGGAGGAAAAGGGGTCTGTGCACAGCTTGCTGTGCATGTAGCTTTTCTGAGTGAAAAAATGTCCCAAAGGGACTTTGTTGTGTGTCATTTTTTTTCCCTCTTGCTTTTCTTTTCGTGCCAAGCTTACGAGAGAAAAGAATATCTCCCATTTGCACCTTCCCCCGATTTTCTTCTCCTTTTTGTGTCGTAATGTCATTTTGGTGTTCCACTTATCCTAAGGAATGTGTCAATGCCATTGAAATATCTCTCTCTCTCTCTCTCTCTTTGAATGTGACTCTTGGCTAAAGTCAATAGTGTTAGATATAGTTAGTGAAGTTTGAATTGTACTCAAATGCATGAAAGTATATGTGCTACTCCACTTTCCTGTGATTGGACCAAATTTGATCATATTAAAAAAGAGAGCTGCTACTCACACAGACCTTTTTAAAACAGATCACGATGTGGGGCCCATTACGGGTCCCACACAAACGATCGAATCCGTTCATTAGCTGTAAAATATTTTTTCAAGGGTCTCTTGAAAAAAATCAGCTTAATCTGATACGTATAGGTGCTCGATCCAATCTTTTAACTTTTCCTTTAGATTTCAAGATAATGAAAAATTAGATGATTGGATCGAGCACCCATAAGTATCGGATTGAGCTGATTTTTCGCGGGAGCTCTTGAAAAAATATTTTACATTTAATGAACAGATCGAATCATTTGTGAGGGATCCGGACTGAGCCCCGCATCATAATTTGTGCACAATCTATTTTAAAAAGGTCCGTGTGAACGTCTTTCTGATTAAAAAAACCTCCCATCTGAATTTTCTATATCTAACCCTTTGTCTCTACTCGTTGAATTTGTATATATTTTATATTTGCTCTACAAATTCAACTTTAGAATAATGCTTCATTTACATTTTACGGCATATTTGATGAAGCCCACATGGTCTACAGCTCAGCACCCCCACCAACAAATTGTAAATAATAACAGAATGAAGTTATATTGGAGGCCGCTCGCTGCGTCTGCTGTATCAATCTTGGGTAATTTTTTTTTGGCATAGTTGGATTTGTTGGGCAGGATTTGATATATTGAATGCGAGTCCAATATTTATTTGTGTGTACTTATCGTTCAAGTCGTGCCTAATATATTAGCTTTCAAATTCTTAATGAGTTAATTGAACACAAAATTAAGAATACCAATTTAGATTAACTCAAAAAATTGGGCCAAAAAAAAATATTGGCATACAAAGCATACCAATTTAGTGCATCAAATGGTGGTGGTGGTGGGCTCTCAAACGGGAAGAAATTAAATCAGCTTTGTAAAAAGCATACAAAGCATTGGGCCCTATGCTTGAAATTTGTAATTGGAGTGAGTCAGTCAATATTGTGGCAGTGCAGAAAACACGGAATGTGGCCCCAATCCTTCACTCCCCAATGGAAAAGTATTGGAAATTCAATGGGACATAAGGCAGGCACGACAGGGACCTAGCTCATTGATTTAATCAGAATTGTTCACTTTAATGAACCAATTCCTGCATAATATTCAGAAATCCTATAGGTACCGACTGCTCTTGTAGAGAAATCGTACCGACGGCCGCGCCGGGCCTTCTCTGGCCACCGGACGGCCGATCCGAGCCGTCCAAAAAATTTTAAAGAAAAAATTAGGAGGCCCTTCGCGAGAATCAACAGCATCCGATGTGTTGATTCCCGCACGAGCACCCTCGTTTTCTTTTGAAATTTTTTTGGACGGCTCGGATCGGCCGTCCGGTGGCCGGAGACAGCCCGGCGCGGCCGTCGGTACGATTTCTCTACGGTGACTATCGGTACGTGTAGCAGGACTCCATAATATTAACATGGTGGAAAGGAAAAACTATATAATTGAGGCGGATTTTTTTCTTCCCATTTTATTCTCTAAATCAGATTGTCCAATTTTCCAAAACATATTTGATGTAGTCTGATCAGTTCATTTTTATTTTATTTTTTTGTTTTGATTTGATTTTCTACATACTACAATTCAACGGGCAAAGAGAGGGAATTTGAACATTACACCGATAATTTACAAGAAAAATGACAAATGAAACAATGAAATTCTGTGTGCGTGTCCGAGGACAATATCAGTTGGGTATTTGAGCAATGTTTATATTGGCAGTTCTTTGATTAGTTTTTACTGTAAATGTAGTAAGCTAAGGTATGCGTACGAAGTGTTTGATGAAATGCCCGTAAGAAATGTAGTGTCATGGACGAAAATCATTGCCGGGTTTGGATGATTTTCCTGCTTCATATTGCATCGTTTCCTTAACTTCCAAACTTTGTAATCTGGTGGCAGGGACATATATACATATATATATATATATATATATATATAAACACACTTGCTCTCGAAATTCAACTTGGAATAATAACAGGTCAGCACCCCAAAAACTAAAGTAAATGTATAATAACAGCTCCACTAGCTATGATACATAAAATTGTCATTACAATGATGTAGCAGTGGTATTGTTATTATACTAATAAATTGTGTTCCCCAAATGTATATTTTTTGTTTTGTAAGTCCGAATGCCACCACACCGGCCTTCTGGTGAGCATATTTAATTATCTTATTATTGGGTAAATTTAACGAATACCCCCTCTATTATACTTAAACAACATTGACAACCCTCTTACTCTATAAAACCATGCTCCTCCTCTTTGCTTGGTGACTGAGTGGGAGTTCACTTGTTTTTTGAACAAGAAAAAAGCACTGATTTTATTAATTTTTGAAGATGAACACAAAGACTAAAATGACTCACAACACAAGAGTATCACGATATATAAAGAGCATACAACCTAACATTTTGAGGTCAATAATTAGTAAACTGTTAGTTGACCAAATGGAAGTAATATTTTTTTTTTGAAGTACCTAACATCACGAGAAATGCATTCACCTATACGAATACTACCCTTAATAAATAAATAGAAATTAATAAATTCACGATAACTCTCTCACCACCTCCACTCCTCTTTTCTCATATTACCACCATTCTAACCTAATGATAGTCTCCAATACCAACCCACCCAGCTTTTTTGTGATTACCACACCCCACGGCTTTGAAGAAGGCACCCTAACTTACGGTCCATTTGAATAATATTATTTATATATTTTGTCTTTTTTTCTTCAAATTTTTAGTTTTGTGTCAATTTCTTTTTTTTAATTAGTCATTTGTAACGAGGAGAGAAATTTAAAGAGTAAACAATTCGATCTGAAAATAAAATTTTCACTAAAGACAAAACTAATTCAAACCCAACAACTATTTTTCAGTATATTGTTATTTCTGAATTAATTTCTTTTAAGTTCTACTCATATTCTTGTATATTTCTAGCTCAAAATAAAAAATAAATCAAGTTAGTTGAAATTTGAGTTTAGGAAAATGATTTTTACACCTCATTTTTTCTACAAGTGCACACCAAATTTTGTGTTATAGTGGTTTTTTTTTTATTTTTTGGTGTATAATCTAAAGCACGTAAAGACAACTTAGAAGTCATCCACGAAAATGTGGAGTGCAAAAATAATTTTCTTCAGATGACTTTAACACTCTGTCAATGATTCAAAATTTTACGGGCCCAATCTTTCGGCTCCCCCATTCTCTTAGATCACCGGCCACATAGAAATGGATCTTTTTATGATACCACTGATAAGTACAGACCGGTAGATGGTAAATGGATCAATCACAGTCATTAAATGGGATGTGAGTGTGATGTCAATAGAATAGAGCGGGTGTAAGTGAAATTTATCCCGTTTTATTTGCACCTTTTTTTTTTTTTTACTTGACTTGAGCTTGAGAACTTGTTGAGACCAACTATTCAAGCGAAATCAGGTAGTAGGTGTAATATCCCAAAAATTTTATTAAATAAAAATTTCTTGATATTATTTCAAAAATTATTTTCCTTGTTAATAATCTATTTTATATAATTAGATTGAGTATTAGTTGATTAAATCCGTATCGAGCGTATTCATTTCCGCATAAAAATTTATTTTTGATCAACGAGATCTTATTTTCATAAACCGAGACCGCAATTAGTCTCAAAATATTTTATTTAGACTACTGTATTAATTTTGTAATTTTCCAAAACCGAAATCCGGACCGCGGTATGCCGCCTAACACGTTTCCGCACCCATGATAATAATTTCCCCTCCCATTTCTCTTCATCAGGCCCCAACCCCCATATCATTTCCAGCCCATCCCTCTGCCCCACCTTTATTCCTCCTTTTCCCCATTTTCCACCCTATATATCTTCTCCTGTACGCCTACCTCTAGAGATGCCCTTAACTGACTTCTGGGGAGAAAAACAAAAAAATGAGTCCAGTATGTACTACTACCATTAGCCCCCTTAACTGACTTTTGGGGAGAAAAACAATAAAGGAAGGGGGGGGGGGGCAGGCAGTAAGCACCAGCCATTTATTGGCATCAATTTTCTTAATACATACAACCTTGGACTTAAGGTTTCATTTTGCTGACACCAATTTTCTTAATACATTAGATTTAACTGCAGTGAAAAAAAAAAAAAAAACCTTCGTAACATCTCACAAACTCCATACAACCTTGGACTTGAAGGTTTCATTTTGCTGAAGCTATTACAGATAAGGGTTGAAGCTATACAACCTTTGACAATTTTTCAAAAGATACATCTTCTTCCCGTACAATTAAGGCTTGGAGCCCATAACATAACCAAATTGTAATTTTTTAGGGAGACTTGACTAGGACATGGCGAGGGTCAAATTGTAATTTTTTATAAATTTTTGGAGATCGAACTGTAATTTTTTATAATTTTTTGGGGATCAAACAGTTATTACTTAAATAAATAAACAAAATACAAACATGGCATGTTCCCCGCCGTGTCCGTGTCTCTAATTTTTTAGAATTTTCGTGTCCGTATCCGGATTTGTGCATCATAGTAAAAAAGGATAGACTTTATTAACCTTTGAAGATGAACACAAAGATTAAAAGGACGCACAACACAAGGACATCACGATAAGGAGCATACAACCTAACATCTTGAATCCATTATTAGTAAACTATTAGTCGACCAAATGGAAGTACATTTTTTGAAAGTACATAACATCAAGAGAAATGCATTCACCTATACGAACACTATATGAACACTACCCTTAGTTTACTAATACTAATTACAATAAATTGATAAATTCACGAAAACTCTCTCATCACCTCCTCTTCTCTTTTCTTTGGTATCACCACCATTCTAACCTAATGATAGTCTCCATCACCAACCCACCCAGCTTTTGTGTGATTACCACACCCCACGGGCCACGACTTTGAAGAAGGCACACTCACTTAGGCTCCATTTGGACAATATTATTTATTTTGTCTTTATTTCTTTAAACTGTTACTCCAATAGTTTCGTGTCAATTTCTTTTTTTAATTACTAGTAATTTGTACCGAGGAGAGAAATTCAAAAAGTAAACAATTTTATCTAAAATTAAAATTTTCACTAAAGACAAAACTAGCTAATTCAAACCCAACAACTTTTATTGCAGTATGTTGTCATTTCTAAATTTCTTTCAAGTTCTACTAAATTCTTTTATATTTCTAGCTCAAAATTAAAAAAAACGAAAAACAAATCAAGTTAGTTCAAACTTGAGTTCAAGAAATTGAGTTTTGCACCTCACTTTTTTACAGGTGCACGCCAAATTTTGTGTTATAGTGGTTTTTTTTGTGTGTGTATAATCTAAAGCACTGAAAGAAAACTTGGAAGTGCATCCATGAAAATGTGGAGTGCAAAAATTATTTTCCTTCGATGACTTAAACACTGTCAGTTATTCAAAATTATCGACATACAAGCCCAACCTTTTGGCTCCCCAATTCTCTCAAATCACCGCCACATAGAAACGGATCTTTTCATGATATCCATGGTAAATATAGACCGTTAGATTGTAAAATATAGATTTTTTGCGGGAGCCGTTGAAAAAATATTTACATTTAATGAACGGCTCGAATCGTTTGTGAGAAATCTGGAATGAGCCCCACATCATAATCTGTGCACAACCTATTTTAAAAAGGTCCGTGTGAACGGACTTTCTGATTAAAAAAACCTCGGTACGCGGTCTGAATTTTCTATATCTAACCCTTTGTCTCTACTCGTTGAATTTGTATATATTTTATATTTGCTCTACAAATTCAACTTTGGAATAATGCTTCATTTAAGCCTACGGCATATTTGATGAAGCCCACATGGTCCACAGCTCAGCACCCCCACCAACAAATTGTATATAATAACATAATGAAGTTATATTAATTGGAGACCGCGCGCTGCGTCTGTTCTATCAATCTTGGGTAATTGTTTTTCGCATAGTTGGATTTGTCAGGTAGGAGTTGATATATTGAATGCGAGTCCAATATTTATTTGTATGTGTTTATCGTTCAAACCGTGCCTAATATATTAGCTTTCAAATTCTTAGAGCATCCACAATGGGTGTGTTATATTTGTGTATTAAAATGTTTTTAAAAAAATGGGTCCCACAAGTATGTGTTAACTTAGAAGTGTGTTAGTATATATATGAGTACCTCAATGGGTTTGTTAGCAGTGTGTTAACTCTTTAAAATAATGTCAAAACAATGGCTATAATAAATAAATAAAAAAGTAGTGTGGGCATTTATGTTTTATGGTTAAAGTTTGAATTTATAGAGATGGGTCCCACTTATTGTTTGTTAGCTTGGTTGCCAAACTTAATAACCATGCTAACACACTACTAGATTTAGCTTACTCTAGCACACTCTAACACACATGCATTGTGGCACAAAAAATATAATTTTTTTTGTTAAGTCTTAACACATACAATTAACACATTAGTTAACAAACTCATTGCGGATGCTCTTAATGAGTTAATTGAACACAAAATTAAGAATACCAATTTAGATGAACTCAAAAAATTGGGCTAAAAAAAAAATATTGGCATACAAAGCATACCAATTTAGTGCATCAAATGGTGTTGGTGGTGGGCTCTCAAAAGGGAAGAAATTAAACCAGCTTTGTAAAAGCATACAAAGAATTGGGCCCTGTGCTTGAAAATTGTAACTAGAGTGAGTCAGTCAATATTGGCATCTCTGTGGCAGTGCAGAAAACGCGGAATGTGGCCCCAATCCTTCACTCCCCAATTTAAAGCAGTGGCAGAAAATGCGGAATGTGGCCCCAATCCTTCCAATCCTTCACTCCCCAATGGAAAGCAGTGCAGAAACGTGGAATGTGGCCCCAATCCTTCACTACCCAATGAGTTACCCTCCTTTCTATTGGTTGAAATGACGTGAATCCCACCACAAAGTGATGTTATGCTTACCAAAAAGTGTATTGCATGATAAGCATGATATCAGTTTGTGGTGGAGTCCACACTATTTCAACCAATGAGAGAGAGGATAATGTTCACTTTCTTTTAAGGAAGGTGAACAAAATTGCACTCCTCCCCAATGGAAAAGTATTTGAAATTCAATGGACATAAGGCAGGCACAGGCGACGGGGCCTAGCTCATTGATTTAATCAGAATTGTTCACTTTAATGAACCAATTCATGCATAATATTAACATGGTGGAAAGAAAAAACTACTATATAATTGAGGCGGATTTTTTTTCCCCCATTTTATTCTCTAAATCAGATTGTCCAATTTCCAAAACATATTTGATGTAGTCCGATCAGTTCATTTTTTTTTGTTTTGTTTTGATTTACTACATACTACGATTCATCGGGCAAAGGGAGGGAATTTGAACACTACACCGATAATTTACAAGAAAAATGACAAATGAAAAAATGAAATTCTGTGTTCGTGTCCGAGGACAATATCAGTTGGGTATTTGAGTAATGTTTATGTTGGCAGTTCTTTGATTAGTTTTTATTTGGGTATGTGTACGAAGTGTTTGATGAAATGCCTGTGAAAAATGTAGTGTCATGGACGAAAATCATCGCCGGGTTTGGATAATTTTCCTGCTTCATATTGCATCGTTTCCTTAACTTCCAAACTTTGTAATCTGGTGGCAGGGTTATGCTTGGGAAATAACAATTGCTGACGGTGGCTATGGTCTAGATGAACTCTTAAGTAGTAGTCGAAAGAGTGTTTTGACCGGTATGTGTTTTGTTCCTTACATTGGGTGCTACTTCTATTGAGCATTTTCTTTATTAGAAAGGCGAATGGTTGAGAAAGAATCGTGTTAGTGCCGACTTTTTGATGGTTTCCGTCTCCATTCCAGGTCTGTAACTAACTAGACAAGGTTTTAAAATTTTGTTCACATTTCAAGTATGTTAACGGACAGTCTTGGCAATGGGCTCAATTGTAGAGAGGTCCTGATATTTTCTAATTTCTAATTGATGAAAAAATGTTAAGTTGGATTAGAACTGCTGAAGTTGGATAAGAAACACAAAATTCCTCCACCTGCCAATGGTAATTTTTTTTTTTTTTGAGTTGATATATTGAATGCGAGTAATTCTCTTTTGTGCCACTAAGAAGAAGATCACATACTACACACTAATGTTTGAGCCACTAGCTAGCAAGTGTCGTAGATACGGGCAATTCCAACCGGGGTACGTAGTGTTGTAGGCACAGACAAGTACTAGTGATATATAAAATTGTCAGACTCATTGAATTTGTATACTTGTATATTATATATATTTTATATTTGCTCTCGAAATTCAACTTGGAATAATAACAGCTCAGCACCCCACAAACTAATGTAAATGTATAATAACAGCTCCCCTAGCTATGATACATAAAATTGTCATTACAATGATGTAGCAGTGGTATTGTACGTTATCCTAATAAATTGTGTTCCCCAAATGTACTCCATCCGTCCCTTTTTTAGAGTCTAGTATTCCATTTTGGGCTGTCCCTTAATAAGTGTCCATTTTGTAAAGTTAGTGGGTAAAAGTTGGTGCATTGTCTATTTTGTCCCTAAAAGTAGATTCCATTTTGAAAAGTTAGTGAGTAAAAGTGTAATGATGATGGATAAGTAGGGAAAGTGGAGGAAAAAGTTGATGTGAAAGGTATAATGATGATGTCTTTTTAATAAGTTGGAATTACGAAGCAGGACTTTTAAAAAGGGACGGAGGGAGTATATTTTTTGTTTTGTAAGTCCAAATGCCGCCACACCGGCCATTTGGTTAGCATATTTAATCTCTATTATAAAACAGAAGGGTGTGGGGACAAATTGTTGGAACGGTTTAGATTCATTTGATCCAAATGCTGTAGTGCATCCTCCCACTTCCCGGTTAAGTGCCCATGGTTTTCACCTAAATTACACAACTGTCATCCCCTTCCAACCGGGATGCGTAGTGCCATAGGCACGTGCTAGCACTAGTTATCTTATAATTGGGTAAATTTAACGAATACCCCCTCTATTATACTGAAAACAACATTGACAACCCTCTTACTCTATAAAATTAACCATGCTCCTCCTCTTTGCTTGGTGACTGAGTGGGAGTTCACTTGTTTTTTTGAACAATAAAAAAGGACTGATTTTATTAATTTTTTAAGATGAACACAAAGATTAAAATGACACACAATACAAGAGCATCACGATAAAGAGCATACAACCTAACATTTTGAGGTCTATAATTCGTAAACTATTAGTTAACCAAATGGAAATAAATTTTTTTTTGAAGTACCTAACATCACGAGAAATGCATTCACCTATACGAATACTACCCTTACTAAATAAATTGAAATTGATAAATTCACGATAACTCTCTCACCACCTCCACTTCCTTTTTCTCGTATAACCACCATTCTAACCTAATGATAGTCTCCAATACCAACCCACCCAGCTTTTCTGTGATTACCACACCCCACGGCTTTGAAGAAGGCACCCTAACTTATGGTCCATTTGGATAATATTATTTATATATTTTGTCTTTTTTTATTCAGATTTTTAGTTTTGTGTCAATTTCTTTTTTTTAATTAGTCATTTGTAACGCGCGAGGAGAGAAATTTAAAGAGTAAACAATTCGATCTGAAAATAAAATTTTCACTAAAGACAAAACTAATTCAAACCCAACAACTATTTTTCAGTATATTGTTATTTTTGAATTAATTTCTTTTAAGTTCTACTCATATTCTTGTATATTTCTAGCTCAAAATAAAAAATAAATCAAGTTAGTTGAAATTTGAGTTTAGGAAAATGATTTTTACACCTCATTTTTTTTACAAGTGCACTCCAAATTTTGTGTTATAGTGGTTTTTTTTTTTTTTTTGGGTGTATAATCTAAAGCACGGAAAGACAACTTAGAAGTCATCCACGAAAATGTGGAGTGCAAAAATAATTTTAGATGACTTAAACACTCAGTCAGTGATTCAAAATTTTACGGGCCCAATCTTTCGGCTCCCCCATTCTCTTAGATCACAGGCCACATAGAAATGGATCTTTTTATGATACCACTGATAAGTACAGACCGTTAGATGGTAAATGGATCAATTACAGTCATTAAATGGGATGTGAGTGTGATGTCAATAGAATAGAGCGGGTGTAAGTGAAATTTATCCTGATTTATTTGCACGTTTTTTTTTTCCCCTTCATGCAGTTACAGGTGCTAATCGAGTCAAACAAGTCAAGTACAATTTGTTCAAGCTTGGCTTGACTCCCTTTTACATGTGTTCAAGCTTGATTTGAGCTTGAGAACTTGTTGAGACTAACTATTCAAGCGAAATCAAGTAGTAGGTGTAATATCCCAAAATTTTTATTAAATAAAAATTTCTTGATATTATTTCAAAAATTATTTTCCTTGTTAATAATCTATTTTATATAATTAGATTGAGTATTAGTTGATTAAATCCGTATCGAGCGTATTCATTTCCGCATAAAAATCTATTTTTGATCAACGAGATTTTATTTTCGTAAACCGAGACCGCAGTTAGTCTCAAAATATTTTATTTAGACTACTGTATTAATTTTGTAATTTTCTGAAATTGAAATCCGGACCGCCGTATACCGCCTAACACGTTTCCGCACCCATGATAATAATTTCCCCTTCCATTTCTCTTCATCAGGCCCCAACCCCCATATCATTTCCAGCCCATCCCTCTGCCCCACCTTTATTCCTCCTTTTCCCCATTTTCCACCCTATATATCTTCTCCTGTATGCCTACCTCTAGAGATGCCCTTAACTGACTTCTGGGGAGAAAAACAAAAAAATGAGTCCAGTATGTACTACTACCATTAGCCCCCTTAACTGACTTTTGGGGCTTGCTTGGATGGAGTAAAAAATGGAGGGGAAAAATAAGAGGGGGTATATGGGGAGGGCCCCAGCCCTTATCCCCCGTTTGGCAATCCATTTGTTCCCCCTGATAATTTCTCACCCCCTCATCGTTTCCCCCGATTCTAGGGTTTGTCAGGTGTTAATTTTGGGCTCCTCTGGGGGTGCCCAAAAATAATCCGGCTGAAGAGGGGTGAGTTGTGGACGAATATACCCCTCGTTATCCCCTTTTCCTACCCCCAGGCCTCGTCGTTCACCATTTGTGTTGCCGCCCTTTTCTGGTCTGTGGAAGCTAGGGTTTTGGTGGCGATTTGGGGGTGATTTGGTCGATATCTGCTTCTGCGAACTCAGGTATGGTTTCCAATCGCGATTTTTGGTTTCTCACGCCCTCATCTTCATCATGCGATCTAGGGTTTGTCCGATGTATGTATTTGTTTGTTTGTACGCGCTGTGGTTGAAACTGCTGAAAAATGGAACCATCTGTGTGTGTGTTTGTTTGTGTGTTTGATTTACGGTTTGATCATGGGTTTGATTTACGGTTTCATTTACTGTCTGGTTCTGTGAACCATAGGGTTTGTCCAACTGTCTTTTGTTCTGTGAAAAAAAAAACAAAAAAACCTATATAAATGTGAGCTGAATGAGATTGAGTTATGTAATGTTGGCCCAGATTTTCGATTAATATGATTGTGGGGTTTTGTGGGTTTTTCCTCTGGCAAAGATAATTGGAAGAATTATTTTGTTGATAGTAGAACCTTAGTCACGCCAAAAACCATCAGTAGATCTGATTGAAAGTTGATTTATCTTAGGAAAAAATATATAAGGTCAAGATAAATATATTTTGAAGTCATAGTTTGGGGTGTTTGATTAATATGATTGATAACTTGACATATGTCCGAGGAAGGATTTTAAAAGTGAATGTTTCGAGAATTGGTATGAGTCCTGGTAAATAAAAAAATTGAGTGAAAATTTAGTAATGCTTTGACTGAGTGATTTTAGTGAGTGTATTTACAAGATGACACTTACCTGGAGGATATGTTTGTATACTTTGACTGAGTGAAAGAAGGTATAGAAGGATTTGAGGATGGAGGATATGTTTTTAGAAGTACAAATGTGTTAGGCAAGGGTTTTGATTAATTGATTATTGAATTGTTATGATATGTTTTTCTTATTTGTCAATGTCACCGAGTATGTAGGGTGTGTGTGTTTATGGCTGCATTTGTGGGTTTATAGACATAAGAAAAGTCAAAACCTATTCAACTCAGAAACAGAGGCCAAAACCCCCATTTTGTAACCACAGGCAGGTGTGAAAACTGCTTCATAAACTGAAGCAGAACCTGGATGTTGAAACCAGTTGGCTACAGGAGCCAAAGTTGGTTTCCAATTGGAGGTTTTGGTTCAGGTTCAATGGTGGCTAACACATGCAGTTTTATGACATATATTAGGATGTTTACACACAAAACAGAGGATAACACATGCAGTTTTAACCCACAAATAAAGGCCAGAACCTGCATGTATGGATGAACCAAAATGTACTGTTTTAGCATGGTAACATAGGGGTTTTAGTGATTTGTGGTGCTATAGGTAACTAGTGTTAGGTTATTTTGTTGATTGTTGAGTTAAGGGCATGCTTGGATAAGTAGTAAAACAATGACAACAACTAGAGTCTCATGCTTCCTTTTAGAGCTTTAACTGCACTGAACAAGCTACACCTCGTAGAACGTTTGTTAGCATTATGAGTTAGAGTGAAACTAAGTGCTTTTACATATTTACCCTAAACCACCAATTATTCATGATATGGCTATACTCTGTGTTTGTTCTAAAATGCATGAAGCCCTTTTTTAGGTTTTTAAAATGGCAAGGTTAAACAGAACAGAAATTAGGAGAAGAGAAGTGGAAGAGGCATTCATTGCGTTAACCATGTACATTCGTGGTGCAATGGGCGTGTTTCGGTTGTATTGCTTCATTGTGTCGACGGCACAGTATCCCCGTCCCGAGTTGTCCCCAAATCCAAACTACTACCAGACCCAAGTAGATGCCGTGAATAGGCTTGTCAATGGTAATGAAGTAGATTGCCATGAGCAGTTGAGGGTAAATAGGCATACATTTTTTAGGTTGTGCTGTCTACTTCGAGGTGTTGGGTTAGGAGACTCGCGCAATGTTTGTCTTGAGGAGAGGGTAGCGATTTTTTTGTTTATCCTCGGTCACCATACAAAACAGAGGCGTACGAAGTTGCAGTTTTGGAGATCGACTGAAACTGTGAGCAGACATTTCAATGCCGTACTCCAAGGTGTGTTGCGCCTATTTGACATGCTCCTAGTAAGGCCCGAGCCCGTACCTCCTAACTACCACGACAGTAGATGGAGTTGGTTTCAGGTAAACTTGAATTCAATTGTTTGTAAATCTTCCATTTGCTTATCTGTACTTGACCATGTCGACGTAGTATTAATCTTGTGATATTGATGTTGTCGTAGAATTGTCTCGGGGCATTGGACGGGACATATGTGCCAGTTAATCCCCCCGCCGTTGACAGGCCACGCTATAGGTCAAGGAAGGGTGAGATTGCCACAAACGTTTTAGGTGTATGTAGTCGAGACCTAAAGTTTGTCTTCGTCTTGTCTGGTTGGGAAGGGTCGGCCACTGACTCTAGGATCCTGGCGAACGCCATTTCAAGACCCGATGGTTTGAGAGTTCCCCGTGGTATGTGCTAATTCCTTAGTTCACCTTCGTTTCACTCCATTCATAGTATGAACCCTTCCTTTAATGCCTTAACTTCCATTTCGTACAGGACATTACTACCTTGTTGATGCCGGATACCAAAATGCCGATGGTTTTCTAGCACCATACCGCGGTCAACGATATCACATTAACATATGGAGACAAGGTCATATGCCGACTACGAAAGAGGAGTACTTCAACATGAAGCACTCCGCTGCTAGGAATGTGATTGAGAGAAGCTTTGGTGTGCTGAAGATGCGGTTTGCAATTTTGAGGTCTCACTCGTATTACCCCATTAGGACTCAAACACGTATTGTCACCGCATGTTGCCTTGTCCATAACCTCATCAAAAGAGAGATGCCCAACGATCCCATTGAGAACGAGTACACGGCTTGGGAACGTGACCACATACACGAGGTCGAGGCGGATGATCACATCACTACCATAGAGACTTCCAATCAATGGACCGGGGAGAGGGATGCATTGGCTACAGCCATGTACAACCATTGGCTAGCAAATGGTGGGGGACAAGAGGTTTTCCCACCATGACGAAGTTTGTTTAGTTTATTTGTATGAAGTATTTGAAGAACTTTGATGATGTAAACATTCTAATTGCTTGCTTGAATTACTTGTAAGGTGTAATTGAATTGTATTTGAAGAACATTGTAGTAACTTTAGTTTAATTGAATTCCGGTTTGTAGTTCATCATAGACATGTTAGATAATCATTTGTTGTCCAACGTAAATTCCATTTTCAGCAATGGATACCGAACAAGGTCATGTGCCTACAACAAAGGCTGCAAAGACGCGTAGGAGCTGGAGGAAATCCGAAGAGGATGCCCTCATCAAATGCATGGTAACAGAATTTAATGACAAATGGAAGGCCGAGAATGGGTTCAAACCCGGATTCTTCACCCTACTTGAGAAAGAGATGGAGAAGGTGATGCCGGATAGCAAACTTAAGGCCTCCCCCCACATTGACTCCAAAGTAAAGTATTGGAGACAAACATATGCCAAATTAACCGACATTCTAAAACTTAGTGGCTTTGGGTGGGACCATGTCAACAAAAGGATTGATGTGGATGATGAGGTGTGGAAAATCTACGAAGAGGTAACTTCCAATGCTTTAATTGATATGTTATGGCATGAGATCATATTCTAAACTTCCAATGTTCGTGTAGGCTTGTCCTAAGAAGGCCAAAGAGGTTGGTGGGAAGCGTTTCCCATACTTTGAAGATTGGGAATTCCTCTTTGGAAAGGATAGGGCCAACGGGGACGGAGCGGAGGTTCCTTCGGAAATGGCGCGACCGCCTCCAAATGAAGATGTCATGCATAATGAACAAATTGAGGAGAATGAGGATTGCTACTATCCATACTTCGGGGAAGAATTTCATCGCACCCCCACAAGTGGACTGATGGGACTATCCAATGAAACTCCTTTGGGGTCAACACCTCCACTCTCCACACCTCCACTCTCCACACCTCCAACCTCCACACCTCCGGTATCCACGACTTCAAACTCCGCACGTCGTACGTCACTCCCGACGTCCACTCCCCGGTCCTCCACTCCTCTGGCCAACACCGGAATTCAAAGGGGGAAGAAGAGGACACGGATGGGTGATGTGGGATCCCTTGCTGCAAGCATGGAGGTATGGCTAGAAAAGAGTGATAGCCATATGGAGAAAATGACCGATGCAATGGGGTATTCCAACAAATTATCGGCTCGCCGCACGCAAGTGCCTCTTGAGCTTGAAAAACTTGACCTTACCGATACCCAACGATTTCGTTTGGGCGCCATCATTTGTGCGGCTGAAGAACGGTTGGACCTTTTCTATGGCATCAAAGAACATCAAAAACAAGCGTGGGTTGAGGCCGTCCTGGATGGTCTGATATTTGGTCCCGTTTAACCGTTAGGGGAAGAAGTAAAAGGATGTAAATTTTTGTAGTGGGCGATCTTTAACTGTAATACATATGGCCCATTTTTTTGAAGTGGCCAATATATCAATCGTATATGATGTGGTCCCTTGTAATAGTAAGAGCCTTTTGTTAGACAAACAATCGTCCATAGCTCTTCTCATGGTTTGTATGTTTGTTCAGAACTTCTTGTATGTAACTCTAAAACAATGGGTGATGCATGGTATTGATGTTTATGGTATATAAATGCAGGTTTCTGGGTAACTCATGGTGCATTCTACTTTCCGTTTTGGGCAATGATGAAATAATTTGACTATTAATGAAGGTAGTTACCGTGGCGGGGTAACATTAGTTGCAGCCACGAGTACCCTTACGATTCGTATTCATTGTCTGAGCCCAATTTATGATATGGCCTCTATTTATGGGTGCAAACTGCAGGGTTTTGGTTCAATTTTGTGGTTCACTTTGTATGCAGGTTTTTGTTATGCTTTGGCACTGGTTATCTGCTGCAGGTTGTGGGATGTGTTTTTGGCCATCTTTGGGGCTGGTTTTTGTTCAGCTTTGGTTCAGTTTCTGTCCTGATATGTGTGGGTCAGTGTTGGTTCAGTTTGGGCTCTGCTTATCTGTTTGGTTCAGTTATGGTTGAGTCTTGGATCTGCTTCTCTGTTTGGTTCAGTTATGGAACATGTCATCTGTCTGCTTCAGTTGTGGTTCAGTTTTGCATCTGCTTATCTGTTTTGGTTCAGTTTTGGCTCTGCTTCTCTGTCTTGGTTCTGTTTTGGCTTTGCTTATCTGTTTTGGTTCTGTTTTGGCTCAGCTTATCTGTTTTGGTTCAGTTTTGGCTCAGCTTATCTGTTTTGGTTCAGTTTTGCCTCTACTTCTCTGTCTTGGTTCAGTTTTGCCTCTACCTCTCTCTTCTGTTTCAGTTTTGGCTGGCTATGTTTTTTTTGGGTTCTGTTATGCCTCTCCTCATCTGTCTGCTAGAGTTTTGGTTAATTTTTGCCTCTGCTT
The DNA here is from genome assembly GCA_018127125.1 of Rhododendron griersonianum. Classification (NCBI taxonomy): domain Eukaryota; kingdom Viridiplantae; phylum Streptophyta; class Magnoliopsida; order Ericales; family Ericaceae; genus Rhododendron; species Rhododendron griersonianum. The sequence goes on from CM030789.1 coordinate 13,113,466, forward strand.
GTCTGTTTCGTTCAGTTTTGGTTCAGTTACTCCAAATGTGGGTTGAAGCTGCATGTTTTGGCCACATTTGGTGGGTTAAAGCTGCAGGTTTTGGCCACTTTTGGTGGGAAGTGCTGTCTAGTTAGTGGGGAATTGCTGTCTGGCCTCTGTTTATATGCTGCAAGCTGTGGCCTCTAATATTGGCATTTGGTTAAGGGATTTGACTTGGCATTTGGTGATGCCATCTGGTTCTGGGTTGCTTATGCTAATTCCTTATGTTTATATGCAAGCAATGATGCAAGCTGTTTATATGCTGCAAGCTGTGGCCTCTAATTCCTTATGTATTTTCTGAGCCCATTCCAATCTTGAACTGTGGTAAAAAGTATAGCGGGTGTGTGTGTGTGGCAATGGCTGCATGTTTTGGTTCAGATTTGGTGTCTGCAGGTGTTGGCCACTGTAAGTGGGTTAAACTGCAGGTGTTGGCTACTGTAAGTGGGTTAAAACTGCAGGTATTGGTTAAGTTTTGTGGTTCACTTTGTGGTTTAAAACTGCAGTGCTCGGTTCAGGTTTCTGCCTGCATTTCTGGGTTTAGTCAGCAGGTTTTGGTTTACATTTTGTGGTGTGTTTGTTGTGGTTCAAAGCTACAGGTTTGTGGCTGCATTTATGAGTTAACACTAGACTTTTTGGTTCTGATGTTTGGGTGGCTATGATGAAACATTTCTGAGCCACAAACTAAACCTAAACCTGAATACAGATACTGAACCAAAATGCAGCCACGAACTGAACCAAAACCTGCAGTTTGAACGACCAAACAGAGGCCAAAATCTGTATGTGTGCGTGTGTGGCTGTGATGAAAAGTTAAGAAGAGACATTTGGGACTTAGGCGGGGCAACATGAGAGGGTCATTTGGCAACTCATGTTGCAGCCTAGTGTCTGAACACACTTGTCTACAAGTCTGAGCCAAATGGATACAGTTTTGTGGGATGGGATGATGAGCTTATGGTTCAGGTTATGGAGTGTGTGTGTGTGTGTGTGGTGGTGCAGGTATTGGTTTAGGTTTTTTGTTCAGTTTATGGGTAAAACCTGCAGGTTTGTGGTGCACTTTTTGGCTGCCATTTGGTTTCTGTTATGTGGATGGAACTGCAGGGTTTGCTTATGTTTTGTGGCTGCAATTTTTGCCTGTCTCCTGCACACAGATTCTGGTTTTTTAAAACTGCAGGTTTTGGTAGAAGTTCTGTGGTTCAATTACTGGTTTATAACTCAACGTTTCTGGGTTCAGTTTTGTGGTTCACTTTATACAATAACAGTTGGGGATTGGTTCAGTTCTGTGGTTCAACTGTGTATGTGAGAAAACAGTTGAGGATTCATTATGTTTGGTGCTTGCATTTCTGAGTTCAAACTGGGGATTTTTGTTCATATATTTTGGTGGCTATGATGAAAATTTTCTGAGCCAAGCATTGCAGTTTTAACCCAGAAACTGAACCACAAAACTGTACAAGTGCAGCTGTGTGTGTGTGTGTGTTTGGGTGGTTATGATGAAACCTTTCTGAGCTACAAACTGAACCAAAATGCAGCCGCAAACTGAAATCAAAACCTGCAGTTTTAACCCATTAACAGAGGCAAAAACCTGTATGTATGAGTACCCTTGTGATTGGTATGTATTGTCTGAGCCCAATCCAGGCATCAGTACCCTTTCAACTGCAGGTTACATGTGTGTGTGTGTGTGCCAATGGCTGTGTGTTCTCTGTTTATATACTGCAAGTTTTGGCCTACGTTTATCAGGTTTTGGTCACTTTGGAGCAGGTTTTGGCCTCTGTTTTCAGAACCAAAATGTTAGTTTTGGTTCTGTTTATCTAGTGCAGGTGAAATGTCTGTGCTTATCAGGTTTTTTGCTTATGGTTGTGGTTCTGGCCTCTGTTTATATGCTTCAAGTTTTGGCCTCTGTTTATCAGAACCCTTATAATTTGTGTGGCTGTGATGATAATTTCAGAATACCAGTTGGGGACTTAGGCGGGGCAACATGAGAGGGTCATTTGGCAACTCATGTTGCAGCCTAGTGCCTTGCAATAGTTGTCTACAAATCTGAGCCACATGTTAGAAGCTATTTTACTACACCATTCCTCATATTCATGGCTGCATTCTTACAACATTCCTTCTATTCATGGCTGCATTTTTTAATAGATTACGGCCATCTTTTATCATAAAGTTTATGGTGACTTATAATGTTCTTCTCGAATAGATTATTCAATGACAGGTGAAGAAAAATACTACTATTGGGTGGTCTTCGTTGGCCATAAACCGGGCATCTATACAACTTGGGGAGAAGCTCAACTCCAAGTTAATGGATACTCAGGAAGCATGGCGAAAAGGTACAAGACATTCGATGCAGCCGAAGAAGCATTGCTGAAGTTTCACGAGGAGAGATACGCCCTCAAAAAGTTGGAAGACAAACATTCCACATCCACAAGTGCGTTGGGAGTTGAACATCAAATCAATAGGTGGAAGACGTACGTTGTATTTCTTTTCTTAGGTTTCGTAGGTTGTATTTTATTGGCACTTGTTCTCGATTCTGAATGAACTTGAACGTTCGAAGATTATGTAAAATATCACGTTATGAACGGAAACAAGTTGTAACATTATTTTAAATTTAAGACGTTCCAGCATCATGAACAGAGACGAAAAATCACACAACATTCATGGGTAATGCTATTTATTCTTCCGCCATCTTGACCTACTCCTCGGGCTCCTCGGGAGGGGGAATGAAGCAAACACGCCAATCATCAAACAGTGGAAATTGAACACCTCTTGCCTCTCTAGCTTGTTTGTTAACCTAAGTCAAAATGAAAAAATTAGGAACAAATAATATTTTGACCTTTTAAAAAATTTAATAACACTTTATTAAGGCTTACTTGGAGGAATGCAGTCCAAACATCGTCTTCAGCCACCACCATGTTTTGACTTGCATCCCATTCAAATCCGGGATGATCAAGTAGGTTCACAATGATGAAGCAAGTACGGCGCCACTTCTTTATCTTCGCTTCAATATGCCATTCCTCAATGGCAGCATCAGGAAAATCACTGTCCATGATACGCTTCAAGTACCTCAAGTAACCTGGACGAAAGTGTCCACTCCCAGTGGTCCACAATCGGGACTCCACCATTGATTTCAGTACCGAAATCAACAAGATCTCTTCAGCCTGGACCCAATTGTGACGAGGAGGCGGACGACCAGCCATACAACAAAAATGAAATCTGAGACTTGTTTTGTAATTGAAATTTTTGAATGAGTTTGACAATGAATCAACTTGCTATTTATAAGCAAAATTTACCAAGTATTCTACCACATATCCACCATTCAATAACATATCCACCATTCACCATTCAACCAACTTCTACTTTCTATTCTAACCCAAAATCATACTTTCCATTCAAACCTACCATAATTTGTCTTTTCTTTTTCAAAAATTTCACTTTCCAAAATATTTGAAAAATAATTACAAACCATTCATTAAAAAAACGTTTTTTAATATTAATTTTTTAGAATATACATTTTTTAATTCATTAAGTTTTTTATACTTTCAATTTTCCGAAATTGATTAAATATAGTGATTTTTGAATTAAATATACTTATTTTCATACATAATCAAATTTCACACTGCACATGGGCAAAATAGTCATTTGACAGCTTTTCCCATCATCCACCCCTTCTTATCCCCCTCTTTCTATACACCATCTAAACAACGTCAAATTTTATCCCCCTATTTAATACCCCATCCAAACCACATACTATTTTTACCCCCCTCCATAAACATCAAATCGATGTGGGCCAACCCATCAAAATTAATACCCCCTACTATCTTATCCCCCCTTCATATTTTTTACCCCCGATTTTTTCCCCGCATCCAAACGGGCCCTTGGGGTGAAAAACAATAGGGGGGGGGGGGGGGGCGGGCAGTAAGCACCAGCCATTTATTGGCATCAATTTTCTTAATACATACAACCTTGGACTTAAGGTTTCATTTTGCTGACACCAATTTTCTTAATACATTAGATTTAACTGCAGTGAAAAAAAAATAAAAACCTTCGTAACATCTCACAAACTCCATACAACCTTGGACTTGAAGGTTTCATTTTGTTGAAGCTATTACAGATAAGGGTTGAAGCTATACAACCTTTGACAATTTTTCAAAAGATACATCTTCTTCCCGTACAATTAAGGCTTGGAGCCCATAACATAACCAAAAAACTGTAGCCCTAGCATAACTTGGCAGAAGAATCAATACTCAAACAATACATCACAAATCAAACTGTAGAGATTACATATTTAGAGATTGCTTACTCAAATTGTGGGAGTCTTTTCAAGAATCTCCAATCCGAACTCTTCGAAGATATTGTTATACTAATAAATTGTGTTCCCCAAATGTATATTTTTTGTTTTGTAAGTCCGAATGCCGCCACAACGGCCATTTGGTGAGCATATTTAATTATCTTATATATATAATTGGGTAAATTTAACGAATACCCCCTCTGTTGTACTGAAACAACATTTACAACCCTCTTACTCTATAAAACCATGCTCCTCCTCTTTGCTTGGTGACAGAGTGGGAGTTCACTTGTTTTTTTTTTTTGAACAATAAAAAAGGACTGATTTTATTAATTTTTGAAGATGAACACAAAGATTAAAATGACACACAACACAAGACTATCACGATAAAGAGCATACAACCTAACATTTTGAGGTCTATAATTCGTAAACTGTTAGTTGACCAAATGGAAGTATTTTTTTTTTTGAAGTACCTAACATCACGAGAAATGCATTCACCTATACTAATACTACCCTTACTAAATAAATAGAAATTGATAAATTCACGATAACGCTCTTACCAACTCCACTTCTCTTTTCTCGTATAACCACCATTCTAACCTAATGATAGTCTCCAATACCAACCCACCCAGCTTTTCTGTGATTACCACACCCCACGACTTTGAAGTAGACACCCTAGCTTACGGTCCATTTGGATAATATTATTCATATATTTTGTCTTTTTTTTTTCAAATTTTTAGTTTTGTGTCAATTTCTTTATTTTAATTAGTCATTCGTAACGAGGAGAGAAATTTAAAGAGTAAACAATTTGATCTGAAAATAAAATTTTCACTAAAGACAAAACTAATTCAAACCCAACAACTTTTTTTCAGTATATTGTCATTTCTGAATTTCTTTTAAGTCCTACCCATATTCTTGTATATTTCTAGCTCAAAATAAAAAATAAATCTAGTTCAAATTTGAGTTTAGGAAAATGATTTTTGCACCTCATTTTTTTTACAAGTGCACTCCAAATTTTGTGTTGTAGTGGATTTTTTTTTTGGGTGTATAATCTAAAGCACGGAAAGACAACTTGGAAGTCATCCACGAAAATGTGGAGTGCAAAAATAATTTTCTTTAGATGACTTACACTCTGTCAGTAATTCAAGCCCTATCTTTCGGCTCCCCCATTCTCTTAGATCACCGGCCACATAGAAATGGATCTTTTTATGATACCACTGGTAAGTACGGACCGTTAGATGTTAAATGGGTCAATCACAGTCATTAAATGGGATGTGAGTGTGATGTCAATAGAATAGAGCGGGTGTAAGTGAAATTTATCCTGTTTTATTTGCACGTTTTTTTTTTCTTCAAGCGGTTACAGGTGCTAATCGAGTCAAACAAGTCAAGTACAATATTGTTCAAGCTTGTCTTGAATCCCTGTTACATGTGTTCAAGCTTGACTTGAGCTTCAGAATTTGTTGAGACGGACTGTTCAAGCGAAATCAGGTAGTAGGTGTAATATCCCATAATTTTTATTAAATAAAAATTTCGTGATATTATTTGAAAAATTATTTTCCTTATTAATAATCTATTTTATATAGTTGGATTGAGTAATTAGTTGATTAAATCCGTATTGAGCGTATTCATTTCCGCGTAAAAATCTATTTTTGATCAACGAGATTTTATTTTCGTGAACCAAGACCGTGGTTAGTCTCAAAATATTTTATTTTATTTAGACTACGGTATTAATTTCGTAATTTTCCGAAATCGAAATCCAGACCGCCGTACACAGCCTGACAAGTTTCCACGCCTGCGATAATAATTCCCACCCCCACATATACATTTCCAGCCCATCCCTCTGCCCCACCTTTATTCCTCCTTTTCCCCATTTTCCACCCTATCTTCTCCTGTCCCCCACTTTCCCAGCCAACACTCCTCCCCCACCCTATTATTATATCTCCCCCTCCCTTCTTTACACACACTTCGGCAGAGTTGCCATAGTTTAAAGGTTGTGTTTTGGGAGGAGTATTTTTTCTGGTGGAGAAATCTAGAATTCACATTGTGGGGGTGAATTCCACTTAAATATTTGTTGAGCGGTGTGGGGGCTCGCCGAGTCTGGAGAGATTTCTTTCGAGTAGTGGGAGGTGTTTTGCCAAGCTGTGGTGAGAAGCTTACCGAACTTGGCTACCGAGCCTGGTACCGAGCCATGAGAGGTGTTTTGCCGAGGAGTGAGATGCTGAGCCGAGGAAGGTTGCCGAGCTTGGCTACCGAGCCTGGTACCTGCAAACCGGAGGGGGGTTCCTCCGGGTAGAGCTTCCGACGAGTTAGTTAGTACCCGGGGAAGGTAAAAACGAAACATAAAGTAAGAGAGGAGAGTTGAGATGTGTTGTGTATCTTAGGTAAGGAGGTGAGATTGCTTATATAGAAAAAGTGGTGAAACTTAATGACGAAGTAACGGCTATTAGTAGAAAGTTTCTATAAATGGTAAGTTGTTATTAATAGAAAGGTTGCTATTAATAGAAAGCTTCTAGAAACTTCTAGAAGGTCGTGACTTGCCGTGTCCATGTACCGAGAAATAGCAGAACGTTCCGAGCAATAGCGAGCGATCGTATATTTTATCGAACAATAAAGATGTTTGCCGAGCTGTGAAGTACTCCGAGCAACATAAAGAACTGCCAAACGATAATAAGAACTGCCGAGCGTACTTTAAGAAAAACGTTCGGAAATACTTGTAGGATTAATATTTGTTGAAATCGTTTCGGCCCTTTTAGACCTTATGAACTGAGGGAAATTTGGCCCCTTACACACATAACGGCAAGAAAAATTTATAAAAGGCTACTTGTGACTGCGTATTGTAATTGCTGTATAACTTTGTGTTATTTCATTGAAATTGCAAATTCTGGTATTGAGTTTTAGGATTTCTACTTGGTGAGTTATCATTCAGGATATGTTTGTATCCTGACAAATCGTTTGCTTCGGTGATCAATTTGCCAGAGCATGCAGGATTTTACAGTGGAACAGTTGATACAGGTGGGACCCTTGGAACGGAGGCTGGGCTAACGTTGCTTGGAATCCGTGTCAAAACTAGAGTCGCACTGGAATTATTTTTAAATAAAATGTACGTAGATTTTTGTATTATTTTGAGATTGTAATTTTTGTATAAGGTTAAATAGGGGCCTAGAAGTTTGTAAAAGTTAGCATATTTTAAGAGTAATGTGCCTGAAATTCCTTAGAAAATCGGGGCATTACAGAATGGTATCAGAACATAGGTTCAACCCTTCGGACTTGGGTAGATAACTTCCGAGAGAGTAAACTCAATCGTATCTATTACCTATGTATATATTATATATTAAGAACGTACGGTGAGAAAACATAGGCTCGACTTTTTGACTGTTATACATGCTTGTGTGATGGAGTAGTAGCAACCCGTAGTATCTATATCCTCAAATGCTAGATTTTCTAATTTTTCATAGTTTGATTTTTGAGATATTGATCAAAGTGCGCAGCGGTAGCGTGGACAATTTTCTTCAAACTTTCCCAAGCCTTATATCAAACGATTTTCCTTTGATAAGCCATTTCTCTATTTTATAAATCTTAGAGCCGCCACTGAATTTCGAGGACGAAATTTTGTTAAGGGGATAGGTTGTAATATCCCGAAATTTTTATTAAATAAAAATTTCGTGATATTATTTCAAAAATTATTTTCCTTGTTAATAATCTATTTTATATAATTAGATTGAGTAATTAGTTGATTAAATCCGTATCGAGCGTATTCATTTCCGCATAAAAATCTATTTTTGATCAACGAGATTTTATTTTCATAAACCGAGACCGCGATTAGTCTCAAAATATTTTATTTAGACTATTGCATTAATTTCGTAATTTTTCGAAACTGAAATCCGGACGCCCAACACGTTTTTGCGCCCGCGATAATAATTCCCCACACACACACAACCCCCCCCCCCCCCCCAATATAATTTCCAGCCCATCCCTCTGCCCCACCTCCCCACCTTTATTCCTCCTTTTCCCCATTTCCCACCCCATGTTCTCCTGTCCTTTTACCACTAGAGATGCCCTTAACTGACGAGAAAAACAAAAAAGGGGGTCCAGTATGTACTACCAATATACCATTAACTGACTTCTGGGGAAAAAAACAAAAAAGGTGGGGTCCGGTATGCACCAGCCAAATCTGTAAACCAGATTCCACCAGTGATCAAGACAGAGCCACTTTACTTTTTTCATCCCAGTATGACTCCACTGAGATTTGAACATAGTTTGATTTTTCTGTAGTTATCCTGTAACCAGATGGAAGAATCTACCAATGATAAGCAGTAACACAGAATGGGGATCTAAGAAGTAGTAGTATAACGGATGAACTGCTGGAATTGCAAAAGGAATCTACCAATGCATGCAATTAATTATCGACTAGTTTGCCGAAAAAAAAAAACAACCTTGGACAGCAAGTTACAATCAAATTGCAATATACACACAGCAATGCAAAAAAAAAAAAAAACAAGTTTGCCGAAATAATTTAATCAGTCCGTTAATTAGTCGTTTTACTACTCCATATATACAACCTTGGACTTAAGGTTTCATTTTGCTGACACCAATTTTCTTAATGCATTAGATTTAACTGCAGTGAAAAAGAAAAAGAGAAGTGATACACCCACCGAACCCACCCCCACCGCACGCAAAAAACCGAGTGGGCCTACGCGAGAATCAAAGGCATCCGACGTGTGTAGGTGCTCGAACCAATCTTCCATTTTTAACGGATCGGATCATCTGATTTTGGAATTCCGGATCAAGCACCTACACACGTCGGATGCCGTTGATTCTCGCGTAGGCCCACTCGGTTTTTTTTTTTAGAATTTTTGGACGGTTCGGATTTTCCGTCCGGTGGCCGGAGTGGGCCCGGCGGGCGTGCGGTGGGCGTGCGGTGGGGGTGGGTTCGGTGGGTGTATCATTTCTGAAAGAAAAAACCTTCCTAACATCTCACAAACTCCATACAACCTTGGACTTTAAGGTTTCATTTTGCTGAAGCTATAAAGGATAAGGGTTGAAGATATTCAACCTTTGACAATTTTTCAAAAGATACATCTTCTTCCCGTACAATTAAGGCTTGGAGCACATAACATAACAAAAAAACTGTAGCCCTAGCATAACTTGGCAAAAGAATCAACTCCCAAACTGTGGGGGGTGAATTCCACTTAAATCCTTGTTGAGCGGTGTGGGGGCTCGCCGAGTCTGAAGAAGAGAGGTATTTTCCGAGCCATGAAAGGTGTTTTGACGAGGAGTGAGATGCCGAGCCGGGGAGAGGTGTTTTGCCGGAGAGTGAGATGCCGAGCCGGGGAAGGTTGCCGAGCCTGGCTACCGAGCCTGGGAGAGGTGTTCTGCCGAAGAGTGAGATGCCGAGCCGGGGAAGGTTGCCGAGCCTGGCTACCGAGTTTGGTACCTGCAAACCGGAGGGGGGTTCCTCCGGGTAGAGCCTCCGACGAGCTAGTTAGTACCCGGGGAAGGTAAATCGAAAAACGTAAAGAAGAGAATATAAGCCATGTTTAAGGAGATGAGTATTGTGTTGTGTACCTTGGGTGAGGGGGGGAGCTTGCTTATATAGAGAAAAGAGGTGAGACTTAATGACTAAGTAAGGCTTTTAATAGAAAGTTTCTATAAATGGAAAGTTGCTATTAATAGGAAGCTTCTAGAAACTTCTAGAAGGTCGTGACTTGCCGTGTCCACGTACCAAGCAATGGCAGTATGTTCCGAGAAATAGCGAGCGACCGTACATTTTATCGAACAACTAGTGAAGTGTTCCGAGCAACATAAAGAACCTTTCTTGCGATACAAAGAGCTGCCGAACAACACTAAGAACTGCCGAGCAATGATAAGAACTGCCGAGTCGAGCGATACAAAGAGCTGCCAAACAATACTAAGAACTGTCGAGCAAGCAATATAAGAACCCCTGCCGAACGATAATTAGAACTGCCGAGCGATAGAAAGAACCCCCGAGCGTACTTAAGACAAATGTTCGGCACTACTTGTAGGATTTAATATTTGTTGAAATCGTTTCGGCCCTTTTAGACTTTATGAACTGAGGGAAATTTGGCCCCTTACACAAACAATACATCACAAATCAAACTGTACAGATTACAGATTTAGAAATTGCTTACTCGAATTGTGGAAGTCCTTTTTCCAGAATCTCCAATCCGAGCTCTTCGAAGATATGATCTTCTTCGTCTTCTTGTTGATATACACGATCCCCTGGTTCCTATCGAGAGAGAGAGAGAGGGAGAGGGAACGAGGAGAGGGGGAGAGGGAGGGCTACACAGATGAGGATGAGAGAGAGTGTGAGTGTGCGTGTTTACGCGTAATGTGGAAGCCCTAGGCTGCCTCACCGACAAAATGAGAGGAGGGGCAAAATTGTCATTTCACACAAAGGCTACAGGACACCAAAATGACGTCGAGCCTGACTTATACCTTAAAGAACTGATCCAGAATCTAGTGGGGTTCAGTTTAATTAGGCTCGTTTACACCCCTACTAGAAATTAGCAGCGGTTTGCAAGTCTCTTAGAGCATTCACACTAGACTCTCTGGGCGTGTTTGATAGTCAGATTGGGGCTTGGGATGAGACTCCGAAAGTGAAGTGCAATTCAAAAAGTGTGTTTGGTTGGATTTTTATCCCATGGATTACAAATCCCATGGGAATACCAATCCCCCCATCTGATGGGATTAGTCAACCCATGGGGGGGGGTGGTGTTATTACGAATCCCATCCCCATGGGATTGAGCAAAATCAGTTTAAGAACCCATCTTAATCCCAATCCCAATCACAATCCTAATCCTAGCCAAAACAAACATGTTATTTATAATCTCACTTCATTCTCAATCCCAATCCTAATCCTGTGCAAAACAAACATGAATAAATGATTCATCCACTCATTAATAATCTCACCTCATTCTCAATCCCAATCCTAATCCCACCTCATTACGAATCCCCCCAAAACGAAATCTGCAATCAAACACGCAGTCAATATTTTGGACCAAATTACACCTTAAAAAGTCACTTTATCACTTTAGCTATCCATTTTTAAAATGTCTCCTGCATCAAGCTATCTATATTAAAATTATCCTATTAAAAATATTGTTTCTTTTTTAATCTTAGAAAAACCTCTCAATCAAGAGAAGTTTTTCAGTGCCGAGCGGGTATTGCCGACGTGGCACCCGCTCGGCGCATCTGAGCCGTCCGATTCACTTTTGGACGGCTTGGATTGAAACCCTCTCTCTCCTCTCACCCCAACACTTTCTCTCTCCTTTTTCTCTATCTAAATATGAGCCGTTCAAACACGAAATAGACAACTCGGATGCATGAGCGGGCACCACGTGGTACCCGCTCGGTACTGAAAATTTTTCCCTCAATCAAAACCACAATTTTGTTCCGACCCAACCCCAACAAAACAAACAGAAAGTCTATGCACACAGACCTTTTTAAAATAGATCATGCACAAATCACGATATGGGACCCACTCTGGGTCTCACTCAAACGATCCAATCCATACATTAAACGTAAAACATTTTTTCAAGGGTCCCAGTAAAAAATCAGCTCAATCCGATACCTATAAGTGTTTGATTTAAATATCTAACTTTTCATTATCCTAAAATCTGAATGAAAAGTTAGATGATTGAATTGAGCATTTTATAAGAATTAGATTGAGCTGATTTTTTGTGGAGACCTTTGAAAAAATATTTTACATTTAATGAACGGATCGGATAATTTGTATGAGACCCTTAGTGGGCCCCACATCATGATCTGTGCAAGATCTATTTTTAAAAAATCTGTACGAGTAGCAGCTCTCCAAAACAAAACCCAATTTTGCTCCGACCCAGGCTACCACCCCCCCCCCCCCCCCCCTCACTTTACTCTCTGTTTTCAACCTAACCCAAACAAAACCCTCTTTTTGTTCCGACCAGTCAATCAAACACCAAATTTTGTTCTGAACTCACCCTCTTGAAGGCGTCGATTACAGGGGGTTCGATCAAAGAAGGCGTCAACTGTAAATTAATTCTTGATGGGGTTAGATAATTGACACCCTAACTTTATGCCAGGATTTAGAACTATCATGATCATCACATATACAATCATTAAGCGGAAATTATAGGATCAAGAACGGCGTACCCGGATCCAGTAATACGGAACTTAGAGATCCGGTAAGTGACTGTAGCAACCATAATTTACTAGGGCACTAAGCCATAGGTGGAAAACGGGTTTCTCTCCCTTACCTTACTTTCTAACTGTTTAGTATATCACGTTAAATTGATGGAACCCTAGAAGCTTTTTTATAGGCAGAGAGAGGACCGGTTTCCTTATTAAACATTGGTACTAACTTCCCATCAAAGTATAGCATATTTAGGAAACAACTTCTCTATTTGACCAATACAATATAATCTTAGGCATAAAGATATGGAGAATCTTATTGGACCCATTATTCGTATGTGCCATACTTAAAACATGTGGGCCATAAAGATTAATTACAAAATTTAGTCTTACATTTTCCCACTTGGCACATATAATAAACTTAAGTAGGTCTAACAAGGTAAACATAAGGCGCGTCATAAGTCCATATCAATTCCTTTTTAATTTGGTTACAATCATAATACTATTATTAAACAATCCACTAGTGCGAGTCATGGCGGTTCTACATCACGATGACATAGTCCCTTCCATGTACCACAACACTAGCAAACTGTTTAACATAGTCTTTAAGGGAGAAGCAATTTCATAAGATCCAACAATAATGTCTTTTGTCAAAGACTATTCCTGTAATCATAAACCATTCACATACATGTACGTACACTATTCATTACAGGAAATTATCAGAAACACGTAATTAAGATCTCTCAAAATGTCGAATAACATTATCATCATATTGCAGTCCATAAATTCCAACTGTTATGGGTTATGCTAGACTCATTCAATTAGCATGTTTCTTAAACGTCTTTGCACTAACTCATTCATTAGTGGATCTGCAATCATAAGCTATGTGCTTATGCCTTTAGTGACACTTTTGTTTCTGAAATTTTTCTTAGAAAAGAAAATAGTTACGGAATCATAAACTCCTAGCGACTTGGTAATGGTGTCGACAGCCCCAAGTCCTAAGATAAATTTTCCAACTGCTATCCATGAAGTATGACCTCAAAGCATGCCACAATTCTATCAACATAATGGATGAAACAATGATAGCTACTTTAATACTTTTGTTTGCTCCTTCACATAATAGGAACAACTCATCAAAAGTTGGCTTTCTACTATCAAAGCTTCAAACAAAAAATTGAATTTGAGTAGCTAATAAACTCAAGATCATCAGACTTCCTTTATGTGAGCATATAATCTTTAGTTTAAAAGTTCATGAGAAAGAACTTTTATGTGCAAACAATAAAGATACTTGTAGCAAGCAAAATACAGTCAATATACATGTCAAAAATATAAATCAACTCCCACTAATATTTGGATTTGCATGTACACTAATTAATAGTGTGTTTTCTTAATTCCAAAGAAAGCTATGGTATCACCAAACATAAGGAACTAATGGCAGGAGCTTGTTCATGTCCATAAGTTGACTTCTTAAATTTGCAACCAAGTGCTCTTTTACTTTAGTTGAGAAACCTTCATGTTGATTCATATAGACACTACATCTAAACTCTCATTCAAAATGCTATTTTCACGTTTAAATGTAACTCCAAAACATAAAGAGTTACCTACCAACGCCACAATAATTTTCAGCAAGTTCTTCTCGGATACAAGAGAGAAGGGCTCCGTAAAATTATGCATCCTTTCTGAGTGTAACCCTTGGCCACAAGTTTGACTTTATATCGTTCTATATTGCCCTCTAAGTCAAATGTAGTCTTGAAGACCCACTTACAGCATACTTTCTTGTATCTTTATGGCAATCCAACAAAATTTCAAATTTCATTATGTTCCATTGATTAAACTCATCATTCATGGCATCAATCCATTTAGTAAAATTATCACTTTACGCGGCTTGTGAAAATGAAATCGGATCAAAAGCATTCGTGTAGATAAATCAAATACACATTCAAATAACAAATATCTTGTTCCTTCGAGATATTCTTAATGCTATCTTTTGTGATTGTTCTACAATTTCTTCAGTGATGTCAATCTCATTATGTTGTTTAACAACGGTAAGAACAACATCATTCTAAGTTATGGGTAAAGACACTTATACCCTATCTTTTGTGTGATCATATTCCATGGTTTATCACTCCCACTAATTTCACCATTCCCAACGGATCTGAATGACCGATTTCTATAATTCTCGTACTATGGTTAAATAGTTAAAACTCATACCCTTTGAATTTTCGAGAGTAACCAATGAGGTCATCATAACTCATTCTAAAATTCAAATTCTTTTTATTTGAACTAAGAATTCTAGCATCTGCTGGACAACCTTAAACATTCAGGCGTCTTGAGTTTGATTTCTTTTCCATCCACAGTTCAAAATAAGTATTTGAAACTGTCTTACTAGAAACCTGATTCACATAAATGCAGCAGGCTTAGAAGTATCTATCCACCACATAATGGGTATTTCGGAGTTACAGACATACTTCGAACTAACCATATCCAATAATGTACGATTACCTTTCAGCTATCACATTATGCTAAATAGAACAGACCTCTCATAATATTTATCACATATGTCCTACCTCATGACTTTTACATTATTTTCTATTTGCCCTTTCTACCTCAATAATGTACACCTTGAGAGCATTCATTGATTGAGATTTTCATGAAATAGAAAAGCTAACATAATAGGAAAAGTCATCTATAGGTGATAAAATAGGTCTCTTAAATGAAATTTTTTACGTCTATATAAATCACTTTAAGAAGCCTGTTATTTCTTGTGACTTACTCCTTATTGAATATGATTTGCTTGTACTTAATGCAAATCACACATACAAGAGATTAATAAAATTTTGTTATATATCAATCTCTTAATATACTTAATTGAAAAAAGGTTTCAATCGCCAATGTCAAAAGATGCTAAATTTTTTTCATTTATGAGGTTATTAACCAAAATAACATTATGATGTAGCATAAGGAGAGTTTTCAATAAAATGGTCATCAAACTTTAGTTCGTTCAAACATAATAAAATACCATAACACAATAATTGGTATTTTTCAATCACCATAAAATTTAGTTTCGAAACTTATCAAAATCTAGTTTGGACTAGAGAAACTAAATTTGTAACCATTTAGAAAACAGAATGATGACCAATTCAAACGATATGTCATAAAGCCCTTTTAATAAAAACTGTAATGCAATTCTTTAGAACTCAATGAGTTTATGTTTTCAATAAGTTTAAATATCTCCGCATCTTGGTTATAAACATAAGTAGTAGCTCATAATTAAAACACTTCATAGTTGAGGGGACTTCAATTAGCTAGGTTTGATTCGAAACATACAAGATTAATAATCACTTCCCCTTTTTGAATCATTTCCTACGTTTATGGCAAACTTTCTGATAATGCCTCAACTATTTATAGAAGGGACATATATCATTGCCATTACATTCTTTCGAGTCTAAAATCATTAGTATACTCATTGGCACTACATAATGCCAACTTCATGTCCCACTTAGGCTTTCTTTACTTTAATTCTCAAATACTTTAGTTGAGTAAGCCAAATATAACATTTTAATGGCATTCTCAGACATTCCAAGCACAATAAACATAATAGTACTTACCTTAAACATTCACGCGAACATAAGGCTCAGTCTATTCTATTTCATTCATACTTTACCAAAATAAAAATAAAATTATTTTGCAATTCTCAATTTGAAAAAACAAATAGAAGAATTTCTCAAGAATCAATACTTTATCAAGATCTAGTTTCAAAAATAAAACTAAACTTGACCTTTTCAATATGAGAAACTCAATCATTTAAATTGAAACAAAACAGACTAAGCATGTGAATGTGAAACAAATATATTGACAATGCACACATAACATATGCTCACTACAATAGTGCTTTGAGTTACCAATAAGTTTGTCCAAACAATAATATATAGTGCAACGGTGATCTGCATTTGGATTCATCTAATGTTACACTATTAACAATTATGATGATTCTCTGTCACCAATAGAACTAATCGATAAGGATTCACAATTAAGTAGGTTTGTTACCTTTGAGTATCTAAATCCAATCTCAATTATGAATACTTATAAATTATCCTATTCTAATTCACTAATTACTTAGAAGTGGTGCACCTTTGGGCTTACCTATTTTTTTTTCTTCGTAAAATGAATGCTTCGATCGGCCTTCAGAACATGATAATGAACTTGTTACGAACCTGTAGGGAGGTATTCCCGAACAAGGCCAAACAGGGCCCGAACACGTGGTACGTGGGACCATGGTGTAAATATGATGGGGATAGTCGTCGTGCAAGCCGGTGGTCGGCAATATGGACCAGCGATATGAAATGTCATTGGTCCAGGAAGTCTGTATGGGGTCAAGGTCCAGTAAACATGAGAAGTTATTGGACCAAGAGATTGATAAAGGACCAGTGACATGTGAAGTTGTTGGTCCAAGTAGTTTGTTCCTGGTCCAAGAGGGCCGAACAGGAGGAGAGGTCCTGAGAGGACGTTGGTCCAAGAGGACGTTGGTCCAAGTAGTTTGTTATTGGACCAAGAGATTGATAAAGGACCAGTGACATGTGAAGTTGTTGGTCCAAGAAGTTTGTTTCTGGTCCAAAAGGGCCGAACAGGAGGAGAGCTTCTGAGAGGACGTTGGTCCAAGTAGTTGTTCGGCGATGAGATAGCCGAACAAGGGAAGAACTCCAATCAAGTGCTGGAGCAGAGGGAATACTCTAGGAGGTTCCATTACAATTGGTTCCGTAAAGGAATGGGATCCCGAGAATATAGGATCCAGGAGAGATACCCAACGGGAATGGGATGTTCGGTCAGTTATGGAAAAGAGTCCTAAAAGGACTAAGGTAATGAACTGATAAGGGAACGAGAATCCAAGATATTATGGGTTTCCTGTATGAGATAGGAAACCTAGGGCAACACGGATACTTGGGCAACAAGCATCTGTGAATCTATAAATACAAGGTAAACCTAAAGGTGAAAGGTACGCAGTCTATTGCAATAGAGTTATTTACCTACTGATAATTAGGGTTTTCTGCTAGTACGTGATACTAACTTAGGCATCGGAGGGCCTTTGCCACGAGAGGCAAAGGTGCGCTCACCCTTGTCTGTTTTGCAGTTAGGGTTCCGGCGAAAGGCTAGGGTTCCGGCGAGGAGGCATGTGAAGCTGTTTACCAAAAAGCTAGAGTTAGCACTAAGCGGATTTTTTCCCCTTACAATTGGCGCCGTCTGTGGGAAACGATAGAATTCCCATTGAAACCATGATGGAAGAAGAGCCATACGACCTAAAGAACACGCATGGTCTTGAGGGGGTCGTGACAAAACGCCACTGCAGGCTCCGAAAAAGCCGCTGGTGGAGTAAAGGAATGGCTTGGCGGCTACGAGTCACTCGCTGGTTCAATTCTGGAAGCGTAAAGACTCCACGAATGGAGGATGATCTAAGAGGGAAAAGGAGAGGACACCTTCTTTGCCTGGTGCTAAAGGAGAAAGCATTGAGTAGGGCCATGAGCAAGTCCTTCAGTATTGTATGCTCCTAGGATTGGGGGAGCAAATCAAGATGCCGAGATGGAGGTCAAAGCAGTCTGAATCTGCTAGGAGATCACGTAGTGCAATTCAAATCTGCTTAGCGATCGCGTAAAGCAGTCTGAATCTGCTAGGCGTTCTCACGAAGCAATCTAAAATTATTAGGCGAATTGCACAAAGCAGTCTGAATCTGCTAGGTGATCGCGAAGAGCAATCTGAACTTGCTAGGCAATCATACGAAGCAGTTCGAATCTGCTAGGTGTCCACACAGAGCAGTCATAATCTGCTATGCACTCGAGAAGAGCAGCCTAAATCTGTTAGGCGAATTGCACAAAGCAGTCCGAATCTGCTAGGTGATCGAGAAGAGCAATCTGAACTTGCTAGGCAATCATACCGAGCAGTTCGAATCTGCTAGGTGTCCACACGGAGCAGTCGTAACCTGCTAGGCATCCGTGCAGAGTAGTCCGAATCTACTAGGCGATCTTAAGGAGCAGTCTGAATCTGCTCGGTAGCAGCGCAGTCTGAACCTGTTAGGCGATTGCATAGAGCAGTCCGAATTTGCTAGGCAATCATACCGAGCAGTTCGAATCTGCTAGGTGTCCACACGGAGCAGTCGTAACCTGCTAGGCATCCGTGCAGAGTAGTCCGAATCTACTAGGCGATCTTAAGGAGCAGTCTGAATCTGCTCGGTAGCAGCGCAGTCTGAACCTGTTAGGCGATTGCACAGAGCAGTCCGAATCTGCTAGGCAATCCTAAGTAGCAGTCAAAATCTGCTCTACAGCCGCGCAGCGCAGTGCAGTATGAACCTGCAAGGCGACCGCGCTGAGCAATTTGAATCTATTAGGCGGCAGCACAGAGCAATCCGAATTTGCTAAGCGATCGCAAAGAGCAACCTATACCTATTAGGTGAATTGCACAAAGCAGTCCGAATCTGCTAGGCGATCTTAAGGAGCAGTCTGAATCTGCTCGGTAGCAGCGCAGTCTGAACCTGCTAGGCGATCTTAAGGAGCAGTTTGAACCTGCTAGGCGATTGCACAGAGCAGTCTGAATCTGCTAGGCAATCCTAAGGAGCAGTCTGAATCTGCTAGGCAACTCATGCAGAGCAATGATATGCTCTCCTATGGTTGTGATGCTAGAACTGGTTGTTCAGCTAAAGCTCAGTGCTTTGAATAATTTGGTAGAATACAAAGGCTTGTTGGTCGGGCTACGAAGTGCCCAAAATACTGAAGGCTAAGAAACTAAGGAAGTTTTTGCATGAGATCCCATGAATGGGAAGCTTGGTCCGAATTGGGAGAGACCATACAAGGTTACAGAGACAGCTGAGATTGAAGCTTATCGCCTCAAAGACTTGGATGGGAACGCGGTAACAATGCCACGAAATATACAGATAAGTAGTAGAATTAGTTATTGCAATTTAAAATTTTCGATTAACTAGCTATGAGTTGCTATAATGGAATTATGAAAAGAATTCCGTAGAAAATATTGCTTATTGTGATTAACTAGCTATGAGTTGCTATAATGGAATTATGAATAGAATTCCGTAGAAAATATTGCTTATTGTGATTAACTAGCTATGAGTTGCTATAATGGAATTATGAATAGAATTCCGTAGAAAATATTGCTTATTGTGATTAATTAGCTACGAGTTGCTATAGGGGAATTATGATCAGAATTCCATAGAAAGTATTCAGCTACGAATGGCTTTGTGATAGAATTATGAAAATTTTATTTGTGTTAGGTCCTAGCGCGAATAAGCTAAGTATGGACCCAAAGACACTTAATTTGCCTCCATACTGGGGAGCAGGGAGAGTGTGCATCTAAGTATGAATAAACTTGGAATGAAGCGATAAAACGAAATTTGATTTGAAAAATTGTTGTTTTTCAAGTTAGAGTACGAATACAACTTAAGAAAGAAACTTGAGAACCGATTGAGTACGAACATACTCCGAAATTGGCTAAGTATGAATAAATTTAGGCCATGGCAATGAATGATGCCAAAATCCGTTGGAGTGCGAACATACTCCGAATTTGGCTAAGTATGAATAAACTTAGGCCATGGCAATGAATAATGCCAAAATTCAATAGAGTACGAACATACTCCGAATTTGGCTAAGTATGAATAAACTTAGGCCATGGCAATGAATGATGCCAAAATCCGTTGGAGTGCGAACATACTCCGAATTTGGCTAAGTATGAATAAACTTACGCCATGGCAATGAATGATGCCAAAATCCGTTGGAGTGCGAACATACTCCGAATTTGGCTAAGTATGAATAAACTTAGGCCATGGCAATGAATAATGCCAAAATTCAATAGAGTACGAACATACTCCGAATTTGGCTAAGTATGAATAAACTTAGGCCATGGCAATGAATGATGCCAAAATCCGTTGGAGTGCGAACATACTCCGAATTTGGCTAAGTATGAATAAACTTACGCCATGGCAATGAATGATGCTAAAATCCGTTAGAGTACGAACATACTCCGAAATTGGCTAAGTATGAATAAATTTAGGCCATGGCAATGAATGATGCCAAAATCCGTTGGAGTGCGAACATACTCCGAATTTGGCTAAGTATGAATAAACTTAGGCCATGGCAATGAATAATGCCAAAATTCAATGGAGTGCGAACATACTCCGAATTTGGCTAAGTATGAATAAACTTAGGCCATGGCAATGAATGATGCCAAAATCCGTTGGAGTGCAAACATACTCCGAATTTGGCTAAGTATGAATAAACTTAAGCCGTGGCAATGAATAATGCCGAAATTCAATAGAGTACGAACTTACTCCGAATTTGGCTAAGTATGAATAAACTTAGGCCATGGCAATGAATGATGCCAAAATCCGTTGGAGTGCGAACATACTCCGAATTTGGCTAAGTATGAATAAACTTACGCCATGGCAATGAATGATGCCAAAATCCGTTGGAGTGCGAACATACTCCGAATTTGGCTAAGTATGAATAAACTTAGGCCATGGCAATGAATAATGCCAAAATTCAATAGAGTACGAACATACTCCGAATTTGGCTAAGTATGAATAAACTTAGGCCATGGCAATGAATGATGCCAAAATCCGTTGGAGTGCGAACATACTCCGAATTTGGCTAAGTATGAATAAACTTACGCCATGGCAATGAATGATGCTAAAATCCGTTAGAGTACGAACATACTCCGAAATTGGCTAAGTATGAATAAATTTAGGCCATGGCAATGAATGATGCCAAAATCCGTTGGAGTGCGAACATACTCCGAATTTGGCTAAGTATGAATAAACTTAGGCCATGGCAATGAATAATGCCAAAATTCAATGGAGTGCGAACATACTCCGAATTTGGCTAAGTATGAATAAACTTAGGCCATGGCAATGAATGATGCCAAAATCCGTTGGAGTGCAAACATACTCCGAATTTGGCTAAGTATGAATAAACTTAAGCCGTGGCAATGAATAATGCCGAAATTCAATGGAGTGCGAACATACTCCGAATTTGGCTAAGTATGATTAAACTTAGGCCATGGCAATGAATAATGCCAAAATTCAATGGAGTGTGAACATACTCCGAATTTGGCTAAGTATGAATAAACTTAGGCCATAGCAATGAGTAAATGCCGAAATCCGATTGAGTACGATCATACTCTAAATTTGGCTAAGTATGAATAAACTTAGGCCATGGCAATGAGTAATGCCAAAATCCGATGGAGTATGATTATACTCCAAATTCGGCTAAGTATGAGTAAACTTAGGCCATGGCAGTGAATAGTGCCAGAATTTGATTGAGTATGATCTAACTCATAATATACCCAAATACGAGACATTTGGGTTGCATACGTGAATATGCACATAAATTCAAGTACAAGGAACTTGGGGAGCATACGAGAATATGCAGATTTATCTAAAGTATGAATACACTTAGGAGTCTGTCACGCCCTCACTTTTCAACTAAAATAATAATACATTTTCTAGAAACAAAAGTCTTTCTCTCAACTATATTTACCCTTAATTGTCGTGCCAATCCAAACAACGAATCAATGTCTCTTCTTCTTCTTCCTCTTTTTTTTTTAAACAGAGTCTCCCAAACGTTTACAATTAAAAGAGTTTCATAATAATCAAGGAGATAAACTTATACATAGTTTTGCATTTGTTCTTATCAAAAGTACAACCTTCAATTGCAAGTAAGGTACACAACATGAATTTGACTAGATGATAAACAACTACTTAATGATTCCAATGAAGCTCTCTCAAAAACGTCTCAAAGTGCACTCCATGCAATCCAAGCTAAGTGCCATGGCGGGTACCTGAAAGGATAGGGTGAGCTACACTAGCTCGTAGAGATATCCATACCTAAAGTACATGTAGAAGTGAAGACAGATCACAAGGGAAAACTTTTTCCAAAAAGCGTACTTGTTTTGTCAAAAAGTGGAACTCAAAATACCATACTCACGCTGGGAAAAAAATACTTAACTCCATTTCTCAAACACTAACACTCTCACCCACACACACACCAATATTCTTAAAATCTCAGCTTACCGTTACGGCGTTACCCAAATCAATCCTTGCTTTTTCATTACCATTTCAATAACCTAAAGATTAATCTGAGTTCTTTAAAGAAAATGTTTTCACTTTCTTTTCTCATACAACTAGCCAACCTCTCCCCAAAAATACACACACTAGGCACGTAGAGTTAGAACATTAGGTAAGCAATGACAAGTCGATCAATACTGCACCTCAACAACAAGGAAACTCACCCGTCAACCCCAAATCAATCTTCAAATCTCAAGTTAACATATAGCAAAAATCCCTTCACAATAAGATTTCTTTTACGAGTCTAATATGCAAATGCCCTATATGAACTCTCGCAAAGCATAGCACCACAAGGTACCAAATATGTATTCACACAAAATAAATTGCCCACCACATATCAAGAGAACAAGCCACAATGATTTGGAGGTCTAAAAGATGGAATACAAAACATGTATTGACATATTGGATGATCCAAGGTGGCAACTCAAGTTCAAGTTCTATGTTTCTCATACGAATACTCCATTTTGTCTCAAATCCATGTCATAGATTATCAAACCAATGTCATATCATATGTCTAAGCCTAAGCTTCTGTCGGCCCAATTTAAAGGACCCCGATGTCCTCTGCCAGGCACCTTACCCATAAGGAGGTCTGAAGTATCCAATATGAGCATTTAGCTCTGCCGGCCAATTAAAGGACCCCGATATCCTCTGCCAAGGCACTCACCCGTCGATGAGTCTGAAGTATCCAATATGAGCATTTAGCTCTTTGGCCAATTAAAGGACCCCGATATCCTCTGCCCGGCACTCACCCGTCGATGAGTCTGAAGTATCCAATATGAGCATTTAGCTCTTTAGGCCAATTAAAGGACCCCGATATCCTCTGCCAGGCACTCACCCGTCGATGAGTCTGAAGTATCCAATATGAGCATTTAGCTCTTGCCGGCCAATTAAAGGACCCCGATATCCTCTGCCAAGCACTCACCCGTCGATGAGTCCTGAATGTTTTCGTTGTGTCCGTTTGTTATTAACCTTTCAATTCGCGTTCAGACAAGAATTTGCATATTGCCATACACTTTAAAACTTAACATCTTGGTGCAGAAGGATTCATGGCATAACGTAACAAATAGACGCCGAATTCCCAATCACTAATGTCATGTGATTAATCTCATTCATTCACTTATTAACTCCTTATCACTAATAAACCCTCCCATCGCAAGTACTACACCGGTATCAACAAATCCTTATTATGCGTATAGTGTTCACGTATCTCACTCTATCATATTTCAAACATGATATATGTTCAACCAACCCAAATGTCATCGCTAGAACAATGCCACAACCGAAATAGATACGATCAATTAAGCTACTATCACATTCATTCCACGATAATGTGATCACAAACAGAGATAAAGTATTCCGGGGTCCTATGACCCCGTAGATCCTCCAAACACAAAATTACCACTTTCAAATAAGACTAACCACTTTCGATTTCTTCTCTTTACCAATTCATTCACTAAACATACCCTTTTTAACAAAATCAACTTCTCACATCTCTTAAATTAAACTCACATACTAGCCTAACATCAAAACTAGAGTATTCGAAGATAGGCAACCCAAAACTCTTTCTATGCCCTTTTCTTTTCTTAAAAATCTGGTTCGAGTTTTCCCAAATCACACCCATTTCAAGCATAGGGTTTAGACACTCAATAATGTACTAAACTACCACATAAACAAGCATAGAGAGAGAAATCCCTAGATTAAAACTCAGTTCTTCCAAAACCCCCAAAAGTCCCGGCACACAAGGCACCACAAATTTCTTTGAGCAAATTTGCCATACTCTCTTAGAAAAATCATAACCCTTTCATCTTAAACCCAAAAAATATTGAAACCAATGCCAAACGTTACACCACTACACTCAATAAAATTTCCTCAAAAGAAAAACAGATTCGCAACCATTTTCGCACTAGTCAACCAACCCTACTTTAGAAATTCACCAAAAATTGTACGCTTAACCAAATTACTTGATTCCAAAGCCAATCTCTTCGTAGCTTAAATATGCAGCTCCTGTAAAAGACCCAAAGCCACCCAAGGTGTTCAACATGCCCAGAACGTTAAAAGAAGGCAGCCACGCACAGATTCGCACATCCAGGAAACAGCCGGTATTCAAAAATTCATAACTAATTGTGTGATTATCGGTTTTGCATGATCTTGGTACCAAAATCTTCGTATTGAAACGTACTTTAACAGTTATGAAGACACCAAAAATTGATTCCTAGCAGAAGGGCCCCCAAAAGACAGATTACCAGAACCCACGAAATTTTCAGCATACACTATATTTATTCAAGACTCAAAATAGATGAACAAACTTGATTCTTGTACATCAAACTAACACTTAAACATGTAAAGAAGGTAGGAGATCCCTACCTCAAAGGTTAGAAGCAAGCCCGAACATGGAGGAAACTTTGAAGTGTTCCGATCATGAATTTTCTTGGATGGAGAGGAAGCTCTCGTCGCGTAGAACAACTTTAATACTTGGGATTTTTCCAACATCTCACTCGTAGCAGATGAAATCAAAGAGAGAAGGTGAGAGAGGTGAGAGCCGAGAGAGAGAGACGCCGGAAAAGAAGAAAAGAAAGGGGAAAAAAATGAATCTCTTGCTCCTTATTTTTTTTGTTATATAGGGTTTATCACACTCATACCCTTCAACTTCTAAAGTATCACATTAAATGCCACAATCAATATTCTATTTCCCAAGGACCCCACATTCATTCATTTTTTTTTTCACATTTATATAACTCAAGCACATAACGAACATTAACATTTTAAATAATTTAATTACGGGTCTCTAAAGAGTCTGCCAAGTATGAAACACTTGGGTGAGCAAGCACAGTACAAAAAGTGTGTATGAATGAACGCACGAAATTGGCCAGGCACGAAGGGTCTAGGTTTGTAGATAGATCCGGTAGGGATTGAGTACGATTGAGGTGTATGAAGAAACACACAAACCCGACTAAGTACGAATGCTTAGATGTGTATGAATAAACACACGAAACTAGGGTGTGTGCATGTAAGCACAACAATACTAAATATAAGAAACTTAGGAACTTGCTAAGTATGAAACACTTAAGTTTATGCTCGAATGCAATAGGAATGTTTATTCATAACACTTAAATTATATGTGCATGAACAAGCACGAGATTGAGTCGCGCGCGAATGACGACTATGCTTGAGAGTTGCCAAGTATAGACACGGAAGTATCTAAGAATGAAAAACTTAAGCTTATGTATGAGATACATAAGGTCGATAGGTATGAAATACTTAATAAGCTCACGCGAAAACTGGGCAGCTGCGATCGGTATCCGAGCATGGTATACTTTGGCCACGAAGGGCCATCAGTCAAAATAACGTCAAGTAATGAGATTACTTAGTAAGAGGTAGTGTTCAACATTTCTCTTAAGCTACGAGTTGCTTCGGTAGAATTATGAATAAAATTGCTTGAAAGAAATTATTTCTAGCACGAATATTGTACTTGTCCGGTCCTGGCAAGAACATGCTGAGGACACTTTGCCTCCAAGTACGGAGCAAAGAGCATTCATCAGAAATATTCGTTGAGTACGATCAAACTCAGAATCCGGTTGAGTGCGAATAAACTTCGGCCAAGACCATGAAGGGTGCCGAAATCCAATCGAGTATGATTGAACTCAGAATATTGCTAAGTGCGAGGAAACTTAGGTTATAGCAATGAATATTGCTGAAGACTTACTGAGTATGAATACACTTAGTCCGAAAGCAACGGTTGTCTAAGTACGAAGACACTTAGACCAAAAGATATGAATAATACTAAAAGGAAGCTAAGTACGAAACAACTTAGGATATGGGTGCGTCGTGCACAAACTAAGACCCGAACATGAAGAAGTTTTGAGGCCCGAGCAGCGAACATCATGACAAGAGAAGATTGTCAGATAAAGGCCCAAGCACGAAGAAGTTTGGGGCCCGAGAAGTGAACATTACTCTGATACGAGCAAAGCCTGAGATAAGCTAGGTACGACATAAACCTAGACACGACAATGGATTGGCTAAAAACAAGTATGCTTAGGCCAAGGCAGTAAGTAATGCCAAAAATCGACAAAACTTAAGCCTTGGCTACAAGCTGAGCCCGAGATAGGCTGGGTACAAAGGAGACTTCGGTCTTGGCATCGAATGCCTGAAGCAACCATGTTCGGCCAAGAATTGGGACGAGTACGAGTACTCCTAGAGTATTGCTGGGAATTCGCTGAAGTACGAGAAAATTTTGGGCCAAAGTAAATACTGAATACCAAGAAAATGTGAAGATACGGAATGACCTAGGGTCAATGCTAAGTACGAACAAACTTAGCAAGAGTGCAAAAAGATTTGCTGAAAAATGAGTGAACTTAGCAAAACGAAATGTGGGTCTGCATTGGGGACGAGATTCCCTGAGTACCCAAGTTAGTAGGGTGACGTACGTGAAATGTCACCCCGGACGCCGTTTGTGCGTCTCGTTTCATGAAAACATCTGTTTGCATCTAAATATGGGAAGTAAGATATGTGCCACGAATAAAGGTGCAGAAACAGGACGAATCTGCTCGGTCCTTAAGAGCTTTGCTCGTCATTTGGGTAATAAATAACGAGTAAAACTGGGGAGCAATTGTAGGGAGGTATTCCCGAACAAGGCCAAACAGGGCCCGAACACGTGGTACGTGGGACCATGGTGTAAATATGATGGGGATAGTCGTCGTGCAAGCCGGTGGTCGGCAATATGGACCAGCGATATGAAATGTCATTGGTCCAGGAAGTCTGTATGGGGTCAAGGTCCAGTAAACATGAGAAGTTATTGGACCAAGAGATTGATAAAGGACCAGTGACATGTGAAGTTGTTGGTCCAAGTAGTTTGTTCCTGGTCCAAGAGGGCCGAACAGGAGGAGAGGTCCTGAGAGGACGTTGGTCCAAGAGGACGTTGGTCCAAGTAGTTTGTTCCTGGTCCAAGAGGGCCGAACAGGAGGAGAGGTCCTGAGAGGACGTTGGTCCAAGAGGACTTTGGTCCAAGTAGTTTGTTCCTGGTCCAAAAGGGCCGAACAGGAGGAGAGCTCCTGAGAGGACGTTGGTCCAAGTAGTTGTTCGGCGATGAGATAGCCGAACAAGGGAAGAACTCCAATCAAGTGCTGGAGCAGAGGGAATACTCTAGGAGGTTCCATTACAATTGGTTCCGTAAAGGAATGGGATCCCGAGAATATAGGATCCAGGAGAGATACCCAACGGGAATGGGATGTTCGGTCAGTTATGGAAAAGAGTCCTAAAAGGACTAAGGTAATGAACTGATAAGGGAACGAGAATCCAAGATATTATGGGTTTCCTGTATGAGATAGGAAACCTAGGGCAACACGGATACTTGGGCAACAAGCATCTGTGAATCTATAAATACAAGGTAAACCTAAAGGTCAAAGGTACGCAGTCTACTGCAATCGAGTTATTTACCTACTGATAATTAGGGTTTTCTTCTAGTACGTGATACTAACTTAGGCATCGGAGGGCCTTTGCCACGAGAGGCAAAGGTGCGCTCACCCTTGTCTGTTTTGCAGTTAGGGTTCCGGCGAAAGGCTAGGGTTCCGGCGAGGATGCATGTGAAGCTGTTTACCAAAAAGCTAGAGTTAGCACTAAGCGGATTTTTTCCCCTTACAGAACCCAATTGAGATGTACTAACACCCCGGCCTGGTGCTTTCACGCACCTGCAAATAAAATGTTCGGAGAGAAAAGATCTTCGAAAAAGAGACCACATCCCTGTGAGATCATTGGCTAATATATAATTGCATTTTCTTTTCCTTAATTCCCAGTTACGTACGGTCATACTTTTATATGGTCTCGAGAATATGTCAAACTTAAAGCCACATTCTCTTGGGAATAATCAGTCGAAGTTGGAATAGCACCACGAAAAGCCGAGTAATTATTCAGCATTTCCGGAGTATTTCATGGTCTTGCTTACATGGTACTCTTGACAATTTACGTACTCCCTCCGTTCCAAATTGAGAGTTCCTTATTCTATTTTGGGGTGTTCCAAAATGATTGTCCCTTTCCAAAAGTAGAAGTGGAATTTTATCAAAATTCCAAAAGTGTCCCTCTTATTTGAATACAAATGGTACAAAATAGGTAGAATATATGGGTAATGGTGGAAAATATGTGTAAAGATTACATGTCCCCTAAAAAAGTTAGAATTCCAAAGAGAGACTCTCATTTAGGAACGAAGGGAGTACCATTTACAGAGCAACAAATCATGCGGTAGGGACACTACAGTTCACTTTTGTTTGGTAGTTCAGAGATTAGAAGTGACCCACATTGTGAGGTGTCAATCTTTTATTTGCAGGGAATACCACTTGGCAAAAGCCACATGGTATAATCCATCAGTCAACACAATTTGCATCAAACAAGTCTATAAATAGGCCCAAGTCATAAGAAGCAAATGCACAATCCATCAGATGCTTGCATTTGCTTCAGGTTCAAGCATAGAAATTCCCTCTAGCTCAATCATGGCAGCTAGAAATTTTCAGCTCTGCTTATGCATTTTCTTCATCTCTTTGGCCTTTCCACTCTCCTCTCATGCAATCCCATCAAAACCCAATGCTGAAAAACCATCATCCTTTGACTTCATCAAGCATTTGGAAGGTTGCCATAAGGGTGAAACAGTAGAAGGCCTCCAACAGCTCAAGAAGTATCTTGATAAATTCGGTTATTTGAACTACAACCACTCCCAAAATCAAAGCCATGCCAACGACGACGATTTTGATGACTTGTTGGAGGCTGCCGTAAAAACGTACTAGCTGAATTACCATTTGAAGGCCACTGGAACTCTAGACGCCCAAACGGTGTCTAAAATGTCTAGCCCTCGATGTGGAGTCGCTGATATCGTCAATGGCACCAATTGGATGCAAGCAGGAAAAAAAAGGCCCAATCATGGCCATAACGCTCTCCACACAGTGTCCCATCACTCTTTCTTTCAGGGTAACCCGAAATGGCCTGCTTCTCAGACCCACCTCACGTTTGGGTTTTTACCCGAAACCAAACAGGATGCAAGAAACGCTGTGGCCCGAGCATTTGACAAATGGTCTTCCGCAACACAATTTACATTCTCCCAGAGCCAGGACTTTGGAAGTGCAAATCTTAAAATCGGATTCCACCGTCGCGATCACGGGGATGGTCACCCATTCGATGGTCCATTGGGGATCCTGGCTAAAGCGTGGCCCCCGACCGACGGGAGGTTTCACTACAATGCGGACGAGAGGTGGTCTGCGGGTCCCACACCGGGTGCGTTCGAGTTGAAGACGGTGGCATTGCATGAAATCGGACACCTTCTCGGGCTAGGGCATAGCTCGGTTCTGGATGCTATCATGTACGCGAGCATTGGTCAAGGGGTGGCCAAAGGTTTGCATGGAGATGACATACAGAGAATAAAGGCTTTATACAACGTGTGATTTGTGATTTTTGTTGGTATAATGTGCTGTCCAAACAACTCTTAATATTTTGGGTCATTTTGTATTTTGTGTTTGGGTTAAAATGCCTTAGTTTGCAAGTGGGCCATAAAATGTAAGTGTGTAATTTGGGTCAAGTTTAAGTTATTTTGTAGTTGGGCATTTGTGTAAAGGTAGGCCCAAGGTTGTATCCATATATAAGCCTTGTAGAATTCTCTAGAATAGTAGAAAGTATGAATGAAAAAATCTCAGTGGAGTGCTTTCCCCTATTGCTCTGTTTCCGTGTGTGTGTGTTCTCCCCGATAAAATTAGCGGCAATCAATTGCTAGCTTGATTCACTAATCTCTCCACCAGTTATTCAAAGGATTAGGGTAATCTCAAGCCAACAATTTTGAAATTCAGAAAAAGGCTTCTTGGCAAGCTGCTAATTAAAAATGAAACAATGATTGTAGTACAGATTATAAAAGAATAAAAGGTTTTGGCATATTAGTTGGAGTGTTAGGTTTTCCAGAATTGTAGCTGTAGAATATCCCTTCATAAATTTCAATCAATTTGGTTTGTATTAGTTGGTCTTTGGTCTCATACTCTCATTTGCTTTGGCAATAAAACTAGAGCTCAATGCTAACCTACGTATTTCTTTTATTAGAGCATCAACCATACTTCAAATCTCCAAACTAATTCTTCAAAATCTCATTTTGTTCTTCATATATGGAGACTCCTCCAAATTATGAAGAATGTTCATCACACTCCAATGTCCCTCTAACTCAATAAGTAAGGCTTTTTCCACTTCTGCTTGTGAATTTCCCTGTTCTCAAATCTCCATGATTCTTCCTCTCCCGTGTCCTATGGGGGAAAAAAAAAAAATTCGCCCCTCGGGATTTATCAAGCGTTTGGAAGGAGAATAGTTATTCAGTGCCTTTGGGGTACCGTGCCACTGTCACATAGTGTTGTCCGTTTCTGCCGCACAGTGGTACGAGGCCCAAGACAGAATGTGTATACCACACACCAAATGTTCGCCCCTCGGGATTTATCAAGCGTTTGGAAGGAGAATAGTTATTCAGTGCCCTTGGGGTACCGTGCCACCGTTACATAGTGTCGCCCGTTTCTGCCGCACAGTGGTACGAGGTGTTGGGGTAAGACAACCTTCAGCCAGTCCAGAGGGTTTCCTAGCGCTACACAGGAAATGGTGTAGCGCTACCGAGTGGTCTAGCGCTATAGCAAAATGGCTGTAGCGCTACCGAGAGCCTTCGGGCCTTAAAGTGTATTTAGGGTTTTGTGAACGGCTGCGCGTTTGATGTAATTGTAATCACTTTTTCTGAGCGTGAAAAAGAGAGAGGCGAGAGAAAACACATCTCAGAGAGATTGTGAGAAGACTTGTACTCTTGGATTGATTTCATAGTGGACTGGTGTGGCTCCCGTGGTTTTTCCTCACGTTGAGGTTTTCCACGTATATCTTGTGTCTCGTTTTCTTTCCAGTTTTTCGTTACGCACGTATTTGTTTGTTTTGTACTGTGATCCATTGTTCCAAGATCCGTAGGGGCGTTGTAGGATTGCGTAAAATCCATAACAACTGGTATCAGAGCCGCGGTTGCGGTAGGTTTTGTTCGACAGGTTAGGGTTTAATCTCGTTCGGGCAGGCCAGAGTTCAGTGGGAGCTATGGGTTCTGAAGAAGGCAAGCAGAGGATGGAGAAGTTTGACGGGTCAGACTTCGCATTCTGGAAAACGCAGATAGAGGACTATCTGTATAAGAAAGATCTTTACCGGCCGTTGCTGGGTAAAGAAAAGGGGAAGAAGAAAGATGAGAGCAACGAGGATTGGGACGTCCTGGACAGGAAGGCGTTAGGGGTTGTTTGCCTGTCCCTTTCAAAGTCAGTCACCCACAACATCTTGAAGGCGAAAACGACGGAGGGTCTTGTGGAAGCGCTGAAAAAGATGTACGAGCAACCGTCTGCTGCGAATAAGGTACATCTCATGAAAAAACTTTTCAATCTGTCTATGGCTGAAGGGGTTTCCTTTATGTCACATCTCAGTGAGTTCAATACGATAGTTGATCAACTTATGTCTGTCGAAATCAAGTTTGATGATGAGGTTCAAGCCTTGTTAATACTGTCTCAGTTGCCAGAGAGCTGGCAGGGTACTGTTACTGCAGTCAGTAATTCGGCAGGGAAAGAAAAGTTGAAACTGAGTGAGGTTGTTAGTTTGATTCTGACTGAGGAGGTCAGAAGGGGTTCGATCGATGGTTCAGGTAGTTCAGGTTCAGCTCTAAGTTTTGAGCAGAGGGGCAGAAGCCAAACCAAGGGTGGTCAGAATCAGAACAGGAACAGGTCAAAATCGAAGGGCAAGGGCAAGGGAAATAAAGATAGATATCAGGTTTGGCCCATTAAAGGTGAATGTTGGAATTGTGGTCAGACAGGCCATATGTCACAAACTTGCAAAGCACCGAAAAAGAATAACGGTGGGCAGGAGGCTCACGTTGTGCACGATGCACTTATTCTTTCCATGAACAGCGACACTGAATCTTGGGTGATTGATTCGGGTGCCTCATTCCACGCCACTGCTAACAGGGAGGTTCTGCAGAACTATGTAGCAGGGGACTTTGGGAAAGTATACTTGGGGGACGACGAGCCTTGCAGTATTGTGGGAAAAGGGGATGTTCAGATTGCAACGCATGGGTTCAAATGGTGTCTGAAAGATGTCAGGCACGTTCCGAAGTTGAAGAGGAATCTTATTTCGGTTGGACAGCTTGCAGCAGCAGGTTATACATCGACATTCACAGGGGACATGTGTGTAGGGAGGCATTACCGAACAGGTGCAAATAGTTGCCGAACATGTGGTGTTCTAGATCCGTGTAATGAGGAAGGTGATATGGGACCCTATATAAGATGAACGACGGCGGAAGTATCCGGTGCATCCAGAGGGCACCGGATTAGATTATCTGTTCGGCTGAGGTGGCCCAGTGACATGAGAAGTCATGTACTTGTGCAGTTTGTTCGGGAGAATCACATGCCGAACAGATGGAGTGTTCTGAAAAATCACATGCCGAACAGATGGAGTCATCTGATGAAACGATGTCTTAAGAGATAAGGCGATAGGAGTGTTCTGAAAAAGGAGCCCAGTATACGGTAAAGATAAGTAAAGGGACAGTCCTATTGTGGGACAAATTCCACGAAAGGAAGAGACCCTATGAGTAAGGGGTCTCAGTTGATTGGGCAAGAGATTCCCAGGGGAGCCAGGTTTCCTATACGAAGTAGGAGACCTGGGGCGATGAGGATGCTTGAAGAGCAAGTAAGTGGATATCTATAAATACAAGGTAAACCTAGAGGAAAAAGGTACGCAATAAGTTGCATTCATTCCACATTTCCTATTGATTTTTTTAGGGTTTTGAGACAGTACGTGATACTAACTTAGGCATCGGAGGGCCTTTGCCACGAGAGGCAAAGGTGCGCTCACCCCTTTTCTGTTTTACAGGTTAGGGTTCAGGCGAAGGTATTAGGGTTCCGGTTGGGCACCACGTGAACAAAGAGATTCAGCGCTGTTCTAGTTACCATCTATTCTTCTCCACCTACAATGTGGAAAGTCTCCAATGGTACCATGGTGACGGCTAAAGGCAAGAAAGTTGGTACACTTTACTTGGCTTCACATGGTAGCGACATACTTGCAGTTATAGACAGCAAAGAGAGTTCAAATCTGTGGCACTATAGACTGGGGCATATGAGTGAGAAGGGAATGAAGGTTATGCAGTCAAAAGGGAAGCTATCGGGTTTAGGGTCAGTGGATATTGACATGTGTGAAGATTGTATCTTCGGGAAACAGAAACGGGTTAGCTTTCAGAAAGGCGGCAGGCCTCCCAGGGCTTAGAAGCTAGAGATTGTCCATACAGATGTGTGGGGTCCAGCTACAGTGTCTTCTCTTGGCGGTTCTTATTACTATGTTACCTTTGTCGACGATCACTCGAGGAAGGTATGGGTTTACTTCATGATGCACAAGTCAGAGGTCTTTGAAGTCTTCAAGAAGTGGAAGGCCATGGTTGAGAATGAAACAGATTTGAAGGTGAAAAGGTTGAGGTTCGACAACGGCGGAGAATATGAGTTGGGGGAGTTCAAGAAAGCCTGCGCTCTATCCGGGATTCGTTTAGAGAGGACACCTCCAGGGACTCCGCAGCACAATGGCATTGCAGAAAGGATGAACAGAACTTTGACTGAGCGTGCTAGGAGCATGCGGATACACGCAGGGTTGCCCAAGATGTTTTGGGCAGATGCAGTCAGCACAGCAGCACATTTGATCAATTTTGGGCCATCAGTTCCGTTGAACTTTGGCATACCAGAGGAGGTTTGGAGTGGTAAAGAGGTAAATCTCTCACACTTACGTGTTTTCGGTTGTGTTTCCTATGTGCATATTAGCGACAAGGACAGGGATAAACTTGATGCTAAGTCACAGAAGTGCACCTTTATTGGATACGGCGGAGATGAGTTTGGTTATCGTTTTTAGGATAACAAGAACCGGAAGATAATCAGAAGCAGAGATGTTGTGTTTGATGAAAAGGTGATGTACAAAGACAGGGACAGCAAACTGAGCAGTGGGAGTACCACTTCGGATGGAGATACATCCGAGTACTTTGGGTTGGAGGATCTTCCAGGTGACAGGGGAGTTGAACAGGGGTCTGGTCAGGCAGAAGAGAGAGTTTTAGATGAGACAGTTTCAGAGGGGACAGTTTCAGATGAGGCAGCTCCAGAGACAGGGACTAGTTCAGCGGTCAGAGAGTTGAGGAGGACAACCAGAGTACACAAGCCGAATCCGAAATATATTTCTTCGCTTGATTACTTGCTTTTGACGGACAGTGGAGAACCAGAGTGCTATGATGAGGCTATGCAGGTTTCTGAGTCAGCAAAGTGGAAGACTGCGATGCAGGAAGAGATGGATTCTCTTCATTCCAACGGTACTTGGCAGTTAGCTCAGCTTCCCGCAGGAAAGAAAGCCTTGCAGAACAAATGGATTTTTCGGCTTAAGCAGGAGAGTGATGGCAAGAAAAGGTACAAGGCAGGATTGGTTGTAAAGGGCTTCCAACAGAAGGAGGGGATTGATTATACAGAGATTTTTTCACCCGTTGTGAAGATGGCCACTATCAGAGTGGTGCTGAGTATGGTTGCTGCTGAAAATCTCTACCTTGAGCAGTTAGATGTTAAAACTGCTTTTCTTCACGGGGACTTGGATGAAGAAATCTACATGAAGCAGCCTGTTGGCTTCATTGTGAAAGACAAGGAAGAGATGGTGTGCAGGCTCAGGAAGAGTCTGTATGGTTTGAAACAGGCTCCCAGACAGTGGTACAGAAAGTTTAACGGTTTTATGCAGCGCAGTGGCTACACAATGTGCAATGGGGATCACTGTTGTTACTTCAAGAGGTTTGAGTCTAGCTACATCATTTTATTGCTCTACGTAGATGATATGCTTGTAGCAGGTTCCTGTGTTAGGGAGATCAACAAATTGAAGCAGCAGTTGGCAACAGAGTTTGCTATGAAAGATCTGGGTGCAGCTAAGCAGATACTTGGGATGAGAATCAGCAGAGATAAGGCTCAGGGAACCTTACGGTAGAGTCAAGCTGAGTATATTGAGCGTGTTCTGGAGAGGTTCAATATGCAGGGTGCTAAGGCAGTTGGCACACCCTTGGGAAGTCATTTCAAACTTTCTCAGGGGCAATCACCCAAGACAGATGCAGAAAGAGAGTACATGGCCAAGGTTCCGTATACCTCGGCCGTGGGTAGCCTGATGTATGTGATGGTGAACACGAGACCAGACATTGCCCATGCAGTGGGAGTTGTGAGCAGGTTTGCTAGCAATCCGGGGAAACAGCATTGGGAAGCAGTAAAGTGGATTATGCGATACTTGAGAGGTACCACTGATTTGCCACTTTGTTTTGGGAGAGGGAAATTGACAGTGCAGGGATATGTGGATGCTGACTTTGCCGGTGATCATGATACGCGGCGAAGTACCACAGGATATATCTATACTATGGGTTCAACAGCGGTGAGCTGGGTCTCACGTCTGCAGAAATTAGTGACATTATCTACTACAGAAGCTGAGTATGTGGCCGTGACTGAGGCTGCAAAGGAGAGGGTTTGGATAAAGGGCTTCTTGGAGGAGCTGGGTTTGAAGCAAGAGAACTGCGTTCTTTTCAGTGACAGCTAGAGTGCTATACACCTTGCCAAAAATCCAGTGTTCCATGCCAGGACGAAGCACATTGATTTGAGGTATCATTTTATTCGCTCGATTTTGGAAGATGGGGATTTGTTGCTAGAGAAGATTTTGGGGGATCGAAATCCGGCAGATATGTTGACCAAGTCTGTTACTGTTCAGAAACTGAAGTTGTGTTCGACTTCAGTTGGCCTTCATGCTTGAAGAGATGATGGGCCTGGAGCCACACCAAGAGGGGTCAGATGACTACGTCCATGATTGATTGAGATTATTTGGGTTTGCGGATGCTTCAGGTTATCTTCAAGTGGGAGATTGTTGGGGTAAGACAACCTTCAGCCAGTCCAGAGGGTTTCCTAGCGCTACACAGGAAATGGTGTAGCGCTACCGAGTGGTCTAGCGCTATAGCAAAATGGTTGTAGCGCTACCGAGAGCCTTCGGGCCTTAAAGTGTATTTAGGGTTTTGTGAACGGCTCCACGTTTGATGTAATTGTAATCACTTTTTCTGAGCGTGAAAAAGAGAGAGGCGAGAGAAAACACATCTCAGAGAGATTGTGAGAAGACTTGTACTCTTGGATTGATTTCATAGTGGACTGGTGTGGCTCCCGTGGTTTTTCCTCACGTTGAGGTTTTCCACGTATATCTTGTGTCTCGTTTTCTTTCCAGTTTTTCGTTACGCACGTATTTGTTTGTTTTGTACTGTGATCCATTGTTCTAAGATCCGTAGGGGCGTTGTAGGATTGCG
Source organism: Rhododendron griersonianum (assembly GCA_018127125.1). Classification (NCBI taxonomy): domain Eukaryota; kingdom Viridiplantae; phylum Streptophyta; class Magnoliopsida; order Ericales; family Ericaceae; genus Rhododendron; species Rhododendron griersonianum. Next base: position 13,150,366 of record CM030789.1, read on the forward strand.
TAAAATCCATAACACGAGGCCCAAGACAAAATGTGTATACCACACACCAAATGTGCGGTAAGAAAGCGAATAATCTTGTTGAAGATTTGTATTTCCTCCCATGTTTCACAAGGGACGATCTTAGTCAGAAGAGAAATCTTCTGAGATTAGCTTCAGATCTCCTTCAGCTCACTTGTTTGACAAATGAAGATTTGTGGATATCTCTTCCATAAATGCAGAGCAAGCCAAGAGAGAATTCTCTTCCTTGATTTGTACCAGCCATCTTTCCCTATAAATACCCTTGTAATCTGATATTGTAAAGCATCAGAGAGAGTAGCAATTGAGAGGGGTTTGGTGAGTGATTTATAATCTCCTCCATTATAGTGAAATCCGCTGCCCGTGGAGGAGGCAATTGCCGAACTTCGTAAATATTATCTCTCTGTGTTTGTTTGAGGTGTGTGTGAGTTCTGAGTTTGGGGGTTTTTCCTAACAAATCTCTCAAGGAAGGATCGATGCAAAAAGGGTGGTATGGTAAAAGGTCTCCACCAGCTCAAGGCATATCTTATGAAACTATTATCCGAGCAAAATGGCCCTTTCGCAACACAATTTACATTCTTCCAGTAGATTTAAAACATGTTAATGTCATAATTGGGTTCTATCCTAGGTCACATAATCCAAGACCCTCCGTTTAAGCTCATCATGTTCTCAATTTCTGCCCTCGCGAATTTTGTTATAATTTGAGGCGTTTTCGAAATTTGTTTTTTCAGTACGTACACGCTCGCGCCCTCATTCATGCATACACACGGAAAGACGACGGTTAATTATGCTACTTTTGATCATGGGGATGGGAGCCCATCTGGGTGTATTGCTTATCGATCTGCACAAAAAGGTTTATTCCTCCTACGCTTACATATGATCAATCAAAATTTAGGCTTAAAAAACAGAAACGAAAAAAAAAAATGCACACCACATGAATTAGTCCATTCAAGAGAGAGATTCAACTATAGAGGAGAGAGGGACATCGTTTTCTCTAACATCTCAGCTAGAATCCTCTATAATTTTTCTCTCTGGTGACTCTACTTCGGTTGTCCAAGGTCGGGGTAGTAATCAACAAGAGCTTCCTCCCGTGGCTCTCCGTCGATCAACACATTTTCGAGAGCCTCCAAGGATCCCTTTGGAAGGCGATTTCATTGGAACTCATCAGAGCTTGAATCAAGTGGTGGGTGATTACAGAGAGAAAATAAAGATGTTGAAGGCTTTTTGTGTTGCTTTCTTGAAGTGTGTTTTGAGCGTTATTGGATATCTGTTATGTTTTATTTAGGTTTTTTAGATTTTCTCCTTTTCTTTTTCTTTTCCTTCTGGAGTATGCCCTTTGTAGGCTGCATATTCGGTTAGCCTTTTTTCTATTTCAAGCTAAGTTACCCAAAAAAAAAAAAAAACTTCTCTCTGGTTGAAATTGGGGCTTTTAGTTGGCGAGTTGTGTTTACGGAAACTGGAGAAGATTGCCTACGAACTGTTTGAGAAATTGATTGACTGAATCTATAAATATACTGACCTAGTTAGGATTCTTCCGGTTAAAAAAAAAGAGAGTTAGGAATGCTAATGAACGAAAAAATGCGTAAGTAACACCAAAAAAATGTGTAATTAATGAACGAAAAAATATGCGCATCATGCACTACAAAGATGGCTATGTCTAAACCTGCGCGCTCACACACACACAAAATGCACAATTTCTTTGTAGCGTTGAAAGAAAATACTGAGTAAAAATTGTTGACGAGGAATGCTACGTACACAACTCTCGACCACATCTCCGGACATAACTACGTTTGGAACCGTTCGATGCAGATGGGTTCACGTGCATCAAACAATTCCGGATGCAATTGTGTTTGGAGTTGTGTACGTAGACTTTTCCATTGTTGACTAAGTAATTTAGATGTTGCACATGATCTTTTTAGAGGTGCTTCCCAGGCATTTGAAAGCCAGCTACTCTTGTATTGGCTCCTAGATCTATTTCTTTGTTTACCAAAAAAATACATCATCAGTGCACTTATGCTCAAACCACAACCTAACATTTATTTACAATCACCACTACACTTGCCAATCGCAACCTACTACTCGTAAAATCTGCACAAAACTACAAAGGCTTGATAGCTAAAAGCACTAGCCATTGCCAGAAGCCAGTAGTATTTGTCTAGCCTAGCTTCTCTCATGTCATCACAAAACCAACCAGTGAAATGCTCAACAAGGGAGATTAGCAAGGCACTCAAAAAGCTCCCTACCCCAAAAACACTGGGGTAGCATCCAAAATATGCTCAGTGGCACCGTCTCTGACTCTGAATTTCTACTGATCTCGAGCCTCTTTGTCTCCACGATTGCCGCAGTCACCATGGCTACGACCGAAGAGCCATGCCAAACCCCATCCTCTGCGTCACGGTGATGCCTTTCTCGTTGCGGGTGATTATCCGAGCAAGTGGGATGAAGCACACGTCGTACAGAGGCATTAGAAGGATTATGGAGACTGTGATTGCGCTCTGCAGTGTGGCCGGCGGGATCTTGAAGTTGCTTCTGATGTTCCTTTTCATTGTCATGCCCTGTTTGGTAAAAAATGTCGCTGGTTGTCGGAAAATTACTGCAAACATTAGAAGCATAGTCCAGATAGGCAAGAGGTGCAATATAATTTGTGCGATTTCGCGTTTATGAATACCATCGTTGGAGCTCTTGTTCAAGCCCTCACTCACATCAGGACCTTGCTGACAAAGTGGTTTTTCTTCAAGCCTATAAACAAAACTCCACCATTACAACTACGTAACAATGCAAACGCAAGTAAATAATTATAAGTGTCCAATATGTTGTTTCGCATCCTGAATGACCCATGCTCAATCAAGATGAATGCAACGGTGGTCACAGGGTATGTAGAGTCACGTTCGAACTAAGAAAATTCAGAGTGTGGATTTCTCATACTATGTAAGGAAACTTACTCGATTTGTTCAACAGGGCGAATCAGACATTCAAAATTTTCGATGCAGTTGCTTTCATGGCATGAACCATGTTTTCAAAGGACTTGAAAGCTACACTACTACCCTTGGGTTGGGTTGCTTCAATGCGTAAAATCTACTCCCGCAGGAGAAAAGTGCTATCGAGGTTACCATTATAACTGTAGGGATAGCAAATCCCAACCCCCATCCGAATGTGTCTTGCACGTAGGCCATAAGGGAGACTCCCAAAAGACAACCAATTTTGTTCAATTCCCCACACAAAAATTGCTCTTTCTTCACGTTATCAGTTTGCTCTATATTGCTCTGCACCTATAACCTCATCTATACTCTGTAGAGATTGTTTTGTTCTCTCTTTAAAAGGGTCGATTGAGCTCGCACAATGGGCTTGGCACAGTACAGTAAGACCTACATGAACTATCCATACTTCTGCTAAGTATCGCTCAAGAATTTGAAAATTTAGAAATTAAATAAATAGAGACAAAATGGAAAAAAACTGAAATAGGTTTTACCAGAGCTATGGTAAGAGCAAATGCATAAGCCAAGGTACAAAGTAAGGCAAAATACAAAAAAGTACGCTGCAAATGCCTATCCAAATGTATGTATCGGTAGTGAAATGCTAATATTCCAACAGTGGCTCAGTTGATTCCTCAAGCCCCTCTATTCACCAGGCAACAAAGTTTAAGTAATTTCACGGCATTTACAAATGGTTTTTTTTTTATTTGCAATTAAATTATAAGCATACATTGATCACTTAAGTGATTTATCTGAATCTGTCTGTAAGACTTGTTGATAATAAATTTTGGGGTCGGGTATGCCAAAACTGCCCCGCCTCATGGCAATTCCTAAAGGGATGCGTTTGGACCATACAGTCATCATACAAACTTATAGTTTGGGGGTGTCCGAGAGATTAAGTTCTTTTAAGGGGGGTTTATGGTCATAACAAACTTATAGTTCGGGGGATATCGGAGAAATAAAGTCCTTTGATAAATACTCCTATATTCAAACCCTAGAGCGGCGTGAGACGGCAGAAATAAAGTCCTTTGTGCTGTTTGTTGTCTTTCTATCAGGAGGAATTGAAGGCATTTTATAAAAAAAGAGTCCAGAAGGACAACAAAATTGTTGCAGATCTCGAACAAGCGCTTTTGATACTCACGAATGACACTGCGAGGTTAGAAAAAGTGCGTGACGAGAAAAAGAAAGAGATGTTACGGAAAAGAAAAGAAACTGATAAGCTCCGGGCACACGGTGCAGCGTTGGTAAGATTCATTTGTTCCTTGTTTTTCTTTTAACTCTGAAGCTCATGTGCGTCTCTCTCTTCGTAGTATAGCGTCGGGGCACACGTATCAAAGAAATTGACAGCAAAATCCAACTCTTCTGTTTATTACTACTGTTTTTCCTGTATTCTGTAACTAAGGAAACTGGTCACAGACGTTATCAAAGAAAATTTCAATAAACCGGCTTCGCTTATGAAAACTTCAAATGGTATTTAGGGGAAATAAACTTGTGCAATACTCTGTTTCGTAAAACGTGTACACCAAGATCCCAGACACCGTCACACAACCCATTAAAAAAGGGTAATTTTACTCAAAGGCAGTTTGGTACGCACACTTGCTATGGACACGGTAAATACCAAAATAAAATTAGTGCTAGAAGATAATGAAACTTTAAAACATTAGCAACAAATTTTTAAGGGAAACAACAATAGTTTGAAGTTAGAAGGAAAATTTCCAGCAACGATATTCAGTATTTTCGTTTTTGAATTAAATCTAATTGACTGGATTAGTTAGGTTGTTCTATTGACAATTTTTGTCTTGATCTGTAATTTCGGAGTTTTATCGGTTATTGGGTTCTTTTCATAATCATATTAAGTAAAGGCCTTGAAAACCCTAACCCCACACACAACACGCACCTCAACAAGAACAATAACATAACCCATTTAGTCCCCAATCATTGGAGGTATGGGCGGGGATGATTGGAGACTGATCTAACCTTTAGCAATATATGTACAAAGTGGCTCTCTGAAACAATGACCCCCCTAAACCTCCAAGAACCGAGGAGTTGCAGGGAAGTTTTGTTGCAGAATCATGCCCCTAAATCAAAGCCGAAAGACATCAAAGAGGGCAGGCCTAGAGATCCAAATCAATTTTTGTGCTAATTACCACGCTTCCTTTATTCATGGTCAGTGGCGCAGCCAGGATTAGGCATCACTAGGGGCACTATAAAAACAAAATCTCTGAGGGCCTCCAACATCCCACCATCCCACAACTTGATGGTTGTTGGTGATCAACGGTGGCTTGTGCGCATGTCAATTGTTACATCATGAGAAACGAATAAGCTCTTAGGTTTTGGAGTACTATTTTGTTTACCCAGCTAAACAATGGGGAGCAATTTTCGTTGCACATACTGGGTCAAGAGCTCAGACCGGATTTCTACTTTGATAATTGGAAACATTCATTATGTGGGGCATGTTTTTGCGTCAATTCAAGCACGTAATGAGACGAAAACTACCAATTTTCAGCTATTGAGCAAGATATCTTCATTATGTGCGAACTAATTGGCTGATGAACTATATAGAAAGCGATAACCGTTTGATTCTGATAAAACTAAAACTACCATTTTCAGAAAAAAAAGAGAGAGAACTAAAACTAAAACTAAAACTTTAAAAAAAAGAAAAAAAGAAAAACAGTGTGGGCCTGTGCCCATGGCGGTCCTAGTGTGGATCCACCATTGTTCATGGTCAAGAGCATCTGACTAATGAGCACAAACACAACACACACCTGCATGATTGATTTTGAGGAAGGAGGAAACACACGGGAAGCAAAGGGACTCCGCCTCCTCTTAAATCTTCATCAATTGGGCAACTTGCATCTCTAGGTTTTCTCTTATATTTTCCTCCAAAAAAGAATTATAATAATACAAAAATATTTGTAGTTATGATATCCGATTTCATCTGGTTAATTGATTTGGAAAATGAGTTGGGACTAGGGAGCTGAGCTTCGAATTTTTAAGAAATTGTGCTGTTTATTTAAAAACTCTTTGTGCTGTTTGTTGTCTTTTTAACAGGAGGAATTGAAGGCATTGTCTGCAGAAAAAGTCTACACTAACAAGGAAGTGCTTGCAAAGCTCAAAGAATTGAAACTGGTAATAGACGTTACTCCCTTCATCCTCTTTTAAGTGTCCCCTATAAGAATACGTGCATTTTCATACCCTTGGAAAATATTTTTCTCCATATGAGATTTTTATTTTTTAGCACTTTAATTTGGAAAAATTTGAAATCGTTCTATGGAGATACATTTATCTGCGTCCAAGAAAATACATGTATCCCGAAGGGAACACTTAAAGAGGGACGGAGGGAGTATCAAACATAATTTTGGCGAACCATCGGCTTCGGTTAGAGGAAATAAAGTTGTGCGCTACTCTATTTCATAAATGTGTACGCCAAGATCTCAGACACCTTCACACAAACCATAAAAAAAAGGTAATTTTACTTGGAGAGAGTTCGGTACTCACACCAGCTGTAAACGCCGTATTTACCAAAATATAATTGGTGCCAGATAATAATGAGAGGCATTAATGCATTAGCAACGAATATTTGAGTGAAACAACAATAGTTAGAAGGAAAAGTCCTGGGCTCCTGGCAACAAATTTCAATTTTCTCCCTTTATTTAGAGTTGTATTAGTGAATGTTGGGGCTTATTATGTTGTTTGTGGATTGTATAGTTGGGACCTTCTCATATCGTTGAAATGTCCAGTTCAATGTTAGCTCAATGATAATAGTAAAATAAACTCTTTAAGAGTTAAATTATATTCTTTTGGAGAGGCCGAAGGATGAGAAATCGAGGCTCAGGGACGAGTTAAAAAGGCAAATGTCTACAAGATTTTAGATAATTCTTATTCTGTTGTCTTAGATCCATCTACAATGTAGACTACAAGTTCTTAACATTATTTTATTTCTTGATTAGCAAATTTGGATAAAATGCAGGAAGCCGGAGCAGGGTAGAGCGAGAAGGAAATGCCTTTTGCCTGTTTTTTGGAAACTTAACATGAGAAGTCACAAGGCAGTGTGTTGCCTCTTGCCTGTTTTTTGGAAACTTAACAGGTGGCAGCCACAGTTCTAACACTTTGTCTCCTTTTTTTTTGTGTGCATGTTTTATCCTCTGAGATGGGCTGGTTTACTTTTCCTTATCATTGTATTTGGAAGGATTCGCTGCATGTTGCCTTATTGGCTTTAATGAAATTCACTTCGGATAAAAAAGAAGAAGAAGACAGAACTCAGATGTCACGGTTTCGAATTCCCCCACAGGAAAGTTTTGTTCCACCTCTTCATACTCGTTAATCAAATCTCCTTCTCTAAACCCACCTCTTACTCTTCAGTCTTGGCTTTGGAAAATCGGTGCTCACCATTTTACTCGGGGCCTGGAGGAAAAAACTATAATACACACCATCACATACGATTTTGTGGCTCATCTTACGAAAATGTGTACGGTACACCCTATAAAACACAGACGATCTATTAAGGTGTGTAGGGTGCTTGATCGGAGCACCCCTTTTTTGTGTATTCCCCTCGGGTTTTTTTTTATAGAATTTTTGGACGGCTCGGATCGGCCGTCTGGTGGCCGGAGACGGCCCGGAGTGGCCGCCGGTACGATTTTGGCCGCCGGCCCGTAGGTACCTATACAAATTCTTTCCAAATAAGTAGCAACCTTCTTATTTTTCCGGAACAAGTACACGAAAAAGGGGTGCTCTGATCAAGCACCCTACACACCTCGGATGCCGTTGATTCCCGCGTTGGCCCCCTCGGTTTTTTTTTATAGAATTTTTGGACGGCTCGGATTGGCCGTCCGGTGGCCGGAGACAGCTCGGCGTGGCAGCCAGTACGATTTTGGCCGCCGGCCCGTAGGTACCTATACAAATTCTTCTCAAATAAGTAGCAACCTTCTTATTTTTCCGGAACAAGGCTTCTTATTCAACAAAAAATAAGTTTTTTTTTTGTTTCTGGAACACACTCTAACTTATTTGTTGCAGAGAAAACAAACTTGACTTCAGGTGTACTTTGGAAATTCATGTTGGTAGTAAACTTGTGAGGGGGGCCCAGGTTGAATACTTGGGTGGGTTTGTTGCACAAAGCAAGGTAGATCCAGACTTCTTCTCATTTTATGACTTCATGTCTGTAATTAAGGAGATAGGATATTCACAAGCAGATAACATTAGTGTGTTTTATAGACTTCCCAACACTAACATGAACAATGGCTTAGTTGCATTGACTTCTCATGATGAAATGCTTAACATGTTTGCAACACATTCTCCTGGTATGAAGTATTTCTCTATTGATATGTATGTTGACTGTCCTAATGTCGTTGATTCAGAGGATGAGGAGGTGATAGGTAGAGACACAAACACTGTAGACCAAGGTTGCTTAACTGAGTTGGGATTTGACTTACAAGTACAGGAAGGAAAGGGAGGTGTTGACTTAGGAGTAGAGGGAAGACATGAAATTGTTGACTTAGAAGTGGAAGGTGTAGTCCAAGGTGTGGATCCAAATGAAACTGATCATATGGAGTTCCAAATGGATGATGATGATGATAGCTCAGACATTGAGTGGTTGCCCTATGATGATAGCTCAACTTCCACTGGGTCTTTTAGTGGGGTAGAAGAGTCTTCTGATGAGGAGGAAGAGGACAATATTCCTTTGGTAGGTTTAGGTAAAAACTTGGGTCAAAACATAAGTGATGAAGAGGATGACCTTAGTTCTGATAGTGATGATAACAACTTGGTTGATGATGTGATTGATGAGGATGGGAAACCTATTTTTCCAGAGTTCAAAGAGCATTATATCAAGAAGCCTGAATTAATAGAAGGGATGAAGTTCCCTAATGTGCAGGTGTTTAGGAAATTGTTGAGAGAATATCATATAAAGGAGGGGTATACGTTTAAATTTTTGAAGAATGAGTCTAAGAGGGTCACAGTGAAGTGTACACATGATTGTGGCTTTAGACTTCATGCCTCTCCCATGTACGAAGAGAGATCCTTCTAAATAAAAAAGATAAATCAACAACATTCATGTACTAGGAAATACACTAATAATAATGCAACCTCGTCTTGACTTTCCGAAAAGTACTTGACCAAAGTTAGTGATGCCCCAGAAACTAAGGTTAGTTCAATGAAGAAAATAGTTAGGAGAGAATGGTTGTTAAATGTTTCAGAGAACAAGATCTATAGGGCAAAGAGAAAGGCCCTTAAACTGATTCAAGGAGATCATAGAGTTCAGTATGTGAGGTTGTGGGACTACTGTGAAATGGTAAGAATACAGAATCCACATAGTACTGCGAAGTTGAAGGTGGATAGGCCATTGCCTGATCAAGGACCAGTGTTTAAAAGAATGTTCATAAGCTATGCTGCACAACTGAGGGGATTTTTAGCAGGTTGTAGACCAATAATTGGGTTAGATGCCTGTTTTTTGAAAGGTCCATTTGGTGGTCAGTTGATGCATGCAACTTCCAAAGATGCCAACAATCAGATGTTTCCTTTGGCATTTGCTGTTATGGAGGCTGAAACAAAAGAGAGTTGGACTTGGTTCTTGGAGAATTTGATGGACATGATAGGCAATCCAGAGGAAAGGGGTTGTTGCTTCATCTCTGACAGGCAGAAGGTATACCTAACTGTTTTTTTTACTTAATCACTGCTTTTGTTTACTTAATTACATGTTGCCTATATTTAACTACAATTTTTTGTTTCCCTTAGGGATTGACACAAACATTTGCACAATTGTACCCAATGTGGAACATAGATACTGCATTAGGCACATGTACTCTAAGTTTAGTAAAGTGTACAAGGGTAAGGAGTGGAAAAACCTCATGTGGAGGGCTGCATCAGTGTACACAATTCCTGAATTTGACCAAGCTATGAAGGCCATTAAAGCAATTGATGAGGAAGCATATGAGTATTTGATGAGTGAACAACCCTCAACATGGGCTAGGTGCATGTATGGAACGAGGTCTAAATGCAATCGAATGGACAATAACACAAGTGAAGCATTCAATAGAGCAATCAAAGATGCAATGGACCAACCAATACTGACCATGGCTGAAAGTATTAGAAGGTACCTAATGACAAGGTTGCAAACAAGAAATCAATTGTGCCAAGGCTGGAAGGGTAATGTATCTCCAAGAATTAGAAGAAGGGTTGAGAAAGCATGCAAGTTAATGGGGGAGTGTGAGGTGATTTACAGTGGTGGCAGAATATTCGAAGTACTTACTGTACTTAGGACCCATGTTGTGGACATAGGAGAGAGAACATACACATGTAGGAAGTGGGATATCAGTAGGATACCATGTTCACATGGTATGGCTGCAATAATAGAAGATAAAAGTGACCCATTGGACTATGTTGATGAGTGCTTCCATATAAGTACATTTGCCAACATATACAACTTCATCATCAAACCAATTCCTGACCAAACAATGTGGGTTCATACAGAGTTTGATCCTATAGGTCCTCCCCCTTTAAGAAAGAAGAGTGGTAGACCCAAGAAGAATAAAAGGAAAGGGCTTGATGAACCAAAGAAACCCACGGAGGTGTTAGGAAGTTCTACACAACTCTCAAGTGTAGCATATGCAAGCAGCCAAGACATAATGCCAGAACATGCCCTCAAAAATCAAACGGCACTACTATTGACCAAGTAAGGAAAATTCAATTTTTTTACCATTTTCCTTTATTGTTTTTTAAGGAATATTTGAAATGTTACTTAAATTTTTTGTACAGGAATGTGAAGTGGCAATGGAAACAACAATGGTTGGAGGACATGAAATTGAAGTGGCAGAGGAAGCAAGAGCCAATAGTGGGAGAGGTAGCGGTAGAGGAGGGAGAGGAAGGAAGACTGGCAGAGGAGGTAAGAGTGCTAGAGGAGGGAAGACTGGTACCGGAAGTGGTACAATGGTGGTTGGAGGCACAGGAAGAGGTGGTGATCCTGCATCAAAGTATGGCATTATTGCCCCAAGAGGTAGAGGAAGAGGAAGAGGTGGAACCACTGCTCCACTTCCTGGAATTGTGATTAGAGAAACAAATCCTAACACTAGGGTGGACATTGGTACAGACAAAGGTGTAAACTGTGGGAAGGGTAAACAACCCATAGTTTGTAGAGGCAAAGCACCAACAACAAGGTTTGGAGGTGCCCCAAGGGTGGGTTTGCCAGCACCACAGGTAATACACTAACCTCATGCCCATACTTTACAATTTAGTCCATACAATAAGCTAAGTTATGCATGGTGTTAATGTAGGGATGGAGAAGATCCACAAGGATGGGGAATGCCATTTTTGGACTCAACCAGAAACTTCATCTGCAGCATCATGTGGTAGTGGTGGTGGAAGTGGCAATACCACAATGCCAAGCACTCAACCATCAAGTTCAACCCCAAGTACCAAAAAATCAGCCACTTGAATCTGCTTTAGGAAATGGATTAGGATAAGTCTTTTGGTGTAGGATAAGTCTTTTGGAAACAATGTGTAATGTTTACACACAGTTGGAACAATGTATAATCCATTAACTAGTACTTTCATATTTCTTTTGTGGGTTGGAACTACTGAATGAAATGAATGCAATGTAACCTTTTGAATTCAATGAATGAATGAATGAAATGTAACATTTTGGTACCTCTATTGGTGCTGTTGTTCTGTTAGTCTAGCTACTACTGTTGTCTTGGTACATAAAAAATGTGTAATGCTATTGCTATTGGTATCCAGTTTTATAGTGGTCTATTATGGATCTTGTTGTTGCTGTCATGGGATACCTGTTATGACTGTTATGGCTACCTGTTCTGTTGTTTTTCTGCTGTTATAGCAGCCCTGTTATGCTGCTGTTTTGCTGGTAGTGATGGACTGGACTGCTCTATTATGGACTGGCTGTCTGTTCTACCTCTGTTCTGTTGTTTTTCTGCTGTTATAGCAGCCCTGTTATGCTGCTGTTCTGCTGGTAGTGATGGACTGGACTGCTCTATTATGGACTGGCTGTCTGTTCTACCTCTGTTCTGCTCTGTTATATAAGGAATGGATTGCTGTTCTGCCGATTACAGGTACTGATTGCAGACTTGGCACTTACTATTGTGATCAAACTATTGCTTATGGGATTTGGTTAATTTAACTATCCGCATACAACATGTATCTAGGGAAAAGTACGCCCAATTACCTGCATCTGGATGTCTGTTTGTACATGTTCTTGATAAAAGTTAAGTACATGCTCACATAGCTGCCCTTTAATTTATTTATTTTTAACATGTCATAGTTGAGATGGCAAATACAAATATTTTTTCTTAGGGGTGTTATGCTGGTTATGCTGTTGTTCTGTTGTTATGCTCGTTATGCTTCTGTTGTTCTGTTTGTGGTTGTAGCTTATAACGATCTGATTCTGCACAAAGGGTAGCTTATAATGTTGTTATGTTGTACTGTTTGTGGCTGTTCTGTTTAAGTATTGAAAAGGTGAGAAGTAGCCTGTGAGAGTGAGCTGCCCCATTCGGTCAGATCCAAAGAGAGAGCAGCCCCATTTTCTTCCTACGTACTCTGTTATGCATAATCTGAAATACCATGGTGGAAAAAGCATGCATTTCATTCATAGTTAAGGAGTTAAGGCAAATACAAATAGTTTTTCTTAGGGTAGTTATGGTTCACACTTGACATAAGCACACCAATCACAAACACAATGACTACCACTACTATGATGTTCTTACAATAACTTGGTCCTATCTCTCTAGTCTTCCTTGCTCCAATCTGTGCATTTAGGGCTTCAATAGTAGTTGTAAGGTTGACATTCATTTCAGTCAAGTCTGCCAATTTGACAACCAATGCATCATTTTCTTCTTCCACCATTTGTCTTCCTCTTTCCAACCTCTCATTTTTCATTTTCAACACTTCAACTTGTTTATCAAGTTCTTCCTTTTTCGCTTGTATGATCTTGGCATATTCCAATCCTCTAGGGCACGTTTCAGGATCTATCCAGACAAAGAAATTGCATCCATTTTTTTCCTGCAAATAAAACATAAGCATATTGCATTATCTGATTTTATTTAAATGTACCAGCCTGTGACATAATTTGGTGTATTCAAAAATTTGAAAAATTACCTTGTAGTTGATACACCCAAGGAACCTTCTTCTTGGATTTTTCACGGTCAGTGACGTTCGCATCAAAACCCTCCGACCACATCTGCATCTTTCATCTCCATCATACTGAGATAAGTTGGTGGTGTAGCTACTAAAGCTGCTCATGGTGAATCTGGATTTGACTGGGTTTTTGAAATCAGTTGGTTTTTTGGGTTTGTGGTTTGTGAGTTTGGTTTCAAATGTGGATTTAGGGCAGGGGGGGAGATGACTATTGAGATGAGAGGGCAGGACAGTGGGGGAGAGAAATAAACCTGGGTTTAGGGGAGTAGAAGAAGTAGATGGGGTAGAACAAGTAGATGAGAGAGATGGGGTAGAACAAGTAGATGGAGGAGCAGTAGAGAGAGAGACCCAGAGAGCAGTATAGAGAGAGACCTACTTTGGTGGCTGAGAGAGATGGTGGGTGAGTGAGTGAGAGAGAGATGAGAGAGAGTGAGAAACTCCAGAGAGAGGTCGGGATGGGAGAGAGAGTCTGATTTGGGTTTTGGTGTATGTGGTGTATGTTAAAGTAAGTATAATTACCCAGAGAGTTTTCCCGCCCAATAGCCAAGGGCATTTTTGGGTCGAAGTCTGTTTTTCCGTCCAACTTAACCTTTAAACTTAACATTTCTGAGCAAAACTGGACGGAAGGGGTGAAGTTGTCGAGTTTTAATAGTTGAGGGGGTGAAGTTGTTGAGTTTTATAGTTGAGGGGGTGAAGTTGACAAACGGTGATAGCTGAAGGGGTGTCCTTACAAATAAGCCTTTTAAAAAGGTAAAAGAATTCACTAACATGTGAACGTTTTTTCTCTTCACCAATTGGTCGTGTGGTGTAAATAAAAGTGCTTACTAGTAGCTGAGCAGAAATAATAATACATAAAGTCTGTACCAGTATATACATAAAGTCACCGGCACGTACAAACCATTTTTGGTCCCCTTTTGGGTGTAAACATCCAACTTTGTATTATAATCCAGGCTAGAATTCTAGGACAAAATTAGATTTTTTATTGACACATGCCGGATTGAGCTTATTTCACTACAAGAAAATGTGGCTTTACCGGCACTTAACAAATGCTGGAAAAAAGTGGTCAAAATACCGGTAAGTTTTACCGTCATTAGTACCATCTTTACCGGCATTTTTAGGAATGCTGTCTAGAAAAGTGTTGGTAATGCCCAAAAACGCCGGTAAAGATGGAACAGATGCCCGATAATAGTGTCACGTATGGGAGAAAGATACGATGTGGCATCCACGTGTGTGCCATGTAGCACCCACGCGTGCACCACATTAATATTTTTGGTTGTGTTGTGGTCGGGAATCAAATCCTTCGACCTCTTGGAAAAGAGTCCAACACTTTACCGTTGGGCTATTGTGAGTTTTGTGTTAGAATGGCGATTTTTGTTTTTGTTTTATAGTGTACGAAATATTTGCCGGCGTTTTCTAGTTACTGCCAGTAATAGTATTCCTGGTATTTGTTTTACCGACGTTTAACAAATGCCGTTAAATGTTACTATTACAGTATTACCAGCATTTTGCAAATCAAATGTCGGGAATAATACTGTTACCAACGTTTGTGATAAATGCCAGTAATAGTACCATTTAACCGCATTTCCTTGGTTGTCGATAAAGCCACATTTTCATGTAGTGTTTTTTGTAAAGATCATATATAAAATATTTTAAATAAGATAAGCGGTCCCGATCATTTTTTTAAATCCAAAACTTGCTCAAAAAGAGTTTGTATGCGTATGTACAGATATTAGCTGGTAGTTTTGTGAGTGGACACTATGAAGCTTTAATTAACGGTGCAGACCACACCCCCATGTCTTGTTATGAGATAAGCTTGTTTACAGTTGAGGTGTAAACCCCATGTTTAGACTGCCACCGTGTGGGCCCTATTGACACTATATTGCAATAATTTGAACCGTTGAGTAGTATATATATGTAAAAAATTAGCTTGACCCAACATCGATAGGTATATCAAAAATTAAATCGACAACATGGATTCTGTTAATAGTTTTTAAAGTTAAAATGATTCAGGTTGTCGATTTATAAATCAAAATCTAATTTTTGATATACCTATCAATGTTGGATCAAACTGATTTTTTACATATATACACTCCTTTGCGGGTCCTACAAATTGAACGATTTAGATTATTGCAATAAAGTGGCGAAGGGACCCACACGGCGGCGGTGTAAACCCCATGTTTACACTTCAACCGTAAATAGTTTATCTCGTCTTATTATATTAGTCTTCGTCAACTATCATCAACGCGGTTTCGTACTATCTCACATTGCCTTACGATAAAGGCAAAAATCTAAAAATGACAAAACTAGCATGCTGTGACTTTTTTACCAAATGACGACCACTTTTCCCAAAGCAACTTTTCGGTCCCGTTTCAATTTACCTTTCTTTTCTATTTTTTTTTTAATTTTTAAACTCAAATCTAAAAAAAATAAAAATAATTTTTTAATTTTTTTTGAACCGTATAAAATATCTCAGTGAGATCTATCAAACAAGATCTATATTTGTAGAAAAATTATTTGCATAAACACATGATTTTTGAGCTTAAAATTACCTTATTTTAAAAAAAATACTTTTTCGACAAACCGGAACACTCCCTTCCTCCTTTTTCTTTTGTAAATAAGGCCCCGTTTTCACTAATAAAAATACTAAAAACTTAACGCATTTTACCATCTCATTTTTATTAACAAAAGAGTTTCAGTATTTTACCATCTTGTTTTTTCACAAACAAAAAAGTTATCAACAAACAGTTTTTGCTACAATAATTCCTTTTTTTAATAGCAAAAAAAATTCATCAATTTTGAAATTGTTACAAGGCTTATTTGAATCGGTGCGAAAATTTTATTTTTTGGTCATTTTATCTTAAAGGAACAAAATTAATTATAGTTAGTATAATTGCATAGCTCTCATAATTAAGTATTTGTTCTTTATTTGAGACCCTGTAAAGCAAATACTTGATTATGATAGTCGTAGAGACAAAAATTAATTATGATCATTTAGGATAAAATTATCAAAAAAATAATATTTTCGCACCGATTCAAATAGAATAAAAATTGGAACACTTAATTTTTTAGACTTTTTGTATATTAAAAATATGGTTAAAAAATTAAGTGCCCCAATTTTTTATCCGTTTGACCCGAGGCGAATATCTTATTTTTTTGATCATTTTATTCTAAAGGATTATGATTTATTTTTGTTTATAGGATTGTCATAATCAAGTATCTGCTCTATAGAATCCCAAATAATGAATGGAGACTTAATTATGAGAGCTTTAAATATAAAACTAAAATTTAATAAATAACTCATGAACAGTGGTACGATATTTGTAGTGAACTTTTTTTGTAAATGAAAAATGGCTAATTGTTTACTTGAGTTGATGCAAGCTTCTTTTGGTATCCAAATTTGGTAAGCAGTAAGTCTGTCCGCACAGATAAATTGTATTCAGATTAGGCACAAATTTTGTTGTGGGACCCACCACGGATTTCACATAAATAATCTGAACCGTTCACTAAATATACATTTTTTTAAAGGTCCCCGCGAAAATCATCTCAATCCGATACCTATAGATACTCAATCCAATCATCTAACTTTTTATTAGTCAGAAATTTGAATAAAAAGTTTGATGATTGGATTAAGCATCTATAAGTATCGGATTGAGTTGATTTTTTACGGTAACCATTGAAAAAATATTTTACATTTAAGGAACGGATCAGATTGTTTGTTTGGAACCCATGATAGATCCCACAATAAAAGCTGTACATAATCTATACGCAAATGTCTGTGTGGTTAGCAGCGTTATTTGGTAAAATAGCTTTACTTCGATAGTCGAAAAAAATATTCACACTGAAGCTGTGGAAAGAAAATTAATGAACTATTGGTCGTTGGAGTGGTAAAAAAGGAGGTGCATCTCATCTATACTACTTCTTTTAAATGTACGAAGATGTTTCCTTCTTTTTCTTTTCCAAAAATGCCCTCAGCACTTGCAACTAATATCAATCCTATCTACACCTCTTGCCCACCGGCACAACTCCTTATAAAGGGTGAGATGTCTATTTATTTTATATCCTCGCTCCATTTCTGGAACGCCCCAACTCAAACGACGTATCCTCTCTCCATCTCTCGAACGCTCCATCGGCCATCAACTAGAAACATCATGTCTTCCTCTGGCTCTCCCTCCATCTTCTTCTTCTCCGACCTTCATTGTGGTTCCATCTTCCTCCACGTTTTCCTCCGACCTTCAATCCTTTCATTGAAGACGAGCCCGGTGTCCGTTTACAGACGTCTTCATGTCTAGCCCTTCATCCATTTCTCATTCATACAGAAGAACTCTCTGGACTTCCAAGCTCTCTACTTCCAACAATATTTGCGTAGTAAGTTGCATTTTCCCCACCCTCTCTTCCCCATCTTCATCGATCGTAAACATGTGCATCAAGTATAGGTATCTCTGCTTTCAACATCAGATTGATATTCCTTAAAACAAAATTGAATTGTTGATGTCATGCACACCACTTGTTCGATGGAATTACCCAACATTCCTGCGTGTTGTTTGTTGTCTTTGGGATAGTGCCGACTGCCGAGCAAGCCGGACTCCGTTGCCCCAAATTCATACCAAGTATATATGTATTCATGTTAGTTACCATGTAATTGACTGAATCAATACCATGTTTCCCACCATTCTTGTCCTATATAGTGGATTTTTTTTTGGGTTTTAATATAGTACATGACTACCAATGTTGGGTAACGCATGCCACTATTAAATCTTCTTCTCCTTTTACTAGAATGGTGTACACCAAATATTTGATCAATGCCACGTACACAAACAAACAAAACCTCTGTTCTCAAATGTTTAACTTGACTCAATCCATAAATACCTTGCTTTGTTGAGAACTTACCTGCCAATTGTAAGCCGTAGCAATCCGGTAGAGCACAAACCTTTGTTATTGAAAGTATTAGAATATAGATGTAAAGATCGAATACTTTTTTTTATGGAAAGGACATTGCATGTGTCGAATGGAACAGAAGTGGTTATTACCCCAGCGAGGAATCACGTTGGCAAATACCCGCATACCAAATCTTTTATTGAATAGACTGTCCATACATATCGGCACTTTCAAAATTTAAGCCATTACCTATCTTGACTTTGCACCTGCAAATTATTTCCATGTGATCCTTGGACATACATCTACACCTACGGTGTTTTTTATTTTTCACCTGTGAGGATTTTGTGTGTCTATGTATCTCATCTCGATATGTCTTTAAGCAAGATGTTTCCCGTTCTCTTTTCGTATTTCTTCCTTTTCATGGGGTGTTGTCAGGCTTGATTCATTTAGAACCCAAAAACTTGGTCCAGCTGTAATATTATACGAGATTCTATAGGTAGGCATTTATCAATTGGTAGGTTCGTGCATGATTTATTTCTTGTATTTTGATTTGGTAACCTGCAGACAGACTGTTGTTCCAGCCTTGTTGTATACAACATGCCAGTAAGTAAATGCCTTCTTCAAACTAGAATGTACATTTGCAATTGATTCTTCATTTTGAATAGGTAGGCTGATGGTATATCTTCTTCATTTTCAATAGGTGGGCTGATGTTATGAGTATTACTCTATTCTCTCAGTTTTCCTAGAGTGAAACTACAAGCTTCTACTTGTAGGATCCTTCGTTTATTCTTTATTTGCCGATAATAACTCCACAGGTTCAATAAATGTTCATATGACTATTCTATTTGGCAGCCTTCATCCGCTCCTAGGTAATTATTTCAGGAAGGGATCCCGATCATCTGATCTGACAAAGCACATTGGTTCATTTGTTCTATTATGAAGTCATTTCGAAAGAAGACGGGTATCGATGCTACAAATGGGCTCCTCCCAACTAACCAGGTGGATAAAGTTCAACATAAATAGGTCCAAGTAGACAGAGATGGCCATGCTAGGGCTGGTGGCTAATGAGAAAGGTTATTGCTATGGCATGGGTGACACTATAACCCTACCAGAGCAGTGCAAAACAAGTAGAAATTTAACTGTTCTATTGGATCTCTGTTACAAATTCAGGATTTGATGAAAATTTTAACAAGCTAATAATGACAATGGGATCTTCTAATGATAAGGTGTGAAGCATGATGCTCATGCTGTTGCAAACTGGAAACTTCTTCTTCCTTGCTCTGCAATGAAAGGTTGCAGGTCTGCAGCTACCAGCTCCTGCTTGACATTGATGCCGGTAGCCCTGGGTTGTTTAGTTGTGCAATCAAGTATGTTTTCTTTTCTTCCTCTTTCAAACCATTGAAAAAAGTAACAATTAATGACTTACATGCTTCAAATGCAATGGAATCAAAATACACGTTTCTTTCTGTTGTGTCCTATTTTCTTCCATCTACCCTATTTGATTAACTAACAAAGCCAAAATATATAACTATCAAAAATCTCAACATTCTTGATGCTTAACACCATTTTAAACATTTCCTGGATGATCAGAACACCTTCATTATGAACTTAGAGCAAAATAAGTGATCGGTATTGGGTGGTATAAATTTGTTAGGTGCAAATGTAAAAAGAACGAACTCATGAAAATTGCTTCCCATATTTACTGATTTGCCTATCTTATTTTGATTTTTATCAGGTATTTTCTTTTTCAGATTACTTAGTAAAGTCAATTTGAAATTCATTCTTTATGTCATCTGACTGTTTGATTTCTCTAATTGGTTAAAGAAAAGTTTTTCCCAATAAGCAGTAAAAGAGAAGTTTGAATACTTCTCTATGTATTCAAGGAAGTCTTTTTGGATTCAGGATTCCATGTGCTGCTTAATTTTACATGGACTTTGTGTCGTTCGATAGATGTTTTTAGTATTACCAAAGATCAAAATATGTAGACGTAGGCTACAATGCAGTTAAATTGGATGTTGATTGTTTCACTACACATCTTATGCATGTATCATATTCAATTACGTTTCTTTTCTCCTACATGAAGCCCATTTATAGATCAACCCTTATGTCTTCTTAACCTTCATATATTATCCTTCTCTTTCATATTCTATGTAAAAGAAGGATCTGGAATGCAAACAAAATTGTTTTCTTCGAAGTCTTGAATAAGTTCCTTGGATTATGTAATTATATCCATTTACCAAAACATTGCTAACAAGCTGAAACTTTTTCCTAATCATGTTTCTTGGCTTTTAATATTTCTAAAAGCATATTGGCCTTATAGCCAATTGCCCAATTTGGAATTATTTTTGTCATAGATTTTGTGGTAGATGCTTCCAGATTTGGACGTATTTAAGTAATCTCAACCAATTATTGATATGCATTTATAGATTGTCGGTTTATAGAAGGATTTGACGTATGGGTTAGTAATGGAGGTAATCAAAGCAAATTGGATGCAGAGTCGTGGTTGGTTAATTTTAAGCTAGAGGAAAGGAGAGAACTAGATCGTGGCATATTATTGTCCTTGGCATTATTTGTTTTGTTATTCCTGTGAACTTGACAGACTAAATCTAATATGAGCTTCGAATTCTCTTTATTGCTTAACAAAGTATGTGCCGAGATGAAAGCAATGGAAGGTTGTTACTGAAGGACAGGGGTTGTGTCAATTGGGATCGTTCCCTTTGTAATTATGCATTCAATTTTTCGCAGTTGCTCCAGCTCTATTTCCCTATTTTTGTTCACCTGCTATTCTTCTTTGTGTTTCTTTTTTAGAGAAGATCACGAGTATCAACCAAAAGAATAAGATGAAAGGTTGCACTGGAGTCATTCTTCCGATAAGACTATTCTTTTTTTCCTTCTCCCCACATTTTATAAATGGTTACAAGAAAGAAAGTTGTATCACATGTACTAAATTCTACTCCCTCCGTCCCAATTTGTTACGCCCATATTGACTTTCACGTAATTTAGAAAACTTCACAATTACATTGACTTTTCATCAATTTACTATTTTATCCCTAACAGAATATTCAAATTAGACAAAAAGTGAAATTCTAATTTTTTTGAAAGAGGCGGGAAGTTCCCTGCCATGCTCAGAAAATGAGTTGTCCATCATAATTGCTTTGTCTTGGTTCTTGAAAGCATAGCCTTTTTTAAATGTATAAAATAAAAGGAGGGGTAAAATGGTAATTTAGATATCTAAAAATGGAAAGTTTTGAAACATACAAATCATTTTGGGACATCCCAAAAAGGAATAAGGGCACAACAAATTGGGACGGAGGGAGTATTGTTTATCGTCCAATCTAAGCATGTAGCCTTCTGATAACAATCTACGATGAGTAAAAGAAGTACTATTCTTACAAAAGATTGTTCTCTATGTTACAAGTAGTGGCGCAACTTCCACGTGCAACGCACGTGTGCTTTCACTAGTATGGTAAAAAGGATAAAAGGGTCAATTTGCCTTGAAAACTCACGTCAGTCAATCACATGGGTGGAAAAGGCTGGCAATGCTTTGAAATTGGGCAGATGTACTGCCATTTTTGGGCACGTGCAGAATACCACCGTCGGCCCACAGGGCTATCTATAGAGGAACCGTACAATAAATGAAAGCCATCAGTATTTCTTGTGGTGCAGATTCAAGTCATGAAAACCATGTCGTGAATTTAGGTCCCACTTAAAATGTCATTAGAACAATAGAATAAAAATGTTAGACACACAACTACTCACACAACCGTTGTCGTCAGCTCAAAACGATGTCGTTTTGATTAAAAAAAATCCAACGTAAATATCAATGAACACCTAATTCTAAAAGTCTTGAACACTTAACCCAAAAAGAATTGAACATCTAACCCAAAACTAATTGAACACTCCATCACAACCCAATTTACAACCCATCAATTCAGGTAATTCATATTTAAACACCTAACACATTACATCAATATAGCTCATAATCATAATAAAAAGCTTGTAAAAAGAAAGGGAAAAGTAGAATCTATTGGTGTAAGTATTATATTCTACGTTTTCTCTCCATCTTTATTGTCGATGGTCTAAATGTGTTAATTTCGCATTCATGACAATAACCATTTTTTTTGGATCTAGTTAATTAGCTTATAAAATTATAGACAAAGCTTTATAAAAATCAACTCTATTGTAAATCCCGTTAACTTGAATAGTATTCCTTCGAATTTAAGACTATGATAGAAAATCTCATTATGTCATCCTAAAGAATATATTTTCGAGAAGGTCAACCCCAACGTTCTCACAAGAGTTTTAGTAGATTAATGCGCTGGTTAAACGTTGACATAAAATACGAAAACTCATGTAGGACAACTGTAAAATTTTTACCCCCTCCAATATCGAAACAGTATCTACCACGAAAAACAACTTCCATAAAAATTAAATTTTCGTTCAAGAAAATAGTATATATTTTTAAGTTTTCATTTCACCTTGTAGTTAATTTTTTTAGAATAGAATATATATTTTTTGACCGTACTATTTATACAACTATATGAGATTGTGTACATATATTATTGGTTAGTATATCAGCTAGTAAAGTTAAGGTAATATCTGAACACCCTATCACAAATTTTTGGAGCCGCTACTGTTTGTATAGCTCTCATAATTAAGTATTTGTTCTTTATTTGGGACCCTGTAAAGCAAACACTTGATCATGATAGCCGTAGAGACAAAAATTAATTATGACAATTTAGGATAAAATTATCAAAAAAATAATATTTTCGCACCGATTCAAATAGAATAAAAATTGGAGCACTTAATTTTTTAGACTTTTTGTATATTAAAAACATGGTTAAAAAATTAAGTGCCCCAATTTTTTATCCGTTTGACCTGAGGCGAATATCTTATTTTTTTGATCATTTTATTCTAAAGGATTATGATTTATTTTTGTTTATAGAACTGTCATAATCAAGTATCTGTTCTATAAGATCCCAAATAATGAATGGAGACTTAATTATGAGAGCTTTAAAGATAAAACTAATATTTTAATAAATAACTTGTGAACAGTGGTTCGATATTTGTAGTGAACTTTTTTTGTAAATGAAAAATAGCTAATTGTTTACCTGAGTTGATGCAAGCTTCTTTTGGTGTCCAAATTTGGTAAACAGTAAGTATGTCCACACAGATAAATTGTATACAGATTAGGTACAAATTTTGTTGTGGGACCCACCATGGATCTCATATAAATAATCCGAGCCGTTCACTAAATATACATTTTTTTAAAGGTCCTCGCAAAAATCATCTCAATCCGATATGTATAGATACTCGATCCAAACATCTAACTTTTTATTAGTTAGAAATCTGAATAAAAAGTTTGATGATTGGATTGAGCACCTATAAGTATCGGATTGAGTTGATTTTTTACAGTAACCATTGAAAAAAAATTTTACATTTAAGGAACGGATTAGATTGTTTGTTTGGAACCCGTGATAGACTCCATAATAAAATCTGTACTTAATCTATACGCAAATGTCTGTGTGGTTAACGGCGTTGTTTGGTAAAATAGCTAGCTTTATTTCGAAAGTCGAAAAAAATATTCCAATGAAGCTGTGGAAAGAAAATTAATGAACCATTGGTCGTTGGAATAGTAAAAAAGGAGGTGCATCTCAGATGGGGAAAAGGGTAATGGAGTCAATTTGCCTGGAAAACTCACATCAGTCAATCACATGGGTGGAAAAGGCTGGCAATGCTTTGAAATTGGGTAGATGTACTGCCCTTTCTGGGCACGTGCAGAATACCACCGTCGGCAGGGCTAACTATAGAGGAACCGTACAATAAATGAAAGCCATCAGTATTTCTTGTGGTGCAGATTCAAGTCATGAAAACCATGTGAATTTAGGTCCCACTTAAAATGTCATCAGAATAATAGAATAAAAATGTTAGACACACAACATCTCCCACACAACAACTCACATAACCACTGACGTCAGCATGACGTCAGCTCAAAACGACGTCATTTTGATTATAAAAAAAAAAACCCACGCACAGAATGCTTTTCCTTCCCTGAGTTTTCTCCTCCATTCTCCTTTCGTCCTCTCTTCTCCGAAAAAGTCGCGAACAACAGGGGCGACGACGATTGCCACCACCACCACCCACCGACGACGACGACGACGCTGCTTCCCACCTCCACCGGTGAGCACGCTTCCCACCTCCAACACCAGAATCCAACCCCAGCGCTCCCTACCGCCGGCGACCTCCACCACCACCGGCTTCTGGGCAGTCCGATGTTGTTACTGTCACACCCTCGATTTTCAACATAAATATAATTAAATTTTCATAAGTAAAACCTTGCCATAATCCGTACGATTCCTAAAATAGTTCCCAATTTCACAATTTCACTTTAAACGTCCAACAGTTCCCAAAATATTACAACAGTGGCTCCGAGGCCCAAATGTAGCATAAGTACTGAATATCGAAAGAGTTTAAGGATTTACAACGTTCCATAATCAAAGGTTTACAATTGAAGTTACAAATACATTTTCAAAAGGAATTTACAAAGATGGATAGGTAACTCTTCGAAGTTAGCTTTCAAAAAAACAGTGATCAAGTCCAAGCACTCCAAGCATGTATGCTACGGCCCTGAGTTAGTACCTGAAATGATATAAGACTTGAGCTACACTAGCCCAGTAGGAGATTCTACACTAATGGTATATGCAAATAAAATGCAGGGATGAACTCAAGACAGGAATTCGAACGACGATATCAGAACGATCAACAATTATAAGTCAATGAACTCAAAGATGATTTAACAATCAAAGGCATCTCAAGCTTAGAACCATTTCCATCTTTCACGTGTCCAATATCCATTTGCCGTACGTGTCATGAGCCGAAGCTCCTGCCGGGCCAGTTGAGGGATCCCGATACCCCCTGCTAGGCACCCACCCGTCGATGGGCCCTAAATGTTCTCGTTGTGTCAATGAATGTGTCCAAGAATCTCGTGCTCACTTTTTGTGTCGTTTCGTTTCAATCATTGTTCACATTGCTTTAAAAGTCAAATTCGACCAATCGAGGGCAAAAATTGCAAAGATACCCTACGAATATAACGGATAAGATTAATCATGTTATGGAGTGATTTGGAAGTGTTTGGAACAAGTTAGAAGTGATCGGAATTCAAAACGGTGTTCGGAACAAAGCTGGGAAAACAGTTCAAAGGCTCCTGGTATCGATACGGCAAAAAGCCCGTATCGATACGGTTATCAAATTGGAAATTCCAAATGGTTCTGTTTTCTTATGGTATCGATACGACAGAAAGCCCGTATCGATACAGATCGGTGTCGGGCAGATTTATAGCAGATTTTTTGGGTTTCAACTCCAACAACAACAACAAACATGGATTTAAGGGTAGAAAGCACGTCATTTACATATATTGAGAGGTAGAATTCCTACCTCAAAGTCGAAGCACGATTTCCAAGGAGTTACGAGCCCTAGCCTCCCAAAAACTTCGATTCGAACGAAATACAGCTTCTCGAGCTCCAACGAACGAGATACGGGCCACAATACGCGTGAGGATACAAGGTTGGTGGTTATTTCGGTGGGCTTTGAGTGATTTTTGGTGAGATTTTGGAGGAAGAGCAAGAGAGAGTGAGAGAGAGACCGGGAGAGAGAGGGAGCCGGTGGGGGAGTGGAGTGGAAAAATGATCTCCTACTCCCTCACCCTCCTATTTATACCAACATATAAACTTATCACACATACACCCCTCTACTACCAATTCTAGCATTTTAAACCCCAAATCACATGAACACATCACATTTCTCCCTTTTTCCTCAATTATAAACATTAAAATTAAATGAATTTATTACGGGTCTCTACAGTCACCTACAAAGGTCTCTCTCTCACTATTGAACTGATTGCTGAGGTTCTCCTCCATAAATTGAGTTTTTTGAAAAAAAAAACCCCCAATTTGAAAATTAGGGTTTTGATTTTTTGCTAATCATGGGCTTTGATGATGGAGGAAATTTCTGTCATTCTGTGTGTGGTTATTTATAGATGGTTATTATGCCTTTGTTCATATACATACATGAAAATGAATGCCTTTTTTTCAGTTGGGAATTTATGCTTTCGTGAATTGAGTTATTTTTGAGTTTTGGAATCAGTTGGGTTTAAGCACCCTAATTAGGGCTTTTCGTTGTTTTTTCCTATTGGAACTGAAATTTGTGATTAGAAGCAATAGAAATTAATATTAAGAGTTGATTTTGATAACTAGGTCACTATAATTGAGTGTTCAAGTGCTGTTACGTGTTGAACCTAAGAACTAAGCACTGAAAAGTGTAGCTTAGGTGCAGGAAATATGTGTTTCATGCTGAAACTATACTTAAATGCAGTATTTTGATGGTTATATGCTGGAAATTGACTTTGATTTGCTGGAACTAAGCTTTAAGTGCTGGAAATTGGCCCTAATTGCTAGAATTAGATCCTAAGATGCCAAAACTGAGTTCCAGGTGCAAAAGAAAGTGGGGTTTGTAGCAATGATAACGGTCTCTATTTTGTTTTGTGGATAATGCATTAGTTTTGTTATTGGATGTTAGATTGAATGTTGGGTTACGTAGAGCATTTGGTAATGCTGTTAGAGCAAGTGTCTTGTGAAATGGTTCATGTGTGTCACGACCTGGATTTTTAACATAAAATAAGTAATCAGTCTTAATAATAGGACCTCGCCTGCCATCGTATTCCCAAAATAGTCTCCCACCTGTTTAAAATACAGACAAGTCCCCAATTGGAAAGAATATACAAATTTGGCACCACGGCCCAAATAAGCTTAAGTGTGGTTACAACATGTACGGAAAGTCTCAACTTTCTAGACAAAAGGAAATTATGAATATTTAGTTACAAAACCATCTTGATTAAAAACCAAACTATACAAGGTGAAGAAGTAACTAAAGTAGTAAGCTTCCAAAAATTCGTCCACATCCCAAGCACGCATTTCATGATGCTACTGACCGGCATTAGAACTTGAAAAGAAGGATTTTGTTGAGCTACAATAGCCCAGTAGGAAAATCTTTACCAATGTTATATGCAAACATGTTGACTAGTGCAATGGAAGGAAAGATAAGGAAACAAGCTCGTTGCTTAATGATCGATCGATTCGTAAAATAAACCTCTATTCCGATTATGCATGCAAGTCACATGGCTCAACCACCTCGACATTCTCAACTTAACTCGCTACCTCAAACTTTCCCCCAATCGGTATTTCCACCCCTTGCGTTACCATACAACACCATGTGGATTACCGTGTTACCACCCCTTGCGTCACAGTGATCTCTACATACCCAGGGTTACCGTATTACCACCCCTTGCGTACGAAACCCTAGAGTGTCACCGTATTACCACCCCTTGCGTACGGGACTCCCTAAACCACCATTCGACCTCAAACCACTCAATTCTCAACTAACATGCAAGCTATGACTTCCCGAGATCACATTCTCAAACGTAATGTCGTATGATATGCCAATACTATCACAAATGCATCACAAACGGTCACATATTCCAATTTACAACCAATAAGCACCTTAACAACGTTTAACCATGTGATTCCATATTCAATTTGTGCCAACGGAAAGCCGACGGGTGAGGGAAGCATCGAAAAGTCCAAAGAAGTCAAATGAACGAGCTTGAGATCAATTAGAAGGTGTTTCAAGGGGTTTAGAATTGGTCGGGAGTCAAAATAATCAACAAAGGATCAACAGGAGCAAAACCTGGAGTTAAGCTCCCCGTATCGATACGGGAAAAATCCGTATCGATACGGAACAGGCTGTCCAAAAGATAAGCTTACTGTATCGATACGCCGAAAATCCGTATCGATACCACGGGGCTTCGGGTAGCGATTTCAGCAGATTTTCAGAAATTGATCAACGACCAAAACTCAACAACTAATAGCCCGATTTCACACCAAAACAACAAGCTAACATATAAAGGAGGTCAAGAAGTTCCTACCTCGAGACAATGGACGAGATCCTCGCGTTATTGGACGAGCCCTAGACTTTCGAGCTTTGAAACTTCGATTCGAACTCAACCCAAAGATTTTCGAGCTTAGGAACGCGATTGCAAGGCTTGAATGTAGTTGTTTCTCGAAGATTTCGGGGTGTGAGGTGGAGTTTTGAGTGTGAGAGGAGGAGAGAGAGAGATGTCGGTGGGAGAGAGAGATGGGAGACGCCGGATGAGTGAGAGAAAGAGGGAAGGAAAATGATCCCATACATGTGCACACCCCCTTATATACCCTCAAATCATAAAATCACACTTTTCTCCCTCAAACTTCAATTTCATCACTTAGGTCCTCTAATCAATTATTCACAATTTCTCAATTTAGCAATTATTGGATATTTCAAAGATTAACAAAAATTACTCGGGTCTCTACAATGTGTCCAAATGGTTCATGTGTCCCAATCCTACCAATCCTATAAGAAGACATATTTATATAGTTTTTTTGTTTTGTGCGACACAGTTGAAAGGAATTTCTACAATGACGAGAAGTTGTAGAATTCCCCTTCAATGCTTGGCAGGTTTCGTTGTTTTGGTCTCCAGTAAGCTAAAACCTTTGTAAAATTCCCTCTCAATGTTGAATTGTGTTGCCCGTGGAGTAGGCAATTGCTGACTGTTTGTGTTTATTTGGGAACTTGTGTGAGTTTCTGGGCACAATAGTTCAGCTCCTTCAAGTTTTCATGGCTCCGCCCATGGCCATGGGTATAATTTCAACAGAAACACTCTTTATGAGTGCAAGATGATGTGGATTGTATATGCTTGGAGTTCTTCCTTGGGTATGTAAGTCTCAGACATAACCAAGGAGGTCCAATGAGCTTTTCACCTAATAAACTCATTTCATGTTGTGGCTAAATTATTTTGGTAAATTACTCTGTCTCCAATTCAAGTTGGTGGCATAATGCTAAACTTTGTAATGTTATTCTTTTCATTACTGTAGATCTGTTCTTTTGGTTGGTGGAGTTCGAATAGAGTAAAAATATGGCGTGGCCAATGGAGAGAGCCATCTGTTTAATCCAAAGGATGGGAAAAGAATTTATCTGATCATGCAACTATAAAGGATAGTTCAGCTGCTGCGAAAGTTAGCTATGAGACCAATAACTTTACAACGACTAGTGGAGACTCGAAAAGGCAGTGAAATAGATTGAAGCTATTCAAGTGAATCAAAGGCCAAGGAAAATGATCAATTTGTTGTAGTTTAGAATATTAATATGTACTAAGCTTTGTAATATCAAGTTGTAGTATTGCGAAACCTAACTTCGTACGTAATTTATAATTGTGATGAGAACGGCCCGACGTGGGTTTTAAATTTATTGTATTATGGTTTTCGTTGTGAAATGATAATTATTGAGGTTCTCATTTATCCGTGTCATTCCATTGATATTTTCATTTTCCCCCATATGTAACTGGATTTGGTAAAATGGGTACTTCGTATCAAAATTGGACATGGTGAAAAGATATTGGATTATGACAAATTTGTAACTTCGTGTTTTGTTGAAACTTTCTGAACTTTGTTAGTAGCTTGGTAGGTTCGGGAAAATTTTTGGCATAGCCTCCCCTGTTTTTTGGTCCTAATCCGATGTCTTGCGTCTCAGTCAGTACAGCAATAAAACAACAATAAAAACAACATGAGGCTACGCACAAGCCCACCCCGGGCATTTCTCATTCTAAATCACCATTCACAAGCCACATTCAATGCTAAAATCCATTGCCAAATTATCCATTCCAACACAAATAGGCTACAATTGAAGTTAGATTTCTCAAAACTAAATCTTGATACTATAGCTTCATATTTCAAATTACAACTTCATATTTCAAATTACAACAATTGATCATTTTCTTGGCCTTTGATTCACTTGAATAGCTTCAATCTCTTTCAACGGCATGTGGCATCTCGAAGTTGTTGAACTGCCAAACGGAGTCATCTCTGTGCCGATATATCTTCGTTTAAACTCATAAATCATCTCGGTACGTTGCTGCAGCTTTTTCCAAACTCATGTAGCAGTTCTTTCTCCTCGAGCCCTTTCGGTGGTCCCAGGCTGCAACGATATGAGCTGTGCTTCGCCAATGTATCTCTGAATTTCTTGATATCTCTGAATTTCTTGATCTGCAAAATCACCACATATTAGCAATGCTTTAGAAAGCTAATATATTGGAACAAATTTGGGAAAGACAAATAATTGCTTTCATGGGTGTGGTCTTCGGAAAAATTTGACATGGTTTTCTTGCTTTATGCCTAGCCCGATGCCTCACGTCTCAAACTAAGTACGACAATTCAATAAGACTTACAACAATCCAAGCCCACGCTTGGCCATTCTCATCATAACATTCGCGAAGTACAAAAGCACAATATCAAGTAAATGAGCCAAGCAGTGGCACAACAACAACTTAGGTTACAAGAGGTGGGTAATACTCAAGCCAAGTACAAGAGGTGACCATTTTAAGAACTATGAAAGTTGCAGATATCCACCTAGAACTGAACAATGTGTAAATGGGCATAAGTGAGGCCTAAGTACACGAAGGTTGTTCCTTGTTCCTTCCTAGAAAAGTTAGTAAAGTAACTGGAATTGAAAGAAACCTCAAAACCAAGAAAATAACCTCTGTTTACTCTTCTTTTGAATGGAATTTGCATCTCTGTAAGTTGCAGAATGCTCTCTTACTTGCAACCAAAAACTACTTGTTCCAACTTCTTTTTTTTTAGTTACTTGTTCCAGTTTTGACTTTTAAGAGACATAATGCTATATAAGGGGCTCTAACACCTCCAAAGAATGTGCAACAGTTGCCCAAATGACCATTGTTAAGATCCAAGTGACAACCATTGTGCAAATCAGAAACAACCACGCAAAATTTTCTTGAATCAAAAGGAATGCAAACATAGGTCATAAGGGTCGAAATCGAAATCCTAAAGAGAACGATGTGGGCTCCCGCGCCCGGCGCATCCTCGAAGAATCGCCACCTGGATTTTTGAGATGGATAATCCGAGAAACCGAGAGTTCGTTTGACAGAAAAAGGCTTTTGATCTAGCGAAAACGTTGAGACTTTGGGTTCGGGAGCCATGTTACGAACGGGGAAGGTTTTGTTGAAAAAGCACCTCGCTCGCCCGATAAAACTGGTCTCTACTTAGCATTTAAATGGGGGATTTAACATCATTTGAGAAACTTAACTTTAAAACATGTACGGGAAAGGATCATGGGGTATAATATACTAACACATTGGCGTGCTTGTGGTGCGAACTGTACAGTATGAAATGGATGTATGATGTATAAATAACAGAAAGCTGTACAAAGTCAAAAACTGCTACTGTCAAAATAAATGCAACGCGGCAGAAAAAAACATCGCACGGTATACTAGGAATACAGTGCGGTACATATTTCTGCATATTCTAGAATGGTTCGAGTTTGCATTATAAAATGAATCCTTGGCCTTTAAAATGGACTTTTTTGTATTCGGAGTTTTCGGAAAACAGATTGTGAAGTATTTGATTTATTTTATTATACAAAATCTTGCTAAAAGACATTTTGAGATGTTTTAGAATGTTAGTAAAATCAAAAGTGACTTTTAACTTGAAAATCCATTCTGGAATAAATCTTTTGATCGAAACATGGATGTGCTTGAAGATGGAGAAATGAAGGTTGATTTGGACTGGGTTTTGAAAGACTTGTGAGCAAATGAGTGTAGAGAGAGAAAGAAGAAAAATCAATTTGAGAGTGATTTTGTAATAGCCCAGCTTATGGTTGATGTAGAGAGAGAAAGAGGTGTGTATAGTGGTGATGGGTGTAAGAAGTTGTAGAGAGAGAATCAAAAGGGGTCCTTTTTCTCTAAGAGGAGGGGTGTATTTATAGGCAAAAAAATGCTTGGAGTGCACCCAAAGGATTAAAAAACGTGCAAAATGTGCTCTGGCCAATCTGCTAACGCGCATGAGAATCTGTCGGACGCTCCTTCTAAAGGCCATGCGGTGGAGTGATTTTTCTTGAATTTTTTGAAATGCCGTGCGGTTTTGTGTGACAGCACAGCACACCAAACTTCGCGGGGGCGCCCCGGACACTCCCGAACTTGGATTTTGGCGCGGATTGAAGCGTTGGAAAGCTTGTCGATTCCTCTTTCTAACCCAATTGGTTTCACTCAAAGACGTTTTATACATTGAAATGTGTGCCCATTTTACCCTCAATGTGTCGTGAGAAAAATTGTTTTTGACAAAGCAAACGCATCTTTCTCTTTTGCAATTGAACCGAGGGCCACCCTATATGTTTAAAATGAGATTTTCCTCGAAGAATAGGCACCTGTATTTTTGAGATGAATAATCCGAGAAACCGAGAGTTCGTTTGACAGAAAAAGGCTTTTGATCTAGCGAAAACGTTGAGACTTTGGGTTCGGGAGACATGATACGAACGGAGAAGGTTTTGTTGAAAAAGCACCTCGCTCGCCCGATAAAACTGGTCTCTACTTAGCATTTAAATGGGCGATTTAACATCATTTGAGAAACTTAACTTTAAAACATGTACGGGAAAGGGTCATGGGGTATAATAAACTAACACATTGGCGTGCTTGTGGTGCGAACTGTACAGTATGAAATGGATGTACGATGTATAAATAACAGAAAGCTGTACAAAGTCAAAAACTGGTACTGTCAAAATAAATGCAGCGCGGCAGAAAAATACATCGCACGTTATACTAGTAATACCGTGCGGTACATATTTCTGCATATTCTAGAATGGTTCGAGTTTGCATTATAAAATGAATCCTTGGCCTTTAAAATGGACTTTTTCGTATTCGGAGTTTTCGGAAACCAGATTGTGAAGTATTTGATTTATTTTATTATACAAAATCTTGCTAAAAGCCATTTTGAGATGTTTTAGAATGTTAGTAAAATCAAAAGTGACTTTTAACTTCAAAATCCATTCTAGAATATATCTTTTGATCGAAACTTGGATGTGCTTGAAGATGGAGAAATGAGGTTGATTTGGATTGGGTTTTGAAAGACTTGTGAGCAAATGAGTGTAGAGAGAGAAAGAAGAAAAATCAATTTGAGAGTGATTTTATAATAACCCAGCGTGGTTGAAGTAGAGAGAGAAAGAGGTGTGTATAGTGGTGATGGGTGTAAGAAATTGTAGAGAGAGAATCAAAAGGGGTCCTTCTCTAAGAGGAGGGGTGTATTTATAGGCAAAAAAATGCTTAGAGTGCACCCAAAGGATTAAAAGACGTGCAAAATGTGATCTGGCCAATCTGTTGACGCGCATGAGAATCTGTCAGACGCTTCTCTTAAAGGCCGTACGATGGAGTGATTTTTCTTGAATTTTTTGAAATGCCGTGCTGCATTTTGAAATGCCGCGTGGCGTTTTGAAGTGCCGCACGGTTTTGTGTGACAGCATAGCACACCAAACTTCGCGGGGGCGCCCCGGCCACTCCCGAACTTGGATTTGGGCGCGGTTTGAAGCGTTGGAAAGCTTGTCGATTCCTCTTTCTAACCCAATTGGTTTCACTCAATGACGTTTTATACATTGAAATGTGTGCCCATTTTACCCTCAATGTGTCGTGAGAAAAATTGTTTTTGACAAAGCAAACGCATCTTTCTCTTTTGCAATTGAACCGAGGGCCACCCTATATGTTTAAAATGAGATTTTCCTCGAAAAAATCGCCACCTGGATTTTTGAGATGGATAATCCGAGAAATCGAGAGTTTGTTTGAGAGAAAAAGGCTTTTGATCTAGCGAAAACGTTGAGACTTTGGGTTCGGGAGACATGATACGAACGGGGAAGGTTTTGTTGAAAAAGCACCTCGGTCGCCCGATAAAACTGGTCTCTACTTAGCATTTAAATGGGGGATTTAACATCATTTGTGAAACTTAACTTTAAAACATATACGGGAAAGGGTCATATATGGGTATAATATACTAACACATTGGCGTGCTTGTGGTGCGAACTGTATAGTATGAAATGGATGTACGATGTACAAATAACAGAAAGCTGTACAAAGTCAAAAACTGCTACTGTTAAAATAAATGCTGCGCGGCAGAAAAATACATCGCACGGTATACTAGGAATACCGTGCGGTACATATTTCTGCATATTCTAGAATGTTTCGAGTTTGCATTATAAAATGAATCATTGGCCTTTAAAATGGACTTTTTCGTATTCGGAGTTTTCGGAAAACAGATTGTGAAATATTTGATTTATTTTATTATACAAAATCTTGCTAAAAGCCATTTTGAGATGTTTTAGAATGTTAGTAAAATCAAAAGTGACTTTTAACTTGAAAATCCATTTTGGAATAAATCTTTTGATCGAAACTTGGATGTGCTTGAAGATGGAGAAATGAAGGTTGATTTGGACTGGGTTTTGAAAGACTTGTGAGCAAATGAGTGTAGAGAGAGAAAGAAGAAAAATCAATTTGAGAGTGATTTTGTAATAGCCCAGCTTATGGTTGATGTAGACAGAGAAAGAGGTGTGTAAAGTGGTGATGGGTGTAAGAAATTGTAGAGAGAGAATCAAAAGGGGTCCTTTTTCTCTAAGAGAAGGGGTGTATTTATAGGCAAAAAAATGCTTGGAGTGCACCCAAAGGATAAAAAAAACGTGCAAAATGTGCTCTGGCCAATC
The DNA here is from genome assembly GCA_018127125.1 of Rhododendron griersonianum. NCBI lineage: Eukaryota > Viridiplantae > Streptophyta > Magnoliopsida > Ericales > Ericaceae > Rhododendron > Rhododendron griersonianum. The sequence goes on from CM030789.1 coordinate 13,184,979, forward strand.
TACTGACTCGCATGAGAATCTGTCAAATGCACCTCCTAAAGGCCGTGCGGTGGAGTGATTTTTCTTGAATTTTTTGAAATGCCGTGCTGCGTTTTGAAATGCCGCGTGGCATTTTGAAGTGCTGTACGGTTTTGTTTGACAGCACAGCACACCAAACTTCGCGGGGGTGCCCCGGACACTCCCTAACTCGGATTTAGGCGCGGTTTGAAGCGTTGGAAAGCTTGTCGATTCCTCTTTCTAACCTAATTGGTTTCACTCAAAGACGTTTTATACATTGAAATGTGTGCCCATTTGACCCTCAATGTGTCGTGAGAAAAATTGTTTTTGACAAAGCAAACGCATCTTTCTCTTTTTCAATTGAACCGAAGGCCACCCTATATGTTTAAAATGAGATTTTCTTGAGGTTAGAGAAGGAGTAAGAAAGGAGCAACAATCCAAGTCTTGAAGGTATATTTTTTCTTATTTCATCATCGGGGAACTTAAAGATTATTCGGAGGCCCAAATTGGGATGTCTACAAACGAACAACAAAAATTATTCCTTAGAACAACCAAAATCTTAAAGAGAAGGAATATCCCAAGCCACTAAATGTGGTTTGCTGGTTGATTAACTAAATGTAGAAGTTTTTGCAAACCTTTCATATAGACCGACTATCAAAGTAGCCCGAAAGCTATTAATACCGACCCTAGGAATTTCCAGTCTGCACACACAGCTAGCTACGCTGCAATAGTAATATTGTCCACCATCATGGCATCCCCCTAGAATTCTAAGAGTTCTATCACATGAAACAATTCAAAGGAGAACATTAGGAAGCTCTGGATGATCTACAAGTCCAACTTAGATTACCTGATAAAGCTACGTCCATTAATCGTACATCATACAAAGATTATCAACACACTAAACCACTATTCTGGGGTTAATTAACAACTCCAATTTAGGGTTTCTCATATTTTCGAATTAGGGGTTTCTCAAATTTTCGAATAAGGTTTTTTTTTTTGGTGAAATTACACAGAGACCCCCTCATCTATACGTTTAGGACACGAACACCCCCTAACTTTTAAAAACGCCCAAAAGCACCCCCTCATGTATTACCGTTACCCAAGTGACACCCTTCCGTTTCAAAACCGTTTGTTGCAAGGGCACATGACATTAGTTTTGGCATTTTTAGACAAAAATGCCCTTAGGTGAAATTACATGGTGACCCCCTCATCTATACGTTTTGGACACGAACACCCCCTAACCTTAAAATCGCCCACAGACACCCCCTCATGTATTACCGTTACCCAAGTTAACCCCTTCCGTTGGATTGCCGTTTGTTTCAATGGCACGTGCCAGTGCTTTTGGCCTTTTGAGATAAAAATATCCTTAAAACCCCATCCTTCTCCAGAATCCTCAACAACTTCCCAAGACCGACCCTTCGCTCCATGATCGGCGACGAGATGATGTTACCAAGGCCGGCCCTAGGCCAAGCGGTGAAATAGTGTCCTACATAAATTTTCTAATTTAAAAACAATAAACATAAATACTTTTCTATATATAATTTCCATTCATACTATTCAACATGGTAAATATTTCGGCTTTAATGGCTTTTGCGGTTGTAATAATATTCAGTGAACTCAGGTTTGAATCACAGTAGCTCCAATTTATGTGGTAGGAGAAAAATTTTTTGGCAAAAAGACACTACAAAAAAGTACCCTACCAGGATTTGAACTTAGGTATCTTATGTGAATAAGCAAACACTTTACCATTAAACCACCAAAGGAGTTTGTATTATAGTTGCACACAGAAAATATATATACTTATCTAGCAAGGGGTGCCCCATTTTTTGCCCAAAATGTGAAGGCCCAAGGCGGTGGCCTCTTGGGCCTCCCCATTGGGCCGGCCCTGGATGTTACCCATGGTGTCGGCGGTAAGAGGGATCAACACGGATGGGTAATTTGGACAACAGTATTTTTGTCTCTCCGAACCGGATAACAAGCCACCGCCGTGGAGAGGTCGGCGTCTCCGAGGGAGTGGACGGCGGCGAGGATGTCAGGGTGGCAGAACACCAACGAAGAAGATCCCAACCGTTCCCTTGACCACCGAATCTGTATCAAAAGGGAATTAAATCCCCAGTCAAATCCTCAATAAACCACATCATGAACCACTTCCAATCCGTCGAGCACAAGCGAGGACTGGATGAAATTGATTGGTTGAAGACTCATAGGGTTAGAGAGAGAGAGGCGAGGGGAGGGGAGGACTGGATGAAATTGACTCGGCAACCCTCCCAAATCATCAACGAGGTACCTCTTCCCCGAATCATCAGTCTCTTCCCTGCTTGGATGAAACAGAGTTTGTGATTTTTTAGTTTCAAGTAGATGAGGGGGTGTCTGTGGGCGTTTTTAAAGGTTAGGGGGTGTTTGTGTCTAAAACGTATAGATGAGGGTGTCTTTGTGTAATTTCAGACAAGGGTATCTTTGTCATTTCAGCCATTCCGTTAACAGAGTTTGTATTTTTTAGTTTTAAGTAGATGAGGGGGTGTCTGTGGGCGTTTTTTAAGATTAGGGGGTGTTCGTGTCCAAAACGTATAGATGAGGGGGTCTTTGTGTAATTTCACCTTCTTTTTTTTTGGCAGCACGTCAGTTTAGGGTTTCTCAAATTGAAACCCTCTAACTGATGAGGATGAGAAGTAAATAGTGGGGGTAATCTATCTATTTGAAACAAGGAGAGAGAGAGAGAGAGAGAGAGAGAGAGGTAACAGCGTCGGGGTGCCCAGAAGCCGGTGGTGGTTGCTGGCGATGGCGGAGCGCTGGGGTTGGGTTGTGATAGTCGCCGGTGGTGGTGGTGGTGGGAGTCCGTCTCTTGCTTCTCTAGTTTGTATTTTGATCGTGAGAAAGGAGAAAGGGAAAGGGAAAACGCTGTTCAGGACTTGTTTATTTTTTTAAAGCAAAACGACGTAGTTTTATGATGACGTCATGCTGACGTCAGTGGTTGTGTGAGTAGCATTTTTGATAATAGAATGATGTAGCAGTGGTATTTTTAAATTTTTTTTGGTTTATATGTCTGAATGCCACTGCCGGCCGCACCATTTGGTGGGCATATTTAAGGGGAGTGATTTTGCCCTTTTTCTTTTTGTTAATGCTACTCCCCTTTGTGTCTATAAAAGATAATTTATTTTGTGAGAGAAGGAGAGTGACATTAACAAAAAAAGAGAGTGGCAAAATCAATTCTCATATTTAATTATCTTATCGGGTAAATTTCACGGATACCCCCTCTATTCTAATGAAATCACATTGACAACCCTCTTACTCAATTAAATCATGCTGCTCCTCCTTGCTTTGTGACTGTATATATGGGAGTTCATTTGTTTCTTCAAAGGATCGGCTAGGTTGGCTGCTTGGGGTGTTCTGAATAATAGAGGGAGTACATGTTCTAACTTCTATGCAATACAGGTCTAAAAAGCTATTCCCATCTATTTATTGACTGTCAGTTTTCTTCTGGAATTTGGCTGAATATAAGAGACCATTGCGGGCTGACTCGCTCCTCATGTGTGGCGCTTGAATTTAGAAGTGCGATGGGGTATCTCTAACTGTAAGGGAAGTTTGGTCCAATCAGGGTCGGCCCGGGGTAAGCCCCCAAGCTCTCGGGCTTGGGCAACCCTCCGGCTTGGGGCAACCAAAAAAAAAAAAACAAAACAAAAAATTAAGATAGATGATAACTATGAAAAAGTTTCCCAAAGTTGCACAAGCCAATCTCCTAGTTCAGTGGTCATTGAAGTTGTCAAAACTTCGGCTGGGTGGAGTTCGACTCAAGCCCTCGCCCAATCCTCTTCTATTCTTTGCTTTTCCATCTTTTGTTTTCCTTTTAACCCACAATTTTTGTTCTACCTCTTTTTGTTTCCCTCCCAATCCATAACATTACAAAAATCAAATTACTTTGTAGGAAATTTCCAGACTTAACAAACAAAACAGGAATGTATGAATAATGATTAAAAAAATGTCATAGTTAAAATAAATCGAGCGAGCTACCCCCCCCGGGCCTTTTTATATCTTCGAACTACCATTTCGCAAGAGTGATTAAAGCACTATAATCGAGGTTTATGTTTTGATTTTTTTTTTACGTTATTCAAACTAAAAAACAATGTAAATTTTAAATTTTTTTTTGTACTTGTATGTTTCTATTTTATTTTATATGACTTAATAGTAAGTGGGCAACAAAACATGAGATTGAGCTAGGGCAATCCAAATGCCGGGGCCGGCACTGGGTCCAATCTCTTTCTCTTTCAAAGAGAAGTTGGCCATGGCTGTGCAACTGTTAAGATGATTGTAGAGGAAGTGAAGTCCTGTTTAGCATCATGGAGGGTCGACAGATTCCTAAGACTTCTGCCAATGTCAAGTGCCGTCTGGAGTGGGGCATTTCTGAGAAGATTTTTGGCCCGGCATAGCTCTTTTTTAGGGACCCGGGGCTCTGCTGCCCATGGAGGCACAGGAGTCCCTACCCACCCTCAAAACGGCAACGTTTTGATTTAAAAAAAAAAAATCCAAACCACTAATTTGCAATCCTATGAATTAGCAGAAACGTGATTATAAGAGCCTTAGAGACAAAATTTGATTATGTCTCTTTAGAATAATATGATCAAAATAATAAGATATTCACACCCATTCAAACGGATTAAAAATTTGAGCACTTAATTTTTGAACCATATTTTTTAATATATAAACGGTTTAAAAAAATTAAGTACTCAAATTTTCATTCCGTTTGAATCGGTGCAAAAATCTTATTATTCTGATCATATTATTCTAAAGGGTCGTAATTCATTTTTATCTCTAGGGCTCTCATATTAAGTATATGTTCTTTATTTAGGATTTTGTAGAGCAGAAATGTAATTATGAGAGCCCTATAAAGAAAAATCAATTATGACCCTTTAGAATAATATGATAAGAATAACAAGATATTTGCACTGATTCAAACGGAGTGAAAATTTGAGTACTTAATTTTTTTTAGACCGTTTATATATTAAAAAATATGGTTAAAAAATTAAGTGCTCCAATTTTCAATCCGTTTGAATGTGTGTGAAGATCTTATTATTTTGTAACGCCCCGCTTTTTCGGAAGCAAAATAAAATAATTTCTAAAGAAAATTTGCTAAACAAATATAATTTTTCCAAAATAAAAGTCTATTACAATATCAAGATAGATTTACAGATTCGTAATTCATTAATTTCAGAGCCGACTCTAGGCTTGATACGAATCCCAAGTATACTCGATCTTCGTTCCTGATATTCTTCCCGTGTCGAACTGCACCATCGTTGAATCCCCTCCATCGAATCCTGAGCCCTCTGGCAAATTGATCGCCGAAGCAATCGATTTACCATGATACAGACGTATCCGTGAGTGATAAATCACCCAGTAAAATAGTCTAACCCAACCACCCCTCTTACTTTACAGTTAACAATTAAGCAGGATAAACATGGTACGAAGAAATATAACAGATGTATTTCATATAAATCAGTTTATTACTATTCATTAACCTGACATGTGATCTAAGATCTCACCGCGAGATCTTTCCTCCCTCAACCGCTAGCCATGCTCATTCCCATGAGTTCACTTCCCTTTGCTGTCGCAGATACACCTAAGTTATATACCGAGTAGTGTGCACCCCCAATAACTACAACAAGGGGAAAGCTTATCATGCCTGCATCACAACTAGGGTTCGCCTATCTTATAAACCACATCACAACCATTCCACAATCATCACTGGACACCCGCCAGTCTATCAATTCATCACTGGACACCCGCCAGTATCAATCTCATCACAATCTCAAAATCACGCCTGCAGGCAATCTAAAACAAAAACTTTCCAATTCATCCATTAACTAACATCGTCTAAGTGATTTCTATTTCGCATACCACCCCATGTCTCTAGGGTCCAATCTAACAGATCAATCAAAGGTTGAAATGATAAATAAGCAATCAGAATAATAATTGGAATAAACAATAATCATAAAAAGAATCACATAGCCTTTTATGAATGGTCGTTGCCCTTAATCCTGTATGACCAACAATTTATTAATAAGGCAAGGAACTTTTATTAAATAAAATTTTTAATAAAAGAATATAATCTAGGCTTGTATAAATTTTATTTAGGAAATTAAATTGATTAAAGATCATAATGAACACAATAAATAAATAATAATATTAGAAATAATTAACATGACCTTAAAAAGGTTCCTATGATTCTACACAGTGGGATCGAGTGTCAAAATCGAGTCCGGAGGGTCGTGAGATTATTTTAAAATTAAAAACGATTTTTAAAGTCGTCAAAAGTAAAATAAATAGGTAATAAATTATTTAATAAATAAAATATGTTGAGGCTAACAACATATCATATTTGGAATGTAAAGAATCTAAAAAAAATATTTTGGGAATTAATTAAATGGTTTATAAGGTCACAAAGATTTTTAGTTTGTAAACTTTTACATGAAATCAAATAAATAATAAAATAAAATAAAAATGACATTAACAAGTTATGATCTTTGAGGTGTTAGAAGTCTAGGAAAAATAAATCGGGGGTCGAAAACGATGTTAGGAGGGTCGAAAATCAACTTCGGAACGAAACAGAACAAACCGCAAGGTTTGACCGCTTTGACCTTGCGGTAGAGCTCGCGGCCGCAAAGTCAGGCCTGGTTCTTGCGGCCCGAAGGTTGCGGCCGCAAGGTACGTGGCAGATTCGAATTTTTTTTGTTTCGGCTCGGTTTTTGATGCATGGGTCCAATAGGGACATAGGGTTAAGCATATAAACACTTAATATACTTAGATGAGAGGTTAGAATGGATTATAATACCTCGAATCGGATCGAATCGATTCAAAAACGAATCTTGAATTTTTGGGAAGATGACTTCGGGTTCTTTGATCGGGGGACCTTGGGACCGAATTGGACGATGTTAGATGATGGTAGGAGTTGTAGGATAAGGTTGGAATGGGTAATTCGGATCTCGATTGGGTTTAGAACACAAACTCGCTTTTCTCTCTCTAGAATTCCATAGCTTGGAGCTTGAATTGTCCACGGTTTTCATTTGTTTTCAGATCGGTGGAGGGTGGTGAGTTTTGTGGTATGGCCGTGGGTTAATGGGACGGGGTATTTGTAGGAGAATTTCGATGAGGGAGGTAAGATTGTGTTTGAAAAGGTTTCAAACTCTCAGGCTTTGATAGGAGAGTGATATGAACGAAAATAAGATCGAGAAAGAGGTAGAGACCGAGTAGGAGTGGGGGAGGGAGAGATGGGAGGAATTCTAATCATACATGCAACTAAAAAAAATAAAAGAGATAAATAAGATAATATACTTATTTTTTGTATTTATCTATTAAGGGAAAATTAATAATAATAATTAAGATCTAATAATATTAACGCTATTGCTTATATAAAAAAAAAAATTGGGTCAAAATTCCGGGTCGTTACATATTTTGATCATATTATTCTAAAGAAACATAATCAAATTTTGTCTCTAGTACTCTCATAATCATGTTTCTGCTCCATAGGATTGCAAATTGGTGGTTTGGGTTTTTTTTAAAATCAAAGCGTTGCCGTTTTGTGGGTGGGTAGGGGCTCCTGTGCCTCCATGGGCAGCAGAGCCCCCGGGTCCCTTTTTTAGTCTGTTGGATGTTTTTGACGTTTGGGTTTAGTTTAGTACTTAATGTTTTGTTTTGTGTTTTGGTTGTGTCCTCTCTCAAGACTATCTCCTTGAGTTTTTTTTGGGCATGGTCCCTTTTATAAAATTATCCTGTTCCAAAACAAAAAAGCAAAAGAATTTTATTAATCTTTGAAGATGAATATATACAAAGATTAAAAGGACACATCACGATACGGAGTATACAACCTCACATTTTGAATCCATTATTAGTAAATTATTAGTTGACCAAATGGAAGTACCAATTTTTTTTGGGAAGTTCCTAATTACATCAAGAGAATGCATTCACTTGTTCGAACACAACCCTTAATTTACTAATGCTAAAAACAAGAAATTGATAAATTCACAAAATTAAACTCTCTCACCACTTGGATCCTCTTCTCTTTTCTTGTATCACCACCATTCTAACCTAATGATAGTCTCCCACACAAATCCATCCAACTTTTGTGTGATTACCACACCCCGAGGCTTTGAAGAAGGTACCCTAAATTCAGCTCCATTTGGACAATATTAATTTTTTTTTGGTCTTTTTTCTTGATTGTTAGTTTTGTGTCAATTTCTTTTTTTAATTAGTCATTTGTAACAAGGAGAGATATTTAAAAAGCAAACAATTCGACCAGAAATTAAAATTTTCACTATATACAAAACTAATTCAATGCCAACAATTTTTTATTTTTTATTTTTGCAGTATATTGTAAGTTCTACTCATATTCTGTTATATTTCTAGCTCAAAATGAAAAAAATAAATCAAGTTAGTTCAAACTTGAATTTAGGAAAATAATTTTTGCACCTCACCTTTTTATAAGTGCACTCCAAATTTGTGTCATAGTGCTGGTTTTTATGTGTATAGACTAAAACATTGGAAGACAACTTAGAAGTGCATCCATGAAAATGTGAAGTGGAGAAATAATTTCAAAAGAGCGGCTCAAATTATATTGATCAAAGGGTTGAAGTGTATACTCTCGAAGTAATACTATAAGTGCCCATCCTAAGCACATATATTACATAGCTGCCATTGAATCATTGATTTGCCCAACAACCGTTGTAGCCCCACCCTAGCCTCTTTTCTTTGCGAAAAAGATTAATTAGGAAAACTATAGCTATTGAGACCGATTGGTGTCATCCTTATACACCCTCGACATCTAAGAATCTCAAACCTAATGGGAGTCTATCCCTGACTACATTAACACAGACACCTCTTGCACTCCTAATTGCTTGAGCTATATTCATTTATTCTACAAATCGAATGACTTACACATTAGAAGGATGTTGGTTGGCACCGCACTAGTGTGTTGATTTGTTATGTAGGTCGTCGATCAAGCATGCCGGAAACGGATTCATGAGTCATATAAGATAGTTCTCTCCAATATTTCACAAAGAATCAGAAGTACCTGGCAGGTGAAAATCAATGGAGTCAATCTAACACAATACACAATTGAACTACCGCTTTCAATAATCTGAACTGGTATCAATACATCAAGGTCAATCATATATACCAATCGTGGAAGTGTTGCTAAGTTTTCTGGATCGATTCGATCGACGGGGATCGACGGAAGAATCGACGGGGAATCGTGTTTTGAATCGCTGGAATGTGGTTGTGAAAAGTGGAGTTTGGTTCCTTGCCGTGTTTCAGGACTTCTTTGGAAGCAAACAATGAAGTGGATGGATTATGGAAGAAGAGTAATAAAAACGGACTTTATTAAATTTCAAAGTAGAAGAACAACTGATAAAGATTATCAAGGGAACAATTACAAGTTAAAACTACTCCTAGAAAAGAAAAGATAAAGGCCTGATTGGCGTTGTTTGTGTGTCCTTCAAAACTGCTACGAACTTCTCCATAAATAGGCCTTCTCATTTGAATTTGAATATTCCCTCCAAAGATGGCAGTTACTCCCTCGTATTGTGCCTCTGAACTGCCCCCACGATCAGTGAAGCAAATAACTCCCACGTTGTGAAAAACTGCTCCAAGTATTGCTGAGTAAAAACTGTCCCACGATCGTGAGAATGTCCACATAAATCTCCTTCTAACACCTGTATATGAACTGTCCATATAAACAAGTTCAATAATACTCAGTTATTAAACGGAAATAAGCCCTACATTGGTCAATCGACGGGTCACTCGACGGGAACATAACGTTCAAAACCTTTGTCATGGTTTTATGTTATTTAACTGAACTTATTTAATCTAAACTTATGATATTAAGGTAAACCTGAATTACCTCTAATAATATCTATCTCTCCTAAGCCACGTGTCACCCAATCGACGGGTGATAATAAAATCACAGTTATGGAGCAAACACGAAGATAACAAAATAAGTCTAACAATGAATGAACTATTTTTTGAATTTCAACGTCAGATTCGCAATTTTTAGTAGTTCAGAAGTCAAGGTAACGAACTAGGAGTAGAAATGCTTTGTTGAAATTTAGAAACCGTAAGTTCAGTTGGAGATCGAGAGTGGGCGTGTATGCTAGAGAAGGAATCCAATAGGACAAAACAGCAGACAAGACAGATTAAGATACAAATATTTAATGCAGAAAGCTTTGCGGCTATGACTGCCTTTTCTCTTCCCGTTAGGTTTATAACAGTTGGTCTCTGTGTTGTTGAGATAGCATAACATAACCCATCCAGCTTGGAAAAGAATTTGAATCTATTCGAGGGATCAGTGTAGCACTACAACAAACAAGGCTAGAAACTGTAGAAATCATCCGAAAACAAGGCTGTCAATGGAGTACTTAATTATAGAGGTCACCCCTGTACTAATTGGCCAGAAAATAGGAGCTTTATCTAAATTTAGTAGTGAAACCAGGTGCTTCTAACACACAGCAAAATCCCTCAAAAAATCGAAGTTCGTATTATCTAAAATGATGCTTCCAATAACGAACAGTTCGTATTCTGTAAATGTAAAAACAAACATTAGGGCATGAAAGTTGTTTTTCGAAAAGCAACGAATTTCATGTAAGAATTTCCTATGTATCTCATCGACCACTAGAAACACTCACCGTTGACAGTGATGAGAACAGAGGATAGGCCCATGGTGGTTTATCAAATAAACCAACTTCATGTGTTCATGCCCTTCTAGACTTGACAGACCGAACTCAAAAAATCAAAATAAAAAAGGAACTTCCTTTATTTATGAAGGAAAAAAAAAAAGAGAGAGAGAGAGAAAAAAACACAGTAAATGGAAAATCATTACTCTACTCTACGTTGTTCCATTTCCACAACCACAAATGAAAATCCCCTCCAACCCGGAGTAATCAAATACTGCACTGGATAGTGGATACACACTGGCAAATTGTTCAATACTCCCGGAGTGGATTTGCATGTGTTCCAATCACCCAACAAAAATAAATGATAATGTTCATAACGCAAAATTTGTCGTAATATACATGATTAGGACTGCCATGTAGCGGGAGCGCTGAATACTTGCTTAAACTCACACTGTACCTCTAACCCCATATTAGAAATCTACCCGACTTCCTAACCACTCCCACAAACAGATATACACATATAATATTTGTATACATATACAAATAAAGATATATGTACCAAGTATATAGAGAGAGAGAGAGAGAGAGAGAGAGAGAGAGAGAGAGAGAGAGAGAGAGAGAGAGAGAGAGAGAGAGAGAGAGAGAGAGAGAGCAGGAGCAAAAACGTACCAAGTGGAGAAGGGGAGATAAAGAAGAGATCGACAGTATGGACAATAGGGCCAGTCGCCAAATGACTACTCGGCTACTGGCACAGACAGTAATTAAAACAGGGGTTCAAAAATGTTAAATATGGCCAACAGATTTATGCAATCATCATCTCCTCTTGTATTTCTTCGCTCTTTCTGAATCTCCTTGGCCGACTCCTTTGCAGAGCGACTGCTCCTCTTTACCTCAATTTCGCGAAGTTCATTTAGATTTGCAAAATTATTCGGGATCCACTCCAAATTTGAGCAATATCTAACCACTAAGACCTCAAGTCTCGGAAACTGATCTTCTGAAGCATTCCATTCTCTGATTTGCAGATGTTGTAACCTCAAGTACTTGAGTTGGGAGAACCCCTCAAGTTCACTTGTGTTCCAAGTTAGTCCCCGACAAGCCCACCTTTGTAATTTCAGAACCTCAAGGATCGGCAAGGTTTGGAGGATTGATAGCTCCTCCCACTTTAAACCCGTATTCTCCAAAGTTAGCCGCGTAACAGTCGGAGGAAACTTCAGCACTGGCGGAAGAGTAGTTGCCTCGTTGATAATGCCACGGTGGTTAAAACTGAGTGTCTCAAGGCATTTCAAGAACTCTAGGGGGTGCATCAAAACAAAATCATTGGATATAATTAGATCTCCATAAAATCTAAGCTTCCTAAGATTGGGAGTTTATCAAGAAATTTCGACACTCCTCACAAGGACATATTGGATGCAAGGTCTGTAGGCTATCCAACTTGGACGAATGGTCAAAACCAAATCCAACTGCTACATCAGGATAAAGGCAGCTAAGATGATATTTGAATACCCGTCTTTTAGCATATAGATGCCTCAACTAAACCATCTTAAATATATCGCGAGGCAACATAATTGGTTTCCAAACCAAGTCAACCGACAGAGCTTGGAGGTTAAGGGTTTCTAGGTTGAAGAGGTAGGAAAATTAATGATAATGTTCATAACGCAAAATTTATCGCAACGTAAATGATTAGGACTGCCACGTAGCAGGAGCGCTGAATACTTGCTTAAACTCACATACTGTAACTCTAACCCCATACTAGAAATCTACCCGACTTCCTAACCACTCCCACAAACAGATATACACATATAATATTTGTATACATATACAAATAAGGGAAAAATTCAAAAAAACCCCTGAACTTTGAACTCAATGTCAAATAGGCACCTGAACTTAAATAAACTTCAATTGAACACCTGAACTTTCACTCCGTTATCAATTTACCCCCTGCCGTCTCGGATCGTTAACGGCACAGTTAAAAAAAAAAAAACTTACCACCAGTTTGCAATCCTATGAAGCAGAAACGTGATTATGAGAGCCTTAGAGACAAAATTTGATTATGTCTCTTTAGAATAATATGATCAGAATAATAAAATCTTCACACCCGTTCAAACGGATTAAAAATTGGAGCACTTAATTTTTTAATCATATTTTTTAATATATAAACGGTCCTAAAAAATTAAGTGCTCAAATTTTCACTCCGTTTTGAATCAGTACAAAGATATTTAAGTGCTCATAAAAAATTAAGTGCTCAGAAAATTAAGTGCTCATAATCACATTTTTGCTCCATAGGGTCCTAAATAAAGAACACATACTTAATATGAGAGCCTTAGAGATAAAAATGAATTACGACCCTTTAGAATAATATGATAAGAATAAAAAGATCTTTGCATCGATTCGAACGGAGTGAAAATTTGAGCACTTAATTTTTTGGGACCGTTTATATATTAAAAATATGGTTAAAAAATTAAGTGCTCCAATTTTTAATCCGTTTGAACGGGTGTGAAGATTTTATTATTCTGATCATATTATTCTAAAGAGACATAATCAAATTTTGTCTCTAAGGCTCTCATAATCACGTTTCTGCTTCATAGGATTGCAAACTTTTTTTTGAATTTTTCCCTACAAATAAAGATATATGTACCAAGTAGAGAGAGAGAGAGAGAGAGAGAGAGAGAGAGAGCAGGAGCAAAAACGTATCAAGTGGAGAAGGGGAGATAAAGAAGAGATCTACAGTGTGGACAATAGGGCCAGTCGCAAAATGACTACTCGGCTACTGGCATAGACAGTAATTAAAACAGGGGTTTAAAAGTATTTAGTATTTTTACAACAGATTTATGAAATCATCATCTCCTCTTGTATTTCTTCACTCTTCCTGAATCTCCCTGGCCGATTCCTCTGCAGAGCGACTGCTCCTCTTTACCTCAATTTCGCGAAGTTCATTTAGATTCGCAAAATCATTCGGGATCCGCTCCAGATTTGAGCAATATCTAACCACTAAGACCTCAAGTCTCAGAAATTAATCTTCTGTAGCATTCCATTCTCGGATTTCCAGATCTTGTAACCTCAAGTACTTGAGTCGAGAAAACCCCTCAAGTTTAATAGTGTTCCAAATTAGTCCCCGACAGGCCCAGCTTGATAATTTCAGAACCTCAAGGCTCGGCAAGGTTTGGAGGATTGATAGCTCCTCCCACTTTAACTGTGTATTCTTCAAAGTTAGTTGCATAACAGTTGGTGGAAACTTCAGCACTTGCGGAAAGGTAGTTGCCTTGTTCAGACTGCCGCAGTGGTTAAAACTGAGTGTCTCAAGGCATTTCAATTACTCCAGGTTAGGGAGCATCAAAACAAAATTATGGGATATTAGTTCTCCATAAAATCCTAGCTTCCTAAGATTGGGAGTCCTTACCAAGAAATTGCGGCACTTCTCACAAGGACATATTGGATGCAAAGCCTATAGGCTATCCAACTTGGATGAAGAGTCAAAACCAATTCCAGCTACTATGTCAGGATAACGGCATTTCCTAAGATGATATTTGAATACCCCTCTTTTAGCATATAGATGCCTCAACTTAACCATATCACAAGGCAAAATAATGGTTTTCCAATCAAAACCAATCGACCCATCTGAGAGGTAAAGGGTTTCTAGGTTAAAGAGGTAGGAAAATGGCAATGCAAAGTTTGATGTGTGAAATGGTATGACAAGTGCCAAGTATCGCAAATGAACTAGATGTCCTAATTTTTCGGGGGCATTCAATGTCGATAAAATACAACACCCTGAGAAGATCAAAGTTTTAACAAAAAATAAAAGATTTGTTTCCGACAATTAATGAGTGTAGTTTTGCAAGCTGAGGCACAGAAAAGAACGAAGGTTTCAACTATACGGCCATGAGGGAAAAAACGAAGGTTTCGACTATACGGTCAAAAGGGAAAATCATGAATAAACTGCAGGCTGCCAACAAAGAGGCGGCGATGCTTAGTTGCAGTAGAAGGTGAAAAAGTAGCATCCCAGTGTTTGTCTATTTTTCGCTTGTAGTCGATGATCGACTACGAATTGTGTGAGTGCTGGAATGTGGATGTTGTGGTGGTGGAGTTTGGTTCCTTGCCGTGTTTCAGGACTTCTCTGGAAGCAAACTTAATGAAGTGAATGGAGGTGAAAGAAGAACAACAAATGGACTTTATTATTCTTCAAAAGTAGAAGTCAGTTGACTATGACAAAATAGCCGAGAAGACGGTTAAGTTACAAACTACTCCTAGTGCTGGAAAAGTAAAGTACAGATAAAAAGTAGAAGCCTTTGGGCGATTAAGTGGGGGGTTCTAATTGTCTTCAATTCTTGTATTTATAGGCTGCCACTTTGGCTTGAAATTCAAACTAGATGGAATTCCCTCCTCTGATTTGAATTGAGCAGTTACTTCCTTTGTACTTTCACGATCTGCATGAGGCAGTTATTTTGACAGAAAATCCCATCATGTGCTTCATCTTCAACTGCCTCTTTCCACGATCTAGATGTGTTTCGCTTATCCTTTATCCAATTGCCACATGTCCCTGACTCTGAAATGCACGTTCTTGACTAGTCAATCAGTCCATTTCATAGTTTGTCATTACCAAGCTGTAATCAAATTAGCTCATTAACCATTGCCACGTGTCATTATTTAGCCCAGTCGATTAGTAATGATCATCTTACTAAAATATGGTGTAAACAATGCCCCCCTATTTACCTGAGTTAAGGATTAACTTTGGTAAATATAACACCTAGACTCATCGCCTATATAAAGCATGGTAATTTATAACTAATGTACTAATAAAAAGTACATAATGTTTTTATCAATCACTCCTCTGTCGATATCGACGGGTGGTAATTTTTACGGTGTAAAGATTTATGCTCCCAAACTCTCGAAGAGTTTTAGATAGATTTTACACTAACCTTTTCACTTTTCGACTGGTACAATAAAGCCTTTAAGGCTTAAAAACCACTGTCGAAAGCCATGTGCTGGCATATTAGATGCAATATTCCCTCTGTCGAATTATGGGATAGCATTATCGATTGTTAATTTCACCAATCGATTGTAATTAATGGATGGTCGATCTTTTACCCATGGCAAAACCACCTGTCGAATCATGCATGCATACACTGCCATGCCCAAAATATGGATTTGCCATACTTAGCCATTTCTATTAGTCCTCCACAGAAAGTCTTCTGCTAGCTAAAGATCAGTGGTAGGATAAGTGGCATAAACCAATACTGTTTTTCGACTAAAGCCAATATAAATGGCTTCAGAGAATCCATCCCTCTTAACACATGGATACTATCGATTAACAATTCACAGTCACAATTGGCTTGAACTCATACTCCATAGGCAAGTTTTCACTATTCTTAACCCGTATAGATGGAGTGGAGGGATTATTTTCTATTTCGACCATTTATGGTCTAAATTAAAAACTCTAGTCAAATTATATTTATAATTCGACTCGCTTTGAGTTTCAAACTTTCGAGCCATTTAAGTTTTATAGTTGGCTCTTCTAAAAATGAATTTTTGCCCCCCAAATTCATTGGCGGCAAGAAAAAGAAATCTAAACAAGTGCCAATTTGCGGTTACCGAATTGTTCAAACCACGGGCAGTATTGAATCGAAATAGGCATCGATTGCCTTGTCAAAATTTTCTATCGATCATGTACAATATATACTGACCCAGTTGTCAATAGGCATAATATTAGGCGTCGATAGGCATATAATAATAATATGCCTGTTTGAATCAGGCCTTTACAAGTCAGTAGTGATTGGCAGTTGCCTTATTAACATAGGCACCCAACCGCCTCATAAAAAATTTCGACGGCCTCATCAAAATTTTCTGTCGAGGTTGATCTGGGTTATAATAGTGCCGTGATAATGTAGTAGTGGTTGGTATATAGCAATGCAATTTTGTCGATGACCAACTAAAATTGCTCCGAATATTAGCCAATTAATGAATTAATGGCTTTCTTCGCCCGAATAAATTATCGAACCCGACAAGGCTTTTTGTCGAATTATACTCGACTCCCTTCGAGGTTCAACACCAAAGCCATTTACTTTGCATAATTTGGCTTTCTAAAGATGAGTTTGCCCCCCATGCAAACTCAATATCAAAAGAGGACTATTTATCATTCTGGGATAATTGAAGAGGTTATTTGTTCACTCTCGACTGGTTGCCCCTTTTGACCAAAGATCTTCATGGGCAGAATGTTTTACTGATCATAATATTTTTTAAAACAAAATTGGTTAACCCCAGATTGTTCCAAAAATGGGCTAATAAATGGCTGGCCTCCTTTGAACAATAAACTGTTTCAAGCCTTAACGCGTAAGGCTTCCATGCAAGACTTATCAATGAGCCCTTGATTTTGGGGTTCACATTTGTTCAACAAATGGCCGGCCTTCCATTTGACAACCGTTTCTGATTCCATAGAAGGAACCAGGCATGACCAACAAATGGCTGAAGGAAAGCCATAACAAATGGCCAACAAAATGACAGACAGCCAACAAAGTCGTGTTGGAACCCTTTTTTTTTTTATTTTTTTTTTTTATAATTTTGTTCCACATGGAAATCACGCCATGTGGTTTTGCTATAAACAACGGTGATTTGTAGAATCGACAGACAGTCGCTTCCTCTTTTCTTTTTCCAGAAGATCCAAGAGTTGGCCAACAAATGGCCGTTATTCCATTTTTGCAAAATGTTCAAGCCTTACACGCAAGGCTTTCATTTCCACATTTGATTTTTGCCATCACTTCCGATTTAGTGACGGCGCGGACAAAACTGTGGCCAATTTGGCCACTTATATTTGCCCAAAATTGTAGAAAAAACAATGAACATTATCTACACCTCTTAACCAAAACTGGGCATATTTCAACCAAAACCAATACAGATACCAATACAAATGACTTCTGAAAAATCCATACCTCTTATGAATATCGTTGATCAACAATTGAACAGATAGTTCTGGGGCCCTTTTGGTTGACGTGTAGTGTGCCATAGGAGGCACATATCGGCTTTGACTAGTACCAAATCCAGGCGGTACATTGAAATCAGTGGGAATGTTTCCATTTTGGCCATTACCATATTGACTTCCAATTCCATTACTTCCTCTAGTATTTGGAACTGGTTGATAAAAATTCGTTGGACTTGTTGGGCTAGGCCTAGGTTGATTAGACCGTAATGGAATTCTATTCGCTCCATGTTCAAAAATAGGATTAGTATATACCTGTTGAGGATACCCCCCAGGCATATCTGAAGTTTCTGGAGTTTTCCTATCGTTAGGCAAACCACTTGAAGAAGGATTTTCTCCTAGTCCTGGTGCAATCAACCTTTGTAATAGAGTTGAAAATTCTTGGGCTGATTCATCTTGTGGATTTGCCGAAACGTAAGTCAAAACTTGAACGAATTGCTTGACTAGGTGTGCCATTACTTCCAAATTAGTAAGTAGCCCTCCTTCTAGCACCAAAATTGTTTGTCTATTTTTCGCTTGTAGTCGATGATCGACTACGAATTGTGTGAGTGCTGGAAGGTGGATGTTGTGGTGGTGGAGTTTGGTTCCTTGCCGTGTTTCAGGACTTCTCTGGAAGCAAACTTAATGAAGTGAATGGAGGTGAAAGAAGAACAACAAATGGACTTTATTATTCTTCAAAAGTAGAAGTCAGTCGACTATGACAAAATAGCCGAGAAGACGGTTAAGTTACAAACTACTCCTAGTGCTGGAAAAGTAAAGTACAGATAAAAAGTAGAAGCCTTTGGGCGATTGAGTGGGGGGTTCTAATTGTCTTCAATTCTTGTATTTATAGGCTGCCACTTTGGCTTGAAATTCAAACTAGATGGAATTCCCTCCTCTGATTTGAATTGAGCAGTTACTTCCTTTGTACTTTCACGATCTGCATGAGGCAGTTATTTTGACAGAAAATCCCATCATGTGCTTCATCTTCAACTGCCTCTTTCCACGATCTAGATGTGTTTCGCTTATCCTTTATCCAATTGCCACATGTCCCTACTATGAAATGCACGTTCTTGACTAGTCAATCAGTCCATTTCATAGTTTGTCATTACCAAGCTGTAATCAAATTAGCTCATTAACCATTGCCACGTATCATTATTTAGCCCAGTCGATTTGTAATGATCATCTAACTAAAATATGGTGTAAACACCCAGTAAATTTGCGCAAGGAAATTATCCTCCTCGGCTTTTTTCATGCATAATTTACGCAGAAGATGATGAGTACGGCATGCTTTAATTCCTCCGAAGGATCTATTCCTAGCTACCATTACCAGATTTCTATCATTACGACTGTTGAATTTCATACAGTTTAGAGTTTCAAGAAACTAGCTACACCGTTTGTGAGTTTAATTCACTTCATAGAAGAGAACTCAAGTATCTAGGGGAAAGAGCACCATATCAATCCAACCTCGTGCAGAATGGCGTATATCCTTCCTAAGACCCAGGCTTTGCTATTCTTTTCTCTATCTATTTAATTCATGAATTTGATTGATGAATATTACTTAGAATTATGATTTTAGCATAAATTCCTATTGCATACATTTTCTCCAATAGGGCCATAGTAAGGGTAATAAAAATTTAAAACTGTGATTTGGAATAGAACAATTTCTCATATCCCATTTTTCAGAGCTTGTCACTAAAGAAATTTGCTTTGCTTATATCATATTTATGACATAATATTATCCTCATAAGAACCCAACATAGCTAGCTGAAACTAAAAACATAAAACACTAACTAGTTTTGAATATTGTAAAAGTACTGTATCAACGCCTTCACTTTTGGAAAAAGAGGGCTCCAGTTTTTTGCCTACTACTCCATTAATGTCACACACATTCTCATCGTAAATCTTCTTTACTTCAGTCATAAGAGTCCTAATCTTCTTTTGGACAATTTCAAGGTTAAGGGAACGATGATCCTGTGGGTGACGAAGAAAATTAGGAAGGACATGATTAGCCTTGAAAGCTTGAACTACAAACAGTTCTATGATATTTGTATATAATGTGTGTGTAGAGAGAGCTAGAGAGCAGGAGAAAAAACGTACCAAGTGGCGAAGTGGAGACAAAGAAGAGATCGACGGTAGGGACAATAGGGCCAGTTGCCAATAATTACTAAAAATTTGCGGTAATCCAAATGACTACTCGGCTACTGGCACCGACCGTAATTAAAACCGGTCTTTATGAGAGTTAAATTTTAGATTTATGCAATCATCATCTCCTCTTGTATTTCTTCGCTCTTCCTGAATCTCCCTGGCCGATTCCTCTGCAGAGCGACTGCTCCTCGTTACCTCAATTTCGCGAAGTTCATTTAGATTCGCAAAATCATTCGGGATCCGCTCCAGATTTGAGTGATATCTAACCACTAAGACCTCAAGTCTCAGAAATTGATCTTTAGTAGCATTCCATTCTCTGATTTCCAGATCTTGTAACCTCAAGTACTTGAGTCGAGAGAATCCCTCAAGTTCACTTGTGTTCCAAATTAGTCCCCGACAGGCCCGCCTTGATAATTTCAGAACCTCAAGGCTCGGCAAGGTTTGGAGGATTGATAGCTCCTCCCACTTTAACTGTGTATTCTTCAAAGTTAGCCGCGTAACAGTTGGAGGAAACTTCAGCACTGGCGGAAAGGTAGTTGCCTTGTTCAGACTGCCGCAGTGGTTAAAACTGATTGTCTCAAGGCATTTCAAGAACTCCAGGTCGGGGAGCATCAAAACAAAATTATGGGATATTAGTTCTCCATAAAACCCTAGCTTCCTAAGATTGGGAGTCCTTACCAAGAAATTGCGGCACTTCTCACAAGTACATATTGGATGCAAAGTCTATAGGCTATCCAACTTGGACGAAGAGTCAAAACCAATTCCAGCTGCTATGTCAGGATAACGGCAGCTCCTCCTAAGATAATATTTGAATACCCCTCTTTTAGCATATAGATGCCTCAACTTAACCATCTTAAATATATCGCGAGGCAAAATAATGGTTTTCCAATCAAAGCCAATCGACACATTTCAGAGGTAAAGGGTTTCTAGGTTAAAGAGGCAGGAAAATGGCAATGCAAAGTTCAATGAGTGAAATCGTGTGACGACAAGTGCCAAGTATCGCAAATGAACTAGATGTCCTAAGTTTTTGGGGCATTCAATGTCGATAAAAGACAACACCCTGAGAAGATCAAAGTTTTTAACAAAAAATGAAAGATTTGTTTCCCACCATAAACGAGTGGAGTTTTGGAAGATGAGGCACAGAATAGAACGAAGGTTTCGACTATACGGCAATGAGGTAAAAAAAATGAAGGTTTCGACTATACGGCCATAAGGGAAAATCACGAAAAAATGGCCGGCTGCCAACGAAGAGGTGGCGATGCTTAGTTGCAGCAGAAGGTGAAAAAGTATCATCCCAGTAAATTTGCGCAAGGAAATTATCCTCCTCGGCTTTTTTCAAGCATAATTCACGCAGAAGATCATGAATACGACATGCTTTAATTCCTTCAAAGGACCTATTCCTAGCTACCATTACCAGATTTCTATCAATAAGTTTGCTTAAGTAATCTTTTGCTACGTCCTCCAAGCTTTTATCCCCTTCACTTTGCTGAATAAATCCCTCCGCGATCCATAACCATATCAACTCGCGCACGAGGATTTCAAAATCTTCGGGGAATCCTCCAATATAAACAAAACACGCTTTCAAACGAAGAGGCAGGTGATTGTAACTAAGTTTTAGTATCTCCATGCAGCCGCGCGCGTCCTGGCTTTTGGCAATGATCGAACATAAACGTTTTGAAACTTCCTCCCACACGTTGAGTGTCCTGTCTTCCACTGCCAGAATGCCAGCTATTGCGACAATTGCGAGTGGTAGTCCTTCACATTTTTCTGCTATATGCTTACCGATGCCAACCAACTCCGGTGGGCAACATTTCTTCCCAAATACCTATTCAATATATATGTGCAATATTAGATGTGTATGATTGTAATTACATAAAACTTGAACCAAATAATAGGAGTTTAACCTTTCATATTGCAAGAATAAGTAATATTTAAAATTGAAATTGTTCAAAAGAAATTAGAAATAGGAAACATGTGACAAAAGTACAAGGAAGCATACGTTCAAATCACTATGTTTAGTTATACTACGCATACTAATTTTATTTTTCTTTTTTTTAAACAAATACCTTCTTTTGTAACAACTCCCAACTGCAACAGTCTGGTAAGGGAGCCTGATAGGTGCTGAAAAGCACCCGTTTAATCAACTTAATCTATGCTTTGTCGGTCTGTTTACAATGTTACTTGGTATATTTTAGCGTTTTGTGGTGTTTGTAGGCCTCAGAGACCAATGGGTGTGAAAACATGCAATTTGAATGGTCTTACGAAGTGTTGCCACAAAGATGGGAATTGATCGTCTACAACCCGTGTGTGCACGTCTCAATTAAGCCTAGACATGAACCTAGTTAATTGGCATTGGGGTAATGGCTAAATGCGCACGGTAAAATTAGGGTAAATTGAGTAGGAGGACATAGTCTAGGGTTTTATGCCACAATTAGTCCATTTACTTTTTTCCATATAGTCTCCAGGACAATTGGCAATCAGTTTCTCAAAAATACCCTCGGAAGTCACCAGACGTTGACCGGCGTATCTGTTCATTTTTTGTGTTTCTGTTGACTTTTTAATTTTTTTTTTGACCATTGACTGGCATTGACCGTCGTTGACTGGTGTATCTGTTCATTTTTGGTGTATCAGTTAATTTTTTATTTTTTATTTTTTATTTTTTATTTTTACCTCCATTACTCAACCACAACTTCTACCACCACCACCACGACGCCACCACCACCGCCATCATGCCACCACAACCTCCACCTCCACTACTACTCCATCACCAACACGCCACCGCCTCCACCACCATCACTCAACCACCACTTCCACCACCACCACCACCATGCTACCACAATCTCCACTTCCACCACCACCGCTACCACCACTCCATCACCACCACGCCACCACCTCCACCTCCATCACTTCCATCACCATCATCACCACGCTGCCACCACCACCGCCACCATGCCGTCACAACCTCCACTTCCACCACCACTCCATCACCAACACGCCACCTCCACCACCACCACTCAACCTTCACTTCTACCACCACCACCACCATGCCACCACAACCTCCACTTCCACCACCACTCCATCACCACCACGCCACCATGTCCACCTCCACCACCACGCCGCCACCACCACCACCACCGCCACCATGCCACCACAATCTCCACTTCCATCACCACCACACCACCGCCTCCACCTCCACCATGCCACCACAACCTCCACTTCCACCACCACCTCTACCACCACTCCATCACCATCACGCCACCACCTCCACCACTTCCACCATTACCACAACGACGCCACCACCACCACCACCACCATGCTACCACAACCTCCACTTCCACCACCACCATGCCACCACTCCATCATCACCACCACCACCTTCACCACTCAACCACCACCACGCCACCACCATGCCACCGCAACCTCCATTTCCACCACTACCTCTACCACCACTCCACCATCATGCCACCATAACCTCTACTTCCACCACCACTCCATCACCACCACGCAACCACCTCCACCTCCACCACTCAACCACCACTTCCACCACCACCACTATGACACCGCCGCCACCACCACCTCTACTTCCACCACTACCATGCCACCACTCTATCACCACCATGCCACCACCTCCACCACCACCTTCACCACGACGCCACCACCATGCCACTACAACCTCCACTTCCACCACCTCTACCCCCACTCCACCACCCCCATTAGCACTTCCATAACCACTCCACCACCTCTTAGTTCCACCACCACCACTCCAGTTCCACAATCATGTCCACTACTACCACCACCGCCACCACTACCACAATACAAAACAGATACAGATATACCAGATTCAAATACACCAAAACAGATACAATAGATATACCACAACAGATACACCAACACAAAACAGATACAGATATATCAACAGCAGATCGATATACCAAAACAGATACAAATATACCAACAATATCTGCTGGAGTTTGCTCCGACTTCTCTCTTTCAAAATTGGAGAGAGAAATAAGTTTTCTGTTTATTTTTGGACGAAGGTTGACAGTAGGAGTTTAATTGATGTGTGTTTTTAATACTTCAAGTGTTTATATGATATTTCGATAAGGTCAGGTGTTTGTGTGATTTGCGTGAAAAGTCAGGTGCTAATATGAAATTTTTTCATACAGATATATCAATAGCAGATGTACCAAAATAGATACAAATATATCAACAATAAATACACCAAAATAGATATAGATATACTAAAACAGATACACCAACAAAAAAAAGATACAGATATACCAAGATATATACACCAACACAAAACACTTACAGATATACTCGCAATAGATACACCAACGCAAAACAGATACACTTATATCAACAGCAGATGTACCAAAATAGATACAAATATACCAACAATAGATACACAAAAATAGATATAAATATACCTAAACATATACACCAACACAACACAAAACAGATACAAATATACCAATACACCAAAACAGATACACCAACACAAAACAGATACAGATATATCGACCTTGTTTGGTTCTCATTTTAGTTTTGTTTTTCAATCATTACCCTATTTCTTTCTCCAATCATTACCCTATTTCTCCAATTATTACATTCTCATCTCTCTCTATTTCTCTCCAATCATTACCCCTATTTTCAATCATTACCCTTTTTCTTTCTCCATCCACTACCAAAACTAAACTAAACTAAACTCCCAACCAAACAAAGCAATCAACAGATATACCAAAACAAATCCACAACCTCCACTTCCACCACCACCTACACCACCACTCCATCACCACTATGCCACCACCTCTACATCCACCACCACCTCCACCACTCAACTACCACTTCCACCACCACCACCACGACGCCACCACCATGCCACCACAACCTCCACTACTACCACCACTCCACCACCACCACCACCACCTCCATCACCACCATGCCATCACCTCCACCACCACCACTCCACAGCAATCGCCACTGCCACAACCACAACAAAGTCTTTTTTGTTAGCCAAATAGATACACCAAAAATGAACAGATACACGGGTCGACGTCAACACCGGTCAATGATCAAAAAAATAAAAAAATTAACAGATACACCAAAAATGAATAGATACGTCGGTCAACGGTCAAAAAAATAAAAAAATAAAAAAATCAACAGATATAGCAAAAATGAACAGATACACCAGTCAACGCCGGTAACACCGGTCAAAATAAAAAAAAATAAAAAAAAAGACATTTTTATGTTAGCCAAACAAGGCCCTTGTCTCATTAAAGTCAATTTAATTGAAAAAAGATATTTTTTGTGTTAGCCAAACAAGGCCCTTGTCTCATTAAAGGCAATTTGGTCTTTTCATGGATCTTAAACTCTAAAATATTTTCATTAATGGACTTTACACATCATTGAAACTTAAGCTGGACTAAATCTGCTTTGTGATATCTTCTTTTGGACTTTAGACCAATTTGTTGCGGTAAAATTGGGTCTAATGTCCAATTGTAGTTATTTCCTTCAAGCATTCATTAGTGGGCCCAAGTATAGTAAGGAATTGGAGAGTTTTGGTTCACATAGAATCATTGTTCCTTTAGGAAACTTTTGCACGGCAATGCTTATAAGTGGACAGAAGGGTTTCTGCTCGAGGTATCACAGTTCGGCCGTGGAGGCAGTTTACGATGGATTCCACGGTAGAAGAAAAAGCTGCGCACGTTCCCATGGCCGGCTAAACCCCTTGTCTAGGGGGAAGATGAAGCACCGTTCTAAGTAACTTTGTATATGTATAGGTTTAGGTTTTAATATTCGGATCGATTGTAAAACTTAGAACTCTTTTCATTGCAATTGAATGAATTGATTTTAATTTTTTCTATCGATTGAGTATTTGTATTCTAGATTTCAAATACCTAGTTTTGCAATGGTTTTCACTGATTGTGGTTGGAGTTCTGAGATAGATTATGCTTGTAAGACGGATCGTGCCATTAGGTGACCAGATCGTGCTACTGAGAGACGGTCCGTGCTATGAGATAGTCTATTCCTTTTAACAACCCAATTATTTTCTTGATGATTACTATTAGGGTTTGCAAGCCCTAGCAATAATCTCTTTTGATTCGAATAAATAAACCTAGCTTATGCATATTGTTGTTACGCAGTCGGGGTGGATTCGAAACCCTAGATATTTTCCTCCATTGTTTCTAAATCTTTTGACTAAATTGCTCTTTAGGTTAATTAGCTCTTCAAAACAAATCAACCAATCAATCTTTACTTTTCCGAATTAATCTAAAAATTAATCGAATTTGTCGTAACTCAGCCATACTGTCTCTGTCGGAACGATACTCGGTCTTGACCACTATTCTACGGAGTAGTAGTTAATTCTTAGTTTTATAAATTTATTTTTGACATGGAATGACACGGTCAGAGCCAAACAATGAGCGATGCAGCGGATGCTATTAGGTTCAACAGGTTGTCGACTAGTGAACAACACTTTTACTGCCATTGCATTCCTTAGGGAGTGATCTTTGGATATCATTCCAGGCTTCAATGCCCCATATGTCATCCATGACAATGAGATATTTCTTACCCTTCATGCATTTGAGCGTGTCTTCTCCCAATTTATCCTCACTAATCTTCTCGTAATCTAATTCTCCCAGTTGATCCTCACAACTCATCTTGTAATCTCCATGTTTCTTTGAGGAAGCTAATTTCAAAATATGAATTAACAAATTTCTATTCATAGCCTTATCATAATCTTGAGAAATATTGACCCATGCACGAATTTCAAAGGTCTGTGACGTCCAAGGATGATCATACGCTTCTTTGGCCAAAGTGGTTTTGCCGCCTCCAGCTGCACCGACAATTGATATTATCTCCAGCCATCCACCCTCTCCATTGTGGTGAAGCTTTCCCAATAATGTCTCTACCTCCTTTGAAAAATCCTTTTTCGCTATCTAAAAGGAATTTAAAAGCAATAAATGATGAACAATACCGAACACAAGATATACGTGGAAAATCCCATAAAAAGGGTAAAAACCATGGGAGGAAATCAAACACTATAAACCATTGTACGGTTACAAACAAACCTATACTTACAACCTAGAATCGCTCTCGGTTGACCAAGGTTGATTGCCGAATCACTCGTTTACCGCACCCAGTGCTTGACCGCCGCTGCCTTGAATCTACAAGTCCTCCGAAATACTTCCAAAATCCACCGGAAGAACGATTCAGTCAATAGAATCAAAGTTTGAAAAGAACTCTTGGAATTGTTCTGAAAGCTCGATGATCAACGGATCATGTGATTACTCCAAGAGACAAACCACAATCTTCCTTAGGTATTTTTTTGAGTTTTGCAATGCAAGGAGAGCAGCACACATGTATTCGGTAATTTTTAAAAGCCAGCAAAACTGTTTATAAATAAACTGCCGAGAGAATCAAGAAGTTGCTCGAGCACCGGATAAATTTGCCTTTGAGTTGCTCAAGCACTTTGACTGACGAACACTTCCATATTAGCAATACACGGGATTGCTTTATTTCCTTTGCTAGGTATAACATATCCACGAAATCCTCTTGCACAAAGATTTCCTACCATGCTACTTTCCTTTGATAATAACCTCTTTCTCTATCAATTACAAAAGACAATTGGAAGCTATTGGAACTTGTGGCTCATATGTTGTGTATGAGAGGTACTAAGAAGTTCTTGTAAAAGGTCAGTGCGGAGCGGAGTGAGGGGGGGCGCCGAAGGCCCAAAAGGTTTGGGGGGGGGGGGGGTGCGGGGGGGCGCGGTACGGAATTATTAGGGTTGAAATAGAAGTCGTGACTATATATACTCTCTATTGTAAAACCCTATGTACTGTGATCATCAATAAAATAGCTCCGCTCCCGTGGACGTACCCGATTTGGGGAACCACGTATATCTCTGTGTCAATCCTTTACTGTTTATACTCGAATATTGTGTGCGCGTGTGTTTAGATCCTTACAGAAGCCTTTCCTAAAGCAAATGCTCTAAAATAGTAAGTTACATCATAAATAATGGGATACAAATCAAAAGAGATTTTGTCATGGGATTTGCCAAAATTTGCCAAAATATGGATTTTACAATCTCCCCCTTTGGCACTTCCATGACAAAACAAGCAAAGCACGATTAACCTATCCCATAAAAGATGGAGCACGTACAATTGTGAAGAGCTGCAGACACAAACCTGGAAAAAATAATCGGTTAATCAACAAATTACTCCCCCTTTCTGTCACGGAATGACAAAGGTAGAGCATAGAGAAATAAGCACCAAATGAAAACACGGAAGTGATAGATAATAATAACCATTGAAAAGTTGAAACCATTTAAATCAGACTAAAAAAAATGAGAAAGCAACACCATAAGAACATAAGTCTAGAAACACTTTGAATCACTACAAGAAATTTGGGATCTCGCAACGGTTTTTTTAGCAACGGTTCAAAAAACCGTCGGTATAGATGGTGTTTAGCAACGGTTTACAAAACGTTACTAGAAACAGGACTATAGCAACGGTTTTCATGCAACCGTTACTAGATTACAAGACTATAGCAACGGTTTTTCAATAACCGTTGCTAAAAACCTGACTATAGCAACGGTTTTCCAATAACCGTTGCTAAAAATTATTTTTTGAAAATTTGTTAAAAGCCATTTAAAAAAAAAAAATTGTGTTAAAAAATAGTTTTTTTTAAAAAAAAAATTGTTAAAAGCCGTTTAAAAAAAAAACAATTTTTTGTGTTAAAACACTTTAAAAAAAAGTTTTTTGTAAATACTGTTTTTTTTAAAGTTTTTGGAAAAAAAAATAATTTAAAAATAATTTTCTGGAAACATTGTTGAGAAAGAGAAAAAGTTTTTATGTAATGATGGGTGTATTTGATTAAAAAAATGTGGAGACCATTAGATTTGATTATTGGCAAAAAAGTTGCTAGTTTTGATTATTCAAAAGCCAAAATTTGATTTGATTAAGAGGTTGCTAAGTTTGGTTATTACAATGTGAGCACTTTTTTGATCAAATATTGCTAAATTTAACAACTTTTTGGTTTTGATTATCACATTATGGATGCTCTAATGACAGTTCGCATAATATAAATATTAGTTGTTCCTTAATAATGCACAAGTGCTGGGCTAGCCCAGCTGGTATGCACTCGCGCGCGCATACGCGAGGTCCTGGGTTCGATTCCCAGGAGAAGCAAAATTGTGTTGCCTTCCATTCGCCACGCGGGCGACACGTGGCCACCACGCAAGCGTCATGGCGACACGTGGAATCCACGTCAGCGGCCACGTGGCTGCCATGTCATATTTTACCCTAGATTTTAAAAAAAAAAAAATTGCCTTTAGCAGCTAAAGGAACCGTTACTAAAAAAAATTCTGTACCAACGCTCGTCAAAACCGTTGCTATACCCTACAGCAACGGATATATTGCAACGGTTTGACCAACCGTTGGTATAGCCTAAATGGGTCTCTACCAACGGTTTTTCGGCTTTTTGACAACGCTTTCGACCGTTGCTATAGAACGATTTTCTTGTAGTGAATCGTGTAAGATGGCCCACTACCTGAGAACCCAAAACAAAACGAAAGAGTTTTATAGGACTAAAAAATACTCGGTTTGGTTTTTTTAAAATCCGGAGAAGACAAACACATGGATCCAGAGATGAATACTCAACCATGGGAATCAATAAATGTCACTACAAGTTTTTGAAATGCATGAGAGAACTTGTATGTATCCCAAACATGAAGAAATCTGGAATTAAATGCAACATGCAATATGAAACCATGACAATAGTGGGTGTGTGACACGTCAGAAATATTAGGACCACCTTATTCGGATACAAGATTTCTTGTGTTCCATGAGAATGGCAACCACCCTTTCTCCCACGAAGTCAAACCAGGCATGATGACACGAATGACATCCCAAGGTCTAACAAACTCCCCCTCAACGATTAAACACTCCCCCTCAACCAATGAGTATTTTGCCATATCAAATTTTTATTGAATCTTCCAAAACAAATACACGTGTTTTAATATTTTTACCCCACTGCCTTTTGACACGAATATTGGAAATAAGAGTATCTCATACCCAATCCCCAGTTACTAAGCAAGTGGTCCAACACGGATGCCTTCACAAAGTCTATCCATTTTGTGACACGAACGCTCAGAGGAAGAGTACCTCACCCCAAGTGTCCGGTACTCGATGAACGCCCGGATAAGCAATAAGATCTCACATAATAGACTTTTGACTTTCTTATATATTTTTCTTTTTCTTTTTTTTAAATAACAAAACCAAGAGAACATCGTATCCAACCGAGATGCCAAAAGGTCAATCGCTGAAGAAACAAAATGAGACATTTGAATGGACATGAGAACCAACTATCCAATCTGAATAATCTCTCTAATCCTGACGTGTAAAAGTGGTGATCATAGAGTCATAGGGCATGATGCAATTAATGTTCGGATATTGCGCATGAGAGGAGAACAACAAGAAGAACGCATGCATTTGAAAAAAAAAATGTGCATTTATGTGAAACCCATGGATGATTACTCACAACTGAAACAACATGCTACGTCCTACACAAAATTCTAGTTTTTTTTTTTTTAATATATGAATGTTTTTGTTTTTTTGTTTTTATAAGACAAGATAAACTAGAAATAAAAATGACAAAATAGACTTCTCGACTGAAAGGAAAAAAATATAGCATTCAATAACAAAAAATAAAAATAAAAAATCAGTCAATGAGGCATACCCTGGCTGAATTTATCACTAGGCGTATAATGTGAGCAATCACTATTAAGATTCCACATGTGAGAGTTCCTAGTCTTAAATGCCGTATGAGCAACAAAACAATGCATATCACACTTTTTAACCCATATGGATCTAGTCCTAACATGAAAAGTCTTAATTTGATTGTTAGGTCTAAATGTAGGTATCTGGCTTCTTACTGTCATGTTTCTATCATTATCACAGTTCGCATGATTAACCAAAGATTTATGAGCAGTGTGATGCTCGGGGACACTTTTATTGAGACTAGCATGATTATGAGTAGCATTAGTGTCACGCCCCAAATTTTATATATATCGAAAATATGATTTTCAAGCGTGATTAACTATGAACTAAGTTCTAATAAAAAAAAAATTGATATTCATCAATAAGAAAAGATTTCCCGTTTTTCCATTATGCATTGAATTGTAAGTCTAACCACTATTAAGAGAAAAGAAAAATGCGAGCCACTTCCAAATCCTTTGAAATTTTCAATTTGCCACCAAGGCATCATAACTAAACATGGTACTTACAAGCTTCAAATACAAAAATAAGAGGTACAAATTTTTCTTTCCATTTGTCAAAAAGACATTGCAAATATTTCTAAGTACAATCTAACGTTTATCATTACATGCCCCAAATAAAAATATACATGTAGTAAAAAAAAACACCTTCAAGCCTAACAAAAATAGCATTTACATCAACTCAACTAAACACCAACGTTAGCTCCACCACCGTGTCCATAAAAGCTTGTTCTTGTCCTTCCAAACCTGTAAGGTAGGGGTGAGCACGACCGCCCACAATAATCTACTAGATACTAAAATATGCAAGTAAACATGTTCCTTTTTAAAAAAAAAAGATGTTTGTACCCTCATCCTCCATTCTACTAAACTCAATATTTACACTCGCTCGACACCATTCATAATGAATATACCCGTATCTCACATAAACATACACACACACCATGCTCACACAGTCACACATACATACACCATTGCTTAAAAATCTCTTTCCTTTTCTTTTTTTTTTTTTACCATCTCTCTTTTATCAAGTTTTCGTATCTCATTTTTGTTTCATTGTCAAGTATCATGAGCGAATGCTCCTACCGAGAATTATGGATCTCGTGGTCCCTGCCTAGAACCTCACCCGTCGGCGGGTCTAGTACATGTCTTGAGCAATTGCTTCTTCCGGTCATTATGGGCTACCGTGGACCCCCTTCCCGGTCATTATGGGCTACCGTGGACCCTTCCCGGTCATCATGGGCTACCGTGGACCCCTTCCCGGTCATTATGGGCTACCGTGGACCCTTCCTTTTATTGTTTATTTGCGTTTCAATTTCCTCAAGACAACCATTTATTCTCATTCCACACTAACTTTCATCATCTAAATCAATTCAAGTAACCCAACATATAGCCACGATCAAATTCAGATTATGAACCTTTACCATAGAAATCAATTAAGACCCAAATATCAAAAATCTAATCTCGTATAAATATAATCCCCAGTTTCCTCCTTTAATCTAACCAACTCTTTAACTAGTTACCGCTTTTCCCAAAATAGGACAAACTCACATCAAAACCTTCCAAACTTGCTCTTCATAAACACCCAACGATAATACTCTTGGGCATAACACTTCCATCACATTACAACAAACACTAAACCCATCGACAACTAAACAAGTTCTGTGAAAACTTTCTGGAAGCAGATTCTAAGATAGCAATCATACAACTTACAACTTTGAAGTCCTGTTAAACAACAAACTCATCAATGTCAACAAATTTCAACCTAGAGCTATCACCTATCAAAAATCCCCCGCCAAAACAGTCACAAAGAATGGTTGAGCACACCAATCAACATCAACTCATATGTGAGATTTCTAACTTTCACCGTAGAACACAAATTTGGGCTTTTCTCTCGATTATTATGCTTGAACACTTAACAATAATAGTTTTCACACACATGGTAACTTGCATTTTAAAGAAACTAGTAGAAAACCCTACCTCAAGAGAAGAAAATCCCCAAATTGCAAGAAATCCCGTAGTCAAAGAAGGAGACACTTTCTTCGGATCAAAACGTAACCCTCCTCGCGTAGATCAACCTTTCTTCTTGCACTTTGCCAAGATTTTCATGTTTTGGTCTTCGATTTTGGAGATGAAGGACAAGGGTTTGTAATGTTTTAGAGGGAGAGAGAGAGAGTACGCTGGAAGAATCGAAATCAAAAAGGGGATCGGCTTCTCCTGATCTAATAAGGGCTTTAAAAAGTAGAAATCGCACTCTCCCCCCTCAAGTTTCAAGACATTATTCTCCTAACTTTCATGTCATATGTCCTTACACAAATAACCCACGACTAACCATTAAATAAACAATTGGTCCTACAAGTTTCTATCAACACCCACGACACAACACATGCGGGTCCCAGCAGGCTCGGTCAGGTAGATGTATATGAACAGAGATACACACCAAAAAAGGGAACATAAAAATATAAATTCATGGTTCATAAAATCTTCCGGAAAAAAAAAAAATACCCATATCACATTATAGAGATATCTAATAATAACTAAGCAATTAAACACGGGTCTCTACAATTAGGGTAGCCGTGAAGTTGGAAACAATTAGGTCTAATGTGACCTCTAACTTGGCAATAATGACATGTAGGAACGAATTTAGCAAAATTACTCTTCTTAATATCACAAGCCTTTTCAAGCACATTATTGGCAATATTTATAGTGCGGAATTTTGATGTTACCTTTTCTGATTGGAACTCATTCGCTTTACCTCCTAGTGTTTTTGAGGGTGAAACTTCACAAAATCCAAGCCCTGTTTTGTCACTTGTCGGTCTTTGAATGCTCAGAATATCATCCAATGTCTTTGACCCTGTATTTAAACGCTCAAATAGAATATTAGCATTACCAATCTCAGCGTTTAACATATTTATTTTACTGTCCGAGGCGGTATTTAACTCAATCAAGACCCTATTCTTTTCTTGCAAACTCTCAACCTCCTTACTCAACCTTTCTTTCTCACTAGTGACATTGCTCAAAAAACCGCGCAACTCTTCCACTTGTTTTTTAGCTGTCACTAACTCCTTGTTAGAATTATTATAATTCTCAGCTATTTTCAAATTTGGCTCATTAATCTTAATACTCTCCTTAAACAACATATTGTAGGATTGTTTTAGCTCATCGAAACTAAATTCCTCATCACTTCCCTCATCCTCACTATCGTCTAAGGATTCATGATCACTAAGGTTTGACCGTAAAGAAGCCCCAAACACCATAAAATTCGTGTGATCAACTTGTTTTTTTTTAGAGTTATCAGACTCACTATCGTCATCCCAAGTTATATTGGCCTTCAAATTAGTATTCTTCTTCAATTTGTTAACACATTCGTGAGCTAAGTGACCATATCCTTGATACTCATAACACTTTGGCCCTACTAGTGGTCCTTTAATCCCCTTCTTTTCTTTAGCACTAGAAGACTCACTTTTTCTTTTGTTTTCAAATTTCTTATTCCCATCTCCTTTAGTCATTTTCTTTTTAAAAAATTGTGTGAAGTTTTTGGTAAATATATCCATAGCTTCAAGGTCATACTCATCATCACAATCTGACTCTCTAGACTCGCTTTGAGAGCTTGCAAAAGCAATCGACTTAGCCGATGGTTTAACTTTAGATTTTAGAGACTCAGGTTGTAACATATCAGCTTCATAAGTTTGGAGAATACCTACAACTTCTTCAATAGATTTTTCATTGAGTTTACGTTTGCCCTCAAGCATAGTGACCTTTGTCTTAAACCGTTCAGGCAAGGATCTCAATATTTTCTTAATCACCCTAAAAGGAGGAATAGGCTCACCGAGGGTTTCACAACTATTGACGATAGCGATCAATTTAGAGTAGAATTCATTAAAATTTTCATCCTCTTGCATTCTAACTATCTCAAATTCAGTAGTGAGTCTCTGTAACTTAGATTGTTTAACAACATCCGTTCCCTCATGACAAGTTACTAAAATATCCCATGCTTCTTTTGCAATCTTGCAATTAGCAATCTTACGATGCTCATTAACATCAACAGCACTAAATAAAATATCCAAGGCAGGATTATTAGCTTGTAAAGCAGTCTTTTCCTCGCGAGACAGTTCAGCAGTAAGTTTAGGGACCTTTTTTTCTTCTACTTTTTTTGTGGGATAGCTATACCCTTCGATTCAAGAATTCCAAATTTCCTCATCCAGAGATCTCATGATAGCTTTTATTCTAGATATCTAGTAGTCAAAATTTTCACTATCCAAAATAGGTGTACGACTCGACGGATGATTCATGTTATTGTCCATGTTCATTATTGCTATAGATCTGCTCTAGGAAGAAATCCAAAAATTAATGAGCGACCCGCTCTGATAACAAATGAAAAATCCTTTTTCGCTATCTAAAAACTTAATCAAGCAAAATAAAAGGAATTTAAAAGCAATAAATGATGAACAATACCGAACACAAGATATACGTGGAAAACCCCTTAAAAAGGGTGAAAACCACGGGAGGAAATCAAACACTATAAACCATTGTACGGTTACAAACAAACCTATACTTACAACCTAGAATCGCTCTCGGTTGACCAAGGTTGATTGCCGAATCACTCGTTCACCGCACACAGTGTTTGACCGCCGCTGCCTCAATCCACAAGTCCTCCGAGATACTTCCAGAATCCACCGGAAGAACGATTCAATCAATAGAATCAAAGTTTGAAAAGAACTCTTGGAATTGTTCTGAAAGCTCGATGATCAACGGGTCATGTGATTACTCCAAGAGACAAGCCACAATCTCCCTCAGGTATTTTTTTGAGTTTTGCAATGCAAGGAGAGCAGCACACATGTATTCGGTAATTTTTAAAAGCCAGCGAAACTGTTTATAAATAAACTGCCGAGAGAAGCAAGAAGTTGCTTGAGCACCGGATAAATTTGCCTCTGAGTTGCTCAAGCACTTTGACTGACGAACACTTCCATATTAGCAATACACGGGATTGCTTTATTTCCTTTGCTTGGTATAACATATCCACGAAATTCTCTTGCACAAAGATTTCCTACCATGCTACTTTCCTTTGACAACCTCTCTCTCTATCAATTACAAAAGACAATTGGAAGCCTTTCCTAAAGCAAATGCTCTAAAACAGTAAGTTACATCATAAATAATGGGATACAAATCAAAAGAGATTTTGCCATGGGATTTGCCAAAATATGGACTTTACATCCTCCTTGAAACCAACCACCGCCTTCTCTTCTATCACTTTGGATGTGTTGCTCCCTCCAGATAAACTTGAACCTCCTGTTGGGAAATAAAAAGAAGGGTTATAATCAAGGACTGTACAGGCCAAAAGATATATACGTGAGAGGCCTGTTGTTTTAATTTAGTATTTTTACATATATAATTATTTGATTTATCATTGATGAATTTTAATCACTTAACTTGATCGACGTGGAACTAGTTGAAAACCTAGTTGACTTATATTCTCCTATTTTTACTCCAACAAATCAAGCCACTATCCTACTAGTACTCCTATTGCTGTTGCAAAATAATAGGATTGGTTTTAAAACCCAAGTGGTCTAACACTTTGATTGTAAATACAGTATTTGCTCCTTTAATCTTCCTTCACACACGACGTCTCCTTTCCTCGATCTATTATATCCTCTTAATCACTATTTTATGTACGGCTCGGATTTCTATCATATTTGCTGCTGAATTTC
Source organism: Rhododendron griersonianum (assembly GCA_018127125.1). Lineage (NCBI taxonomy): Eukaryota > Viridiplantae > Streptophyta > Magnoliopsida > Ericales > Ericaceae > Rhododendron > Rhododendron griersonianum. The sequence goes on from CM030789.1 coordinate 13,221,207, forward strand.
ATACAGTTTAGAGTTTCAGGAAACTAGCTACACCGTTTGTGAGTTTAATTCATGGCATAGAAGAGAACTCAAGTATCTAGGGGAAAGAGCACCATATCGATCCAACCCCGTGCAGAAGGGCGTATATCCTTCCTAAGACACAGGTTTTGCTATTCTTTTCTCTATCTATTTAATTTCATGAATTTGATTGATGAATATTACTTGGAATTATGATTTTAGCATAAATTCCTATTGCATACATTTTCTCCAATAGGGCCATAGTAAGGGTAATAAAAATTTAAAATTGTGTTTTGGAATAGAACAATTTCTCATATCCCATTTTTCAGAGCTTGTCACTAAAGAAATTTGCTTTGCTTATATCATATTTATGACATAATATTATCCTCATAAGAACCCGACATAGCTAGCTGAAACTAAAAACATAAAACACTAACTAGTTTTGAATATTGTAAAAGTACTGTATTAATACCTTCACTTTCGGAAAAAGAGCGCTCGAGTTTTTTGCCTACTACTCCATTAATGTCACACATGTTCTCATCGTAAATCTTCTTTACTTCAGTCATAAGAGTCTTGATCACCTTTTGGACAATTTCAAGGTTAAGGAAAGGATGATCCTGAGGGTGACGAAGAAAATTAGGAAGGACATGATTAGCCTTGAAAGCTTGAACTTCAAACAGTTCTATGATATTCTCTGCCTTAGATACCACGTCTTTGATCTGCCTTACCAGATTCATCACTTCTGAATGCTCCTTGCGTTTCTTCTCCGTAACCTTGAGGAATCCTCTCATATACTTTATCTCATCCTCAAGAGATTCAAGCTGATGTTTCTCTTTTATGATTGATTCGACCTTGGAGCTCATTATAAGCTGCTTCAAGGTCTCCAAGAAAAAATCAACATCAGTGTCACCCATCTCTCTCCAACAAGCTAGAGATTGATCCTGTAAAAGGGAATTAGAGATCAGATAGAGGACGAGCAAATTGATTGAACAGGTGTAGAATTGTGGTCTCCTCTTTTTGTAGCTTGTGATCCAATAGAGGCTAAAAGTAAAAGAATGACTTTCCTGTGATTGTACCAAGTTTGATCAGTTGCAGCCCCCACCGATCATCTCTCTCTCCGACCAGTACAGAACCCACCCTCAAGAACAGGTACGTCTCTCTCTCTCTCGCTCTCTACATATATATATATATATATATATATATATTGTGTGTGTTTTTGTGGTGGTGGTCTGTTGTTGTTGTTGTGGTGGTTCTTCTTCTTCTTTCGCTTCTCTGTTAGCAGATTGAGAGAGAGATAGCCATTGGGGGAGGGGGATAAGGATGGGTAAAATGGACAAAATCCAGAGGTTAAAGACAAACTAATTATGCCCACCTCAAACCCTTTCCAAAAATAATCCCACTAAGCCCGATAAGCGGAGAGAAATATGGAGGGTGGATGATTTTTGGAGGGGGAATTTTTGGCGGCCAAAACAGTCCTATCAAGCCCTCATCCGGGAGGATAAGCTATGGAGGGTACTCCATCCAATCGGGCCCTTAACTCAAACAATAAAGGGGGGTCCAGTATGTACTACCAACACTTTTTTTGTTTTTCATTTTAACTTTGTTTTGTTTTTGTTTTTTAATAATTATCTTTTTTTTTCAATCATTATCCTATTTCTTTAATTATTACTTTCATTTCTCTCTCTATCTCTCTTTACTTATTAACTTTCATTACCCATCTCTTTAATCATTACCCTATTTCTCTCTCCACCCACTGTCAAAATTAAAATACCCAAAGATGAAAACCAAACAAAGTCTAAAGTTGCTCTGCCCTGATCACTGGTGGAATCTGCTTTACAGATTTTTTGATGCCATAAATGGCTGGTACCTTTTTTTTTTGTTTTTTTTTCCAGAAGTCAGTTAAGGAGGTATTTACTTTTTTCATCCCAGTAGTTTGGTTTTTCCGTAGTTATCCTGTAACCAAATGGAAGAATCTACCAATGATAAGCAGTAACACAGAATGGGGATCTAAGAAGTAGTAGTATAACGGATGAACTGCTGGAATTGCGAAAGGAAACAACCAATGCATGCAATTAATTATCTCATTGGATCGACTAAGACCAGTTACAATCAAATTTCAATATACACACAGCAATGCATAAATAAATAAATAAACAAGTTTGCCGAAATTTTTTTAATTTTTTTTTGCCACAGCGATATATATCAGCGGGGGTTAGTGGGAATGTTAGAGTTAGCACGGGAAGACTAAAAGCTATCCATAGCCCTGGCCCCCTAAAGGACCTGCCCCCTGTGGGGCTCGAACCCAAGACCTTCCACAAAGGGAGGCAAAAACAAGTTCGCCGAAATAATTTAATCAGTCCGTTAATTAGTCGTTTTACTGCTCCATACAACCTTGGACTTAGGTTTCATTTTGCTGACACCAATTTTCTTAATGCATTAGATTTGATTGCAGTGAAAAAGAAAAAACCTTCCTAACATCTCACAAACTCCATACAACCTTGGACTTTTAAGATTTCATTTTGCTGAAGCTATAGCTATAACAGATAAGGGTTGAAGCTATACAACCTTTGACAATTTTTCGAAAGATACATCTTCTTCCCGTACAATTAAGGCTTGAAGCCCATAACAGAACAAAAAAACTGTAGCCCTAGCATACCTTGGCAGAAGAATCAACACTCAAACAATACATCACATATCAAATTGTAGAGATCACAAATTTAGAGATTGCTTACTCGAATTGTGGGAGTCCTTTTTCCAGAATCTCCAATCCGAGCTCTTCGAAGAAATGATCTTCTGGTTCCTCTGGTTCCTAACGAGAGAGAGAGAGGGAACGAGGAGAGGGGGAGAGGGAGGGCTACACAGACGATGTAAAGACCCGTAAATTCGTAAAATTGATTTAAAGGTTTTAAAGGAAATAAAAAGGAGGAAATTGATTTGAAATTGAGGTGTGGGGGTGAATGTGTTAAAATGTTTTATTTGGAGAGTAAATGTGTGAGGTGTGTGTAGTGTATGCATATATGTGTGTGTGTGTGAGACTAGGAAATAAAATTTCCCATTCCTCTCTCTCACTCCCCGTTCTCTCCCTCTCTCCCGACCCTCTCACTCTCTCGGCTCCCTATCTATTTCTCTCAAATTCACCCAAAGCCCACTCAAAATAGTCATAAATCCTTCACTCCTCCGCGTATCTCAGTTCGTATTGCTTGGGTTTGAGCTCGGTGGAGGCGTATTTCGTTCGAACTCAAGGATTTGGGCTAGGGCTCGAGAACTCCACCCAAATTCGTTCTTGATCTTGAGGTAGGAGGTTCTAACTATCAATACATGTTTATGAAGTGTTTCTTGAAGCTCAATTAGTGCCTTGGATCGTTGTTGATGTTGTTGTGGTTGTTGTGGCTGAAAAACCCATCTCTGTCTGTCAAAAATCTGCTCGAAACCCATTGTTATCGATAACATTTTAATTGTTATCGATAACATTTTGTTCCGGAGCCCAGAAAATCCGTTGTTATCGATACCTTTGGTCATTGTTTTCGCTACCCTTGCGGCTGGAATGATTTTGACCCTGAAGTTATCGATACCTTTTCATTTGTTATCAATACCGTTATGTTTTTATTAATTCCGACCGTATGTTATCGATACCTTTTTTGTGTGTGTTATCGATAACACCTCTCGCAGGTATTGTTTTGGCCACCTTTGATCCCATTCCATTAATTAAGGTTTGATTATGCCTAGCCTAATTAAGTACTATCCTAATGATCTCAAGATTTACCACCCTTGCCTTGTGTCATCATTGAATAAATCCATGACCACCATGCTCGGTCATACATGATTTCTTTTTTTAAAATTTACTTATTATACATATCAAAGTCGCATTCGAAATAGCATTATCATGACGGTTAAAGGATTTGGAACATTACGAACACGACGAGAACACCTCAGGACTCATCGACGGGTGAGTGCCTGGCAGAGGACATCGGGGTCCTTTAATTGGCCCGGCAGGAGCTTTATGCTCATACTCTATATTTCAGGACCTCCCTTTGGGACAGGTGCCTGGCAGAGGATATCGGGGTCCATTCTAATCTAAACCAATTAAAAAAGTACCTTACATTTACGGTCTTTGTTTCTTTTGTTGTTTTAATCCGTAGTACTTCTACAAATACAAGGACAACGCCATATATCTTTTAAGAAAATCCAACTCCATATATAAACAAAAAAAACCCATAACGGAGAGAATAAATGACACAAAATGGATTGCTTACTGTAGATTTCTAGTATCCAGATTGGTTTTGACTACTGCATTCTATTATATGTTTAGACGTATTTCAGAGTGTCTTCTAATGAATGTGCAGTTACGGGATTTAGAAGCTAATTAAAGTTGGCTCATTAAATTTATTTGGATTTTTTAGAAGTTTTCAGGAACTCTTATGTCAATAAGATAAAGAAATGAAAGTAGAGAGCCCATTGCTCAAGTGAAATACAGAATAACGTTATGGTGTTGCATATAGATACAGTAAACCTAACACATTGTTTATGAAAGTGCTAAGCATATATATCATGATCACTAATAGTTTTCTAAGATAGTCAGCCCCGAATTATATTAATTGTTGAAAATAGTCTCTACGAGCTTCCACCGATCTTGCACGTTCAAACTATGGAATTGCTTCACACTTGTATTGGAATTCAAGGATAGCAAGTAATAAAATAGCTAGCCTTTGCGTAAGTAATTAGATTTTGCTACATTTGTGGGAGGCAATGCTGTGGAGCAGTTTCCCCCGAGTAAGCTACTCGTGGAGCATTCTTATGTCCTGTTGCAGGCATACAGTATCCCGTTCCCTGTGACTGCTCTAAAACTGGAGCAGTGGGTGCGATATTGAATTATGTAAATAACATAAGTGAAGCCCTTTATAACACCAATTTTTTGTATAGGAAAGACCGACAAACTCAATCCAACCAAAGTGGGATGGGCTTACTGTGTATATTGGATTATATTGTTCTTGGGGTGATGACACCCAGAGAAAACAATTCGACATTTGTGTTTATGGTGCACAGGTTATTGTTGGATATCATTCAGACGAAGTTATTGCAATTATATGCTACTACCTGTGAGCTGCTGCTACTCGTGTGATAGATTGTTGAGATGCATCTTTTGTTCTTGAAACCTTATTGAGATGCATATCCCGTTCTTGATAGTAATTGTTGAGGCGAATAATTTTCCTCTCATCAACTTCTTTGGAAATATCAGATTATTTTTCCATTTATTCGTATGCCACATTCAAATGTACTTACCCTTGGCAGGCTAAATTATTCATTGAGCTTTCACCTGACGAAATTATTGCATGCATTTTTCAGGTGATTATGCAGATGGTAATTGAGGACTTGCACTGTTGGGACCCATTTGTTGGACCTCTAGGGCGTTATTTATCTCGTATTTGTATTTAATAAAGCACTATTTGTCCGTTTTGAATGAGTTGTATTTGAATAAATGGTGGATGGTTGTATCCCACCGAAACGTATGGTCATTTTATTCTTCTCGTATTTGTGTTTGATAAAGCACTGTTTGTCCGTTTTGAATGAGTTGGTGTACTTGAATAATTTGTGGATGCTTGTACCCCACCGAAACATATGGTCATTTTATTTATCTCGTATTTGTGTTTGGAAAAGCACTATTTGTCCATTTTGAATGAGTTGTCATATTTGAATAAATGGTGGGTGTTTGTATCCAACTGAAACTTATGGTCATTGATTTGAACACATGCATTTTACTATAATTCAGCACTTGTATACAATCTATTGAGTTGCTAGGTTATTTAGGCTTCGTGGCCCGTGGCCGGTCTTGCTTCCGGAATCGGAGTGTGACCATGCCTAATCAGATTTTGCTATGCGCTACCATGATCTGTTTTAATATTAATCTTCTAAATGTCTTTTTGTGTTCTTAGCTTAAAATAATTCTTACATTTAACCATCAGAGGATGATATTGGCTCCGGAACAGGTTCGTAACTACAACTTGCTATATGCTATTTATTGTATTCTAGTGTTTGGAGGGAAGAAACAAAGTCACGCACAAAAGCTAACGCGCGTCTATTGATTTACTCACAAATCTTGTACACACACCACACCACAAAAGCTAACGCGCGTCTATTGGGGCTTGCTCGTCTCACTCGGTTTCCTCGCACACTAAGAACAAATTTAAGTGTACAACTTGTTTAGTTCGGTAAAGACTCTTCAATTCGAACCCTCTACCTCAAAATTAATAAACCGACTTTTAGCTTTCAGGTTTCTAATTTTGGTTTTCCCACCAAATAATATGCGCTTGTCCAAACAAGTTTCTACCTAATGAGTTACCAAAAAAAAAACTTCGCAGCCAATGGAGTTGTACTAGATAACACCAGTTTCCAGCAGTGCTGTAGTTAGTTTTTCAGTTATGCTTCCCTGTTAGTTTTTGTGGTCTTTTTGTCGTTCTGTTGGTTTTGCTGGTTTTGGTTGGCTTCTTGCCAACTTCCTTTTTCCCTTTTGGTAGCGGGGGACATATGATTGCCTTCGGTCTAGGTGCCAACAAAGTTGGGATGTAGGTTGTGAGTTGTGATGCCGTTTTCCCGTTCCCGGTTAATCTTTGTAACTTAGGTTCTTTGATTAATAAAATCTCTTTAGCTAATAAAAAAAACAATAGAATGTCTCTCTTTCTGCAGAGGGCCGGTCATTGCTGCAGTAAGGACGTATATTGTTGGAAATCTGGTCTTCAATATGATGAAAGTGATGGGATCGTCTCTTCAACATCTGAAAACGAAAGAAACCATTCGAGTCACGTTGGAGAACGCTTTCCTAAACACAGTATTTGCCCCCACCAGAAGGTGTGCACCGGGTTACAGCAAATCCGCCTTCAAGATAAATCGAATCCGAACTCTAGGTTCTTTCTGTTTGCGTTTGCACAAACGAAGACAGACAGAATATCCTTTTAGCGAACGTAAAAGAACCAAGGACTGATATTCTATATCTGTGGAATAATAGAATATAGGTTTGTTATTCTAGGAAGAGAATGTGTAGAGAGAAAGATAGCAATTCAATATGGAATTTTCGGTGTGTCGAATGACTTAACCAATGGCCTATTTATAGACTTATAGGCACCCTTATGTGAAAGGTTGTGTCTTTAGACGAAACACTCATTAGAATAGTCATGTCTTTTAAAGACACTAGTTAGGAAAGATCATGTCTATTAAATACATTTAATTAGAAGGAAACATGCCTCTTGGTAGGCACCCTTTCATGAAACATTTAATTAGAAGGGTCATGCCTCTTGGAGGCACCCCCATGTTTCACACCCTTTTTCAAACTAACACACCCTAATTTAATGGGTGTTATGACCATTTACATAAAGTCACAACTCATTTGAAAAGGTGTAGTAACCTTTCACAAAAATCTCACTCAGCACCTTTCCAAAATTCCAAACTAAAATCCAATTTATTTATTTTGAAAAAACTCCAATAATCCCCCACTATTTTTGAAATAAAGAATAAAAGTTCTTGGTTCTTTCAGAAGGCTTGTGCATACATGAATAGTGTCTCATGACTTCAACCATCCACTTAGTGAACCATGTCAAAGCTAGTCAGGGCAACATAGTAGACATATCTTTGAACTAGTTGTCCTCTAGTGACCAACCGGACATGTCTCACACACAATCCTCCAAATAATGCAGATATCCCAATCGGTTGACCCGTGAATTGGCCTTGGGTCTTTATCTTGATTTCATGAGCGCTTTAAGGTCTAGCCCCCTTGACCTATAGAAAGCGGCACCACTTCCACACTCACAGGTAGATTCTTACTGCTTGCGACCAAAGTGTGTGTCGTAGTAAAGAGCGCCCCAAGCGTAGGGCTAGGTCGGTTGCAGCATAATAAACTCGGAAGTCCGAGGTCGAATCCACAGGGAGCCAATGGAGCTAAGCCGGAGGTTTGATTTACGAAGGGTTTTTAGCGTTAGGACCGCCAACCTTTAGATTTGGCGTTGAGACGGCCAACTTTTGAGTGATGAAAATTCTTTCTACCTCCTAACTTTAATTGAAAACGAAGATTGACTAGAAATTAAAAGCGGCAAGGTCTAGGGGTTCATTCCGCCCATAACTTAGGCCGCTCAATACTTCTCTTTGATAACTTAAGTGAGAATCATTGTCATTTGATCTCACTCGGAAGATTTAACCATGAAAATCAAGTTTAACTCATACAACGGGGTTTGGAAATGGAAAGGAACTCATTTAGACATTTTATCAAACACATAGAGTGCCATGGTTCTAAGCATTGGGTGTGCCAAGGAAACTTGTCTACACTGTCACGCCCTCGATTTTCAACATAAATATAAGTAACTTTGCGTAATTGAAATCCTCGTGATAATATAAATAATACCCCAAAAGACATCACAATTTCCAACATTTAGGTAACCTGATTAACCGTTACAACATCCCAAAAATAAACAATGCAATGGAATACTATTTAATTTACAAACGTATAAATGGCTCCTGAAAACAGCCTTTAAAACAATACGCCTGTCATGCCCTTCATGTCACTGCTCCTGTGGTGTACCTGAAATGATAATAGGTTTGAGCAAACACGCGCCCAGTAGAGAATTCTATACTCAAACTATATAAAAATGTGATGGATCATGCACCATGAATGAGTGAGTAAAGACAGATACGCCCAAGGTACGAACGATTTCCAACGAGCTTCACGCTTTGATCAAAGGATTCTAGATTACACCGGAATGTCACTAACCGTTTACTCCTCAAACTAGCTACATCGATATACTCACATCAATCCACCATAGTCTATAACCAATTTTAAATCATCTTATAATTCTACGTGCGATACTGCAATCCTCCTCGAATTTACAGTCATCATTATCCAATCCCTTCATTACAAAATCCTTCCTTTCTTTTAATCAAATATTTTCCATCAATAAACACTAGAGTCACCTCGGGTCTACTTCCCTCGAGCGTAGGGTCACCCCGAGTCTATTCCCCTAATAAAAATCATCACTTGGGTCACCTCAGGTCTATTCCCTCGAGCGCAGGGTCACCCCGAGTCTATTCCCTCAATCATAAATTACTCATTTGGGTCACCTCGGGTCTATTCCCTCGAGCGCAGGGTCACCCCGAGTCTGTTCCCTCAATAATAATTATCACTGGTTAGCGGAAACGCACATCGCTTAACCGACCATCCGTCATTTCATAATCTTCATTATCAGTCTATCGGTTGTACCACAAAACCTTAATCAACCTTCACATAACTCCACAAATATTCCTGTTCATGCCTTTTCATTAGTCTTCATCTCTATATCTTACATAATGTACTAAGCTCATATACACAATTCATGCTATGCTCTATCCATTTGTTTCTACGCTTGAACCGCATAGGGTGAGTGCCACAAGTATTTGAAGGGGTTCAATAAGTCGCAAGGACACAAGTTATTATATCATCTTAAACGGTTCTCTCACAACATCGATTTCATTCCAAGCATTCTAAACAACCAACTATACCACAACATTGGTTAATGAACAAACACATACCATTCCCCACGTATGTCACCACACTCTAAGTACCTGCAAACCCATAGTAGCTCTACGGCTTACGACCCGTTTGTACCGACATTAAGGATGCAAGATGAATAGGTTCAGCGAGACGGCTCATGAGGGAACGAGTTACTAAGTTACCCATCGGATCGCTAGACCAGCTCACACCTACCAAACACACTCATCAGAACACCTCGCATTACCTACGGTACTCCTAAGCAACCTTATGGTAGTTTATTCATCTCCAACATTATCAAAGTTACGTTCTACGAGTGACTTGGGAAGGAAAGAGATCGATAAATCATCAGAGGATGGGCAACCAAGCTTAGAGATGGTTTAAAGAGTGTTTTAGAGGTGTTAAAGGTGATCGGGACTCAAAGTAGAGGAGTAGGGATCAAAATCAACAAAACTGTCCGAGTACAAGGTGTTATCGATACCCTTGAAGAAAGGTATCGATAACAATGAGTCGAGATCAGTCAGAAACACAATGTTATCGATACCCTAGAGGAAGGTATCGATAACATTCAGGTCGAGTTCAGTCCAGACGCAAGGGTAGCGATAACAAAGGTCAAAGGTATCGATAACTGTTCAGTTCGAGAGGTTTTCAGCAGATTTTCGAAACTACTCCTAACAACCAAACCAACAATTACAAGCACGATCAAAGTACAAATTCAACTCATAGGCATATAGGAAGAGCAAGAAATCCCTACCTCGAAGTTGGAGAGCAAACACGAAAGGAGATCGGGCCACGCAAGCCCTTGACTCCGAAATCTTCAAAATCAACCAAATGATCCTTCTCCAAGCAAGACCCACTAAATTTAAGGTTGGAATCGCGTATGGAAGATAAATTGGAAGTGGGTTTGTATAGATTTCAAATGGTTTTGGTGGGTTTTTGATTTAGAGCTAGAGAGAGTGAGAGGAGCCGAGAGGGAGAGGCTGCCGAGAGAAAAAGGAAAAAAAAGGAAAGTGGGAGAAATAATTCTCTCCAGGAGAATTATAGAGTTGGGGAGTTATCCCACGCTTCTCGCGCCACACACTCACACGTGCACCTCTTGTGTAATTACGCTTATATCCTACCGTACATACGCTCCATCGTATATCCACACCGTACAATATATATTATAAAAAAAATAATAATAATACGGGTCCCAAAATACGGGTCTCTACATACACACAATCAAAGAAGTTAACAACCCTAAGTTTAGACCAAAGATTAGAGTTCAACAAGTTCTTTGAGGCATTTTGGCAAACACCTAGAGTGACATAGCTCCAAGTATTATATGTGACAAGAGATCAAGTCCTTGCCTACACATAATCAAAGAGGTTAACAACCCTAGGTTTTGTTACATAAAAATGAACTTAATCCATTCACAAACCACATTAAGTACAAGAAATGAGAGAAGCCATTAAACTACCTAAGTCACGAATAGAAATCACCCCATGACCAAGCCTTTATCACTACTCAACCATAGAACAAGAACGAAGAACAAGCATAAAAAGATAAATATGATTCATGGATGAAAACAAAAATAAACTTAAGATTACGAAAGATCTCAACCGTACCTACAACATTAATGAAGACGAAATACCTCAAAACCCAACTCTTCAATCTCCTTTGAAGAGAGATAAAGAGTTTGAGAGGAGAGGGAGGTAGAGAGAGAAGTTCCTAGAGCTGCAAAATAAAAGATATCCTCTCAAAATGAGGTTAAAATCTATTTATAGTCCCAAACATTCGGGATACAAAAGTCTAAACTACCCCTGAAATGTCCAACAGTCGAGCATAAATTCTGTAGAAACTTCCAGGTGCTACGGGTAGGACCATTTTTGGGCTATGGGTAGTAGTCTTGTTTTGCAATGTTGACACAGCTACTAATCACTGGCTACGGGTATGGCCATTTTGGGACTACGGGTAGCAGCTGGACAGTTTTTCATTCTCCTTCGTTTCTTTAGCCTTTTCGTGCCCATTGGCCTTCCGTTGTCCCGCACACCCTCCGAAGCTACTATTCATCATTCTTGGGACTCGGTGGCGGAGTGCCATGTGGCCTTGGGTGTATGGATACCTTTGGAGTTGATCCATGGCGTCAAAACACGCCTTTTATTCATGCGATTCACCTGGAAATGCCAAAAACACACCTTTCGTGCAATATCGTTCAAATCCAACAAGTTACGCACATGAGTGTGACAAAATAGAGAGAGATAAGCCCTATTATTTGCACTATTGAGGGCTTATCACTTACCAGTGCCCCTGTAACAATAGCACCTAAAATCTATTAAGAGCTAAGTAGCTCATCCTCCTTTGTTTACACATTACAAGTACCAAGCATTCTACCAGGGGGTGATTAAAATAACATTTTGAGTACTTACAATCACGACATGCGATGTAGTTTCTCATTGAACTCAAGAGGTTGAGAGCATCAACCGGTTGAGTTGAGTTTCCACTAAGAGTAATCAAATTAAGTGGGCAAAAGTCTCATCCCCTTTGATGTCTTCCACACCAAATCTCTTGCAAGAATAAATAAAACCATTGCTGTGAAAGCAATATTTTCCATAGCTATATCACCATAGTTTATGACGTGATTAACTTGTCCGGACTACCACCACAGTTATAACTATCAACCCTCTTTCTTAAGTGACTTACTGAGAAATATATTCGTGACAAAATACCATGTCACTCCATCTCATCGTAAAATCCTCACTTTAATCCAAGAGAGAACCCCCCACAAAATAGACTTACTATTTATCCATGATTTTTATGCTTCAATTATATCAGGCGCCTTTGTATCCATCATAACTAATGGATACCAATTACAAGCATTTAAACAAACTCCACCAAAAAAACTAATTTGGATTTAATTAACTTGTGGATCATAATTGTTTAAAAAACAATGCAATCAAGATAATAGGAATTTGTCATTCAATTCCATATCTTTGCTTAATCTCCAATATATACAGGAGAACATGTGACTGAAAGGCCACATTATTAACATTCCTTCCAATGAAACAATGTTTCATTTAATCCCTACTTCTTGAAAAGTCAGGACTCTTCTTTAAATCCAAACACCACACCGTTTTATTTAGCCTCCAATGGTTACATCATTTAAGTTAAATCCAAAAGCCACACCTTTCAGGTAATACCACTGGTTAAATCCTTGACCTTCACATAAATACATTAATATGTATATGTCAAAGTGTATTTTGGTAAAGATAATAGAAGAGCCACACCGTCCATTTTATTTTCCTATACAAAAACGAACCCATTCAATTAAGAATTCATAACACCCATCATTGTGATTACTATATGCAAAACACATGCATTAATTTACAAACTTATGATGGTATGTTCAGTTTTGGAAATGGCTTCCAAAACTAGGATTTCAGAATATTCTATATTTAGCAATTTGCATAAAACAAAACATTCGAGATAATTTAAATAGCCATCGATTCGGTTAAGCACCGACCATGTGTCTAACAGTACTATAACCTTGTACTTTCCCCAACACGATTCTACCAAGGCCGTCAAACACCGCTCATCAAGAGCCACATAACACATTTCCGTGTTATCGAAACACTACCATGACACAAATACCATGTCAAGCATCACCTTCGACAGGCCACACAAACCTTGGCTATATAAATCTATCCAAAACAATCCATGAATAAAACCTTATTCCTATGCTCATAAAAGAAACATTTATAAATATGATTGTTCCATAAAGGCAAATGTCAAGCAGTCCCATTAATGAAAACCGACACAGCTATTCCGAAATGACACCAAAGTGAAAAGTTGCATTGATCCGTTGCCTAACGATAACTTTTCCGCTTCCGAGGCCACAAAAGCAGTTATTCCCACCAAAATTGCCCCTAACTCTATGGAATCAACCCCTTCAATATATTATTGAGAGTATGTCTGTATCAAACTATAAAATGCAAGGCAACTGATAAAGAATGAAAACCTAAAACCAAGGAATTTCATCCACTTCACATTTCCGTGCGGGTAATATTTATGGTATATTAAGATTGAGACCAGGATTACAAGCATCCAAAAATGAATTCCATAATCATGTACTCAAAAATATACATACACCATATAAAGAATCGTAAATGCCAACTTAATAGTAGATAAAACCTACTTAGCATGTGGATACATAAACTATCACACATATTTCAACACCCTAATCAACCGAAAATTTGATCTTCTTTAACGATCCAGGACAAGGAACGCTCTTGCGCGCCGTTCGCCTAATTATTGACCCTTTGTGACCAACAACACCATGACGTTTCTTTTGCGCCATTTCCATTGTCCGCAATTGAGACAAAGGAGTCGAAGTATAAACACACTCGCTCACTCCTTCAAATGCTGGCGGAGGGGACAATTCACGGTTGACACCGTCAGGCGAACCTCCCATCGCTGCGGTAGATTCATCGGAATCCTCCATAATTTCCAATGGAGCTATCTCGTTTGGACTATGAAAATTATCATATGCGGATGAAACCTTTTCAATTTCCTGAGATCGATGTTCCGATATTTTCTTAAACGAATTAGTTGTAGCGTTTTCTACCACAAAAGAGTCATCTTCATCAGAAGAGATATCAATCATCACCGGTTGATTCTCATCCAAGAGGCATTGCCCTGCAAATACCTCTTTCCATTCTTTAAACCAAAGAATATCCTCGAAACTCGGAGGTATTGAAGAGTCTCCTAAAACGATGTTAAACGATGGAAGAAAAGGAACCGATAGGCGGATGATGTACAAAGGAATTTCGGAAGGCATTTTGTTGGAAAGGATGTGTTGTAGTGTGTACATAAAAAATGAACATGCAAAGCACTTATTCATAGGCAACAAAGTGTCTCTTCCAAAAGACACAAACCAACTGCAACGGTCATCACAACAGTTAACTAATCTAATACCTCCATGCGGTGCAACACTTCAATAATTAGTAAAATAACGAAACGAAACCACCGTTTCACATGAATCGGTTGGATAACTAATTTAAGCATTTCAAAGCATATTAGTAAAATATCAATAGAAGCCACCGATTCACATGTACTGAAATAGCTAGCGTGGGGAAGTATACTAATCCATCTGATCTCATCAAAGATTTGACACATGCATTACAACAATATCTCCATTAGTAAGACCAATATTCTGGAGTACCTCTTCCCGAAGGCTACTAGGTTCCACAATTGAACGAAAAAGAGAAACCATCAAAGTTCCGAACCATTTAAGAATTTCGAATTTTGTAATTCCACTGCCTCTAACAAACGGTTCAACTTCCAATGACCAAACGGTGCCAATACTATGACCAAAAGTGCACACGGTAGCGTTTTGATCTCAAGCTGTGTCAAAGCAACTGCCCACCAAAGGGAACGTAACAGAGCAACATATATAACATATCAGAAAGTCTAGGAAGCAGGCTCTCCACCCACGACATAAAAACAGGACAGCAAGAAAAAGATTGTGTGTGGCTAGTACTACCACGAGTGAAAGAATACAGAAATTACAGTTCAGACCATAGTTTTCAAGAAACTTATAGGCAAATTACAGTACCTTTAAAACACTTTACCAGAGCTTTTGAATAACTTCAGTTAGGACCCCTTTCTTTTGTACTTTTAATTCCTTTCCTTTGTACTTTTATTTCCGCATTTTAATTTATTAGTACCCTTAGTACCCAGCGTAAAATTGAGCATTTTAATTTATTAGTACCCTTAGTACCCAGCGTAAAATTGGTATCAGAGCCGTCAGTACTATTTGTTAATTCAAGTAGCCAGATTAAAGATTCTTAGATTATTGTTATTTAGTTTATTGTCAGTATAGTATTGTTATGATCAATGATTTATTAAAAGCAATTAGTCCTAGTTTAAGCGAAATTAGATCTCAACAGTCAAAACAGAATATCTAAATTAAAACAGGTTTCCAACTAGTAGAACAACTTAGCGGTAGCTTAGATAAAAAATTTAGCCTAGAAGTTAAAGGTAATATATTAACCAGAAGCCAGTTTACAGAATTCTCAGAAAAATCTCTTGAGCATACCACTCAGATTTTAGAAAATCTTAATAGATCCAGATCTAATAAACAGTCAGAAAATTTAGACTATTTCAAGGAGCTACATTCAGAAATTTTAAGGAGAATTAGTAAGTAAGAAGAAAAACAGCTTATAATATCAGATAAATTACCCTGCAAACAGGATATAATAGATCTGACCAGCAAGTTAGACACTACTCAGCCAAAAGATATAGAAACAGAAACTAGAAATTTAGTTGAAAATCTTAAGATAGAAGTAGACAGAATAAAACAGAATTCAGTTCAAGTCAAGACGGAATTAGATAGTAAACTAAGAAAAATAGAAATCATTTTAGAAGAAGTTAAGAAATTAGCCAATGGGGAATGAATAGTTGTGATAACTTATTTTATAAATTAGCATTAGAAAATTCAGGAAGAATTCAACCAGATCCTATTGGATTATCCAGTTTCAAGCCAACAGGAAAAACTGACGAGACTCTTATTAAGCAAAATAACACAATTATTGAACTTTTAATAAGTCTTAGCCATAGGATAGCAGAAGTATCAGATAGATTAGACCAGTTATCTATCAAAATAGATAAGCTCCAGGAAGATAAAGCTTTAGAGGCCCTAACCTCTAAAATTAACCAGATCAGTTTATCAGCCTCAACAGGACATCTAGAGCCCAAAAGATCCAATAGATCTTTACAAAATCATACATTTTATTATAACATATTTGGTATTCCAGATCCAAACAAAGGCAAGAAACCAGAAATTCCTCAGTCATCTCAACCTTCAGAGAATGGCATCCAGCAGTAAAACCAAAGTTAGTGGAATTCCTTTACTCGACAAAATATTTGGAAAACAGCCAGTAGAAGAAAATAGAATAGAAGGACTTATAGATCCAGATATCCAGCTAGATCGATTCAGAAATCACAGTCTAGAATTATTAAGTCCAGCAGTGTTGTATAGATCACAGAATTTCTTTAACAGAGGTGTTAGAACTTACAATAGTTATCATGAAAAACCAGTCAGTGTTGTAACAGAGGATCAGACAGAAATCTTAGAAATGATCACCCCAAGAAGCTTCAATGAGCTTAAACAGTTAAAGTTAGGACTTATTCACCTAGGTTTGATTACCATAGGAATCAAGGGTTTAGCTAGGCAAGAATTAGGAACCAAAGTATTAGTCATGATTTTTGATCAAAGATTCACAAACCAGGAACAAGCTTTAATAGGAAGCATGGAATTGGATATGAATAGTAATTGCCAGATTGTTTACTGTGTACCAGATTTCTAAATGAAATTAGATGAATTTGATCAGTATATTCGTATAGCTATTAAGACAAAGGGATATCACATGATCCCTGAAATGCATAATCTTCTAGTTTGTGTTAATTTTGTAGGAAAATTAAGTAATCATAGTAATACCAGGTATAAACTTAGAACAGACCAAGCTCTGAAAGCTTTAGGAACCAGAGGTATTCAGGTCATAGAAGCCAAGAAACGAGATTCAGAAATGTTAGCAGGACTCGAATGGAAAGTCACAAATTTATTGCCCAAGCAACAACTAAGGCCCAGCAGTAACAGTTTTTATACCAACAGTTTAGGAGAAGTTAATCTTAGATTCAGTAATTATGTCTCAGCAGGTAGACATTCAGATGTAGGTAGCTCTATTCACACAGAATGTGCCAGAAGTTCAGATGCAGAGACAGAGCATATGTATATGGCATACGAACAACCTCAGTTTACACTAGATCATTTAGTTAAATTCAGCGAATCTGACATAATCAGATTAAAAGAACTTTTAGAACCAGTTTATAGACCAAATCTAGATTATTACGATTATCAGATTTTAGAAGGATACTATACCCAGAAACTTGAGTATGAACATCCAGAATTAGATGACAGTTCCAAGTTCCAAAGACAATATTTATTACAAAATAATATATTTGTCTTAGAAGAAAAATTTATGGAATATGACCCTAGTAGGAAAAACAATCTCTCAGTAGAAGATATGTTTTGTCATTCAGATCCTAGATCCAAATACTATCAACCACCAGTTGAAAGTATAGAAAACCATATGGTAGAAGTCAAGATGGAAACATACGACAATACTCCACCAGTACTCCCAAATCAAGTATATGAGATGGGAAATACCCCAATCAGTAGGTCTAGAATTGAGCCATCAGCTCAAGAACTAGAATACAGAACCTATGGAAAAAGGTTACCAGTAGATAGAGATATATCACTCATGGCACAAGCAGGAACAGGATTAATGCTTGATATAGCAGCATTTGATCCCCAGTTTCATAAAGCAGTCATAGACAGATGGGAACAAGCCCTAGTCAGAAAACTTTTGGAAATGACCAATTGGCACTCTTCAGCAGAGATGTGGTCATATTGTGAGTCATTTTTAGGAGACACAGCAAAAGGAGTTATAGAAGCTTATAAGAGAGATTTTGAACCCCAATATGAACTTTAGTAGCCCAAGGACCAAATGTTTACAATTTTACCAGTTTAGTCAAAACCTTGATAATAGGAGCAGATCATAATAGAGGAAACACAACATACCAGAATGTAGCAATAAGACAGTTAGAACAGCTTAAGTTACATAAATGGAAATATATAGTCAGTTTTTGCAATGACTTTATAGCCCTTGCATCACAAACAGGTAGAGCATTAGATTCAGAAATTAGTAACAAATTCTTTAGAAAACTTCCAGGCCCATTAGGAGAAGAAATATGGGAAAAGTGGAAAGCTACTAATGGAGACGAAAACCAGCATCTAGGAATTGGTCCTAGAATCCAGTTTGTATTTGCAGTACTTAGAGATAAGTGCACCACACTTGAAATCCAGAAAGGTATAAAGAAAAATAAGTTGAATTTTTGTAGTCAGGTCATATATACTCCACAACAGTATGGATATGGCAAAGAAAAGAAAAGGAAAAATAAATTCTATAAATACCAGAAGAAAGCCAATAAGTATAATAGGAAAATAGCCCAGACAAAAGGAAAGTATAACTATAATTACCAGAAACATGGTTATTACCCCAGAAAGAAATATAGGAAGAGCCAATCCTATAAGCAAACACCTAGTAAACAACAGTTTAAGCCAAAACCTAAAAAACATTTTAGGAAGAAAGTCCAGTCAACTCAAAATCGTAAATGTAAATGTTTTATATGTGATTCAGAAGATCATCTAGCCAACAGATGCCCTAATAAAGGGAA
This sequence comes from Rhododendron griersonianum, assembly GCA_018127125.1. NCBI lineage: Eukaryota > Viridiplantae > Streptophyta > Magnoliopsida > Ericales > Ericaceae > Rhododendron > Rhododendron griersonianum. The sequence continues at coordinate 13,239,985 of CM030789.1, forward strand.
AAACCAGAAAACCACAGAAAAAGCAAATTTTATAGCAGAATTAGAAGATGAAAAATCCTTTTTCGCTATCTCAAAACTTAATCAAGCAAAATAAAAGGAATTGAAAAGCAATAAATGATGAACAATACCGAACACAAGATATACGTGGAAAACCCCTTAAAAAGGGTAAAAACCACGGGAGGAAATCAAACACTATAAACCATTGTACGGTTACAAACAAACCTATACTTACAACCTAGAATCGCTCTTGGTTGACCAAGGTTGATTGCCGAATCACTCGTTCACCGCACCCAGTGCTTGACCGCCGCTGCCTTGAATCCACAAGTCCTCCGAGATACTTCCAGAATCCACCGGAAGAATGTCTCAACTAATTGGATCAATGGTTGGAAAGAACACTAGGAGTTTATGTAGAAAGCTTTCTGATCATCGGATCATATGTAACTCCAAGAGGTAAGAAAAACAGTCACCATTAGACAATCCTTCGGTTTTGAACCAAAAAGTGAAGAGCTCTTAATATCTTTCGGTAACTCGAAATCCCAGCCAAAACCGTATATAAATAGATAAATGCAAAGCTGTCCAATTACTCAATCACAGGATTGATCCACGTTCCCTTTTTCCTCGACAGATTGCAAGATACCCTTTCCTTAGACAACTGCTATGACCATATATTTCTCTTGACAGCTCATTTCCTTTTCTAATAGAACATGTGCACGAAATCCTCTTATGCAAACTGATTCCCTTCCGAACTTCTTTCCTTTGACAACCTCTCTTCATCAATTACAAAATACAATTGATAGCCTTTCCTAAAACAAATGCTCTAATACAATAAATTTCAACATAATTAATGGGATACAAATCAAAAAAGAATTTGTCATGGGATTTGCCAAAATATGGACTTTACAATCTCCCCCTTTGGCACTTCCATGACAAAACAAGCAAAGCACGATTAACATATCCCATAAAAGATGGAGCACAATTGTGAAGAGCTTGCAGACACAAATCTGGAAAAGATAATTGGATAATCAATAAACTACTCCCCCTTTTTGTCACGGAATGACAAAGGTAGAGCACATATAAAAGAGCACCGTTTAAAACACAGAAGCAAGAGATAATAACAGCCATGGAAAATTTTAAACCATTTTAAATTAACCCAAAGAAGTCGAGAGAGCAACACCATAAAAACCTAAGTCTAGCAAAAACACCCACTGAAGAAAAAACAACGGCCACAATTGGCAAACACCAACAAGAAGTATGGATACGCACAAACATATCATAAGTTGAAGTAAAAATGAACTACTGAGAACAGCGAGATTGAGTGAGGAGCACCCTCATCTTGGTCATGAAAGTCCCGCACATGTGATATAACAATTAAGGCTCAAAAAAGAAGCATTTTTCTTTTAAATAAGTAGAGTTCAAAAAGCGGATGGCCTATTAGTAAAAAAGAGTTTATTTGTTTTATATGGATGCTCTAGTAACTGCTGAGTATGAAAGAGACACTACCTTAGAGCCCAAAACAAAAATAAAAGATTTTTATCGGACAAAAAAATACTCGGTTGCCCCCTTTTTTTAAAAAAAAATCCGAGGAAGACCAACACATAGATCCAAAGATGAATACTTAACCATGAGAATCAATAAACGTCACAACTAGTTCTTGAAATGCATGAGAGAACTTGTATGTATCCCAAGCATGAAGAAATCTGGAATTAAGTACACCATGCGATATGAGACCATGACAAAAGTGGGTGTGTGACACGTCAGAAATATTAAGACCACCATCTGTGGATACAAGATATCTCATGTTCCATGAGAATGGCAACCACCCTTTCTCCCACGAAGTCAAACTAGGCAAGATGACACGAGTGACACCTCAAGGCCTAACAAACTCCCCCTCAATCAATGAGTATTTTGCCATATCAAGTTGTATGTAATCCTCCAAACCAATACACGTGTTATATTATTTTTACCCCACTGCCTTTTGACACGAATATTGGAAATGAGAGTACCTCATACCCAATTCCCGGTTACTAAGCAAATGGTCCAACACGGATGCCTTCACAAAGTCTATCCATGTTGTGACACGAACGCTCAGAGGGAGAGTACCTCACCCCAATTGTCCGGTACTCGATGAACGCCCGGATAAGCAATAAGATCTCACATAATATAGTTTTGACTTTTTTATATGTTTTTGTTCTTCTTCCCCTTTTTTTTAATAACAAAACCAAGAGAACACCGTATCCAACCAAGATGCCAAAAGGTCAATCGCCGAAGAAACAAAATGATACATTCCAATGGACATGAGAACCAACTATCCAATCTGAATAATCTCTCTAATCCTGACGTGTAAATGTGACGATCATAGAGTCATAAGGCATGGTGCAACTAATTTCCAAATGTATCACATGAGAGGAATGAACAAGAAAGGTGCATGCATTCAAAAACAATGTGCATTTATGTGTAGCCCATGGATGATTACTCACAATTGAAGAAACATGCTACGTCCAAACACTGTTTTTTTTTTTTTTTGAAGTAATAAAAAAAAAACACAAACTAGGAAAAAAAAAAAAACAAAATAGACTACTCGACCGGAAAAAAAATAACAATCACAATAACAATAACAAAAGGACCAACTCAATCAATGAGACATACCCCAACCAATCTTATTGCTAGGCATAAAATGTGAGCAATCACTATTACGATTCCATATGTGAGAGTTCTTAGCCTTAAATGTTGTATGAGCAACAAAACAATCCAAATCACACTTCTTAACCCAAATCTGTCTAGTTTGAATTTTACCAAAATTCTTTTGATTTTCAGATAAAGGTTTTAACCATAAGCTCTTGACATTTTTGTTCTTAACAAGACTAGACATAACATTTCCAATACTGCCTACCATGGTAGCATTTTTATAGTGTCGAAAACCTTGGGGGTAGCCATGCAATTGAAAACATTTTGGTTTAATGTGACCTTTAATCTGACAATAATGACAAGTGGGAATGAAATTAGTAAAACTGTCCTTTTTAATGTCATGAGTCTTTCCAATCACATTTTTTGTTGTATCTATACTATGGGGTTTCGGCGTTACCTTATTTGATTCCACCTCATTCGGTTTACCTCTGACTATTTTTGAGGACGAAGCTTCATAAAATCCAAGCCCTGTTTTGTCACTCGTTGGCCTTTGAACATCAAGAATTTTGTCTAACTTCTTGGAACCCGTATTCAAACGCTCAAATAGAATATTAGCATTATCAATTTCAATATTTAATGACTCTATTTTATCTTCCGATGCAGCGTTTAAATTAGTCAAGACTTTGTTCTTTTCTCGAAGATTCTCAACCTCCTTGCTCAATTTTTCTTTCTCACTAGTGACACTACTCAAAGAAACTTGCAACTCTTCCACTTGTTTTTTAGCTGTCACTAACTCCTTGTTAGAATTATTATAATTCTCAGCCATTTTCAAATTTGACTCATTAATCTTAATACTCTCCTTAAACAGCATATTGTAGGATTGTTTTAGCTCATCGAAACTAAACTCCTCATCACTTCCCTCATTCTCACTATCGTCTGAAGATTCATGATCACTAAGATTCGACTTTAAGGAAGCCCCAAATGCCATAAAATTCGTGCGATCAACTTGTTCTTCTTCGGAGTTATCAGACTCACTATCGTCATCCCAGTTATGTTGGCCTTGAAGTTAGTCTTTTTCTTTAATTTATTAATGCATTCATGAGCAACATGACCATAACCTTGACACTCATAACATTTAGGGCCTGCGGGAGTACTTTTTATCCCTTTCTTTTCTTTAGCACTCGAAGACTCATTTTTTCCTCTATTTCCGAATTTCTTATTCCCATCACTATCAGTCACTTTCTTCTTGAAAAATTGTTTGAAATTTTTAGTAAATATATCCATAGCTTCAAGGTCATACTCATCATCACAATCTGACTCCCTAGACTCGCTTTGAGAGCTTGCAAAAGCAATCGACTTAGCCGATGGTTTAACTTTAGAATTTAGAGACTCAGTTGTAACATATCAGCTTCATAAGTTTGGAGAATACCTACCACTTCTTCAACAGATTTTTCATTGAGTTTACGTTTACCCTCAAGCATGGTGACCTTTGTCTTAAACCGTTCAGGCAAGGATCTCAATATTTTCTTAATCACCCTAAAAGGAGGAATAGGCTCACCGAGGGTTTCACAACTATTGACGATAGCGATCAATTTAGAGTAGAATTCATTAAAAGTTTCATCCTCTTGCATTCTGATTATCTCAAATTCAGTAGTGAGTCTTTGTAACTTAGATTGTTTAACAACATCCGTTCCCTCATGACAAGTTACTAAAATATCCCACGCTTCTTTTGCAATCTCGCAATTAGCAATCTTACGATGCTCATTAACATCAACAGCACTAAATAAAATATCCAAGGCACGATTATTAGCCTGTAAAGCAGCCTTTTCCTCGCGAGACAGTTCAACAGTAAGTTTAGGGACTTGTTTTTCTTCTACTTTTTTCGTGGGATGGCTATACCCTCCAATGCAAGAATTCCAAATTTCCTCATCCACAGACCTCATGATAGCCTTTATTCTAGATTTCCAGTAGTCAAAATTTTCACTATCCAAAATAAGTGTACGACTCGATGGATGATTCATGTTATTGTTCATGTTCATTATTGCTATAGATCCGCTCTAGGAAGAAATCCAAAAATTAATGACCGACCCGCTCTGATACCAATTGAAAAATCCTTTTTCGCTATCTCAAAACTTAATCAAGCAAAATAAAAGGAATTGAAAAGCAATAAATGATGAACAATACCGAACACAAGATATACGTGGAAAACCCCTTAAAAAGGGTAAAAACCACGGGAGGAAATCAAACACTATAAACCATTGTACGGTTACAAACAAACCTATACTTACAACCTAGAATCGCTCTTGGTTGACCAAGGTTGATTGCCGAATCACTCGTTCACCGCACCCAGTGCTTGACCGCCGCTGCCTTGAATCCACAAGTCCTCCGAGATACTTCCAGAATCCACCGGAAGAATGTCTCAACTAATTGGATCAATGGTTGGAAAGAACACTAGGAGTTTATGTAGAAAGCTTTCTGATCATCGGATCATATGTAACTCCAAGAGGTAAGAAAAACAGTCACCATTAGACAATCCTTCGGTTTTGAACCAAAAAGTGAAGAGCTCTTAATATCTTTCGGTAACTCGAAATCCCAGCCAAAACCGTATATAAATAGATAAATGCAAAGCTGTCCAATTGCTCAATCACAGGATTGATCCACGTTCCCTTTTTCCTCGACAGATTGCAAGATACCCTTTCCTTAGACAACTGCTATGACCATATATTTCTCTTGACAGCTCATTTCCTTTTCTAATAGAACATGTGCACGAAATCCTCTTATGCAAACTGATTCCCTTCCGAACTTCTTTCCTTTGACAACCTCTCTTCATCAATTACAAAATACAATTGATAGCCTTTCCTAAAACAAATGCTCTAAAACAATAAATTTCAACATAATTAATGGGATACAAATCAAAAAAGAATTTGTCATGGGATTTGCCAAAATATGGACTTTACAGAAGATTTTGATAATATTGAGTTTATAGAAATAAGATTAGAAGATAGTGATACAGAATCAATATACAGTCTAATTAGTACAGAACCAGAAGAAATAAATTTCTTAGAAGAATTAGACAGTGATAGCAGCAGTAGTTCAGAAGATGAACTTTCCAGTTATATACCAGAATATACTTTTATGATTAAAAGTCCCAGCATAGAATGTATACACCAGTGGCAACATAATATAGGTCAGGATAGTGAACCTTGCTCAGAATGCAATGGTTACCCTTTTAGATTATTTAGAAGTGTATGTGACATTTGCAAGAAAAATGTTTGTAAATTTTGTCTTAAGAAGAACCATCAAATAGATAGAGATTTGATAGATTTAAGTGGCAGCATACAGCAACCAGTGTTGAATCAAAGTTCAAAATTAGCCCTTCAAGAAGCTAAGTTAGAAGCAGCCACAGTTAGGTTAGAATTAGATCGAACCAAATTCCAGTTTGAAAAACAAATCAGTGAATTAGAAAAGAACATAGAAATCTTGTCTATAGAAATAGAAACATACAGGATAGAAAATAATAAATTAAGAAATCAGTTATACGAGAAAAACCAGCCCTTAAAACAACTAGAGACTATTGAAACCATAGAAGACCACTGTAACGTTATAGAATCAGTAAATAGGATAGGAGAAAACAGTCTTATTGAAATAAATTGTGAAATTTTATTACCAGCTAGAGGTAAAAACCCAGGGAAAATTATAGAACTTAAAGCCATGATCGATACAGGAGCCAGTAAGAGTCACATTAGCCGTGATCTTATACCAGTCGAACATTACACCAGACCAGGTTATATAGCCAAAGCTGATCTCATGAATAACACCAGTATTGTTTATGATACATGTCTTATGAATAGCAGCATCAGATTCACCAACAGACTTCAACAACAACACACCTACCCACTACCCATGGTATGGATAGGAGACATTAACCACAGCTATAAGTTTATCTTAGGATTAAACTTTATAGACAGTATGAATGGAAGCATCACATTTAGCAAACACTTTGTGATGTTTCACAAACGTAGTTTACAAGTTGAAACATTACACGCCCAGAATTTAGAATCAGAGTTGTCAGCTAAGCGTGGTGGAACCCTGGAAGAAAAACAGAAAATAGCAGAAGAAAACAGGATAGTAAAAGAAAAAATAGAAAAGTCATTAGAAGATATTCCTTTTTTAGATGCACATTTAGACTCATATGTAGAAACTATAGATGATACAATTGAAACAGAAGTAGAATGGCTAATGGAAGAAGAAGAACAGTTAATCCAGATAGAATATGATCTAATAGACTTTGAACAAATTGAACACTCTTTGTCGGTTCTTGATCGCAAAAAGAGAAGAACAGACAGAGAAAGACTAGAAGAATTAATTAGGTTAGCAGAAGAAACCCAAATTCTAGGGGAAAATCCAATCAAACATTGGAATAAAAACAGAACTTTAGCACACTTAGAAATTATTAACCTAGATTTTAAGATTAGTACTCAGAAAATTGTATACAGTCCGTTAGATATAGAAGAATTTAAGAAACAGATTAAAGAATTATTAGATCTTAAGGTTATAAGAGAAAGTACCAGTCCACACAGAAGCTCAGCATTTATGGTAAGAAATCATGCAGAAATCAAAAGAGACAAAGCGCGAATGGTCATAAACTATAAGCGTCTTAATGACAATATCCAAATAGATAGTTATGACATACCCAGCAAAGAACAGCTTATTAATAGTATCCAGGATGCAATAATCTTTAGCAAATTTGATTGCAAATCAGGATTTTGGCAGATTATGCTAGACCAGTCCAGTAGACCATGGACAGCATTCACATGTCCTCAGGGATGTTATGAATGGATTGTTATGCCTTTTGGTTTAAAGACAGCACCCAGTATTTTCCAGAGGAAAATGGATAGTATATTCAAAAAATATCACTCTTTTATCCTTGTTTATATTGATGATATTCTTGTTTTCAGCAAGACACAGGAAGAACACTATAGACATCTTAGGATAGTATTTCAGACATTTATAGATAATGGTTTGATTATTAGTAAAAAGAAAATGGAATTATGTAGAGAATACATAGAATATTTAGGAGTAAGAATAGGAAAAGGAAAAATCCAGTTACAACCACATATTGCACAGAAGATTTTAGAATTTCCAGACAAGATAGAAGATAAAAAGAAACTCCAGTCATTTTTAGGAACCTTGAATTATGCTAGGCCGTACATAAAAGATCTTAGCAAAATCATAGGACCTTTGTATAGTAAAACAACTCCAACAGGTCAGAAATACTTCAACCAACAAGACATTGATCTTGTCAGAAAAATCAAAGAGATTTGTAAAAATTTACCAGAGTTAGAATTACCATTAGAACCAGACTACATAGTAATAGAAGTAGATGCCAGTGAAAAAGGATGGGGAGCAATACTCCTTAGCAAACCTACCAAATACTCTGCAAAATCTACAGAAAAGATTTGTAGATATGCCAGCGGAAAATATAGAGAAAAGGGGAATTTAGCCAGTATAGATTGTGAAATATTAGGAGTTATTAACGCCATTAATAGCTTCAAATTATGGTTGTTCAAACCTTTCACAGTTAGAACAGATTGTGAAGCAATTGTTAAATTCCATAAACTTCTCAATGAGAAAAAGATCAGTAATAGAAGATGGCTTAATTTTATTGATACAATAACAGGAAATGGTTATACAGTAGAATTTGAACATATTAAAGGAAAAGAAAATACTTTAGCAGATTATTTGTCTAGAGAAATAAATGCTAATATCCTTAGTTTTACAGATGGCATCCTCGAGCAATGCAACCAGTATTACTAGAACAGATCAGAGGTTTCTAACCTTTGGGAGCATAACTCTCAGAGTATTTCCTGAACAATCCAGATCCAAATTCAGGTACCTCATTCATAATATCAGTGAGGAACAGAAGTGTCTTTTAGATAATCTTTGGGACTCTCACAAAGATGTTCCTAAATTCTTAGCCTGTTTAAATGCTTTAAATATCTTCTTTAACCAGCAAAATGGGTCAAGCCCAACAAAAAGATTTTCATTTTATTGTGTTGCAGTAGGCCGTATTCCAGGAATTTATTCCTATTGGCCAGAAGTTTTAAAACAAATAGATGGAATCCCTTCTTCAACATGGAAAGGTTTTCATACATTTGCAGAAGCAAACCAAAGGGCCAATCGTGCCATTGGGAATAATTTTTTCATCTCAGAATCAACCAGGAGATTAAACAATCAATCAGTCTTTGAGACTGCAGGTTTTGAAAACAACCAAGCTTTCAACCAGCCATTTTCTCAACAAATAAATTTTTGTAGTCATTGCGAAACAATGACCAGGAGTTTTAGAATTTTAAATAAGAGAAACCAAGATATTGAACAAGCCAATCAACAATTGATTAACAACCAGAGAAGGCTTGAAGAGGAAATAACAACTCTCAAAATGAAGTTGTTAAATTCAGAAAAGGAGCTCAAGAAAGTTAGAGACCCTTTTACCCCACTGGTAAAAGCGAGAAAGCCGTCTTCCCCACTGGAAGATGAAGAAAGAAGTAAGTGGAGTAAGGAATATGGTCCGAAGGAACTTTTACAAGTTAAAGCAACTACCTTTCTCTCTAAATTTCCTCCAGATGTTATTCATCATATTAGACATTTAGCCAGAGAAGATAGGGTCCACTTTCAAGAATTCTTATTCTCAGAACTAGTCAAAATCAACCAGAATACAGGTTGTATCCCAGGACTCACCATTACTTGGAAAACTCTTTACCTACAAGATAAAAATATTGTCCCATGCCCAAAAATCAAACCTACTTGCATCCAGGGACCATTGGAACGAATAGCATGTACATGCCAACTCATATACAGTATCCCAAGGGCCAACATTGACATGAAGCAGTTCAAACCTTTTACTCTTATCTTTAAGGGAAAAGAGGTAGAAATCACAGAAGTTACTCTCTTGGATTTTGGATATGTTCAACAAATCATATTCTATGATCCAGAAGATACTAACAGATTTGGAAGAAAAATTGCAGCTTGTGTTCTTAATGCTATGGCAGATCAAGGTACGGCAGTTGAAGCAATTGTGGAATCAAAGCTTCCAGAATGGACACCTACAGGACAACTCATCCCTGCTTACCACAACATCCATATCAACACAAACCCTGCAAACATGATCCTCAGAAGAATTTATCATTGTGACAATGATGAACCATGGATTTGCGAAACAAATTCAATTAGGAAACAGATTAGACATGCCATCGCTTTTACCATAGCCGAAGGATTTCATTATGATAATCTATACACCTATGGCAAGGCACCTCTAATATGTGAGGACTCATTTCAAAAAATTAGGTCCAATGATCATCTCCCAGAATTAAAATTTCAGTTTGAAACAGGATATGATAATTTAGTCAGATATTACATTCACCAGAAGAACCAAGAAGATGTAATGATAAGAGGAGGAGATCCAAATGATCTATCTGACTTATCTCTGAATGATGAAGATGACGAAGACTATGACTTTGATGACGAAGCCATCCAAAATCTCAATAATGCAATGGAAGGATAAGCATCAAAGACAAAGTATCCCACCATAACTGACAGCAACACTGTCATCACATGGGTCGATACTTTATCAGCAAAAGTAGTTTGGAAGCACTTGCCTAAAGTAAAAGGGCGATTAACCACTTTAACTGTTCCAACCACTTTCCACCTGCAAAATTCAACCACCCTTGGACATATCTGCAGATATCAATAATGAAGACCCTGCTTTTCAAAAGAAGGTTGAAAGATGTGACGATGCGGGCCAGTGATCACGCGGCATCTATTTTTCTTTTTGAAAAACCGGACCTCTTTTCTTAGTAGGTTACCAGTCATCTTGTTGTTTGATGTCTATAAATAGAGTCAAGTCTTTCTATTGTAAGTACGACTCTCCTAGCATTTTGAGCACTTGCTATCTGTAAGCATTTGTTGCAATTGTAATTGGTCGAGTCAATCTTCAGCAATTGAGTCTTTGTAATCAGCAGCTTTCAGCAGTAATATAGTAAGTTTCAATTTCTCTCCAGTTCTTATTGTTCTTTAGGGACTTCCGAAAGGGAACACCCCCATGATCATAAATAACATTAATACTATATGAGTTATATGTTTGTATTACCCAAAATTTTAATCCAGTTTTCATACATCACTAACACCCCAAAAATTCAGTTTTTAAAGAAAGAAATGACTTCAGGCCTTTAAACCATAAAGCCTTCTTGAGTCTAACCCATTTTGCCAAAAGGTGGCGTTGAGGGAACAGTATTCGGAGGTAGGTTAAGAAGGAAAATAAGAAATTTCTTTGGATAAAATTTTGACACATAGGAGGTAAGTGATAATGAAATGAAAAATTAATCAATGGGTAATATAATATATAATTTTGTATACAGTATCCAGGTTATTTTAAACAGTTCATCTGGATCATGTGGTGGTAAGTACCGAGTAGGATTCACAAATATCTTATCACGAGCGTTTATCTTTGCATGAATGAACAAAGAAGAACATATTTTAATTTACATTCGCAGGATAGAAGAAGAAATATTCATTAAGAACCTCTTAATAGATAGACTTTTAAATACAACCTTATATACAAATAGGCCTCGATCTAGTAGCGTCCTTACTAGATTCATAGGAAAAGAACAGGATAAACTTAGAGAATTAGAACAACAGTTAGCTGAAGCACAACTTCAGTACAGAAAGGCAAAGCCATTCCAAAATTAGGACTAGAACGGTAATAACAGATAAATTAAGTAGTAAAGTGTAATTGGTACACATAAGTTATATCAAAGTCAGTAGGTTACACTACACAGGAATATACCCTCAGCCAATCACCGCGATCATGGGTTGAAGCATGGGTTGGTGTCATGGTCTGTAGACTCACTCATAACATATAGACATGCAGTAGCATAATGTAATGATGATATGATACAACACATTCTTGTAAAGCCACATGTCACTGTCTCCTCCCTTTTCCCTTCATTTCTCAATCCCTCCTAAACTGCCACCATCTCCAGGGAACAAATCCCTATTATTAAGTAACATACATATCAATGCAAGAAGGCATTACTCGAGGGGAATGAAAAATGAACAAGGTAATCTTTTATCACATTTTACATACGATAGTAAATGCAGTGACGTATCAAATACCCAACCAAAAAAGTATTCACCTTTCAAACATCATTGGCATATGAAAGATAAATTAGAACGTACCTTACATGAGAATAAAGTATATAACGAGTGGTGGCTTACTGAAAATTGCGGTGGCACAATTCGATTACATCACCCTTTTCCTTTTGAAGTCTCCAATCGCATTTATCCGCCTTTGTCCGAAGAAAATCACCGACCCCATACCATTATCAATCCACCTTCACCTTTGCAAACTACTGTCTTTAGATTGTTGGAAATCTGGTCTTTAATATGATGAAAGTGATGGGATCGTCTCTTCAAAATCTGAAAACAAAAGAAACCATTCGAGTCGCGTTGGAGAACGCTTTCCTAAAGACAGTATTTGCTCCCACCAGAAGGTGTGCACTGGGTTACAACAAATCCGCCTTCAAGATAAATCGAATCCGAACTCTAGGTTCTTTCTGTTTGCATTTTCACAAACGAAGACAGACAGAATATCCATTTAGCGAACGTAAAAGAACCAAGGATTGATATTCTATATCTGTGGAATAATAGAATATAGGTTTTTCATTCTAGGAAGAGAATGTGTAGAGAGAAATAGAGCAATTCAGTATGGAATTTTCGGTGTGTCGAATGACTTAACCAATGGCCTATTTATAGACTTGGCACCCTTATGTGAAAGGTTGTGTCTTTAGATGAAACACTCATTAGAATAGTCATATCTTTTAAAGACACTAGTTAGGAAAGATCATGTCTATTAAAGACATTTAATTAGAAGGAAACATGCCTCTTGGTAGGCACCTTTCATGAAACATTTAATTAGAATGGTCATGCCTCTTGGAGGCACCCCATGTTTGACATCCTTTCCCAAACTAACACACCCTAATTTAATGGGTGTTATGACCATTTACATAAAGTCACAACTCATGTGAAAAGGTGTAGTAACCTTTCACAAAAATCTCACTCAGCACCTTTCCAAAATTCCAAACTAAAATCCAATTTAATTTGAAAAAACTCCAACATATATCACCATGAGGGGATCCGCACTTCTCTTTCTTTTGGGGCCAGCGCTTCTCTTTCTTTCAGTCCTCTTCGCTCTGAACTACTGTTCACATGGTGATTTAATAGCCAAAACCTGCAAGAAAACTACCAATACGAAACTTTGCATCTCAACCTTGAGATCCAACCCTCATCGTTTTAAAGGTTTCGCTTGTGATGAAAGTGAATGCTACTCTCAACCGAGCAAATGATTTAGCCAAAATGACAAACGATCCTGTTGTATAAGATTGTCTCAACATTTGCGCTTCATAGTACGATCATGCTATTAAGAATTTGAGCAAATTTGCTGCAGATGAAGTTATTGTCGGTGCTCTTACTTGTGAGGATCAATTTAGTGAGGAGCCGAATGTGCGCAAATCGCCCTTGACAGCTGACAAAAATATGTTGATACAACTAGCTATAGTTGCTTACAAAATTATAGCATCACTTGATTCGCTTTGGTGATTTCATATTCGTTAACCAATTTCCTCCTTCCTTTTCCGTATTGAATGAGCGAATGAAGGAATTGATTGGTTTCTTGCCCCTACCGCTCTTTCCTCTTAAATGTCGACATTTGATTTGAAGAATCTTAAATCTGTGATAACTTTTCACAGTTGTATGAAACTCTTGTTCTTTGACTGAAGTATACTTAAATCATATCGCATGCAGTTGATTGATAAATTATTAGCCGTTTCTATTAAGCATGTGTGCAGAAGCAACTAAGAGATAAGAATTTATTTGAATACTAGACAAACCTCTCTCAACGTTGCTCAATACCACTTGGCAGAAGTGAAATCTCCTAATCGATGAAGTACGGGCACATCGGTAATGTTGTATTTCATGCATTTCATTTGCGTTTTGGATAAATGTGAACCTTATGAAACAGTGTTGTTTGTTTCTTGACATTCCAAAACCTACTTTCCGAATCAAGTACGGACATTATGAGCTTTTTGTCATGCTGTTCGGTTTAACAAATGTTCACGCTGCATTCATCGGTCTGATGAACAGAATACTTAAAGCTTATTTGGATTGGAAAATTTATTGCTTTTGTTTTATTAAAAAAATTACTCTGCTTCTTTTGGTGTTTTTTGGTTGTCGAATCGGTGGAGAAGAGGATTCTTCCTACAAAACAAGGTATCCGTGAGGATACAATGGTAAATGGAAGGAGGGAAAGGATGGAGAACGATTTGTAGGAGAAGGATTTGTGTGAGCTGCTGGAACTGCTATTAGAAGTAGCGCGCATTTGCTTGTGGAAACAGCACCGACGTCCCATTCTGCACATTGTGCGCTTTGATTCTTGATAGCTCCTTCCTTCTCTGGCCAAAAAACCGTAGAAAGCTGAGGGACTCAGCCCGCGGTACTCCCACTGGGCACACAATTATTAGCCATGCTCGGCCTCAGCATCAGGTCCTGGTGCACACCAATGGCGGATCTACATCAAGGCTACCTTGGGCTGGAGCCCAGGTGTTCTCCCAAAAAGTTTTTAAAAAATTAATTATTCAAACCAAATGAGTTTAGCGGCTTTAGCCCAACCCACCATCCCCTTATTCAACACAGCCAACCGTTACCCACCATCCAAATACTCCTAATTTCGGTCAGCAGGGGCGGAGGAAACGAAACATCATTGAAAATTTGAAATCGACTCTCTCTACGAACCCCTCTCTCGGCTCTCTCTCCGATGAAATCGACTAAGAGGTTACTCCTAAACTCGACAGGAACACCGTCACGAATAGGTGCCTCAATTGCCCTCCCTTTTCCATCTCTGTGTGTGTGTGGATTTCTCTCTCACTCCTCTCTCTCTGGGGTAAGGCAAAGCAAGTGCGCATGCAGGTCTTTTACATTAGAAGTTAGAAACGTGCGTAACAAAATTACTCCTACAATTTTTTTTTTGGTCTCGGAAAGGCGGGGTTGTGTGGTGGCCCGGTGGGAAAGGATAGAGGGATGGATTAGGTGAGGAGGTAGAAAGGGAGGAGGGGGAGTGTAGTGTTCTAATCTCAGCGGTTGAAATGAATGGCTGAGATCTTACGTGAAAATGCATGTTAAAATTTGTGTGGGTAGAACTGGACCGAAAAGTTAAACCATAGATACATACTTAGAGGGATACAACTTATGAAATCTTGGGGGGGAAAGGTGCATTGTTTTATGAGACCAGGTATTGTTCTAATTTGGTCTCTATTTCTGGTAGGTGAGTCAATGTAATCGGAGTTTATGGTAATCAGTTTGATGGCTAACGATTATCGATTAACTATATGCAAATGGATAGTTGATTACATTCCTAAATGGGAAATTTATATAAATAGTCCTCTTAGTTTCACCCGAATCTCATTTTCGTCCTCCAAGTATCAATTGCAACTCTTTTGACCTTCAAGTTTCGTTTTCGTACCAAGTTGGTCCAATTGATAACGTTTGTTAGCCAAACTGGATGGAAAAAATCAGATTAAGGGCAGACGTTATCAATTGGACCAACTTGGTACGAACTGCACCGTCCAAACTGCCATCAATCTGACTTTTTCTGTCCAGTTTGGCTAACAAAAGTTATCAATTGGACTAATTTGGTACAAAAACCAAACTTGAAGGTCAAAAGAGTTGTAATTGATACTTGAGGGATGAAAATGAGACTTGAATAAAACTAGGAGGACCATTTATATAAATTTCCCTTCCTAAATTTGGGGTGAGTCCTGGATAATAACGAGTCCAATGAAATTCAAAATTTGAAATTAATACTTTTCTTTGACCCTTCAAACCAAGATTTTCTCTTTCGTACCTTTGATATCGAATCTGTAATGTTAATGATTCAAAAGAGGTGCCAGCTTATATAACAGAAGCTATCCTAGGTTATGTTTCTCCCTTGTGCTATCATTATTCCATCATTTGAATTTCTCGCTTAAATCGCTTTGCAAGGCTCCCTTGGAAAGAAACGAGAGGATGTGTATCACCGTGAGGGGGACGGCGCTTCTCTTTCTTTCGGTCCTCTTCGCTCTGATCTGCTGTTCACGTTGTGATTTAATAGCCGACACCTGCAAGAAAACTGACGATCCAGAACTTTGCATCTCAACCTTAAGATCCGACCCTCTCGGCAAAACTGCAGATGTCAAAGGGCTCGTCCGCATCGTTTTATAAGTTTTACTTGTGAAAGTGAATGCTACTCTCGAACGGGCAAATTATTTATCCAAAAATTCTGAGGATCCTGTTGTAGAAGAGTGTCTCAGCGTCTGCGCTTTGCAGTATGATGATGCTATATATGAGGAGATCCCTGAAGCCATTGAGAATTTGAGCAAATTTGCAGCCAATGAAGTTATTGGTGGTGCTCTTACTTGTGAGGATACATTTAATGAGGAGCCGAATGCGCGTAAATCGCCCCTGACAGCTGACAATAATATGTTGATACAACTAGCTGCAGTTGCTTACAAAATTCTAGCATCGGTTGGTTAATTTCATGTTCGTTAACCAATTTCCTCCTTTGCCACATTGAATGAATAAATGAAGGAATTGATTGGTTTCTATTCCCTACTGCTCTTTCCTCTTGAATATTGACATTTTATTTGATGAATCTTAAATCTGTGAGAGCTTTTCACGGTTGTGTGAAACTCTTATTCTTCAACTGAAGTATACTTAATCATACCGCATGTAGTTGTTTGATAAAATTTATTAGCCGTTTCCATTAAGCATGTGTGCAGAAGCAACTAAGAATTTGTTTGAATACTAGACGTCGTACACGAACCTCTCCCAACGTTGCTCATTACCAAAGTAAAAACTCCTAATCGATGAAGTACGAGTACTTCAATAATGTTGCGACTTCATGCATTTCATTTGTGTTCTGGAGGGGAATTAATGTGAACTTGTGAACCAGAATGGTTTGTTTCTTGTATTTGTTTGATCGTTTACAAGGTGCGGAGTTTTCTCTAAGATTGATTTTGCGATTGGAATACTACCATTCCAAAGTAAGGGAGAACCTACTTTCCAAATCAAGCATGGACGTAATGAGCTTTCTGTCATGCTGTTCGGTTTATCAGATTGTCCTACTGCAGTCATTGATCTGATGAACAAAATACTCAAGCTGCATTTGTTTTATTTAAAAAAAAAATGCTCTGCTTCTTTTGGTGTTTTTTTGGTTGTCGAATGGTGGAGAAGAGAAATTTTCCTACAAAACAAGATAGTCAAATCCGCGAGGATCCAAGGGTAAATGGACGGAATAAATACCATCTAATTAATAAACCAACGTCACAGCCAAGTTCTGAGACAGGATCAAGAACAAACATAGTATAACAACCAATAAGGAAGCGTTAGGTGATTGAGAACGAAGATTGTAAAAGATCGATTCTGAGCAGAAATAAGCAGAAGCTAATAGCAAGCACATATTATTCTTCATATGGTTGTCACAATGGAGAGTGGACATACAGTAGAGATGAGACTTCTATTCAACAAAAAACTTGACTGATAAAGGAAATTTCTGCCTTTCTGAAAGGCTTAAAACAAGGGTGAGGGTATTACCTGGGCCGATTCGTCTTGCTCCTTCTGAATTGAAAATCACTTTGGCCACGAAGATATGAGCCACTCGTCATAGATTGCCATGTGAATTTACAAGAAAACATAGTACCAATCCCTCTATGCGATAATATCATCTCCATACATAGATTAAGTAATCGAGATAACGGGGCAAAACACAGAAATGCTTTGTTGAAATTTAGAAACCGTAAGTTCAGTTGGAGATCGAGAGTGGGGAGTGTACGCTAGCTAGAGAAGGAATCCAATAGAACAGAACAACAGACATACAAACTAGAAATATATATTGCAGAAAGCTTTGCGGCTATGGCTGCCTTTTCTCGTGGATATGAGAAAATGCATGGATAGCCACTTCCGTCATGTTTCCAATTAAAAAAAATTAGACATGGCCGAGAGATTTATGCAATCATCATCTCCTCTTGTATTTCTTCGCTCTTCCTGAATCTCCCTGGCTGATTCCTCCGCAGAGCGACTGCTCCTCCTCACCTCAATTTCGCGAAGTTCGTTCAGATTAACAAAATCAATCGGGATCCGCCTCAGCTTTGTGCAAAGTTTAACCACTAAGACCTCAAGTTTCGGAAATTGATCTTTGGAAGCATTCCATTCTTCGATTCCCAGATCTTCTAACCTCAAGTACTTGAGTTGAGAGAACCCCTCTTCAAGTTCACTTGTGTCCCAAATTGGTCCCTTACAGGCCATCGCTAATAATTTGAGAACCTCAAGGCTCGGCAAGTAGGTTTGAAGGATTGATAGCTCCTCCCACTTTAAGCGCGTACACTTCAAAGTTAGCCGCGTAATAGTCGGAGGAAACTTCAGCACTGGCGGAAGGGTAGTTGCCTCGTCCCAATGGCCGTAGTTGTCAAAACTGAGTGTCTCAAGGCATTTCAAGAACTCTAGGTCGGGGAGCATCAAAACAAAATCATCGGATATTAGTTCTCCAACAAATCCTAGCTTCCTAAGATTGGGAGTCCTTACCAAGAAATTTCGGCACTCCTCACAGGGACATATTGGATGCAAGGTCTGTAGGCTATCCAACTTGGATGAACCGTCAAAATCAAGATGATATAAGAATGTCCCTCCCTTAGCATGTAGATGCCTCAACTTAACCATCTTAAATATATCGCGAGGCAACGGAATATTTGCCCCATACTTTTTATGACCCCATCGAAGGTTAAGGGTTTCTAGGTTGAAGAGGTAGGAAAATGGCAATACAAAGTCGACAAATGTGTCATTAAATAAATGAAGTGCCAAGTATCTCAAATGAACTAGATGTCCTCTTCCTATTTTTACTCGGCATTGAGCGGAGATAAAACACAACACCCTGAGAAGTTCAAAGTTTCTAACAAAGAATGACAGACTTGTGTCAAACGATAAATGAGTGGAATTTTGCAAGCTGGGGCATAGAAAAGAACGAAGGTTTCGAGTACAAGGCCTTAAGGAAAACTCATGAAAGAATTGGCGGCCAATGAAGAGGCGACGATGCTTAGTTGTAGCAGAATGTGAAAAAGTATCATCCCCGTAAATTTGCACAAGGAAATTATCCTCCTCGGCTTTTTTCAAGCATAATTCACGCAAAAGATCATGGATACGGCATGCTTTAATTCCTCCAAAGGACCTTTTCCTAGCTACCATTATGAGATTTCTATCAATAAGACTGCTTAAGTATTGTTTTGCTACGTCCTCCAAGCTTTTATCACCTTCACTCTGCTGAATAAATCCCTCAGCGATCCATAGCCATATCAACTCGCGTACGAGGATCTCAGAAGATGGGAATCCTCCAATATAAACAAAACATGCTTTCAGCCGAAGAGGCAGGTGATTGTAACTAAGTTCTAGCTTCTCCATGCAGTTGTCTTGTTTTTTGGCAATGATCGAACTTAAATGTTTGGAAACTTCCACCCACACGTCGAGTGTCTTATCTTCCATTGCAAGAATGCCACCGATTGTGACAATCGCGAGTGGGAGTCCTTCACATTTTTCTGCTATATGTTCACCAATGCCAACCAACTCCGGTGGGCAACATTTCTTCCCGAATACCTGTTGAATATATATGTGTGCAATATTAGATGTCTATAATTGTTATTACATAAAACTTGAACCAATTGGAAGCATATGTTCAAATAACTATGTTTAAGTTATACTAGGTATACTATTTTTTTTAGACAAATACCTTCTTTTGTAACAACTCCCAACTGCAACCTTTTGGTAATGGAGCCAAATAATGAGGGACGCAATGGATGCTATTAGGTTCAACAAGTAGTCGACTAGTGAACAACACTTTACTACCATTGCATTCCTTAGGGAATGATCTTTGGATATCATTCCAGGCTTCAATGCCCCATATGTCATCCATGACAATGAGATATTTCTTACCCTTCAAGTATTTGTGTGTGTCTTCTCCCAATTTATCCTCACTACTCTTCTCGTAATCTCCATGTTTTCCTGGGGAAGCAAATTCCAAAATACGAAGCAACAAATTCCTCTTCATAGTCTTATTATACGCTTGAGAAACATTGACCCATGCACGAATTTTAAAGATATGTGATGTCCAAGGATGATCATACACTTCTCTGGCCAAAGTAGTTTTGCCGCCTCCAGCTGCACCGACGATTGATATTATCTCCAGTCGTCCACCTTCTCCACGGTCGTGAAGTTTTCCCATTAATGCCTCTACCTCCTCCTTCAAACCAACCACCACCATCTCTTCTGTCACTTTGGATGTGTTGCTCCCTTCTGATGAACTTGAACCTACGGCTGGAAAATAAAAAGAAGGGTTATGATCAAGGACGAAGCCAAAAGTTACTTTGAGGGCCTTGTTGTTATAATACAGTATATTACATATATATTTTATTTGATCTATCATTGATGGATTTTAATCACTTAACTTGACGTGGGACTAGTTGAAAACCTAGTTGACTTAGTATCATATTTTTACTCGAACAAATCAAGCCACTATCCTACTAGTCACTCCATGAAATCAAGTAAGAGGTGACGAAAAATAGTGACAAATTTGGTTTCCGTCGCAAATAGTAGACATTGGCGATGAAAAAGTAATTTTGTCATCAATTGTGGCGATGAAATTAGTTTTGTTCCAAATAGTACACATTGGAGAAGAAAACAGTTTTGTTGCCTTTTGTAACAAAATTGGAGACGAAGAAAATTTTGGCACAAATATTACACATTGGTGACAAAAAATAAATTTCGTTGCCAATTTTGTTACGAAAGGCGATGATATCACAGTTTTGTTGCCAATGTGTACTGTTACAAATGTAATAAATATTTTCATAATAAATGTAAGAGTCCTTGTTTAGAAGAATCAACAAATAATAGCTGAATACTTATGTTAGAATAGAGTTTAGACTAAGTCCCACAATGGTTGGTTACGTTATGTAATTAGATACCACATAATATAAATAAAGATTATTTACCTATACACCCCTCCACATTTATCTATTTTTCATGGTCACCACCTTTTGTCAATTTTCGCTATGGGTAGACCCCTCATTAAAGTTTACTTTTTTCGTAGACCCCTTCCGTTAGCCTTCCATCTAGAACCGTTAGTTTTTTCACCTAAAAGTGGTAAAATGTTTCAATATTGCCCTGTCCTTGAATATATATTCCCTAAAATAACTTGTTTGTCCAGCTTTATGTCCCAACCATGGCCGTGCTCGGCCAGAGTTACAAACTCCTTGAGGCCTCGACCTAACCTCCTGGAGGCCTTGCCCAATGCAGCCTGAAAATGAGAGAGAGAGAGAGAGAGAGAGGTGGTGGTGGTGGTTGCCAGCCTAAAATGGTGTGATGGTGGTCGGAATTAGAGTATGGGATTTGGGGCAAAATTTTGGGTATTCAATTTGCAGAGAGAGAAGTGTGGCTGTGAGTGTATATGTAAGGGCAAAATGGTCTTTTTATTTATCCCATCCAATGGAGTTAGGTCATCCAAATGAAAACTTTAATGAAAGGGTCTGGCCGTAGCGAAAATTTGTAGAAGGGGTGACCGTGAAAAACGGGTAAACATGGAGGGGTCTAGGTAAATAATCCTATAAATAAAGCTCTCTCGTGTGTTAGGGTTGGTTAACACCCTAAACACTTTTCTCTTTCTCTCTAATAACATGGTATCAGAGTGTAACCCACCATAGATTTAGCTTAGCATCTGTCACCACCCATCAACACCACGTCTGTCGTCACTACCCATCATCCATCTGCCGAAACCCTAAAAAACCGCCTCCCTTACAGCAACGCTGGAAGCCTTAGCCCCCAAAACCCATCGTTCTCACTTTTACAACTGAAAATGACCATAGCCAAGTCATTTGAGCCATAGCCCAGTCAACGGCAACCCTCGTCGACGACACTAGCGAGCCTCGCCAGTCACCGGCGATCCTCTGGCGACCCTCGCCTGACTCCGGTGACCCTTCTGGTATATGATTATGTGTTCTATTGCTGCTTGATCTCTGATTTCGTGCGATTTCGATGTTCTCCAAGCAATTCTGCTCGTGTATAGTCTGATTTCTACTCAACGTTGATGTAAGTTGGATATTTCGGAATTGTTTTGTTTAGTTTATTTGGGTTGGACAGTATTAGATTTCTCTTGCTCATTTATTGGTGGTTCTATTTCATCTATGGAGTTGGTATACTTCATTATTATGTCCAACCCAGTTACAATCTGTTGGGTATTCACAGCTGTGGCACGATAAGCTATCGTTGGTCTATACATGTTTTGCTTGGTGGTTCATTAATTGATGGGTGTTGGCTTCATGGTAAACAAGGTTGATCAGTTGACTTGTTAATCCGTAGTTATTGGTATTCGCATTGGTATAGTTGGAAGTTATTTCTATTAGTTGATTTTGGTAGTTCTGCTTGGTTGGTATTGATTTGGTGCAATGGATGAGTCAAAGTCTAGTTTTGGCACTGCCTCTAGCTCCACTATTGTTGGTAGTTTGTCTAGTTCTTCTCGATTTCGTGAGAAGTTATCCATTAGCTCCACCCCTTTGAATGGTAAGAATTATGTTGTTTGGGTTAGAGCAGTCGAGGTTTATTATGTGGGTCAGAAACTTTATCATTACTTGACAGATGATCCACCTGTGGTGACTGCTTCCACGTATGAGGCATGGGTAGTGGATGCTAATATTTGGTTTGATTTATGGAATTGCTAGCACACTGGTTTTCTTACCTACGGCCAAACAAGTATGGACACAGGTTTAGGGAATGTATTCTGGTTTTAACATTCTTCGTTGCACATATGATCTTCATCGGTCCTTCTTTCTATCTCACAGGGTGACTTATCTTTGGAGTCTTATCATGCTAAGGTCTGTGGTATCTATGAGGAGCTTAATATTTGTGAGTCAATTTCCTATGATGTTCAGGTTATGTGGCACCAGTGTGAGCATATACAAGTTGCTTGGTTTATATCTAGTGCATCATCCTCTTATGGCCCTATTAGTAATTAGCTCTTGGGGTCTCATAATCTACATCCTCTCAGTGAGGTTTTTAGTCGCCTTTGTCAGTCTTCTGTATCTATGTTTGCACCACCTCTTGATCGTTCAACATTGGCTTCCACTGTTTCTGGTATTTCTAGTACTTCATTCAGACATGGTCGTGGTCGCGACTGTGATTTTGGGATTAGTGGTCGTGGTTGTGATTCTGGGTTTAGTGGATGTGGTTTTGGTTGTCGTGATTCTAGTTTTGGTGCTTGTGGTTTTGGAGGTCGCATGTCAGGGGGAGGTGGCCGTGATTCCCGATTGTGTACTTAATGTGGGGGAATCAATCATACCGTGGAAACTTGTTATGATCTCTATGGTTTTCCTTAGGCTCATCAGGTTGCTATTTTTGAGGACGTTGAACCGCTTCCCCATACTGCCGACACTGTGGTGACTATATCTAGAGAGGAGTATCAGTGCCTTATGTCAAATTGGGCTTCATCCTCTACTGCTATGCTCGCTCAGACAGCTACTTGTTTTGCATTTTCTCGTTCTTCAAATCCTTGGGCCATTGATTCTGGTGCTTCTGATCATATGACTGGTACTTCTACTATCTTTTCTAGTTGTCAGTTTGTTGGTACACCATCTCGTGTTACCTTAGCCGATGGTTCAACCACTGAGATTATTGGTTTGGGTTCTGTTTCTGTTACTTCCTCTCTTACTTTGGACTATGTCTTACATGTTATTTGTTTTTCATTTAATCTTATGTCTATTAGTAAGCTTGCAAAGTCTTTAAACTGCTCCGTCACTTTTTCTCCTCATGGTTGTGTGTTTCAGGATCTGAAGATGAGGAAGAAGATTGGTGGGGGTACTGAACATAGTGGCCTATATTACTTTGCTTATGACATATGTCCTATGTCTGCTGCTCTTCAGTCATCACTATCACCATATCAACATTATTATCGTCTAGGTCATTCTTCCAAATTTGAAGCGTCTGGTGCCATCATATAGTAATGTTAAGGATTTACAATGTGAGATCTGTGAGTTTAGCAAATACCATCGAGTGTCTTTTAATCCTAGGGTTGAGCGTCGTGTGTCGCGTCCTTTTCAGTTAGTACATTTGGATATTTAGGGGTCCTATTCATGTTCCTACTATAGCTAGTTTTCAGTATTATGTTATTTTTGTCGATGATTTCTCTCGTGTTACAGACCTTTATCTTATGAAAACAACATCAGAGTTGTCTTCTGTCTTTAAGTCATTTTATTCCGAAATAAAGACTCAGTTTGATACTTGCATTCGTATATTCCGTTCAGATAATGCATGCGAATATTTTCATAATGCTTTTTTTTGCTTTTTTGATGATCATGGGATACTTCACCAGTCTTCTTGGGCTCGGACTCCATAATAAAATGGGGCTACCGAGTGCAAGGTCCGACATTTATCTGAGGTTATACGTGCTATGTTAATACAAATGCAGATCCCTAAGTCTTACTGGAGTGATGCTGTTCTTACAGCCTGTTACTTGATTATCCGTATGCCCTCCATTGCTCTTGGTGGTCAGATACCTCATAAGATTTTATTTTCTAGTCGTCCTCTCCACTCATTACCCCTTCGGGTGTTTAGGTGCACGTGCCATGTTCATGCATGTGATCCTAACCGGGACAAACTTTACCCCTGATTGATCTAGTGTGTCTTTCTCGGTTATTTGCGTACTCAGAAAGGGTATAAGTATTGCTCACCCTCTTTTCGTCGTCACTTTGTGTGTGCTTATGTCACCTTTAATGAGTCATTGTCATTGCCCTTCTTCTCGGGTACACCTGAGTCTAAGTATGTACTTTTTGAGTCTTAGTATATAATTCCTATAGATGTTTTTCCTGTTCCTATGCCACCC
Source organism: Rhododendron griersonianum (assembly GCA_018127125.1). Classification (NCBI taxonomy): domain Eukaryota; kingdom Viridiplantae; phylum Streptophyta; class Magnoliopsida; order Ericales; family Ericaceae; genus Rhododendron; species Rhododendron griersonianum. The sequence goes on from CM030789.1 coordinate 13,264,607, forward strand.
TTGTAGGTATATATTCGTCCACAGAAAGTATTAACAGCCCCACCAATGCTTGTCATCGTGCCTCCTCCATCCTAAGATCCAGTTTCGCCACCACCATTTCCACCTCCACCTCCCCCATCACTTGGTCTTCCTATCGCTCTTTACAAATGTATTCGGTCTTGCACTTCTCATCCTATTGCTCAGTTTGTTTCCTATGATCATTTTTCTCCATCTCTTCGTGCTTTTACTATTTTTGTTTCATTCATTTTTGTTCCTAACACTATTCAGGAGGCCTTATCTGTTTCTGAGTGGCGGATAGCTCTTGAAAGTTTACCATTGGATGTTGGTGGGTATTTACAGTCAAGTATAATTTGGATGGCACGATCGAACAATACAAGGCTTGTCTTGTGGCCAAAGGCTATACCCAAACGTATGGAGTTGATTATGCGGAGACTTTCTCTCCGGTGGCCAGAATTACCTCTGTTCGGGTTCTTATTTCTATGGCGGCCAATCTTGGTTGGCCTTTGTTTCAGCTAGATGTCAAGGATGCATTTCTACACGGTGACTTGTTCGAGGAGGTGTATATGGAGCAACCTCCTGAGTTTGTTGCTCAGGGGGGTTCTTATTTGTTGCTCAAGGGGGTTCTTAGGTGTGTCGCCTCCGCAAAGCCCTCTATGGTCTTAAGCAGTCACCTCGAGCTTGGTTTGACAGGTTAATTTAGTGATGCTGTATTGCAGTTTGGTATGTGTCACTCTCATTCTGATCATTCTATCTTTTCTACTCAATCAGATCGGGGAAAGTAGTGTTGATTGTGTATGTGGATGATATCATTATTATTGGGAATGATCAAAATGGTATTAATGAGATAAAATAATTTTTACAATGTCAATTTTACACCAAAGATTTGGGTAAGTTACGATATTTCTTGGGTATTGAGGTAGCAAGATCCAAGCAAGGGATCAATCTATCCCAAAGAAAGTATACGCTGGGTATTCTAGAGAAGACTGGTTTGTTAAGAGCAATACTTGTGGAGACTCTTATGGATCCAAACGTCAAACTGTGTGTTGATCAGGGGGGAGATATTTTCTCATTCAGACCGTTATCGTCGCTTGGTAGGCAAGTTGAATTATCTCACCAATACACGGCCTGATATCTCATTTACTGTTAGTATGGTAAGTCAGCTCATCTCAGCCCCTCGTCTTCCACATTGGGAAGCTTGTCTTCGTGTTGTGAAGTATCACAAGGCTAATCCTGGACGTGGCCTATTTTATCGTTCAAAATGGTCATTTGCGTGTTGAGGCCTTTACCGATGCTGATTGGGCAGGATCACCATCTGATATACGGTCAACAACTGGGTACTGTACTTTTGTTGGTGGGAATCTAGTTACCTGGAAGAAGAAGAAATAAATTATTGTTGCTTGGTCCAGTGCTGAAGCAGAGTATCGTGCCATGGCTCATACTACATGCGAGGTTGTATGGTTGAGAGCTTTGCTCGAGGAGTTGGGGTTTGGCATACGGTTACATATTCCTATGTATTGTGATAATTAGGCAATAGTACATATCACTTTGAATCTGGTATTTCATGAGAGAACTAAACATATTGAAGTAGATTGTCATATTGTTCGGGAGAAGATAGATAGTGGCATGTTGGTTACCTCTTTCGTGTCTACAGCAGTTCAGTTGACAGATATCTTCACCAAACCGTTATTTAAACCACGTTTCGATTTGTTATGTAACAAGCTGGGATTATGTGATATTTATTCTCCAACTTGAAGGGGAGTGTTATAATAGAGTTTAGACTAAGTCCTACATTGGTTGGTTAGGTTATGTAATTAGTCACCACATAATATTCTCCACATTGGTTGGTTAGGTTATGTAATTAGTCACCACATAATATAAATAAAGCTCTCTTGTGTAGGGTTGGTTAACAGTACCCTAAACACTTTTCTCTCTGATCTCCAGTAACAACCTCCATTGTAGATTGCTATGATTAGCCTTCTAATTGATTTGAACATTAATTATTGCTTTTGAAAACAAAAACCAAGTATGTGATATTAACAAATTAATCAGGAAATCAAGATCATTACATAAAACGGACATATTATAGAAATTTGGGGGAAAGACAATAAAACTGAAAACCAGAAAAGAAAATAAGATTATAGATAAAAGAATCAACCGAATCGGAGTTATATGGAAAAAGTAATCAACGATCTCACACTACAAGAAAATCGGGATCTAGTAACGGTCAAAAGCGTAAATAAAGAACACAAAAAACGTCGCTAAAGGCTATACCAACGGTTCACCAACCATCGCAATATATCCGTCACTGTAGAGTTATAGCGACGGTTTTGACAAGCATTGGTACAGATTATTTTTAGTAACAGTTTCTTTAGCGACGCTTATAACTGTTGCTAAAGACAAATTATTATTATTTTTTGAAAAATCACTGTTTTGGGACATAATGGCCACGTGTCCTCCACGTGGTGCTGACGTGTCACCTGCATGTCGCGTACATGGCACCTGTATGGCAGCGTGCAACAAATTTTGCTCCTCCTGGGAATCGAACCCAGGACCTCGCGTTTTAGCGCGAGCGCGAGAACCAACTGGGCTAGCACAACACTTGTGTAATGTGACATCCCAATTTTTCAGTAAAAAAAAAAAATATTTTGACGCAAATAATTAAATTTTTCATTTTTCTTTTCAAACTTCTTGCTAAAAATATATATATATATATATATGTTGGACTGCTTATTTTTGGCATTAGTTACCCGTATCGCTTAAAATTCTAAGTTGAGTTAAAATTAGGAATTGTTCCCCCACAAGTGACTATTTACCATGGAAGAGAAATGTTGGATTGATTGTCTAATTAGATTAGAAAAGTATCGGTATATACGTGGGCAGTTTACGAAATGAGAATATACAAGAGGTAGGGTTTCATCCTTTCATCATATTAAAAAGAGAGCGTGGCTGCCTTGTGGAGAGAGAGGGAGAGAGAGAGAGAGTCGTTGCAGAGGTTTGTGACGAGAAGAGCAGAAAGGTTAGCAATCTTGTTCCTGTATTCTTTTTCCCCTTCTCTTTTACTCCCCCAGCCGTATATATGGGTATGTATATCGCACATTTTTGTAGCATCAGTGATGAGTTTTGAAGCCCATGTGAACAGGTATAAATTAAGGGTTTAGATCATATGCTGTTAAGGGGTGAGTTGCATGTGCGTACATGTGTGGCAATGGGTTAATAGGATTTGTTGGTGGATAGGTTTCTAGTGCAATTAGTTGTAGGTTAAATATTAAATTACTGTATAGTAGTAAGTTTAAGCATTAGAGTTACAGTTCGAATAGTTGGTCTTTTTAGTGTTAATATGTGTGTACATATTCTTTTAATTCAGATTAGCAGAGAACGTGAGCATTGCATTTGCGATCAATCCTTTCAATCAAGGTGAGTAGTTAAACATGTGATCCCTTCTTTTGGAATCCTCTTGAGCCTATCAATTCTTGACAGTTCGTTATTGGTTGTGACCCGATGATAATTATTCTTATTCGTTGTTCTCATAATTGTTGACAATTGACGTACCATTTGGCATACAAGGTTATTTGAGAATATATGTGATTGATCGAAGCCCTTACTTTTATTGTCGTCGATTCATTGACTCCATAATATTATTGTGACTACCCAACGACACGGGGAATAATCCTGGCCGGTTAGGTGACTCTGGTTCGTCGTTGTTCTTATGTGTTTGGGACCATGGATTATGTTTATATTTGTGAAAGTCCAAGGAAAAGACCCGTGAGATATCGTGGTGACTTTGGCCGCTAGGGAAAAGACTTGTGAAATATCCTGTGACTCTAGTGCTTAATGGATAGGGAAAAGACTTGTGAAATACCCTATGACCCTATTCCGGATCGGCTTAGAGAAAATGTCCCAGGCGCCATCTTGTGGTGATTCTATATACGGTGTTGGATCCAACGGGCGAAGCCCTGAGAAAATATTTGGCATTTGGTACTTGGTAATTGGAAGATATGGTTCCCACCTTGGTTTGGATTTCCATTTATTGCGGTTCATCGTTCTGAGATTATTGAGCAGACCTATTGATATAAAAGGCATGTTATTGTTATCCAAATTGTTCTTGTGAAACAGTGATTCATCTCGTCGATACCTTTTGTGAGCCATTGACTTTGTCGTTCGTTATTTAGTTCGTTGATATGAATTGTTGAACCATCGACCCTCATTATTTGAAACCATTTCTTGGAACCCACAATATCTTTCGTTTAAAAGTATGCCACGTTATATTCTTTACCCTAGCATGCTTAACTACTCACTGAGCTCATCAGTTGACGGATTTATTCCACATTTATTTTCAGGTTAGTGCATGGGGCATTGTAGTGGACTCTGCGGCGTTGTCGGGACTTTGAGTTTGGACCTCTAGGGTGTCTGCATTTTTATTTATTTTCTATTGTCAAACAGCTTCCGGACTTTTATTTATTGGCAGTTCATTGTGGAATTTGGAGATTAAAATATCGGATATTGTGTCATTTGCTTAAGAAAAATATTGGTTTGGTGTCGCACATTTTATTGTAATAAAATGTCCAGTTTTTCTTTTATTTGTTTCAAGTTACTAAAAAATATTTTTAATTAGGCTACGTGTCTCATGATTGCTTCATGGTACACAGCCGGTCATGCTCCCAAATTTGGGGTGTGACATGTAAAATGAAGCACCTGCTAATATTTATACTATATTAACCAGATTTTTCTTAATCCAATTTTTTAGTAACGGTTATTAAAAACCGTCGCAATAGTCCGGTTTATAGTAACGGTTATTGAAAACCGTCGCTATAGTCTAGTTTTTAGTAACAGTTATTAAAAACCGTCGCTATAGTCTTGTAATCTAGTAACGGTTGCATGAAAACCGTCACTATAGTCTTGTTTCTAGTAACATTTTGCAAACCGTCGCTATATATCATCTATACCGACGGTTTTTCCAAGCGTTACTAAAAAAACCGTTGGGAGATCCCAAATTTCTTGTAGTGTCATTCTTTCCAAACACAATCTAGTTTACATCATATAATTTTTTTTGAGAAACGAAAGGGTAAGAAGACTCTTATAAAAGAAAAAAACAGTCAATGTACTTTTTTGGGAAACAGAATTATAAAAGGTGTGTGTGTGTGTGTGTGTGTGTGTATATATATATATTAAAGTTTTGATATATGTACATGAAGTGTGTTGTGGTTTGTATTAAGTGAGGTCATTAGAAGGGCATTATGGTCTTTTCTTATTCTTAGTAGTGTATTGTTTCCTAGTGGAACTTGTATTGTTTCCGAGTGGATCTCAGTTGGGTATAAAGGGGTTTTCCCCTCTCATTTTGTAATCAACGGAAATAGAACTCAAGAATTGGGGAATTCAAGAACACGACTGTTTCTCTCTCTAAATCTTTCTTCTATCTTCATTTCTGAAATGGATTCTGGTTTTCTTCATGGTATCAGAGCTTTCCGACGAGAGTCCTGTGATCCTAAGGTGTAGATCTGTGTTATTCTCAACATTTTCTCCGACAACACAATAGTTCTCTTCTTCGTCTTTGTCATGGCTACGGTGACGGTAACCCTACCTCCTTCGAAACTGTTTCTTGTATCGAATTTTCACTCGTTTGTCAACATTAAGTTGGATAGCACAAATTACTTGTTATAGAGGATCCAAGTTGAGAACGTGATGCAAGCAAATGGATTTTATGAGTACTTAGAAGGATCTGTTGCATGTCCCTCTCTACAAATTAGGTCAGATGATGGAAACTTAATTCCGAATCCTGCATTTACTCTGTGGAAACTCATAGACACACATCTTCTCTCATGCTTGACAGCATCACTCTCTCCAACTACCTTGCCTTATATTTTAGGGTTACACCACTCACATGAGGTTTGGGAATCTTTATCTAATCGGTACAATACTCTTTCGAAGAGTAATGTTCAAGAGTACAAAGGCAAATTGTATACCATTACCAAAACATCCACCATGGAACATTACATTGATACAATCAAGGAATATGCTCAAAAACTAGCAGCAGCAGGAAGTCCAGTTGAAGATGATGATCTCATTTTTCACACTCTTAGAGGACTACCTTCTGTTTTCAATGGTTTCAAGACTATGATTAGAGCCCTACAGCAACAAGGTCATGGTATATCCTTTAATGCAGTTGTCACAATGCTTCATGGAGAGGATGCTCAACTTCTTCAGGAATCCCCCCCAGTTAGTGACACTGGAACTGTTCTAGTTGCTACGTAACATCATGGAAAGATGCCAGCTAGTTCTATGCCTCCCTCTTTGCCTACTCAACCTTTAAGTGTAACATCCTCTTCTTCCTATAATGATTTGACTCAGACATTTGGTTAGCTAGGGATTTCTCCACAGTATGGGTCTATTCAGAGTGTTGGTTTACCACAGCAACCTAGTATTGCAAATGTTTTTGGACCAACTCAGACCCTACATACTCAGTTTTCTGGATCTATTGGACAACCGGTCATGACTCAGCCACACATGCCTTATTCTTCTATGCCTCCTCAATTCTTTCAACAAACATTCAGAGGATTTGCTAGAGGAAGAGGTAGAGGTCCACGTTTGCCATGTGATATCTATGGTAGAAGCAATCATACAACCAACTATTGTTACTACAGACCTCCTTCTCCATCTTTCTTTCCTAAGTCACCATGGGGGCCACATGTTCAAACCTCACCACAAAATTCTCCTTGGATGTCTCACTCAGCACCTTGGATGAATCCTTATCCATATACCTATCCCACTGGCTTGCCTATGTATCAACCTTCAATTCCTCAATCACCATCTATGATTTCTTCTCAGACCACTAGACCAAATGTGACAACACCACAACCAGCTTTTCCTGGTTTTACTGAAACATGTTCTGTCCCCTACATGGACCAGTTTTCTGGAGTACCCTACATGGATCAGTTTTCTGGATATTACCCAGGCAATAGTACACTACCAAATGCTTTTCCAGTCAACAATAGAGGTTCACAGTATCCTACTTCTGCACCTGCCTGTTCGTCAGTTGCAAGCACTTCAAATTCTTCCTCCCAGCCATGGTATTTTGATAGTGGGGCTACCAATCACATCACCAACAATTTGCAGAATTTGACTAATCCCCAACCTGCACATGTGATTGATGGTATACTGGTGGGCAATGGATCTCATCTTCAGGTTTCCCACACTGGCAAAGGTTTGTTACCAACTCCTTCAAAACAGTTTAAGCTTTCTCATGTCCTACACACACTTCAAATCACACATAATCTCATTTCTGTTCATCAATTTGCTAAAGATAACCAATGTTCTTTAATATTTGATTCTTCTGGACTTGAAATCCAAGACAAGAATACTCACAGAGTCTTGTACAAGGGACCATGTCACAGGGGACTGTACCCCATTCTGACCTCCTCTGATCTCTCTACTGGTACCAACTATTCTACTGCTCTTGCAAACATCTCTTCTTCTAGTAGTATGTTGTGGCACCAAAAACTTGGCCACCCTAGTCTTCCTCTGTTTCAGGTTTTAATAAAACAGCTTGGTTTGCCTGTAACTAAGCCTCATTTGCTTCATTGTACTTGTTGCAACATGGCCAAGAGCCATAAACTCCAGTTTCCAAATTCTGTAACTAGTACTTCTGCTCCTTTTCAACTTGTACACATGGATGTGTGGGGTCCTTCCCCTATACCTTCTCATAAAGGTTTTAGATACTACTTGTTGCTTGTGGATGATTTTTCTAGATACACATGGTTGTTTCCTCTTCATTATAAGTCTGAGGTAAAACAAGTAATAGCCCAGTTTAAAGCCTATGTGTCCACTCAATTTCACACCACTATTCAGACAATGAGAAGTGATAATGGGGGTGAATTCATTAATCATTTCCTTTTTAATCTTTTTCTCAATAATGGCATGTTACATCAAACCTCATGTCCTCACACACCAGAGCAAAATGGATTGGCTGAGAGAAAACATAGACATCTCATTGAAACAACTGTCACACTTCTTTTACAATCTCATTTACCCACTAGTTTCTGGCTAGAAGCTCTTACCACAGCTGTTTTCCTTGCCAATCGATTACCTTGCCAATCGATTACCACATACTAGTCTTAAATTTCAAGTCCCATATTCTGTGTTGTTCAAAACTTCACCTGATTATATGTCACTCAAACCTTTTGGTTGTCTATGCTACCCTTGGTTAAAGCCCTATGCAGAACATAGATTGACTCCTAAATCTTTACCTTGTGTTTTTTTGGGATATTGTGCTCATACAAAAGGTTATAAGTGCTATGAACCCTCTACCAAAAGATTCTATATTTCTAGACATGTCAAGTTTGTGGAAACAGAATTCCCATATATTGGCTTGATACATTCTGTTGTTCCATCTGACTCTTCTTCTCCTACCTCATTTAGTTTACCTCTTACCACTTTTGAGAATCTTACAGTGACAGTACCCTGTACCTCTTCTTTTGTTCCTTCAGTTTCTCCTCCATCTTCTGTTATTCTTCCTGCTGATCCTATTTCTTCTTCTTCACTTCACCATGATAATTCTCCTGTTTCCTCTTCTGATTTTGTCTCTTCAAATCCAATTCTTGACACTTCTGCTCCTACCAATTGTCCTCATTCTTCTCTTTCTTTATCTTCTGACACTTTTGTTTCTCATCTACCTGTCTCTACTTTTGTGTCTCCTGCTACTCTTTCTTCTAATTTAGCTCCTCTTTCTACGACTCATTCCATGGTTACTAGGTCTAAGCATGGCATAGTTAAACCTAATCCTAAATATGTGTTGAATGTTGTTGGTTCTAACATTACTTTGCCAGAAAGGGAACCTGTTCATTACTCTGAAGTAAGTAATCATGCAGTGTGGCAACAGGACATGAATGATGAGTATCAAGCCTTGGTCAAACAAGGCACATGGACTCTTGTACCTCCACCCTTAGAATCTCATGTCATTGGATGTCAGTGGATCTATAAAATTAAATGTCACTCTGATGGGAGTGTAGCAAGATACAAGGCTCGTTTAGTTGCAAATGGGAACTAACAAACTGAGGGTGAAGATTTTACAAACACATTTAGCCTTGTCATCAAGCAACCTACAGTAAGGGTAGTTTTAAGCCTGGCAGTGCATCATGCTTGGCCCATCAAGCAATTGGATGTTTCAAATGCTTTCCTACATGGCATTATTGATGAAGATGTGTATATGCGACAACCCTTGGGATATAAAGATCCAGCCCATCCATCTTTTGTGTGCAAACTTTCCAAAGCTCTTTATGGTCTCAGACAAGCACCAAGGGCATGGTTTTCTGTCTTTTCTGGTTTCCTCATTCAACAAGGTTTTACTCAGAGTAAGTCTGATTCCTCTTTGTTTATCAAGAACACTGATACTGAAATTACTTGGTATTGATATATGTGGATGATATTCTGATCACTGGCAGTAGTTCATCTTCTATCACTAATTTGATTACTATTTTGAGCTCCAAGTTTGCTATGAAGGACCTTGGTTGTCTGAGTTAATTTCTGGGTCTTGAAGTCTTGTATCATGGCTCTTCTATCATTCTTTCACAAACTAAGTATGCATCTGATTTACTAGTCAAGGCTGGTATGCAAGAGTGTAAACCAAGCTTATCTCCTTCTTCTGCTAAGCCTGCACAGTTTACTCATGATCCTGATTTCCTTGATGTTTAGTGGTTTAGAACCATAGTGGGGTCCCTTCAATATCTTACTCTTACTAAACCAGAGATTGCATTTGCTGTTAACCTGGCTTGTCAGCACATGTATAGCCCAAAATATAGTCACTTTGTGGCTGTAAAACGTATCCTCAGGTATATCAAAGGAAGCATTAATCAAGGCCTTATATTTTCTCCTGGCCCCTTGCATCTAACTGCCTATTCAGATGCAGATTGGGCTGGAAGTCCCTTGGATAGAAGATCTACAACAGGTTTCTGTGTTTTTCTTGGTCCTAATCTTGTATCATGGTGTGCTAAGAAGCAGCACACAGTTGCCAGATCTTCCACATAGGCTGAATATAGGTCTCTGGCACACACAGCTGCTGATGTTACATGGTTGCAACAGTTACTAGTTGAGTTACATGTTTCTTCTTCTCAGATTCCTGTCATTTGGTGTGATAATCTATCTGCAATAGCCCTTGCTTCCAATCCCATATTTCATGCTAGGACTAAGCATGTTGAGATTGATTACCATTTTATAAGGGAGAAAGTCTTGGCCAAGCAGATTGTGGTTTAGCATGTGGGTACCTCAGATCAAATCGCAGATGTGTTTACTAAATCCTTGTCAGTAGCTCGTTTTGATTTTCTTAAAGCCAAACTCATGGTTGTTACCACACCCATGAGTTTGCAGGGGAGTATTAAGCGAGGTCATTAGAAGGGCATTATGGTCTTTTCTTATTCTTAGTAGTGTATTGTTTCCTAGTGGAACTTGTATTGTTTCCGAGTGGATCTCAGTTGGGTATAAAGGGGTTTTCCCCTCTCATTTTGTAATCAACGGAAATAGAACTCAAGAATTGGGGAATTCAAGAACACGACTGTTTCTCTCTCTAAATCTTTCTTCTATCTTCATTTCTGAAATGGATTCTGGTTTTCTTCAGTTTGGTGGCTGCTCGCGCGAGTTCATAACTCGACCTGGGCAAAAAAATTAAGGTATAGCAAATAGGGAATTAGTTACTTTACGAGAAAATTCGTTGCTAAAAACAATAATAGGTGACGAAATGTTTTTTTCGTCAGAAGGGTCTTCGGCGTGAAACATTGGGCGATAAAACTTCTCATCGCCTATCCATTTAGCAACGAATTTTGATACTTTAGTGACAAATTTTTTTCGTCGCGAGTTAAGATTTTTGTTGTAGTGTACTCCTAATAACAGTTGCAAAATAATAGGATTGGTTTGTAACACATAACAACCCAGTGCTGCTTTGATTATAAATAATATACAACTTTGTGGTTTATATGAGTAGGTTAGTTTTTCTGCATTCCAATTCACTGCCTTCTTTATCTCAGTATTTTACTCCTCTTAGTCTTCCTTCTCACACCACGTCTCCTTTGCTCTGTTATATCCTCTAATTACTGTAGTGTCATTCTTTATAAATTAGTATATCACAAATATCTTAGCTAGTTCGGTGGTAAGTTGATTTTAGTCCAGGTTTTGAAACCAAGTCAAGTAGAATTCAAACCAACCACTTTGGCCGTTGGTGACAAAGCAATAATTAACATGCATTATAAAGTCTAAAGTAGTAATATAAAGAAACATTTCTATCATTGTTGTTTAATTCTAAAAATACGTAGGGTACCACCCCACAATTTAGCCTTGGACAACTAAATCCCTTGAGCCGGCCATGTTCCAACCCCATGCAGATCGAAGGGGGCCGGTATCCTTCCTAAGCCACAAGCTTTTCTATTCTTTTTTATATCTATTTAATTTCATGGATTTGGTTGATGAATATTACTAAGAATTATGATTTCACCATAAATTCCTATCGCATACATTTTCTCCAATAGGGCCATAGTAAGGGTAATAAAAATTTAAATCTGTGCTCTGGAATGGAACAATTTCTCATATCCCATTTTCTAGAGCTTGTCACTATACAAATTTGTTTTGCTTGTATCATATTCAGGCTCGGCCCTGAGATTTCCGACGCCCTAGGCGGGATTTAAAAATGGGGCCTCTCATTTTTTTACTATATTTATTAGTTGTTCAATATAGGTAACAATCTAGCCTTGTGGTTCATTGGCAAAGTCGTCGTAGCGCTTTTAAGTTCTGAAGGTCGTTGATTTGAAACTCTAAAGAGGTTTTTCAGCAACTTTTTTGTTGTACAGATTCCAAAACTTTGCAATAAAAGATGGAGCTCCCAGGGATTGAACTCAGAACCTTGTGCCCCATATACGCGCGACTTACCACCAACATATAATATTTATTATATATTATCGTTTTGGGGACCCTATAATTTGACCCAAATCGGGAGGCCCTAGGCAGTCGCCTGGTGGACTTATGCCCAGGGCCGGCCCTGATCATATTTATGGCATGATATTATCCTCATAAGACCCGACATAGCTGAAACTCAAAACATAAAACACTAGCTAGTTTCTGAATATTAAAATACTGTAAAAGTGTACCAATACCTTCACTTTTGGAAAAAGAGTACTCGGGCTTTTTGCCTTCTACTCCATTAAAGTCGCACATATTCTTGTCGTAAATTTGCTTTACCTCAGCTGTAAGAGTATTGATCTCCTTTTTGACAATATCAAGGTCAAGGGAAATATGATCTTGATGTTGACGATGAGGAAAACAAGGGACCAGATGCGCCTTGAAAGCTTGAGCTACAAACAGTTCTATGATATTCTCTGCCTCGGATACCACGTCTTTTATCTGCCTCACCAGATTCATCACTTCTGAATGCTCGTTGCGTTTCTTCTCCATAACCTTGAGGAATCCTCTCATATACTTTATCTCTTGCTCAAGAGATTCGAGCTGATGTTTCTCTTTTATGATTGATTCGACCTTGGAGCTCATTATAAGCTCCTTCAAGGTCTCCAGAAAAACATCAACAGCAATGTCACCCATCTCTCTCTCCAACAAGAGCTTGATCAGGTAAAAGGGAGTTAGAGATTAGATAGAGGACGAACAAAATTACAGAAAAGGTCTAGAATTGAGGTTTCCCCTTTTTGTAGCTTGTGATACATGAGAGGCTAAAAGTAAAAGAATGACTTTCCTATCTAACTGTCTCTGCTCGTTGAATGTTAGATTCCCCTAACAGTTATGAGGTGGTGGTATAGCTGGGAAATGGACAACGCAGTGAATGATCATCTGCCACTTCCGTCCAAAGTCAACAAACACTACGGGATGGACGGGGAGTAATCCGATGGGGGTACCGACGAATTGTGGGGCCCACACAAATGATCCAAACCGTTGATTATTTTTTAAATATTTCTTCGAATAACCCTGTAAGGTTTCGGATCAATCAGATAGCAATAAGTGTTTGATCCAACATTTGTGTTTTGTTTTAGAGTTTAGAATCTTGAATTCTGAACGAAACATTCCACATGTGGATCATGCACCAGTGGGATGAGGAGGGAGAGGGGGGAGGTTAGAGAGAAGGCCATGGAGAGAGAGAGGGGGTCATGCAGTCTCCCTCTCTCTTTGGTAATGGAAGTAATGGACCGATGGTTGGGAGTATCACACGAAAGTAACAGTGGTTATGGACAAACACTATTAGGTATTCCGACAGTACCATGTAGCACTATCCACTTGGTACTCGCGACAAATTGATGATTAATTGTAACCTACGGAGTATATATTTTACTAGTCACCTCTTGTATTCTTACTTCCCAACAGATTTGTGTGCCTTCATGTTTTCGATATATTTTCGTCTGTTAGATCAATTAAGAATAATCTTTTTATTTTAAAACCTCACTTGATTGACCAGCAAAAAAATAAACCACAAAACTGATGGTCGTGGGGGTTGATGGGAAATTCATGGTCAACGCGTGCTTTATTTTAAAGACTGGTAGTTTCAGCCCAATTGTTCATGGCGGTCCCATTTGGGGGGCGGACTCTTTTTGTTGAGAGAGAGAGAGAGAGAGAGAGAGGGGAATATCTCACTTGTGCACACACTTAACTGAGAGAGATATTTACAGAAAAACTTGGGGAGGGAGAGGGAGAGGGAGCGAGAAATCATTTGATTGGTCCTTTGGAAAACAGAGGTGCTATTGGTACAGATATAATATCTGTACCAGTACGTACAAATCTCTTTTTGGTCTCGTTTTAAGTCTTAAAAAAATGATCGGAATCGCTAATTTTGTTTAAAATAATTTGTTTACGGCTCTTACAAAAAATAAGCTCAATCCGGTATCGGTTAAGGAGTCTACAAAACGTTCAACTTTGTTTCCGAATTCAAGTCTTAATTCTAAAGCAAAGTTTGGATGTTTTGTAAATGCTCTTACCAACACTGGATTGAGTTTATTTTTTGTATGGACCATAAATAAAGTATTTTAAACAATATGAGCGGATCCGATCATCTTTTTGATATCCAAAATGGGCCAGAAAAGGGATTTATACACACTAGTACATATATAAAATCTGTACCTTTTGACTTTCTGTTTGGAAAACTCGAGCAGAATCACCAGTGACCTGTCCAACGGTTTCTTCAGAAATCCTGAGAATTTTGCTATATTACGTCATTAATCTAGGACTTGCGGTGATGATCCAAGCAAAACTAATTAAGTATACTTCTAATAAAAAGATGAAAACTAAAAAGGCAAGGGTCCCTTTCTATTATAATCACACTCTCTCTTTTATCTTTTTGTTGTGATGCAAATTTACAAGGTTATCCATCTAACAAACCAAGTATGAAAGAATATTAGTATAAATGAAATGTTAATTTTGTAAATTCACGTTACAAGAAAGCAAAAGAGAGAGTGTTTTATATAAAAAAAAAAGGAGAGCGTAAACATCGATTACAAAAGCAAAACTAATTAAAGATGGTACTTCAAAAGGTTCTTTTTTCCTTCTTTTTGTTTTTGTCTTTGACCCATTTAGTCCTTTACCTTCACCTTATTTTTGGAACACCTTGTGTGTAGATTACTATAATAAAGTTATATTGACACCAAAAAAAAATGCTTAGTTCTTAAAATTCATATATCTCTTCCCCAATCAAGACTCTAATACGATTTGTTGCTTATATATCTTCTCAATTGTGCACAATATTCCCCGTCCGAAACCATGGGATAAGGCCATAAGATCCATTTGATGGTATCGTTGTCGATAAAGATAATCCATTTGACGATAAAAAAGACTCATCCCTGCTATCTTGTCCTCACGCTAACAAAGTTGTCTATAATCTTTGCATTACTGACCACGTTTATAATACCTAAATTTTATTGATCCTCAAAATTGTGTTTGGCCGTTGAACAAATAACCTAAAATTATACTTAGGAATTGTGATTATTAGGAAAAAGAAAGAAATGCCTGAGAGTAGAATTCTTTGGTTTCTTTCCAAATAACAGGGCCAGTGTGCGTACGGGCTTCTCCTTGCGAGGTTCATGAAACTTCGATAGGTTTTACCGTTTTAGGTGGGTATTAATTATCAAAACTTCGATAGGACCAAATATAGAACTCGTCCTCATTTGTAAAGGCCCGTTATCAAACGGCCCACGTGGACCGAAATTCTCAAGAAAAGAATAAAAGAAAAGAAACTGACGATGCATTCAGAAGTATCAATGGAATTGATACTTGAAGGAACAAACTTCGATAACCAAAAATCCGCATTATTTCATACCATTAACCAAAAAAGAAAAAAATTGGCAAAAAAAAAGTTTGATATGTAGAAACGTTGGATTCAACCCAAAAGTTTTAGACTCGGTGGACGAGAGGTTGCAACATTAGATTAAGTGATCATTCATTTCCACGTGGAGTTGCTTTTGATTAGGGGTGACAAATTAAACCCAAACCCACCTATTAAAAAATAGACCCAACCCAACCAATTTATTAATTGGGTTAGAATGGGTCAAAACCCATATAACCCATTTATTATTAGGGTTGGGTTTTAATTGGGTTTCAATTGGGTCAACTTAAATGCCCAATGGGTCATGAACATTACCCAACAAAAAATAGAACTTCCACAGAAATGAAAAAAACAAAAGTAAACATGTTACAAGAAGCGAACCTTTTTCTTGGTAAAATGGGGAACTGGTGACTCGGTTTGAACGGTTTCATGTTACGAATTCCAGTTACAGTACAAGCCGAGTGGAGCCGAGTTTTGTAGTGAACTCGTACACTAAACGAACCAAAAATTCGAACTCAAACTTCATTTGTTTGTAAACGAGCCGAGCTTATACAAAACAAGCCGAGAATTTAGAGTGTTGAGCTCGACTCAATTACTAAACGATTCCGATTATGAGTTGTATTTTGAAATTATGTCAGTAGACTTTCTCTGTAATGAAGCATCGACTTTATCAATTTCACCATTTTCACAACAAACGAAAAAAGAAAAACAGGGGCACACAAAGCAAAAGAGAAAAAGGATGGACGAAAAGCGGATATCATCATCGTCACCGGCTACAATTCACTTTTGATTCCCGTTCGACTAAATAAGTTAATTGGCTTATTTTTTTGTTTTTATTCAATTTTTTTTTTGTATTTGTTAGTTTTTCGTTAATTTTTTGGGGATTATTGCATCGTCATGACGAAAAAATCTAAAAAGTAAAAAATTATGAGCGAAATCATTTTTAATCATTTTTAGTTTTAATTGGGTTAATGGGTGGGTTGGGTTTGATTTTAAATAAATGGGTTGGGTTGGGTTTGAGTAATTGGACTCCTAACTAATTGGGTCTAAATGGGTTAATGACCCATTAAAGACCCAACCCACTTATAACTTACCCAATTTAGCCTAAACCCGTCCATTTGACACCCCTACTTTTGATGTTTGACACCTGCAGTCTCTTTTTAATGGTGCTGTAATTTTTTTGAATCAATCATCGTGGTGTGTGAACTGTGAATTGTTAGGTTTGTATCTCGGATTTAGCATAAGATTGTTCTCTAAAGCTGTTCAAAAAAGATTGTTCTCTAAACATGATATTCTCTAAACATGATATTGTTTCCTTGCTCCTATTAGTCTTATAATAATTTCAAGATTAATGAATTTTTTTCTTGCCATTCAAAAAAAAAAAGAAGTAACCATGAATTGTTAAAAATGTAGGATGAATTATGCCCCGCACCCTCTTATACTAATACGAGTACTAAGTGAAGTGGTCATAATACGATATCAAGTAATCGCTCATCTTATATCTACCCAATGAGACTCATACACTTTGTTTGGTTCTCCTCTCAGAAATAATCTTTTCTGTTTCGTCATCGGTATTTTTTCTTCTGTAGTGATTTTTTGTTAATTTTTTAAAACTTATTTTATACTTTTTGGATGTACATAGCGTACCTCTATTCAAAAAGTAAAAGAGTTTGTCAAAATGCTAAAAAAATTTACTAAAGACAGAAAAATACGCAAATTTATAAGAAAATTTATTTCAAAATTGCAAACCAAACACAGTGCAACTGAAATTTTTTTTTCTTCAAAAAAGAAGATTGGAAGTTAGTTTGCATGCTTATCCATACTATATATTAAAAAAAATGTAGTTACCTAAAATAAAAAAAACTCTCTCCTCATTTTCTTTTTTAACACGGGAAGAAACTTCTCTCCTTTACTCTCTCTCTTACATGAAATTTTCTCATATTTTTATTTATTGTTTCAACTTTTTACAAAATATAAAATCTATACTTTATTTTGCTTGAAAAAGAAACTAAGTATCATCAATAACATAACAAAATATATATTTTATTTTACTGATGCACAAGACAACAGTGGTTAACGACCAAAATGAGTCCCTTTTTCAAAAGAAATGATTTGAAGTATTTTCAAACTAGTAGTACGGAGTTAATAATTATCAAAACCAATACCAAAAAAAAAAAAATGCTCCAAAGGAGTCGCAAGATCGATCAGAGAAAATCAGAGACAAAATTTCTAGTCATTCAAAGCTTCCACTGTTGACCTTAAATTGAAAACCACTGTCCAATTAAATGCAGCCTTTTTCAGTCACATTTTCATGTTTTTAAACTTCATGGCCCTCCATTTTAAAGGAGGTAAATCTCATAACCCAATTACAAGAGACTAGTGAGGAAGGAAAGCTACAAATTGATTGAAACCCCAATGACCTAACAGGAATCATGTTTGGCTGGTGTGAACCCAAGATTTAAATCAGCATGGAAACCAGTTATTGACAAAATCAGGTTGAGATTAGCTTCATGGAAAAGATGACAATACAAGCAAGGTTTCTTTTGGGTAGTTCTGAGCTCCAAAAGGAAAATCAATATGATTAGCTAGTCAAAAATCACTCAATAGCAAAAGTGGAGGTCTTGGAAATAGAAGTAGTATCAGGGAAGTGAACGGGGGCTTGTTATTGGACCGTCATATCATTTTTCGAGCGGCTTGTATTTCTACAATCAAAAAAGAAACCCCATCACTTTTTTATAATAAAGTAAACAAGCAGACAAACAAATCGGGATGGAGAGATTACCACAATGAACATGATACCCTCTTCTGTCGTTTCGATGAGTTCTTCTGTCATTTTTCCATGTTGTTCTCCTTCCAACTTGATCCATTCTTCCAACTGCTTAGTCCGTGCTTCCATGGACTATCGCTTCTGTTCAAAGTAGTGAACCGCATAACACAATATGTGAGGCTCTGTTTTTGGACCTTGAAATAATCTTTCGAGCGACTTGTCTTTTTCCTACAACCAAAACAGAAATCCCTTACTTGTTTATAATAAAGTAAACAAGCAGACTAACGAATAGGGATGGAGAGATTACCTTAATGAACATATCCCTCCCCTCTGTCATTTTGTGGAGGACTTCTTTCTTTTTTTTACATCTTTCTACTCCCAACCTGATCGCTTCCTCCAACTGCTCAGCCTGTGCTTTCATGGACGGTATCTCCTGTTCAAAGGAGTGAACCGCATAACACAATATGTGGGTCATACCATATCCCAGCTACCTAACAAAAGCAGTTACCATTGTAGAAATGTTTGCTTGTTCCATCAGTGTGTGGGAGCACTATGTAGACACCGCCTCGTGTTACTATTGGATTATTGAATATGTACTAGAAAGAAACTGGACATTTTTAACAATGGGGCGTGTGCATTGTCTTTTTTGTGTGTGTGTGGTAAATACCTCATTTTATACGAAAACCACCATACATAAAAGTTTTGCAACTCACACCACCTCTTGAAAAAACACAACAAGCAAAAAAAAAACCTACCAGAAGCTAGGAGCAAAACCAAACAAATGTTGGGGACAGCGGAAGTATGAATGGATTTGCCCAACAAACTATAAATATAATTGAATGATTTTTGCAGAGAATATGAGAGAATTTTACTAACACAAAGTGTTTACAATGATCTATGAATTATACAAAGCTGCTGCTCTTGTATTTGCTTCTAAACTTCTATGATCTTGTTTTCTTATATCCATATACATCCTTTACAACATTACATAACGCATCTATTTATAGACTACAATTCAAAGCCTTAATCACTAAGTAATTTGATTGGTCGGAGTTCATAGAAGTTTCCTCCAGTCAACAATGGTTGCACATGTTTAACACATGGTAGCAGAAAACTTCAGGTAAGGTTCTTCTTCTAGCTGTTTCTTACAGCTTCTTGGTTCTTCTTTTAGAATCAAGAACCTTCTACTATATTCTCAAATTACAAATTACTTTTTGACACTCCTCCTTAATTTGTAATTTGCATGCTTTTCAGAAATTGTGAAATTTTTTCTTCTCCGACAGCTTTTGTCATGATGTCTGCAATTTGTTCTTTAGTGTTTATAAACTCCAGCTGAATCTCTTCCTTTTGTATTAAGTCTCTTATAAAATGATGATGGAGCTCAATATGTTTTGTGGAGGGCGTGGTCCGGCGGAGGGACCAGGACGGTGGCCACGTTGCACCAATTAGCCGGACCAGTGAATCTACTACCCATGGGTCGGCTGTTTGGGTCGGTAGCCGATCCAAATCCGGCCGGGCCTGGTTAAGGTGACCGAAGTGTCGATCCATGGAAGGGAACGGTTTGGTTCGGCGTATGTATTAATTAGTATGACCCGGCTCGGCGGTTCTCCGCCGAACTGGTTGGTGGGTACCACGTTGAAGTGAACAATGCCGTACCAAGCGGTCCGGCAGAACCTGTGCTCACCGAGCCTCCTGTCCCCTAACTTGGAGAGAAAGTTAGGAAGAGTTGGGCAGGGGGAGGCAACCTCTCGTCTTATCCAATCCCTTATATTCAGGAGCAGAGTATAGGAGTTTACCTCCAGAATAAGGTACGTTGATAATACTCTCTCGAAACCTAAACTATACCTCAACATCTCCTCTCCTGTTTACTGACTAGAGCGTCGGAGTGCCTGCCCCGGACACCACGCTCCGGGTTTGGGCACTAACGCGGTTGTTTCGTGCGCAGGTCTAGTCCGTCCAAGCCACAAGGTCTAACCGGAGAAAGCCAGCCACCACAATTGGCGACTCTGCTGGGGACAAGATTAACACACACATCTTGTGGTGAAGCTTTCTCTCCGTTCTTTCCATTCCCAGTTCAGAATGACAACCCCGGACGGACGACCTCTCGGTCTTGATAACTTCAATCAAAACCTGGGCCACCACTCCTCTCAGCGGACGGTGGTAGGACGGGATGGCATTCCCATTGGGGGTCCCGGCGACCCCACGGTGGCGGGTTCGAACATCCCTGCTCTTACCAACCAGGGTACAGGAGCGGCGGCGTTCCACATAGATGGAGTGCACCGCACTGCAACAAGTCTCACAGTTCCTCCTCCCCCCCCATCAGTACTCCCGGTGAGCATGGCGGAGGAATTGATGCGACTAAGAACACAAGTACAAGAGATCCAGGCACTTCAGAGCGCCCCACCCGTTTCCAAGTCGCGGGAACGGCGACGTAGGAGGAACGCTGTCCATCTAAACCAAACGACTAACACTGTTAGGGCCTCTACCTTTGCAAGGCTCGGCCCACTGTGTCGCATTGATGCTAGTGGCATTATCCACTTGGATCCAGGACACCGAACCGATGCGTCCGGAAACAATAACGTTCGCCGAGCATTATTTCCCACAACAAGCGCCACAGCATCAAGCGCCCGGTCAAAGTCAAGGGGAAGGCCGGACCAGACTCAAGGACCTCATCGGCTCGGCGACGTAAGAGATAACGCTGGAAATCCTCTTGATCACCCTTTTGGGTCACAAGGTCACCAGGATAATCAGAGAGCAGACAGGTCTGAGGGGCGGCGGTACGAAGAGGAGGAAAGGGAAACAAGCACTCGGCACCGTCAGAGGTCGCCGGTCCATTCTACCAGTCGCTCCTACCACCGGCAGTCTGACCAGGAACGCCACCGGCGACTGCCGGGTCGATCTGCCGGACAATCCAGGCTTCAGGAAGAGAATAGCCAGGGGCTGCTACCAGAGGAGAGGTGCGAGATCAGCGCCGGCGGCAGGGGTTTAATAGTGGTAAATACTCGCACTAGTGAGAGAACCACTTACCGGCCCGTCCGGCATCAGGAAGAACCCCCGGCGGTAGGAAACAGGAGGGCCTCGGGGTCAAAGCGCCGAACCCCAGAGCCGAGTATCGGTGGCCGAAGGGCTCGGACCCCACCAATCAATAAAAGGACAAGGGATGATGCTCGAGAGAAGAGCTCCGCCCCTTCAGCAGTAGTCCCGCCGAAGGAAGGGGTAACAGCAACCTCGGCGAAAGGTGTCTCCCCCTTTTCCAAGGCTATAGCGGATGAGCCTCTCCCTCCCCACTTCAAGGTCCCCAAGTTCACCATATACAACGCGAAGTCGGATGCACCGACCCATGTGCAGCAGTTCAAGTCCATGGCTGCGCTCTGCGGATTGAGCGAGGCAATGATGTGCCGAACGTTCTCCCTGAGCCTCCCGGACACTGCCATGCTGTGGTATACACAGCTAAAGCCAGGTTCAATAAACAGCTTCGGCGAACTGGAGCGTTCGTTTACGGCACGGTTTGTGGCAAGTAACCGAAGGCCAAAGACAATAGAAGCCTTAACGGACCTTCGGCGGAAAACCGGCGAGTCCTTGAAGGATTATTCCGAGCGCTTCTACAATGTATACAACATGGTTGAGAGCTGTGATCAAAAAACTGCGGCTACGTCGTTCAAACGTGGACTGGATAGGAATTCTGACCTATCCAAGGAATTGATGCTTCGGCCGCCGAACAATATGACAGAGCTCATGCATACCGTTGCTCGGTATATAGAGCTTGAGGAGTACATCGGTGGATCTGATGTAGCACCAGTCGCCGAGCAGGGTAAAACGGCGGCCAAGGTTCCAAGAAGGAAGGCCCAGGGTTCGGCGGAAACAAAGGAAGCGGGAAGGTATGGGACCGCCCGCCGAGCGATGGGCGGGACCACCTTGCCATCACAACCTACTTCAAGGAGCCAATCTTCCGTATGCTACGAGAATGTGGACGGCTTCCTGGTTTCCAATGGCCAACAGGAGCGGCGGAGAAGTTGGGAACCGCCGATGGCCGGGAACCAAACCAGAGGGTATACTGCTCATTACACAACGAACAAGGGCACTATACGACAGCCTGCCAGCCTTACAAAGTCTACCTTGAAGAATTAGTCCAGCAAGGAAAGATGGATCGGTGGATCGACCGAACCAAGTCACCAAATGCAGGGATCCAGCCGAGAGCTCAAGATCTCGACGGCGTGGTACATTGCATTCACGGACCAATGAGCAAGGCCCAGGCCAACGAGCTCCATGAAAAACTGTACCGCCCTACCCAGCCGGGGGTGATGGTGGTTCAGAATTCATCAAAGCGGAAGATGGACGCTCGTAGCACGTGGGAGATCAGGTTCACCGAGCAAGATTTGGAGGGGTTGTCTTTTCCCCACAATGATGCTCTGGTCCTCTCTTTACAATTTCAGCGGAAACTTGTCCGGAGAATATTGGTCGATCAGGGAAGCTCGGCGGAGATCCTATTTTATTCAGCATTCAAGGCTCTTGGCCTCTCAAAGGATCAATTGACCCCGGTGGAAGCCCCCTTGATTGGTTTTACTGGGATTCCGGTCTACCCGCTCGGCAAGATCATTCTCCCGGTATACGCTGGTTTGGTGAAATTAGATATGGAATTCATCGTGGTCAGCTCGCCGAGCCCATACAACGCAATCCTGGGAAGAAACTGGTTGCACGGCATGAGGGCTGTGGCATCCACGCTGCATCAATGTGTTAGATTCATTGGAGAATCTGGGAGACAGGAGACCATCAAGGGGGACCAGGTGGCCTCAAAAAGGTGTTTCGTCAACTCTGTCCGCGGAAAGGGCCAAGCAAAGGAGGTACAAAGTATAGAGGTACCTGAGTTACTAGATGAGGCCACCACCGAAGAGAAAACGAGAGAGGCACTGCAAGGGCCTGAAGAGATTGGAAGACCGGCGAGCGACAGGGCCGTGGAAGACTTGGTTCGAATTGCGGTCAACGAAGATGGGACCCGTTCTTTTCTCATTGGCTCGGCTCTTGATGAGGTCGAGAAAACACAGATGGTCGAGTTCCTCAAAGAGAACATGGAAGTCTTTGCTTGGACTCCATATGAAATGCCGGGCGTTAGTCCCGACGTGATAAAACATTCTTTGAATGTTGATCCGGCTAGGAGGCCCGTGGTGCAGAAGCCTCGGCGATCCTCGGCCCTACATGCCGACGCAGTTAATGAAGAGGTAGAACGCCTCCTTGACGCCGGGGCTATTCGAGAGGTCCAATATCCAACATGGCTGGCAAATCCGGTGGTGGTCCGGAAGAAGAACGGCAAGTGGCGCGTCTGTGTCGATTTCACCGATCTGAACGACGCATGCCCAAAGGACTGTTTTCCTTGCCCTTGGATCAATCAGTTGGTAGATGCTACCGCTGGGTATGCTCGGCTGAGTTTTATGGACGCTTACAGGGGATACCATCAAATTGCTATGGATGAAGAGGATCAGGAAAAGACGGCGTTCATCACTCCCAGTGGCACTTACTGTTACCTGGTGATGCCGTTCGGCTTAAAGAACGCCGGGGCTACATTCCAGCGTATGGTAGCTCTATTGTTCAAAGGGATCCTCGGCAGGATAATGGAGGCATACATTGACGACATGGTCGCCAAAAGTAAGGAAGCAGGCGATCATCTTCTCCACCTCGGCGAGATTTTTGGTGTTCTCAAGAGGTTCGGTTTGAAGCTGAATGCTGAAAAATGTGCATTCGGCGTTGGTTCTGGCAAATTCCTTGGACATTTGGTTACTCGCAAAGGAATTGAGGCCGACCCAAGTCAGATCAAAGCCATACAAGAAATCAGGGCTCCGGCCACGGTGAGGGAGGTTCAGCGCCTCGCTGGCATGGCTGCCGCCCTTAATCGCTTCATCAGCAAGTCTTCGGATATCTGCCGACCTTTCTTTCAATCAATAAAATGCAACAGCCGAAGGAGCTTCGTATGGACGCCGGACTGTGATGATGCTCTCGCCGAACTAAAGAGATGTCTATCTCAAGCTCCTTTGCTGGTTGTGCCAAAGGAAGGGGACGAGCTTCACCTCTACCTTGCAGTTTCCGAGCATGCCGTTAGCGCTGTCTTGGTTCGGCAGGAGACCTCAAAAGGTGTAACGGGCACGGACCAGAAGCCAGTCTACTACATTAGCAAGGCGCTTCTCCCCGCCGAGACCCGCTACCTCCCGATAGAAAAACTGGCTTTGGCACTGGTAATGGCGAAGAGGAAGCTTCTGCCATACTTCCAGAGCTTTACCATTGTGGTCGTTACCGAGTACCCTTTGAGGGCGGTGTTACGCAAGGCAGATCTTTCTAACAGATTGTGCAAATGGTCCCTGGAGTTGGCAAACTTTGATATCCGTTACCAGGCCAGAACGGCAATCAAAAGTCAGGTGTTGGCCGATTTTGTCGCCGAGTTCTCCCCTGGGGTGGAAGACGGCAGAAGCAGTGGAGAGGACCTGGCCAGAGAGTCCACCGGGCCTGCCCCTGGACCTCGGTCGGGCCATCCGGCTCACGACGAATATATAACGAAGCGGCCCATCCCTTCACGCCGAGCGAGCTTGTTCACCGGGCACGCTTGGAGACTCCATGTAGACGGAGCATCTAATAACCGAGGGGCTGGGGCCGGAATTGTTCTAGTGTCACCGAGCGGAACCTTGCACGAGCATTCGTTGAGCATTGGGTTTCCGGCAACCAATAACGAGGCGGAGTATGAAGCCCTCATTGTCGGGCTCAAGTTAGCTCGGCATATGGGTGCTGAAGAGGTTCAGGTTTATAGCGATTCACAGCTCGTGGTTAATCAGCTCAACGATGATTACGAAGCTAAGGATCCACGCATGAACAAATACGTGAGCCAAGTTGTTGCCCTTGCTGGTTCATTCAAAAACGTATTTTTTGATCATGTGGGGCGAGATCTCAATTCTCATGCTGATGCTCTTGCCGGACTAGGAGCCGTATGTGCCGATCAGGGAGGGGAAAGAACGATAGTCCTCGGCGAAGTCCCATCACCGAGCTTCGAGCCGGAGCCACTGGAGGTGATGGATATCCATCAGACACTGAGCTGGATGGACCCCCTCGTCTCCTATTTGAAGCATGCCGTGCTTCCTACCGACCGCAAGGAAGCCCATAAAATCCATTGTCAATCTGCTTCCTATTTCCTCGATCCCTCCGGCACATTGTACCGCCGATCATACACTGGTCCCGACCTACGCGTGGTGCACGAGCAGGAGGTACCTGGCATCCTCGAGGAGTTGCACAGTGGAAGTGCTGGTTGTCACACCGGCGGCCGGTCCTTAGCTGACCGTGCCCTCTCCCAGGGTTATTGGTGGAAGAGAATGGTACATACGGCTACAGAGTTTGCCAAGCAATGCAAGTCCTGTCAAAAGCATTCTCCTCTTCTAAACCAGCCGACCCTACCGTTGCAACCGATTTCTAGTCCTTAGCCCTTTGCTCAATGGGGGGTGGACATTATTGGCAAGCTGCTGAAAGCTACTGGCGGCTTTACCCACATCATCACTGCTACGGATTATTATACCAAGTGGGTGGAAGCCAAAGCTCTTATCACGATCACGGCCGCCGATGTGGAGAGCTTCCTTTGGAAGCATATTTTTACAAGGTTCGGCGTACCGTACGCCATTGTGTCAGACAACGGTACCCAATTTGTCGCCGACGCAATTCAGGCCTTATACAAGAGGCGCGGCATACAGATGAAGACAGCTTCCGTCTCCTATCCTCAGGGAAACGGACAGGCCGAAGCTGCCAACAAAGCTATCTCTGCCGGCTTGAAACGCCGACTCAGAAACAAGCGCGGCAAGTGGACGGAAGAGTTACCTGATGTTCTATGGGGCTACCGAACCACTCCACGACGCGGCACTGGTCGTACTCCTTACTCCATGGCGTTCGGCGTCGAGGCCGTACTCCCTGTGGCTGTTACTCGGCCCACGTCTCGAACTGCAACGTTTGACGTTCCAACAAACGATGCAATGCTAGCTGCCGAAGCAGATCGAGCAGATGAGCTTCGAGACAATGCCCACATTAAGTATGCAGCCTATCAGCAGCAGTTGGCTCGGAGTTATAACAAGAATGTGCGGAGCCGCCCCTTCAATGTGGATGATCTTGTCCTTCGGCAGATAGTCCAGAAGAAACATTTGAAGAAATTCATGCCGAAGTGGGAAGGTCCATTCCGGGTGGTTAAGAAGGTTGGTTATGGCTCATATGAACTTGCCGAGATGGATGGTACGGCGATACCGAACCATTGGAACGCACAGCTTCTTCGAAAGTTTTACGCTTAAATTTTCTTTTGGCTTTTCGCCTTGGCTATGTGTTAAGCCTTCAGTTTTTTACACAAGATTTGTTTCAATAAAGACTAGTTTGCTTCTGTTTTTCAAATATTGTTTTGTTAGCCTCGGTGGTATTATATGCTCGGTTTGCCGAGGCACGCTTTTTCAGATTCTGTTCGGCAATAGACTTTGCATGCTGTATCCTGAAGGGGGCATTCCCAGCTTCGGCCGTTCCTTTTGATCCGGCGGAACCAACCTCGGTGGTAGGTTTCCTCCGAATCAGGGGCTGGGTACGGCGAGCTGGGACGGATAAAATTTAGAGTTTATTGTTAAAACCATGTGCATGAAGTGCAATACATGAGTCTTAACACGCATGAAGTGCAAAAAGTGTGAAACATAGAGAGAAACTTGAAAACTTTCATCATAAATTGGTCCATTACCATTACAAATCAAAAACAGGGGTTCGGCTGAACAAGAGCAGAATCTGGGTTCTCAGCGGGATTGGCCGGCTCGGCAGGACTCAGCGGTTTATCAACTGTCGGATTTGGCTGATCGACGGGGCTTGGAGGCACGTCGGCAGATGGATTGGCCTGTTCGGCAGGAAGCAGGTGCCTCGGCAGATCCACAGGTAGCACCACGGGATTCTCCCTTCGGTGGTCATCCTTGGGGACCTCGGCATAATCTAGGCCAACCTGGAACCCGCTAAGGAATGAGGAGGCATGGGCATCTTCGAACCCTTTCCGCTCTCCATCCCTGAAAGCCTTGGTTACAAGGGCTTCCACCTGCTCCTTGTAGTCCTCACCGGCCTCGTTGTACCCTGCATCGGCGGCCTCCTCCAGCTTGGCCGGCAGCTCGTCCTCCATTCGCTTCATCCCCTCCTTGAGTTGGTCCCGCTCGGCTTCAATCTCCTTGAGCTTCAGCATCAAGCGGTCCCTCTCTTCCAGGCCAGCCTTGGCCTCGGCAATTTGAGCCTCCAACGCCTCGATTTGGTCGTTGGCTTCCTTCACCTGCTTCCTCACTGCCTGAAGGTCCCCCTTTTGGGTCTTCCGAGCAGCAAGGAGGACCTCCATGTCGTTGAAAGCTTTATTGGCACATTGCCCGGCCTGCCAAAGGAGAAGCAAGAGTTAGCATTTGAAAAGGGATGTTCAACTTTGAAATATTAGGTTGGGAATCCATACCTTGGCTAGGTAGAGGCACAGTTCGGCCATGTTGTCAGCTTTGCCTGATGGCAGCTTCTCCGTGTCCTTTGGGAGGGCCAGGCCTTGTAGAAGGGTCATGGCCAGATGGGGGATCTCCCCCAGGCTGTCGCCGGTGGAGATCACATGCCCATCAGAGCAAACCAGGTTCGGCACGAAGGGCTCCGAGGGTGCACCTTCAAGATGGCCGGCGTTTAGGACCTCCGCATCTTCTTTGGAGACTCTGGCCTTCTTCGTGATCCTGGGGCCCTCCCCCTCGGCGGTTGAGTCTTTTTCTCTTCGGCGAGAGGAGCGAGGTATAACGACAACAGCTTCGGTGGGCTTACCCTGGGGCTCCGGCTTGCTGGTGGGAGCTTGCACCTTCTCCTCCCTGTTTGGCAGCCCGGAGGTAGAGATGTCCTGGGCTAAGTACTGCTGCTGCAGTGCTTGCCCGGCATAAGAAGCAAGATCGACCTTCTTCCTCACCATATTCTCTTTGTTTTTTCTACCGACGTACCCGTGGTAGAAAGGCTTGTAACCGAGGAGGGTCAGCGCGTCTCGATTGGGGCACCGGAGCAGAGCGATCAGGTTCGGCCACTTGCCTGAAATGAGGAGTCCCTTGTTCGGCGCGGAGCAATCTGCAAGAAGAAGAAAATCAGTATGAAGGAGAAAAGTCAACATAGAAGACTATACACAGAGATAGATATCTACCGGGCTTGTCCCCGTGGCCGGGGAACCCTCGCACTCGAGGGATTTTGTAAGGCCTCTCGATCTCTGTACCCCTCCTGGTCGGAAAGGGGTAGTCGAGTTGGGGGTTAATGGGACCCCACTCGAAGTTGCCGGACACCTTGACCAGGACCATCCACCACTTTTCAGAGTCGTAGAGGCGGTCCACCAAGTGGTCGAAGTGTTGGCGGGTGGTGAGGTAGTACTTGTCATACTTGGGGACCCTTGATACCACGTACATCAGCATCAGGTCCCCAAGGGTGAACGGCAGATGGTTGATCTCTGCCAACCTTACCGCCGAACTCAAGATGCGCCAACTGTTGACTGCAACCTGGATCGGTGCAAGGTTGTAGTCTGCCAGAAACCAGCGGAGGAAGGGGTTCATGGGGAACCTTACCCCTCCTTCAATGATGGCATACAGGGGTAGAACGATGAAGTCTTCGCCGAAGGGAATCCGTTCGGTGGTAACCCTTTCGACTAGGACATCATCCGGGATCGCGTACTTGGTCCGGAAATCGTGTGTAAAGCCACCCGGCCCATCGCCGTAGAAGTGACTGTACGGCATGGGTCCAAGACCCGTTGGTAGCGGAGGGAGGAGATCAACGTCCCTCGGCGGTGGAGGTTCGGCACCTCCTGCTGTATCAGAAGTGACCGCCGGATCACCAGCTGACGTCGATGTGCTGGCCTGGGCCCCGGTGGCTAACCGTTCCCTGTTGACCTCTTCCGGGACGGAGCCATGTGTGTCTTCCTCGGCGGGTTTGCCGGGGGAGTCACTCCTCCCATAGAGGATGTCCCTGGAGGACCTGTCGTCAATTTGGAGGGGGACGTGGATGCCGGGGATGATTGGACCACCGGACCGCTGGGCAAAGTTGCTGGAGCTTTCATTGAAGCTCCTGTACCCTCTACCGAGCGCCTGGATGGTCTCTTGGAGGTCTGGGTAAGCTTCAGGATCGATGCTCGGCAAGAGTGAGTTGGGATCCACCATGCTGAAGACCTAAAACAGAATAAGAAATTGAGGGGGTGATGAGAATTCCTACTTCAGCATGGCAACTCATGTGCATCTAGATCCCTGCCGAGGGGGGTCCTTTAAGATCCTCCTCGGCAGAAGACGTGGTTTCTTATGAAGTGTTGAGATTGGCTCGGTGAAGGACCGCCGTTGTTGGCGGACCAGACGGCGTCCCACGGCCGCAGGTGGCCATGGGAGAACGACACTATTCAGTTAGAACAATCTTTGTGCAAATGTGGAGATGTGAGTGGGGGGTTGCACTTTGAGATACATAGAAAGAATCAGAAGGGGCAGCGGAGTTACCTGAGAGAAGCTGGAACTGGATGGCGGCGTGTGGCGGAGCAACGGAGGCGATCGGAGTAGCAGCTGTTGGAGTTGCAGAGCGAAAGAGGCGAGAGCAGAAAAGTGGTATTCTGTCCCGCCTCTCCTCTTATATAGAGGATGGAGTGAACGGGTGGAACCCTAAGCGTCAAAACGCGAGAACCGAAGCGTCGCCGCTCCACCCACTCTCGTCATGCCACGTGGAAAGCCTGCACCGTTTCGTACCGGCGTCGTTTCCCCTTCCACCACGTGGCACCCCACGCCGTTTGGGTTTCCTGATGGACCGTTCGATCTCTGACCCCCAGCAGTCCCATCAACCCTCGGTTGCAGCGGATGCATCATTACCCCAAGTTTCAAGAAGGCTCTTTCACTAGCCCACACTGGACCGGCGGTATTCGCTCGGCACGATTGCCTCAGGACGCCCTCGGTAGCAAGTTTTCCTTATATAGTCAACACCTCCCACCTTTTACAAAGGAGGAAGAAGTTGAGGGGCTAATGTGGAGGGCGTGGTCCGGCGGAGGGACCAGGACGGTGGCCACGTTGCACCAATTAGCCGGACCAGTGAATCTACTACCCATGGGTCGGCTGTTTGGGTCGGTAGCCGATCCAAATCCGGCCGGGCCTGGTTAAGGTGACCGAAGTGTCGATCCATGGAAGGGAACGGTTTGGTTCGGCGTATGTATTAATTAGTATGACCCGGCTCGGCGGTTCTCCGCCGAACTGGTTGGTGGGTACCACGTTGAAGTGAACAATGCCGTACCAAGCGGTCCGGCAGAACCTGTGCTCACCGAGCCTCCTGTCCCCTAACTTGGAGAGAAAGTTAGGAAGAGTTGGGCAGGGGGAGGCAACCTCTCGTCTTATCCAATCCCTTATATTCAGGAGCAGAGTATAGGAGTTTGGATAGGTTCAGGATTGAGATGTCTATCTGGATCCGAGATAGGCGGGCTCATCATACAACGAATAAGTATCCTTGTGGGATTTGGACTCTGTATTCCCTTTGGCTATAAAAGGAGGTATTCACCTCCAGAATAAGGTACGTTGATAATACTCTCTCGAAACCTAAACTATACCTCAACATCTCCTCTCCTGTTTACTGACTAGAGCGTCGGAGTGCCTGCCCCGGACACCACGCTCCGGGTTTGGGCACTAACGCGGTTGTTTCGTGCGCAGGTCTAGTCCGTCCAAGCCACAAGGTCTAACCGGAGAAAGCCAGCCACCACATGTTTTGATCAAGCATGAAAGACTGGAGTCTTGGTCAATGCTATTGTGGACATGCTATAACAATGAATTCTCGTAGGTTCTTTTTGTTTTTGTTCCAATTGAGCTGCTAATATGAGAACCGTCCGTATTGTCTCCATTCTTGCAACTGGCGCAAAAGTTTCATTGAAATCAATCCCGGGCTGTTGAGAATAGCCCTTTGCTACTAGTCTAGCTTGCTTTATGTTTTTGAATAGGGGTAGACCTATGGTACACACCCCTTGGTAAGTCTGTACCGTACGCACCCTCTATATATTTTCTTGGATTTGAGATAATCTAATCTTAACCGTTTAATTTTTTAATTAAAAAAAAGGTGACCTGTCTAACCGGTCATCACTTACTCTATTGTTGAGTTTTTCTCTTTTCTATCTTTAATGGGCTTTCAAATGCGGTCCAATATCAATTTGGGTTGACTAGAAATTGGGATTTTTAGGAATTTTTTTTTTTTACTTTCTAAACTATTAATTTTAAAATTATGAAAACAATAAAATAATTTAAAACTAATTTAAAGAACCAATAAAGTTAGACTGTTCGATATGATCAATTTTTTAGTCCAATTTGACCAACATGACATTATTTAATTTTAATGTCTTCTGATACGTACTTGTCAATAACCGATAATCTTTGATTTTAGTAACAATGTTGAATATCGTAAGACTTGATATCCTAATGGTTTAGATCGATCATCCTAACAAAAAATTCAAAAACAAAACTTAAGTTAAAATTAGTCATACTTTTGACAGTCATACTACCCATTTCACCTGAAAGGTCGAACCCAAATTCTTGTTTTCAGACAGTTGAATAATTAATTTTTTAGTGACCCATAATTTTTTTAGTTAAAATTGGAGGGATTTTGATTTTTTGGATTAAATTTTTTAGAGAGAAATTTTGATTCCTGGTAATAAATTTTTCCTCTCGTTAATTGTTTGTCTTCAATTTGAATCGTCTAAAATACTTTTGGATGGTCGAGATTAGCCTCTGTAAACTTTATTTACAGAACCTCCGTAATTAAAGATTTTCCCAATTTATACATCATTCTTGAGCAATAATCCGACGTAATAATATTTGAATACTAGTAATTCAATCATACTTTTCGACGCAATTATTAAGGGTGCGCTCTACCACTATTTCTTCGACCGCTATTCTTTGAAAACAAAGACGATCTTTTTCGAAATCATACGATACTCCGGCCCCATTGAATTTGCTAATGATAAATGTGATCAAAATGAGAGGGCTACTTTTTAATTTACGACTCAATTTTATTTATTTATTTGATGAATATTGGTGCACGATGTGTCATTGCAATTAAACCTACATGATGAACGATTTAGATCGCCTAAGTACGACCAGTGTAGACTCCACACGTAGTGACTTGACTATCTGGTCCACCGTTTATGTGGAAAAAGTCCAGACCCTTTTTCCTTTTCCTCTAGAACTAGGCGTTTTGGCTGTCTGCTTTAATTTCTTCTTCCCGTTGTTGTGGAGGTCTATGTGGGGAATCATGACCGAAAGAATTAGAAGACGACCGCTGAAAGCAAGTAATCCTTCCGTCTCAATTTACTTGTTATTTTTGGAAGTTCACGTCACTTTTCAATTAATTATATTTTGTAATTTATAGTAATGTTTTAGGTGATTTCGAAAACGTTGAATTATAGAACAAATCGAGATTTATCAAACAAGATCAATATTGGATATAAAATTTATTACTACTTTAAAGATATAACTAGTTTTTTTAATCCAGTTAGAGTAAAACTGGGACAAGTAAATTGGGACGGAGGGAGTACTTCCCAGGCAGCTTATGCCTTGTTTGGATAGCATTTTAAAAAAAAATTCTCTACTAAAAAAATACTCATTACTTATATTTTCAATCATTACTCACCCATATCTCCAATCATTATTCTCATTTCTCTCTATCTCTCTCAAATCATTACCCCTATTTCCAATCATTACTCTCATTTCTCTCTCCACTCATAAGACTAGTCGAAGCTCACAACCCATAAACAGCCATGACTCCCCGGCCTCCAGAAAACACTGACTTGGTGGAGTCAATCATTTTTTTTTTAAGTGGGATGTTCGGGTCAGTTTACGAGCACCTCGACTAATTTCACGATCTTGAAATTAACGATCGGACAAACTCTCTAGTGGCTTCAAGATTTGGAATGTTTTGCCTCTATTGAATTCGAACATGGGACCTCAGAAAGGATAAACACACATTTGATTTTTCATGCTCACTTGACCAGACGGATCCGACCCTTTGGGATTAATGACTCGGAGTCAATCGATTGTGATTGTTTGTTGAAATTGTCAATCTACTTATTTTTATGGTAATAGTCGAGAAACTAGGAGCCATTCAAACTATTTAGTATCCATCATTTATTCATGATTCAAATTGCTGATTTTATAAAGTACTATAACTGAATTGCTCATCCAACAGAACAAGTTTATCCGACATCAACACCCAGAGGCGGCCCTACTTGGAGATTTTAATGGTCAATTGAACACCCAAAAAAAATCTTTTTGCTTAGAATACATGTAAAAGTAGGAAGTCAATGCTATCTTTCGAATTTGCCTTTTGCTTACACTTGGTAAAAAATGTCATATGGATCACAAATGAGTTGTCAATAGCATTATAAAAGAAGTCACAAGATATTGTAAATGCTATGGGACTTGTTGAAATATCTAAGCAATTCACACCAACTTATACTCTTGTTCTACACCATTCGCACCTCCTAGACGATTAACACCCATTAAACTCCTATTGTGCACAATTCACAACCCATTTTGCACACGATTCACACTCTTGCCAATTTCAAGAACCAAATAAAACAAATACATGTTTCCAATTTCAATCATTAATTTTCTAAAACAATAATTTAAGGGATCGATACGGGAAGGTTCGAAAGTACGTAACATGCTTAACCATTCACCTAGGCCAAAAAAATAATGCCACTCGAATCACGCAAAACAATCCTAACCTGAACAAGGCATCATATAGTAATATTATCACCAACTGTATCAAGTATAATATTACCTACGGTAGTTTAAAGCTACCTGAAACTATACTAATCTGAGCCTAAGAATGATTTAAGACTAATCCTACCAAAACCATTATCCAATTTCCATTCCCATTGCTATAACCTTCTGTATGCATTCCACTAGGAACAAAGAATGATCTCTACCGCCAAGTGTTCTCTATGCATTCCACTAGCACACACACACCACGTGCGCGCACCCACAAAACACCACAGCACACTGATCTCTACCGCCAATATTTTCAGTGGAACTAGGCCAATATGCATAGTTAACTCTCTTTGATCAACAGCTTTTGAAACTCGTTTGCGATTGGACAAATGTGCATTATGTATTGTAGGGATTTTTTTTGGTTAGGGATTTCAAAATAACCAATGTGGAGATAGAGATTGTTAAATTTGATTATAGACAAAATAGATAATCAAATGCTGACGTGACACATTTTAATTATTGGTTTTGATTATTACCATTGCGGATGCTCTTAGTCTCTCCCTTAATTAGTCTTCCCATTAGTCTCTCCCCATTACTCTTCCCATTATCCTCTCCCTTAATTAGTTTTGATTATTACCATTGCGGATGCTCTTAGTCTCTCCCTTAATTAGTCTTTCCATTAGTCTCTCCCCATTACTCGTCCCATTAGTCTCTCCCTTAATTAGTCTTTCCATTAGTCTCTCCCTTAATTAGTCTTTCCATTAGTCTCTCCCCACCCCATTAGTCTTCCCAATTTAATAGGAAACGATTGGTAGATTGCAGTAGAATCTAGCTCTATCTTGGTGGATGTCCGTCGCTTCATTGGGAAAAAATGACAAAATCTGATTGAAGAATTTGGAAAAACTCGATCCAACCCTTCAAGTAGGTTGAGTGATAATTCTACGGCAATCGTTGCGTTTTAATATGTAGGAGTATCATGGAGGATGACTCTCTTCGCATTAATATGTTTCAATAATGATTTCCTTCATTATCGATCTTTTGTGCGCAGAACTATTAATTCCCATTTCCCAGCTCTTCCCGTTGGTCTCAATTTGCCCAAGTCTTCCCAATTTACTAGGGAAATATTGGTAGATTGCAATAGAATTAATCCTCTATCTCGGTGGAGAGAGAGAGCATCATAGCTAGCTGACATCTTTACCAAACCTTTGTCAGTTTCCAGATTTCAACAGCTCAAGTCCAAACTCATGGTCTCAGAAGTCAGAACCTCCCATTTGTTTGCGGGAGAGTGTAAAAGATTCTAAGGATGTGGTTTCACCTGATTCCAGCTCTCCAACACAAGTGGACACGTCAACTTCCACTTGGTTACTTAGGAGTTAATTCAATTTTAGTTTCTGTTTACACCCATTTTTGGCCAAAATTAGAAAAAGGATAGAAGAATGGCCTTGGAGGTAGTTTGAGGCCTTGAGAAGTCTTATAAATCGGTCACTTGCAGAATTGGGCCTTTGGAAGAATTTAAAGTGGCCACAATTAGGCCAAATTGAGTTTGAAAATTAATTAGGCCACATTAATATTTGGAGCATGGCCTAATTAGTCAAGGCCCAAATTGATTTTCAGATCTGGGCCCATTTTCAGGCCTTGGCCCAACTAATCAAAGCTCGAACTAGTTTTTCAGGCCTTTTTAGCCCAATAAGGCCAATATTCGTTTTTCAGGTCTGGGCCCAGTTTTTGGATTTATTCAGGCCTAAAACTGACCAAGTCAAGGAGGCCATAAGCTGCTTAGTCATGTTTAGGAAGCAAGCTGCTCACAAGCAGCTCAAAGGCCTAGAATGTTCTTGGTTGACAGATCTGGGTAAGCTGCTCACAAGCAGCTCAAAGGCCTAGAATGTTCTTGCTGGGCAGATCTAGGTAAGCTATTTACAAGCAGCTCAAGGCCTAAGTCTCACTATCCTTCAGCATGAAGCAAGGCTTGGGACACATGGCAGCCATACATGGAGACATCCCAAGCAGCTCACAAGCAGCTTAGGCTTGCACAAGCAGTTGCAAGCTGCTCAAAGGGCCTAGGGATGCTATGTTGCTGCAAATTCCTTTTGCTTTAACTGGTTTTTAGGCAAAAATGAAGCTTTTCAGACCTGCAGCCATTTTCTTGGAGTGGAGAGCAAGGCTTGGGCGAATGGTAGCTTCCTATTGAAGCATTCAGAAGCAGCTCAAGCCAAAGCCTTTACCAAGATGACACTTGGCAGCCATGCATGAAGGCCTGTGGAAGTAGCTCAAGCAGCTCAAGACCTGGAACTGCTGCCTATAAATACCAGTTTTGAAGGCCTTATCAAAGATCCACGACCATCAAGCCCATGGCTTAGCCAAATTAAATTTCAATTATCTTTCAACCATTTTTATCTTTCAGTCCAATCTAGCCCAGCCTATATTTTATTTCCTTGTACCTAAACTTCGTTAAACCGTTAATGAAGTTCATTTACCTTATCGTTCAGTCCTGTTTTCTCTTTCTTTCCATTTTTCACACGGTTAGGAAATACTAAGTCCTTATCCCGATAAGGCAAACCACGAACCACATACGACCTCACCCCTTAGGTCGTACGCAATCGCTCGATACGAAGTCAGATTGAGACATCCAGGCCTTGATACGAAATTGGACTGCAATCCAGTCCTGGCACGCCCGCACAAGGCCTAGAACTATACTACTCGCTGTTCCTAGGTTTGTTTTTAATTTCGGAGCCAAACATTGGCTCGCCCAGTGGGACCCTAATCGTTTCAAGGGGTATGATCACGCCGATTCATGTCGATTCAATACGTTGAATTGGATGTTCAGATTCGGCGTTGTGAAGAAGAAATTAGTTGGCGCTATGATAAGGTCAACGAGCTTGAAGATGAAATCAACCGTCTCGATAGAGAGATGTATCAACTCAATCCTACAGAGGGTTGGTTTCTCGACGCACAACACTTCTACAACGATGCCATTCAAAGTCTTGAAGACGAAGTTGGCAGACTTGAAGATGAGGAACGCCAATTACGCGATGAGGTAGCCTATCTTCTTAATGCTAAGTCACATGGCTATTCAAGTGTCATGCATTCAGGTCTGCCCTTACAGCCTGAATTCCAAAATGGTGGCTTTGGTGATCCTCATACTCAGAACTTTGGGGGCCGAGTTGAAGAAAACATCAACATTCAGGCCTATACCATTGCTTCCAACGAAGAACTCTCACAAGAGTTTATTGATCCCTTGAATGCACGTTTGAATAGGCTAGAAGAATCCAACAAGGCCATTATCTGCTCTAACCAGGCCATTTTCAACTCCACCAAGGTCATTATCAACTCCACCAAGGCCATTGACAAAGCAATGGCTAAACTGAAAGATAAGTTGTCAACTCCTACTCCACCATCGGTATCGCAGTTTGACACTTTAGGCTCGAGCTCAGGCCTAAATGCGTCTAAACAAGCCTTTAACAAGCATACCAGGCCTCTAGGCTTCTCTTAGGCCTTAACTCTTGAAAACACTGCACTCGGGGGGCAAGGAGGCCAAGGAATTACACTCGGGGGGCAAAATTCTCAGTCCAGGCCTTCAAGGATTCCCGAACAGCAAAAAGGCCTGGATGATAAACCCCAGAATGATCACAGCAACGATTTCAGGCCTGAGCGCAACAGCCAACATTCAGGAGTTTTTCAAAAACTTCTAGATGAAAAGATATTTCCAGGTCTGGAGGAGCAAAACGATAGGCCTGTTTTGACGCAAGGTGAGCAAGATCTCAGGCTTGAGATAAGCCAAAACATGGAAGGTCCAATCTTGAGGCAAGATCAACCCATTTTCTCCTCTTAAGAGCTTTCTGAAGTCTCTGAAGGGCTACCACATCCAGATTCAGTCCTGGGCGATGAGCAGATCATTGATACAGGTCAGGAACGATCCAGGCCTGCCGTCAGCCCTATTGGTAGGTCTGAGTTACATGTTGCAGCCATTCTAGAACAGGAGGAACGACATGAAGAGGAGGAAAACGACGACACTCCAGGGCTTGATCATGATTCCTTTGTGATTGGAGATCCCCATCCTCCCCCGGTTCATGAAGGCCTTTTTGGCGTTGTCCGACCTGCCAATAGACTTTGCAAGCATAGGCCAACTATAGGCCTTAAATCTGTAGAATCGCGTCCACACTGGATTTGTGGGGCACATCAAAAGCGAGTGTTGTTCACTTGGCTTACACAAAAATGTCGTGGTTGTAAAAAAGGCTAAGTAGAGGAAAGCCCTTCAGAGGCCGAACATGCATCTCTAAGATGTTCGGCCAAGGTCTACCAGTCATTGAGTAGGCCTTATTTTTAAGTTCTTACCAGGCCTTTTCCGCAGAGGTGGAGGCCTTTTTTATTTCATTTAATAGGCCTTTCTGCAGTAAAGGAGGCCCTTTAAGCTCTTTCTTTAGGCATGAGCCACCTTTTTAGGTCTTTCAACATATTTCCAGGCCTTGTTGTCAAACCTTTCATAGGTTTGGAGCTTCTCTGCAACCGGGACTGAAGAGAGGCCATGTATTGGTGTATGAAGGCCTTTTCCACAAAGAAGAAGGCCCTTTGAGCTCTTTAAGTAGGCCTGAATCTTTATTATGAACACTCTAAGTGGGAGTTCAGGCCTTCCAAACATCTTTTTAAACCCGAACAAAGGCTCTATTGGCGTACACATGCCTAATAAGAGGCGATATTCACAGCCTTGAGATTTAGCTCTGATATAGGCATGATCATCATCCAATCACTCTAAGCAGCCCTAGAGGATGCAGATTGAGGCCTTTTATCTATAAGAAAGGCATTTCACAAGCCTATCGAACAAAAGATAGCTGGTAGACTCATTCGAAGGTCTGAGTTCAGAGAATTTTGTCAAAGGCCTGAATGAAGCATGGAAAATGCCTAATGCCTACTAAGTCCATAGGCAAGGCAAACGAAAAAAGACATGCCAAAATAAGAATCTAGGCTTGTTTGACTGCCAAAAATGGTTTTACTTATTATACACGCCTTGATCCTAAAAGTAAAGAATCAAGGCATGGGGGGCATTGTTTACACCCATTTTTGGCCAAAATTAGAAAAAGGATAGAAGAATGGCCTTGCAGGTAGTTTTAGGCCTTGAGAAGTCTTATAAATCGGTCACTTGCAGAATTGGGCCTTTGGAAGAATTTAAAGTGGCCACAATTAGGCCAAATTGAGTTTGAAAGGGCAGGAGAGAGTTTGAAAATTGATTAGGCCGCATTAATATTTGGAGCATGGCCTAATTAGTCAAGGCCCAAATTGATTTTCAGATCTGGGCCCATTTTCAGGCCTTGGCCCAACTAATCAAAGCTCGGACTAGTTTTTCAGACCTATTTAGCCCAATACGGCCAATATTCGTTTTTCAGGTCTGGGCCCAGTTTTCGGATTTATTCAGGCCTAAAACTGACCAAGTCAAGGAGGCCATAAGCTGCTTAGTCATGTTTGGGAAGCAAGCTGCTCACAAGCAGCTCAAAGGCCTAGAATGTTCTTGGTTGACAGATCTGGGTAAGCTGCTCACAAGCAGCTCAAAGGCCTAGAATGTTCTTGCTGGACAGATCTAGGTAAACTGCTTACAAGCAGCTCAAGGCCTAAGTCTCACTATCCTTCAGCATGAAGCAAGGCTTAGGACACATGGCAGCCATGCATGGAGACATCCCAAGCAGCTCACAAGCAGCTTAGGCCTGCACAAGCAGTTGCAAGCTGCTCAAAGGGCCTAGGGATGCTATGTTGCTACAAATTCCTTTTGCTTTAACTGGTTTTTAGGCAAAAATGAAGCTTTTCAGACCTGCAGCCATTTTCTTGGAGTGGAGAGCAAGGCTTGGACGAATGGTAGCTTCCTATTGGAGCATTCAGAAGCAGCTCAAGCCAAAGCCTTTACCAAGATGACACTTGGCAGCCATGCATGAAGGCCTGTGGAAGTAGCTCAAGCAGCTCAAGACCTGGAACTGCTGCCTATAAATACCAGTTTTGAAGGCCTTATCTAAGGTCCACGACCATCAAGCCCATGGCTTAGCCAGATTAAATTTCAATTATCTTTCAACCATTTTTATCTTTCAGTCTAATCTAGCCCAGCCTATATTTTATTTCCTTGTACCTAAACTTCGTTAAACCGTTAATGAAGTTCATTTACCTTATCGTTCAGTCCTGTTTTCTCTTTCTTTCCATTTTTCACACGGTTAGGAAATACTAAGTCCTTATCCCGACAAGGCAAACCACGAACCACATACGGCCTCACCCCTTAGGTCGTACGCAATCGCTCGATACGAAGTCAGATTGAGGCATCCAGGCCTTGATATGAAATTGGACTGCAATCCAGTCCTGGCACGCCCGCACAAGGCCTAGAACTATACTACTCGCTGTTCCTAGGTCTGTTTTTAATTTCGGAGCCAAACAGTTTCTGAGCTGTTTATTTAGTTAAGTGGTGATTAATTGGATCGGAAGTCCAGCCATGACATCTGAGACCCATCTCGGTCATATTTTAACAATATGAGTAGCTCATTTGGTGAGCCTAATTTATACGAGATTGTCTTATTCACGGAGCAGCCGTGAATAGCTTTTTTCATGGAAAACCCGCGATTTCAGCTGTTCGTTTCGACACTCAACGGTTGAGATATGTGTTTAATCTTTGATTGGTAATAAATTTTTCCTCTCGTTAATAGTTTGTCTTCAATTTGAATCGTCTAAAATACTTTTGGATGGCCGAGATTAGCCTCTGTAAACTTTATTTACGGAACCTCCGTAAATACAGATTTTCCC
Source organism: Rhododendron griersonianum (assembly GCA_018127125.1). NCBI lineage: Eukaryota > Viridiplantae > Streptophyta > Magnoliopsida > Ericales > Ericaceae > Rhododendron > Rhododendron griersonianum. Next base: position 13,305,168 of record CM030789.1, read on the forward strand.
AATTTATACATCATTCTTGAGCAATAATTCGACGTAATAGTATTTGAATACTAGTAATTCAATCATACTTTTCGACGCAATTATTAAGGGTGCGCTCTACCCCTATTTCTTCGCGCGACCACTATTCTTTGAAAACACAGACGATCTATTTCCAAATCATACGTACTCCGGCCCCATTGAATTTGCTAATGATAAATGTGATCAAAATGACAGGGCATTTATTTAATTGATGAATACTGTGGTACACGATGTGTCATTGCAATTAAACCTACACGATGGACGATTTAGATCGCCTAAGTACGACTAAGGTAGACTCCACACGCGGTGATCACTTGACTATCTGGTCCACCGTTTACTTGACTATGTGATCAAAATGGCTATGTGATCAATGTGATCAAAATGACTTGACTAGGTGACTTGACTATGTGATCAAAATGACAGGGCTACTTTTTAATTTACGACTCAATCTTATTTATTTAATTGATGAATATTACTGGTACACGATGTGTCATTGCAATTAAACCTACACGATGAACGATTTAGATCGCCTAAGTACGACCAAGGTAGACTCCACATGCACGCGATTTCAGCTATTCGTTTCGGCAATCAACGGTTGAGATATGTTTTTAATATTTGACCGGTAATAAATATTTCTTACCGTTAATAGTTTGTCTTCAATCTGAATCGTCCAAAATACTTTGGGACGGCCTAGATTAGCCTCCGTAAAATTTATTTACGGAACCTCTGTAAATAAAGATTTTCCCAATTTATACATCATTCTTGAGCAATAATCCGACGTAATAAGATTTGAATACTAGTAATTCAATCATACTTTTCATGCAATTATTAAGGGCGCGCTCTACCACTATTTTTTCGACCACTATTCTTTGAAAACACAGACGATCTATTTCCAAATCATACGTACTCCGGCCCCATTGAATTTGCTAAAGATATATGTGATTAAAATGAAAGGGCTACTTTTTTCGAATCAATCTTATTTATTTAGTTGATAAATAAACATCCATTAGACTCCCCGGCCTCCAGAAAACACTGACTTGGTGGAGTCAATCATTTTTTTTATTATTAAAAATCGGATGTCTAGACCAGCTTGTGAGCACCTCGACTAATATCAGAAAGACTCTCTAGTGGCCCCAAGATTCGAAGTGTTTGACCTCTGTTGGATTTGAAGACTTCAGGGAGGATACAACACACATTTGATTTCTTGTAGTGGTCACTTGACCAGACCCCTTGGGATTGACTTGGAGTCAATCATTTGTGCACGGTTGTTACCAATTCAGAGCTCAGGAGTTAGTCAAGGTGCGTGCTGGCCCGGACATCCGGCCGGTTATAAAAATAAAAATAAAAAATTTATGTGAAATGAACGCTTCGATCGGCCTTCAGAACATGATAATGAACTTGTTACGAACCCAATGAGATGTACTAACACCCCTGGTGCTTTCACGCACCTGCAAATAAAATGTTCGGAGAGAAAAGATCTTCGAAAAAGAGACCACATCCTTGTGAGATCATTGGTTAATAATTGCATTTTCTTTTCCTTAATTCCAAGTTACGTACTGTCATACTTTTATATGGTCTCGAGACCATGTCAAACTTAAAGCCACATTCTCTTGGGAATTATCAGTCGAAGTTGGAATAGCACCACGAAAAGCCGAGTAATTAATTATTCAGCATTGTAGGAGTATTTCATGGTCTTGCTTACATGGTACTTCCGACCATTTACGTACCATTTACAGAGTGACAAATCATGCGGTAGGGACATTACAATTCACTTTTGTTGGGTAGTTGGGAGAATAGAAGTGACCCACATTGTGAGGTGTCGATCTTTTATTTGCAGAGAATACCACTTGGCAAAAACCACATGGTATAATCCATCAGTCAACACAATTTGCATCAAACAAGTCTATAAATAGGCCTAAGTCATAAGAAGCAAATTCACAATCCATCAGATGCTTGCATTTGCTTCAGGTTCAAGCATAGAAATTCCCTCTAGCTCAATCATGGCAGCTAGAATTTTTCAGCTCTGCTTATGCATTTTCTTCATCTCTTTGGCCTTTCCACTCTCCTCTCATGCAATCCCATCAAAACCCAATGCTGAAAAACCATCATCCTTTGACTTCATCAAGCATTTGGAAGGTTGCCATAAGGGTGAAACAGTAGAAGGCCTCCAACAGCTCAAGAAGTATCTTGAGAAATTCGGTTATTTGAACTACAACCACTCCCAAAATCAAAGCCATGCCAACGACAACGATTTTGATGACTTGTTGGAGGCTGCCGTCAAAACGTACCAGCTGAATTACCATTTGAAGGCCACCGGAATTCTAGACGCCCAAACGGTGTCTAAAATGTCTAGCCCTCGATGTGGAGTCGCTGATATCGTCAATGGCACCAATTGGATGCGAGCAGGAAAAAAAAGGCCCAATCATGGCCATAACGCTCTCCACACAGTGTCCCATTACTCTTTCTTTCAGGGTAACCCGAAATGGCCTGCTTCTCAGACCCACCTCACGTATGGGTTTCTACCCAAAACCAAACAGGATGCAAGAAAAGCCGTGGCCCGAGCATTTGACAAATGGGCTTCCGCAACACAATTTACATTCTCCCAGAGCAAGGACTTTGGAAGTGCAAATCTTAAAATCGGGTTCTACCGTCTCGATCACGGGGATGGTAACCCATTCGATGGTCCATTGGGGATCCTGGCTCATGCATGGCCCCCGACCGACGGGAGGTTTCACTACGATGCGGACGAGACGTGGTCTGCGGGTCCCACGCCGGGTGCGTTCGAGTTGGAGACGGTGGCATTGCATGAAATCGGACACCTTCTCGGGCTAGAGCATAGCTCGGTTCCGGATGCTATCATGTACGCGTTCATTAATCAAGGGGAGGCCAAACGTTTGCATGGAGATGACATACAGGGTATAAAGGCTTTATACAACGTGTGATTTGTGATTTGTGATTTTGAAATTCAGAAAAAGGCTTCTTGGCAAGCTGCTAATTAATAATGAAACAATGATTGTAGTACAGATTATAAAGAATAAAAGGTTTTGGCATATTAGTTGGAGTGTTAGGTTTTCCAGAATTGTAGCTGTAGAATATCCCTTCATAAATTTCAATCAATTTGGTTTGTATTAGTTGGTCTTTGGTCTCATACTCTCATTTGCTTTGGCAATAAAACTAGAGCTCAATGCTAACCTACTCAACCATACTTCAAATCTCCAAACTAATTCTTCAAAATCTCATTTTGTTCTTCATATATGGAGACTCCTCCAAATTATGAAGAATGTTCATCACACTCCAATGTCCCTCTAACTCAATAAGTAAGGCTTTTTCCACTTCTGCTTGTGAATTTCCCTGTTCTCAAATCTCCATGATTCTTCCTCTCCAGTCCTATGGGGGAAAAAAAAAAAAAATCGCCCCTCGGGATTTATCAAGCGTTTGGAAGGAGAATATTTATTCAGTGCCTTTGGGGTACCGTGCCACTGTCACATAGTGTTGTCCGTTTCTGCCGCACAGTGGTACGAGGCCCAAGACAGAATGTGTATACCACACACCAAATGTGCGGTAAGAAAGTGAATAATCTTGTTGAAGATTTGTATTTCCTCACTTGTTTCACAAGGGAGGATCTTAGTCAGAGGAGAAATCTTCTGAGATTAGCTTCAGATCTCCTTCAGCTCACTTGTTTGACAAATGAAGATTTGTGGATATCCATCTCTTCCATAAATGCAGAACAATCCAAGAGAGAATTCTCTTTCTTGATTTGTACCAGCCATCTTCCCCTACAAATACCCTTGTAATATGATATTGTAAAGCATCAGAGAGAGTAGCAATTGAGAGGGGTTTGGTGAGTGATTTGTAATCTCCTCCATTATAGTGAAATCTGCTGCCCGTGGAGGAGGCAATTGCCGAACCACGTAAATATTGTCTCTCTTTGTTTGTTTGAGGTGTGTGTGAGTTCTGGGTTTTGAAGTTTTTCCTAACAAATCTCTCAAGGAAGGATCGATGCAAAATGGGTGGTATGGTAAAAGGCCTCCACCAGCTCAAGGCATATCTTGTGAAACTATTATCCGAGCAAATGGCCCTTTCGCAACACAATTTACATTCTTCCAGTAGATTTAAAACATGTTAATGTCATAATTGGGTTCTATCCTAGGTCACATAATCCAAGACCCTCCGTTTAAGCTCATCATGTTCTCAATTTCTGCCCTCGCGGATTTTGTTATAATTTGAGGCGTTTTTGAAATTTGTTTTTTCACGCTCGCGCCCTCATTCATGCATACACACGGAAAGACGACGGTTAATTATGCTACTTTTGATCATGGGGATGGGAGCCCATCTGGGTGTATTGCTTATCGATCGGCACAAAAAGGTTTATTCCTCCTATGCTTACATATGATCAATCAAAATTTAGGCTTAAAAAACAGAAACGAAGAAAAAAAAAATGCACACCACATGAATTAGTCCATTAAAGAGAGAGATTCAACTATAGAGGAGAGAGCAGGGGCGGACCCACGTTGACGCACATGGGGTCACGTGCCCCCACGCCTTTTTTTTTAAAAAAAGTAAAAAATTAAAATTTAATATAAATATACAAAAGTTCCCTACAATTGTACATAACATTAGCATGGTGGCATGGCTATGCGCGCAGAGGAAGGTTCGGGAGACCTGGGTTCGATTCACAAGTTTCCCATCCCTTGGTTTTTTTTGGTTTTTTTTCTTTTTATTTTTATTCTAGCTCTTTCCTTTATTATTCCATTTTTGTTATACCTCTTTCCTTTATTTTTTTTTATTTTTGTTCTATCTCTTTCCTTTACTTCTCCATTTTTGTCCTATCTCTTTGTATTTTCCTCCCAATCCAAAATATTATGAAAATCAAATTTACTATATTCTTTAGTTTACTTTCTCTTGACTTTGGCATTAATCTTACGGTTGCCATCATGACAGTGGAAAGAGTATTTTCAACCATAAAGATTGTCAAAAATCGGTTACGGAAGTGATCAATATTCAATTATTGAGCGATAATTTAGTGGTATACGTACAGAGAAATATTTTTTAAGACTGTGAATAATATGTGCCCCCAGTATATGAAATTTCTGGGTCCGCCACTGGGAGAGAGGGACATCGTTTTCTCTAACATCTCAGCTAGAATCCTCTATAATTTTTCTCTCTGGTTGAAATTGGGGCTTTTAGTTGGCGAGTTGTGTTTACGGAAACTGGAGAAGATTGCCTACGAACTGTTTGAGAAATTGACTGACTGAATCTATAAATATACTGACCTAGTTAGGTTTCTTCCGGTTCAAAAAAAAAAAGAGTTAGGAATGCTAATGAACGAAAAAATGCGTAAGTAACACCAAAAAAATGTGTAATTAATGGACGGAAAAATATGCGCATCATGCACTACAAAGATGTCTATGTCTAAACCTACACGCGCACACACACGCAAAATGCACAATTTCTTTGTAGCGTTGAAAGAAAATACTGAGTAAAAATTATTGGCGAGGAATGCTACGTACACAACTCTCGACCACACCTCCGAACATAACTGCGTCTGGAACCGTTCGATGTAGATGGGTTCACGCGCATCAAACAATTCCGAACGCAATTGTGTCTAGAGTTGTGTACGTAGACTTTCCATTGTTGACTAAGTAATTTAGATGTTGCACATGATCTTTTTAGAGGTGCTTCCCAAGCATGTGAAAGCCAGCTACTCTTGTATTGGCTCCTAGACCTATTTCTTTGTTTACCAAAAAAATACATCATCAGTGCACTTATGCTTAAACCACAACCTAACATTTATTTACAATCACCACTACACTTGCCAATCGCAACCTACTTCTCGTAAAATCTGCACAAAACTACAAAGGTTAGATAGCTAAAAGCACTAGCCATTGCCAGAAGCCAGTAGTATTTGTCTAGCCTAGCTTCTCTCATGTCATCACAAAACCAACCGGTGAAATGCTCAACAAGGGAGATTAGCAAGACACTCAAGAAGCTCCCTACCCCAAAAACACTTTTGTATAGTGCGATCCCCATGGTCCTCATTGTTATGGGAACTTCAGAGTAAAAGAACTGCTGCATCCCAACAACAGTGAAAATGTCTGAAATGCCCAACAGGATGTACTGGGGTAGCATCCAAAATATGCTCAGTGGCACCGTCTCTGACTCTGAATTTCTACTGATCTCGAGCCTCTTTGTCTCCACGATTGCCGCAGTCACCATGGCTACGACCGAAGAGCCATGCCGAACCCCATCCTCTGCGTCACGGTGATGCCTTTCTCGTTGCGGGTGATTATCCGAGCGAGTGGGATGAAGCACACGACGTACAGAGGCATTAGAAGGATTATGGAGACTGTGATTGCGCTCTGCAGTGTGGCCTGCGGGATCTTGAAGTTGCTTCCGATGTTCCTTTTCATTGTCATGCCCTGTTTGGTAAAAAATGTCGCCGGTTGTTGGAAAATTACTGCAAACATTAGAAGCATAGTCCAGATAGGCAAGAGGTGCAATATAACTTGTGCGATTTCGGGTATATGAATCCCGTCGTTGGAGCTCTTGTTCAAGCCCTCACTCACATCAGGACCTTGCTGACAAAGTGGTTTTTCTTCAAGCCTATAAACAAAACTCCACCAATACAACTAAGTAACAATGCAAACGCAAGTAAATAATTATAAGTGTCCAATACGTTGTTTCGCATCCTGAATGACCCATGCTCAATCAAGATGAATGCAACGGTGGTCACAGGGTATGTAGAGTCACGTTCGAACTAAGAAAATTCAGAGTGTGGATTTCTCATACTGTGTCAGGAAACTTACGCGAGCTCAACAACATCTGATTTGTTCAACAGGGCGAATCGGACATTCAAAATTATCGATGCAGTTGCTTTCATGGCATGTGTTGGGAGTTCGTCCGATGCATCGACCCGCCACTGCGTGCTCAAGGCCCAATTTGTATGGGAGAAACGGCAAAGAGTCCACCACATTACTTGGGCCCAATATACACTGAATGACCCATATCCACTTAAAAGGCTAAGCCTTGTAAGTGGTGAGCCATCCAATTGTATATTAAGGTCCAACTCTTTTTCTGTTTATCCGATGTGGGACTCAACGTTCACACATGTTCTAACAAATCTCCCCCTCATGTGTGAACCGAACATTGGGCCTTAACCTCTCTTTGCATCCAAGCTCCCCCTTGATTCTGATCTACTACTCTCAACCCTATCTCCCGAACTGGGCTTATTCTGCACCCACTCAATCGATTCAGAGTCATCTCAATTGGAAGCCAACGTGCCTAGTCACCGGCACTATGCTCCCCCACGAGAACTCCATTGAGAGCCAATGTGCTCATTAATTCGATAGCACCGTGCTCTCCGACGAGTCAAACTCCATCGACAAATGAGCCATCCAATACAGCACTCCAACATCGAGCCACCTTGCTTCATCGGGAGTCACCTTTGGATTTTATACCGCTCCACGAGTGTCTTCTGTGCAAACCCATTCAATGGTGCGCTGAGAGTCTTCCCATAGATCGTCAACCATCGGCTCTGATACCATTTGTTGGGAGTTCGTCCGATGCATCGACCCGCCACTGCGTGCTCAAGGCCCAATTTGTATGGGAGAAACGGCAAAGAGTCCACCACATTACTTGGGCCCAATATACACTGAATGACCCATATCCACTTAAAAGGCTAAGCCTTGTAAGTGGTGAGCCATCCAATTGTATATTAAGGTCCAACTCTTTTTCTGTTTATCCGATGTGGGACTCAACGTTCACACATGTTCTAACAGCATGAACCATGTTTTCAAAGGACTTGAAAGCTACACTACTACCCTTGGGTTGCTTCAATGCTTAAAATCTACTCCCGCCGGAGAAAAGTGCTATCGAGGTTACCATTATAACTGTAGGGATAGCAAATCTCAACCCCCATCCGAATGTGTTTTGCACGTAGGCCATAAGGGAGACTCCCAAAAGACTGCCACTGCAAATGCCAAAGTACCTCCACTGGAAGAACAAGCTCTTCTTATCAGAAATTTTGTTGATTTTGCTACTACAAGGCAATTTTTCCTCGTCAATTTCGAGCTGATCTGCTCCAAAGGCTTGTAAGGAGGGATTGTATCCACCTTGGCCTATAGAAATCATGTAGAGAGACCAGAAGAGGGATGAAGAGTCAGCAAGGGGTGCCACTAGTAAAGGCAACATAGATGTAAATCCACACCAACTGTTTACTGTCTCGGCTGCAGTAGAATTGCTCATCTTTAGAGCCAACCCTGGGGTAAGCCCTACAAGACCTTGGGCTTGGGCAAAAATCCCATCATGGGGCAACCAAAAAAATAATTGTATACCGAACAAGAAAAATTTGACTTGTATGTCTCTTTATTTTTTACGACTTAATAGTAAGTAGGTAACCAAGCTTAGAGTTGGACTTGGGCTATCCATACACTGGGGCCGGTACTGTTATACGTACGTGTTGACTGTTGATCTGATATTGTTGGGAAATTGAGTTTGTTTTACACGTACCATCCATAACGTACGTGGGCAATTCACCATGTTTGCTTTTGGAGTATTGCTCTAAACGAATGACCAATTAATTGACACCTCAACAGTTTAGTATTCTCCAGTGGAGGAGGCAGAATTTTGGGGTTCGGGGTGGCGCATTTTAACAGGAGTCTACTGCCATTGTTGTATACGTTTTTAGTAAAGTCGGGCTTTCTTCTAGACTCTGTTTTTCGCTAAAACAAAAATAAAGACTGGATTCAATTCTCCAGTCTTTAAATCAAAGTCATTGATATGTTTTTTCTTATGGTAGGAATTTTGGTATGTTCGGGTTTTAAAACATTCGGAGGACCTACGCCATCGCCTCGCCTCGCCCAGCAACCCTAAGATCATGAGGTTGGGTGTCGCAAGTTCATGACTGACTGTAGTACCACTAAGTTACTAACATGGCACATATTTTGAGTCTCATGGAACACTCTCTCTTCGCAAAGAAGCATGACAAAAAGAAGCACGAGTAAAGATTGCTTAGAATATCCACATTTGGCTCTTGAAGACCATTTTTAGTCGGACATTTTTGTGACATGTGTCAGCCAGTGAAAAAAATGTTGCATTTTGTTGTCCCATTTGAACACTTTAGAGGTTTTGTTACATAAAACTCACCTGCCTCCCGATTTTAGAGCCTTGGCTACGTGTGGCATGACCTTTAAAGAAGGTTAAAGGAGAGAGAGAGAGAGAGAGAGAGAGAGAGAGAGAGAGAGAGAGAGAGAGAGAGAGAGAGAGAGAGAGAGAGAGAGAATGTACCACTTCTTCATTCTCCATCACTTATTCATTCTCCATGTAACAACTCTCTAAAACAAAAATTTTGGACCCCGTTTTGACACTTTTTTGTCATGTAACAAACATTTGGTCGAGAGTCAAAAAAGAATGGGGGCGACTATTCGCAGCCCCGTATTTTCTCCCTTAGCCCGTTAAAAATTTTTCACTAAACTCGACAATTAATTACCGAAATTGAGATACATTTTCAGCATCTAATTACTGAAATATAATATCTTTTTCAACAGCTATTTACCGAAAATGTATGTTCGGCAATTGTTTGCCGAAGGTTGAACATATTTTCAACATGTAGTTACCGAAATATAATCTTGTTTTCAACAGCTATTTACCGAAATATTATGTATGATTTTCAACAACTATTTACCGAAATGTAGTGGGCTAAGGGAGAAAATACAGGGCTGCGAATAGCCGCCCCAAAAGAATGCTCGTATACACCTCTCAAACCTTCTAGTGAATCCCTCTTCATTTAAAGGTTAAATATCACTGACACCCCTGAGGTTTACCTTCATGACAAATATCCCCTCAAGTGAAAAAAAAATGACTACATAAACTCCCATGTGGTTCCAATGTGCATCACACCAATGCCCAACCAACAAATATTCGACCAAACAAGTGATATCATTAGCAAAAAGTGTCTTATATTGATAACTTCACCCTTTTCAATAATGGAGTAAATAATACTAACAAGCTTCCAATTCTCATTATGACCCAAATGTAAAAACTTTGTCATTTCTAACCCAAAAACGGTTCTTTCGAGTAGTAAAAAATAAATTATCAATAAATTCTATTCTTTTTAATCTAAACAGATCCTCCAATGATTACAAAAAGTATTTTTTTTTTCAAAATAAGTGAAAATTGATAGTTCTTATTACTTTTTTATGATCAGAGAATGTGAATTTTTTAATATAAGGTTTTAATTTTTTTTTATCAGCTAAGGTTCTTATTTTATAAATACTTATTTTTTGCTTTCCGAGACAGGAGATTCTCTCACAATACATTGCTTTTAATTCAAAAATCAAGTGCTTATTTGAAAAATAATGAAAAATAAGTACTTCTTTGTGTTAGTGGAACATACCTTAATTTTGGCTCATTCAATCGCTTGTTTGAATAGATAATTGTCAATTCAATGTGTCAGTGAAATGCATATAAAAACCATGAGGAATTTATTGTCATTTCTCATATATGAGTCCATCGTCAAGACAAACGTGGTGTCAATAAACCTCCTGGAGATCGAGTAGTCGGTTCAATTCCCCACACAAAAAAAATGCTCTTTCTTCACGTTACCAGTTTGCTCTATATTTCTCTGCACCTATAACCTCATCTATACTCTGTAAAGATTGTTTTGTTCTCTCTTTAAAAGGGCCGATTGTGCTCGCACAATGGGCTTGGCACAGTACAGTAAGACCTACATGAACTATCCATACTTCTGCTAAGTATCGCTCAAGAATTTGAAAATTTTAGAAATTAAATAAATAGAGACAAAATGGAAAAAAACTGAAATAGGTTTTACCAGATCTATGGTAAGAGCAAATGCACAAGCCTAGGTACAAAGTAAGGCAAAATACAAAAAGTACGCTGCAAATGCCTATCCAAATGTATCGGTAGTGAAATGCTAATATTCCAACAGTGGCTCAGTTGATTCCTCAAGCCCCTCGATTCACTAGGCTAACAAGGTTTACGAAATTTCACGGCACTTACAAATGGGTTTTTTTTTACTTGCAATTAAGTTATAAGCATACATTGATCACTTAAGTGAATTATCTGAATCTTTCTGTAAGGCTTGTTGATAATAAATTTTGGAGTCGGGTATGCCAAAACCGCCCCGCCTCATGGCAATTCCTAAAGGGATGCGTTTGGACCATACAGTCATCATACAAACTTATAGTTTGGGGGTGTCCGAGAGATTAAGTTCTTTTAAGGGGTTTATGGTCATAACAAACTTATAGTTCCGGGGATGTCGGAGAAATAAAGTCCTTTGATAAATACTCCTATATTCAAACCCTAGAGCGGCGTGAGACAGCAGAACGGATATCGACGAGAGGGAGCGAGAGAAAGAGAGAATGGCTGCAAAGGAAATTGTTTGTTCGGACTTTGGCGACGACTCGGACTTGGACTATAGCGACGAAGAATTGGACGCCATGAATCTGGTACCTCTCTCTCTCTCTCTCTCTCCCCTCCATAGGAAGACATCACTGTTCGCAAGCCTTTCATCAATTGGGCAATTTGCATCTCTCAGGCTTTCTCTTGTATTTTCCTCCAAAAAAGAATTATAATTATTCAGAAATATGTGTAGTTATGATATCCATTTCACCTGGTTAAATTAATTTGCCAAAATGAGACGAGACTAGGGAGCTGAGCTCCGAATTTAAACAAACTGTTTTTTTTTTTTTTTTGGTGCTTTTAAAAAAACTTATTTTTTGTGCTGTTTGTTGTCTTTTTATCCAGAGGAATTGAAGGCATTTTATAAAAAAAGAGTCCAGAAGGACAACAAAATTGTTGCAGATCTCGAACAAGCGCTTTTGATACTCACGAATGACACTGCAAGGTTAGAAAAAGAGCGTGACGAGAAAAAGAAACTGATAAGCTCCGGGCACATGGTGCAGCATTGGTAAGATTCATTTGTTCCTTCTTTTTCTTTTTCCTCTGAAGCTCATGTGCGTCTCTCTCTTCGTAGTATAGCGTCGGGGCACACGTATCGAAGAAATTGACAGCAAAATCCAACTCTTCGTTTATTACTACTGTTTTTCCTGTATTCTGTAACTAAGGAAACTGGTCACAGACGTTATCAAAGAAAATTTCAGTAAACCGGTTTCGCTTATGAAAACTTCAAATGGTATTTAGGGGAAATAAACTTGTGCAATACTCTGTTTCGTAAAACGTGTACACCAAGACCGTCGCACAACCCTAACCCCACACACAACACGCACCTCAACAAGAACAATAACATAACTCATTTAGTCCCCAATCATTGGAGGTATGGGCGGGGATGATTGGAGACTGATCTAACCTTTAGCAATATATGTACATAGTGGCTCTCTGAAATAATGACCCCCCTAAACCTCCAAGAACCGAGGAGTTGCAGGGACGTTTTGTTGCAGAATCATGCCCCTAAATCAAAGCCGAAAGACATCAGAGAGGGCATGCCTAGAAATCCAAATCAATTTTTGTGCTAATTACCATGCTTCCATCATTCATGGTCAGTGGCGCAGCCAGGATTAGGCATCACTAGGGGCACTATAAAAACAAAATCTCTGAGGACCTCCAACATCCCACCATCCCACAACTTGATGGTTGTTGGCGATCAACGGTGGCTTGTGCGCATGTCAATTGTTACATCATGAGAAACGAATAAGCTCTTAGGTTTTGGAGTACTATTTTGTTTACCCAGCTAAACAATGGGGAGCAATTTTCGTTGCACATACTGGGTCAAGAGCTCAGACCGGATTTCTACTTTGATAATTAGAAACATTCATTATGTGGGGCTTGTTTTTGTGTCAATTCAAGCACGTAATGAGACGAAAACTACCAATTTTCAGCTATTGAGCAAGATATCTTCATTATGTGCGAACTAATTGGTTTATGAACTATATAGAAAGCGATAACCGTTTGATTCTGATAAAACTAAAATTACCATTTTCAGGAAAAAAGAGAGAGAACTAAAACTTAAACTTTAAAAAAAAAGAAAAAAAGAAAAACAGTGTGGGCCTGTGCCCATGGCGGTCCTAGTGTGGATCCACCATTGTTCATGGTCAAGAGCATCTGACTAATGAGCACAAACACAACACACACCTGCATGATTGATTTTGAGGAAGGAGGAAACACACGGGAAGCAAAGGGACTTGGCCTCCTCTTAAATCTTCATCAATTGGGCAATTTGCATCTCTAGGTTTTCTCTTATATTTTCCTTCAAAAAAGAATTACTCCCTCCGTCCCTTTTTAAATGTCCTGCTTCGTAACTCCAACTTATTAAAAAGACATCATCATTATACCTTTCACATCAACTTTTTCCTCCACTTTCCCTACTTACCCATCATCATTACACTTTTACTCACTAACTTTTCAAAATGGAATCTACTTTTAGGGACAAAATAGACAATTCACCAACTTTTACCCACTAACTTTACAAAATGGACACTTATTAAGGGACAGCCCAAAATGGAATACCGGACTGTAATAAAGGGACGGAGGGAGTATAATAATACAGAAATATTTGTAGTTATGATATCCGATTAGTTGGACCAATCATAACACCCAATTAATAAGGCAATATAATTAGTCAAATAAATAAATAAATAAAATTAAACTAGGCTTGTAACAAAACACAAGCCATAACTGCATAGTGTGACGTCATGGATGACTTACCGAACCAAGACAGTTATGGTAACGTGACCAAGTGGCCTATCCGAAATACGGGCGGATCCATAAACTGTAATTCGGATTGACATACACGCTTAGGCCCAAGCCCTATCATATTAAGGCTAATGGTCCGTTGGGCCCAAATGAGCCCAGCTGATTTGGCCTGCTACATATTGGACTAGAAACTGAGTTACAAGCAAAAAAAAATCCACTCTTAAACGGATCCGGACTGTCCATTTCGGCAATGGAGGCTCAGATTTTAATCCAAACAATAGACGGTTCGAATCAATAGGAATTTGGATTAAATCCGAACTGTCGGTGCCAAAATGGATGGCCGGATCGGCTGCCCCACGCCCTGCAGTGCCGGCCGCACTGCAGGAATCCCCAATCCCCTCTTAAACTAATGATCGGATCATAATAACATTACGCGTTCTTTGTTTCTTCATAAATCTTCTAGAGGTACTTGTCGAAGTTAAAAACAAGAGAGAAAAAAACAGGTCTTCAAAAGTTTCTTCCACAGAAGTTCCCATCTTCCTATTGCTCTCATAGAAGTCCAATCTGAAGACCAATTCCCACTAATTAATCAATCATGGCAACTAAGGCTTTTCACCTCTGCTTTTGCATTTTCCTCTTCTTGGTAGCCCTTCCTCTTCATTCTCATGCAAATCCATCAAAACCCAAGGCTGAAAAGCCATCACCCTTTGAATTTATCAAGCATTTGGAAGGGTGCCACAAGGGTGAAAAAGTAGAAGGCCTCCAACAGCTCAAGGCATATCTTGAGAAATTCGGTTATCTTAACTACAACCACTCCCAAAATCAAAACCATGCCAACGACAATGATTTTGATGACTTATTAGAGGCTGCCGTCAAAACGTACCAACTCAATTACCATCTGAAGGCCACCGGCACGTTAGACGTCAAGACGGTCTCCAACATGATGAAGCCTCGGTGTGGAAATGCTGATATCATCAATGGCACCAATTGGATGCGAGGAGGGAAAAAGAGGCCTAATCAAGCCCATAACACGTTCCACACAGTCTCTCATTACGCTTTCTTACCTGGTAGCCCAAAGTGGCTCTCCAATCAGCTCACTTACGCCTTTCTACCTGGAACCAACTCAGATGCCCAATCTGCCGTGGCCAGAGCATTTGAAAAATGGGCCGCCCAAACCCATTTCACCTTCTCTAGGAGCCAAGACTTGGGAAGTGCGAATCTCAAAATCGGATTTGGCCGCCTTGACCATGGGGACGGGATCCAGAATGCATTTGACGGCCCCTGGGGAACCATCGCTCATGCCTTCCCCCCAACTGATGGGACGTTTCACTATGATGCGGACGAGTCGTGGTCCGTGGGCGCAGAACCGAACTCCATCGATTACGAGACTGTGGCTTTGCATGAGATTGGGCACCTCCTTGGGCTTGATCATAGCTCAGTTCGGGAAGCTATCATGTACGCGGAAGCTCCTGTTGGAGTTACCAAAGGTTTGCATGGAGACGACATAGAGGGGATTAAAGCTTTATACAATATTGCTTGAGGAGTGAAGAATTATAGTTTCTCACATTCTTGTAAGGGAATTCTTCTTTGCAGAAATACAAGAGAAATTAGTGCATTGATGCTCTGTAATAAGTGAATAAAAGTTTACCCCCAGAATAAATGAAAAGATAAAGGGGGTACTATTGTTGAATGAATGTTGTAGTTCATCTGTTGTTTTGTTTCTATGAAAATGAGTATTTCTTGTGATCTTTTTCTAGTCTTTCTTCTTCATCTATATTTTTTTTATTTTGCAAATTCTATTTAATTTGTTTAGGTTTCAAGTAATACATGTATGTGGTTGTTTTCCATTAAATCAAAGAAATTTTGGGGTATACGCTGGCGAGTGTCGATTTTGCAATTTCTTGTTCATTATCAAAATTCAAAATATATTAGACCAAAAACAATTTCATTGACTTGAAAAACTGAGATTCATGTTAGAGATTTGTCTTATATGATAGATACACCCCTCACATATGAGAAATTAAATGACTATAAACTCCCTGAGGTTTCCATGTATAGATTTTCTTTGGCCCAAAAGTAATAAATTTGTCTTACAGAACTAGTTCTTTCGAGTAGTAAAAAGTAATTATATAGTTATTGATATATTTGACCCTTTTTTTTAATTCAAAATAGCTCCTCCTATGGGTAAAACAAAAGTCCCTTGCCAATCAAAACAAAAACAAAAAAACAAGAGTCACTTTTTGATTCAAAATTAAATAAGTGAGTTTGTAGTTTTTTTTATAATTACTTTCTACTATTTGAAAGATTTGGCTTTTAGATATAAGTCACTTTTAGATTATTTCATCGCATTTTTGGACAGACAATTATAGATTGGGGATTTTTGGTGGACACGCAGATAAAAACCACACGGAATTCATTGTTATTTCATATACGCAAGGGGTATCCGTCATTATGACAAATCTCAGGGCGTGTTAATGAAATTTATCCTTTCTTAATTAAGCCTTTCTTACTTATTTTTGTCATAAGCAGAATTACTTATAAATACCCCTCTGCTCTCAATTTCAGTTTGTGAAACTGACTTAAATTTATCTTGGCAGGAGAAGTTTAAAAAAGGGGAAATTGCATTTCAGTGGGAGTTGGGGCAAATAATGCCCAACTCATGGAGAGGTTTTTTCGAAATTACGTAAATATGAAACGGAGAAAAAACAATTTCCCAGGCATGAAACGGAGAAAAAATTATTCCCCATACATGGACCTAAGTTGCCCATTCTATGAACTTATTGAGTATTCAATTTCTTGAGCATTTCTTCAATCTCCTTACCATTTCTATTATTTTCTGAAAAAATTGGGATTTGGATTACTTGCAAATTTAAGTTTTTAAAATACTTTGAGATTAGTGTATTTTGGGTAATTTTTTAGAAAGAGAAATGATAAAGAAAATAAGATATATGTTTTCTAATATCCACTTTATACTTTGGTTTTAGATTCTAGGAATTGCCAACTGAAATTTCTTGTTTGGTTTTACTTGAAAATGTGAAAAAGTTATGTTAGTAGCTATCAATTTGTTTCACTGGCTGCTTTTCTTAGAAAAAATAAGGTGCAACTTAAGTCCATAGAAGGGACAACTTAAATCCATAGAAGGGGGAACTTAGGTTTATACTCATTCTATACACCTAATTTCCCTCTTCTATGGATTTAAGTTGTCCCTTCTATGGACTTAAGTTGCACCTTATTTTTCTAAGAAAAGCAGCCAGTGAAACAAATTGGTAGCTACTAACATAACTTCTTCACATTTTCAAGTAAAACCAAACAAGAAATTTCAAGTTGCAATTCCTAGAATCTAAAACCAAAGTATAAAGTGGATATTAGAAAACATACATCTTATTTTCTTTATCATTTCTCTTTCTAAAAAATTACCCAAAATACGCTAATCTCAAAGTATTTTAAAAACTTAAATTTGCAAGTAATCCAAATCCCAATTTTTTCAGAAAATAATAGAAATTGTAAGGAAATTGAAGAAATGCTCAAAAAATTGAATACTCAATAAGTTTATAGAAGGGGCAACTTAGGTCCATATAAGGAGCAACTTAAATTAATAAAAGGAGCAACTTAAATTCAAAGAAGGGGCAACTTAGGAAACCCAGATTCGATTACAACCAACTCCATGTATGGGGAATAATTTTTTCTCCGTTTCATGACTGGGAAATTGTTTTTCCTCCGTTTCATATTTATGTAATTTCGAAAAAACCTCTCCATGAGTTGGGCATTATTTGCCCCAACTCCCACTGAAATACAATTTCCCCTTTAAAAAATTAGAAATTATGATAAAGTGATATTTTACAACTTCACTAAAAACAAGAATACATAGCCTTATGTGTGGGATTTGACGATCATTATACAATTTGCGATTAGAGTAACAAAGCCGGGCGGCGGCCCCCTCCCCGCCTCCTCTTCCCCTCCGCTCGTCGTTTCTCCGCCGTCCACCTTCGTCCGGCGATGATAGATCTGTGATTTCGGGCGTCCGGAGCTTTGGCCAGTGGCGGGTGGCTTCGTTGTTTCGACCCAAATCCTTCTCCTCTGCTCGGATCTGGTGGTGTGTGGTAGTCAGCAACAGCTCCAATAAGTAGGATGGTTAGGAGGGGGTTTCGTTTTCTCTTTGTTTTCTTTCGTTTTTCCGGCTTATCCAGAGTTTCCCCGATTGGTTTCTCCAGTTCGGTTGAGTTTCCGGTCCGAGTTTCCCCGGATCTGGAGGGTAGTGGGGTGGGCGAATATTTCTTGTATAGGGCGAGTCAGCCCAAAGGTTTCCCCTCTTTCAAAAATGAGGGTGGGGGACTACTTTCTAACCCAAATCCCCGGTGGTTTTTGGCTCTCGGAGTAGATGGTAGATGGTTAGGGGCTGACTACGGGTTCGGGCCTCCGGTGGTGGTGGCGCCTTGTTGGCTGATTAGTCGCGGTTGGTGATTGGCGGCGTCTTCTCCGGCTGAGGTGGTGTTTCTCACGACTGTTTGTCTGGATCTGTTGGTGGCAGCTTGTAGTGCTTGCAAGGAGGTTTGGCTTGTTGTGAGTCGTCTGGTCAACTACTGCGCCCGAAGTTTCGAAGTGTAAGTAGAAACTTGCTTCTACTTACACTAGAGCATCCCTTTGCGGCTGTGAGAGACCCGTCCCTTAAGCTGTGAATGCCAATATTAGCCATTTTAAGGACCGATCTAATGGTTTGAGCTCTGGGTTGCTCATCTACTGATTCTTGGATGGACACTACGCCGCATTGCGCCGGTCTACTTTTGTAGTAATGTGTCTTGAGCTTTTATGCCCATGTGTAGTTTTACTCGTTTCCTTATTTTCAGTAGATTTAGTTCTTACCGACTGTTATGATTATTTTATGTAAGTGCCGTTAGGTTTCTTAGAATGAAATTTGTTGTTGATAAAAAAAAAAGTTAAAAAAAATTGAAACTATGAATGTTGGTAATTTTAATTTTCATTAGCCAAATGCAAAACCTCACCACAACAAAATGCTTCTATGGGATCGATCCATTCGACCAAACTCTCAAGTCTAATTAATAGTCTTCAAAAACCCTGCACTTAACTCTCTTTGATCAACAGCTTTTGGATCCTTGTCAATGCTTAATTGGATCGGAAGTCCAGCCATGACATCTAAGACCCATCTCGGTCATATTTTAACAATCTGAGTAGCTAATTTTGTGAGCCTAATTTATACGAGATTGTCTTATTCATGTAGCAGCCGTGAATAGCTTGTTCACGGAAAATACGCGATTTCAACTGTTTGATTCGGCAATCAATGGTTGAGATATATTTTTAATCTTTGACCGGTAATAAATATTTCTTACCGTTAATAGTTTGTCTTCAATTCGAATCGTCCAAAATACTTTTGGATGGCCCAGATTAGCCTCTGTAAATACAGATTTTCCCAATTTATACATCATTCTTAAGCAATAATCCGACGTAATAATATATGAATACTAGTAATTCAATCATACTTTTCGATGCAATTATTAAGGGCGCGCTCTACCACTATTTTTTCGACCACTATTCTTTGAAAACACAGACGATCTATTTACAAATCATACGTACTCCGGCCCCATTGAATTTGCTAAAGACATATGTGATTAAAATGAAAGGGCTACTTTTTTCGAATCAATCTTATTTATTTCGTTGATGAATACTGGTACACCATGTGTCGTTGAAATTAAACCTACACGATGAACGATTTAGATTGCCCAAGTACGATCAAGGTAGACTCCACACGCGGTGACTTGACTATCTGGTCCACCATATTAATTACGCGGAAAAAGTCCAGACCCTTTCCCAGAACTAGTCGTTTTGGCTGCCTGCTTTAATTTCTTCGTCTTCTTCCCGTCGCTGTGAAGGTCTGTATAGGGAATTGTTTAGCTCTTTGAGTCTTTGCTATATATTATTGCCCGTCACTCGCCGGTCGCCCAAGGCATGCAGTGACTAATTAATCACCAAAGACTAGTCTAAGCTCACAACCCACAAACAGCCATTAGACTTCCCGGCTTCCAGAAAACACTGACCTAGTGGAGTCAATCATTTTTTTATTATTAAAAATCGGATGTCCAGGCCAGCTTGTGAGCACCTCGACTAATACCGGAGAAACTCTCTGGTGGCCTCAAGATTTGAAATGTTTGACCTCTGTTGGATTTGAAGACCTCAGGGAGGATACAACAAACATTTGATTTCTGTGTGTTTGATTTCTTGTAGTGCTCACTTGACCAGACCCTATGGGATTGACTTGGAGTCAATCATTTGTGCGCGGTTATTACCTTCAGGGCTCCGGAGTTAGTCAAGATATGCGTGCTAACCCGGACATCCGGCCGGTTATAAAAATAAAAATAAAAATGAAAACTTTGTGTGAAATGAACGCTTCGATCGGCCTTTAGAACATGATAATGAACTTGTTACGAACCCAATTGAGATGTACTAACACCCCTAGTGCTTTCACGCACCTCCAAATAAAATGTTCGGAGGGAAAAGATCTTCGAAAAAGAGACCACATCCTTGTGAGATCATTGGCTAATAATTGCATTTTCTTTTCCTTAATTCTCAGTTACGTACTGTCATAATTTTATATGGTCTCGAGACCATGTTAAACTTAAAGCCACATTCTCTTGGGAATTATCAGTCGAAGTTGGAATAGCACCAGCAAAAGCCGAGTAATTAATTATTCAGCATTTCAGGAGTATTTCATGGTCTTGCTTACATGGTACTTCCGACCATTTACGTACCATTTACAGAGTGACAAATCATGCGGTAGGGACATTACAATTCACTTTTGTTGGGTAGTTGGGAGAATAGAAGTGACCCACATTGTGAGGTGTCGATCTTTTATTTGCAGAGAATACCACTTGGCAAAAACCACATGGTATAATCCATCAGTCAACACAATTTGCATCAAACAAGTCTATAAATAGGCCTAAGTCATAAGAAGCAAATTCACAATCCATCAGATGCTTGCATTTGCTTCAGGTTCAAGCATAGAAATTCCCTCTAGCTCAATCATGGCAGCTAGAATTTTTCAGCTCTGCTTATGCATTTTCTTCATCTCTTTGGCCTTTCCACTCTCCTCTCATGCAATCCCATCAAAACCCAATGCTGAAAAACCATCATCCTTTGACTTCATCAAGCATTTGGAAGGTTGCCACAAGGGTGAAACAGTAGAAGGCCTCCAACAGCTCAAGAAGTATCTTGAGAAATTCGGTTATTTGAACTACAACCACTCCCAAAATCAAAGCCATGCCAACGACAACGATTTTGATGACTTGTTGGAGGCTGCCGTCAAAACGTACCAGCTGAATTACCATTTGAAGGCCACCGGAACTCTAGACGCCCAAACGGTGTCTAAAATGTCTAGCCCTCGATGTGGAGTCGCTGATATCGTCAATGGCACCAATTGGATGCGAGCAGGAAAAAAAAGGCCCAATCATGGCCATAACGCTCTCCACACAGTGTCCCATTACTCTTTCTTTCAGGGTAACCCGAAATGGCCTGCTTCTCAGACCCACCTCACGTATGGGTTTCTACCCAAAACCAAACAGGATGCAAGAAACGCCGTGGCCCGAGCATTTGACAAATGGGCTTCCGCAACACAATTTACATTCTCCCGGAGCAAGGACTTTGGAAGTGCAAATCTTAAAATCGGGTTCTACCGTCGTGATCACGGGGATGGTTACCCATTCGACGGTCCATCGGGGATCTTGGCTCATGCGTGGGCCCCGACCGACGGGAGGTTTCACTACGACGCGGACGAGACGTGGTCTGCGGGTCCCACGCCGGGTGCGTTCGAGTTGGAGACGGTGGCATTGCATGAAATCGGACACCTTCTCGGGCTAGGGCATAGCTCGGTTCCGGATGCTATCATGTACGCGAGCATTGATCAAGGGGTGGCCAAAGGTTTGCATGGAGATGACATACAGGGTATAAAGGCTTTATACAACGTGTGATTTGTGATTTTGAAATTCAGAAAAAGGCTTCTTGGCAAGCTGCTAATTAATAATGAAACAATGATTGTAGTACAGATTATAAAAGAATAAAAGGTTTTGGCATATTAGTTGGAGTGTTAGGTTTTCCAGAATTGTAGCTGTAGAATATCCCTTCATAAATTTCAATCAATTTGGTTTGTATTAGTTGGTCTTTGGTCTCATACTCTCATTTGCTTTGGCAATAAAACTAGAGCTCAATGTTTATAACCTACGTATTTCTTTTATTAGAGCATCAACCATACTTCAAATCTCCAAACTCATTCTTCAAAATCTCATTTTGTTCTTCATATATGGAGACTCCTCCAAATTATGAAGAATGTTCTTCATACTCCAATGTCCCTCTAACTCAATAAGTAAGGCTTTTCACTTCTGCTTGTGAATTTCCCTGTTCTCGAATCTCCATGATTATAGTGAAATCCGCTGCCTGTGGAGGAGGCAATTGCCGAACCACGTAAATATTGTCTCTCCGTGTTTGTTTGAGGTGTGTGTGAGTTCTGGGTTTTGGGGTTTTTCCCAACAAATCTCTCAAGGAAGGATCGATGCAAAAAGGGGGTATGGTAAAAGGTCTCCACCAGCTCAAGGCATATCTCTTGTGAAACCATTATCCGAAAATGGCCCTTTCGCAACACAATGTACATTCTTCCAGTAGATTTAAAACATGTGTTAACGTCATAATTGGGTTCTATCCTAGGTCACATAATCCAAGACCCTCCGTTTAAGCTCATCATGTTCTCAATTTCTGCGCTCTCGAATTTTGTTATAATTTGAGGCGTTTTTGAAATTTGTTTTTTCATGCTCGCGCCCTCATTCATGCATACTCACGGAAAGACGACGGTTAATTATGCTACTTTTGATCATGGGGATGGGAGCCCATCTGGGTGTATTGCTCATCGATCGGCACAAAAAGGTTTATTCCTCCTATGCTTACATATGATCAATCAAAATTTAGGCTTAAAAAACAGAAACGAAGAAAAAAAAATGCACATCACATGAATTAGTCCATTCAAGAGAGAGATTCAACTATAGAGGAGCGAGGGACATCGTTTTCTCTCTGGTCGAAATTGGGGCTTTTAGTTGGCGAGTTGTGTTTACGGAAACTGGAGAAGATTGCCTACGAACTGTTTGAGAAATTGACTGACTGAATCTATAAATATACTGACCTAGTTAGGATTCTTCCGGTTAAAAAAAAAAGAGAGAGTTAGGAATGCTAATGAACGGAAAAATGCGTAAGTAACACCAAAAAAATGCGTAATTAATGAACGAAAAAATATGCGCATCATGCACTACAAAGATGGTTATGTCTAAACCTGCGCGCGCACACACACACACACAAAAAATGCACAATTTCTTTGTAGCGTTGAAAGAAAATACTGAGTAAAAATTGTTGACAAGGAATGCTACGTACACAACTCTCGACCACATCTCCGGACATAACTACGTCTGGAACCGTTCGATGTAGATGGGTTCACGTGCATCAAACAATTCCGGACGCAATTGTGTTTGGAGTTGTGTACATAGACTTTTCCATTGTTGACTAAGTAATTGGACACCATGAATCTGGTACTCTCTCTCTCTCTCTCTCTCTCTCTCTCTCCCCTCCATAGGAAGACATCACTGTTCGCAAGCCTTTCATCAATTGGGCAATTTGCATCTCTCAGGCTTTCTCTTGTATTTTCCTCCAAAAAAGAATTATAATTATTCAGAAATATGTGTAGTTATGATATCCATTTCACCTGGTTAAATTAATTTGCCAAAATGAGACGAGACTAGGGAGCTGAGCTCCGAATTTAAACAAACTGTTTTTTTTTTTTTTGTGCTTTTAAAAAAACTTATTTTTTGTGCTGTTTGTTGTCTTTCTATCAGGAGGAATTGAAGGCATTTTATAAAAAAAAGAGTCCAGAAGGACAACAAAATTGTTGCAGATCTCGAACAATCGCTTTTGATACTCGCGAATGACACTGCGAGGTTAGAAAAAGAGCGTGACAGAGAAAAAGATAGAGATGTTACGGAAAAGAAAAGAAACTGATAAGCTCCGGGAACATTTTGCAGCGTTGGTAAGATTCATTTGTTCCTTTCTTGTTCCTTCTTTTTTTTTTTTTCCTCTGAAGCTCATGTGCGTCTCTCTTCGTAGTATGGCGTCGGGGCACACGTATCGAAGAAATTGACAGCAAAATCCAACTCTTCGTTTATTACTACTGTTTTTCCTGTATTCTGTAACTAAGGAAACTGGTCACAGACGTTATCAAAGAAAATTGGGAGAATTTTTCCCAGGTCCACTGTACCACTTTCCAGACCCACTAAGTCCACTCCTAAATTCTATAACCCCATAAGTCCACTTTTAACTTCCATATTCCTGGTTAGACTAATATATCCCTAATTTTCAAAAAAAATGTTGCCCCGTAATTTACTCTATTTCCGTTTTTTCCTCCATTTCTTTTTTTTTTCTACATTTGAAACAAATCAACCCCCTACAAAACCCCTTCCCCCCCCTCCCCCCATTTTCCAGACGAACCAAATTCGTGAGAAACCAGACGATTTCTCATTACGAACGAGACTCGTCGGCGTTCTTCGACTGAGAACGATACTCGTCGGCCTACTTCGTCTCCCCTCTCAAAACCCCTCACCCCCTCTCATAACCCCTCACCCCCTCCCCACTCATCGACGTTCTTCGACCGAAAAAGAACCAGAGGAAGAAAAGCGAATCAGTTTGCTCCTCCATTCCTCGGTCGCCTACAATTTGTCGTCTTCGTCAGACGTTCTCCTTAGTCCACCAAACGGCGCGCTAGTTGCCGTCATTCTGCATCCTCGTCGCCGTCGAAACCCTTTGCCGTCAATCTCCTCAGTTTGCTTCGATTCAATCGGTATGTTGCTTAGAAACCCATTGTGAACTTTGGGTATATATGGTTATATATTTGTTAGGTTGTTGTTTGGTAAAGTGATTGGTAAACATGAAGTTTTGATTGTGTAACAAACATGGGCATGTAAAGTTAGGGTTTTATATACGAATATTGGGTTATATGTTGCAAATCTGGGCTGTATGCGAGTCAATCTCATCCGTTCCGTATGTTTCTTAGAAAACCCAAAGTGAACTTTTGGTATATATGGTTATATATATTTTCTAGGTTGGAGTTTGGTAAAGTGATTGGTAAAGTTAGGGTTTTGATTGTATAACAGACATCGGCATGTAAAGTTAGGATTTTATATACGAATATTGGGTTATATAATGTTATATATAATATAATGTTGTATGTCCTCTGTCCGGTATGTTTCTTAGAAAACTGAAGGTAAACTTTGAGTATATATGGTTATATGCTGTGTGCGAGTCAACATAGGGTTTTGAGGATGGCTATATATTCGGATCAAGTATGCCGCTGCGCGGACCATTTTAATAATGTAATTATATTGGTTTTGTTTATATATATGTAAACAAAATCTCTGTATGTGATTTTTGACCTGTTTCTCCTGGTATATATGGTTATATAAACGTTGCCAGATATAAAATGCTTGTTTTGTTCTGTTGCGTGCAGTAGGAGTAATGTTCTGTTTTGCTTTGCACACTGTTGTTCTGTTGTTTTGTACTGCCGTTCTGTTCTGCTGTGGATTGGCTATGTAGAAGATGATAACCAAAAACTTGATATTCCAGGTTTTGCGAGTGGAAATGGTTTGTGAGAAATTGATGCCCATGAGAGAGAGAGAGAGTCCTCTGTCCAGGAGCTCATTATGTACTTTTTTTGGTGTACTTTTATGTACCATCCGACCTAATTTATGTACTTTTTTTGGTGTGACGAGACAAAATCTGAGTCTTATGCGATCAACCAAAGTAACTTAAAAAGCATAGCCCCTTGTCCCCTTCGGCCGGCTCCAGTTGGAGATCCCAAATGGTTTGGGGTGATTCCGCCAGTTGCCCACAGCCTAACACCAGTGTGCCCTGTTTTTTTGTATTTTTTTTTATCAAGCCAGTGTGACCTGTTGGATAATGAAGAATTTACCCTGATTTGTGTTGCAGTAACTTGATGTTTGTGGGATATCAAAGGTGAGCTTATAATGCACTTAATCTTCACGAGTTAGTTATTTGCTCAAAGAACCTTCTTGCCAGGCCATGCGGTAGGAATCCTTGTCAGAACAAAATCAAATACCAAAATTTCCCTCTACTTGCAAGAACATGTTAGAGAGCTGCCGAATTTTATAACTCTTGGATTTTAGTTCCCAGAAAATGTTAATATCCGGACCTGTGTAGAGTGATATGACCTGAATGGAGTGACAATGTTTATTTTCTTGTCTGGGATGGAGTGCTCCTAAAGTCGCATCCCGAACTACGGCACTTTGTGCCGTGGGGGCTCCGCCCCCACACCCCGAATGTAAATATATAACATTAGGTTATAACATAAAACATTGTAATGTTATATGCTATTGCGTAACATTATATAACTTTTTATATTCTCCTGTTGGTTGTTTATAAATGTCATTTTGTTCTGTGAAGATGTATGGTATTTTATCATTTTGTTCGGTTGTAATTTTGTTCTGTGAATATATATGGTTATATATTCAGGTCTATAAGAGATCAAGAAAACCCTTTGCGGATCTTGTGTTTGGGATTGTCGAAGCAAAGCTAGATGAGGCCTACGTAAGGAAGAGCGATACTGACGTTTTGAAGTGAATGGCAAGCCAGGCAGATTCAAAATGAGCCAGATTAAGCGATTGTTGGCAAGATGGTGAGAGAGATAGTGAAATGGTGTTTTCGAGATAAATTCTTTTTTGGTTTAGGGTTTTCTTTGGTTAAGGGGTCTGTACATTTTGATCGGAATTGACTTCGCCTCTGAGCTGTTAGTGATGGCCTGTTTTAGATGGTACATTTTGTAAATGAAGGAATTTGTCAATGATGTAATTTTTTGGCTGCTTAAGTTGTTAATATGTTAACCAATCTGGGAATGTTGGCAGGCTGTTACATTTGGGAATTACAATGTTTAATTCATCACAATGTATTCTCACATTGTTATATGAGGCCAGGTCAATATTCCATTGTTCTGATGAATGAGTATATAACTTTAAATGTGAGTTGATGAATATATAACTTTAAATGTGAGATGATGAATGAGTATATAACGTTAAATGTAAGTATCTAACGTTAAATGTGAACTGATGAACGAGCATTATCTCACGTTAAAATGTGAATTGATGAACGAGTATATAACGTTATATATGTACAATACAGTGTATCAGAAAATGAGAATCTCACGTTAAATGTGAATTGATGAACGAGTATATAACGTTATATATGTACAATACAGTGTATCAGAAAAGGAGAATCTTCCGTTCCAACGTAACTGCTGGGATTTCAAATGTAGAATGGATAATGGGGGATAATGGGCTAAAAGTATGGGATTTGAATGGAAAGGGTAATTTTGTCAGGCACTATTTCCCTTTTTAAATGTAATGGACTTTATGCCTTATCAAATACATATTAGTGGACCTAGTGGGTTAGAAACTTGATCAGTGGACCTAGTGGGTTAGAAACATGCTATAGTGGACCCTAGGCCAATTTTTTAAAGAAAATTTCAGTAAACCGGCTTCGCTTATGAAAACTTCAAATGGTATTTTTTTTTTGATAGGCAACAAAATTTTATTAGAACTCGACAAATGGAACATCGAGTGAAGACCAATTACAGACCACAGAGGTTGAGGTACCATAAAAGGCCTACAAAAGAAAGAAAAGAAAGGGAAAAAAAAATACATTCAATGGAAATTGAATGAGCCCAGGGACACAATAGAAAATAGCATCACTTTCAATCCGTTTGAAAAGACAATACCATCTCAGTAATAGCATATCAGAATCATTGGCAGCCAAAACTTGGACAGACCATATCCATCACAGCAAATTGCAGTTCATCCCTCAGCTTAGGATCAAAAGTAACCACAGCAGCACCATTATCCCGAAATTAGATCTAGTTGAATCCCATCAAGCGGATTTTCAGCAAAAAAAACCGAATACAGACAGTTCATCATTCAGCCCCTCCAGAGACTCTTAGCCCTCCCCAAACATGGGAGGATGATCAGAAATTGGTCTTGGTAATCCCCTTAGCACCAAATTAAAATTTTCCAAAAATTCTACAGAAACTAGGATTCTATCAATCCTGCTGTGCAGAGCATTATCCTGGAAATTGGTCCAAGTGAATTGCCTTCCCATCATTGGGAGTCCTTTAATTCTGATTGTTAATCACCTCTTTGAACACCCTCATGATTCTATCCACTCTATTACAGCCTAATCTCTCACATATAGCCTTAATCTCATTAAATCTCCTCCAATGCACCATGGGATTTGAGACAACTGACTTCAACTTCAAATGGTATTTAGGGGAAATAAACTTATGCAATACTCTGTTTTGTAAAACGTGTACACCAAGATCCCAGACGCGTGTGCGATCAATGGTGGCTTGTGCGCGTGTCAATTGTTACATCATGAGAAACGAATAAACTCTTAGGTTTTGAAGTACTATTTTGTTTACCCAGCTAAACAATGGGGAACAATTTTCATTGCACATACTGGGTCAAGAACTCATACCGGATTTCTACTTCGATAATTAGAAACATTCATTATGTGGGGCATGTTTTTGCGTCATTTCAAGCACGTAATGAGACGAAAACTACCAATTTTCAGCTATTGAGCAAGATATCTTCATTATGTGCGAACTAATTGGTTGATGAACTATATAGAAAGCAATAACCGTTTGATTCTGATAAAACTAAAACTACCATTTTCAGAAAAAAAGAGAGAGAACTAAAACTAAAACTAAAACTTTAAAAAAAAGAAAAAAAGAAAAACAGTGGGCCTGTGCCCATGGCGGTCCTAGTGTGGATCGGCCATTGTTCATGGTCAAGAGCATCTGACCAATGAGCACATACACAACACACACCTGCATGATTGATTTTGAGGAAGGAGGAAACACACGGGAAGCGAAGGGACTTAGCCGCCTCTTAAATCTTCATCAACTGGGCAATTTGCATCTCTAGGTTTTCTCTTGTATTTTCCTCCAAAAAAGAATTATAATAATACAGAAATATTTGTAGTTATGATATCCGATTTCGTCTGGTTAATGATTTGGAAAAATGAGACTAGGGAGCTGAGCTTCGAATTTTTAAGAAATTGTGCTGTTTATTTAAAAACACTTTGTGCTGTTTGTTGTCTTTTTAACAGGAGGAATTGAAGGCATTGTCTGCAAAAAAAGTCTACACTGACAAGGAAGTGCTTGCAAAGCTCAAAGAACTGAAACGGGTAATAGACGTTACTCCCTTTGTCCCCTTTTTATTGTCTACTATAGGAATACGTGCATTTTCATACCCTTGGAAAATATATTTTTCCATATGAGATTTTTATTTTTTAGCACTTTAATTTGGTGGGAAAAAATTTGAAATCATTCTATGGAAATACACTTATTTGCGTCCAAGAAAATACATGTATCCCAAAGGGAACACTTAAAGAGGGATGGGGGGAGTATGAAACAAAATTTTGGTGAACCAACGGCTTCGGTTAGAGGAAATAAAGTTGTGCGCTACTCTATTTCATAAATGTGTATGCCAATATCTCAGACACCTTCACACAAACCATAAAAAAAAAGGTAATTTTACTTGGAGAGAGTTGGGTACTCACACCAGCTGTAAACACCGTATTTACCAAAATATAATTGGTGCCAGATAATAATGAGAGACTTTAATGCATTAGCAACGAATAGTTGAGTGAAACAACAATATTTAGAAGGAAAAGACCTGGCAACAAATTTCAATTTTCTCCCTTTATTTAGAGTTGTATTAGTGAATGTTGGGGCTTATTATGTTGTTTGTGGATTGTATAGTTGGGACCTTCTCATATCGTTGAAATGTCCAGTTCAATGTTAGCTCAATGATAATAGTAAAATAAACTCTTTAAGAGTTAAATTATATTCTTTTGGCTGAGAAAGGAGGGTGTGTGAGAGGCCCAAGGATGAGAAATAGAGGCTCAGGGACGAGTTAAAAAGGCAAATGTCTGCAAGATTTTAGATAATTCTTATTCTGTTGTCTTAAGATCAATCTACAAGAGTACAAGTTCTTAACATTATTTTATCTCTTGATTAGATAAAATGCAGGAAGCCGGAGCAGGGAAGAGCGAGAAGTAAATGCCTCTTGCCCGTTTTTTGGAAACTTAACATGAGAAGTCACAAGGCAGTGTGTTGCCTCTTGCCTGTTTTTTTTGGAAACTTAACATGAAGAAGCTCCCTTTGTGGTACTCTTTGCGAACTTTTGGCAGGATATCCATCTTCCTATGTCTTTTTTATTGGAATTAAGCCCCTATTAGTATATATTTTCAGCCTAGTTGCTTCCTTGTTGGAGTAAAGCAATTTTCTTTCCTGCATGCAAATGATACCTGAGGAAAGCTGTCCACGAAAAGGAGCATCTTCAGCTCTGTTCAATTCTAACATGGCTGCCCCCAGACATCGTTTTCGGGGCCCATTTCGATGATGGGAATTGTTTCAGGAACTTCCCTTCCGAATCACGAACCACATCGCTATAAAATATGGTTTCACTAGAGTCATAAGAATAAGGAATATTCCTTCATATGCCCTATACTTGCTTAATCATATCAGAATTCACAGGGATTTGCTCCTACGTACTAATCAGGGACTTAGAGCATGTACATTAGTAAATAGGTAAAATTGCTATAAAAAAATCTTTTTTTTTTTGGGTAAACAGACGATTCATTAAAGCAAGAAAAACATAATTAAGAGTTTACAATTCTAGGGTACGAGACCCCAATCAAATCCGCATAAAGGAAATTAGAAATACAATTAGGAATAACCGGGTAGATATATAAATCTCCCACCGAAACCGGAGCATCATTTGTCAACGCATCTGCACACCAATTAGCTTTGCGATAGATATGCGTGATAGAAACTTCCTCAAACCCTTGCATCAACAACCTACAATCAAATAACAAATTGCCAAGCGGGTGATTCACCATGTTAGTGGCATGAATCAAGTTTAACACAGTCATGGAATCTACTTCAATTTCTAGCTTTTTGATATTTTCATCCTTTCCCAAACTCAAACCATCTCTTAAGGCCCATAATTCTGCCTTTAGGCTAGAATCCGTGATAATGTTCATGTGGAATCCACCTATCCAAATACCATAATGATCACGCAAAATCCCCCCAGTGGAGGCCGAGCCCATCGCACAGTTATACGCACCATCCGTATTCAACTTGGGAAAATCCATTCTCGGCGGAACCCATCCTACCTGTATATCCTTCCTGTGAGAGTTCCTCTCTTGGAAAACAAGAAAGAACCACTCCAAGGATTTGTTCAAGATAGTAACTGAAATTTTTGTTGGGTCGATGATGCTCAAGTTGGAATTAGGGTTGGTATAAAAAAGACGGCGATTGTGATCCAACCAAATATGCCAAATAGCAAACAAGAAGATAAATTCTTAGGTCAAACTTCGACGATGAATAGTAAGTTTGACCGGCATCTTATTTTAATTTTTTTCAATATCAGGGCCATATTTTTATACTTTTCCGATTTGTCTCGTCGAGATGAACGATTAATCTCAAAAATTACGACGAAAAACTAAACAAAAAGTATAAAAAGATGGAAAAAACAAAAATAAGTTCCAAAATAAGAAGTTCACAAGAACAAAAATCAGTATTCTTTGCAAATAAACGTCTAACACCATTTGTGCCAAATTTGGAGTGGTCCCCCAAGCACTGATTGGTACATTTTCCATAATCCTTCTCGTGGCCAGACAGTTGAGAATTGGAGACTTGGTCGGACTTGAGCCAATGTAGTTAAGGGTGTCAAAAAAAAATCCAAAAACCAATAAACCGAATCAATCCAGACTGAACCGTGCCCTTCTAATTGGTAATTCTATGGTTTAGTGGTCAGGTTCTGGTTCTACGAGAATATATAAAAACCGATACATTAGGTTCGGTTATTGGTTTTTTCTTATAAACCGTGATTCGAATTGGACCGAAACCGATTTACTAGTAGATATACATATATACAATTATATATACCTACATTAATAATATGTGTCATATTGTTTTCATGTATACCTTACATATTTTGTTGGTTTATATAATCTCTTTTGGTGAGCCATTTAACGGTGGTAGTCTATTAACTATATATATTGTATTAATTTTGATTCAAGACTTGAAGTGTTAATGAAGTTACGGGCTACTTTTACGAACAATTTTACGATCTTGTTTTCCAATATCCATCAACCGATGGTAGTAAAAGAATATGAAATCCAATGGACAAAATTTTTCAATCAAGCCCTTCATTTCATGAGTTACGCGTATTTAGTGCCTTTTCATCACTTTTTTGCTTGATTACCAAAAAGACCTTTGGAAATCCTCGGAAAACTCCTGTTGTGTGAGAGTGGTACTTGGAAAAAGTTTCATGGGTACCGAATCAGTGCCGAATTCAGGAATTCTTTATAGAAGGGTCACCCATTTAAGACCGGTCCTAACTACAACAAAAAAGCCTATCACGACGAAACAATTTTGTCGCAACATGAAGCAAAAAAGTTTCATGGGTACCGAATCGGTGATAGGTTTACTTCATGATTGTGTTCACGGCAACATGATAGGTTATTTCCATGGTTATTTCAGAAAATTAAATTTAATCATGTTCTCGATTCATGATACTCCCTCTGTCCCATTTTAAGTGTCCTGCTTCGTAACTCCAACTTATTAAAAAGACATCATCATTATACCTTTCACATCAACTTTTTTCTCCACTTTCCCTACTTACCCATCATCATTACACTTTTACTCACTAACTTTTCAAAATGGAATCTACTTTTAGGGACAAAATAGACAATGCATCAACTTTTATCCACTAACTTTACAAAATGAACACTTATTAAGGGACAGCCCAAAATGAAATACTGGACTCTAAATAAGGGACGGAGGGAGTAGTTTAATTGTCAATTTGAAAATTGAAATCACGATTTTTATGATCTTTTTATGGTTTTGTTTTTTGTTTTAAATGTTGTTTTGAGAATGGAGAGAGAAAATTAGGAGAGAGAAAGAATTAAAAAAATTAGGTGAGAAAGATTGGAGATAGAAAGATTTGGAAGATTAGAGAAAGAAAGAGTAGTTTCACTACAAGAAAAATTGCATTAGGTGACGAATGAAAATCGTCACAAATTGCATGTTTTTCATCACAAATAGAATAGGTGACGAAAAAAAAATTGTCGACTAAAGGTTGTCGAGGATTCCTCCTTGGTGACGAAATCCGTTTTTCGTCACCCATAGTGCCTTTTGATGACGAAAAAATTCGTCACGGAAAAATCGCTTGGTGACGAAAAAAATTCGTCACTAATTGTGCTTTTTGATGACGAAATATTTCGTCACCATTGCCATAATTATTTGTCACCCATTTTCAATTTTGTCACCGATTGTTGCAGGTAATTTATCAAGTTAAGCACATAGGTGACAAAAAAAATTCGTCACCTAAGGATTTAATTAAAAACTAATAAAGGTGATGAAAGATTGTCGATCACCTACACTCTTCTTACAATACAATATTTTCCTGTTCATTTCAATACTCAGACAAACAAATAAATTATACATTACCCCATATGTAATAACCAACACGTACATCTTCATAAACCAATATAATCATGTCCAAATTAGACATCCATTAACCACGAGAACTATGTACGCTACACCAAAATTTCCATCCGCACCCATAGGGTCTAAAGCATCAATGACCCCATGACAAAAACATGAAAGGTAGCATCAATACCATATATGTTCATCATAGTTCGGTAGCATCATTAAAAAAAAAAAAAAAGAAGACTCGGAACCTTAACCAAAAAGGAGTCTTCATAGAAGCATATATCTAGAAAAGAAGACTTGGAACTTCATCCAAAAATAAAGTCTTCATAGTAGAGCGTATATATACCATCTTTCCCGCTACCAAACTTATGCATATTCAATCTGCACACATGAAAAGTAGGATAAAGTATATTTTGGTTATGATGTTAATAGAACACAAAACATTATGAAAACTTAACAATATACAAATGAAACATGTGAGGACCTAACTCAAAATACAACACTAGTACCACGACCTTAAGCAAGGAAAAGTTCACCGCATGGGAAGATTTACCATGCTTGTTTGAAAAATTAAGGCCCATACTTATAGTCCTACTGAATTTAAATGCAGAATGTAGAATAATAAAAGGATTGTTGTGTTAAGCTACAAGCTTTTATATATACACCTAAGGAGTTGTGTGTCCCCATATATGTCGTGTCCCCACGTGTGCATGTCGTGTCCCCGTCGTAAAGGAGGTGGAAACCTCTCTGTTTTGGGACACGACGGATCAGCAGACCCCCAAACCACATATCAATAACAGATGAAAAAGTCCCATGATTAGCACTAACAACTACATCATATCTCTATAGATGAAGTATACCACTGCAGTAATAGCATAGCAAAACCAGAGCAATAAGAGTCTAAAACCAGAGCAATAATAGCCCAGAAACTCCATGATTATCAGCTACAACAGAAACCAAGCTGGATAGTGTCAAACATTAGGTCTCTTGAAGAAAAACCACAGCAACAAACAGCATAGCAAGAGGAATACTACATAACCTTTTTGTTTCTTGATTGACTATTTGTGTCTATCACAGACTCATAGGATGTGGAGATAGTTAACATCAAACCAGAGAACATAAAAACTTTCATAATCTCTATAAATAGAAAATAAATGCTCAAAAAGGGCAGAAAAAAGGCAGAAAACCAAACCAACAAAAATATACAGCCCACTCCAGCCCAATTTTCTCATGATGAATGTAAATAGGGAAAGCATGATGTACTAACCAGCAAATCATTAACCGATGTCACCACTCGTTCATATTAATACTATCCAAGATGAGTTTCAAACTTCTCAAGAGTACCACAAGTTTACTACAAATGGCATAAGACTTACCTTAATAGCAGGTTCAACAAGGTTGACAAGCTCAATGCAATTCAATCCAAAAAACCCTTCTTACCTGCAAAACATCATCATCAATTAGCAGGAGTCTTGGACACCTATCCAATAAGGACACCGGTAATTTATCATTAGTAAATAAGTTCCAACCACAAATGAAAACAAACCAACCAAAAAACAAAACAAACAATGACAAAAAGCATAGCTAAAGCGCGTAAAAGGGAAAAAAGTGCTTAGATGAATCAAAGATGCATCAATATGCTTCGGTCAGTTTGTGCAAGCCTTTTACCCATTGTGCTACACGAGGCCATTAAGAAAGAGTTAAACTGGGAAGAAAAAAGTTCAGACCATTAGCTCCAAACAAGCAGTCACAATCTTTGCATTACAATAACCAAATACTTGAAGTTAGAATTTAATCTTTTCCATTTCCTAGCACAAAGTAAAAACATTACAAGAAACTCCCATGTACAGTCACAATCCATCCACACACTACAACAAAAAACGCCTTTCACAGCGTGCAAAAAACGCTATAGTAGGTAATAGACAGCGTTCCAGAGAACGTTGTATTAGCCCATGTTATTAAAAGTCTTAACTTTCTATAGCGTTCATTGCCCGCTGTTAAAAACTTTCTATAGCGTTTATTGATTGCTATGATGGACAATTGTTGGCAAAATCTAAGTCCTCCACATATCAAAATCTGATCAAGCCAACATGCACTGATGTTGAGTAAAAAATGTGATTGTGAACATCATAATCTAATGCAGATGAAACAAATGTGATTGCAAGTCCTTTGGTACCAAACCTAACAGCTCTTCCTACCTGCAAAAAAAGTGAAACAAAAGCAGAGCAAGAAAGATGGCTCAGGGAGCACACAAGTAAGATAACCTGGTCTTAAGTAAAAAACAAAGCTGAAAAAAGAAATAAACTGAACCTAACCTATGCAGATAAGTATCTGCATAATCTGGCATGTCATAGTTGAAGACGATGTTAACTCGTTCAATGTCAATTCCCTTACCCACCAAATCTGTTGCATCAAGTATCCTCTTGTGTCCTTCCTTGAAGCTCTTATAGCGTGTCAACCTGATGCCAATTAGGAAATGAGTATAAGATAAACAGAACCAAGAACAATCTCAGAGGCAGACATACCATGACCAATTAATGTGTAGAAGCTAAGGTAGGACCAGCAAGAAACAAAGGGTAGGGACAATTGACCAATAGGATTAGCAACAGAGAGACGAACCAAAAAAAACCACAGCAGATGAACTCATAAAGAAGCTATTGATCAACCGGCAGTAGATCGATCTCCATCCATCTTCAACAGTGAGAGTAACGGAACTTCTTTC
Organism: Rhododendron griersonianum; assembly: GCA_018127125.1. NCBI lineage: Eukaryota > Viridiplantae > Streptophyta > Magnoliopsida > Ericales > Ericaceae > Rhododendron > Rhododendron griersonianum. Next base: position 13,341,182 of record CM030789.1, read on the forward strand.
GTTTTCAAGTCATAGACCTGCAGAGGAAGAAAGTCTTTGACTTACAATGGCAAATATCATCTAACACATAAAGAGTGAACAAAACATTGTCCTTTTTTTAGACGTATGAATGATGAAAAATACATTACCTTGTGTGGAGTCCATATCCTCTTCTCTCATCTAAGGGAAAATTGTTTCTTTCAATCATTCTTGACCACACGATCTGGAAGAATGGCAATAGTATGAAAACTCTATTGTCCAAGCCATAGCCACTAAGTGTTCCACAAAAGAAGCTTCACTAACATCACTAAAAAAGTAAGAACTGATACACCTTTCCATCCAGCTCATGTATTCTCTCAGAGGCAAAGGGGCAAACTTTTCCTTCGTCAATATCATTCCATGTATACTACAAGCGTAACAAATTGAATTAAGATATGAAATGGGACAAATTTCCACTTGTGTTAGCCAAACTAAGGTATGCTAGATCTCTCAGAGAAGTAACAAAATTACTAACAAGACTAGAAACATAAAAGATAGAAAACAGTAACAACTAGGTAGTAGAGCTTCCTTCACTTAGTAGAAGACTGGTTTTTACGTACTCAATCAGCAAAGGATGTGCACTAAGTCATAGTATCACAAAGAAATTAACAAAAATAAACCTAATGTTCAATGCTGTCATGATTAAGATAGATAATAAAAAAAATTAGCTAGACTAACAAAGATATTCCAATCATATGATGTGGTGACCTCGTAGGCTGCCATGATTATACAATCTCATGGGCTCCTGGCTATCACCTCAATAACTAGAAATGGTTCAATGAATGTGGTGGCTCGCATGCCTGAACAGTAAGAAACAAAAGAAAATGTATCAATTATGCATAAGGAAAATTAGTATCACAACATCTTCATTTGACTGAATCAAAACTAAATGGACAAAACAAATTCATGTTCAATACTTAGTCAAAACCTCATCTCTATAGGTTTTATACTCTGTTAGAAACCGCACCACAGGCGCGAACCATCTCCAAGAGGTTCTGAACTCTTGTGGGTATTGAAACCAAGACAATGCAAAAACGCTACAACATCAAATAAAGACTACTTAAAATTTGAATCTGCAGAGATCAACCTTAGGGCTGCAAGCTCTTAAGTGCTTGTAGGCCATTCTCAACAATTGCATAGTGAATCTAATCCAAGTGGATAATCAAGCAATCTCATCGAATATGGTTTGATAAGTAAATAATTTCTCCCGTCATACATTAGTTGTTTGGCTGATAGATTTGAGAAACAAATTTCATTCAAGCATATATAATCAAACAGTTGGTGGGGGAAAGTTATTTACAAAGGCAAGTCAATTTCAATAACAACAGAACTAAACTAGAAATTGTAGAACTAGCTAGAATGCTATATATCTAAGGAGAAGGGCTAAAAACATACCGCTTTGAAGAGACGATGGGTCCCTCCGTGACGTGATTAGTTCTTCCTAATTAACACTCAAAAGGGTGGACAGATCGAGCTCCAACCATTGTTGCCGCATCGCGAGAACTGAACACACTCCCAAATCGATTGAGATGCAGGACCAACCTAATGAGATATTCAGAACAATAACTTCAATTCCAAATGCACTTCAAATTGAAAATCTTATACCTTTGGAGAAGTATTTGGGGTTTGAACTTTGGGTGGTCACATTAAAAAATCAACATTACATGCTTGGAACACGTTTTGCTGCTCAAGTCATCCAAATGACAGTAGCATCCATATTAGAGGCCATGAAAAAATCGATTGGTGTATATATATTGAAACATGTATGCGTTATAATGCGTACCTAGGTATGGAGAGAGAGAGAGAGTAGCACCAGCAAGAAATACCCAATTTTTTAGGGTTCGACAAGTTGATGGGCCAGAAATTGAAGGAAAGAGATGAAGTTGGGTGGTATCAACAAGCAACAAGGGAAGAGAGCTCTCGCGAGGTGGTGGACGGAGGAGGAGAACGAGCTTACACAATAGAGGTGGAGGGAGATGTCTGCAGTTGGTGTAGGGATGAAGCTTTGAAATTGGCGCGACGAGATCTGTCAAAAACAGTCGGAGTATGGACTCGGCTGCCACGGAGACGGCATCGGCTTTAAAGTCGTCGGATGAAATGTCCGGAGTCGGAGGAGATGGCCGACCGTGGAGCGAAGGAGCAAGAGAGAGAGCACCTCCAAAGAGGAACACAGAGGGAGGGAGGGAGGGAGGGAGGGGGGAAGAGGTGAGATCGATCAAAGTAATTTAGGGCTTTTTTGTTGGCAAGCATAGGGGTACAAAACGACGTAGTTTTAATTGTGCCCAAAAAATTTCCTCTTCAATGGACGACAAAAGAGAATTCCTCACCCAAAGTCCTTCCCTTTGTGACGAAGTATTTCGTCACGTAATGGTTGCATGTATCTGTGCAACTTATGGAGGAAACGGATCAGCGACGAAACTTATTTTTTTGTCACCTTATATTTTTTTTGTCCACCCTTTTGCTGACGAAATTTATTTTTTCGTCACGGATTAGATATTTTTGGTGACAAAATAAAATTTCCTCATCTTAAATTTGTCTACCTTCTTAATTGGTGACGAAAAAATATTTTCCTCACGAAATAGGCATATTTGGAGACGAAATCTACTTTCCTCATCAGCATTTCGTCACATATTCTAATTTTTCTTGTAGTGTTTACTGATGAGAACTTAAGTTTTTTGTGATTTAGGACCCCTATTTAATTGTCCCCTTTTTTTTTGGTCCATTATACTCCGTATGATCTTAATTCAAAACTTAACTATGTTACAACAAAGATTAAATTTTATTTGGATGATTTTATCTTTTTCATTTATTGTAAATAAAATATTGGGAAAAAAACCGAAATGGTCCCTGTAGTTAAGTGTTCGTGTCAACTTAGTCCCTGTAGTTGTAATTGGCTCGATTTACACTCTGTACTTTCCATTTTGTTTCAATTTGGTCCAATTGCTAACTGCCGTTAGTCCGCCGTTAGTTCTTTTAAAAGCAAAATCAAATGGGCCCCTTTTTGGGGTTAAAACAGTAATTCTCTCATTCTTCTGTTGCCCTAATTTGTTTCCCGCTGGATTTGGACTTCTCATTTTGAAGCAGACGATTTTGGAGGCAAAAGAACATCCAACACCTTGGCTAACTTCAAGAGATGGAGGAACCAGATATGGCTTGTTGCAGATTCGACGGAAACATGCCAGAATATGGTGAGTTTTTCGACTAATAGACAATGGAAACATGCCAGGGCACTATTTTTTGTAACCACTTGGGCCATTAAGTTAGGTTTATTGTAACCTAGTTGAGTGGTTTATAAAGCATCTCAGTATTTAACCACAAGTTGAACAGGTAGACAATACCGGTGGTTATGTTGTCTCATGGCTGATCATGAAAATGCTGCCCGTTCGGCTAAATAAGCCAATTGGCTTATTTTTTTTGTTCTTATTCAAAAAATTTTCGTATTTGTTAGTTTTTCGTCAATTTTTTGGGGATTATTGCATCATCATGATGAGAGGAATCTAAAAAGTAAAAAATTATGATCGAAATCCAATTTTTTTAATAAAGACGAAAAAATTGGCTTATTTTTGTCTTTATTCAAAAAAATTAGGTTTTGTTCGTTTTTTTTATTTTTTAGATTCCTCTTGTCATGACGATGCAATAATCCCCAAAAAATTGACGAAAAACTAACAAATAAGAAAAAAATTGAATAAGAATAAAAAAATAAGCCAGTTGGCTTATTTAGCCGAACGGGGTGAATTAGAGGGCAACTTTTTGCAGAAAACTATAACCAAATTTCTTCTCAGGTGCCTCCTTATCAATGGAGAATTGAAGAATGAGCTGTATTTTGGTTCAGAGGTATATTAGGGCAATAGAGGAATGAGAGAATTACTGTTTTAACCCCAAAAAAAGGGGCCATTTGATTTTGCTGTTAAAAGGACTAACAATGGACTAACGGCAGTTAGTAATTGGACCAAGTTGGAACAAAAGGGAAAGTACAGAGTGTAAATCGAGCCAATTACAACTACAGAGACCAAGTTGACACAAACACTTAACTATAGGGACCATTTCAGTTTTTTTCCCTAAAATATTTGAGGGCCCATATTTAAGGTTCATCTTCCGCCTTAAAATCTCAGAGTCGGTCTTGTACTCGAAAGGTGATCCCTCTATATGCAATTTCGCCTTGAAATCTCACGGCCGGTCTTGTACTCAAAAGGTGATCCCTCTATACGAAATTTCGTCTTGTACTCGAAAGTTGATCCCTCTATATGAAATTTCTGCATCCGCCAGTCACCGCGTCCGCACTACTTGGATGTAATGCAGAGCAACGGTGTTGTTTTTGATGCTCCTTTGAGAAATCCCTGTCATTTTCTCAACGGCAAGCAATCCTTTAAACAAACTACTACTCCAGAGTGTTCTATCTAGTTCATTTCATAAACTTAATAAAAAATGCTTACTTCTCTTTAGAGATACGAAATATGCAATCATAATAAAAATTACGCAATATAATATGATTTGTCCTGTAAAAGTGCATCGTCCTATTTTATTTTTTCCAAATTGTTGTTAACTTTGAACAATGTTCTAAAAATTGCTAGGTATTAGCTAGTGGGGCAAAAAAAAAGGTGTGGAGCGCCTAGGCGACAACTAGGCGTTGAGGCGCCGACTAGTCAGCTACCTAATCTACCACCTATCGCCTAGGCGGAGACTAAATGGCCTAGGTGGCCAACTTTTAGAACACTAATTTTGCATCATTTTTTTTCCTGATTAAAGTGGGTTTAAGAATTCCTTCGAAGCTAAGAGTGAGTCATCTTGATGTGAATAATTGAAAATATAAATATTATTACCAAAAGCTAAAAAAAATTCATCAAAGATAGAAAAAGTTCAAGGAGATAAAATTATGAACAGTATTTTTTTTTTTAAATTTTTACAAACACGATAATCCCATTCATAAATAAAATAATACAACCAAAGTTGTATAGACCTTATAACAGATACCCAAAAATCACCGCAGCTCACAAACAAAACAAAGCCCCAACCTAAAGAGAAACCAAGAGATCGATACCCCTTCAAACAAAAAATTAACAAGGAAAAAGCTCAGCAACAGCCAACACAAGATTACATCCCCACCAGGCTCGAGGAACTAGTCGACCTTCAAAACCTGCAAAACGCAGTGAATGCACAAGATAAAAGACAAATCAAGATAAAGTACGGCATTGATGGATACAATAAACACAAGGGTCATGAGCACAGCAATCCTCGATAACTCTCTCCCGTTTACCCTTCATTCGAGTGTAGCCTTGCCACCACTTTCACAACTGGCAATCTTCTTGGTCTTTCCCTTCTATTTCCTAAAGCTGCGATGCATAGCAAAGAGGTGCTCGTTTTCCTCTGACCTATTCTTCCATATGACTGCCGCCCATTTAGTCCGGAAATCCTTTGTTTCGGTACCCTTTTCTGTGATTCGCTCAGGTGTGGGAGGAGCAAACTTACATCTAGACCAAAGAGAAGAATCCTCTTCCATCTTAGGCGAATTGAAAAGCTCAGACAATCCATCCCTAGAAGAACTATCGTTTCCTTCATTGAGCTGGACATCTCCCACCTTATCGGGCGAGGAATTCTCAATGGTAAGTTGATGTAGTTCAGGCTTTGGAACTTCACTATTAACAGTTTAATACCAATTGCTTTCCAATTGGGAGGGGTAGATATATAGATCCCTCCAACACAATCCTTGAATGAATTATTAGGCCTAAAAGGCTAAAACCAACACAACGTACTCTTAAGCATTTGGTACGAGTTGCCCTCTTTTTTAACCTTCGAAATTAGTGGGACTGGACTTGTCATTGAATTAAATTTTACTATATACTAATCAAATACATGCATGCCACAAGCCATGTTCTCTTTAATACTCACAACCCATAAACTAATATAAGAAAACTGACCTATATTGACATGCAAAAATATACTTTACTGACAAAATGAGAAAGCATTCCAACTTGTTGGTACCTAGATCCAGTGGCGGATCCAGAAATTTGACATAGCGGGGGCACCAATTTTTTTTTAACCATAATATACGAGTTACAGTTAAACACATTTACTCCAAAACAATTTTAAAGTATATATATATATTTTAATAATTAGCTACTTTGGCAAACTTGCGCACCTTAACTAAATGCATTAAAACAACATTATCACATGTTCATCATCTATTTTTCTATTACTAACTCTACTATTACAGTTTTAGGGACAAAAAATATACAAATGCAATGTGGGGTTGACCCGAATCCATGAATAGTAAAAAAAAGAAGGTACGCACTACTATTTTCTAGTGCCTTTTGGAGGGAAAAAAAAAACACATTTTCTCCTTTTGGAAAAAAGGCAAAAAATTCTAGTGCCTTTTGGAAAAGAAAAAAACACACTTTTTCTACGGCCTTTTTGGAAAAAGGCATAAAAAACCTGCAAGAGCATGGCGTGAAGTCTCGAACCCAACACCTCTTGGTTAAAAGGAAAGTACTTTACCAATGCACCAACAAACAACTACTTACATATATCAGAAAGTCTACTGGCACAGCAGATCTGTGCACAGATTGTGCACAAATCACATTGTGGGGTCCACTAAGAATCTCATACAAATAATCCGAGTCGTTCATTATGTTTAAAATATTTTTTCAAGTGCCCCTGTGAAAAATTAGCTCAATCCGACATCTATAAGTATTTGATCTAATCGGCTAACTTTTTATTCTCTAAAAATCCGAATGAAAAGTTAGATGATTAGATCAAACACTTATAAGTGTCGGATTGAGCTAATTTTTCACGGGGCACTTGAAAAAATATTTTAAACATAATGAACGACTTGAATTATTTGTATGGGACCCTTAGTGGGCCCTAACGCGATCTGTGCACAATCTGTGCACAAATCTGCTGTGCCAATAGCACGGTTCTACATATATTCAATAGGGATGGCATTCGGGGCGGATATGGGGATTTCCGTCCCCGATCCCCGAAACCGATACACCACCCATATCCGCCCCGATAACCGAACGGGGAGGGGGAAAAGGAACCATAACCGATCCATTCGGTTTTCGGGTAATCCCCGAACCGAATGGGTAACCGAACCAGATCAAAAGAAGAGAAAAAAACCAACATTCAGTCATTATTCACAGCAATATTTCTTCAAAAAAAAGAAAAAAAATCACAGCAATATAAGTGTAAACAATCGATCTGCGACAATGGAGGAAATATAAGTGAGAGAGAGACTCGCGGCCTTAGTCGATCGGAGAAGATGGGGGAACGAAGATCGGCGAAGATGGAGGAAATTGATCGGCGAAATTGAGAGGAATAGATACCAGTGACGTTGTTGAGCTTGAGCTTGGCGGCTTGGCCTGAGCTCGATCGGCGAAGAGCGCGGCCTGAGCACGATCAATGAACACCTCTTTCACCCTGGTTTCGAGATTGGATGCCATGAAGGAAAGCTTTGTTGAGCCGACTTGACCATTGATTTACAGAAAAGGGTTAGATTGTTTAGAGAGAGAGGGGGGGGCGGCGAGAGAAGGATATGTGGAACTGAAGACCTAACATCGTGTATTCGTGTTATATATACAAAGGGCATTCTGTAATTTCTAGGTTTTAGAAGGGGTAATTATGTAATTTCTAGGTTTCAGTTATTTCGGTTCGGTTCGGTTCGGTTCGGGTAGCAGATGAACCATAACCGAACCGATACCCGTTCGGTTATCCTAGGCTTCAACCATACCCATATCCACGGGGAAAATTTCGGTTATGGTTCGGGGAAAATTTCGGTTATCGGTTCGGGTACCATTCGGTTCGGTCCAAATTGCCATCCCTAATATTCAACATAAATAGCATATCGGTTATTCTAATGGGCGCCATCATGCGCTGGATAAAATCAATAAATTATGAATATATTGCAATCAAGTTGGATTTGTAGGAGACTAATGTCATATTCCGAACCATCTTTATTGGAAATGTCTACTAAGTGTGTCAGGTGGTACAGAAAATTTATGGGAAAAGCGCCAATAACCCCTCCAGTTTTTTGGCTATTACATAATTTACCCCTTTCCATAACGTTTCTCCTTTTCACCCTTTAGAAGAACTGCATGAACTTTCGCATTTTTCCAGGAAAAAGTTTTGAAAACTACTTTTAGTTTTTGCTATCTTCACAATCCTAACGTGGAGTTTAGCCCAACTTATTCATCTCATATTATGGTTGCGTTCTTGTAAATTTATAAGTCTGAAATTTATTTATGTATTTTTTTTTATTATTCATAACTTTTTATTTAGCATTTCATCCTAATTTTTTGGGTTAGTTGTTCGCCTCGATCAGATGAATCGGAAAGTATAAAAATATAGACAGATGTTGAAAAAATTCAAATAAGACGGCACTTTAGACAAATAAGACAGTTTGATACTTTTTTTGTCTTTAGTGATTTTTTTTTGCTTTTGTTCATAATTTTGTACTTTTAAGACTGCTCTCGTCAAGGTGGATGATTAATCAAAAAAATATCTTGCAAAACTAAAAACAATTTCAGAAAAGACGAATAAAACACACACAAAAAAAAAAAATTAAGTTTCCGAGAACCCAACCTTATGATTCCACCATCTTGTACTTTTGTTTCTAATTAGCAATTTTTAGAGTTCTAAAAAGATTGTCCCATGCAGATGAAAAGTAATGGGCAAAAGTGACGAGTTTACATTTCTAGTTAGCACTTTTTAGGGGGCGTTTTCACTGAGCAACAAATTATGGACCATAAGTTTTTGATGTTGTCTTTATTCAAAATAAAATTCACGTTCGTTAGTTTTTCATCAAATTTTTATGTACTATGGGTTCATCTCGACGAGAGAAAGAATTTTTCTTGGATATTTCACAAAATGCTCTTGTAAATGTCGTAATTTTTTTACTTTTTCGATTCCTCTCATCGAGACAAATCTATAACACATAAAAGTTTAGCACAAAACTAACAAATGCAATTTTTTTTGAATAAGGACAAAGTCAAAAAGCTGTGGTTCACATGTTGATTAGTGAGAACATCCCCAGTGTCCTAAAAAGATTGTCTCATGAAATCTTTTTGTTCTGACCGTAATTAGAGCTCCCACTACTGGAAGGTGGGATTAGCATCGGAATTAGTTGATGCATGCTTAACTTGACCCGAACATATAAATTATCAAAAATATTTGAAGCGGTATAAGAACAAGAAAATAGGGACATAGGGTAATGAGAAATGTAAAATAAGAGATGGATTAAAAGTGTAATTCCAAAAAAGTACAAAACGTGTAATGATGGTTTTGTCCCAATGTGCCAAAGGAAAGGACAAGACCTGGCACGGGAACTTTTGTCTGCCGGATTTTAACCTAAATACCCAGCGCCATTAAGCGCCCGTTTTTTTTTTGGATCCGATTAAGCACCCGTTAGAATAACCGATAATATAGTACAAAACTGTAAAAAAAAAAAAAATTTTGAAGGGCGTGGAGGCACGTGCCCTATGGTGGATCCGCCCCTGCCTAGACCCTTGACAATCATATACCACTCCACACCCAAAATGAGACTAGATGGCAAGATGCCAACCAGCTAGAAAATAAGAAAAAAGAGGCCGAATGAGGCCCATGCCCAGAAATAAAAGTCACCCACATGATCAATCATTCAATTAAAAGCTGCAATGTAAATGCATCCCAAATGCCAGTCATCAGCCATTATTCTCCACCAAGCATCATAGCAATCATCCAGCTTTCCCAATTCCAACTTCAGTAATAGTTCCACGTTTGTTTGAATAACAGCAGGCCAATACATCTAGGAAATCCAGAATGGGACTTGGCCAAATCACACACACACATCTTGAAACCCATAAACAAAAAAAACAAAAAAACTAGAAGAAGGATCCACCGTAGCCCCCGGCCGCAACAGACTAAACTGGACACAAAACTTGACAGGACATGCTAGACACAAAGACACAAGTATAGAAAAAAGAAAAAGCCAGACCAATCAGCAGCACCAAATCAATTTTTGGTAATTAATTACCTCCTCAATATCACTCCCAAGTCCCAACTGTTCTCCTCATCTACCATAACAAATCCGCAGGCAACGGCCGCAAGGAGAAATCAAGGCAATCATCATCTCCTTTAAAACTTCTTTGCTCTTCCTGAATCTCCCTGACCGATTCCTCAGCAGAATGACTACAACGGTATAACTTAATTTCACGAAGGTCGTACAGATTAGCAAAATCAAGTGGGATCCCCTTCAGATATTTGCAATTTTCAATCTCTAAAACCTCAAGTCTCGGAAATTGATCTACGGAAGCATTCCACTCCTCGATATTCAATTCCACAAACTTCAAGTACTTGAGTTGAGAGAACCCCTCCTCAAGTTCAGTTGTGTCCCAAACTCGTCCCCAACAGGCGGAGTATAATAATTTGAGAACCTCAATGCTCGGCAGGGTTTGGAGGAGTATTGACATATCCTCCCACAAGATGTCCGTACATCTCAAAGTTAGCCGCGTAAGAGTCAGAGGAAGCTTCAGCTTAGTCACGCGCTTGGTCACGAACCATGGCTCAACAAAGAGTGTCTCAAGGCATTTTAAGAACTCAAGGTTGGGGAGCATCACAACCCAATCCTCTGGGAATGATTGGGAGTTCCGACTTGAAGTAAGTCCTAGCTCCTTAAGATTGGGAGTCCTTCTCAAGAAACGATGGCAATGCTCACAAAAACATATTCGGTGCAAGGTCTGTAGGCTATCCAACATATTCCCCTCTTCTTCATGATCATTAAAAGCATGATATTCGAATATCCCCCTTTTAGTATATAGATGCCTCAACTGGACCATCTTAACTATATCTTGAGACAACGAAATCTTGGTCCAATTCCCAACTTCGAAGTTAAGGGTTTCTAGGTTCGAGAGGTACGGAATAAAAAATGGTGCACGGTACATGATGCGGAGTGGTAACCTAAGTGCTAAGTATCTCAAATGAACTAGATCTCCTTTTCTTATTTCTCCTACGCTTGGAGAGGACATAAAATTCAACACCCTGAGAAGTTTGAAGTTTTCAACAAAGAATGACAGATTTTGTTGGGAAGGCAGGGAGTTTGACAAGGTGAGGCACATAAAAGAACGAAGGTTTTGAGCACGAGGCCTTGAGGAAAACTTATGAAAGAACTGAGAGCTAATGAAGAGGCGACGCTGCTTATTTGTAGAGGAAGGTGAAAAAAGATCATCCTCATAAATTTTCACAAGGAAATTATCCTCCTCAGCTTTTTTCAAGCCTAATTCACGCAGAAGATCATGGATACGGCATGCTTTAATTTCTCGCCGGGATTTACTTTCCCTAGCTACCATTATGAGACTTCTATTAATAAGACCGATTAAGTAATCTTTTGCTATGTCCTCCAAGCTTTCTCCACCCTCACTTTGCTTAATAAATCCCTCCGCGATCCATAACCATATCAGCTCGCGTACGGAGATTTCATAATCTTCGGGGTGTGCTGCAATATAAAGAAAACACGCTTTTAAATGAAGGGGCAGGTGATTATAACTAAGTTCTAGTATCTCCATGCAGCCCTCCTGGTTTTTGGCAATGATCGAACTTAAATGTTTGGCAACTTCCTCCCACACGTAGAGTGTCTTGTCTTCCGTTGCCAGAATGCCAGCTATTGCGACAATTGCAAGTGGTAGTCCTTTACATTTTTCTGCGATTTGCATACCGATGTCCTCCAACTTCGGTGAGCATTCATCGTTTCCAAATACCTGTTCAATATATATTGGCAATATTAGATGTCTATAATTGTAATTACATACAACTTGATCCAAGCAATAGGAGTTTTCCTGTTCATACGACGAGAATAAGAAATGTTTTACAATAGGAATTCTTGAAAAAGAAATTATAAATCGGAAAACAGAGACAACAGTTAGAGAAACATATGTTTAAATCACTATTTAGTTATATATGTTGGTTTTGTGGCTCCTCCAGTCAACCTAGTGGAGCACTCTCACCTAGGCCTGTCAACTGGTCGGATCGGGTCGGATCCGGATCCGATCCGATAAGACTTGGATCTGATCCGAATCCGATAAGACTATAATCCGATAGTGGTAATCCAGATCCGATTCGAAAAATTTGGATCCGATCCGAAAATCCGAATCCGATCCGAAAACTTTTTTACTTCAAAAAATTTAACAAAAAATATATATATATATATATTTTTTAAAAATTACAATTTTTTTTTTAAAAAAAATTATTTTCCAAAAAAAAATTAAAAATAAAAATAAAAAATTTAAAATAAAAATACAACTTCTAAAACATTTTTTGTTCAAAATAAAAAATTTACTGTTTTTTTTTAAAAAAATTTATAAATTTATAAAAAGTTAAAAAAATATAAAGTTTGGATTCGGATTCGATCCGACCCGATCCGAAAAAATCCCGATCCAATCCGATCCGATCCGTAATAATCGGATTCGGATTACCGGATTACGGATTTCTATTATCGGATTCGGATCGGATTCGATCCATTGACAGGCCTACTCTCACCTAACCCACTCACCATTTATTAGTTAGTTTTTTTTGGCCTATATAAGGAGTCTCCATTGGCTTGTAATAGTATCAGAAAATAGAGAGCAAACACGAGAGATTGTGAGAGGCTATTGTGAGTGTGTAGAGTGATTAATTGTAATCCTCTACAGATAATACGAATGAGTGTGCAGAGTGATTAATTGTAATCCTCCACAGATAATACGAATGAGTGTGCAGAGTGATTAATTGTAATCCTCCACAGATAATAGAGTGATTAATTGTAATCCTCCACAGATAATACGAATGAGTGTGTAGAGTGATTAATTGTAGTCCTCCACAGATAATACGAATCCGCTGTCCCTCCGTGGATGTACCCGTTTTCTAGAGAAACACGTATATCTTTGTGTTGTGTGTGATTGTGTTTGCTTGGTTTAGATCCTATATGGTCACAACAATATAACGTACAAGAATTTTAAAAAATAAATACCTTCTTTCGTAACAACTCCCAACTGCAACTTTTTGATAAAGGATCCAAATAATGAAGGATGCAGCGGATGCTATCAGGTTGAACGAGTAGTCGACTTGTGAATAACACTTTGCTCCCCCCGCATTCCTTGGGGAATGATCTTTGGATATCATTCCAGGCTTCAATGCCCCATATGTCATCCATGACAATGAGATATTTTCTACCCTTCAAGCATTTGTGTACCATTTCTCCCAACTTATCCTCGCTATATTGCTTGTAATCTTCATCTTTTCGTGCGGAAGCTGATTCCAAAATACAAATCAACAAGTTCCTCTTCATAGTTTTATCATAATATTGATAAACATCAACCCATGCACGAATGTCAAAGGTATACGATGTGAAACGGTGATCATACACTTCTCTGGCCAAAGTAGTTTTGCCACCTCCACCTGCACCGATTAGTGTTACAATCTCCAATTGTCTGCCCTCTCCTCTGTCATCAAGCTTGTCTATTAGTCTCTTTACCTCTTCCTCGAAACCAATCACCACCTTCTCTTTCACCTCTATGGATGCGTTGCTCCCTCCTAATGAACTTGAACCTCCTACTGTAAAATAAAAGGAAGGCTATGATCAAGGAAGAGTCAAAAGTCATGGAAGGGGCCATAGTAAGTGTAACAGAAAATCAAATACTCCCTCTGTCCCATATTGTTGGTCCTCTACGAAAGGACGTGTAATTTTTCGATCAAAAAATAAAATACTTAGGCGCAAATTTTTTTAACTTTCTTGACAATGAATTAGAGAACTAATTGAGATTTTAATTTGGTGTCAAAAATTTATAAAATTATGCACGGAAGTACTTTATTTTTTTATCCAAAAATTGCACGTCCTTTCTTAGATGCCCAACAATATGGAACAGAGGGAGTATGTGTTTTAGAAAGGATCCATTCTCGTATCCTATTTAACAATACAGAGTCTTAATGAGCAATCTTTGAGCTATATATTTAGAATATTGTTGTATGTTTCACCAGACTCTCATTTAAGTCATTCTCTTGCCGAGCGAAAAGGAAAATGACTATGGTTGTTATCTTCAGATCAATTGAATTAAAGCTAGATTAAGGGTGTATTAATTGTAGCATTGGCCTGCATATTTTTGTGGTTCATGCTACTTATTATTATGCTCCATGTTCCATACGTATTGTTATGGTTATGAATGATAAGTTGCCAGTGAACAGTACAAAATTTTGATTCTTAACCAAGCCAATATTTGTAACAAAAGTCTAGGAACAAAGATTTTAAACACAGATTCAGACACAACTGTGTCCCAGACCGTCGATGCTTGTGTGAATGTGCATGGGACGGTTCCAACCGCTGCTTTTGTTGTTAATGCAAGTGCTCCCGATCGTCTCAATGACTGGACTCTGACTCTACCAGGTTTCTTCTCCTTCTACCTATGTTTATATCCATACAGATCCCAAATTTTTTGGAACCTAAATCGTTTCTCCCATAGACCCCTCCCTAACCAGGTAGAACTTACATTGGTTTAGGGAGGATGGATATTACAGAGGAGATGTAATCGTTAATCATGATTTTCGAGATTTGAGTATATATTTGTCATGTTGGTGTGGTATATGCAATTGTGGTCATCGTTCTTTAACAAGGACTGTTAGATTGTGATGTTGGAAAAGTCAATAACAAAGAAGGGGTAATGTTCTCATTCAAATTAGATATCCATGTTAATGACCCACATAATCTTGGGCTAGCTTATCACTTACTTTGATTACCTAGTCCCTAGACACTGTTATTGTGCTAGTTAGTTTTGTTTGAGATTCCTATCTTTCGAGTCAAAATTCGCAGGTCAAAATTCCTTTTATTCCTTGTAAATTTGTATAAGGTCCTTGTGACCCATGTTTCCAATTGTGGTCTAATTTTATGCGTTCGGATGTCAGGTATAATATGCTCACATTCAGGTGTGTTTTCAGTTCGTTCATTGTTGAAATTAGTTGATGCTCCTGTTGGCCCGGGTGATAGAGTTTTTACTTCCATATGAAATAATGTCGCTCCTCCAAAAGTTAAAGTATTTTGATGGCTTGCAATTATGGGCAAAACCAAAACTTCTGAATTAGTTTTTAGATTGGGAAGAATGGACAGTGTACAAAATGCTATATACAGATTCTGTGGTGTTGAATCTTTAAACTAGGGATCACTTATTGCCTGCTTGTTATCCTATTTGGAATCTATTGTGTGAATGTATCAATTGGTGGGGTTTAAACAAAGACAACTATTTGGGAGTCGGGACGCCTGTCCATTATCAATTATTTGGTCAGTTTGATTAGCAAGGAACAACTACATTTTTCATGGTACCACCTAAGAAGCACCGATACAAATACGGATACGATACGATATGGATACGCGGATATGTGATTTTCTCAAAAAGTAGGATACGATATGTTGGGGGATACGATACGTTGAATATAAAAATAAATAAATAACATTTTTTTTTAATTCCTAAAATTTCATTAATGATTAAAGTTTTCCATTACACAAATTCACCGGAGAGAGATATATTTACATATAGTTATATTTGTAATTGTATCTATATAGTTATATCCATATATATACACAGCGAGAGAGAGAGAGAGAGACAAGAGAGGAGAGAGAGATGAAAGACTTACAGGTCGTGAAGAGAGATGAGAGATGAGAGACGAGAGGATATGGTCGGCGTGATTTGGGAAAAAAGATAGCATGTATAGCCCTAATTGCAATTTTAACTAATATATTTTAAGTAATAACTAACAACGTATTTACCCCGCGCGTATCTAAAACTTATCCGAGCATATCCAATATGTATCCACGTGTATCCGAAAAGTATCGGGATACCAAAATATAATCTAAGAATCAAGATAAGTATCGGACACGTATCCGGAGAGCATCCGAGAGTATCGGGTATCGAATACGATACGTGAGCCAAAATAGAGTATTGTGCTTCATAGGGTACCACAATTAGTTGGTGAGAAGTTTTGGATCTCATAGAACGAAGAGTAGCATTGTGGGTCAAGCTCAAATTGTTAGGGTTTAAATTCCCTCCGCCAGGGGAGGAAATATGGCCTTTTCCTCCAAACCAATAACCCACTGCCACATCATCAAAAGTACAAACTCAATGGAAAATCACGTGTTGTGCAGACTCACTTGTGCTTTAAACCAACTATCTCTCCACGCTAAAACTTAACCCTTGAAGTTTTCAAGAATTGCCCACATGCCACAACACCTCATTATATCATTTATCAATGAGATTTCACCGATTAACAAGAAACGTGAGTATTACGAGCAGCCTCATAACCCCCTTTTTTTTTACAGTCATGAATATCTGGGTCAGCTTACGTGCACTTTTATTATTTTCCTCTTAATCCAGTCAAATAAAGGACATCCACACCGGAACTAGGAGATTCATAAGAGATTTCTTTTTTATGGCCCGACCCTAAGAGGTTGCATAACCCTCATAAAATATAAACAACTGTAACTCCAATGATACTGATGGCTTTGTACCAATTGTGTACAAATCATTTTGTGGGGCTCACGTATGGGTCCCACATAAACCATCAGATCTGTTCATTTAAAATAATTTTTTGATTTGATAACTATTAAGAGATTCATCAAATTATCTAACTTTTTATTCTGAATTTAGAATCCTGAAAGAAAATCTATAAGATTGGATGAAGAATTTACCGTCATTCGATGGAGCTAGTTTTTTTTGGAGCTATTCGAATAATTATTTTAAAATTGATTAACGGCTCAAATCATTTTTGTAGAACCCCGAAGTGAGCCCCACTATTTTTAAGTGGTATGCAATGCAAGTAGCCTCGTAAAATTACTATTTTTTTTGTACTGTTAGAGTTGATTCAAATACTTTAGATTCACATATTCCACACTCAGACCAACCCAAAACTCAAAAATTTGAAATGGTTTAAGGCAGGCTAATTAGCGATACGAGATAGGCAACAAATAAAGTCAATTTACAACTTCAATTGTATGCAAAAATTTACATGGTTCCTCTCCCATACATATGCAAAAAATCCTCTCCCTTTTCTGAAAATTCTAGATCTTTGAAACCATCCATTGAATTTTTCTCAATAACAAACTCTTCCTCCAAAATTTCTCCATTGAATGTGTCTTCCATGGCAATTCTACATTAAAATAACATGCTCACAGTTTCTGTACGTAAGCAATCAATTGGATAAACAAGGGGAAAAAAAACATAAGAAACAGAAAATAAATTTAAAATTAAGTAACAAATACCTGGAGTTTTTGTTTATTGGGCTATATATTTTGAATTTTGGGTGTGAGGTTTAAAATTTGAGTTGGAAAAGAGATAGGAGTAATACATAGAAGCCCTATATGTATTTCAGTGGTCAAAATACTCTAAACAAATAAAAAATCGAACCTCATTACAGAGGTCCCATTTGACTCCAACACATACGATATTTGTATACGGCAGAACGTACAATAGGAAAAGGTGGAGTAAAAAAATTACAGAACTCACTTGATGAAAAAAATGGAAGAAGACACAACAGTAAATTCACGGGCAACAATTTTCCCTTTTGCGCGCGAGAAGCAATTTTCCACTGAAACTCACAGAGTAGCAATTTTTCAATAATGGGGTGTTGTGGCATGTAGGTAATTCTTGAAACCTTCAAGGGTTAAGTTTTGGCTTGGAGGAGTAATCCAAGTTAAGCACAGCAAGTGATTTTCCATTGAGTTTGTACTTTTGATGATGTGGCAGTGGGTTATTGGTTTGGAGGAAAAGGCCATATTTCCTCCCCTGGCGGAGGGAATTTATTCTCTCTTAAGAGAATATTATGTTGATCAATTCGTCGAACAGATTCAAAGTATTGTGGAAAAGCATATAATATTGCCTTAGTTACAGCCTTAAGTGACTGGGTTAGTGTGATAGGCTTATGTCTGCATGTTAGAAACAAACAAGTACACACAATAAATAAGGCAATCCAAAATATGAAGAGTAATTTCTTAACTTAATGAAGAACACTTGACCAAATGCTAGGATGAACAGAGGACACACAAAAAAAATTTGAGCTTGTCACTAAAGAATTTGGTTTGCTCTGCTCGTATCATACTCCTTCCGTCCCAAAAAGATGCTCCTACTTTTTTGAGGTGCTATTTTCGGATCAAAAAATAAAGTAAATATACTATACTTTATTTTTTGATCCGAAAATAGCACCTCAAAAAAGTAGGAGCATCTTTTTGAAATGGAGGGAGGATTAATGATAGTATTCTCATGCCCGACATAGCTGAAACTGAAAGCATAATACACTTCAGATTTAAAATAAATAATTTTGAATCTCAAAATACTGAAAATATGAACCAATACCTCCACTTCCTGTAGAAGAGTGCGTGACTCTTTTTACTGCTACTCCATTCATGTCATACATATTCTCCTTGCAAATCTGTTTCACCTCAGCCGTAAGATTCGTGATCTCCTTTCTGACCCTTTCAAGGTCAATGGAAAGCTGATCCTGGTGTTCACGAAGAGTATTAGAGGCGAGATCAACCTTCGAAACAAGATCTACAAACAGTTCTACAATGTTCTCCGCCTCGGATACCGCATCTCTGATCTGCTTCACCAGTTTCATCACTTCTGAATGCTCGTTGCGTTTCTTCTCCGTAATCGTGAGGAACCATCTCAGGTACTTTATCTCCTCTTCAAGAGATTGAAGTTGATGTTTCTCCTCAATGATAAAATCAAGATTGGAGCACGTTATAAGCTGCTGCAAGGTCTCCAGGAAAAAATCAACAGCAGTGTCACCCATCTCTCTCCCCTCTACAGATCGACCTTGTAAAAGGGAGTTAGAAATACAGGACAAGTAGAATGGGATTTAGCCTTGAAGTTTGAATGGAACAATCCCTTCCATTTAATTGGCGATTGATAATTGCAATTTAGAGAGGGAATTGTTTCAAATGTACTACTGAAATACCTCCACAACCACCAACCCACCGAAACAAGAGAGAGAGAGAGAGAGAGAGAGAGAGAGAGAGCAGAGGAAGCTTTGTCACCGCCCAAGAGATCGAGAGAAACGGAAGTTACAGTGCAGAGGAGAAAGATTAGAGTCAAGTCTACGGTCTGATCACACACAAAAAAAAAAAAAAAAAAGAAAGAAAAAGTCAAGTCTACGGTAATGAAGCAGCGTCGGCAACAGCAAATGGGAGGTGTACTTATCCGGCCACATGGCGAAATATCATTCGCTGGATTTTCTTTAAAAATTTCCTTTCACCCGTTCGATTCTCAGCTCACAAATGCAAGCCACACTGGATCATTTTGCTTAAAATCTCATGTGCGGACCACACCAGATTCGGACTCCCTTTAAGCCAGTATAAGAATCCGGCCAAGAAGAAAGGAAGGAAGCCAATAGGAAACTCCCAAGTTAGATACGGAGTATTTCTTTTTCCAAAAAGCTAACGCCACCGATTTAGGATCGATCGTCGTGCGAGGGCCCATTACAAGTCTTATACGGAAAATCTGAATCGTTCAAAAAAAAATTAAAAAAACATCAAGTAATTTGAATGAAAAATAAAAATATTGGATCAAACACCTACACATATCGAATTGAATTGAAATTTCTTGAGCCCACTCAATTTTTTAAAAAAAACTATAGAAAGGTTCAAATTTTCAATACAAGACCCGTAATGATCCCCACATGGCAGTCGGTCCTAAATCGGTGGCCACCACGTCGGTGGCCATAGCACGGCTCTTTCTTTCTACGCTTTCTCTTTCTTTTTCTCTGCTTTCTTCTTTTCTCGACCAAAAGTGCAGACTTCCTCTCTCTACAATGCTTTCCTTATGAGAGCTGCTTTTCCCCTCCTGACACACCCCCCCTCCCCGGCCTCACCTCCTTTTTCCGGACTACCCCGCCTCTCCCTCTCTCTCTCTCCCTTTTCTTTATTTATTTCTTTCTTTCTTCAGTTTGCTTCTTCTTCTTCTTTTTTTCCTTTTCTTTTCGGTTTACTTTTTTTTCTTCTTTTTTTTCTCTTTATTTCTTTTTCTTTCTTTTCAATTTGAACTTTTTTTTCTTTTTTTAATTTTCAATTATTTTCTTTATTTGTTTCTTTTCCCATTTACCTCCCTTCTGTTTTTTTTTTTGGGTTAACTTAATCCGGTTATTACAAAAAAAAAAAAAAGTTGTCAGTGGTCTAGGCTTCCTCATAATTGGGGAACTTAAATAGGGGTCCTATTCTACATGAAACTTAAGTTCTAATCCTTATAGGTTTGAAAACTTATGTTTTCATCCTGAATTTTAAATAATACCCATTTTGCCCTTAATAATTTTTTACATTTTAATAGAGCCGCTGCACTGACCTAATTAAATAAGGAATATTGACTTTGTTAATTTGGTCCGCGCAGCGGCAATCATGACAAAGTCATCCAGAATCACGACAAAATCATTCGGGATGTAGAACTAACTTAAAAAGTTAGATTAAGGTCCTAAAATTCCTCACTATATAGGTGAAGAAATTCAGGATGTAAAACTAACTTAAAAAGTTAATTTAAGGTCCTAAAATTCTTCACTATATAGGTGAAAAATTCGGGATGTAGAACTAACTTAAAAAGTTAGTTTAAGATCCTAAAATTCCTCACTATATAGGTGAAGAAATTCGGGATGTAGAACTAACTTAAAAAGTTAGTTTAAGGTCCTAAAATTCTTCACTATATAGGTGAAGAAATTCGGGATGTAGAACTAACTTAAAAAGTTAGATTAAGGTCCTAAAATTCTTCACTATATAGGTGAAAAATTCGGGATAAATTCGGGATGTAGAACTAACTTAAAAAGTTAGTTTAAGGTCCTCAAATTCTTTCCTATATAGGTGAAGAAATTCGGGATGTAGAACTAACTTAAAAAGTTAGTTTAAGATCCTAAAATTCCTTACGATGTAGGTAAAGAAATTCGGGATGTAAAACTAACTTAAAAAGTTAGATTAAGGTCCTGATTTATAAATTTGTCATGATTAGGGGTGTTTTAGGTATTATTTAAATTTCAGGATGTCGACTTAAATTTTCAAACCTAGTAGGATGGGAACCTAAATAAGTTGGGCAAATAGGATGGCTAATTAATTTCCTCATAATTTTTCCTCCTAAGTTCCGCAAAAAAACAAAATTTTCTTGCCGATCAAAAAAAAAAATCTCTCAAAAAAATTTCAATGCAACGACTATTTATAATACATATCTCACAAAATGTGGGAATCATATGTGACAACGTTACTGTAGACACCCCAATCTGGACTTCCAGATTAGTTTACTTACGGTTTTTGATTCCCCGATGATGAAACGGATCAAGAACACCCCGGGAATGTCGAGTGTTTGAACTTTGAGTGTTTGCAAAACCCTTGAACCTAACCTAGTCTTAAGCCACTTCCAAAAGCCAAAAACCCTTCTGACGTGCGCCAGGGCGCAACCGTCGTGCGCCGGGGCGCACAGTCGCGCGACGGTCTAACTCCATCGCGCGATGGTCAAACGGAGCGTTGACCAGCGCGCCAGAGCGCACCATCGCGCGACAGACTGGCTCCATCGCGCGACGGTCCAAGCTGTCCCCATCACCTTTATCAGCTGGGCAGCTTAACCACCAAGTGCCAGCCTCGTGGCTGACTGGCCTCCATTCTTTGGACCAGAGCTGCCTTTCCATTAATGGAAGGTGCTAAGCTTATAAATACCCCCCATTTGTTCTCTTTCAAAGGGTTAACAAATTTTGGCAATCAAAGGGTCTTTGCTTTGTACTCTTTTAAGCTAATAAAAGAGATACAAAGACACCCTAAGAACAAAGCTTGTTCTTCCTCCCCATTTTCACATTTCAATCAAACCTCAAACCCAACCTCAAACTCAAAGCTCAAACATTTTTCAAACCTCAAAATTCAAAGGTATATCTTACCTTTGTTCTGCTCTCTGTTCTGATCCCTGAGGGGGGCTGGCAGGGTCAAGGCTGGTAATCAATACCAGTCCTGGCCCTAAAGCTAGCAAGGTTTCAAAAACCGTGGCCAAGCAAACCCTCGCGCGATGGTCCCACTCACTCGCGCGACAGTTCCGTTTGCACGAGAATGGACCACGTGGGGAAGGGATGCTGGTATTTAAATTTCTTGTTGTGTTCATAGTCACTTTCAAGTCTTTTAAGTATTATCTCACTGTTAAGCATGCAAAAAATCAGTTTATTGCTTTTCTTATAGCTTAAATTACTAGCTTGCATTTCAATATTAAGTTATGTTCTGTTGGAATACCCCTGGGATCATTCTGGACCTGTCCCAGAACTCAGAAATGTGCAAAACCAGACACTGGAAAGTTGACTCGAACCGTCGCGCGACAGTTTGGAACCCTCGCGCGATAGTCAAATGGAGCGTTGACCAGCGCGCCCGGGCGCACCATCGCCCGACAGACTGGCTCCATGCACCGTCGCGCGACTGTTCGAAAACCTCGCGCGACGGTTCCATTCTGTTCCCGATCAGTGGCTGGCCTTGCATGTTTAACTTGGTTTTAGGCTATTATTTTGTCCCCACACTGTTTATGGGGTGTTTTTGTTTATTTATTAGGCTTTTCAGCCTTTAAACTGTATATTATGACTGCATAAACTGCTTGGTTTGTCCTGGGTGTGCACTTGTCCTTCCAGAGCCCAGAAGGTTTGAGAATAAGAGCTGTGGGCTTAGGCTTACTGGCGCGCGCAGGTCTTGTAGTAGCGTGCGCAGGTTTGGTCAGCATGCATTGACTTGATCAGTGCATACTGGTTTCTTCCTATGCACGACACTCCAAGACAGGAGCTTTCCAGTCTGTTTAAACTCCCACAGGAGTCTGTTCTCATCCTATACTAACTGCTCATCCATGCCATCTATCACATCCTGCAAACATGTTACAGTTTTAATCCCCGATTAACTGTTCCCCCGCCCTAATTGGCTAAAATTGATTGATAAAAGAAGAATCGCAATGTTTTCAAAATGCCTAAGTAGAGACTGATCTCCGGATTGGGCGAGAGGGGTGCCATAAAACCCTTCCTCTCTCGTAACCTGGCTCCCGAACCCAGATATGGTTATGACGGACTGGTTCCTTAACTTTTTTAACCAAACAGCGCGGCAGGTGCTTCGAAATACGGTTCCTTGGGTGTCGGACTTTCAAACCCGAGTGGCGACTCTGTATTTTTGAGCGCTTGCCACCTGCGCTCGCGCTCCCTCGATTCGGGCCCTTGCATTTTTTGGAAACCGGAATTTCCAGGGCATGCTGCCCACAGTGGCGACTCTGCTAGTTTAAATTCTAGAAAAACACTAACGACGATGATCTCGGCATTTTCGTTCTTTCAATTCTTTCAATAAACTGCTGAAAGAGCATCACTGAGCTTTCATTACTTTACTGTCAAAGCTTCGAGCCATTGCATCATCGGAAAGTACCGAAAAGAAGAGCCAAACCTGCTTAGAAGAGTCTGCCAGGGCTGTTAGACCTTTGCTTCCAAGGTCATATCACCTACCTCGCTCATCAATTCGGAATGGCAGTACAAATGGAGCTGGCTGAGCTCAGGAAAGCTGTAGAAGAATTGGGTCACAAGATGGACAAACAGATGATTATGGTCCAGGGACTCGTTGGCCTTGTTTCCTCCACAGCCTTGCAACCAGATATGGGGCTAGTCACAGAACCTTCTCAAGCCTGCCACACTCCTACAGTTGGAATCAAGCTGTGCACAAAGGACATATTCAAAGACCTGGCTGAGTTTCATGAGGCCAGGACCTACCCAAAGGAGGATGCTCGATCCTTATTCACAACCACTGCCAAGGGGAAGGACATGCTTAGTGATGAATTCAGCCCCAAAGGCAAAAGAATGCATCCAGTTGATGGGGCAATGTGTTGGAACTGCCAAGCAAACAAGAGTCCTGCTTTGAACTCTCAATCCACTCGCCGGAACCCACCGAGGACTTTCTCATGCTTCTCTGCGCCTTTGGTCTCAATTTATGAGAAACTGCTCGATGCTGGTTCCATCAAGCCCCTCGATCCAACTCCTCTACCCAAAAATCCATCACCCAATTTCAAGCATAACCTCTATTGCACCTACCATCAAATGCCTGGCCATTCTACCAATGCCTGTTTTCGGCTTCGACATGCCGTTCAAGATCTTGTCGATTGTGGTGTCATCACAACTCCACCTCCATCAACAACCGATATCAACCAAATTCGAAGCGCTCAAAGCCTCCGATCTCGAACACAACCCCGGAGTTTCTCTGTCTTCGAGGCATCTCTATCCGTAGTGTTGGAGAAACTCGTCAAATCTGGGCATCTCGAACCTTTGACCCCAACTTCCCCACCCAAAGTCTTACCAGCCAACTACAGTGCCAACCATTTCTGTGCCTTCCACCAAATGCCTGGCCATCTCACTGATAACTGCTTGCGTCTCCGACACGAGATTCAAGATCTTATTGACGATGGCACGATTCAAGTTCCACCAAAGCCCAATGTCATTTCTGACTCCTTGCCTCAGCACGAGTCTAACCCTCTGGTTGGTCAAATATCAATCAACTCTACTCAAATCAACCCGAGCTCCAAGCCGACTGTACCCATCCCGTCCGAGCCTGAGGACAGCCTGCCGGCTGCTGTTTGTGCGATTGAGACTTTCTCTGCCGACATCTGGTTTGACAGTGATGAGGGGCTTGCACAGGAGTGGACTGACCAGCTGAGTTCCATTGATCAAAAGAGCACCGAGTAGGTTTGGTCGAAGAAGCTGAGGAGGCCAAAGTGCTGTTGCTTGGGCCTGACACCCGCTGGATCCTACCTCTTTTATGGAAGCTATGGGTAGCTTTTTAAATTGCATTTTCAAAACCGCATCTAGTTTGCATTGGCGTCTTGTTTGAGTCTGACACAGAGTCTTTTGCGCTTGTCTAAGTCTAGCTCTGAGTCGGAGGTTGTGCCTCTTGGCCCTCCACGTCGTAGCTTTTGTTTCAAGTTTTCGAGTCTGCTGTACTTGGTAAACCCCGAGGGTTTTTATGATATGCATCATCTTGTTTCTACATGCTTCACTGGCTTTTATATAAACTGTGTCAACCCTAATGACGAAGGGATAGATTTCGATGGGATCATTCCCAAGGAAATGTGTTCCCTCGCCAAAAGGGAAGACGAAAGGCATGCTCAGCCTATTAAAAGAAGAAGTAATTTCAAATAAACTTGAAAGACAAGTATAACCTCCCGAAAGGTTCAATTGGTTCAAAGCCGCCCCCAGAGGAGCATTGTGCCCGGTCAGACAGGCTCAAAGAATTCATAGACGTCTTGGCATGGCCTCATCAAGTCATGCCTTGAGTTTGATTTTGAGACAAAGAAGTATCAATCCCCTGCTACCTAGTGCCAATCCAGAAAGCAGAAGCACAGAAGGCTTCGGGCCTTGTACCATGTTCAAAGCAATAACAGTGGCGTTCCGCCAAGTACAAATGAGAAAGTGTACAAAGCGGCCCGGAGCAAGTCATTTCCAACTGAAGCACTCTTGACTCTTTGTTATCAAAGCCATATTATCTGGAGCTACAGCCAAATGTCTTCAACCTCAACGGCAACAATTTCAACACCTTGATCAACCTGGATCAATTCAAAAGCAACTTTCCCCTGAGAGAAGCTCGTTGGGCTGAAAACCCCAAGGGTGGGCAGTTCCAAGCAAAAGTTAGAGCAGCCTGCTAGACCAAAACCTATGAAGGTGGTTTAGGCAAAAATGAATAGGCAATCAATCAAAGCTCGCTAGACCGAAGACCCGAATGGGCGGTACTAGGCAAAAGTTAGAGCGTAAAAGGAGAGGTAAATACTCGAGAGTTAACCCTTGGCCTGAACTACGTTTTGACCTGATTCCCTAGCTTGGGATACGTAGGCAGTCTCTCTTTGAGACTCGGTCATACTCTGTCGAACTGTGGCCTGAACTACGTTCTGACCTGATTCCCTAGCTTGGGATACGTAGGCAGTCTCTCTTCGAGACTCGGTCACAATCTATCAATTGGATCCATAGTTGACATTTTGGTACACATCAAAGGTCGAAGTGGATCGAAGATCAAGACAAGCTTCATTGGAGGAACCAGAAGGGGGAAAACCTTCGTCTTTCAATTTTATAACAAACTGCTTCTTCAATTTACAGGCTGAGCATAAGTCTTAAAAAAATAATTGAAGCATCAAAAACAGAACGAAATGCTGGCGAGGCCTTAACAGGCTCACAGTTTATTCTAAGTTCAGCGAAGTCTGGTGTAAGCTACCGAAGCGTGTTTGTTCGAAGTGATGCGCGTTGGTCTCAAACCTGCGCACGCTTCTTGCAGCAGGCAGTAGCAGTTGGCTGCTACCCTCGAATGTCGTTCCAGGGGCTTTTGCCAAGTCTTGTCAAACCATGCAAGTCATATGGACTTAATGTGACTGCACGGGGGTGTCGGTTTCAGTCCGGGCCTATACAAGTCATCATTTGCGTCTTATGTCCGTTTTTGCGGCATTTTTCCAGCTTTTCAATCAATTGTCATTTCGAGGTGTTTTTCTCGATTTTGTTTGTACCGGTCTTTGTACCTATTTGCGTCTTTCGTAACTGTCAGTTTCACCTGTTCAGGAATATTGTGAGTTTTAGCACATTAATGCCCAAAAATTCATTGTATTCCGTGTGTCTAAGGGTTCGCATTGTACCCTGGTTCTCTTTCTCCCTTTTCATTTCGAGCTAGGCGAGTCTGTACATATGTGCGCATGTCTGTGTGTCAATTCAAATCACTTGTCAATGCAAATTGGATGTTAGTGGTTAGTTTTTGCGTTCTCTTCAACACTTGCAAAAGAGAGTCAATAAACTGGAAAACGCAATTGTTACATTGCTACCCTAGTATCCGTAATCCGCAAGCAACGGAATCTCTTGAAAGCAGCAAGGGCACATCAGCCCAAGGCCAAGCAGAGCATCTCTGGGGCACATCTGCCCAAGCATCGCAGAAAGGGCACGCAGGCCCAATTCCATTACTAAACATCAACTGGGGCACGTTGGCCCACTCAATGCCTATCTATCTGGGTGCATATCTCAGAGGCACAGACAGTACGGTGATGAGGCTCAGTGGTAGTCCTTAGGTGTCGTTGTCCTTCTAGGAGCCGCCCTAAGCTTGCATCTGCATTTTCAATATTTTATACATGTCATTGCATATTGTGTGTATATCAAATGTTGAACACAGGAAAAATCCATCAAAACGACAAAGCAAGCCTGCCCGGTATCGAAGGTAGCAAGTAAACAGCTCAGCAGTTGTCACCGATTTCTCCCCAGCTGCAGTCCGCCTTGCTTCTATCCATACTATCCACTGTTTATGCTACTTGGATGAACACAATGACAGCCAGTCCTGTCCAATCTTCAACGGCTCGATCACTTTTTATAGCGATCCGCCAGTTCAAATCAACGACAGCTGATCCTGTCAATTCCCCCAACGGTTTGATCATTTATACTGATGATCCTCCATTCCAGTCTTCAACGGTTCGATCATTTATACTGATGATCTGTCCGTTCAAAAATCAAAGCGCGTCGAGGCGTTCAAACCGTCGGTGTTGAGGCATTGGCAAATCAAAGCGCGTCGAGGCGTTCTTCAGTCAGTGTTGAGGCATTGGCAAATCAAAGCGCGTTGAGGCGTTCTTCAGTCGGTGTTGTGGCATTGACAAACTAATCAACGACAGCTGGTCCTGTCAAATCCACAAACAACAACCAGAACATCGTTCGATGGTCCGTTCATCCGCAACTGATTGTTCCCCAGGAGAGTCCGTCTTGGCCTGTCCAGAATAACAATCACCCTCAGTCTAGCCGAAAGCGCATCTTCCAGCAGGCTTATTGCTCTGTCTCGGATGGTCATTGATAAGAAGATTGGCTCTGATTCCCAACAGATGGAATTCAACCTGCCTGACACGACCTACCCGTATTTGTTGGAATACTTTGTGCCGAGGATAGCTTGATCCCAGCAACGACGGTCGGTCTCGTCAACATCTGCAGCGACAGCCTGTCCTGTCCAAATTCAATCAACAAGCGGCGATGCAATCGTCCAGTTCTACTTCCATCCCTAGCGACGGTCCGTCCGTCTTTTCAACCAATCAGGTTCTGTAAGTATTCGTGTCTACTTTGCTAGCATGTTCTGCTCTGAATTGCCTTGAGGGGTGTCTAGAAACCTTTGACGTTACTTGTACCAAGTCAATGGTGCTCTAAGTGCCGTCAAAGGGGGGCTACTGTAGACACCCCAATCTGGGCTTCTAGATTAGTTTACTTACGGTTTTTGATTCCCCGATGATGAAACGGATCAAGAACACCCCGGGAATGTCGAGTGTTTGAACTTTGAGTGTTTGCAAAACCCTTGAACCTAACCTAGTCTTAAGCCACTTCCAAAAGCCAAAAAACCCTTTTGATGTGTGCCAAGGCACAATCATTGCGCGCCAGGGCGCAATCATCGCGCGTCAGGGCGCACCGTCGCGCGACGGTTTGACTCCATCGCGCGATGGTCAACCGAAGCATTGACCAGCGCGCCAGGGCGCATTGTCGCGCGACAGTTTGGAACCCTCGCGCGACGGTCAGAACCTGTCCCTATCACCTTTATTCAGCTGGGCAGCTTAATCACCAAGTAATCCCCAGCCAGCCTCGTGGCTGACTGGCCTCCATTCTTTGGACCAGAGCTGCCTTTCCATTAATGGAAGGTGCTAAGCTTATAAATACCCCCCATTTGTTCTCTTTCAAAGGGTTAACAAATTTTGGCAATCAAAGGGTCTTTGCTTTGTACTCTTTTAAGCTAATAAAAGAGATACAAAGACACCCTAAGAACAAAGCTTGTTCTTCCTCCCCATTTTCACATTTCAATCAAACCTCAAACCCAACCTCAAACTCAAAGCTCAAACATTTTTCAAACCTCAAAATTCAAAGGTATATCTTACCTTTGTTCTGCTCTCTGTTCTGATCCCTGAGGGGGGCTGGCAGGGTCAAGGCTGGTAATCAATACCAGTCCTGGCCCTAAAGCTAGCAAGGTTTCAAAAACCGTGGCCAAGCAAACCCTCGCGCGATGGTCCCACTCACTCGCGCGACAGTTCCGTTTGCACGAGAATGGACCACGTGGGGAAGGGATGCTGGTCTTTAAATTTCTTGTTGTGTTCATAGTCACTTTCAAGTCTTTTAAGTATTAGCTCACTGTTAAGCATGCAAAAAATCAGTTTATTGCTTTTCTTATAGCTTAAATTACTAGCTTGCATTTCAATATTAAGTTCTGTTCTGTTGGAATACCCCTGGGATCATTCTGGACCTGTCCCAGAACTCAGAAATGTGCAAAACCAGACACTGGAAAGTTGACTCGAACCGTCGCGCGACATTTTGGAACCCTCGCGCGATAGTCAAATGGAGCGTTGACCAGCGCGCCCGGGCGCATCGTCGCGCGCCAGGGCGCAACCATCGCGCGCCCGGGCGCACCGTCGCGCGACTGTTCGGAACCCTCGCGCGACGGTTCCATTCTGTTCCCGATCAGTGGCTGGCCTTGCATGTTTAACTTGGTTTTAGGCTATTATTTTGTCCCCACACTGTTTATGGGGTGTTTTTGTTTATTTATTAGGCTTTTCAGCCTTTAAACTGTATATTATGACTGCATAAACTGCTTGGTTTGTCCTGGGTGTGCACTGGTCCTTCCAGAGCCCAGAGAGTTTAAACTACTTGGTTTGTCCAGGGTGTGCACTTGTCCTTCCAGAGCCCAGAAGGTTTGAGAATAAGAGCTGTGGGCTTAGGCTTACTGGCGCGCGCAGGTCTTGTAGTAGCGTGCGCAGGTTTGGTCAGCATGCATTGACTTGATCAGTGCATACTGGTTTCTTCCTATGCACGACACTCCAAGACAGGAGCTTTCCAGTCTGTTTAAACTCCCACAGGAGTCTGTTCTCATCCTATACTAACTGCTCATCCATGCCATCTATCACATCCTGCAAACATGTTACAGTTTTAATCCCCGATTAACTGTTTCCCCGCCCTAATTGACTAAAATTGATTGATAAAAGAAGAATCGCAATGTTTTCAAAATGCCTAAGTAGAGACCGATCTCCGGATTGGGCGAGAGGGGTGCCATAAAACCCTTCCTCTCTCGTAACCTGGCTCCCGAACCCAGATATGGTTATGACGGACTGGTTCCTTAACTTTTTTAACCAAACAGCGCGGCAGGTGCTTCGAAATACGGTTCCTTGGGTGTCGGACCTTCAAACCCGAGTGGCGACTCTGTATTTTTGAGCGCTTGCCACCTGCGCTCGCGCTCCCTCGATCCGGGCCCTTGCATTTTTTGGAAACCGGAATTTCCAAGGCATGCTGCCCACAGTTACAAATAACTATTGCATTGAAATTTTTTTTCGATAGAGACAGACTAAGAACTCCTCGTAAACAAACAAAAGGGCAACTACTAGTAGTGTGTATGTTTCCGTAGAACTTCAAATTCCTCTTTCTGATTTTTCCAAGTCCATATCAAATAAGACTTCAAAGTTTGGAAGAACGACCAACTCAAATCACCATCTTCTTTGATCAAAAAAAAAATACCATTTTCTTTGCAAATTACTAATATCATTTGTTTGTGTTCGGGCAAATGTCTTTATCAGAGTAAAGTTTCACTTCATCTACTGCGCAACCAAAACCTCGGGGAGCTAGCGTAAAATTTGTATGAGTGGAAAACAGATAAACAAGAGTGTGAGAGAGATTGGCCATATGAATCGTTGTAATCTGGGTTTCGAAATGAGTTTTGTTTTTCTCTTGGGTTCACGTGTCTTCTCCGATCAAGACTGATCAAAGAGAAAAAAATTTCAAACTGAAAAGAAAGAAAAAGAAATAAAGAGAAAAAAAAAGATTTCAAACTGGATAGAAATAAAAGGAAATAAAGCAGAAAAAAAAAAGAAAAAAAGATTTCAAATTGTATAGAAATAAAAAGAAATAAAGCGGAAAAAAAAAAAAGCAAACCGGAAAGAAAGAAAAAAAAGAGGGAAAAGAAAAAGACAAATTGGAAAAGACTTTCTTTTTCTCTCGAAACTAAAGAGATTGGGAAATTGGAAAAACTATATATTTTTGTGGTAGTTTAAACTATATAAAGAGGTTGGAAAATTAAGTGTTCCAAAATTCAATCCGTTTGAACGGGTGAAAAGATTTTAGTTTTCTGATCATTTTATTCTAAATGATCATAATTAAATTTTGACTATAGGGCTCTCGTTGATTAACCCTAAGAAAGTCGTAGAATCAAATTCTCTTAGGATTAATCAACGAGAGCCCTACAGTCAAAATTTAATTATGATCATTTAGAATAAAATGATCAGAAAACTAAAATCTTTCAACCCGTTCAAACAGATTGAATTTTGGAACACTTAATTTTTCAACCTCTTTATACAGTTTAAACTACCACAAAAATATATAGTTTTTCCATTTTCCATTATTTCACCATCAATATTAGGCTCGTTTGATAGGTTTCGTTGAGTAGATTTCAAAAATATAAAATTTATTTGATAGGTTTAATGTAATTTGCCCTTCATTATTTTGACGTTTCGGAAGAATGTAATTTAATTCATACTTGGTGCCTTACTCGGTAAATTTGGGAAATGTATAACCCTAAACTCTTTGACTTCCGTTGACTTTTGAGATGACTTGGCAATCACTTGGAAACTTATGTAGTACTCCCTCCGTCCCTTTTTTAGAGTTTAGTATTCTATTTTGGGCTGTCCCTTAATAAGTGTCCATTTTGTAAAGTTAGTGGGTAAAAGTTGATAAATTTTCCATTTTGCCCCTAAAAGTAGATTCCATTTTAAAAAGTTAGTGATTAAAATTTAATGATGATGTCTTCATAGAGGGTAAGGAGGGAAAGTGGATGTAAAAATTGATGTGAAATGTGTAATGATGATATATTTTTAATAAGTTGAAATTACGAAGCAGGACACTTAAAAAGGGACGGAGGGAGTATTATTTATGAGTTTTCCTTTTAAATTATAATTAAAAAGCGGGGCGTGACAACACAACAGTGAAAGCATTGGTAAATAACAAAATTGCATACTTAACTGTTGTGCCATCTGACTTACCTTCATGAAAATTAACTATGCCTTCATCCTACAGATGTGCTCTTTGCAATAATTGATGTGGGTGCACATAGAAGAGTATCTGAAGGCCATGCTTTGGACTTCATCGTGATTGATCAATGGTAATTTCATGCTTTTGATTGTTTAAATAGTTGAGGTACCCAATATGACTTTGTGCCTCTAGCACCAGAAATTAATATATACTCTCTCTGTCCCTTTATTACAGTCCAGTATTTCATTTTGGGCTGTCCCTTAATAAGTGTCCATTTTGTAAAGTTAGTGGGTAAAAGTTGGTGAATTGTCTATTTTGTCCCTAAAAGTAGATTCCATTTTGAAAAGTTAGTGAGTAAAAGTGTAATGATGATGGGTAAGTAGGGAAAGTGAAGGAAAAAGTTGATGTGAAAGGTATAATGATGATGTCTTTTTAATAAGTTGGAGTTACGAAGCAGGACATTTAAAAGGGGACGGAGGGAGTATGATGTTTTACTTGCAACATGAAACCCATTGGATTAACATTGTGGGACCAGTTTGCTAACAAGGAAGGCGCTGCTATGTCAAAACTTTCAGGGCCATTTCCAAAAGGCACGCCTGAAACTAGGCCATTACAATGGTATGCACACAAAAAAAAACAGAACTTATGATTAAAAGACTTCACTAATGCTAGTATTTCTTTTAGAAAATATTCATTACTTTGTCTTTTCCTTGGTTTAGTTGTAATTGTTGTGTCTCAGAAGGTCTTTGGTTGGTTTGGGAAGGTATTTGTATGGAGTGCTTTGTTTTGTTCCTCAACGATTCTAAAAGGAACAGCTGTCCAGGAGATTCACGAACGGAGCAGCTGTAGTTCCACGTAGATGGAGAGCCCATCACTACCGGTATCCGGAACTTGCATCAATGGCTCGTGATGTGTTGAGCATTCCTATCTCTACAATTGCTTCCGAGTCAGCATTTAGTGTTGGTGGTCGGATATTTGACAAATATCGTAGTTCTTTGAGGCCTCAAATTGTTGAGGCTTTAATATGCTCCAGGGACTGGTTGTTTGGAGGAAGAGGTAAACATGAAATGTGATGCTTTATGAATTCATTTTGACATAGTAATTCTTATAACTTGTAACTTTCTTTTGTTCCTTAGAAATTGATATAGTGAATTTGGATGAGATCAAAATGGAAAGAGAGGCCATTGGTCCAGACCCAAAGGTTCCTCGAATTTGGACAACTCAAGAGTTGTACATGTGACATTTGCCAAACAAACACGATTCGTCTGGACCTCAATTTAAGGCTATCGCAAACAATTTAAGAAAGTCAGACGATCCAATAAACCACCATGAGCACACGACTCCGTCCGTGCACGGAGCTTAAACCTAGTCAAGTGATAAGAGAATGCAACAAATGTGTCGATCTTCTGGCAAAGGATGTCCAACAACACCCTTTTGGTTTTTTAATTTATGCTTATTTTCCGGTTTGTATTAACCTCCAACTTTGAGAGGACAAGAGGGGTACTCGTTATCCCCGTACTTTGTATTAGCTTGTCTCTTTCAAATCTATATTTCCAGTTTACCACAACAAAAAAAAAAAAAAAAAAGTCATGGTAATAGAAATTCTTTCACTCACTTTTAATGGTGTCTTTTACTACCGTTTATTTTACCCGATTATTCCTGCATAGGCTACACTTTTACCTTTGTCGTCCAACTGCCGTTAATAATATTAGCGGCATATTTTCTGCCATTAGAGGTAGGGGTGCACATGGTCCGGATTGGTCCGGTTCTCTAGAAAATCAGTAACCGGACCATTTCTTACGGTTCTAAAAAATTGGAAATCAAAACCTAACCAATATATGCGTGGAACCTAACCAGAACCTAACTGCATGACCGGTCCGATCTCGTTCGGTTCCGGTTCTATTCAATTAGAATCCAAACACTTATTCACAAAAAATAAAAATTTAAAAGACCAAAAATTGGATATATTCTCACTACTGTTAAAAATCCTTCAAGGGTTTGAATTCCTATAATTCCACTAGTATATTAAAACCTTTCCTAACAAATGAGATTTTTCTCTAAATAAATTAACTTTAGCAAGGAAAAAAATAACTTACCAAATCCAAATAAATATTTAATTACACACACACACACACACATATATATATATATATATATATATATGTTATAAACGGTCAGGTTCGGTGAACCAAAATTAACCGAAATTAACCGTTCTTAATTTTTTGGAACCATAACCTGACCAATGAACCACAAACCGGACCAAATAGGACGGTTTGGATCGGATCGAACCAGTTTTACGGATTGGACCGATTTCTTGAGCACTCCTAATTAAAGGTGTCAAACAGGCTGGGCCGTCCGTGCCAACCGTGCTTCGTGCCGTGTCGTGCCGACTCGTTTACGTAATCGTGTCGTGTCATACCGTGCCATTTTTTAATCGTGTCCATTTATTTAATCGTGTCGTGCTGTTTTTTAATCGCGTCATGTTGTGCCGTGCCCATGCCGGCACATCTCCAACCGCGTTTCGTTAGAAAAACAAAAAATTCCGAAAAGTGTAAAATGTTCATCAAGGCAACAAGCCATGCTCGTACCGTGCCCGAAATATGGTATTCTTACTGAACCATAGTTTATTTGGGCATAACTCTTTGCTCAAAACTCCGATTGAGTTCATTCAAATTTGGGTTTCAATAATAACACAAAGGGTTACAACTTTCGTGCCTATCAAAATTTTAAATTTTAATGTTTAAGGTCCGAAATGACGTTCGATTCAATTTTAACGGGCTGTATGAAGATAAAAATGGGATGCAAATAGAATCGGCCCACCAACTTTGTTTGGTTTGGGATTTGAGGAAAACTTTTTGGGTATTGAGTGGAGAGAGATAGATAGAGAAATAAAAATGATAATAATCAATGAAAACTTATTGGAGATCGCAAGAAAAAAGAATTGGGTCTAAGCAACCACGACTCTGCACCATTTCCTTATTCCTTTCATCTTGAAGAATTATTCAAGGCATAGCAAATAAAAATAACAGAACCTTTCAATTAACCAAAACCATCACCATTCATACCCAAAAAAAAATATCAAAAGCCCTAAATTTGGAAGCCTGCGAAAAATTCCAAACTCAGAAAATCGCAAATTTTGAGTTACAACTTGAAGGAATTCTTTTTTTTGAACATCAACTTTAAGGAAAACTTGCACAAAAGCAGTCAATCACAATAAAAAATTAAGTATCAGGAGATAATCATGGCAGAAACAAACCCTCACAATGTATTTCCAAAGAGACTCCAGATAATAATAATCAGCACAAAATCGCAGTCCAAAATCTCTTAAAAAGTACAAAGAGAACTCGATAAATAATATCTCATGGCAGAAACAAACCCTCACAATGTATTTCCAAAAAGACTCCAGATAATAATAATCAGTACAAAATCGCAGTCCAAAATCTCTTAAAAAGTACAAAGAGAACTCGATAAATAAAAGATAGCGAATCGAACTACCGGAATCCTAATTTAACGGATTGGAAACAGAGATGAAAAACTCTAGAGCAGATCAAGCTTGAGTCTCAACGGATGAGATTTCCCCACCAGCGGTGGGGGTGGGAGCCACATTGGGAAACTGATAGATCCAGTCGTCTTCGGCGGAGGCAGCGGCAGTGGCGTCGAATTCAATGCGGTGGGAGTTGTCGGCAGCCTGGTCGTGGAGGCGTAATCCATAGCGCTGAGAACGTGGAAGGAGAGAGAGAGAGCAGAACGTAGAGACCCTGAAATTTGGGTTACCCAGGCATCATTTATGTTCGCAAAATTCAACACAGCATTGCTTACGACAAATGTAGTAGTATAATCTGATAAATAGCAGCTGGGCACTTTCGATGCATGTGCAATTTGATTTAAGCAAAATTGGAAAAGAGATTAGGCAAACCTGAAATGTTTAACTTCAATTCACCAAAAACATACAGAGAGAGAAAGAGAGGCAAAGGCAGTTCAAAAAAAGCGAACGTGTGCAATTTGATTTAAGCAAAATCGGAAAAGAGATAAGGCAAACCTGAAATGTTGCAACTTCAATTCACCAAAAACACAGAGAGAGAGAGAGAGAGAGAGAGAAAGAGAGGCAAAGGCAGTTCAAAAAATGAGAAAGAGCATTGAGGATGTACGGTAGTATTGGTGTACGATAGTTTTCATCTTCTTCATCCTATGGCAGTTTTCATCTTCTTGATTATCCTCTAGGCAGTTACGAAGGCAAGCAATTGGTTGGGGGATACCACATGGTGGAGCAAGGGTAATTTAGTGACAGTTAAAGGACAATGTGGGTATACTGAATATGTGAGCCAGCCTCAAAAGAGACTCCAAACAAAATGGTGCTCTCCCTTTATAATATAGAAGATAGATATAGAATAGATAGAATATATTACTCATGGAAAGTCTAGCTATTTATATCACTTGCTATCATCGAATTTCAATACATAAGCGAAGCAAGATTGATAAAGCTCTTAGAGACTATCTTAAACATATTAGTTTTTCATAACTCAGTCAGTCATGGTTTAAGGTGTTTGGACCAGTTTACGCGCACTTCAACTTATTTGGGGCTCATTCCACTGCCCACTTGCGGGCAGCTCAATTAAAGTTGGAGCAAATCTCCGTATGGACTAGTCCCAAATGAATTGATAGCCCCTGTGAGGTTTTGAACATAAAACCTTAAGAGGGAGCAAACCTCTGAGGCTGAGGCATAAACAACAAAGCCAAGGCCTTGAGATTGACGTCCATTAATTTTAGTTGTCATACTTGAATAATGATATCATCATTTGAAAAGCGAGATGATACTACTATTTTTTTCCTTGAACAAAGGTGTCATTAATTCTCTCCATTATGGGGTTTTCGTTGATATATGCTGTCAGACTTTCTTAAATGGTTGATTGTCCTTGTATTTGTGTTGATACTCCTGTTGAGTAAAAAAAATTTAAAAAAAATAACGATTAGACTTTAGAGGACTATAATACGAAAAAAATATAACAAAAGAAACGAAAGACAAAAAACAAAAAAGTACATTTTTAGATTTAGATTAGGAGAACAGGAAGAAAATGAAGTTGACAATATTATGAGAAACATAAATAAAATAAAAAAATTAAATAGCAAGGCCTATCCAGTATCCAGGTACAAGAAAATAATAGTGTAATTTTATTTTTCTTACATTCTATCTTTCTATGGGAAATCCGAGTTTTGAATAATATATATGTATACATGCTATAAAGTTCAAATATTTACCAACCTGGAGATGAGCGTTGTCAAAGATCCGGAGGAAAGATATCAACCTTTAGCCTGGAGTGTTTGATGGCTCTTGCGGAATCTGCAGCAGATCGTGATGTTCGATGAAGCTTAATTGTCCGGAGTGTTTCTACATCGCCCAAACTAGAAGGGATCTTCCCTAGCTCGGTGCATTCCTTAAGAACAATGTGCTTCAGGATTGGGAAATGATCAATTTTGGCCTCCCAAAGAACCAGATCTGTCTTCCAAATTTGCAGAGCTTTGAGTTTCTTGAAACCCCCGTCGCATACACTCCAACTTACCCCTGTAAATGCGTTGTCCTTTAACTTGAGCTCCTCAAGTTTTGGCAACATCCCAAGCACAGACATGTGCTCCCATTCAAGAAAGGTACCGGCCAAGGTTAGCCTTTTTAAGTTTGGTGGGAACTTGGACCAATGAGGAAGACCTTGTAGTTTAAATTCATCAGGATGGTTAGGGAATACGTCATTCAACAACTTCAATGTCACAAGTTGTTGTAACTGGGTAAGGTTATCAAAAAGAGGCCCTTGCTTCTTCTCTAGGAGGGTGGCTAGTTTCCCACGGATTCCAAGTTTCTTTATGTATGGAGTCTGGCCTAAGACACCCTCTGTACAACTCTCGGGCGCGATGGTGGAAAGGGTTTGTATGCTTTCACTTTTTTTGGCCACAAGACCAGGAAACTGACTTGCTGCATTTGTATGCAGGTGCCTAAACTGTGTCATTTTCCAAATGTCTGCTTTAACGTCAATGGTGCGTGAGGTCGTTTCGACGATAAGAGTTTGTAGGTTCCAAAGCTTGGACACGTCGGAAGGAATAGATTTGAAGTCGCCAGAGAAGGCTACATACGTGAGATGAACTAATTTTAGTATCTCGCTCGGAAACCGGGGAGAACTAAGGGGTTGGATGTGAAATACCCTAAGCAATTTAAACTCTTCAGGGATGTATCCTACATGTTCACGGGGTAGGAGGACTTGATCCTTGGCAAAACACAAGAAAGAGCGGACATATGGGGCAGATTCGGCAGAAGGTTTGGAAGAAATGTAGTTCAAAAC
Source organism: Rhododendron griersonianum (assembly GCA_018127125.1). Classification (NCBI taxonomy): domain Eukaryota; kingdom Viridiplantae; phylum Streptophyta; class Magnoliopsida; order Ericales; family Ericaceae; genus Rhododendron; species Rhododendron griersonianum. Next base: position 13,379,515 of record CM030789.1, read on the forward strand.
ACCAGAATGAATACAAATGCGACGATTGATGATACTTACAGCGGAGGTTCTGTGAGTTGAAGTACCCCCAGGCCCTCTGATCTCAAGTAAGAAGTTTTCTTCTGTAGCCTTTTTCAAGCACAAGTCGCGCAACATATCATGAATACGACATGTTTTGATACGACCATTAAAACTCCTTTGTTCCACCATTACTAGGCTTCTCGAAACCAGATCCTCCAAGTGCTCCTTGGCCATCTCCTCCAAGCATACATTCTCAATTTTTTGAACAAATCCCTCGGCGACCAATAATCGGAACAATATCCAGACAGGGATCTCGTAGTTTTCTGGGAAGACTCCAAAATAGAGGAAGCATGCTTTCAAGTGAGGCGGTAAGTAATAGTAGCTCAGAGCTAGCACTTCCATCAATTCCTTTTCGTTCCTGACGAGGAATGCGTTGACACTTTTAGCTACAGTCTCCCACCAGCCCGTGGATATGTCGTTCTGAAGCATTCCAGCAATTACCACAAGTGCAAGTGGTAGACCGTTGCATTGTTCTGCGATTTCCTTTCCGACAGGTATCAAGTCTTGATGCTCTTGGGGGCATTCTCCACCAAAAACCCTGTTCTGGAGCAGCTCAAAACTTTGATCATGATTCAGAAAATCCAGCTCATAAACCGGCCAACGCGGATTGGCATACACAGCCACAGGTTTGTTTCGACTCGTTAGGAGAATTCTGCTTCCGTTTTTGCAGTTGGGGAAAGCCCTTTTAATCCTGTCCCAGTCCTCCTTCCCCCACACATCATCCACAACAATTAGATATTTCCAAGTCAGAATGCGACTGACTTCTTCCGCCAACATGTCTTCATTCATCTTAAACATGTTGCTTGTGACTTGATTAACACTTTTCAGAATGGTAAGGAACAAGTCCTTGCAGGTATAAGTTTGAGATACATAAATCCAGGCCAGACTAGAAAATGCATCCGAAACTCTAGGGTCGTAATAAATCTTATTAGCCAGAGTTGTCTTCCCAAGCCCGGCCATACCTATGATCGAGAATACTTGTAGGTCTTCAGCTCCTCCAGTAAGCCAACCAATTAGCTTTGTGGTCGCTTCGTCAAAGCCCACCACGTTGTCTTTCTCGACGTTGGGAGGCCTCCTCTCCATCCTTCTTCGGCCAGCAGGGTCTCTACCTTTTTTTTTTAAAGCAACAGAAAATTATATCAGTAATGAAACGAAACGTAGTAGATACAAAGATTAAAAGGGATAAGAGCAGGGTCTCTACCATGAAGGGCTTCATAGCCGTACAACTTGTTATCGTATATTTCTTTCACATTTGCCCTTATAGTTTGAACCTTCACTGCAACATCGCGAATCTTAGATGCATGACTAATGCCATGGAACACTTTCTGGACCCATTTTTGGGACTTTGGGACAGAAGCCTGCATCACAAAGACGTCGATGGCATCTTCTGCCTCGAAAGTCAGAGCTCTGATTTTAGTCACCAGCACTTGTACTGCTTTATTCTCGCGGCTCTTCTCCGCCGAGTCCTCAATAAAGGCTTTCAACGTTTCAAGATCTTCTATAAGACCTTTAACTTCGTCCTTCACATCGATGAACAACTTAGCATTATAGACTACAAGCTGTTGGAGGTTGTCCAGGAGAAATTGGAGAGCAACGTCAGACATCTCTCTCTACAGCAGCCGAACCAAAACTCAAAAATCGAAAAACTGGCGAGAAAAAGGGGGAAATCACAGACCCAGCAGTCTCAGCAGTTGCATCGCGCCAGTTGCTCCCACGCTACTACACCTCGCCAGCCCTGGCGACGTCTCCAGATCTGCGCGTGGGCGGCGGCGGCGGCGGTGTCATCGTCAGCGATCGCGGACAGCTCCGATCGTGAATAGCCGTACCTCTTCAGCGTCCCCGATCATGAACAACTCTACGTTTTCAATTTGTGGGTTTGAGGTTTGATTTTTGGCTTCGATTTGAGGTTCGATTTATGGATTTTGATTTGTGGGTTCAATTTGTGGGTTTGATTTGTGGATTTTCTGGTTTGAGAGAGAGAGAGAGGGGACAGCGGAGGAAAACAAAACAGTAGAGGAAAAGGGTAAGCAAAAGTAATTCTCTTCTCGCGCCCCCTGACACCACCTGACGCGCGCGCCCCCCGGACCCCACCCCCGGACCATTTTACCCCGGCAATAATTCACCCATTTTCTTATTTTTTATTTATTTACTTAATAACTTTTATATCTTTTTTCACTTTTATTTATTTAAAATTATTTAAGTGTTCCAATTTTCAATCCGGTTGAATCAGAGCAAAGATCTTTTTTTTATCATTTGATATATGACCATAGTAAATTTTTGGATCGAAGGCCTTTCAACAAGTATCCTAAAACTCCTTAGCCTCTCTTAGGGTGCTCATTGAAAGGCCTTAGAGCCAAAAATTCATTACGACCATTTAGGATGAAATGATAAGAAAAATAAGATCTTTGCACCGGTTCAAACGAATTAAAAATCGGAACACTTATTTTTTTACTCTTTATATGTATTTTTAAATTATTTAATATTATATATGTGAGTAAATTTCTTTTTTAATTTTTATAATTCTTTTATGTTATTGAATTTATTAATTTTGTATTTATTTATATCTTTTATCTATTTTATTTATATACACTTATTAAGATTTCATTTTATCTTCTTATCTTCATATCTTCAATTACAACCACACATTCAGATTTTTTTGTTATCTTCTTATCTTTAACTACAATCATTCATCCATCACCCCTTATCCTTATATGTCCAGCATTATCCTTCCAAAATCACCATCTTCTTCCCATCTCCTCCTTCTCCCTGCTTGTCCCTCCAGCATCACCTCTTTCCATCATCTATCTCTCTCTCTCTTCCTCTGTCACGGCTCCTCCCTCCTTTTCCACACCGATTTCGTAAAACGTAGAAGAACATTATGGATGGCTACAACTGCTCATTTTCAGATAGTTGGTCCGTTGAGAATGATGTTCCTAGTGGGGAGGGCGTCTCCCACAATTTTCGTAATTATACACCCGAATTCACAACTAACGAGGTTAGTTATTTACCGTTGTTCTTATGCATATTAGTTATTTAATTTAAAAGTACAGAAATTATGCATATTAGACTGGATCATGTTGCACTTATACATATTCTTTTTTCTTATTTATAGATTTTTCAAAGTAGAGACGACATGATAGCTTGGGTGCGGAAAGTCGGTAGGGAAAATGGTATTGTTATTGTTACTAAGAAATCTGCTAGTTTAATTGGTGGCAAGCTGCCAAAGTGCATTCTTAGTTGTGAAAGAAGTGGAAAGTATAGATCGGCAAAGAAAGCAGTTGAAGGGCAATCCTCGCAAAAGAATACTGGGACAAAAAAATGCGAGTGCCCATTTGAGCTGCGAGGTATACCAATACCTCCAGCGGGTGTCATGTGGGGTGTAAGGGTTGAATATGGTCTCCATAACCATGAAACAGCAGAATATTTTGATGGGCATGAGTACCCGTCAAGGCTAACACCAGAGGAGAAAGAAATTGTGCGTGACATGGCGAACAACACCGTGCCTGGTGAAATTCTTAGTGTTTTAAAGAAAAAAAACCCGTTAAACACTACATGTGCTCAGTCCATATACAACCTCAAATATACAGATAACATATCAGAACTAGGCGGTCTAAGTCCTACTCAGTTTGTCTTGAATCAACTAATAGAGAAAGGATACCTCCATGAATATCGTACAAATCCATACACCAACGAAATCACAGATATTGTTTGGGTTCATCCTGAAAGCCTAGACTTATCTGTGAATTTTCCGTCCGTATTGGTCATTGATGCCACATATAAGACCAACGAGTACCGGTTACCACTACTGGAGGTTGTGGGTATCACATCCACAATGTGCACTTACTCTCTCATGTTTGCACATCTTACAAATGAGAGGGTAGAGAACCTGATATGGGCCTTGAGTACCTTAAAGAAATGGATGCTTGGAAAGGGGCATTGTTGCCATCGGTGTTTGTTACAGATCGGGATTTGGCGCTTCTTAGCGCCATTGAAGCATGTTTCCCCTCGGCACGTCACATCCTTTGCATTTGGCACATCAACCAGTGCATAATAAAGCACTGCAGAGGGGTCCTTGGTCCGTTGTTTAATGACTTTAACATGTCATGGCACTCGCTTATTAATTCAACAACCGAAGCGTCTTTCAATCAGAAGTGGAATGCCATGTGCGATGACTATAAACAACACCCGCAACTCTTACATTACCTTGCCAATACATGGATAAGGCCGTACAGAGATAGGTTTGTGGCAGCGTGGACAAATACATGTATGCACCTTGGAAGCAATTCAAGCCAGAGGTATAATCACTTTATGCATTGTTACCTTTACTATTTCAATTACGTACATTATTCTACTACATTAAAGAATATTTCTGTAACTTTCGTATTTAAACACAGTTCATTATTATATTACAGGGCAGAGTCCGCACATGCGAGGCTAAAGCTATATTTGAAGGGTACCATGTCATCCTTACAAAAAGCTTTTGGGACAATAGACAAGATGTTGGAAAATCAGTTCGGAGAGATTTGGAAGTCATTTCAGAAATCTATCAACATCCCCCGCCATTGGCAAATACGTGACGAACTTTTTCAACAAGTAAGAACTCGCATTTCATTGGAGGCAATGGAGCTCATCAATGATCAGCTACAATTCGCTGAAGATTCATCCTACCTCCAGTTCGGGTTGTGCGACTGTACAATAAAAATTACGCACGGATTGCCATGCAGACATGATCTTGCATATTACCGTTAGTACTCCATGCCAATTCCGATTCAGAGTATCCACGATCATTGGACTAGGTTGTCCATGCGCGCGCCCATTGTGAATGACGAGGGAGAACGACCGGACAGAACATATGAAGTTATGGAGAGATTGCAAGGGATGGATCGATCTACGCGAGAGCACATGATAGACAGGATTATCGATATGACGGATCCATCTCAGAGCACAGTTCGAGGCCCAGCGTATAACACGGCTCATAGAGGTCGACCTACTGGTAGAGAGGAGCAAAGTGGACGACGCATTCCTTCCTTTACAGAAGCATCCACTTCGTCATCTGGTGTCGAATCTAGGAGACGTGGGAGGGGCGCGAGAGTTCGCAACACTCAAGCGAACCATGCTCAATTTTCAGTTCCACCCATCCCTACCAACTACATTCAGTATTTACCTCGGGCTTATCAAAGCATTACATTTCTCACATTAATGACGTCCAAGGTGACGGTCATTGTGGATTCAGGGCGATAGCCGCTCATATAGGGTATATTGAAGATGGTTGGGCTCAAGTTCGAATAGATCTCATTAATGAGATTAAACAAAATATGGATCTATACGATGCGCTATATCCAGAAATAGGTTGGGCAAACCAGCTAATACAGTCTTTAAGTTACTTTGAAGCTTCGGCACCACAGGGGCATTGGATGGACGCTATGAGCATGGGAGTTGTCATCGCTTCGGCGTACAACCTTGTTCTGCATACATTTGATCCGATTCCTTCATCTTGTTTTACTCATTTCCCATTGAGATCCTCTCCAGTTCCAGTCGAAGAGCGCGTTGAAATAGCTATTGCCCGTGTTGGGAACAATCACTTTGTGCAACTTTTCTTGCAGCCTCATTACCCTGTACCACCCTACCCAACATGGTGGTGGAACAATGCATCAGAACAAGCTAAAAGATGGGCTGCTCGTTATGGAACACGAATTCGTTTGTGGGGAGAAATAATGGATACAAGACCAAGAGGGGCAGGAGCAGAATTTGGTGGAAACATTGATTAGAAATTGAATTTTCATGTATTTTCACTCTTCGACGAAATTAGTACAAGTTATGTTAGTATAAGTTATGCTTTACTTATTCATTTATTAATTAAAATTAGTACAAGTTATGTTAGTATAAGTTATGTTTTAATTATTCATTTATTAATTAAAATTATAGGAAGAAGTCTTTTAAAAGTAAAACCAAAAAAACTAGTAAAAGTAAAAAAAAACAGTAATTAAAGTCTTTTAAAAGAAAGAAAAAAAAACTAGTAAAATTTTTAAAAAAACTAAAACAGTAATTAAAGTCTTTTAAAAGTATAAAAAAAAAAAACAGTAAAGTCTTAAAAGTAAAACAAAATAAAACTAATAAAAGTAAAAAAAAAAAATCAAAAACCGAAAAAGAGGGGAGGAGGGGCAAGGGGGGAAAGGGGGGGAAAGGTGGTGGGGCCGGATGGGGGTGTGTGTGTCAGGGGGGGTGCGAGAAGAGGCTCTCGAAGCAAAACCGCGTTCCCGTGTTGATCCCGGGTGGCTATTAATTTCCCCAATTACACAGAAAAATTAATAATTCTACCACCACACTGGGCTTGTTCAAAAAACACACTGGGCTTGTTCAAAAAATTCGGTCAATCGTGAAATCAGTCCATACCAAAGTGATCCATATATTTTGGATATTGTTTGTAGATTAATGGTTCGGACTCGGATTGAAAAATTTTAAAACCATAACTCACGGTTCGATTAGCAGATTTTTGTTAGAAAACTACGAATGAAACCGAATTGTACCGTGAGATATTTATTATATATTAGTTATAAATAAATATATAGATATTATTATATACACGGTTGATCCTATGCAGACCACCTGACCTAAGCTAGGTTAGGACCTCCCATTTTCCTATCAAATTTCGATGATCCGAACCGCTCAATGTGTCCAGAACGTGTTTTTAAGGATACCCGCGAGGGATCGGCAAAAAAAACAGCCGAGATGGGCTTCAACTGAGCAGTTTTTCAATGAACGGTGTAGGGTGCAACTGTTAGGATCAAGCCTTTCCCGGTTATTTTTTTTGCCGGTTTCCCACGGGTACTCTTAAAAATACGATCTGAACACATTAGGCGGCTCGAATCATCGAAATTTGATTGAATATGGCCTAGAGATGGAGGTCCGAACCTAACTTAGGTAAGATAGTCCGTTTTGAATCGAGACTGTTATTATATATGTATATATATAAATGATTTTCACTACTGTCAAAACTTTTTTTTTTACTAATTTCTTGAAGTATTATATAGGATGCACTTAGATAAAATATTTGGAGGTGAGCTGAACCTAGATCCGGATGCCCACGCTCCTATACTACGTTATTATCTCAATATTTAATTTCTGGAAACATGTAGCAAATGAATTGTGAATTCCAAGCATTATCATAACAGTTGAGGTTGAAAAACATGAACACCTTCTGTTGGATTTTTTAACAGTGTCTTCAAAAGTAGAAATCCGTGGCAAATTACAATTCCATGACACCATAATATCCCTCGTTGTCAAATTCTCATGGTTGCAGCATTTTCATATATGTTTTAGCTTCATTATATTTTGGTGTTTTGTTGAATGGATATTTAGTGTGGGAAATTTATACTTGGAAATCGGTATTGAATGTAAAATTTGTAATCTTGACATTGGTATATATATATATATATATATATATATATATATATATATATATGCTTGTTTACGTAATGTAATTCGTGAATAAAACCGTAACTGATCTGTGAGTAACGGATTGGATTGGAATTGGACTGTAGGATGTTTGGTCCGGACACATATTGTATTTTGGAAAAAATCATGACTTGCGATTTGGTCGTCGAATTCCTAGGAATCTTATCCGATTTGATCCGAAATGTGAACAACCCTACACCACACCCAATTACACATCTACACTCACATGGGTGCGACTGTGACACATTGAGTGGAGAGATGCTACATGCATAACATTTTCAAAACTCTACATACACAACAAAAATACACACAACACTTATACAATAGCTTAAAACGAACAACTCAAAACGTCATTTTGGATTGTTCTATAAATATTGTGTGTGTTTTTATTTTGTGTGTAGCATTGTTCGTAACACTTTTGCACAACAGTCCAAAACGACCTGTTGTAAAAAAAGAAAAAGAAAAACAACAGGTCCAAAACGGCATCGTTTTGAATGTTGTGCAAAAATTGTAATGCTCTGAATTTTGTAAATACATTTTATTTGGAAAAAAAGTCATTTTGTTTAGTTGCACATCTTCTTCTTTTTTTTTATTTTTTATTTATAGAAATATGACATCTCGTTAAATTTTATGCACGTGCAACTGAATGTGTACATTAAGAGTGTTGAATATATAGATTTTTATTAGTTTATCATGTGCAGTATACAATTACGCACTTATACTCTCTCTTTTTCTATTTTTTAAATCAAAAAATCAACTACTTCTGTATATAATTTTTCAAATTTTTTTACGCTTTATTAAAAATCTCGATTAGTAATTTAATTTGGTGCAAAAAAATTCAAAAACTAATACACAAAAATAATTGATTTTTTAATTTAAAAAAAAACAAGAAAAAGAATATGAAACTTTCATTTATGAACGGATAGAGTATATACCAATTCTAACTCCTCATCCTAAAAATACTAATAACCTAAAATGTAGACTTGGACCCTAGTTACTTTTACCCTTAAATCCCTGCCTTCCCAAGTTCTATGTTTCCTACTACGTGTTCCCACCCATGCCAACTATTCTACCTACCCAAAGCTCCTCCCATTTTTCCTTTTCTACTGTTTCTCTTAGGTAGAAGTATATTGTGTCCATTAGTTTATCTACTTGTAAAATTCTTTATTTGTTTTTTACAACACGTAGTATGGGTCAGTTAAAAGAAAAGGAAGAAGAGGGCATATAGGGGTGGTTTGGCTAAGCCATTAAGCCAATAAATTATTATTATTATTATTTTTTTTTTGTATTCCGTAGTTTTGCGCCTTTGAGGATTATTGATTCGTCTCGACAAGAGGAATTAGAAAACCCAAATTTTTTTACTTTTACCCAAATATTTTGTGAAATATCCAAGATTAAGCCAAATAAGCCAGCCTTTTCACACTTAATCTTGGATATTTCAAAAAATATTTGGGTAAAAGTAAAGAATTTTGAGTTGAAATAAAAGTAAAGTGTGCAGTGTGAGATGAAATAAAGATGAAATGAAATAAAGTAAAGCTATAAGAATATTTGTTGCTTTATCTTTACTTCATCTCATTTCCGTATGGGGAGTAAAAGTTATTTGTCTGTAGCATCTGTTGTAAGATACGAATATATTCCTGTCTAACAAAAACCCACAAGAAATTCTTTTTGCATTTGTATGGTAAATTGGCTGTCACTGAATTCAGTCCAAGTATATCTATATTTTTAGAACTAGATTAGTTATTTGCTAGGATTTTGACAGAAACTGAAATTATTTCAAATCCAGGGAAGAAATGAACACAAGTCTTGAGCAGCATTTGAATTCACAAAAAGAGTAAATATGGCTGGCTTTTCATCATAACTTATTTATCTTTATATCTGTATTTATTTTTTATTTTTTTGAAGATGTATCATGTATCTGTAAATATGTTTGTTCTATTCATTTTCATATAGTGGTCCAACGCTGGACCTGCATGAGCAGCCGGCCAAGGTGGTCACCATGGTCTATGGGTTGGGCTTCGAAACATCATACTTGAACAATAGTCAATGGAGTACACCCACTTGTATGCAAAATATTGACAAAAAGTTGTTAATGACTTCTGCATGTTTTGATTTTTAGAAATCACTCGTAGCGTAAACGACAGAACCAGAATTCCATAACGGAGAAGTCAAGTTCTTTGGTTGAAAAGTACCCAAAAAAATTTTGGTATATAGTTTCAATTCAACGTTGATATAGTCCGAGCCATATAATTTGAATTCTGAATTGTTTCTCGGTAATTTCTTTGCCCAAAGCAATGTTATCACCGGTGGGAGGGAAGTGGCCAGACCAATAAAAATATGCATGTATACTGGAGTACGAATAAGCATGACATCACTTTGTGGTTGAAATGATGTGGGTTCCACCACAAGATGATGTCATGCTTACCAAAAAGTGTATTGCATGGTAAGCATGACATCACTTTGTGGTGGGATCCACACCATTTTAACCAATAAGAGGGAGGGTAATGTTTACCCTCTTTTAAGGAGGGTGAACAAAATTGCACTCGGGGCAGAACTGTCAACCAAACAGATCCAGTAACAAACTTAAATTAATGTCTTGATATTGAATTCGATTATTGAAACCATACAATGAGGCCTCTATTTATACAAGTGAATAGAGCCTAACTATGGAATAAAATTATCCTAATTACAATCAAATCACAATATCAAGATCACGATTTGATCGCGATATTATTTTGTATATGTATTTATTCTAACCGTCATCAAGCTCCGGGATTAGCACCTGAAATTGTTAATGAAGGGTGAGCTACACTAGCTCGTAGGAAAATCTTAACTAAAAACAAATGCAAATGAGCTAGATGATACTCAGGTCCCGTTCCGCAAACCTTCTTAAAAAATAAGTTCTTATTCCCCTACTTCTTATTCAAAAATAATCCAACCTTCTTATTTTTCCCAACTAAAAAGTTCCTTCCACATTTTCAAACTCAAATATAACATAAATGAAAAAAAAAAAATTTTTTTGCACCGTATTAAAGACCTCAATGAGATCTATCAAATAAGATCCATAGTGGTAGGAAAATTATTTGCGTAAACACATTATTTTTGAGCTTAAAGTTGCCTTTACAAAAAGAAGACTGTTTTTACCAATATGGGGGCCGGCGGAGGGAAATCGGTCCGGCGGCCGCGCTGGGCCGTCTCCGGCCACCGGACGGCCGATCCGAGCCGTCCAAAAATTCTAAAAATTAAAACCAAGGGGGCCAACGCGGGAATCAACGTCATCAACTTCATATGTACACGGAAAAGGGGTGCTCGGATCAAGCACCCTACACACCTCAGATGACGTTGATTCCCGCGTAGGCCCCCTTGGTTTTAATTTTTAGAATTTTTGGACGGCTCGGATCGGCCGTCCGGTGGCCGGAGACGGTCCAGCGCGGCCGCCGAACCAATTTCCCTCCCGCCGGCCATACTACCTAAGGGTGAACAAAAAATAAGTTCTTATTTTGTGGAACACACCTTATTATTGAACAAAAAATAAGTTCTTAATATTTTTGTGGAATACAGCCTCATTAGTGTCACCAAGAATGAAGGATACATCAAACTCAAATCACAAGTGTCTAACAAGGGGTATGGTACCGAGTGTCGTAATTGGTGTCTCGTTCCTTTTAATTCTCGATACCACGTATCCAACTCATTCTTATTCCACTTTTCCTCCCATTCGCTCTTTAATCACTCTGAGATTCCCTGCCAGGCATTTTACCAACGGACAATGATACACCCACCGCGGTTCGTCCACCGCGCCGCCCACCGCACGTCCGCCGGGCCCACTCCGGCCACGGGACGGCCGATCCGAGCCGTCCAAAAATTCTAAAAAAAAAAACCGAGTGGGCGTACGCGAGAATCAATGGCATCCGACGTGTGTAGGTGCTCGAACCAAACTTCCATTTTTTAACGGCTCGGATCATCTAATTTTTGGAAGTTCGGATCGAGCACCTGCACACGTCGGATGCCATTGATTCACGCGTAGGCCCACTCGATTTTTTTTTTTAGAATTTTTGGACGGCTCGGATCGGCAGTCCGGTGGCCGGAGTGGGCCCGGCGGACGTGCGGTGGGCGGCGCGATGGACAAGCCGCGGTGGGTGTATCATTGACCTTTACCATATAGGTGGGCTCCTGAGACCCCTGCCACGTATTTCACCGTAAAGGTGGGCTCCTGAGACCCCTGCCAGTAGCCCTCGCAGACTGAAACCTCACCATACTCATCAATGCTTCACATGCCTTCTTAATTTAACCATCATTATCGTCGTTAAGTGTCAAATGTGTCACGTCGATCGTCTATCGTCACCACGACTGTCCAATGTCAAGTTACCGATCAAAAACACCCAATAAATGCATAAAACGGGACTAAAATTCAAGTGCAAGGGTCCATACTTTAAACTACATGATAATAGTGTCAAAGACCTTGAATTTGAGAGAAAAGGGTCCATAGAATCAAAGTACGGAACCCTGAACAACCACTGGAATCAAACGAGCAAAGTGCTGATTTTGGCACCTCCTACTGGTACGGGAGGAGGAGGAGTTCTACCAGCAGAACTAAGGCAGAAAGGCCACAAGGAAGCTGGGCAAAGCATACCGGTAGGATGGGAAGAGTTCTACCGGTAGGACCTGAGATCTTAGGCAATTTTCACAACTTTTTGGCCGAACTTCAAGCACTCAATGGGGGGGTTCTAGGAACGAAATGAGGGCAAAACAGCAACAAATACACAACATATAACTCATATACAAGTGTTTAGAGTTAAGAAATACACAACAAGAAGTATTTTTTTTTTCCCGATTTCTCGCGGGTACCCTTGTGTACCCTTAAAAACATGTTCTGAACACATTGAGCGGCTCGGATTTTTGAAATTCGACCGGGAAAGGGGAGTCCCACACCATAGAAATGTGCGGGATCCCTCACAGGATCCTAACTGTGTGTGTGTATATATATATATGTGGGGCCGGTTTCGTAGACACCCTATTTAGACACCCCATAGTTCCCGACTAAATTTTGGATGATCCGAGTCGCTCTATGTGTTTAGAATGTGTTTTTAAGGATACCCGTGAGGAATCGAAAAAAAAATGACCGAAAAAGGCTTGATCGGAGCAGTTTTGTATATGTACCATTTTGCGAAAAACTATTTAATCCAAGCCCTACCGGTCATTTTTTATCAATCGAGCCTAATATTGAGGTTCAAGTTCAGTTCGTTTAGTAGACGAATCGAACTCGAATGAGCTCTTACCAAACCGAATCTTGAATAGTTCACAAACGGCCTAGTTCGTTTACAGCTCTACTCACTTGTTGGATGAATCTTATTGGTACTTTGACTTTAAACAAACTTCAATCTTTAATCAAATTATAAAGGGAAAAATTCAAAAAAACCCCTGAACTTTGAACTCAATGTCAAATAGGCACCTGAACTTAAATAAACTTCAATTGAACACCTGAACTTTCACTCCGTTATTCAATTTACCCCCTGCCATCTGAACTTTCACTCCGTTATCAATTTACCCCCTACCGTCTCAAATCGTTAACGGCACAGTTAAATAAAAAATACTTACCACCAGTTTGCAATCCTATGAAGCAGAAACGTGATTATGAGAGCCTTAGAGACAAAATTTGATTATGTCTCTTTAGAATAATATGATCAAAATAATAAAATCTTCACACCCGTTCAAACGGATTAAAAATTGGAGCACTTAATTTTTTAACCATATTTTTTAATATATAAACGGTCTAAAAAAAATTAAGTGCTCAAATTTTCAAAAAGAATTTTTAAAAAAATTCCCCCTACTTCCAACATTTCTCTCTCCACTTATTACCCGGACCCGGGGGCTCTGCTGCCCCAAAGGCACATCAGCCCCTACCCACACACCAAAATGGCAACGTTTTGGTTAAATAAAAAATTCATACCACCAGTTTGCAATCCTATGGAGTAGAAACGTGATTATGAGAGCCTTAGAGACAAAATTTGATTATGTCTCTTTAGAATAATATGATCAGAATAATAAGATCTTCACACCCGTTCGAACGGATTAAAAATTGAAGCACTTAATTTTTTAATCATATTTTTTAATATATAAACGGTCATAAAAAATTAAGTGCTCAAATTTTCACTCCGTTTTGAATCAGTACAAAGATATTTAAGTGCTCATAAAAAATTAAGTGCTCAGAAAATTAAGTGCTCATAATCACATTTCTGCTCCATAGGGTCCTAAATAAAGAACACGTACTTAATATGAGAGCCTTAGAGATAAAAATGAATTACGACCTTTTAGAATAATATGATAAGAATAAAAAGATCTTTGCACCGATTCGAACGGAGTGAAAATTTGAGCACTTTTTTGAGAACTTTTATATATTAAAAAATATGGTTAAAAAATTAAGTGTTCCAATTTTTAATCCGTTTGAACGGGTGTGAAGATTTTATTATTTTGATCATATTATTCTAAAGAGACATAATCAAATTTTGTCTCTAAGGCTCTCATAATCACGTTTCTACTTCATAGGATTGCAAACTGGTGGTAAGTATTTATTTAACCAGCCGTTTTGGTGTGTGGTAGGGCTACTGTGCCTTTGCCGTTAACGGCAAGTCACGGATTGAGACGGCAGAGGGTAAATTGAATAACGGAGTGAAAGTTCAGGTGTTCAATTGAAGTTTATTTAAGTTCAGGTGCCTATTTGACATTGAGTTCAAAGTTCAGGGGTTTTTTTGAATTTTTCCCTTATAAAGTAGAAAGCAAAAAGGGAAAATACAGATGTGCTGGAATATAAGCAAAAGGAGATAAGGAAAGCATTGTAGAGAGAGGAAGTCTGCACTTTTGGTGGAGGAAAGAAGAAAGCAGAGAAAAAGAAACAGAAAGCGTAAAAAGAAGGGCAATTTACCTCTAGGTCCAGAAAATAGAAAGTAATTCCCACCAAGTCTCCTCTAATTAATGAAACACTAAAACCCTATGAAAGTGCCTAATTCCCTAAATACTAAAAGTGTCTAACCCCTAGGGCACCCTATGAAAGTGCCTAAACCTTAGGGTACCCTATAAAAGTGCCTAAAATCCCAAGTTACCCAATGAAAGTGCCTAAACCGCTAAAACCCAATAATAGGAAAGTGCACCCTAAAACTCCTATGAAAGTGCCTAAACCTAAACACTAGGGCTCTATAAAAGCGCCTAAACCTAAACCCTAGGGTACCTTAAACCCTAGGGTATCCTAAAACCTAAAATCTTAAAGTGCCCTAAAACCCTAGGGTACCCTAAAACTCTAAAATCCTAGGGTATCCTAAGATTTTAGGGTACCCAAGGGTACTAGGGTACCCATTAGGGTACCATTATACCCTAGCATACCCTAAAACCCTAAGGTGACACTTCCATTAATGTTAAATGTATTTTTGTAAAAATGGACTTAGTGGTAATTAAGTATTTCATCTCTCCTTAATGGGAATTAAGTGTCACTTTTATGTACTTAGAGGTAATTTTCTGTAAAAAGAAAGAGCCGTGCTACGGCCACCGACGTGGTGGCCACCGATTTAGGACTGACTGCCATGTGGGGATCATTACGGGTTTGTATTGAAACCGTTCAATAGTTTTTTTTTAAAAAATTGAGTGGGCTCAAGAAATTTCAATTCAATCCGATATGCGTAGGTGTTTGATCCAATATTTTTATTTTTCATTCAAATTACTTGATGTTTTTTAAAAAATTTTTTGAACGGTTCAGATTTTCCGTATAAGACTTGTAATGGGCCCTCGCACGACGATCGATCCTAAATCGGTGGCAGTAGCTTTTTCGAAAAAGAAATACTACTATCTAACTTTTTTTTTTTTTTTTTTTTTTGATCCGCCTACTATCTAACTTGGGAGTTTCCTATTGGCTTCCTTCCTTTCCTTTTGGCCGGATTCATAGTATAATAAATACTGGCTTAAAGGGAGTCCGAATCTGGTGTGATCCGCACATGAGATTTTAAGCAAAATGATTTCGCCATGTGGCCTGATAAGTACACCTCCCATTTGCTGTTGCCGACGCTGCTTCATTACCGTAGACCTGACTTTTTCTTTCTTTCTTTTTTTTTTTTTTTTTGTGTGTGTGATCAGACCGTAGACTTGACTCTAATCTTTCTCCTCTGCACTGTAACTTCCGTTTCTCTCGATCTCTTGGGCGGTGACAAAGCTTCCTCTGCTCTCTCTCTCTCTCTCTCTCTCTCTCTCTCTCTCTCTCTTGTTTGGGTGGGTTGGTGGTTGTGGAGGTATTTCAGTTACATTTGAAACAATTCCCTCTCTAAATTGCAATTATCAATCGCCAATTAAATGGAAGGGATTGTTCCATTCAAACTTCAAGGCTAAATCCCATTCTACTTGTCCTGTATTTCTAACTCCCTTTTACAAGGTCGATCTGTAGAGGGGAGAGAGATGGGTGACACTGCTGTTGATTTTTTCCTGGAGACCTTGCAGCAGCTTATAACGTGCTCCAATCTTGATTTTATCATTGAGGAGAAACATCAACTTCAATCTCTTGAAGAGGAGATAAAGTACCTGAGATGGTTCCTCACGATTACGGAGAAGAAACGCAACGAGCATTCAGAAGTGATGAAACTGGTGAAGCAGATCAGAGATGTGGTATCCGAGGCAGAGAACATTGTAGAACTGTTTGTAGATCTTGTTTCGAAGGTTGATCTCGCCTCTAATACTCTTCGTGAACATCAGGATCAGCTTTCCATTGACCTTGAAAGGGTCAGAAAGGAGATCACGAATCTTACGGCTGAGGTGAAACAGATTTACAAGGAGAATATGTATGACATGAATGGAGTAGCAGTAAAAAGACTCAAACACTCTTCTACAGGAAGTGGAGGTATTGGTTCATATTTTCAGTATTTTGAGATTCAAAATTATTTATTTTAAATCTGAAGTGTATTATGCTTTCAGTTTCAGCTATGTCGGGCATGAGAATACTATCATACTATCATTAATACTCACTCTTCATTTATTGGATTGCCTTGTTCATTGTGTGTACATGTATGTTTCTAACATGCAGACATAAGCCTATCACACTAACCCAGTCACTTAAGGCTGTAACTAAGGCAATATTATATGCTTTTCCACAATACTTTGAATCTGTTCGACGAATTGATCAACATAATATTCTTCTAAACCCGATTTGAGCTTGACCCAGAATGCTACTCTTAGTTCAATGAGATCCAAAACTTCTCACCAACTAATTGTGGTACCATAAAAAATGTAGTTGTTCCTTGCTAACCAAACTGACCAAATAATTGATAATGGACAGGCGTCCCAACTCCCAAATAATTGTCTTTGTTTAAACCCCACCAATTGATACATTCACAAAATAGATTCCAAATAGGATAACAAGCTGGCAATAAGTGATCCCTAGTTTAAAGATTCAACACCACAGAATCTGTATATAGCATTTTGTACACTGTCCCATTCTTCCCAATCTAAAAACCAATTCAGAAGTTTTGGTTTTGCCCATAATTGCAAGCCGTCAAAATACTTTAACTTTTGGAGGAGCGACATTATTTCATATGGAAGTAAAAACTCTATCACCCGGGCCAACAGGAGCATCAACTAATTTCAACAATGAATGAACTGAAAACACACCTGAATGTGAGCATATTATACTTGACATCTGAACGCATAAAATTAGACCACAATTGGAAACATGGGTCACAAGGAACTTAAACAAATTTACAAGGAATAAAAGGAATTTTGACCTGCGAATTTCGACTCGAAAGATAAGAATCTCAAACAAAACTAACTAGCACAATAACAGTGTCTAGGGACTAGGTAATCAAAGTAAGTGATAAGCTAGCCCAAGATTATGTGGGTCATTAACATGGATATCTAATTTGAATGAGAACATTACCCCTTCTTTGTTATTGACTTTTCCAACTTCACAATCTAACAGTCCTTGTTAAAGAACGATGACCACAATTGCATATACCGCCCCAACATGACAAATATGTGCTCAAATCTCGAAAATCATGATTAACGATTACATCTCCTCTGTAATATCCATCCTCCCTAAACCAATGTAAGTTCTACCTGGTTAGGGAGGGGTCTATGGGAGAAACGATTTAGGTTCCAAAAAATTTGGGATCTGTATGGATATAAACATAGGTAGAAGGAGAAGAAACCTGGTAGAGTCAGAGTCCAGTCATTGAGTCGATCGGGAGCACTTGCATTAACAACGAAAGCAGCGGTTGGAACCGTCTCATGCACATTCACACAAGCATTGACGGTCTGGGACACAGTTGTGTCTGAATCTGTGTTTAAAATCTTTGTTCCTAGACTTTTGTTACAAATATTGGCTTGGTTAAGAATCAAAATTTTGTACTGTTCACTGGCAACTTATCATTCATATTATCCACCATAACAATACGTATGGAACATGGAGCATAATAATAAGTAGCATGAACCACAAAAATATGCAGGCCAATGCTACAATTAATACACCCTTAATCTAGCTTTAATTCAATTGATCTGAAGATAACAACCATAGTCATTTTCCTTTTCGCTCGGCAAGAGAATGACTTAAATGAGAGTCTGGTGAACCATACAACAATATTCTAAATATATAGCTCAAAGATTGCTCATTAAGACTCTGTATTGTTAAATAGGATACGAGAATGGATCCTTTCTAAAACACATACTCCCTCTGTTCCATATTGTTGGGCATCTAAGAAAGGACGTGTAATTTTTGGATAAAAAAATAAAGTACTTCCGTGCATAATTTTATAAATTTTTGACACCAAATTAAAATCTCAATTAGTTCTCTAATTCGGTGTCAAGAAAGTTAAAAAAAATTGTGCGTAAGTATTTTATTTTTTGATCGAAAAATTACTCGTCCTTTCGTAGAGGACCAACAATATGGGACAAAGAGAGTATTTGATTTTCTGTTACACTTACTATGGCCCCTTCCATGACTTTTGACTCTTCCTTGATCATAGCCTTCCTTTTATTTTACAGTAGGAGGTTCAAGTTCATTAGGAGGGAGCAACGCATCCATAGAGGTGAAAGAGAAGGTGGTGATTGGTTTCGAGGAAGAGGTAACGAGACTAATAGACAAGCTTGATGACAGAGGAGAGGGCAGACAATTGGAGATTATAACAATAATCGGTGCAGGTGGAGGTGGCAAAACTACTTTGGCCAGAGAAGTGTATGATCACCGTTTCACATCGTATACCTTTAACATTCGTGCATGGGTTGATGTTTCTCAATATTATGATAAAACTATGAAGAGGAATTTGTTGATTCGTATTTTGGAATCAGCTTGCACACGAAAAGATGAAGATTACAAGCAATATAGCGAGGATAAGTTGGGAGAAATGGTACACAAATGCTTGAAGGGTAGAAAATATCTCATTGTCATGGATGACATATGGGGCATTGAAGCCTGGAATGATATCCAAAGATCATTCCCCAAGGAATGCGGGGGGAGCAAAGTGTTATTCACAAGTCGACTACTCGTTCAACCTGATAGTGTCCGCTGCGTCCCTCATTATTTAGATCCCTTATCAAAAAGTTGCAGTTGGGAATTGTTACGAAAGAAGGTATTTATTTTTTAAAATTCTTGTACGTTATATTGTTGTGACCATATAGGATCTAAACCAAGCAAACACAAACACAATCACAATCACACACAACACAAAGATATACGTGTTTCTCCAGACAACGGGTACATCCACGGAGGAGCAGCGGATTCGTATTATCTGTGGAGGACTACAATTAATCACTCTACACACTCATTCGTATTATCTGTGGAGGATTACAATTAATCACTCTACACACTCATTCGTATTATCTGTAGAGGATTACAATTAATCACTCTACACACTCACAATAGCCTCTCACAATCTCTCGTGTTTGCTCTCTATTTTCTGATACTATTACAAGCCAATGGCGACTCCTTGTATAGGCCAAAAAAACTAACTAATAAATGGTGAGTGGGTTAGGTGAGAGTGCTCCACTAGGTTGACTGGAGGAGCCACAAAACCAACATATATAACTGTTAGAGATTTTCTAAATAAAAGAGTAGTCGTTTTGGTTTTGAAAATTTCCTTGTTTCCTTAGAATGCTTATTTTCCTCTTTGTGAGCTTTGTCCCACATTGGATAGTTGAGAGATGTTGGAGTGGTATATATTAGGAAACATTCCTAATGTGAATAACTAATAATCCAGTGTGGTGCAGCCCTATGGTGCTCCGCACCATACCGGCGGAGCCGGTGCTTCGCACCAGGACACACCCACACGCGCACGCGCGCGCGGCGTGGGCTGTGGTGCATTGTGGCGCTTTAGCGGCGCACTTTGCACTTAGCACGTAGGCGCATTGTAGGCGCTCTTTCTTATTGCGAGTTGGCAGTAAGGCGGCGCTGACGTGGATGCCGCGTGTCACACGCGTGGCCGGGTGCACTGGTTCGTGGGTTACGATCCCAGCCGTCGGCCGCGAATGGTCACGATCCAACGGATTGGATTAAATCCGATTGGGTGTGAATGAAACAATACACCAGTTCGGTGTGACTGGGTGTGACTGATCAATCTAGACCGTAGGATCGAATCCAACGGTCAGAATAGATCGGGTGCGTACCTATTCACAATGGGTGCGTAGTGGCCTATAAATAGACCACTACTTGACAAAATCTGGACAGTGACATACACACACATGTGTGGGCCGAATTTCTCCACATCTCTCTCTATATTTTCTAGCATTCATTCTGCGTTCTGTTTTGCTGCAGAAAACAGAATTCAGTGATTCTCGATTCTTAGATTCACATAGCAGGTATTCTGTCCGTTTCGTTAGTGCAAACGAAAACGGAAAGAACTTCGAGTTCGGGCTTCGTTTTATCTTGAAGGCAGGTTCGCTGTAACCCTTTGCATACCAACTGGTGGGGGCAAATACTGTCTTTAGGAAAGCGACATAGTCGTGACTTGAAGTGTTTTCAGCGTTTGTGGAGGTTTCGCCAACAGTTCAGAATTTGCAACAACAATCGGGTAAATTATTTCCAACAATCTAAAGACAGTAATCTGCAATGGCGATGTCTCTACAAAAGATGACGCAAGACTTTCTGAAGTTGGAGCGATTCGAAGGTGGGAATTTCAGGCGTTGGCAGAAGAAGATGCACTTCTTGTTAACCACTTTGAAAGTGGTTTATGTTCTGACTACTCCGAGTCCGGTGATTCCGGAGGAGCCAGATGATGAAACTATGGAGCAGGCCCGTGAAAGGGGCAAATGGGAGAATGATGACTACATCTGTAGAGGACACATTCTCAATGCACTGTCAGATTCACTATTCGATGTCTATCAAAATTCAATGACGGCAAAGGAACTTTGGGATTCACTCAACGATAAGTATCTTTCTGACGACGCCACAAGTAAGAAGTTTCTTGTTAGTCAGTTTATGAATTATCGCATGGTTGATAGTAAGCCGGTCATTGATCAGTTGCATGAGATTCAGTATATTCTCAGTCAGTTTAAGGTAAAGAATATGAATATGGATGAATCTATTGTTGTCTCCTCTATTATTGACAAACTGCCTACATCTTGGAAGGATTACAAAAAGGAACTCAAACATAAGACCGAGGAATTTACCCTTGATCAGTTGGCCCAACATCTTCGGGTGGAGGAAGAGACAAAGCGTCAGGAGGGTAAGGATAATACTACTTCCAAAGTTCATGTGGTGGAAGAAAGTTCCAACAAGAAACGCAAGAACAAAGGTAATGATAAGGCTTCTGGTAAATGGAAGAAGCAGAAACTGGATCCTACCGACACTGGTTGCTGGCATTGTGGCAAACCTGGGCATCTTAAGAAAGATTGCCGAATCCTCCTGCAAAGGAAGAACTCTGGTGGAAAACCAGGAGCATCTGGGGCAAAGAATTCTAAATTCATTGCTGTTATTTCCGAGGCGAATATCCTCGAAGTTGCTGGAGATTGGTGGATTGATTCTGGTGCAACAAAGCATGTCTGCAATGACAAGAGGTTTTTCACCGAGTATAAACCAGTTGCAGATGGCACCGTTTTGTTCATGGGAAATGCGTCAACTGCACCAGTTAAGGGTAAAGGCAAAGTGGATTTGGAGTTCACTTCTGGCAAGACGCTGACTCTTACTGATGTGTATCATGTACCGGAAGTTAGGAAGAATCTCGTGTCTGCAAGTCTACTTAATAAGTATGGCTTTAAGGTTGTGTTTGAGTCGGGCAAAATTGTTGTGTCCAAGAGTGGTGTGTTTGTTGGCAAAGGCTATGTAACCGAGGGGATGTTTAAGCTTAACATTAATAACACAGTTGTTTCTGCTTATATGCTTGACTCTATTTCTTTATGGCATACTCGTTTAGGACATATCAGTACAAGGAAAATGGATTGCATGGTTAAATCAGGATTAATTCCTAAATCTGAAAATGATATGATTGATAAATGCAAGATTTGTTTGGAATCAAAGATAACCAGATTGCCATTTCCTAATAGAGCGGACTTCATCGTTACTTGAATTAATTCATAGTGATGTGTGTGATTTTCATAGCACTTCGACTAGAGGCGGCAAACGTTATATGGCAACATTCATAGATGACTATTCGAAATTTTGCTATGTGTATTTGCTTCATTCCAAAGATGAAGTACTTGATAAATTTGTTGCATATAAGACTGAAGTTGAAAATCAATGTGGTTTGCAAATAAAACGTCTTAGGTCTGACAGGGGTGGTGAATATCACTTCCCTGATTACTGTGAATCAGTAGGGATAATACATGAAGTTACTGCACCTTATACACCACAACAGAATGGAGTGGCCGAAAGGAAGAATAGAACTTTATCTGAGATGGTGGTTGCTATGCTAAGCAATGCAGGATTAAGTAAAGGTTTGTGGGGCGAAGCCATACTTACCGCTGCTTGTATCCTGAATAGAGTACCTCTCAAAAAGTCTAACATTACTCCATATGAGCTCTGGTCAAAAAGGAAACCGAACCTGAGTTATTTTAAGACTTGGGGGTGTAGGGCAATTGTGAGGCTGCCTGGACCTAAAAGGAAGAAACTAGGTCCAAAAGGAATCGAGTGTGTATTCATTGGATATGCTTTGCACAGTAAAGCATATAGGTTTCTAGTGGCTGAGCATAATGATGTTGTGTCCATCAACACCATCATTGAATCTCGAGATGCAGTGTTTTATGAAAACAGATCTGACAAAATTCCAAGGTTAAAATCTAGTAAGGATTTGGAATCTAATAAAGATTCGGAAGAGTTTCCTTTGATGTCCGAAGAGGACAATGAACCTTTAGAGGTTCCAGTTGAAGGAAATGAACGTGAGGAACAAGTCGAATTGAGAAGGAGCAAACGAGTTCGAATAGAGAGAACTTTTGGTCCTGATTTCATAGTTTATCTAGTTGAAGGTACTAGAGAGACTTCATGTGCTGAAAATGTGTTTTCACTTCATGTGGAAAATGATCCTTTGACGTTTGAGGAAGCAATGAAATCGCAAGACGTGGCTTTCTGGAAAGAGGCTATCCAAGATGAGATGGACTCTATTATGGGTAATAATACATGGGTTTTGGCTGATTTACCACCTGGTTCTAAACCAATTGCTTGTAAATGGATTTTCAAGAAGAAAATGAAAATTGATGGAACTATTGATAAGTTCAAGGCCAGACTTGTAGCCAAAGGTTTTACCCAGAAAGAAGGTATCGATTACTTTGATACCTATGCTCCGGTTGCTAGAATCTCAACAATTAGAGTTTTAATTGCTCTTGCTTCTATATACAAGTTTGAGATACACCAAATGGATGTCAAGACTGCATTCCTTAATGGTGAGTTAGATGAGGAAATCTATATGAAGCAACCAGAGGAATTTGTTGTGCAAGGTTATGAGCACAAGGTTTGTAAGCTTGTAAAGTCTCTTTACGGACTTAAGCAAGCGCCTAAGCAATGGCATGAGAAGTTTGACAAGGTGATTGTGTCAAATGGTTTTACAATACACCAATCTGATAAGTGTGTGTATAGTAAGTTCAATGGCAAACGAGGAGTCATTATCTGTTTGTACGTAGATGATATGCTCATTTTTGGTATAGACCAAGGGAGCATTCAGAGTACAAAAGATTTTCTTTCTGCTAACTTTAGTATGAAAGATATGGGTGTTGCTGATGTAATATTGGGTATAAGAATTAAAAGAAATGGTGGTAATTTAATTCTATCCCAGGAACATTACATTGAAAAGATTTTAAAGAAGTTTAATCACTTTGAAAGCAAACCAGTGTCTACTCCGTATGACTCTCAATCGCCATTGGATCATAATGAGGGGAGAGCGGTCTCACAGCTAGAATATTCTAGAGTGATTGGCAGTTTGATGTACGCCATTACAAGTACAAGACCGGACATTGCATATGCGGTGGGGAGGTTTAGTAGGTATACTAATAGTCCTGGGCATGTGCATTGGCATGCAGTACATAGAGTACTGCGATACCTCAAAGGTACTATAGATTATGGAATAGTCTATAGTGGGTATCCTTCGGTTCTAGAAGGATACACTGACGCTAGTTGGATTACTGAGCGGAATGATCACTCGTCAACGAGTGGTTGGGTATTTACACTTGGTGGAGGGTCAATCTCCTGGGGATCTAAGAAGCAAACGCTGATAACAGACTCGACCATGGCAGCCGAGTTTGTAGCACTAGCTTCTAGTAGTAAGGAGGCAGAATGGCTAAGAAATCTATTGCTGGAAATTCCAGTGTGGCCTAAGCCTATGCCACCTGTATCACTGCATTGTGATAGTCAAGCTACGTTGTTGCGAGCGTATAGCCAAGTGTATAATGGAAAGTCCAGGCATATAGGACTTAGACATAGCTATGTGAGACAATTGATTGATGATGGGGTGATAACCATTGATTTTGTTAAGTCAAGTCAAAACTTGGCGGATCCTTTTACGAAAGGCCTTGCAAGGGATTTGGTGTTGAAAACATCAAAGGGAATGGGACTTTTGCCCAATTAGTTTGATCACTCCTGATGGAAACTCAACTCAACCGGTTGATACTCTCAATTTCTTGAGTTCAATGAGAAATTACACCACATGTCGTGATTGGAAACGCTTTAAAGTTATTTTACACATTCCAAGGTAAAGTGTTTTGAACCTATAATGTGAATACAAAGGAGGTTGAACTACTTAGTTCTTAATAGATTGTTTTGTGCTAATGTTATAGGAGCACGGATAGCAATCTACCTATGTGAGTGTGGAGGTGGTGCCGCTTCCTATAGGTCACAGGGGCTAGACCTTAGAGCGCTTATGAAATCAAGATAAAGACCCAAGGCCAGTTCACGGGTCAACCGATTGGGATAGCTGCATTATTTGAGGGTTATGTGTGAGACACGTCCGGTTGGTCAACAGAGGACAACTAGTTCAAAGACTCGTCTACTATGCTGCCCTGACTAGCTTTGATATGTTTTCATTAAGTGAATAGTTGAAGTCGCAAGACACTATTTATGTATGTGTAAACCTTGTAATAAGAACCGAGAATATTTCATCTGTATTTCGAAAATGGTGGGGGATTGTTAGAGATTTTCTAAATAAAAGAGTAGTCGTTTTGGTTTTGAAAATTTCCTTGTTTCCTTAGAATGCTTGTTTTCCTCTTTGTGAGCTTTGTCCCACATTGGATAGTTGAGAGATGTTGGAGTGGTATATATTAGGAAACATTCCTAATGTGAATAACTAATAATCCAGTGTGGTGCAGCCCTATGGTGCTCCGCACCATACCGGCGGAGCCGGTGCTTCGCACCAGGACACACCCACACGCGCACGCGCGCGCGGCGTGGGCAGTGTGGCGTGGGCTGTGGTGCATTGTGGCGCTTTAGCGGCGCACTTTGCACTTAGCACGTAGGTGCATTGTAGGCGCCCTTTCTTATTGCGAGTTGGCAGTAAGGTGGCGCTGACGTGGATGCCGCGTGTCACACGCGTGGCCGGGTGCACTGGTTCGTGGGTTACGATCCCAGCCGTCGGCCGCGAATGGTCACGATCCAACGGATTGGATTAAATCCGATTGGGTGTGAATGAAACAGTACACCAGTTCGGTGTGACTGGGTGTGATTGATCGATCTAGACTGTAGGATCGAATCCAACGGTCAGAATAGATCGGGTGCGTACCTATTCACAATGGGTGCGTAGTGGCCTATAAATAGACCACTACTTGACAAAATCTGGACAGTGACATACACACACATGTGTGGGCCGAATTTCTCCACATCTCTCTCTATATTTTCTAGCATTCATTCTGCGTTCTGTTTTGCTGCAGAAAACAGAATTCAGTGATTCTCGATTCTTAGATTCACACAGCAGGTATTCTGTCCGTTTCGTTAGTGCAAACGAAAACGGAAAGAACTTCGAGTTCGGGCTTCGTTTTATCTTGAAGGCAGGTTCGCTGTAACCCTTTGCATACCAACTGGTGGGGGCAAATACTGTCTTTAGGAAAGTGACATAGTCGTGACTTGAAGTGTTTTCAGCGTTTGTGGAGGTTTCGCCAACAGTTCAGAATTTGCAGCAACAATCGGGTAAATTATTTCCAACAATAACTAAATAGTGATTTAAACATATGTTTCTCTAACTGTTGTCTCTGTTTTCCGATTTATAATTTCTTTTTCAAGAATTCCTATTTTAAAACATTTCTTATTCTCGTCGTATGAACAGGAAAACTCCTATTGCTTGGATCAAGTTGTATGTAATTACAATTATAGACATCTAATATTGCCAATATATATCGAACAGGTATTCGGAAACGATGAATGCTCACCGAAGTTGGTGGACATCGGTAAGCAAATCGCAGAAAAATGTAAAGGACTACCACTTGCGATTGTCGCAATAGCTGGCATTCTAGCAACGGAAGACAAGACACCCTACGTGTGGGAGGAAGTTGCCAAACATTTAAGTTCGATCATTGCCAAAAACCAGGAGGGTTGCATGGAGATACTAGAACTTAGTTATAATCACCTGCCCCTTCATTTAAAAGCGTGTTTTCTTTATATTGCAGCACACCCCGAAGATTATGAAATCGCTATACGCGAGTTGATATGGTTATGGATCGCGGAGGGATTTATTCAGCAAAGTGAGGTGGGGGAAAGCTTGGAGGACATAGCAAAAGATTACTTAATCGATCTTATTAATAGAAGTCTCATAATGGTAGCTAGGGAAAGTAAATCCCGGCGAGGAATTAAAGCATGTCGTATCCATGATCTTCTGCGTGAATTAGGCTTGAAAAAAGCTGAGGAGGATAATTTCATTGTGAAAATTTACGAGGATGATCCTCTTTCACCTTCCTCTACAAATAAGCAGCGTCGCCTCTTCATTAGCTCTCAGTTCTTTCATAAGTTTTCCTCAAGGCCTCATGCTCAAAACCTTCGTTCTTTTATGTGCCTCTCCTTATCAAAATCCCCGCCTTCCAAACAAAATCTGTCATTCTTTGTTGAAAACTTCAAACTTCTCAAGGTGTTGAATTTTAGCTCTGCTACAAGCCTAGGAGAAATAAGAAAAGGAGATCTAGCTCATTTGAGATACTTAGCACTTAGGATACCCCACGACCTTAAGCACCGTGCACCGTTATTTATTCACTACCTCTCGAACCTAGTAACCCTTAACCTCCAAGTTGGGCATTGGACCAAGATTTCATTGCCTCTCGATATACTTAAGATGGTTCACTTGAGGCATATATATAGTAGAAGGGGGATATTTGAATATCATGTTTCTTATGATTATGAAGAAGAGGGGAATATGTTAGATAGCCTACTGACCTTGCACCGAATATGTCTTTGTGAGCATTGCCATAGTTTCTTGAGAAGGACTCCCAATCTTAAGGAGCTAGGACTGACTTCAAGTCGGACAGAGGATCGTGATGTGATGCTCCGTGACCTAGAGTTCTTAAAATGCCTCGAGACACTCGTTGTCGAACCATGGATGCTGACCAAGCAAGTGACTGGGCTGAAGCTTCCTCCAACTCTTACGCGGCTAACTTTTAAATCTACGGACCTCAAGTGGGAGGAGCTGTCAATAATCCTCCAAACCCTGCCGAGCCTTGAGGTTCTCAAATTATTATACTCCGCCTGTTGGGGAGCAGTTTGGGACACAACTGAACTTGAGGAGGGGTTCTCTCAGCTCAAGTACTTGAAGTTTGAGCAGCTGCATATCGAGGAGTGGAATGCTTCCGCAGATCAATTTCCGAGACTTGAGGTTTTAGAGATTGAATGGTGCGAGTATCTGAAGGGGATCCCACTTGATTTTGCTAATTTGTACGACCTTCGTGAAATTAAGTTATTCCGTTGTAGTCAATCCGCTGAGGAATCGGTCAGGGAGATTCAGGAAGAGCAAAAAAGTATGAAAGGAGATGATGATTGCCTAAATTTCAACTTGCAGCCGTTGCCTGAGGATTTGTTGGGGTAGATGAGGAGAACAGTTGGAAGTGATTGAGGTAATTAAGCAAATTTTTTTAGGGCTAAATATCATTGGGGTAGGGTCGATCAGACTGGTCAGAAAGTGGGGCTAGATGTATTGGCCTGCTGTTGTTCAAACAAACGTGGAAGAAGGGATTGAATGGTGACTGGCATTTGGGTTGCACTTACATTGCAGGTTTTCATTGCTGGACTGTTGCTACTGATATTTTGGAGGTTTGCGAAATTGAAGAAGGGGTAGTGATGTTTTTGGAATTTTTTCCGTAAACCATATAATTGAATGATTGATCATGTGTGTGACTTTTTATTTCTGGGCATGAGGTGTTATTCCTCATTCGGCCTCTTTTTTCTTGGAGTAGTATTTTCTATCAGGTTGGCATCTTGCCATCTAGTCTCATTTTGGGTGCGGAGCGGCATATGATTGTCAAGGGTCTAGGTACCAACAAGTTGGAATGCTTTCTCATTTTGTCAGTAATGTATATTTTTGCATGTCAATATAGGGCAGTTTTCTTATATATTAGTTTATGGGTTGTGAGTTATTAGGTTTCATCGGGAAAAAGAGAGAGGGTATTTCAGGTTTTTTTTTATTAAAGTTATGATGGCAACTTAATTATTCAAATAAACTAGGATGGTGACTTAAGTATTTATAAGTAATAGAGACCCTTATTTAAGTACGTCTAAACGATAATTGGTTACCTATTATGGTAAATATACTGTCAACAATGAGATTGGTTTTTTATTAAAAAAAAAATACAATGAGACTTTTTTTTTTTTTTAATCAGACGAAAATGAATACAATGAGATTGGTATGCAAGAATTTCACAACATGAAATCTCGTGATTTTTTTAGTTTTTCTATATGATTTTGTTATTTTTTTACACCATATTAAAGTGCTCATTAAAGTGCTCATTGAGCACTTTAATTTGGTGCAAAAAAGACTTAAATAAGTTATATGCAAATATATATTTTTACGTCCAAGAAAATACACGTTGTCAAAGAGGACATTTTAAAAGAGACGGAGGAAGTATAAAGTAAATTGCCCAATGTTTCCAAATTAGTACAACTTCTACCTTTCTGACATAAATCGGGATATCTTAGAGAGGAAATGGTATACAACTATAGACAGTGGCGGACCCAAGAATTTCATATACTGGGGGCACCTATTATTCACAATCTTAAAAAATATTTCTCTGTATGTATACCACTAAATTATCGCTCAACCATTGAATATTGATCACTCATTCTATTCTACAACCGATTTTTGACAATTTTTATGGCTGAAAAATCTCTTTCAACTGTTGCGGTAGCAACCGTAAGATGATTAAAGCCAAAGTCAACATAAAGTAAACTAAAGAATATAGTAATTTAATTTTCATAATATTTTGGATTGGGAGGAAAACACAAAGAGATAGGACAAAAATAGAGAAATAAAGGAAAGAGGTAGAACTAAAATGGAGAAATAAAGGAAAGAGGTAGAACTAAAATCGAGAAATAAAGGAAAAAGGTAGAACAAAAATGGAAAAAATAAAGAAACAAAGAGATGGGACAAAAATGGAGAAATAAAGGAAAGAAGTAAAACAAAAATGGAGAAATAAAGGAAAGAGGTAGAACAAAAATAAAAAAATAAAATAGAATATAACAAAAAATGGAAAAAAGGTAAAAAAGAAAACAAGGTTCGGAGTGCCTAGGATTCGAACCCAGGCAATTGGAACTTTTCACAGCATGCATTACCAACCCACCACGCTTATGTTTTGTGCCTGTCTAGGAAACTTTTATATATTTATATTAAATTGTTTTTCAAATTTTTTTTTAAAAAAAGGCTTGGGGGCACGTGACCCCACGTGCCTTAATGTGGGTCCGCCCCTGACTATAGAAGGTCTCGTAGACCATTTCATGCATCATGTATGAGCTTTAAACAAAGTGCTACGCTAGGTTCGAATGAAAGACCCCCAAGAGTTCATTTGTTCAATGCGGATACTTGATATATTGATGTCTATGAAACGGTCTGCATATTTTGTTTTCTGTCCGGTGTCTCCTGATCCAAGTGGGGGCCTGCATTCGCGTACATTGAAAGTATTTGCAGATATGATGTTTATGGAGAAAACCCTTTCATATTGTTGTACTGATTTACCAATGTCATGAAATCACGAGCAACAATTGCCGGTGTTGTGGTTCAACATGAAGGGGCCTTAAAAGTCAAATTACAGAATTTGTATACAAAATTTATGTTTGTGTAACGAAATTCTGGAGGAATAATTGCTTCAAGACACTCTTTCAGGTAAAAGCAATTGAATTATCAAACCGATGAAATGATTTTAACACTCACCTTGTCAAAGTACACTCTGAAAACTTGCCTTTAGTGCTCAAAATTACACTTATAAGAATTTCCAAAACATTAGAAACAAGAATAAAAAAAATGGACCATTTCTCACATTTCAAATCGCACTTCCTTGAAACAAAGAGCAAAAAATCAGCTAAATTTGGAGAAAGTGAAATGAAAAGGAAAGGGGGACGGCAAGATATCAGCTAAATTCCAAAACCATATAAGAGCATGTACTACAGACTGGGTAAAACATGGGTTATAAGTAAAATGAAGAGTGGAAATAAAAAAAACTCTCCTGCACCAGACTAGGTAAACCCCTGAGGCAAAATAGATTTGTTAGGGCATCCACATCTCTCTCTCTACTTCTCCTTTAAAGCTATAATAAAGAGCAAAACTCAAAAAAATCCCCTCCATCAGCCTCAATTGATTTCTCGCCACTTTGCAAATGTTTAGTTTTGGTACAGTGCCTCGTTTGATCCAACGAGACACTATTCATCCATCTATTCAATATTTTACTATTAAAATGATTATGAGAGACTTAGTTTAAAATGATTATGGAATCCTATGGAACAGAAACTTGATTATAAGAGCCTTAAAAATAAATATTAATTATGATCTTTTAGGAAAAAATAATCAAAATAATAAGATCTTCTCACCGGTTCAATCGGATTAAAAATTGGAGCACTTAATTTTTTTAGACATTTTATATATTAAAAAATGTGATTAAAAAATTAAGTGGTCCAATTTTCAATCCGCTTAAACCGGCGCGATGATCTTATTTTTTTGATCATTTTATTCTAAAGGGTCATAATTAATCTTTGTCTATAGGGCTCTCATAATCAAGATTCTGCTCTATAGGATTCCAAATAAAGAGCAGATACTTAATTATGATAGCTCTATAGACAAAAATTAGTTATGACCCTTTAGAAAAATATGATCAAAAAAATAAGATGTTTGCATCGGTTCAAACGAATTAAAAAATAGAACATTTAATTTTTTTGAGATTGCTTGTGAATAGTTGTTCGTCATTAAATAGCGATAAAAAAATAAAATATAACATTTAAATTGAAAAGTAAAGTATAAAGAAAGAGTAGTTTAATAAAATAAAGTTAGAATAGAGAGTCTGATGCAGTGTACTCTTAAAAAAGTGAGTAGCTAAAATAGAAAAGTGACTTTTTAGATGTAATTTGGTCCAAAATTTGCTGAGTCTGATGCGGATGCTCTAAAGGAAGGCTCTCTACTTTTACCTCTCAACTGTAGCAGAGGTATAATGGAATTGATTATGTATGAATTTCATCCCTTTCTCTTATGGAGGTGCTGTCTTTATATAGACATCTTGGGAGGAGTCCCATTGGGACTGGACCCTTAGGTCTCATCTGTTTATAACGGGAATGGATGGGTGTTGGAGTGTCCTCCTCACCCAGGACTCCTTTGTTCCTTATCAGGTTTAAGAGTCCTCTTGGTGGATGGGTCTTCCGTAGCTATCCCCTAGTATTTGTAGTCTCATCCTTTGGGATGAGATAAGGCCTTGGTTGTTCTTGAAGTCTGCTAAACTATTTGAGTTTCACTCATAGTGTATCTTGTAATGTTGGTCCTTATCACTTCCTTCGTACGTCTGATTCTGTTCACTGTGCGAGATGTCATGTCCGCCAAGCTCACCTCTTGAGCTGAGCTCGGTGCTCCTTTATGAGCTGAGGTCTGTGAGTTGTCATTCCCTTTGGGCAGGTTGGTTGAGTCTATCCTTTGTGGGCCGAATGTAGCCCTTTGGGCTTGTCTTATTCATTGGGCCTTCTAAGTTGGGCTGATTGTGCCAGTTAGGCTGTGACGGGCTCCATGGTCAGGTGGTCAGGGCTTCCTCTGGGAGGTCTTTTTATCCTTATCAGTAACACTTTTTTTTTTTTGATCAGCTTATCAGTAACACTTTATTCCGCAATGTTTTCGACTAATACATCGACTCAAGTTTCGTCCACAGAGCGTAAGCGTCTGTCTCCTGCGCTACATGATGAAACACCTCCCGCCCAATACATTGACAGATCAAACCTACATCTTTTCTATTCAATTTTTTCCAATCCTCCGTTTTCGTTTCTGTCGGTTTAACTCCCATGTACTCCAAAGGGTCATACAAATCTTTCCATGAATGCATGTCCTCCATCTGCGGCTTCCAAATCGGATAATTGGTTGCCGACAAAAGAACCATGTATTCATACTAAAATCCAACATCTTGTTTTATCAACCCAAAGCAAGATAATCGCCTAAAACCGACCCTTGGTACTCCCGATCAACTCAAACAATGCCAAAATCAATGTTTCAAAGCCGTAAATTAACGTACCGGCAATTTCTGAGTCGAATCTCCGCAAACCAAGCCCAGGATTGGATCCGGATTGAAAAATTCTGTCAGGAACCGGTCTGAACCGGACCCATATTGCCTGAACCGGCTCCAAACCGGTCAATATCGACCTGAACCGGCCGAAACACCCCACCTGAACCGGTTCTAACTGCCGCTAACCCCTCTGGCTGCTGCTGACCCCTCTCTGACCTGGCGCTTGACCCCTTTGAACCGCACACATGACCTTTCTAAACCTCAAATTCGTTTAAATCGTCGTGCAACCTCCTCCGGTGACGAAACTCAACCACGTCAACACCAATGTGATCGTCTCAGTGAGGCGCACCTAACCCGCTGATCAAAATCAATTTTCGAGAACCTTCAATTCTGACCAAACCTTGAACCGAGCGTTAATGGCTTCTCTGTGCTCCAACGTAGCTCGAACCCAGTGCTCTAATACCATTGTTGGGTTATGGCCGGACCCCGATCAACACCTCAAGCACAAGCACGAAAATAAACAAGCACAAACAAGAAAAGAGCAACACCGAATATACGTGGTTCGGCCAAGCAACTGGCCTACATCCACGAGGTGGGGGGTTTCACCATATTGAGAAATTACACCGGTGAGATTCGCTTCACAATCACTCACACACTCCTCTCAATACAATGGAACACAACTCTCACTCTCTCTCTCGGTCTCTCCTGCTCTCTATCTTTTCCAGCCACCACACACAACAAAACACTACCCTAGTGTTTTACAAAAGAGAACAAAGCTGGGCCTAACCAGCCCATCACCAAAAATAGGCCCACCGGGGTGGACCCAATAGTTACCACTGTTGGGTCGTGACCCCGATCTCAATCCACACCTCTAAGCACAAGCACAAAATAACAAACCAAGCACAAACGAGAGATCCGAGGAAAAAACTCCTTGTATATATTTACACATATACAATTGAAAAAACCTCACCGGGATAGACACAAACCGGCTTCCCCGCTCCTCTCTCTCTCTCTCTCTCTCCCTCACTCCGGTGGCTCTCCGACAGTCTCTCCGGATATTTCCGAGGAGCCCCGCTCTCCCCGTTAGGGGAGCTCTTACGCTCACACTCTCTCTTGCCCTCTCTCTGTCTCGGCGCGCACACACACCGCCTTTCGGCAGTCAACAATATAAGGGGAGAAGACCAATGGGAGTAATCCCCTACACACATACACCACACTAGGGTGTACCCCAACAAAAATAAGGAATTTCGCAAATAAAAGTAAGTACGACATTATCTACTTGCTCGGTGAGCGGAGAAGGAATTTCACAAAACACCCACATTCCAGCAAACACCAAATTCTGTTCTGTCGATGACTCAACCAGCTCTCTATCTCGAAGGAGTAATTAATTGGTGAGTTTAGTTGTTTATTCCTTGTACATTAATACTGGATTCTCTGTCTCTGTCTCTCTCTCTCTTCGTTTCTCTGTCTAGATTATTGTATCCATTGTCGAGATTGAAAGTCTAAGACGGTGGAAACATAGAAAGTGGGTTATGGTCATTTTTTTATTTTCTCTTTCTCTGTCTTTTTTTTAATTTCTTAGCGGTTGCTTTATCTCTGGATGCCCAAGTTCTAGTACTTCACATTAGCCGTTCAAAAAAGTTCTTTTAGTAATTCATTAGTCATCATAGCTCTGCTTTTTTCCTCCTTTCTGCATAGATTTAGAAACGAAGAAATGGAAAGAAACAGAAAAAGATTAATGGGTCAATATTTTGAAGGATTGGTTTAAGGGTTTGGTGGAAGTTGTCGTCTTTGAGACGGTCTAGAAAAAAGGTTAGGGGTGGAAATTGGGGAGCCTACTGTGTGTTGAATTTCGGCGATGGACGGTTCAGATTTCATCTCGGTAATAAACGGATGGGCGGCTGAGATTTGTTTGGTTGCGGGTTCATGCCAATGTTGGTGACTTTTTGGTACGATCTTTTTGGTTGCGCGTTCATTCCAATGTTGCGCGCATTGGTTCCACTGGCATTGGTGTCGGTTCCGTTTCTTGTTTCCACCATCGAGAATATTTAGGTTTTTAAGTTAGGAGGGGATTTCTAGTTTTTGTGTTTTGCAATCTATTATACGAAGTATAAAATTCCAATGATTGAAAGTACTTGAAATTTCATTAGTACTAGCGGAATACAGCCAAGTCAGGTGCCCCAGTGGTAACATCCATGCAGAATTCGACCGGGCAGAAAAGCAGCTACTACTGAAAGTGGTGTTGCAAAGTAGCTCCTTGTAGAACGCCCTGCAGGGCATATCCCGCTGAAACGGCGTCTTTTGCCTTACACCTTTTTGCGTTTCTTTCTTATAAGGCAAGTGATTAATCAAGTGATCAGTGAGCAGGTGAATGAGGCAAATTACTTTTCCTCAGTTCATTTTATTTGACAACACAAATTGCAAGAACATAATTTCATGTAGTCAATAAACGGGTAAGTTAACACCAATATTTTTCACGAAAATACCAGAAAATAGATCTCGGAAACAACAGTGACTTCAAACTAGTTGTTCTGCTAGCGGAAGAGAGGACCATTCATGCATTGATTCAAAGCGAATAGAAGGGCTTCAATTAGCTATCGTTTTACATGAGCACGTATCACTTAAGGACTACCTAGGACCTGAGACTTGCTGCGATGACATGTAGGAAAACGAGTTGTGTGAGCCCCTGGAACTGCAATTAGAACTAGCATTTGCTTGTGGAAACAACACCAACCCATTCTGCACATTGTGCGCTTCGATTCTTGGTACCTCCATCCTTCTCTGGCCAAAAAAGGGCAAAAAACTGAGGGACTCAACCCGCGGCACACCCGCTGGATATCCACCTTCCAACATGCCAACAACATTAGCCATGCTCGGCCTCAGTGATGGGTCTTGGTGCACACAACATAAAGCCACGCGAACGAGTTTTTCAACCTCTTCCACGCTTGTGACCCGTCCCTCAAGTCTCGGGTTCACAAGCTCCAAGTACCGCCTTTGCTTGTGCATTTCCAAAGCAAACAGCGGGAAGAAAGTGGAATGCTCCAACCCTGACGGAGATGATGATTGGTCGACTTCTGTATTCCCGTTATGTATTTGCAGTGACCAGTTCTTTCTTCCCCTAACTATTTCTAGTAACACCATTCCATAACTATATACATCCAACTTATCGGTTATTGGAGAGTTGCTCAACCAGTCTGGTGCTAAATAGCCTCGGGTTCCTCTCATGGTTGTAAACAAACCAGATTGCTCACGGCTAAGCAGCTTTGAAATACCAAAATCTGATATTTTCACTTGTAGATTATCATCGAGCAGAATGTTTTCTGGCTTCACATCACAATGGATGATCTTCTGCTCACAAGAACTATGCAAGTACGCAAGACCCCGTGCTGTACCGAGGGCAATCTTAAATCTCTCTTCCCATTCCAAAACATCTCCATTCCCAAAGAGCACCCGATCCAACGAACCCCGGTTCATGTATTCATAAACCAGAAACCGCTGCCTCCCTCGTGAACAGAAGCCTGTTAGCTTAACCAAATTGACATGGCGAATGTTTCCAATTATAGCAATCTCAGTGCAGAATTCTCTCTTTCCCTCAACGCCCAAACTAGTAATCTTCTTCACTGCAACAACGGATTCATCCGGTAGTGTGCCTTTGTATACTGTCCCAAATCCTCCGGAACCAATTTGTGTCTTGAAATTCTCTGTTGCAGCCACAAGCTCTTTGTAACCAAACCTCACCGGCAAACCTGGGATACCGTCTATCTCAAGCTCTATCAATGAGTTTCTAGGTTGCCTTTTTCGGTACCAAACAATTCCAACCACTACTAATGTGATTAACAGGAACCCAGATGAAGGTAACAGTACCAAACCTGCAATGGGGAAAGGTTTTTCTTTTTTGGTAAGTTCATTTCCTCTACTATCATTTTTACCATGTGGGCCTGCTGAAGTGGTTACACGTTGAGCCTTTATGTAACCCATCCGATCTGTTGTCGAACTTGCAATAATTGAGCCCAAATGGTTTTCAAGCAAATAACAGGAACCCGAAGAATTATCATGGAACAATCCCAAACAAGTACAATTCAATGAACAAAGATTCTCACAACTGGATAAGTTGGCACCACGCGCACGAGGCTCGTTAAAATTATTTAAGAAATAGTCCATGCCATCTCCCAGTTCCAGATAAGAAGTTGATACGTTTGAATCACCATTTCCACCAGCATTACAAGCTGATGGCAAAGAATCATAGACAGGCAAACAACCTTTGTTCGTTTGGTTATTAACATGAAACCCTGGAGGACATGAGCATTGAAAACTAGACGAGGTGGGCATGGGCATGGCTGAACAGACTCCGATTTTACTGCAAATGTTTGGAATTCGACAGTCATCAACTGGACCGCGGAATTCCTCTACCCACGTAAAGGTACCGTAGTCTGAGCTATCGTAGTTTTTAATACTAAACCTGCCATTGTAATCCAACTTAGCAATACGAAACTCAGACACACCCAAAGCACGCAAAGCCAACTGGACCACAACTACAGAACTGTTTGCCCCAACTAGATACAGACCAGTTTCGTTTAATGCCATGTACGAAGCTGGAAGGTTCGAGACCTTGTAAACGCTTGTGTTCCTCGACAACTTCCAGTAAGTCAACCCATTCCAAGTCATCACCGCGTCGCCGCCACCATCGTCAGTAGTGACAGTGAACCGGTAATCACCCATCGACAAGTTTCGGTTGGATATAGCACTCACCAGCGATTGTCCAACAAGTAACCTGTTTTGCATTAATCGAACAATAATCATAAAATCCTCAAACTATTAAATTGGCATGAATAAAGTAACATCATGAACACAAGTAATACAAGATATGGTGAACTGAAGTTAGGAAAGTTAGGTATGAGGCACAAGTAACACCATCATCACGTTCGCTGTTCTAAGGTTATGTTGAATGTTTCAAAGGCCAAGTACAGGTACAACACCAAGTTATATTCACGTTGCACAATCAATGGGACACAAGGGTGTCAAATCTGCGTCAGATGATCCAAAATATAGGGAAATCATGTGGAGAGAAGATGATACTCAAATGTTTTGCAGTAGTCGGATTAGAGCTGTTAAATGAAACAAACTACTCGAGTTGGACTTGTGTTCAGCTCATTGAAAGCTTGGTCAAGATCAATTTGGGTCCGTCGAATCACCAAACCAAACTCAAAAACAGGTTCAATGAGTCACTTGGGCTCGGTTTATGTTAGGCTCATTGAAAGCTGATTCGAAGTCGGTTCCACTAATAAACAAACTTGTTAAAGTTTTTAAATTGAACTTGAACAATTGACCACTCGACTCGTTTATCAACACTAAGTCCAATTCAAGATAATTCGTACTAAACAACCTTTCAAATATTAAATATTTTGAACACAAATATATATCCAAACACAGATGCATCATAAGAGTCAGAAGAATGTCCGTGGCATTGTTGGATTAATTAAAAATTACATAAATATAAGCAATTCTTTTATGCACAACTCGCATTGTGCCCCTTTGATACACGAAAACAGAAAAAAGAAAAGAAAAAACATCAATATGATTTTTTTTTTTTAGCGTGCATCATGCGAGAACAACGCCAATCAATAGAAAAGATTAATTTAAGAAAAAACAACGATATTGGTACTTAAAAATCAAAAATAATGGTCACGGCCGGACCCCAATCAACACCTCAAGCAGAAGCACGAAAATAAACAAGCATAAACAAGAAAAGAGCAACACCGAATATACATGGTTCGGCCAAACAACTAGCCTACATCCACGGGGAGGGGGGTTTCACTATATTGAGAAATTACACCGGTGAGATTCGCTTTACAATCACTCACACTCTCCTCTCAATACAATGGAACACAACT
Organism: Rhododendron griersonianum; assembly: GCA_018127125.1. Taxonomy (NCBI): domain Eukaryota; kingdom Viridiplantae; phylum Streptophyta; class Magnoliopsida; order Ericales; family Ericaceae; genus Rhododendron; species Rhododendron griersonianum. The sequence goes on from CM030789.1 coordinate 13,418,010, forward strand.
CTCACTCTCTCTCTCGGTTCTCCTGCTCTCTATCTTTTCCAGCCACCACACACAACAAAACACTACCCTAGTGTTTTACAAAAGAGAACAAAGCGGGGCCTAACCAGCCAATTACCAAAAACAGGCCCACCGGGGTGGACCCAACAATCACCCCCTCCACTCGAGTGGGTAAACACCGACCGAGCATGAGAAAAAACTGCACCCCCTTGCGTAGGATGCACCCCCTCCCAAGGAATCTGGGCTCACCAACCAGAACGCCTCCATCTCCAACCGAGATGTCTCCAAACTGCAACGGAGTCCATTTTTATCCGCGCTCCTCCATTGCTTAAGCACCCACACCCCCTCACCGGGGTGCTCCACAAGACTCACCGCCTCGCCATCCGCGGTGGGTCTTTCCCTCCTCTCGTGTTGACAACCCCGAAGAGATCATCACCACTGACCAAATCAAGAGCGAAAGAGGCTCTTTTCTTCGACTTTGGAGCTCTAATCCTCAAAATTCCTGTCCCTTTCCTCTGAGCTTCTCGGTGAACATCCTGCATTAATTGCTCTCTCACTTTCAAGCCTGAATCCCGCACACCCTCCGAAGAACCTTGACAGCAGCTCTTCCTGTCACACTAGATCCCACAAGTCTGTATAGCCCACCAATCATCTTCCCCTACAACATCGCTCTGTCTCCTTTGCAAACCTAAAGGACTCTGCTACCCGCTGAAAAACTAAAACCTCTCTCATCAAGCATCCCGAGAGATATCAAGTTCTTCTTCACCCCTAGCACGTGTCGCACCCCTTCAAGTCTCACAGTTTTTCCGCTTGGCTTCTGAAATGTTACTATCCCCTTGCCAACAACTCAACACCTCGAATTATTAGCCATCCGGACAAACCCTCCATCAAATGCCTCATAACTCCAAAACTGTCGCTTATTCCCGCAAACATGAAATGAGCACCCAGAATCCAGTACCTAATCCAATTTTCCTACGTCTGTAGTGTCTCAAACGGCTACCATAAGCTCCCCATCGGACTCATGAACCACAACCGCTGCATCATGTGATTGGTCTTTTCCTTTACCTTTCTCCGCTTTATACCTTGGGCAATTCCGCTTGATATGTCCCTCCTTGTGGCAGTAGAAACAAGTAAAAGACCTCTCAAGAATAGGCGTCCCCCCTCTCGGTTGAGAACGACTGCCGCCACCTCTCTTGTTTCCGTTTGGGTCCTACCTCTGTTTTCGTCTGAAACTAACGCATGTGACTCATCCTCATAATCCGTTCCCATTTCCTTCCGCCGAGCCTCCTCGTTAAACAGAGCATCTTTTACCATGCTCATGCTCAACTTTCCATCCAGCGCTGAGTTACTCAGAGAAACCACCAATGTTTCTCAATTATCCGGTAGAAAACTAAGCAATAACAGAGCCTGTAATTCATCATCGAACTTCAAACCAACAGTCTAACTGATTTACCAAATTCTGAAACTCATTTGAGTGTACGGCAACAGAATCACCACTCCAAAGTTTTAAATTCACAAGCTTCCCCATCAATAACTAATGAAGTGCTTTTCGGCGTGCTCGATCGACGACCTGCAAAACAAACAAGGCAAACTATGGGCATCGACGTGGCTGTCGCCAACGCCCCTCCGATGCCTAAGTCAGTCGAGATATGGAGAGAATGGAATTGATTGTGTATGAGTTTCATCCCTTTTTCTTATGGAGGTGGTGTCTTTATATAGACATCTTGGGAGGAGTCCCATTGGGACTGGACCGTTGGGTCTCATCTGTCATCTGTTCATAACGGGAATGGATGGGCGTTGGAGTGTCCTCCTCACCCAGGACTCCTTTGTTCCTTATCAGGTTTAAGAGTCCTCTTGGTGGATGGGTCTTCCGTAGCTATCCCCTAGTATTTGCAGTCTCATCCTTTGGGATGAGATAAGGCCTTGGTTGTTCTTGAAGTCTCCTAAACTATTTGGGTTTCACTCATAGTGTATCTTGTAATGTAGGTCCTTATCACTTCCTTCGTACGTCTTATTCTGTTCACTGTGTGGGATGTCACGTTCGCCAAGCTCACCTCTTGAGCTGAGCTCGGTGCTCCTTTATGAGCTGAGGTCACCAACACAGTTGGTGAGTTGTCATTCCCTTTGGGCCGGTTGGTTGAGTCTATCCTTTGTGGGCCAAATGTAGCCCTTTGGGCTCGTCTTCTTATTCATTGGGCCTTCTAAGTTGGGTTGATTGTGCCAGTTGGGCTGTGACGGACTCTTTGGTCTGGGCTTCCTCTGGGAGGTCTTCTTATCCTTATCAATAATGCTTAATTCCGCAATGTTTTCGACTAATACATCGACTCAAGTTTCGTCCACAGAGCGTAAGCGTTTGTCTCCTGTGCTACATAATGAAACACCTCCTGCCCAATACACTGGCGGATCAAACCTACAGCTTTTCTATTTAATTTTTTTCCAATCCTCCGTTTTCGTTTCTGTCGGTTTAACTCCCATGTACTCCAAAGGGTCATACAAATCTTTCCATGAATGCATGTCCTCCATCTGCGGCTTCCAAATCGCATAATTGGTTGCCGACAAAAGAACCATGGTATTCATACTAAAATCCGACATCTTGTTTTATCAACCCAAAGCAAGATAATTGCCTAAAATCGACCCTTGGTACTCCCGATCAACTCAAACAAATCAATGTTTCAAAGCTGTAAATTAACGTACCGGCAATTTTCGAGTCGAATTTCTGCAAATCGAGCCCGGGATTGGATCCGGATTGAAAAATTCTGTCAGGAACCGGTCTGAACCGGACCCATATCACCTGAACCGGCTCCGAACCGGTCAATATTGGCATGAACTGGCCGACACACCCCACCTGAACTGGTTCTAACTGCCGCTGACCCCTCTCTGACCTAGCGCTTGACCCCTTTGAACTGCACACGTGACCTTTCTGAACCTCAAATTGGTTCAAATCTTCGTGCGACCTCCTCCGATGACGAAACTCAACCACGTCAACACCAATGTGATCGTCTCAGTGAGACGCACCTAACCCGCTGATCAAAATCAATTTTCGAGAACCTTCAATTCTGACCAAACCTTGAACCGAGTGTTAATGGCTTCTCTGTGCTCCAACGCAGCTCGAACCCAGTGCTCTAATACCACTGTTGGGTCATGGCCGGACCCCGATCAACACCTCAAGCACAAGCACGAAAATAAACAAGCACAAACAAGAAAAGAGCAACACCGAATATACGTGATTCGGCCAAACAACTGGCCTACATCCACGAGGACGGGGGTTTCACTATATTGAGAAATTACACCGGTGAGATTCGCTTCACAATCACTCACACTCTCCTCTCAATACAATGGAACACAACTCTCACTCTCTCTCTCTCTCGGTCTCTCCTGCTCTCTATCTTTTCCAGCCACCACACAAAACAAAACACTACCCTAGTGCTTTTAAAAGAGAACAAAGCTGGGCCTAACCAGCCCATTACCAAAAACAGGCCCACCGGGGGTGGACCCAATAATTACCATTGTTAGGTCGTGACCCCGACCTCAATCCACACCTCTAAGCACAAGCACAAAATAACAAACCAAACACAAATGAGAGATCCGAGGAAAAAACTCTTTGTATATATTTACACATATACAATTGAAAAAACCTCACCGAGATAGCCACAAACCGGCTTCCTCACTCCTCTCTCTCTCTCCCTCACTCCGGTGGCTCTCCAACATTCTCTCCGGGAATCTCCGAGGAGCCCCTTTTCCCGTTTTGGGAGCTCTTACGCTCACACTCTCTCTTGCCCTCTCTCTGTCTCGGCGCGCACACACACACTGCCTTTCGGCAGTCAACAATATAAGGGGAGAAGACCAAGGGGAGTAATCCCCTACACACATACACCACACTAGGGTGTACCCCAACAAAAATAAGGAATTTTGCAAATAAAAGTAAGTACGACCAATTTGAAAAAAAAAAAAAAATTTACTACAAATGATGAATATGTTCTAAATGTTATAACAGCGATAAAATGCATATTATAACATCATAAACTATGGCATCTTCATGCCCATGCTGTAAAAAAATCATAACAACAAACTTATTTTGAATACAGATAGGATGAAATAAAGTTTCATATTAGGAGACTTGTGGGTGTTCAAATTAATTTGGGATTATAAAAAATGTAAGATAAACAAAGTAAATAAACAAAAAGCAAAGATTTTTATTTATCTTTGTTTATCTAATAAAACTCAACTCCCAATTCCCGTAAACTTTCTCTCTCCTACTATTCACACATAGACACACCCCTCCTCTTGCTCTTCCGACCTCCTCCTCACATTTTTTTCTAACCCTCTATCCCTCTCAATTTTTTAAAAATGTAAATTTCAAAAATTTAGGATTGAGATTTTGGAGGCTTGGAGGCACAAACACATTTGAGTGTATTGATTGATATGCCCAACTTTCCACTCCCCACAAAACTCTCTCAAAATCCCCAACTCCCTCCCATGTTCTCTGTCCATCCCCTCCTCATGTTCTCCCTCTCTTAGTTGTAAGAACTACTCCAACGTCCCAAAATAATAGTCCCTTATGGAAAGATGTGTAATTTTCAAACACAAAATAAAGTGCTTCTGTAAATGATTTTTTGAGTTTCTCTGCACCAAATTAAAGATCTTGATTAGCTCTTTAATACGGTGGACAAAAAATTTAAAAATTATGAAGAGAAGTACTTTATTTTTATCTGAAAAATCACACGTTTATACGTCTTTTTGTATGAGACTATCAAAATGGGACTGTGGGATTACTAACATTCTAGAAAATTAAAATTGGGGGACTGGAGGCTTGTGAAGCAATACATATTCGAATATGGAATTGATAGATAGTTAAAAACGGGTGAATATTTTGGATAAAAAAAATTCGTGATTAGGGAAAATTTAAAACTTAAAGTACTTAACCATGCAAGTGGGGTGGTAGCCAAGTTGGAATATACCATATGCCCCCAAATAATTCTATGTACTCCGAAAGAGTACCTCAAAAATATTCCAAAAAGAGAAATCAGTTGTTCAGATTTACTTGAATGTTTGTATTACACACATTAAAGTGAATCTGAACCACTAATTTATACCCCTTTCGAGGTATGTAGCATGAGTGTATGCCAGTGCACAAGATCAAGACTCAAATCCCGCTATCAACACTAAGAACTAAAGCTTCTTGCCCTGTCCTGAAAAAAAAAGAACCAATAATACCGTTGTCCGCTAACAATTGTGTCGGTGGGGTAATCAAAACTTTCCCATAACAACCGATTAAACCGGTCGAGCAGGACCAGATTTCCAGACTCCTGCAGCTGAAGCAGGGAAACCGGAGAGATAAACGGCGGCGTAGACCACACGAACTCCCTGCCCCGGTCTTCGATGTAAAGACCGGTGGCGGTGAGGCGGATGGTGGCGTTGACGGAGGGGAGGATGGAATCGCGGCTGGCGGACCAGAGGACTGCGTCGGAGACGATGTGGACGACCGCCAGGTAGGAGGTGTAGGTCATGGCGGCGCGCACGGAGAAAGGTCCAGTGGCCAGGAAGGTGCCGTAATTGCTGTTATTGTCGATTTGCAAGTAGGAGGCGGTGAAGTTTGGGGAGAGGGAGTGGGGGAGTGGGGAGAAGGCGGTCATGAGATGTATGAGGTGGAGAAGGAGGGGGATGAGGAGGGGAGAGAAGGAGAAGGCCATGCAGGATGAGAGAGAGAGAGAGAGAGAGAGAGAGAGAGAGAGAGGAGCAGGTACTCTGTTATCTATGTTTTGAATGATTGGCATTTGGGACCGATGAGAACTATGCCAATTCCACGCATGGAGAAGAGCAATGCGACGAACACAATTTTGGACAAAATTATGTTTATAGTCGTTGGATATAGTCGTCGGATGCATATCGACCAACGTACGGATCCAAATACAGTTGAGTCCGGAATCATATACCAAATATTGTGTTATTAGACTTTTTGTGCGCACACATATACTTTGATAAACACTCAAATCGTGTGTGATATGGACTCCAAATAACGTGTGCGTTTTGTAGTTTCAGAGTTCTTGCACTTAGAACTATGGAACTATGGAGTGCCTCGCATATAATGGTATTTCTGAGTCAATTTAGAATAGTAAAACACCTCATTTCGGCTATTCTTTATATGTCATAATAATGCTTAGACGCACATCCAAACGCATGTCGAACACATATGCAGATCGACATGCATTTGGATTTGTTTGTGTGTCCATTATGTATTCATAGGACCCACAATTTATCGGACGATTGTACATATCTTTGCAAGAACCTAATGGAGGTAATGGTTGAGAGTATCACATGAAAGTAATGGTGGTGATGGACAAACACTATTAGGTATTCTTACTTCCCAACAGATGTGTGCCTTCATGTTTCCGATATACTTTTGTCTGTTGGATCAATTAAGAATGTTTTTACAATTCCTTAAAATCTCACGTGATTGACCAGAAAGAAAAAAAAAAATTAAACCCAAAACAGGAGTACACCAAAATTTGAGAGGAAAACTGGTTGAGTCAGTCAGTCCTACTGTTGCCGTGGTCGTGGGGGTTGATGGGAAATTGAAAGACTAGCAATTTCAGCCCAATTGTGCATGGAGGTCCCATTTGGTGGACGGACTTTTTTTTGTTGATTTTGAAGATGGCGACTTGTGCATGGAGGTCCTTCCAAGGTTCTGTATACCGTTTCGGATATGGTACCGATTTTATCACTAGAACGGTATGTTATCGGGTACCATTTCGGATTTATCGTTAAAAATATAAAAAATATATATTTAATTTATAACCTTGTTTTTCGTTACATAAATTCCTATTAGACTATTATAATTTTAAAAAATTCAGTTAACATTTATTTTTAATATTCAAAATACTCCAACTTTCTCTCTTGCCACGTGTAGATGTTGTTCATTATTCACTTACAATGCTATTTACTCCCAAACGGTGGGTTCAAAACCACTGGTTTTTGGTTTTCCAATCCAACTTTACTCTTTACTAGGGAGCAGATGAATGGTTCAAAGCCCATCAAACACACTTCCTTCTCTCTCTATGACCTTCTATCCCTACAGTCCTGCACACCAACTTATCTCCAAAAAGGAGAAAAATGTTCAGAAAAACGGATCGATCAAGCCGGAGAAGATCAGTTGCTTCACCCACGGCGGTGTAGAGACTTCACCCACAGTGAAGATAGATCGATCAGCTGCAAGATTACGCCGGAGAATATTGCTCCGATCTTCTTTTTCTCTTTTTCCCCTCCATTTCTGTATTTTCTTCTTTTTCTCTTAGTTTTGCAAAATTTCGGACGAAATTCCCGATAACGTCATCTCGGCCGGTATTATCCGGTAAGGCCCCGTATTGGAACTGGAACGGTTTTAGAGGGTTACAGTACCGTTTTCCTCTCAAACCGGTACGTACCGGCTGGTACAAAACGGTATTCATAACCTTGGGTCCTTCTCTAACTCTTCAATCTTGACACAGAGAGAGAGAGAGGAATATCTCACTCTAGATTGACACAGAGAGAGAGAGAGAGAGAGAGAGGAATATCTCACTCAGAGAGTGATACGGAGCCACTTGTGGCCTTATGAGGGCCACGGCATCCGCGTTGATTTGGAGTTTTTTTTTTTAAATTTAATATTATTTTTAGTTTTTTTTTTTTGTTAAGAATTATTTGTATTCAGTGTTATTTAAATACTTTAAGAATGTATTGGTTTGGAGTTCCAAAACTCAATTCCTCTCTTTGTTCATAGTCTCCCATAAGTTTTTTTTTCATTTATTATTCTCGTTTCTCCTTCTATGTCTCTCCTATCCAAAAAAAACCTTCCTCAAAATATAAACCAAACAAATCTTGAAATTTCAAAATCTTCTTGTTATAGTCTGGCCCCTGAGTTTACAAAATTATGGTTCCGTCCACTTGTGTACACTCTTAACTGAGAGATCTTCACAGAAAAACTTGGGAAGGGATGGGGGGGGGGGGGGGGGGGTTTATTGGTCCTTTGGAGAACTCGAGCAGAATCACCTGTCGAAGCATTTCTTCAGAAATCCTGAGAAATTCACTGAAAAGGGCAGGCTGACTAACAGAATCCGAATCTGCTCGAGCAAAAGTGAGACCGATCGAGCGATTTCTGCTGACTTGAACTTTCGATTGAGATGAAGAGACTCCAAACTGTTCCCAGCTTGAGTTAATTCAGCTGAAATACTTAACAAGACTGTGAACGTACCTTTAAACTTTCCGAAACCCAACAACCAAGATCCATGAGTGATCAGAAACTCTCAATCTCATAGTATCAGATTACAACTAGATCAGGACAATGAATCACCACACAATAACAAGCATTCGTCGACGGAATAGCCAAACAAATAAAGTAACTATAGGACCAAACACACGCGCACAAAAAGAGAGAGCGAATTGTGCAATGTTTCTAAGGAGTCTCATGTCACGCGTTCACACTTCACAGCACAAAAACATATCACCTTGCCCGGTCTTAAATTTGAAGCTTCATAATATCCAATTAGAGGTCACCTTCTATAAACATTGAAAGGCCTATGTTTCGTGTATTTTGGCGAGGGTCACAATGGCAATTAGTGATGATGCTTAAAATGACAGTACATTACGCATAAAAAGTGCATGCAAGTATTGGCTGTAGAAGCATTTTAAACTTTGTTGGGAAAAACTTTTAAGATGCCTGTTAAGTGCACCCATGTTCATTACAAGCTCTACTACTCCACATATCAAGGCACACAGAGCAGTACTCAAAAAACAACTGTGATTCTATGCCAAAGACTTACACATCTCATCCGGCAGCTTTAATGTTTTAATTTCCTGCTTAAAATCATCTGGAGAAGAGTCGAGCTCTAGCGCTTGCAGTGTTCATAGAGCTCCAGGAAACCCTCTAGAGAAATTTCTTATACTTCTCATATGCACATGGAAAAACCAGTAAGAAGGGGCATTGTGCTTGATTTCATGTGAACTAATAAGTTACACACTAAATACAAAAATACTGACTAACAAGCGAACTGAAAGTTTCATATATTGGGGGGGGGAATGATACCCGTCAAACCAAAGGCTTCCATCTTATGAACATTGTAGGTATAACTTTTGGATATCAGTTTGATTGATGCTCCCTCCACATACCCCTTTCTGAATCGCAAGAAGATTGATCTCCCACTTCACAATAACTGTAGATTCTCATTTCACAAATGGAACCCCAGAAGGAAGCCGATGGGCATATTCATCACACTCGGACCCAAAAAACTGCCTAAAGAAATACTCCTCATACGGTATCTGTCTTGCAAACAAGTTCCAAACAACAACGGCAAATGCAACTGTTGATATCGGATTGCCCAGCATTATCTGAGTGCCAATCGACCAAATGAAAAATCCACAATATCCTGTATGACGAACAAAGCTATAGAATCCACTAGTGACTAATTTGTGATGGTCCTCGTGATAAATCTTAATAAGATGTGTGAAGGCCTGAGCAGCTATTATAATTGCCATTTTCCGTATGACTTCCCCCATTACAAGCATTGCAAGTCCAATGCTGCTGATCCACCAGTGTTCCTTTAACCCAGGGAAGAAGTAAACATCCAAACTACTCTAGGAGTGCAAAAGTCATAGCCAGAATATAACTTTTGGAAAGCAAAAGAGACCTCAGCATCACATTTGATCTCCCGTGCAAGGATATTGCCAGTAAGTATTCAGATACAATGAAGAAAATTATTGCCAAGAACAGTTGCAACACCTGTCGGCAAGCTGTGTAGCTGAAGATTTCTGCCATTGTTTCCAAATGAAGCAAATCAATCTTTCTTCACAATTGATGTTAGCGAGATCCTTATATTACTTCAAACCTGAAAAGGTAGCAGATCTGGACAACTGTACTAGGAAAAAGTAGGATTCCACAGCATGCTGTGCTTCAAGAAAGACATTTCCTGCAGAGTTGTGTCGTTCATGAATCAATTTTTGCTAAAGCCTTTGAACCATTGTAGAAACTTATCAACAGGATTGTGCGTGGAATACTCGAAAGCATGTAATGAGTTGAGTTTTTTCAAAATAAATTGGATTTTAGTTTGGAATTTTTGGAAAAGTGCTCAGTGAGATTTTTGTGAAAGGTTACTACACCTTTTCACATAAATTGTGACTCTATGTAAATAGTTGTAACACCTATTAAATTAGAGTGTATTCGTTTGGGAAAGGATGTGAAACATGAGGGGTTGACCTCCAAGAGGCATGAACCTTCTAATTAAATGTTTCATGAAAGGTTGGTTGCCTACCAAGAGGCATGTTTCCTTCTAATTAAATGTCTTCAATAGACATGACATTTCCTAACAAGCGTCTTTAAAAGACATGACTATTCTAATGTGTTGCCGGTGTTTGATATAGGTTGGGCTTAGGGTTTGTTTTGGTTCTTGTTTTGGGCCAGGCCCATGTGGCTTCTAGGTTTTATTTTATAGGGCCTGGCCCTCTGTGTGTTAGTGGGCTTTGACCCACTTTTTCCTTTTCTTTTATTCGACCCTTGGTTGGACTCTCCTCTCCCTCTTATCAAGTGTATCCTTGATTTTGGTAATGTGCCGGAGCGCATTTGAACAATCCTAAAGTGTTTTCAGCGTTCCAGATTAAAAAAAAAAAACTCATTCAGGGAAGAAGTTTGAGAGTTTAACTCTTCCCTGAAAGAGTTTGTTTTCAATCTAGACCATTGATTGCTAAGATGGACGGTCCGCATGCACTCTCGACAGAGAGCTTGGCAATAACACAGTCAACTCCTACCAACTACAAAGTAATAAGTGCTCCTTCACGAGGTCAGAGGTTCCATTCCCGCTGAGGCTAAACATTCCAAACCTTGGGGCCACTAGGGTTATGCCCGATCATTACCTTCAGAGCCTCGAAATTTGTCGAGGTGCACGCAAGTTGGCCTGAACATCCAGTTATAGGTCATAAGAAGTAGGCTACAATTGAACCGAGCAGCTCGCAAGCTCGGCTCAGCTCGTTTAGTAAACAAGTCGAGCTCGAGTTTCTGCTCGCTTAGTAAACGAATGGAGCTTGGCTCGTTCGAAAAAAGCTCGGCTCATTAAAGGAGGGTCAACTCGATTAAAAATGTTCGTTTAGTAAATGACTAAGCTCAACTTGTTAAGAACTTGGCTTGTTAACGCTCGATCAAATGTGGGGCGCCGCCCAAGGCTTGGCTCCTCTCTTAACTGATTAAGCTCAGCTTGATACGCAGGAATGAGTATCAGAGCTTCAGTCATGGGCTCCCAGCATAAACTGCCCTTATGGTTTCGATACTTCCTCCAGTAGCTTTCATACCCGTTACCAAGAAAAGAAAAAAATGAGGTCATACCCAATGTAGTCATCTATCGGATTTGAGTTTTATCGAATTCGGATTTGTCGGATCCAGATTGGATCTGGCCCATTAACAGACCATTTATAATTAATGACTTGCTCTTTATCCCTCAGCCAATAGGGACAATTTTTTTAGAAAATATGAAATTATCCATGTTAACAGAAAGATTGGTTTTGCGTTTATGTTTATTTGAATTAATGTTTATGACCCGAAGAAAAAAATTAAGTCCACAAAAGAACAAAAAAGTAACAAACAACTGGAACTATAGGTGTTATCATGTAACAATCCAGAGTCCGTATGTTACATGCTTACCATGTTTATGGAATAAGTATAGGTGTTATCATGTACTGGGAATTTCAACACCGGGGACCATGAGCTGGGGATTCTTCTTGGTCAACGCCACTGTCCGGTGATTTCCCCAAGGCCAAAATGGAGGCTTACTTAAAAGCTATAGACAGTGGCGGACTCTGGATTTATCTCACGGACTCTGAATTTGTCTCACGTGAGGGCACATTTTACCAATAACCTTGGGTGAAAAATCAAAATTAAGCACAAAGGCACAAATTATGGAAAATTGAATTGTAAATTTCATTCATTGGGTAAAAACCAAGTAAATAAATGAAGGCCTAATTTTTCCAAACAATCAAGATATATATTACAAACCTTAAAAAAAAAAAAAGAATAAAAAGTTTTAAATTATGTAAACCCAAATTAAATGTCCTTTTCATAAAATGTTACTTTTGCCTTGTAGCTCCAAATTAATTGATGATTGGTGAGGAAAATGGTGAGGTGACGGGTGACAACCACAGAGACGAGCGACCAGTAATGACAAAGTAAATCAAGTATCGAGCGAGTTCTTCCCGTCGAGTTTTCTGTGTGAATTTCTCATTCTCCCACTCAATTTTGCCAAAAAACCACCCATTTTTACATTAAAAAAATAAACTATAATTTTTTTTTAAACAAAAAAAGGGATGAGGTGGGGGCACGTGACCTCATGTGCCCATTACTCAGTCCACCCCTGGCTATAGATGAAGATGTATGGATGGCCGGTGAAGTGAAATACACTCCACAAACTGAGACCGTAGAGGGTGTTACTAGTCCAAAACCTAATGCGAAGTAGTATAATCCAGGTGAAAAGAGTGAACGGGCTGCAATTTATTTTAATGTACTATTTGTTAGTAATTTATTTTAATCAACGGGTATCTGTAATCATAACGTGGGAAGATTAGCAATTGTCTAGGTGAGTTGGTAGGTGAAGTTACCCTCTTGCCTTTCCTAAAACGTGGGGAGATTAATAAGTATTTAATATTATGAAGCTCGTAATATAATTAAGATAAGGACGGAAGCGCAATTATAATTCTGTAGTGGGGTGAATTATAATTAGTGAAATAAAAAATAGAATCCTAGTGGGATTAGGTTTTCTTATTGTAACCCTATATATACACGTTATGCATTCTAGGTCACGTTTTTCTATTATTCACAAAATAGAAACAAGCTTAGAGATAGGAGAATACTACAATAGAAGATTGTAAGGTACGGTTCGAGCAGTATTCTGTCTTCCACAGCCACCGGCTTCTTGTTCTCGTAAGCCTCCTCTCCTCTCTCTCTCTCTTTGATATGCACATGAGCTTGCGTGTACATATATATATATATAATTGCTTCAACTGTTTCTTCTCCGATCTATCTTTTATTTTTGGTTGTATCTAGGAGTATATGTTAATTTTGTGGTTCTTCTAATTTGATTTCCTTACGTATTCACTGAACTACGTGTACTTGAATTTTCGTTGGTATGATCGATGGATTCTCTTTTATTTGACAATCATTATGCGTTCTCATGAAGCTTTTCCCCTTTTTCCTAATAAAACTGCGCCAGATACTCTCTTCTGTTACCATTCTATGAGCCTTGGGCTAGCTGCGTGTTTTGATCGGTAATGCCATTTGAATGGGAAGGGAAGATAATATGAACACGGGGTTTGGTTCAAAGATTGGGACTCCATGGCTGTCTATTTGATGGATTGTGGATATTAAATATTTTTTTCGCGTTTGGTAGTTTTGTGTCAAATTTTTGTAATCAGAAAAGTAAAAAATAATTTTGATTTTTACCAAATATTTTTTATATTTCCCAAAAGCCCAATGCTTTTATCTTGGGTATTTTAAAAATATTAAAAAATTACTCTTTCAGTTCTTTTCGACGAATCAATAATCTACAAAAATTTGGCGCAAAACTATTAAACTCGAATTTTTTTAATAGGGACAAAATGCCCTAAAATCTCAAAAGGCTAATGAGTTATTTTTGAAATACCAACAAATCTCAATTTTAATCCTCGTTGTTTGATTATGAGTGGTTTCTTTTTCAATAAATCATAAGCTTTTATGCATCTTAGTAATTTTTTTTTTTTGGTTGAAACATGGCATCACAGTGTCCACCCGAGGAAAAAGTCTCTCCATAGGAGTACTATATTGTATAGATTGTATTTTTCAAGTATGGATCGATTGGATTTACTTATGCTAAGCTGGATTGCATTTAATTATATCATTCATATAGGTATTGGAACTATGGATGTTTAGTTTTGTCCACATTTTGTAATTTAAACTTGGAAAAAAAATTGAAAAAAAATTACTATAAATAAATAAACGTACACGTGGCGTGTGCCGTGTCCCCGTGTCCTTGTCCCTATTTTTTTTTGAATCCCCCTGCCTGTATCCGTGTCTGTGCATCATAGCTAATACTGTTGTACACCATACCACTCTCATGTTCAAAACATGATACTTAACATCCTCCTACTTAAAAAATCTGGTATACAGTAGACGCCGCTGACTGAATATAAGAATTGACGTATATTACCCTTCATATATTCCTCCATCTTCCTCCAACAGTTGAACCGGTATCTATCTGTTCCCAAATCTCTCTCGCCCCACCCATGAAATCACAACCCATCACCACACATTCTTTACATAATGGGAAAGAAAAAAAAAAAAAGAGCGTGTATCTGTCTTCAACATTCTTTGAACATGTCATGTGCTTCACATGGTATTTTCCATCCAAAATTTTAACCGAATACTAATGGGTGGTGGTAAGTGCCAAAATGCAATTGGGTTAAGGAGGTTAAGTGTCTAGATCAGTTCATACATCAAGTGGGTAACTCGTAAACGGGTCATAGTTCTAGGGGGTTTAATGACCCATTGATGAATTAGCATGAGATGGGGAAGGATAATGTGAAGAAATCATTATGTTCAACAGCATTAATTGATCAATCTTTGTTCACGTTTATCCAATTCCACTACTCATCTAGTCGTAAACGGGTTATATATACTTGCTGCCTTTTTTGATTTGGTTAAATCCAATTCCACTACTCATCTAGTCATCTTCATGTTCATTTTTCTTACGCATTCTTTTTGTTTGTTCATTTTGGTATCGGATACGACATGGATGTTATGTATTCCTATAGTTGTCGGCAAGATGATAGCATTATCCCAGAGAAGGAGAAAGGGCAGTATGATGGCTTTTATATTGATCTGCGGATGTGTCATAAACTGAGGAAGCTTGAGGACAACAACGAAGTAAAGCTGGGCACAGTGCGTACTGTATTTAATGTGGAACGCAGTGAATTTCTAGCGGGGGATAAACTCAGGTATCTCATGTATACCTGGTTACCTTTTGGATATGTACCAGATGACAGTGTTAAGGACTCAATAGTAGACGAGGTGCACAGATTTGGGCGTTCAATGCTGGACTTAGGCTTGAAACCATTGCCCCTTCTTGTGGATGTTGGGATTAGCATGTCGCAGTTACCTGGTGAGAGTGAAGATGAGGGGATTGCCAGGGCTATGACGGAAATGGATGTTTTTGACTGGGTGCCTGCCACTAAAGCATCCATTGGAGGATTAGAGGAAGTGGCTTTTGATGGTTTGTGGTCGGTTAAGGAATGTAAGCGGTGCTCAAAGACCCTTGCAGTGGGGAAGCTTGCTTGTATGCCGTGCTCTCATGTATTTCATCGGGAATGCATTTATAGGTGGCTGGCGGTTATCCACATGTGTCCGATTTGCCGCTATACGATGCCCTGCCAATCTAATTGGTAAATTAGTTGATTGTTATTATGTGTGTTTTTTTTTTTTTTGGGAGGAGTGAAGTATTGTTATCGTTGGTTGCTAGTAAGTATTGAATTTGGTGGACTTGCTGAACAACAAGTTTCTATGTGATGTTTCTTTTGGTTTGGTTTGGATTCTAGGTTAAGCCTTTTTCTATAGACTAGTTGCCTTTCCAACGTGCCTTAGATGCTAGGCCAAGCCTTTTTCTATCTAATCTGGAAAAATCTGTCTTTGGAGTATGATAACATTTTTTTTGTTGGAAGAAGATTTCTGGGCACTCAAGTCGTGTTTGAATTGCAGATCGTAACACTATTTTTCACTTGTCCACCTTGAATAGGAGTGTGAACACGATTCACATTATTCAGGATAGTGATAATATTTGCCGAGTTGGTGGCATCGGCTCCTTATGATATAATTAGGGTGATCAAAATGCCAGTGATGGATGGTTTCAAGAATTTCGTTCCCTAACTGGAACTCTCTTCATTAAATCATCAATTGCAAAGGAGCGCTCTGATTTCATTTGTAGAGAACTCTCAAAAGAAATTTAGAGGCTCATTAACGAGGTGACAAAAATATGCCAAGTGATGGAGCAACTGCGGATTTGACTGTTTCTCCCGGCCACTGGATAATTATGGATTGCTCCCTATGGTGGCAAATGCAACCAGCCGAGATTCTTTGTTCAATTTGAGGAGGGACATCTGAGAGGAATTATGGTCAGCAAGCTACGAAAAGCCGAATTCCTAGCGTAGATCTTTTGGCGAATGAGAAGCTAGTATGAAAGATTTAGCTAATCAACATTGCGTTTTAGAGTGCTGAATGTATATATATGTATATACTAGCAAGTATTCAAGGTGACTGAAAACTTAAATGTGCAAATTAAGAATGTGGTCGAGTAGAAATTACTGTAGTCTAGGCGAAGCGGAAGCCATAATCAGCAAGAACGCATATCGAAAAACTTGTAGTCTTTTAAGTGTCTAATATATCTCAGCCTAAGAAGAATATATGAAGATGTCCTTGGTTGCATAACTGCAAATTGTGCTTTTCCACTAGCTTACTTGTCAATTCTTATGGCTATAGAATAATCAACTTGGACTTTTGGTTTGTGCCTTCAAAGTTCCACGACTTCTTCGGGCCAACATACAGTAGGTAATTTGTATGGTTAAATAGGTGAAGAATTAAACTGAATGATGATTCTTCTATTTCTTTGGAACTGATTTTCTTGGAGGAAGCTAAGAAAGTCAGATAAAAATAAGCTGCTGTGCTTAGCCTGAAATAGTAGTATCTCCTTTAGGTCTTTGAAACCGTATAGTTATATGTCCTTGTGTCTGTGGTTTTGCTGCTTCGTCCCCTATAGTTCTTCCTGAATTTTGATTGTTTCTGAGTTTTAACAAAACTTTGTCGATTGAGTTGTTATATTAATACTCATGAAGAGATTTAGATTGTTCAAGTATTTTGAACTTATATGATGTAGCCATGGGTGATTTTGAGAGCATGTTTTCGCCAAAAAGAAAGTGCAATCCTTGCATGAACTTTGTGGATCTTGTTATAGCATTATTTTCTGCCTTTTGTTAAGTTATTTTATTGAAACTAGTAGAGGTACACGTGCGATCCACATGGAATCTACAAGCGAGGAAAAATAGTTGTAACTCTTAATCTCATATCAGATTACAACTAGATCAGGACAAAGAATCACCACACAGTAACAAGCATTCGTGGACGGAATAGCCAAACAAATAAAGTAACTATAGGACCAAACACACCTGCACAAAAAAGAGAGCGAATTGTGCGATACTTTTAATGAGTCTCATGTCATGCGTTCACACTTCACAGCACAAAAAACACATCACACTACAAGAAAAAATGGCTTTCCCGGCGTTTATAAAACGCCGGTAAAAGTGAAATAAACGCCGGCAAAAGCCTTCCCGGCGTTTTCGGTAAACGCCGCGACTGCCGCACTCGGGAATACTATACGGCGTTTGGTAAACGCCGGGAAGGGGCCCGGCGTTTTTCCCGGCGTTTTAATAAACGCCGGTAAAAGTTTTCCGGTGACCGGAGTTGGTGACTTTTACCGGGGTTTGTTAAAAACGCCGGGAATAGTACCGGCGTTTTTTCCAGCGTTTACGAAACGCCGGGAATAGTGTTCCGGTGACCGGATCCGGCATCATTTACCGGGGTTTGTTAAAACGCCGGGAAAATTTTGCGGGCGAGGAAAGCTTATGCCTTTTACCGGGGTTTTTTTAAACGCCGGGAACTTTCCGCCAATTTATAAACCCCTTAAATAACATACACAAACGCCGGTAATATATCATTGGATTAATTTAGAAAATTTAGCCCTATTGCACCATTTTTCGCATCCAATGAACTAATTTACAGCATACAACTTCTCAAACACATCTAACATATAAGCTCTCAAAGTATTAAATGTCTCATAACACAACTAATGTCAAAATACATCCAGCAATAACCCATTGTTGTCTTTCAATATCTCTACTACATTCAACCAAATATTTTCCAAAATACAAAAAATTAGGTCTTGGTACCACCATAGTAGACAAACATCACATTACGTCAAGTAGCCACTTGATTCTACACCGTCTTTAACTTCGATAAACCTAAAATCAAACAACAAAATAAGAGAATCAGAACACTAGCTTGGTATTGGAACACTATATTAAGACCAAAATAAACTCAAAAGCATCCAAGTCACATCTTTTACTAGAACATATCACTTGTATGATTGCAGCCCTATGAAAAACTACTATCATCATAATAATAAAATATACTGCTAATTTTACGGATGAGATTCGGAATTCAAGCAACAATCTTTAAGTTCCATGGGAAAAAAAAAGCAGACCATAACTGCATGTGAACCGATACAATAACACTCCCTCTCATACAAACACATACACACAGATTCCCATTCAAACAGATATTCAACCTCTGAGACCAATGAATTGACACAATAACGTTCCCTCTCATACAAGCACATACACAGAGACTCCCGTTTGAACAGATATTCCACCACTGAGACAACTTTCACATATGGTAAGGCTACTGATCAATTTAACTTCTGATTACAAAGGCAGAAGCTAAAACATGAGTAGTTTCCATGCGATATTCCAGTAACCACAGTAACGTTCCCTCTCTAATTTAGTTCAAGTAAAATATTCTAATAACTTAAAGGCTAAAGATTTCTGTGAATTTGTGATTACTAAATACCTAAAGACTACTCGCTAACATTGTCCTTTAGCTCCTCAAAAGGTTAAATGCATGCAATGGTGATCATTAGGAGGAAAAGTCAATAAATCTAAGCCTGAATCCAAGCTGAAACTGACACATGTTTGGCTTGGATTGAGAAGAGCTTTTGTGATCCATCAAACTACCCAATCCAAACTCAACACCTCCGTTGGTTTGGGCTTGGGAGTGAGTTCTCTTAGAATGAAGTTAAGCAGCGATCTTATGATAGTTCTTTGGCAAGTAAATAAGACATCCTTCCTATTGCAGCTATGTCAACTCAACTCGCATATTTCAAAAAGATCACACGAGCGAAGTGCATACTGCATTGTCCTCTGCACATCAATCCTTGCAATAAGACATCCTTCCTATTGTTTATGTGGCACGAAAGGATATTCCAAAAGAGCCAAACCACAGGCCATTGAAGTTCTATTGTTTGGTAAATACTAAGCCTTTAATAAAGTGTCTCCCATAAGTTGAAAATTTCAATGGACAATGACCCAGCTTTTCTGCAGGCTTAAAAAAGCAATCACATATCAGCTGCCCATCTCAAGGATATATGTTGGACTCCAGCATATATAGTCAAGATTATATCTATTGATCAAGATATATGTTAGACTGTTCCTAAGCATCATAAGTGATTTTTTCAAGCACAAAAACACATGTACTTGAGTAACCATCAAGGCCTATTGAGAATTGGAGTTGGTTGATGGAGACATAAGCTAGTTTAATACTAAAATCCTCTCCACAAGGTTGATTACCATGAGCTAGCATGTTTAATTGACGTGATCGTGATTTGGAAAGTTAGAGCTAGAGAAATGAGCAAAGTGCGGAAGGATAAGACAACATAGTGTTTCCTATAATTGATCTATATGAAGAAACCACCGGCATATTAAGCCAAGGTGATCTAAAACTACGGCAATTCTGACTTTATAAAGATCAAAGTATGAACTCATCAAACTCCCAACAACCTCACTAACAATAACAACACCATAACAGCCATGGTAATCTGTTTTGCTGCTTTTGCGAACATGCACAGGGTAGCGCAGTTTTCAACAGAGGGAAGTTTTAAACCTGTAGCTTAAACCCAAGAACAGAGACTGCTGCAGGTTTCCCAGTAATTTTTTCATCCAAGTAAACTTACACACGTCATTCAATGTATTGGTTTCTCCGCAAGAATATAGGACTAATACAGCAAGAAAAATAGCAGTGGATTCCCATATGTATGCATTAGATGGAAACAGACTAAACGACAAGAGCTGGATCATTGTAACAAGAACTTAGCAACCCTAGAATTTGAGAGGACTAAGCTTCACAACACAAATAATAAAATCCAAAAGAAATCACAGGAATTCTGTAAAAAAGCATACATACCTAGGATTCCAAAGATTGGGTTATGACTCAATATTCAGTCAAGTTTATGATTCAATAATCAGTCATGTTATGACATTTCTTACACGGACATGCAATTTCGGTTTAGAAGGGTAACAGTCACAATGAAGCACAAGCACAGACTCAAGTAATTAGTCAGTAGCTTACCAGGCCAGAAAACAAACTTCGTCTTTAAGCACTTCTTAGCACAACTTGGAGAGAGTGAAATTTCCAAGATATTGCCACAGTGTTTACTGCCAAAAGCAATCAAAATGTTGCATACAATGATAAAAAAACAAAATCAAAAAAATTTCTTCTACGCATTCATATGAAAGAATCGCCTGTAAAATAAAAAAATGAAGCATCTAGCACAGTTTCTACAAGGGAAAAAAAGAAGTCCACTAACTAAGTTCTCATATCGATTTCCCCATCAACAATATTCTTTCATCCAATCACATATTCGGGATTTTTCTTAACATGTTTCTCCTAAGGCTGGGGTTGAATTTCGGGATCCTTGGCGGAAAAAGAAAAGGAAATGGATTGTGAAGCAGTGAAGCTATATACTGCCTATATTTATCTTTTCCCTTTTTGGACCGTCCATATATGGCGCAAATTTCTCTGCAAAACCAAGATCTAAACACAGATTATGAGAATCTTAAAGAAACTTAAAAGAGGAAAGAAAAGAATAACAATTTCCCACCTTCGCACAGATAATGAAAAGAAGAGCAACCACTACAATGGCAAAACCCTCAGCAAAGCACATTCCAGTCACTATATAAACCACAAGTTCTCCATTACTTAACACTTGTACGAAAACATTACAAGTTGGGAAACTAACAACTTGTGATCAAATGGTTACCAAATAATTCTTTTACCAAAATGGTTGAAATAAGTATAATTTATCATTACTTAATCCTTTTTCTGAGTAGGTAGAATGTAAAATGATTCCTTGCCATTGTGGTACGATAATTTTTAAGTTATTTTAAATGCCAAAGATCAATCGGTTATCAGTCCAATGAAAGCATGTAATATACATTATTTACTGTGTCCACGCATCATGGTTTCTAGGATTTTCCTGACATTATCGTGCCAACTTGTTTGTGTCATGGCTAGTACCCATTTCTTGTGTCCAAGTTAGTGCTTCTTAGATGTCAACAACATCACTACGGTTCCGCTCCATCACAATCTCACTCACGCAAGGCGTGTCAACCTTTTTCTCTGAACAACAATGTGTCAACCTCACTTTACCATCTTCATGTTCATGTTCACTCCCAGATTTGATTTAACAATTATAACAATCATGAGTTCATTTCACAGAATGCTTGCACCATGGTAGAAAGACCAAAAAAATTGCTACTTACTCCAACAGACCAAGAAAACATAAAACCTCATATACCTTGTCATATAAGACCATTTGCAGATAATCTGTGGTTTCTATCATATATATGAGATGCTTGATTGGAATAAGTAATTGCTTCTGTGTAAACTGGATGCTTCCCGAATCAGCATTTGAAGTCAAGCTTGGATCTTATACCCAGACCGGGGGAAGAATAAGCTATAAAGCTACATTAACAAAATGAGGCCCATGAAAAAATAATAAGGAAGTCTAGTTGACAAGTAATTTATGAAAACAATTGTGGTAAAATCGCTGAATAAGCTCATGTAAAGGGCACAATAGGTGGAAAACTAAGCAAGTATTGGCCAACGAGATAGTTTTAATGTGTAGTTAAACAAATACTCATTTTGAATTCATTATATCAAGTATCAACAAAAACCACCCCCAAAGTAATTATTGTGAGCCCTAATTTGAAAGCTTGGAAAATGGAGCAAAAAGCCCTAATTAGAAAGCTTGAAAACAGGAAGCAAAAGCCCTAATCAATGTATAAAAACACCCAAATAAAAAATCCCTAATAAAGAGAAGAGAGTGAGAGACCGCCAGTCTAGGACTAGGTATATTATATATATACATGTATCACAGTATTTGCCGATGTAAATGGGCCGGAGGAATTGATTACATATAATATGTGTAGGCTGTAGCACATATCAGTATATTATATACATGTATAGACTGATAGACGTACAGTCTTGTATTCTATATGTATATATATAGATATAAAGTATAACCAGACTACGAGACAGAGAGAGTCAGAGCCAGAGAGAGGGAGAGGGAGAGGGAGACAGACCTCAGTGGTGGCTGGAGGGTTGGGTCGATGGCTGACGGACAGCAAGCGACGAGTGACGACGGCGATCGGCAAGAAATGGAACGGAAACATCAGTGGTGGCTGGAGGGTTTGGTTTTGGAACGACACCTTTTTGCTTGCTTTACAACGGACGAGTGACGACGGCGATGAGGTTGCAGATGAGGTCGAATTCGGACTGGTGCTTGAGAGAGAGAGAGAGAGGAAGGAGGGAGAGAGGCGTCTCGGTAGAAGAGAGGAGGGCGGCTAGGGCTTGTGATGAGCGGGTTGGGGAAATTAAGCGGGGGAAAATTTTGGGCAAGGCAAAACTACGTCGTTTAAGTGTTTAATACAACTTCCCGGTTTCTTTCTCCGACAGCCGCATGTCCCGCATGTGGATATTTAACTATAATCGGGTTTTTTTGTAAACGCTGGCAAATTAATGCGGGGAAAGGTCATTTTTCTTGTAGTGTCACCTTGCCCGGTCTTAAATTTGAAGCTTCATAATTTCCAAATAGAAGTCAACTTCTATAAGCATCGAAAGGCCAATGTTTCGTGTATTTTGGCGAGAGTCCCAAGGGCATTGGTGAGGAATGAGGATGCCTAAAATGACAGTACATTGTCATTACGTACAAAAAGTGCATGCAAGTGTTGACTGTAGAAGCATTTTAAACTTTGTTGGGAAAAGCTTTTAAGATGCCTGTTAAGTGCACCCATGTTCCATTACAAGCTCTACTACTCCACATATCAACAAGGCACACAAAGTAGTACTCAAAAAACAACTGTGATTCTATGCCAAAGACTTACACATCTCATCCGGCAGCTTTAATGTTTTAATTTCCTGCTCAAAAACTTTTGGAGAAGAGTCGAGCTCTAGCACTTGCAGTGTTTACAGTGTTCCAGCCTCCAGGAAACCCTCTAGAGAAATTTCTTATACTTCTCATATGCACATGGAAAAACGAGTAAGAAGGGGCATTGTGCATGATTTCAGGTGAACTATTAAGTTACGCACTAAATATAAAAATACGGACTAACAAGCGAACTCAAAGTCTTACACGAGCACACACCAATTAATGGCTACCAAGCACCCGAGACTTGCTGCGATGACTGTAGGGGTTCGATTCATCGGGACCTTGACTGTGGTGTCTGGTTAGGCTTCTTCCTCCGCTGCTCCGCTCGTCCGCCGCCTGACCTGCAACAAGTCACTAGGGCTTTTTATGCCCAGTGACCCTCCGACGATCAAGTTAGATCTCAGGGAAGGTGTTTAGGTCTAGGGTTAGGATAGTATTGCGTACCTCTTTCAGGTGTGTATCACTTTGTATTTATAGACCTAGGTTTGCTTGGTCTCCAAGCTAGCGCGTGGAGAGTACGCTCGGGTAACAGCCTCGGGTGACGTCACATATGACGAGGGGGGCGAGGTGGTTACGGAGCACATGGGACAGATCTCAATGATTGTGCCAGCTGCATGGGGAGCACGATCCCCATAGGTCCCACTCACGATAACCGTTATCTCCTGGAAGCCTTTGGAAGTACTGGAGCTTGCAGTCAACCGATGCTCCGAAGTCGATAACAACCGAAGTTCGGGCAACGACCGAGGTACCTCCCGAGGAGGGCTAGTTAGAAGACCCTGGCCCGGACCCTAGCTGCTGGTTTAGGGTTTGGGACCCGGTTACCGAGCCGATAACCGAGGGCCCTACAATGACATGTAGTAAAACAGCACCAACCCATCCTGCACATTGTGTGCTTCGATTCTTGGTATCTTCATCCTTCTCTGGCCAAAAACCGGCAGAAATTTGAGGGACTCTACCCCTGGCATACCCACTAGATATCTGCCTTCCAACAGGCCAACAACATTAGCCATGCTCGGCCTCAGCGCTGGGTGTTGGTGCACACAACATAAAGCCACGCGAATGAGTTTTCAACTTCCTCCTCGCTTGTGACCCGTCCCTCAAGTCTCGGGTCCACAAGCTCCAAGTACCGCCTTTGCTTGTGCATTTCCAAAGCGTACAGCGGGAAGAAAATTGAATGCTCCAAGGATGATTGGTCGTTTTCTGTATTCCCGTTATGTATTTGGAGTGACCAGTTCTTTCTTCCCCTCACTATTTCTAGTAACACCATTCCATAACTGTATACATCAGACTTATCGGTTATTGCAGAGTTGCTCAAACAGTCTGGCGCTATGTAGCCTCGGGTTCCTCTCATGATTGTAAACAAACCAGATTGCTCACAGCTAAGCAGCTTTGAAATCCCAAAATCTGATATTTTCACTTGTAGATTATCATCTAGCAGAATATTTTCTAGCTTCACGTCACAATGGATGATCTTCTGCTCGCAAGAACTATGCAAGTACGCAAGACCCCGTGCTGTACCGAGGGCAATCTTAAATCTCTCTTCCCATTCCAGAACATATCCATTCCCAAAGAGCGCCCGATCCAACGAACCCTTGTTCATGTATTCATAAACCAGAAACCGCTGCCTCCCTTGTATGCAGAAGCCTTTTAGCCTAACCAAATTGACATGGCGAATGTTCCCAATTATAGCAATCTCCGTGCAGAATTCTCTCTTTCCCTCAACGCCCAAACTGGTAATCTTCTTCATTGCAACAGCAGATTCATCCGGTAGTGTGCCTTTGTTTACAGTTCCAAATCCTCCAGAACCAATTTTTGCCCTGAAATTCTCTGTTGCAGCAACAAGCTCTTTGAAACCAAACCTCACTGGCAAACCTAGGATACCCACTTTCTCAAGCTCTAACGATGAGTTCCCAGATTTCCTTTTTCTGTACCAATGACGCAGCGGAATTCACAAGAAGATTAGTTGCGTACTAATCAAAATGAGATAGAACTCGAATCCACGAACAAACCTTGCGCACAAGGAAAAGTAGAGAGAAACTGTAAATATTATTGATGTAAAAGTTTTTAAAAGTTGAATAATTAAATAGGTTACAGCCCTTTTTATATGACCCTAACTCTAAAAATCCTACTGTAAAAGAAATCTTAAATCATGCCAAAACAAGCGGCATTAAAGAAAAGATGTTTTCCAATTAATTAAAATAAAATCCTAATTCTTGTAGACCAAGAATCCTAACTAAGGTAGAAATCAAAATCAAACCGAATACGGAAAGTTAATAATTCTAACCTAAACGAAAATATTCTAAAACAATAAAAATAAAATACAAAAACTCTCCATTTTTGTCCTACATCAGTCTCCTTTTCTTTAAAAGAACTCGCCCTCGAGTTCTCATTAGAAACTTGCCACCTTCCATTCCAAAGAAATAGATATTTGGAATAATTCAACTCCTTTCTTAACTTCAAATAAAAATTCAAAGAAAAGTATACTTGCAAAGATTGTTTCTCAACTTGCTTCAACTCATTGATATGATTTACTAAACGGGTATTGACAATTAATTAATGCAAATGGCTCCACCCCAAGAAAATCAACAAAGTGAACCTTAAGCAACATGTTGCAAGTTCTCTTGATTTTGTTCCATTTCAAAATTGCTTGACCCCTCAAGAATTGGTGCCATACTGTTAAGGGCAGTTCCAAATAGTTTCTTTACAATTGCTGTTGCATGGTGCAATTCTACGGCCACTTCATCTTCAACAGTATTGTTAGCAACCTTTGTGTCTAGAAAATTATTGCCAGCCATAAGGGTGTCCTTTTCTAGTGGCACATGTACTCCAATTGTAGATAATTGAATGGCCTCTAAGGAGTATTGTTCGTCCACTGTAGTAGTAGAATTCACAATGAACTCAATGCTTTTTTCTTCCTTTGGTTTATCTATGTCGTCATCTACCCTCTCAACTGTAGCAACTTGAAGGGCCTCTTTATAACAACCATCCATCTTGCTACTGTGCAGTTCACTTATATTAGTATCAACCACCTCCAAAGTACAATTATTTTGGTCCTCAATAACTTGATCACCAACATCCGTTTCGATTTTCGTATCATCAACTTGATTCGCAACCTCTTTAACAACTTCTTTGTCGGCATCAAGTTCGACCCGATCTCCTTCTTCCTTTTTTATCTCATACCCATTCCATTTATCAAGAATTGAAATTATATCTGAGCTTAAAAATTTTTGGAAGGATTGTTTTGACTCAAACTTCCTTCGATACTCTTGATATAACATTTGTGCGTGATTTGTTTGAAAAAATCTATCACTCATCAATCGTCTCATCCTAGGCCATGTCCTAATGGGTTGTTTATATTGTCGTAGTCTGTCGGACTGCAATCGTTCCCACCACATAGAAACATAGCCATATAATTTACGAGCCGCATATTTGACCTCTTTGTCTTCAAGAATATCCGTGTAGAACTCAAAGAATTTATCTACTTTACGAAATCAATAAATAAAATTCTAAGGATAGCAATACCCATGAAAAGTAGGAATTATTGGTTCTACCTGAAAAGTTGAAAAGTCGTCATCTATGTGATAAAACCCTTCAGACCTTGAATGTCGCTTCTTCGACTGATCTCCATAATAATCCTCAAATAACTCGTCTTCAGATTCATCCTCACTATCAAGTTGATAATAAGAATATCCTCCGGACATGTTTTGGTTAATAGGTTGGTTGCGGGCAAATCCCTCAACGCGGCTCCTATCAACTTTGTGTTTAACAGGTTGACCATAGGCAAATCCCTTGACGCGAGTCCTGTTAAATTCTTCCCTACAATCATCGTCAATAGGGTTTGTGTATCTTCCATGGACGAATGCCATCGAACCAGGAAAAAGTGTAGCTCTGATACCACTTGACACATCGTAATTTACGAAGAGATTAGTTGCGTACTAATCAAAACGAGATAGAACTCGAATCCACGAGCAAACCTTGCGCACAAGGAAAAGTAGAGAGAAACTCTAAATATTATTGATGTAAAAGTTTTTAAAAGTTGAATAATTGAATAGGTTACAACCCTTTTTATAAGACCATAACCCTAAAAGTCCTAATGTAAAAGAAATCTTAAATCATGCCATAACAAGCGGCATTAAAGAAAAGATGTTTTCTAATTAATCAAAATAAAATCCTAATTCTTGTAGAACAAGAATCCTAACTAAGGTAGAAATCAAAATCAAACCGAATACGGAAAGTTAATAATTCTAACCTAAACGAAAATATTCCTAGTTAAAATCTTATTCTAAAACAATAAAAATAAAATACAAAAACTCTCCATTTTTGTCCTACATCAACCAAACAACTCCAACCACTACTAATGTGATTAACAGGAACCCAGATGAAGGTAACAGTACCAAAACTGCAATGGGAAAGGTTGGTTTCTTCTACAATCATTTTTACCATATGGGCCTGCAGAAGTGGATACGCGTAGAGCCTTTATGTAACCCATCCGATCTGTTGTAGAATTTGCAATAATTGAGCCCAAAAGGTTTTCAAGCAAATAACAGGAACCAAAAGAATTATCATGGAACAATCCCAAACAAGAACAATTCAGTGAACAAAGATGCTCACAACCAGATAAGTTGACACCACGCACACGAGGCTCGCTAAAATCATTTAAGAAATAGTCCATGCCATCTCCCAGTTCCAGATAAGAAGTTGATACGTTTGAATCATCATTTCCACTAGCATTACAAGTTGATGGCAAAGAATAAGAATCGTCCGACAGGCGAACAAACAAAGGATGTTTGGTCATTAAGATGAAACCCTAGCGGGCACGAGCATATCCCAGGCGTGGCGGAACAGACTCCGATTGTACCGCAAATGTCTGGAATTCCACAGTAATCGTCTGGAGCACCGAATTCCTCTACCCAGTTCGAGCTATTGAAGGTCATAATACTAAACCTGCCATCGTACTCCAACCTAGCAATGCGAAATTGGGACACATTCAAAGTCAACTGGATCACAACTACAGAACTGTTTCCCCCAAATAGAAACAGACCAGTTTCGTTTAATACCATGTATGAAGCTGGTAAGTTCGAGACCTTGTAAGCCCTTGTGTCCATTGACAACATCCAGTAAGTCAACCCATTCCAAGTCATCACCGCGTCGCCACAACCATCGTCAATGACAGTGAGCCGGTAATCGCCCATCGACAACTTTCGGTCGGCTATAGCACTGACCAGCGATTGTCCGACAGGTAACCTGTTTGCCAGTTATCGAATAATTATCATAAAACCTCAAATAACTAAAATTGGCATGAAAATGTGACATCACGAACATAGCTAATGCAAGGGTATAGTAAACTGAAGTTAGGAAAGATAGTTATGAGGCTAACGAGAGGCACGACATTCGTTGTTCTAAAGTTGTGTTGCATCTTTTAACGGCCAAGTACGACTCCGAGTTATCTTCACATTGCACCATCGATGGGAGACAGGGTGTCAAATCTGTGTCAGACGACACAAAATATAGGGAAATAATGTAGGAGAAGATGATACTCAAATGTTTTGCAGTAGTCCGATTAGAGCTATTAAATGAACCAAACTACTCGAGTTGAACTTGTTTTCAGCTCATTGAAAGGTCGTTCAAGATCAATTTGGGTCCGTCGAATCATCAAACCAAACTCAAAAACAGGTTTCAGTTATCCAAATCAATCTTGTGTTAAATACTACTACTGAATCAATTAAGTCACTTGAGGCCGGTTTGTGTCGGGCCCATTGGAAGCTGGTTTCAAAGTCGGTTGCACTAGTAAATAAACTTGTTAACGTTCTTAAAGTGAACTTGAACAATTGACTACTCGGCTAGTTTATCAACACTAAGTCCAATTCTAGATAATTCTTTTCCATATAGGCGCCAATAGGCCTTATACTCCTAAACAACCTTTCAAATAGAAAAATATTTTGAACACAGATGCATCATAAGAGTCCAATTAAAGAGTGTAAGTCCCATGTGCATTGCAGAGCCCACGTTTGATGAATGGTGAAACAGTAGCGTTATTGGATTAATTGAAAATTAAATAAATATAAGCAATTCTATAATACACAACAAGTAGGGGTGGCAAATTGAACCCAGACCCATTAAAATACCCAAACCCACCTATTAAAAAATAGACCCAACCCAACCCATTTATTAGCTGGGTCAGAATGGGTCCAACCCATCTAACCCATTTATTAATTGGGCTTAATTGGGTTTTAATTGGGTCAACTAAAATGACCCAATAAGTCATGAGTATAACCCAACAACAAAAAAACTCATTTTTCAGTCAATACTCCCAACCATTCGCCCAAATCCAATCTCCTCCCCCCCCCCGTCCCAATCACTCCCCACCATTCGTCCACCCTCCCTCTCCTCTCCTCTCTCTCTACTCTCTCACTTCACTCCCACCCAAACCCAACCAATTCACCACCAAACCCTAACCCGAAAAATCAAAAAAAAAAAAAACCAAACCACCCCCACAACTCGAAGGGCACTCCCCCGCAAGAAAATTCCCCCAATTTTCTCACTCCTCCAAATGTACACCACTGCCGCACCTTCACAACCGAACACCATCGTCATCCGACCGAGCTCCGTTGCCGCTCCTTGAACCTTCGAAAAAGCTTGGAATTGGAACCTTAGATCGCTGTAAAAAAACTAATTAAATGTACGGGCCCAGTATATTGGTTGTTGCCCAGTAGGTTAAGACTAATTTTAGCACTCCATGGTGTATAAAACGAACACAAATGAAGAGAGAGAGTGCAAACCAAGTTCCGATCAAAATCTGCATTTTTTTTTAAATTGCTTGAACGGGAAATCTGATCTGTCCATCTTGTTCGTCTCCTTGAGACGGTTCAGATAATGGTATAATAAGCCTCCGTACGATGTCGGGTTAGATCACATGCGTCAATCAAAGTTTTGAGTGTGTGAGCTTACCACACTCTATAATTTTTCATTTGGCATGAGGTTGAGGATGAGGCAACATCACGGAGAGAGAGATGAATCAGAATCAACAATCTTTTCTCACAAAAGTTTCTCACCCCATTCAGCTAAATAAGCTAACTGGCTTATTTTTTTGTCTTTATTTAATTTTTTTTGTATTTGTTAATTTTTCGTCAATTTTTGGGGATTATTGTATCGTTATGATGAGAGAAATCTAAAAGGTATAAAATTATGGTCGAAATCTAATTTTTTTAATAAAGACGAAAAAATTGACTTATTGACTTATTTTTGTCTTTATTCAAAAAAATTAGGTTTCGATCGTAATTTTTTACTTTTTAGATTTCTCATGACAATGCAATAATTCTCAAAAAATTGACGAAAAACTAACAAATACGAAAAAAATTTGAATAAGGATAAATAAAAAAAACCCAGTTGACTTATTTAGGCGAACGGGATTATAGTTTTGCAAAGGAAGTACAGAACAGAAAAAAGCGATGGTAATTAAGTGTACAGGGGTAATTTGGTCATTTTAGAGGGATAGTATAGTAATTTTAGTGTACATTGGTATTTTAGTCATTTTAAATTTTAGTATATAGTATTTAATTGGGCTAATGGGCGGGTCGGGTTTGCTTTTTAATAAATTGGTCGGGTTGGGTATGGGTAATTAGCCTCATAGTTAATGGGTCTAAATGGGTCAATGACCCATTAAAGACCCAACCCACTTACAACTTGCCCAATTTGACCCAAACCCGCCCATTTGCCACCCCTAACAACAAGTAGCATTGTGCCCCTATGATACATGAAAACAGAACAAACATCAATATGATTTTTTTTGTCTCGTGCATCGAGTGGGCACAACGCCAAGTCAATGGAAAAGACAATTTAAGGGGAAAAAAACATCGATATAGGTACTGAAAAACAAAAAATAAGTAAAGTTGACTAGAAATTAAAGAATTTCGCAAATAAAAATATTGACGACCAATTTGCAACCAAAATTTTTTTACTACAAATAACGAATATGTTCTGAATGTAATAACAACAATAATATGCATATTACATTAACATCATAAACTATGCCATCTTCATGCCCATGCTGTAAAAAAATCATAATAACAACTTATTTTGATGAATTAAATTTTCATATTAGGAGACTTGTGGGTGTTCAAATTAATTTGGGATTGTAAAAAATGTAAGATAGACAAAGCAAATAAACAAAAATAAGTTTTTTAAACTTGATTTAAACTCAAAAAACGCACCGTAGGGCCCATTGATGGGTGGTGGAAAGGATTTAAACTCATAAGGTCAAATCTGGAATGGGAGAGGCTGTAGTGCACACGCCGCACTACAACGTGTAGTGCAACCGATCCGATTGTCCATCTCGGCACGGACGGCTTAGATTTAATCCGAACTCCTACAAATCCTAACTCTCCATTGTTTGAATGAAAATCCAAACCGTCCATTGCCGAGATGGACGGCCGGATTGGCCGTGCTACACATGTAGTGTGGGGGTGCACTAAAGCACCACGGATCCGTCAAATCTCACTAACAACAAACACTTCTCACATGTCTTAATATATATATATATATATACACACACACACACTAGTGCTAACCCGTGCCTACGGCACTACGTATCCCGGTTGGAAGGGGATGGCAGTTGTATGATTTAGGTGAAAACCATGGGCACTTAACCGAGAAGTGAGAGAATGCACTACAGCCTTTGGATCAAATAAATCTAAACCGTTCCAACAACTTGTCCCCACACCTTTCTGTTTTATAATAGAGATATAGAGTAAACTTCTAATGCAGACCTCCGCATCCAAGCAAAGTGCGGACCTCCCCTTTCCTGATCGAATTTCGATGATCCGAGCCGCTCAATGTGTTCAGAACGTGATTTTAAGGGTACTTGCAAAAAATCAGCAAAAAAAAATGACCGGGAAGGACTTCATCGGAGAAGTTTTTGTTTATTTTTTATTGAACGGTTCAAATAAAAACTGCTCAAATCAAGCCCTTCCCGGTCATTTTTTTTGCCAATTTCTCTATAGAACCCTTAAAATCACGTTCTGAACACATTGAACGGCTCGGATCATAAAAATTCAATCGGGAAAGGAAAGAAATGGAGTGGTCCGCACTTTGCTTGGATGCGGAGGTCCGCATTATACCCAGGGAAGAAGTAAACTTCCAAACAGTACTCTAGGAGTGCAAAAGTCATAGCCAGAATATAACTTTTGGAAAGCGAAAGAGACCTCAGCGTCACATTTGATCTCCCGTGCAAGGATATTGCCGGTAAGTATTCAGATACATGGAAGAAAATTATTGCCCAAGAACAGTTGCAACACCTGTCGGCAAGCTGTGTAGCTGAAGATTTCTGTCATTGTTTCCAAATGAAGCAAATCAATCTTTCTTCACAATTGATGTTAGCGAGATCCTTATATTACTTCAAACCTGAAAAGGTGGCAGATCTGGACAACTGTACTAGGAAAAATTAGGATTCCACAGCAAGCTGAAGATGCTTCATGAAAGACATTTCCTGCAGAGTTGTGTCGTTCATGAATCAATTTTTGCTAAAGCCTTTGAACCATTGTAGAAACTTATCAACAGGATTGTGCGTGGAATACTCGAAAGCATGTAATGTGTTGGAGTTTTTTCAAAATAAATTTGATTTTAGTTTGGAATTTTTGAAAAGGTGCTGAGTGAAATTTTTGTGAAAGGATGCTACACCTTTTCACATGAGTTGTGACTTTATGTAAATTATTGTAACACCCATTAAATTAGGGTGTGTTCGTTTGGAAAAGAATGTGAAAACATGGGATGCCTCCAAGATGCATGAACCTAGCTTCTAATTAAATGTTTCATGAAAGAATGCCTACCAAGAGGCATGTTTCCTTCTAATTAAATGTCTTCAACAGACATAACATTTCCTAACTAGTGTCTTTAAAAGGCATGACTATTCTAATGTGTTGCTGGTGTTTGATATAGCTAGGTTTGGCTTAGGATTTGTTTTGGTTCTTGTTTTGAGCCAGATCCATGTGGCTTCTAGGTTTTATTTTTTGGAGCCTGGCCCTCTGTGTGTTGGTGGGCTTTGACCCACTTTTTTCTTTTCTTTTATCCGACCCTTGGTTGGACTCTCCCTTCCCCCACTTGATGTATCTCTTGTCAAGTGTTATTAATAATATTTGTGTTACCTATAAAAAAAATGAAAAAAAAAGTTGCAAGTTACTATTTGTTGGTTGTGGTAAATCTTAGTCCCACATCGCCTACTCATTAACATATGAGGCATCCTTGATTTGGTAATGTGCCGGAGCGGTTCAGTTGTTCCCGGCTCAATTGTTCATATTAGCCATTAGGGTATAATAGCATACCCATGCCCATAGACAGTGCAGAACAATATCTAAAGTTGAAATCAGGGCTTTCCTTTCCGGGGAAAAAAATTTGGGCTTTATATAGACAACTAGAGGCTGAGGCACACGCGATGCGTGTGCAAGTTGGATTTGTCAAAATTTACACAATAGCTTCCCGTTTGATATTTGATCGAATTTTCACAAATTTTGACAAAATCTGATTTGCATGTGCCCTGACCTCTAATTAACCTATCGTTAAAGATAAACAACAATTAAATAAGCATCACACGAATGAATTGCTTATATATTATGATATCAATCTTGCACATAATTTTTCTTATTTTGTATTTATCCATCTTAGATAACAAACTGAAAGTGCTTTAACATGCATAAAGTTAATTAACATGATAAGCATGTGCAAGTCGAAAAATAATCCGGAAAAAATCATACTATATACTTCAACCTCCCTCATCGGTTCTTGGTCTCTTCTTTTCTAACAATCTGTACCAAACAAAACCGAAATATATGTAACATTCTATATGTTACATTTAAAGCAATTCCATGGTTTAAAATCAGATAAGTACGCGAGCTTCTAAAAACAATTCCATGGCTTTGTTTCGCTAAACAAATTGATGACCTCATTAGCAAAATGCTTCTGATTTCGGACTGAGCAATTAGAGCTGATGATGTGAAGACAAATTGAACTTATTACTCTCGCAAATAAAACAAAATGCGTTGGTAAAAGGATTAAACAAATGAAGTCCACTTGTAAAAGTAGAGAATACAAAACCAATTTTTCTTGCTTGTTCTCATCTCTGTATCAATGGCCAACACCAATGCTGGATGCTCCATTTTGTGCAGAGTGTACAGAGGAAGATGGGTACAGGTGCTCAGGGGCGAAGGAGATTGGGGGGGAGGGGTCACATGCCCCCCCGGATTTCAAAAATTAAATTTTTTTTTTTTAAATTGGGGTACTGGATAAAATTCCTAAGCTAAATTATGGAATTGGAGCATGGAACTGAATTGGGTTTGCACGTGAAATCTCGGCAATCAAACGTGAGTGAATGGGCCCACTAATTACTAATTACAATTGGGAAGAAATTGAATTAAAAGCAAAAGAATTCTCGGCTGATTACAACACTGGAGGGGGCGACATTATAAAAGAGGAGAAAAAAGGGTTTCGAGGGGATCCTTTAATTGTTTACACATCACGCGGAGAACGGGGCTGCCATCACATCTGATTTTCCCACGGCAGAACCGAGAACGTGGCTGCTATCGAGATCTTTGTCCCACGCGGCAACGGAGAGAACGGGGCTGCCATCAGGAGACAAAGCAATTCGATCACGCCTCGTGCAAAGGTTAGTTTAGTTGTTTTTAATACTTGCTTAGGGCGCAAGTGGGATACCTTTGCATCCCTCCTTGACATTAGATGTGTTTTGTTGTAGTGCTTGTCAAGAGAGAAAGTGTGATGCGATGGGTCCCCCCTTTTATTGAGTGTCATCTATTGAAAATTAATTAGGTCTTCTTGTTGGTTTTTGTTTGATTTGTAGATGGGAAAAACAAATCCTATTACCAATTTTTTCGTTAAAAAGAAAGATGCAAACTCTGAGGCCGAGTCATCATTGCCAAGTTCTAATGTTGATGATCAAATATCGTTGCCAATCCCAATCATTGATCCTCCAAATGTTGAAAATCCTACTCAAAAGACTCAAATAACTGAAATCAATGAAGTTGAAGTTAATTCTCTAGAGCGTGATCCGGGAAAGCGTAAGCGTATTTATGATTATCATCCAAACCAACGTGATAAAATTCGACGATTTTACATCTAAGAGGGTCCGTTCCAACCGATTCTTGACAGCTATCCTAGAACTGAAATAAGTACCAAGTCTCGTAGCTTTGTGAAACAATGGTTCAGTTTACATCAAACTCCAAATCATTAACATGTTAAGACGTGTGTCTTTTTTGGGTATTATGTAATGGTTAATCGTAGGACTCATATACTTATTTTTGATATCGAATGTATTAGCGTATTTGGGTGCCCCCTCCCACTACAATTCCTGGCTCCGCCACTGCAGGTGCTCTTCGGTGGTGAAACAATGAGAGAAGGGGTAGTTTTTGTGATAGAGGTAGAAGTTATAGTGGGAGGGAAACTGACGTGGGGGTGGGTAGTTATTAGGTTTAGTCTATTATGCCCTTACAATTAAAAAGTGAGTGAATAGCCCGTTTGATAACAGTGATAGATGGGTGAGATTCGTAAGGAGATGGGATTAGAATTGGGATTAATAATGAGTACATGTTTGTTTGAGATGGGATTGGATGATGGGATTATTAATATCATGTTTGTTTGAGATGGGATTGAATTGATAGAAGAAATTAGTAATGAGAAGGGATTGGTAATGAGAATGGGTTGGGTTTGGACTATTAATACCATCTTCTCCAGGGCATTCCTAATACCCCCTAATCCCCGGCTTGCTAGTCCATTGGATTCATAGTCCTAACTCATTTTTGGTTACCAAACAAAGTATTGGTAATCCCTTGGGATTGGTAGTTGTAAGGACCAAATTCAGTAGTCTTTGTGTATTGGCAATTCCGTTTGACAAAACACATAATTTTTATTGAGTTGTAATTTTATCATTTCTAATAGGCTAGTGAGTCTGTATAGGATTAAAGTGGAAGGAATCTTTATTTGTAATTCCGAGTGAGCGTATTGGATAAAAAAGGAGGCTGACTACAACGAGACGGATTTTGGCGAAGACAGATCAATCGGGTTATCAATCGGCACCTTCTGTCTTAAATGAACGTGAAAAAAAGAAAAGGGGTTGGACTTGTTATTTTCCTCCTAGGGTTTGACCACATATCCACAAGCCGCCTATAAAGGAACATAGTTCCGAATTGTGGCTTACACTTTGGCCATCTCCGGACGATAATGCCCCCGAGTTTGGAAACTAGCCGATTAAATTTACTTCTTTAGGGTTTTGGGCGTTCTCGTCATTTTATTTTATGCTCAAAAGTGGTGGGCCATAGACATTATTTAGGTTATTTACGAATTACTTTAACGGATTTTCGGACTTTCAATGTTTTCCGTCTGTGTCCCGATTTTTCTACACTGTTTTGTCATGTAGTGGTGTTGGGCTTGGGGGCTTTCTGGTAAAATTGCCTCCTTCGGTTACTGTACATGCGGGAATCTTGCCTGGAATCCAGGTTCTCTGTCTCTTCCAATTCATTTGTTCACATCTTCTTCCCCTTTCCCATCCGTCTGCCACCATCGCTGCGATAGACGGCCAGGCAGGCGTCTCAAAGCAGATAATGGTCGATCAGCTGCAAGAGGAGAAGATTTGGAGAGGAAAGTTAGGGAGAAGCTCAGCGGCTGGGTCGTCTTCGGCTCCAATTGCAAATACGAGGACGCCGCCGATTTGTTCGACAAAGTCGTCAGTTCTTTCAGAACTCAGCAAATCCTGAGAGTCCTTTTCCCCTTGTTTCCTTTTGGGTAATCGATCAGGTTCTTCGGATTCGTGTATCAAGGGTTGAGGCCTGGTCAATTGATTGATGTGTGTATTTTATGGCGAACCCTTCAAGTACTGCCCTGCGACGAATCCGACGAGTCATGTGTCGCCAACGCCATTGGTAACCTGTGTCAGAGCTTCCTCCTGTCCTATGGTGTTCGCGTCGGCATCAGAATTTTGCTCCGCACTTTCAAACTCGCTCGTGGGAAATCCTACTTGTCCCTTCTTGATCTCAAGGTCTCAACTTTTCCTCGATTTTCTAATTAGGTTTAATGATCAGTTTTGAGTTGGTGTAACTGATTTATGATTATTTATCACTTCATCCAGATTTCTATTGCAATTACCTTTTGATGCTGGGAATTTTCAAATCGTAATTACCTCCGGTCCAATACTGTGAATAATTAATTCAATGGAGATACCGAGATATTCAAGTTTCAACTCAATAATCTATAAGGAAAGAACTAAGGGCCATTTTGATAAGCTGGATTAGACATGAGATTGGATTACAAATCTCACGGCCGGTCATGTCCGGTGTGTGAATGTTTCAATTGAGGAAAATTTTGTGTAAGCAAGGAATAAACAATGCCATGATATACAGCATCATAAGAGGTAGGAATCACCGATGGGTGCATTCGCTGTACTATGTTTTCTAGCAACTCGACACCAAGGCACATGTGATGCGTGTGCAAATCGTGTTATGCAGAAGAAAAGATTAATCTGAAATTTGGGATGTGAGTAGGAAATAGGAGTGGAACAATTTGGGGTGTCCTAGCAGTAGTATTTTGGGAAGAAGTATGAGTCAGCCTGAAAACTGATGTTCACATCAAAAGGGGTGTTCTCCTTACAATAGTGATAGATAAGTACAGCAGGATATGCTAGATTGTTCTTATTTTCCTCTTTTAGGATAAAGCGCCTTGTTGCTTACTAATGCATGTCCTTCTGGGCATGCATTTTGATGGTATTCCCGTGCCCTAAAGGTTACATTTTACTTCTGCAGCAACTTGTCTCAGAAAAAATCTAATGAGAGGAAGCATGTCGAATTGGTTTACCTTTTGGAGGATTTACGGGATCGTATCATGCCCTTGGATGTTTGCTGAGAAAGTTGAGAAAGAAAGAGGCACCAATGAATGCGTAAGTTTCATGAAGAAACACCTTTTATTTATATGTTTGCTTTTGGCTTATTGTAAGTATTGTCTTTTTCAATCTTATTTTGCGAATTCAAAAGCTCTTGATGCTTGCTATATTTTGTTCCGTGTATTCAAAAGCTCTTTTTCCATATCATTATTCCGTCGTATCACTGAAGTCCATTTGCTACAAGGTTAGGTAAAGTTGTTTTGTATTGATTGCGTTGGATTATTTGAGACATCACATGCATATGGCTTTTTTGTTGTGTAACGTCCCATGTTTACAGTCTCATGACCAGTAGGCCAGCTATGTGAGTATTAATAAGTGAATGATGGAATATACAGAGATGGATTTGCATGCATTAGATTACTACATAGTAAGTTCCTAGAGTTATGAAATGCATTTCACATAATCTTGTGAACTCCTCTTCTTATCTTGGTTCTTTCATAATTGACGACTTCCGATGATCACCTTAGACCTAAGCTGCGTCTTTTCTTAGGTTGTATTTGATAGGTCTATTGACCAACTCAATCTTGTTGTGATAACAAAAGTTTAGCTTACCGGAGAAATTTTGCATCTCCTATTGCAGGACTTGGCTGATGCAGTTGATCAGGAAGATATTGCAAAGTTATCTGATGCTGTAAAGGAATTAAATAGCATGAGACTCATGACCCAACTGGTAAATTGCATTTCTCGCTACATTTAACACTCATCAAATATGGAGTCTTCCTTCTTTGTGCCATTTTCCGTGTAGTTTTTGCCAGCTTCGTTTATACTGCCTCTCTCGAACCACTTTTTGGTTATGATTTAGCTTTGCCCAATTGAATTGAAGTTGCATTTTTTTATTGCTGTAGACTTCGTCGTATATAAGGCAATCTCATTCCCACTTCTTTTGTCGGTATTCATTAATGGCTGTCTTAGAGCATCTCAATCCTTACCCAAATCTCCTTTCAAACTCGAACTTAGTAAAGAAGTTATTTCATACTCCCCCGTTCCTTGACGTTATACCATATCAAATTGATTTTACTCGAATCTTCA
This sequence comes from Rhododendron griersonianum, assembly GCA_018127125.1. NCBI lineage: Eukaryota > Viridiplantae > Streptophyta > Magnoliopsida > Ericales > Ericaceae > Rhododendron > Rhododendron griersonianum. The sequence goes on from CM030789.1 coordinate 13,457,034, forward strand.
CTCGAAAGTTTTGAAAGTCCATTTGATGTCTTCCAAACTTACAAACCAATGCCTTCAGTGAAGCTTTTACTCTAATTGAAGCTTAAGTTGAGTTTCGCCTTTAAGGTGCTTCATATGAAATGATACTTTTACTTTTAACTTTTTCTCAAATTTCAGAGAAAGTTCGAAGGCTGGAGATGGTCGGTCTTGGTTGTCATTTATATTACACTTAAGTCACCAGTTTGATTGGGGCTTAAGGCTCGGTTTGGTTTGATTTGATTTGGTTTAAGCCACCTGATCTTTCACAAATTGAAATGGCAGCTGACATGATTAACTAAGTACTGCTCATTTCGCTTAAATTATGATACTACATCTTATGTAGTCAGAGACATAGCAACTACTTAAATTATGATGAACTTTTGATGAATTTGGAAGGACGGTTCCGCCAAATTGCTCTTAGTATTAGTTTGGACATTAAAATCTTCCTGCTTTTGTAATATTTGTATGATGAAAAAAATTGTTTTGACAGTTGGAGACATTCAAGAGACAACTAATGCAGTCGCGAAATGATGATAAGTCTCATTTGTAACATTTTTTCGATCATGGTAGTTGATAACTCTTACGCTGAGTTTGTTTTCTACCTTGGTCTTTTATTGACTATGAGTGCTATCGATGGACATCGCTCACACCTGGTATTTAATGGGTAAGTACACTGCTTGTTTTCATTCTTAAAAGGTGTGTCATTGTTTTGGGGGTGTTCATTGTTGTGTTGAGTTATTGAATAGTCGTTTAATTCTTATTCTTGTGTTTTCTGATGACCAACATAGTAATTTGGTCCTCCAGCATGGAGTCCGCATGGTAGACAAACAATGGAGAACTAATGTTGAACTCTGATGGGCATACCACGTATAAATCAAATCCCTGACTATATGGCATTGGAGCCTTATTGTTTATTTCAGAGTCATCACCCTGAGATGGAGATATATGTTATTTTGGTCCTGTATGGCATCAAAATATGATTGTTTATTTCAAAGTTATAGCCCTAAGATGGCGATGTGTGTTCTATTGGTTTGTAGATTTTTACCTGTAAATCTAATTGGTTGTGCTTCCTTTGAAAGACTCTCTATGTGGTGAAAGCTTCTTTGTGTACCTCTCTCATCCATGGAATTGGTTGCTAACTTCTTAGGTCAAGGCCTGCTCTCTTCCACGGCCTAATTTGTTATGATACTTACTACACGTTAGAATGAAATTGAAGACAACTTTAGCTGGGTATTTCTTAAGTTCTTGGATTCTGGAATGAATTATATTATAAACATGTTGGGCGGAAGGTTGGCATAGTAATGGTGTGTTACGCCACCTAACTGGATTTAAGATCATAAGATTAGTTGTCTTGCAAAGAGATTATGGTATAAATATAGGGATGTCTCTCAAGGATTTTTATTTTGTTTCCTACTTTTGTTAGTGATAGCATGTTTTCTAAATTCATTGGGGTTATGGTAATACTTCTTATGCTATCTTGCAAATATAGGATGTCCCCTACAAAGAAGTGGTATTAATTCTCATTAATACTATTCTTGTATTTGTTATTTGTTGCTTAAAAAATGTAAGGAACTACCTGATATGGTTAGGCAAGTTTCAAGTGCACATGGGATTAAAAGTTGTCTTTTGATAACTAGGGAAAGGGTTTGGATTGTTTGACGCAACATTATTTCTTTTTGATGGAAAAAAATCTGGAAAACTTTGTTCATAGGCATATGAAGAAAGCTTGTGACATTTTGTCCTTTGGCGCAGGTGAGAATGTTCTATGCGTAGTATGGCTTATTGGAATGATGCTTGCAAGCGTATTCATCCTTCATGTTTGAAAACGAGGGAGCTATTCTTGGAAGACATGGCTCAGAGACTTGGTTTCTACCTTTGATGATGAATGAAGTTGGTTGCGATAGAGATTTGATCTGTAATTTTGTGTTTTCGGAGATTAGTTTTGTTTTGGGTGTATATCTTTTTCTATAACAAGTCTTGTATTGGGAAGATAGAAGTCAAGACCTTAATCTTTGCTTTTGATTAAAGTGATTGGAATTTCCGAGCTGAGTTTTGCCCTTCTAACAACATAGTTTTCTTGTACCATTAATAAATTTCTAATGACAAATTAAACAAAATTAAAAAACATAGCAAAAATTCAAATTCGATGTATTATAATGAGCACGCAATTCGTGCAACGCACGAATAGTGACACTAGTACATATAAAAGGAAAAAGGGGGCAAGCCATATGTGTGGATTTTTGATATACGGTGATTGAAAAAGAAAATAAAAGGAGACACATGGGCAGTAGCCAAAACGATTATTGAAGAGTTACAAGTTGACTTCGGACATTGGGAATTCTGATTCAATGGTGGGATTGTTGAAGCAACAATAAAAATCCCAGAGGCGTCCACAATTTTATCTCAACAAATTTAGAGTTGTTCTTCGGTGGATTTCCGGAGGATTGTGGAGGGCTTGTGGACTCAAGGCCGTTGGCGATCAAGATCACTGGGTGCGGTGTACGTGTGACTCAGCAGGTAGTACTTAGAACGTTGTGAGGATTTACTTCGTTTGGATAGGTCTATCTGTAACTGCACGATGATTATAGTGATTTGATTCCTTCCCGTGGTTTTTACCCATTCTGGGGTTTTCCACGTATATCTCTGCGTTTTATGATTGATTGATTGCGTAGTTTTTGCTGATAATTTTACGTAGTGATTCGCGTTCATACTGTTAGGGTTTTTTTTACGGATTATTAGGGAACCCTGATAATTCAATTGGTATCAGAGCGGGCTACTCCTTCCGTTAGGATTTATTTTTCCTAGAGCAGATCCATCATGAGTAACATGAATCACACGTCTAGAAAATTTTCTATACTTGATAATAATAATTTTAGTAAAGTTGAGACTAATCAATCTTATGATTCGGATAGTGATGATACATATGATATAAAAGCTATGAGTTTGGATTTGAAAAAATTTAAACCTTCTTTGAAGAAAAATAATAATTTAGAATTAGCCACCAAATTAAAACAATGTGAGAAAGAGAGAACCGATGCATTACATGAACTTGACTTGCTTAAACACGAAAATATGAATCTTGAAAATGATATGCATAAAACATAATTCGTACGCTCATTTGACATTCTCATGGGTATGTTAAAGATATTCCTACTTGTCATAATTGTGGAGTGATTGGTCACATAAGACCATATTGCAAGAAACTATATTTACCTAATAAAATAAATTTTTTTAAAGATGCCCATTTTATACCCACGTGTCATTTTTGTGGGATGAAAGGTCACATTCGGCCAAATTGTTTTAAACTCCATGCGTACCCTACTGCTCCACCTCAATACTATGCTGATAACCATGGGAGTAAAACTCAAACACCTAAATGTAAAGTGGCACCACAACCTAAGGATAAGAATATGACTTCTAGACCTATGCCTAAATTTCTTAGAAAGGTTGAGGAGGTCAAGACTAGATGTGTTTGGGTAAAGAGGTCGAACTTGATACCCTGTACGAATTTGCCTACTAACCCTCTAGATGACACTGGATTGTCCCGAGGGGTTGATCTTGCCTTTTGAGGCTAGGTCGTGGTTCCTTAACTTAGGTTTAATTGTTCTCACATATCTAATTACCTAGAGTTAAGGAGTTTCATTTTTTTTTTTGTAATGTTTATTGAGTTATTTAAAAAAAAAATTGGGTGTTGTGTGGAATGAGCATGATAGTGTTTGATGTGTAGTTGAATATCATTGGATTTTATTAACATGTTCATCCATAGTTTTATTGCACTTCTTTCATGGTATTCTCACTACAAGTATGTTCGAATGTTAATACAATCATGAGTATTTGACATTCTGTACACTTATCCATGGCTTTTGGTCTGTTTCTCGGTTATGGACCACAATTCTCATATGCTTAGTTATATCCTGTGTCTTTCCAGAACTGTGACCACCTTTGTTTGGTTTCTGTTGATAGAGCCCTCGTTTATTAAAAAAAAAAAAGGAAAAGAAAATATATATCTTGGATTTTGCTTATCCGGGTGTTCATTGAGTAACCGGACAATTGGGGTGAGGTATTCTCCCTCTGAGTGTTCGCGTCAAAAATTGGATAGACCTTGTAAAGGCACCCGTGTTGGACCATTTGCTTAGTAACCGGACATTGGATATAAGGTATTCTTACTCTCAATATTCGTGTCAAACAGCGGTGGGGTAAAAGTAAAAATACGGTTATGAATTTTCATTGATTACTTCTAAACAACTGCATGTTGTTGAGGGGGAGCTTGTGATTAATAATTTGTGACTTGTATGTCGAACCTAGAGAGGTGTATCTTAATGAGGGGGAGTCACTAGATAAACCTAAGCACTTGAGCATCTTGGCCCTATTTTGAGTTGCAGAATTTTTTGTCATGGATGCACACACACACTTTCCTCACATGTCGATGATCATGGTGTGTTGCGTTCTTTCTACCTTGCATGGTGTTATATCATTAAGCGGTGCCTTAAAATTTGGATGTCTTTTTCATCTCATCTAATGATATAAAACTTGCGATAAAACTATCTCATGCTCGTATCTTCACATTTCTCATTCTCTTTTAGCATTTTGTGGTGGCAAGCTTTCTATGGTTGGATCTTGTGGCCTGGATGGTTGAGGCTTGGACGAAGATGGGCTAGACCTGCGCACGAAGCAACCGCGTTAGTGCCCAAACCCGGAGCGTGGTGTCCGGGGCAGGCACTCCGACGCTCTAGTCAGTAAACAGGAGAGGAGATATCAAGGTATAGTTTAGGGTTTGAGAAAGTGTTCTGAACCTACCTTATTCTGGAGGTGAATACCTCCTTTTATAGCCAAAGGGAATGCAGAATCCAATTCCCATTAGGATACTTATTTGTATGATGAGCCCGCCTATCTCGGATCCAGATAGACATCTCAATCCTGAACCTATCCAACCTCCTATATTCTGCTCCTGAATATAAGGGAGGGGATAAGACGCGAGGTTCCCTCCTCCTGTCCAACTCTTCCTAACTTCCTCTTCATGTTAGGGGACAGGAGGCTCGGCGCGTACAGGTTCCGCCGGACCGGTGGTACGGCGATGATCACTTCAACAGAGGCAAACACAACCCGTTCGGCGGGGAACCGCCGAACTAGATCGGATCGATTAATACATACGCCGAACCAGACCGTTCCCTTCCATGGATCGACACTTCAGTTATCTTTAACCAGGCCCGGCCGGACTCGGATCGGCTACCGACCTAGACCGCCGACCCATGGGTAGTAGATTCACTGGTCCGGCTAATTGGTGCAACGTGGCCACCGTCCTGGTCCCTCCGCCGGACCACGCCCTCCACACATTTAGTTTATTTTTATTTTATTGGTTTTCCATGTCTGCTAGTTCTTTGCTGCTATTGAATTTAGTCATCATGCTATTTATTCTATTGAATTTAGTGTTACCAATGTTCGCCCTTTGTCATTCCATGTCAAAAAGGGGGAGAATGATGAAAGGGGGAGTAGGTTGCTTATTGTTCTAATGTGTTTGGATGCTGAGTTTTGTTTGCAGTTTCTCCACAACTCGATCTCAGTTCGTTAGATTTTCATTGTAGTGTGTTTTGTCATGGAAGTGCCAAAGGGGGAGATTGTAAGGACCAAATTCCGTAGTCTTTTGTGTATTGGCAATTCCGTTTGACAAAACACATAATTTTTATTGAGTTGTAACTTTATCATTTCTAATAGGCTAGTGAGTCTGTATAGGATTAAAGTGGAAGGAATCTTTCTATTTGTAATTAAGTGTGCGTGATTAGGGAACCCTGATAATTCAGTAGTCTAATCCCAAGGCTAAATCCGGTTAACAAACGGGGCCACAATGAATTCAATCCTGCTTGAATCTTTTTTTCCTTGAGTGTACAATTTTAAAAATGAAAAAGTATGACAAAAAAGGGAGACACCAAAGTGGTGCTCTCCCATTATATATTAGAATAGATAATATAATAATTTTGATTTTGGCACTCCAAAAAATATTGTTGGCGTTCCAAAAATGGAGTGCCAAAATCGTTTAACAATAGTAGTAGTAATAAACGTTTAACGAACTCTAATTGGAAACGACATAGAATCAATAAAAAGAGCAATTAAATTGTATTTTTCTAAACGGATCAGAAACCACATGACATACACACTCCATCCAATAACGATATATCACTACATTTACCTTGATCGATTTGGCGATGAAGAGGATGGTGTAACTGTTGGTCCGGCTTAGGCTATCGATTTTCACGAACACCAGCTTCTGAGCCCCGGTTTCACGGCGCTTTGCTGGCCCTCGGTGGTCTCTTAATTTTCAAAATTTTGGCAGAAAAATACATGACAGAAAGGGAGGGGGTGCTGCGGTGGTTGGTCTGTGAAAGAGAGAGGGAGGAGTGAAATACATGACAGGGGAGAGAGAGGGGTGGGGTGTCGGGAGCGGTTGAGAGAGAGAGAGAGAGAGATGTGGGGGTGTGGGGGAGTGGCGGTTGAGGAGAGAGAGAGGCCGGAAGGTAGCGTGAGGGGGAGAAGGTAGCGTGGATGAGAAGGGTTTTTTTTTTTTTTTTAAGAAAAAACAGGAAGTGAAGGAGTAATAACTGTTAGGTGGTTTTTTTTTTTGTGTTTAAATGTCAACTATATCCTTACAGTTACAGTACTTTTGTATTGGTTTTTTTTTTAAGAGGGCACTTATGGAAAAGGAAAATACATGACTCAAAAGGGGAGACACCAAGGGTGCTCTCCCTTTATATATTAGAATAGATTCTCTCCCTCCAATCCTCGGTGTAACCTGTCGTCGCTGGGAGGCTTCCTGACATAGAAAAAGATTTTGAAAGATTTTATTCTTATTTTTATGATTTCAGAATTATAAAAATAAGAATATAAAATCTTATTTACAATTAGAATTTTTTTTTTTGAAATTATATTATTAGAAAATCTTATTTGTACTGCCTATTTTGCACATTTTAATTTCCTTGTTTTAACAGGATTTAGGATTTCTTTTAGAAATTATATTTCCTTTCCTTTTAGGATTTTATAAGTTGTTTATTTTATTTTATTTTCTTCTTTATAATTTCTTGACCGGCAAGAAATTGTCTTATCTAGATTCCTACCTAAGATAGGATTCCTCTACTAGTATAAATAAGAGTTGTAACCTATTCAATTATTCAACTTTTACATCAATTATATTCAGAGTTTCTCTCTCTTTTTCCTTTAAATTAATACTCAACTAATCTCTTTATTAATTGCGCTGCGTAACTTCCACAGCCACCGGCTTCTCGTTCTTGTAAGCCTCCTCTCCTCTCTTCTCTCTCTTTGATATGCACATGAGCTTGCGTGTACATATATTCGGTTACAGAATATATATAATTGCTTCAACTGTTTCTTTTCCGATCTATCCTTTGTTTATTGCTTGTATCTAGGAGTATTCACTGAACTACGTGTACCGCTTGAATTTTCGTTGGTTTTGATCGATGGATTCTCTTTTATTTGACAATCCTGTTTTCGATTTGTATAATCATTATGCGTTCTCATGAAGCTTTTCACCTTTTTCCTAATAGATCTGCGCCAGATACTCTTTTCTGTTACCATTCTATGACCCTTGGGCTGCGTGTTTTGATCGGTAATGCCATTTGAATGGAAAGGGAAGATAATATGAACACAGGGTTTGGTTCAAAGATTGGGACTCCATGGCTGTCTATTTGATGGATTGTGGATATTAAATATTTTTTTCGCGTTTGGTAGTATTGTGTCAAATTTTTTGTAGATTATTGATCCTCTCGTCGAGTAAGAATCGGAAAAGTAAACATAATTTTGATTTTTACCAAATACTTTTTATATTTCCCAAAAGCTAGCCCAATGCTTTTATCTTGGGTATTTTAAAAATATTAAAAATTACTCTTTCAGTTCTTTTCGACGAATCAATAATTTACAAAAATTTGGCGCAAAACTATTAACTCGATTTTTATTTTTTATTTTTTTGAATAGGGACAAAATGCCCTAAAATCCCAAAAAGCTAAGGAGTTATTTTTGAAATACCAAATCTCAATTTTAATCCTCGTTGTTTGCTTATGAGTGGTTTCTTTTTCAATAAATCATAAGCTTTTATGCATTTTAGTACTCTCTTTTTTTTTTTGTTGAAACATGGCATCACAGTGTCCACCTGAGGAAAAAGTCTCCCCATAGTACTATATTGTATAGATTGTATTTTTCAAGTATGGATCGATTGTATTTACTTATGCTAAGCTGGATTGCATTTAATTAACCGAATACTCCATCGAAAATTTTAACAGAATACTAATGGGTGGTGGTAAGTGCCAAAATGCAATTGGGTTAAGGAGGTTAAGTGTCTTGATCAGTTCATACATCAAGTGGGTAACTCGTAAACGCATCATAGTTCTAGGGGGTTTAAAAGTAATTTACCCATTGATGAATTAGCATAAGATGGGGAAGGGTAACGTGAAGAAATCATTATGTTCGACAGCATTGATCAATCTTTGTTCACGTACGTTTATCCAATTCCACTACTCATCCAGTCGTCTTCATGTTCATTTTTCTTACGCATTCTTTTTGTTTGTTCATTTTGGTATCAGATACGACATGGATGTTACGTATTCCTATAGTTGTCGGCAAGATGATAGCATTATCCTAGAGAAGGAGAAAGGGCAGTATGATGGCTTTTATATTGATCTGCGGATGTGTCATAAACTGAGGAAGCTTGAGGACAACAACGAAGTAAAGCTGGGCACAGTGCGTAATGTATTTAATGTGTAACGCAGTGAATTTCTGGCGGGGGATAAACTCAGGTATCTCATGTATACCTGGTTACCTTTTGGATATGTACCAGATGACAGTGTTAAGGACTCAATAGTAGACGAGGTGCACAGATTTGGGCGTTCAATGCTGGACTTAGGCTTGAAGCCATTGCCCCTTCTTGTGGATGTTGGGATTAGCATGTCGCAGTTACCTGGTGAGAGTGAAGATGAGGGGATTGCCAGGGCTATGACGGAAATGGATGTTTTTGACTGGGTGCCTGCCACTAAAGCATCCATTGGAGGATTAGAGGAAGTGGCTTTTGATGGTTTGTGGTCGGTTAAGGAATGTAAGCGGTGCTCAAAGACCCTTGCAGTGGGGAAGCTTGCTTGTATGCCGTGCTCTCATGTATTTCATCGGGAATGCATTTATAGGTGGCTGGCGGTTATCCACATGTGTCCGATTTGCCGCTATACGATGCCCTGCCAATCTAATTGGTAAATTAGTTGATTGTTATTATGTGTGTTTTTTTTTTTTTTTTGGGGGGGGGGGGGGGGGGGAGGAGTGAAGTATTGTTATCGTTGGTTGCTAGTAAGTATTGAATTTGGTGGACTTGCTGAACAACAAGTTTCTATGTGATGTTTCTTTTGGTTTGGTTTGGATTCTAGGTTAAGCCTTTTTCTATAGACTAGTTGCCTTTCCAACGTGCCTTAGATGCTAGGCCAAGCCTTTTTCTATCTAATCTGGAAAAATCTGTCTTTGGAGTATGATAACATTTTTTTTGTTGGAAGAAGATTTCTGGGCACTCAAGTCGTGTTTGAATTGCAGATCGTAACACTATTTTTCACTTGTCCACCTTGAATAGGAGTGTGAACACGATTCACACTATTCAAGATAGTGATAATATATATTTGCCGAGTTGGTGGCATCGGCTCCTTATGATATAATTAGGGTGATCAAAATGCCAGTGATGGATGGTTTCAAGAATTTCGTTCCCTAACTGGAACTCTCTTCATTAAATCATCAATTGCAAAGGAGCGCTCTGATTTCATTTGTAGAGAACTCTCAAAAGAAATTTAGAGGCTCATTAACGAGGTGACAAAAATATGCCAAGTGATGGAGCAACTGCGGATTTGACTGTTTCTCCCGGCCACTGGATAATTATGGATTGCTCCCTATGGTGGCAAATGCAACCAGCCGAGATTCTTTGTTCAATTTGAGGAGGGACATCTGAGAGGAATTATGGTCAGCAAGCTACGAAAAGCCGAATTCCTAGCGTAGATCTTTTGGCGAATGAGAAGCTAGTATGAAAGATTTAGCTAATCAGCATTGCGTTTTAGAGTGCTGAATGTATATATATGTATATACTAGCAAGTATTCAAGGTGACTGAAAACTTAAATGTGCAAATTAAGAATGTGGTCGAGTAGAAATTACTGTAGTCTAGGCGAAGCGGAAGCCATAATCAGCAAGAACGCATATCGAAAAACTTGTAGTCTTTTAAGTGTCTAATATATCTCAGCCTAAGAAGAATATATGAAGATGTCCTTGGTTGCATAACTGCAAATTGTGCTTTTCCACTAGCTTACTTGTCAATTCTTATGGCTATAGAATAATCAACTTGGACTTTTGGTTTGTGCCTTCAAAGTTCCACGACTTCTTCGGGCCAACATACAGTAGGTAATTTGTATGGTTAAATAGGTGAAGAATTAAACTGAATGATGATACTTCTATTTCTTTGGAACTGATTTTCTTGGAGGAAGCTAAGAAAGTCAGATAAAAATAAGCTGCTGTGCTTAGCCTGAAATAGTAGTATCTCCTTTAGGTCTTTGAAACCGTATAGTTATATGTCCTTGTGTCTGTGGTTTTGCTGCTTCGTCCCCTATAGTTCTTCCTGAATTTTGATTGTTTCTGAGTTTTAACAAAACTTTGTCGATTGAGTTGTTATATTAATACTCATGAAGAGATTTAGATTGTTCAAGTATTTTGAACTTATATGATGTAGCCATGGGTGATTTTGAATAGCCAAACAAATAAAGTAACTATAGGACCAAACACACCTGCACAAAAAAGAGAGCGAATTGTGCGATACTTTTAATGAGTCTCATGTCATGCGTTCACACTTCACAGCACAAAAAACACATCACACTACAAGAAAAAATGGCTTTCCCGGCGTTTATAAAACGCCGGTAAAAGTGAAATAAACGCCGGCAAAAGCCTTCCCGGCGTTTTCGGTAAACGCCGCGACTGCCGCACTCGGGAATACTATACGGCGTTTGGTAAACGCCGGGAAGGGGCCCGGCGTTTTTCCCGGCGTTTTAATAAACGCCGGTAAAAGTTTTCCGGTGACCGGAGTTGGTGACTTTTACCGGGGTTTGTTAAAAACGCCGGGAATAGTACCGGCGTTTTTTCCAGCGTTTACGAAACGCCGGGAATAGTGTTCCGGTGACCGGATCCGGCATCATTTACCGGGGTTTGTTAAAACGCCGGGAAAATTTTGCGGGCGAGGAAAGCTTATGCCTTTTACCGGGGTTTTTTTAAACGCCGGGAACTTTCCGCCAATTTATAAACCCCTTAAATAACATACACAAACGCCGGTAATATATCATTGGATTAATTTAGAAAATTTAGCCCTATTGCACCATTTTTCGCATCCAATGAACTAATTTACAGCATACAACTTCTCAAACACATCTAACATATAAGCTCTTAAAGTATTAAATGTCTCATAACACAACTAATGTCAAAATACATCCAGCAATAACCCATTGTTGTCTTTCAATATCTCTACTACATTCAACCAAATATTTTCCAAAATACAAAAAATTAGGTCTTGGTACCACCATAGTAGACAAACATCACATTACGTCAAGTAGCCACTTGATTCTACACCGTCTTTAACTTCGATAAACCTAAAATCAAACAACAAAATAAGAGAATCAGAACACTAGCTTGGTATTGGAACACTATATTAAGACCAAAATAAACTCAAAAGCATCCAAGTCACATCTTTTACTAGAACATATCACTTGTATGATTGCAGCCCTATGAAAAACTACTATCATCATAATAATAAAATATACTGCTAATTTTACGGATGAGATTCGGAATTCAAGCAACAATCTTTAAGTTCCATGGGAAAAAAAAAGCAGACCATAACTGCATGTGAACCGATACAATAACACTCCCTCTCATACAAACACATACACACAGATTCCCATTCAAATAGATATTCAACCTCTGAGACCAATGAATTGACACAGTAACGTTCCCTCTCATACAAGCACATACACAGAGACTCCCGTTTGAACAGATATTCCACCACTGAGACAACTTTCACATATGGTAAGGCTACTGATCAATTTAACTTCTGATTACAAAGGCAGAAGCTAAAACATGAGTAGTTTCCATGCGATATTCCAGTAACCACAGTAACGTTCCCTCTCTAATTTAGTTCAAGTAAAATATTCTAATAACTTAAAGGCTAAAGATTTCTGTGAATTTGTGATTACTAAATACCTAAAGACTACTCGCTAACATTGTCCTTTAGCTCCTCAAAAGGTTAAATGCATGCAATGGTGATCATTAGGAGGAAAAGTCAATAAATCTAAGCCTGAATCCAAGCTGAAACTGACACATGTTTGGCTTGGATTGAGAAGAGCTTTTGTGATCCATCAAACTACCCAATCCAAACTCAACACCTCCGTTGGTTTGGGCTTGGGAGTGAGTTCTCTTAGAATGAAGTTAAGCAGCGATCTTATGATAGTTCTTTGGCAAGTAAATAAGACATCCTTCCTATTGCAGCTATGTCAACTCAACTCGCATATTTCAAAAAGATCACACGAGCGAAGTGCATACTGCATTGTCCTCTGCACATCAATCCTTGCAATAAGACATCCTTCCTATTGTTTATGTGGCACGAAAGGATATTCCAAAAGAGCCAAACCACAGGCCATTGAAGTTCTATTGTTTGGTAAATACTAAGCCTTTAATAAAGTGTCTCCCATAAGTTGAAAATTTCAATGGACAATGACCCAGCTTTTCTGCAGGCTTAAAAAAGCAATCACATATCAGCTGCCCATCTCAAGGATATATGTTGGACTCCAGCATATATAGTCAAGATTATATCTATTGATCAAGATATATGTTAGACTGTTCCTAAGCATCATAAGTGATTTTTTCAAGCACAAAAACACATGTACTTGAGTAACCATCAAGGCCTATTGAGAATTGGAGTTGGTTGATGGAGACATAAGCTAGTTTAATACTAAAATCCTCTCCACAAGGTTGATTACCATGAGCTAGCATGTTTAATTGACGTGATCGTGATTTGGAAAGTTAGAGCTAGAGAAATGAGCAAAGTGCGGAAGGATAAGACAACATAGTGTTTCCTATAATTGATCTATATGAAGAAACCACCGGCATATTAAGCCAAGGTGATCTAAAACTACGGCAATTCTGACTTTATAAAGATCAAAGTATGAACTCATCAAACTCCCAACAACCTCACTAACAATAACAACACCATAACAGCCATGGTAATCTGTTTTGCTGCTTTTGCGAACATGCACAGGGTAGCGCAGTTTTCAACAGAGGGAAGTTTTAAACCTGTAGCTTAAACCCAAGAACAGAGACTGCTGCAGGTTTCCCAGTAATTTTTTCATCCAAGTAAACTTACACACGTCATTCAATGTATTGGTTTCTCCGCAAGAATATAGGACTAATACAGCAAGAAAAATAGCAGTGGATTCCCATATGTATGCATTAGATGGAAACAGACTAAACGACAAGAGCTGGATCATTGTAACAAGAACTTAGCAACCCTAGAATTTGAGAGGACTAAGCTTCACAACACAAATAATAAAATCCAAAAGAAATCACAGGAATTCTGTAAAAAAAGCATACATACCTAGGATTCCAAAGATTGGGTTATGACTCAATATTCAGTCAAGTTTATGATTCAATAATCAGTCATGTTATGACATTTCTTACACGGACATGCAATTTCGGTTTAGAAGGGTAACAGTCACAATGAAGCACAAGCACAGACTCAAGTAATTAGTCAGTAGCTTACCAGGCCAGAAAACAAACTTCGTCTTTAAGCACTTCTTAGCACAACTTGGAGAGAGTGAAATTTCCAAGATATTGCCACAGTGTTTACTGCCAAAAGCAATCAAAATGTTGCATACAATGATAAAAAAACAAAATCAAAAAAATTTCTTCTACGCATTCATATGAAAGAATCGCCTGTAAAATAAAAAAATGAAGCATCTAGCACAGTTTCTACAAGGGAAAAAAAGAAGTCCACTAACTAAGTTCTCATATCGATTTCCCCATCAACAATATTCTTTCATCCAATCACATATTCGGGATTTTTCTTAACATGTTTCTCCTAAGGCTGGGGTTGAATTTCGGGATCCTTGGCGGAAAAAGAAAAGGAAATGGATTGTGAAGCAGTGAAGCTATATACTGCCTATATTTATCTTTTCCCTTTTTGGACCGTCCATATATGGCGCAAATTTCTCTGCAAAACCAAGATCTAAACACAGATTATGAGAATCTTAAAGAAACTTAAAAGAGGAAAGAAAAGAATAACAATTTCCCACCTTCGCACAGATAATGAAAAGAAGAGCAACCACTACAATGGCAAAACCCTCAGCAAAGCACATTCCAGTCACTATATAAACCACAAGTTCTCCATTACTTAACACTTGTACGAAAACATTACAAGTTGGGAAACTAACAACTTGTGATCAAATGGTTACCAAATAATTCTTTTACCAAAATGGTTGAAATAAGTATAATTTATCATTACTTAATCCTTTTTCTGAGTAGGTAGAATGTAAAATGATTCCTTGCCATTGTGGTACGATAATTTTTAAGTTATTTTAAATGCCAAAGATCAATCGGTTATCAGTCCAATGAAAGCATGTAATATACATTATTTACTGTGTCCACGCATCATGGTTTCTAGGATTTTCCTGACATTATCGTGCCAACTTGTTTGTGTCATGGCTAGTACCCATTTCTTGTGTCCAAGTTAGTGCTTCTTAGATGTCAACAACATCACTACGGTTCCGCTCCATCACAATCTCACTCACGCAAGGCGTGTCAACCTTTTTCTCTGAACAACAATGTGTCAACCTCACTTTACCATCTTCATGTTCATGTTCACTCCCAGATTTGATTTAACAATTATAACAATCATGAGTTCATTTCACAGAATGCTTGCACCATGGTAGAAAGACCAAAAAAATTGCTACTTACTCCAACAGACCAAGAAAACATAAAACCTCATATACCTTGTCATATAAGACCATTTGCAGATAATCTGTGGTTTCTATCATATATATGAGATGCTTGATTGGAATAAGTAATTGCTTCTGTGTAAACTGGATGCTTCCCGAATCAGCATTTGAAGTCAAGCTTGGATCTTATACCCAGACCGGGGGAAGAATAAGCTATAAAGCTACATTAACAAAATGAGGCCCATGAAAAAATAATAAGGAAGTCTAGTTGACAAGTAATTTATGAAAACAATTGTGGTAAAATCGCTGAATAAGCTCATGTAAAGGGCACAATAGGTGGAAAACTAAGCAAGTATTGGCCAACGAGATAGTTTTAATGTGTAGTTAAACAAATACTCATTTTGAATTCATTATATCAAGTATCAACAAAAACCACCCCCAAAGTAATTATTGTGAGCCCTAATTTGAAAGCTTGGAAAATGGAGCAAAAAGCCCTAATTAGAAAGCTTGAAAACAGGAAGCAAAAGCCCTAATCAATGTATAAAAACACCCAAATAAAAAATCCCTAATAAAGAGAAGAGAGTGAGAGACCGCCAGTCTAGGACTAGGTATATTATATATATACATGTATCACAGTATTTGCCGATGTAAATGGGCCGGAGGAATTGATTACATATAATATGTGTAGGCTGTAGCACATATCAGTATATTATATACATGTATAGACTGATAGACGTACAGTCTTGTATTCTATATGTATATATATAGATATAAAGTATAACCAGACTACGAGACAGAGAGAGTCAGAGCCAGAGAGAGGGAGAGGGAGAGGGAGACAGACCTCAGTGGTGGCTGGAGGGTTGGGTCGATGACTGACGGACAACAAGCGACGAGTGACGACAGCGATCGGCAAGAAATGGAACGGAAACATCAGTGGTGGCTGGAGGGTTTGGTTTTGGAACGACACCTTTTTGCTTGCTTTACAACGGACGAGTGACGACGGCGATGAGGTTGCAGATGAGGTCGAATTCGGACTGGTGCTTGAGAGAGAGAGAGAGAGAGGAAGGAGGGAGAGAGGCGTCTGGTAGAAGAGAGGAGGGCGGCTAGGGCTTGTGATGAGCGGGTTGGGGAAATTAAGCGGGGGAAAATTTTGGGCAAGGCAAAACTACGTCGTTTAAGTGTTTAATACAACTTCCCGGTTTCTTTCTCCGACAGCCGCATGTCCCGCATGTGGATATTTAACTATAATCGGGTTTTTTTGTAAACGCTGGCAAATTAATGCGGGGAAAGGTCATTTTTCTTGTAGTGTCACCTTGCCCGGTCTTAAATTTGAAGCTTCATAATTTCCAAATAGAAGTCAACTTCTATAAGCATCGAAAGGCCAATGTTTCGTGTATTTTGGCGAGAGTCCCAAGGGCATTGGTGAGGAATGAGGATGCCTAAAATGACAGTACATTGTCATTACGTACAAAAAGTGCATGCAAGTGTTGACTGTAGAAGCATTTTAAACTTTGTTGGGAAAAGCTTTTAAGATGCCTGTTAAGTGCACCCATGTTCCATTACAAGCTCTACTACTCCACATATCAACAAGGCACACAAAGTAGTACTCAAAAAACAACTGTGATTCTATGCCAAAGACTTACACATCTCATCCGGCAGCTTTAATGTTTTAATTTCCTGCTCAAAAACTTTTGGAGAAGAGTCGAGCTCTAGCACTTGCAGTGTTTACAGTGTTCCAGCCTCCAGGAAACCCTCTAGAGAAATTTCTTATACTTCTCATATGCACATGGAAAAACGAGTAAGAAGGGGCATTGTGCATGATTTCAGGTGAACTATTAAGTTACGCACTAAATATAAAAATACGGACTAACAAGCGAACTCAAAGTCTTACACGAGCACACACCAATTAATGGCTACCAAGCACCCGAGACTTGCTGCGATGACTGTAGGGGTTCGATTCATCGGGACCTTGACTGTGGTGTCTGGTTAGGCTTCTTCCTCCGCTGCTCCGCTCGTCCGCCGCCTGACCTGCAACAAGTCACTAGGGCTTTTTATGCCCAGTGACCCTCCGACGATCAAGTTAGATCTCAGGGAAGGTGTTTAGGTCTAGGGTTAGGATAGTATTGCGTACCTCTTTCAGGTGTGTATCACTTTGTATTTATAGACCTAGGTTTGCTTGGTCTCCAAGCTAGCGCGTGGAGAGTACGCTCGGGTAACCGCCTCGGGTGACGTCACATATGACGAGGGGGGCGAGGTGGTTACGGAGCACATGGGACAGATCTCAATGATTGTGCCAGCTGCATGGGGAGCACGATCCCCATAGGTCCCACTCACGATAACCGTTATCTCCTGGAAGCCTTTGGAAGTACTGGAGCTTGCAGTCAACCGATGCTCCGAAGTCGATAACAACCGAAGTTCGGGCAACGACCGAGGTACCTCCCGAGGAGGGCTAGTTAGAAGACCCTGGCCCGGACCCTAGCTGCTGGTTTAGGGTTTGGGACCCGGTTACCGAGCCGATAACCGAGGGCCCTACAATGACATGTAGTAAAACAGCACCAACCCATCCTGCACATTGTGTGCTTCGATTCTTGGTATCTTCATCCTTCTCTGGCCAAAAACCGGCAGAAATTTGAGGGACTCTACCCCTGGCATACCCACTAGATATCTGCCTTCCAACAGGCCAACAACATTAGCCATGCTCGGCCTCAGCGCTGGGTGTTGGTGCACACAACATAAAGCCACGCGAATGAGTTTTCAACTTCCTCCTCGCTTGTGACCCGTCCCTCAAGTCTCGGGTCCACAAGCTCCAAGTACCGCCTTTGCTTGTGCATTTCCAAAGCGTACAGCGGGAAGAAAATTGAATGCTCCAAGGATGATTGGTCGTTTTCTGTATTCCCGTTATGTATTTGGAGTGACCAGTTCTTTCTTCCCCTCACTATTTCTAGTAACACCATTCCATAACTGTATACATCAGACTTATCGGTTATTGCAGAGTTGCTCAAACAGTCTGGCGCTATGTAGCCTCGGGTTCCTCTCATGATTGTAAACAAACCAGATTGCTCACAGCTAAGCAGCTTTGAAATCCCAAAATCTGATATTTTCACTTGTAGATTATCATCTAGCAGAATATTTTCTAGCTTCACGTCACAATGGATGATCTTCTGCTCGCAAGAACTATGCAAGTACGCAAGACCCCGTGCTGTACCGAGGGCAATCTTAAATCTCTCTTCCCATTCCAGAACATATCCATTCCCAAAGAGCGCCCGATCCAACGAACCCTTGTTCATGTATTCATAAACCAGAAACCGCTGCCTCCCTTGTATGCAGAAGCCTTTTAGCCTAACCAAATTGACATGGCGAATGTTCCCAATTATAGCAATCTCCGTGCAGAATTCTCTCTTTCCCTCAACGCCCAAACTGGTAATCTTCTTCATTGCAACAGCAGATTCATCCGGTAGTGTGCCTTTGTTTACAGTTCCAAATCCTCCAGAACCAATTTTTGCCCTGAAATTCTCTGTTGCAGCAACAAGCTCTTTGAAACCAAACCTCACTGGCAAACCTAGGATACCCACTTTCTCAAGCTCTAACGATGAGTTCCCAGATTTCCTTTTTCTGTACCAATGACGCAGCGGAATTCACAAGAAGATTAGTTGCGTACTAATCAAAATGAGATAGAACTCGAATCCACGAACAAACCTTGCGCACAAGGAAAAGTAGAGAGAAACTGTAAATATTATTGATGTAAAAGTTTTTAAAAGTTGAATAATTAAATAGGTTACAGCCCTTTTTATATGACCCTAACTCTAAAAATCCTACTGTAAAAGAAATCTTAAATCATGCCAAAACAAGCGGCATTAAAGAAAAGATGTTTTCCAATTAATTAAAATAAAATCCTAATTCTTGTAGACCAAGAATCCTAACTAAGGTAGAAATCAAAATCAAACCGAATACGGAAAGTTAATAATTCTAACCTAAACGAAAATATTCTAAAACAATAAAAATAAAATACAAAAACTCTCCATTTTTGTCCTACATCAGTCTCCTTTTCTTTAAAAGAACTCGCCCTCGAGTTCTCATTAGAAACTTGCCACCTTCCATTCCAAAGAAATAGATATTTGGAATAATTCAACTCCTTTCTTAACTTCAAATAAAAATTCAAAGAAAAGTATACTTGCAAAGATTGTTTCTCAACTTGCTTCAACTCATTGATATGATTTACTAAACGGGTATTGACAATTAATTAATGCAAATGGCTCCACCCCAAGAAAATCAACAAAGTGAACCTTAAGCAACATGTTGCAAGTTCTCTTGATTTTGTTCCATTTCAAAATTGCTTGACCCCTCAAGAATTGGTGCCATACTGTTAAGGGCAGTTCCAAATAGTTTCTTTACAATTGCTGTTGCATGGTGCAATTCTACGGCCACTTCATCTTCAACAGTATTGTTAGCAACCTTTGTGTCTAGAAAATTATTGCCAGCCATAAGGGTGTCCTTTTCTAGTGGCACATGTACTCCAATTGTAGATAATTGAATGGCCTCTAAGGAGTATTGTTCGTCCACTGTAGTAGTAGAATTCACAATGAACTCAATGCTTTTTTCTTCCTTTGGTTTATCTATGTCGTCATCTACCCTCTCAACTGTAGCAACTTGAAGGGCCTCTTTATAACAACCATCCATCTTGCTACTGTGCAGTTCACTTATATTAGTATCAACCACCTCCAAAGTACAATTATTTTGGTCCTCAATAACTTGATCACCAACATCCGTTTCGATTTTCGTATCATCAACTTGATTCGCAACCTCTTTAACAACTTCTTTGTCGGCATCAAGTTCGACCCGATCTCCTTCTTCCTTTTTTATCTCATACCCATTCCATTTATCAAGAATTGAAATTATATCTGAGCTTAAAAATTTTTGGAAGGATTGTTTTGACTCAAACTTCCTTCGATACTCTTGATATAACATTTGTGCGTGATTTGTTTGAAAAAATCTATCACTCATCAATCGTCTCATCCTAGGCCATGTCCTAATGGGTTGTTTATATTGTCGTAGTCTGTCGGACTGCAATCGTTCCCACCACATAGAAACATAGCCATATAATTTACGAGCCGCATATTTGACCTCTTTGTCTTCAAGAATATCCGTGTAGAACTCAAAGAATTTATCTACTTTACGAAATCAATAAATAAAATTCTAAGGATAGCAATACCCATGAAAAGTAGGAATTATTGGTTCTACCTGAAAAGTTGAAAAGTCGTCATCTATGTGATAAAACCCTTCAGACCTTGAATGTCGCTTCTTCGACTGATCTCCATAATAATCCTCAAATAACTCGTCTTCAGATTCATCCTCACTATCAAGTTGATAATAAGAATATCCTCCGGACATGTTTTGGTTAATAGGTTGGTTGCGGGCAAATCCCTCAACGCGGCTCCTATCAACTTTGTGTTTAACAGGTTGACCATAGGCAAATCCCTTGACGCGAGTCCTGTTAAATTCTTCCCTACAATCATCGTCAATAGGGTTTGTGTATCTTCCATGGACGAATGCCATCGAACCAGGAAAAAGTGTAGCTCTGATACCACTTGACACATCGTAATTTACGAAGAGATTAGTTGCGTACTAATCAAAACGAGATAGAACTCGAATCCACGAGCAAACCTTGCGCACAAGGAAAAGTAGAGAGAAACTCTAAATATTATTGATGTAAAAGTTTTTAAAAGTTGAATAATTGAATAGGTTACAACCCTTTTTATAAGACCATAACCCTAAAAGTCCTAATGTAAAAGAAATCTTAAATCATGCCATAACAAGCGGCATTAAAGAAAAGATGTTTTCTAATTAATCAAAATAAAATCCTAATTCTTGTAGAACAAGAATCCTAACTAAGGTAGAAATCAAAATCAAACCGAATACGGAAAGTTAATAATTCTAACCTAAACGAAAATATTCCTAGTTAAAATCTTATTCTAAAACAATAAAAATAAAATACAAAAACTCTCCATTTTTGTCCTACATCAACCAAACAACTCCAACCACTACTAATGTGATTAACAGGAACCCAGATGAAGGTAACAGTACCAAAACTGCAATGGGAAAGGTTGGTTTCTTCTACAATCATTTTTACCATATGGGCCTGCAGAAGTGGATACGCGTAGAGCCTTTATGTAACCCATCCGATCTGTTGTAGAATTTGCAATAATTGAGCCCAAAAGGTTTTCAAGCAAATAACAGGAACCAAAAGAATTATCATGGAACAATCCCAAACAAGAACAATTCAGTGAACAAAGATGCTCACAACCAGATAAGTTGACACCACGCACACGAGGCTCGCTAAAATCATTTAAGAAATAGTCCATGCCATCTCCCAGTTCCAGATAAGAAGTTGATACGTTTGAATCATCATTTCCACTAGCATTACAAGTTGATGGCAAAGAATAAGAATCGTCCGACAGGCGAACAAACAAAGGATGTTTGGTCATTAAGATGAAACCCTAGCGGGCACGAGCATATCCCAGGCGTGGCGGAACAGACTCCGATTGTACCGCAAATGTCTGGAATTCCACAGTAATCGTCTGGAGCACCGAATTCCTCTACCCAGTTCGAGCTATTGAAGGTCATAATACTAAACCTGCCATCGTACTCCAACCTAGCAATGCGAAATTGGGACACATTCAAAGTCAACTGGATCACAACTACAGAACTGTTTCCCCCAAATAGAAACAGACCAGTTTCGTTTAATACCATGTATGAAGCTGGTAAGTTCGAGACCTTGTAAGCCCTTGTGTCCATTGACAACATCCAGTAAGTCAACCCATTCCAAGTCATCACCGCGTCGCCACAACCATCGTCAATGACAGTGAGCCGGTAATCGCCCATCGACAACTTTCGGTCGGCTATAGCACTGACCAGCGATTGTCCGACAGGTAACCTGTTTGCCAGTTATCGAATAATTATCATAAAACCTCAAATAACTAAAATTGGCATGAAAATGTGACATCACGAACATAGCTAATGCAAGGGTATAGTAAACTGAAGTTAGGAAAGATAGTTATGAGGCTAACGAGAGGCACGACATTCGTTGTTCTAAAGTTGTGTTGCATCTTTTAACGGCCAAGTACGACTCCGAGTTATCTTCACATTGCACCATCGATGGGAGACAGGGTGTCAAATCTGTGTCAGACGACACAAAATATAGGGAAATAATGTAGGAGAAGATGATACTCAAATGTTTTGCAGTAGTCCGATTAGAGCTATTAAATGAACCAAACTACTCGAGTTGAACTTGTTTTCAGCTCATTGAAAGGTCGTTCAAGATCAATTTGGGTCCGTCGAATCATCAAACCAAACTCAAAAACAGGTTTCAGTTATCCAAATCAATCTTGTGTTAAATACTACTACTGAATCAATTAAGTCACTTGAGGCCGGTTTGTGTCGGGCCCATTGGAAGCTGGTTTCAAAGTCGGTTGCACTAGTAAATAAACTTGTTAACGTTCTTAAAGTGAACTTGAACAATTGACTACTCGGCTAGTTTATCAACACTAAGTCCAATTCTAGATAATTCTTTTCCATATAGGCGCCAATAGGCCTTATACTCCTAAACAACCTTTCAAATAGAAAAATATTTTGAACACAGATGCATCATAAGAGTCCAATTAAAGAGTGTAAGTCCCATGTGCATTGCAGAGCCCACGTTTGATGAATGGTGAAACAGTAGCGTTATTGGATTAATTGAAAATTAAATAAATATAAGCAATTCTATAATACACAACAAGTAGGGGTGGCAAATTGAACCCAGACCCATTAAAATACCCAAACCCACCTATTAAAAAATAGACCCAACCCAACCCATTTATTAGCTGGGTCAGAATGGGTCCAACCCATCTAACCCATTTATTAATTGGGCTTAATTGGGTTTTAATTGGGTCAACTAAAATGACCCAATAAGTCATGAGTATAACCCAACAACAAAAAAACTCATTTTTCAGTCAATACTCCCCACCATTCGCCCAAATCCAATCTCCTCCCCCCCCCCGTCCCAATCACTCCCCACCATTCGTCCACCCTCCCTCTCCTCTCCTCTCTCTCTACTCTCTCACTTCACTCCCACCCAAACCCAACCAATTCACCACCAAACCCTAACCCGAAAAATCAAAAAAAAAAAAAACCAAACCACCCCCACAACTCGAAGGGCACTCCCCCGCAAGAAAATTCCCCCAATTTTCTCACTCCTCCAAATGTACACCACTGCCGCACCTTCACAACCGAACACCATCGTCATCCGACCGAGCTCCGTTGCCGCTCCTTGAACCTTCGAAAAAGCTTGGAATTGGAACCTTAGATCGCTGTAAAAAAACTAATTAAATGTACGGGCCCAGTATATTGGTTGTTGCCCAGTAGGTTAAGACTAATTTTAGCACTCCATGGTGTATAAAACGAACACAAATGAAGAGAGAGAGTGCAAACCAAGTTCCGATCAAAATCTGCATTTTTTTTTAAATTGCTTGAACGGGAAATCTGATCTGTCCATCTTGTTCGTCTCCTTGAGACGGTTCAGATAATGGTATAATAAGCCTCCGTACGATGTCGGGTTAGATCACATGCGTCAATCAAAGTTTTGAGTGTGTGAGCTTACCACACTCTATAATTTTTCATTTGGCATGAGGTTGAGGATGAGGCAACATCACGGAGAGAGAGATGAATCAGAATCAACAATCTTTTCTCACAAAAGTTTCTCACCCCATTCAGCTAAATAAGCTAACTGGCTTATTTTTTTGTCTTTATTTAATTTTTTTTGTATTTGTTAATTTTTCGTCAATTTTTGGGGATTATTGTATCGTTATGATGAGAGAAATCTAAAAGGTATAAAATTATGGTCGAAATCTAATTTTTTTAATAAAGACGAAAAAATTGACTTATTGACTTATTTTTGTCTTTATTCAAAAAAATTAGGTTTCGATCGTAATTTTTTACTTTTTAGATTTCTCATGACAATGCAATAATTCTCAAAAAATTGACGAAAAACTAACAAATACGAAAAAAATTTGAATAAGGATAAATAAAAAAAACCCAGTTGACTTATTTAGGCGAACGGGATTATAGTTTTGCAAAGGAAGTACAGAACAGAAAAAAGCGATGGTAATTAAGTGTACAGGGGTAATTTGGTCATTTTAGAGGGATAGTATAGTAATTTTAGTGTACATTGGTATTTTAGTCATTTTAAATTTTAGTATATAGTATTTAATTGGGCTAATGGGCGGGTCGGGTTTGCTTTTTAATAAATTGGTCGGGTTGGGTATGGGTAATTAGCCTCATAGTTAATGGGTCTAAATGGGTCAATGACCCATTAAAGACCCAACCCACTTACAACTTGCCCAATTTGACCCAAACCCGCCCATTTGCCACCCCTAACAACAAGTAGCATTGTGCCCCTATGATACATGAAAACAGAACAAACATCAATATGATTTTTTTTGTCTCGTGCATCGAGTGGGCACAACGCCAAGTCAATGGAAAAGACAATTTAAGGGGAAAAAAACATCGATATAGGTACTGAAAAACAAAAAATAAGTAAAGTTGACTAGAAATTAAAGAATTTCGCAAATAAAAATATTGACGACCAATTTGCAACCAAAAATTTTTTACTACAAATAACGAATATGTTCTGAATGTAATAACAACAATAATATGCATATTACATTAACATCATAAACTATGCCATCTTCATGCCCATGCTGTAAAAAAATCATAATAACAACTTATTTTGATGAATTAAATTTTCATATTAGGAGACTTGTGGGTGTTCAAATTAATTTGGGATTGTAAAAAATGTAAGATAGACAAAGCAAATAAACAAAAATAAGTTTTTTAAACTTGATTTAAACTCAAAAAACGCACCGTAGGGCCCATTGATGGGTGGTGGAAAGGATTTAAACTCATAAGGTCAAATCTGGAATGGGAGAGGCTGTAGTGCACACGCCGCACTACAACGTGTAGTGCAACCGATCCGATTGTCCATCTCGGCACGGACGGCTTAGATTTAATCCGAACTCCTACAAATCCTAACTCTCCATTGTTTGAATGAAAATCCAAACCGTCCATTGCCGAGATGGACGGCCGGATTGGCCGTGCTACACATGTAGTGTGGGGGTGCACTAAAGCACCACGGATCCGTCAAATCTCACTAACAACAAACACTTCTCACATGTCTTAATATATATATATATATACACACACACACACACTAGTGCTAACCCGTGCCTACGGCACTACGTATCCCGGTTGGAAGGGGATGGCAGTTGTATGATTTAGGTGAAAACCATGGGCACTTAACCGAGAAGTGAGAGAATGCACTACAGCCTTTGGATCAAATAAATCTAAACCGTTCCAACAACTTGTCCCCACACCTTTCTGTTTTATAATAGAGATATAGAGTAAACTTCTAATGCAGACCTCCGCATCCAAGCAAAGTGCGGACCTCTCCTTTTCCGATTGAATTTTGATGATCCGAGCCGCTCAATGTGTTCAGAACGTGATTTTAAGGGTACTCGCCTGAAATTGGCAAAAAAAAGACCGGAAAGGGCTTCATCTGAGCATTTTTTGTTTATTTTTTATTGAACGGTTCAAATAAAAACTGCTCAAATCAAGCCCTTCCCGGTCATTTTTTTGCTGATTTCTTGCGAGTACCCTTAAAATCACGTTCTGAACACATTGAACGGCTCGGATCATAAAAATTCAATCGGGAAAGGAAAGAAATGGAGTGGTCCGCACTTTGCTTGGATGCGGAGGTCCGCATTATACCCAGGGAAGAAGTAAACTTCCAAACAGTACTCTAGGAGTGCAAAAGTCATAGCCAGAATATAACTTTTGGAAAGCGAAAGAGACCTCAGCGTCACATTTGATCTCCCGTGCAAGGATATTGCCGGTAAGTATTCAGATACATGGAAGAAAATTATTGCCCAAGAACAGTTGCAACACCTGTCGGCAAGCTGTGTAGCTGAAGATTTCTGTCATTGTTTCCAAATGAAGCAAATCAATCTTTCTTCACAATTGATGTTAGCGAGATCCTTATATTACTTCAAACCTGAAAAGGTGGCAGATCTGGACAACTGTACTAGGAAAAATTAGGATTCCACAGCAAGCTGAAGATGCTTCATGAAAGACATTTCCTGCAGAGTTGTGTCGTTCATGAATCAATTTTTGCTAAAGCCTTTGAACCATTGTAGAAACTTATCAACAGGATTGTGCGTGGAATACTCGAAAGCATGTAATGTGTTGGAGTTTTTTCAAAATAAATTTGATTTTAGTTTGGAATTTTTGAAAAGGTGCTGAGTGAAATTTTTGTGAAAGGATGCTACACCTTTTCACATGAGTTGTGACTTTATGTAAATTATTGTAACACCCATTAAATTAGGGTGTGTTCGTTTGGAAAAGAATGTGAAAACATGGGATGCCTCCAAGATGCATGAACCTAGCTTCTAATTAAATGTTTCATGAAAGAATGCCTACCAAGAGGCATGTTTCCTTCTAATTAAATGTCTTCAACAGACATAACATTTCCTAACTAGTGTCTTTAAAAGGCATGACTATTCTAATGTGTTGCTGGTGTTTGATATAGCTAGGTTTGGCTTAGGATTTGTTTTGGTTCTTGTTTTGAGCCAGATCCATGTGGCTTCTAGGTTTTATTTTTTGGAGCCTGGCCCTCTGTGTGTTGGTGGGCTTTGACCCACTTTTTTCTTTTCTTTTATCCGACCCTTGGTTGGACTCTCCCTTCCCCCACTTGATGTATCTCTTGTCAAGTGTTATTAATAATATTTGTGTTACCTATAAAAAAAATGAAAAAAAAAGTTGCAAGTTACTATTTGTTGGTTGTGGTAAATCTTAGTCCCACATCGCCTACTCATTAACATATGAGGCATCCTTGATTTGGTAATGTGCCGGAGCGGTTCAGTTGTTCCCGGCTCAATTGTTCATATTAGCCATTAGGGTATAATAGCATACCCATGCCCATAGACAGTGCAGAACAATATCTAAAGTTGAAATCAGGGCTTTCCTTTCCGGGGAAAAAAATTTGGGCTTTATATAGACAACTAGAGGCTGAGGCACACGCGATGCGTGTGCAAGTTGGATTTGTCAAAATTTGCACAATAGCTTCCCGTTTGATATTTGATCGAATTTTCACAAATTTTGACAAAATCTGATTTGCATGTGCCCTGACCTCTAATTAACCTATCGTTAAAGATAAACAACAATTAAATAAGCATCACACGAATGAATTGCTTATATATTATGATATCAATCTTGCACATAATTTTTCTTATTTTGTATTTATCCATCTTAGATAACAAACTGAAAGTGCTTTAACATGCATAAAGTTAATTAACATGATAAGCATGTGCAAGTCGAAAAATAATCCGGAAAAAATCATACTATATACTTCAACCTCCCTCATCGGTTCTTGGTCTCTTCTTTTCTAACAATCTGTACCAAACAAAACCGAAATATATGTAACATTCTATATGTTACATTTAAAGCAATTCCATGGTTTAAAATCAGATAAGTACGCGAGCTTCTAAAAACAATTCCATGGCTTTGTTTCGCTAAACAAATTGATGACCTCATTAGCAAAATGCTTCTGATTTCGGACTGAGCAATTAGAGCTGATGATGTGAAGACAAATTGAACTTATTACTCTCGCAAATAAAACAAAATGCGTTGGTAAAAGGATTAAACAAATGAAGTCCACTTGTAAAAGTAGAGAATACAAAACCAATTTTTCTTGCTTGTTCTCATCTCTGTATCAATGGCCAACACCAATGCTGGATGCTCCATTTTGTGCAGAGTGTACAGAGGAAGATGGGTACAGGTGCTCAGGGGCGAAGGAGATTGGGGGGGAGGGGTCACATGCCCCCCCCGGATTTCAAAAATTAAATTTTTTTTTTTTTAAATTGGGGTACTGGATAAAATTCCTAAGCTAAATTATGGAATTGGAGCATGGAACTGAATTGGGTTTGCACGTGAAATCTCGGCAATCAAACGTGAGTGAATGGGCCCACTAATTACTAATTACAATTGGGAAGAAATTGAATTAAAAGCAAAAGAATTCTCGGCTGATTACAACACTGGAGGGGGCGACATTATAAAAGAGGAGAAAAAAGGGTTTCGAGGGGATCCTTTAATTGTTTACACATCACGCGGAGAACGGGGCTGCCATCACATCTGATTTTCCCACGGCAGAACCGAGAACGTGGCTGCTATCGAGATCTTTGTCCCACGCGGCAACGGAGAGAACGGGGCTGCCATCAGGAGACAAAGCAATTCGATCACGCCTCGTGCAAAGGTTAGTTTAGTTGTTTTTAATACTTGCTTAGGGCGCAAGTGGGATACCTTTGCATCCCTCCTTGACATTAGATGTGTTTTGTTGTAGTGCTTGTCAAGAGAGAAAGTGTGATGCGATGGGTCCCCCCTTTTATTGAGTGTCATCTATTGAAAATTAATTAGGTCTTCTTGTTGGTTTTTGTTTGATTTGTAGATGGGAAAAACAAATCCTATTACCAATTTTTTCGTTAAAAAGAAAGATGCAAACTCTGAGGCCGAGTCATCATTGCCAAGTTCTAATGTTGATGATCAAATATCGTTGCCAATCCCAATCATTGATCCTCCAAATGTTGAAAATCCTACTCAAAAGACTCAAATAACTGAAATCAATGAAGTTGAAGTTAATTCTCTAGAGCGTGATCCGGGAAAGCGTAAGCGTATTTATGATTATCATCCAAACCAACGTGATAAAATTCGACGATTTTACATCTAAGAGGGTCCGTTCCAACCGATTCTTGACAGCTATCCTAGAACTGAAATAAGTACCAAGTCTCGTAGCTTTGTGAAACAATGGTTCAGTTTACATCAAACTCCAAATCATTAACATGTTAAGACGTGTGTCTTTTTTGGGTATTATGTAATGGTTAATCGTAGGACTCATATACTTATTTTTGATATCGAATGTATTAGCGTATTTGGGTGCCCCCTCCCACTACAATTCCTGGCTCCGCCACTGCAGGTGCTCTTCGGTGGTGAAACAATGAGAGAAGGGGTAGTTTTTGTGATAGAGGTAGAAGTTATAGTGGGAGGGAAACTGACGTGGGGGTGGGTAGTTATTAGGTTTAGTCTATTATGCCCTTACAATTAAAAGGTGAGTGAATAGCCCGTTTGATAACAGTGATAGATGGGTGAGATTCGTAAGGAGATGGGATTAGAATTGGGATTAATAATGAGTACATGTTTGTTTGAGATGGGATTGGATGATGGGATTATTAATATCATGTTTGTTTGAGATGGGATTGAATTGATAGAAGAAATTAGTAATGAGAAGGGATTGGTAATGAGAATGGGTTGGGTTTGGACTATTAATACCATCTTCTCCAGGGCATTCCTAATACCCCCTAATCCCCGGCTTGCTAGTCCATTGGATTCATAGTCCTAACTCATTTTTGGTTACCAAACAAAGTATTGGTAATCCCTTGGGATTGGTAGTTGTAAGGACCAAATTCAGTAGTCTTTGTGTATTGGCAATTCCGTTTGACAAAACACATAATTTTTATTGAGTTGTAATTTTATCATTTCTAATAGGCTAGTGAGTCTGTATAGGATTAAAGTGGAAGGAATCTTTATTTGTAATTCCGAGTGAGCGTATTGGATAAAAAAGGAGGCTGACTACAACGAGACGGATTTTGGCGAAGACAGATCAATCGGGTTATCAATCGGCACCTTCTGTCTTAAATGAACGTGAAAAAAAGAAAAGGGGTTGGACTTGTTATTTTCCTCCTAGGGTTTGACCACATATCCACAAGCCGCCTATAAAGGAACATAGTTCCGAATTGTGGCTTACACTTTGGCCATCTCCGGACGATAATGCCCCCGAGTTTGGAAACTAGCCGATTAAATTTACTTCTTTAGGGTTTTGGGCGTTCTCGTCATTTTATTTTATGCTCAAAAGTGGTGGGCCATAGACATTATTTAGGTTATTTACGAATTACTTTAACGGGTTTTCGGACTTTCAATGTTTTCCGTCTGTGTCCCGATTTTTCTACACTGTTTTGTCATGTAGTGGTGTTGGGCTTGGGGGCTTTCTGGTAAAATTGCCTCCTTCGGTTACTGTACATGCGGGAATCTTGCCTGGAATCCAGGTTCTCTGTCTCTTCCAATTCATTTGTTCACATCTTCTTCCCCTTTCCCATCCGTCTGCCACCATCGCTGCGATAGACGGCCAGGCAGGCGTCTCAAAGCAGATAATGGTCGATCAGCTGCAAGAGGAGAAGATTTGGAGAGGAAAGTTAGGGAGAAGCTCAGCGGCTGGGTCGTCTTCGGCTCCAATTGCAAATACGAGGACGCCGCCGATTTGTTCGACAAAGTCGTCAGTTCTTTCAGAACTCAGCAAATCCTGAGAGTCCTTTTCCCCTTGTTTCCTTTTGGGTAATCGATCAGGTTCTTCGGATTCGTGTATCAAGGGTTGAGGCCTGGTCAATTGATTGATGTGTGTATTTTATGGCGAACCCTTCAAGTACTGCCCTGCGACGAATCCGACGAGTCATGTGTCGCCAACGCCATTGGTAACCTGTGTCAGAGCTTCCTCCTGTCCTATGGTGTTCGCGTCGGCATCAGAATTTTGCTCCGCACTTTCAAACTCGCTCGTGGGAAATC
Organism: Rhododendron griersonianum; assembly: GCA_018127125.1. Classification (NCBI taxonomy): domain Eukaryota; kingdom Viridiplantae; phylum Streptophyta; class Magnoliopsida; order Ericales; family Ericaceae; genus Rhododendron; species Rhododendron griersonianum. The sequence goes on from CM030789.1 coordinate 13,487,739, forward strand.
CTACTTGTCCCTTCTTGATCTCAAGGTCTCAACTTTTCCTCGATTTTCTAATTAGGTTTAATGATCAGTTTTGAGTTGGTGTAACTGATTTATGATTATTTATCACTTCATCCAGATTTCTATTGCAATTACCTTTTGATGCTGGGAATTTTCAAATCGTAATTACCTCCGGTCCAATACTGTGAATAATTAATTCAATGGAGATACCGAGATATTCAAGTTTCAACTCAATAATCTATAAGGAAAGAACTAAGGGCCATTTTGATAAGCTGGATTAGACATGAGATTGGATTACAAATCTCACGGCCGGTCATGTCCGGTGTGTGAATGTTTCAATTGAGGAAAATTTTGTGTAAGCAAGGAATAAACAATGCCATGATATACAGCATCATAAGAGGTAGGAATCACCGATGGGTGCATTCGCTGTACTATGTTTTCTAGCAACTCGACACCAAGGCACATGTGATGCGTGTGCAAATCGTGTTATGCAGAAGAAAAGATTAATCTGAAATTTGGGATGTGAGTAGGAAATAGGAGTGGAACAATTTGGGGTGTCCTAGCAGTAGTATTTTGGGAAGAAGTATGAGTCAGCCTGAAAACTGATGTTCACATCAAAAGGGGTGTTCTCCTTACAATAGTGATAGATAAGTACAGCAGGATATGCTAGATTGTTCTTATTTTCCTCTTTTAGGATAAAGCGCCTTGTTGCTTACTAATGCATGTCCTTCTGGGCATGCATTTTGATGGTATTCCCGTGCCCTAAAGGTTACATTTTACTTCTGCAGCAACTTGTCTCAGAAAAAATCTAATGAGAGGAAGCATGTCGAATTGGTTTACCTTTTGGAGGATTTACGGGATCGTATCATGCCCTTGGATGTTTGCTGAGAAAGTTGAGAAAGAAAGAGGCACCAATGAATGCGTAAGTTTCATGAAGAAACACCTTTTATTTATATGTTTGCTTTTGGCTTATTGTAAGTATTGTCTTTTTCAATCTTATTTTGCGAATTCAAAAGCTCTTGATGCTTGCTATATTTTGTTCCGTGTATTCAAAAGCTCTTTTTCCATATCATTATTCCGTCGTATCACTGAAGTCCATTTGCTACAAGGTTAGGTAAAGTTGTTTTGTATTGATTGCGTTGGATTATTTGAGACATCACATGCATATGGCTTTTTTGTTGTGTAACGTCCCATGTTTACAGTCTCATGACCAGTAGGCCAGCTATGTGAGTATTAATAAGTGAATGATGGAATATACAGAGATGGATTTGCATGCATTAGATTACTACATAGTAAGTTCCTAGAGTTATGAAATGCATTTCACATAATCTTGTGAACTCCTCTTCTTATCTTGGTTCTTTCATAATTGACGACTTCCGATGATCACCTTAGACCTAAGCTGCGTCTTTTCTTAGGTTGTATTTGATAGGTCTATTGACCAACTCAATCTTGTTGTGATAACAAAAGTTTAGCTTACCGGAGAAATTTTGCATCTCCTATTGCAGGACTTGGCTGATGCAGTTGATCAGGAAGATATTGCAAAGTTATCTGATGCTGTAAAGGAATTAAATAGCATGAGACTCATGACCCAACTGGTAAATTGCATTTCTCGCTACATTTAACACTCATCAAATATGGAGTCTTCCTTCTTTGTGCCATTTTCCGTGTAGTTTTTGCCAGCTTCGTTTATACTGCCTCTCTCGAACCACTTTTTGGTTATGATTTAGCTTTGCCCAATTGAATTGAAGTTGCATTTTTTTATTGCTGTAGACTTCGTCGTATATAAGGCAATCTCATTCCCACTTCTTTTGTCGGTATTCATTAATGGCTGTCTTAGAGCATCTCAATCCTTACCCAAATCTCCTTTCAAACTCGAACTTAGTAAAGAAGTTATTTCATACTCCCCCGTTCCTTGACGTTATACCATATCAAATTGATTTTACTCGAATCTTCACTCGAAAGTTTTGAAAGTCCATTTGATGTCTTCCAAACTTACAAACCAATGCCTTCAGTGAAGCTTTTACTCTAATTGAAGCTTAAGTTGAGTTTCGCCTTTAAGGTGCTTCATATGAAATGATACTTTTACTTTTAACTTTTTCTCAAATTTCATAGGCTGGAGATGGTCAGTCTTGGTTGTCATTTATATTACACTTAAGTCACCAGTTTGATTGGGGCTTAAGGCTCGGTTTGGTTTGATTTGATTTGGTTTAAGCCACCTGATCTTTCACAAATTGAAATGGCAGCTGACATGATTAACTAAGTACTGCTCATTTCGCTTAAATTATGATACTACATCTTATGTAGTCAGAGACATAGCAACTACTTAAATTATGATGAACTTTTGATGAATTTGGAAGGACGGTTCCGCCAAATTGCTCTTAGTATTAGTTTGGACATTAAAATCTTCCTGCTTTTGTAATATTTGTATGATGAAAAAAATTGTTTTGACAGTTGGAGACATTCAAGAGACAACTAATGCAGTCGCGAAATGATGATAAGTCTCATTTGTAACATTTTTTCGATCATGGTAGTTGATAACTCTTACGCTGAGTTTGTTTTCTACCTTGGTCTTTTATTGACTATGAGTGCTATCGATGGACATCGCTCACACCTGGTATTTAATGGGTAAGTACACTGCTTGTTTTCATTCTTAAAAGGTGTGTCATTGTTTTGGGGGTGTTCATTGTTGTGTTGAGTTATTGAATAGTCGTTTAATTCTTATTCTTGTGTTTTCTGATGACCAACATAGTAATTTGGTCCTCCAGCATGGAGTCCGCATGGTAGACAAACAATGGAGAACTAATGTTGAACTCTGATGGGCATACCACGTATAAATCAAATCCCTGACTATATGGCATTGGAGCCTTATTGTTTATTTCAGAGTCATCACCCTGAGATGGAGATATATGTTATTTTGGTCCTGTATGGCATCAAAATATGATTGTTTATTTCAAAGTTATAGCCCTAAGATGGCGATGTGTGTTCTATTGGTTTGTAGATTTTTACCTGTAAATCTAATTGGTTGTGCTTCCTTTGAAAGACTCTCTATGTGGTGAAAGCTTCTTTGTGTACCTCTCTCATCCATGGAATTGGTTGCTAACTTCTTAGGTCAAGGCCTGCTCTCTTCCACGGCCTAATTTGTTATGATACTTACTACACGTTAGAATGAAATTGAAGACAACTTTAGCTGGGTATTTCTTAAGTTCTTGGATTCTGGAATGAATTATATTATAAACATGTTGGGCGGAAGGTTGGCATAGTAATGGTGTGTTACGCCACCTAACTGGATTTAAGATCATAAGATTAGTTGTCTTGCAAAGAGATTATGGTATAAATATAGGGATGTCTCTCAAGGATTTTTATTTTGTTTCCTACTTTTGTTAGTGATAGCATGTTTTCTAAATTCATTGGGGTTATGGTAATACTTCTTATGCTATCTTGCAAATATAGGATGTCCCCTACAAAGAAGTGGTATTAATTCTCATTAATACTATTCTTGTATTTGTTATTTGTTGCTTAAAAAATGTAAGGAACTACCTGATATGGTTAGGCAAGTTTCAAGTGCACATGGGATTAAAAGTTGTCTTTTGATAACTAGGGAAAGGGTTTGGATTGTTTGACGCAACATTATTTCTTTTTGATGGAAAAAAATCTGGAAAACTTTGTTCATAGGCATATGAAGAAAGCTTGTGACATTTTGTCCTTTGGCGCAGGTGAGAATGTTCTATGCGTAGTATGGCTTATTGGAATGATGCTTGCAAGCGTATTCATCCTTCATGTTTGAAAACGAGGGAGCTATTCTTGGAAGACATGGCTCAGAGACTTGGTTTCTACCTTTGATGATGAATGAAGTTGGTTGCGATAGAGATTTGATCTGTAATTTTGTGTTTTCGGAGATTAGTTTTGTTTTGGGTGTATATCTTTTTCTATAACAAGTCTTGTATTGGGAAGATAGAAGTCAAGACCTTAATCTTTGCTTTTGATTAAAGTGATTGGAATTTCCGAGCTGAGTTTTGCCCTTCTAACAACATAGTTTTCTTGTACCATTAATAAATTTCTAATGACAAATTAAACAAAATTAAAAAACATAGCAAAAATTCAAATTCGATGTATTATAATGAGCACGCAATTCGTGCAACGCACGAATAGTGACACTAGTACATATAAAAGGAAAAAGGGGGCAAGCCATATGTGTGGATTTTTGATATACGGTGATTGAAAAAGAAAATAAAAGGAGACACATGGGCAGTAGCCAAAACGATTATTGAAGAGTTACAAGTTGACTTCGGACATTGGGAATTCTGATTCAATGGTGGGATTGTTGAAGCAACAATAAAAATCCCAGAGGCGTCCACAATTTTATCTCAACAAATTTAGAGTTGTTCTTCGGTGGATTTCCGGAGGATTGTGGAGGGCTTGTGGACTCAAGGCCGTTGGCGATCAAGATCACTGGGTGCGGTGTACGTGTGACTCGGTAGGTGGTACTTAGAACGTTGTGAGGATTTACTTCGTTTGGATAGGTATATCTGTAACTCTGCACGATGATTATAGTGATTTGATTCCTTCCCGTGGTTTTTACCCATTCTGGGGTTTTCCACGTATATCTCTGCGTTTTATGATTGATTGATTGCGTAGTTTTTGCTGATAATTTTACGTAGTGATTCGCGTTCATACTGTTAGGGTTTTTTTAAGGATTATAGGGAACCCTGATAATTCAATTGGTATCAGAGCGGGCTACTCCTTCCGTTAGGATTTATTTTTCCTAGAGCAGATCCATCATGAGTAACATGAATCACACGTCTAGAAAATTTTCTATACTTGATAATAATAATTTTAGTAAAGTTGAGACTAATCAATCTTATGATTCGGATAGTGATGATACATATGATATAAAAGCTATGAGTTTGGATTTGAAAAAATTTAAACCTTCTTTGAAGAAAAATAATAATTTAGAATTAGCCACCAAATTAAAACAATGTGAGAAAGAGAGAACCGATGCATTACATGAACTTGACTTGCTTAAACACGAAAATATGAATCTTGAAAATGATATGCATAAAACATAATTCGTACGCTCATTTGACATTCTCATGGGTATGTTAAAGATATTCCTACTTGTCATAATTGTGGAGTGATTGGTCACATAAGACCATATTGCAAGAAACTATATTTACCTAATAAAATAAATTTTTTTAAAGATGCCCATTTTATACCCACGTGTCATTTTTGTGGGATGAAAGGTCACATTCGGCCAAATTGTTTTAAACTCCATGCGTACCCTACTGCTCCACCTCAATACTATGCTGATAACCATGGGAGTAAAACTCAAACACCTAAATGTAAAGTGGCACCACAACCTAAGGATAAGAATATGACTTCTAGACCTATGCCTAAATTTCTTAGAAAGGTTGAGGAGGTCAAGACTAGATGTGTTTGGGTAAAGAGGTCGAACTTGATACCCTGTACGAATTTGCCTACTAACCCTCTAGATGACACTGGATTGTCCCGAGGGGTTGATCTTGCCTTTTGAGGCTAGGTCGTGGTTCCTTAACTTAGGTTTAATTGTTCTCACATATCTAATTACCTAGAGTTAAGGAGTTTCATTTTTTTTTTTGTAATGTTTATTGAGTTATTTAAAAAAAAAATTGGGTGTTGTGTGGAATGAGCATGATAGTGTTTGATGTGTAGTTGAATATCATTGGATTTTATTAACATGTTCATCCATAGTTTTATTGCACTTCTTTCATGGTATTCTCACTACAAGTATGTTCGAATGTTAATACAATCATGAGTATTTGACATTCTGTACACTTATCCATGGCTTTTGGTCTGTTTCTCGGTTATGGACCACAATTCTCATATGCTTAGTTATATCCTGTGTCTTTCCAGAACTGTGACCACCTTTGTTTGGTTTCTGTTGATAGAGCCCTCGTTTATTAAAAAAAAAAAAGGAAAAGAAAATATATATCTTGGATTTTGCTTATCCGGGTGTTCATTGAGTAACCGGACAATTGGGGTGAGGTATTCTCCCTCTGAGTGTTCGCGTCAAAAATTGGATAGACCTTGTAAAGGCACCCGTGTTGGACCATTTGCTTAGTAACCGGACATTGGATATAAGGTATTCTTACTCTCAATATTCGTGTCAAACAGCGGTGGGGTAAAAGTAAAAATACGGTTATGAATTTTCATTGATTACTTCTAAACAACTGCATGTTGTTGAGGGGGAGCTTGTGATTAATAATTTGTGACTTGTATGTCGAACCTAGAGAGGTGTATCTTAATGAGGGGGAGTCACTAGATAAACCTAAGCACTTGAGCATCTTGGCCCTATTTTGAGTTGCAGAATTTTTTGTCATGGATGCACACACACACTTTCCTCACATGTCGATGATCATGGTGTGTTGCGTTCTTTCTACCTTGCATGGTGTTATATCATTAAGCGGTGCCTTAAAATTTGGATGTCTTTTTCATCTCATCTAATGATATAAAACTTGCGATAAAACTATCTCATGCTCGTATCTTCACATTTCTCATTCTCTTTTAGCATTTTGTGGTGGCAAGCTTTCTATGGTTGGATCTCGTGGCCTGGATGGTTGAGGCTTGGACGAAGATGGGCTAGACCTGCGCACGAAGCAACCGCGTTAGTGCCCAAACCCGGAGCGTGGTGTCCGGGGCAGGCACTCCGACGCTCTAGTCAGTAAACAGGAGAGGAGATATCAAGGTATAGTTTAGGGTTTGAGAAAGTGTTCTGAACCTACCTTATTCTGGAGGTGAATACCTCCTTTTATAGCCAAAGGGAATGCAGAATCCAATTCCCATTAGGATACTTATTTGTATGATGAGCCCGCCTATCTCGGATCCAGATAGACATCTCAATCCTGAACCTATCCAACCTCCTATATTCTGCTCCTGAATATAAGGGAGGGGATAAGACGCGAGGTTCCCTCCTCCTGTCCAACTCTTCCTAACTTCCTCTTCATGTTAGGGGACAGGAGGCTCGGCGCGTACAGGTTCCGCCGGACCGGTGGTACGGCGATGATCACTTCAACAGAGGCAAACACAACCCGTTCGGCGGGGAACCGCCGAACTAGATCGGATCGATTAATACATACGCCGAACCAGACCGTTCCCTTCCATGGATCGACACTTCGGTTATCTTTAACCAGGCCCGGCCGGACTCGGATCGGCTACCGACCTAGACCGCCGACCCATGGGTAGTAGATTCACTGGTCCGGCTAATTGGTGCAACGTGGCCACCGTCCTGGTCCCTCCGCCGGACCACGCCCTCCACACATTTAGTTTATTTTTATTTTATTGGTTTTCCATGTCTGCTAGTTCTTTGCTGCTATTGAATTTAGTCATCATGCTATTTATTCTATTGAATTTAGTGTTACCAATGTTCGCCCTTTGTCATTCCATGTCAAAAAGGGGGAGAATGATGAAAGGGGGAGTAGGTTGCTTATTGTTCTAATGTGTTTGGATGCTGAGTTTTGTTTGCAGTTTCTCCACAACTCGATCTCAGTTCGTTAGATTTTCATTGTAGTGTGTTTTGTCATGGAAGTGCCAAAGGGGGAGATTGTAAGGACCAAATTCCGTAGTCTTTGTGTATTGGCAATTCCGTTTGACAAAACACATAATTTTTATTGAGTTGTAACTTTATCATTTCTAATAGGCTAGTGAGTCTGTATAGGATTAAAGTGGAAGGAATCTTTACTGTTAGGGTTTTTTTTACAGATTATTAGGGAACCCTGATAATTCAGTAGTCTAATCCCAAGGCTAAATCCGGTTAACAAACGGGGCCACAATGAATTCAATCCTGCTTGAATCTTTTTTTCCTTGAGTGTACAATTTTAAAAATGAAAAAGTATGACAAAAAAGGGAGACACCAAAGTGGTGCTCTCCCATTATATATTAGAATAGATAATATAATAATTTTGATTTTGGCACTCCAAAAAATATTGTTGGCGTTCCAAAAATGGAGTGCCAAAATCGTTTAACAATAGTAGTAGTAATAAACGTTTAACGAACTCTAATTGGAAACGACATAGAATCAATAAAAAGAGCAATTAAATTGTATTTTTCTAAACGGATCAGAAACCACATGACATACACACTCCATCCAATAACGATATATCACTACATTTACCTTGATCGATTTGGCGATGAAGAGGATGGTGTAACTGTTGGTCCGGCTTAGGCTATCGATTTTCACGAACACCAGCTTCTGAGCCCCGGTTTCACGGCGCTTTGCTGGCCCTCGGTGGTCTCTTAATTTTCAAAATTTTGGCAGAAAAATACATGACAGAAAGGGAGGGGGTGCTGCGGTGGTTGGTCTGTGAAAGAGAGAGGGAGGAGTGAAATACATGACAGGGGAGAGAGAGGGGTGGGGTGTCGGGAGCGGTTGAGAGAGAGAGAGAGAGAGATGTGGGGGTGTGGGGGAGTGGCGGTTGAGGAGAGAGAGAGGCCGGAAGGTAGCGTGAGGGGGAGAAGGTAGCGTGGATGAGAAGGGTTTTTTTTTTTTTTTTAAGAAAAAACAGGAAGTGAAGGAGTAATAACTGTTAGGTGGTTTTTTTTTTTGTGTTTAAATGTCAACTATATCCTTACAGTTACAGTACTTTTGTATTGGTTTTTTTTTTAAGAGGGCACTTATGGAAAAGGAAAATACATGACTCAAAAGGGGAGACACCAAGGGTGCTCTCCCTTTATATATTAGAATAGATTCTCTCCCTCCAATCCTCGGTGTAACCTGTCGTCGCTGGGAGGCTTCCTGACATAGAAAAAGATTTTGAAAGATTTTATTCTTATTTTTATGATTTCAGAATTATAAAAATAAGAATATAAAATCTTATTTACAATTAGAATTTTTTTTTTTGAAATTATATTATTAGAAAATCTTATTTGTACTGCCTATTTTGCACATTTTAATTTCCTTGTTTTAACAGGATTTAGGATTTCTTTTAGAAATTATATTTCCTTTCCTTTTAGGATTTTATAAGTTGTTTATTTTATTTTATTTTCTTCTTTATAATTTCTTGACCGGCAAGAAATTGTCTTATCTAGATTCCTACCTAAGATAGGATTCCTCTACTAGTATAAATAAGAGTTGTAACCTATTCAATTATTCAACTTTTACATCAATTATATTCAGAGTTTCTCTCTCTTTTTCCTTTAAATTAATACTCAACTAATCTCTTTATTAATTGCGCTGCGTAACTTCCACAGCCACCGGCTTCTCGTTCTTGTAAGCCTCCTCTCCTCTCTTCTCTCTCTTTGATATGCACATGAGCTTGCGTGTACATATATTCGGTTACAGAATATATATAATTGCTTCAACTGTTTCTTTTCCGATCTATCCTTTGTTTATTGCTTGTATCTAGGAGTATTCACTGAACTACGTGTACCGCTTGAATTTTCGTTGGTTTTGATCGATGGATTCTCTTTTATTTGACAATCCTGTTTTCGATTTGTATAATCATTATGCGTTCTCATGAAGCTTTTCACCTTTTTCCTAATAGATCTGCGCCAGATACTCTTTTCTGTTACCATTCTATGACCCTTGGGCTGCGTGTTTTGATCGGTAATGCCATTTGAATGGAAAGGGAAGATAATATGAACACAGGGTTTGGTTCAAAGATTGGGACTCCATGGCTGTCTATTTGATGGATTGTGGATATTAAATATTTTTTTCGCGTTTGGTAGTATTGTGTCAAATTTTTTGTAGATTATTGATCCTCTCGTCGAGTAAGAATCGGAAAAGTAAACATAATTTTGATTTTTACCAAATACTTTTTATATTTCCCAAAAGCTAGCCCAATGCTTTTATCTTGGGTATTTTAAAAATATTAAAAATTACTCTTTCAGTTCTTTTCGACGAATCAATAATTTACAAAAATTTGGCGCAAAACTATTAACTCGATTTTTATTTTTTATTTTTTTGAATAGGGACAAAATGCCCTAAAATCCCAAAAAGCTAAGGAGTTATTTTTGAAATACCAAATCTCAATTTTAATCCTCGTTGTTTGCTTATGAGTGGTTTCTTTTTCAATAAATCATAAGCTTTTATGCATTTTAGTACTCTCTTTTTTTTTTTGTTGAAACATGGCATCACAGTGTCCACCTGAGGAAAAAGTCTCCCCATAGTACTATATTGTATAGATTGTATTTTTCAAGTATGGATCGATTGTATTTACTTATGCTAAGCTGGATTGCATTTAATTAACCGAATACTCCATCGAAAATTTTAACAGAATACTAATGGGTGGTGGTAAGTGCCAAAATGCAATTGGGTTAAGGAGGTTAAGTGTCTTGATCAGTTCATACATCAAGTGGGTAACTCGTAAACGCATCATAGTTCTAGGGGGTTTAAAAGTAATTTACCCATTGATGAATTAGCATAAGATGGGGAAGGGTAACGTGAAGAAATCATTATGTTCGACAGCATTGATCAATCTTTGTTCACGTACGTTTATCCAATTCCACTACTCATCCAGTCGTCTTCATGTTCATTTTTCTTACGCATTCTTTTTGTTTGTTCATTTTGGTATCAGATACGACATGGATGTTACGTATTCCTATAGTTGTCGGCAAGATGATAGCATTATCCTAGAGAAGGAGAAAGGGCAGTATGATGGCTTTTATATTGATCTGCGGATGTGTCATAAACTGAGGAAGCTTGAGGACAACAACGAAGTAAAGCTGGGCACAGTGCGTAATGTATTTAATGTGTAACGCAGTGAATTTCTGGCGGGGGATAAACTCAGGTATCTCATGTATACCTGGTTACCTTTTGGATATGTACCAGATGACAGTGTTAAGGACTCAATAGTAGACGAGGTGCACAGATTTGGGCGTTCAATGCTGGACTTAGGCTTGAAGCCATTGCCCCTTCTTGTGGATGTTGGGATTAGCATGTCGCAGTTACCTGGTGAGAGTGAAGATGAGGGGATTGCCAGGGCTATGACGGAAATGGATGTTTTTGACTGGGTGCCTGCCACTAAAGCATCCATTGGAGGATTAGAGGAAGTGGCTTTTGATGGTTTGTGGTCGGTTAAGGAATGTAAGCGGTGCTCAAAGACCCTTGCAGTGGGGAAGCTTGCTTGTATGCCGTGCTCTCATGTATTTCATCGGGAATGCATTTATAGGTGGCTGGCGGTTATCCACATGTGTCCGATTTGCCGCTATACGATGCCCTGCCAATCTAATTGGTAAATTAGTTGATTGTTATTATGTGTGTTTTTTTTTTTTTTTTGGGGGGGGGGGGGGGGGGGGGGAGTGAAGTATTGTTATCGTTGGTTGCTAGTAAGTATTGAATTTGGTGGACTTGCTGAACAACAAGTTTCTATGTGATGTTTCTTTTGGTTTGGTTTGGATTCTAGGTTAAGCCTTTTTCTATAGACTAGTTGCCTTTCCAACGTGCCTTAGATGCTAGGCCAAGCCTTTTTCTATCTAATCTGGAAAAATCTGTCTTTGGAGTATGATAACATTTTTTTTGTTGGAAGAAGATTTCTGGGCACTCAAGTCGTGTTTGAATTGCAGATCGTAACACTATTTTTCACTTGTCCACCTTGAATAGGAGTGTGAACACGATTCACACTATTCAAGATAGTGATAATATATATTTGCCGAGTTGGTGGCGGCAAGAAAGTTCATCGGCTCCTTATGATAATTAGAGTGATCAAAATGCCAGTGATGAATGGTTTCAAGAATTTCGTTCCCTAACTGGAACTCTCTTCGTTGAATCATCAATTGCAAAGGAGCGCTCTGATTTCATTTGTTGAGAATTCTCAAAAGAACTTTAGAGGCTCATTAGCTGCTTTGCTTAGCCTGAAATAGTAGTATCTCCTTTAGGTCTTTGAAACCGTATAGTTATATGTCTCTGTGTCTGTGGTTTTGCTGCTTCGTCCCCTATAGTTCTTCCTGAATTTTGATTGTTTCTGAGTTTTAACAAAGCTTTGTCGATTGAGTTGTTATGATACTCATGAAGAGATTTACGATTGTTCAAGTATTTTGAACTTATATGATGTAGTCATGGGTGATTTTGAGAGCATGTTTCCACGCGCGCAGCTCTGACAAGATGCTTACTTTGCTTTTTTGTACTGTAGTTGGTAAGTCCATCCTTCTTACTTGGATTGTTTGTTTGTTCAATGAAACTCTCAGTTACCAAAAAAAAGAAAGTGCAATCCTTGCATGAACTTTGTGGATCTTGTTATAGCATTATTTTCTGCCTTTTGTTAAGTTATTTTATTGAAACTAGTAGAGGTACACATGCGATGCACATGGAATCTACAAGCGAGGAAAATTAGTTGTAACTCTCAATCTCATACTCCCTCCGTCCCTTTATTACAGTCCAGTATTCCATTTTGGGCTGTCCCTTAATAAGTGTTCATTTTGTAAAGTTAATGGGCAAAAGTTGGTGAATTGTCTATTTTGTCCCTAAAAGTAGATTCCATTTTAAAAAGTTAGTGAGTAAAAGTGTAATGATGATGGGTAAGTAGGGAAAGTGGAGGAAAAAGTTGATGTGAAAGGTATAATGATGATGTCTTTTTAATAAGTTGGAGTTACGAAGCGGGACATTTAAAAAGGGACGGAGGGAGTATCAGATTACAACTAAATCAGGACAATGAATCACCACACAGTAACAAGCATTCGTGGACGGAATAGCCAAACAAATAAAGTAACTATAGGACCAAACACACCTGCACAAAAAAGAGAGCGAATTGTGCGATACTTTTAATGAGTCTCATGTCATGCGTTCACACTTCACAGCACAAAAAACACATCACCTTGCCCGGTCTTAAATTTGAAGCTTCATAATTTCCAAATAGAAGTCAACTTCTATAAGCATCGAAAGGCCAATGTTTCGTGTATTTTGGCGAGAGTCCCAAGGGCATTGGTGAGGAATAAGGATGCCTAAAATGACAGTACATTACGTATAAAAAGTGCATGCAAGTTTTTAAACTTTGTTGGGAAAAGCTTTTAAGATGCCTGTTAAGTGCACCCATGTTATACTTCTATTTGAAATTTCTTATACTTCTCATATGCACATGGAAAAACCAGTAAGAAGGGGCATTGTTTATGATTTCAGGAGAACTAATAAGTTATGCACTAAATACAAAAATATGGACTAACAAGCGAACTCAAAGTTTGATTAATAGGGGGAATGATACCCGTCAAACCAAAGGCTTCCATCTTATGAACATTGTAGGTATAACTTCTTGATATCAGTTTGATTGATGCTCCCTCCACATACCCCTTTCTGAATCGCAAGAAGATTGATCTGCCACTTCACAATAACTGTAGATTCTCCTTTCACAAATGGAACCTCAGAAGGAAGCCGACAGGCATATTCATCATACTCGGACCCAAAAAACTGCCTCAAGAAATACTCCTCATATGGTATCCGTCTCACAAAGAAGGTCCAAACAACAACGGCAAATGCAACTGTTGATATCGGATTGCACATCATTATCTTAGTGCCAATCGACCAAATGAAAAACCCACAATATCCTGGATGACGAACAAAGCTATAGACTCCACTAGTGACTAATTTGTGATGCTCCTCGTGATAAATCTTTAATAAGATGAGTGAAGGCCTGACCAGCCAGCTGTTATAATTGCCATCTTCTGTATGACTTCCCCCATTACAAGCATTGCAAGTCAAATGCTGCTGATCCATCAGTGTTCCATTAACCCAGGGAAGAAGTAAACTTCCAAACAGTACTCTAGGAGTGCAAAAGTCATAGCCAGAATATAACTTTTGGGAAGCAAAAGAGAACTCAGCGTCACATTTGATCTCCCGTGGAAGGAAATTGCCAGAAAGTATTCAGATACATGGAAGAAAATTATTGCCAAGAACAGTTGCAACACCTGTCGACAAGCTTTGTAGCTGAAGATTTCTGTCATTGTTTCCAAATGAAGCAAATCAATCTTTCTTTACAATTGATGTTAGCGAGATCCTTATATTACTTCAAACCTGAAAAGGTAGCAAATCTGGCCAGCTGCACTACGAAAAAGTAGGATTCCAGAGCATGCTGAAGATGCTTCAAGAAAGGCATTTCCTGCAGACTTTCGTCATTTATGAATCAAATTTTGCTAAAGCCTTTGAACCATTGTAGAATCTTATCAACAGGATTGTGGAATACTCGAAAGCATGTAATGTTACATTCATTTTTACAGCCTTGCACAAAAAACATGACTATAATCTTCTTCTAACCTTTGCCATATGAACACCAGACATTAATACAATACTACACAGATAATGCCCACGTCTGGACGAGTGAACGACATGATGGAACATGTCAAATGATACTACACAGATAATGCCCACGTCTGGACGAGTGAACGACATGATGGAACATGTCAAATGAATGCCAGTATAAGATACGGACTTTTTTTTTTTTTTTTGGATAAGTAAATTTCATTAGCAAGGCTCAAAACTCAGACATCTTCAAAGGGGCATGCCCCAGTAAACAGGAGAAGAACACCTCCCAATCGCTAACACAGCACACCGCCTAGGCAAACACTTGAAAACAGAAAGAAAACGTCAAACCCAGAACATGGCAGCAGATCAAACAAGTAAAAAAAACTAAGAGAAAATATAGGTAGGCAATCTCCAACCAACTCCTTATGACTTATTAAGATACTGACCTATGGACACCTTCTCTCATCACATTGGAATATGTCCAATGATAGTGGATATCAGACTCAATTTTCTGTCTTGTTAACTAGATAATTCACCTAATAAACATAATGGTTGTTTCTGCCATCCTTACAATACCTAGCTTTGTGCCCTTGCATTTTTCCTCAAACCCCACTTCCGATCCAGAGCTTCAATTGCATGGTTTAACCCTAACATCGGTTGTTGGGTTGCAATGTCAACCTTCCATGAGTTGCCATTACAGAGATTCAAGAGCAGTACAGGAATTTTGGCTCTCGTGCTTAAACAGAGCTACATAGTACATATATAAGTGTGCCAACAGCATTTTAACTCTGACAAGAATTCCATCGCAAACTGATGTGGGATGTTGGTTATAAGAATAGAAAACCCTCAAATTACATGCGAATCTCAAAATTCTATGCGAATAAAACACCAGGAAATTTTGGTAATTAAAAAAGTACACAGTATTCTGGGTCACAGAGATTAGTTTTCAATTTCTTCGGCAAATAAATCTTTAAGGACCCATTGGCTAAGAGCAAGAGTAAGAGTTGTTGCTTTCTGTCGATAAGAGCAAGAGTTGCGAAGAAGAGCTACAATTGGCTATGTTTGACTCGCAAGTATGGAATTGGTAAGCTGAGAGTAATCGAAATCCCCACGGATATCAGTATTTCTTGGTTGGTTACATTGAAAACAAGAAGGGAAAAATATATATTGGAAGCATGTGGGAAATTTTCAGCTCTAAATACCATTGCCTACTTCAGTTCATGATTCATTACTCTCTTCCGATATTGACCATTTTTTGGAGGTAAAAAAGAAACATAAAAACAGGAATAAGAACCAGTTTGACGCCCACTAACAGCAAAATCATTTAAGTCACCCTCCCAGCAAGATAAAGCTTATGCGCAATAACTGTCGAACGGGGTCCACTTTTCGGTGCGGCCACACGTCCTAAGTTGCCTGCACCATTCACCAAGTGATCCCTAGATTGCAGCAGGAACTCGAGAGAGAAGATTGCCATCGGTTCTGATGGAAAAACAATCCGGACTGAAGGTAGCAAAATTCATTTGAGAAGAGCATGTGGGAAAAAATTGGAAGAAGGAAGGAACAATAGCTACAACCCCACAACCAACATCTCTCAGTATTCATCGCCAAACAACATGAGATTGACAATACTGTTAAAACATCCAACTCAAAACCAACTAGCAATGAGTGGAGAGGCCGTCCGTGCTATTATACTAACTTTGGAGGTCATAATTAACCAATGTTGGACAAGCTCTAACAAAAATTAAACCCAAAAAAATGAACAAACTGCTTCGTAAAACCAAGAAGTTGCAATGGGGCCACTCAAATGTTAATCTTCAGATGTTCGCACGGTGAAATCTAGGATCAATTTACAATACCAACAGATGAAGGCTGTTCCACAGAAATTCAAACCCAATCACTCAAATAAAACCAAAATGCCAAACCAATGCCCACAATCTAATCAAACGCAAAACGCCATTTATTTAACGCATGCAACCGTCATATTGAACCAATTTTGGGTTTTGACACCAACCCTGAGTCTATTTTATGAGACAAAGCACATCCATTTCAAATAAAGATAAATGAACAAAGAAATTATAGACACCTGCTAATTAACCTCAATATATTTGTGAAGATTCAGTTGGGGGTCCTCAAATTAGCATCACCCACAGTTCTCCAGATCTGCCTTTGCGGAAGAGAACACCATTCAAGCATGAATTCAAAGCAAATAGAAGGCTCCAATCAGCTATCGTTTTACACGAGCACACACCAATTAATGACTACCTAGCACCCGAGACTTGCTGCGATGACATGTAGGAAAACAGCACCAACCCATTCTGCACATTGTGCGCTTCGATTCTTGGTACCTCCGTCTTTCTCTGGCCAAAAAACGGCAAAAAACTGAGGGACTCAACCCACGGCACACCCACTTGATATCCACCTTCCAACATGCCAACAACATTCCAACATGCCAACAACATTAGCCATGCTCAGCCTCAGCGCTGGGTCTTGGTGCACACAACATAAAGCCACGTGAACGAGTTTTTCAACCTCCTCCTCGCTTGTGACCTGTCGCTCAAGTCTATGGTCCACAAGCTCCAAGTACCGCCTTTGCTTGTGCATTTCCAAAGCAAACAGCGGGAAGAAAGTGGAATGCTCCAACCCTGACGGAGATGATGATTGGTCATTTTCTGTATTCCAGTTATGTATTTGCAGTGACCAGTTCTTTATTCCCCTAACTATTTCTAGTAACACCATTCCATAACTATATACATCCGACTTATCGGTTATTGGAGAGTTGCTCAACCAATCTGGTGCTAAATAGCCTCGGGTTCCTTTCATGGTTGTAAAATTGCTCACGGCTAAGCAGCTTTGAAATCCCAAAATCTGATATTTTCACTTGTAGATTATCATCAAGCAGAATGCTTTCTAGCTTCACATCACAATGGATGATCTTCTGCTCACAAGAACTATGCAAGTACGCAAGACCCCGTACTTCGAAAAAAACGGAGCCATAGAGTCGATAATTTTTGAGTCATTTCTGACCCTTCAACCTTGACGCAGGCAGGCAGGAGAGAGAGAGAGAGAGAGAATATCTCACTTGTGTACACTCTTTAACTGAGAGATCTTTACAGAAAAACTTGAGGAGGGAGAGGGAGAGAGAGAGCGCGCTATAAATCATTTGGTTGGTCCTTTGCAGAACTCGAGCAGAATCACCGGTCGAACGGTTTCTTCAGAAATCCTGAGAAATTTGCTGGAGCAAAATTGAGACCGATCGAGCAATTTCTGCTGGCTTGAACTTTCGATTGAGATGAAGAGACTCCAAACTGTTCCCAGCTTGAGTTAATTCAGCAGAAATACTTAACAAGACTGCGAACATACCTTTGAACTTTCCGAAACCCAAAAACCAAGATCCATGAGTAATCAGAAACTCTCAATCTCATATCAGATTACAACTAAATCAGGACAATGAATCACCACACAGTAACAAGCATTCGTCGATGGAATAGCCAAACACATAAAGTAATTGTAGGACCAAATACACCCACACAGAAAGAGAGCGAATGGTGCAATGTTTCTAAGGAGTCTCATGTCACGCGTTCACACTTCACAGCACAAAAACACATCACCTTGCCCGGTCTTAAATTTGAAGCTTCATAATTTCCAATTAGAAAACTTCTATTAACATTGAAACGCCTATGTTTCGTGTATTTTAGCGAGAGTCCCAAGGGCATTAGTGAGGATGCTTAAAATGACAGTACATTATGTATAAAAAGTGCATGCAAGTATTGACTGTAGAAGCATTTTAAACTTTGTTGGCAAAAGCTTTTAAGATGCCTGTTGAGTGCACCCATGTTCCATTACAAGCTCTACTCCACATATCAAGGCACACAAAGCAGTACTCAAAAAGTAACTGTGATTCTATGCCAAAGACTTACACATCTCATCCGGCAGCTTTAATGCTTTAATTTCCTGCTCAAAAACATCTGGAGAAGAGTCGAGCTCTAGCACTTGCAGTGTTTATAGAGTTCCAGGAAAAAACAGTAAGAAGGGGCATTGTGCACATGGAAAAACCAGTAAGAAGGGGGCATTGTGCATGATTTCATGTGAACTAATAAGTTACACACTAAATACAAATTAAAATACTGACTAACAAGAGAACTCAAAGTTTCATATATTGGGGGAGTGATACCATCAAACCAAAGGCTTCCATCTTATGAACATTTTAGCTATAACTTCTTGATATCAGTTTGATTGATGCTCCCTCCACGTACCCCTTTCTGAATCGCAAGAAGATTGATCTCCCACTTCACAATAACTGTAGATTCTCATTTCACAAATGGAACACCAGAAGGAACCCGAGGGGCATATTCATCATACTCGGACCCAAAAAACTGCCTCAAGAAATACTCCTCATATGGTATCCGTTTTGCAAAGAAGCTCCAAACAACTACGGCAAATGTAACTGTTGATATCGGATTGCACATCATTATCTGAGTGCCAATCGACCAAATGAAAAACCCACAATATCCTGGATGACGAACAAAGCTATAGACTCCACTAGTGACTAATTTGTGATGCTCCTCGTGATAAATCTTAATAAGATGAGTGAAGGCCTGACCAGCTGTTATAATCGCCATCTTCCGTATGACTTCCCCCATTACAAGTATTGCAAGTCCAATGTTGCTGATCCACCAGTGTTCCTTTAACCCAGGGAAGAAGTAAACTTCCAAACAGTACTCCAGGAGTGCAAAAGTCATAGCCAGAATATAAGTTTTGGAAAGCAAAAGAGACCTCAGCGTCACATTTGATCTCCCATGGAAGAAAATTGCCAGAAAGTATTCAGATACATGGAAGAAAATTATTGCCAAGAACAGTTGCAACACCTGTCGGCAAGCTGTGTAGCTGAAGATTTCTGTCATTGTTTCCAAATGGAGCAAATCAATCTTTCTTCACAATTGATGTTAGCGAGATCCTTATATTACTTCAAACCTGAAAAGATAGCAGATCTGGACAACTGCACTACGAAAAAGTAGGATTCCACAGCATGCTGAAGATGCTTCAAGAAAGACATTTCCTGCAGAGTTGTGTCGTTCATGAATCAAATTTTGCTAAAGCCTTTGAACTATTCTAGCAACTTATCAACAGGATTGTGGAATTTTCGAAAGCATGTAACTTTACATGCATTCTTACAGCCTTGCACAAAAAACATGACTAAAATCTTCTTCTAATCCATGCCACATGCACACTGGACATAAATTCAAATACAACATGAAATATGCCCATGATTGGACAGGTGAACGACACGAAGGAATACGTCGAATGAATGCGGGTACACGATACAGACATCTCTTGTGGAATTGGAATGTGTCCCACGATAGTGGGTATCAGACACAGATACCCACTTAGAATTCTTAACTCTTCACCAAAAAGAATTTTCTGACATGTTAACTAGACGAAATCATACACATATTCATGTAAACAACATACTTGTTTTTTACCATCTTTACGAGACCTAGCTTTGTGCCCTTGCATTTTGCCTTGTACCAACATGCGTCCCTTCTTTCTTTTCTGATAACTCAGGAGTCCTCGTGAGCTTACGCACACCCCGACTAATCCTAAGACCAATCCCACCTCTCACTTGTGAGGGTTCTGACTAAAGCCAGCGCAAATATGATTTAACCCTAACAATTGGTAAGGGATTTACTAAGTCTGATCAAGCCTAATTCGCCCATTTAAATGTCAATTTTTTAGAGGTCATAAGGTGAGACCCAGGATCAATTTATAATCCCAGCAGAAGAAGTCCTCCATTCCACTACTTATCACACCTAATTTGTCATATAAACCAAACGCCAAACCCATGCCCAGAATCAAATCAAACGCAAAAAAAAAACCCATCAATTTAACTCAAACAACCATCATATCCACCCGATTCTTGATTCTGACACCAACCCATTTTCTATTTTAAAAAACTAAGCAAACCTATTTCTTTTTTTGTTTTGGAACATCGAAAATGAGACAAATCCGTTTCAAACAAAGCTAAATGAACAAAGAAACAACAGAGACCCACTGACCTCAATATTTTGTGAAGATTCTCGTATACCTCATACGCCGAAGCACGAAATTAGCATCACCTACAGTTCTCCTGATCTGCCGTTGCTTTCTTACACTCACAGGTTACGAACAGAGAGAGGGCAATGGAACTATGGAAGGATGCAACTGACGGAACTTCTATTTGCATTTTCTGAAATACATATGTAGGAAAACAGATTATTTTTTTGTCAATTACTAATATGCCCTTGCTACAGGTGCCAAAAATGAACAAGAACCCTAAACATCTGTTAATCTTACCCTCTGTTCGGAACATAGGAAAAAGAAAGGAAAAAATTTCCCTCCTATTATTTGGTTGAAAGAGAATAAGTGAAGAAAATAAAGATTTCAGGTTCAGTGAATAATAAATTTTATCTCCTATTTTCTTTTCATTTTCCATCTCTTTTATTTTCTTTTTCTCTCTATAAATTCCAAACAGAGTTAATTTGTAATTACACCCGCCAAAGAACCAGGCCGGCCCTAGACAGTATGGGCCCTGGGCGAACTCTGGGTACGGGCCCCTAAAATATTGCATTCTAAATTTATATTTTAGCTCATTCCAAAATACTTAATACAGTACATAAAAACTTAGGTTAGCGCTAATGCCACGAGTAAATTCTTTAGTGCCATGACAAATGGACTGGATTGGCTATTATGCCCTTGATAGAGAAAGAGGAGGCACGAGTCTTGCTCCTTTTCGTTTTCCTCTTCCAATTTGTCCTCTAATTTTACAGAGCAAAACCCAATCGACCAAACACAAATATTCTCTCTCTCTCTCTCAATTCTTCATAACCCATACAGAAATCTCTATCTGAACCAAAAATCTATACATGCATATAGATATTAGAAGAACCAACTAATTCCGGTTAATTAAGACGTAATCGGAAACAACTGATTTTAGAGAGAGACCCTTTTTTCCATTTCTTTCATTCTCCACTTATGCATTTCTCTCACTATAAAGCCCTTCGATTCTATCCCCAATTGGGCACTCAAAAATTCTAACAGCAGAGACAATTTGCAGAGACCCACGCAGAGACAAACGCGTTTGTCCATAAATTTTTGAATATTATTTTATGGGGCCCTGTAAAAAATCAGCTCCTACGGATAGCGATAAGTATTACTTTTGAATTTGTAGGGGAGAAAGAAGAGCACATGAGAGAGAGAGAGAGAGAGAGAGAGAGAGAGAGATGGGTTTTGCAGCTTTTGCTTATAATAAAAAAAAAGGATCGGTTATGCAGAGAGATAGAGAGAGGCAAGGTTAAAATGGTAAGACCACAGGAAGTTGTCGTGGCGCTAAAGTAAAGTATCGTGGCATTAGGCGTGTCCAAAACTTAAACTTAAACTAAAAGAAAAATAAAGGTGCAGAAACCAAATTTAAAACGAAATTTTGACAAACATTACTTCTTTTTACTCAATATTTCAAGTAGTAATATTTGTAACACTGTGCTTTGGTAGAACCATCTCTTATAGGCTCATGCTTTCGGGTTATTATGCGTAGATCTTTAATGATATCAAGCAAAAAAAATTTAAAAAAAAATCACAACATTGAAAGCAAAAGAAGCAAGCAGCGAGCCTCAAACGTGTAACCCCAGAATTATAACAAATGCTTATCGATGACTCTGATCCATTACCACATTATGTTGTTTATATTATGACGCATTTACTATTTGTTGACTAGGGCTTGTTCATTTTGAGACTTTAAAACCCATGCGCACAGTGCTCAATTTACATTTTTTTTATTTATCTCTCTCCACTCAAACTCCTTCAAAATCTAAAACAAACAAGCTAATGATTTGGGATTGGGGCCCTAAGCGGTGAACTAATTAAGCATGTATTTGCAAGGTATATTAACCTCAGCTATGTTAAAGGAAAGGAAAGAAGGCTTATCTTGCTCAGATAGCACAGACTGCACAGTCATTGAAGGTTACGTGGGATTGGATTCGCAAATAAGTATTTTGGATGTGAAACGACAGATAACGTCCAGGGTTGTCAAAGCAGACGAGATACTTCTCAAGAGTACAAGTGTAGAGTAGATGTGAGCTTCTTGAAGAACTTTGAAGGTAGTCAAGAGCGTAGTGAAAAATTGTCAAGACTTATTAGAGACCCTCGGTTATTGTGCATACTGGACTATCAATGAAGGAAATATGCACAGAAATTGAATTGGGTTTCTAGGCCTGTCCTCTTTAATGCCATTTAGCTTTGATTTGTGGGCATGGTTCCGCAGCAAAATAGGTATAGGGGGTCCACTGTTTCGGTGGTATTTTGAGAGCAGCCACTTTGTGCATATTGCCAAATGTTAGATCTGTCTTCAATCTTCCCCCGCCCATACCCCCAATGATTAGGGATTACATGAGTTCTGTTGTTGTTATTGTATTAAAGACCCTCAGTCGTGCATTCAATTCAAATAATTATTGGAGCATCGGAAGTTATGGCTTTGTTCGTTTCGTAACTTAACTTTGTTTTAGTTTTTTTTCTAATCATTATTTTATTTCTCTCTCCAATTATTACTCTATTTCTTCAATTATTACTTTCATTTCTCTTTTTATCTCTCTCTACTCATTACCCATCTCTCCAATCATTATCCTATTTCTCTCTGCACCCACTACCAAAACTAAAATACCCAAAACTAGTAAACCAACAAGGCCTGAAAAGTTTGAGTCTTCAGATATAGAAGATGACCCCAAAGATAATGGGATGTCAAAAAAGTCATGAAAACTACAACAGAAAGATGGATTTCCCAATTATAAGCAAAACAATGGGGCTCACAATCTCAAATTTAAACTGAGAGGAACTATTATTACACATACACAAGGTCCCATGACTCCCATGTACATTTACCACACAACGATAGTGCAACTCGCACCATATTTTCGCCCGACTACGCACCTGTAATCCATCTCCTATCTCCACGTTCTCATATAATACTATCGTGTGAAATCTAATTTAAACATAGTGATAGTAACTAGATGGTGTTCTGGCAAAGTAAATTGCGTCGGCTTCATAAATTGTGGCAATTTAATGGCTATTGAAAGATATTGTAGTGAGTTTAGTGTTTCTACTTAGAGTTTTGTTTAGTGCTGCCCAGAGGACGATTTTGGGCAATTTGATTCAGTTTTGAAATCGAACCACTCGCTGTGGTTTGCAATTTTTTCCATATGTACCCGTCCGTGAGTATTGTCCAATTCAGTCGGTTTGGTTGCGGTTTGATCAGTTCATATAGGAGTAAAAAGTTGCCCAAACCGAACCGAACTCGATCTGCCAAAATTCACGTATTTGGATCTTTATCCATCCAAACTCGATCCTCGGGTGGCTTCACGCACGGTTTGGTTTGGGTGGTTCGATTGACCCGCTGGGCACCCCTTGTTTTGTTGATAGACAGATGTGGGGTCGGATGTGGTGGTGATCACATTCACACAAACCTCAAGGAGGTCCAATGCAATTTACCCAACAAAATAACAGCCAAGGCCAATGTAAATTCACGCTGGGAAAACCATCAAGTGCGAGCACCATCTTCTTTCTTGTATTCCCATTCCAAACAAACACACGGTTGGCTAAACACAGAAAATTCCTCCCTCCCACCTTTTCCTCTTTCCTCCCTCCACCGCTAATACTTCTTTTCTTCTTTTAGAGAGAGAAATTGTATGTGAGTAACGCCCACATACACATATCAGGGAGAAGGAGAGAAGCGGGTATTCTTCGTTTCCTTTCCTAAATTTTGTTGCTTCATCTCCTTATACCTATCTTGTTGCTTATCTATTTGATCGTATGCTTCTTATGATTTTTCATGGGCTTTCAGGACTCAGCACCTCGATTCTTTGTTTATTTTGCTTGTTATTTAGGTTTAAAAAAAATATTTTGCTTGTACAGATGTTTAGGGCGTCTTTTTGTTTCTGGGTTTTCCTCATTTGATCGTCATGAAAACCAAATGGGTAATTTCTTTTTTGTCTCGAATTGTTGAATCCTTGAAATTTTTGAGTCATGGGTCCCTTACTTTTTCTGTGAATTTTCTTTTGTTTTTAACTGTTGATTTGATAAAAATGATTTGGAATGTTATCTTGATTGTTTTCCTTGCTGCACTAAGTTTGTTTCTTTATTTTTTTCCCCCTTTTTTCTGGGGCAAAGATTGCTTTTGAAATTACAATGAAATTACAGTTACAAGCATGTATATGTACACACTACATGCTATGCAAACTATAAATACACTCATCAGCTATATGTGTATAGGCATTTGGCCTACACTGTTGAATGCAGCGATGAGTGTACAGGCATTAACCTTATCAATCGTCATATAGCATATTAAGTGATTGTGATATTTGTTGTCTCCCTGTAACAGCAATTCTGGCTACTTGCTTTCTGCAAGTTAACGTGTATGGCAGTCATTTCTTTTGAAGGTTGATTTGTTTGCGTATGGGCTTTAAGGGCCCGTTTGTTTGACCAGATATGAGCGTCGGATTGAACTATATATATCCAAGGTGACCACATATCCGGTATTTGCTTAGATTTTTTTGGTCCTGATTAAACATCCATCAAATATATTATCCTGCCAAGTGTGGGATATACAGTACCATGGACCGGTGGGAGAAGATATCTTATGAGATTATATATGCCTTTACTTTAGTCCTGTCAAACAAATGGGGCCTAAGTGTCGTGATTCTGATGTTATTGGTTGAAGCACCTTGATATGGCAAGTGGTACATATCAGTTAGACCAGTGGGTCTTACCAGCCAATAGAAAGGCCTTCATCAAATTTACTTCTTTTTTTGTGTTGGTTGTGCCCCATTCACAAGCATGATACTTTAAATTGGTTTCTAAAGTGCGTTCTTTAGATGAAAAGACAATCATAATAGAAACTTTTTCTTTTTCAGTCTTCTGATGTGTTCATTAGTTTAGTACATGGTTCTGATTGTATAACGGAATTGTGTGGATAGCTGGGATATTTTTCTGCTCTGATTGAATCCTACCTATATGACTAGTTTTGCAGGCAGCAGGCACACACGCATCCTCCTGGCTATTTTGTACTTCTTCAGAATACCAGTGCAGAGGAGGATTTTATCTTTGAGAAAGAAAGCAAGGATGCGTAGGTGGTTGTGTTGTACTTCTAGAGTGGAAGAGTCCTACCCTTCACCTGATCATGAGTCTTTCAGAAACCCAAGGAAGCAAGCAGATGGTATGTAAGCATGATTGTGGTTCTTATTTAATGCTGTGAATTAATTGTGGTTATTGTTACCTGTGATTAATTTTTAATATATTTGTTGACTTATTGATGATTCTTGATGCGGCTAAGAATGATGGTTCTCTCCTTTGTTAACGCGATTATGTTGCCAAGTAGTTGTTGGATGTACATGATAGTTGACAAGAAATCGGTTCTACAATTTATTGGAACATGGTCTCTTCATGTCATGTATGTTCATGGATCTTGAGGAGATTTCTGAATTTATGCTCAACCACTAGTAACCAATTACCTATATTAGATGCAGTTGGGATATGGATTTAACTGGCAACCCTATTACTGGAAGGCAACTGTGTTAACTATGAGCTCAACTCTTTGAATAAATAGTAGGCTTATTATTATGCCCAAAAGTATAATTTTTGGTCTCAAGTTTTCTGTCAAAAGTGGATTTCACTGGCACATTTTCCTTTAATGCATTTCATTTTCCCTAGGATGGTTTTATTTTGTCTTCTGTCAGGTTTTTGTGTAAGTATTGAAAGCTCAACCTTCTAGTCTGCTAGTAATGGAGTTGTTAACTTTCATATGGATGTAAATTTCAACAAAAAAAAAAAATGATGATTTTTATCACGCTAGGTTTTGTTCTCCAAGTAAATTTCTGGTGTTGTTTTTTGTTATCTGTGAATCTGTTAGTCTCGTAGTAAATATGTGGCATTGACCGTTCATTGTTTTTGAACTAATTCTACTCCAAAGATGAAGGTATTGTAGGGAAGTACAAATTAGCTTCCTTTTGTTTATTAGTGACGATGAATGCATTTACAGTAAGTTTCATATTGGCTTGCTACCTTCTAAGAGGGAATTCTTCCTATCTGCCCTCAGTTTTTTTTTGCTTTCCCTTATTGTTTGTTTTTTTGACCTCTTCTTATGGTATCTATTTTAGGTTATCAGAAAGGGTCAAAGGCATCGGCCCCTGTGAAACCTGAAGTTCAAAAAGAAGTACCACCTATTGAAGTGCCAGCGCTGTCCTTAGCTGAGCTGAAAGAAAAAACTGATAATTTTGGGTCGAAGTCCTTGATTGGTGAAGGATCCTACGGAAGAGTATACTATGCCAGCTTAAGTGATGGAAAAGCTGTGGCAATTAAAAAGCTTGATGTTGCAGCTGAACCTGAGTCAAATGTTGAGTTTTTGACTCAGGTGTGTCCAAAATATTTATGACACAAAGATATCAGTTTAATTTTCTTGGTTTGTTGCTTAAACATGAGATTCCTGATTTTTAGTAAGTGCAATCATTCATATACTAAAACTTTTACTTTTCAATTTAGGTTTCCATGGTTTCAAAACTGAAACATGAAAATCTGGTTGAGTTGCTGGGTTACTGTGTTGAAGGCAATGTTCGTGTTCTAGAATACGAGTTTGCAACCATGGGTTCTCTACACGATGTTTTGCATGGTATGCAGAAAGAATGCTTCTTTCCGTCACTGAATTAGTCTTCAATTTGAATTTAACATAAATTGGGAAGCTATTTCTTGTATTATTTGCACATAACAGGGAGAAAGGGAGTTCAAGGAGCACAACCAGGACCTGTGCTGGACTGGATTCAACGGGTTAGAATTGCTGTTGATGCAGCAAGGGGATTAGAGTATTTGCATGAGAAATTCCAACCTTCCATAATACACAGAGATATCAGATCCAGCAATGTGCTTCTATTTGAAGACTTTAAGGCCAAAATTGCAGATTTTAACCTTTCAAATCAGGCTCCTGACATGGCTGCTCGGCTTCATTCTACTCGAGTTTTGGGAACGTTTGGGTATCACGCACCAGAGTAATTCCTCTGAAACCCCTCTTTCTTGTAATTATGTGGCTCTCTATTGAATATCATGGCATAATTAGCGTCAAGATACATTTCAATCAGTTATGCTGCCATTTTGTGGTTGAGATAGCAGAAATATCGTACAAGATAATTTTGGATAGTTTTCACATGCATCAATGCGATCAGCACTGTGCTTTTCCTTGAAGGAGATATTTGTTTAATGCCTACTGTACATTGATTTGAGATTGTCTTAGTGGGGAAGTTGACCATTACGATTAGATAAGTTGTGTGTAATTGATTTGATGGCAAAAAAACTCATGCAGATATGCAATGACTGGGCAATTGACACAGAAGAGTGATGTGTATAGCTTCGGGGTGGTTCTGCTAGAGCTTTTGACTGGCCGCAAACCAGTCGATCATACCATGCCTCGTGGCCAACAAAGTCTTGTTACTTGGGTGAGTCTTTGTTTCCTATGTCAGGATTTTTTCTCCCATAAGTTGTACTCATGCTGTTTCCGACAACTCTTTCACATTACACGTTCCTTCCTGTTATTTTCATTTCTTATTTGTCAGTTTTCATGTTTGCTTGTTCTTCTTTTTGTTTGGTTTTTCTTTTTCAGTGAGTGTTTTTTTAACATCAAAGCATTTGAGGAAATTAATGCATTTTGTTGTCCTTGTAGGCCACTCCAAGACTAAGTGAAGACAAAGTGAAACAATGTGTAGATCCAAAGCTCAAGGGAGAATATCCTCCCAAAGGAGTCGCCAAGGTCTCTCTCTCTCTCTCTCTCTCTCTCTCTCTCACACACACACACACACACACAAAAACACCGAGAGGATTACTCATTCACATGGAGCAACTAACATTGCAATTGTCTTTTGGTAATATTCAGCTCGCAGCTGTGGCCGCACTATGTGTGCAGTATGAGTCCGAGTTCCGACCAAACATGAGCATTGTAGTCAAGGCTCTCCAACCGCTTCTGAGGTCTTCCGCACCGCCACCACCTCCCGATGTTTAAAACATGTAAATTCAGCTGTGTGAAATTTTGAAGCCTCTGCCGCGCGCTTTGGTTTTCATTTGACGACTGTGTGCGTGTATACTTTTCTTTGCTCTGTTCGGCTTTTCCACATTGGTTGGGTAGGATAGGATCGGTCGGATTTTTAAATCCGTTGGCCTTTTTGCTTCCAATCCTACTGATTATGCAAAAAAACCTCCTTGCACAGACCCAGTTTGTTTTTGGGTTGACAATAAGACTTGTGATTGTTATTCTTTGGTTTATAAAGCCATGCTTGTTTGAAGTTCATTAAAAGGATGAGCTTGTTATAAATCTGATCACATGTCCCCCTTTTGGTGCAGCTTATGGGTGTGATTAGGGATTACTGGATGGTCCTGGAGCATCGGCAAGTGATGCTCCAATTCTCTTATTCATCACACATCCATGTGGGTTGTGGGACCCACAAAATTATTGCATGCTATTTAAAGGAATTGGGGCATCACGTACCAGTGTTCCAACCGAGGAAAGTCTATGTTTTTCTCGATAGGCCAGATTCCAAGTTATTAAAAACTATTACCATTTTATTCAGTTCACGTCGGTGACGTTCTTTCGAAAAATGTCACGTGTTTTAGATGCAAAACAGACTCACTATAAACCCACACCAAAGACTGGCCCATTTTGATTACAACCAAAACCTACCATCTCCATCACTCTCTCTGGATCTCCCCTTTCACCTACCCATCTTTTAAGTATAGTAATGACCATAATGGTTATGGTTTAGGGGGTAAAATGTGTTTACCCAGTCCTCACCAAAAAATTGCTTCACTCATGAATGTGAAATCAAAACAATGCTACATATACAAACGTGCACAAATCTGGAACCGTCCAATACATGTAGGTTTCATATGATAGGTTACCTACTCATTGGACAGTTTCGGGCAATTCTGTATTTGGATCTGTGCACTCCTATAGATGTCCTCAGCATTGTTTATGTGAAATTGCACCTAATAAACATTATGCTTTTGGAGGAGACCCTAGAACATGAGAGAGAGAGAGAGAGAGCTTTTTTTAATTTTTCTTACCCAGTTCTAAGCAGTTGAAACAATGCATGTACATATAAAAATGGAGGAGCATACAAGATGGGGAGTCTCATAGTGACAGCAATTGGTAAGACTTCTAATTACAAAATACTAAATTTGCAAAACTTGACCGAAGTCTAAACTGCGTGTGGGCTACCACAGCCCCGGGTGGATACTTAGAGAAAAATACATAAGTACCATCAGAAAGCCCCAGGTCGGAACGGTCGGATAAAAATCTAGTTAGAATCACCATTTCCTTCCTTCAACGAGCATAAAGCGTCGTTGTTTTTGAAAGACTTTGCAAAGATTGTTCACAAACGTATATAAACTCTAAGTATTAATTAAGCTATCCCCAGCGGAATTGCCACTGTGGGCTACCACAGCCCCGGGTGGATCGAGGCGGCCTAGAAAATATGTTTTGATTTGAAAAATTGAAGAGTCGCCACCCGAATTTAAGGTTCGCCATCCGAGAAACCGTTTTGATTGAAAATGATTTTTGAATTTGAAAACCAACGATTGTTTTAGGTTCGGAAGCCATGTTATGAGAGGGGAAGGGTTTTATGTTACCCCTCTCGCCTGACACGGGGTTAGTCTCTACTCAATGTTTGTGGAATTTTTCAAAGAAAAAATATTTTGTTTCACGGAAAGCATTTAGAAGTATTCACAGATATAGCAAATAAATGGTGTATGCAGGTGCAAGTGTACAGTTTTTGATAATGAAATGATGCGAAATGAAAAATGATAAAAGATTAATTGCTACCACTGGAACCACTCCTGAGTGCTCGGGACTGGTCTTGAGTGCTCAGGATCTCTGCTGAACCACCCTACAAGCTTTGGTTAGAATAGATGCAATATGATACTTAAAACAAGAACTGTAAACTACTAATATACACCAACGCTCAGCAAAGGGCTTAAACAGCTAAGAACTGCTCCTAACCATCCAAACTTTGCTTCCTTGCAACTGAAAGTAAACCTAACTGAGCTCTGGAAGGACCAGTGCATACCCAGTATCTACTAAAATACAGGAAATGCAATATTTGGTGACAAAACAAGAATTTAGTGACGGCAGCACTCTTGAGCGCTTAGGAGTGGTCCCGAGTGCTCAAGAGTGAACACAGTGCCGAAAAAAGGTTTGTTTCTTTGTATACCTCTTGCTCTTGTTGTTAAACTAAGATTAAGTGAGCTCACAACCAGTATGAGGAACTGATATTAGCCCCTAATCTCCCTCAGAAGTGGAAAAGAAAAGGAAATAACTTAGAAAAAAACAAAGTTTTATACCTTTTCTTAACTTGAACTTGACTTCTTGGCCTGACTTGGATGCTGGAGAATGGGTAGAAAACAGTAGGAAAATGGAGTTCTAGATGGACTAGAGATTTGAGGATTTTTAAGTATTTGAAAATTATTTGAAACTTTTCTTTAGAAAACTCAAGTTTTGGAAAATGTTTGAGGGATGATTAGAGACAATTTTCAGAAAACAGGGGAGGGAGAGGCTGATTTTTCCTCCTCTCCCAATGCTAGCACAATGGGGGTATTTATAGGGGGTGAAAAACATGTTTGAATTTTGAAAATTAAAACAGAGTTTGGGGGGAAAAATGTGATGATTGTTCTTCCTACTAGCTCAGGCAGGCCTCTGGTACGTGCAGGTTTGAAAATCTGAAAAAGTCATGGTCAATGGCCAAGCTCAACATGCATTGGCCTGTCAGAGCTCCTGAGCGCTCAAGAGTGGCACTCCCGAGCGCTCAAGAGTGGTCCTGAGCGCTCAGGAGTGGTTGCCAAACTTCAGCAGGGCGCCACGGTCACTCCCAAACTCTGTTTTGGGTGTTTTTTGAAGCATTGGAAAGCTAGTTGAATCCTCTTTCTAACCCAATTGGTTTCACCCAAAGATGTTTTATAAATTTAAAAGTGTGACCATTTTACCCTCAGGGTGTCGAGAAAAAAGGGTTTTAGTTTTGAAAAAGACCAAGAAACATCGTTCAAACTTTAGCCAAGTCTTGTTTTGATTCCGTTTCATCATCGAGGAGTCTCAAGGCCACAAATTAAGGATAATTAATAGGTCCAAATTGGGGTATCTACACCTATATTAGATGCAGTTGGGATATGGATTTAACTGGCAACCCCATTACTAGAAATTTCCGGGGGTTGAAAAAATTCAAATGAAATTTCTGGTTTCCAAGCCATGGCTAGGTTTTGTTCTCCAAGTAAATTTCTGGTGTTGTTTTTTGTTATCTGTTAGTCTCGTAGTAAATATCTGGCATTGACCGTTCGTTGTTTTTGAACTAATTCTACTCCAAAGATGAAGGTATTGTAGGGAAGTACAAATTAGCTTCCTTGTGTTTATTAGTGACGATGAATGCATTTACAGTAAGTTTCATATTGGCTTGCTACCTTCTACGAGGGAATTCTTCCTATCTGCCCTCAGTTTTTTTTTGCTTTCCCTTGATTGTTTGTTTTTATGACCTCTTCTTATGGTATCTATTTTAGGTTATCAGAAAGGGTCAAAGGCATCGGCCCCTGTGAAACCTGAAGTTCAAAAAGAAGTACCACCTATTGAAGTGCCGGCGCTGTCCTTAGCTGAGCTGAAAGAAAAAACTGATAATTTTGGGTTGAAGTCCTTGATTGGTGACGGACGCTGCGGAAGAGTATACTATGCCAGCTTAAGTGATGGAAAAGCTGTGGCAATTAAAATGTTGAGTTTTTGACTCAGGTGTGTCCAAAATATTTATGACACAAAATATATCAGTTTAACTTTCTTGGTTTGTTGGTTAAACATGAGATTCCTGATTTTTAGTAAGTGCAATCATTCATATACTAAAACTTTTACTTTTCAATTTAGGTTTCCATGGTTTCAAAACCGAAACATGAAAATCTGGTTGAGTTGCTGGGTTACTGTGTTGAAGGCAATGTTCGTGCTCTAGAATACGAGTTTGCAACCATGGGTTCTCTACACGATGTTTTGCATGGTATGCAGAAAGAATGCTTCTTTCCGTCACTGAATTAGTCTTCAATTTGAATTTAACGTAAATTGGGAAGCTATTTTTTGTATTATTTGCACATAACAGGGAGAAAGGGAGTTCAAGGAGCACAACCAGGACCTGTGCTGGACTGGATTCAACGGGTTAGAATTGCTGTTGATGCAGCAAGGGGATTAGAGTATTTGCATGAGAAGTTTCAACCTTCCATAATACACAGAGATATCATATCCAGCAATGTGCTTCTATTTGAAGACTTTGAGGCCAAAATTACAGGTTTTAACCTTTCAAATCAGGTTACTGACATGGCTGCTCGGCTTCATTCTACTCAAGTTTTGGGAACGTTTGGGTATCACGCACCAGAGTAATTCCTCTGAAACCCCTCTTTCATGTAATTATGTGGCTCTCTATTGGATATCATGGCATAATTAGCATCAAGATACATTTCAATCAGTTATGCTGCCATTTTGTGGTTGAGATAGCAGAAATATCGGACAAGATAATTTTGGATAGTTTTCACATGCATCAATGCGATCAGCACTGTGCTTTTCCTTGAAGGAGAT
Source organism: Rhododendron griersonianum (assembly GCA_018127125.1). NCBI lineage: Eukaryota > Viridiplantae > Streptophyta > Magnoliopsida > Ericales > Ericaceae > Rhododendron > Rhododendron griersonianum. The sequence continues at coordinate 13,520,585 of CM030789.1, forward strand.
ATTTGTTTAATGCCTACTGTACATTGATTTGAGATTGTCTTAGTGGGGAAGTTGACTATTACAATTAGATATGTCATGTGTAATTGATTTGATGGCGAAAAAACTCATGCAGATATGCAATGACTGGGCAATTGACACAAAAAAGTGATGTGTATAGCTTCGGGGTGGTTCTGCTAGAGCTTTTGACTGGCCGCAAACCGGTCGATCATACCATGCCTCGTGGCCAACAAAGTCTTGTTAGATGGTAGAGTCTTTGTTTCCTATGTCAGGATTTTTTCTTAACATCAAAGCATTTGAGGAAATTAATGCATTTTGTTGTCCTTGTAGGCCACTCCAAAACTAAGTGAAGACAAATGGAAACAATGTGTAGATCCAAAGCTCAAGGGAGAATATCCTCCCAAAGGAGTCGCCAAGGTCTCTCTCTCTCACACACACACACACACACAAAAACATCGAGAGGATTACTCATTCACATGGAGCAACTAACATTGCAATTGTCTTTTGGTAATATTCAGCTCGTAGCTGTGGCCGCACTATGTGTGCAGTATGAGTCCGTGTTCCGACCAAACATGAGCATTGTAGTCAAGGCTCTCCAACCGCTTCTGAGGTCTTCCGCACCGCCACCACCTCCCGATGTTTAAACATGTAAATTCAGCTGTGTGAAATTTTGAAGCCTCTGCCGCACGCTTTGGTTTTCATTTGACGACTGTGTGCGTGTATACTTTTCTTTGCTCTGTTCGGCTTTTCCACATTGGTTGGGTAGGATAGGATCGGTCGGATTTTTAAATCCGTTGGCCTTTTTGCTTCCAATCCTACTGATTATGCCAAAAAACCTCCTTGCACAGACCCAGTTTGTTTTTGGGTTGACAATAAGACTTGTGATTGTTATTCTTTGGTTTATAAATCTGATCACATGTCCCCCTTTTGGTGCCGCTTAATTATGGGTGTGATTAGGGATTACTGGATGGTCTTGGAGCATCGGCAAGTGATGCTCCGATTTTCTTATTCACCACACATCTATGTGGGTTGTGGGATCCACATAATTATTGCGTGTTGGCTAAAAGAGTTGGGGCATCACATGGCAGATGCTCACGTGTTTTAGATACAAAACAGACGTTCACCATAAACCCATACCAAAGACTGGCCCATTTTGATTACAACCAAAACCTAACATCTCCATCTCTCTCTCTCTGGACCTCCCCTTCACCTACCCATCTAAAGTATAGGACTTAATGGCCATAATGGTGATGATTTAGTGGGTAAAATGTATTTACCCAGTCCTCACTAAAAAATTGCTTCACTCATGAATGTGAAATCAAAACAATGCTACATATACAAACGTGCACAAATCTGGAACCGTCCGATGCATATAGGTTTCATATGATAGGTTACATACATATAAAGACGGTTCTGGACAATTCTGTGTTTGGATCTGTGCACTCCTATAGATGTCCTTAGCATTGTTCATGTGAAATTGCACCTAATAAACATTATGCTTTTGGAGGAGACCCTAGAACATGAGAGAGAGAGAGAGAGAGAGAGAGAGAGAGTTTTTTTTATTTTTCTTCCCCAGTTCTAAGCAGTTGAAACAATGCATGTACATATAAAAATGGAGGAGCATACAAGATGGGGAGTCTCATAGTGACAGTATACACAGATTACAAAGACCAAAATGAATTAATCCAACGTCTCCACACCACCACCAAAGCAACTGCACAAAACCAATCTTGTTTATTTACTGGTGTATTCTCTTATTTAAAGAGAGAGAGATCAATCAGCAATATTACGACAAAACGTGGTAGGTACGTACTCTTCACATGCACGATCAAGCTAAGTGCTCAAGAAGCAGCGTCAGTACCGGATGACGAAGGGTTGAAAGCTTTCTGCTCAGCACAAGACAGTACTTCATGCGGACCGGCCTCCTCTCTGCCGACACCCATGGTGTCAAGATAATACTGGTAGTGAGAGATGGCGTTGTTCATGGAATCGACATCCCCTTGACCACAAACGTTGTCTCCATACAGAACATTCAATGTTGTGCCGAAACCAGGGAGCCGTTTGGCCGCTGTGTCATTCTTGGTCGGCTTCCAGTTACCGACAAAGACATCGTGAGCCGATGGCTGTGATTTCTTGACAGGGGTCATCCACCTCCATATCGCTGCCTGGAAAGCGAGGGTGGCATTCTGTTCTATGTATTCTGGATGGTTCAACAAGTCTACATTTAGGGCTTCCCCGGTAGTTCCGTAGTTGTAGTTCCTGTGCACAAGAGTATAACAATGGAATTTAGACGCTGCAAGTTCTGTCTAAAACATCTAAACTTATCCACAACAGTTTTGATGACTTGTAACAGGGTCTTTTTTCCCAAGTGAAAGGGGGAAAATGGTAAGTACAATACTACATCCCTTTATCGACCATAGCAGTGGATGTAGATCAAAAGTGACCGTTTAGGGCGTATGAATGTTTGCAATTTTTCAGAAACCAAGCACAAAAAACACCAGAACACGAAACCAGAGAATATCGCGAAACAACTTTAAAAGATCCCCACACATATCTCAATTGTTGCTCAATTGACAGGCCATGAACCTTGTGTAGTCACCAAAGACCTTCAGCTTATCTGTTTATACTACATAGACTGCTTTTGTAAATTCAAAATGAGTAAAGCCACATTTATAGACATAACCAAGATGTCATTTCACCTTGACGTTGCGTCAAGACACAATCCTACCAAAAGCACGCTCAGTCAGACCTGGTTTCGTTGGATTCATCGATTGCGTTGACATCAATGACAGGACACCCACAAAAGATACATAAAACACCTGAGAAGATTGAGAGAAGATCAGATATAATACCAGTAAATAGGCAAAGCACCACGACCATAGTATTCAGCGCCGGGACTGCAGGGATAGGTTAATTTGTAATAGTCGTCACAGTACGAATGGCTAGGACTCATTTCTTTGTTGTAACATAGACCCCAGGCCAACGGTCCTCCCGTAGCCACTCCATAACCACCTGCATCGATTTTGCACTTATTAATGCAACCTAAGTAACCGAAATTCATTCCAATCCAAACCAAACCAAATAGCGAGAGTACAAATCTCCAAAAACTAATTCTTACATGAACTTCATATATAAAATATCGGCAAAAAGGAACTGAAATTCACTCAAGTTTGATTCCATAAGAACACTACGAAAGCAAAGAGCCTTACTCCATCTGTAACTCTATCAACTGAGCCCAAGTTGTTTTCAGTGCATTCAATTGGATAAATCAACTTATTCCAGTACTCCATAAAAGCAGAATTTTCAGTGCATTCAATTGGAATCATATCATTTTAACAAGAATAGGTGAAGGGAAAATCTCCAAATTCATTTCAGGTGCATTCAATCAAATCCCAAGCAAACAAATTGCTCTCTGCTGAATCAAAAATCAGTTACTATGCCACGGTTGCTGAAGATCTAGATAGATATTGGTTGACACACTGGGTGATTGTTCAGACCTTGAATATACCATTATAAGGTAATTCAATTTAACACCCTCTAGATCACAATTTTCTGTAATCATTCTATTATCGTACTAACGGTATAACGTCAACTACCAAGCACGCAACACTCACTTTTGTTGCTTAGAAAAGCTATAGAAACAATATGATATAAGGGCATGAATCCTGGAATATTTTCTATTGCCATAGTAATATAACTCAAACTCAATCAAATTGATTAATACAGCCAGTTAAATCTTTAAGCTCTGATATGAAATATAGGTTCCATAAACTTTCATTTGCCTTACTTGCCTAACTACTTCCTCCGGCTATTTCCTAGCAAGCAAATGGAACGAATGTCACGCAAGACCAAGATTAATCGATCTAAACAAACAACCGAGAAAACAAAACAATCACACAGTACAAGAGAAAACAAGATATATCAGTGTGCCTACGTTGACAGAAAGAGGAAGAACAATAAACTACGCGCAATAAGAATTACAACGCTCAACCCTCACGCGAGATCTGGGTCGGTAAGTAGAAGACACCTCATGAGTCATGACAAAGTAAATGAAACACTTACAAGAAGTTTTGCTACCAACATGGCCGAGGAAGGCGGCCACCTCCTTCATCCCCGTAAGCTTGCTTCCGGTGGTGCCAAAACCGTGGGGTTGGTAAACAGCAGCAGCGGTGATGAAGGACTTGTAGTCCCAGAACCCGGCGGCGTGGGCCACCGGGGAGTTCCTCTTTGAGAAAAGATCCTCAAATTGGTACGTCTGGAAGAAGTCAGAGATGGTCTGATTGCAACAGTATTTGGACAAACCTTTGCACTCCCAACCCTGGTCACAAACCTTCTTTCCCTTCACTATCTTTACCAATGGCGGCGCCTTGGAATCGCCATCGGCAATACCCACCGTAGCCATTGCCACTGCCACTGCCATTACCAAAACCCACCATTTGTTCTCCATTTTTATCTGCAACAACACAAGAGAAAACCTATGTTGTTAGGGCCCTGGTGATTTGGTGAGAAATGGGAAATGATGCGAAATATAACTTCCTCTTCTTTTTGCATTAGATGTTCATTCTTTGTTTGGAACTTGAGGAAAGAAAAGAGTGAGAAATTATGGGAAAAGTTGGTATTTTTCCTTGTTTGGTTTTGTACAGAACCCAAATGGGAATATTTCCCCATCTTTCCCCTTCTTTCTTCAAGCTCCAAACAAAGTTTGAGTGAGCAATGGTGAGAAAACACATGAAATTGAGAGAAAAATACTTTCTCATTCAACCAGTTTAGTTTGTCATGAAAGAGGGGAGAAATTCATGAGAAACAAAATTGGTTGGCTAGGATAAAATTCGAAGATTTGCCCAACAAGTACATTGATGAGAAAAAAACGAATGTGACCCATAAAGATCTCATGCTTTGTTTAGCTACTCATCTAAACATAATGGTGAATTTCACACAAGAAAAACAGAACCATTTTTCTTTTCGTGTCTAACCTGTGTTTCTTCGATGGAATTGGCCAAACAAGAAGAGCTAGAGAACTGGAATAAGAATTGGAGATCTGGGCAACTTTTTTTTATGGAGAGAGAAGCATAGAAAGATAAATGGAGAAAGTGAAGGAGCAACTCACTAATGGGTACCACATATACCTTGCTTGCTTGTGCAGATATAGGTATGCTGTCGATTATGGTAGATTTGTTAACCCCTTTTCACTTCAACTTTTCTTTAGGTGCAAGGGAAGAGAGAGAGAGTGACTGACTCTCTGTGTGTGTGTGTGTGAGAGAGAGAGAGATCAGTAGGTATGAAATGTTAGTTGAAGCTTCTCCCTCAGGGGTTATCAACCATTGAAGGCAAATGGGATAACTGACCCACCAACTAATTGGTCGACCGACACATGCATTTGCTTGGATTACAAAAAACACATGCATTGCTGGGTTACTAGTGATTTCTTTTTTTTCATTTCTTCTTATGACCCTGGTGTCTGGACTATCTTAAGTGCATTTTAACTAATTTTGGGAGATCCATCATACCCATGGACAAAGACGACTTTATTAGGGTTTTAGGGCCCGGGGTTCAAAAAATGCACTAAAATTTTAATTTTTTTTTTGCATATCATTTGTACAAAACACAAGAAAATGTACATTTACTTAAGTTTTGGAGTAAGTAGATCATATAGTTCAACAAAACAAAACAAAATTAAATAAATTAGGCCCGATAAGTTCATTTTTATATAGTAATTTGTTGTATGCCAAAAAAATTTGTATACTTTTTTGTCACCGCTAAACTAAAATTCTATAGCCGCTCCTAGCCAAAGACAGAGCCAGGTAGTGGGGTCAATATTCAGAAACATATTTGGATCTTCTTGTTATTTTGTAATCAAATATTGAATATGTATTGCTACTAGAAAATTATTAGCTCTTGACTGCCCTTAGAAAATTATCCTGATATTCATGACTCATGTGGAGTTTGCAAAAGTGTATTCCTATTTCCTAGTTAAACAATGAGTACTACTATTTTATATTTATTGACCAATGATTAGTAAATTTTAGTACTAAAAAAAGGCAAATTCATATAATGTTTCATAGTTGGGGCAATTCAATAAGAACTGTGGGTCAAGTTGACAAAAATGTCATAAAAAGCCTAACCAATTTATAATGGAGAAATGTACAAGTGAGGGACTCGGATCCTCTGTTCGAGTATGGCTGTCCGAGTCCTCTGTCCCACCCTTCTCCTTCTGCCACATTAACCCACTATAACTCTTTTAACTTCTCCTCTTAATCTCTATTTGGTGCCCAATAAATGGGCATGATGATGATTGATGATTTTGTGAGGCCCATTTTGGATTCTAAAAAAATGATTCAAATCGCAAGTTATTCTTAAAATATTTTTCTATCGATTCTTGTAAAAAAAAATTAGCTCAATACGATAGGGTTTTTTCAGCATTCGTAGGAGCTTTACGAATTCTGAAAAAGTCATAGCATTTGTAGGAGCTCTATGAATTCTGAAAAAGTCATAGATTAACACTAAATACTCAATTTTAGATTTTTGATTGATTATTTTTTGTGGGGCTCATTTCGGATACCACAAAGATGATTCAAACCAATCATTAGTTTTAAAATACTTTTTCTCAAAAAAAAAAAAAGCTCAATTTGATATCGGTAAAGTTTTTTAAAATTCGTAGGATCTCTACGGATGCTAAAAGCTTTTAAGGATATCGGATTGAAATTCTGAATGAAAAGTTGTAAGATTTGATCAACTTAGCACTTACATGTACTTATCTTTTTTAGCTGATTTTTCGCAGGGTTCCTTGAAAAAATATTTGAAAATTAATGAACGGATATCCGATCCGAATTCAAACTTCATAAATTCAGTAGTAGTAATCCCAATCTGTAAAATCAAATATTCGATCTGAAAATCCGAACCAAATTTTTTTCTACTTCCAGAATTTTAGCAAAAAGGAAAAAGAAAATTCAAAAAATGGGGAGAGAGAGAGCACTTTATTTGGTTTTGATAAAATTTTTGAGAAGTGTTTTTCACACTCCCTTTTTTTACAATCCACACTTTTTTTTTTTGTCATTATCCACGTAAACTTCTCATTTTTCCCTTTTTCAATACATTTTTCATATATACAGTAATATTGAGATTTCACGTGGATAAAAAAAAAAAAAAAAAAAGGAAGGGTAGATTGGAGTAAAAAAGATGGGTGTGAAAATCATTTTCTAAATTTTTTTTATGTAGTGATAATGAAGAGAGAGAGAGAGATTATTTGACAACCGTGCACAAAGTAAAAAAGTTTTTTCCGTGGTAAAAGATCAAGACTACAGTGAAACCCCTCTGGTTTGTTCAAGAGAGGTTTTTTTTTTCCAATTGGGCATGAACAGCTCCGCCGTCCGATGAATGGCGGAGTTGGTGGGCAAGACAGTGAAGAAAGGGTTCAAAGGGTTTGGGTTTTTCAACGGCGTCGTCAACTCGTTCGACCCTTCAACTGGGTTCTTCGAAATCTTGTACGAGGACGGAGACTCGGAGGAGCTCGAGTTCCAGGAGATTTCGTCCCTCCTGGAAAACGGATCGGCGTCGATTCTGAACAATCATCAATCTACTTGCGCTGCTGCTGACGCCACCAAGAATAAGCCGTGGATGCGCCGTCGTGTTGGCGATGATTCAGGTAGTGGTGAGGGCTTGAAAGAAGATACTACTTCTGTTATACTGAGAATAAAACTAGTTGTGGATACGGGGTTAGGTCAGAAAATTGGCTGAATTTGAATGATGGGTTGGGTTTAAACATTTGAATGATAATGGGTTGGATTCGAACGACGGGTTTGATTTAAATGTTGATTCTGAATGACGTTTGGGTCGTTCAGAGAAGAAAAATGTTGACTCTCTCTCTCTCTCTCTCTCGTCTCTACACTTGCTTATAGGTATGTACTATGTATAAGTCTATAACGTTTTTATGGGCTTTTAAAAAATAGGCTTTTTAAATTCAAGTTCGGATCGGATTGATTTTCCCATAATTCGAAGGGGGTAACCGTAAGCCTCTACATTTCATGAGGGCAAAGTGATACTTGTCCATAGTTCAAGGATGTAAATTGCACTCAATAACGCTTTCTTATTCTCCCATGGATTCCCGCCGATTTGAGAGAAGGGTGAAAGGGAAAGCTGAGAATCTTGAAAAATGGCTTCTCCAGGCGCAGTCGGTTCCACTTTCTTCGGCAGAAGTAAGGAAACCCCCACCAGAACCACCGTCTGTCGCCCATTTGTCAAAACGGTATGCCCTAATTAATCTTCTCTTCTTTCCCAATTTTTATACCATTTATACACAGACAAACATTCATAAACACCTCTACAAAGTGTAGTGCAGCATCCCAATTAAAGCTGTAAACGAGCCGAGCTGAGCTTGGCTCATTTAGTAAACGAGCCAAAAACTTGAGCTCAAGCTCGGCTCGAGCCTTAACAAGCCGAACTTAGTCATTTACTAAACAAGCCTCTGCCTCCCATGACGAGCCGAGCTTTTGTCAAACGAGCCGAGTCGATAACTCGAGCTCGGCTAATTTACTAAACGAGCCAAGCCAAGCGCCGAGCAGGCCAGCTGCTTGGTTCATTTGCAGCCCTAATCCCAGTCGTTCATCTCAGCAATCAATGGTCCGTACTTTTGGACAGCTAGGATGCTATACTACCCTCCTGCACTACATGGTCCTGGATCCACATGTTCACACATATACATGTATATACGCACAAACACAGACGCCCGGACACATGTAACGCGTGTGAACCACGAATAAGAGGGGAGAAGAAAATTAGGGTGGCTGTTTTGTTTTTCTTCTTGGCAGTTTCTTTACGCAGTTAAAGGGATAATTTAGAAAACTTTATTTGTGAGTCAGCCTCATAATTGACGTTCACACCAAACGGATGTTTCCTTTGTACTACAGTAATAGGTATGTTTACTTATTCATATCTATATGCATGTGCAAGTGCAACTATTTTCTGATAACTTGATATCCGGTCCAATCAACCAACCAATGTGAGATCAATACACTGTCCGATAGCAGGAGACCCAATTAAAGCCCATATGGATCGACCTCACATGAATTGATAGTACGCGAGTGGAAATAGAAACCCAGACCATAGGGTCCTGATGCCCCTGGTTGTCAGGTCACAAGTGGCTGTGTTAACCCTTGGAGATTTATGCATGTGCGACTTTGTGTATATGCTTATAAATCGACCGGTTTCTTGTCTCTATACGCTCCTGTGGGAATGTACAAGGGAGCATGTTAAAATCTTCAAAACCGTTGTAGTATACTAGTTATTTGTAGAATAATTGTAACAATATGAGGCTTCCCAAAACAAATAGAATGGGTTCGCACCCCTAAAGTTAAAATTTTGAATTTGTCCTTGGGTCGGACTATGGCTCAGTTGAGAGAACACCTATGGATTCTTGTATGAAGTGTACCGCATGGTTGGGCTTGTCGATGCCCCTCTTGTCTGGCTATCTAGTAGGTGCGCATTTCCTTGGTCACGACCAGGAGGGTTGTCATGCGTTGGTTGCCCACTCCTTCAGTTTTTGATAAGCAAAACAAATACTTGTAAGCATGAGTTGTGCATATGCAGATTATGTATCTTTATATTTATGAGGCTGGATTTGTGTCTGGTTCATTGCAGGTGTGTTTGGATAAATGGTGGTTGATTAAGGTTGAAAGGTATTCCAAAGGAAGAAGAGGACTTGGTGTTGCAGGGTTTGCACTTAGAGAGTAATGATCTTCTTCTTCCTCTGGCATTCCCTTGTTTTCAATTCTAGATGTATGATTATCTAATATTGAGAAGGGAGAATGCATTTCATCTAACTTTTTCTCATTCATGAAACACTTTGACGTTCACATTGCTAAACAAAGTACTTTCCTGATCATTTGCTTTTCTTCTACTCTTTTCATTTCCATTTTCCTCTCAACAATAGGAAGGGGACAATGCTGATGGAGGGCAATACATTTTAGAGCTTACAGCCACGGAAAAATTAGTTGTTGAAGCATTAGTCACTTATTCTGATAGAATAGACAATGGAAATGTATATTCATTGATAAAAAATAATGTTGTTTTGGCTAGCAAATAATTTGGTTCTAATGATTTAGGTCACTTGGATACCACCATTTCCGGTCTTTCTAGTAGAGAGCAAGATTGGCTTCACTCTTTAGCAGTGTTCTAAAAATCAGAATTAATCGGCGATTAATCGCTGGCGGGGCCTATCCGACTAATGCTATGCGCCAATTAATCACCGATTACTAATTGCTATGGGCCGATTAATCGCCGATTACTAGGCCTCAAAGCTCGCAGGTGGCCGACCGCCCGACTAGCGCCTAGCTACTTGTAGAACATTGCTCTTTAGTATAGCCTATTGTCTAATGGTAATATCCTTCCGCTTGCTTGTGTGATCAAGCAATCACCGGCACCTTAAAGGCTGCTTCTACAATTCAGACCAATAGATCTTGATCACATCTTTTAAGAACATCAATTTTTTCGTGACTTCTCGATCATTTCATTGGTGCTTAGTTATGCGAATTTCCTGAGCTTTTCTTTCTTCGTATGGATGAGCATCTGATATTGTACCACAGGGGACAAGAGACAAGGGCTTTTTTCTCTGCAGCAATTGCCAAGAGGCATGATACAGTCACTCTTGAGACAACAGATGGCATCACAATTAAAATCAATGGCTTCATCAATAGGTCTGACACTGCCAAAAATGGGTTTCCATCTGAGGCAAGTGATCCCATTTCGCTTCCTTATATTCCATTTTTCACACTAAACATGATGCCTATAGTCCCAAATGATATGGAAGTGTGATAAATCGGTTATGGTGAATCTTCACATTGCATTATTACTGGTTGATGTTTTCATGCTGAGAAGCACATATAAGGATACGGACACAACATTTTTCCAGAAATTACATAACGACATAGTATACTGATATGCAAATATGCTCAGCAGTCTCTCCTCAACTAAGCATCCTTGAAAATCTTCGCTACGGGTAAATGTTTAAATATTGCATCTTGACATCCTAATGTGTCTTTAACATCCTCTACGTATCCTCAGCGTGTCTGGCCAAAATAATATATAAAAAGAAGTTCGGACACGTGTTTAGTCATGTATGACACGTGATCAGAGCGTGTTGTGTCCGTGCTTCTTAGCTTTGATGGATATTGATGTTAAACTATGTTCCTGCTCATGCACTTCCTTTTTATGTTTGAAGAATAGATTAACGGGTTTTTTGCTGGATGGGGGTTCATGTACTCGTGGAATATGACAACAAAAATGATATCCCATGTACAGATTGTAATACATCTGTAAGTAACAAGAAACGTACTTCTAGTTAAAGTACTATGGTGCAGAGTTGCTCCCCTGCTGTCCCCAAACTTTCTCTTCTTAGTGGAGTCCAAATTTATACCCGTTATCATAGCAGGTTGGCAATCGTTTTCGTTCTGGATTTCCTCATAACTGGGAGGAATATGCTGGTCGATTTTGTGGTGAAGAATCTAGCAATGGAGCTATTCCATCCAAGATTTCTAACTTAGATGGATTTGATAGTTCTTCAGTTGACGGTACAGACAGCTCCCTACCATTTTGCTTGGATGATCTTCCGGTGACTTTCGTACGCGATCTGTTAATGTCCAGTGGTGCAGATTCTAGAGTGTTAGGAAAGAGTATTATGAATGATATCATGCAACATTTTGGGGGTAATGAAGCTACTGGTAAGGAGAAGAGAAAAGATAATTATGGCACCCATCCGCTGATGACTCAGAATTTTGTACGTAAACAAGTTCCCAGACATCATGACAAAACTAAGGGTGATGATAAGTGCAAAGATGATGGTAGCAGCCAACATTCAACAGATAGAGGAAAAGTAAATTTTCAAAAAATTGCTGGTGAATGTGAAACGGGTATCGATGTCGATAGCTCAAGTGGTGGAGTTATGACAAGAAGCATGTCAAGATTGAGTAATCTGAGAAAGAAGCGGGAGAACAATCTTTCACCTAGCACTTCTGTGACGCGTAGGCTTACTGAGGTCTCTGGAGGCCAATGTGGCCTGACTGCAAATACAGGAAATGGTTCAAGTAAGAGACAAAAGACCAAGACCATTGTTTCTGATGCGGACGTTGAATCTAACGGTGCCCCTCGTACTTTAAATACCATGAGATTGAGCAGACTAGAAAGCTTGAGTGAACCATTGTCCAAATCAGAGGTCTCCAACAACCGATATGGAGGAGCACTATCTGGGGAGGAGATGAATGCAAAACAAATTCCTGATAAATCTGCAGTCAGAAGATCTGATAGACTGAGTAAGGTATACAACTGATTTGGAAGGTGCCCAGAAGCCACTAACAATTGAAATGGAAAGGAACTCACTTTGTTTGATGGGTGCTCCTGAAAAATACTTCAAAGGACGAGGAAAAGCTACGAGATAAAAGTGCTTGTTGGTGATTCGTGATATTTTCATGTGGTTTCCGATAATGCTCGCTATTACTTCCGATGTTGTCGCCTAGCTTTTGGTTTTCTAGGCAATCTGCTCTATAGGAAAGATTTGAGTTATTTTGTCGAAAGTTCCTATGGGACGTGAAAGTTGGGGAACCTGTTATGAAACATTTCGATACTGTTTTAGTTAGTTTCAAGGACTTATGTAAATTGTTGAACTTGTTTATCAAAATGGAAGTCTTGATCACTTGAGTTTGCAGTAACAGCTACGGAGCGAATGTACACAATATTTACTGAGTTTTTGTTTCCAAGCTTGCTGCTATTTTTTAGTGTCATTTGCATGTTGTTGGTCAAAAATCTGCTTTGTATCTCATTGAATAAAACTACCTACCTTTGAAAGCAGTTGGTTCCGGCATCGACATCCGCCATGATTCCATGAAGACTGGTTTTCCCAGGAGCGTGAGAGTTAAGTGTGAAAGAACATCAGGGAAATGCTGAGGAAGGATTATATGAGTTTCCATCCTTGGTTTTGCAACTTCCCCTTTGCATCCCCTTTGCATCTAGACATTTATTTCCAAGATACCCAGTGCAATTTATGGAGTGGAGGGTGAACAAAACTCAGCTCCAATTTATGTAAGGTATTCAGGTACTTAGGGACTGGCCCGTCTTGTTACACTTTTAGGGCTCACTTAGATGATCCATGAAGTCAAAAACTCAGGTTGATCAGATATAATCAAAACTTGATTGCAACACCTTTATTGGATCTAAATAATTTTACGATCCAGTGTGCTACTCCCTCCGTCCCTTATTTATAGTCTAGTATTCCATTTTGGGCTGTCCCTTAATAAGTGTCTATTTTGTAAAGTTAGTGGGTAAAAATTAGTGAATTGTCTATTTTGTCCCTAAAAGTATATTCCATTTTAAAAAATTAGTGAGTAAAAGTGTAATGATGATGGGTAAGTAGGGAAAGTGGAGGAAAAAGTTGATGTGAAAGGTATAATGATGATATCTTTTTAATAAGTTGGAGTTACAAAGCAGGACACTTAAAAAGGGACGGAGGGAGTAATACATTTTTTTTTTCTGAAGTATTTTCCAAGATTCAATGGATTCCAAAGTCCTACATATACAATGATTAACATGATTTTTGACATCTTTGATGTTTTGGACAAGCTCAATAAACATCTTCAATCATCAAAATGAACCCAAAAAGGGCCCATACAAGACGGTCCGGCCCCAAAGTCTCAATCATTTATGCAAAACCCAATCGGCGTTGTCCGCGGCTGTAAGGGCTTAATTCCACCCTCGAAGTCCTTTATGCACATGTATGTACTATGTACGCTTCTTAGCCATGACTTCGGAGCTGAGAAGGTGAGGGATAGAACAAGTTTCAAAAAGATCCTTGTCAAAATGACAGCTACAATGGAATGACTCCAAAGATCTAACACTATGTCTAACTTTAACTGCCTGCAATATGAAACTTTATAATCCATCGAAGCTGCTCATGCGAAAAGTTGTTGAAAATCATGTATACCCATTGCATACATCTCATATAATACTCACTATTCAAAATTCAAATGTTAAGTAGATGAAGAACCACGGATTACAACAAATGGGGCTTGTGCCTAAAAAAGTCTAGTTCACTTTGCAAAAATTGCTATATCGGAATTAGCAAAAAGAAAAAAGTCCTTTATACCTCGTCCAAAGTCAAATAGAGCATATTTAACTGCAAATGTATGATTGTGTATGTGTAAATATGAAAGGCATGTAGAATGGCTGTGAGCTCAGCACAAAATGCAGCCATGTTGCTATTCTTGAATATAATCCTTTCACCAGCAGAAGCAGGTCACTTTGAGGTCTATAATGCAGGCCGCCTTGCTATTCTTCTACGGTAAAGAATATGAGGATCCCATGACCGAGCAATGAAGGTATTCCAGAAAAGTGAAAAGAATTCCTATTCGGTTTTATTTCTTCGAGTGATTCTCATTACAAGCATATCTCCAAAAATCCTCCAATAAGTCCAGCAAAGAATTGGTCCAAACAAACCTGCACCGAATTTGCTATTAGAAGGGTTGAACAAGGTACAAAGGACAGTGATTGGAAAGTATAGAACATATATACAAAGTTATACAGCTGAGGAAGAAGGTGTAAGTTCCTGTGTTGGAACAAAAATATGTTTAAGCTAAAAGCTGTTCAAAACAACTAGATCCTTTCCGACCTCCAGTATTTAGGCAACATATTACACAGGCAAGATACCCTTTGCTGTTTTAGATCTCTTAACTGCAAATATAACAAAATAGTAGAAGCAAGACGAACCGAGGTTCTGAAAATCGTACCGGACATGGTGAACAAGAAATTAAGCAATTAGGTTCTGGTACGTACCGTTTTTGTTGTACCGTACCAGTACCGGTATTTTATCCAGTACCGTTTGGATTCCTCATTAAAAGTTATATATAATATGCACAAAAATATAGACGTAATACATTTACATAAAAATTGCTTTATTTACATAACGCAACTCTATTTTATTAAGACAACAAGAACACTCTCTCTGCAAGAAGGAGGGCAGATCCTCCCATTCCTTCCACAATCCGCATGAAGGAAGGTAGAAGCCTCATTATTCAAGCCAGATCGACTCCTGCAACAACAATCCATCTCTGATTTTCTGCGATCTGCAACAACGCGCCTTGATCTGGTCGCGATTTTGCTTAATAATCTTTTTTCTTCCAATTGCTTGTGCTACCGGAAACTCTCTGGAATAGGCCGGAACTCGCCGGTACGGAACAGTATTCACAGCCGAGACGAACAAGTCATTACTCACCCTCCGATATTTCTCTTTTGGAAATTCCAACTTTTTAATGGGATAAAATAATAGTTGCATTCAAACTCAAATTGAGAGGTATTAATTCCGTAGATGGCCCCCAATTTTCTAACTTTTGAAGGCAATCATAGCTATTGGCGAGGGATAGTTTCGGAAAATTAAAAGCTTTATACTTGGCTTTTCAATAAGGACTAACAAATTGGGACATCCCTAAAGGAAAGATGGAGGAACAATTTGGGATGAAGGAAGAATCCTTTTACCCCACATGTCACTCCCGCAGATCTAGCACAAAAACAAATGCCAAAGAAAATTTTGAAGCCAAACAAGATATGTTTCAGCAACATACCCCTTAATAACTTCAGATGGGAAGAAGTGGCTGTCTTTCATCAGACCCTGCATGATGTGTAGCCTGGAAAAAGGTCGATAGAAAGTAAAGGAGATCAGTTCATAGAAGGTATAAAAAGCTAATATTGCATATTAGAAACATATTGAGCAAAGATTTGAACCTCCTCATTTGCTCCTGCTGCCATGTTGATGAAAGATGAATCCTTTGACCTGACAAGATTTTGTCAGAGAAAAAGAATTGTAGTCAATGCAATATTGTCGTAAGATTCTTGGAAGAACATTTTGAGGTGAAAATGACATCACAGCCCCAAAAGTATAGGTTCACAGATAGAAATATGCAACCATACACCAGATAAACAATATATACCCATGTGTAGTCACAACACAACCACTAAAGAAAAAAGACGTTATGCAACTCATTATGAACAAGTTGAGAATTGAGATATATTTGAATAAAGCATGTGAACTACAAAAGTATGCCTTCGCATAATTTACGACCCAAACCTTCATAGTACGTTGTATATTTGGCAAGAAACAGTGTTCAAAATAATGAAAAATGCAGGCTGCTGAGTGCACAAAGGCACACAATGTCATAAGAGTAATAACGCCAACATCAGACAAGGTTGTCAACATCTATTCTATTACTGAAAGTGCTGGATAGCTTGATATACACTGTTCAGCCCATTTCCTAATAGCTTAAGCTTTTGGGAGAGTTGGTAACTTAACTGAAAAAGGGCTACCCACTTTGGCATGAACACTTTTGTGAAGTTATGTCACCAGAGTGATTACCAGAATTACTCCCACACAAAAAAATTACTGCTCTTTAGCCACAACAAAAACTAGCTATCACAGTAATAAATGTAAAAATCACTCTCACTCTAACTTCCATACCCCACCTTCCACTCAACTACCCACTCCTCCACTTGTACACCCCATGTATTCACACATTCACACATAGAGTCAATGCCCAACCTCTAGTAACCTTATATTGAAGAAGTAAGATATTGGAATTTATCCCACATCGGTTAATTATCACCTCGAAAGCCTCTCCCCTTACCGCCAATTGGTTTTGAGTTGAATGCTTTACATGGTATCAGGGCTAGGCTTTTGGAGCCTTTTCCCCTTTGTGCTATAGTTGCACTTTATTTCGTTGTTTGTGATCCGTGTTCCGGATCCTTTGTTGACCTCTCCACATGCGAGTCGAGGGTCGCACGTGCTGGGGAGTGTTGGAATTATCCCACATAGGTCAATTATCACCTCGAAAACTAGTATATGAGCCAGGGCGGCCTCTCCCCTCATTGCCAATTGGTTTTTGAGCTGGATATAAAGTTTCCTAATAAGATATAAACCTAAGTTTTTTCTCCACGTTCTAGTCTGGTAGATGTGCAAGTAACCCCCAGACATTCAAACATAAGCATATAAGCCCCCAAGTTTTTGACTAAAATGCACAATAAAACTTTTCCGTCCAACTTAACTACCAGTCTGCTCCACAGATGTTCTTTGCTTGTGGTTTGTAAAAGGGGATACTTCTTGAATTACAATTTGACCAAAATGCACATGGTTCTTCTCTACCACTTCTTGTTCAAAAACTCTCTTTCCCCTCCATTAGCTGACTGCGACTCATCACGCCCTCACCACTTCTTTTCTTATTCTCACCGACCTTTTCATCATCTCCTCTTTATTAAGCATCTCTTTTCACAAGTCCGTAAGACCAAAAGCAAAAGGGGTAAGCTATTTCATTTATATTCTTATACATCCATCTATACAAACTTGCTAACATCTTTTCCCAAGTCTTTGCCTAGGTTTGATCTGTGAACAAACTGAACCTATGAATGAAAACAAATTTTGCTTTCTGTATTGATGTTTCAGATTTGATTTGAACTTTGTGTTGAATTCATGGCCTTTGTGCAGTAACGGGATAGTGGAAGATTCAATGGGTCTACCAGAAAACTAGTTCAGCAACCAAAATCTGGCTTCGCCCCGCCCCATTGAGCGCCAATATACCAGTTTTCGAGGATATTAATAAAGGTACTTTGCTCGGCCAACACTCAAGAAGGATTTCTTAGAAGTGGTCCATCACGGCAACGGAAGTACTTGGGTTTTTCATCACATCACCTACCAGACAATTTTGCCAAATTCAGAAAACTTAGGGGGAGGTTGCAGGCCCAGTGCAATCACGGTTTGATTCTTTAGGATAAAGTTCGGACCCCATTCCTAAAAGACTACAGGTACAAGAGAGCTAATTGTTTGTCTGACCTTTTCTATGCCGCGTAGGAAGCACTATAATAATATACTCTAGGAGACTTTTTAGTTCGCAGCAAGAGAAATTAATTCTCCCAGGTCCGCATAAAATTATCTCAGAAACTATCCTCGAAACTCAAGGCAAGTCAAATTGTACAGACGAAAAGATTGAGTAGATACTTGTGGTTATTCTGAGCATCCATCAGTTCCAGCACCCCAGTTTGTTCTTCATCCTTGACCTTTGAAAGAGGTGAAAAGAACTGAAGATAAAAAAATGGAACACAAGGTAAGTCCCAAAACAAAATGGAAACTATTAAAAGATGTCTCTAGTCGTGTAGTACCTGGTGCATTGAGATGAAAACAACTGAAATTCCCAACAGAAAGTTTATAGTAAGAGTATGGCCAAATAATGCAGCAGATGCTATGCCTGTGAATATTGTGGCCACAGTTGAAGAATACTTCTTCAAGATTGTATCTGATCACATCAAATAAGACCTCAGCTTAATAGTAATGCAACTAAACCCCCCAAAAAACATTTGTACAGCAAGTGATAAGTCGCTTAATAACACCTTGTAATTCCTAAATCCTAAAATTGAAAGAACAAGCATTTAAAAGTTGGTCAAAACGAAGAACAAACTTAACATAAAACCGATGGAAGTATTCTAACCTGCATATTTGAAGAAAAAGGAGGATAGGATTCCTTGTGCTGCATTGTTCAATATTAGGAGCATGGTAGCTTTAGAATGTCCTTCCAAGATATCAAAGCTCTTAGGACCTGGAAATTAAACACAACACAGTAAGAGCAATAAATAATGACTGATCCATGCATCCATGGTCCAACCATAATTCCTCATCTTAAGGTGATGTCTTATGCGGATTCTTTTATGAGCAATGAGAAAATTTTATTGGAAACAAAATAAAAAAGTAACATTCAAGGAGAGCAAATAGTCTCAAGACGAAGAAAAACAGCATTGCATAACACGTGCCGCTCTCACTGCTCTCTAATCTCTAGAAATTGGAAGAAAGAAAGAAACCCCCTTAAAAAGATAATATTACAAAACACAACAAATATTACTCATAAATCCCCTAATCACCAAACTTAAACATTCTTGCATTGTTTCCCCACATTTGACTACAGATGTAACACCCCACTCCATCCCACATCGAGTGAGTATGGTTAGTATGAACAGGATAAGTATCATATAATGAGCAAAATTATTTAAGCAAAAGTCATTGTAGAATAACTCAATTGCCATATGAAAAACAAATATATCTTGACTATTCCATGCAATTCCAGTTGTCTCTGAGTTAACCAACAAAGTTATCTTTATACATGAACACTTTGCTTCTGTCATACTGGGAATGAATGAAAATAGAAGCAGAAAGAAAATACTCAAAAACAACTCAGTAGCTCTAGTAACAAAGTTATACTCAGGGAGCAAATCCTACTAGGTCAGGCTTCTCTAACGAAAAGCGCCAACATTTTTTAAACCAATGATGGCAAATACTAAACTGAGTAAAAGAGAAAGCTGCCACAAACACGCACTGAGAGAAGCAGGAGTAAATTGTATGAAAGCAAGATTGCATACATTATCGCTACTATTGAAGCTCAAAGTTCAATATCACATAAACTTTGAAAAAAAAAATTGAGTCGAACAACGATGGAATACATTGTTCAATTTAGCTTCATCTCCTTACCTGTGACAATGGTAGTTCCTAGAATGGCCAAGAAGTTGAATATGGCACCATATCCATATAAAAACAAGTTCTGCGATGCAAAAAAGAGTGTCAAACAGGAAGGAAAAATGATACCGCTAAGGTCAACAACTCAAATTTTTGTGCAATCCTAATAACTAGAATCACTAGCAAAGTATGATTCAATAGGTCATGTGGCCAAAACAGTATATCGACAAAAAGCATCTTCCAACATTTTCAGACTCAAACAGGGGACAATGTTAAACTCAAATACCCATATGAAGCATCTAGAAGTACCTACGAGGACAGCGCTTCCCAGTAAACTATTAAAAAAAGTAACTAAACTAGAAAATCAAATTGACATAACAGCCGGGAAACGCAACAGTAATATATTTAAAAAGGCACCCCTAAGATTACGCAGTTGAAGAATGAAAGTAAGTGTAGCATATAACCGTGACAAAATAGATACAAAAGTAAGGGAGAAAAAAAAACATGTTAAGGATATTCCATTTGAACCACCTGAAGATAAATGCTCGTGTCATATTGGCTCTTCAAAGCATATTCATTGAACACCGAGGCCATAGATGGAACAGTCACCTGTACATTCAAATCCGATAGTAAGCCTAAAGCATATAGATAAAAGTACCATTCTTTCATGAGGTCTCTGTGTGCAAAGTCTCTTCTGATTAAAAAATGTGGACTCTTCACTCACCCATGGTATTCTTTTGCAAGTCTTTTCTTGATAGAACAGTTTATTATCGATGCATAGAATCTTTGCCCTTCACAAGTTGGCGGTGAAAAAGTGTGCCCCTCAAGGGAAAAGTGTTTGTATGGACCATGGCTCATGCAGAACTATCAATAATATTGTTCACAAAAAGGCCACTTTCTTCCTTACACCCTGAATGGTAGGCGGTATGTATCCGAAAATGGACAGAGGAAAGAATTATTACGGATCTATAGCTTCACCTTTATTTTATTTTTTTATTTTTTTGATAAGTAGAGCTTCACCTTTATGGTGGAGGGCGAATCATGGGTGGAGGTGGATTGGTCAGTGCCTTCTTTTTGAGTTCACACGTTATACACCAATTTGGAGACCTTGGATCAAGTGATAAAGCTCATACTCTTCTTTCTGAAT
Source organism: Rhododendron griersonianum (assembly GCA_018127125.1). Lineage (NCBI taxonomy): Eukaryota > Viridiplantae > Streptophyta > Magnoliopsida > Ericales > Ericaceae > Rhododendron > Rhododendron griersonianum. Next base: position 13,541,248 of record CM030789.1, read on the forward strand.
AGCTTGATATACATTGTTGCATTTCCTAACAGCGTAAGCTTTGGGGTTACTGTTTGGGGACAACTACTTAACATAGTATTAGAGCTCAAGTTGGAAAAGGTCTGGATTCAAGTCTATGGATTAGCATTTGTTCTCCGTTTGCTTTCTGCTTCCCCAATTTGTATTTTGTTCGGCTTTATCTATGGATATTTGCATCTCCACATGCAAGACAGATGTTGAACGTGAGGGAATGTTGAATACCTAGATATACATTGTTGGGCCCATTTCTTAACAGTCTAAGATTTTGGGACTGTTGGTAACCAAACAATAACATGTGAGGTTTTTTAGGAGTCTCTTAGCAGAAATGAAAAGACTTAGGGGCATACGGGACAAGATATATTCTTGTCTTCATGTTGGCTTCTGCGTCCCTTAAATTTTAATTTCGAGGGATTGAAAAATCTTCTGTAGCTAGTAATGTTCTTTCGTTTGTTCCTTTTACTTTTGCTAGACTTCTTGTCCCCCTTGTGAATCCTCATTCAATAATATTTTCTTTCTTTTCGATCAATTGTTAGACTATTGATTTCATAGCAAACAGCGCTCGACAGGCATAAAGTCTTCAGTAATTGTCAGGTAAATTGACATCAACTTAAAATATGTCTAAAATCACTTACAAAAATCAACGTATATGCATATGCACCCGTTGCAACAGGAAGACCCAAAGCAGTAGTACCCTCGGGTAGGGATCGCAGCTGGTTTATGCTGATCCCAATGAGCAATAGAGCAAGAGCCTCCCACTGTAAGAAAACAAAAGAGCAACGTTGAACTCGGAATACCTTATACTAAGTTAAATCACTTAAGTGATTGTGCAACACAAACCCCAAAAGAAATGATCGAGCAAATTTCCTACTTTTACATCACCAAATTGCTCAAAACAAGAGAATATGCATATTGAACTAACCTGAATTATGGAAAACCGACGTTTCATAATTATCTTCAGCAAAACAGCAATCACCAAGACCTGCATTTTTGCACTCATTTGGTTGAGACAAGTCTCCTCCTACTAAGTGCTCCTATGCCAAAAATTTACTACTACTCTAATTTTGTGTACATAGTACATACAGCACATAAGGATTGTACAACAACAAAAAAATGAACAGTCTATTCTGGCTAATATTCTTGACAATCTGATTTATAACTATTAACGAAATTTAGAAGACGGGAACAGAAGCATCAAGAGACACATGAGGGGATTCAGAAGTCCAAAGTACAATCAAGCAACACAATCACCAAACGCATTGAAAACAGATAGTTAGACTAATCATACCTTCAAATTGCTCAGCATCTTCACAGTGGCAGGATTGAAATATAGCTGCAAAAAGTGTTGATCTTTTTAAGAGTCTGGGACAGAGCAATGAGCAGCACTCCAATGCGACAGAGAATCAAATGTCAACCAAGACAGTTCAATGATGTTTCCAAAATATGAAACATCAGCCTAGATGCCAAATTTTGACAGGACCACCTTGGCAGTGGATTTCATTAGTCACTTTGATAGTAAGTCAGGAACCTAAATGGCTTTTGAAATATATGCTACACTACATGCCATGTCTTTTGTAATAATTGTTACATTATTTCATATTGCGAAATGCTAGGTATAGATTACAGGCATTTGATTATGTAGTATGCAAATGCAAGTATTCATACGTCAAATTTTATGACAAGAAATGTATTTTCAAGCGATAACAGCAAGTTCTACTCAACTTACAAGGGCAATCGATAAAGAGTAATGACTGAAACTTTGACAGCATATACTGACAAGAAATATTGCTGATGAACTTAAAAAATGCAAGTGGCAAGCACAATCCTGTACTATCAGAATTAGGATTCTGTTGAAAGCTCAGATTTCAGTTCATGTTACCGCTCTGAACCAATGTGAAAAATACCTTGGTAGCTTAGATACCACAAAAGGTCAGTCATTCGAAACTTCCTTCACCCCTAACTCTACCAAAGAGTCAAAGACCATACCCTCAAATAATTTATTTGCAAATGTGAATAGTTAGTTGAACATTAAAGGCTGTTGCAAGAGAGAGATACAAAAGAAGGCAGGATTCAGGGCACCGACCAAGTAACTAAGATGAAGCCCTTATTGAATTGTGTTCATAGCATTTCACAACCATGTCAAACTATCAAATCCTTTTTACCCAAGCCAATCTAATTGTTCCTAACCGCCATTTTAAAAGTATCTTTACCATAAGATAAATCAAACGCTCAACAAGCCCAAAACACTGCAGTACATAGTGAGGTAAGTTAGGTAACTAATCATCGACCACACCATGGGCATGCAGTGAGTAGCAACAGGCACTTATGCACCAAGTACGCAACTACAATACTGAACATTTAAGGTAATAACAGCTAAGCTCCCAATCACCCATCTTCAAAGATAGCATGGGCACATCACAGCATCAAAGCAATTGCCTATGCAGAAAGTGACCAATGCTTTCGACGAATTGAGCTCCCATACTTATCTCACTTAGAAAATTCCAAAACATGATCTCCCAAAGCACATGCATAACCTCAAAACACCAATTAAAGGAATGGTACCTGCATTGTAAACTTTAGATAGTTATTGATAGCATAGAGAAATGCTGGAACGGCAAGAAGCACATTGCTACGAGCTGCCTGCAGGAGAAAAGAAATAATAGTATCAGAATTTGAGCCCAACCTTAGTGTTGGTCCAACCAGTGCAGGTTTCTGGGAGGAGGAGGAGGACTTAACTAGGCAACAACCCAACGACAGTGGCATTATTTGCATTACAGGAGAAACAATAAGTCCAAAGAGATAAATAAACAAATATTTTGAGTCCTCTACAAAGCTTGAGCATATAAGTGCATTATCTCAAACCAGGGACCCTAGGTAGGGCTGGAGAAACAATAAGTCAAATAGATAAATAAATAAATAAATAAGACAAATATTTTGCATTCACTACAAAGCCTGAGTATATTAAGTGCATTATGTCAAACCAGGGACCCTGGGTAGGGCTGGTCAATCTGCAATTTCTAATTCTCAAAATTATCACACTATCAGTTTGTTTGTTTGTTTTTTTATAACTGTTGTCGAACAAACTACAGACATGCTAATGGCAATGAAATAAGCTTATCAATACATACTAATACAGAAACTACATAATCATAAGAAGCAAGGTTTCTATACCTGTACGAAAGTGGAAACTGAGAGAAGCGGCTTTTCTCCAACTTTCTGGCGCCTAGCCTGCAATTAAACCCAAGTACGCAACCAGCACTTTCAGAATCAGCCAAGATATCAATATTAGACTACATTCCAAAGGCATATATTCGAATCAATTATACATATATACACACATTAGAAAGATCTATGGTCAATGTCAGCAAATTCCACATTTATTATCTCTTCCAACGACAATAATCCTGTAAAACTTTCTGCTGGTAAGATTTTGCAAATACCCTGCATGGGTACATTTTAAACCATCCCCCTCACTGGTTTTTATTTATCTTATTCTTTTATTATGAGCCAAAAGCAACTATAACTAAGAAAGGAGTAGAAAAATAAGAGCAACAAGACAAGAAAAGTACTTGCATAAGAAAATAGAAGACCAAGAAGGAAAAAAGAACTTGAGATACACTGAGCATATGAGGCGATAGGAAACAATGGAGCAATTAAAACTCATGTGGTTCATTAAGCGTATGAGCTCCTTTCTTGCTGCATCTAAAATAGGCTGATTACCAATTTACCATGTACTCCAGGAACGAATCAAATTAACTAACACGCAAAAATAGATAAAAGCATACCAAGAGCAAACGTACCTGGAACAAAAGCATAACAATTGCAAAGAGAACCTTTGCAACCTCCGTCAAAAAGTTAACACTAATGGGGCTAAACTTGAACTTCCCATCCTCCTTGGACATAAAAACTAAAATCGGCTGGAAAAGAGAAAAAAGGAAATTTTCACTTAATGAGGAAAAAACAATGTAAAGGCAGTCATTGCATTTTGAAATTGACAAATCCATGCATCCCATAAAAGCAGCACATTGGCAAGAATATCACCTAGCATTACAGGTGTAGGTTTTAGGGCAAATGTGAGACAACCATGGACCACGTTAAATTTTAAAGGGCAAATAAAACTTTATCCTGTTCCAGCCTCCTCGCGGGTTGAGAGCAGACTGACACCTTGGGCATGAGTGGTTAAGTGCGGGCATGTCATATCTGGATGCAATCGAACTGAGATTTGTAGGCGTGGATTCCGTAATCTGACTTCTAATTGAGTGTGAGAGTGTGTAGCTTAGGGGCAAGCTTGTCTCTTTGCCTTTCACTTTAACGACATCAAAGTTCCCAATCATGAGTGGAAATAAGACCAGTTTGCAACAAGTACGAAATTTTAATGGATTGGAGAGTTGTTTGTTGGTCAATAAAAAATAAACACATCTAGATGAAGAAATAAGGAAAAAGATGTTGCTTTTCAGCAATGAAACTATACTCGTCTCTGACATTTACTACAAAAGTAGAGGATAAATTGGTTATCAAAGGACCAAAGGGATGGTGTACTTTAAATTGTAGAGTGGAACAGTGCTACGGTTTATGTATGTCGGTCAGATACAGTTCAACTCCTCGGATCAAGAATAAAGACCTTATCTTTGCACGTTATGAATGGATTAGTGATGAATTTGACATTGCCAATCAAGTTTCCCAAATAGGTCTTCTGAGGAACATGATCAAAAAGTTTCAAATGATTAATTCAAGTTACCTGTAAACCAACCAAGAAACAGTCACCAACCACCAAAAGGACATTTAGAGCACGTTGCTTTGATGATATCTTGTTCCTGTGTCTGTCATAAGCCCTTGATACAGCTTTGGTATTTGGGGACACCAACTTGGAATGACAGACGCTGCACTCTATCATCCCACTCTTCATCAGTTGACCTCTCTGACTCTCACTTCATTCAAAATTGAATCTGTCAATAGGATCACATCAAACAAGCTAGCATCAATAATGAAAGCACAGGTCCTTCTAAATCAGGTAGTTTTATCCATCAACTTTACCTACCACATTGGACATATTTTCCAAACATGAACAATTGCAATAAGGTATCAAAACAGCTAAAAAACAACCAACTGTTAGTACGCCACCAAGATAAAATCTAGAAAATCAGCTTTCTATGCGTATCCATATGCGTACATGTGGGGATGGGGGGTGGGGGGGGATGTATACTGCAAAACTAGACAACAACATGCAATCGACTCGCTGTTTCAACCGCCAATACACCCAAACTTGCTGTAGTTCACTCGAACTATACATTCACACAAAAAGGTCTGCAATGAGGTACTCAGTAACTTCTAAGTAAACAAAAGTGTCAAGATAACAAAAGATCCTGCACCCTCAGCCCCTCCACAAATAAAGAACTTGAGAACTGCCAATCAAAGTACATGAAGATCTGACAGCAACTCTTCATCAAATGCCTACCTCAGGTGTGGAAATAATGGGGAGGCAATCACCCCTGCGGCCCTGCCAAATTCTAAACAAGCTTGCCAACTACTGGAGCTTTGATTCATCCAACCTTAAGATCATCAACCCCCACCCCCCACCCAAAAAATAATAATTATGCCCAAGGTCCCTCTCATAGTAACGCTACTACTCAACCAAACAGAGAGTGTGAGATTATATTAAGAAATCTACATGGAATTACATGTAACTTTCTTCCCAGAGTGGGAAGCTGCCTGTTTTCTCAACCAACACCACAGCTTCCTTCATTATTTGTGCTCCTAGATTTTCTCATTGTCATTAGCAGTAAGCCTCACGAGTTGGCTACCTGCGAAGATTATCCAAACTATCGTTTTAGTCCAAATCCTGTGGGAATTAATTTTAACACTCCATTTTATGTTTCTCATAACTTAACACACACACACACACACATGCAGCTATAGACTGATTGGTGGATTCAATCAAATTCAGCTGAATAATACACGTATACGTATGCACCTAATATAACAAAGCAGGTACACATACACATCTATACATATGCACCTAGAAACTGATTGGTGAATCCAATCAAATTCAGCTAAGCAAATGCTCTTTTCTTATAAACTAAGGGTGTCCAAGCCAGCATAAGCGCACCTCGACTAATCCCTTGGGACCCAATCCCACCATCCACTAGCAGTGAGTCCAATTAAAGCCACCGGACAGAGTCCCGTATGGCCAGCTAAACAAAGGCTTCCAATCCAGATCTTACTATTGACATACTGAATTTCGATCCCATCACTCTAACAACAATGAGTTTCCTACATGCATTAAACAACCCAAAAAAACAAAAAACAGAAGGGATACTTTCCCTTTTTGGCTAGTTGACAAAAGGGATCTTTCTCCAAGCACTACATTCCAATCAAAAAAAAAAACCCAACACCACCGTTAACTAGTCCAGATCTTGTAACTCACAATACAAATTCAGAAACTTTAAGCAAGGAAGTGAATATAAATATATAAATTCAACCACGGACCTCGACAATGCGGTTCGATCGTGCGTTTCACCGACAGTTCTCGCCGGCGGTTGGTTTCTGGACAGATCTGGGCGCCGGAAAATCTGGAGAGAGGTGTATTGATGGAACCGTGGGGAAGTAATTGGAAACGAAAACGAATTGAATACAATAGAGAAATGCTTTAAGATGGAGAGATGCGAAGAATATGCAGAGAGAGAGAGAGAGACTTTTAAGTGAGAGAAAGTGTTACAGTAATTTAAAGCCTTGTGGAGTACTTATTTTTCTGTGCATTAATAGCGTAAATCTTTCTTGAGAGATCATTAATAATGGGGCGACTATTCGCAGCTGCGTATTTTCAACCATAGCCCGTTAAAAAATTTCGAAAATTATATTTCGGTAACTATATGTCGAAAATATGTTCAACCTTCGGTAAACAACTGCCGAACATACATTTCGATAAATAGCTGTTGAAAATAAAATTATATTTCGGTAACTACATGTCGGAAATGCACAAGAAACATATATTTCGGTAATTGGATGCTGAAAATGTATCTCAATTTCGGTAACTAACTGTCGAAAATGTATTTCAATTTCGGTAACTAACTGTCAAAACATATTTTGGTAGTTGGAAATTTTTAATGGGCTAAGGGAGAAAATACGGGGCTGCAAATAGTCGCACCCATTAATAATTAGCATACTATAATATCGATTGTTGTGGGATTTTAATATTTTGGATTAATTGCACTTTGATCTGTAATGTATATTTGTGGTATCATTTTGGTCCCCGGTTTCGAAAGTGTGGGTTTTGTAGCCGGTGGCGGACGCAGAATTTTTACTAAGTCGATGCCCAAATCACATGTATTTTTACATTACTATCAAGACACATAGTCTATGATATAAATTTTACTACTTACTAGTTCGGAGAAGAATACGAGATTGTGTACATACACATAATTGCAATTAGTTTTATAATCACGATCGAAAAATGGTCGACAACTTGAAAATTTTATGGGTGTTTTTCACACATATATAGCAACTTTATCAACTTTTCTTTCATTTAAGAGACTTGCAAAGGACCGAACATATAGAATTTTTGTAAATTAACTTGATAATATAGTAGTGGAATAATTGGGAGGTATGCAGAGGCCCTATTCGTCGTAGCTAAGTCCTTCGAGTCAAACTCAAACATGGTCTTTCTGGTTTATCCAATAATTACAACTCATTAATAAGAACAAAATACTTTGGTAAAAAAAAAAAGAGAACAAAATACTCAGTTCAGTTGAAACTCCACACATAGTATGAGAAGATGCCACATAATTTAACTCGTAAATATACTATTAAAAAGATTCTCACTCATTTTGTTTATATCATGTGCTTGTATCATTCTTTCTCTTGTAGTCATCCTTTTTTGTTGTATGTTGTGTACGAGGGAGCCTACTTGTGACAGTAGAAAGATTCAAGATTAGTGTGGCTGGTGGAGGTAATGTGTGTGAATAGTTATTGCCAAAAGAATAGGTTTTTATTCTTCAGAGGTCATTCGAAATTATAGTAAATCATTCACGAGGATGTGTCGAAAACATATAGCTTGTAAACGTGACGAAAATCTTGAGAACAATGCTCATGCTATTGCCATGGCACAATTGCATCAATTTTTCCAAATCATGGCACAGTTTGTGCAATTTGAAACTGCCTATCAAGTGTACAAAGATGTTCCTACTTCTGATTGTAGATCTAGACGAAATCCATTATGTGACCATTTAAACACTCATTTACTCATCTATTACTACTTTAAAGTGAACATCCTTTTATTGTGTAAACAAAAAATTGAGGCCGACTCACATTTTGTGTGTCTCAAATTTACCCGATACAAAATAGTTTATACCAATTGGATGACTTTTGCCTGCATAACCATTTCAAGTCATGCAGGCTCCTAGTGCATTTTCCTTTCGCAACATTTTTTGCCTCAAACCCAAAGTCCTCCTATTCTTGCATTCAATACCAGACAAAGAAGGAAAAGTTGAGATCAGATTTTCGTCAAAGGAGGATGCAAGAAATAACTCTTGAAATTGAACGCAACACTAGTGGGGTAGACAAAGATGGAACCGAAAGCAATTAGTGGAGAAATAGAGTACCCTACAATTCAAGTGAGGTTCTTTCTTATTAGTAGTCGTTCCATTTGCAAATTTTGTGTGGATCAGTAGAATTTAAAGATTCATCTCATTTGAAGATTTTTCATTCCTCTTTTACTCAATACGATTCGCACATAACATCGTGTGTGCCTGGACGTCTAGTTATTGATAATTGGGTACCAAAATGACAACGCCGACATATCCTGGAGACCAACTGTGTAATTAAGCGTGTTTTTGTCAAATGTGATGATTACACAGTGACTGCTTGCTTAAGTTTAAAGGCCACCGGCCAATCAGCTATCAGATCTGCTCAAAAAGTTTGTGTCAAAAATGTGTCAACAGTTGACTTTTAAAAAATGCTGGCCAATCAAGCTTCGTCAGTCAGGTCAGTACTTCACCGGCCGTGCGATTAATCTGTGGGCATGTGTTTGGCAATGTTAAGAGATTTATGTACAGATTTTTAGTAATTGTTTTCAGGTTCGGAAAAGATATGAGGACCGACGGTCCCCGGACCGAAATCGTACCGACGGCCTCGGTCGGCCGTCTCCGGCCACCGGACGGCCGATCCGAGCCGTCCAAAAATTCTAAAAAAAAAAAACGAGGGGGCCCACGCGAGAATCAATGGCATCCGATGTGTGTAAGGTGCTTGATCAAGCACCCTATTTTTCGTGTATATATGTATATTCGTGTGTATATACATATATACACGAAAAATAGGGTGCTTGATCAAGCACCCTACACACATCGGATGCCATTGATTCTCGCGAAGGCCCCCTCGTTTTTTTTTTTAAGAATTTTTGGACGGCTCGGATCGGCCGTCCGGTGGCCGGAGATGGCCGACCGAGGCCGTCGGTACGATTTCGGTTCGAGGACCGTCGGTCCCAATAGCATTACTCTTTCAGGTTCGGGTTAGACGTAACTTTCTCACATACCGTATTAGTTTGTTCAATTCCAAAGCAAGCCAAAAAAAATAAAAATAAAAAAATTCTAACAATATTATGTGGTGTTGTAATTAAAAATAACATGTTGGTTGTAGAAATCGCAATCGATATAATCAATTCAAACATCGGAACAAGAATTGGATTATTAAAATTCCTAGTAATTCAATATCAATGTTCGAATTGATTCATTTACCTTATCCATGAATCAGTTATTTTTAAAAATTTACTAGAGTCAAACATTTTATTTTCTTTACGGATTGAGGTCGGAGTCTAGGATTACCATGAGAATGGGAGGGATCGGATTTCTACTTAGTTTGGGAATGGAGGGATCAGATTCCTACTAGTTTGGGAATAATTCCTCGTTGATTATGTCATCAAGAATCACATCCTGTTCCAGTAACATAGGAATCATGAAAATATGGCATCGCTTTCTCATTCCTCCTCAAAATTATTGTAATCCAAACTGAGCCGAGAGTTAATCCGAGTGGATGGTGGGTATGCTCTCCACACCATTGTCCACTGTTTCCAACTCCTAGGCTAGTCCCGACATGCATTGTCTGCCTTTGACTGGACCGGGAAAGGAATTAGTCGATGTGCGCTGCCATACCACAAAAGTTTTAGGTATAATTACTTTACGACATGAGCGGATGCATTATTGTAAATTGGAAGAGTCAAAATATGTACTATGATCTTGTGGATTATACTACTTTTCAGCATAATTTGAGGGTGACGATTTTTACTTTTTTTATCTTAGGCAATTCACATTCACAGGGGCCGAACCCCTATCTAAAGACATGAAATTTTTTCTCCCCTACAATACATGTAGTGAATGGTGTAGTGGTTGGATATAGTGTATCTAAACTTATTGTATCGAAAAACATATTACTAATTTTTTTAATATTTACTAGTACTATAACTTAAATATGTACTACTAGTATTAGGAAATGAAGATTGACCAGTCTTAGGTCGGCAGCAAATGCGCAAAAAGTATCTCAACAATTCACAAAAGGCAAAGTAAAGTTTGCGAATGAGTATTCACTACCGCGAAACGCGTATTTGAAAAAAAAAACTCTAAATTTTGTAGAATTAGGCGAGCATCATCCAAATAGCGAAAACGTCGTGTTTGTTTGGTGGGGGTGGGGGATAAAATTTACAAGTCAATACAAATTTAAAAGCCCACCCTAGCTATATACAAGTCAGCTTTGGACGGGGTAAAATTTACACGAGGTAATACAAATTTTTTTTTGATAAACAGGTAATACAAATTTAAACTGACCAATACATAAATATGGAAGTCAATGGTAAAGTTACTCCAATAAATCACCCTTGAACGATTCCATCCCTGGGAATTGGAATTCTTCATTATGAATAGTGACTGAACAACAGCAGAGCAGACCTTGGACTTTTAGCCCATTGTTTGTTCCTTTGGATTTGGTAGGTCGCGAGTTCGAAATCATAAACCACCGACCGATCTTCTGTAGTAATCTAACATACTAGCATTTCTTACGTTCGGCAGAAAAAAAAAAAATGCCACCGGAGTTTTGCAAATAAAATTTAGTAGTGCCAAGTGATAACAAAGTTAGAAACATCATCATGTAATCTAGCATTTCAACATGATTACTGTTCAATGCAGTTCTAAACGTAATTTGGCTAAAGAATATTTGGAAATCCGACCTCAGCTAGTTTGTGTGACTTGCCTTGAGCAAAATGTTGCCATTTGCCAATTGACGATTCGGGTATTTCTTTTGTTTGTAACGGGCATATGGCTATTGAAAGCAAAGCAAATTGCACGATCCAATGAGAAGCATATGTACATCCGAAGAAGGGGCAAAAGTATGGAAGACAGATGGATTATGGTACTATATGTGCTACATCCATAACTCAGAAAAAGCACCAAATTAGGCAAAGATTCAACACTTCTCTCTCCCTCCCTCCCTCTCTCTTGACATACAATCTAGTCACCCGAAGAGCGATCCCGACTAGTGGACCTCGTCCTCTCATGTCTATGAGAATGCTTACCATGTTTCTGGCGCCTGTGAGAGTGTTCTTCCCTCTCGACAGAGCTCCTTTTTCTTCGTGGCGGGGATGGAACCTACAGCCAGGGACAAATAACAAAAATTTCCAAGAAGGAAGGCTTGGTGATGAATTCAAGTCTGGTAAGAAGCTAGCTCAGGAATCATCATTCAAAAAAAAAAAAAAAAAGGTATACCAGAAACAACAATAAAGTCACAAACGATTAATGTTAAAGCATTGTATTTGAAAATTGAGGAAATTTAAGCAATAGTTCTACAGGCAGTGCAACTCCTTCAAGGGAGCTAAAAGTTTCTTTGGGAACGATTCTTGTGTTTTTACTGCAGCTGCCAGCCTGCCACTATGTAATATGGTTTGGGGAAGAAAATTACCTGAAAGCGTGACATGTATCGTCCTTCTGGAGGAAGGGGAATGCCAAGTCTTTTCAAATCATCCCAGGGGATTGATCGCCTGGTTATGGAAGAGGTCAATAATTCATTAGTTGCATGTTTTAAAAGAAAGATAGGCCTGGCATGGAGCAACATTCAATCTGAATTTAGGCTACGTATTGTTGGACATAAAATTTTCTTGGCAAAAACATTATACATGAATTCTTAAGTTTGGCTGTTGAAAAGCCTGGTAAACAAAATTTTGGGAAAATCTTTTACTTTCCTCGCTGTAAAATGATTTATGGTCGAAAATCCCACAAGCTATTTTCCAATGTGTACCCATCCGCTTGCCCAATTGACGACCACCTCTACTGGACTACTTGTGCCCCAATAAAGAATACCGTCTATTTCCGGGGTGGCCATGTGAACACATCCTTAAAAAAACAGGGACAAGCTGCTGAATGTTTTCGTCGATTCCTTCCTACCTTGTAATTTTTAAATTGGTTGCCATGTGTGCACAAGATAATATTTGTTGTTGAAGTTGGTGATGTAGGACAAGATTGAAATAAGGCTAAGTATAATCAAACACAAGAGAAAGGGGCTGTTTTGGGGTTGTGGACAATGCACGTGAATAGTATTTTGTAAGGAGGAGAGAAAGGGTTAGAGAAGGATAGATCTAGGCCTCACACCTAAGGCCTCTTTAGTATCACACCAAAGAATGAGATTGCATTACACAATCATCAAAACTTACAGCTCTTGTAAATTTTCATTCATTCAATCATAATTCAAGCTCCTGAGATTACGTCACTTGTATAGACTCCATAGCACTTGTGAATGCAAATAACTATTCCTATTCCTAATTGGTCTAGGTAGAATGAATGCGTGAATGCAAATAACAATTCCTATTCACTAGATGGATGGATAGGATGAATGTGTTCCATAATGGTTGAATGCATTAAATATGTGGTCAAACTTCCCTAAACGAAAAGACACTTGTTCATGAAAAGTCATAGCCTTTAATGTTCTAGTCAATGCCTAGTCCCAAGTAGGCCCCACATCATCCAACATATGCCAAAACTAGAGTTTGTGCCTGTTCGATGCACGGGATAAAAATAATCACATTGGTTTTTTTTCAGCCCCGTGTATCGAACGGGCACTACGCTAGTTGATAAAAAGATAGTTTAATATTTTTTTCCATCTCGTGTTCGATGCATGCAAGCATTGGTCTCATTTTATTCATTAAAAGACATATGTGGTGAAAAATGAATTTGGGGCATTGCGTGACGGTACCCCAGAAGCATAGAATGATTTTTTCTAACCCCCCACGTCTCTCTCTCTCCCTCCCTCCCCCACATTCCTCTCTCTCTGTTATCAACAAAAAGAAATTCAAAATTCTAGAAAATTAGGAATGGGGGATTGGAGACTTGTGGGGCTCAAATACATTTGCATAGGATATTGATAGATAGATAGATAGATACTCCCGTTCCATATTGAAAGTCCACCATGAAAAGTCGTGTCATTTTTCAAATAAAAAAATCAACTACTTCCGTGTATAACTTTTCGAATTTTTTTGCACCAAATTAAAGTACTAATCGAGATCTTTAATACGGTGCGTAAAAATTCAAAAAATTATACACGGAAGTAGTTGATTTTTTGATTTGAAAAATGGCAAGAGAGAGAAAGTGGGACTCTCAATATGGAACGGAGGGAGTAATAGATAAGGCTTGGGCTTTAGAACCATCAAATCCACGCCTTTTATAGAGTTTTATTGGGTGCTGCCATTTTCCATCAACTCTCCCTGGCTTGAGAGAACTCGACCCCGACGAGTTAAAAGCATGGGACCGTTCATGAAGGTCAGGGTGTGAAACTCCTCATGGGTTATCCAAGTACAATCAGAAGGTGAACGCCCCTTCCACTTAATGAGATACTTTTGACAACCTCCATGTCGAGTTGAAACAATTTGATGATTAACCACGTCTTCGATTTCATCCTCAAAACATTTGGATGCCTGGAGAGATGCCACAGGGTCAGCCCGGTTACTATCCTCAACATGCCCAGAATATGGAGTCAGATCCTCAATATTGAACACGTTACTTACGCCCATATCATCAGGTAATTCAAGCACATATGCGTTAGAGCTGATTTTCTTGAGAACTTTAAATGGACCAGCACTCTTCGAATAAAGTTTCTTATAAACGCCTTTAGGATACCATTCTGGTTTGACTCGAACCATCGAATAAAGTTTCTTATAAACGCCTTTAGGATACCATTCTGGTTTGACTCGAACCATAACCATGTCGCCTTCATCAAATTCAGTAAACCTCCGTCTCAAATCAGCATGTTATTTGCAGTACTTATACTCACAATAGATTCACCTCTAAGATCACCAAGAACTCAGCACACCCCAGAATCTTGAAAAAAATATTTCTCGAATGGCCGATCAAAAAAAAAAATTCATGAATGGATCAAAGCTCTCAATTCCAGATAGTAATATGATGATCTTTGTATAGTCAGTGCAATTCTAACAAGAAGACACATACACTATACAGGCTGCATTTGAATGAACCAAATCGCAGCGTTTGAACGAGTCAAATGGTTCGAACTCATGACCTATATTTCACAAGGGGCTTATCACGGCTCAAATTACCACTCTATTCAAAAGCGCGGTTTACAGCCACAGAACAGTAGCCCCTAAACCCTTCCCATTAAGCCCTAACCAAGCTCAAACCCTCCCCCGACTATATGCCTCACATGTGACGATAAATTCATAGAATAGCCTCCGTCCAAGGCCTCTACAGTCTCTACATGTTATTTACTGCAACTGCAACTTCTTAATTCGGACCTATTCAAGTATTCTTCCATCCATAAACGATATCCTGCCTTCAAGAACCTTTAATCCTATAATCTACTCCTACCTTAAGCCCATCTAAATTTAGTTAGCCTCAACCCAAGTTATTTGAAGCATGCATCAATAAACTATTTGCCTTTGGAGGAGGAGAAGAAGTGGACGGGTAGCTTGGGGTTGCGTGTTTTTCTCCCATCTTTTAGGTTGAACTGATTATCCTACGTAGTCACAGAGTAGATAACATGGGTTGTTCTCGAAGCAGGTCCTGTTGGCTTGGAATGTGGCAAACTTAAGCCTTATCTGAAGTATTTGGATGATGAGAGTTAAGGCCTGAATGAATATTTGAGGAGGTTTAGAAGCTGCTCCATGTGCTAAACAGAAACCTGATGAGTACATTCGAGTTTTGGCTAAAAGGAATTTCTAGGATCGAATTTCTCTCCGGTTGTATTAGGATAAAGGTTTTGGATAAGGAAATGACAAAGTTGAAGAATCTAACCGTAACTAAACCAAACCAAACCGAGCCTTAAGTCCCATCAATTGGGGTCGCCTAAATTTTTTTGCAGGGGACTTGCCCTTTATGCTTAGTCCTGCACTAGGGTTGTACCCCTACTTGGCATGATAACGAACGACACACAAGTTTTTTAAAACTATATCAAAAGGGGCCAAAAAACTATGTGACAGTGTAGAAAGGTTGCAGAACAACACAATAATCTGATAGCAAAACAACACAATAATCCGATAGCTCAATGTACAACTATAAAAGAGAATGGATGCATACAGAGGAGCTCGAAATGGTTTCTCTCGTCCACCAAAGCGGAGCTGTCCTGATTCCTTCCTACCAGCAAGACCCCCTCCTGTGAAAAGAAATGACATAAAAACTGATCCGAGTAATTTAATAAAGTGTCGAGGGTGGTGAAAGTTTTAACTAACCTAACCTTCTTGGAATCCATCCAGGCATCAACTGTTGTCTGTTATAATCAACCAAAACTTCAGAATCATCGATTAGTGAATGGTGAGCATCCTGCACAATAGAGGATGGAAAGAAGCAACAGAAGTCCTAATTTTCAGTTTGCATGACCCCACTAGCCAACGCATATATTACAGTTGAGAAGCAATAAAACAAACATAGGGGGAATGATATTGATTACATACTATTTCAGACCAACAACCGTTGTATCATCATCCTTGATAGAAACACAAAAGGGAATAAGAAGCATAAGGATTCTCTGAAGATTGTCGGTGACTCAGTATAGGTATTTGAGTGGTACAAATGGACGAAAGCTTTATAAATAAGTATTACAATCACAGAATATCAGACTGCATAATATAAGCTCAGAACTCAAAGAGCATGTGCATCAACTGTTTTGTGCTATGTTCAAGCCCTCAATTCTTCGGTCCAAACAATTCCACACTATTTCAGCAAACACTAATTGATAAATTCAACTTTCTTCATCTTCAATCATAATTGCAAGATATACGGCAAAACTGAATACATATAACATTTTTTATCATTTACCAAAACTGAAAAAACATAAGGATAAAGAAATCCAAAAGATACCATACAAAAGCATAGTTGTCAAACTTTCTGATATTTAGAATTTGGCAAAACCTCCAGATGATACATGGGCAGACCCCGTGCCTGATCCATATGAAAAGGGTTTTCCAAAGAACCCTTCTAAACCAGATCACTCCTAGCTATTACATTCTTCTTATAATCTTTTCCATGCATAGATGTTAAAAGACAATAAAACAGATTCATCTCACATACAGGTCGCACAGTTAATTGGTTGCAAACTTGCAATCAAAACCATGGCAGGACTAGCTCCCCAAATGACTAAAATTTGTCACGGAATAATTGTGAAACAGAGAAGAAAGTGTACTAATTACCTCATACGCCCGCCGCATCTCTCTTTCAGTCTCGAATTCAACAAACGCATAACCACGTGAGGCACCAGTAACTGCAAACCCAAAATTTAAACAAAAAAATCAGATGTTTGTATGCCCATTAAAATAAAGATTTCACAAGGCAGGCAGTTTCTTCGGTACAGGGAAATTATGAGATAGTGCCAAAACACGATTTACTAGTAATCCCTGATAAGTCCTAGATATATGTCCAAAATATATATATATATACACACACACATACATACAGACACTAAAAAGAAGATAACAGCCATGTCATATGTACTGCATAACAATACATGACTATTTCTTTGATTGGCATCCCATCGAATTGCATGACTGGTTAATGTGTAGAACTCCAAGGCTAGCCTTGCTAGAGACTAGAGTTAAACATTAATCTTTGAATACAACATAAGGGGAAAGAGAATGTTAAGGTTATCAATCTCCAGAGATAATTTAGCAACATTTTAAGAACGTGCCATTGGAAACAAACTGCACTGGTGCTTGTACCTGAGTTGATGTAACAGAGGTCTGAGTGAATAGGCAAGCGCTTTCATTCATAGAAATCTGAATACCAGTCTATCCAGTCCACTACTCCCAAGTCCCAGCATCTAGATTTTCTGGATGGATATTTCTTTTGCCAAATTCCACAGTTTGGAAGGAACTCAGGGAAATTTGCATTTGATGGAGGATGTTTTAAAGTATGATTCAGATAACAATCTTGAAATATTAGTTGAAGAGAAAAGGGGTCCAAAACTAGTTAATTATCACTTCAGCATGGTCTAGTCTGTGCTATGTTTGTCGGGAAAAAATTGAATGCCTAAACAGCAGCAGAGATTCTAAGTAGAAATGGCTGGCTGATTAACTCGTACCAATAAAATTTAAATGCACATGGCCAACAAGGGTACCAATTGGCATAAGGAACCTCTTTGACAACAAGAAGATACCAACTAGGAAAGAGCAAAATAGCATACCAATGTGTCTGACCAATCGCAAGTTCTTAACCTTTCCGTATTTGCTCATAGCCTGGAACACACAAAAACCATAAAAAAAAATTAACAAAGAATGAAATTGGAGACTTATATCCTTTCAGGTTTTCATTTTATTGTCCTGGGATTTCTCGGAAACCAAACAAACAAATTGAAAAGGGCAAAACAGAACCTTGCGAAGAGATTCTTCCGTAGTGAGGTGGGAAAGGTGACCCACAAAGATAGTACAGTAAGGGTTTCCTTTAACCTTAGGATCCCCAAATGGGTCATCTGCAAATTACCCAATTCTTGAGCTTAGAAACGATTGTGAATGAAACAGACTTCAATGAGCTATTTACGTCGTGAAAAAATATTTATACACAGATTCATCTTATATACATACATATGTACAATTCAAGACCAAGTGTGGGGGTGTGAGTGAATAGATGTATGTATTACCCAATTTTGAGCTTAGAAACAACCATGGAATAAACATAATTGAAGTGGGTATTGAATCAAGATGGAATTTTATGTTTGTTTTTGTGTTGTGCGTGTGTGGATATCTGTATATACGGGTGTATTACCCAATTTTGAGCTTAAAAGCAACTGCTTTCTGTGAAGAAGCAGACTCCAAATGGCTATTAAAGTTGTGAAGAAATGGTTATATACATAAACATCTTATATACATACGTATGTACAAATTAAGAGTGCCGGGGTGTGAGTAAATATATGTAAGTATTACCCAATTTTGAGCTTATAATCAACTGTGAAATAGACAAAGTTGAAATGGATATTCATCGAGATGGAGTTTAAATGCTTCTATTTGTGTGTGTTTGTGTGTGTCTGCGCGGTTTCCTTTAACTTTGGATCCCCAAATGGATCATCTGCAAATCCTCCAATTTGTTGAGCTTAGAAACAACTACATATAAAACAGACTCCAAATGGACTATTGAAGTCGTGAAGATACGGTTATACACATATACACATGTACACATAGAAACATCCGTCCAAATTAACAGAACTGAATATATGTGAGTATTGACCAATTTAGAGCTAGAAACAACTGTCACAGTTGAAATTGACCAAATTATTTCAACAGACTTGAACATTGGAATTGTTTTTACTGCAAAATTAAAAACATTGAAATTGTTTTCCTCGTATACATCCCAAATCAAACTTGACTTTATCAAGCTAGTGCTGAAATTCTCAAAGTGCACAATCCATCACAGCAACAAAAGCAGGGACGGAGCCCAGGCCCCCCCAAGTTTTGAGAATCGCACTACGCACCAATATAAATATGCAATTTCTTCACAAAATCAATGTAATTGCAACCCCCCCCCTCCCCAATAATTATAAAACTTATCTAAAAACTTTAATCCAATAAATGTTCATTTTGTGTTATTGTGGCTCATACATCCTATTCCTTTTATGAATAGTCGTACATAATAAATAAGAGTTTTGCAGCTAGTGGAGATTTTAAGGTCTAACAATTTGCACTGAGCTTCAAAGAATAAATATAAAATTTATGAACATACCTATGTTACCAGGGAACTCTACTACCTAGCGAATAACGTTCTGACGAACATTTCGAAACATAATACACTACCGTTCCAAAACGGTAAATTTAGCGAAGCGATCCAAAGTGATCCCATAAGCTTTCCCCAAAATGTCAACTTATAATGGTAAAAATAGAGAAAAAATGGAATTTCGGTAGAGGAGAAAGTGTAAGAACTTCGGTCGTTGACTCATTATGCTCCTAGAGAAATATGTTTTGTATGAATAAATTTGACAAACAACACTTAGTTTCACGGATGTTTATCACTTGTAAGACTAAGTTCTAGTTTTGTTATCTATAGTAGCCTACCCCTAGGGTACCACAATTTAAGCATGCAGCATATCATGTTCCCGTTCCTTCCTCGTACTGGTACAATCTGCGTTCCAGGTAACATAGGAACATACCAATATCTGTTTTGTATCGGATGAGCATGCCAACATAGACATGTTCAGTTTAAATTAATGTGGTAGCACTGTATAGAAAATAAAGGCACAAATTGGATCACTATGTAAAAACAAACCCCAAAAACCAAATTCTTGGCTGATTACAGAAGGTAACAAATCATATCATCGGAAGCAACATTATTATATTACTCGTGAACTGTATTATCGTAATTAAAGTGGGGGTTAAGGAAATTACAGAGGCCGGCTTGGGAACAGAGGAGGGCTCGGTAGACGGCGTTGTCGTGAGGGAGAGTGTCGGTGCCGTCGATGCTTCCGGCCTGAATCGGATGGTACGTCTCCGCGTAGAAAACCGAGTTCACGTTGTTGCTTCTGCTCCCACTCATTCTCTCCATTCTCTCTCTCTCTCTCTCTCTCTCGCCCGCTCGCTCGCGCATAAGTAGGCGTTTGGAGCTTGAAAAATGGAACCACGAAAGAAAGAAAATTAAGGGCAGGGAGTAAAATCAAGTTTACTATTGTACCAAAATATAATGTTAAAGATTTAACATCCCCTTCTTCAATAAGTTCATCTTTTTTGAATTTTTCATACTGAAGTTATATGTTTTGGATTAATAATTCGTTTAGAAAGAATAACTCCGATAAATAACGAAAGAGTATTCACTAAAGATGAAAAATATCGAACAATTGGTATTTTTTATTTTTTGCCATATTATATGAATATTTTCAAACTTGCCGAGACGAATGATTAAATACCATACACTTAAGGGGTACGAGCGTCTCATCGAAATGATGTTGTTTTTTCACTCGCTGAAGGTAAAATGGTCATGTTTTTTGATGTACAAACGATTGTGGATCAAAACCACTTTGGTTATAAATTAGATTTAAGAAACTTTTTAACGGTTCTAACCTCGCGCAAACCAGATTTCGAGAGTGTCCATGGCATGCCTCAAAGTTTGTGCAATTTTGTGTATGTGCCCGGGGCGCACTCAACTCCGCCTGAGGCGCACATGCCTCATTAAAGTTGCACAATAGGTCTAATTTTTGTGGGCTTACTCCGGACACTTCCAAACTCCGATTTACGCATGATTTGAATCGTTGAAAATCTTGTTGAATTTACTTTCTAACCCAAGTGTTCTAGATTCAAACTCATTAAAGATGGTGGAATCCAACTATACAATTATTTAGATTTCATTCTTTAAAAACAGATAGAAAGCATACCATTGTAAAAACCGTCGGAGCCACTAAGGCTAAAACACATTCTAAGTTTCATTTCCTGCTCAAATCCCTTGTTCTGAAGTATTTCTTCATTGCTTAAGTGTTTCACAGAATTCATAGAGCAACCACACTTCATCAAAGCGTACGAAAAATCGTTTTGTCATCAAAATTCGGTAAAAACAAGGCTTAAATATTTACGTAGCCAAATTTAGGTGTTTTTCAACCACTGACCAACAACAAAAAATTGAGAATGTTTCCAAATGAGAATACCCAAAAGGATTGAAAATATTCAATATGCTTCAACCTACCGCAACCACATTACCAACTACGACCTTTACGGCCCGTTTGGATGCAGGGAAAGAATTAGGGGTATTAGTTAATAAGAGGGGATAAGATAGTAGGGGGTATTAGTTAATAAGGGATGACCCATATTGATGTGATATTTATGGAGGAGATATTAAATAGTACTTGGTTTGGATGGGGTATTAGAAAGGGGGATAAGATTGAGTAGATGATGTAAAAACTATTAAATGACTTTTTTGCCCTTTTACAATCTCAAATTAGATTAAGCATTATATTAATTATATAATTACAAAACTCAATTATTTTAATTATAATGAAACTATAATAATTTATTTTTCAAAATTGTTTGATGCCATTATTCCACACCATTGAATTGGGTTGGTGGGATCAAAACGGTGGGAGTAAAACCGTGGGTTCCCAACTTCCAAAATGACACACACACACACTCTCTCTCTTTTGGGGGCTCTGAAACTCCACTCTCTCACCTCAATCTTCGCTGCCTCTTATTCCTCCACCACCATCTTACAGTGCTCACCATCAATTTTCCGGCACCACCATCGTCTCCGCGTCCCTCCACGGCGGCTGACCGCCGCCAGTTTCTTCGCCAGAGCTCTGTTGATCGGAACTCTTTTTGGTATAATACTATGTAAATTGAACTGGTGTCGTGCTGTAAATTACAGAGTATTGGTTAATTTGCTTGTTTGATTTGTCTGGTTATGTTTGAGTTCTGAGTTTCATTTGTGATTTGTTGGGTGGATTTGTCTCTTCTTCTTCTTCTTCTTCTTAAATTGGGGTTGGGGAAGGGCGGATGAGGAGGGGTAATCTGGTCAAAATCCAGCTGGATGACCCCCGGATTATCTATGGACTGGGTTCAACCCATCCATATTTAATCCCCCCTTGGGCGGATTAAATAGTCCCAGGCATAACTTATCCGGGTGTCAAAGTGGGCTGCCAAACGGCGACTAACCTTGGTTTATGTGCTTATCCGGGCTGATAAGCTTATCCCCCTTGCTATGCCCCCATCCAAACGGGCCCTTATAATTGCCACCACAACGCATCAAGAACATTCTTGATTCGGGAATGTAAGAATTTCACATTCATAGGGTTGAGATTCATCACTAATTCAAAATCACCACCTCCACCTGAAAGAAGCGTCAATCTTATTGAAATTGTGGTGGTTGTGGTGTAAATTTTATTGAAAACTTAAGAATTCTCAGTAGCTTGCGGGGTTTTTTTTTTACTATTTATATACAACATTCTCATTCGATTTTTTGGCGTCCGGTGGTGGTGGCCTTGGCGCATGTGGTTGTGAGATGAATTTAAATTCCTATAAGTACAAAAAGTTATATTTTTCTAATTTTATCGAAGTAAGAAATTCTCAATCTTTTTTATGTCGGCGCTGGTCATTGTAATTGTATTATGGTGAGTTAAAAAAAAAATTGGACTCAAAAGTATTCCAATTATTATTTTTGAATTATGGATAGTCTGAACGTTGTTTTTGTCATATTGGTTTGAAGTGTTGGGCAATGAGTTTTAACACTCAAAATATCTCGATCCCAAATAAATTAAGAAAATTCTCAATTTTTTTAGATTGCAAAATTTTGTAAATATATATACTCTCTGGTAGTGGAGATTTTGTTTCCGAAACGACGGCGATAGATTCTAATATTGTATGCATTTAAAACTATTTTGTGTGTTGGGAGGTGGTGAAATCATGGTGGAAGTGGTGGTGAAGTGACGGCGGTGGAGTGCTAGAGAGGTGATCATGGTGGTGATAACAGGTTAAATGATGGGGGCGGCGAAAGTGCAGTCGTGTTTTATGGGCCCAGCGGCAGTCGACTGTATTGGTGGGGTGAAGAGGTGGTCAAATGACGGTGGTGGTGGTGGTTTGGTAGTCGTAAGGGTCAAGTGATAATGTTCGTGGTATAGACACGACCGGATTCGGCTTTGAAAGCCTCGCCATGGGTGAATCCTGATGATTTGATTTCGTGTGGAAAGCCCTATGAACTCCTTGGAATTCTTACGGAAAGAACGAATACCCTAGAGCTAGGGTTGTGAGTGCCGAATATAACTTAGAATGCGTAAAAGGGCGCGAAAACGTGTTTTAGCCTTAATGGCTCCGATCGTCTTTGAATCGGTCTGCTTTCGACTACCTTTTCATAAATTGAACTTTATTATTTTTATGGCTTCGTTTCCATTATCTTTTAGTACTTTGAAAATCTTATTTATTAGCATAGAATTGGTCTTGATCCGATTTAGAATGAGGGGGATATGAGCATCTCATCGAAATGATGTGTTTATAGACTCGTTGAGGGTAAAATGGTCATACTTTTTGATGTACAAACGATTGTGGATCAAAACCACTTCGGTTAGAAACTAGATTTAACAAGCTTTTTAATGGTTCTAACCTCGTGCAAATCGGATTTCAAGAGTATTCGTGGCATGCCGCGAAGTTTTTGTGCAATTCTGTGAATGCGCCCGGGGCACACTCAACTGCAGAGGCGCACATGATTGCGCCTGGGGCACATTAATGCTGAAATAGGTCAAATTTTGCGGGTTTGCCTCGGACACTCCCGAACTCCAACTTATGCATAATTTGAACTGTTGGAAAGCTTGTTTAATTTACTTTCTAACCCAAGTGTTCTATATTCAAACTCATTTATACATCAAATGAAGTGACAATTTTACCCTCAGGGGATCAAAATACTATTCATTTTGGCAAAACGCTCGTATAACTCTCATCTGAAATTGGATCAAGACAAATTTTACCGGTGGTAGGCTTTAACCCTCAACGGTTGAGATTGAATTGAAATATCCAAAGGTTGACATCAACTGGGAGTGTGATACTCCCAAACCATTTGGGAGCATCATAGCCGGAGCCGAGGATTGGAGACAGATATAATATTTGGCAATGTATGCACAAGGTATACTATTCTCAGAAATTAAAGCTTACTATTAGCGGCCTCTATATGCCTCAAAAAATTAAGAAACTCAAGGAATGCTACGTTGTAGGACCACGCCCGGCCCTAATCAACGTTGAATGGCACCTTGTATAACAGGGCTACGGACTTACAGTAACTCATTTTTTATGCTCATTATGTTGCTTCTTTCTTCAAAATTCAAAGCATCAGTAATGCAGAGAAAATCCTTATAGATCAATACTCCATTTGTTCCTTTTTTAGAGTCCAGTATTTCATTTTGGACCGTCCTTTAATAAGTGTTCATTTTATAAAATTAGTGGGTAAAAGTTGGTGAATTTTCCATTTTGCCCCTAAAAGTATATTCTATTTTGAAAAGTTAGTGAGTAAAAATGTAATGATGATGTTTCCATAGAGGGTAAGGAGGGAAAGTGGAGGTAAAAGTTGATTTGGAAAGTGTAATGATGATATCTTTTTAATAAGTTGAAATTACGAAACAGGACACTTAAAAAGGGACGGGAGGGAGTAGTAATTAACAAATTTGAATTTCCAAGTCCTTTAGGGGGTCAGGGCTATGGATAGCTTCTGGTCTCTCCGTGCTAACTCTAACACCCCCACTAACCGCCGCTGATGTATATCGCTGTGGAAAAAAAATATATTAAAGAAATCGGCTAAATCAAACAAACACACAAAAAACGCAAAGAACAATTAGGGAAAAAAAATATACAATGGTTTTTGCGTGACTCTCTAATTGTGTAGTTTAAGTACATCTCCAACTCTCATCAATTTCCAACATGCATTGAATGAGGAATTGATTACAATTTACTAGTTGCTTGGGTACGTTGTATATTACACGTAGTCATTTCCTAGGGTTCACATAGTCAATTATCGAAATGTCATCGTCTAAGTTTTGGGGATATTGTCCTCAAGGCCCCCGACGTAGACGCATGTCGAACGTACCAAATTAGAACCGCATATAAAACAAATCAGGTTTTACAAACTCAACACAAAACAACACTTGTAGTTGTCTCCAAAGAGTTCGGTTGTTTGACACGAGAGCATGTATCATAATTAAATGGACCGATAATGTGCTATTGATTCAAATTTTTATAAAAATTTATATTCGAATTTAGAAAAAGTTCTTGCACAAATTTAAAATGTACGTACATGGTTACTCAAAGAGTGAATCGATCAATGTAATCTTCTTCCACAATCATAAACTACATCGACCAACTTCGAATTTTGAAAAAATTGAGTAGCTAAATCTAGGGGTGTTCGCGGTCCGAATCGGATTTCTAGAAATCCGAGGACCGAACTGCTAGTCACAATTTTTACTAGGGCTGTCCACGGTCCAGATTGGATTGGATTTCTACGAATCCAATCCTAATCCATATCTCACGGTTTTTAGAAAATACAATCCAATCATAATTCAAAAGTCTTACAGTTTGGTTCCAATCCTAACCAACCATGAGTCACGGTTCGGTTCCGATTTTATCCATGGATTTTCTTTCATAAAAATAAAATGATGTTATTGCCAACTAAAAGTGCAAAGTGCAAACACTTCTTAGTGTTATGGAATGTAATAACTAACACGTGTTTGCAACCTTGCTGGTTTCAAGGTTCAGATAACATTATAGTAAGTTAGTTTCACTGTTTTAGTCCAGAATCGTCCAAGACAATAACCAAATAGGCAGCAACCAAATAAAGCTAAGCATTGTCCAAATTCCACCAACAAAATATGCAAATTCTGGTCAAGCATATTATCTACTTATTACCTTAAGTTGATATATTTTATCTATTGTCACATTAATGCAAAATTGTTAAAAAAAATCATACTCCCTCCGTCCCTTTATTACAGTCCAGTATTCCATTTTGGGCTGTCCCTTAATAAGTGTCCATTTTGTAAAGTTAGTGGGTAAAAGTTGGTGAATTGTCTATTTTGTCCCTAAAAGTAGATTCCATTTTGAAAAGTTAGTGAGTAAAAGTGTAATGATGATGGGTAAGTAAGGAAAGTGAAGGAAAAAGTTGATGTGAAAGGTATAATGATGATGTCTTTTTAATAAGTTGGAGTTACGAAGCAGGACATTTAAAAAGGGACGGAGGGAGTAACAATTAGTAAAGTTATATATATAATTATTTATAAATATTACACACACATATATATATAGATTTTTATTTTTTAAAATATCTTACTGTCCGGTTCGGTTAATCCACGGTTTTGAAATGAAAATCCAATCCTAATCCGTATTTCATAGTTTTTTAATTTATGAATCCGTGTTCGGACCATTAATCCACGGACAAAATCCAAAAGGCACAGATTGGTTCTGTCTGGACCGGTTTCACGGTTCTCGATTTTTCTTGGACAGCCCTAGTTTTTATGAAATAAAATATGTGTCTAGACCAAAAGTCCTACGGTCCGATTCAAATCTAATCTGTGACTCGTTGATCGGTTACGGTTTTATCCACAAATTACGTTCAACTTTTTGACAAAGATACGATCCAACACTTCCCTTATCATTTTTGTTAACCCTTCCTCTAACTCGGAATCAAAAAGTTTAATAAAATAGATTTTCACATACTTCAACTTAAAACAAGAATCCAACACGATAGCAATGAACATCATCATGTTCATCTTTCCCACTTTACCCCAAGGAAGTCTCGCTAGCATTACTTATACAGTATAAAATAATAGTACTGACAATTATTTATATATATATATATACATATTTATTTATTTTTAAATTATATAAAATAAATATCTCATGGTTCGGTTCGTTTAATCCACAATTTCGTAATAAAAATCCGTGAACCGAATCATGAGTCACAGTTTTCTAATTTTTCAATCTGTATCCAGATCATTAATCCACTGACAAAATCCAAAAGGTACAGATCGGATCGGTCCGGACCGGTTTCACGGTTCATCGGATTTTTTGCACAGCCCTAGCTAAATCAAACGAAGTTGGATACGAGGGAATGGAAAGAGGTGTTGCGATTCGCAGCAAAAAGACTCAGAATCGAAGCACTTTACCTGATAAGGGATGTAATTACGTTGACACATGCGGAGAAAAGACCGAGTGTAACAGGGGAGATCATACTCCAAAGAATCAATTAAGGATCACTTAGCATACAGGTCAATAGTCATCGCAAAGTAAATTCACAAGGAGGAGGGATTTCATTACCACATAGGAGTGCTGAACTCCTTTGCATCCAAGCATACCGTGGTAATTAAGGCAGACTACAACGATATTTAACGAATGGGATCAATTCGATCGCATGCTATGTAAAATGCCACAAGTCAGGGGCTACTATATATATTATGTGCACACCTTATCATCAAAGAGGATAATTAAGGAGCCCTTAGTAATAGGCGAGTACAGTCTAAAACAAATCAAGGATTGGGGAAAAGCTCAGAAGTACCACTGAAAGAAGCAGGGAGAAAGATAACCAGATGGAAGTATTGAAAAGATTAGCCGACAAAAGCGATGGGTATCAAACCTACAAAGACGATCAATCAAGAAGGATAGCTTCAACTATAGCAACAAAGTTGTATTGGTATATATGGCAGAAAGTCTGTTTACACAGATTTTTCATACACATATCATGCACAAATCATTATGTGGGGGGGGGGGGGGGTCTACAATGGATCCCACACAAATGATCCAAACCGTTCATTAAATGTAAAATATTTTTTCGAGGGCTCTCGCAAAAAAATCAGCTCAATCAGATACATATAGATGCTCGATCCAATTATCTAACTTTTCATTATCCTGAAATCCGAATGAATAGATAGATGATTGGATCGAGCCTCTATAAGTATCGGATTGAGCTTATTTTTCGTATGGACCTTTGAAAAAATATTTTACATTTAATGAACGGTTCGGACTATTTGTGTGGGACCCTCTACGGGTCCCACATTAAAATCTGTGCACAGAAATCTGTGTGAATAGCACGGCTGTTTGTATGGAGATACTACAAAGGTCCAATAGGTAGCAAATTAAGTAGTGCAAAATTCATGTGAGCATTAAATCTCCCTATCAACCACATTATACAGACAAATATGACGCAAGATTCAAATGCATTTTCAAAAAGTACGATGAATGTTTACTGCTTGCTTACAGCTAAGATTTTGGAGAAATGACAAAGATGGAAAAATTGTTGCATTTTAAATGTTTTCACTTTGGGCAAGGTATCGTGGTGCCTATTTATCCCATTTATTAACCCACTTAGAAGTTAGAACCATTTAGAGCCCGTTCCGGTTTCTAGAATAAGTACTTCTTTTTTAAGAACCTGTTTTCAAGTTTAAAAATAATGAGTTTATTGAAATAAAAAAATATGCAATATGAATCTTGTTTGATAAATCTCAATTAGATCTTTTGAACGATGTACAAAAAAAAAATATTTTCATAAATATATTATTTTTAAGTTTGAAAATTGAAAATAAATACTTGTTTTTTAAGAAGGGAATTGAAAGTGGACCACTATCATGGTGATTATTAGATAAGCATAGTTTGTTGGTGTTATTAGGTGTATTACTTTTTAATTGTATATTAATTATGATTAACGTTGTTGAAGCCTAAATTAAACTTAGTATTTTGGTACAAGAAAGTTAAGTCCAAACAAATCCAATTGACAAAGCTCCAAATCCAAAGATGGAAAATATTACTACTGAAGAAGATATAAATATTTAGTTATTAGAAACTCTAAAATATCAAGCTCTAAAAGCTTTAGAATATCCTTGTAAAATACTCTAGAGTTTTTTGTGAGAATTAATCACATGTGTAATTCTAGAATTATAGTCACTTTTCTAATTCTAGAATTATCTCAAAGTTTATCTTGTATGAAACTATCAACTAGAATCTTTCTATGGAGTAGTATAAATAAGGGATATGTTCTAACCATTTTGTACCAAGCCACACAAAATTTGAGTTCAAGTGTAATACAAATACTTTCATTCTCCACTCTTGTCTTTAATATTTTCCTTCCTTCAATCAAAATAACAAACGTATCTCAAGATACGAGATACGTATTTCATTTTTTTCCATCTACCACCCGTCCGTGAGTGTTATTTAGTTGGATCGATTTGGATGCGGTTTGGGCGGATCGGTTTGGGTAGATTTAAGAGTGCAATTTATTTTTTTATGTATATACAAAAAATTTAAAAAGTAGCAGCACAATAAAATGAGTTGAAGGACTAGATCGCGCAATTATGAGGGGCCAGATCATTTTCAGGGTTTCTCCTGCATTGTAGTCTGTTCTGACGGTTAACTAACCAAATTTAGGTTTGATAGCGGTTGACATTTGGTTGTTTACGAGTATAATTTTCTTAGAGAATGGTTGACTCTCTCCAACCAAAGCCCAAGTCCACCATCACCCACCCATCACTGGTCCTCTTCCATTGAAACTTCTACTGGATTCTCCACAGAATTCGGTTTGCGCCCAAAACCACCACCCCACAAATAACTCCCTCCCCCTAAAACCCCGCACTCACAACAAACACAACACCACTACCCAACAAAATGAAAACCACCATTCTCATGCATCCTCACTAGCTCATATCCATCCTATCTCTCTCTCCCCCCCTACCACCACCGTCGTCGTCCCTGCAGCAGACGGCGGCAGAGGGGGCCCTAAGCTACAGCTTGTGTCTCGGCCGCTTTACGCCTCCAAACATATTTGAACCGCTTCTAATTTTTTTAACCCGGCCTTAGAAAAGTCCAGAGCTAAAAGGCCTCATTTTTAGGCTTTGAGCTCCTGAGAAGTCGGGGCCGATTCTGGACGATGGCGATGGGAAGCCTCGCTCCCTCCACCGACTCCACCATCACAACCACCTCATTATCATCAACGACAATGTCTCCTTTCCATCTCCTCGAAATCACCATCATATCCGCCCAAGACCTTGCCCCGGTCTCCAAATCGATGCGGACCTATGCGGTGGTGTGGGTCCAACCGGAACGGAAACTGACCACCCGCGTCGACCACCGCGGGGGCCACGCCAACCCCACCTGGAACGACAAGTTTGTGTTCCATATTGATGAGGATTTCCTGAATTCTGATACCTCGGCCGTCATGGTCGAGATCTACACTGTCTCGTGGTTTCGAGATAACCTTGTTGGAAACGTCAAGGTTTTGATAAGCAACCTTATCCCTCCGTTTGCTAGGGTTCATAACAATTTCAGCACCCGGTTCGTTGCGCTTCAAGTACTTTTGCTCTTCTCCGCCCTCCTTATTTTTCAGCCTTTTTTTTTTACTATTGTTTAGTTCGTAATGCAAGGAGCCACGTCTCCTAATCCTCTATTCAAGACTCCTCTCTTTACGCTCTCATGTCACAACGTTTGCTCCACGCATTTAATCCTCGCTTCAACAAAATTTAATAATTCAAAAATATTATATGGATGGTTGTGGGTTCGGAATCGGTCCGAATACTTGCAAATACCAAACCCAAAATCCAAACCGGCCTGTGTCATTTTTCCAAAACCAAAACCGCTCCATGAGCAGGAAAAAATAAAAAAATTAAACCTGCCCCGATAGGATCAGATCGATTCGGTATCCATCAATTTCGGGTGAAATTGCCATCCTTAGCGTGATACGAACGCAGAATAAGTGGTATTTTTTGATTTTCGGTTGCTTCGGGAGACCTTCCGAATGTCTCAGTTTTCATTCACGAACCTGGAAATTTTCCAACAGTATTCAAGTGATTGAGATTTGTGTTTTCAAATAATATTGGCTACTAAAATAGTAACCCCATCCATGATCACAGGTTCGCCGCGCTTCGGGTAGCCCCCAAGGGATTCTCAACATGGCGGTTTCCCTACTGGACAGCTCCATGCGGAGCATGCCCATTTACAAGCAACCCAACGCCGACGGAAGCCGTCACGATCAAGTAAACACCAAAATCCAGCTCTGGCGATCCCGCAGTGAGAAATCCGACCTCAACTTCGACGACTTCTACCCGCCCAAAGGCGGCTCCATCTACAATGCCAGCTCCACCGTAAACGGCTCAGTCGTCAACGACTCCGAGCTCTGCTCTGACGTGGGCCCCTCGGCGTCGATTGTGGCGGTGGCGATAGCCAAGGGACTCTACACGCCGCCGCCGACGGCGACGGCGGAACAGAAAGGGGTGGTCCTGACAGCGGAGGCGGAGGAGCGGGGGAGCTCGATACTGGAGGACTTGACGGTGGAAGAAGCGAGGGCGAAAGGGTACAAGTCGAGGAGGGCGGCGGCGGAGTTGCCTGCGGCGGCTTATCAGAGTTTCGAGAAGTCGGACAGCTTGCGGCATTCGTGGCGGCACTCCGATGGCGGGCCCGGGTTGTTCTCTTGCTTCGCTTATGGGCTTGAGTTCACCATTGTGTGCGGTTCAAAGAATGAGGGAAGGAACAACAAGAACAACGGCATTGATAAACCCATGATTAAGCGTAGCCCTTCTCATCAAAACCTTAGCTTATGATATACATGTGAGATTCGTTCCAGTTTTTCGGGGGTTAGGTTTTCCTCGGGTTTTTTCTTCTTTCTTTTTGGGTTGTCTATTATTCTCCTCTTGTATGGATTTTGAACAACAGTTTAATTGAATATAATGTGATTTTCTTGAGGTCTCCTAATCGTTTTACCAAATTCGGGGGAAATGGAAGAGAGGAGATAAGTTTTGTGATTTGAGTATTGAATTAATTTTTGGGAAATATCTATATAAAAAAAAACATTTGAAAGCCGATTTTTTGAATTTTTCTTTGAATATTTTCAAAAATACATGTGTAAATGTCATAATTTTTTACTTTCCTGATTCTTCTTGTCGAGCTGGTATGTAGGTGGGTGAAAGGAAAAAATAGAGACAAAATAAAGATGAATAAATTGTGGGTTAGTGTGAACAACATAGCAAAATACAACAATAATTTTTAGTGGATACGCCGCCTTCTTATACGGAGAATGTGAATATCATATTTTAAAAAATGAATTAGTCATAACAATAATTTCTCAATGACTTCATTTGAAGATAATAAGAGAGTTGAACCACTCTTTTATTTGTTTAACGAAAAAACAAATCTTACGGCAAAATCTATAGGAAAATTCTATCCCCACTGGGTGTGTAGCGTGTGCGGGCTACCCATATTACGAGTGTGGGTGTGTAAATAGGTGTGTGTTTAGGTGTGGGGTAGAATGATTGCTATTTATATACACGTAGCCTTACTATTCGCACTTTTAGAGACAACATGCAACAATACAAGTTGAGCGACGCCACACACAAATTCAATCCAAATTCTGACTCCGCCACTACATTTACCTCTACTTTCAAACTCATTCCAGCACTTGTCTCAAACTAGACAATTGGAGTAATTTTTACCTAAATTTTTACTAAAAGATTTGAAAGACTCAAAAATTCTTGCCATTTTGGATTGTTACTTTAAAATTATTCAATTAATTCATTTTCTACTCAAATATTTACTCCTTACCTTGTCGATTACAGTATTACGGAGTATTCTGTAACGTATGTTGGCCATCAAAAAAATGTGCCAAGGTGTTGCGATTTATCAACCGTGTGATGCTTTCCCGGCAATTTCAAACCCTCTGCCACCTCCAAAAATCAACCACCACCACTCATCTCCTCCAACTCCAGTCTCTGATCCTTCAAACCGCTCTAGATAGAGACGAATACTTCATATCCAAGTTCATACAATCCTCTTGTTCTGTTTCAATCGAGTTCACAAGATTGTTCTTTGACAGCTTATTACTCCGTTATTACCCCTCGACCCACCCCCACCCATATTCGCTTTTAACATAATCGTAAGGGAGTACTCAAAGAGCTCATCGCCACTTGAATCGGTGAAACTGTTCTCTCAGCTCCAAAGGGTAGGCCTTAAACCCGACAAATTCACGTACCCTTTTGTTCTCAAGTCCTGCGGCTGGTGTTTGGTAATTGGAGTTGGTGGGGCTGTGCATTCGTTGGTTGTTAAAATGGGTTTTGATTCGGATCGGTATGTGGGGAATACACTGTTGAGGATGTACTTTGGGTGTGGTACGATTGGGTTTGCAAGGCAGGTGTTCGATGAAATGTGCGAGAGAGATGTGGTCTTGGAGCTCTATGATTGCTGGCTATGTTGCCTGGTATAATGCCTTTTGAGTTTCTACATTTACAGCCCCTTGGGATGGTGAGAAAGGGTGAGATTAAAAAAAAATAGAGTCATTTCTCACCAAATCTCACCATTTTTTTATGAGATTGGGCGAGAAAGTGGAAGATCAAGAAATTTCAATTTTGTACTTTTCTCCCCATTTCTCACCAAAATGCTCCATCCAAATGAGTGATTTGGCTACCAACCATTACCCCTTTATTTTCTTTCCTATAAAATCTCTCCATTCAAAGTTAAAGTTTTTGGCTTGCTAGTCCCTCATTTTGGTTTAAAGAAAGATTCGCGATATGGTTTTTAAATTGGTCTATATGTTACTTGATTGGTCAGTTGGGTTCTACAGCTTAGCATCCAGCCTTTCCTCTAAAACTGCATTACTTGATAGTTCAATTGGTTTGTATGTTACTGATATCCAATATGGAGGAGATTTCCTAGAGGGAAATCCACAATAACCGTCTTGAACATGCTATTGGTTCCTCGGGGCGAAAGCTTAGTTATTGGTGCACCTAGATAATCACTTCGAAAAAAGTGGACATAGTGACCTCTTTTATGTGTTTTTTCCGTGTTAGCAAGCATTTTCTTACCATTCTATTCCTTGTTGTCTGCAGTAACTGTCCATTTGATGCTCTAATGGTTTTCCAAAGCATGAAGTTGGTAAATCAGAATCCAAACTCCATCACTCTGGTTAGCTTACTCTCTGCATGTACTCGTCTGCTCAACATCTGCATAGGGACATCCATTCATTCGCATGTCATTGTTAATAACATCAAGCTGGATGTTGCTTTGGGCACAGCACTTCTTGAGATGTACTCGAAATGTGGATCCATAGAGGTAGCTTTACAAGTTTTCAGTTCCTTGGAAGAAAAGAATTTGCAGTCTTGGACTATCATGATATCTGGCGTTGCAGATCATGGCCGCGGGGAAGATGCTATTTCCTTGTTTACCCAAATGGAAGAAAATGGCCTAAAACCTGACAGCTTGTCGTTTTCTGGAATCCTTAGTGCATGCAGCCATTTGGGCCTTGTTGAGGAGGGCAAAAGGTATTTTGATCAGATGGTGAACACAAATGGTATAAAGCCGACAATGGAGCATTATGGATGCATGATCGATATGCTTGGAAGAGCTGGGATGATTGAAGAAGCTTATAGAGTAATCAAGAGCATGCCAATGGAACCCAACTCAGTTATACTCAGGAACTTCATTGGTTCATCTAAAAATCGCGGGGAAGTCGTTTGTTTGGATGAAAATCTGAGGAAGCTTCTGCTTCAAATCGAGCCTGACCTTGGAGCAAACTATGTACTTGCTGCGTGTGTTTCGTCCGTGTCTGAAAATTGGAACGATGTTGCGAGTTTGAGAGATGCCATGAAAGGAAGACGTTTAAAGAAAGCTCCGGGATGCAGTTGGGTGGAAGTGAACAGTGCTTCTTCTGGTGAGATTATTCAACCAGCTGTAGGGTAAATTTTTCCCGTCCGTGTGGCTTAAGAATCATTTTTTAGTTGCATAGACCTCAATATGAATCAAAAGTATGTGGCTGCCCCCAATGCCTGGAATGTTGAAGACTTGAAGACTAATTTTCATGGTGCTATTTTCGAGGATGGATCCTTTGGATTTAGCGGCGGTAGTTTGAAAAGCCTTAAATTTTTTTGGATATCACGGAACACGATGCTCTCGACAGAATCATGTAGCTGTCCTCAATTGATTGGAACCTGAGGCTCGGTTTATGGATCATTTGGCTTTGGAGTGGTACTAAAGAGATGATAAGAACATGAGCATGGGAGAGCCGAGTGGTTAATTACCCACTCAAGTCTTGAAATTATGTTGAGCATCTCATCGAAATGATGTGTTTATTGACTCACTGAGGGTAAAATGATCATACTTTTGGATGTACAACGATTGTGAATCAAAACCACTTTGGTTAGAAACTAGATTTAACAAGCTTTTTAAAAGTTCTAACCTCGCGCAAATCGGATTTCAGGAGTATCCGTGGCATTCTGCGAAGTTTTTGTGCAATTTTGTGAATGCCCCCGGGGCGAGCTCAACTGCGGCTGAGGCGCACATGATTGCGCCTAGGGCGCATTAAAGCTGCACAATAGGTCAAATTTGCGGACTTGCCTCGGACACTCCCGAACTCCATTTTACGCGTAATTTGAACCGTTGGAATGCTTGTTTAATTTGCTTTCTACCCTAAGTCTTCTATATTCAAACTCATTTATACGAAGTGACAATTTACCCTCAGTGGATCAAAATACTATTCATTTTTGGCAAAACGCTCGCATAACTCTCATTTTAAATCGGATCAAGACCTATTTTATATCGATAATTAGCGTTTTCAAAGGATTAAAAGATGGTGGAATCCAAACTATACAAATATATAGTTTTTGTACTTTAAAAACGGGTAGAAATTAAACATTGTAAAAAACGTCGAAGCCACTGAGATTAAAAAACATTTTTAAGTTTTATTTCGTCCTCAAATCGAAGGGCGGAGGAATGCAGGGGCAGGGGATTGCCACACCCCCCCCCCCCCCCAATTTCGTTTTTTGGAGTATATTTTAAAAAAAAATTAAATATTGATACATATTATAAATCTTACAAACATAATTAAAAGTAAGAACAATTTTCATTTTGAGAACTCTAAATTATGGTGAATGATACCGTGTAATAACGATATGTGTTCGCCGAATGATATGATGACAACAATATTTGAGATTAATCCTTCAATTTATAAAAATCGTCCATGGAAACTCGAATAAGTGGATTTAGTCTTGAAAAATCATCGAACCAAAATTTCTTTAATATTTAAGTCCCCTCCGACTTCGATTCATGGCTCCGCCACTGCTCAAATCCCTTGTTCTTTTGTATTTATTCATTGCCTAAGTGTTCTAAAAAATTCATGGAGCATTCACACTTCATCAAAGCATACGACAAATCGTTATGTCAACTAGATTCGTTCAAAGAAAGGCTTAAATATTTACGTAGCCAAATTTGAGTGTTTCAACCAACGACACCACAAAAAATTGAGAATATTTCCAAATGAGAATACCCAAAAGGGGAGCGTTCCAGGGACCAAAAAAAAAAAAAAGACACTTCATCTCAATCATTCAAGCCAATGGCTGAGATTAGGCCAATACAAAAAAAATGGCTGAGATTAGAAGTTCACAAAGAATGACTCCTAGCCAAATAGAATTACTCCTACCCGCAAAAAATTACTCTTGCCCGCGAAGAATTACTCTTGGCCGCACAGAATTACTCTTAGCTGCCAAGAATTGCGAGACCATAACTCATTCTTTGTGGCTGGGAGTAATTTGTAGTGGCCAAGAGTAATTCTTCACGGCCCTGAGTAATTCTTTGCAGCCATGAGTACTTCTTTGCGGCCAGGTGTAATTCTTCGCAGCCAGGAGCAATTTTTCGCGGCCAGGGGCAATTCTTCAAGGTCAAGAGTAATTTTCCGCGGAAGTGGTGATGAAGTGACGGTGGTGGAGTGCTAGAGAGGTGATCGTGGTGGTGATAACAGGTTAAATGATGGGGGCGCCGAAAGTGCAATCGTGTTATTTGGGCCCAGCGGCTGTCAACTGTATTGGTGGGGCGAAGGTGTGGTCAAATGACAGTGGTGGAGGAGTTTTGGTAGTCGTAGAGCTCAAGTGATAGTGTTCGTGGTGTAGAAACGACCGGATTCGGCTTTGAAAGCCTCGCCATGGGCGAATCCTGATGATTTGATTTCATGTGGAAAGCCCTATGAACTCCTTGGAACTCCTACAGATTGAACGAATACCCTAGAGTTAGGGTTGTGGGTGCCGAATAGAACTTAGAATGTGTAAAATGGCGCAGAAATTTGTTTTAGCCTTAGTGGCTCCAATCATCTTTGAATCGATCTGCTTTCGACTACCTTTTCATAAATTGAACTTTATTATTTTTATTGCTTCATTTCCATTATCTTTTAGCACTTTGAAAATCCTATTTATTAGCATAGAATTGGTCTTGATCGGATTTAGAATGAGGGGATATGAGCATCTCATCGAAATGATGTGTTTATTGACTCGTTGAGGGTAAAATGGTCGTACTTTTGGATGTACAACGATTGTGGATCAAAACCACTTTGGTTAGAAACTAGATTTAACAATCTTTTTAAAAGTTCTAACTTCGCGCAAATCGGATTTTAGTAGTATCTGTGGCGTTCCGCGAAGTTTTTGTGAAATATTGTGAATGCGCCCGGGGCGCACTAAGCTGCGGCTGAGGTGCACATGATTGCGCCTGGGGCGCATTAAAGCTGCACAATAGGTCAAATTTTGCGGGCTTGCCTTGGACACTCCCGAACTCCATTTCACGCGTAATTTGAACCATTGGAAACCTTGTTTAGTTTACATTTTAACCCAAGTCTTCTCTATTAAAACTCATTTATACATCAAAAGAAGTGACAATTTACCCTCAGTGGATCAAAATACTATTCATTTTGGCAAAACCCTCGCATAACTCTCATTTTAAATCGGATCAAGACCTATTTTATATCGATAATTAGCGTTTTCAAAGTATTAAAAGATGGTGGAATCCAAACTGTACAAATATTTAGTTTTTGTTCTTTTAATACGGTTAGAAATTAAACATTGTAAAAAATGTCGGAGCCACTAAGATTAAAACACATTTTTAAGTTTTATTTCGTGCTCAAATCCAAGGGCGGAGGAATGCAGGGGCCGGGGGTTGCCCCGTATTGTACAAAAAAATTTAAATATTGATACAAATTATAAATCTTACAAACATAATTAAAAGTAAGAACAATTTTATTTTGAGAACTCTAAATTATGGTGAATGATACCGTGCAATAACAATATGTGTTCGCCGAATGATATGATGACAACAATATTTGAGATTAATCCTTCGATTTATAGAAATCGTCTCATGGAAACTCAAATGAGTGGATTTAGTCTTGAAAATATCATCGAACCAAAATTTCTTTTAATATTTCAGTCCCCTCCGACTTCGATTCCAGGCTCCACCACTACTCAAATCCCTTGTTCTTTAGTATTTATTAATTGCCTAAGTGTTCTAAAAAATTCATGGAGCATTCACACTTCATCAAAGCATACGACAAATTGTTTTGTCAACTAGATTCGTTCAAAGCATTGCTCGTTCAAAGCAAGGCTTAAATATTTACGTAGCCAAATTTGAGTGTTTCAACCAACGACACCACAAAAAATTGAGAATATTTCCAAATGAGAATACCTGAAAGGGGAGCGTTCCAGGGACCAAAAAAAGAAGGCGCTTCATCTCAATCATTCAAGCCAATGGCTGAAATTAGGCCAATCCCAAAAAAAATGGCTAAGATTAGAATTTCACAAAGAATGACTCCTGGCCGCATAAATTACTCCTGCCCGCGAAAAATTATTCTTTCCCGCGAAGAATTACTCTTGGCCGCACAGAATTACTCTTGGCCGCCAAGAATTGCGAGACCATAACTCAATCTTTGCAACCGGGAGTAATTTTTAGCTGCCAAGAGTAATTTGTAGTGGCCAAGAACAATTTATCGCGGCAAAGAGAAATTTATCGCGCCCAAGGGCAATTCTTCACGGCCAAGAGTAATTTTTCGCGGAAGTGGTGGTGAAGTACTAGAGAGGTGATCGTGGTGGTGATAACAGGTTAAATGATGGGGTCGATGAAAGTGCAATCGTGTTATATGGGTCTAGCGGCCTGTCGGCTGTATTGGTGGGGTGAAGGTGTGGTCAAATGACAGTGGTGGAGGCGGCTTGGTAGTCATAGAGCTCAAGTGATAGTGTTCGTGGTGTAGAAACGACCTGATTCGGATTTGAAAGCCTCGCCATTGGCGAATCCTGATGATATGATTTTGTGTGGAAAGCCCTATGAACTCCTTGGAACTCTTTTAGAATGAACGAATACCCTAGAGCTAGGGTTGTGGGTGCTGAATAGAACTTAGAATGTGTAAAAGGGCGCAGAAATGTGTTTTAGCCTTAGTGGCTCCAATCATCTTTGAATCGATCTGCTTTCGACTACCTTTTCATAAATTGAAATTTATTATTTTTATTGCTTCGTTTCCCTTATCTTTTAGCACTTTGAAAATCCTATTTATTAGCATAGAATTGGTCTTGATCGGATTTAAAATGAGGGGGATATGAGCATCTCATCGAAATGATGTGTTTATTGACTCGCTGAGGGTAAAATGGTCATACTTTTGGATGTACAACGATTGTGGATCAAAACCACTTTGGTTAGAAACTAGATTTAACAAGCTTTTTAAAAGTTCTAACCTCGCGCAAATCGGATTTCAGGAGTATCCGTGGCATTCCGCGAAGTTTTTGTGCAATTTTTCGAATGCGCCCGGGGTGCACTCAACTGCGGCTGAGCCGCACATGATTGCGCCTGGGGCGCATTAAAGCTGCACAATAGGTCAAATTTTGCGGGCTTGCCTCGAACACTCCCGAACTCCATTTTACGTGTAATTTGAACCCTTGGAAAGGTTGTTTAATTTACTTTCTAACCCAAGTGTTCTACATTTAAACGCATTTATACATCAAAAGAAGTGACAATTTACCCTCAGTGGATCAAAATACTATTCATTTTGGCAAAACGCTAGCATAACTCTCATTTTAAATCGTATCAAGACCTATTTTATATCAATAATTAGCATTTTCAATGTATTAAAAGATGATTGAATCCAAACTATAAAAATATTTAGTTTTTGTACTTTAAAAACGGGTAGAAATTTAACATTGTGAAAAACGTCGGAGCCACTAAGATTAAATCACATTTTTAAGTTTTATTTCATGCTCAAATCCAAGGGCGGAGGAATGCAGGGGCCGGGG
Organism: Rhododendron griersonianum; assembly: GCA_018127125.1. NCBI lineage: Eukaryota > Viridiplantae > Streptophyta > Magnoliopsida > Ericales > Ericaceae > Rhododendron > Rhododendron griersonianum. Next base: position 13,581,226 of record CM030789.1, read on the forward strand.
GTTGCCCCGGCCCCACCCAATTTCGAATTTTTGAGTATATTTTACAAAAAAAATTTAAATATTGATACAAACTATAAATCTTACAAACATAATTAAAAGTAAGAACAATTTTCATTTCGAGAACTCTAAATTATGGTGAATGATACCGTGCAATAACGATATGTGTTCGCCGAATGATACGATGACAACAATATTAGAGATTAATCCTTCAATTTATAAAAATCGTCCCATGGAAACTTGAATGAGTGGATTTAGTCTTGAAAAAATCATCGAACCAAAATTTCTTTAGTATTTTGGTCCCCTTCGACTTCGATTCCTGGCTCTGCCGCTCTGCCACTGCTCAAATCCCTTGTTATTTAGTATTTATTCATTGCCTAAGTTTTCTAAAAAATTCATGGAGCATTCACACTTCATCAAAGCGTACGACAAATTGTTTTGTCAACTAGATTCGTTCAAAGCAAGGTTTAAATATTTACGTAGCCAAATTACCACAAAAAATTATGAATATTTCCAAATGAGAATACCCAAAAGGGGAGCGTTCCAACCTCCAAGGGAGAAAAAAAAAAGAGACACTTCATCTCAATCATTGAAGCTAATGGTTGAGATTTGGCCAATCCAAAAAAAAATGGCTGAGATTAGAAGTTCACAAAGAATGACTCCTGGCCGCAAAGAATTACTCCTGCCCGCGAAAAATTGATCTTGCCCTCGAAGAATTACTCATGGCGGCCAATAATTACTCTTAGCCGCACAGAATTACTCTTGGCCGCCAAGAATTGCGTGACCATAACTCCTTCTTTGCGGCCGGGAGTAGTTTGTAATGGCCAAGAGTAATTTGTAGCAGCCAAGAGTAATATTTCACGGCCCTGAGTAATTCTTCGCGGCCAGGTGTAATTCTTTGCAGCCAGGAACATTTCTTCGCCGCCTGGAGCAATTCTTCACGGCCAAGAGTAATTTTTCGCGGAAGTGGTGGTGAAGTGACGTCGTGACGATGGTGGAGTGCTAGAGAGGTGATCGTGGTGGTGATAAACAGTTAAATGATGGGGGCGACAAAAGTGCAATTGTGTTATATGGGCCTAGTGGCTGTCGACTGTATTAGTGGGGTGAAGGTGAGGTCAAATGACAGTGGTGGAGGAGGTTTGGTAGTCGTAGAGCTCAAGTGATAGTGTTCGTAGTGTAGAAACGACCGGATTCGGCTTTGAAAGCCTCACCATGGATGAATCCTAATGATTTGATTTCGTGTGGAAAGCCCTATGAACTCCTTGGAACTCTTACAGAATGAACGAATACCCTAGAGCTAGGGTTGTGGGTGTTGAATAGAACTTAGAATGTGTAAAAGGGCGCAGAAATGTGTTTTAGCCTTAATGGCTCCGATCATCTTTCAATCGATCTGCTTTCGACTACCTTTTCATAAATTGAACTTTATTATTTTTATTGCTTCGTTTCCATTATCTTTTAGCACTTTGAAAATCCTATTTATTAGCATAGAATTGGTCTTGATCGGATATAGAATGAGGGGGATATGAGCATCTCATCGAAATGATGTGTTTATTGACTCGCTAAGGGTAAAATGGTCATACTTTTGGATGTACAACGATTGTGCATCAAAACCACTTTGGTTAGAAACTAGATTCAACAAGCTTTTTAAAAGTTCTAACCTCGCGCAAATCGGATTTCAGGAGTATCCGTGGCATTCTGCAAAGTTTTTGTGCAATTTTGTGAATGCGCCCGGGGCAAGCTCAAATGCGGCTGAGGCGCACATGATTGCACCTGGGGAACATTAAAGCTGCACAATAGGTCAAATTTGCGGACTTGTCTCAGACACTCCCGAACTCCATTTTATGGGTAATTTGAACCGTTGGAAACCTTGTTTAATTTACTTTCCACCCCAAGTCTTCTATATTCAAACTCATTTATACATCAAAAGAAGTGACAATTTACCCTCAGTGCATCAAAATACTATTCATTTTGGCAAAACGCTCTCATAACTCTCATTTTAAATCAGATCAAGACCTATTTTATATCCATAATTAGCGTTTTCAAAGTATTAAAAGATGGGGGAATCCAAACTATACAAATATTTAGTTTTTGTTCTTTAAAAACGGGTAGAAATTAAACATTGTAAAAAACGTCGGAGCCACTAAGATTAAAACACATTTTTAAGTTTTATTTCGTGCTCAAATCCAAGGGCGCGGGTATGCATGGGCCTGGGGTTGCCCCGGCCCCACCCAATTTCGTATTTTGGAGTATATTTTACAAAAAAATTTAATTATTGATACAAATTATAAATCTTACAAACATAATTAAAAGTAAGAACAATTTTATTTCGAGAACTCTAAATTATGGTGAATGATACCATGCAATAACGATATGTGTTCGCCGAATAATATGATGACAACAATATTTGAGATTAATCCTTCAATTTATAAAAATCGTCCCATGGAAACTCGAATGAGTGGATTTAGTCTTGAAAAATTCATCGAACCAAATTTTTTTTAATATTTCGGTTCCCTCCGACTTGGATTCCTGGCTCCGCCACTGCTCAAATCCCTTGTTCTTTAGTATTTATTAATTGCCTAAGTGTTCTAAAAAATTCATGGAGCATTCACACTTCATCAAAGCATACGACAAATCGTTTTGTCAACTAGATTCGTTCAAAGCACGGCTCGTTCAAAGCATGGCTTAAATATTTACATAGCCAAATTTGAGTGTTTCAACCAACGACACCACAAAAAATTGAGAATATTCCAAATGAGAATACCCAAAAGGGGAGCCTTCAAGGGACAAAAAAAAAGAAAAAAGGACACTGCATCTCAATCATTGAAGCCAATGGCTAAGATTAGGCAAATCCAAAAAAAATGATTAGAAGTTCACAAAGAATGACTCCTGGCCAAATAAAATTACTCTTGCCCGCGAAAAATTACTCTTGCCTGCGAAGAATTACTCTTGGCCGCACAGAATTACTCTTGGCCGGTAAGAATTGCAAGACCATAACTCATTCTTTGCGGCCGGGAATAATTTGTAGCGGCCAAGAGTAATTCTTTGCGACCAGGAGCAATTCTTCGCGACCAGGAGCAATTCTTCGCGGTCAGGGGCAATTCTTCGCGGCCAAGAGTAATTTTTCGCGAAAGTGGTGGTGAAGTGATGGTGGTGGAGTGTTAGAGTGGTGATCGTGGCGGTGATAATAGGTTAAATGATGGGGGCGGCAAAAGTGCAATCGTGTTACATGGGCCCAACGGCTGTCGACCGTATTGGTTGGAGTGATAGTGTTTGGTAGTCTTAGTGGTCAAGTGATAGTGTTTGTGGTGTAGAAACGACTGGATTCGGCTTTGAAAGCCTCGTTATATGCGAATCCTAATGATTTGATTTCGTGTGGAAAGCCCTATGAACTCCTTGGAACTCTTACGGAATGAACGAATACCCTAGAGCTAGGGTTGTGAGTGCCGAATAGAACTTAGATTGTGTAAAAGGGCGCGGAAATGTGTTTTAGCCTTAGTGGCTCTGATTATCTTTGAATTGCCCATGGAAACTCGAATGAGTGGATTTAGTCTTGAAAAAATCATCGAACCAAAATTTCTTTAATATTTTGGGCCCCTCAGACTTCAATTCCTGGATCCGCCACTGCTCAAATCCCTTGTTCTTTACTATTTATTCATTGCTTAAGTGTTCCAAAGAATTCGTGGAGCATTCACACTTCATTGAAGCATACGAAAATCGTTTTGCCAACTAGATTTGTTCAAAGCAAGGCTTAAATATTTAAGTAGCTAAATTTGAGTGTTTCTACCAGCGACACCACAAAAAATTGAGAATGTTTACAAATGAGAATACCCAAAAGGGGAGCGTTCCAGGGACAAAAAAAAAAAAAGACGCTTCATCTCAATCATTGTAGCCAATGGCTGAGTTAGGCCGATCCAAAAAAAAATGGTTGAGATTAGAAGTTCACTAAGAATGATTCCTGGCCGCTTAGAATTACTCTTGCCCACAAAGAATAACTCTTGGCCGCACATAATTACTCTTGGCCGCCAAGAATTGCGAGAGCATAAGTCATTCTTTGCGGCCAGGAGTAATTCTTAGCGGCCAAGAGTAATTAATCGCGGCCAAGAGTAATTAATCGCGGCCATGAGTAATTCTTTACGGCCATGAGTAATATTTCGCGGCCAGGTGTAATTCTTTGCAGCCTGGTGTAATTCTTCGCGGCCAGAGCAATTCTTCGCGGTCAGGAGTAATTCTTTGCTGCCATGAGTAATTCATCGTGGCCAATAGTAATTCTTCGTGGCCATGAGTAATTCTTTGCGACCAAGAGTAATTGTTCGCGGCCAAGAATAATTCATAACGGCCAAAAGTAATTCTTCGCGGTCAGGAGTAATTCTTTGCGGCCAATAGTAATTATTCGCGGCAGATTCTTTTTCTTTTTAACTACTAGGTAAGGAACAAAATTGTGGGTAGACAGAGTTTCAAACTCTACTTCTTACTTGGTTTATGTAATCTTGGAACTATTTTGCTTTTTCTATTTTTCTAGGTCAGTTAAAGAAACAAGTGCGATAGGGGTGTCACTTTTGAGTGAGTGAACGTTTATAAAATTGAATTCGAGTTGGAATCTCGTATGATTATACATTTTTAATATCTCTGATGCTATCCCTAAATGCAACTAACGGAATTACACAAATTTCGTAACATTTGTTGTGTTAGACTATTTTATGAATTTGGTTAAATGAACCATGTTTGAAGCTTATTCTTGAAATGTAAATTTTTGAGAAGCAGATTTTGTTGGGAGAAGGAAAAAATTTCTAATTCACGGTTATTGGTAACGCTCCTCTCGCATGAGGTGGGTCCGTATGCTTATCCAGAACTCACCTCATGTGATATAACGTTAGAAACAACCGTTGTATCCAAAAAATTCTTCGGAAAAGTCTTCATTTAGACTATGTTTAGAAAGCATTACACAAAGCACAGGCAATTACTAATTTTCTATTAGTACAAAAAGTTATTTTTGTCAAACTTTATGGAGGTAAGAAATTCTCAATCTTTTTTATGTCAGCGGTCATTGTGATTATAATTTGGTAATTTTTTTTTAAATTGATGATATTCTGATTGTTTTTGTCATAGTGGTTTGAAGTGTTCGCGATGAGTTTAAACACCAAAAATATTCTCGATCCAAAAAAAATTAAGAAAGTTCCCGATTTTTTTGGATTCCATAAGTGAAAACCAAATAATCAGTCTGCTTGCATCCAAACATAGCAACAGGGAAGAGCAAACCACTATACTGCATGAAAGTAACAACTCAAAACGAAACGTGGCGATGCCAATTTTCTGTATCGATCCAATTTTATCGGACACATCATCAGCTAGCTTAAGCTTACAAAATTTACTTGCTGGCAAAACATTTCACAAAATCTCAAACCCAAATTTCTCCTAAAATCAATTACCACCGGAAAGAAACAGAAATGTTGGGGAAATACACAGCAGCACCATGTACAAAAATGGAAAACACAACTTTATTCATTCTCACAAGTTATTCTTAAATGCCCTAGATACATACTACAATGCACATAGCAGCCTCAGATGAATTGTGTCAGACTCTTCTTGTCGACTATTGGTTAATCTCAGACCTGAATCGATCTCCCTCCCCATCCGATCCTCGTCTTCTTCGCCTTCGCATTTCTAGTTCGAAAGATGACCCGTCATCGAAAGACTCGGGTATGTCCATCTCGAGGTTGGAAAGGGAACTCTTGTTCAAGCGCACAGAGGTAGAATCAAGTGGAGCACAAGTTTTGAAACTCCAAAGCTGAAGAAAATGCATATTCATTCTCCTCAACTGAAGATTTCTTCTAGCTGCATAATCTGACAGTGCATGCCACAGCTTGTGCCCAATATTTGAGCCTCGCTTTGACGTCTTCAGGATGATCACCTGAGATGATAGATAGATGACAAGTTAGAACTAAAATATAAAGAGTCAAAATAACAGAAGACATGTAACTAACTATCATGAGGTAACATAGTTGAATTCTATCTATGATGCCGATAATATGACTAAGAATTCCGCGAATGGTGGGAAGTATATTGCAGAAGCAATAGGGAATTCAATCGGCAGGCTTAAACTTCCAAAACCAAAAATTTCAATCCCAATTCCAAAAAAAGCAGTTCAAGACTTGACAAAACAGGCCCTTTGGAGTGAGAGTAAGGGAGAGAAAAGAAGTATGGTTTCTCACCAAATCTCACAAGAGGGCAGACTGACTACTAGGTGGGTGAAGGACCCACGCCTAGCTAACGGAGTTCACGAGGAACCGACTTCGTTAGTGAAGCGTGGAAGGCCAGAAGAGTAGGTGTGGCCGTAGATTGAGATTGGGAGAGAGAAAAATGGACTAAAGAAAACACATCTTTTTCTTCATTTCTCACCGCTTTTAGTCATCCAAACAAGTGATTTGATCCTCCTTTCATTTGGTTTGCTTGGAAGTTGTGGAAAAGAAGAGAAAGGAAAGGAAAATTTAAACAATTTCTCCTCCATTGTTTGGTTTGGAGAGAAAAAGGAGAGAAATGGGAAATTTAAGAATCATGCAGTATCATTTCCCTCCCATTTTCCTCTCATTTTCATTTCTTTTCTTTTTTTCTCTACTTTCCTCAAGTTCCAAACAGGGCATTTGCTTTTCCCACCATTTCTCACAATCCAACCTTCACCTTACAGCACTCCGTTAAATGGAGGTGCAAGTATGATATACCCCGTGAACTCCGCCAGGGAGTACTTCCCCGTCACTCCACTATCTAGTAAAACAAATTACACAACCACCCGAAAAATCCATTTGATTACTTCATCCATAAATCATCTAAGCACACCAAAACCAAAATCCCATCCAAGATTTTACCATTTTGTAGGAAATTCTCCTTACAAGTGAAAACTCCATTTCCAACTCCCAACAAACAAATCAAATTAACAGACCATGCAGCAAATCACTCACCACTAATTACCCAAAAAACCCATTTCATTTCTGGATCCATAAATCAGCCAAGCACACCAAAACAAAGATCCAAACCAAGATTTACCCTAACCTACAAAACTCTCTTTCTAGCAAGCAAATAATCCATTTCCAATTCCCCCCCCAAAAAACCAATCAAATATCACAGCTTTATAACAAATCCCCCACCAGGACTAAAGATCTTCCGAGCACTCAGTTTACAGATCATAAATACCCACTTCCAAATCTAAAAATAACCCCCCCTCATCTGTCGATCTGTATATCTAAACCATAATTCCATCCAGATAAAACACTTAAAAACCAAACTTCCAAATTTAAGAAACTACCAAGAAAAACCCATTTCATTACTAGATCCACAAATCATCTAGTCACACCAAAAACAAGATCCAATCCAAGAATTTACCCTGGCCCAGAAAATTCTCTTTCTAGCCAGTAAGTAACCAATTTCCAATTTCCAGGAATAAGATCCAATAAATCCCAGGAACCCAGTCGCTCACTCTTAAGATCTCGTTTTCACAAATCACCACTTTTGGGGTCAATCCACACGGGGCTCTATCCCACTTTCATTGGAATTGCCCTCCGGTTTCCACGATTAGTCAAGTGCGCGTAAGCTATTGGGCAAGTAGCAGTTGTAGGAGGGTATTGTGCAATCTCTGAGGCTCTCTCAATGCATTTCTTTTCTTATTGTACTGATTTCATTTTTTCATCCTTGTGATGAATGAAATATTTATTGCCGATCAAAAAAAAGTTAATGCGTAAGCTAACCCGCACTCATGAGTTATCAGAACAAACGAATAAACAAACCAAATCCACAGATTATGCAGCAGTTCACTCACCAGGACTCGAGATCTTCCAATTGGCAATCGGGCCTGAAGAAGCCGACGAGCATGTGTCGATCTCCGCCGACTCCGGCGACCTCTGCTGCTCGTCAAGAAACCTCTGGTTCATGGAATAACAAAGCTCGAGAGCAGGCAAAGTGTTGCACAGCTCAGGAATCTCCTCATAGCTAAACCCGAACCCCAGGTCCAAACACCCTTTCAGTTCCTCCAGATCCTCGTCCGTCAAACTCTTCGTCCTCGTCAGATCATCGTCTTCTGCTGCCTCCACGTACCCTTCTAGAAACACGTTCTTGCTTTTGTTGCTCTTTGTTTTCTTGGGGTTTCTTGAAAACCCAGTTGGTGGGTTTGCGTCATCTTCTTCCTCCATTGTTTCGAGGGTGAATTCGTGGGTTTCAAGATCTGGGTAGTCTTGTAATTGTAAATAGTGTGCGCTAGATCTTGTTTCAGTTGAGAAGCTGCCCATTTCTATCTCTCTATCTCTCTCTCTCCACGCGGCTGTTTGTCTGTCTAAAGTGATTGTATTGCCAGAGGACTGGGGAGGTTTCCTTTTTAAAAGGAGCCAAAAGGTGCGGATGCATACGGCATACCGGTCAACAGTGGATTATTTTAGCTTATTTTGCAAATTGTACTACTGTAGTAGGTTTTATTAGTGAAACCAATCATTCTGTGGAGCAAAAAAAAAAAAGAAAATCATTTTAAAATCGATCATTATAAAATAAAAATATCTTAGAACAAGTTCACTTGTTGGTAAATAGAATTGCAGAGAGTTGTCATTTGGCTTGTTACAGTGTGAAAAAGTCAAAAAATAACAATACCGTTACACCTGATTGGTGTTATTTTTGTCTCAATTTCACCATTGAACTCATCAAATTTTCGGCACAAAGAAATGGTTTCGACAATGTGCCAAGTTTGACAATCACTAGATTGAATGGCAAAATTGGCACCAAGAATGACAGTGCCAAAATTTGGCATTGAGTCAAAGGGTTTTGCAATTCTTGGTACACATCAAACATGGGTGGTATTTGCTCTTATTGAACCAATAGTTTGCTACTTAATAAAGAAAAAAAAAAAAAACAATAGCGTAGCTGATGATACATTTACAAATATGGAGAGTAATAGATCTCTCTGATATTATTTCCCGGTTTCCAGTAATGTTTTCGATTACATGGAAATTTTTAAATGGAACAAATTAATAGTAATGTTTTTAAATTAAAAGAATAAAAAATAAGGGAAAATGTATTTTAAATTGTTTCGTCTTAAGTGATTTATTTTACACCATTCAATTACGCTTTCTTACTTTCTATTTCAACGGTGTTGACATGAATTAGAAAAATATCAAATGATTTGATCAAAATTTGTAAAACAATGCAAATAATTTAATTTCAAGTATTTATGCCAAGTGATTACTAATATATGCAGAAGTAAACGTCAAGATTCTCCCGTAAAATCAAATATATCCTGATTTAAACTATTTCATTATATAAGTCTTGATGAGTTTTGTCATTCATGAAAAAATTTAAGTTGATCAGAACTCCATTCACTAAATTAGTTGCAGTAGTTCTGGACTCTCTAAATTATAAAGGTCTTGTTCAATAGTATTTTGGTTAGAATGTACCATATATTTTTCTTGTGACGAAAATACATTGTTTAGACGAATAGCGATATGAAACCAACTTTTGTTTTTTGCGCATAAAAAGACACGCACAGAAAAACTTGTGACATGTCTCATTCGCGTCAAAAGACACACCCCTTTGGAAGACGTGTTTAGGACATGAGGAAACAAAAAAGAGAGAAGGAAAGATGAAATAAAAGGAAAATGTGAGGAAAAAGTTAGATCCTTTTCTTTGTTTGATTTGCAAAAAAAAAAAAATTGAAGAAAAAAAACGTCAGTCTCTAATTTACACTCTTTTTAAAAAAAAATCACTAACCACCAAGGCACCAAGCAAGAGGAGTAGAAAATTCGTCTTTTTTTTTTTTTTTCTGTTCTACTTATTTCCATGTGTTACAAGCATATTCAAAGAAAGATTAATCCTCAATTAGCAGCGACAACCTATCGAGCTGAATTTTTGTATGCCTTTCAAACAAATCAATTTATAAACAATAAGCAATTCTGATTTTCACATTAGAACACGCAACATATCTCACCGAATATTGGTAAACTGAAATGAAGAAAAAAACACGAGTCTCTATTTTACCTTATTTTTTAAATGTTTCACTAATTAACCACCAAACAAGAGGAGTAGAAAATTCGTCATTTCTTTTCTTTTCTTTTCTACTTAATTTCCACGTGTTACAAACATGTTCTAAACTTATTCCTCACTCACCTGCCATAAGAAGAAAGATTACTCCTCAGCGGTAACCTATTGAGCTGAATTTTTGTATGCCTTTCAAACAAATTAATTTATAAAATAATAAGCTGATTATCACGTTAGAACACGCAACATGTACACTCACCGAATATTGGTAAATTTACCCCACCATGGCGTGGTTGAACAAAATTGCACACATGCACATACCAACGATCGCATACAAGTAACTAACCTATCCACTGCTCCTGTAGCGCGACCATGCGATCTAGGGCTGCAAACGAGTCAAGTTTTGTCGAGCTCGATTCATTTACAGCGCTAGCTACCTGTGGAGCACCACGCGACAGTGCTCCGAGAGGAAAGAAATAGTTTCTCCCTATAGACATCTCCATGTGGATATACTCTGTGGGTGTGTCATGACGTGGAACGGGACAGCTGTGGGTGAGAGCGAGTGTAAATGGCTAATCATAGTGGAGACACGTGGGAAGTCGTCCGGATCGCCGAATTCGGTTGGCGTTTTTTTTTATCCAACGGGTTTGGTGCGTTTAATGTGGAGAGGGACACCGGGGATAGTGGGACCCGATTCGGGGTGGTGGGGGTGGGTCCCGCCGCATTGATGTTTGTATTTTTTCTCTGAACGCTGTCTCTTCCTTCGAATGGCAGAAGGCGACAACGATGTATGAATGCAAACTAGCTGTACGATTGGTGGTGGAGATTTGGTTCCACTGGTTACAAGGTGGTTCTTGGTTTTCTTTGTCACTTTTTGGGAGAAGCCTTTTTTTTCTAACACAGTGTAAGGGGATCTGGGAGTGTCAGTTCGGACTCGGGATGCTGTCAAGCGGGTGTCGAGAGGCATTCGAAGCCAAAGTCAAACGAGTCGTTAATTCGCTATTCGTCCCCTGTTAACCATTTTGGCTTAAGCAAATATGAAACCAAAGTCGTGTTAGCTCTATCGTCTCAACAACACGGTTTGGACTAAGAGAAAGGGGGAAAAAATGTCTTTCCTTTTGTGCCTGAGTGGTGCAGCTTCATCCACCCGTGTCCTCTCCTTCTAAAACCACACAGTACACTCGGAGTATTTATTCAGCCGTTTCGATTGATGATTAAAAAATAAATAAATTATGGCTTGGTTTGGCATCAAGATTCCATTTCGCTCACTCCATCCAAGCCATTCGATACACACTGAAATATGAGATGAATTTAATTCAATACCTTAAATTTGGGCTCGTGCTAAAATGGCACCGAACCGATGCAGTAACAGCTATTCCTTTTTTGACCTTTTGACGCTATCTTGTCAATCGATAGGAGGGGATAGGGGAAGGGGTGTTGTAATTCACAGAGATAATACTCGAACCCACATATTTTACCTGGTAAGACAGTGCCACATCCACTAGGCCAACCCCTTGGTCTTAACCTTTTGACACTATAGCAAGCCAAAAAGTATCGTTGTCTGGCTTTGACAGGCAAAAGCTCGTGATCAATCCACTCATTTTTCCCGAATCTCTCAAGAATTAGTCGAGATACGCGTAAGTCGACCTAGACACACCGACATAAAAAATAAAAATAACAGCGACATGAGAAAGCCAAAAAGTATCTTTGGCAATGCCACTCCGGCACCGACGGGTGGTCTGGCTCCGACAGGCAAAAGCTCGTGAATCCATCCACCGATTTTTCCCGAATCTCCCAAGAATTAGTCAAGATCTTTGGAAATGCCACTCCGGCACCGACGGGTGGTCTGGCTCCGACAGGCAAAAGCTCGTGAATCCATCCACTGATTTTTCCCGAATCTCCCAAGAATTAGTCGAGATACAGTAAGTTGGACCAGACACATCGACATTAAAAAAAAAAAGAAGAAAAAAGTGACAGTGACATGAGAAATGAAAATGAGCAAGCCATGTGGATATACTCTGGGGGAAATTGCATTTCAGTGGGAGTTGGGGCAAATAATGCCCAACTCATGGAGAGGTTTTTTCGAAATTACATAAATATGAAACGGAGGAAAAATAATTTCCCAGGCATGAAACGGAGAAAAAATTATTCCCCATACATGGAGTTGGTTGTAATCGAATCTGGGTTTTCTAAGTTGCCCCTTCTTTGAATTTAAGTTGCTCCTTCTATGAATTTAAGTTGCTCCTTATATGGACCTAAGTTGCCCCTTCTATGAACTTATTGAGTATTCAATTTCTTGAACATTTCTTCAATCTCCTTACCATTTCTATTATTTTCTGAAAAAATTGGGATTTGGATTACTTGCAAATTTAAGTTTTTAAAATACTTTGAGATTAGTGTATTTTGGGTAATTTTTTAGAAAGAGAAATGATAAAGAAAATAAGATATATGTTTTCTAATATCCACTTTATACTTTGGTTTTAGATTCTAGGAATTGCAAATTGAAATTTCTTGTTTGGTTTTACTTGAAAATGTGAAAAAGTTATGTTAGTAGCTACCAATTTGTTTCACTGGCTGCTTTTCTTAGAAAAAATAAGGTGCAACTTAAGTCCATAGAAGGGACAACTTAAATCCATAGAAGGGGCAACTTAGGTCTATAGAATGAGCAATTTAGGTTCAAATTCAGATTTGACTACAAATCGACTTCATATTTTGGAAATTTTTTTCCTCTGTTTGAGAAAATTTTAAGTCCATAGAGGGACAATTTCTTTTTTTCCAAAATATGAAGATGGTAGCATTATGGTAGATAGACTACAAATCGACTTCATTTCAAGTAAAACCAAATCGACTTCATTTCTCTTTCTAAATTTTTTTTTTCCTACATCGCATACCAAGTTGACAAAAAAGTGTGGAAATTAAGGTTTTTTTTAGTTTTCCCTTATTTTGATTTGATTAAGTTTTTTTCCTTCTACATGCCGAATCTGAATACCAAGAGTTTCAATTTTGAAAATTTGAGGAACGATCTCTTAAAACAACTAGGTGTGTATAGAGTTCAAGTAACTTTACCCACTTTCGTAAGATGGGTGCGAGACAAAGTCGACTTCATCAATATTTTTTTTGAGTAAGTTTCACCGGCCTCTCCTGAGATTTCAGATAAATGTAGGAACTTGCCAGAAACCGTCTTGCTGCCTCTATCTACCATAATGCTACCATCTTTCTGACTACAAATCGACTTCATTTCTCTTTCTAAAAAATTACCCAAAATACACTAATCTCAAAGTATTTTAAAAACTTAAATTTGCAAGTAATCCAAATCCCAATTTTTTCAGAAAATAATAGAAATGGTAAGGAGATTGAAGAAATGTTCAAGAAATTGAATACTCAATAAGTTCATAGAAGGGGCAACTTAGGTCCATATAAGGAGCAACTTAAATTCATAGAAGGAGCAACTTAAATTCAAAGAAGGGGCAACTTAGAAAACCCAGATTCGATTACAACCAACTCCATGTATGGGGAATAATTTTTTCTCCGTTTCATGCCTGGGAAATTGTTTTTCCTCCGTTTCATATTTATGTAATTTCGAAAAAACCTCTCCATGAGTTGGGCATTATTTGCCCCAACTCCCACTGAAATGCAATTTCCCCTATACTCTGTGGGTGTGTCATGACGTGGAACGGGACAGCTGTGGGTGAGAGCGAGTGTAAGGGCATCCACATCTCTCTCTCTACTTCTCCTTTAAAGCTATAATAAAGAGCAAAACTCAAAAAAATCCCCTCCATCAGCCTCAATTGATTTCTCGCCACTTTGCAAATGTTTAGTTTTGCTACAGTGCCTCGTTTGATCCAACGAGGCACTATTCATCCATCTATTCAATATTTTACTATTAAAATGATTATGAGAGCCTTAATTTAAAATGATTATGGAATTCTATGCAACAGAAACTTGATTATAAGAGCCTTATGAGAGCCTTAATTTAAAATGATTATGGAATTCTATGGAACAGAAACTTGATTATGAGAGCCTTAAAAACAAATATTAATTATGTTCTTTTAGGAAAAAATAATCAAAATAATAAGATCTTCTCACCGGTTCAATCGGATTAAAAATTGGAGCACTTAATTTTTTGACATTTTATATATTAAAAAATGTGATTAAAAAATTAAGTGGCCCAATTTTCAATCAGCTTAAACTAGCGCGACGATCTTTTTTTTTTTGATCATTTTATTCTAAAGAGTCATAATTAATATTTGTCTCTAGGGCTCTCATAATCAAGTTTCTGCTCTACAGGATCCCAAATAAAGAGCAGATATTTAATTATGATAGCCCTATAGACAAAAATTAGTTATGACCCTTTAGAAAAATAAGATGTTTGCATCGGTTCAAACGAATTAAAAAATAGAACATTTAATTTTTTTGAGATTGCTTGTGAATAGTTGTTCGTCATTAAATAGCGATAAAAAAAATAAAATATAACATTTAAATTGAAAAGTAAAGTATAAATAAAGAGTAGTTTAATAAAATAAAGTTAGAATAAAGAGTCTGATGCAGTGTACTATTAAAAAAGTGAGTAGCTAAAATAGAAAAGTGACTTTTTAGATGTAATTTGGTCCAAAATTTACTGAGTCTGATGCGGATGCTCTAAATGGCTAATCATAGTGGAGACACGTGGGAAGTCGTCCGGATCGCCGAATTCGGTTCGCGTTTTTTTTTAACCAACGGGTTTTGGTGCGTTTAATGTGGAAAGGGACACCGGGGATAGTGGGACCCGATTTGGGGTGGTGGGGGTGGGTCCCGCCGCATTGATGTGTGTTTTTCTCTGAACTTTGTCTCTTCCTTTGAATGGCAGAAGACGACGACGATGTATAAATGCAAACTAGCTGTATGATTGGTGGTGGAGATTCGGTTCCACTGGTTACAAGGTGGTTCTTGGTTTTCTTGTCACTTTTTAGGGGAAGCCTTTTTTTTCCTTTCTAACACAGTATAAGGGGATCTGGGAGTGTCAGTTCGGACTCGGGATGCCGTCAAGCGGGTGTCGAAAGGCATTCGAAACTAAAGTCAAACGAGTTGTTACTTCGCTATTCGTCCCTTGACACTTGTTAACCATTTTGGCTTTAGCAAATATGAAACCAAAGTCATGTTAGCTCTATCGTCTCAACAACACGGTTTGGACTAAGAAAAAGGGGGAAAAAAATGTCTTTCCTTTCATGCCTGAGTGGTGCAGCTTCATCCACCCGTGTCCTCTCCTTCTAACCACACAGTACACTCGGAGTATTATTCAGCCGTTTCGGTTGATGATTAAAAAAAAAAAAAGGCTTGATTTGGCATCAAGATTGAGTACCATTTCGCTCACTCCATCCAAGTCATTCGATACGCACTGAAATATGAGATGAATTTAATTCAATACCTTGAATTTGGGCTTGTGCCAAAATGGCGCCGAACCGATGCAGTAACAGCTATTCCTTTTTTAATCTTTTGACACTATCTTGTCAATCGATAGGAGGGGATAGGGGAAGGGGTGTTGTAATTCACAACAATAAGACTCGAATCCAAATATTTAACCTGATAAGGCAGTGTCACTGTGTCACAACCACTAGGCCAACCCATTGGTCTTAACCTTTTGACACTATAGCAAGCCAAAAAGTATCGTTGTCTGGCTTTGACAGGCAAAAGCTCGTGATCAATCCACTCATTTTTCCCGAATCACTCGAGAATTAGTCGAGATGCGCGTAAGTCGACCCAGGCACACTGACATTTAAAAAAAAAAGTGACAGCGAAATGAGAAAGCCAAAAAAGTATCTTTGGCAATGCCACTCCGGCACCGACAGGTGGTCTGGCTCCGACAGGCAAAAGCTGGTGAATCCATTCACTCATTTTTTCCGAATCTCCCAAGAATTAGTCGAGATATGAGTAAGTTGGTCCAGACATATCGGCATTAAAAAAAAAAAAGAAGAAAAAAGTGACAGTGACATGAGAAATGAAAATGGGCAAGCCATGTGCCCCGTGGTTCAATTGGCCACCTGGGCCCAATTGGTACCATTGATTCGTTTGTTGTGGGGGTGGGTTGGAGTGGGGTCTCCCATTGAAGACAATTACAGTCCAACTACGTACTCACGTGGTCGTCCCTGTCAAGCTCTCAATAATTTTGCTCTCCATACATTTTTGCACATCCGTGTACGTGTAGGAGCCTTCAACTTCGTTTGGAACTTGTGGAGAGAAGCGGAAAACATGAGACAGCTTTAAAATTTTCTCTTCCCTTGTTTGGTTCTTAAAAGATAGAAGAAATTTCTTCGAATTCCATTTAAGTTTTCTTCCTGATTTATCTTCCATTTCCCTCTCATTTCCTTCTGAATTATTTTCTCTTCTTTTCCCTTTATTTCCCTAAGGCCCCGTTGGTAACAAGTTTGAGGGTTGGGATGGGAGTACTAATCCCATTGGAGTATTAATACTTTGTTTGATAACAAAAAAGGGTCCGGACTATTAGTCCATTGGGATGAATACTCCTTGGGACTTGGTATTCATAGTTCAATTCCAATCCATTCTCATTACCAATCCCTTCTTATTACCAATTTCTTATATCAATCCAATTTCATCATCTAATCTCATCTCAAACAAACGTACTCATTATCAATCACTTCTTATTATCAATTCCAATCCTAATCTTATATCTTTACGAATCCTATCAATTTATCACTGTTATCAAACGGGGCCTAAGTTCAAAAGAGGCAGTTAGGAGGCACATTCTCTGCGGTCCCCATATTGGGTTAGGAATGTGCAGTCTCGTCCGTGTGGAGCTACTTGGCATGAGCTCGTTGGGATTTTTCCCACATCGGTTAATTATCTCCTCCAAAACTAGTATATGAGCCTGGGAGGCCTCTCCCCTCTTTGCCAATTGGTTTGGAGTTGGATGCTTTAACATGGTATCAGAGTTAGAGTTTCGGAGAATTTGTTCCCCCTTATTTGTGCCATAAGTGCACCGCGTGCAGGGGAGTGTTGGAGATGTGCCGAGCCAAAATGACCTCGTTTTGGAGCCAAAAGTGTTCGGCACATCTCAGCCGTTGATTTACGAGATCAACGGCTCCGAGGGGTGGGACAGGCCTTTGTCCGGATTGGGCTCGGGCAGGAGATCTGAACTCTTCTTCAAATGCTTTAACAAGCTTGACTATGCGTAATGATCACCTGTGTAAGGTAGGGTACTGAGCATGTGGGGTGCTGGCGCAGGTGGCCCAGCACTATACCCCTAATGCATGAGGTCGGCGGTTTAAATCCCACCTCCTCCCCTTCCCCCCCTAATGCATGAGGTCGGCGGTTTAAATCCCACCTCCTCCCCTTCCCCCAACACTAATCTCTAACAGCTACTAATATTCTCCTAAATATGGCAACAACAAAAAAAAGGTAGGGTACTGATAGTTAGGCGTGTGGAGCTCATTTCAATTTTCCCTTTCGAAGTTCTACGTAACTAGTACAAGTTGGTCGTCCATTTTATTAATTTTTCGAGCTGTCTAATTGTAAGTACCTATCTTTAAATGTAAGGATCTAAACACACACGCACACAATATTCAAGTATAAACAGTAAAGGATTGACACAGAGATATACGTGGTTCCCCAAAACCGGGTACGTTCACGGGAGCGGAGCTGTTTTTATTTATGATCACCGTACATAGGGTTTTACAATAGAGAGTATATATAGTCACGACTTCTATTCCAAACCCTAATAATCCCCCCCAAACCTTTGGGCCTTCGGCCCAACCAAACAAACTGCGATGGGCCAGTGCCTCGCTCCGTTCCGCTCCGCTCGGCACTGGCCTTATACGAGAACTTCTTAGTACCTCTCATACACAACATATGAGCCATAAGTTCCAACATTAAATTTTTTCGAGCTGTCTAATTGTAAGTACTTATCTTTAAATTTTTCACCTGTGTAAGTTCTACAAAAGATCTGCTTTAATTGGATAATTGTATGTACTTATAATTTTTCGAGCTGTCTAATTGTGAGTACTTATCTTTAAATTTTTCATATGTGTAAGTTCTACGAAAGATCTGCTTAATAGGATAATTGTACGTACTTATCTTTAAATTTTCATGAAAATTTGAAAGATTTGGATCAAGTATTTAAACTTATCCGATTTAGCTAAGGGTGAGCAAAAAATACGTCAAACCGTGAATCCAGTCCAAACCAATCCAAACTGAAATGTTTGGTTCTGTTTTTAAGTAATATGGTTTGGTCATGGTTTAAAAAAATTAAAAACCGCATTATATGGTTTGGTTTGTGGATTCAAGTTTACGGTTATGGTTCCAAATCGATCCGAACCGTACATATAATACATATATATATAATTTAATTATGATTCACCAAATAAATAAGGGAGCCTTAGTCAACTAATTTCTTAATATTTTGATCCTATTAAATCCACAACAATATTTAGTTTTTCTTTTCTGCCAAGATAATTTAGACTAAACTTTTATATCTCACAACTCATTCCTAATTACCTATGATTATTAATCTTGTTGTGCAGTGATCATCACAAGTTGGTTGCTACCATACTATTGGTACTGCCCTTTCGCTACCACATTTCAATTCAATCGTTTTAGGAATTATCTTTGGCCTTTTATTTTGTTAAACTATCTTAAGATATTTAGTAGTTAGTATTCTTAGTTGGTTCATTGTAGTGGCTTATCAGTATTTCATTTTCTTAGTTTAAGATTTGAGGCAATTGTTGGTATTCTACTCTTAATTAGTTTGTTGAAAATGATAGTTTCGTTCAAAGCAAGCCGTGGTTTAAAACCGAAACCGATCCGTATTTTAATGGTTTGGATTGATTTGGTTCTATGTCTTTTGTGGGTTGGTTTGGTCCTCCAAATTCATAATCCGTAGATATTGATTTGGTTCTTAGTTTATCATAAGACCGAACCAATCCGGACCATGCTCACCCCTAGATTTAGCTGATCTTTTGTAAGAGAACTTGAAAAATACACTTTAAAATGTATGAACTATTTAAATCATTTGTGTGTAATCCCAGAATGGGCCACACACACCCATCGATATCATATTGGTACATGGGTGGTCAGTATTTCGGATTTTGGGATAGGGATCACCTCCTCACCTCTCCATGCTCCTTCTCCATACTCCCTCTAAATTCTAATTTTGTTGTGCCATAGGTCCAAAATCATATTTGAATTTTTTATCTGGTAGAAGTCGCAAATTTCGTGAACTCATCTTAGGCTCGAAATAATGAAACGAATCATTATGTGTAAAACTTGCAAAGGACAATATGTCTTCAAACAATCAATTTGTTGTGAGATTAGTAGTAGCGTGAACAAATTATTTGTCTGATAGGTGCGTACATATGGCTATTTATACCCCTTAACCTAGGCTTATTATGTCCATTTAGTGCTCTACTTGGCAGTTGAATTGCACAATTTAATAACACTACTAATATCTTTTGTATACGTCAGTGGAGTTAGCGAGGAATAGTAGGTTAACAACTGAAAGGAGTTCGACGTCTTTCCATAGACTCAAACCCCAAACCTCCCATCTGAAAACCAAGGATACACTAGATGGACTAATATCTGGGTAGGTTGCTTCCATGTGAAAATGATGCCTATACAGGGGTGGGTCAATGACTATGAATTGGATCCTCTCTAGATTTGCACACTTTAATACGGAGTACTACTATTTTTTTTTCTTTGATTTTAAAAAAATTGATTTTTTTTTTAGGGAAAATGACGGCCAAAGACGTGTTTAGATAATTAATACCTACCAAAGACATTTTCAGCATTAACAAATGTTCTCAGCATGTCCTTGACGGGTATTGATTATCAAAACATGTCCTGGACCGTCATTTTCCCATTTTTTGAACAACCACAATTTAATGCCTCTAGCATCTATGTAGTTGCTTCTTTGTGAAATGATGCCTATTTAGGGTGGGTCAATGATTAGAAAATGGATTCTCTCTAGATTTGCACACTTTAATACTACAATTAATTTTTTCTTTGATTTTTTTAAAAAAAATTGATTTTGTTTTTGTAACAATCACAATCTAATGCCTCTAGCATCAGTGTAGTTGCTTGTTTGTGAAATGATGCCTATACAGGGGTTGGTCAATGATTACAAAATGGATCCTATGTAGATGTGAAGAAAATGGATCAAATTTTGGCCTTTCAGGGTCTTTGACGATTGAAATTGTTTATTTTATAAAGTTTGGAAAGATTTCAATCTTGCTAAAAAATAACGACGGTCGGCATCCCCTCGGATGATTATAGAACTCATTTGTTTTGAAAAAAAAAAAAAACACACCTTCAAATGAAAAACATAGCCTAAACGTATTTATAAGATAACTATGTATCGATCTAACTTTTGAATAACGTGACTTTTTAATCTGGTTGAAGTTGTCGGAGAGCTCTACAAATGAACTCTGTCTCGGTTTGACATATAGTCCAATTCCGTCCAGGTTGAGGTCTATTTGATGAATTCATTTCGGACCAAAAAAATCAATCGAACTCTTTGATTTTGTATATATTGCAGATAAGATTATCCAGAAAAAAAAAATGGTTTGATCGGACGTCTCTTGCCATACGTACAAATAACATTTTCTATGATCACAATTGGGCGGGGCCAAGTTTGATTTGGAACTTCAATCATTCATTTTTCTTCATTGAAAAGCGATTCGCTCATGCTTCGATTAATGTTCGATCAAACTAATTTCCTTTGAAAAATAATTTTCTGGGAGAGGTTTACAAAATCTACAGTTTCTATCATTTTTTTCAGCATAAAAGTACCATATATTTGGACGGTAATCGACCATATCAAATGGGCCTCCATCAACTCCTACCCAACCTTGAATCTTCACCCAAACTTCACCAAGTGAGTGGACGTTGTTGTGGAATCGGTCTTCGGGCTCTTCTTGATGATCTAAATCGTTAAATTTACACGAGCTCTCAAGAAAAAAAAAAAATAAGTAAAAAAAAATTGATGCGATCGAATATTTGTAGCTACGAGATTTACATACGTTCGTTCTTCTTTGTTAAAAGGAAAATTGATTAAATCTAACATACGAATCCTCAATCAAATTGATTATATTTTTTCCCCCTGTTTTCTGCATTAATGATCTGCTAAGTTAGCCGCACGGCCCGCACAAATAGACCAGATCCGATGACCTACGTTGCCCCACAAAGTGGAAACATGGACGTTCTAGACGTACCATCAAAATTCGTAACGGAATTGAGATATTATTAGCTATGAATGAAGATGGGATTAGCCTCATTCGGCTAAATAAGCCAATTGGCTTTTTTTTTTTGTTCTTATTCAAATTTTTTTCTTATTTGTTAATTTTTTGTCAATTTTTTTGGAGATTATTGCATCGTCATGACGAGAAGAATCTAAAAAGTAAAAAATTATGATCGAAATCCATTTTTTTTAATAAAGACGAAAAAATTGGCTTATTTTTGCCTTTATTCAAAAAAATTAGGTTTCGATCGTAATTTTTCACTTTTTAAATTCCTTTTGTCATGACGATGCAATAATTACCAAAAAATTGTCGATAAACAAACAAATACAAAAAAAATTCGAATAAGGACAAAAAAATAAGCCAAACGGGGATAGGAACCGTCTCCTCTCCCATTACTCTCTCTCTCCGGTCCCCCATCCAGTTTGCAATTTGTGGGCCTATCTCAGTCTCAGGCCCACAACAACAACTCGGACCATTCAGGTTGTAGATCTCGTAGAGAACTTCAACCACACCAAAAATCATCTTGATCAAAAATCGTTTGATACTTCATTGGCACGAATTTATATTGAAGGAACACATACAAATAGCTTCGAATCCAGTATGAACGATAATTTTTTTTTTTTTGATAAAGGTATCCGATTAAGATGAGTTTTGGTGAGGTAAAGCTCTCGACGAGATATATAACATGAACGGTTCTGATAATTGTTGTGGGCTCGGGATGGACCCACAAATTACAAATTGGACGGATATTGGAGAGAGAGTAATGGGAGAGGAGCCAGTTCCGATTAAATAACAATCATTACGTACGTATAAGTCACATCTATACATAAACATACGACTCAATTAGAGATTACCAAGAGGCATTTGACCCAACAACAGCCGGTTCCGATTAAATAACAATCATTACGTACGTATAAGTCGCATCTATACATAAACATAAGACTCAAGTAGATTTTTCTATTACGAAGAGGCATTTGACCCAACAACATTAGGGATGTACTTGGGTACTATTAGGAGAAAGATGGTCAAAGTTCAGCTTCTCTAAGGTCCTAATCTAATTATTCTAACAATACTAACTTTTACAAAAAAAGGGAGAGAAGAAAACCGACATAATTGCATGGAGGAAGCAGAACTCAGTGAAGCTAAATTCTTCGGGCTTATTTTCTGGTCAAAGTAATCTGTAGAGCTACAAAACTTGACCCGTTCCATGCACGCAACTAGGGGAGCAAATGAACTGATCGAGCTGCTCAACTCGACTCGGTTGGTAATCAAGCCGAGATCGAGCTCGATGTTAGACTTGTCTCACATCGCTCATCTAAGCCACCCAAGCTTGGTTAATAAATTCTAGAGGTTACTCCACCTAAAGCCAATTGGTTTTAGGTTGGAACCCTCCAAGAAATCTAACATGGTATCAGAGCTAGGTCTTGGGTGGCCTCATCTCGCGTGGGAAGTCTCTGTCATCTCTATCGCCCGAGTCAGTCAGTCAGTCAGCTCCTGGTCTGTTACCTCCACATGTATCCGGGCTGCACGTGAAGGGGAGTGTTAGACTTGTCCCACATCACTCATCTATGCCACCCAAGCTTGGTTAATAAATTCTAGAGATTACTCCACCTATTGCCAATTGGTTTTAGGTTGGAACCCTCCAAGAAATCCAACACTCGGGTTGGAGTTTTAGGCTCGTGTAGTAAAAGAGCCGAGCTTGACACTCTATTAAAGCTCTGCTAGCTCGGCTTGAAAAATCTCTGACTTGTTTGTATAGGCTCGTAGCAAATTAACCGGTCTCGGCTCGTTCGTAAATGAGCTGAACTTTGAGCTTGAATTTTGAGCCACGTTTAGTGAATGAGCCGAGCTCGAACACAACGAAGCTCGGCTCAGATCGTTTGCAACACTGCATGCAACCAAACTGTGCTTGAGCTATAAACAAGTAAAGGAAACTCGATAAAAACATCAAATGTTGAGATAGAGTTAAGTATGAATCGGATATAACAAGTAAATAGATGGCAAGTTTTGTCAGTTGTCTCTCTAGTGACAAAACTCATTCAATTGAATGTTACTTGGATCATATGGCCAACTTGTTATGATTCCTACAAGTACCAGATACGATAAGCTCCCTAATTTCCAGAGGCGGCTTTGAGTTTAGCGGTGACAAAAACGTATAACAAGTTTTTGGAATACAAAACTGTAGATCAGATAAAGTCTTTTATTTTATTTACGCTTTATTGGGCCTGGCTTATTTTATTTTGTTGAATTATACTCTGTTTACTTTCAAATTCAAATGAATTTTAACCCTTTTGACTTTGCATTAACGATCCGAAAAATCAAATTACACATTGAAAAAACACAAAATTTTGGTCCACTTTTTTAACCCTAAGCGCAAAGCCTCAGCTAAGTTGTTAAACTAAAAGTTGCCAAGCTAATATTGATTACCCAACAGTGTCAAGGCCGGCCCAATGTTGCATGGACTCCTGAAGCAAGCCTTTTTAAATTCTCTTCTTGAGCCATTGGTGAATGAGACATAGCGATTGCTTCAAATGAAAGGAATGATGCGCGTAGGGACTGGTTTGTGTCCAAGCTTCAAAACCGCAACCCCAAATCTCAGGATAGATGTATATGCATCTGACAGTTTTGTATGGATACTTCTCGAACTCTAAAGTTTTGATGTGTATATAACAATGTTGCTAAATATTCAGGAATGTACTTCCAAGACGGGGTTCAATAAGAAGGGTCGTTAACGGTGCTCAAAAAGGGAAATGAGGACGGATATTATTGACATGAGACAATGTATTCATCGGTTCAACTTCTTCGGATTCCAGTAACCAATATAATTCAACTTCTTCCAAATCTGCGTGGGAAGCCTTGAGGTCTGTTGGCGTGGAGGTTCCTTGGCGCAGGTTGGTGTGGTTCAGATCGATACCATATTCCTAGATGGGCCATTATACAGCGGATGGCCTTCCATGAGAGGCTTGCTGCTAGGGATAGGTTAAACTCCTGGGGGATAACTGTGTTTTGTGCGGAGTTAATGTGGAGTATCATGATCACCTCTTTCTCAGATGCTCCTTCTCTGCTATGGTTTGGTCCTCTCTCCTCGTCAAATGCAGCATTCATAGACCTCCAATGGCTCTGAAGGATGAAATCCCTTGGAGTTCTAGCTTTTTGTAATCAGAAGTCTATGGATCGCACAATCTACAAGTTGGCCTTTTCTGCTACTGTCTAGCTATCACCTCTGGGGCGAGAGGAATAATCGTCTATCTTCAGAGGCACAGGTGTGAATTGGCAGTTTGTTATTGAGCAGATTATTGATAGTATTCGTGCCTGCATGTGTGGGTGGCGTAATGTGGATCGTTCTTCGGCAAATCAAAAGCTTTTGGAGGCTTGGAGAGTTCCCTTTTATGTGTTTAAAAGTACTGTGAATCAAAGCATCAAAGGATTCATTTGATGTCTCGAACTTGTGTCTATGGACTTGGACACATCGCTGTATACCCTGTCCTCTCATACTGCAGTTAGACTCTGGAGACCATTAGTTGTGGGAGTTGGACATATCCCAAGTACCTTACCCTGTAGCTAGGCTTCGTTCGCTCCAACTTTAATTAGGCTCTCATTGAATAACGGTGAAATTAGTCTTTTAAGAATCAGGTAAGATGAGTGTAAGATGACCCGAACGCCTTAAATTGTATAATAAAAAAAAACTGCATTACACCATTACCCTTTTCATCTTGGTAAGCGAGGGCACCCTGGACAAAAAATGAGTTCATGGCTACTGAAACTACAGAAAACTCAAGTTCTAGGACATAACTACATACCAACAAGGGTGCAAGAAAAATCTCCTCTTTGAACACCAGGAAATCTTTGAGGAATAGTTTTAATGATTCATCTTCGCGAGAACAGATTGGCTATGTAACTACACCAGAATTGGACTCCAGCAAGTACGATTATCTGATTGCATTCTATGGCTCGCATTCTTCCGCTGGTACGACATAAAGCTGATCTATCTCCTCCTCCAACTAACACGGAAAGCACGCCGATCGCTTAACAGATTTACCTCTCTGCACATGAATGGAAAAAGGTTTCTATATGCCGTATGGAAATAATTTGGACACACATGTCCGGATACAAGTCCGGCTATAGATGTGCCCGGAACTATCCGATGCTTCGGTAATGCCAGTGTGAGGGACTCATCCGAAATAAACATCTTGGAAAACTGAATACTCCAGTCAGCAGCCGTTGCCATGTCCTTGGACTTTGGTTTATCATACTATTGAAAAACACATCCAAATATGTTTAGGGCCTTTTAGGATCTTTGTTTATCTCCCATAAATGTAAGTGAT
Organism: Rhododendron griersonianum; assembly: GCA_018127125.1. Taxonomy (NCBI): domain Eukaryota; kingdom Viridiplantae; phylum Streptophyta; class Magnoliopsida; order Ericales; family Ericaceae; genus Rhododendron; species Rhododendron griersonianum. The sequence goes on from CM030789.1 coordinate 13,606,778, forward strand.
GTGGTTGTAACATTCTTGTCATTAAATCTCTTTGCATCTCATGTGGCTTTTTCTAGGTCAAATCTATAATCACTACAACAAAATGGCGTATAAAAGATCACAATCCAAAAACTAAGAAGATTTCACTTTTTGTAAAAGTGTAATAAAAATCTCAATTATATTAAGACGGAAAGATTTTTTAATCTCAGTAATCTAAAAAGTGAGATTGTAACTTAAAAATAAATCTCATTTTCGAATAACTGAGATTGTATATGAAAGAATAATACTTTCATCCGACTAGGTTGTGTTCCACTAACTAATAAGTACTCCGTTCGTCCCATAATGTTTGTCTGATCCTCAAAACAAGGACGTAAAAATAATATAATTTTTGCAAGAAAATTTTATATTTTTTTCAGCAATTCACTAGATATCAATGAATTCTTTTACTTTATGAAAAAAAAATGCATTATTTCTCGTTTTGCAGACCGGACAAATATTTTGAAATTTTTGAATTGAAGGTAGTATATTGTGAAAGAATGACATGTCTCGTAAAGCTAGAAATTAATACTTGTATAAGATAAGAATCTTAGGGTAACTAACATCACCTAAACTCATTCACATGATATTTGTTCTTTTTCTTTCTTTCACTATTGACTCTACTTTCTACTTATCTTGTCTACTACAGAGTATATTTTAGGAGTATCTTGTAGGAGTAGATAGATTAATTCTCTCTCATCAAACGGAATATATGCATTTTCTTCTTTCTCTTAACATAACTTATTTTTTTCTTCACTAATGCGAAAATATTTTAACGTCAAAATCGTACTGTGTAAAAATCTCGTACTCTACGCATGATACGTGTCCTTTGTGCACACTAAAATTTCAATCGTAACCGAAACCATTTTGATAGTACTAATTTCCGTATCAAAATGGATGTCTTTCCAAATTTTCTTACATTCATCTGATTAAATCCATACATTTGCTCTTGTTTTTTCTCCACTTTCTACTACTAGTAATATCTTCACTTTTTCATCTTCTTTTTTTGTTTTTTTGTTTGTTTTTCCCTTCCTTCTCTCTAATCAAGCAGAATTAAGAAACAAAACACCTTCGTTCTCATTCTCTGATTTCTTCCCACCTCTCTCTCTCTCTCTCTCTCTCTCTCTCTAGGGCGATCCGATCAGTTCCTGCCCTAATCCATCAACCCATACTCTCTTCAATTCGTGGCCATCGGACCACAGAATCCGAGCTTGTGGGAGCCAAATCCTAGGGTTTGGTCTCTAGGATTGTTGTGTATATACATATATATATATATATATTTGTATATTTATAGCCATGGATTCAGAAGACGATATGCACGACGCAAACTCCGTCGACGACGATTACTACAGCGGGGACACGGCCGCGGACTACTGCAGCGACGACGATTGCGGCGACTACGAGTTCATGGACCACGACTTCGAGGACCCGCATGACATTGTTGCCAAACACCAGCAGGTGAAAAATATTACTGGATGGGGAAAAAAAACGGGTTACAATTCGCCTTTTAGGCCTTTTTTGAAGTGTTAGCCTGCCGCTATTATAGACGTTCGTGGACGCATGATTAGGGTCTAGTAGGGGTCAGAACCACTTGTATCTCTATATTGATAAAAGTTGCACATTTCATAAGTATATAATGCTACTTGCAATGTTCTAAAATCGCTAGGAGCTAATTGGGCAAAAACGGGCGCCTAGGGACTAGTCTAACGGGCACCTAGGGACTAGTCAGCTGCCTAGTATAGGCGTTGGACCACCTCCTAGCGCCTAGTCGGGGATAGTCGACCTAGCGACCGACTTTTTAGAATACTGGCTACTTGCAAGGTCTGAGGAAGAGACGAGATTGTGTGTATGTGCGCAACCGCCATTTAATTATATTAACGATACGATAAAGTGATTGTCTGATTGATAACTAGGGATATTTGCCGCGCACATAGGAATTTTAAGAAATTTGTTTCACTCAAGCGGCTTGCAGGGCCAATCCCGTAGATTTTTTTTTTTGTAAATTAACCTGAAAAACTAGTATAATATGTGAGGATATTTAGACATTGGGAAGGGGCTCGGGCACCCGCCGGCACCCCCTTCTGTCCGCCGCTGATTATAGATTGTTTTGAAGTGTTATTTTGCCACTATTTAGGGATTGGTGGATGCAGGATTCGTGCCTAGTAGGGGTTTGAGCCACATGTATTTCTACACCGATAAAGAAGTAATGCATTTCGTAAGTATACAATGCTTCTTGTGGGGTCTGAGGAAGGGACGGGATTGTGTAAATGTGCACAGCCGCCATTTAATTATATACACGCGAACATAAAATGATTGATAACTAGGGATTTTTGCCGTGCACTTAGGGATCTTAAGAAATTTGTTTCACTCGAGTGACTTGCAGGTCCAATCCCATAGAATTCTTTCTACATTAACCTGGAAAACTAGTATAGTATGTGAGAATATTTAGACATTGGGGAGGGGCCCGGGCACCCCCTTGTGTCCGCAGCTGATTATAGATTGTTTTGAAGTGTATTTATGTGTAATTCTGTTCTGTTTGATTATCTAAAAAATAAAAAAACTGTGATTGTGTTCTACGAGTTTTTATTCAATTTGTGTATCACTGTTTTGGACGCAATTATGGGACTGCCAATGATTTAGGGCTTTGGAAAAGAATTATCATATGTTTGAAACAAATGTGTTTGAATATTATGATTATTGGCATCTATCGAAAATACATGCAGTCACGCGCTTTTGGTATTCAGCTCAATTGTTTTGGTAAAAGATTGGGCTGATTTGAATTGCAATTTAGTTAAGAGAGCAAACAGCAATTGCTGAATTTCTGAGTATCCATTGCCGGGGATTGCAATTTTGAGTATCCTTGCATACGTGACAAGCAGCAGCTAGTCAAGGACTCCATTTGCTAATGATAGCCTCACGAATAATTTCATTACGCTAATGAGCAAGGTCACGTCTCATTAGGAGGTTGTACTCATGCGTAGAGCTACTTGATTAGCTAAGTCACCGGGTGTGCAATTAGGGCGAGGTTGATTTTGATCATTGCGTTATCCTTTGGTTTTGCTGGTCGGTAAGGGTTTGCTTGACTATCGAGTGTTTGCATTGTACTTGAAAATACGAGCTTGCTGTTTTCTATTAGATAGCAGCTCTCTATGTTTGTAAGCTATTTTTTTGAAACATGAGACTGTTCCCTCTGCTATGAAGACATTGTAAATTTTTGTTGTTCTTCTTGAGGGCTTTGTAGTTTGGTTTAGAATTTCCTTTTTGGCAGAGTTTGTTGACAAAGTTTTTTGTTTTAAATTCGCGTGTCCTTGCTTGTTCTAGTGTAGAAGTTATATACGGTTCATCTACTTATGAAAAAAACAGAGTGTTTATCCAGTTCATGATTGATGTTTATAATATATTACACTTGTCTTCACACACACACACACAAAAAAAAAAAACCCTTTACTGATAAGGTTGAACTTGTTTGTAACTAACTTTCAGTGTTGTGGTATGAAGTTTTTATCTTGTATCTGTTACATATGGGACTGTAGAGTGTAGACTTCTTTTATCATACACAGTTTAATCTTTGATAACATGTTGTGAAAATCCAACCTTACTTGGAGTGTAAAGCCTTGTATTGAAACTTCAATTCATTTTCATGTCGAGGATGATTTTGGGTAATGGCTTTCTGTAATCAGCGATACTGCCATGAAACTCGTCTGCCTACTTTCTCAATTGAGTGTGTAGTTGAAGCAAGTTAAAGGTTTCGGGCATTCCTTTTTCTGTTCTTGAACTTTCCACATCTTATGTTTCAGAAAAATTATGTGGTCCTGAACGAAGCAGATATATGCCAGCGTCAAGAGGATGATATCACAACAGTATCCACTGTCCTCTCCATACCAAGAGTAGCTGCAAGCATCCTACTCTGTCACTACCATTGGTAAATTGTTTCACTTTATGAATTCCTCAGTCTAAGATCAGCATTGAGGTTTATATAGTTTTTTGTTGGATTACATGTATTTTGGTGGGGGTGATCTTTCAGAGTCAACGGATGGTTCCATCGATCTCCAATCTGTTATGGCATGAATCATCGTTAATCTAGATGCGATATTTCATCATTCCATGGCCCTTTATGTTGTTTGCTGAAAAATTGAATTGAGCAGGAGTGTGAGTAATGTGCACGAAGCCTGGTTTGCTGATGAAGACAGAATACGCAAGACTGTGGGCTTGCTGGAACGGCCAGTTCAATTTTCGATTGCTAAATTAGTAAGTTACTGAGATTCAATGTTTGAAAACTTTGCATTCGTGTGTTGCACTAGATGCTGTAGACCACATGGGTAGGATGTTTTTCTTCTCCCTTGTTTTGATTTACTTGTCTAATGCTTCTTCTTTTTTTCCTGTGCAGTTGACTTGCGGGATTTGTTTTGAAAGCTATCCTCTTGACAGGATTAGCACTGCTGCTTGTGGACATCCTTTCTGCAGTACATGCTGGAAATGTTGGCTTCATTTTACCTTACTTCTTTGGATATCTACAAATTTCTGACTTACTGCTCATAGTAATACCATTGAGTAGCATGTTAGTAAACAATAAACATGTAGATCGTTTGGATTCAGAGGGGATACGATTTCATGCATTTGAGGTCCAGCAAATTTTGGCGGTCATTCTCTAGTGATCTTGTTGTTATTCGTTTACTGTTTACTTTTTCTATAAACCTCTTAAGAAAACGATTCTATAAAGATCCGCGAGATCATTGTTGAATTAACACTGCAGCCATGACCCCCGCCCATCCTTACCTGACACAGCTCCCTCCTCTCTATGCTTGACCTGTCACTCACAGCCCACTCCCATTGACAACCCATGCCCCCACCCCTACCTCCCTTTTATATCTGCTTCACCCTACCGTCACAGTCCTCCTCCGCCCACACCACCATCCACCCCTCTGTCTTCACTTTGACCAACTTTCACAGCCCACCACCATCCCACAACAGCCCCCATTCACCCCTTCTCTCTACTTCACCCAACCTTCACAAAGCGTCGCTCCCCTGTCTGTCTACACCCTTCAAGGTTGCCCTTCGGGAGTGAAAGTACAATTGTGGAACGTGGATATCTGGTGTCAACGGGGTTTGATTGCATGGAATCTGGTAGAAGAGAGACAATATGGGGAAAAGGGGGTGAGATGAGCAACGGGCAATGTGAGAGAGTGGGGGTGGTGGTTTTGTGGAGGTTGTGGTGATAGTGAAAGGGCAGAAGGTGGTGATTGTTGTTCAATTGGCACATGACAGCTGGCTGAGAGTCAGTGCAGTGATAATGGCAGCTGCTGACTAGCTTGGCAGTTGTAAGGGTGTTGGTGTGGTGGAAAAGGGAGATGGAGTGTGTTTTGTTCCTGGGAAATCTTATTCAGAAGTAGGATGTTAGGTATATGTGGTGTGTGGGAACGGATATTATCAAGGGCAGTATAGACTATTTTCAATTGATATTCCTAACATATGAGTAATACCATGGGTTTAAATGCTATTAAATCTTAAGGGACGTTGTTTTGATTATGTAAGGCCAACTATATTTATCTCAAAGTGCAGGTAATGTCAGTGTAGTCTACCCTAGAAACATGAATACTTAGCTTACTATAGATGAGAAGTTCTATTATCCTTTTTACAGAGTTTTTCATGAACAAATTGGAAGGTTGTATTTAAGTCTTTTATAAGGACAAATCTAAAGGAGAAGCGATTAATAAGAGTAGATCCATCACTTTGTTTTATCTTGGATTTCTAGTTATGTTCTCCGACTTTGTGATGTGTTTCTTGTGTGTCTATGCAGTGGTGTAACCAGGAATCTGTATGAGTGGGGCACCTTTTAAACACATTTCAACCAAAAACTTTTGTACTAAGCAATGTTAGAATAATAAAAACCGTTCGTGCTAAGAATAAAAAACCCAACATAGCTATTAAGAAAGTAACTTACAGAGAATAGAAAAACAAAGTAACAAACGAATTGCCTGAATTGTCTCAGCGGATCAAGTCTAAGAGCAATTCACTACACAATTTTTAGCAATCTTGCTCCCATTGTTAATAATTGCTAAAGTATAAAACGCATAGCCCATGATTTAGGCAATTTTGAATTTTGGACATTATGCATTAGAGAGTTCCAAATAGTAAGTGGCGGCTATTTTTGGCATTAGACATCTCATTTCGCCAATGACATTGTTTTAATACGTGAAATAAAAAGTTGAGAATGAAATGATATTCAAAATGTCTTAGAGTGATTAAAAATAAATTTATGAAATACAATTAATAAGACAAAATGCAAAATATACATATTTAAATTTAAATTAAAAAAGATTTTAGTGGCTGCCCATGCCCCCACTCGTCCTACACTCCCTCCGCCGCTGAGTCTATGCGATGGATGTGTGGTGCTGAAGTGTTTGAAGCATGTCCGACCTTCAAAAACATGACAATGTTGTGAGAAATGGTTTAACGAGCGTCTGACACTCTGACGTGTTTTGTGCGGGGGGTTGGGGGGATTTCTAGTTATGTACTAAAACTTTCGTTTTGATCCATAGTTTGGGCCCGTCTTTGCAATGCTTATTATAAGTACTTCCAGAAGAGGCATTTGTCTTACATTTAATTTGCTTGTGTTTCTTTGTAGAAGAAAAGTCTTTAGGGATTTAATGTTGGCACATGTGCCTCTATATGCCACCAAGTTTTAATATATAATCCATTCCCTAAACCTTATTTTTCAGCAGCCTTTTGGGTGATATGTTACTTATCCATTGCATTTTTATGCAAAAATTCCATTGGGTTCCTTTTTTCTGGAAATATTATCGAAGTAATAGTGAGATATTTCTAGTGGAACATCTTTTGCAATCGCTTGACAGATGGTTTCTTTACAGATGTTTCGCAATCGTTTGAGAGATGGTTTCCTTACAGATGAATGGTGTATTAAGTGACTCATCAGCTTTGATATCATGAATGTTAGCAATGTGTGTTGTGCAAGGAGACATTGTAGCCAAATGAGATCTAATAAAAAATCAGTCCCTATTCTTTGTTTTTATTAGTCATTTCATCTGCTTTATTGCATGTTTAATTCTTGGTTTGTTGATATATGCCTAATGCCAATGCTTATCTTAGATTATCCAGATTTGTGCAGTTACATATATATGGAATTGAGAAGCTATCTTGATGTTTATAGTTGCTATTTATTGTGGCAGCTTACATGAGGACATCCATCGATGGTGGTCCTGGATGTTTGATGCTGCGATGTCCTGATCCATCTTGTTCTGCCGCTGTTGGTCAGGATATGATCAGTCGACTGGCTTCTGATGACGATAAGGGGAAGTATGCCCGTTACCTTCTTCGTTCTTATATAGAAGACAATAGAAAGGTACATTTGGGTTATATGAGCCCTTGCTCTCTTAGTTTGGCTGACATCATCTATTCCAGAGATAAACAAAAAATTAGAAGAATAAAGTGAGGATAGCTTAACTTTGTCTTAAAAGATTATATTACATCTTCTAAAGTCCTACGTGCTTTGAATGCTCTCTCCCCCAAACACTCAAAATCAGGCGAAGAGGAGCTATATTCCACGCCTTCTTCACCCCCTTAAATGACACGGTGGTCCCCAACAATCCAAAAGCTGTAACACCGTTGGCGACTTACATTAGATGCTAATGACTGTCTATAATTCCTAAATGTGGTTGCAGCAATTAGTAGACATGTCACTTTCTTATGGAAGTCCATACATTGACTGGTAATACTGCGACGCAACCTTCGTGGGGACTGTAAATGGACAGTACACCTATCTCATAATGTACTTCATATTTAAAAGATATGTTGCTTGGTCTCCTAGGATTTCTTTGTTCCCCTTGCCCTTGCAAGGAAAATTTTGAAATTGAGGTTTCAGGAATTCTATCTATTTGTTAGGCGATTTACCCATGAAATAGTTGCTAAAGTTGCAGGTATCAGCAGATAAAACTAATTGCAAGTGAATAGTGAGTTGTACTCATGTACCATTTTTTTGGCCCATCATTCCATTTTGGGATGTCCCAATATATTTTTCCACTTTAAAAAGTCAAAGTCAAAATCTAAGTAGTTTTTCAAAAAAAAAAATCCTTCGCAAAAGGGTATGAACACTTTGAAAAGTTTAGATAAAAGGGACAATTTTGGTAATAAACACCTTTTGATATGACTTTAAAAGGTTGGAACTCCCAAAAGGCACTAAAATTATGGGCAGAAGCAGTAAGTAACTCACTAGATGTTAGGCTCTCCAAAACAATTCATGTTTCTTTTATTGGTTTTTACTCGATCAGTGGTTCTTAACTATTTTTTGCATCTTACTGGCTGATTTTTTCCCTTTCTAACTGTTATTTGGTAGACCAAGTGGTGTCCTGCCCCGGGCTGTGAGTATGCTGTTGAATTTGTTGTTGGCGGTGGAGGTTATGATGTTGCCTGCTCATGTTCGTATGGCTTTTGTTGGAATGTAAGTTCCTTTTGGATTACATGGAAATTTAAGGTTGTAGACTTGTAGTTCCATGACTTTGCTTTATATGAGATTAAAGCTTAATATTTTGAGCTGAAATTGCAGTGTACAGAAGAAGCTCATCGTCCTGTGGATTGTAGCACTGTGGCAAAGTGGATTATGAAAAACAGTGCAGAGTCTGAAAACATGAATTGGTAGAACATCTGTTGCCGCACAGAAAGTTTTCATGTTTGATATTGTGCTTTACTTCTTGCTAAACTTTTTCAGGAAATGTGGTAGTTTTCATGCTTAATAGTGTTTTGTTATTCATTTTGGGAAACAAATTTCTTAATAGGCCAAGATCGTGTGTAACTTTTTCCATTTTAAGAGGATATGGGGTATTACAAATAGGTGCACATTGAAAGTATGGTTTTGGCCAACAATATTTGCACTTTTGTTTCAATTGTGAATTGACCAATTCTTGTGGATAATTATAATTACACCGTGGAAGTGCTCATCTCTGTGTCATAAGGTTTATTGAGTATTTCGATTGTATGTCTTTCTATGGACACAGAAGCCATTTGTGCAAGTTCTGCAACAATGTTTTGATTGATGGAAGTATATTGATTGAAGTTATCTTTAGGTATTAAGTTTCAACGGTGTGCTTTTACTTGGTCCCGCCTATGACAATATTATTTGACAAACTACCTTCACATAAGTTGTGACCGGAAAAAAATGAATTGTCTGTTCAATCTACACATGTTGAAGTGGTGACTGGAACGAGGTATTGTTTGAGGAACTATGAATTACAAACATTAAAATTGGAAAAGCCATAGTTGGTATAGTGAGTTGGCTCATTGTGTTTCTTGTTTTTTTATAGGTAGTAGTCATTGACTCATATCTACTATCATTGTTATTAGTAGTGCAATTCATGAGGCGAAAGTCTTCTGCTAGAACTTTGTTGGTCTGGTTTGTGATGCCCAATACATGGCTACGTTCCCAGTTTGCCGATGCCAAATTTTTCACTCACACCTGGGTCATTAAAATTTAAACATGAGATCACATGTTGGTTTTGCCGTGTTTGTTATTACATGTATATAGTAGAATAAAGCAGCACATTGTTATGTGGTATCTCATAGAAAGTGTGATACTAAATACTTGATGTTATGGCTGCCAGGATACTAGCTAATTCCAAACCTTGTCCGAAGTGCAAGCGACCGATTGAGAAAAACCAAGGTTGTATGCACATGACATGCACGCCACCTTGCAAATTTGAATTCTGCTGGTAAGCATTTATACCACTTTTGTAAATAAAAGTACCTGAACTAATTGTTCATACTGTTTTCCACTTTGAATTAAGCAATGATTGGGTTTTCTATTGTAACTTTTTCCATTATGCTTTGCAAGATATGTGAATGAGCTGTGTTGCCAGTTCATTGAGATAGACGGCTGCATTGTATTTTTTATGACAAATGTATATCTACATGTGTATGTTGTAAAGACACCTATTTATTTGATCATCGTACTTGCAGGCTGTGTCTTGGTGCATGGACTGATCATGGTGAGAGAACAGGCGGTTTCTATGCATGTAATCGTTACGAGGCAGCTAAGCAAGAGGGAGCTGTAATGAAATTTTCATGCTTGCTTTGTCTTTCAGATGAACTTTAATTTTTATCGTTTAAAGACTTGTTCCTGCCACATTTTTACTCTAATCTTTTGAAACTTTTTTTTTTTTTTGATAGGCAAATCTTTTGAACATTTGGTGCTTATCTCTGTAGTTTCGAAACAAAAGATCGATTGTGACTGAATTTATTTTATTGGTGTAGTATGATGAAACTGAAAGGAGGAGAGAGATGGCTAAGAACTCCTTAGAGAGATACACTCATTACTATGAACGTTGGGCAACCAATCAATCGGTATATTTTATTTGTTAGATGTCTTCGTTGTTGTGCTATATATGCCTTGAGATTATTGTAGGCCATTCTTTTAGATTGAGGACTGAAATTTTGGTTCAATTTGTTTCTTAAAATTATGGTACTCTTTTGGGTTTATATGTAAGGCTTTATGCTTCCGAAGTTAGGAAATTTACATTCATTATGTTGTAGGAATTAGGATACTGTTTATGTTATGATACAGTGGAGAACTAATTTCTGTCTACTGAGTTAGACATTGATGAGGTCACGCTTCATGCTGTGAAGCATTTTGACAATAGTTTGAGCAAAAAGAAATACATGGACTTGCTTGGATTAGATAACTCTCTCTAGAAACAAACAAAGTATAAGACTAATTCTTCCAACTTCAGACTACTTTTTACTGGTACTTTAGGGTTTGCTAATAGCAGCATCAAAGTAACTATGTGCAATAAGGAGGACTAGAGGATGATATGCCTTTAGGTCATGGCTTGAAATCAAGATACAGGGATTGGGCTTATCAATTAATTTATAACTTTTGAGCACAACCATTATCTATCTAAACTCCCTTTACTTGGAGGAGTAAATCTCCAATCTGTCGCTATGTTATTGCTGAGCCCTACTTACTGCAAGTCAATTTAGTTGAGAACCCTGTATTCAATCAACTTATGATCCTTTCATATTACCGGGGTACCGCAGAACATGTATGGGCGCTTTCTAATGCTGTTGTCTGTTTCTTTGTGGCCTTTTCCCCCTCTTGTTTGAGCAATAGGTCTTTTTGATGGGTGTCTTGCTCTATTTATGAGGTCATAGATTTGTTGATCATTCTTAGCCTTTTTTAGATGCTTATTTTTTGTTTGATTTCTTTTTTCTCCCCTTTCCATTTACGTGTTGGTTGATTTTAATGATTTCCTTTGTTTCTTCTTGGTGCATTTTCCGACAGTCGAGGCAAAAAGCTCTTGCAGATTTACATCAAATGCAAAATGTGCATGTAAGCAAACTTACTATGTTTAGATATTTCCAATATGCCGAGGTTGTAGATATTTTATTGTTGATTTTTTTCAATGTTCATAAGTTCTTATCTACCATCCCATTTCACCCTGGCCAATATAATAAGCATGTTTGAATGGCAAAAGGCAAATTTATTCAACTTATGTTGCTAATGCTGGAATCCCAAGCATATAGAGAGATACAGATGGAAGAAAACACTGTTTGAGGATGATTTTTTTTTTTGGAAATGCTGCTTTAGGGTTTTAGCAGTGTGGAATGGTTTCCTTACCTCCCATTTCGATTTTCTTATCTTTCAACCACCTGTTTCTTTCCTATGTTTTGCAGTTGTGTAATAGTCTCTCTCTCTCTCTCTCTCTCTCTCTCTCTCTCTCTCCACAGCTCGAGAAGCTTAGTGATAGACAATCTCAACCTGAGTCACAGCTTAAGTTCATTATAGAGGCCTGGCTACAGGTAATTCTGAAGCTCGTTGATTTACATCGGGAATTTTAATATTTATTATAGACTTGGGGCACTGATAATGGTAAATTTGAGGAATTCTGATTTCAATCTCAAAAGTTAAGGATAGTTCATACTCATATGTGTGTGTATTGCTAATAATATAAGAATTGTACATGATTTCGTAATGTAGTTTCGATCATATACCAAAGTTTTATACTTTCTTGGGAATTTTCGAGGATCTAGGGAATTTACAGAGAGTTTGTGTATTTTTATTTACCTGTATATAAACTGCAAGATCAAGTGATTAACTATTAGGAAAGATGTTCAAGGGGTGTGAAATTTAACCCCTTTACTTTTTATTTTGGCTATGGATTTTATAGGTTAATAGGCAATTAAATGACTATTAGAAGTGAGGTAGACTTACTTGAAATGCCTATCTGATTTCTACTCTGTAGACAATGCTTCAAATGAATATATAGTCTCTCATTTGGTAGAAAATGGTTGCACAATGGATTGTATAGACTGCAGCTATAGAAGAGGCTGCAGCGGCTGTCCAATTGCAGTTTCAAATCTTCGTTCTGCTGCTAAATGTCATTTTGTGCCCCTCAAAGCTCTCAGTATTTGTAGTGGTTTACAATTCTTCTTTTTGGAATGTGGTGGTCGTACAATTATAACCAATATACACAATACATTTTGTACTTAGCGGTATGGGGTAACTGTACTATTGGACCATGAAATTGTATTTCTATATAATTGTTATTAGAAGGTCGAACATGGCCTTTATAATCGAGAACGGTTTCATGATTATGTTTAATTTACGGGGGGTTATAATTTTTCTTTAAAGCATCACTTAGCTGTCTGATGTTATTACATGTCCACAGATAGTTGAATGTCGGCGAGTCTTAAAATGGACCTATGCGTACGGGTACTACCTATCTGAGGATGAACATGCTAAGAGGCAATTTTTTGAATATCTCCAAGGTCTGTGGTTTCTTCAGAACGTCTATCAAATGCAACTTTGGGAATTATTTCTGAGTACCGTTTGCAGGTGAGGCAGAGGCTGGTTTAGAAAGGCTCCATCAATGTGCTGAGAAGGATCTACAGAATTACCTCACTGCTGAACCCCCTCCGAATGATTTTAATGATTTCCGCACAAAGTTGGCTGGACTGACGAGGTAATTTGTCTAGGATTTGTTGTTCTAGTGATTGAACTTTTTCATTATGCGAACTGTACTTGCAGAGTTGTGCTTCTTCTGAAAAGATTGTTCAGACAAGAGAATAGTATCGTCTGCTATTCTCTCATGATCACACCTGTCGCTGACTTAGTTATCTTGCTACTAAATGTTGCCTATCTTAGTCATAGTTATTGTTTATTAAAGGGTTGGGGGCCTTGGGGCATTCCATTTACTCTCCTTTTTGTTGTATTGGACTGTTCTACTAATTGCGGCATTGCCTCTTTGATTGTCCAGTGAAGGCAGTAACCTGGAATGTACTCCATATGTGTCTAAGTGAGGATGCGTGAGTTTGAAGCTCATCCAAGTTAAAAGAATTTTGTACGATAATCGGTGTCCACAGTTCACAATGTTGGGGTGGTGTCAGTGTTGTTTTCAAATATGTGAACATGTGTCAGACAAAGACAGGCACCTTCTTATAAGTGTTTTGCTTCTTGGCTCGCTATTCACGCGCACCTTTTAGAAATGTTTTTGCTTCTTGCCTCACTATACTTGAATTTTAGCAGTGTTATAAATTATTGACCAAACACATTGTATCAGCCTTTACGTAATGGGATTGCGGACCTCCAATACAAATGTTTACAAATGTGTCGGTCGATGTTGTCTGTTATAGTGCGATATATGGCTGTGTCACAGAACTACATTTCTTAATTCCTTGATTTAGAACCCTGATTTGTAGCTCATGAAAGTCGTGCTAAAGTAATAATGTGTTCCTTTGGCAAAGTGCATCTTCCTTGGACTTGCTTTTGTCATTGTTATACATACAGCGTTCTTCTTGTATTTTACCCCTGGAAAGAGTTGGGATGCTAGCTTTGTGTAACATATTTTGCCTAGTTAGTTGATTGCATGGCTAGATGTGTCTGGTTCAATCACCGTTCTTAGTAAGTTGAAGACAATTAGGGAAGCGTATGGCATGTGTCTGTCTAGCTAACATTCATTCAACAAAGAATGAAGACTGTTTACCAAAAGGGGGGGGGGGGAAGAATCAAGAATGACGGTCTCCACTATGGTAAAACATATCTGTTTGCTATGGTAAAACTCAACTTGGACACATTGGTGTACCTGACCTACTTTTTTTTTTTGGTTCCTGCTGAAATTTCATTGCATGACTCTAGTCCTTTTGAATGTTAACATTTTCTTGGTTTTAACTACATTCCCTGTCATTGCACCAGTGTAACTAGAAATTACTTTGAGAACTTGGTTAGAGCATTAGAGAATGGTCTATCGGATGTCGATACCCAAGGGGGTTGCAGCAAGACAGCAGCAAGCTCAAAAGGTGGAGCGGGTGGAAAGGGGAAAAGTGGAAGAGGAAAGGCAGCTTCCAAGACCGGTGGGCCCAGTAAGAATTCAGATGATTTGGGCAGTTGGTATTGCGATCAATGCACTTATTTCAATTCTAGAACTTCAACATCATGTGAGATGTGCCACCATGGCCGGTGAAATCCACCCATTGCCTTGCGCTCGGTGGTTCTCACGCGATAGAAACCCTTTTGAAGCAAAAAGGAAGACGAAAAAGGGATGGAGGAAGAGCCGATCAAAACTGAAGCAAACGATGCCCTGTGTTCAATACAGCTTTTGGGTGGATTCTTATCGTGCGTGGGAGAATTAAGATATGATTCTCGGTGTATATAGCGTCTACTTTCTGCCCATAGTCAAATAATCAATTTACTGGTGGACGTCCGTGAACTTCTTCTTGTTGTGACTGATTCTGTATATGTTATTTGCAGATGATGATAGCCAGAGGCAAATTGCAAATCTCTTCTTGTTTGCCTCGCCTCTTGGTTGGTTACTGCTTCAAAAGCTTTGAAATTTAGCTTCTTTGATTGTGCAATGGAAAATGATATTTATCTGTGATAATATACTACTCCCTCCGTCCCTTTATTACAGTCCAGTATTCCATTTTGGACTGTCCCTTAACAAGTGTCCATTTTGTAAAGTTAGTGAGGTAAAAGTTGGTGAATTGTCTATTTTGTCCCTAAAAGTAGATTCCATTTTGAAAAGTTAGTGAGTAAAAGTGTAATGATGATGGGTAAGTAGGGAAAGTGGAGGAAAAAGTTGATGTGAAATGTATAATGATGATGTTTTTTTAATAAGTTGGAGTTACGAAGCAAGACACTTAAAAAGGGACGGAGGGAGTATATATTTTTTTACTTTAGTTTTCTCTCTGTTCCGTTTGCTGGTTGGTATTTTCAGGTTCTTGCATGGGGTTAGTGCCCACTTGCAGAAATTGATGTATCAAGAGATTGCTGTCCTGTGTATCTTTTGGGTTCTTAAAAGGTTTGGGTTGGGGGGGGGTTCACTTTTTAAGAAAAAGTGGGCTAAAAATTGGAAAACAATAGGGGTATTTTGTTTTTAGAAGAATTTCATACTACCTGTGCCTGGGAATGGCAATGGGGCAGGGTGGGGTGTATACAACTATCCTCTTCCCTGATCCACTCACCCCTATCCAATCCCCATCCCAGCCCCGATCTCCACTGGGGAATTTTTGTTAACCTCCATCCCCATCCCAAACGGGGATCGGGGATCCCCACAGAAACCCGGGCATCCTAACCATAGGGGAAAAAGTACTCAAACTGATTAACACAAACTGATTTGACACAGTACCGAGACAAATAGATGAACCCAGACTGTAAAACGAATCCAGCTACTCAAGCTTGAATATGAGTTCTGCTTGTTTAGTAAACAAGCCAAAGCTTGATCTGTGTAGCTATATAATTTTGAACTGTACAACAAACGAACCTATTCGGGCTCAGTTCCGCTGAAACTCGTTCAAAATCAAGTCAAATGATAAGCTTGACCATGTGTTTGAAGCTTATTAAGTTTTGAACCAAGATCAAGTTCGAACAATCTACTACTCTTGAGCTCAGCTCGTCAACAATCTACCCGTTGACAAGCTCATCGAGATGGCAGATGGGTTTACCGGAGTCTTCCTGCTAAGTTGGATTAAATCCAAGAATCACAGTCGATTAACAAAGAGAATTTACACCAAAATAAAATCTGTGGCTGAAAACTATGACAGTGCGTCAGCATTTACACAAACAAAAACCTGTGCCCGCAAACTTTTAACATCTGGCAGCAAACTTTTAACATTTGGCTGCAAACTTTTAACATCCAGCCGCGAACTTTTGACTTGTGAGCACAAACTTTTAACCCCTGGCGGCGTAAACTTTAAACCATATGGGCGTAAACTTTTAACCCCTGGCCGCGAACTTTAAACCAAACTTTTAACCCCTAGGTCTGTCCTGGCAGAAATTTGGCTAAACCTCCCCACTTCTTTGGCATGCCCCGACATGCCGTCGTCTCATGACTCTCATCCAAACACAGGTTCCAACAATAAGAATCCACAATTCTATATGACTACTCATTCGGAACTCATTCTAAAGTTCTACTATGAATCAGTATGATTCAATGGCAGTTGTTTTGGATTCAAACAGAATGCCTCCAAACATGTCGCGCGCGAAACAAACACTCGAAATGAAATCAAAGAACCTGCTTGCATGAAGATAGACAGAAACTAGAAACAAGTACTTCTTTCAAGGAATTACATGACCACTTCGATTTCAACGACACCGAAAAAATTCACCATAAGCTGCGAAAACCGGTTTTGCTTTCCAATTTAAAACATGGGAATCATTGGATCCTATAAATATATCTTCACCTGAACCACCTTATCCACCAAAAACAATGTTTCTGATCAACTTAACTTCATGAACATCCAACCTCTCTTTCTTTCTTTCTTTCTTTCTTTTGTTTTCCTTCTCCATTTTCAAAAATCAAAATACAAACACATTTTTTTATGTTCTCGACAACAAAAAGGAGAGATCAATCTCAATCTGTGAGGAATCTCTTATTCTGCAACGTCACATTCAATAACCGTGGTTTCATTTTTCACTCGAACGGATTTGTCTTTGAACAATCTCTGGCTAAGTTTATTGAGCATTGCTCTCGAGTATTGGCGGGAAGCCATCCTCCACTCCACACCCATTGTCATCATCGCCTCGAACTCCTGGTAACTGATTCGACCATCCTGTTAATACACACGAAACAAGAGAAATTACTCAGTACCTGGACAAGTAGATGAACCCGGACTGTAGAACGAACCAAGCTCCTCAAGCTTGAATGTGAGTTCTGCTTGTTTAGTTAACAAGCTAAAAGCTTGAATTCTTTTGGAAGCTATATGATTTTCACTGAACGAACGAACCTAGTTGAGCTCAGCTCCACTGAAACTCGTTCAAAATCGGGTCAAATGATAAACTTGAATGCGTTTGAAGCCCATCAAGTTTTGAACCAAGTTCGAACAATCTACTCCTGGGGTCGGTTTAGTTGGTTCTATATGGGTAATAAGGCATTACCTTATCCAAGTCAACATCATATATAATGTCTTGGATCACTTGGTCATTGTTTGGACCGAGGATGTCTTCTGACAAACCGTCTTTAAGCTCTTCATACTCAATGTACCCACTCTCATCCTTGTCAAAATGGCGAAAAGCTTGCCGGAGCAGCTCATCATCACTCCCGATTTTCTTCAGATGAACGGACATGGTCACAAACTCTTCGCAGTTGAGCATGCCATTCCCATCAAAATCAGCCTATTTGAAACAACCAAAGAAAGTTTTTGTTAGATGACACAGGGGAAAACCATAAGTGGTGGTGAATTTGCAAATGATAAATAAACTTATCATAAGCCACACATGTACGATTTGCGAATTGAGATTATAAATTTACTTTTAGCTAGATCCTCGTAGCTAGTTGACCTCATAGTTGTTAAGGCATCTAGCGCACCGGGGTGCCAAAGGTCTCTAAAGGCCTACTAAGCATGAGGCATGGCCGCGGGGGCCATGCATCTACGATTCCAACAATCTTAAAAGAATCTATAAAATGTTAAATAGTACCTTTTCTTTAGACAGGTATGAATTTAACATCATTATGAAACAATCTTCTTCATAATAAAAGTGCTTTGAAGCCACACACAAGTTAGTTTTGGTTTCAGAACCTGTTTGCATATATTTCTGATGTATCCTGCAACAGTTGCTTTGAAATCAAGAAAACCTATGAAATATCTAAGAACAATCAAAAGGTGATTTGCAAGGCACTAAAATGACACAAGGAAAGTAAATTTGGTATCATTTGCAAGTAAAACCATGTAGAAAGTAATGGAGGCCTGAATTCAACAGATTGATGATAAACAGTAAACTCACAGCATCCATTAACATCTGCACTTCAGGATCGGCAACCGGCTGCCCAATCATATGTAGACCATCTTTGAGCTCTTCAAAGGTCAAGTTTCCATTCTTGTCAGTGTCCATCATATGGAACACCTGTTTGATTCCCGCTACTTCTTCTTGTGGCAAGTTATCAGCGACTACCTATATCAACAAATGTTCGGTTGACAACTTGTAATTTGTTGCTTGAACTATCAAATAAAAATGCTTCGAGAGTGAGGATTGGCGTGATTGGTATTGGTGGACAAATAAGCATTTTTGAACAACTTACTCTGAGGACTTTCTTCTTGAACTTGTTCATCAACGAAAATTGTTTGATTCTTGCTCTGACGTTTTCCCCCAAAGGAATGTTAGGGACCTGATCCGCGTTATATATCCAGCGATGTTCTGCAAGAGAGAATAAGATCAAGTATATGTTCTATATTGATCACTTTCTGGTTATATTTTCCACTCATTTTAGCCTCACATACAAAGTGTGTAAAAGCGAGCATCCTAGCTAGTTGCTTACATAAAAGCCTTAGCAGACGTTATTGTCTAGAATAAATTCGACTAGAGGAGTGTGAATGAGAAGCTTGAAAAATGTGACTACAAGAAAAAAAAAATGACAAAAAAAAAAAAAAAACATGTAGTATCTTTGAGGAGACAAGTGACAAGATAGTTCAAAGAAGCAAATCCATGGCACATTAACCGTTAATCGCATCCCAAGTCATTGTGAATTTTCCTTGTTAGTTTTATGTATGTTATGGTGTCTGTGTATTTATATGAAAGAAATACGTACCGAGGACTTCTTCAACAGTCATCCGGCTGTAAGGGTTAGGGTCGAGCATGCCCTTCACGAGATCCTTAGCATCTTCCGAAACTCTTGTCCATGGATCCCTCTCAAAGTCTATTTCACCCCTCACTATTGCCTGTGCTATTCCTTCTTCACTCTCTGAATAGATTGAAACCGACAGTTGTTGAAAACAGATGTTGATGCATTGGCATATGGAATGATTTGCATTCAAATGGAAGTACGATTTCAATAACATCTTCCTTTTTGGTGAGAAAATTGCAAGAACATCTTACCAGAGAACTGAAGAAAACTTTCAAGTACCTGCCCAAAAAGGAGGAACTCCACATAGTAAGATGTAAAGAATGACACCAGCACTCCATACATCTATTTCCGGACCGTAATTGCGTCTAAGGACTTCAGGAGCCATGTAGTAGGGGCTTCCAACGATTTCCCCGAAATGCTGACCTAATATCACACCAACTTGCAAAGTTCAATCGCGTACAAAAGTGACATGATCAAGCAGATATCAGTAGCCATTATGATGGAATGGATTCGAAAAGCATGCATGTCATACCAGGCTCAAAGAATATGGAGAGGCCGAAATCAATTGCCTTCAATGGAGAATTCTCACTAGTATTGGCATACAAGAAGTTTTCGGGTTTTAGGTCTCTGTGTATTACTCCATGTTTATGGCATACCTGCAACGCAAATCTTCTCGTTATCTAAATTAAATTGCTACAGAAAGGTCATAATAAGAATCTGGGATGAGTAAAGAAGCAATAATAATCCATGAAATTACTGAATGCCTCTAAACCACATAGGATACGTTAGTGTAGAGAACTGAAAGATAATTCTTTTGAAGACTTGATCAATAAGGAACATTTTAAGATCAACTAATCTTTAATCATATCTTTGGCCTCAACTTCAGTACAACTATATGCCACACATGATACACACGAGGTGCGCGCAGCCTGGCCCGGACATCCAGTTATCAAAAAATATATATATGCCACACATGACACATACCGAGTTGCAGATTCTGTAGGCTAGGGGGATAAGAAGTGAATGCCTTGGCAATCTTTTAAAACACCAAAAATCACACATCTTTGTTTGCAATCCAATGGAATTTACATTTTCTGGCAGTACAGAATTTTTGATATGAACTTTACCCCATCTAGGTTGCACTTTTTGTTGCATAAGATTCATGTGTTGATGCAGTTTTGTTGCTTTCTTTATAATTAGCCAATTTTCTCCTGGATTTTGGAACCATGCTATGTCATCTAACAAATGTTGCTCCCAATATAACTAATCGATGGAAATGTTGCTCCCAAAAAGGTTAGGTGTATGCAGCTTTACCTCAGCAAGCTCAGAGGCTGTTTCCGCGACGCAAACCCAAGATTCAAAGCATGTTTGTATGTCCAAATTTGTGAAGGAGAAAAGGGGAAGAAAGAAGGGAAAATTACCTGGACAACCTCAATAATGGTTTTGGTAATAGTAGCAGCCCCTCTCTCAGTATAATGCCCTCTTGCAACAATCCTATCAAAGAGCTCACCACCCTGACAAAGCTCCATAACAAGATAAACAGCCTCTCTATCCTCAAAAACATCCTTGTACCTAACAATGTTAGGATGCGCGGGCAAATGCCTCATGATCTCCACCTCCCTCCTCACGTCCTCCAGGTCTATCTCCGTCTTCAACTTCCCCTTTGATATTGTCTTGCACGCCAACATCTCTCCCGTGAGGTTATCACAACATTCGTAGGTGATGCCGAATTCTCCCCTCCCAAGTTCCTTCCCAAAGGCGTAGCGCTTGAAGATGTCATCCCCGGATGGATCTTTGAGCACGGTGATGAGGCGTGAGGATCGTGGGGTCCTCCTTCGCGATTTGCTTGTTTCGGAACGAGGTTTTGGCGGTGAGCTGCCCGGTGGATTATGGGTATGTTTTGCTTTCTTCAATAGAGATCCTTGCACTGATATGCAGGCCCCCATGGGATCCCGAAAGGTGAATTTTTTTTTCCCTAACTATACCATAGACATCCCTTGAGGAGACAGAGAGAGGACAATGGAAGCCCTAATGGGTAGGTTTCAGAAGAGAGAGAGAGGAAGAGGAGGAGGAGGAAGATGAGGGATTCCTAATTTTAGGGAAGAGTCTCTGGTAGCAAATGCTTTAGAAAAAAAGTTTGAAAAGCAGTTAATATGGTTTTGTTTTACATGTCCTGCCTTTTTTCTAGGGAGGAGGCTTTTTTTTTTTCTCTCTAAAACATCTCTATGCTTTTTTTAGGGGCAGCCTGGGAATGACCCATGATCTGCCCCACACATAACATGTTTCTATTACACATGGTTAGCACTTTAAACTGCAAATAAGATCTCCATAAGATACTTCAAAAATTAATAGTAGTAGTAAATTAAATGACTAAGGTCCTAATTCAAGAACATGAGAATTATTTTTTTATTTATGACGTATCAGCCATTGTCATGCATGAAAATTACACTGACATCACTTAAGTTGAAAATTTAGAAGTATGTGTATCTATCTATATCAAAATAAAGGAGAATGGCGTAGCCCAAGTGATCGTGGAGGGGCTTTATAGTAGTTTCGTTAGAGAGGTCATAGGGTTGAATTGGTGGATAATTTATATCCAAGTAAACAAGTTTAAAAATGACGTAGAAAATAGTGTAGTTCACGTGATCGTGAAAGGGTCTTATAGTAGTCCCGTTAAAATAGGTCTTACATTTGAATTGATAGAGCAAATGACAACATGTTATTGTAAACTTCCCGACCACTACAAAAATTTAAAAATTCCCAAATCATAACTTAAGGGTTCGTTTGGAACAAAGGAAAAAAGAAAAGAAAGGTTTTTAAAAAATCTTATTCCCCTCCTCCCCTTGTTTGGTTTGAGACAGAAAATGAGAGCATATGGCTAAATAGAGTTCAAAACACAATTTGAAAAAAAAAAAATCAAATTTCTCCCATTTTTCTTCTTAATTTTCTGTCATCAATTTTTTTTTTTTGCCTTGTTGTATTATGTATTTACAATATTATTTTTTCAAGTATGGAAAAACATATTAATAAAAAATTAATTTTATAAATTCACATCACAAAAAGACAAAAAAAAGTATAGTTATAAAAATAGGAAGAGTGAAAATCATCATTTCACATTTCCAATTCCAACTATGTATGAATAGAAAAACCTTATTTTCACATTTTTCAGTTAGACAAAACCCTTCAAAGAATCTCCTCACTTTACTTTGGTCTCTCTTCTGGGAAAGAAAGCCAAACCCATCTCCTCTCTTTAACAAGATCTGATCCTCTCTCTCTCTCTCTCTCTAGAGATGGAATCGGACGAAGAAGAAGAAGTCGAGAGAGTCCCACTGAGCCGTCGACCGGAGTGGTCGGACGTGACTCCGGTCCGGCAAGACGACGGCCCGAACCCGGTCGTGCCGATCGCGTACAAGGAAGAGTTTTCAGAGACGATGGACTACTTCCGAGCCGTGTACTTGGCCGACGAGCGGTCCCATCGATCTCTCCAACTCACTTCCGAAGCCATTTTCTTGAACCCTGGCAACTACACCGTAACTCTTTCTCTCTCTCTCTCTCTGTGTACGTATATGTTTATGTGTATGCATAGTAGACAGCCGGGCACACGCGATGGATTAATCTGTAATGAATTCTGGCAGTTCTTTTTCTTCTGGGCAGTTTCTTTGATAGTTGAAAGCATATAGACATATGCTTGATCTTGTTCTTATTTGCTAATCAAAACTTGAATGTGTGTTACTACTAGAAAAATATTAGCAATCGACCGCAGCGATATTGTGCCAAAAAAAAAAAACTCAATTTTGATGAATTATGCGAATCTTAATTGAAAACGTGTGTTGAAATTCTAACCTCTTCAGCATTTGATGAGTATTATCCACACTTATCGACTGATGGTTAGTAAAATTCTAGTGTTAGAAAGAGGACAAATTTG
Organism: Rhododendron griersonianum; assembly: GCA_018127125.1. NCBI lineage: Eukaryota > Viridiplantae > Streptophyta > Magnoliopsida > Ericales > Ericaceae > Rhododendron > Rhododendron griersonianum. The sequence continues at coordinate 13,629,779 of CM030789.1, forward strand.
TATTTTTAATGGCATTGAATCATACTTGTGGAGGTCAGTGGGGTCAAAATAACAAAATATTATTAAAAATGTAGCCAATTTAATGGGTAAATGTGGAGGTCAGTGAGGTCAAGTGACCCCACGTAGCCCATGGTAGCTCTGCCCTTGGTTAAAAGGGTAGTTTGGGGAACTAAAATGTGAGCAACCCTCAAAACTGACCTTCACACAGAAGGGGTTTTCACTTTATGTTAGTAATAGAGATGGAATTTCTAGAGAACAATAAATGTGAGACTGGTTGTGAGAGCATCTGCTCTTGCCCTATTTTTCATTTAAAAGTCCACTTCTTGGACTCAGTTTCTACGAAATTGAGTTTCACTCACGTTTTACTCAACAACTCAAGGTGACTTGAACCCTCACTCAACTTTTGGAAGGCAATTTTGAATTTTGTGTCTATCAAATTTGCAACTATGCAATTTGGATGGAAAATATAGTAAGAGCACCTCCGGCCCTTGACTCGGAACCAAGACCAGAATCAATCTCCTAAACTCACTCGAGTCAGGGATTATTCAGGTTTTTACTTAGGCTCAAATTCTTTATTAAATTTTTTTTTAAGGTTATTTCCTCCTGTTCAGTTACTACTTTATTGAAGATTTTACTCAAATTTATGTGGAGATTCGAGTTTATCCATTGAATGCTTAATACCAAATGGAGTTTTTTTTACTCCTATTTGAGTAATTTGAGTGAGGACTGGAGATGCTCTATGGGTTGGAGTCTGAAACCTTCTTTATGGAAAAGTCGAGAAGCAACAACTAAGGTAACATGAGAACACCAAAGAATTACAGCTTAAGCAATATTTCCTCCTGGGGGAAAAATTACAGCTTTTGGTTATGGGGAGTTTTGTGATGGGTCCCTGTTAAAAGCTCAATTTTTGTTGTTCACTTTTATTTTCCGTTTGCAGGTGTGGCAGTTTCGTCGTGTAATACTCGAGGCATTGAATGCTGACTTACATGATGAACTTGAATTCGTTGAATATGTTGCCACTGATAACTCGAAGAACTATCAAATATGGTGAGTTGTGGTGTTGCATATTCATCACTAATTTTCCCTTTGCTGCTCATTATTTTTGCGGGGATCATTGTTTGTTTGTTTCTAATCAATGGTCGAGCCTTGTTTTCTATCGTTACACTGACGAGATAAAGAGTTGATGAAACCACCCAAACAATGTTGTGAGCATCCTATGGAGAGCTTATTAATATTCTAGTTTGGAATGAGTAGGAGATGTTAAAAGAAGCAACCAGAATATTTACCAAAGCCTTTTAGGCCAAGTGGTTTCTACTTGGCTTCTCAACATTGACACTGGGGGATCGAGTGCCTTTGTTATCTTTCCAGCCAATGCATAAATAACCAAACCTCTAGACGTTTTGTGCCATTACAGGCAATGTGACTGATTCCTTAGCAAAAGATCACCAGTTTGTTGGTTGTCTGGAACATAATATCGAGAAGTGATCCCTGATAAACTCATAAGTAAAAAAACGGAAAAACTGATAAGTTTTCCCCTATCCATTTGGCTTGATAGAGAGTTATTAAAAATGCAAAAACCTCAACTTTCCTGGGCCAAATAGTTTGTACTGTAATTGTACAATTTCAGAAGAAAAATTCCTGTGACAAAGTAGTAATGGACGTACTCCTTTTCGATTGCCAACAAACAAAACAGTAAGATAGAAACAAGTTATGTTTCCTTTCCTTCCTTTATAATCAGACATACACCATGTTGCGCATGTTATGCAAGATTTCAGGGGTAAGCTGCTTGGGAGAACAAGTCAGCAGTTTGATAGCAAAATCGATATTGGTTTCAGTTGCCATGCCTGTAGGATATTTTGATATTTTCATGCATTTGTAAGGATGTCCAGTGGTGAGTCTGGTGACTAAGTCGCTAACCACTAAAACTTAGTGCTATATTGGTTACAGTTGCCTTGTCTGGAGGTTATTGTGATGCATTTGTTAGTATGTCCAATGGAGAGTAACTGGCTAACTACAAAATCTTAACTCTATACTGATTAACTGAGTAGAGGCTTTATAGTCAATGCATTTTTGTGCCCTTGTCATGCAGCTCATATGTTTAACATCACAACTAAACTAGCTGTGTATTGGTCCTGACTGGCGATACATTTGCTAATGATCGTACTAAACTTAAAGTAGTTTTTAATGACTTGAGTCGGGGTGTTGGTGCAGGCATCATAGGAGGTGGCTTGCTGAGAAACTGGGACCCAATGCTCTCAAAAAGGAACTTGAGTTTACTAAGAAGATTTTCCACATAGATGCTAAGCATTATCATGCCTGGTCCCATAGGCAGGTAGGGTTTGTTATCCTGATACTACCCTTACGGGAATATTGTAAGTACGGTGTACAGATTGTAATACATAGTGGAGGGGTATTTTTGTGCTTATTGTTGGCATAGGAGTTTCATGTTACCTATGAGCAACTGGAAATTTAAAAAGGTTTTTTTCCCCCATGCAGTGGGTTCTTCAGGCACTTGGAGGTTGGGAAGATGAACTTGACTATTGTCGGCAGCTCCTTGAAGATGACATTTTCAATAATTCTGCTTGGAATCAGGTATTGCACTATTGCTGAATGGTAAAGTGGTAATATCCCAGAAGGACTTGGTGATTTTATCATTTCATTTCTTATATTGCTTTTTTCAGGACAAATACTAAGTGAGAATGGTCTATGTATCAAAAGTTGAAAACGCCTTGTTAGATCTTTTTGCTTGAGTTTCTTGGTGGAAGCGATAGGTTTTATTTCAGTTCGGCATTCATGAAAGTGTCAAGGATACCTGCAGAGTTTACATTCTTGACACTTTGCTGTATTTAGTTCATGCCTTTGATTTTCGTGAATGTTACAAATAATTATAACCTCTAAGTCCTATTACAATATTTCGTCCACAGAGATTTTTCGTTGTCACAAGATCACCCCTCCTGGGAGGCCTGGAGACCATGAGAGATTCGGAGGTACGTTACGCAGTGGATGCTATTATATCCAAACCCGAAAACGAAAGTCCATGGCGATACCTTCGAGGCCTGTACAAAGACGATACACAATCTTGGGTCAACGACCCTCAAGTGTCTTCAGTTTGTTTGAAGGTCTTGAATTCCAAAAGCGACTTTTTGTTTGCTCTTAGCATGCTTTTGGATCTTGTCTGCCATGGTTTCCAACCCAGCAAAGAGTTCAAAGATGCTGTTGATGCTTTGGTATCAGAGTCGGATTCGTCGGATTCAGATTTGGCCCCAACAGTTTGTTCTCTCTTGGAACGTGTCGATCCGATGAGAGCAAACTATTGGAAGTGGCGGAAGATAACACTTCCTCCCCTAACAGTTTAACGGCGGAAGGGGATCAATATCCATTGGCTGGTTTAATCTGTTTCGTTGGTATGGCAGTCTTCTGTAATATTTATCCGCCAGCCTGATGTTGTAGTGTTAGTTTTCGCCTTATTTCATTTCCATTGTTATGTAGGTTGTATTGTTAAATAAAACTTACAAAAACATTATTTAAAAAAAAAAAGACGGCAATTTGGTACTGAACTCAGATTGTTTTCCTTTAGAAAGGCTTTTTATTATTCATGGGTAAAGTATACGAAGACATTTGAGTTGAATTACAGAGGAGAGGCAGCTGATTTCAGTTATTAGTCTTTTCACTTTTCTACTCCTTTTCCTCCTATTTTGAAATTATCCTTGAATTGCAGCAACACTCTGGAGGATGATTCAGATGGAATACATGTTAAGAGTGTTGTTACTTTTAATTGCCTTCAGAATCTAGCCGTGGCGATGGAAAATTATTGGGTGTTCTTGTGGCACACACTAAAACTACATTTTATAAGGGGCCTACGACTCAGTGTATGAACCCCACATGATTGTGTGGTTGTAGAGGCCGTTTTTGCCCTAGTACCACTTATAATTAGTCCGTGGCAATTGTGCCAAGCTAGTGACTGCTATAATATTGTGCCGAAACCTTATTTCACTGTGTTTTCTTGTAAAAGCTAATCTGATCCATGTTTACAAATCAACCCAGAATCATTATTAGTTAGCTCTCCCAGAACTTGATGAACCCTTACTGTTCTGAAACTGGAATGTGCTTAATGATCGTTCAAATGTTTATGTATTGTCATTTTAGAGGATGCAAGTTTCCTCGATTTAACAGTATCGAGCTAGGATTAGGTTGTTTGTCCAGATTAGCCCCAAAGGATAGCGGAGAGGTTTACGGTTGTTATACTGGAACCAAGTTGTAAATTGACGTTTCATACTTCCAACCCTTAAAATCCTGCTTATGAGACTTGGAGAAGGTGAAATGAAGAGCTAATTGCAAAGTTATACTGGAACCAAGTTGCAAATTGACGTTTCATACTTCCAACCCTTAAAATCCTGCTTATGAGACTTGGAGAAGGTGAAATGAAGAGCTAATAGCAAAATAACTAAAAGAGTTTTATGCGACCCGTTTGGCTGGCTATGGGCATTGGTGTTTCATACTTCCAACCCTTAAAATCCTGCTTATGAGACTTGGAGAAGGTGAAATGAAGAGCTAATTGCAAAATAACTAAAAGAGTTTTATGCGACCCGTTTGGCTGGCTATGGGCATTGGCGTTTCATACTTCCAACCCTTAAAATCCTGCTTATGAGACTTCGAGAAGGTGAAATGAAGAGCTAATTGCAAAAAAACTAAGAGTTTTATGCGACCCATTTGGGTGGCTATGGGCATTGGCAGTCGCGTTCACCTGGGCTACCCCCAGGTCGGGCCCATCAGATGGCCCCGATGCCCGACCCACAACCCAGCCCACTACAATGTTGTTAAGGCATCGGGGCACTCATTAACAAAACCGACATATAGGTTAATGGTCTGTCTGAGATCAACATCGTTATGTTTGGCATGTCCTAAAATATTGAAGAGGGAAAATGAACCATAGAACAATCAGAAACAATGGGCAGAAAGCGCAAACGCGATTAATTTGCCAAAAATTATGCTTCATTGCTCTCTGAATTTCACATTTTTTACACATTACACTGTTTAGTATCATACAATTGGAATCTTCCCAAAGTTTTTTTTATCCCACCTGATAACAAATCCGAAATGCTTCCAATGCCATCCAACAAAAAATGAAGGAGGTGCAAGACATCCTTTGTCTTGAACGACAAATAGAGATGGGAGACGAGGGATGAAAAAAAGAAGAAAAGAGAGATTCATCACTTCAAAAGCAATCGCATCATCTCTTCTTGTTTTTCTCGTACTTCTTTCCCTTGGATGATGGACTCGACGTCTCTTTAAATGCAGACGGGCATAGATCGCTAATGCTGCAAATTCCACATCGCGGTCTAAGAGGAGTGCATACCGTCTGTCCAAATCCCACCTGTTTCAAAACAAACGACATGACCAGAATGCAGTTTATCAAGCGCATATCTTCCGATGCCATCGCAAAAGGATATGATAGTGGTTTTGTATCGAAATAGACAAACCCTGGCCTATTTCGATGTTGAGAAACTTGCTGTGTCATTGACTGTATCTAAAACATAACCCTAGCATGCATTTATATAGGCTAAAAGACTTGATGACTATAAGAAACCTAAACCAATTAGAAAACATGCATAACAAAGAAACCAACACTAACTAGGAAACATGAATAATTGCCAATACTAAATAGGAAGCATAATAAAACCTAGATTACATGGTAACATAATATTTCCTAATATTATACTAACAGTTTCATGGCAAAAAGCCAATTCATTTTCTCTAATTTTGCCTTGGTACTGTAAAACCAACAGATTACATCCCCAGGTTGAAGATGAAGCTCAACAAAAGATATATAACGATCCACCTAAATGGTCAAGCTCTATAAGAATTGGTCGAGCATTGCTGCATTTGGCTTTACTTCCATGGTTATCTGCAACAGTACTTTTTCCCGTAGAAAATCCTTTGAGCAACCACCCTATGTTACCTGGAGCTCGGATCATACCGCTACAAGTAACAGGATGTGGTATACTATCTTGTATTGTTGCATGAAAGAGATAAACTTTCTATAGATAACAAAATTAGAATATCCTTTTTTCAGCCAATAAACACCAATGAAACAAAACATCATATTTCAAATTCTTCATGCCAAACATATTTCTAGGAGCATAATGGCCAAATGTCTTGACATTTTCTCTTGAAAACTCCACTCTCTAGGTAGTAGGTATTTTCATTTATTAGATTTGATTTTTGTGAAAAACTCTGGGGATTACTAAGAACAAAAAATCACTGCTTTTGAAAAATGGTGCAGCATGTTTTAATATGTGAGCGTTCACTGGTAACACAATCACCAAAGATAGGAAGAATTGTTATCAAGCAAACACCAAAACCAATCCAGCAAGCATCTTGAATGACAAGGGTAGGTTTGATGATATATTTATCCTACAAACCATAGCAAATGGATGTGTGTGGTCCTACGTATATTCACGTGGGAAGACTGAGCTCAAACATACCAAAAGAGGGTTAATTGGAACCCACTGTTCCTTTGGAAGCCAGAGTTGCAACGACTCTCTAGTTTGCTCTGGAGTTGAAGTATTCTGACAAGAAAACAGAGGAACACAAATCAGTATTGCTGCAATGCAATCCATCATAAATATGTGCTTGGGGTGGAATTGAGTCACAGGCAAGTTAACCCACTCCCTCATTCCGGTAATCGATCCAGAAAAACGAGGTAACGATCCAAAGATTTAGGATGACTTAGACGTACAGAGGAGTGGTCAATTGACAGCAACTCAGGCCGTTAAATACCAACTTGAAGGAATTCAAAGATATATTCACAGGCTGAGGTCACCAGAGTTATAACACGTTTATATTGCAGAAATGAAAGACACAAAAGTAGAAGAAAAAAAGAACCTAAAAAGCACACTGGCACTGCATACAACAGTTTTAGTAACTATCATCATCAACTGCTTTTAACCTTCTCTAGTTCGAGGAAAAGGATGCTCTTAATGGAACAACATGATCCTGGGGTGAAAAGAAAAATATTATCAAGTAACATTGTAAGCCATGTGAATGCTGCTTCTTGTTTATATTTGGTTGAACCAATGGTGATGCTGCAGCCACACCCAAACTCTTATCAATATAACTGCGTGTTATATCTGGATATGCAGACATATGATGGATTCCTTATATAAACCAACACTTATTCATCTATTATGTATCTAGCTTTTTGCCACATAATTTTATAGCAGTACAAGTCCTGTGTTCCATAGATTGGTTTTCGAATTCGATTTCCTGCAAATTCAGAAAGCGAAACTGAAACATTTAATTTTGAGAATCCAATAACATTGGGGAAAAAATGAAATTAGAAGAAAGAATGCAATGTGGAAATGACAAAGTCAAACTTACTCAGAGTTCCTCGAACACAAGAAAAGCATATTTGATGCAATCTTGTTATGAAGGCTGAGAATGAACTTTACCTGTTTTGTGCCTGGCCGTGAGACCCACCCAAGTCTATTGCAGATACGATGCACATGAGTATCTACACAGATCCCCTGAACATTGTCCCACCCCACATTCATAACCTACACCATCCCACGCAGTAAATTATCATAAAGCCGGCTTCGACAATTAAGTGGAAAGAAGTGAACGATATTCAGCCCTACCAGATGAGCCATCTTTGGACCAATACCCGGGAGCAAAAGTAACTCCTCTAACGTACTAGGAATGTCTCCATCGTACTTTGTGAGACATATTTTTGCAATTTTCTTCAAGTTGCTAGCCTTCTTGGGGTAAAATCCAACCTAATGCAACACAACATTCCTGCTTAAAGCAAGCTAAAATGGAAATACAGGCAGGAGTGCATCAAATTAAGTTAGAGGCTTTTGTGAACAACATTTATCTTCTCAATATCAGATTTTTAAGATAAACAGATAAAACAGGAAAATTTTCACACTGCGTGATCAAGAGACTTAAAAGATACATACTGGGTAGATCAAGCTCTTGATTGTGGCTTCATCAGCCTTGTCAATGGCATCTGGAGTAAGCAGACCATTTTGAAGGAGACGTTGAATAGCTCCTGCACGAGTAGTAAAGGAACTTTTTAATGGAAATCTATAAATGCTGAGAAAATCCATTGGTATGCAATGCGGAGCAACTCCCTATCAGATCACATGGTGTAAATGTTGTCACCGTGTAATGTAAGAGACAAACAAAACTTGTTTGCCTTCAGATCAAAAGCACAACTACAACACTTAAACCAAGGGTACGTTTGGGGCTCCGGTCAACAATGATTGGATTGGATAAGACCATATGGATTCACATATCAAGCCTTATCCCAAGTTTGGAGTGCCATTTCATTTCGTCTTGATGCCAGCGTGGCTTATCCAATGGATGAAATGGCATTGATGTGGAAAGTGAACACATTAACTTCATAAAATGAACACCGTATAAGCTTGTACATGGGCAAGGTGGTATAACATTCACTCGATAATGCCCGAGATGGTGGAAGACTATCAAATGGCATTCTCACCATCGATTGCACTAACACGGAAGAAAATAGCCAGAACTAATTTGGGTAATATACTCACAATCTATCACTACAGTTATTGCTATCACTGTAAACATGGTTTAGGATTGTATAAAGGTAGGGCCATCTAATCCAATGGATCAATCACAAAGATGGGATATGTTCGGAAATTTCCTCACTGACGTGGATGGATGGATTGGATTGGATAACTATCCTATCCACCTTCTTCCTTAAGGGAACCACAAACACACCCAAACACCTGAGGCCAACATATCGATCGATCAATGCTCTTCCAGTTTTTCAGTATACAAAATACCACATTTACTTCAAACAAAGTTGTTGCTCTTATAATGCAAAACTTTGTATTAAATGTCTTCCCCAATCATCAATCTTAAATGATAGCCAGCCAGAAAACCTACAAATTTCCACCATTGACACTAATATTTGAGTTAAAACACTAATGAATATAGATCACGACAAATACCACCACTACCCTCAGTGCACCAGATTCTGTAACCACAACCTGCAACACTAGGACAGTTTGGAGTCCTTTATAATCAAAACATACGAAGAATGCGGCAACAAATATCCTAAACAGCTCTGACTGAGAATATTTGAACTTGCCATGAGTAACATTATCCTTGGTCTGGCTCGAAAGCAGTGAAGATGCTAAGACAGCAAATCTTCTTTCCTGATAAGAAAAGCAAAAAACAACTAGTCATTCCAACAGCACCAAGGTCAACCCCTTCGAAGTATAAAGCACTTATGTTTTTTCATACGTTATAAGAGTAAATAGCAGACAATAAACCCATAGGGCCCACTTCACCCGATGAAAATTCAGAAGACCATTTCTTGGTTTGTATAGTCTCCAAAACAAAAGAGAGCCCCTTTTTCCAGGGAGAACCTTGACGCGGGCACAAGGGAAAATTTTAATCATGGATCAGAAGAATTTACGTGGCTAATTAGTGCTTATAACCTACTTACATGAACACTTGTAAATGTATGCAAGTGCTTATATGTATTTCATGTTGAATGGACATTCGCTAAGCATTCATACTTTGTAAGTTACGTATCCTCCAAACTTAACATAAAACTTCCATAATACACATTCAATAAATGCTATATAACACCTGGTAAATACAAATTTCCAAGATAATCAAAATGAAACACATAAACTCGCACCAGCACCGGACACTTGTAATTGGAACTAATTCTTAGTCAAAAGAGGTACTTTTCAAGTGTTTATCACCGATCACCTTTGAGATATTTAGCATAAATTCCGACATATCACCCAGCATCCAGCCACCTTCCTTGCCGCCCGAACAAAAGAGAGATAAAATACCTTCTCTGCTTAATTGCCTTGTACCTTATTCTTATATGTCATAACAAGTTCAATTTTCAGCAACAGAGAGGAAAAGAGTGAGAAAGTGTGAGAGACCATTTGGGCAGAGAATACATAGTAGTGAGACAATACTGGGCTTTTTAACAGTATCCCCTGGCTGATATAGTAGGAGAGCAATCCTAAGAGCCAGTAGTTATTCTACGGGATTTCAACAAGCAGGCTAAGTGGATTAGAATAAAGGACAACATGCAAGCTGCTTATCTGCAAGAAAACAATTGATCAAGTTGTTCACGCAGGATATAGTTTACATGAGTAACAACTTGATTCAGCTGGCATTTTCTTACACTCCAAATGACCCTTAAGGAAATGCATAACGGAATCAACATTACACCAAGCTTTGACCACCACATTTGAAGATAACCTAATACTAATTGGGAAGTACATATTTCACACATCATGAGACTCGTAACATAGACCTGCAGACGCACTAGTCAAGAAGAGTGACATGATAGTAATGGATAGTCGGGCTAGGGGAAGAGGAAAACCTAAACTGACTTTGGATACCGTGATATGGAAGGACTTGGGCTTACTAATTCTAAGTGGAGAGGTAGCCCTAGATAGAGCTCAATGGAAAAACAAGATTCATGTAGCCCCCCAATTGATTGGGACACAAGGCTCGGTTTGGTGTGGTTTGGTATGAGACTTGTAACGTACAGAATCAATTGTTAACTTATTATCTACATAAGAATCTAACTACAACACCCTTAAAAGCACTTTGCTATTTCGTTCTTGTGTAGCAAGAAAACAAAAAAATTATACTTAATTTTCTTTGTTGTGTTGTAGCATCAAGAGTGAAAGATCTTACACACTTGAGAGATGAAGATTTACAACCAATTGTCTTGTCGAAGTTCATTTCTTAACTAAACCAGATTCCAGCAATACTAACAGTATGGAATTGCCATAGCTGCACCACGTGTGACTGAATTTAACCCCTGACTTATCACCTCAAATTTATCCAAAACTACACAACATCAGGCTGAAGAAGGTATTACCTTGGGAGGAAGAGAAATGCCAGCTTTCTCACATCCCATAGTGTCTACTGGTGCACCTTCAGAAGATCTCATATTTTGTATCCCTTCAAGGACCTTTTCCCAATTGGTAGGGGGTTCATCTGCATCAAACGAGATATTCAAGATCTTTTCAAGTCTCAAATAGGACACCATCTATGAAATATGGCTACGCGTTTTAGGTTTGCGAAGCTTGATTCGGCTTTAGATTGCCACTTTGCTAATTATGTAAATTCTACGATCAAAATATCATGTTGTACGCCACTGACATAATCTACCAATCTTCTGGTATATGCCATAAATGTACGTGTACACAACTTGATAATTGTTTAAAATCTGTGTGTTTTCTGTATGCATTCTTTTCTTGATTGTTCTTCGCACATCGTGTGTGTGTGTGTTGGGTTGGCCGATTTCTGAATGCCACAGGATGGAATGCAATACGATATTGTACGGTGATACAGGAACCTGCAAAAGTAGGATACTCTCCACTCTTGAGAATGTGAATGAGTTTGCCCATATCATCTACCATACCTTCCTCAATGGGATGTAATAATCTGAAATTGCCATTGCTGTTCCACATACCTTTTGACCTAATTGCAGGCACAAATTTGCTTTCCATAGAAGACACATCTTTGGAAGCTACTGCCGTTGTTGCTAATAAAATTATCAAAAGGAAGAGAACTTAGGCCATGAAAAAAAAGAAGAATGAGAAACATTACACAATCAGAAGGAAACATACACGAAAATATAGTCAACAACTCCACATACATGCACATGTATATGTATGCTTATAGGGAGAGGGAGAGAGAACAAGGCTTCATAAATAAAGTCAGAGAGAGAGAGTTGACTTTGCTTTGATCTTTAATTTTAGAGCTAATGCAGGACTTTTGGTTTTATCCTTCTTGTTAGTCAATTTGATAGGAGAGTGTTAGACTTTGAGGAAGGTATATAAATTTTAATTTTTTAAAATACCCTCCTTTTTCGTACTCAGACCTTCATTTTTATTTTTTTGATAAGTAAATAGTTATATTAGAAAGAAGGCATTAAGGGAATGCCGCCCGTATACAACAAAAAGCCACAAGACAAAAAGGCCCTACACACTTCCATGCGAAAGGAAAAGCTCAAACCAATCTGAGATTGGTCAAGAGTAGGATTACAATCTCTCTTGTCCCAACTATACAAGCTATTCACCAAAGAACTTTGAATATTGATACTAAACAACGATCTTTCGACCCCTTCGAAGCATCTTGAATTTCTTTCCTGCCATATGATCCACATCAAACAAAGAGGGATCAAAGTCCAAACTTGCTTCCGCTTCTTTCCCACTTTAGCACCTTTCCAAGCAATTAGGAATTCCATCACATTTCTCGACCAATCCCACTGAATACCAAACCAAGAGATCACCATGGTCCAAAGCTCCCATGCCGCCAAGCAGTGAATAAGGAGATGATCAACTGTCTCCGCATCCTTTTTGCACAAACAACACCAATTGACAATGATTCTCCGCCTTCGGAGGAAATTATCAATAGCGAGAATTTTTCCTTGAGCCGTACACCAAACAAAAAAGCGCGCCATCATCTTCCAAATTGATTGCCAAGGAAAGGAAGAATTACTCCTCCCACAAAGAGATTGATAGTAGGATAAGAACCATGTTTTGATAAATTCCACCACATCTCATCCTCCCCTTCTCCTATCCTTCAAATATCATGCACTCTAGAAAGCAAATCCATCAAAGCCTCTTCCTCCCACTCATTCACTTCCCTACGCAAACGGACGTCCCATACAACTCCTTCATGAAAACAAAGATAATAAAAAACATTAGCTTCCTTGTTGCAAGCCGAAAGATAAATACTCGGGAACGCATCCTGCAAACTCACTTACCCACACCACACATGCTCCCAAAACTTAACCCTTTTCCCATCACCCACCACCAAGTATGTATTCTTTAGAAAAGCATCCCACCCATCCATAATTCCCCTCCAAAGAGCCACCCAGCCCACCCCATAAGGCAATCTCACATGCAAAGACGACCAATCTCCCCATCCGCAACCATATATTGCAACTACCTTCCTCCACCATCTCTCCCTTCCACATGCAAATCTCCAAAGCCATTTGCCCAACAAAGCTATTGAACAACTTTAACTGCCTCACTCCCAAACCTCCCTCCCTAATGGGCGCACACACCATGTCCCAATCAATGAGATGGTACTTGGACCTTTACACACACTTATTCACTTACCAAAAAAAAAGTTGCAAGATTTAACTGGACAATTATACCTTGCAAACAGCTGAATTGCGATAGAAGCCAACCTTTTCTGTTTGGGGAGAGAGATAGACTTTTGTGCCCAAAAGTCGGTTGATTTCTCACAGTCCCCACATTGCCATTTTATTGTAGAGACTCACTAGAGAAGAATCTCTGAAATTGTTTCCAGTTTCCTAAAATGCAGAAATGTAAACTTGATCCAGCCATCCAGGGAAGATGTATCAAGATCCTTTTCCACAAATTGTTTCATAAACAATAATTAGTATAAAATCCACTTTAGGAAACTATATAAATCATATCCTTCAATAATTCTAAAAAACTCAGCCTGCTATAAAATAAAAACTACTGTATGTCATACTAAATCAGAAATTTTGGGTTCCAATTCCCACAGTCCCAATATTGGTCATTAAGCAGGGGCTCAAAGAGCACTTCAACTCTATGTGCAATTGTAGAAGAACTATAATGTGCTAAACAAAGGCAAACTAACCAGACATCAAAAAATAGAATAAACTGACAAGACACCACTGTTTGTCCTAAAGGATTAATTGGACTCAACCACATATCTTTTTAACACTGTCAGCATCTTCTTCGCATGCAATATGAATATAAACACTTTGAGCAGCAAAATTCATCTCAAATTCTTATTAAGATAGTTTAGTAAAAAGAAGGGACTTACTTTGCCGAGAAAAACTCTTGGCCTTCCCATATGCAAAGTCCTCAATGTCGGGCAGGCCACATAACTGCATTAGGTAAACTGATTACTAGAGAAACCGACCCTTTTCTATGGACAACTCAGTCTCGTTGTGGTTACTACATTAACTTGAGAAGTTTTTTAAAATTTAATGAAGTTCAAAATCTATTGACTAAGGGCAATTCAAGCCACCAGCAAGGCATTTTGGTAGATCTCGCAGAAATCTATGAAACGCTAAGTGATTCCTGTCGGCAGAAGTGAGATGGGACTTTAAGAAGAAGTGCCATTATACAGAAAGATCTTAAAAGAGTATGACAACTAATGTCACTAATCTAACCTTATATAAAAATAGTCACTGCTGCATTTGTTACATTTCCTTACAACAACTATGTTTACAAACCCGTAGGCAAGTAGCACTGTAGCAGCTTCTGGCAAAACGCATGGTTTTGGAAGCAGGATGGAAGCAGTTTTCTTATACAAAACACATCAACAGCAAGATATACATCTCCGTCTAGGGTGTATGCAGCCAAAGTTGTATGCCCCACCTTTAGCGTTACAAAATTGCTAGATTACTACCATAGCATTTTATTAGGGGTGTATCGATGGAACGGTTCAAGTTTTATTCACTGGGTCTTCCCATTTTCCCCAAAATCTCATTAAAAAGGTGGAGATTTTACGGGTTATAAAAAACGAACAAAGAAAAACTCTTTCCCCCCATCATTTCTCACCTCAGGTAATCATCCAAACAACTGATATGCTTTCTTGTCTTTTCTTTCCCCTCTCCCTTTCTCATAATCTAAAGGAATCTATACTTAAATTAAACAAACTAGACGAAACCAAATGCTCTCACTTTCTGTTCAAGAGGTTCTGTTTTAGGCTCAATGGACGAGACTTGCACTTCCTTTTTAGCTCTCTTCTTCCGAACAAATACTTGAACCTCTGGCACAGAAACTCCACTGGAAGATTCAGAACCTGAGCAAAAATACAAAAAAAAAAACAGATTAAAAGTGTATAAGCTCTTAAAGGGTTTGAATGATTGAACTCGAGCAGTGAATAAATGGAGCATTGGAGACCAAAAGAAAGAAAGTTGGTAATTTATAGGTGATTTACTGACCTGGGTTGGGCCCTGAAGGTGTGATTTCTCTTTTAGAGGGGAGGGCTTTGGAGGAGAGTCTGGTTATGGGCATTATTTTGATGGAGTGGATTCGCGCCAAAGGCGATGGAAGAAGCAAACAAGTGCGGAGGAGAGAGAGAGTCATGGAATTTGGAGGGTCTGGGAAGGAATTTGTTGCGTTAAAAGTTTATACAATAGGTGACGTTCCGCTTTCTTTTTAAATTTTTTTTTTCAAAAAAAAGATAATTTTAAGTTCAAATATAATGAAAATGAAAATGAAAAATAATTTTTTAATTTTTTTTGAACCGTTTAAAAGATCTCAATGAGATCTATCAAACAATATCCATATTGGTAGGAAAATTATTTGCGTAAACACATGATTTTTTAGCTTAAAATTACATTCTTTTTTCTAAAATTTTCTTTTTCTAGAAACCGGAACACCCGAGCAACTCCATCTATTCCCACCCTTCAAATGCCTTTAAAAAAAAAACATAAATTCACTGTTGAAACTTATGCTCTGTTTGGAACTCATAGAAAATGGGGGAAGAAAATAGAAAATAATTAAGAAGAAAAATTGGAGAAAATAAATGGGGAAATTTTACATTTGGTATAATCTTATTTTGTCATTTTCTCTTCTCTTTTCTCTCAAACCAAACAAACGAAGAAGAAAAAAATTTACTTTCCCTTCCTTTTTCTTTCTTTCCACATGTTCCAAACAAAGCATAAATATTCTAGTATTAATTGAATAGCAATATGAGGTTTTGTAACTCTCTTCAATCATCTCTATTAAATTTAAAAACTCCATCTCATTCTTTAAATTTGAAGATTGAGAATGACTCTTCAAATACCTTAACAGCCCATTTGGGTTGAGTGATTTCAAGGGAAAATAAAATGTTTTGATTTTTAGCTAAATTACTCATTTGGATTGACTATTTTGGTGAGAAATAGAGAGAAAGGAACAAAAATTAAATATTTTGATTGGTTCATCCCCTTTCTCATCCCAATCTCACAAAAAATGGTAAGATTTTGTGAGAAATGATTTTTCTTTCTTATCTCACTATGTCTCACCATCCAAAAGCGTTGTAAGCCCACCTCCTTTTATCCTTGTATATAATATAATATAGGAAGATAAATTACAATATAAATTAAATATGAAATTTGAAAAATCGGGGTTGGATTGTTGTGTATACGAAAACAAAAAAAGTTGATCTTTAAATGCCACCTAGGTCAAGAAAAAGTTTTTTTGGAAAGCGTGATTTGAGTGAAGTGTAGATGCACTACAATTTTGAGAGAAAAGATAAAAGAAAATTAAGATCTTTCTCTTATGAACTTAACTTAAATTTAATTTAAATTTGAGAATTTTGTCTTTATTTTAATTTTTTTGTATTTGTTAATTTTGCGCCAAATTTTTTTGGGTTATTGATTTGTCTCGACAAGAGAAATCGAAAAATTAATTTTAATTTTTACTTTTACCTAAGTTTTTTGAGAAATAACCATTTTTTAGCAAAAAAAAAATCACTTTTTGCGATTCCTTTCGTCGAGACGAATCAATAACCCACAAAAATTTGGCACAAAAACTAAAAAATATGAAAAAAGATAAATAAAAAAAAGGGACAAAATTTATAGATTTAAGTTAAGTTCATAAGAACATAGTGTTTGGTCCACATAAGATGAACATCTCCAATCTCTTTCACCATAATTTATTCATTCTTCTATACAAATCGTGAGGAACGATTAAAAAAAATCAAAAGAGGTTTAAGGGAATGAGTACAACTGTACGAGAAAGTTAACATGTGATTGTCCTACATGAGTTCATATATTAGAATTTTATAGATGCCAAACATTAAAAACTTTGGGGTCATTAAATAGCGGGAGACTTAAATATTCATCCTCAGAACCCAACTGACTTATGTTTTCATCCTGCTCATTTTGAACACTTATGTTTTTATCCTCTATCTTTTTTAATCCCAAAAGTACCCTTATGTATACATATATATGTATATATATGGCACCGAAATTTGGGATGAAAACATAACACTACCGGTCCCCCCATAAATTTAGCCAACGAATTCCACCATTTAATTCCAAAAATTGTGGATCAAGATCTTCATCCCGAAAATCTCGACCAAAATTCTCGGAAAGTTCCATTTCCTTTTTGCACCCAAAATCATGCTAAAGCATTTTCATCCCAATCCCAATTCATCCCAAAATCCTCCGAAACTTGTATTTCCATTTTGCAGGTTTTCGAAATGGGCTTCGGGCGGGCGGCGAGAGGTGGCATAGAGCGGCGGCAAGTGGCAAGGAATCCCTGCTACATGGTGGCGCCAAATGGATTCCGACCACCGAGTACGGCGGCAACAGATTGTTTCTTCACCAAACAAACTCGAACCAATCAAATCTCGGACGTCATTCGAGCGGCAAGCGGCGGCAGTGAGCAGCGAGCAGCGACGAGAACTAGAACGGAGTTTCGAGAGTCCGATTTGTGGGTAGGCTTGTCAGAGTTTATAGATTATTTCTTTTAATGTTTTCACGATTTGGGTCTGCGATTTTGACCTCAAAATTGGGTTTTAGATAGTTCAACTTTTGAAAAAAATTCCAATTTTTGCAACAGACTTGTGTACATTTTTTTTTTGTTTTGATTCGTTTTCAATCGGCAAGGGCTAGGCTGAGTTGCCGGTGGTCCGTGAGAGTTAGGCCTGGATCTCGAAATCACAATGGTAATTTAACCATGGTAATACCTGTTTTGATGGTAAATTATTTACTTCATTTACCATGAAATATGTTTGTCTATATTCCTATCATTTCATGGTTGATTTTTGGACCGTTTACCATGAAACTATTTCATTTCATGGTTGATTATTTGGACCGTTTACCATGAAATAGTCATGGTTAATTATTTGGACCGTTTACCATGAAATTAGTCTGGCAAAAATCCACCCCAAACGGCAAAAATCCACACTAGTCCGGCCTAATTGTTGCGAAGTCCGTGGAAGAAGAACGATGAGGTCGCGGTGGTGGCCGCGGTCGGAGTTATGTTCCAAATATTTCACGTTGTAAAATGCAGATGGTTTATTTACCATGATATCGGCTTAGACATTGTTTAAAATAATTTGAACATTTGAAATCCTCCTATGGTATCTCATTTAATTGCAGAAATTGATATTCATCCCAATCCCTTTAATTTTGAAAACAATAAATGTATATATCTATATAGATATCATAGTAAAAGGGTAAGAAAGGTAATTCACACACTAAAAGAATGAAAACATAAGCATGAAAAAAAGGCGGGATGAATTCTTACATGGCATGGATAAAGAGGATGGATATTTAAATATTCCTTAAATAGCTTGACTGATCGATAATTTAAAGTTCCTTTAATTAGTTGAGGACTCAGAGGTGAATTTTACGAATACTAAACATTCAAAACCTAGGGTCATTAAATGGTGGATTGGGAGGGGCTATAGTGCGGCTATGTAGTATGGCCAATTCGGGATCCGGGGATCTTGTAGGGGCTCTTCATCGAAAAAGTTTCATTTAAATCCGGACCGTTGCAAACACTCACGGGACGGTTGTGATGCACCCTACTCTTCCTCGAAAAAGTTTCATTTAAATTCGGATCGTTGCAAACACTCACGGACGGTTGTGATGCACCCTACTCTTCCTCGAAAAAGTTTCATTTAAATCCGGACCGTTGCAAACACTCATGGACGGTTGTGATGCGCCCTACACGCCTTGTAGTTCACCCTGCACTACAGGGTTTCCGAATCCGGCCGATCCGACCATCCATCTCGGCATGAATGGTTTGAGTTTAATTCGAGTTCCTAAAAATTCGAGCCTTTAGCGCGGGTACACCGCACCCCCGGACTTGCCCAATCGTTCATTTCAAATTCATAGTGTCTGCAAACTGGTCTCAACATTCGATTATAAAAATAACTTGCTCAAACATCCGATTATATATATAATAATATAATACTAGTAATAATGATAATAATAATTAACTGTTATAAAACTAGCGTAATAAATAAGATTGCTGAAACTCTTAATTGAACACTGGACACAAATATATAGAAATGATAGTTTCTCCAGGAACTATCGAGAGCAAAGTAGATCTTCAGGATCTATTATGTTATACTCAACATTTTCTCTTTTCTGCTCTTTGCCTTTTCTTTCTCATTTCTTCTCTATGTACTTCTCCGATTACATCTATATTTATAAGGAAATGGGAAATGATGATTAATGAGGGAGAGACCCCATAGAGTTAACTATGTTCCCTAACCAATAACATGTACTACTATTCCACCCATTTCCTTTAATGTGATCAGCCAACTTGGTAAGATTTTTCTAACACTCCCCCTTGGATGATCACTTGCTAAAAATATGTCCCGTTAAAACCTTGTCAAGGAAAAACCCAATGGGAAAAACCTTCGACGAAAGAAAAAGAGTGCAGCATTCTTGCGTCTCTTGCAATATGGTCGATCTTCAGATTGCCTCGTTAAAACCTTTGCTAAGGAAAACCCAGTGGGATAAAACCTTAAGACTAAGGAAAAAGAGTGCAATCATTTTCAAGTTATTAACTCCCCCTCAATGCTGCAAGATAAATCTTTGAGTCGACGCATTCCAATACTGTTTACTAACTTCTTGAATGTTGTGGCTAGTAATGCCTTAGTGAATAAGTCTGCCAGATTGTCACTAGACCGTATCTGCTGAACATCAATATCACCATTTTTCTGAAGGTCATGAGTGTAGAAGAATTTTGGTGATATGTGCTTAGTTCTGTCTCCTTTGATATAACCTCCCTTGATCTGTGTGATACATGCAGCATTATCTTCATACAGTAATGTCGGATGATCTTTGATTGATGACAATCCACATTTTTCCCGAATGTGTTGAATCATAGACCTCAACCAAATACATTCACGACTTGTTTCATGAATTGCAATAATCTCAGAGTGATTAGAAGAAGTAGCAGTCAACGTTTGCTTTATAGAACGCCACGAAATAGCAGTACCACCGCAAGTGAACACATATCCTGTTTGTGATCGGGCTTTATGTGGATCTGATAAATAACCAGCATCTGCATATCCAATTAATTGTGATGTTGATCCATTTGAATAGAATAAGCCCAGGTCAGTCGTTCCTTGGAGATAACGTAATATGTGTTTAACTCCTTTCCAATGCCTCTGAGTTGGAGCAGAACTGTATCGAGCTAACAAATTGACCGAAAATGCAATATCCGGTCTTGTACAATTTGCTAGGTACATAAGTGCACCGATTGCACTCATATATGGTACTTCGGGACCAAGTATATCTTTTCCTTCTTCTAGAGGTCGAAACGGATCTTTGTTCACATCGAGTGATCTAACAATCATTGGTGTACTTAAAGGATGTGCCTTATCCATGTAAAATTGCTTCAAGACTTTTTCCGTGTATGTCGACTGATGTACTAGAATCCCATTTGGCAAATGCTCAATCTGCAGGCCGAGACAATACTTTGTTTTGCCAAGATCTTTCATTTCAAACTCTTTCTTTAAATATTCTGCGGTTTTTATAAGCTCTTCCGGAGTTCCAACGAGATTTAAATCATCGACATAAACCGCAATAATCGCAAATCCAGAGTTTGATTTATTAGTAAAAATACATGGACAAATAGGATCATTTTCATATCCTTCTTTTAGCAAATAATCACTAAGCCGTTTATACCACATACGACCAGATTGTTTCAATCCATATAAAGATTTTTGTAACTTAAGAGAACAAACACTTCGAGGTTTTGATTTATATGCTTCAGGCATAGTATATCCTTCAGGGACCTTCATGTATATGTCAGCATCTAGTGATCCATATAGGTATGCAGTTACTACGTCCATCAGGCGCATATCTAGACATTCCATGACTACTAAGCTGATCAAAAATCTAAATGTGATTGCATCCATTACGGGAGAGTATGTCTCCTCATAATCAATTCCAGGTCTCTGTGAGAAACCTTGTGCAACAAGTCGTGCTTTATAGCGCACAACTTCATTCTTCTCATTGCGCTTTCGCACAAATACCCACTTGTATCCTACAGGCTGTATCCCTTCAGGGGTTTGGACTACAGGTCCAAATACTTCTCTTTTTGCAAGAGAATTTAGTTCTGCTTGAATTGCTCCTTTCCACATTGGCCAATCATTCCTATGTCGACATTCTTCGACAGTTTGTGGTTCACTTTCTTCATTACTTCCAGTAATGTTCTCATTACTTCTAGTAATGTCAAGAGCAACTTTAAACGAAAATACGTTGTCGACAACGGTTTTGTTTCTATCCAATATTTCACCCGTATTCATATAATGTATTGATATCTCATTACTTTCAGGTACCTGTTCCTCTTCAGGAAATAACTCTTCGGGAGACTTCTCTTCAGGAGGTTCATACTTACGGGAAAATATTGATAGATTCATTCTTTCATTTGCCTGTTTTGTGGGTTTAGCCTCTCCAGGAGCACTTGAATTTGTTAGCTTGGTCTCTTCGAGAGTACCAGCTACTTCAGCCTCTTTGCCTTGGTTTTTCCTCTTCCGGGGAAATTTATCTCTTGCACCGACAGGTCTCCCACGCTTCTGGCGTACCTTAGACTCATCACCTGCTATGCCAGTGGTTTGTTCTGCAGGAACTTCAATGCGTGCTGGAATGTTAGCAGCTGGTATATGAGACTTAGTTACCTTCTTTGTGTCGGTGAATGCATCCGGTAGTTGATTTGCAATACCTTGCAAATGAATAATCCTTTGAACTTCTAGGTCACATTGATTAGTACGCGGATCAAGATGAGATAATGTCGAAGCATTCCAAGTAATTTCACCTCGAGCTTCTGGCTGCGATTTATCTCCCCCTAATGGTGGGAATACTGATACATCAAAATGGCAATCCTCAAAACGTGCCTTAAAAACATCAGCTGTTAAGGGTTTCAAGGTATCTAATGATAGATGGAGAGTCAAAACCTATATAGATACCAAGTCTACGTTGAGGACCCATTTTAGTGCGTTGGGGAGGTGCAATAGGTACATACACTGCACAACCAAAAACTCTTAAGCGAGAGATATTCGGTTGTGGACCAAATACAAGTTGTGAAGGTGAGTATTTGTGATATGCAGTTGGCCTAACACGAATTAGAGAAGCAGCATGTAAAATAGCATGACCCCAAGCAGAAACTGGTAATTTTGTTTTCATGAGCAACGGACGAGCAATCAGTTGTAGTCTTTTAATAAAAGACTCAGCTAAACCATTCTGGGTATGTGTGTGTGCAATAGGATGTTCAACATCAATACCTATTGACATACAGTAATCATTAAATGCCTGAGATGTGAATTCTCCAGCATTGTCCAGACGAATTGTCTTGATTGGGTGATCCGGAAATTGTGCTCGTAATCTGATTATCTGGGCAAGAAATTTAGCAAATGCAACATTTCGTGTAGATAATAAACAAGTATGTGACCATCTGGTTGAGGCATCAACTAGAATCATGAAATAGCGAAATGGTCCACAAGATGGGTGTATTGGACCACATATATCCCCTTGAACTCTTTGTAAAAAGGATGGAGACTCAATAACGACTTTAGAGAGAGATGGTCTAGTTATCAGTTTCCCTTGTGAACAAGCATTACAGGGGTAATTGCTGGGCAAAAGAATCTTCTGGTTCTTTAACGGATGCCCATGTGAATTTTCAACAATACGACGCATCATTATTGAACCTGGATGCCCAAGGCGATCATGCCATAGCATGAAGAGTTTTGGATTAGAGCACTTCTGGTGCATAACAGCATATGATTCAATTGTTCTAATAGTCGTATAATATAGTCCAGAAGAGAATGCAGAAAGTTTTTCTAATACTAGCTTCTGGCCAGATACATTAGAAGTGATATATAAATACTCTTCTTGACCTTTGCTGATGGTTTCAATATGGTAACCATTACGACGTATATCTTTGAAACTTAGAAGATTTCTTCTAGATCTGGTAGAATACAGAGCATTGTCAATACTTAAATTTGTCCCATTTGTTAACACAATATTCGCTCTTCCAGAGCCCTCAATTAGGTTTGCGGAACCTGATATTGTATTGACATTTGCTTGTATCTTTGTCAATTGTTTAAAATATTTGTTATCCCGAAGAATGGTATGTGTTGTACCACTGTCTACCAAACAAATATCTTCACCAGTTGTCTTTGTTTTTGACAACGCACTGTTAGTATCCATGCCCCTATTATATGCAAGATATAAGTTCAGAGATAGATAACTGAAACACACCTTGACATTTTATTACAAAGATACAACATGACATATTTCTTACAACATGATTAAAACATAAACACACCTTCAAGTTTATTACATGCAATATGAGTAGGAAATGATAATTTAGTCTAACTGCTGAGACCATTCGGGGTAGTCGTTTTCATCGTAGGGGTCAATTTTCGTTCCACTTGGTTCACCGATATACTCAGAAATATCAAAAGACGAGATATCAAAAGGTTCAAAAGGATCAGGTTGATTATTCATTTGATCAGTGAAGTTTGTTTCAATGTCCTTTTCCTTTCCTTTGATAGACGCCTGGTAAAGGTCTGCCAAATGCCTCGGCGTACGACAGGTACGCGACCAATGTCCTTTCACTCCACATCTGTAGCAGGAGTCCTCAGAATTCCTAGGAGGCTTATTTTCCAAATTCTTTTCTTTTCCTGCAGACACATCTGGTCTAGTCCACTTATTCCACTTCTGGGGAATATTTGGTTTCTTGCCTGATTTCTGAACATATCCTCCATGGACTTGGTGGTTATGGCTACCACATCCACGACCACGGCCACGGCCATGGCCACGTCCACGTCCACGTCCTCGTCCCTGATTGGGAAAAAAGACTCTATTCGCTTCTGGGAATGGTATAGAGCCAACTGGACGAGACTCGTGATTCCTCATTAACAACTCGTTATTCTGTTCAGCAACCAGGAGACAGGAAATTAAATCTGAGTATTTCTCAAACCTACGCTCTCTATATTGCTGCTGCAGGAGCAAATTGTTGGCGTGAAAAGTGGTAAAAGTTTTTTCCAACATATCTTTTTCAGTGATAGTTTCACCACATAATTTCAAGATCGAAACTATCTTGAATAGAGCGGAGTTATACTCGCTAACAGATTTATAATCTTGCACCCTTAAATTTAACCAGTGATAACGAGCTCTTGGCAGTATCACTGCTTTTTGGTGCCCGTACCTTTCCTTCAGATTATTCCATAAGGTTAATGGGTCCTTAACCGTAAGGTACTCAGACTTCAGGTCTTCGTGGAGGTGGTGACGAATAAATATCATTGCTTTAGCGCGATCCTTCAAGGACGCGTCATTATCGATTTTAATTGTTTCTCCTATTTCCATGGCATCGAGGTGAATCTCAATGTCAAGAATCCATGATAAATAATTTCTTCCTGAAATATCGAGTGCTGCAAATTCCAATTTTGTGTAGTTCGACATTGTCTAAAAAAATAAGAGATTTCAATTTAGATAAATATTTAAATAAGGAATAGTTGAATGAGCGACTCATATGTAATGAACTGCAATAATAAATCTAAGGAAACATTATGTAATAATCACAAATATGTGAATCAAGCGATGTTTGCTTAAACCTGCAAGGTTAGACTGTAAATAAAATGGAAACATGTGGAGTAAATCGTAATTTCTTTAAATTCTGGGAAAAACATAGTAATAAACCAAAAAGAAACTTACTGATGCTGTAAGCAATTATAATACAGTCATACAAGTAATTTACGTACGGATGCCATAAGTTATTAGGAGACTTTCAAGTCCAACTGTATTATTTATTGTTCATGACATAACAACTTAATGTTATCCCTTTATTTTTCAAGTCAATCAGTGATGGAGTATAAATGATTTGCATACAACTGGGAGTTCTGAACGTGAAATTACTGCTGACAAATGATTTTATTCTTATTTGTATTTTGATAAAATTCTAGAGAAGATATAATAGATATAAAGTTATGTGAATATTTTCTCAACCACTGGGGTTAGCTCAGTGGCCAAACTCGTGATTTTCCCTCAAGGAGGTCACGGGTTTGAAGCGGTGTGGCGGATTCAATATTTGAAGACCCACCCACTTTGTTGCAAAAAATACTTCGGGTATTTTCAAATTTTTTTTATACTGTATAAAATACTTCAGGTATTCTCCCCTTTTTTCATATATATAAGTATTTACTAGTAGAATACTTCAGGTATTCCTTTTCTTTTATTGTAAATAGAATTCTTCAGGATTCATAACTGGTAAGTACTTCATGTACCCCTTTTTTTAACATATATTACTTATGTATATTATGCATGAGAAAAAGATATAGTAAGCAGAGCATATATGAACAAGTGAGTTATAGGAAAGGTAAACCATTTACCTTTCTCAGTAGGGTAGAGACTCGTGCTGATAACGTGTTATAAAACTAGCGTAATAAATAAGATTGCTGAAACTCTTAATTGAACACTGGACACAAATATATAGAAATGATAGTTTCTCCAGGAACTATCGAGAGCAAAGTAGATCTTCAGGATCTATTATGTTATACTCAACATTTTCTCTTTTCTGCTCTTTGCCTTTTCTTTCTCATTTCTTCTCTCTGTACTTCTCCGATTACATCTATATTTATAAGGAAATGGAAAATGATGATTAATGAGGAAGAGACCCCATAGAGTTAACTATGTTCCCTAACCAATAATATGTACTACTATCCCACCCATTTCCTTTAATGTGATCAGCCAACTTGGCAAGATTTTTCTAACATTAACTATATTTTCCACGCGAATTCCATGGCCGAGGACTCTTCGCGCCTTTTCAGGCAAACTGCTGAGAGACGGCCTTTCCGCTGTCCCCATTCCCCAAACAACCCATTTGGTCCCACTCAACTACTCTCACTCCACTGAGTCCACTCTCTCTCTCTCTCTCTCTTCCCCATCGACGGAGTTAACGAGTCCCTCCACTTCTCCGTTTCCAACCGGTACTGTACTCTACACCGTCCCTTCATTAATTACTCCTACTACACTCCACTTAAATACACGTTCGAAGTACGGTCTCAGTTGAACTACTTACTTCAGTTTGTAAATTTCTCCGTACGGAGCCCCAATCAGTTGAAACCCTAATCTCTGTTTTCAGTTTGATTTCGTTTTGAAGGTTGGAAAGAAGCTTCAGTAGAGGGGGGCAATGGAGTCGTCGCCGCCGTCGGAGGTGGGCCCGGTGGAGGACGTGGTCCAGGCGTTGCTGGAGTACTTGGTCGCTCCGTTGTTGCCTTTGAAGTCCTCCGGTCACCAGGTTCCGTCGCTTGCCCAGCAGCAGTCGGTCGCTAAACAGGTACGGTTCTTACTTGTTTTTGTTTGTTGATTTTAGGTCCTGTTTGGGATGTCTGAGAAAGTATATATCTTATTTTTTCTCGAATTTGTTCCCTGGGTAGTATTTCTTTTGCTTCTAGTTCTAGGTAAGTTTCTTAACTCTTTTTTTTTTTGTTTTTGTTTTTTTTTTTGGGGGGGGGGGGGTGACGTGGGGACTCAGAAATTTTATGGGCTAAGTGTTGTAAACTCTACCGAGTTCTCCCTCCCTTCTGTAGTCCTTAACGAAAAGCTGCCACTTTGTTAATCGTAAAATGATATAATCTCGTGTATAAATGTTTTGATTTTTTCACACCTAATAGAAGTACTAAATGAAATTATGATCTGGTGCGAAAAGGACCAAAAAATATACACAAATATTTTATTTTGTGAAAAGTGGCACAACTTTCATAATGAACTATCGATATGGAACGGAGGGGGTATTAAATTCGACAACAATAATGGTATCCAAGTAATCCCAACTGAGAGGGTATGGGCGAGGAGGATCGGAACAGACTTAACCTTTGGCAATCGGTGGAGGGAGTATTAAATAGAGAAGAGAAACTTTGTTCAACGAAGATAATAGTAAAGAGAAAAAGTAGAGCAAAAGATCCAAAATTGGTTATTTTTCTTTTTTTAGATAAATTTTTTTTTCAAATTTGGTGAGTATTTGTTGACTATTTCAGTTTGTCTTGTATGGATTTGTGTTTCCTCACTAGAATACTGCCAATGGTAGGGATGAACACAAAAACAGTTGAACCTCAAATCCAGCCCGTACCAGTCCAAACCAGCCAGTTTGGTTGGGTTTCTCTTAATACTGTTGTTTGTTTGGTCTTGGTTTAACAAATGAAAAACCAAATCAAATGGTTTTGTTTGCGGATTTATGCCCCCGGTTCTGGGCTAAGGATAACCCAATCCGAACCTCAATTCAATACATTACTTTCATTCTATGTTAATATTAACACATATTTTGTTGAAGACTTTCAGTGAGTTCAAATCTATTTCAGTGACCCTTGGTGGCATTAATGAAATTGGTTCAAAACCAAGTTATATTTTACTTTTGTGACGCAAATCTTTGTTGCTTCAAATGCTTCGTACCCAAATTATCTCATCTTGAAGTTAACCGTGGTTTGAAACCAGATCTGACCCGTTGTCTAATGGTTCGGAACTTCGGATATATGCATTTTGCGGAATGATTCTGTTCTCATAATCTTCAATCCATAAGAGTTGGTTTGGTTCTTGGTTTACCACAAAACAAAAAAATCTGGTCCATGCTCACCCCTGGGCCTGGCCAATGGTACTAGATTCTGAGTCAACAAGTAATTCCTTTGAGGAATTTTCCTAACAAGTACAAGGAGCCTGAATAGGACAAAATTTGACACCAGAGGCTTCATATAGTTACAAACACCAAGAGTGCCATTTACATGGCCCAAAGAGAGAAACCAAGTTCGTTTCCCAAAAAAAGAAGAAGAGAGAAACCAAGTTCTGGATTCCTATACCCGACAAGGCTAATATTTAAGAAGACCTAACTAGTGCTATCAAAGCCCTTCAGTTTTTGAATTTCAGGACTCATGAATCACAGGATAGGATCCTAATATCATGAAATGCTTCCATTGGAATTGTGAATCCAGGTTCATATTTCCAGGATTTGTTTACTGCAGCACGAAAGCCTTGTATACTTGCGTGTTGAATGCTCTCATTGTCTGGTCGTATGCTTACGTATATTGGATCACTGGGTTCCTTTTTAATGGACAAGGCCGCTACTATTTGTTGAAAACCCAATCTTGTAGTCGTAGCTGCTGCAGTTAGACTAGTGTAACCTCTCTTTTTTTGCTCGGCGAAAGTTTTTTTTTGTTAGTTAGTGAGGTTTGAACCCTGTCAAATGCATGGGAGTACATGGTGCCTACCACTCCACTTGCTATATGCTTCATTCAAAATGTGTAATGTGGTTGTTCATGCACATAGAAGAGCCAGTTATGTATATGCATCCTGGTCTGTTTATTGCTTGTCATGCTCTTTGTTGATCTGCTTCAGGTGCATGCTGCTGTGTTACTCTATAATTATTACCATCGGAAACAACAGGCAGATATAGAGTATCTAGGTTTTGAGTCTTTTTGCAAGCTGGCTGTAACTTTGAAACCACAACTGATGGGGTACATGAAACTCATGCACCGATCCGATTATGCTGAGTTGGATGACCTGGAAGAGCAGCTTTCTGTGACTGAGAAAGCAATCATGAGTGCTTGTGATATATCTTTGGCTCTTGATGCTTCTAAAGATGCTCCATGCATTGAGGGATGGCCAGTTTCCAAAGTAGCAGTTCTAGTAACTGACTCCAGTAAAGACCATTGCTTGCTGCAGTTCAGTTCCATCACCCATGGGGTTTGGTCAGTCATAGAGAAAGATTATGATCTCTCTAGTGTCAGTTCAGAGCGTACGGTGGAAGGGCAATATGTATACAAGAGGAAAAGGAACACGAAAAAGAGTTTGAGAAATGAAACAAATTCTGACGAAGCTGATTTTCGGAAGCTTGTTATTTCAGCCGTCAAGGAAGTGACAGGTGTAGTTTCCTTTAACCATCTTGCTGCTTTGAAGGTTCTATATTTTGTTCTCCATGATATGAGCTGCAAGTTAGTTCTCTTTACGAGGACGTTTTGCATTTAGCCCAATTATTTGTTCTGGAAGGAAGTTTTCATCTGATCACCATTGAGTTCATGTTCTATCGATGGAACCCAAACTAGTGAACATTCATGCAGAAACCCAACTTGGTTAAAAGACTCCATTATTCCCTTCTCCTTTTCTTTTTTTTTTTGTACTTCGGAATAGCAACTCTCAACTACTCCACAACATGTTCCTAGTGACAGGGTATACTAGAGGTCTTCAAAGGATCAGAGCAAACAGCTCCTTCCTCTGTGTCTAATTCAAAATCCCCCTGAATCTGGGAAAATAAGTTTACTTTTTATGTCAAGTCCTTGAACCTGGGTTACAGTAAATTCTTTTTCAGTTTATGAAAACGACGATGTTTTCCAATATATGAATCTTGGCCATATCCTGCTGTCACCTGATAGTATGTGTTGATAACTATTACTTTTTGGTGTATTTTATTTGGTTTGTGGTTTCTTCCCAATAAGGTTGTATGCCATAGAAAAGTTCCAGAAGGGGCCAACTTGCAAGTGGGACAAGGTTTATTTGTTTTGTGGGTTGTGCTCTGTATTTACTAGTATAAGACAATGTTATATGAAGTAAGGTCTTAATCCAATAATACAACTTTCTCTCTCTAGAGTAGAGTTTGCTAATAGTCACAAGTGCAAGCATGACACTGTCTCTGTATTCTTGGTCATAAGCTAGCTACTTAAGGGCGCATTTCCGCTAAACAAAATGGACTAAAGCCCGCATTTTGGTGGATTTCTAGGCAGGTCATTCTCCTCACATGCATCAACTAAATACTATTTAGCGGAAACAACTTGACTATTGCCATTAGCCTGCAGTCCATTTAGTTTAGGAAATGCTCCTGTAGAGGAAACAAGTATTTCATTCTTTTTGGGAAAGTTCTATCTATTAATGTGATTCTTGCAATTGAAACAGGCATTAATGAGAGCGATCTTGTGGTTTTGGAGAGCCATGTGGTGTACTCCCTGAGTAAAGAAAAGACATCTGTTTACTTTTACATAGTGCAGTGCAGCCAAACCATCAGCGAGGATCTTCAGGTTCCTATTAAGGATGTTATTGACAGGTTGGTTCTAGTCACTATATTTGTGAACGCCTTCTTTGCTAGTCTTCTGATGGTGCTATTGTCAATAGGAAAATTATCACATAAACGTTTTTGTTTAAACAATAAAAGGGCTAATATGGGCTTCTGGGATCCTAAGTTATTTCTATCCGTCTTGTGAGTAGGCATCTGATGAGCACCTTTTAACGATGACAATTATTTATTTTCGCTGCATCTTGGAATGTTCTGTAACCCAAACTTGAAGTGCTGGACAAGCCAAGTCTAGTATGGTTGTGAATTCAGCCTCTAGTTTGTCAAGGGAAGATATAAATGAAGTTCTTGTTATTTATTGCGTCTACTCTCTTTTTTTGTTCGGTAAGCAACATTTTATTCCAGACCAAAACCATTACAATTTGCACTAAAAAAGGATGTTAGGTGTTGCCTCGCCCAAGTAGCTCCTTCTTTGATTTTATGCGGAGGGTGCTCTAGGTCCAGAACGTGAAATTCTTGGAAGGATACGTCAATGAGGTCTATGTTTGGGAAAAGGTGCTTTACAGTATTTCAAGTCACTGTTTTGGAAGTTCCTCTTTGTTACTCCATTTCTGTAGTTTTAACTGATCTATGTCGATGTAAGCAAAAGAAGAAGATATACAATGCAATGAAGGCCATCTATTTGCATGTTTATTTGCATTTGTTCCTCAGAAGGTACGAAGGCATTTGTAGTAATATATTGATAGAAAAATATAGTTGCATTCCAGTAGTAGTTATGGAATTATTTGTTTCTGTAATTCTAATTTCCCTTTGCCATTCTTGTATTTTTGCAGTTTGCAAGGCTCTTTGGTCAGAAAGAGCTCTTTCAATTGGATAGTGACTCCTGTCGTGGAGTACTTTCACGTGCTTCCTTATGCTGGAATCCTGACACGCTGGTTTTCTAGGTAAAATTGATACATTGTGTTATATTTGTGTTTACACCCGTTTTTGGCACCAAACCTTGGGCCAGCGCTGGAGGGCAATTTAATTATCATTTAATTAAAATTGATACATTCTTCTCTTCTGTTTGTGTCTTCAGCTTGGTTTAGATCACTCCTTCGTGTAGATGTGTTATTCTAAATTGCACATTGCTGAGCCATCTTAGACAACCTCATAGATATAGCAAAAGGAGAAGAGTAAGAAAAGAAAGTAGAAGAGAGAAAGGTGAGATGCATACAGAATGGGAACAGGAAAAGAGAGGAAAAAAACACTCCGATTCCCTAGTACTTGTAGAGGTGTTGTCAATAACCTATGATACATGTTACATATTAGAGAATGTGATACAATAACCTATATTTTGTGCCTTTTACGAGACGAATGTGATACAATGTATGATGCAATTCCTCAGAATGAGCTGACTATTCACACCTCATTCACGTTGTTTGGTGTGAATATGGAATGCAAGCCAGTTGAAAAGGACATGTTAACAATTTTCCTGTCATCTAAAACTGCCAGTCCATTTTTCTTCAAGATTTTGTATCCCCTAGTGAAATGAATGTTCTGTATGTTATAATATGTTTCTTTTAGTATAGTACACTGCCCAGTAGCTTGCTCTGTTTACAATAGATACACAGAAGAACCCGAAAAGTATATGTAGAAGGCCGGTATCGCAACAGATCAAAGAGCAGGCAGAATCTGACACTTCATTCTGTCTTATTTGGTGTTGCTTGATGTGTGCAGGAAAGTGTCCTCGAATGGTTTGCAAGGTTTAAGGCCGGTATCGCAAAATGGCATCATCAACTCTGAAGGGGTAAAAAACCTTTGTGATAAAGAGGTTATTGAAGATAGAGATGATTCTAATGCGGCAGAATCTGTTAACAAGAAGGCTAGTGGAACTACTACTGAATGTTTGAAGGAGAGAGATGAGAATGGCAGTGGCAAGATTTGTTTGGCTGATTCTTTCATTGGGCCGCAAAATATGGAAATCGATGAGTCCTCTACGGTTAGCCTCCCAAATGAAAATGAAAACTTGAGTATGTGCAACGTAATCGAAGTTGACCATCACCAGAAAGGGATAACTTCTTTTGCAGATAATGATATAGGTGCCAAGACAAGTGGTCTCAACTCTGTCAAGGTCAAGGTAGTATCATATTTCTATATTGAATTTCAAGAAATACTCTCATGGTTACGTACTTGTGCCACAAAAGTCAAATAACTTCCAAGTTTTTTGTTGTTCCTGTTAGATTTCTAAATATCCAAGGGTTAATAGGTGTGAAGCTATATTGGCTCGATTTTATCATTGGCTCAAGTTATGTTTTCACCATTTGTTTCATGTACGTCTTAAGTATTTCGCAAGTGTCCAAAGCGAGCTCAGTTCTAGCAGAAAAGAAAAATTACAAGACCCAGTGGACGAGTGGTTGGCATGTGTCTGAAGAGTGCTGGTGTCAGACACGTGTCCAATAGGAGACATCTCCTTCTTTTTAGTTGAATCAAATAGTTCGGACTTCAGACCAAGTACCATAAAAGGCTGTTGTATCTAGAAAAAAACTTATGTATGTGTTTTCTTGCTGGTGCATGTCTAACTAGACATTTCAGATTAATTTTCCGTACCCTTTCCTTGTTTGTGAGTTCTTCATGTTTTAGAAGAGTCCATTTGACATTTTCCTGGTCCCTAAGAAAGGCAGTGCAGAGTCAGATAATTGGAGGTTGGGGATGAAAGAGGCTGATGTCTGTACAATTCCCCTTCACACAACATTGTCTCTTAAATTTATTGGACAAGGGGAGCATATTTTTGAGAGTGGGGCCAGATCTGTATATTTCAGTTCATCTAATTAAGAATATGGTTCTTATGTGGTGTATTCAGGGACATTTTTGCTTTCTTGACGTGTATGTACGTATTCAAACTGTACGACGCTAAACATAAGAGGAAATAACATGTAATGCACAAAAAATAGGGAATGGAACACTTAAAATTGACCACTCAATAACATAAAAACCGAGCGACCACTTATTTAGTGGTTTGTCTTGTTTTGACTTGGACCTTCTGTCCCCACACTTCCCTCATTCTAAAATGTCTAACAATACTAATATTGATCTCCAGGTTCTTTGGCTTTGTTCACTGCCTTCTATGTCACAATAAACTAACTTAATATGGAAACTTTTTTGCAACTTAAGTTGAAATAGCTTGGACATCTCTATTGCCACTATGCCTCCAACCAAATCAATCTGTACATACTGGTTCACTCTTTAATCTTTATCGAAGTGTATTTTAATTTTCTGGTAAACTAAGCTGTCTGCCATTTATCTGGAGAGCTATAAGTTAGTAAACATTGATATTAGCTTGTTGCCATAAGGAGAAGGATCTTGTTCTTGTTAATGAGTTAAATGTGCTAAAAGCCACCTATATTTTCGCTAAATATCTTTCCTGTTAAAACCTTTGGTCACTGATCATAGTGGATCTTATGTTACTGCCTATATTATTGCCTAGCATTTTCTTTTTAGAAGCCTTTCAATTGAGAATCTAAAAGGAATTGAAGTTTGATCGGCAAAAAGGGGCTGATGATCTTGCAAAAAGTTTAGGTGTTACAGACTGATGCATGTGTAAAATCAATAGATTCAGCAGGGAGAGAACGAAACTGTCAATTCAGAGTAGTAAGTTTTGTCATAAGTTTTCATTTCTCACTCTCTGTCTTGTGATTTTATCTGATGTTTGCCAGGTAGAGATGGATGACTCCATGAAAAAGTCATGTGTTGCTGTGGTTGGAAATGAGAACATTGATTCAGGTAACAAGACCTGCAGCATTATCTCATCTGTTCAAGATGAACTGCCGATCGGTGATTGTGCATTGGGTCGTATCCAGTTAAGCTCTAAATATCTACAAAAGCTACATGGTGCTCTAGCTACAAAAGAAAACGTGTTGACGCAGACTGCCTTGAGAGTTCTTCTCAGAAAAAGATATAAACTGGTATTACTTGTTCTACAGTGACTGAAACTACTTTTTTTTTTGGTGTGGTGAGACCTGTACCAATCAAATTAGCTTCAATTTATGTTGAAGATGTCCTATTTGGAGTATACAATAATGGCTTAAATTTGACGCCATTCATAAGACAATATGTGTGTGTGACATTTAACACAAAACTAATCGGAGCCCCACGCGAATAATCGGAGCTGTTCAATTTGATTAACATGTTTTTAAGGGGTCCTAAAAAAATCAACTCATTCGGATATCGGGTAAGGGCTTGATCCGCTCATTCAATTTTATTCTGTCAAATTTGACAGGAATCAACTAAATGAACCGATCACGCCCTTGCCATTATCAGAATAAGTTGATTTTTTACGGGAGCTCTAAAAAACATGTTTTAAATAAATTGAACGGCTCCGATCATTTGCGTGGGGGTCATACGCAAAACTTGTGTCAAATGTTGTGTGAGCGGAACCGCATATGTTTAAGTTTTTATGGGGGAGGGCATCCAATTTTGATGGGCTGTGATTACCAGAAAGTAAATAACGGGCTGCAAAATCATGGTGTCCCTTTCCTTTCACATAAACTCCTCGATCTGGATGAAGGTGGGGCTCGAAGGACTAGTTATCGTGGAGCATTTTTTTCAGAAGAAAGACCCTTAGTGCATGTTGTATAGGATTCCTATCCTTCTTTGTGTCTCCCATGCTTTGGCATTACTAGAAATTGTGCTTATCAAAAACAAAAATCTAGCAATTTTGCTCATTTATAGTGATGTTGAACAATTTTAAGTCCCCTTCATGCTCAGTGGCTCCTATCAGCCACTCCCCGATTATAGAAGCTGAATTTAAATCTGTATTGCAACATTAAATTCTTGCCTCCATTACCGATTCTACCAATCAACTATGCAGCTATGGTAACCATAAATTGTGATTGTAGACATTCATGTCTGTGTGGAAGACAATGATTTCCACCTATATTTTTCCATGGAAGACATTGAATAATACCTTATTTTAAGTAGTGGTTTTTGGGCTTTCCACTTGGATTTGTGGTAATCATGATTTGGTGAGGGTAGTCTCTTCATTATTGAAGACATTGGGTTCTTCCAAATCATGAAGATCAAATATTGTCAATAGTCTACATGATTTAGTTTTTGGCCTTTAAATTTTTTTCCTGATGGTTCTCCTAGTTGCGGCTTTACCTTTTTCCGCCTGCTCCATATATCTTTTCGTTTGTACTACAGATGACTACTTTCACAGTTTTCTTCTTGCTTTACATACCTGGAGAATTCATTTCAGTTCTTTGCTTCCACTTCTAGGCTTGCCAATTACGAAATCTTGAAGATGAGATTGCTGTGAATGAGAGAAATATTCATACGATTTTGGACGGTAAGGTCTTTTCGTTCTTGTATCATTTTTTTCGCGTGTATTATATTTGGGTTTTGTTGATATTCTGGATGTAGAAGTGAATTATGTTTCTACTCAGTCAGTTTTTTTTTGGCTCAAGCTGGTCAATAAACTATCCTGGATTCAGTTCCACACCTTAGATTTTTTATCAAACGTCACCTTTAACCCATATCTTGGATGTCAGTTGATCGGGTGTTGAACTGCTGTTCTGCCATAACTGTAACTCCAGCAATAGTGATGAATAAATTAGTTAAATGGTTAGTTGTAGAACAGTTTCCTCTTGAATGGCTGGTGGATGGATACCTTTCGAACCTTAATCACTCCTTGAAATGTGGATATAAGGAACCATTATTTCTCTAATTAGGCGAAAGCGAATTAGTCTTTGTCGCCAGCTCGTTATTTGGGATGCAAGATATAATCCTGTACCTGTAGTGAAGCATGGACATGGATTCAACGAGATATGAGCAGACAACCTACAAATATGACGAAACGGAAGCTATTTAACAAATTGAGGAATTACAGCAATAACGTGGCAAATAATATGCAGACATGTATATGTGTTATGTATCCCAGATGCAGTTCACTTGTTTGTGTATTTAAAGTCTGATTGAATTAATATAGAGAAGTCTGTGTTTGGGAAGTTTCATTTTTTTGATAGCATTAGAAGTGTTTAAAATGTGTGAAAGGAGAATTAGAGAACATACAAATATAGGAATATAGTGGCAGGTTTCATCTTTCCCTTCGTGTTACATATCCTTCTAATTAGCCACCGTCCAATTTGTGAGAACCTTTTGGGAACAAATTCTTTCTTTTTACCGGGAAAGAAAAACAAATTCTTTCTTTTTTTTCTTTGTAAAATGTCTAACTAAGTGAGATCACGATCAAGCTTCTGAAAATTACATTAGTGCATGACTGCATATTGACTTTGATACTTAGAATACTCCAAATAACTTGCGTTTTAATTTCTATTTTACTTCTATTAGGGTCTGAACATGACTTGGCTGCGAAGATAGAGGCCATTGTAGATTCTTGTGATGATGTATGCCTAAAAAGCGATGATGTATGCCTAAAAAGCAATTACGGAACTCAAGATAGGACTTGTCAACAGTTTGAAGACGAAGGCTCATCTGAATATAGGAGGAAGAAGAGATTGTCTGAGGCTGTCCTCAGTTTGCGAAATTCATGTCAGGCATGTTTTGGCTTTATCTTTTTTTCATATCCCATATTTTAATATGGCAAACAAGATCATCTCGATGTTTTACATTTCTAAGGTAGTCATTCATCAATGGGATTAGTTTTTTTTTTTTTTTTTGCTAAGCCAATGGGATTAGTTATTAATGTGGTCAATGGAAATATTAGAAGTCTAACAAGTAACAAGTGTGTACCTTTAGGGCTAAGATGCCCCATCCTTTACATTTGCCAGTTTGCCGTTACATAACATCAATGAAGTCATTCTACCTTTTAAGTTCACCATTGAAACAATCGAACTTAGACTAAGTTGCATTCTTAATGTGTTACGGAGTAACTGGTTACATTAGACGGGTATGTAATACTTGACCTTTTACTCTAGGAGTTGAAGACATTGATATGTGTTTGATGTTTTCATTAGGGTAACTACTTTTCTAACTTGTATGGATGATTGTTCGAGTATCATGTGTCCTGAATGTTGTTAGTGTCCTATAGTCAATTCATTCTAATTTGCCCACTTGCGACCTTAAAACGTAGACAATCCTAACACCAATGCTGCATCAGGTCTGTTGCTGGGGATTTGATTCTACGTGCTTTCTGCTCTTGAATTGTATTTGGGCATTATATCTTCATTTCAAGTATCCTTTATATTTCTTAGAGCAGTATTCTACGCATTTGTCTTTGTTAACACATACTACTTGTTCGTGACAAAAATATTTCTTACACCAGGAACTGGATGACATATGCTATGAGAACAATTGGACATTACCAACATATCATGTATTGCCAACAGAGGGTAAGCTGGTACTTTGAAACGTGGTTTTGTATGCTATAATGGTGTGTTTCATGTAAAAGATTGACCTCTTTATTAAGCATGGCACGCTTTTATATCCTGATGCTACACATCAAGATAGATTACAAGGTTTCAACTTCCAATCTCCTGTGATGTACTAACCATGTTATATGCCTTCTCTTGTTTTTGAACAAGGACTGATGTACGCTTATGCAGGTAACTTGCCATATTGATTGTAAATCATGTTTCTACAAATTTTGCGGATAAGTTTTTTCCTAGCTTCCATGTGGTTCTTTTGGAAAGGGATGGCAGAAGGTTTTCTTATTGCCAATATAAACCTCTTCAGTGATTATCAGTTGTTATTTTACCTGATTATCTACATGCCTTGTCAC
Organism: Rhododendron griersonianum; assembly: GCA_018127125.1. Lineage (NCBI taxonomy): Eukaryota > Viridiplantae > Streptophyta > Magnoliopsida > Ericales > Ericaceae > Rhododendron > Rhododendron griersonianum. The sequence goes on from CM030789.1 coordinate 13,667,540, forward strand.
CCATTCAGATATTTACTGCTACTTTACTCCTGGTTGTCCTTAAGTTGCTTATCTTTTATTCCCCTACCTGTTCTGTTCATTGGTAATCTTACTCCCTTAATCTTTTGGAACTTCTTTGATATTTTTGGCGTAAAAAGTTTCTGGGAGAAAGCAATTTATGTTTAAGTGTGCTTTCTCCAACTGCCGATACCTTTGTCATAGTTTACATGTTCTTTTAAGTTAGTTATCTGTTTGAACATTTTGCATATTTGGTGGTGAAGTGTGCTACATGGTACCTTTTTTTTTTTTTTTTTGGTTCAGGTATATTATGCAGAAATTAATTTTAGCCACTTTTTCTTTTAGGTGGATTCCGTGCCAATATAACTGTAAAAGGGGTAGATTTCGAGTGCTCGGGAGGAAGTGACATGCACTCGATTCCTCGTTTAGCAAGAGAGTCGGCTGCATCACAATTACTTGCAAAATTACGCACCATGGCCGTCCAAAGCCAGTAGGGTTTCTGCAGAAGCTAGCAAGCTGCATGGGATGGGAGGTAGATCAAAAGCTGCAAATGCACCAGCACCTTGACATAGGGTTTTTAGCCAGCTCCCATGTAAATTTAGAAGGGAATGTAAAAATGACTTGATAAAACAATAGCTTGAAGTATACTATGTTTTATGGACTGTTGTTCGTTCCCTAGTTTGGATTCTCTGTCTCTTCTTGTGCTTGTTTTTTTATTTTCTGATGATGAGAACTCTTTCAAGGCCATACCACTTTAGACCCAGCCTTTTACTGTAAACTCTGTATATTTGCAAGTTGCAACTATCCATAAGCCGGATTTGGGGACCTTGTAGCGTTGGGATGCATTACAGGGGTGTAGTACGCGGTCCGAGCCGCTCACCTTGACAATTAGTAGTCTAAATTTTATCTCGGCTCTTGTAGATCTGAGCTGTCCATTGCCTGGTTGAAGTCTGGATCACTATTGCCCAGACGGATCGGATCGTTAAAAATACGATATCTATAAGCTGTCTTTAGGTCCCTTCATCTTCAGGGTCTACCCCTCCACGACCAAACCAAGTCCCTCCTCCAGTACAATCTGTGACCATCCTCTGTTTCTTCCGAGACAGCGCAGCTGACACTGCAACTCGCAACTTTTTGATGTGATACTTAAACGATCTAAAGCCGAACAAAATGCCTCATTTGGAAGAAACGATCGGAACAATCCATTCGAACCTTGTTCACTTAGTTGGGTTAAATAGCCTGATATGTATATTGATGTGTCCATCTTTCTAACAATTTAAGCTTTTGGGACTACTAGCAACTTAACCTGATATCAGAGCTTTGGTTGGGAGATGTCTTGGACTCTTGGGTTCAAGTCTCTCCGGTTGCACGAATTCCGGTTGCAGTTTGCTTCTTCCTTTGTATTATGTTTCACTCTAGTATTAAAAGATACAAATCCAAACATAAACTTTTGGAACTACTGACAACCTAACAAGTTGGAGATACAAATCCAAGCAACTCTAATATGTGTAGAGCTTGTTTCTCCAATGCTGTGACTTCGTTGATCGGGTGATATAATCATTGTGGAGGGTAGGGGGACGGTTTCATGGTTTTGATTGGTTAAAAGATGGTAGGTGTGGTAGCGGCAAGGTCACATAACCCTCTCCTCACTTTACGCTCCAATTTTCAATTTCTTCTCTCGCGGATTTTAGCAATTTGAAATGTTTTTGAAAGACACCTTCGCATTTGCATTCCTACTCATACAAAATTTCTTCTCTCGCGGATTTTTCCAGCATTGGTATCCCCATTGCACCAATTTACTGCTCATGCAAAATGATGCCGTTGCAACACAAGTTGGTTTTGTTTGGTGCCTAATAAATGGGTTTGATGATTGATGATTTTGTGGGATCCATTTCGGATCTTAAAAAAATACTCCCCCCGTCCCTTTATTACAGTCCAGTATTCCATTTTGGGCTGTCCCTTAATAAGTGTCCATTTTGTAAAGTTAGTGGGTAAAAGTTGGTGAATTGTCTATTTTGTCCCTAAAAGTAGATTCCATTTTGAAAAATTAGTGAGTAAAAGTGTAATGATGATGGGTAAGTAGGGAAAGTGGAGGAAAAAGTTGATGTGAAATGTATAATGATAATGTCTTTTTAATAAGTTGGAGTTACGAAGCAGGACATTTAAAAAGGGACGGAGGGAGTAATTCAAACCTCAAGTTATTTTTTAATTGTTTTTTGAGTTCTTATAAAAAATTATCTCAATCCGATGTCTGCTTTTTCAGCATGTGAAGAGGCCCTAAGAATTCTGAAAAAGCCCTTATCGATATTGAATTTAGCAAAAAAAAGTTCAAAAACCAATGACAAGTATTTTAAATTAATGAACGGATTGAATCATCTTTGAGGTACTTGAAATGAGCCTCATAAAAAAAAAATCAATTAATTATCCGAAATTGAGTTTTTGGTCGCACAATCATAGATTAACGATTCATGCTGATAAGAATACGGTGCTGTTGTGTATGAATTTTGAAAAAATCCTAACGAATATCGGATTGAACTAATTTTTTACAAGAACCCATATACAATATTTTAAGAAGAACTTGCAATTTGAATCATTTTCTTGGCCCCCGAAACGACTCCCACAAAATCATCAATCATGATGCCCATTTATTGCGCAACAAACTTGTGCCACAAGTCCATAACGGCACCGTGAAGCGGGGAATTGGTGCGGCGGGGTAGACTTTTTTTGTTTTCCATCCAATCACTCTCATTTGATCGAGAAATTTTTGGGTACCGGATGAATACCACGTGGCCGTACCCACGTGGTGCCCGAACATCCCATCCAGGTAGATGTGGCAAACGGGCGGGTCTGGGCGGGTTTGGGCGGGTTGAAACGGGTCGTGGGTCAAATATGGGCGGGTCAAATATGGGTTAAAAAGTTAACGGGTTGAAACGGGTCGGGTCAAATATGGGTCAAGCCAAACCCAAACCCGCCCGACCCGACCCGTTTTTTCCTTTCTTTTTTTTTTTTTTTTGTAAAACTAATTCCCCTATATCAAAACTCAGACTTGCTGAACAAAAACACCACATCTACGAATCGTTCAAAATCAATAAGAAAAAAAAAACCCCAAGTTATGCCTTAAAAAAAAATTTTGGAATTTTGGAATCAAAATTTGTTGTCTCGATTACATCTGTTTCTTATTGCGTAATGGTTTGTACTGGGATTTCGTTTGAGATCTCTCTGCCTTGTCCCGGGCGGGATTCTCATATCGGCACATAGTGTTGATTTGCTTTTGCAGGGTGTCCTAGAGTACCGAATTAGACAATTTGGTTCACTCCTAAGTTTTGCGATATAATCTTCGCCTTCGGATTTGAATGAATTGACTGGTTTCCCAAAAAAAAAAAAAAACACTACGATCACCGCAAGAAATGCAGTGGACTGTGACGACTGTCCACCGTCAGATTTGGAATAGAGACGAAGTAGAACTAGATCAGATTTGACGTTCACGAGAAGGTTTGAATGGGATGGAAGTGGGTGGTGGTTGCAAACTAGGAAGAGAGAGAGAGAGGATCAGAGGACCCTGATATCAGGTTGCAAACTACGAAAGTGTTTTTTTCCTTTTTACAGAAGGAGAGAATAAAAATTAAATGCCACCTATATGTTCTTTTGGATAAGTATGCCACCTATATGTTTAGTAAAAAGCAATTTAAAAGAATCAGTCGGCTCGATTTTGTTCGAGCTAGAACCGATCAAAATTGAGAGTAATTTGGTTTGATTTTGACTATCCATTTTCGTAGGGAGACCCTTATTAGCATGAGAGAGAGAGAGAGAGAGAGAGAGAGAGAGAGAGAGAGAAGTTCAGCCAGGAGAGAGAGAGAGTGTGATTTATGGGCGGGTACTCGTAGAATTGTTAGATTTGTGTGGAATGTATGGGCTGGAGTGTGTGGAGTGGGTTTTTAACTCTAACCCATATTTAACCCACTCTCAACCCATCTAAACCCAAGTAAATATGGGTTGATATGGGTTCGACCCATATCAACCCATTATACAATATGGGCGGATTGGGTTGGGTTATAAGTGGGCGGATTTGGGCGGGTTAGAAAATATGGGTTGAGATTGCCACCTCTACATCCAGGCATCCAAAAGTGTACTCTCTCTCCTCTTTCTCTTTCATTTTTCTCTCACCAAATCAGAACTGTCCAAAAATGTATTGGATGTCCTGGATATACCGAGCTGACACCACGAGATACCCACCCAGTACCCAAAAATTTCTCCACGCACAACATTGGCGACACACCCATTCTCGAAAAATCTCTCTCTCTCTCTCTATTCACACGATAAATTTTTCAGTGTCGAGTGGGTACCACGTGGTGCCTGCTCGGTGCATCCGGACCATCCATTTCGGTTTTGTGCGGCTCGGATTTGGAGAGAGAAAGAGGAGAGAGAGTGGGAGTGAGAGAAGAGAGAATTTCAATTTAAGCCGTTTAATACACTTTTGGACGGATCGGATATGCCCACTCAGGCACCACGTCAGCTGGGTGATGTGGTATCCACCCGGCACTGAAAAATTTCTCCACACCACACACTCATATTTTTAGAGTGCAATTTTGTGTGAACAAAACTCAACTCCATATTTTTATGGGAGCTGATAAATGCAATTGCGAATTTACTGTATGTAACTTGTTTTTAAGTAAATAATATTCGGACAAAAATGCCCTTATAAAAATGGACAAAAATACCCTTACTTTTATAACATACAACCACAAACATATAACCACATCCAAAATACATACACCCCATACCATAACCCACCCACGTTTCCCTCCATTTTTTTCCATCTTCTTCAGGTGGAAATTTTTTGGCGTCTGGTTCTTTCAGGCCACCACCATTGTTGAGCTCCCACCTCCCACCATAAACCTAGTCGACATCTGCCTTCGAATGCCCTCACACCTCCTAACTCTCAATGGAAACCTCCATTGCTTCCTCTCCCTCCATTGGTAAAGAAGAAGTCTTTGACTCAACATGACGCAGCGGAATTCACGAGAGACTAGTTAGCGTACTAGTCCAAACGAGATAAACAACTCGTCGCAACGAGCAATTCTTGCGCACAAGAAAGAAAAGAGAATTTCTACAATATTATTGATGAAAAAGTTTAAAAGTTTTAATAATTGAATAGGTTACAGTCCTATTTATAAGACCCTAACCCTAGAAATCCTACTATAAAAGAAATAATAAATCATGCCAAAACAAGCGGCATTAAATAAAAGATATTTCCTAATTAATTAAAATAAAATCCTAATTCTTGTAGACCAAGAATCCTAATAAAGGTAGAAATCAAAATCAAACTGAATATGGAAAGTTAATAATTCTAACCTAAACGAAAATATTCCTAGTCAAAATCTTATTCTAAAACAATAAAAATAAAATACAAAAACTCTCAATTTTTGTCCTACATCAGTCTCCTTTTCTTCAAAAGAACTCGACCTCGAGTTCTCGTTGGGAATCTGCCATCTTCCATGCCAAAGAAACAGATACTTAGAATACTTCAACTCCTTTCTTAACTTGAAATAAAACTTCAATGAAAAGTGTATTTGCAAAGATTGTTTCTCAGCATGCTTTAACTTGTTGGCAAAATTCACTAGAGGAATATTGAGAACCCAATCAAATTGCTGCACTCCAAGAAAATCAACAACTAGAACCTTAGGCTGTAGTTGCTGGTTCTCTAGACTTTGATTTATTATAGAGTTGGTTGGCACTTCTTTGTCAGAAAATCGGATTTCAGCAACAGCCATATTTTCTTGTAGTGTTGCAGTCAACTCCATTGTGGGTGATTCATCAAGCCCAAACGCACAAACCTCCAATGCAATATTCTTTTGTTCCTCCACAACAGCATCTGAAACAATTTCAGTATCCTCTTGCACACAAGCATCGATGTCAATTTCGTCTTGATCTTCAACTTCAATTTTGACCTCCCTCACGACTTCTACAATAATTTGTTCTGCATGATACTGTTTTGGCCTATATTTTTCCTCCAACAATTGCTCATAATTCCATGGTAAAAATCTTTCTGTCATACGTTTTTTAATTATGTACCATGCATAAATTCGACGCTTGCCCAATCGATCTCTTAGAAATTGCAGATCTAGCCACCATCGTAGCGCTGGACCTGTAAGCTTCACTAACAAATACCTCCACATTTGTTCTGTCGGAATTTTTGCATACTCGAAGGAATCTTCGATGTCTAGAATCCAATTTAAACGATCTTCAAAAAATTCAAGACCACTAAATTTTGGCAAATTATCGTAATACCTGAAATTTGGTTGTCGCTTTGTCGACTGATAATCATCATGGTTTTTGAATAGCTTGCCTTCAAATTTATTCCTACCATCGTAGTGATAATAAGAATATCCTCTGGAGACGTTTTGGTTAATAGGTTGGTTGTGGGCAAATCCCTCAACGTGGCTCCTATCAACTTTGCGTTTAACAGGTTGACCATGGGCAAATTCCTTGGTGCGAGTCCTGTTAAATCCTTCACCACGACCAACGTCAATGGGTGTGTCTTCAACTTTGTTTGGTGCCATCGAACCAGGAAAAGCGTGGCTCTGATACCACTTGACGCAGCAGAATTCACGAGAGACTAGTTAGCGTACTAGTCCAAACGAGATAATCAACTCGTCGCAACGAGCAATTCTTGCGCACAAGAAAGAAAGAGAGAATCTCTGCAATATTATTGAATAAAAGCTAAAAAGTTCAATAATTGAATAGGTTACAGTCCTTTTTATAAGACTTTAACCCTAGAAATCCTACTGAAAAAGAAATTCTAAAACATGCCAAAACAAGCAGCATTAAATAAAAGATATTTTCTAATTACTTAAAATAAAAGCCTAATTCTTGTAGACCAAGAATCCTAATAAAGGTAGAAATCAAAATCAAACTGAATACGGAAAGTTAATAATTCTAACCTAAACGAAAATATTCCTACCCAAAATCTTATTCCAAAACAATAAAAATAAAATACAAAAACTCTCCATTTTTGTCCTACATCACAACATATGAGAGCAATGTGTATTTTGATTGGGATTGGAAGGTTGTGCAATGGAAATGGAAGTTGACAAGGAAGAAGGAGCCATGGATGTTGTAGTTTCAGAGCCGAAATCACAGCAAGAGATAACTCATCACTCCTCCATTTTTAGCCTGGTTCTGTCCCGACATTATCATATTTTAAAACTTGAAATTACGCCACAATTTCAAACTCTAGAGTATGAAAATTACAAGGATTTTCACATCCTAATGTATGAAATTGATTCCATAAATCGAGTTCTCGAAATTGAAAGTATATTGGTAAAGACTGGGTTGGATTGCTAGAATCTGAAATGTCTGTACAATTGCATACTCTAGAGTATGAAATTTACATTTTCACATTCTAATGTATGAAGTTGATATCATATTTCGAGTTCTACAAATTGAAAGTATGTTGGTAAAGACTTCAGTTGGGTTCAATTTCTAGAATGTGAAATGTTGGTACAATTTCATACTCCAGTGTTTGAGATTTACATGACTTTTCAATTTCTAACATCTGAATGTTGGAAAACAAATGTGGCAGCTGTCTATTTATTTAAAGACTTCAGTTAGGATCTTCTAAATTTGTTCGTAGGCTGTGCAAAGCATCACCTGTTCACGTAGGAAAGCAAGAGCATCAGATTATGGAAGGGACATTTACGACATCAATTCAAGAACTGGTCTGCTGTGCACCGATGTGTGGTGTGGTGGTGGCGTTTTGGTTTGGGTTGGTGTGGTGGTGGTTCAGACAGCAAGGGTAGTGAGGGAGAAGAACGGGGAGAAGGGGGAAGGGAATGGTGGTGGCGTTTTGGGTGGGTTTCAGAACTGGAGCTAGGGGAATGGAGGATGGAGGGTTTTCAGAAGGGAGCGGAGGGTTTTGGTTTCAGAAAACAGAAGGCGCTGAATGGAGGGTTTTCAAAAAAAATTTGGCCAAATTGCTTGGTGGGAGGAGGAAGGACAATTTTGGAAGTTCATGGTTATTTTGAGGTTGTATGATAGCAAATTTTTATAAGATTTGTGGTTTAAGTTAGCAAAAGTGCATTTATAAACTCCCATTTTTATTTACATACATATACATACATAAACAGTAGTGTTTCTTTAGCTTCTGCAACTTTGCCTGAAAAATTCAAAAAAACCCCTGAACTTTGAACTCAATGTCAAATAGGCACCTGAACTTAAATAAACTTCAATTGAACACCTGAACTTTCACTCCGTTATCAATTTACCCCCTGCCGTCTCGGATCGTTAACGGCACAGTTAAGAAAAAAAAACTTACCACCAGTTTGCAATCCTATGAAGCAGAAACGTGATTATGAGAGCCTTAGAGACAAAATTTGATTATGTCTCTTTAGAATAATATGATCAGAATAATAAAATCTTCACACCCGTTCAAACGGATTAAAAATTGGAGCACTTAATTTTTTAATCATATTTTTTAATATATAAACGGTCCTAAAAAATTAAGTGCTCAAATTTTCACTCCGTTTTGAATCAGTACAAAGATATTTAAGTGCTCATAAAAAATTAAGTGCTCAGAAAATTAAGTGCTCATAATCACATTTTTGCTCCATAGGGTCCTAAATAAAGAACACATACTTAATATGAGAGCCTTAGAGATAAAAATGAATTACGACCCTTTAGAATAATATGATAAGAATAAAAAGATCTTTGCATCGATTCGAACGGAGTGAAAATTTGAGCACTTAATTTTTTGGGACCGTTTATATATTAAAAAATATGGTTAAAAAATTAAGTGCTCCAATTTTTAATCCGTTTGAACGGGTGTGAAGATTTTATTATTCTGATCATATTATTCTAAAGAGACATAATCAAATTTTGTCTCTAAGGCTCTCATAATCACGTTTCTGCTTCATAGGATTGCAAACTGGTGGTAAGTTTTTTTTTCTTAACTGTGCCGTTAACGATCCGAGACGGCAGGGGGTAAATTGATAACGGAGTGAAAGTTCAGGTGTTCAATTGAAGTTTATTTAAGTTCAGGTGCCTATTTGACATTGAGTTCAAAGTTCAGGGGTTTTTTTGAATTTTTCCCGAAAATTTATCCATACGATAGTCAAGTAGTCTACCATCTTCTCCTCTCTCTCTCCTGCACCGATTCCACCATGAACGACAAACCAGACAAAAACCCAGAAGAAGAAGAAGCCCTCCGCCTCAAAACCCTAGCCGAGCAAAAATACTCCTCCTCCAACCTCAAATCCGCCCTCAAATACGCCAAGCGCGCCCACCGACTCTCCCCCTCCCTCGATGGCCTCTCCGAGCTCCTCACCGCCTTCCAAATCCTCCGCGTCGCAGCCAGTTCCTCCTCCTCCACCACCACAACAACACTCGACTGGTACAAGATCCTCCAGATCGAGCCCTTCTCCCACACCAACGCCGTCAAGAAACAGTACAAGAAGCTCGCCCTTACCCTTCACCCCGACAAGAACCCCTTCCCCGCCTCCGAGGAGGCATTTAAGCTCGTCGCCGAGGCGTTTAGGGTTTTGTCGGATAAGATTCGGCGCAAGGAGTACGATATGAGGCTGCGAATTGCGATGCAGTCGGAAGCCACGGAGGGAGGTGGAGGAGGAGGAGGGGTGGAAACCGCGGCAGCGGACGCATTTTGGACCGCGTGTTCGACGTGTCGGCTGTTGCATAAGTTTGAGAGGAAGTACTTGGGGCTTGATTTGGTGTGTCCCAGTTGTAAGAAGAGCTTTAAGGCCGTGGAGGTTTCGGATTTGGTTGAAGAAGAGGATGATGATAGGGTTGGAAGTAGGTCTAGTGATAGGGTTAGGGGGAGTGTAGAGAGGGTTGCAAGTGGGAAATCGAAGCGGAAAATGAGTAGCGTTGAGGAGGTATTGGCGAGGTCAAGGCCAGATGGGATTGTGAGAAGTGTTGGGTTGAATCGTAATTTGGGTAGTGGTGGTGGGGTTGAAAGATCGCAAAATGTGGATAAGAAAGAGGGATGGGAAGCTGGGGTTGAGGTAATGGAGAAATTGAAGTCCAAGACGGTGGGAGATGGAGAAGAGACCATGACACTTGCGGAAATGCAAGCCTTAGCGAAGCGGAAGGTGAATGGGGAGAAGAAGAAAAAGAGGTCAAAGGAAGATGAGAGAGAAACAGAAATAGAGAGCGAGAAGGTGAGAGAGAAGAGGGTGAGGCGTAGTACTTCTAAGGGCGGGCATTTGGAAAATGAGAGGCTGAGAAGTTTTAAGAGTGGAAATGTAGAGATGGAAAAACGTAGGAGTGCGTCGAAAAGTGGGGATTTGGAGATAATGGCGGTGGAGGATTCCGATTTCTATAATTTTGATAAAGACAGAATGGAGAGGAGTTTTAAGAAAGGGCAAGTATGGGCAATTTATGATGACGATGATGGAATGCCTAGGCATTATGGCTTGATTGATGAAGTTGTTTCAGCGAACCCTTTTGAGGTGTGGATGAGTTGGTTAGATCTTCAGACTAACGGAGATGAGGGATTGATTTGTTGGGAGAAAATGGGAATTCATATTTCTTGTGGGAGGTTTAAAGTTGCGAGGAAGACTTTAGTTGATTCTGTCAACATTTTTTCTCACATTGCGGATGCTGAAAGAGCAGCGAGAGAAGTGTATAGGATTTATCCAAAGAAGGGTTCGGTGTGGGCACTTTATAAGGATATTGATTTAGAAAATGAAGGGAGGAGGAACCCTTCTTTGCATAGAGAGAGATGCTATGACATAGTTGTGTTTTTAACTAGTTACAGTGAGATACATGGGTTGAGCATGGCTTGCCTTGAGAAGGTTGAGGGGTTCAAGACAGTATTTAAGAGGAAAGAGATCGGTTGTCATGCTATCAGATGGCTTGAGAAAGACGACGTCAGGTTGTTTTCGCATCAGATTCCGGCTAGGAAGCTTTCCGAGGAAGAGGCTGCGAATCTTCCAAAAGACTGTTGGGAACTTGATCCGGCCTCACTTCCTACTGACTTGCTTACCGTCGCTTGGCACAAGTAGTTTATGCCTTGTTGGGGATAAACCGGCCCATGATTTATGTATGTACATTTGCTTCTTTTGTCTATGTGCTCTGCATGATATCTGTTAATATTGTGGCAAATATCTTCCTCAATTAAACCTTGTTGAGACCTTGTTCGTTTGTGGTTGCAGCACATGGTTGCTTAATGTTTTTTTTTTGGGGTAAATATGGTTGCTTAATGTTGTTGCTCTTTAAGATGAAAATTATTTTTGACCTTGTTGTCAGGGGTAGGAATCTTTTACATTTAGATCACTCCTTCGCGTAGATGCCTTATTCTAAATTGCACAATGCTGAGCCATCTTAGACAACCTCATAGATATAGCGAAAGGAGAAGAGTAAGAAAAGAAAGTAGAAGAGAGAAAGTTGAGATGCATACAGAACGGGAACAGGAAAAGAGAGATCAAAAACATTCTGATTCCCTAGTACTTGTAGAGGTGTTGTCAATAACCTATGATTCATGTTACGTATTAGTGAATGCATCTTATGTTTTGTGCCTTTTACGAGACAAATGTGATACATGATGCGAAGTGCAATAAGCAATGCATGATGCAATTCCTCGCCTCATTCACGTCGTTTGTGTGAATATGGAATGCAAGCCAGTTGAAAAGGACATATTAATAATTTTCCTGTCATCTAAAACTGCCAGTCCATGTTTCTTCAAGATTTTTTATCACCTAGTGAAATGAATGTTCTGTACCCTAGTGAAATGAATGTTCTGTATAGACTGTATGTTATAATATGTTTCTTTTAGTATAGTACACTGCCCAGTAGTTGCTCTGTTTACAATAAATGTTCTGTATGTTTTTTTTGATCGGCAAAGATGAAATTTTATTAAAATGGGGAGGGGATCCAACAAAGAGTTGGAACACACAAACACCTGAAACGGGCAGTAGCCCAACCACCTAAGGGTCTACAAGGGATCACAAAATAGAAACATTAAAGCCCAACCCATCACCCAAATAAAACAATACAACCCAAACACCCAAATGTTCTGTATGTTATAATATGTTTCTTTTAGTATAGTACACTGCCCAGTAGCTTGCTCTGTTTAAAACCAAATTCTTTTTTTTTTTCCTTTTAAAATTACTAATTAAGTGAGATCACGATCAAGCTTCTGAAAATTACATTAGTGCATGGCTGCGTATTGACTTTGATACTTAGTATACTCCAAATAACTTGCGTTTTAATGTCTATTTTACTTCTATTAGGGTCTGAACATGACTTGGCTGTGAAGATAGAGGCCATTATATATTCTTGTGATGATGTATGCCTAAAAAGTGGTGAGGGACCTCAAGATAGGACTTGTCGACAGTTTGAAGACAAAGGCTCATCTGAATATAGGAGGAAGAAATTGTCTGAGGCTGTCCTCAGTTTGCGAAATTCATGCCAGGCATGTTTTGGCTTCATCTTTGTTTCATATCCCTTTTTTGAATATGGCAAACAAGATCATCTCGATGTTATACATATCTAAGGTAGTCATTCATCAATGGGATTAGTTATTAATGTGGTCAATGGAAATATTAGAAGTCTAATAAGTGTGTGCCTTTAGGGCTAAGATGCCCCGTCCTTTACATTTGCCAGTTTGCCGTTACATAACATCAATGAAGTCATTCTACCTTTTAAGTTCACTGTTGAAGCAATCGAACTTAGACTAAGTTGCATTCTTAATGTGTTACGGAGTAACTGGTTACATTAGACGGGAATGTAATACTTGACCTTTTACTCTAGCCTCTAGGAGTTGAAGACATTGATATGTGTTTGATGTTTTCATTAGGGTAACTACTTTTCTAACTTGTATGGATGATTGTTCGAGTATCATGTGTCCTGAATGTTGTTGGTGTCCTATTGTCAATTCATTCTAAATTGCCCACATGCGACCTTAAAACGTAGACAATCCAAACACAAATGCTCCATCAGGTCTGTTGCTGGGGATTTGTTTCTATGTGCTTGCTGCTCGTGGATTGTATTTAGGTGTTATATCTCCGTTTCAAGTATCTTTAATACTTTCATTGTCTATTATTCTGTTTGTCTTTTTTATGTCTTTTGCCTTTATCTTTTAGTGTGGATCTTGAAAAATATGCAATATGGATCTTATGTGATTGATCTTTAATACTTTCATTGTCTATTATTCTGTTTGTCTTTTTTTTTATGACTTTTGCCTATATCTTTTAGTGTAGATCTTGAAAAATATGTAATATGGATCTTATTTGATAGATCTTGATTAGTTCTATAATACAAAGTTTTCAAAATTATGAAAAACATTATAGATTGAAAGATATAAGAAATTCAAAAATGGCACGCAATTAAAAAATGACAATGAAAATGGGACAGAGGGAGTATTTCTTAGAGCAGTATTCTACGCATTACTCTTTGTTAACACATACAGCTTCCATGTGGTTCTTTTGGAAAGGGATGGCGGAAGGTTTTATTATTGCCAATATAAACCTCTTCAGCGATTATCATTGTTATTTTACCTGATCGTCTACATGCCTTGTCACCCATTCAGATATTTACTGCTACTTTACTACTTCTTGTCCTTAAGTTGCTTGATATTGTAGATATCTTTCATTCCCCCACCTGTTCCGTTCTTTTGTAATCCTACTCTCTTAATCTTTTGGAACTTCTTTGATATTTTTTAGCGTAAAAATTTTCTTTTAGAAAGCAATTTCTGTTTAAGTGTGCTTTCTCCAACTGCCGATACCTTTTTCATAGTTTACATGTTCTTTTATAGTTAGTTATATGTTTGAACATTTTGCATATTTGGTGGTGAAAATCGCTACAGGGTACCTTTTTTTTATTTGGTTCAGGTATATTGTGCAGATAGAAATTAATTTTAGCCACTTTTTCTTTTAGGTGGATTCCGTGCCAATATAATTGTAAAAGGGGTAGATTTCGAGTGCTCGGGAGGAAGTGACTTGCACTCGATTCCTCGTTTAGCAAGATAATCGGCTGCATCACAATTACTTGCAAAATTACGCAGCATGGCCGTCTAAAGCTAGTAGGGTTTCTGCAGAAGCTGGCAAGCTGCATGGGATTGGAGGCAGAAAAGCTGCAAAAGCACCAGAACCTTGACATAGTGTTCTTAGCCAGCTCCCATGTAAATTGAGAAGGGAATGTAAAAATGATTTGATAAACAATAGCTTTTTTTTTTTGAAAAGCAATAAACAATAGCTTGAAGTATATGTTTTAAGGACTGTTAATTCGTTGCCTAGTTTGGATTCTTTGTTTCTTCCTGGGCTTGTTTTTTTTTATTTCCTGATGATAACTCTTTCAAAGCCAGACCACTTTCGACCCAGCCTTTTACTGTAAATTCAGTATACTTGCAACTTGGGGACGTTGTAGTATTGGGGTGCATTACAGGAGTGTAGTGCATGGTCCGAGCTGCCCATCTTGACAATCATTGATCGAGATTTTATCTCGATTCTTGTAGATCTGAGCCATCCATTGCCGAGACAGACGGATCGGATTGTAAAAAATGCAAGATCTCTAAGCTTTCTGTTGGTCCCTTCCATCTTCAGACTCTACTCCACGACCGACTCTACTCCACGACCGAACCAAGTCCCCCGGTACCCTCTGTTTCTGCCGTGACCAATCCCAACTTTCAGACAGAGTACTCACTACAGGTAGTTACCACAGTTGTGTTAAATAACTTGATACTCCTATATATTGTTGTGTCCGTCTTTCTTAAAATTTAAGTTTTTGGGACTCCTAGTAACTTAACATGATTTCAGAGCTCTGGATGAGAGATGTCTTGGGTTCAAGTCTCTCTGGTTGCACTTATTTTTCGGTTGCATTCTGCTTCTCCATTTGTATTGAGTTTCACTCTAGTATTTATCCAAACGTAAACTTTTGGGACTATTGGCAAGTTAACAAGTTCGAGATACAAATCCAAGCAACTCCAATATGTGTAGAGTTTGTTTCTTCAATACTGTGACTAGGCGTTGATTGAGTTGTACTTCGTTGATCGGGTGATGGTTACATGGTTTTGATTGGTTAAAAGATAGTAGGCATGGTTGTGACAAGGTCACATAACCCTCTTCTCGCTTTACACTCCAGTTTTCAATTTTTTCTCTTGCAAATTTTTGCAGTTTAAAATATTTTTGAAAGATGCCTTTACACTTGCATTTTTGCTCATGAAACACACACGTGCATTATATGATTTGGGTTGTGGCATTTGGGAGCGGGGAAATAGAGGAATAGGACTGGTGGCATGGGTGGCGGAACAGTGTGCGATAAGCAAGTTTCAATGGAACACTTGAATGTGCCAAACCATCTAATTCTAGAGCAAAGCCCTACGTCACTCTTGATTAAATGATTTCTAACAGTATTTTATCTAATTTCTAAATTGTGTGTTACATATCTATATAAATTGTGTATTATTCGTAAAAGTGCATGTCACATTCCATTTTCATTCCAAAATGAGGACATGGGGTATAGAGACACTGTATGGCACTTTTCTCTAGTGCATCATGTAAAAGTTAACTTTGATCGGTAAGAGTGCTTCAACAAATCGCAACCATTGATTGTCGAGATGGAGGGTCCGGATCTAACCCACATGGAGCGCCCTACAGTATCTCGGTTCCAGGATATGGACACTTCATTCACTTGTCTCCAAGACTCCAATTTGATGAACTTTGACAGAATATGTCTATTTCAAATTTCATGAAAAATTCAGGTATTTAGTTGAAGTTTTGTAAAGATTGAGGGTTTCCGTGTCATTTGAGTCACACTTTATGGGTTTTTTTTTCCCAGCTGATCACCCCCAGCGCCACCCGAGTCCTCCAGTATCGTTCTCTAACGTCTCTCTCTCTCTCTCTCTCTCTCATAGAACCCCAATTCAAACCCTGTTCAATCGCTCCTTCTAGGGTTTTACAAATCTCCTGATTCTCAACGATTAGTATCTATCCGAAAGGTTGGCCTGGTAATGAGTAGGCGAAGAACAGCATGATCATCAAGTAAAAAATGGGGCACAGTTCGAAGAAGAAGAAGAAGCACGGCGGAGGGGGTCGATTAAAGGGCAGAGCTCCGTCGAAGGATCACGGTTCTCACGCACGCGATGACAATGAACATATCTCCGAGGAGATAACCGCATTGTGAGTTGTTCTTTCTCAGTTGGTGTTGTTTACTTTAGTTTTAAATGTTCTTTTTGAAACCTTATTATTAAGAGCTAGGATAATCTTTTATCAGATAATTAACCCCGACGGGTTCGCCTAGCGGTCAGACCTGCGCGAAAGATGGCCTGGACACCTGGTTATATAGAAAAAAAAATCTTTGATTAGATAATTTGAACTTTTCAGGGTTAGTGGATGGTGGGTTTATGATCTCCAGGAATAGTCGTAGTGCGCATAAGATGGCCTGGACATGAAGTTATATAGAAAAAATCTTGGATTATATAATACTTTGCAGGGCTAGTGGATGGTGGGTTTTAGATAGTTTGAACTTTATATTGATTGCGGTTCATAATTATGCTTCACATAGACCTAAATTGATTTTTGAAATGCAAGAGTTTTCTGTAAGGATACTCTCCAGTCCTTAAATGACTGGACCATAGTTATTAAATGTAGTAGGCACATTCTTGTGCCAAAAGTGTTGGGGTCTAGGCGCAAGGCTTAAAGTGAGGCGCGAGCCTTGTTGAAGCGAAGAGCATCTAGTCGAGCACAAATAACAAGTATAATGTGGGATGATCTTTGATTATATAATTTGAGCTGTGTCTTGGGCTTGTTGTTTGAATCTAGTTCATAGTTATGCTTCACATAGAGACAAATTAATTTTTGAAATGCAAAGAGTTTTCTGTAAGGATACCGTCCAGTCCTTTTTAACTGGATCATAGTTGTTAAATGTGGTAGGCACGCTGAGGCACCAAAGGTCTGTTGGGGTTTGGATGCAAGGCTTAATGTCAGGCACGAGTGTTGGTGAAGTGAAGGGCATCTAGTGGAGCAGTAATAAGAAATATAATATAGCTAAAAGAAAAGAGCAAGTATATAGATAGTCCAGGGCCACTTAGGCTTTTTGATAGAACACCTAATGCATGATAAGAAAAACGACAATTTTAGAAAAGAAAAAAATCCAAAAATAAAAACATAAAAGCAGGTGAGATTCAAAATTCAAAAAGAAAAAACTTAAGTTCAGAGACAGATTTTGATAAAAAGATAGAGAAGGAGTAGACTTGATCAGTTGATCGACTGACTGAAAACTTATATTCGATCAGAAATCAGTTATTGACTTCAATTGAGCTTGCCGATTTTTGGAGTGGAGTCTGTGGACTGCAATAAAAAAGTTTTCGCTTTTTTCCCCCCTTTTAGGTTTTTAATCGCCCTTTCTTGGTCTTTTATATAGCGACTTGAAAGATGTGCGCACCTCTTTAAGGTGCACAACCTGAGCTTCGTTCAGCCTCGGGTCTAGGCACACGCTTTTAACAACTAAAGACTCGATAGTCTTGTTGGGGTCTTATATGGGCCCTTTTGAGGGCTACTTCAGCGTTCAGAACAGTTTTGAACAGTTTTTTTAGATCGTCGAAACTCAGAATCATAATGTCAAAAATCATGTTGATGTGAAATCAATCAAAACATGATCAGAAGCATAATTTACGGTTGTCAAATAAAAAGAGAAAAGGTTACATAGGCTATTATTTATGTTTTAAATATAACTATTAAAATTAACAAATTTTAAACATTAAGACAGAATCATAAGAAGCAGCTACTGTTCTAAATGGGGGAAAAAATGATCTACCAGATATTTATAGTCAACAATTTCTTGAGAAGTACTAATTTCTCGAGTTTCACAGAACCGAAGAGCAAGTTAATGCTACCAATCATTCAATTTAGACTGGAAGTGAGAAAACAATAATGGAGGAGAAAAAAGAAAAGAAACCTGGAGGCTGGAACCAAAGGTGAAAACTGGGAGAAAAGGATCCAATAAGCTGAAGAAAACAAGAAGCAAATGATGAAGAGAAGGAGAGAAGGAAATATAGTTGCTAAAGCAGGATAAAAAACAGAAGTAAGAAGGCTAACTAGTTTGTTCTTGCTGGAGCAATCTCAAGAAAGAAAAGAGGATAATCGGAAAAAAGAAGAAGAGAGAGAATGGAAGACGATGGAAAAAAGTGGATAAGTACAATTCTAGAGATGCAAGAAAGAAGATGGTTGGGGCTGAGCTGTTATTCTTGCAAACTTTGGCTTTTGGAGTTTTGTTTTGTGCAATTGTTAAATTGAATTGCAATAAATGAACAAGAGCTATAATCTCATGGGATGCTCACGTCCATATGCTACCTAAATTCAATGACCGGATAACAACAGATTCAACACAAAGATTAAAAATTTCAATGAAGCACACAAGGAAGTCACCTTGTGCCTCCATTAAACCTCATGAAAGTGTGTGTCTCCATTCTTAGTATGTGGACACATAACTTGAAAAGTTAAAATGTTAGTATACGATGTATGGATACATCAGGTATATGGTAGCAAAAGGATATCTATGAATATTGTACCAATTAAGATTATGCTTGTTTTACGTAATTGATAGATGGTCCACCACAACTATAAGTCTATGAGCTACATGGCACAAGACACAAAATCAATGCAATATCAAACAACCAACATTCACAAAGTTATCATCGATTCCACTTTAAGTGTTGAATAACACTATTTGACCTTGAGATGGACATGCCACTTGGCATGTCCTATACATATTTATGGGTGTCCCAGCCTTACACTTCGTAGCTAAGCCTGGTGGTGCTTAGAACTGATTTTTCTGATGTTAGGTTCAGGATAAAGTAAACTAGTACTGAGTACAGAGGCGTTATAGTAGTTTTGATTTGGGGATTATCCTCCTGAACAAAAGAAACCCTAGGAAGGGTTAGAATTTTCACAACATTGTCCCCTCCCCCCTTCTTATTTTGATACGACAAGCCTTTTATGATATTTTCATGGTGATGTTTAGGTGCGCGATATTTCAAGATGAGTGCCAAGTTATTTCAAACTCACCTCCTCTGATCAACATCAAGCTCAGGTTTTAATGATGATTAATTTTCAATTGATACTTTACTTCCATTATCTCTTGTACTGAGTTTTCTGTACCTGAAATCTCTTTCCATGAATAAACAGGCCATACTCCAAGGATGCAGGCTATGAGGATTTAGAGGTTTCTGCCCTTCTTTCAGTGAGGTTAGCGGTTATGTCCTCAACTTTGTTTTCTCTCACATGATGTGAACTTTCAGCATGCCTCTTTGTGGTTTCTTATGCATTTCTTTCGCAGGTTTTTACCTGGCTATCCATACAAGTGCCCTAAACTTCAGATAACTCTGGATAAGGGTTTGTCAAAAGCTGATGCTGAGAACCTTCTATCTTTGCTACATGACCAGGTATATGTTACTAGAGTTCATTAATACTATTTGCCGATTATTTGTGTCATAATAGTTACTAGTTGGTTATCATGCTGCGGATGTTATTAGCACAAGTTTGTAATGGTGCATATGATAGTGATATTCATATTCCCCTATTTTGGAATTAAGAGGTTCCATTTGGTACTTCACACTCATCAATGCCTTGCCCTAAGTATGTGGTCTTAAATCTTGTTTTCATCTTTATGCCACCATTAATTGGTCTCAACATTGTGTTGATTCTTCTTTCACATTCTGCTGTATTAAGCTTGTAAATATTTTGTTCTGTACAGGACGAGCTGAGCAAGTAAGTAGAAATTGGTTAGGATTTACCTTATTTTCTGTTGTCAAAGTAACACTGTGGTTTAACTTTTTAGCTGATAGGTTCTGTTAAAAAGCAATTTTTGCGAGTGCAAGAATAATTTCGCAGAAGTGAAAGCTCTACACAAAGTGGGATCATGAAGAACTACTTCATGGCTTGCAAGTTTGATTGTGCTAACTCCTCTCTATTTACCTTGCCATGCTCGCGCATTACATCTATGGATAGTTTCTTGAGAGGAACACAATGGCAGTGACACCTCTTAATATGTTATTTTCCAATTTCCCTATTAATTTATCATTTTTCATATAACCGAACTTAAGCAGACCCCACTCTAGAGGCCAAATCACTTGGAAGCATAATTTTTGACATGAACCAAGTCAACTAGATGAGGCCAAAATCATGTGGAAGTACAGTTGGGGCATACCCATTTATATTGATCTTATCACTATTCAGTTGTTCAAGCCTTATCTTAGGTATTCCTACAAGAATTGATGATGGACTTTTGATTTGGAGGGGAAACATAAAGGGCATTTGCTAATAAATTAGTATAAAGAAGGGTGCTTATCATTCTCATACAACTTCAATGTAGAATTGGTTTTCCTTGTCAATCAATTAAAAGGATATGTTGTTGAGAAGTCAGCTTTTCATATATTTACAAGCAGAGTTAGTTTAGAAATAAAGACTACTACAAGGGAAAAGCACGCTCTTACAGGACAAGGTTTTTTTTTTTTTTTTGGTTTGCGCTTATCAAGTGCCCGAGAAATTTATGACCAATTAACAATCTAATTATCTGATGATTCCACTTAAACAATTGAGTGCTATTCTAAGCAACTTCAAGTAATCTGGGCGTGTGCTGTGAAACTAGAAATGAAGAACAAGCAATGGCAACGCAAGGATTTGAGAAGGAAGAACTCTATTTTGATGGTGAATACAAGAGTTCCTTACAAGCTTGATGTGAATCCCGTCACTGAGGTCACTCATGGTATTGAACATCTTGCTGAATCCACATGAACCACCTTCAACGCTTGATTGCCTCTCTTGATTGCTCTGAGCTCTCCAAAAACCTCGAGGTCTGGAAGTGCTGATGAAGAAACGAACCTAGCGTAGGATTCCACTGTAGGTTCAGCAAACGCCTTCATAATCATCTTCAAAGAACTTGCCCTGTGTTGAGAAGATGAACTAGAATCCTTGTGAGATGTTCTTTAAGCTTGTAGATTAGATTGATGATTTCTCACAAGTAAAGATGTGCCAACCCTCTAGCATTTTTTTCACTTTCAAAGAAGAAAGGACGGCACCCAAGATTAGTTCTGAAATCAGATCTGCTTGTTTGTAAGAACAGAGTGAGTCACACTCCCTAAGAGCACTGAGCGCCATTTCATTCTTGTTTCGTGTTGAACTTGGGCTGCCCTTGTGCATAAAGAAAATGGCGCCCTTAACACGCTTGGTGCCCTGTGGGTGCTGTCTCAGAGTGTGAAATTCATCTTTTGGTGCTGGTAAAACTCAACTCTTGCTGTTAAGCCCGAGCTTTTGACATGTGATATCCTTGGAATGATGCTCTGAACAAACTCAAGTCCGATGTTGAGAATCATGAGAGTGATTCGCACTCTGAAGACTCCCTAGTCTCTCATTACGTCGGATCAGAAGAAAAAGTTATGTCAAATGACAAGGCAGTTTGCATTTGAAGTGGTTTCTCAAATACAATTGCCAACACAAGGAGACACATAATTGCCATCCTAACGAGTAGGCTCTAGCAGCCAACAATCTTCATGTTTGGCTATTTTGTGACAACATATCTGAAAATTCAAAATTCTAAACCTAACCACATTACAACAACTGAAAAGTTAAAGGACAATGGGTGGCAGGGTGCCGAACTAGCTGCAAAATGAGCAAACTTCCAATAATAACAGGAGAGAGAATATTTATGTCAAATTAGAACAAAGACTACCTTGCAAGATCTCAAAGCATAAAGGATAGCTTAAGAATTTATCTATCAAGTAATAAACCTGCTGAGCCAAAAACAAAGTAAACAATAAAGCTCCACGTAGCTACTCAAGGTACTCCTCCTGAGACCACTCCCCCTCAAAGTCAATGGAGGAATTACACACTTTTGAGTAAAATTGTGAGAACTGAGGCTATCGGCATGGTTAGATCTCAATCAGACACACAAATTGAAAGGAATAAATCAGAACTTTGAGCTTTGATACCAAATGATGCAATCAAATCTAGAAATAGTTTATAGAGGTGTGAAAGAGAAATTGATAGCCTCCTAGTGCTTGGTCTCTTGTCCTTTTTTTTTTCCTCTTCCTTCCTCTCGTAACTGACCCTATCTTTTCCTTTTAAACGTTATCTCTCTATTCCCAACTTTCGTCGGCCTTAAAATTTGAAGCTGACTACTAGGGTCGCTAAACTCTTCCAGGCTGTAGAACAGCTCACAGAAAAAGTATGCAACTACATTAGTATAGGCTACCAACTGTTACACTCAGAGCTCATAAATTGAGTGCATCATGTCCTACTATGGGGGTGTCATTAGATCCTTATCGTCTTTTATCAATGTTCTTGTCCAAATGTGGAGTTTTCACGCGCATTGTTGCATGGAACGCTTCTATGGTATGTTGATTATAGGCCAATATTTGGTTTGCTGCTTATATGCATGCATACTTTCAAGTTCTACACTACTCATTTTTCATTTTTTTTTTATCTTATTCATTTATTAAGGTAACTACTTAACTCTAAGTTAACTAATAACTGTTTCAGGCTAATTCTAATGCTCGGGAAGGGCGCGTCATGATTTATAATTTGGTTGAAGCAGCTCAAGAGTTCTTGTCTGAAATTGTTCCAGTAGGGCAGCCATATAGATCTGTAAGCTCTGGAATCCGTTAGACTGTTGTTTCAGTTATCCGTTGATTGTAGATATGCAAGCCAAAGTTACATTTCTATATCCTGTTTCATTCAGCTCAGAAATGGAAACATTTGGAACCATGACGGGAACAAAGAAACAGGACATTAGGAATCACAAATTGGAGTCTATCCGCTTCTACTTCTATGAGTAGTAATTGTAACCGATAACTGAAAGTATGTGCCGACTGTAGAATCGGCTATAATAGAGAAAGTTGTGATAGTTTCAATACTAAATTGTAGTTTGTTCCCAATAATAGTTTGCAAATTGATTTCGAAAACTTCATTGATCATTATAAGCAATTGAGCTTCTTAATTATCTTTTATGTTTTATATAAGATACACATTGACATAATGTCTATCCTGCACGCGTATGATATATTCGAAATCATTTGCTTCATTCGATGAACAAGTCCTCAAGTAAGGACATAATTTTTTTGGACATGAACTAGATAGAGTATAAATTGTTGTGGTTGTTACAATGAGAATAAAAAATCCTCAGGATGTTTTTGGGCTTTTTGGCCTGCATGGGGTCTTTATTTCAAAACTTTGCATTTGTTAAAACAAAACTTAAGCTAAACTAGAGGTTGGATAATAATATTATGAAGTATTAGTGGAAGACAAAAGTGAATTGCAAAGGCATAAGTTTTGATTTGGCTTGGGAAACAAACTGAGAAATAGGGATATGAGTCATTTTTATAGGATATCACCCTCTTTCTTGTTCAGGTGGGATGTGCACTGTGGTTTGATCCAAGCCTTAACATTTCGACTCTTCAAGAGGGGTCTGAACTTTGAACCAGGCGGCTATCCATGAATTTATTATTTACGTAAGCCAGAGATGTGAGAGACAACAAAAACAAAATAAGAGGGAGGGAGAATTAGAAGAAGTGGAGAAGTTCCACAGTAGCACGATCCAAGGCAGGAGACACATTGTTAGAGACTGGGTGTTTTGGGCAAGTGAAAAATAAGAGGATTAAGATGACATCTTACATGGTTTTGAGTTCCACCCACCAATTCTTGGGCTTTGAACTCATTTTGAAGTCCTCTAGCTAGTCATTTCCTCCTATGTTCACCTCTCTCTTTAAATAGATGGGTCGTGTGTGTAAAATCTTACTCCAAAGCTTGTCTTTTTCTCGTTAAAATCTGTGTCTATTCATTTGTCAGAAATTGTGTTTTTTCACGTAGAGTTTGAAACATGTTGAGCCACATTTTTTGAGTTTCAGTGCAAATTCTGGAAGAAATTGAGGAAGCTCTAATTTTTAGTGGATTAATATAATATAGTGATCAACTGTTTGTTCTTTCTTTCTGGAAGGTGCCGTGCCAGGAAACAGAGAGGAGCCATCAGTTGTCTCTGAATGCTGCAGATTCACGTAACAAGATTCCTTGTTCTAGGGGACCTTTTGTTTTTGTTTTGGTAGATCTTTTCAGTGGGTCTGGCGAGTCATGGCGTTGGGGTCTTGAATTGGAAGAGAGTCATGGAATAAATCCTTCAGTGCAATCCCGAACACTAGAGAATAAAATTGACCCCAAAGTGAAGCCAACTGTGGTTCAGGAAGTGAAGCAAGTTCCTATAGTACTTCCAGTCACAAAATTAGATACTCTTGAAGAAGAGTGTGAAGACAATAGCAAGAACTCATCTGCTAGCGATACAAGTAGATCGCTCTCAGGGGAATCAGTGGGAACAGGTACCACTAATGAGGCCAAGGTAATGTGAAATTTCTTTTGTTTCGCCTTAACTTTTAACAATCATTCTACAACCACAAACACTTACACAAATATTTACACAAACCCACTCACATTCACATTGGGGCCCACACACACTACACCTACAGTGTGTGTGGGCCCCACCAAAAGATGTGAGTGTGTGTGTACGTGTTTGTGGTTGAATAATAATTGAACTTTTAAATGCTTGTGGACTTATATATAGAGTGTTAAATCCTTTAATACTTGCATTGATGTCTATGAAGTTATCATTGCATTACGATGGATATAGTAGTTTTATGTCTAACTTCTTTTTGGCAGCACGTGATATATGGTTATTTGTTTCCCTTTCTACATATATTTGTTTTACAGAACAATCATCGTTTTCTAGTTATTGGTACTTCTACATTGTAAAATTGTACTTGGTTTATTTAAATATCTATTTCTGACCTTTACTTAATTTATATATCTTGAATTGAGTTTCCATGCTCTATTGTAGATTACGCTTTATATCCAATAGCTGCTTTACATGTTGATGCCGTATGAATGGGTTGGATACTAGAACAGTAAGGTTCAGTGGTTATGTAGTAAGAAGGCATTTGAGTAAGGTGTGGATCTGTAGTTTTAATTTAAAGGACAATGAATAAAATGGATCACCCAAATCTAAATTTTAAGAATAGACACCTCAGATAGCTTATTTGGTGGGGGGAAAATCAACATAGCAAGTCTTAAATCATGGTCACAGAAACTATAGCATTTACAATATTGCTGATATGAGGTCTAATGGACAGGGATCTGTGAACCCTCTCTCTCTCTCTCGTACACATCTCCTAGAAGAACTACAAATCAGCATCTTGGTATTGTAAAAACTCATTTCAAGCAAAATTCTATCTTGTTTTTCAAGAAGTTGTGAAGAGGAAATACTTCTTTTTAGTACTTAGTTTTTCTCCTTAACTGTTAAGGGAGGGTTTCCCCATGCTTGCATATTGCACATTACTTCACCCAGAGGCAATGTGTGACTTCACTTCGCACCTTCCCTGCCATGCTGTGTACTCACTGAATAGGTCTTGCTATGGGCACACCGGGGACACACACCCTACCCTTCCTTGGGTGCTCGATACCATGTTGCATGTTCTTATGTAGAACTCAACTCTAGAAACTAGCTATTGAGGCAATGGTGCCTCTTGTTTTTATACTTCACCTTACTCTTGTATCCAGGCAGCTATGTGGGACTGTGTCATAGTTACTATATATGTCTTGGTAAATACAAATGAAAAGGAATGGTTTCTTTTTGTACTTATTTATTCGTTGCCTAAATGCATTTAATGAATCAAACTAAGTTACTTAAGATAGCCAGCTAAGCATGTTGATACAACATTCTTATCATAGTCTTGCAACAAGTAAATGCCATAGTACTTCTTTCTGGTGTTTCTGACAAAGATTAAGGATGGGTTTCAAATGAATGGTCAGAGATTTTTAGAGGTGCATTGGGTAATTTATGGACTCCCATGGAATTTACCGTCCAAACTTTGTCTCTGTGGGAAATGGGGAGACTGCGTTTTGGGAAGACATTTGGCTTGGGGAGGTGATTTTACAGGGATACAATTTTAGTGCAATTTACTTAAAGCAATAAAGAGATATTGTGTAAGTAGTTGATCATTGTTAGAGCCTGTCCCACATTGGTTAAATATAACCTCCAAACCTAGTATATGAGCTTGGCGGCCTCTCCACTCATTGTCAATTGGTATTTAGTTCGAGCTAGGTTTTCAGAGGCTTTTGGACAAGACTCTATGTCGTTGATGGTTGGTTCCCCCTTTGTTTGTCGTTGATAATTGATTGTTGGCATATGTGTTGAATCGTTTGTTTACCTCACCACGTGCGAGCCAGGTGTCGCACGTGCGGGGGAGTGTTAGAGCTTGTTCCACGTTGGTTAAATATAACCTCCAAACCTATTATATGAGCTTGAGCGGCCTCTTTACTCATTGCCAATTGGTATTGAGTTGGATGCTTTAACAATCACAATAGTTTGAAGGCTGCTTAGTGGAGCAATCACTAAAAAGCTCAGGTGATTTAGTTGTAGTCCTGTTGCA
This sequence comes from Rhododendron griersonianum, assembly GCA_018127125.1. Classification (NCBI taxonomy): domain Eukaryota; kingdom Viridiplantae; phylum Streptophyta; class Magnoliopsida; order Ericales; family Ericaceae; genus Rhododendron; species Rhododendron griersonianum. Next base: position 13,693,956 of record CM030789.1, read on the forward strand.
TTTCTAGTGGGTTAGTTTCTAGTTCTTTGAATTACTGGAAATTATTGTTCTATCTATCATCTATTGATCTTATATATGTTATGGCAGGATCTGATAGTAGATCATCCTGAAGATGGTGATGATTTTTATTTTGATAGTGACCCTTTGGTATCAGTATCTTCTGCTTCTGGTATTCCTGACCAATTATCTCAGACCACGGAAAGAGATTTGATTCTAGTTAGTTTTCAGACTTTTCTCACTTTGACTTCTTTATCTCGTCTTTTATTCGTGATATGATGTTCTCAAGCTCTGTTGTTCTTCCTTTAGGCTCACCTCCTTCGTCTTGCTTGTGCTTCTAAAGAACAACTTGCTGATGCTTTGCCAGAAATAACCTCTGAGCTGTATAAACTAGGAGTATGTAATGTCTTTCTCTTTTACATTACAAAGCTCCTTCCCATTGTTTTCCCCTTCTAGCATGCTAAATTTACTTAACTGCGCAATGTTTATTTTGTTCAGGTTATTTCAGAACGAGTGCAAGATTTAGCTACCAAACCGTCTTCATTCTTTGACCAAACTTTTGATGATGTTTTTAGGCAAAGAACGGTCTGTCATTTTTTGTTTTTCTATTCTCCCAGTGTGTATTTATCACATATGCCATCATCTTTATTTGACCATGCTACTACCCCCACCTACAATTCCATCAAATAGGTTACATCCAAAATCTCTCAATTCTGGAAAACTGCTGCTGATTTTGGAGGCCAGAATTCTTCACGTACTGCAAGTTCCAGATATCTCAATGACTTCGAGGAGCAAAAACCCCTTGGTAAGCAGATTTAATCTTTGTAACTGCAATTGCTTAGCTTGATCAAGACTATCCTTGTTATTAGTTTGTAATGGAGTAGGTTTGCCTTTAATATTGTTCCAGTACGTTTGGAATCCCCTTGAGTACTTGTAATATTGAATGTGTCACTTATGCCTTACTGAGATGCACTCTTCATGAATTTATACTGATGACTCAAGTCTGCACTCACTTGCTCCCTCTCTCATGCTGGAATATGTAACCACCTAAGCTGGGTTGACCTCTCCAGCAAGGCAACAAATGATGGTATACCGTGTACTCATAATAATAGTCTTTAAAAAAGAGGAGATGATACAATTCTGTTACAATAAAATCATTGTTAGGATCTTCAAAGGAGGTTATGGTATTTGGGGCAAAATGGGTGTTTATAATGTTCTAACTTGTAACTGTACTGTGGTAGTTGTGTCTAATCAGCCTGTGGGCAGGCTGCAGGCCTCATTGGTGCCACGCCCTAAGCAACACTAATGTATGGGCTATGTTACAGGGACTCAGTTAGGGGTGTCGGCCTCTAGTATGTTTTTCAAGTGGTTCATCTGATTTTCATGTCAAAGGACATGGGAACACTGCAGAAAGAAATTGTGTTTACGAGCTGTCAAAAACTATGATATGAATAAGTATGAGTTGTATGCATCGATTTTGGAGCATACTTGAATACTAGATATGTTTCCTTGGTGAATGTTGGACACTTCTCCCATATTCTCATCCAGTTTCGAATGTTCAACAAAGATTCTTCATACATTCCGAAGAGTCCATGTGACATGGCATATGGATCTCCAAGTGCCTCAGTAGCACCTCGCCATGTCCACAACATGGATATCAAGGTCATTTGCATATGTCATGCGGGGCAGATATCTCCAATATTGGTAGGCCTAGCTAGCCTATTGCACTCGTTGCTAGGGAAGCTTATCTTCCTTGGTTATGATGTTGAGTGCCCTTGGGCTCCTCCAATACATGATTGTATGACAATTCAGTTGGGCCAATGATACTCGGCTTGACAATCTCCTCCTTTGCTGACTAGAGACATGCTATTTAACGGTTGGATATTCACGATCAGGGCATGTGTAGTCCCCTCTTGAGTTATTCTCTTTCTCTCTCTCTCTCTCTCTCCCCCCACCTCCGCTGGTACCATGCTATCTGAGCGACTAACTTAACACCCAGCAAGCCTATGCTTTGCTCACTCACCGATGACTTTTGCACCTCATTGTCTATCCTTTCTTCCTCAAGTCTCAATCACCTCCAATTTATTTTGTCAAATCCTGGTTTAATCGTCTCCACCTAAAACTTTTTGTTTCATGACCCTATTCTGAGTAAAACCAGGGTTCTGATTGTAATGTTCCCGCGTAAAAAGCTGACATGGACCAACTTCTTGCACCGGCGAGGGATGCTTGTTTTCTGTTGAGAATCATTATGGTGGGTCTTGTTTGGTTTATTTGAGGCAAACTGACCAACCTAACGTGTTTGTTCCTTTCCCACTTGGTTTGATGTGGAGTCGTTTCTTTACTTCCACCCTCCACCGAACCTGACTTATTCTGGACGTTTACAAGATGCAAACATTTGTTTTGCTTGTTTTGTTTTTTTCCCTTGTTGAATTAGGATAGCTTGGGGTTAATTGTTTATTTGGCCTTGTTGTCTATTGAACCTGAACTCTTGGTGGAAGGTCACGGTGGATTTGGTCATGTTGTATTGTGCAAGAATAAGCTAGACGGAAGGCAGTATGCTGTCAAGAAGATTCGCTTGAAGGACACAGGCCCTCCTGTTAATGACCGTATCCTGCGGTGAGTATATTTTATCACATAAAATACAATAGAACTGTTACCTTGGAAAAGTTTATAGGTTTGGCTTTTCAATTCTTATTTTTATAGCTGTGGTGAGTTGTTTATTGCAGTTTAGTTTAGTTCAAGTTGGAAGACTTAATTGATAATTACAGCTTGGCAGGAATAGCATTCAGCATTTGCTGTTCAGTGCATAATATTTGGGTTTAGTTTGATTAAACTGTGTCGCTGGCTTCCAAACAGCGATGTTTTCCCTGCAAAATTTAGTTTGTATCACGTGAATGTAACCATAATTTCCATTCCTAAACTACTAGGTAATTAGCAGTGAAGTGGTCCATCAGGTTCTTATGTTTTTTTGGGGGGAACGAAGCGGACTTTTTGCGTTGTTTTTCTCTGTTGTTTGGTTGGCTTACGAGGAGGAAAAAACAACAGGGAGAAGGGAACTTTAATGATTTTTCCTTCCTTCCTACATTATAGCTGTCAATGTGAGAGGATCCGCAGGGCAAGATTAATTTCATATCGGGCATAACAAAGTTCGGGCACCCAGAAGAGGCTAAGGATGGAAGCGCCTGTATTAGTTGGAACCTAAATTCTATCATGACTAGACTGTCGTTCTAAAATGGTTCTTGTTCTGAATCCTCAGAAGCGGGGTTCCCGAACAGAATCATCACCCCGGAGGAGATTCCCAAAATTTAGGATTCATTGCTTCATTTTATGCTCTACATACCTGTTGTTGTTCTTCTTTTTACTCTTATTAGTATTTCTTGTTACTACTTTTAATCAATACCATTTTATTATGCCCTACTTTTGTTTTTTTGTTTTTATTCTTATTAATATTCACTGTGATGATCCTCAGAGAGGTAGCCACGCTTGCACGGTTACAGCACCAGCATGTCGTGCGTTATTATCAGGTATGAGCTTATGAAAAGTATGTCTTTCCTCTGCATATATTATTTTTCCTATTAACTATTTTTTCTTTATCAGATTTTTTCTGTTAATTCAAAAGCTTTGCTTTTGCTTAATAGCGTTGTAGCTTGTCTGTGACCTTACAGAATTTTCTTTGTAAATTTAAAGAGCTATAAGTGCACATAATTTGTCGGGATAAACCAATTTCAATATTTGTCAAATACTTTCAGGCATGGTATGGAAGGGGATTTGCTGGTAGCCATGCTGATGCCACATTGGGCTCAATGACTGCAGTGAGCTCCAGTATTAGCGACACAGTTGCAAGTTCGGCAGATAATGAGAATAAGCTTGAATCGACCTATCTTTACATTCAAATGGAATTTTGCCCAAGGTAAGACATATTCGTTACTTTAGTTTCCTCCTTTTCTTAAATTATTATATAATCCCATTTTTCTCTAAGGGGATTTTGTGATTTCTCATCCCTAATCCTTCAATTTTTGGGTTTCATTGATTTTGGCTGTGGTTTTATCCTTGGAACTTCTTTCCTCCTACTCAGTTTTGACTGAATTTGGGAGTATCTTTAAAGGCATTTTGCATTCCTCTGTTATGATTTCAGACTCCTTTTGTTGCTTGGAATCTGCTCCATGTGGTACACTTATGGAATTCTTCTATTCTTGGTGGGGATAAAGTATAATCTATAATGTGAATCCCATAGTACAATATGCTAAATTGTTTCATGAGTTTGCTAGAATGTGTTTTAGCTACTATTTGAGTTTCTTCTCCCCTCCAGCCTGCCTGCTTTTATTCCTACCTCCCCCCCCACCTCCCTTGTTGGTTCCAACTTAAATATTTTATTTTATTTTAGTTCCAACAGAAAATGAATGAGATATGATATCATGATCACTAATCTCACTTGAAAATCCTGTTAGATAGCTTGATATATGTTATTGGGCCCATTTCCTGACACCTTAAGCTTTTGGGACGATTGGTAACTTAACATGGTGTCAGATTCCTGCTTGGGAGAGGTCTTGACTCTTGAGTTCAAGTTTCTCCCCGTTTGCATTTGTTCCCCGTTCGCATTTTGCTTCTCTGCTTCGCATCTGTTTCGCTCTATCTCTGAAACTTTGCATCTCCACATGCAAGACGGGGTTGCCCGTGAGGGAGGGTGTTAGATAGCTTGATATATATTGTTGGGCCATTTTCTGACAGCTTAAGCTTTTGGGACAATTGGTAACTTAACAAATCCATGTCGAAGAGGTGTAATGGACAACACAAAAAAGTTGCAGCACTTTGTTATAACGGTGGCATGAGCTTTAATAACTATCGAGGCTCTTTGATTATTTCAGATACGCTCGCCTTTGCTGTAACAGTTAATTGTTGTGATGCAAAAAGAGGCGTGTATTCTAATTATGCTAATGTAATCTATTTATGCCACTTTTTTTCCTTGAATTCATTTATTAATCTTTTGTGACTAACACGTTGGAGATCGGTGCACAAGTTCACCATTGGTCCATTGAGATTACGGAAGGGAGTTTGAAGTTTTGGTATTCTTGCTATGACTGATCATTGATTTTCCCAGAGGACTTCTCAGCCCATTTACCTTTCTTGAAGGTGCTAGTTAACAAAGCTGGTAACGTCTCTCTTGATAGTCATGCTAAAAATCTGGTGGTGTTGTGTCCATCTGAGATGGAGAGAGTTATAGAAAGAGCGAGGGCTACCCTGCCACATAGCTGATCACCCCTTGAACATGACATAACAGAATACTTTACTTTTCGCTGCCTTTCATGGAGGTTTATTTAGATGGAGTAATTTTTCATAGTTTTGATGGGCTTGTGAGTCAAAATTCTTATTGAGTTTTAGTGTCCTGTTGGTACAAGCTGTAGGATTCTGGGAGTTTTGAATAAATGTCATCTTCAACACTTGACCTTATACAGGTCACATCATTGTTTCATTACTTTTTTCTCCAATTAAGGCGATTCAACGTTCCTGCTTTTGAATTTGTTGAATTACACCTACAGTGTTTTTGTTGGTAAGTAAGAAAAATTTGTCACAAGTGGGGAGGATCGATTGGGTTAGAAGGGGTTGAATTTTTCTCCAATTAATGATGATAAATATAGTTGGTTGGAAAGGCCTTTAGATGACATGGAAATTGAAGAGATGGTCTTTGATTGTGAAAAAGGATAAGTTTCTGGGGGCTGTCTGTTTTACTTTAGCTGTTTTTCAAGATTGTCAATTTGATGAAGGTTTTAGCTTGCTGAAAGTGGATTAATCAGTTCTTGTACAAGTGGTACTTTCATATGTCTAATTCCTGAGGAGTATTCTTTGAAAATTTTAGAATTTTCAGTGTATTAGTGTAGTTACTTCTCTGTACATAACCTTGGCTATGGTCTTGTCTAGGAGATGAAGAGCGCTGGTGGGGGTGCTATTTATACTTGTCTGGGAGCTAGTGTTGATGGTTGATATAGTTAGATGCAGCACCCTAAGGCATATAATTTACTTGTTTGGTTACCTTGGTTATTTTCACTTGTTTGCAGGACACTGAGGCAGATGTTTGAATCGTACAATCACTTTGACAAGGAATTGGCGTGGCATTTGTTTCGCCAAATTGTAGAGGGCCTGGCACACATACACGCACAGGGAATCATACATCGTGACTTGACTCCAAATAACATCTTCTTTGATGCTCGGAATGATATTAAAATTGGCGATTTTGGTCTGGGTAAGATATGTGCTTGTATCAAGGGTTTTGTCCCTGTGTTTTTTGAACTGTGTAACTAACTTATCAATAATGGGATGAGTTCACAACAAATAAAAGATATATTGGCTCTGTTTGTTTGACCGGAAGTTTCGCCAAAATCATTGTCCCCATTTTCAGGTGTATGGTTGCAAAAACCTTCGTAAAACATTTTCCTCATTAAATTGTTTTACCTTAGAAGGCGTAAAATGACTTACCCAAGGAAATACCGTAAGTCGTTTTCCAAGGTGAGATGCGTCTCTCTCCTCTGACAACTCAATGAACACCTCCCTCAACATCTCGGTTGGCATGACAAATTCAAATCCCAAGGTTGTACAACTGACTGTCCAATTCGTATTGTTATACAGAGATCTATGGCAGTACCTTTTCGCTCACATTGATCTCTTCTTTTTTCCCCTTGTTCTTTCTATAGTAGCGTACCATGTTTTGGTTGCTTTCTTGACATGCAAAACCAATCTACTATCATGTCCTACAACTGTTTGACAAAATGCCTTAGTGGAGGATTTCTAATTCTCCAAAAATGTTCAAAATAATAGCTAGCGTGATTTTTCTGATCAAATAGTGTGAAGTGTTGGACCTTTAAGGACATAAGCAGTGGGCTTCTTTGTGAATAGCAGTGTTGCTGGCTTGGTCGGGTATTCCTATCCTAATTTCTCGTGGAAGTCTTATTGTCACAAACTAATTTTGAAGTCAGCCAAACCACGGAAAATAAAAAATTTCGTAAAGATTTTACAGTAAAATGTTTTACATGAAAAATATTTTTCATGTAAAATATTTTACACCAAAACAAACAAAGCCATAGTGAAATGGAATGTGCAAAAGTGAATTTATGGATGTCCACATATTCGTGTAAAAGAGATTGATTAAGGTCAATCAATGCTGATCTGGAAACAATTAGTTATTTAATTAGTTGATGCCTCAAGTGGCAAAACTGTTCAGTCTCAATAGTACACATCCATATTGATCATTTTCAAGGTGTAGATTCTAGGAAATACATGAGATTCTACTATTTTTGCATTTTCATGCATGTTAGATGAGTTGAGGCTGAATAAAATTTCAACTAAGAACATATATGACATCCTTGTATCGATTATTCTTTAATGTTTTCTTTTATTTCAGCTAAGTTTTTGAAGCTAGAACAGATGGACCAGGATCCAGATCCTGCAGAAACAGCTGGAGTTTCTGTGGATCGTACAGGCCAAGTTGGTACCTATTTCTATACTGCGCCTGAAATTGAGCAAGGGTGGCCGAAGATTGATGAAAAGGTGAATTATTAGCTTATTTGAGTAGATTCTTTCAGTATCCTTTTTTTCTCCAGACATTTTTTTTTGTTTTCATTTATGCCATTCTACACCATTTTCAATCATTTTGGTTCACAGGCTGACATGTACAGCTTAGGGATTGTGTTTTTTGAGCTTTGGCACCCATTTGGAACTGCTATGGAAAGGCATATTGTTCTTTCCGATCTTAAACAGAAGGGAGAACTTCCTGCTGCTTGGGTTACTGAATTTCCAGACCAGGCTTCCTTGTTACGGCGGTTGATGTCCACAAGTCCTTCAGATCGTCCGTCAGCTACAGAACTACTCAAACATGCTTTTCCTCCACGAATGGAATCTGAGTTGCTTGACAGTAAGTCATGAAGATATTGGCTAGTATTTTGTACTATGTGGAATGGGAAGAAATATTCCCCTAATGTGAGACAGTTGGTATTTGCCAGTATTGCTTCGGGTCATTGTCCTGTGATTTTGACGAGCTTCCCATTTTGATGGAGTCTCTCTGGCTTTAGATTGGAGAATATTTTGTTCGAGTATCAATCATTTAATAAATGCTTTGAGAAGGATAATTCTAAGATTTGGAATAGCGAATTGTTGGGTTTAAAGGAGCTAAAGTTGGTTCAATTTTGAGAAGAATGTGAGTTTTGGATAGCTTGGAAGTAAGGTGAGGTCTTGCTGAGTCTCTTAGAATGTAAAGAGTGGATTGGAAGTGATGGTTTGATAGAGATACAAATGGGAAAAGGAAAGGAAGTTATATTAACCAAACAACAAAAAGAATGTTGGTTAAATGAATATGGTACTTCTATTTTTCTCTCTACCTTGTTCAAAAATAGATTTGGCTCAAATATAATAGGATTTCCATTGCTTTGTTCTTTCTCATACATTGGGCGAAGTTTAAAGTTTCCTAATATGTAGAAAATATTTCAGAGCTTTGAAATTCTAAATTAAAATCTTAATGGTGCTTGAAAACTAGAAAATATATTACAGAACCACAACGAATGATTGACATTTTGAGAGTAATTTTTTCCGATGGTAGATTAGTATACTATTCCGATATCTTTTGTTGCACTTACTTTTATCTTCACTCTAAAGTGTACTGGAATACAATAAATACGAATTCATAGTTTCTGAATTTGTTATTGTTATTGCTTGTGCTTCATTTACTGTCTTGCTTTTGTAAGTTGCTTGTGTTTTGCATATAGATATAGTTCTTGTTCTTCTTATTTTTTGGATGTTAGTTACTTTTAATTTGCAAAAGGAAATGATGTGCGGTTCCTTTGATATGATACTGGTTGGGTATTTTTCTCGTCCATTTATTTGTATTCGTATATGTGCTATTATTTTCAGTTGAAAGTACCATTTTTAAGTTCATATTTGTTGCATTTGCTATAGAGGCTTAACACAGACCTTACTTCCTTTACTTCTCGTGGATCACGCTTTTTGGCATGCTTTGTTTTTCTTCAGAAAAATGGAGTCAATTATGTGTATCCATTGCTTAGCTTGAGTGAGATTCTTTTTGCTGTCCAGATATTCTACGGACAATGCATGCATCAGAAGATACCAGTGTCTATGATAAAGTTGTGGCTGCTGTATTCAGTGAGGACTTTTTAGGCGCTAATGACCACAATGAGCATGGTGGAAGACTAGGCTCAACTGGAAGCATTGCTTCATCCATCCAGTACACCGACTCTGATACTGAGGTGAGGGACCAGGTTGTGGAGGTCGCTAAGGAAGTGTTCAGACAACATTGTGCGAAACATGTGGAGATAATACCCGTGAGGCTGCTGGGAGATTGCCCAGCAATCAATAGGTTTTTCTCTATTAAGCTTTTATGGTTGTCCTTATCCATGTTCTACATATCATTTTCTCGACTCATGGTTAAGCTGGCTTCTTAGTTCAGTTTATGATGTGAAGGAATGCTGTAAAACTTTTGACCCGTGGGGGAGACATGGTTGAGCTTTGCCATGAGCTACGGTTGCCCTTTGTGAATTGGGTTATTGCAAACCAGGTATGATGCATGGAATCTTATACTTCACCTTCATAAGAGGTTGATCAATACTTGGTTTGATTGAAAATATTTGTCCCTGTTTTGGTTTGCTGAGTGCCAATGAATTTGTCAAAATCCTTTTGAATATGTATCCAGTAACTCTAGGTACTTTCCAGCTTCTTTACTCTTTATTTTAGTGTGACCTATTTCCATGTCATTCTCATGCTTGAAAATTTTGATCGTATGCCTATCTCAAGTATTTTTGCACTCTTGCCTATATTATTCAAATTTCCTCTTTTACCATTCTTTTCCTGATTGATTGTCTTTTTAGTGGAGTGGATCTGTTCTCTTCATTTCAAAGGCAACCCTATCCTTCCTTTGCAACTTTGACACAACTGTTTCAGTGGTTCTTCTTTTCTCCCCTTCAGACTTTTTGGACTTGGCCAACCCCTTTCTTTCGACCTCCAGTAGTCTAGGCGATCTTAAGTGGTTTTTGTTTTTTTCTTTTGATCAGCAATCTTAAGTGGTTTTGACAAGGCTATAGGTTGTGCAAATATGGGTGGCGTGAGGTGGCTGCGGTTATCAAGGGTTATTCGAGGATTGGATTGCATGGCGATGGATCATTGTGGTCTTTTTCCAGGGCCTCTGAGGTTCCTAGGCGGCCAAAAAAGGGTTCTCAAGATTCTGAAAAATGGAGCTGGCCTTTGTGGCGTGGAGGTTATGGCAAGTTCAAAATACAGTCCAGTGACTATATGAGTAGTTGCTTGAATGGGCAAATTGGTGAGTGGAGGTTGCTAAGGCTGCAGGGATTAGGATGTAGGTTGATGGACTATAGAAATTGGGATAGGTGGTGAAGCTTTTGAACAATTTCTACCTCTCCATCCTTCGTTTGAAGGAGAGAGTTCAACCGATGCTAGGCCAAGATTGGCTTGTGGATGGTAGGCCTTGGATGCTATACTAGTCAGGTGGTCTCTAGGAGGAATGTGTCCCTGATTCAGTAACCAACCAAGCTATATCTATGTCAGAATTGTAGGCCTACCCGTACGTGTTAATAAGTTCGAATGTTTATCTGCGAACTACAATATTATGCGTTTTGAATGCTTTCGGCCCTTGCCTGTTTTTTGAAGTACTTCCAAAACTGTTCCATCTCTGAGCTGATCAAAACGATATCGATATCTAATATTGGGTCTCAGTTGTAATTATTGATGGAAAGTGGTAACAATGTGATTATCGGAAGTTCTGCGCATGTTTAGCTCTGTAAGGGATTCGGTAGCTCTTTGCCTTTGGACTGAAATTTTAAGGCAATTCTATACTTCCAAGTACAGTATCCTTTTCTCCTCATGCAACAAGAAAAAGGTCGATTGTCGTGCATGAATTTTCACTAACGGACAATAGAAGTCTTATTCTATCTTTCATGAACAGTATCTGGTAAATTTTCCTGCCAATTCTGTTATGATCTTCCTTACCACAGCACAAAGGACAGTGGATTTTCCATTCAATATTTTGCTTAAAATTCTGCCACTTGCTTATTGTGCGATGCTGTAAAAAGTCTTGCAATTTTTCTGTTATTTGTTATCAATATTTATAGCTAGCTTTCCATTGGGCAATATCTGGGAATTTTTGAACGTTTTTTTCTCCTTTTTAAATTCTTGTGAACCTCATCCATTTCTACTGCAGAAGGCATTTTTCAAAAGGTATGAGATATCCTATGTTTATCGTCGAGCAATTGGTCATTCACCACCAAATCGTTATCTTCAGGTTTGTATTACTTTTATATTGTAAAAACTACATCCATGATCTCTCAGCTGTGTGAATCTATCTATTCTATATACTAAAGAGGTTTAGTCCGCTTGGCACTACCTCTCTTTTGTAAGGAAAAAAAAATTCCATCATCACCCTCTCCACTTCTCTCATCTCGCGTTCTTTTGTTCCTCCACCCTTTCACTTCCCCAAGTCACTCATTTATTGTCCACTACTTCTATATTATTTGCATGTGATTTTGAAAATACTATGGTAAAAAGTGTTGGCAATTGGCATACTAAAACATAACAAAATGTTTCCCGTACTCCAGCTCATGGCAAGGGTACCGCGCTTGTTAGGCATTAAGCTCTCGTGTGACCGTGATAGTGATTCTTAATTTTTGGATAGGAGTCACCTGGATAACAATAGTTCCTTTGTATTAGGGAGATTTGGATATTATTGGAGGAGCATCAGCATTGACAGAGGCAGAGGCTATCAAGGTATTCCATTTTATCTGATCATCATTCTGTGTTTTTTTGCACGCATTTCTGTCTTTATGTTATGCAAGTAGTTTAAAGCAAAAATGTTGCTCCAAGTTAACACTCTAATTATATACGTGACTTGGAGGTTCTATTTACTTGACCTTTTTGTTACGTATTGACCCAACTAGTCTGTCAAAAAACTTGTGGTCTAACTGGGAATCCTCCATATCCATGTGTCTGCATTTTCTAGCAAAACTTTGTTGCTAGAGGTATATGTCACTTAAGAATCTCTTCTTGTGTTGCCTTTAGCTTGTAAGCAAGTGAAAGGATGACATAACAGGCAGTTTTTGGACGTTCATTTTTGTCATAGTTATGGTTGCTATTGAATTCAATGAGGACCATTACTTGTGGACTCAATTATCACAGAAAAATGTTGTTATTTCAGTGGAAATGATGCCAAAAAGGTTGGAATAAACTTATTAATTTTTTATTGATCGAAGGTATTATTTGGTAATTCAACGAATTGTTTGACATGGATTGTAATTTTTGTTGATGCATCAAGTGGCCGGATGAATTAGTCAGTCTTACACGCTTACTCGTTGTGAGCATTCTGTTATTCATGTGGCAAAAAGCTGTTACCAAGTGCTGTAGCGTGTAGCAATACTAAGCATTTTCTTAGTCCAAATTATTCGATTCTAGTTGGCCTCTGGATATGAATCACAGGAACTTATTTTTTTCCTTGAATGTTCATTGAAACTTGAAAGGTAAAGCATTGCTGCAGGACACTAGAAGCAACAAATAATGTACAAGGAGTTGATCTCAATACTCTAAATCACTGTTGTGAACATCTAGTATGAAACAAAAATTTCAAATTTTGGTGTTTTGGTAGGCTCCTTGCCTTCCTTTGGGTTTGGTTCTCGGGTGGCGTTTGCCGGTGTGCCCGTGATCCGTTAAATCTTTGCAATCTTTTTCAAAGATTTATAAAAAAAAATTGCTCATAAAAAAAAAACATCTAGTATGAATCTAATAGGGCTTTTTTGTTGGGTTGGCCTTTCTTAGACATTTGTTTGTAGCTTCCATCCAAAGGAAATGAGCCACTTGATCATCCTTGCCCAATCCGTACCTCTTGGAGATCGTGACACGTCTCATTCAAGCATAATCTTTACTACTTCCAAAAATGGGAAGGTACGAAAGGGTTTCCCACACTTTTTTATTCCAGAAATACCCCTAAGAAACCAATGAAATTACAAAAAAAGAAAGAAAGTGAAGAGGTGCATTGTGTTAACCAAGAGGTGTCTTTTGGGAAAAGATGTAATGCTTGGGCAAACAAGTGTTACTTAAGAAGAGACACATTTATTAGGAACAGTCATGAGGGTTGATGAAAAGATGTGTCAACAATTATAAATAGGTGAATCTGAAGTTGGGTACTTGGGTTTCATACTTTTGTACATTCCCCAATGATAAGAGAGAACATTTGTGGTGCCATTGTTACTTGTGCTACAAGTAATAAGGGAAAAATTATTCAATGCCCCTAGGGCACCGCCACGTGGTGCCCCAAACTCTTTCTCCCCCACATATTTGTGTGTTCCCACCACAAAGTGTGTAGAGCCCACACAAATGTGTGGTAGAGAAGTTTTTGGAGCACTGCCAGTTGTTATTTTACAATCAAGATTCTTAATCCTCAAAACAATTGATAATTTATTATTGGTAAGCAACTACTTATGTGATTCTTGGATACATCAAAATACAAGATTCCAATAGTGGTTTTTCCTGTATACTATGTGTCTCTATGTACCTCTCACGTGCATCGCACATGGGCCTTTACTAGTAAGATCAAATTTTCGACACGATTCGGGACATATTGTCATAGCAATATGTAATACCATCGCATTCCACAAGGTCTCCTAGCATTGTTTGGGACCTGGCGGTTTAACAGACCAATACGTAAGTATCTCTTGCTGAATTTCCGGTTGCAATCCTTTACTTTGCCATATCAGGGTACTCCTTACCGAATGAATTTCAATGGCATTATTATTGCCGCTGTTTTCTTCCAATGTCTTTTCTGGTCAGTGTCATTGCTGCCAGTTTCTGTTAGCATCATCTTGAGGGCTGAAGTTGCTCTGCTCAAGAAAGTGTAACTCTAATGTTGACATGCACCGTCGTTGGCAGGGACTTGCAACGTGTGTATAGAGTTTTGGGTAACAACATTCATGCCATATAGTTATCTGGCAGACTGTGAGATTGGACACAGAACCTTACTTTTTGATGGTTATGTTTTAATTCCTAATGAACTGATCTTAAGCTGAAGCTATTGGAGAGGCTTAGTTGTTTACTATAAGGGAAGGTCTTTTGACGTGTTATATTCTCTTTTCAAAACGTGATGCAACTTGAGTCAGATGAGGCACAAAAGTGTTATGATTATACTGCTAATATATTGCACCAGTTGATCTATGTTCTTTATCGCTATATGAGGTATAGTCTTTAGTTAAGCGAGGGTTGCATGATCACATCCTACATAATTTACCAACCATTGTTGAAGCATATTATGCACACTGTAGTTCACACTTGTTGATTTACTTACCTGCATAAAAGTTTATTCTTTTTTCATATAAATTTCGGGGATTAAAACTTTGTGCATTTCTTGCTTGATATGCAGGCATCGATGGACATCATAAATCGCTTTTTAAATTCAGAATCATGTGATATTCATCTAAATCATGGAGATCTATGGGAAGCAATCTGGTCCTGGATAGGGATAAAGGTAGAGCATAGACGGAAAGTAGCAGAGGTATACCTATTGTACAGCTACTGAATGGCTTTTGAAAATTTTCGCTATTTGGTTTATGGAAAGAACTGAAAATTGCTTCTGGTTTTTACATGAAGCTTCTCTCTCTGTTGGGTACTTTGCGTCCTCAGTCATCTGAAAGAAAATCAAAATGGGTGGTAATAAGACGACAACTTCGTCAGGTTAGGAAAAGATAATTGAAAACTAGATAAAATTTATTTTGTACTGTCATTCTTACTCGGATTAAACAATGCCATCTGCATCCTGGACTTTTTCTGATGTTCACTTATTTTGCATTACGATCTGTCGTTCACTCAAAGGATTGTGAGTTGGGCTGTTTTCTTTGGTTATTGTGCAGGGATTCCAAAACCTTCTCAAACAATGGAACTAAGTAGTTCCTTTGTTTTGTAAAATACGTTGACTTCATTTGTTCAGAGTACTGAACTGAATAACAAATATATATTTTACTGTTTGTTTCATTGATTTCTTTTACTTTGGCATGACCTATAAATTCCACACTTGAACATTCAGTCCAATGGCGTTTGATCCACTCTTTTACCATGAGGATTGTTCTTCATGTTTCCTCCTCTTTTTCTATTGGATTTTTCTGTCCTTTTACTGCAGATCTTGTTTCTCTTCTATTCAATTGCTTATGATTTGCCCCTAACAATCATTGCAAACAAAAATTTCGTTCTAGCCAAATGCTTGAATATTGCTTGCATGATTGTATCTCACTCCTGATGTGCACATAGTACGCTGTAACCCTTTTGAGATATGCTACCCATTCATGAATAGAAGCACATGCATCCATACTCGTTGGCTCTGTTAAGGATATATAGTCCCACATTGCTTGGGGGTGGAATGGGTGATCACTTAGTAACATTTGGGACCTCTCCACTCATTGCCAATTGGTTTTGAGATGGACATATAGTTTCTACAGACGAGTCTGTGGCCGTATGCCCGAAATGCACCTCTTCACACTTGGGAGTTGGTTAGGTTGGTAGGCAATGAGTCCATGACTTTTCCTTTGAACCTTGGTGCCTGGTGGTCATCGGTCATCCAATATATCTATATCCGTAACCTATCATAATCATTATTCATGAATTATACAGTTCCGGAATCAATCATTGGATTAATTGCAGAGGCAGAGTTTGTCAATCCACCAGTTGTGCCCAGTGATGGTTTCCTGGTTTATTAGCATCATACTGTTAATTTGACTTACAATTTATCGAGGAAAAACAATTTGAGGGGGTTGGTGTTGTAAGATTTTAGAAATAACTATGCAGTTAGGGACACAATTAGAGGACAAGAAGAGAATTTAATTTTTTGGTGTGGAATTCCTTACAAAGAAGTGTTAAGCTTCCAGTAATGCTTGTACTATTTGCCTATACTACCCTAGTCGAAGACATTGTGTGCTCTTATTGTTTGAACTTCTTGACAGATGTCGTGTAGATCAGCGGGTAATTGGGATATGAACCACTTATCATGTTTATTTTTTATTTCCTTAAACTTTGCTATCTTTCAGGAACTCAATCTTACAGAAGCTGCTGTAAATAGATTGCAGACAGTGGGATTAAGATTCTGCGGAGTTGCAGATCAGGCCCTTCCTAGATTGCGAGGTGCCCTTCCTGCTGGTATGCTAATTTATCATTTACTTGAGATTGAATGAGATACTTAAGTGGTGTTTAGCAAGACAGCATATCATGTTTAGTGATCTGCCATTGCAGAGAAACTCACAAGAAAGGCACTTGATGAATTGTCAGAGCTTTTCAGCTATTTAAGAGTTTGGAGGATCGAGAAACATGTGTTCATAGATGCCCTCATGCCACCAGATGAGAGTTATCACAGAGATTTATTTTTTCAGGTATGCAGCTTGTCTTGTCACCATGTAATCCAAGGTACATTGCGTAATTCAAGACACTATCATTCCAAAACGCTACTAAATTGTTAATCATTGTATAGATGGCAGATATTTTCCACAATCAAGCTGAAATTTCTAGCCCATATAATAAAATTGGAATCCATATTGTGTCTTTTTTGGGGTGTTCTCATGTACGAAAAATGTGTGGTGTTATGGTGAAGCCCAGAACATGTACCGAAAACAAGAAAAGGAACCCAGACTACTGGATGAGCTAGAAACACTCACCTTCTGAGCCTACTTAAAAGGACTCTCACCCCACTAGAGGCTAGGCTTAAACTTCAAGGTGAAAACCTGGGAGAACTGGTTAAAAAAATTCTCTTTCCTTCTCATGGGTTGTGGGTTGGTTCCCTCCCAATTGTCATTGAGAGGACTTCAATCGGTTAGGGGAGGGGAACTCTTTTGTTGGAGAGTTCCACTCACCTCATTCTGACCTTCTTTAGGAAATGTGGTTTAAGCACATTTTAGCTAGATAGGTGTTAATACATTAGATGGGCTTTTGTTATTACTTGTAATCGATTTGACATGACAAGCCTCTCGAGGTATATGAGTTCCATATACTCATTTTTCCTTATTCCTTGAGTCAGTCTCTTCTTCTTGCTTTAGAGGAAGTACGAGCACCTGTTTGGGTAATCCTAGCTTTCCGTAGACTTGAATCTTAGAAACCTAGTGGGTGGACAGAGCACTCCACTCCAGAGGGTCTTTTCTCCTTTCTCTCTGAGGTGGCAAGTCACATTCCATAGTTGGTAATGTGAAATTGTGAATGCCAGATGAGGTAAATCTGGGCATCTGTAGTGTAGCAAAGTTGCGAAATTAGAGGAAGAAAGGCTTCACTATACATATTTACAGACTGATTGTAAGGTTTTGAGGGTCACTCATGTCCCTCAGGAGCATCAGAGTTAGCTATTCTGGACAGTTCTAAACAGGCAGTGGGAGTGGATATTTTTCCTTTTAGGGGATCAGAATCTCCAGTTCGTGCACCTCGTTTGGTCAGGCTTCATCGGAGTGGAATATAGAATATAAACTTTGAAAGGCATCCTTTCGAGGATTTTGAAGCAGATTAATAGTAAGGGATTCTCTCAGACTTTGAAAATCAGAGTGGAATTGAGAAGTGAAAAATGTTGGTTCTTGGATGGCTAGGTGGAGGGAGATGGAGAAGTCGGAAGTGGTGAGGCCTTGAGGGGCTGGAGTTCGGTATGCGATTCTTTCTTCTATAGACACAAACATCTTTCCCGGGTGAAGGAGTAGACTACGACTCCTGCCTTTTACGTACTCCTAGAAAAGTTTAAGAAGTGCAGTAGAGTACCAACTTATTACCAATTCAACTATTACAGTTAGTAAGTTAGCTGGAAATAAGTGGAAAGTGTTGACCATAAGTTGGAATGGCAGAGGAAAGGAAGAGAAATGAAGAGGACATAGGTATGTCTGTTGGCTCCATTATGGAGTAAGCTTTTGCAGTTTTGCGGGTATGCTGGGTCATGTCAGCTAGAGTTGTGATGCTTATGGAGGGTTGGAAGAGTTGGTTTTCAGTTAAAAGGAAAAAGAAAGCTTGGATTGTGGCCTTCTTATGCATCATCTGGTGGTTGAGGAGGGAAGAAAGGGAAGGATACTTTAGGCCACGAAAGCAAGGATTCAAGCTGTTATGTTGTGTCTATTACCTAGGTTTCGTCTTTTTGTATAATGGTTCTTATTGTGTATCCTCCTACTCTTTTGTTGTTTTTTCAAGAAGAGGTCAATTTTGGTTTTGAGCTGTTTTAAGTCTTTGTAATTGAATGTGCCTTTCGGCACCTTTTGATATATTCACTAGATACATATCTTACTTTAAAAGATATTTTGGTATGTGTTCTGGCTCTGCTAGTAGCAATGTTAGGTGTTCTTCACCTTTGCACTGGACGGGCGTAGGAATTGGTGCATGCTATTGGGATGGTTAGCACCTAGCCTTTAGTATTTCAGTAGTTGGGGAGCACATGTTTCTGGATTGTACTAGGGTTATGGGCTCTATCTTTTTAACTTTTTTCTTCTTGCTTCCATCTTTCTTTTACTTCGTGGTACAAGGGTGTTGCCCCTCAGCACGTTCTCTTGTACAATTCTTATTTGTTGCACATAGTAAAAGGAGAGGGGAAAGGGTAGATTTGAGGATTCTACACAACTAACTCTCAAAAAACTGGAACCTCTACTAGGGTCTAATAGAGTAGTGTTTCTGTGGTTCAAAAGAAATATTTCAAGCTTGTAAATTGTCTGATGGCATGAGGAGTTGAGGAATTCAGAAACGCAACCGGTACGATACTGAGAAATACATTGTGACTCTTTATGAGAAACATGACCAGCTTTTGTGTGACGAAGTCACATATCCCCTCGGTGAATGTAATGTGCAAAATATAAGCGTGGGACACCCTCATCTCAATGGCTAGCTTTTGTAGTTGAAGTTAAGTTCCACCTTGACCATGTGAGTCGTGACATGGTATGAGAGGCGAAGTACTTGGGGATGGATAGGGTACGTTAACTTCGGCATGCACAAGGTTAGTGTTGTATAGTGAGTGCATTCAACATGAGGGAGGGCTGTGAAGCGAAGACCCCCATTGCCGGGCTATGAAAGTAATGTGCAGTGAAAGGGTGAGGGCACCACTCACCGCAATTGCTAACTTTTGGTTTGGTTCTACAGTTCTTCACTAGATAGTGTAACAAATTTGTATATTGTATTTTCTTAAAAAGTAATTTGTCAATAATTCCATGTGGTTAATGCTTGGTCTAGAAACTATTTCAGACATATTCTTTGAGATCCAAAAATAGCTTGTTTAGGATGGATAATTCTGCTCCTGCACAACAAATTCAAGTGTTCACCCTTAAATAAATATTTGTTTCTTTGGAATATCTGATGGGCATTTAAAGTGGTATTTACACTTCCCGCAGAAAGCTTCTCTTTTTCACTCAATATTGCTTGATTGATGTTTACCAAACAAATCAAATGTGTTTAAATTTATTCTAATCAAGTTGGCATTTTCTTGGTGCAGATATATGCTAGAAAGGAGAACAATCCTGCATCACTTATGGAAGGGACACTGCTGGCCGTTGGGGGTCGCTATGACTATCTACTTCATCCACTGTGGGCACGTTTCTATGTAGGTTAAGCTTTCATAACTTGTACTTCCTCTTCCGCTTAAAGCAATAGAGGGTCACGACCTTTGCAACCAAACCAAACCAAACTAGGCCTCATGTACAATCTACAAACACAGTGCTATCCCACACAGGAATCTAATAGAGCTATGTTACTAATTTGCAATCACTGAGATTCTTCTATTGTCGATAAGGTTTTCCAAGCTCTAATATTGTCAAATATTGGGAAAATAATGGTAAAGCATCCAACTCAAGACAAGTTGGCAATGAGTGGAGACGCTGCCCAGGATCATATTTAACCAATAGGGACAAGCTCTAACACTCTTGCGACCCCTGAGCCGCATGTGGAGAGGTAAACAAAGGATTCAAAACATAGGGATCATAATGAAACAAAGTGCACTTAAGGCACTAACAACGAAGCAATCGATTAAGCAGTCGTGTCTAAAAGCCTAGATCTGAAATGAAAGATATAGTTATGTACACTTGGACCGAAAATATACCCTGTAATGCAGAAACCTCTTTTTAAAAGGCATGGAAATTTTCTCTAAATGAAAGATTTAGCTTTTTCAGTTCACCCTCTGATATGATAATTAATATTTAACTTAATAGCCTCTTTAAAGTTTAAAGTATAAGTTTCTGAGAAGTCAGTGTCGTGCCTGATGCATAATTAATTGTTCTAGACAAGTACACATGAATTGGCACATGTATGGTACAGGGTTTATTACCACTAATTAACAGCAACAAATCCGGATAATGATTTTGTCACATACTTTTAATGCCACTGGCTATAAGCAACTACCCAGGTTTCTCTGACTGCTTCTTCAATTTAGAAACACAACTGGTGGTATAATGGGGGAACAAAGAAGTCTGTGCGCTGCTATGGGATGATAGTAATGGGCCGCATGCTGTCATGGACAGGAGAGGAAGGTCTTTCTGTCCAGTTACTTGTAGAAGTTAATTAGGAGATGCAATGCCAATACTTGAATGTATTGCATTTATGTTTCTGCCAAATGAAAGATCATGACTTCAATTTTCCAGGAATTCGTTCTCTCAAATTGATACAATCATCTGTTCGACAGTTGCGCATATCCATTCTTGATCACAAAGTAATTTCTTTTGTATGTTCCTGACTGGGAAATAATTTTAAAGAGTTCCTCTATTTGTTTCGCATATAATCTCTGCTTAAATTCTATAACTATATTTTTAAACATAGTATGACCACAAGACATCTATTTGTAATGGGTTACTTGCCAGTATGCATTATGAATCTATCATTGTAATGTGGTGACAAGACTTCTTTCTGACAATTACCAGAAATCAAATCCTCCTGGTGCTGTTGGGGTTAGCATTGCTCTTGAGACAATAATTCAGCATTGTTCTGTAGATATCAGGCCTTTTAGGTGAAACTTATATCCATTTTTCTGTTTGTTTCTTTTGAATGAAGCTGAAAAATATTTGACTGCAGCATTTCCTCTAAGCAGTTTTCCTAATGTTAGTATGGTGACTAGTGCAGATATGAGGCTAGCAGTAATGTACTAGTTTGTTCTAGAGGAAGAGGTGGTTTATTGGAAGAGCGCATGGAACTAGTTGCTGAGCTGTGGGAGGAGAACATCAAGGTTGGTTATGAAATTTGTAGAGATCTTAGGCTGCAATCTTTAGAGTGGTTAACTATGGGAGTCACTTAACATGCTGATTCATTATGTCTATATCAGGCTGAGTTTGTCCCAGTGTCTGATCCAAGCCTTACAGAACAGTACGAATATGCAAATGACCATGATATTAAATGTATTGTCATCGTAACAGACACCCAAAAAGATTCAGTTAAGGTAGTACTCCTGATCTGAGTTCATTTCCGTTTTTTTTTCCCCTTCAAAATTTATCGATGCATTGTACTTTTAGCTCACAAAGATGATATGGCAGGGCACCATTGAGTTGTAAAAGTAAACAGTATCATCTATTCTGTTATTCAAACTCTTGTAGTTCAGTGTTCATAAATTAAGTGTTCAGTGTTTTTGCTTTGTGGTCTTGTCTCTTCTTTTTCAGGCTTATTCCAACAATTTTTAAATCATTATGAGAAAGGCGTCCTTGATCGAAAGGTTTTAAAAGAGGAGCCTAATAGAGACTAGGAGATAAAAAAAACTAAGACTCCTGTCAACAATTGTGGTGTTATTACAATGAACATGAATGAGATGAGCAAGTAGTCGTTCTTGCAACCTAGTTTTGGTTTGAACATCTCATGTTTTTTGAGCTTGCCCGAAAATTAAAATCAATGAGGGGAAACTAAGTCTACTATTGTTTTTGTACATACCCGCGTAGTTTACCAACAACCTAATCTGTGCAGTATGTTGGTTGGCAGCATGTGTAGTTTCCTTCATCTAGCTTTAACAAGATCCTCGTGATGTTGCAAGATGACAATAATTGATGACTTGACATTGTCAATTGGAAAAATGAATATTAACTCCTAGCCAAGCGTCAAAAATGAATGTTAAGCCAAGTCTTGAGGGGACGTTGTAATTGAACCTGCCTTTGGATCTCTTTGGTACAACCTTGAAAATGTGACTATTAGTGTTCTTAATTTATGCTGTATAGAACCACTTGAAACTGGATTTTCTTGGAAGTTGGAACTGATTACCGATACTCATTGTTTTCCTTGCCATTTTTGTATCCATTTGTGCTTTGAAGCTGGTCCACTGCTGATATATTGCAAATTGATTGTTTCTTTGGGCAGGTCCGTCATCTTGAGCTGAAGAAGGAGAAGGAAGTTGACAGAGAAAACCTTGTGAAGTTTCTATCAGAGGCAATGGCAACACAATTTAGAAATCCATCCATTTGGAGCTAGGCCAGTTCGCTTTCAAGACATTGCCTCTCAGGTTTGCTTCGGCTACTGCATGATCTATCTTCAGGAAATGTGGACTTCAATAGATTGGTTGAAATGGCACCTTGATCATGAAAATTATATTATCGTAATTCTAGTTTCCAAAATTACTTACATCTGCTGCAGGCGAGGGCTTCTGATTCATTTGGATTTTGGACCACATTCCAATGCTTAGGCATGCCCCCAGCTGCCTTTCAGTCGGATTGGAACATGCATCGGAATGCACTGTGTTGGTGGTTTTGATACTACATGGTGAAGGTTTGACTGCTTTTAGGCTGTGTTTGGAGTAGGGATTATATCTAAAAATAAAAATAAATCATGGAAGACCGAGAAACGAATTTAGCTTCTTAATTAAACATTTTCCTATATTTTTCCTTTGCCTTTTCTGTTCACAAGTTCCTCCCCATGTTCACATGCCTACCATACCCCTGTTTCCGGCCTTAATCCAAGGAAATTTTTGAGTTTGCTCAATTATTTATCTTATTCTCTACCTGTTGCAGATTATGGTCCCTTCAGATGGTGCTCTTCCATCCTGGACCTGCAACAGAATACGGTGTGAATTGTCCAGAAAAAGGAGCAAAATCATATGTCGATTTTGTGGCTGCAATTTTTTGGTTTTATCGAAGTACTTGAGGTCCATACTCAAGGCCATACTTAAGGATACTTCCCCTTCTCACTTAATTTTACCAAAGTCAATTCTTTAGAAGAGAATAAATAGCCAATAGTCAATCAATTAGCGAAGTTTCATTTTTCATTAACTTTTGACTTGTGTATAGCAACAAATTTTTGTTTCACAGAAGAAAAAAGAGAGGAGGAAAATGACGATTGAATGCCCTTCTTTATTGTGCCCAAATATCAAGGTCATTTGTAAATATGTGCATTAAGGGGATGCTTGTAGATTTCGAATCATTATTGTAGAAATTTTGCTTTGTTAATCTTATCTAAGTCTTACGTTTCTTTTACTCTATCTTTTGGCTCTTTTTTGGGGATTTCGCCTGGAGCTTGTAGTTCATCCGGTACCAGGAAATTACCGGATCCTGGTTTTGGTTGGTTTAAAATGCTTCATTTACCCAAAACCAGGTAGCAATGTAGGTATATACATTCCAGAAAATCCTCTTATCATTAGGAGAAGTTTTTGTCCAGTCTTAACTGGTTTGATCTAGTTCAATTTTGAACCATCTAGTTAATAATAGCGATCCGAAAGATTGATTTGTCGCTCCATTGAGAAAGTAAATTAACTTGATGACATAAATGCTGTGTGAATAAATCATCCATTTTGTATGTCATGTGTTCACATAGCCTATTATTCAACCCAATTGGTTTTTTGCTGGAGTGATTTTCTTTGTGGGGTCTACGAGATGAATGTGTTTGTATTGTTGTCATGGGCTTAACTCAAAACTGAACCAAACCAAACAGATTAGTACAATTAGACAGAAGCTTCAATGCATTTTTGTGAATTCTGGTACAAATTTATCTTTTGGATAATGAAAGACTCAAAGCAATCGGAAAATTGGAAAGATTATGCTTTACCAGAAATAAATTTTTTTTTTGAACAGCTTACTAGAAATAAAATATAGGTAGTGCTTTTTACTCTCAATTTTTATAAATGAAAAGGTAACATCGTTGATTTATATGTAAGATGGCAAACAGATAGTGCCGAAAAGAAAAATGATTTTCACACTCCCCTTTTAACCATACACTCTTTTTTTGTTTTTATCCACTTGAATTTACCATATTGTCTTTTAATGTGTGAAAATTTGTATTGAATAAATGGCAAGATAGTATATTCAAGTGAATAAAGACAAAAGAAAAGAGTGGATGATTAAAAGGGAAGTGTGGAAATCAATTCCCGAAAAGAGAAAAAAATAAAGTGCAATGAATTTGGTTGCACTCCCCTTCAAAGAAAAAAAAATTACTTCCACTGATCCCAATTGTTCATCCCATAGTGCTTTCATTTCACAAGTTTAGTAGTGGATCCACACCCCATAGGAACACAATTTGAGAATCAATTTTGGAGGAACTTTTTTGCATTTTCATTTTCTCCTATGGACGAAAAGACAGGATTACCTCTGATCTTTTATCCACACACATTATAATACCTAAATAATAACCAAGGGCAACATGGTGAAAAACTAAATTAAAATCCATTTTGATGATTATCTTCTCAAATACTCCACTGCTTAGTTGTAAAATCGATTCTGCACATGTCTCTCAAATACTCTATAGAAATATACATTTCGCAATCCAAAATAAAAATGCGAAAAAAATAAGCTCCCAAACGCCCCCTAACTGAAATGGACATAAGACTAATCTGTTAAAACGAACATATAAAAGTATATATTTATTTATTCGGTAAATTTCAGCATACAGCAGCCCTTATAGCTCAGTGGTAGAGCGTCAGTCTTGTAAACTGAAGGTCCGCAGTTCGATCCTGCGTGAGGGCATTTTTCATTCAAGAAAACTGGAAAACCTTGAGTTTCTTTTTGGGTAATGCCGGGTGTCCCGAGCTATCTTGTGCGCATCTCGAACTAATCCCTACACCTCCCACGGCCGTTTCACACATTTGCGCGTGGGAATGAGGTGACCTCAAGAATTATTGGCAAGAAGAATCGAATATGAGACCTTAAAATGGAGCAAACACCTAAGTCTCAAGCCAAAACCACTTGACCTTTGGGGTTGCCTAGAGTTTATTTTACACAACTTATCAGAATGAATTAAGTCCACAAAGCCTTCAGTTTATTGGATTAAGCACTTGCTCGTATTCACTCGTTGATCGATTTGCTACATAAAAACAAAGCTATTGTTTGGCTTGTTCGATTATAACTTCGTTTGATATTAGCTCGTTTTATGAATAAACAAAGCTTGAAACAAGTCGTAAGAAAAGGTGACTGGTTGGTCGGTAAGTTCCCTTAATGAAGGAAAAAGACCGACCCTTTGAATAAGCAAAGCTTTCTCGATAGAAATATTTGCATGCAACAGGGATCTCAATTCCGTGTACCCGGTTAATCAAGGAAGGAACTGGAATAAATTTGGAGCCAGGGTTTGCCCAAGATGTTGACTACAGACACCTAGGCCCATATGATTCAAATCCGATGTTTAGAGTCTATTCTGATGGTGTAGTTGACAGAACTCGCGTTATGTCTCTCTTTCAAAATTTTAAAACTCGTTAAGTTTTCAAATCAAGCTTCAACAACCAATTGAGCTACTATACTCTTCATACTCTTTACACTAGTTTCCATGTTTTCTTCGTCAAGCTATGACACAAAGCAGTCAGATTTTGCATTTTGACATTAACCTTTCTACTTTCTTTTTTGGAAATGTAGGATGTGTTAAACCATACGAAACTCCTATCGGGATATGCATTCGATTTTTCCATTGAGCTCCGTGGCATGTGCTAATAACAGAAAAAATGGCAAGTGCTTTTCGTATTTCTTTTTCGGATGAAGATTCATTGGAAGGAAACAAATGCGTCGATAAGGTACATTGGATTACAGTTTAAACTCCCAAAATGGAGAAGAAGAAAAAAAGACCTCTCCATTCAAGTTCTCTTCCTCGAGCAGATCTTATTTCACAGAAGAGGAAACAGCCTGAATCACCAGCCAAGGCCCTTACCGGTCACTAAATGGAAAGAAGCACAACTGAAGAAGTATGTTATACCAACTGTCACGGGGTGGCACTTGAGGCAAGATTATGCTCGAGAGACATCACGCGGGGCTGGTCTATCGAATAGATCCCACCCTAAACCAAACACAAAGAAATAGAAAGAGCTATGGCTCACCAAAAGCAAACTTGTCAGTTACCAGTTGCAATTCTTGTAGCACAAAAGCAGAAAAATATGTTGGAATTTCAGAACAGAAGTAGGAGAATAGAGTTACAGTTGATGCCGAAAACTGAAAAACAAAAGAAAAAATGTAGATACAGAAGTCTACTAATCTGATGGAATCTTGTTTTTTTTCCCGGATAAACAGAAATCCAGAACAATGTCAGAATTCAATGCACAAAGAACCAGTTGATGAAATTAGCTACACAATCAATCAGCTAAATTCCCAACTTCATGCATGTTACACGCTTCTTCGCCCATGAAGGAAAAAAAAAATAAATCAACCGATACAAATTCACGCATATTTTGCTGCAATTTTTCTTAACCTCAAATGATGTCTTGAACCGCTAGAAGTTATGCTGCAAGAACAAGTTTTCTTGAGGAGAAGCGGGTCCGATCTCTTCTTCCAAACTCCTCAACCCGTCGCAGTTACTTCCTCCATTGCCCAAGTTCCTTAGCTCCACGGTCTTCGGATCGACATCTGCTTCGGAAACTGAAGACTTCCTCCTCTGTGAAGAAGTAACGCTTGGAAACGTAATCCACGAAGGAGCTCTGAACTCGAACCTCTGATCCTCATTTTCCACCACTTCAGTTTCTGAAGCCGACCGGTTTGAAGACCTTTGTGAGGACTTTTTGTGCATTCTACTGCTTCCCAAAACCACCTCAGTTGGTAAAATAGGTTGATCGTTACTCGGACTACCCATTAATAAAGCAAGTGCTCGTTCCAACGATGTTGTCACTTTGTCCATTGACGGCCTCTCTTTCCCCCTCATTCTCACACACTTACAAGCAACATTAGCAATCCTTTTTAAGGCTTCTATATCAGATGGGGGTTTCAAAACCGGATCCAAAATGGCTTGTATGTCTCCGGCCTTGATCAGAGGAACTGCCCATTCGACAATATTTCCTTCTTCAAATTGCATGTCAATTGCTTTTCGACCACTCAATATCTCCAAAAGCAAAACACCAAAGCTGTAGACGTCGGATTTGGTCGTGAGGTAGTGAAGTCTGTAGTACTCGGGGTCAAGATACCCAAGTGTCCCCGCAGGGAGCTCGGCCAATGGGGAGCTACTATTGGCAGGTCCCAGCAAAGATAGACCAAAATCAGCTACACGGGCATTGTGCTCTTCGTCGATGAGAATGTTGGAGGACTTGATGTCACGGTGGATCACGGGAGGGCAAGCGTAACCATGTAAGTACTCAATCCCCCTGGCTGCTTGGACTGCAATAGTAACCCTCCTTACCCAATCTAATTGCTCCTTTGAGGCCTTGTTCTTCCCATGGAGGTGTTGGTGTAACGAACCATTAGCCATGTACTCGTAAACCAGAAGCCTCTCTCCGCCTTCTTCACAATACCCGAGCAAATTGAGCAAATGGGCGTGATTCAATCTTGAAAGTAGATCAAGTTCGGTGTGAAACTCCTTTGAATTCTTCTTCATGTCTGGAGACATTATCGCCCTTTTCACTGCTACCACTGTCCCATCCTTCAATACCCCTTTGAATACGCACGAAAAACTGCCCTTTCCCACTTGGGATTCTTCTTTGAATCCGCAAGTGGCTCTCTCGAGCTCCTCATAAGTAAACATTTGAGCTCTTCTGATCTTAATATCATCCAAATCAGGCCGGATTTTACCACTATCCTTTTGGAACGAAGACACATTCCCACTTTTCCCCTTCGGTTTCAAGTCACTGTCCGAGCACCTACAGTTTCTTAACTTGTAACGAACGTAGAAGATTGCGGTCAAAGACACAACACTTATAAAGAAAACAGCAAAGGCAATCTCTGCAACAATGACTGGCAATTGGAGTGACCAAAACTTTGCGTTCTTGTTTCCGCTAACCGTGTTGGCATATGAACAGTTTGAGTAGCATTCGGCTGAGACACAACTCGAGCAATTGAATTCGCATAGTTGATCAAATGTAGAGGTGCATTTAGCTTTTTGGTACATTTCAGTAGGGCACCCATTTGTGCAAGGCAAACAAATATGGGTGCCAGGAGACTTACAAGATGAACTTCCATTGTTGTAAAAACCCACTTCACAAGAATCACTCTTACAAAGCCCGGGAGAGACCGCCATTGGGAGAGAGGAAGGAAACCCAGCACCCCAACAAATGGGAAGTAGAGATCCCTCCGCGAGGACACCACAAGTGAAGTAATCCCCGGCTGCGATTGCATAAACCTTCACTCCATTGGGCGGTGGAGTGCTCCTCTCAACAGTATAACCCCAACAAACCACCCCATGATTTTCACTCTTGATTCCACATGCATCAAATTTTCCTCCCACAACCGTAATCATTGGAACGTTTGGAGCCGAGTCCACATTGACTTGACCCGAATGTTGCACCAAAGAGATTTCCTCTTCTAGATTCAAACTCCTCCCCCAACAAAACACTTGGGAATTGGAATCCAATATTCCACACACATGGAACCCGCCGGCTGCAATCTTCTGAAAAGTTAGGTCTTTGGGAATCAAGCTAATGACTCGGCTACTAGTCTCATCACCCCAACAGAAAACAGTTTTGTTTTGAAAAAACAGCCCACAGTTAAATTCAGAACCGGCTGAAATCGACTGAATCTTTCCATCAAAAACATGGTTTGCAGTCATGTTATAACCCCAACAGTCAACAAGAGAAGTGTTTCTTCGCCTCCCCGTCAAGGGTTTCCTCAACCCACATAAGTGGTGGTCTCCTGCGCTGATCTCCACATATTCGGACCCGTTAACCATGGGTTGGGGAACACCCATTTCAATAAACCCACTACTTCCCCAACAATAGGGTTGGTTTGAACCGATTAGGAGACCACACACAAAGCCATTACCCGCGGCTAGACCCGTAAAAGCGAAATGGGGTGGAGTTGCATAGATTATAGCTGCATTTGAGCCATAGCAGGACACAAGATGAGTCCCATCCGGTTTTAGACCACAGAAAACTGGACCATTCTCTCCATAAGAAATGGCAATGGAGGACATGGAGCCTAGGCCTAAAACCAAACACCCTAAATCCGAAAGCACCAAAAACATTAGAGTTTGTGCTAGAAATGTAGCTCTCCATGTCTGGTATTTGGAGACCGAAATGAGAGAATCTCTGACCAAACA
The DNA here is from genome assembly GCA_018127125.1 of Rhododendron griersonianum. NCBI lineage: Eukaryota > Viridiplantae > Streptophyta > Magnoliopsida > Ericales > Ericaceae > Rhododendron > Rhododendron griersonianum. The sequence continues at coordinate 13,723,317 of CM030789.1, forward strand.
CCTCAAGACGGCCATCACAGAAATCCAAACCTCCTACTTACAACAAACCAACATGCCTCTGATTTGCATTGTATTTTCCCCTATTCAAGACCCACATAAGAAAAAAAACTAACCAAAATTATGAACTCTATAAGTGGAGAGAGCAGCACATGATCACATTGTCAAAAGGAAAGTTCTGTCTCATTGGAGAAATTCAAAGGAATTTTACTTGGTTCAGAAGTACTGAATGAGGAAAACACACAATCAAGAGCTCCTTTTAGAAAGCAAAGCAAACTTACCAAAATCCACCAACACAAACCAACAAGTGTAAAATCAATTTCTGCAATCTCAAGCCAGCAATCACATGATCTTCATCAAAGACAAGAACCCATGTCCTCTTTGATGTTGTTTTCCAAAACCCATCTGACAAAACTCAAGCTCCACTTCTTTCTTGCTGTTAAAATCACATTTTGGAGACCAAAATCTCCCTTTCAAAAAGAGATGATCTTTGTTCCTCTGTATACTGATTCAGAGAGGGCAACATCTGCAAAATGGAGTGTGAAGTGATCAGAAGGATTCTTGGATTATTGAAAGTTGGTTGAGGTGTGTTAGCAAGGAAGGAATGGGATTGTGTGGTTGAAGGGCATGAGAGAGAGAGAGAGAGAGAGAGAGAGAGAGAGAGAGAGAGCAGAGGGGAAGCAGAGGGCATTGAATGCAATAAAACTGCAACTTCTCAAAATGGGCAAAAGCGTAGGTGGAGGCATTGAATGAGAAGTTAATGCAAAAATTGATCTTTTCAAGCCTGGATTCGTGCACACATGTCCATTTTAAACTACAGTACCTATTTCTAATGCAAAATTTGATCTCCTCATGCAGTTTGAATGAAAATTCGTAAACTTTTTTGCCTCTTTCAATACCCTTTTCTTGTTTCTTGAATTCAGTTCAAATTCATTTTTCTGGTTCAAATTTTTTTTTTTCCTTTTTTTCACAAAGAGGGATTGAGAATATCCTACTAGTATGGGGAAAATTCAAAAAAACCCCTGAACTTTGAACTCAATGTCAAATAGGCACCTGAACTTAAATAAACTTCAATTGAACACCTGAACTTTCACTCCGTTATCAATTTACCCCCTGCCGTCTCAATCCGTTACTTGTCGTTAACGGCACAGTTAAAAAAAAAAACCTTACCACCAGTTTGCAATCCTATGAAGCAGAAACGTGATTATGAGAGCCTTAGAGACAAAATTTGATTATGTCTCTTTAGAATAATATGATCAGAATAATAAGATCTTCACACCCGTTCAAACGGATTAATATTTTTTACAGTAATATATAAACGGTCTCAAAAATTATATAAACGGTCTCAAAAATTAAGTGCTCAAATTTTCACTCCGTTCGAATCGGTGCAAAGATCTTTTTATTCTTATCATTTTATTCTAAAGGGTCGTAATTCATTTTTATCTCTAAGGCTCTCATATTAAGTATGTGTTCTTTATTTAGGACCCTATGGAGCAGAAATGTGATTATGAGCACTTAATTTTTTATGAGCACTTAAATATCTTTGTATTGATTCAAAACGGAGTGAAAATTTGAGCACTTAATTTTTTATGACCGTTTATATATTAAAAAATTAAGTGCTTCAATTTTTAATCCTTTTGAACGGGTGTGAAGATCTTATTATTCTGATCATACTATTATAAAGAGACATAATCAAATTTTGTCTCTAAGGCTCTCATAATCACGTTTCTGCTCCATAGGATTGCAAACTGGTGGTATGAATTTTTTATTTAACCAAAACGTTGCCATTTTGGTGTGTGGGTAGGGGCTGATGTGCCTTTGGGGCAGCAGAGCCCCCGGGTCCGGGTAATAAGTGGAGAGAGATAGAGAGAAATGTTGGAAGTAGGGGGAATTTTTTTAAAAATTCTTTTTGAAAATTTGAGCACTTAATTTTTTTTAGACCGTTTATATATTAAAAAATATGGTTAAAAAATTAAGTGCTCCAATTTTTAATCCGTTTGAACGGGTGTGAAGATCTTATTATTCTGATAATATTATTCTAAAGAGACATAATCAAATTTTGTCTCTAAGGCTCTCATAATCACGTTTCTGCTTCATAGGATTGCAAACTGGTGGTAATTTTTTTTTTTTAACTGTGCTGTTAACGACAAGTAACGGATTGAGACGGCAGGGGGTAAATTGATAACGGAGTGAAAGTTCAGGTGTTCAATTGAAGTTTATTTAAGTTCAGGTGCCTATTTGACATTGAGTTCAAAGTTCAGGGGTTTTTTTGAATTTTTCCCTACTAGTATTGCCTCCAAGTACTTGTTTGCTTGTACAGAACGTACATCTATTTTTTTTAATTGGAAATGGTAGTCTGTGCTGTGCGCAAGGGCAGTTCACAAGTGTTACGCAGCGATTCTGGGTCGGTACTGGTCCAGTAATGAAATCGAACACGTTCACTTTTTTAATCTCGTTGAACTAATGAATCGTGGGAAAATTCATGTCGATCAAATGCATGTAACTATGTGATCGGAGAGAATTTATCTTACGAAACATTTTTTAAAATCATTTTAGCGAACTACCTTGTTGAAAACGTATGTGGTCCGATCACTAGTTTGCCCGCTTTTTCAATCGATCTGAATTTCATGTGGACGACCTAGTCAACGAGCTTAAGAAAGTGAATGTTTCTGATTTCACCATCGAACTCGGGTCTGGCCCACTTTTTACTACCCTCCTCCCAAATTTTTTTAGTCCATTATAGAAACTTGTGTGATTTTTTGAGGGAAAATCTTCAATACACACCCCTTTAAGGTGTGTATCATATGCACCTATTGTGTGGTCCATATTGTGCCACCTCATAAAAAATTACCTGCTGAACTGGTCATTCATAACATTTTAGGTCTATCGTAACTTTTATACCAAAAATTTGTAACTTTTCATTCATAATATTTTTCTTACAAATCATAACCTTTTAGTGCATTCGTAACTTTTACACTAATCAATCGTAACTTTATAGCAACAGATTCATAACATTTTTAGAATCATAACATTTTGGTGTGTTTTATAACTTTATAAAAAAAATCGTAACATTTCCAGTTCGTTACATTTTCACTATGGAATCGTAACATTTTTATTCCATTTCATAACTTTTAAATAACGTATAATCAATTGTGCAATCAATTACTTAATTAATTTTTTTAATGGTAGTTAATCAAATATGTAATCTATATGTCAATATTCAATTCCATAATCGATTAGACTTTATAATTGATTTTTCAATTGATTAGACATCATAATCAAATATATAATTGATTTTGCAATTTTGTAAATAGAAATTATAATAAATTAGACATCATATTCGAATATGTAATCAATTCTGTTATGTTCAATTATGTAATCGATTAGACAATATAATCGATTTTGTAATTGAATTGAAAACGATTGGAAAACAATGTGAAGTCGATTACTCAATCGATTTTTTAATTGATGGGTGTCAGTATGTCCTCTAATCAATTGCGAAATAAGTTAAAAATAACATTGCAATAGATTTCAAAATCAATTGTTCTAAATAACACAAATAATTGATTACATGATATATAGATTATATTTTTCTGCGGTTTCAATTGCGTAATTGATTGGTATCGATAACACTTGTAATCGATTACATTATCAAATATGAGTATTAGTTATTTGTAATTCAGATGCGAGCACTAATTTACAAAACTCTAGTAGTATGTCTATTGCCAAAAAATAAATAGCACGTCCTAACTATTATTGTCTTTTACACATAACTCTAAAATGAATTGGTAAATTTATCTCACCACCATCACTCTCTTGATCACCCATTAACTTTGTTAGTGTTTCCTATTTGATTAATACGGATGATCGACTTTGCTATTCCTTTTAATTGGATTATTTGTGTGAAATATTTTTTTTTGATCGATCTACATATGAAAGTTCACTATGCAATTAAAGGTATTGTGAAAAATGTTAAACATTATAATATTTCAAAAAATTCCAAAAAAAAAATTGGCTACATATATGAAACACTTTAAAAATGGTGCTGATTTTGGCACTTCCCATTTTGTTAATGGCACTCCCCTTGGGAGTGGGAGTGCCATTAACAAAATGGGGAGTGCCAAAATCATTGGCCTTTAAAAATCCTGTAAAAAAAAAAATGCCTTAACTTGACTTTTTATTACATTATGATAATGATAGTATCTTTTTTCTTTAATAATTATCGAGAACAACGTTTTTTACAGAAGTAAATTATTTTCACTTGAAATAATTTTAGCTTCAAAGTTCTTAAAAAATAAAATTATTATTTTTAACACAAATTAATTATCAAAAATAAAATTGGGCCTAATTTTTTGAAGGAAAAGAAAGATATACGCTGATTGGGAAGAGAGTGAGAGGCTTCAGGGGATTTTCTTTCCATTTTGGTTAATTCATAGGGTTTACTTGTTGCATTGGTAACAAGTTATTTGTTAGTAACCTATCGTAACATTTTAAAGGGTCCAGATCATTTTTCAAACATCCAATGGTAATCAATGAGGGTGCATATGATACACACCCAAATAAGGGGTGTGTATTGTAGCACTTCTCATTTTTTGATTGGAAAAATAGAGCACTTCGTGCATAGTTGTTAAATTTAAAGATTTTAATTAGTTCTTCAAATTGGTTTTTAAAAAAAATCATGCACATACGTGCTCTATTTTATTCGAAAAGTGGCATGGCTTTTTGTGAGGAACTAAAAATCTTGGGACGGAGAAAATAGTACGAGTATTGGAATGTATTTCACTTTTTGTTTTTTTTTTGGATCAAAGGCTTAACCGGAAAAAAAAAAAAAAACTTAACAGGAAAACAAATTAAGGAGGGGAAATGTGGTTCAGGGACAAATAAAGGCAAATATAATCTCTCTTACAAAATACTCCGAGGAAACAAAGGCCAAGAAAAGGAAAACCATCCCCTTATTTGGAAATTCTACAAAATAACTAATCAATCCTCAAATTCTGTTACATTTTCATTACTAATTAATATGTTCTTTCTATATCTTCGAAACAAAATGGCAAATGCTATCATGTTGAAACTTTTCAAGTGCTTGCTCTGACTTTAACCGAGGTCCCCGGTTTGTAGACGGTGGAATTTGTTTCACAAGATTATCGATATGCGTCAATGCTTGTAAGTTGGCCCAAACTCTTAAGTTTATCAAAAACAAAATGGCAAATGCAAACGAAGCCAGCCGAGCGGCATCCCTGCAAAGCGATGCCTAGCAGCCGATCTGTTCATCTCGACACGGACGGTTTGGATTGAATCTGAGCACATACCAATTTGAGTCGTCGATTTATCGGCAAAGATCCAAGTTGTCAATTACTGAGATGAACGGCCGAATCGACCGCTTGACGCCCGCTTTTGCAGGGGTGCTTGGCAGGCTGGCAGCATCCCCATCCTTAGAATTTAAAGGTGAAAACCTACCACTAGGGCTACTCTAGTGGTGAGAGTTTGGAATTCTCTTTCACAATTCTCAAGTTGAATTGCAATTGTAAATTACTGTAAAAGATAATTTTTAATTTGTCTCGATCACAATCTTTCTTGAGATGGCTATTTTCAAGAATTAATTAAAATTCCAGGATTGAATAAAGTAGTAGTCACCTGGGAACCAAGAACCATAGAAAGCCTTTTTTTTTTTTTGAAATTTTCACTTTCACCAAGTAAGTGTTTGCTTAAGTGGCTATGAGAAAACAAAGTAGTACTCCGTAACTGTTTGCCTTCCATAAGGTCGTACGTTTGCATTTCACGGAGGCTAAAAAGTCTAATTAAACTTTGGGGCCATTGGAGAGTTAGCTAAGTCGTTAACTTCATGACCTTAGAATTAGTTAAGGTGCGGGCAAGTTGACCCAGACATTTGATATTAAAAAAGAAAAAAAAATAGAACGACCACTCCTATGCAGAAAAGGGTTTTTTCATTTTTTCTAAACTGAAGACAGTAAAGGTTAAATATGGCTTTTCCTACTCCATTTAAATCTTTAGCAGAGTAGACACTAGGCAGTTGACACAGTAGCTGCTCCTCTTTTTGGTCAGGGGGCTCTTATTTCCAAGGCCAAAACACGTGAGTCTCCCAATTATCAAAGGAGGCCTATGGCTATGCCTTCACATCTATTAATTCTAATTCTTGTCATGTTCTGATTATACAATGTTTTAATTCCCCCCTAATGTCCATAAAGAGGGTTTTTTAGGTCATTGTTTAGGGTCTTTTGCCTCTTTATGATACCAATAATATTGATAAGAGATGATTAAAGTATTAATTAGTCGTTGAGATCCAAGCGGTTCACCTTTTCCCAGGACTAGAAATCCCCCACACAATCTTCTACTAAGAGCAGACAAAAATGAACTACTGTATTTTCCATGTGATTTAACATATTAAAGATGCAAATAAAGAGTTCTGGACCTTATGGTGTCAAATTAAAAATTGTCCATTGAGCATCACTGGGTGTGTTTTACTAACTGAAATAAGTACTTATTTTCAAATAACTTCTTATTTTTTGAATTAAATGTGATGTATTGTGAGAGAATGATATGTCTCGTAAAACGAAAAATCAGTACTTAAAAATAAGAATCTTAGGGGAACGGGGATTGATGCAATTTCAGAGTTCCTATGGTCAAGCACAGGGGAGTACAATTAATTTACGCCTAGTTGCCCCCATCTTCATCTTCTTCTTCTTTCTTTTTTTTGTGGGAGTTGATTTTCACACTCTCTTTATAGCAATTCATACTACTCGATCCTAATGTACGAGATTTCGTATAAGTATATTTGAACACCTTGCTACAAATTCTTTGAAAAAAAATCCAAGTATAAAGCCATAACAAAAATGAAAACAAAAGGCAACAAAAAATCTTACATGTGATCCTTGAAAAAAAATAAAAATTCCATTTCAACCCATCCAGTGGCAGAGCCAGGATTTTGTTACGGGGGGCGGTTTAACAGACATATATTTTTTATCGGAACGTATATCATAAGATTTTTGCTTTTTAGTTCATTACATTTGTACATTGAATTGATTCTTTAGGCTATTTCAACTGTCACATGCTTATTTTTTATTTATGAAAGAAATTGAGAATGTAAAATAACCAATTTTTTATAAAATCGAAGCAAAATTATTAAGATTATAAGTAACTATACACGAATAATTATCAATAATATTTAAAATCAAGTATATATAAAATAAATTTTTTAAAATTTGGACACTTGGAGAGCCGGGGCCCCTACATACCTCCGCCCATGGACCCATCCATTTTCTTTCAAAACCTCGAAAGCCACAAGGGGGAAAAAGTTACTTCAAACTACCATGAATCCATGATGGTTTGCTGGTTTCATTTTAAGAGCAGGTTATTTGGTGACTATTCCTGTGTATCTAGAAAAGGGAGATTCTGTTTTCTTCTTATTTAGTATTAGTAACTGCACAGGTAGCATAACCCTTGAAATCTGATTGATTCAGATGTTTTGTAGACAGCATTTGGAACACAATCCTGGAAATCCTTTTTTTGATTTTGGTGAAACAGAGAACAAAGAACAGAATCCTAAATGTGATTACTTTGACTTGCATTTGGGGCAACCTGTCCGAACTGGCATTGGGTACCTTAGAAATCAAACAAGATTATAGTAATCAAGAAAAGGACTTTGCATTTAAAAGTACAAATTTTATTAGAAAAATCTATCGGAACTCTTACTGGTATTTTTCATATCTGACTCATTGAAAATACTTTTAAATGGTCGAGACTGCACAAAATGCTCTAGACTGCAGAGAAGTCAAATTCTTAGAAAATATGCCCTGTTTAAGAACCCTCTTATCTGACTGAATTTCTAGATAGCTGCCGATTCAATTTTTTATTTTTTTCGATTCCCGACGAATGATTAATTTAATAAATTTGACAGGAATTTAACAAAAGTTCTGAAAAAACGACCAAATGACATTGACAAAAGTTAGTCAAGTTATTTGCTGACCATCAACTTTACGAAAGTTCATAATTTCTCCATTTCTAGTTCTCTCATCCAAGCTCTAACTTCTAAACAATTTAAGTGTACAAAAAGATAGTTCACTTTTGAGCCGATTGTTCTCACCATGTCGATTACAGTACACTGCCCCGAAACAGGAGAAACACTTCAGTGCCGAGCGGGCACGGTGCCACGTGGTGCCGAGCAGATCTCGGCCGTCCGAACTTGTTTTGAACGGCCTAGATTTGTTTGGGCTTGGAGGGACGTTTTGGTAATTTCACACTTAAAAATTACCCAAACAAATCTGAGCCGTCCAAAACAAGTTTGGACGGCCGAGATCGTGCTCGGCACCACCTCGCACCGTGTCCACCCGGCACCGTGTCCACCCGGCACTGAAAAATTTCTCCCGAAACAGAGACACTTTGTACTTCATTTTGCAAATACACGGCAGTCCTTCGCATTCAATCATTCTACTTGCACACCCATTTTACGCATACAAATGCATATACACTCATGTAAGTGTATGGGCTTCGCAAACACTGGTCGGTGTTATACATCGATTAATTCATTTGCATTTATCTTGACGTAATCTCGTATCAATAGATACACAATGTTTCGAACATAACCACAACTTTAATGGCTCAATGTTTTCATATGGCACAAGACTTTGTAACTACGTAATCATTCGTATTAAACACCACAAATCCTCCAAACGACGGGAGTGTGTACTATACATTTCCGCCTTAGGCTTTCAGTGGTGCCGAAGTATTTTAACAGAGTTCACATCCATTGTCACGCCCTCGATTTTCAACATAAATAATAACCATTTGAGATAAATAAAATCCTCATTGGAGTACAGGTAATACCCAAATAACATTTCTTTCCCTAGTTCTCAAATTAAAAACAAATATTACAATCCGGGCTCAAGATCCCAAGTTATACAAGTTACCAAATTAATATTACAGTTTACAAAGAGCATCCTTCAAAAAATACATCTTCCAAGGTAAAAGCATAAAATCGCCCCTCTATACCTTTGAATCCCATGATCTACAAGCACGAGATGCACGTCATGCCAACTTCCTTGCTTTTTTTACCTGAAAATGATAGGTTGAGCTACACTAGCCTAGTAGAGAAATCTATACTCAAACTATATGTAAATATAATGAATCATGTACTATGAATGAGTGAATATTGACAGATACGCTCAAAGTACAAACGTTTACCAACGAGCCGCACGCTATAGTCAAAAGATTCTAGACTTCACATAAATACCACTGACTGTTTTCCTCTCTGACTAGATACGTTAATAAACTCACGTCAATCCACATTAGACTATAACCAATTCAAATTCATCTTATCATTCATTGTACGATACTATAATCTTTCTCGTGTCCGCATTTATCATCATCAAATTCCTTCATTACAAAACCCTTCCGTTTGATTTCAATACAATTCAAAGAAAACTCAAGATCATTGTAGGCCGAGCTCCGTTGATTCGGGCTGAATACCGGAGGATTTTCATCAAAATCCTTTAACCAAAACCAAAATCCTCGCATTAACTTCATAACCCAATTACGTGTCGTTAAAAGTCTGAGCCGAAGCTCCTGCCAGGCACTTACTCGATAACGAGCCCTGAAGACAAGTGATATGAGCATTTTAGCTCCTGCCAGGCATTTACTCACTTAAGAGCCCTGAAAGCATACGATACGAGCATTTAGCTCCAGCCAGGCATTTACTCATTTAAGAGCCCTGAAAGCATACGATACGAGCATTTAGCTCCAGCCAGGCATTTACTCATTTAAGAGCCCTGAAAGCATACGATACGAGCATTTAGCTCCAGCCAGGCATTTACTCATTTAAGAGCCCTGAAAGTTCTCTTAATGACCATTTGTCATCCACATTCATTCCACGTTTTCATTTCACAAATATCAAATCATTCAATTGAATCCAAAGCCATTTAATCAATCACATGGCAATACCAATCCGTATCCAAAAAGACAGCATTTTCCCAAGGTCACATTCGTTCATACATCATCAACAATATATTGCAAACTCATAAGCATGCCCCATTGTACATTGATAAATATTTTAAGTCCACGTTATTCCTCTAAATCTATCACAACGCCCTATGCCACGTATCGAACCCATAATGATTCCACAGCACATCACCGGCTAGGTTCCAAACGAGAATATTATAAAACAAGTGCCAAAGGAACCTAGGGAACTCAACAAGACGAGGCACGAGGATACGAGTCTCATTAAGACACAAGTAATCATACTTGAGAGTGACTTGAACACGTCTAATCATATAGGGAGTCATAATACGGAACGAATACAACTTAGGAATAGCCAGCAGACATTGGCAGACCGACACACCTCCACTCAAATAATCATAACTTTATGTGTGCTAAGACTTTTAAGGCGATTCCGGTGGCAATGGAAAGCTGACTTCAAGACCTTCGATTCGATATAAAGTTTGCATAAAACGGACATCGGACGAGAAAGTTATGTCCGTTCGAAGTGGGCTGAAATCCAGAACACGAGACAGATTGCAGACCAGTTTTCTAAAAATCACCATAAATTCAATTCTCAACGGTTTCGGGTGATTCTTGCGGCATTAAAACGAGCTCTAAGTCTACTCTATTTCATACGAAGGAACCAAAATTCAAATCTGAGTTTAAGAAGGCGTAAAACCCCAAAAACGCAGGCCCTGTTCTGCTGATTTTCGGAATGGAAGAAACAACCTCAAGTAACGAAACAAGGCACGATCTAAGTACATAAACACCATATAAACGCATAACGAGAGTAAGAGATCCCTACCTCAAGGGTTTTGAGCAAAACCCGGCCCTTTGACCAAGTCAACCGTAGCTCCACGAGATCCGATCATGAATTTTCTTGGATATTCGGAAAGCCCGTGCTCCGTATAGCAACTTTAATTCTTGGACCTTGTCCGGAATCACGACCTAGGTTGATGAAATCGAAGAGAGAAGAGGGAGAGGAGTTTTCGGATGGAGAAGAGAAGAAAGAGAGCCGAGAGTGAGAAAGAGAGAGAATGAAGATTATTCTCCTCCTGGAGAAATAAAAGAGGTGGGGGAGTAATCCCCTACTTCTCACACCACACACTCACACGCGCACCCCTCGCTCAATTAACCTTATTTCCTTCCACGAATAAGTCACACCGAATATCTGCACTGTCTATCTCGACGGGCCATACGTTTACAAAAGAAAAAATACGGACTCAAAAATACGGGTCTCTACATTCATGGCACCTAATCATGGCCCCCTAATTGAACACGGATTTGCATTTTTCACCTGATTTACATGAACTTAAGGAAAATATCAGACTTATACTGAATCATCAGACTCGTCAGAATCACTTCCGCCAGGCTCGACAGCATTTGCTATGGCAGCCGGAACATCAGGTTTTGGTGGAGGAGCAGGAGGTGCAGCTTTCTTGCTTTTACTACGAGCATTCTCATCACCATCGACTTCAACATGTAAAGCACGTGCGTCAAGGATTAGCGCATATAAAAATACTGTAGACATTCCCTGAACAATAAGTGTAAGAGCACCTCCATCGACACTAGGCATTTTGCCTACCCAATGTATGGAAAAGAAATACGATTCTTGCATTACCTTGCCACTTTTATGTGTTGAGTTCCAACACTACTCTTTATTAGCCATTTCGATAAACAATTTTCTCGGAATTTGAACTTCCAATAAACAGAGGAGAAAGAGTAACATGGAACATATAGTACTTTCTGCATTTGGTAGCTTTCAATGGTTGGCTATGTTTATCCGATGAAAAGGCTCCATTCTAAATGATTTGACGCCTTACTGGATATTGCATTGGGTGGCTATTTAAGTTGAAACACTCTATTTAGGGAGCCTGATGGAGATGCTCTATGACCCTTATTTCCACTAGTGTGGAAAAAATTAGCAAAAGTATCGATTTTTCATGTCAATTGGCAAACGAAGTAAAAACGATACAAGGATATCAATATTCTCAGCTGTTCCACCAGCCATGATGTTCAGCAGATCTCGCTCAACACGCTGTACAAGCTCAGGCTGCAAAGTGGAACAAAAACACAATCAAACATCCATATGAAACGAATAGAAGAACAAGTAGAAGAAAATATGCGTCCCCACATACAATGCAAAAGGACTATTTAAAGAGCATAGATGGTACCGTCATGTTTATGTGAAAAGGTGGTCAAATCCACATATTTTAACTTGTCTGAAATATGTGTCTACTTTCGGGTTTCTTTGTCATTGTTTATATGAATGTAAATATTACCCTTTCAATTTCACACTCACACACCTAAAGATATGCGTAAATTCACAAGAACAGGACAAAAAAGTGCAGAGTGCAAAAAATTGGAGTACATGAAAGGGCAAGTTGTAAATCCAATGAACATTAGACAAAATATGGACCACAAAAGCATTTCACCTTTCTGCTTTTTTTCTTTCATCATTTTTTGCAGTCAAATGAAACCGGTTGGGTTTGCCATGGATGGATCTCCTTACCCACTATCTTCATCTATGCAACACCGACACAAACACGTGACACGACACCGATGCTATGACAAGCAAATTTTAAAAAATTGAAGGACATGTTTAAAAAATATTTACAAAATATTTAATTGTTTTGCAAGTGTCCCAAGAGTGTCCGGAGCATTTTTTTGAGTGTCCCGGGAGAGTCCAAACGAAAAATATGGAAAACTAAAGGGACACTTCAGATTTAGGCGTCGGACACGTGTCCAGAGAGTGTCCTACGACACATGTATGTGACATTGGACAAAGTGTCTGCGCTACACAGATCTTCATTGATTAATTTACATCAGATAAAAAAGGGAACACATTAAATAAGAGAAACTACGACAGTAATAGGGGCAGTATTACATTTAGATCAGGCTCACGACGAAATCTTCGCCTTCGAGCATCCCTCATTGGAGGGGTGAGGCCATGTCTATACTCCACTGCATCTGGTCTGGGATCACCATGTTCTCTCACCATAATCATCTGTCACCCAACAAGTATTCATATAACTGCATCAAAAAGAGGAACTGGAAGGAAATAATAAAGGTCAAAAGGCAGTATACTTGGCCAATGTCTGCAGTTTTGATCAGCACGCTATCATCATAAGTTTTGTATGACTCCGCAATGCAAGGAAGATCCAAGAGGGATGCAGGGAATCGATCATTGCCTATGACAAATGAGCCATTCCTCCCATCTTCTGAAACAGATGAAAATTCATAGTTCTCAGGTTTAGCAACCAATGGTATTTAAGAGGAAAAAAAAGGATCCCAACACGCGCCTACGAAACACCAGTTTTAGGAAGGCATTATTAAGTGCTTACTTTCTCTCACCTTCTTGAAAGTACAAAATGAACAATTGAATAACCATGGAAAAACAAATCACAGAAGGCCTCCAAGTAGTCAATAAGTACAAAATAAGAGCAAGATACAAAGGAAAAAAGATGAACAATAACCTTTGATGACTGTGTCGCAGTGGGAAAGCAAATTCTTTCAATAATATCCTCTTTACAAATATTTAACCGTTAAGGCTTCAGAGAACCAAATTTTGTATGTTTAATTGTATCACCATACAACAAAATTCATCAGTTCAAAAAAGATGAAAAATCAGAGAGACAAAATAACTTTTCCCTTGAAGATACCATTAAGAGCATCCGAACTTAAACAAACACAACAGACATAATCTTACCAGAGAAAGACAAATCCAGTGACTTATCATCAGAAGAAGAGCCATTCTCATTCAGAAGGCTTTCTATCCGCTCAGCAACAGAAGGTGGAACTCTGAGTACGAATTGCTCCTCCATGCCTGTAGAGTGTACTGCTAAAATTCCTTCAGTGGTCCAAAATTTGTCGACCAATAACTGCAGCAAAAACAAGGGCTCTAATACATCATTTTGTGGCCAAGGGTATCCATCTCATCCCTTATGGTTGGGAAGTAAATGTAGAGCTATCAACTAGTGCAGATCAAGGAGCAGTGAACAGTTCGGATGAATCAAGAAACAAAGAGACTTCCACTGGCCAGCTTGACGCGACGTGGAGCCAACCTGGGCCACGTAGTGCCAGGATGTCCACGGGTATCCAACTCACCCATCCATACATGGGTTGAAGACTCGAAGGTATATGAAGAACCGACACTCCAAAAGGGTGCCGTGTCCGCGTATTGGACACGGCGGGGACACGCTTGGACACGTATTGGACATACCACGTGGCGTGTCCAATAATTTTTATCATTTTTTGATAGGGGACACGCGGGGGACACGGCTGGATATCCAACTCACCCATCCATACATGGGTTGAAGACTCGAAGGTATATGAAGCACCAACACTCCAAAAGGGCGCCGTGTCCGCGTATTGGACATGGGGACACGCGAGGACACGTATTTTTATTATTTTTTAATAGGGGACACGCGGGGGACACGGCTGGGGTTCAAACTGTAATATTTTTAATTTTTAGGGGGTTAATATGAAATTATTCAAAACATTTGGGTTAAACTATAATTATGCCTTTGAAAGAAAATTGTACAATTTGTGAAATTATTCATATACAATGGTTCATAAAAAAATTATAGATATTTATTTTTTATTGATTTATACATGTGGCGTGTCCCCCGCTGTGTCCATATCCCCATTTTTTTAGAATTGCCGTGTCCCATGTCCGTGTCTGTATCTGTATCCGTGTCCGTGCTACATATCCTTGGACTCGGGGGATCACATGGAGAGAAAGCACTCCTATTACAAATCTATGCCATCATATAGAGCAAATATGCAATGATTGAACCACATGTGGAAGCTTCTACAAGTAGAGAAGGAAGCCTGGCCCAAAGGTCCTAACATATATATATGCTAGCCACAGGCCCACACTAACAAACCACATCCCCATTAGAGAAAGGCATGCTCAACTCATCACATTAACTTACTGTTACTTTGCAGGTTTGTACTCATTTCCCTTGCTCACCGACACGCTCGGTGAAGTGTCCTCTGGCCAACTTCAGTCAGCCGGGTGGTTCTCACTGTGTTCTTTGGGTGTAGGCAAACCATAGTAGCAGCCCAGCCCAACTGAAGCCATTCCCACCCCATTTCGCCATGTTCGGAGCTGATTCATTCCCTTCCAAGCGAATTTATTTTGGGAACTGATTTTCGCGCTCCAAGATTTACTGCAGGCGCTCCACCTTTTTGTTTTTATACTGTGGTATTGCTGGCAATATCACAGTACATTTTATTTTTACACTGTGGCAATACCACAGTATAAAAACAAAAAAAGGTGCGCCTGCAGTAAATCTTGAACCGCGAATATCAATTTCCTTTATTTTTGACCCCCTCGAAACCATAAAAAGGTTCTTATCCCTAGGTCAAGTCAGAGACTTAAAGGCTATTTCTCCCTCTTAGATCTCATGTGAGAAACTGTGCAACCAATTTTCGTGGGGCCATTCTATACGGAGTCTCTGCCCGGACTTTCCTTGGGCTCCCACCAGCAGATGGTGTGATTGGCCCGAGGGATTAGTCGATGTGCATATCAGCTGCCTGGGCACTCTGAGTTATCAAAAAAAAAAGTTCATTTCTACTTGAGTGGGATCTTAGCTTTCACTAGAATGTTCAGCTTTCATGTGAAAAACTGTGTACACAACAAGGGCTTCAAAGTTTTTTCGAATTGAACTCTCCTTAAGCATTTCCACAAACAGGTAAGATGCAAAACTTATCCACCCAGATTAATTAGGATTACGACCAGGAAACAACAGTTACGCCAACATGAGAACAAACCCACACGTGCAATTGCGTACATATGATGGTAATTAACTTCTTCCACAGGAATTAAACGACGAATCGTTACATGTGGCCATACATATGCAGAACGAGATATCTTCTTAGAGATTCGAAATACGGGGGAGAGTACCTGAATTGAAACTTCAATAGTTCAATTGAGGAATCGCAGAGAACAGATGAACAAACTTTATTACTCTATCAGAAAGGGTGGGGGGAACTTTGGAGTAACATATAAGCACGAAGACGAGTTATACGTATATCGGCATATGTTGGCTAAATCTGGAACAATCGAGCGAAAAGTTTCGGGTGATTGCTGGATCCGGAAAGTACGACCACGAATGGGATAAGGCGACCCGAGATAAGTCCTTGGGCTAAGGTGGCTAAGTGAATCAAACTATTTGAATTTGAGCTCATGTTCGTTCGTTATAAGCTATTCAAAATTTGATGGTCACATAAACCAACAATTTGAAGTTCATTAAGGCTCTGTTTGGAACTCAAGAGAAATAAAAGAAAAGAAAGGTTTCTCTTGTATTGTTTGGTTTGAATAGAAAGAGAGAAGAAAATAAAAATTTTAAATTTGGTGAATAATAATTTTTTTTCTCCTATTTTTTTTCTCTCATTTTCCTTCTCTTTTCAATGGAGCCTAAGATTTCGAACCAAACTCGCTTGTACATTATTTTTTGGATGCAAAATGCACGGGTTCACAAAATAGACAAGTAATTTGGGTCTGGGAAGCAATTTGTTGAGAAGAGCACCAACCAAACACCATTTATTACTTACAAGATCTTGTATGGGTTCTGTCCAGGGGCTCATGAACGCCCCGGTTGATAACCATATTAGCTCTTGGGGTTGGTAATCCAATTTCATGATACTATTAATACTGTGTTTGGTAGCTCAAAATAAGTTGAGATTATTAGTCTTTAGGACTAGCAAGGTAGGTATTACTGTATTAGGGAGTATTTACAATACCTTGGGGGAGATGCTATTAGTAGTCCAGTTCCAACCCATTCTCATTATCAATCCTTTCTCATTATCAATTTCTTTTATCAATTCAATCCCATCATCTAATCTCATCTCAAACAAACATGATATTAATAATCTTATCATCCAATTCCATCTCAAACAAACATACTGATTACTAATCCCTTCTCATTATCAATCTCAATCATAATCTCATCTCCATACGAATCTCAGTCATCTATCACTGTTATCAAACGGAAAGTACCAAAGGAGTCAAGACTCGAAAAATATATTGTTAAAGTTCAATTTCCGAAAAGACCAGCTTCCCCGCGGATGAAAGAGCACGGCTTTTTCTTTGACTAATGAAAGAAGAAAGAAAAGAAAAAGCCGACCGCAATGCCCCAATTTTTTGGATTTTGTGTTCCGCGAGTATATACTGTATATCAAGCTTCTCTAAAGCAATTCGGGATGTTTAGTACTAATCCGTAGTAACCACAGAAAGGGAAACTATTTGAACAAGGGCAAGTGTCACGGGCTGTTTTTCGCCTAGAAATTTATCCGTGATGGCACCAAGTTTGTCAACAATTTGGTCTCAGCTAATAAGTGTTTACACACACACCCGATATGTTTGAACGTCTAGAACACACACAAGAGTTAGGGGAACAGTTCTAACCTTTATTAAGCACCAACTTACAAAGGAATACACTCAAGAGTCTAGATGGAACATCCATCTGCCTTAGGTTACGAAAATGTCTTGCCTAAATAGGTTTACAATCATAAAAACGTGGCCACTAATTAAGTACATGAGATCATGGGGCAAACCCCATGATCTTGCAGTTGACACCCCCAACTATCCTAGGACTGTGCTAGCTTAGCTAGAATCTGCCAGCACATAAGAAAACTACCGAAACTGCTTGTTGCCTTGCTGGGACACCTGTCCACAGCTTGCTGGAACTAACTGCCCGCTGGTAACCGCCCCTGCGTGCTCTGCCTTGAACACATGTCCACTGCCCTAGCAACATGTGTAGATTAGCAACCGTCGGTAACCGTTTTGCCTGATCCAACCCAAGGTTGCCTGCCCAATTTTGTGATCTAACCCTAGCATCCAATACTTAGCCATTTTTCTGATTGCCTTGTCCCACAAGCCTGCTTTCTCTTTAGCATCCATGCCTCGATATCATCGGGCCTTCACATGCATCACAGCTGCCACTTGCCTCATGGACCAGTGCCGACACCAACCGACACCATCGGGTCACCTTGTAAAGACATGTCTGTCTCATGCTTTTATTTCCACCGGTTGTCTAGGGTGCAAGGTGTCACCGCTAGCCAAGCTTAACAAGCCTTGACCATCAAGGTGCTAACAGCAAGCGAACCAGAAAAAGCATTGAAGGGATCAATAACGTAGTTCTTGAACTAATGCACCTGCGCATATCTCTTCTTGCTTACTTTGCGGGAAAGGTCTCCCATACAAGCACGATCTCCATGCGCCCACATCAAAGTTTGTTTGTTTCTGTTCTTAATTCAGTTTGAAAATGTTAAAAATTTTAAGATTATATTCAATTTTTTTTTTTGAAAAGTGATAATATTCAAACTTGTTTATAAAGCGAGTGTTTCCTAAACGAGTTTTCATCTAGTTGATCTCAAGCTGCTTAAATTTCTTAAATTTATCAAGCTAAGTAACAACTAGTATACAAATTAAAACTTTAACGAGTTTCGAAAAGTATTCAAGCTTAATTTGCTTGTATGGCAAATCGATTCAAACTTTATTTTTGATGCGTGATTGTATTCAAATTTGTTTATAAAAGCGAGTGCTTCCCGAACGAGATTTCATCTAGTCGATCTCAAGCTGCTTAATTTTTTTTAAATATGTTAAACCTATCAAGCTGAGTAATAACTTGTAGTGTAATAAAAGTTTAACAAGTTTCCAAAAAATTTCAAGCTTAATTTGTTTATATATAGCAAGTCGATTCTGATCGATTATTTTTCTAACTAGCCGAGTATGATTAAATTTTTTTTTTTGAAAGGTGAGTAGGATTAATTTGATTATCCTTTGTCCGTATCTTCTAAGCGTGTGAGAAACCAACTCATCAGTGACAGGGAGACAGTCAGACAGATGTGTTTCCTGCAAGCATAGCCGGTGGAAAATTATAAAACCAGATAATCAGAGCAGTTGTCCCTTCTCTTGAGAGCAACTCATCAGTGACAGGGAGACAGTCAGCAGATTAAAAGTCAACCAGAAGTTAAATAGCTCGATTAATTAATAGGGCGGTTTCAGGGACACCTAAAAAAAATATCTAAAAAAAACACCCCAAAGTTTTTGATTGAATTTCGATGATCCGAGCCGCTCAATATAATCAGAACATGATTTTAAAGGTACTCGCGAGAAATCAGAAAAAAAATAAACCGGGAAGGGCTTCATCCGAACAGTTTTTATTGAACGGTTCAATAAAAAACTGCTCAAACCAAGCCTTTCCTGGTTTTTTTTTTTCCGATTTCTCGCGGGTACCCTTAAAATCACATTCTGAACACATTGAGTGGCTTGAATCATCAAAATTGCACCAGGAACTATGAGATTGAAATTTGGGATATTTTTTAGATTTTTTTTAGGTGTCTCCGGAACCGCCCTGATTAATTAATGTCTAATACAAGTTATAAAAAGAGATCCCGTCTAAGATTCGCATCCCCAATGGGATTGGGGATGTAAAACCAGGTGCTATAGTTATAATAGCACTCAGATGTAAAAAAAATTGCTCCAATGGGGATGTAAAATAATAATTTCGGAGATGGAAAATAGCACAAATGGAGAGGAAGATGTATATTTGCATTTTCCTTTTGGCTGCAGCTATAACTTGACAGGTCATCACCAACTGATTTTACCAGATTTTTGGACAGCCGGAGGTTACCTGATTTCGTCGGAAAGTTGTCGGAATTTGCAAGAACACGCCGGCAACTCGCCAAAAACTGATTTAGGTCCGGAGATCACCGTCTCCGACCCCTATTCTTGACGATCCATGGACGGCGCAGGTCCGGAGATCACCATCTCCGGCGGCTGTGCTCCTTCCGAAACCCTCGGCTGTGCTTCCCTCGTCGAGTTCCGGCCATGATTTCTCCAATCTTCGGAGAGAGAGAGAGTGAGAGAGAGAAAGGGGGGGTCTGCTTGTGTATGAGAGAGAGAGAGAGAGAGAGAGGTTGTCTGGTGTGGGTGTGTGTTTGTATAGAGAGAGAGAGAGAGAGAGCAGATGAAGAGTAAAGTTGGGGAGAGGAGATGAAGAGTAAAGTTGGGTTGGGTTGGGTTGTAATCCGACTGTTGGTTTTTTTTTTTTTTTGTTTATTAGGATCCTACCGTTGGCATCACCAACGGATGTTTTGGTGATAAAAAAAAATTCCAATGGTCATTTTTTTCCCTGCCTATAAATGTGTGTGCTCTTAATAGGATTTTTCACAACAATTTTTTTTTCATTCTCCACAAACACTCTCCAAAAAAAATAGTGTATTAATTATGGCAGATGGCAGTCGTAGTGCGAGAGGAAAATCGTTCAACTCCGATCAAGATGAAACAAATGGGTGAAGTAAATGGTGTAATTGAAGTGGATGAGAAGTAAAAAAAAAAATAATCGGACGAAGTTGAGAGTAGATAGGAGTAAATGACTAAATTAAATGGTGTAGTTGGGAGTAGATGACTGAAATAAATGGTGTAGTTGAGAGGGGAGTAAATGGATCAGGTAAATGATGTGGTTGAGAGTTGATGAAAGTAAATGGATGAAGTAAATGGTGTAATTGAAGTGGATGAGAAGTAAAAAAAAAAAATTTCGAACGGGAATTTTTTTTTTTTTTGGAATAATTTTTTTTTAAGTCCTCGATTACCGGATACGGCAAATTATTTTTCAACGGAAGTAGTACTTGAATTAGGGTTAAGAAAGTTAGGGAAAATTAAGGAGGAGGAAAAGTTAGTTAATTATCCATCCATTTTTTACATCTCACCATTGGATAGAGGTGGGTTCTATTTTACATCCAACTAACTTTTAACCACTTTTTACATCTAAAATAACTATCCATCCCCTTCTATTTTACATCCCCATTGGGGTTGCCATAAAGACAAACAATTTTGCTACTGGTGGAACCAACAAAGAGTTTAAATAACAGGATAATCTTAATTCACTCGGACTGTGAGTCAACTGATGAACTAAGCACTTTTCGGAACCGTGAATCTTGTAGTGCAGGGGTGCACAGACCCGAGAATGCTATCGAGCTGGTGCAGAGCAGTCGATTTGTCCTTTTATCTCAGCACGGATGGCTCGGATCAAATATGAGCACATACAAATTTGAGCCGTTCGTTGCACAGTTAAGATCCGAGCTGTCGATTGCCGGATCGGCCACTCTGCATCGCTCTACAAAGAGATGCTTGGCAGGGGTGCACTACAGGGTTGCGAATACGCGATTCGAGTCGTTCGTCTTGAAAATCAATGGTTTAGATTTCATCTCTCGGTAATGAACGGCTCATATATGTAGGAACCGTGATGAAATTTGGGGAGATTGACGACTTTGATCGCGCACTACACCCATATGCACTTTTACTAATCCCATTCCACATGAAAAGAGAAACCAAAAATCAATTGTAGCATGTCGGTACAAATATCAGTGTTTTATGATCTGGACATTGGCCAAACTTTGGGTTTTGAGTGTCTCTTTAGTAGTCGGTACAATGTCAGTGTTTTATACCTGTAAACTATAGTGAAATAAATTGGCTAACTCTACATGATAATTCGAAAATACTAATCCCTACTAATAAAGTATTGTAGGATCAATTTGTGCGTAGTGTTATTCTTATGTTGATCAAATATGGTTTGATATATTTTTCGAAACATATCCATGTTGCGAAAAATAGGTCCCGATTCAATGTTTCAAAAAAAATTTCATTTGAAACAATACTCGATATCAACATGAATTCTTTCCTTGAGTGATGAACTCATGCATCAAGGTCTAATAGGTGAAGAGTTCGATCTGCCGGTTTACGCCTACTGTGGGCCATCCAGAATGGCAGGACAATTTCGGCAAATAACTCTGAAAAACCCATTAACCATCGCGATTGAATCCTCTCTGATCCAAATTTTAGATTAGAGGAAACGGTCCTAATCTAGATCATCCATTGGGAAAATCAATGGTTCAGATTCCCTCAGAGACTCTTCGCATCATGATGACCCACTAATTTTCCCAATGTGCGGTCCAGATTAGGATTGTTTCCTTCCGTCCAAGTCATTCTTCACGCGAAAAGTCTACGAGCATATCCAAGCCATTGATTGCAGTATTGGACAGTCCAGATTTCGATTGTCTGCTCCAACCGGAGTCCGGAGAGGATCCACTTCCTTAACCACCAGAGCCGTCCAAAAAAAATAAAAAACCATTAAGCACCAGTAGGGCACGTGTCGCCATCCCGCCGGTGGTAAATCGCCGTCCTGCCGGCCTTTCCACTTTGGCGCGTTTTTAGTCCCAACGTCTCTCTCTCTCTTCCTAACTGAATTTTAAATTCTGACCACACTCAAAACAGCAAATTAAATCACAAACGCGTTTTCTGATAACCCACCCCTCATTATAATACTCGTCACCTCTCCATCTAAATACGCGTAAAAATCGTCAGATCCCAACTGCCATTATTTACATTATACTACTCCATTGATTATTAATTACTAGATCCAACAGTACCCCTCACTCTCTCACTCCTACCCCCACTCTCTCTCTCTCTCTCTCTCTCTCTCTCTCTCTAGACTCTCCCTTATTTATCACCCACCATTGCCTCCAATTTTCTCTCAACAAACACAAACCTCTCAATACCCAAATCCCAATTTCCACAATGCCAACCATTTTCTTGAGGATTTTCCTTGTTTACCACCTCCTAAACACAGCCCTCCTATTTTTGGTCCCCAAAAAGCTCAGAACTTATCTCCCATCCTCTTGGTACCCACAACAACAACAGCAACAACAACAAACGCCACCCACCAACGCCACCTCTCCTCCACCGCCGCTGCCGGCCCGTATCCTCCGGAAGATGGACACGGCCGAGCTCCGACGGGTATTCCAGATGTTCGACAAGAACGGCGACGGGCGAATCACGAAGAAGGAACTCAACGACTCGCTGGAGAACATGGGGATATTCATCCCAGACCCAGAATTGAGCCAAATGATCGAGAAAATCGATGTTAACGGAGATGGGTGCGTGGACATTGACGAGTTTGGAGCTCTGTACCAGTCGATAACGGAGGAGAGAGACGAAGACGAAGATATGAGGGAGGCTTTCAACGTGTTCGATCAAAACGGAGATGGGTTTATAACGGTGGAGGAGTTGAGATCTGTTCTGGCTTCTTTGGGGTTGAAGCAGGGGAGGACCGCGGAGGATTGCAAGAGGATGATTCTGAAAGTGGATGTGGATGGAGATGGTACGGTTGATTTCGACGAGTTTAAGCAGATGATGAGAGGTGGTGGTTTTGCTGCTTTGAGTTGAAAAAAAAAAAAATGAAACCAATTTTTTTTTTTTCCAAGGTGGGGTTTTCGAATTACGATTAGGTTCGTGAGGAAATTGATCGGATGCAGAAATCGGTCACAGAAAGTGCACGGCCGGCAGATGATCACGATGGTCGTATAGAAGCGTCGAATTCAAGCTATCGATTGTGTGACGAATAGCGTGATTCGATTGGTTTCTGTGTCCGATCACGATTGTTGTATAGAAACGTCGAATTCAAGCTATCGATTGTGTGGCGAATAGCGTAATTCGATTGATTTCTGTGTCCGTAGAATTGTTGGTAGTTTTTTATGGGTTTGTAAGTATTGTCAATGGAAAGGTCACTTTTTGGTGATCAAAATGAGGTCAACCTTCACCATTTGTCAATGGACATTAGTTACATTTCCTCTGTTGTGGTATATTTTTTGTTCTAATTTCTAACATTTGCCAACCCATTGACACATTGAACAAGTGGGGAAAGAAGAAATTAGGTAATCCAACTTTAGGTTTGTGATGCATAATGATTAGGATGTTAGGAATAATGTGTGATCTCTCTATCTAACCAGTAATAATACGAGTACAACAAAAGTTGTATAGCAGCCACACACATATTGATTTTGCGTCCGTCTCGAATTCCATAAAGATGATCGGAGCCTTTACATTAAGGCTCTATTTGTTTGGACTGAAAATATTTTCCCCATATCGGATGTCAGATTTTTTGGAGTTTGGCTGAACAAAAAGTGTTACAGGTAAAACATTTTTGTCGAATTAGCGTAAAATGACTTGCGCTTGTGAGGGCCGTAAATCATTTTACGATATTGCATTGAAATTCACAAAGACTGAAAAGAAAAAGAGGTATGCTTCTTACCTACATTTTGATTTTCCTTTCTCTATTTATTTAGTACTAGTAACCTTTAAGTGTAACTCGGCTGTTGGTCTTACAAGTCCCAAATTGATGAAATATGCCCACTCCCTATTGTTTATTATATCGGGCACTCCCGATATGTGTGCAAGTCGAATTTTGTTAAAATTTGATCAAAATTATTATATGCGGCACCGTCATGTGATACTCCAAATTCATTTTTTATCACACGTCTTTCAGTGTATAGAATGAGACCAATGGTAGCGTGCATTGAACACGGGACTGGATAAATTATTGAATTATCTTTTTTTATTAACTAGCGTTTTTGCCCGTTTGATACACGAGACTGAAAATAAACCAATGGAATTTTTTTTATTATGTGCATCAAACGGGCACAAATGCTAGTGAATATGTATATATTTGTGCCAGACAACCACACTTCGAAGCACCCGCTCCGTGAGAAACATTTTTATCAAAACAAACCAATTTTTTTTTTTCTAGTGACATGTACCGAACAGCCACAAATAAAAGTTCAACTGTCATTTTACCCGTAAATGATTTTGCATAAAACTATTTTTCAATGTAAAGTATTTTACATCAAAAGAAACGGAGCCTGTATAACTTCAAAGTCTTTGTTCACAATATCCTAGCCATGCTCATTCAGCCCCAGCAAAAAGAAACCCACGATTTAGGATTGCAATGAACTAAGTAGCTCGCGAGCTTGGCTCATTAACGCTCGGTTCGGCTCTTTTACTAAACAAGCCGAGCTCAAGTTTGAGTTTTCGGCTTGTTTAGTAAACGAGGGCTCGTTCGAAAAAAATTAGCTCGTTAAAGGAGGTTCGACTCGATTAAAGAGACTCATTTAGTAAATAAATAAGCTCAGCTTGTTAAGGGCTCTACTTGTTATAAGGCTCGAGTCAAACTCGAGCTTAAGTTTTTGGCTCATTTAGTGGACGAGCCGAGTTCGAGATCAACAAAGCTTAACACGGCTCAACTCGTTTGCAGCCTTACCACGATGTTAGATGTGGGAAGATGCTCAACACTATTTGATGCTTCTTAATCAAAAAGCATTTTTCAATGGGGTTTTCAAATCCAAGTGAAGTAGAGTGCAGTCGGTGCATCCCTTATACTTCGATACATATAGGCAGGGTTTGATTTCCGTAAACACTCGTCCCCTCCCCAAGTCTCCTATAATAGAGGGTATGGCAAAAAAAAATAAAATGGCAAAAACTCCAAACACATAATAGAGTAGATTAGGTTTAACGAATAATAAAAAAAAAGAAGAAAGAAAAGGAAGGCCCTAAAGCCACGAGCAATTTATCTAATGTCACGAGTATTAATGCTCTGCTGTGTAGAATTACTCAATTGTCCTCTTTTGGTCGAAAGCAACAACTTATGGAACTTGTTTCCCATACTGCCCTTAATTCCAAATTTGACTCTTCAACTACCCAACCCATCCCCTGACAGCTTCCTTCTAATTTGAGTGGATAGCAGTAAACGTCAAAATCATTAACCCTACTAGCAGGGGCGGATTCACCTTGGGGCACGCGGGGTCACGTGCCCCCACGCCCTTTTTTTAAAAAAAAAAAATTCAGATTTTGTATATATATATATATATATATATTATATATGTCCTACATGTGCAAGAAGTTAGTGCGTGGTGCAGTGGGAAGTGACGCTCTATGGGATTGAGAGGACACGGGTTCAAGCCTCCACTCTGAGTTTTTATGTTTTTAGTTGTAATTTGTAGAGTTAATTATACAGTGGTAACCTTTAAGTGGCACTCTTTGGGAAAGAACTCTTTCTTTTTGTTTTTAGTCAAATTCTACAACTCTTTCACAACTAATATTTCTCCCACTCCCCAACATTTTCAATAATTTGTGTAGTACTCAATATAAATCTGCACATTGTATTTGTACATTTTGGTCCCCGAAACTTGTACTTATAGAGTTAATAATATGAAAATAGATGATGAACATTTGATAATTTTGTTTTACTCATATAGTCGAGGTGCGCAGTTTGCCCAAGTAACTTTTATTAAAATACATATATAATTTAAAATTATTACATTATCATGAATGCTAAAATTATTTTGGTGTGAATCTGCTTAACTGTAACTCATATATTACCGCGTTACAAAAAAAATTGGTGCCCCCACTATGTCAAATTCCTGGGTCCGCCACTGCCTACTAGTAAAATCCCTATCTTGTTTGATAGTGAACAAAGTCAAATTTTTAACTGAAAAAAACAAAACGAAAACTGTGCCTTTCTCAACACACTCTAGATTTTAGTACAGTGCTGTTTTTTTTTCCCTCTCAAAATCATTCACACTGGTGAGTTGGAAATGGGGGGTATATTCCACGTGGTACTCGCTCGGTACATTTGGACAGTCCAATACACTTTTGAAAGGTTTGGATTGAAACCCTCTCTCTTCTCACCCCAACACTTTAAGGGTTTATGATTATGTGAGCTATTTTTGACTCCATTAGAGCAAGTACATCAATGAAAGGTAAAATAACTAGTGAACAATGTAACTTTTATATTTTACCTGGTCCCTTTTTCTTGCACCCACACAGCAGCATAGCTATCATTTCTCTATCACATAAAAATATTGTTTTTTAAATGCATGCCACATTTGAAAAGTAAAGGGAGAGACAGAATTAATGTGGGGAGAGATGAGTGAGAAGGTGGGTCCAGGAATTAAAAGTATTTGTTTACTCTTTGGCTTGTGAACAATGCTTCGCCAGAAGTACCGAAGGAGGGAAGCAAGATGTATAATAGATACCCAAGTACCTAATCTGCTGCAGTGTGATTTTCTATGATTTGCTTAGTTACTTTACCGAAATACTCTTTTTAGCTCTGCTGATGTTGTTGCTCTTAATCACTCACAAGTCATCATCTTGTCTCTGACAACAGAATTCAAAAGGACAATTTATGAGACGAGTTGCTGTTTTTTTTTTTTTTGCCGCTTCTCTAAGGGAACATGCCACTTATTCCGGTAACAACCACCCCGATCACAACTGATGGCAAGATATCTATCTTGTCTGGAGTTTTTGATAGATATTGCATATCCTTGCAGTGAGAAAAACTCTCGAAGAGTATCGAGAAGTTCTTCCCGAGATTCAAATTTCCAACCAAATTGCTCAAGCAGATCCTTCTATTTGTTTTCTTAATTTTGCATGTCAATTCCGTGTTCATCAATCTGATCACTATAACTTCCATGGAGGCATTCAATTGGTTGTTCAGGTCCATGGTTCAATTGGGAAACAAGTTCCATAAGTTACTGCTTTTGATCAAAAGAGGACAATTGAGTAATTCTACACAACAGAGCATTTAATGCTCGTGGCATTAGATAAATTGCCCCTGGCATTAGGGACTTCCGAAGAGGAAAAGGTAACTACTCCAGGAGTATTCTGCGGCTCTAGAAACTGGCCCAAGAAAATAGGATCACGATCATGTGCACACTTACTATGACCAGTTTATGTGTATGGAGTTATTGGCAGTTTAATGACAACAAAGGGAGCTCACCTTCTCAACGGGGACTCGAACTCAAGACCTCTCCGTTACAAGAGACCTTAGTTGTTTAGTTATGAGATTTTCATCCGTCAAATATTTATGTCGTCGCTAAATAATTGAGACATTTAACAAGTTTTAAAACTTGTTGGGCCCATGGTGATCTGTACTTCCAAGATGGGCCCGAAATTGGAGATTAGTTGGCTACATAAGCGTGCTCAGCACACACGCAGGTTGAGGAACTAGATCGTTTTTCCCACTGAGAAGCATTCTCAGTCAGGTCAGGGCTTCAGCCTGGAAGTTGAAGATATTCCTCAAGTCCGAAACGAAGTGAGATGCGGACACAGGTCTCTCTCTCTCTCTCTCTCTTCCTTTATGCGATGTATTTGTATGTCTGTGCGTGTTATACTGATTTGAGTGGTTTCTGGAATCCCCTATTTGATCTCTCTGTTCTCTCCATTATACATGGGTTTTTTAAAGGAAAATTCGCAGGAGGAATCAATTTCATGGTTTCTGAAATTGTAGGTTAATTTGACTGTATCCTGAACTAAAAACTTGAGTGAAACCCTCAAAATCAAACTCAGCCCTTGTCTCGAAACTAATACCAAATTAAATCTTATTCGCTTTTTAAACCCAAATCAAGAAGACCTAATTCATATACCAAGTGTACAACGGCTAGTTTTTGGCTGCTGGTGGCTATGGTGGTGGACAGTGAATCTGACGATTGTTCTTACCTGTGGTGTGAGGTTGGTGGTGGTGGTCAATCATACTTAAGGACCCCACAAGTTCGATCACAAATTCGCAACAACAAACTTAAACCCAAATCTGCTACAGCTTTCCTTGGTGGTGGTGGTGGTGGTGGGCGGCAGGGTGGAGGTGTTTGGGAAGCAGCTAGGGACGAAGTCAGAAATTAAGTGTCGGGGTGGCCCATATAAGTATCCAAGAAAGAAGAGAAGTTACTTTTCCAAAAATGATCTTTCGTGCCAAAGCATTATAAAAATTATTTAATTTTTAGAATTGAAGATATTGTGTATTATGCAAATAAGTGAAGTTTTGCTACATCTTTGAAGAAGTACTCACGAAAGAAAGAGCCGACAACGAGAATTCTAGAAAATGTGGGGGACCATTATAAGTACTCCTCCAATTTTATTGGGATATTATATATTAGTTACTAGAAACTTCAGGGTGGCCATGGCAACACTTGCCCCCCATCTAGCTTCGTCCTCGGCAGTAGCGAAGGTGGCGGAAGTGGATGGTGGCCGTGGCAACTGAAGGGGCAAAATTAAATGTTTTTGAAATGTTTTTAGCCAAGATTTTAGCAAGTAATGTGATTGCTGTGATAGTGACTAATACCAAATGGATCTTTTCCTTTCTTCTTTTCTCATAAGGTTATAATGTCTTCTTGTAGTTTACATGGAGACACCTGTAGAGGACAAGTTCATCACCACAGAAAGTTTAGTGGGGGCAAGATTAGATTTACTTGATGTTGGAACAAATCAAGAACCAAATGAGGGTATGTCATTTGAATCAGATGAAGCTGCCAAAGCATTCTATGATGAATATGCCAGGCGGATAGGATTCTTAACTCGAATCGTATCATCTCGTAAGTCAGAGCGTGATGGATCAGTTATATCCCGTCGACTGGCCTGTAACAAGGAAGGATATAATCATAACAGTCGAAAGACTGGGCCATGCCGAATTCGAAAGCGAGAGAGCCACAGGGAAGGTTGTATGGCAATGGTTCTCGTGAAAAGAGAGAAGCTTGGGGAATGGGTTGTGACAAAATTTGTTAGGGAACACAATCATCCACTGGAAGTTTCTTCGGAAAAATGGCGTCCAAATCCAGTAAGTTTTCCTTGAAGCTGCAACTTTTAAAGTTCTTATATACATATTATCCCTCTATTTCCTTCTACCTCGTTGGATGTATGTTTTGGTAAGTCTACTTATCCAGATATTGTGGAGATACTATGCTAGTATCTCAGCAAGACTATTTACCAAATCGAAGCTAAGAAGTGCTGTAACTATAGGATCACAGTATTATGGTCAACCTTGGAAGCGTAGAATAATGGCACCATACCTTTGGGTTATGATACATTCATAAACAAGCTTCTGTCTTGAAAAATTTGAGGATTACGTTTCGCTGATGCATTACGGTGAATGAGTTAGATTTATTATTGGATTGCCTTAATCAAGGGCTTTTCTTTGTAAAGGGACAAGTGACATCAAATTTAATCCACGAGAAGCTATCGACTTCTGTTTCACCTGATTGTAACCATCTCTCCACGGGCTATGACCCTCATATAATAGTGGTGGTCAATCTTGCTGAAATGTAACCAAGTTTATCTCGTTTCTAGGAACAATTTAATGTAGCTGTCATCGCCGGAAAAAGAGGTTGGAAATTTGGTTGGGCTGCTTGGTCTGTCTTAAAGGACGACATCCTACTCTTCCATTTGGCATACTCCCGAAAAACGTTTGTCCCTCATTCTCTGAAATTTGCTTATTTTGTAAAATACCTCACTCTTTTGCTCAACTTTAATCCTCTCTCTTGGTGGCAACTCAGTTTTTTCTTCTTCTCTATTTCGTAGCATTTGATTTCTTTGTGCAAAAATCTAGTGTGGTTCGTACAAATTGTGTCTTCAATTGTAGTAGAAGTCCTTTCTTTATTTACGGTTTGAGAAGTCTAAAGTAGTTTCTCTATGCTATGGAAGAAGGCAACAAGGTGATGATTATTGTAAGTGAGAATCTTCTAAAATATTTGTAAAGTTTAACCATTTTGATCCCACCGTTGTCGAAAGTTCCCAAACCTACCACTATTTTCAATCTTATTCCTATAAATTCCCTTATATTGGACAAGCATTCAAGAAATTGGGAATCAAATATCAACAAACAATGATGGGAAGAAGTTGGAGAAGTTGTCATGTCCTAGGATTTCTTACACATCTTAGAACAAGATACTAAAAAGCAAAACAGACCAAAACCACCTATGACATTTGGATTTTGACTACATTTGAACAACCCTTGGGCTACATGTTTGCCCCAGTTTTTTTGAGGTTAGAGCCTGTTCCTTTCTTTTTTTTTGGTACTTCGGAATATTCTATTCCTTTCGAATCTTAATATTTGTGCAATCATGGTAAATGCATATAGAAATTCCTTCGGCTAAGTTTTGCATATCTTGACTTGTCGAATCACCTGATATTGAGATTGCTAAAACACAGGTTGGTCAGGAAAAGACTAATGGAATTCCCTTATTCTATGAAACCTTATGGAAGTCTGAAGTTTAGAAAACCCTAATTCTTTTGATCTGATTTGGTTGGTTAATGAAGGACATATCTTAGTATACTTGTTTGAGGCTTGCATAAGGTCGCTTTCAATTCATTATTCATGCACTTCTTGTTCTTTCTTACTTGTTTATTGCCCCTTCTTCTTTTTTTATCTTTTTTTTTTTTTCCAAACTCTGTTTTTTCCGTTAACCAGTCATTATTTAGTTTTGTGAAATGTTGTGATTTATGGGTTGTCTAGAGCAATGCTATGCACACACGTCGAAGCTGTGCACATAATTAAGGCTGTGCACAAGAGACTTTCCTTTATGTCTTATGGTCATGTGGGTTTTATGTTAAAATTATTGATTTTTGTGAATTCCGATGGCAGTCTTTTGACAAGGACCAGAAGATTAGAGAGCTATCTTCTCAGCTTCATCATGCAAATCAGCAGTTGGAAGCATGTCAAGAACAGCTAAGAACAATTACGGCATGTATGGAGGAACATACACAATGTCTATCAACAACGGTTGAAAGCGTTGTGAGCAATGTCAAACAATTGGAATCCCAACAGCATGAAATTTCAGGACACTGTTAGGAACAAGTTGCAAAGTGACTAAATGTAAAGTGCAGCCTGTGCAGGAGTGCAAAGTGTACTTTAATAATAAAGTAAGTAATAGTTGTGCAACGTACCCACATAGAAACTAGAATGATAATTATTAATGATGCCGATAGTACGTGCAAATTAGTTCTATTACTGTTCAGTTTGGTGATTCATGTGTGTGCAATTAGAGATGTGCTTTTTTGTAAAGAAGTTAGAGTAATGATTTTATCCCAATCCTGATGTAGGAGTGCAAATTCCGTAGTCAAGCTTCAATTATGCTACAAATGAACACACTTTGCACGCACGCATTCACAGGCTTACAAAGGTGGAGGGCTCCATACACACTGCACTGCACGGTCTGTGTAAGTGTGTGTGTCTGTAGACCTTTTGTTAAGCTTCTGGGATCTTGACCTTCCGCCCCATCGTCATCTTCTTTTAATCTATTAGTTTCAGGTTGTCAATGGCAGCAGATGTAAGACCCAATAATTTGAGTTTAGTTACAGATTGTCAATGGTAGCAGAGGTAAGACCCAATAATTTGAGTTGCAAAAATTTCTGTCCCATGTAGAGGTCACGTGATGTTTCAACATCTTCTAGTAGCAAAATCACGGAGGGCTCTGAAAGATGTTGGGGACCGCATGACTTTGCTTTAGAACCATCGAGTATTTTCTCCTTTAAACGTAGTTCTATCAAATGATATGTAATGAAGGGCAGATGATCCTTTTTTTCTTACCAAATATAACATGTTCTTGCCATAATCTACTCAATAATACAGACAATGTAACCAAAAAAAAAAATACGGACATTAGAATGTGTTGTCTTGGTACAACAAAAACAACAAGTACAACAAGTCTTGGTACAATAATAAATTAACAACAACAAAAACAACAAGGACGACGACGACGACGACGAAAACAACAGTAGGTAAAATCATAGGGACTGTTTAAGTGTGGGGCAAAGATGCCCTTATTCATATTACACAACAAAGAAAATGAGAAACATCGGCAACCGAAATGCATTCATCATAATGTTAGTAGTACTTTGAAATTCTTGGAATTCTTTATTGTCCTGAACATGAATTTCCTTCACTTCGTGAGTCGGCAGTAACACCTGAGAATACAAAAATCCAAACACAAGGTATCACTACTCACCAAGCACTAAAATTTAAAACTACTAGTAGGACATTATACGAGATTCAAAACTTGAAGTACTAGGGTGAAATAAATCGACGACTAACAAACATGAAAAGTCAGCTTGATGATACTAACAAAATTATTAGATAGCTTAAACATGAAAAGTCAGCTCGTAATTGTGGTCCCGATATTAAAAGTACCATGCATCAATTTTGTCTACCATATTTCCTAAGCTGGGGTCCCAGAGGTTTGATGTCACCCATGAGGTTTGTACCCAGACTACCCTATCATATGGGAGTAGTGAGCTCTGGCGCCCTCCCGGTAAGTTATAGTTACCCCTAAATTTTTGGTTTGGTAAATTTTTTGCTTTTTTTTTTTTTTTACTTTTTGTAATTTTTTTTACTTTTTATTTAGTTTTTCATCGTAATTTGTAGTACTAATCATTTGTCTCGATGGGATAAATAAAAAAAAGTACAAAAATGCGGAGTGAAGATGAAAAAAATTCACATAAGACGGCACTAAAGACGAAAATTCATATAATGCAAGGTTCGACCAATATATTCTTTCAAAAAATAACAAGCTTTGTGCCCGTTCGATGCACGGGAACAGAAAAAAAAGAAGAAAAGAACTCTCTCTATTGTCCCATGTATCGAATGGATACAACGCTAGTTTTGAGGACAAATCATTTGTATTGACGAGCTAAATCAAATAAATACAAAAAATGTGGACCGAAGATGAAATTTTTTCATATAAGATGACAATAAAGACAAAAATACAAGCTATTATAGATATTTTTTGTCGCTTTAGTGGTTTTTTCTTGTAATTTTGGTCATAAATTTTTACATTTTAAATCCTCTTGTTGAGACAAATAATTAATGAATTTTTTTTACAACAAATTTAAAATAGACGAACAAATATACTGAAACAAAATTTAAGAAGAACGGGGCCAATTGGGAGGAGATATGCAATAAATCTAAACTTGCAATCATACTGGGACAAACCTGTAACTGTTGTGTGGGTGGTTCAGAACATTATTCAACTCCCCCAACCTCTTGAGATTCATCATTCACCCTCAAGCTTTCCCTCACGTCTTGGAATTCCCGAGGAGTATGGATTCCACGGTTCCCTTGTCCATCTTTCCAAATAAACTTGACATCAGGTATATGCTCAATAACCCAATAGTCTTGGCCTTTGTCTGGTCTCATTCTGTCGTAGAACTCTGTTGGCATTAAAATAATACTAAGAGATTTGAGTTTGGTGAGGTTGCGGATGCCGGAGGGCACCTCCTTCAGTTGTGGGCACGCTGTGATCCCAAGTTTCTCAAGAACCGGCAATCCTCCTTCCTCTATTATAACCGAATTCAATCTCCCTAAGGATTGGAGGTATAGCCGCTTAAGCTTCCGAAACCCTCCGACGTCGGAATACAATTGTTCTCCATCGTACCCTCGGTAAAAATTAAGTTGTATCAAATTAGGTAATGCTTGAAGAGCTTTTATTGCATGAGCACCGGTCAACCATGAATTCAATAGATCTAGGGAAACTAGATTATCGAGTCTCGATATCCAGTTCGGCAGCATTTCCAAATGTCCGTTCGAGTAGAGACATTGAAGAGATTTGGGGGGAGAAGAAAGAGAATGCAAATCCAGAATCGTGTCGCCTTGTATAAACCAAACCTCCAAAGATTGAAGGTGATTCATCTTCTCTATGGCGGTATAGAGAGCCTTCACGTGTTCACTTTTCACGTCCATAATAGTCAACTTCCTTAATTGCCTCAAATTTTCTAGCTCTTTGATTAAATCGTCGTTTGCCATTATTGTCTTCAACGTCTGCAACTCTTCTAAATGCCCAATCCCTCCTTGTATCTCCACCCCGTAATTTCTGACCCTGTAAGGTCCGATAAGATGCCGCAACTTACGGAGTCTACTTAAGATCCCAATTTGTAGCACAGACACCTTCGAGTCTTTCAAGTTCAAAGTTTGTAGGTTGTGTAGATTTCCAATGGACTTTGGAATTATCTCCACATTTGTCCCCTTGACACTTAAGTATCGCAAATGAAGAAGATTTCCCACTTCTTCATTAAGTTGATCAAGAGGAGCACCCTGAAGATCTAGTACTTTCACAAGCTTGAAATTACCGGCTAGAGTGCCCAATAATTGCTGCTTTGGCAACTCCCCCACCGAGAAAACAAAAACGGAACGAATTCTTGATTTGGTACTACTCATGGTTTCCCAATCCTTATTCGTTACGTTTCGCATCTGTATTGACCATCGTCGAGTTTCATTGTCCCAACTTGGATATGCTTCTCTCAAAACTTGACAAAAACCCAACTCCTCACACTTTACGAGGATGATCTCGTGGACTAAATCATGGACCTGACATTTTTTAATTCTACCATCTAAGTTTGTCTCTGAAACTTGAACCAAGCTTCTATGAATGAGCTCAGTCAACCATTCTTCTGCAACTTCTTCCAACGTTTTTCCTTTCTGTCCTTCAATGAAACCCTCGGCTATCCACAGTCGGATTAATCTTCCACGGGTGATTTGATAGTCCTCAGGTATTATGCCAAAGTACAAGAAACATGGTTTAAGGTAGTAAGGCAGGTCATGGTAACTAAGGAGCAAAATTTTCGTGACGTTTGTGAGATGCAGATTCCTTTCCAATTGGGATCCAAGGCTATCATAGAATCTTTGCCATTCGAATGCATCCTTACTTTTTGTAGACAAGAGAGCGCCTATTGTCACAATTGCAAGTGGTAATCCTTCACATTTTTTCACAATGGCACGGGATACTGTCTCCAACTCGGGAGGACAACAACCATCAAAGTCCCGCTGGAACGCTTTCATGCAAAAGAGCTTCCAAGCCTCCTCTTTAAATAGGGGCTTCACCTTGCATATGTGATCCCATGAGGATTCCTTGCAAAAAGAAGCAACATCTTCCTTCCGTGTAGTGACAATTATTTGACTTCCTTCGCTATTTTTTGGTAAAGCAAGTTTTACGATACTCCAAAAGTCAGTTCTCCATACATCATCAAAAACAATTAGATACCTCTTCTGAAGCAAATATTCTCTGAGCATATGAATGAGAGAATTTTGGTCCATCGTATCAATTCCCTCAGGCGCAAACTCCTTTCTTGTGTGACATAGCTCCTTTATCATTCTTCTAAAGATGTCCTCTATCTTGTATGATTGAGAGACCGATACCCAAGCTCGGCAATCATAGTGTTCAAACACTTTAGGGTTGTCGAAAACTGTCTTGGCAAGAGTGGTCTTACCACATCCTCCCATACCTACCAGTGAAGTGACCGTTCGGTTTGATTTTCCAGTTATCAGCCTGTGGATCAGTTCTTCCTTGGTTGAATCAATGCCCACGACTTCATCTTCCTCCATGAAAAGGGACGCAACACGAGGGTCATCGTATCCTTTTTCTTCTGTTTTACTATTTGACCCATGTTCTAAGGAACTGGAACCATACCTATCAGCCCTTTCCTTGATATCACGAATAGTCTGTTTGATATCTTTAATTTGAGAGGCAAGATCATGTCGTAGCTTGAGTTCGGTGATTGAGCGAGCAAGTTCCTGAAGGAAACAGAGGAAACCACACCGTTGCCGATTTTCTGCCAAGTGGAGTATGTATTCGTCCATGACGTCCTCGATTTGGTAAGCCACTGCCCTTACCTGTTTTACCCAAACTTTTGCCCCTTCGTTTTCTAATTCTGCACTTGAATCTGCTTTTTTTAGGAATGACATTATGCTTTCTAATTCATCTTTGATACTGGAAACTTCTGAGTGGATGTTCCACAACAACTTCACTTCACTTGAGAACAAAGTACTATTGATAGCAGAGCTTACTGCCTCATGTGCCATTACATCAATTTTCCTGCATAACATGAAAAAATTGATTAGTTTCATAGCGTATATACTTTCTCAGCTGATACAGTGTGGAGTCGCCCAAAAATCAATCAAGGAAAGAACGCAAACAGAAACGTTGAACACATGGATTTTATGTGGTTCCCCATTGAGTAATTAGGTGCTTCCACAGCTCTCACTTGTAAATGACAAACCAAAGCGGAATCAGGTTACACAAACCTAACAATAGTAATCCTATATTACTGACTGAATAAAAAGACGACTTACGGCAAAGATTGTGCTGGAAGATCAGTGGGGGAACAGACAACAATATTGGTTGGAACTACTCTTCACTCTTCTGTAAAATGATAGATCATATATTTGTCTCTGAGCATTGAAAACATGGATTTTAACAAGAAAAAGCCATGAACAGTCTAGCTCCTAATTATTAGGTTGAACAGTTTGATTTTTCACAAAACTCAAAGGGGAAATATGAACATGTACTCGGCAAGACTCATCAACCTGCAAACAGAATGCTTATCAAAAAAAAAATTGAAATTCCCCAAATTTGGGGAAAACAACTACTCCTATATTATTCCAAAAATGGAACCTAATCTGCGGAAATTACTTTTTGTTGGGAAGAAAAACCAAGGCAGGGTCACTTTTGGACACAACTCACGTGTACGCGTTGCCCGGGGAAATTGAACACAAGATCTCCGAGCTTATGGATGATCCCATTAACAAACTTGAATTGGTCAAGGGTCGGGACTTAGGTATTCCATGTAAATTCTAAGGTTCGAAACCCCAAGTCTTTGGATTCCATTTGTGAAAGTCAACAGTCAAGTCTACTTTCTTTTTTTTGTAATAGAAGTGCATTAGATAAAATTTAACGGATACAAGTCTAGGGTATTTAAACCCCAAGTCTTCAAGTAGAAGGCTGCGTTCTTTTGAACTTAACTTAAATCTGAAAATTTTATCCTTATTTGAATTTTTTTCGCATTTGTTAGTTTTGCGCCAAATTTCTGTGGTTTATTGATTCCTCTTGACGAGAGGAATCGGAAAAGAAATATTTTTTTTTACTTTACCTAAGTATTTTGAGAATAACCATTTTTTAGCATCAAAATGTTATTTTTTTTCTTCTTAAAAGTGGTTATTTCCGATTGGATAAATATATAAATAAATCAAGTTTAAATTGGAGTGTGTTGAAGCTCATATTAAGTTTTCAAATCAAGCTGTAACAATTTACCAGTCGACTCGTTTAGTTAATGGCGTATAAAAATTTAAGTTGCTCGTGATCGGTTTGTGTTTGACTCGATTAAAATTTAAGTGCCTTCGAAGTCGCTTGTCAGCATGACAAGGCACCACTTCAAAGGACTCAGACTTGAAGCTCTCAATCTGGTTGTGCAGCTTCTCAATCCTCTCCTTGGTAAGATCAAAATCTTGGAGATCGTGATTGAAGGTTTAAGCAACAGCATTGGCTTCGAGCCACATCCTGATCACTGGAAGAAAATCCAAAAAGCAATGGATTTGATAAGAAACCACAGGAGGAATGCTGCAGAGGACAAGTGTTTCACAAGCCCATTTAAAATTGGTTAATGGGACTTGTTCTTCCGAGATAGAAATATCCAGGAAGGAAAAAGCAGCAAGGAGCTGCAGAGCTTTGCTTTTGTCAAAAGGAAAAATGGAATAGCCATAGTGCAATTGGAAGCGAGGAGGATTGTTGGCGAGACTGGCCACTTCCCCAAACCAATTAAGCTCCTCTGAGAGAGGAGTAAGGTCATTTGACTCTTCGAAGTCAGCAGGGTAGTGTGGAGTCTTCACCTCTGTAAGCCACAGAGTTCTTTGGTTTTGGGCCTGACGTTTAAAGTCACAGTAAGGGCTGACCCAAGGTAATTCTCCTCTTGCTTGAGGTAAGGAGAGAATTTGAGAGAGGAATAGATAGACTCTAGCATTCCCATATGTGTAGTGTCTCCACTAGATAGAGGCAATAATTGACTTGCAAATAGGGTTCAAAAGTGGTGAAACCTATTAATTGGGAGTTGGGTCAGGTTGGTCAAATTTGACCAAAATAACACCAGCATTGGTGTCAACAGGGTTTTCTTTCCAGTTTCCCAACCAAACTCGTTGACGGAGTTCGAGAGAGTGGAAGAAGCTTTCCAACCCAAAGGAGAAGGGTTAGGGACATGGAAAATTCGATCAGAAAGAATTTTGCCAGCCAACATATGAGGGGAATTTGAAGGAGATATTTGAGGGGTGTTAGGTTCGGCATCGAGGTTTTCTAAAACGAGGTTGATTTCTGGAAGAGAGTCCATGACTAAAAGACTTGTTATTGAAAATAATTCGATTTCGAAGGGATAAGGAAGACGATGTGATCTGTTAAACCCCAATAATGATCACTATTTATAGACGAATTAAATGAAGAAATGCATTTAGCTTTGAGAAGCTCAAGAGACGTGCGGCATGGAAACTGATCTTTTTTCCATGACTCATGTATCCTTATTCGTAGGGAGACGTGGACAGTTACCATTAACATTTATTTAATTACTTTAAATAAGATGTTAATGCGGGAGGGGGGGTTTACATCCTAAAATATGCCACCCAACAAGAAAATTACACGTGGCACCAAACAGTGTATCACCCAATCAAATTAATCACGTCATAATTAAGCCTGAATTACAGAAGATCAAAGGGTTTAATGATGATATTATTTTAGTACTATATGGTATCGTTTAGATTGGAAACGACCACATTTGGTCATTGACAGATAGGTATTAAAACGATAATTAAGCACAACCGCTGATTAACTCTTAAAGCCATCAAACGGTGTCATTAGAGTCCCATTTCACAAGAGAAATCGGTTATGTTTATAGGGAATCATCTACGTAATTTATATCAAAGCACTAATCCATGTTGCACAGAAACAGGAACCCATTATCCAGAAGTTAACCACGATCAACATCAACAAATGTGGAAGGAGAAGAGTTTTCTGAGAAGACTAAGTCAAGCAACAGTTCGAAGGCATTTGCAACCG
This sequence comes from Rhododendron griersonianum, assembly GCA_018127125.1. Classification (NCBI taxonomy): domain Eukaryota; kingdom Viridiplantae; phylum Streptophyta; class Magnoliopsida; order Ericales; family Ericaceae; genus Rhododendron; species Rhododendron griersonianum. Next base: position 13,762,782 of record CM030789.1, read on the forward strand.
TTTATGGAGGGAATGAAGGGCAGTTTAAATCAAGTTTGAATGAAGACTTGGGCGCTAAAAGAAAACGTAGAGAATACGAATCGAAGACAGACCCATTGTCTATAAATAGAAGAAACAATTGAAGAGAGAAACCCCCGACAAAAATTTATCATCTGACAATCCATACAAAATGGTTGCTCAGGGATCTAAAGTAGTTTAGGACTTAGAGTAATTTAGTTAGTTTAGTGTTTTGCAAGTTTGAAGACTTATTTGCATGTAAGCTCACTTTTGATTAAATTCAAGTTATCTTACATCTTTCTGTCTTTTTCTTGCCAAAGAGTAGTCGAGTACAGGTTTGCTTTCGATTCAATTCAAGTGTGCCTATATTTCTGTATTATTCTTGTCAAAATCTTAAGAGTAATTATATATAAACTTACTTTTGATTAAATTCAAGCTTGTTTATGTTCAATTATCTTTTCTGATTGAAGAGCGTCAATCTATTATTGATTGATACGTTTAGAAAAATCCTCTTAATTGATGAGGTAATCGAACGGATAACACAATTGCTTGATTAAATTAGCTATTTTGAGTTAATCTGAAAAGGATAAATTCTACTCTTTTCTGGCACGCCCGCACACATTCATTTTGCCAAAGGTTGAGCTAATTTAGCCCAAACAGGTACGACATATTTTGGTCTTATTACGGAATATTTTAATCAATTTCCTTTGGTACTACACATTGTGGTAAGAAAACGTCAATTTATGGTCTTGTCATATAATTTGTGGTATTTACATATGTTTTCTTTTGATACGACACGTTGTGGTAAGAAAATGACAATTTTAGGTGTTGTCATAACAATTGTGGTTATTTTATATAATTTGTGGTATTTTACAAATATTTTTGGCTTGGGTATAACAATTGTTGATTCTGGTACGACATATTTTGATTTTGTTACGGAATATCATATGAGTCAAAGAATTTTTGGTACGACTCATTGTAGTACGATAATGCCAATTTATGGTGTTGTTATAACATTTATGGCCAACATTAATTAATTTTTGATATAGTATGCATATATTTGGTTGGGGTATAAGTATTATGGATTCTAGTACGAATAATTATGGTTACATAATAACAATATTTTTTATTTATGTGTAACCTACTAATGACCGGTTCAACAAGTAAATTTTAAAGTACAAGTCATAACTAGGAACATAAATATGCATTAGAAAACCAAAAATCGGCATAATGAAAATCACAAATTGTCATAATTTTGACAAACGGTATACCTTGTGTACCATAGCTTTCTCCTAGTTTTTTAATATCCATGGTTGATAGTCTCGATGAGTTTTAAAACATGAATGGTTCGGAGTTTCAAGTGAAAAGCAACAAACTCACACACATAAATTAGCAAAATGAACAAGAATCAAGGAACAACTTTACAAACAGCGAAAATTATCGAAATTAGCATAACTAACAAGAGAACTCATTATTTATGCAAACTTAACGACCACAAATATAGCATCATCACAAGGGAACTCAGTATTTTGGCCGAAAAGATTATGAAAGGAACCAGAGATCCATAGAAGATGCATACCAGAGAGTTGAAGCTTGTTATGGTTCCAAATTAATGAAGGGGAAGCAATAGCATGATGGATGAAGACGATGAAGCAGCAGGGGATGAGATCTATAGACTATAGCAAAGGTACTGTGTATTATATATAGACACAAGTAGATAAACACACATAAAAGAAAAGAGCAGCTAGCAGGAGGGAAGATGATCAATTTACCTCTGTTATGAGAGATTTTCCGAAAAATGAAGAGAGAGAACGAGACCCAATTCGCAAATGTGTACCTGAAAAAGGCAAATGAAGTACTATGTTGTGATAACTGAAGATAAGAAAGGAATGGTACAGCAATGCATGTTTGGGTCTTTGGATTTTTTTTTTTGGTGAGAAGTCAACAGCAAAGTCTACTATAGTCCTTTCATAAACAAATTCTACTTTAATTTGTACAGCATGGTTGGAACTACTCTTCACTCTTCTGTAAAAATGATAGATCATATATTTGTCTCTGAGCATTGAAAACATGGATTTTAACAAGAAAAAGCCATGAACAGTCTAACTCCTAATTATTAGGTTGAACAGTTTGATTTTTCACAATACTCAAAGGGGAATAACATATGGTATATAGAAGATACAGATGTGAACATGTTCTGGAAAAAACCCTTTCAACCTGCATTCATTTAGAATGCTTTATTCCAGTAAAAAGGAATTTCCTCAAGATTAGCGCGCGAAAGAAATTATTTTTCGGAATATGGTACCCTAAGCGGTGGATATTTTCTGCAAAGAGTGAAAACAGAATTTACCGAAATATCAAATGTAGAAGAGAAATTAAAAAAAAGGAAGAAAGATTTTTCAACTCACAATAATTACAAACTAAACAGAAATATGAACATGTACTCGGCAAGACTCATCAACCTGCAAACAGAGTGCTTATAAAAATAAAAAAAATAAAAAAATTGAAATTCCCCAAATTTGGGGAAAACAACTATATTATTCCAAAAATGGAACCTAAACTGCGGAAATTACTTTTTGTTGGGAAGAAAAACCAAGGCAGGGACACAACTCACGTGTACGCATTGCCTGGGGAAATTGAACACAAGATCTCCGAGCTTATGGATGATCCCATTAACAAACTAGAACTGGTCAAGGGTCGGGACTTAGGTACTCCATGTAATTCTAAGGTTCGAAACCTCCTATAAACTCTTTCGGGTCAGTCCATAGGGAATAAGAGTATTATATTTAATTGAACTATCGGATTTAGTCCCAGGGACTAGTCCAGTCGAGGTAGACATATGCTAGCTCAGACACTCAGTTATAAAAAAAAAAAGAAGTTATGAAATTTTTTTCTCCAATCCAGTCAGTAATCACAGTAGTACATAAAATCTAATTGAACGAGGTGATGATTGCTTGAGCCGAAAGCTGAAAAGAAAGATATGTATGCAGCGTAATGAAATATGGATTATTCTAACATCTGCTCAAAGGGTGTAGAATAATAAGTAAAATGCGCATTCATATCCGAGAAAGATGTATTGATATTTGTAAAAGTGTATTAATATCCATGTGATATGCATTGGTATTTGAACTTGTTTTTTTTTTTTTTTCTCGGCAAAACGAAACTTTTTATTAATCTCGAAGGGGTACATCGAGAGAAAGAAAAAAGATAAAAATAGCACATCATCCAACAAAGAGTTGGATGACAACACCTCAAATGAAAGTTACAATTTCAAGCTACGAATCCCGTCCAAATATCCCTTGAAGTCCTCCACCGAGTAAACATTGATGTCGTGCTTAGCCCTCATCCACATCGCCACCCTTGTTTTGATTAAGTCCGCCACCTCCGAAACCCCCGTAGAGGCAGTGTTAAAAACATAATTATTCCGCACCAGCCATAGTGACCACAATGTTGCATACATACAAGTTTCCCAAATGTCTTTTTCTAAATTTCGGAATTGGTTCCCAAGCCACCAGTTTGCCAAGGCCTCTACCGATGAGGGACACACCCATTTAACATGCCACCAATCTAAAATCAAGGACCAAACAGCCCAAGAAAATCGACAGTGGAGAAATTAAGTGCTGAGGAGTTTCATTGTACAAAGAGCAAAAGGGACATACCAAAACATGGGCGTCCGTAATAATGTTTCGACTATGTAGAACTGACCTTGTTGCCACCCGCTCCTGAACAACCATCCACGTAAAAATTTCCACCTTTGGAGGACTTAAATTTCTCCACAATGAACCCAACACGGTGCTCCTTGACTGACTCAGCACCTCCCCATGTTTATAAGCTGATTTCACTGTGAAGCATCTATCTGCTGACCAAGTCCAATGTAAACAGTCAGGTTTGGAGGGATCCAAAGTCACGTTTTGTAGCTTTAATTCTAACTCCTCCTTTTGTATATTTTCCCAGTCAAATAAACTTCTTCTGAACTTCAAATTCCATCTTCCATTATCCAAAGTCTCCCCCACAGAACTGACCATCTCCCCCTGTTGTTCGAACGCTGAAACAGCCGTGGGTATTCCTCTTTGAGACATTTGATTCCCAACCAGACGTGGTTCCAAAAGGAAGTTTGAACCCCTGAATTAACCTGCACCCGAAATCCCTCCTGAATAGTTCTTCCAATACACGAATCATTGTCCCCAATGGAGCAAATATCTCTCCAAACGTTAGACACTGAGCCAGAGCTCGGAACATAAGGCAGCCAGCAACATTGGTCTAGGTTGTATTTTCCTCTAGTGACCCTTACCCAAAGGGACTCTTTATCTCTACTAAACCTCCACCACCACTTAGCCAAAAGTGCCATATTTTGTTGCATCAGTTTCTTCACCCCTAAACCCCCATCTGACTTACATTTGGAAATCCATTCCCATTTGACCAAGTGCACCTTCTTTTTCTCCACTGTGTCTCCCCAAAAAAAACGCCTCTGCATCTTCTCTAACATTTTAGCAACAGCCACCGGCATCTTAAACAATGACATAAAATAGATAGGCAAAGTATTCATGTTAGAGTTGAGAAGGGTAAGGCGACCTCCAGTGGACATACATCTACCACTCCACACATTCAATTTATGTTGTGTTCTATCAATAACAGGCTCCCATGTTTTAATCCTCTTCGGATTAGCACCTAAAGGTAGGCCCAGATACTTGATAGGCATAGACCCTACTTTGCACCCCATTACATAAGCAAGGTTAGCCACGTCTTCTTGTTGGACCTTAACACCGCAAAGAGAGGTTTTGGAGAAATTTATCTTTAGGCCAGACATTAACTGGAAACACCTCAAAATCCTTTTGATATTTTTCATTTCCTGCATATCATTATTACAAAAAATTATTGTATCGTCCGCAAATTGAAGGTGAGAGATAGTTACCCCATTTCTTCCAAGCTTTACCCCGTTGATGAGCTCTCTGTCCCTAGCTCTTTCCAACATAATGTTAAGAGCCTCGGCTACTATATTGAACAGAAAAGGGGATAAGGGATCTCCTTGTCTAATCCCTTTTTGAGTTTGAAATTCCTTTGTCACTGAGCCATTAATCAAAACTGACATCGAAACAGAAGAGATACACTCTTTAATCCACTGGCACCACTTCCCACCACAACCCAACTTTCCAAACATGTCTAACAGAAAACCCCAATTCACACAGTCGTAAGCTCTTTCAAAGTCGAGTTTGAGAATCAGCCCTCCACGCGTACTATGTTTCCAACTATGGATGGCCTCATTGGCAATGAGAACCCCATCAAGAATCTGTTTGCTCCCAACAAAAGCCGCCTGAGCCTCCCCAATTAGACTCGGCAGGAACTGTTTTATCCTATTAGCCAACACCTTCGATAAAATCTTGTAGATGCAACCCACCATGCTAATAGGTCTGTAATCCTTAAAAGTTGTAGGACAGTCAACCTTAGGGATCAAGGAGATAAAGGTTGAGTTTATACCCTTAGTAAGCCTTCCATTCTCATGGAATTCCGCAAAAAATTTCAACACCAAATCTTTCATGAAACTCCAACCTTTCTTCACAAAAGAAAAATTGAAGCCATCTGGCCCAGGAGCTTTGAGGCTATTACAATCTTTCAGTGCAGCCACTATTTCCCCCTCCTCAAATTGTTTTTCAAGTTGCAAAGCTATATCCGAATTCAAGCGTCTATTAAAGGAGCCACCCAGAGTAGTTCGAATTCTCCTTTCCTCTGTAAAATTGGAACGAAAATACACCACCGCTGCTTCCTTAATGTCTCCAGGTTCCTCTATTGCGGGGCCATCCACCTTAACAGAGCCCACCATGTTCCTCTTGAATCTATAATTAGCTATAACTTGAAAAAATCTTGTATTTTTATCACCCAATTTCAGCCAATTCACCCTTGATTTTTGTCTCCATAGAGATTCCGAGAGCCTTGACAACCTCCAGAATTCTGTTCTCGTCTTGCATCTCGTTGCTTTCTCCTCTTCAGTAAGGTATCGTTCTTCTGCCAAAATATCAAGTTGGTGGAGAGCTGCCTCACATTCTTGTAGTGCACAATTTAAGTCACCAAATTCCTCCTTGTTCCACACCCTCAACTTGTCTTTTATAGCCCTTAGTTTTTGTAAAAGAATGAATCCAGCCCACCCATTAATCTGGAACTCCTCCCATGTTTCTTTGGCAATCCTTATACAATTGGGGTTCGAAAGCCAAATATCCAAGAACCGGAAAGGTCGGGGGCCCCCTCTCCATTTTGGTACAGCCAATTCTTTCGTGCACTTCTTTGATCTCATTAAAATCCCCCCCTATACACCACGGGACTAAAGAATTCATTTTAAGCCCCAAAAGCACCTCCCTCAATTCTCTTCGATTTTTGACCTCATTAGGTGCATAGATATTTACCAAGACACATGGGAAGGAGTTAAGAAGTACCCCTTCCAGGAAAATAAAAGATCTATGGGTAAGAACATTGGTGACTTTGAAGAATTCAGTATTACACATAATAATGAGTCCCCCAGAAGCTCCAACAGAATTGAACTTGTTTGAAATTATTGGCATATTATCCTCCATCCACTAGGTGGAGGTTTAGCAAGAGCGTGAAAATATAGCTATGCCACACTATATATACACGCAGAAAGAAAGAGAAACAGGAGGGAAGATTTCCAATTACCTCTATTCTGGAGAATGAAAACAGAGAAATGAGATTATGAGACCCAAGTTGCAAATGTATATCTGAAAAAGCAAATGGAAAAGTATGTGGTGATAATTGAAGATAACAAATCAATGGTACAGCATGTTTGGGTCTTTGGATTCCTTTTGTGAAAAGTCAACAGTCAAGTCTACTTTTTTTTTTTTTTGGTAATAGAAGTGCATTAGATACTAAAATTTAACGGATAAAGTCTAGGTATTTAAACCCCAAGTCTTCAAGTAGAAGGCTGCGTTCTTTTGAATTTAACTTAAACTTAACTTAAATTTGAAAATTTTGCACTTATTTGAATTATTTTCGCATTTGTTAATTTTGCGTTAAACTTTTGTGGTTTATTGATTCGTCTCGACAGGAGGAATCAGAAAAGTAATTTTTTTTGTTTTTACCCAAGTTTTTTGAGAAATAACCATTTTTTATCGTCAAAATGTTATTTTTTTTCTTGTAAAAAGTGGTTATTTCTCAAAATACTTGGATAGTAAAAAAAAATTACTTTTCCGATTGGATAAATGTATAAATAAATAAAGTTTAAATTGGAGTGTGTTGAAGCTCATATTATGTTTTCAAATCAAGCTCTAACAATTTACTAGTCGGCTTGTATAGTTTATGGCGTATAGAAATTTAAGTTGCTCGTGATCGGTTTGTGTTTGACTCGATTAAAGTTCTTATGAGGCCGACTCATCTTAAAGGATCCGGGGGTGCTGTAGTGCACCCCCCGTGTAGTGCATGTGTAGAGCGGCACCCAGCCGTCGATCTCATCAATCAACGGTTCAGATAAAAAATCAATTATGACTGGTAAATCGGTCATAATTAAAAATTATATCTCAACCATTCATTGTTAAGATCGATGGCCCGTGCGCATCCTACAAGGTGCTTTGCAGGGCCTAACACTACATGATTTTCCAATCCCATCTTAAAAATAAGCAGAGTTTCAATACATTTTTAATACTCGTTAAGTTTTCAAATCAACCAAGGAAAATCTTCATCATCTTTAGTGATCATTAACGATTTCTTTCCCTATTTGTGTCTCTGAGCTTGAATTTGTCGAGCATTTGTTATTTACATGCTTTTGGAACCACCCGGTGGGATTTGCTTTGTAATATTGACATTCCTTGGGGCTGATGGTTCTATTTACAAAACCAGGTGGATTGATCGCAATCTGACAAGCAAAGGTTATCTATGTTGAGCAAAGTGGCAACTGGCAACCATCGGTTGGTTTATTTGGAAAGGCCGCAATGAGTTTGGTTTTAATGGTTCCCCAGTTAATCATATGATAGTTGTTAAGGCTGCGTTCTTTTAAATTTATCATAAAATAAATTGGTTTGTCATTATTTGATTTTTTTTTTTTCGCATTTTTTAGTTTTGTACTAAATTTTTGTGAATTATTGATTCGTCTCGATGAAGAATCGGAAAAGTAAAAAGAATTTACTTTTGCCCAAATATTTTGGAAAATAACCACTTATTTCACTTTTTCTGCTAAAAAGTGGTTATTTCTGAAAATACTTGGGTAAAGGTAATTTTTTATTTACTTTTTCAATTCCTTTCGTTGAAACAGAAGAATTTTAGGTTTTCTGTATAATTGACTTACCCTAAAGTAGGATTAGCCATCACTACAAGAAAAAACACCATTCCCGACTAACGGTTTAGTCGGCAATTGTAGACATTTTAGTCGGCAAAAGTCTTTCCCGACTAAAAAACTTGGTCGGCACATTAGTCGGTGGAAGAAGGTCGGCAAAGGTTGTTGCCGACTAAAAAAAGTTTAGTCGGTAAAGATTGGACTATTAGCCGACTAATTGTTTAGTCGGGGAATATGCAAACTATTTGCCGACTAACAGTTTAGTCGGTGAATGGTAATCTTTTTGCCGACTAAATGTTTAGTCGGGGAATGCGTGCACTATGTGCCGACTAACTGTTTAGTCGGGAAATGTGTGTGCACCATTTGCCGACTAAGAGTTTAGTCGGGGAATGTGTGAACAAATCCACAATGAATTCCCTATTGGCGACCAAAAGTTAGTCGGGCAATGCATTATCCGTACCAATTGCTCAAAATCCCATAATTTTCTACAAAAATTTTCTCCATTCATTTCCTGTAAAAAAAAATTTCCCTCCATTTTCATTACATCCACAAAATTGCAACATAATATATTTAATAAAAAATAAAATTCCAAGAAATAAATCCAAACTTCCATAAATACTTAAATAACAACTTGTATCCAAATTCCTAAAACGCAAAATAACGACACGTCCAACCACGAGGGAGAAATTAAAAAAAAAAATCCAAGCTCAATAAAAAAAATGTATCAAAACCCCTAGAAAATACTAAAAAGTTCAACCTCGACAAATGGATAACCTAAAAAAACACCCAAGCACGTCCACAACCAAAATCCAACTTTGATCTTCATAGTCAATAACCAAAAGTAGAACTGCGGGATACTCCATTAAGCGTCGATCTATAAAAATAAAAAATTAAAAAAGAACAATCCACCATTAGTATTTATGAACTAGTGTATCCTATTGCTCAAAGCATAAACATAGGTAGATACTAACTAATTACAAGCCAAAACGAAAAATTATCTTGACATTTTGCACCTCTTAATGCATAAAAAGCTAATTGAGTCCACTATATCAAGATGAAAGAATGGAGACCGTACAAAAAAATCAAGTAATAAGTCTCTACTCTAGAAATTCTCTGAAAGAAACTCCTGCATTAAGGCAAACAAAAAACAAAATATGACAGCCTTCTAAACAGAGCATTCAATTTCCTATGTTCACTTTGTTTGTATTCGAAAATTTTCATAATTCATTCTCCACATGGAACAGAATGTGCAACATGGCCCAGCTCAATGTGGGAACAGAAAGATCGTGTAATTCAAGACAACTAGAGGAGCATGTAGATGAAAACACAATAGGAAAGATTCGAAGATATAGGCTTAGTTATGGTCAGTGTTCCCAGCATTGAAAGAGATCATTTAATCCGAATTTTCCATCACCTTTACCTACCTAAACAGAGGAAGTATATCCAGGGATGGCCATCAAGGTTCCTCTTAGAAAGCATTCTCTCATAATTATTTACATGAAAATCCTTGATCCCCATGCATATCAACATACTCTCCCCCCAGCCACCCCACCACCCAAACGAATTTCTATTGACGAAAACAACCCGTCATGGTAAACTAATAGGAGATGAGTGAACTTATCATTCAATTACAGCTGTTACAGGACCTTTTTCCTTGCAACTTCTTAATGAGAACATAGACTAAGGAGAGGAATATACAACGTCAAATAAAGAAGCCTGTCCCTCACATTAGACTTCATATAGAATGGCTAGTCTTGTGTCAACAACGGATCACATAACTTTATGAACAACAACATTAGGCTAATAACAGTAAGTTTTTTTCAAAGCACAATTTCCAACATCTGTTTGATATAGCAGAATTTAGCTTTAGGTTTCTTGGGAGTTTTAACTACCTTGTAAACACTACCAGAGCTGGCTCGGGTCTTTAGGTCTTCGAACATCTACATATTTTAGGGGACCCTCCTACTTTGGTACCCCTTATAATAGTCCAACAAAAAAACTTACTTACCTGTACAAAATTGCCAAAAAGCAAAAAGTTTTCAACTCCATCTTGGTTGACTGCCAAAAAGCAACTCCATCTCCTTACTTACCTGTACAAAATTGCCAAAAAAAAAAAAAAACAATTATGTAACATGTCAAGCCTACGAAAAGTTTGAAAAAGAAAGAAATTTTGCTCCAAGTTGTTATATGACAAATTATGGCATGACTCATGAGTGACTAAGCGAGTTACCTAACCCAGATTTTGATGTCATTCTACATAATATCGACGATATGCAACCTACGTAGTAGCAAAACTTCGCCAGAATCAAAGTGTCGATATCAAAAACGTGTAAGACATGGACACGCTCCGGACACACTTCAGACACGTGTCCAACACGCTTCTGGTTCATAGATTTCTAAATGAAGTTCCACTCCCAAGATGACCATATTGCCTCCACGCCGAAGGCAAGTTAACAAAGGAGATCCGAATGAAGCATTGCTGATTGAAAATGGATTAATAGATTTCACTAAGAAAGCATGTTTAGATAGCTACCATTAAGCACAATTTACACAATATGACAATCGTCTATAGCCCACGCTTGATAGTATCCCAAGTAATTAAGTTTAAAGTTCAATTCTATCAAGAAATAGAATTTCAAGCAAACTGCAGTCATCACTTTTTGTCCAAAAAGTCATATCACACGCAGTACTAGACAATACTCGCCATCTATTTTTGTCACGGGTCAAGAGTTGAAATGGCAACTCATACTTGGGGCATGTCCAGATAGCTACAATTAAGTTTAGTGACTGGTTTTTGAACAAATTGCACCAATTGAATAACTACAAAAGATTGAGAGTTAATGAAGCGGAAGTTACTGAGAATTAGTCTTGTAAGAAGGAGCTATCCCATTTTGTATCCGGTGAGAGAGCTTGACCTTGAATTCAACTGCAGTGAACCAGAAATGCTTAGACTCTAAGATACAAGAAGAAAACCAAAAAAAAAATATATATCAGAAACCAAAAGTCAAAAAACAGAGTCGTAAAATAGAATCAACATCACATTAGCATCAGAGATTGACTTGATACATACTTGAAGTGATGTTGGGACATGGAGCAAGGAGTAGCTTTGATAGAGTTTCCGGGAACACATTTCAGTTATATCTCTCCCTGAATATGTAAAAAGCTCAAACATAATAAGCCCATAACCCTAGAGTTGGAATAGATCAGTGTGGAATCTAGCATCATGTTAATACAACAAACTAATATAATCCCATTGCAGTTTTAACCAAAAACATCAAGATTATAAAGTTTTCCTAGAATACCTCATTATCAAGCAGCAATGAAGTATGACCACCACAGCATGCATATGGGAGCTAGGTTCTCTGTTTGTATCGTATATGTGGGAGTGTGTGTATCTAAATATGATAACCTTTGCTTCCAATTATAGCATGTATGGGTGTGTGACTGTGTGCCAATCCGTGCTTGAGGCTAAGATGTCAAATTCTGCTACTGGTGTAAATTGATTAAGGTTCAATATGGAGGTATGATGGTCTCTGAAATTCCACTACTCTTCCAACCCCACAGTTTGGGAGGGCTAAGAGTATTAGATCAGTTTGGCCTTCTATGCCTTGAAGATAAGATGTCAATTTATGCTGTTGGTGCTAAATGAGGAAGCTGTAATGTGTGGGTATCTCAATTACTCAATGCTCAATAGTTTCAGGTGTGTACTACTCCCCTTTTGAACCGAGAATCCCGTGGTTCCTTAATGCTACAAAAACCCAAGATGCTACCCAAACCTTCTCTGAACCCAAAATGCTTACGTAATGAAGAACTCCACTTTTGGTGGGCAAAGATTCCCCCAAAGGCCCTGACCAAAACACTTCACACCCAAACTGCTTACATAATGAAGAACTCCACTGTTGGTGGGCAAAGGTTCCCCCAAAGGCCCAAAACGACCTGAGCAAATTGCATATTTGAAAACCACCTCCACTGCGTACACATTCCTCTGGATCTGCCACAGGAATACAAAGACTTGGAAATTCTGCCATCAGATGAGCATAACCAAGCCAATATCAGAGCATGAAGTGAAAATTCACTGATCAACATCCCAATTAGTTAACCATTCGAATCACCTCATGAAACTAGACCCTAATAACCTCAAACAACCCCTAATGCCTTGACAAAATTATCTTCTAGAAACCTTTTTCCTCCAATTTTATTTGGAGAAAAAAAAAGGATGAGATATGGAGAAAAAAAAAAGCAGCAACAAGAAAAATTAATCAAGCCCTAAACGTAGATTTGGGGATTTTGGAAAAATTAGGGCAAACTAATTTAGGACTTTCCTCACCCAACCTAAGAACATGTAGGCTGGAAAAGAGAACAAGAAAAACATGTCCAAAATAAAAAGGGTTACAATGTTCAATCCTTGTTCCATTTTTTTCCCCCACGTGAGAAGAAACAAAAAAAAATCACCTTGCGTCGGAGGGACGGCTGCAACGGTGGCGTGGGCCGTCGTAACTGGCGTGGCTGGGGATGGTCATCGGACCGGCTGTTGGTGGTGAAAACCAGAGACATCGTAGGGGAGGGGGAGAGTATCAAAAAGGTGAGGCCATTTACTGAAAACCCAAATTGATTTTTTCGTTTGGAGCACTAAAAACCCAAATCGATTTGTTCATTTGGAGCACTGAAAACCCAAATTGTAGGGGGGGGGGGGGAGCAGGAGCGAGAGAGAGAGAGACACAGCGGCTCGACCACGGTTGGAGATGCAAAGTCGGAGGAGAGGAGTTTTCATCGGGGGTTTGATTGAGAGGAGCAGGAGGATCTGAGACCACAGTCGGAGGAGAGAGGGGTTTTCGTCGGGGGTGTGGCAGTGGCGGCGGTGCTGAACTGTGGAGACCGCGGCTGGAGAGAGGGGTGAGCGACCACGGCTGGAGAGAGGGTTAGAGGATCGATTGGGAGGGGGATGGACTGATTGACGATGTGAGGGAGATGGGGGAAGTGTATAACTAGATGGGTTTGATAAGGCGTAACGGCGCCGTTTTGTATTATAAAAGGATTGCCGACTAAATAATTAGTCGGAAATTACTTAAATCCCGCCATTTTTTTGGCGAAAATTTTAAATTAGCGCAAAAAATTGTATCATTCCCGACCAAACATTAATTAGTCGGTGATTTTTTTCCTTGGCCGACAAAATATTTAGTCAGGAATAATTCTTTGAGTCGGAATGCCTTCCACTGCGCCCAAAAACATTAAAGTCTTATAAAATACCACCCAAGCCTTACTTGAGATTTTTTTGCTTGATCAGAACCATTTATCTTCTGTAATATTATCAATTAGATCATTCTTACTAATATTACAGATGATCGTTTTCCGTTAGACAATTGATCGAACAAAAAATATGAGTTTTCTAATTAATTCACGTCTCGATAAAGGGATATCCTAAACCTGATCGAGCCGCAAATTTACGGGAATGAATAATTCAACAAGTGCAAGAAAATCAACGATCTTGATCGTCAAGATTGTCTCGCGATCTTGTGGCTACTGTAATAACAAGTACAACATAAGAATTAGTTAACTATCAAATACATCAAACATATATATAGTTAAGGTAACTGCCAAGTCATTTTTTATAATGATCGATCTGAATCGTTAGGATTTCAAGTCTTACTTATTATAGCATTGTCACTAAAATCGGAGATCATTTGGTATTGGCGACCACATTATCGAAAGACATTTAATGCGTTCGGAGACGTTTAAGTGTTATAGTGAACTAACCGAGCCCCGCCTGAGGTATTTTTTCATGATCGAAATCATCTATCTTTGACGTAATATGAATGTAAACATTAGTACCAAGAATCAAGTTAACCGCATATGAATAGGCACTTAATCGGACAACAAAATTCTTTACATTTAAGAATTTCTGTGCCGATAAACAGGCTTCCTTGGCCCGATCGAGCCAAAATTTTATGAGAATCTTATGATTAAGAAGGAAAAAAAATGAGCGGTAGTGATCGAGAAGGTTGCATCGTGATCAATATCATTGGAACAAATATTTCCTTTCTTTGAAATTTTTAAAAAGGGGGAAAAATTGATATTTCATGACTAAATCTATTAGTTGGGAAATGTATTTGATTTTTTAATTCGAATTAAATGATATTACCCGACTAAAATATATTTGGTCGGAAAATGTAATTTCGTTTTCTATTTTATATAATTCGGAAAAATGATATCTCCCGACTAAATTTAAATTTAGTCGGCAAAAAAGTAAATTCCCGACTAAATTTCACTTAGTCGGACTTAATTTTCTATTTTATTAAATTCAAAAAAATGATATTTCCCGACTAAATTTAAATTTAGTCGGTAAAAAAGTAAATTCCCGACTAAATTTCATTTAGTCGGATTTAATTTTCGATTTTATTAAATTCGAAAAAATTATATTTCACGACTAAATTTAAATTTAGTCGGAAAACATTTAAATTCCCCGACTAAATTAATTTAGTCGGAATTAATTTTCTATTTTATAAATTCGAAAAAATGATATTTCCCGACTAAATTAAATTTAGTCGGCAAAAAAGTAAATTCCCGATTAAATTTCGTTTAGTCGGTCTTAATTTTCTATTTTATTAAATTCAAAAAATGATATTTCCCGACTAAATTTAAATTTAGTCGGCAAATATATGTTTTGGCCGACTAAAATAGTTTAGTCGGCAAATATTTTATATTTTACCGACTAATAATTATTTAGTCGGTGATTGTCTTATATTTGCCGACTAAATAATGTTTAGTCGAGAAATTTTAGTCGGGAATTGTGTATTTTGTTGTAGTGCATATGTATTTATACTACCAACATAAGGTACAGAATAAGGAAATACGGAATAAAAGGCCAAAACAAGTGGGCCGAAATAACACAAAATAAATCCTCATGATCCATGATTGATAAATCTCAGGATCCTAATTGATTCTAATTCCAACACTTCTCCTCAAGCTGGTGCAAAGATATCAATCAAACCCAGCTTGACAATGGAGGACTTGAGCAATGATGGTCCGACTGCCTTCGTGAATACATCTGCAGTCTGTTCTGATGATGGAACAAAGGAGGGAACTATATGCCTGTCCGAACTTTTTCCCGAATAAAGTGGATGTCCACTTCTATGTGTTTGGACAGCTCATGAAGAACTGAATCTGATGCAAGCATAATAGCAGATTTGTTGTCACAAAACAATTGAGAGGATTTGGCTTCCACAAAGCCCAACTCAGCCAGAATAGACCGAAGCCGAAGTATCTCACAAGTGCCTTGGGCCATAGCATGATATTCAGCTTCAGCCGAAGACCTAGAAACAACTGCTTGCTTCTTACTTTTCCATGATATAAGATGATCGATTACCATAGAAAGTACAAAAACCAGAGGTAGAGCGTCTATCAGTCTTTGACCCCGCATAATCAGCATCAGTAAAACATAGAAGCTGGGATTGAATACCAGTAGAGAAGAATAAACCAAGACCAGGACAAGTCTTAAGATACCTGAGGATATGAAAAACAGCATCCATATGAGCCGTGCGAGGTGCATGCATAAATTGACTAACCATGCTCACTACAAATGTCAAATCCGGCCTGGTATTAGTCAAGTAAATCAAGCGACCAACCAAACGTTGATACATGGCTGGATTGGGAAGTAACTCGCCAAAATTAGTTGAAAGCTTAAGGTTGGGATCCATAGGAGTGGAGGTCGGCTTACATCCCATCATGCCAGTGTCTTGAAGGAGATCCAGGACGTACTTTCTTTGAGAAAGAGATATTCCATGATGAGAACGAGCAACTTCGATCAATGCCTAAAAAATACTTGAGTGACCCCAAATCCTTAATGTCAAATGTTTTTCCAAGATCCTATTTGACCTTGGCAATACCCGGTACATCATCTCCAGTAAGAATAATATCATCAACATAAACTAATAGCATGATACAATGACCATTAGAGTGCCGACGAATAAAGCATGTGTGATCTGAGTGACATTGAACAAAGCCCATTGATAAAATAACATTACTAAAACGACCAAACCACGCCCTAGGTGGCTGTTTGAGCCTATATAGAGACTTGCGAAGGCGACATACCTTCCTAGCATATTCCCCCTCAGCCCAAAAACCCGGAGGAGGATCCATATAGATGGTCTTGAGTAACTCACCATGGAGAAAAGCATTCTTGACATCCAGTTGGTGTAGAGGCCAAGAGTGGGAAGCAGCTAAGGACACAAGAAGACGAACAGTAGTCAACTTAGCAACCGGAGCAAAAGTAGCACCAAAGTCTTTGCCGGGAACCTAAGTAAAGCCTTTGGCCACAAGACGAGCCTTATATCGATCCACAGAACCATCAACAAGATACTTCACACTATAGACCCACAGTCTTCTCACCCGAAGGTAAAGACACAAGCTCCCAGGTGTGATTATGATCCAATGCCTCCAATTCAGATTGCATGGCAGCAACCCACTTGGGATTCTGGAGAGCTTCAGACACAGACCGGGGAATAGATACTGACTCAATTTGACCAAGAAAAGCTCGATAGGAAGCTGAAATACCATCATAAGAAATACACTTGGAGATAGGATGATTAGTATTGCTAATCCAACCATAACGAGGCAGGGGATTGCGATCACGAGAGGGATATCAACGGGGGTGTAAAACAATAGGAGACGAAGGATTACCTGAACCGGAATCCAAATAGGGATCTGGCATAGGAGGCGGAGCGTTAGGGCGACGAGAATACGTTTGCAGAGGGTTGGTACTGATAGGGGAGCCTCAGGTACCGGTATTGTGGGCGAGTCCATCGCCGAGTCAAAAATAGGAATTGGACGAGCACTTGGTGAGGACTCTACCACCGAAGGATGCGGAACAGAATTATGCAAGACAGAGTTAGTGCCATAAAAAGGAATATCCTCATGATAAGTGATATCAAGGGAGTGATGCATGTGATGAGACACGGGATCATAACATCGATAACCTTTGGACATAGCTGAATACCCCAAAAAAATACTTCTGATAGACTTGTCATCTAGCTTAGTACGAGTGGGGCGACGATCTTGGACAAAGCATGTACACCCAAAGACCCTTGGCAGAAGAGGAAAAAGAATGTGATCGGGCTGGAGGGCCTGAAGAGGAGTTGTTCCCTTCAAAATTTGACTAGGAGTACGATTGATGAGGTAAACCGTAGTAAGGACAGCCATATGCCAATAGGACTTGGGGACATGCATGCCACAAAGGAGGCACCGAACAACTGACATTATATGGCGGTTCTTACGTTCTGCTACACCGTTTTGTTCGTAAGTGTAAGGGCAAGTGAGTTGTTGCAGGATACCCTGCTGATTAAGTTGGGAACAAAAGCCATTACAAATGTACTCACCACCATTATCCGATCGTATATTGCGAACAACAGTCCTATATTGAGTTTTGATCATTTTGAGAAACTAGGTAAGGAGAGTCGACACATTAGACTTGCGTTTTAACAAGTAAACCCAAGTACATCTAGTATGATCATCAATAAAAGTCACATAATAACGATGTCCAGAGAAAGCAGTAACAGGGGAAGGGCCATACACATCAGTATGAATAAGATCAAAACAGCTAGAAGCACGATGCATTCGAGGAATATAACTAGTGCGGGTATGTTTAGAGAGTTCGCATACCACACATTAAAACTTATGATCCTTACAAGCTTTTATTAATGCTGGAAATAACAAACACAAATACTGAAAATTCGCATGTCCTAAACGAGCATGCCACAGACTCAAAGTTTTGAGGGAAAACACATAAGAACTGGACTCGGGCAAAACAGAAGCTTGAAGGCTAGATATAGGAGAAGGTGATGATGGAGGCTCCCCAAAGTAGTACAGCCCATCGCGCTCATATCCCCTGCCAAAAATCCTCTTCGAACTCAGGTCCTGTAAAAGACAATGAATGGGTAAGAAAATGACAGCACAATGAAGATTTTTTGCTAGGCGACTAACAGATAAAAGGTTAAATGCAAAATTAGGTACATGAAGAACAGAGGATAAGGAAATATTAGGAGATAGCAAAACATCACCCTTATGGCGGATAGAGGAGGTGGACCCATCAGCAAGACAAACTGTTTCATTATGAGTAAGGGCATGGGAGGAAGAGAAAAAAGACAACTCATCGGTCATACGATCATTAGCTCCAGAATCCAGAACCCAAGTAGGTTTCTCAGATCGAACGTGAAAGGAAGTAGGAGTACCTGTAGCAGAGTTGCGGTAGGTGTGGGCAATATGCCCTGAGCACGTGTAGTGAGAGAGCCAAGCTGCTCCTGAAGCTGACCAATATGAGATTGGAGATGGCTAAAGTCAGATGGTGCATAAGCTCTAGAACTTCCAACATGCTCTGCTATTGCAGCACTGCGCGAAGAATTGGAACCAGAAGGGCGGTTCCTAACAAAGTGTTGCTTCAACTCCGGATGGAGCTTGAAGCAGCGGGCCTTGGTATGCCCAGTTTCATTACAATGATAACAATTTTCCCAGGCGGTGGACGAGGGCCAGAACTAGCTGCAAGAGCCATCTGATCAGTCATGGAAGGAGGCTCAGAGATGGATGGAAGAGAATGTAGAACCAGGCGACGACGTCGTTTCTCACCATCAATAGTAGCAAAGGCTTCATATAAGGAAGGCATGGGTGAAGTATTCAAAATATGAATACGAAGAGGATCAAATTCAGATTTCAAGCCCATCAAAAATTGATATGTATGCTGCCGAGATTGTCGTTTAACCACAATAGAGGCAACCTCAATAGGAAACTCACTCAAAGGTTCATATTGAGCCAACTCAGCCCACCGAGACTGTAAATAGCCAAAATATTCTGCAACAGATAATCCCAAGGTTTCCTGAGAAGCATGAGAAATATCCTGATATAACTCAAAAATACGGTCATCATTATGAGCATGGGCATACATCTGTGTGAGAGCATTCCATAAAGTAGGAGCAGTATCATAATACATAAACATTTTATAGATACTTTCCTCCATAGAATTGAAAAACCAACCCAAGATAGTGCAATTTTCCATATCCCACCACTACAAGAAAAATCGCATTTTACAGCGTTTGAAAAACGCTATTAAATGATATATACAGCGTTTTTGCAAACGCTGTATTAGCCGACGTTATTAAAAGTCTTAGACATAAGACAGCGTTTTTTAAACGCTATAGAATGTAAACTTTCTACAGCGTTTTTAAAACGCTATAGAATGTAAAATTTTCTACAGCGTTTTTAAAACGCTATAGATGCAAAATTTTCTACAGCGTTTTAAAAACGCTATAGAATATAAATTTTTCTACAGCATTTTAAAAACGCTATAGAATGTAAAATTTTCTACAACGTTTTAAAAACGCTATATTAGCCAATTTTTTGCATTTTTAAAAAAAATTCTATAAATACCAATATATTAGCATTTTCAAATAAAATCATGGTAATTTCATTTAAGAAACAAAAATGATTTATTTCATTTAACACCAACTATATCCAAATGTCAATATACAATAAATAATTCAACCATTGAATAAAGATTCATTACATTAGCTTGAGAAACAATATCCCAACAAAAACTACATAAAAGAGCCCAACTAATTGGACTCATTGAAAAATAACTAGGGAACGACTTCGGTGTCTCCATGCGTTTTGGAGACACCGTAATATTGGCATAACAAAACCAATATTAGCATAAATCAAACCCCTTATACGCATAACCAAACCATAAGAGGGCATAACAAAACCACTGAAGAGCATAACCAAACGGACCAATGAGATTTCGCCACATCAGCTGGTTGACCAAAAGTGACCGGTCAAAGGGGTAACCCCAACCGGTTAAAAAATTGGCATAACTTAAACCATTAAAAAGCGTAACAAAAATCAATGTTGGCGTAACCAAGAACCATGAGGGGCATGAAGCATAACGAAACCACAAAATAGCATAACAGTAACCACTAAAAGGCATGACCGTAACCACTAAAAGCGTAACAGTACGAACCTGTCCCCACCTGTCGCTTTCTGTCTCCCGGGCCCAACTGTCCCCACCTGTCGCTTTCTGTCTCCGGGCCCAACTGTATTTTTGTTCTAATTAATTTATTTATTTGAAAATGTCTAACCTACCTAACCGTGGTTTAGGGGGAAAAATGAGAAAAAAATTTAAAATGTAAATGTGTTTTGCGATTATGTCGACTAGTAAAATGTAACGGACCTCGGTAAATCATTTATTTTAATAATCAAGGCCGTTGATTTGGTTGTTATTGGTTATTTGGTTGTTTTTGGAAAATTTGGGGTCCATCCGGTTTATTTTGGTTTATGAAGCTTTTCGATTTGTACAAAAATTCAACATAAGAATGATAATTTGTGTCCGATAAAGCTTGTAATGACAAGCAATTTACTTTATTTTTTGCGGGACTGATGTAATCTCTTTTACGCACAAGATAGACAGTTCCGATCTTGGAGGAAATAGATAAAGTGGTCATCAAGTTGTGAACTATAGGACTTTAATACCTACGTAATCATCTAATGTGTTCCGATCATATGGTTGCCGACATCCGATTGTCATAGAAGTTGGTGACAAACATAGAATCGATAAGATGTGCAATCTTAGCGGTTTAGATCGGTCATCAAAAAAAATATTCAACAACTTCCTTTAAAATCTATACGTTGAACTTTATTGTTTGTAACTAAGGTCTTGTGCTTTTATATAATGTACAATACTCATACATCGCAACACAATCATGACGATCGATACTGTCCATTTTGTTTTGCTTGGTGTTTTAATTGTTCTCGTAATTTTTTAGGTCTACCGGATTTAGAATGCCCTTTTATTGGGACGTAGATTCATTATTAGAATGACATTTTACATCTGATCAAGTATGTATTGATAAGAGATTTAATTCATTTTTGGCAGAAGTATTCAAATCTTTGTTACGTAAAACATAGACGGTCTCGATTCAAAAAAAATAGTTGAGGCGGCCGAAGATTGGTGCAGTATGGGACTTTAACGCTTTTGGAAGCACCAAATGTGTTCCGATTATGTGGTTGCCGATATCTGATTATCACCAAATTTGGTGACAATGATTAAATCAACAATATGTTAGTTTACTTTTCTTTTCTTTTCTTTTTTCTTATTATATTCTCACACTTAATTGTTAGTTTTTAAATTTTTAAATTTTCTAAAATAACTTTTAAGTTGTTATTAACTTACTACTATATTTTTTTTCCTTCTATTACTTATAAATTAGTAGAAATATTTTCTACATGAGTTTACAAATCCATTCACTTTTATATCATTCATAAAAATATACTACTTTATCCTTTTATAATACTCGTATATTTATTTATTTTTATTTACTAGTTTTTGTTTTCAAGATTTACTAAACGAACCATGTTATTAATTAAATAACATACATACAATCACCAATGCTAAAGATCATTAGAATATAGTAGGAACAAATTTGAGTACAAATTTGATAATTAATAGGATAATCTTAAAATATTTTCGATAATACTAAAATAAAACTAATTGAAAACAAATTGATTCCTAGAAAATAAAGGAAAATGATACACCCACCGCACCGCCCACCGGACGGCCGATCCGAACCGTTCAAAAATTCTATAAAAAAAAACCAAGTAGGCCTTAGCGAGAATCAACGGCATCCAACATGTGTAGGTGCTCGATCCGAACTTCCAAAAATCAGATGATTCGAGCCGTTAAAAAATGTAAGATTGGTTAGAGCACCTACACACGCCGGATGCCGTTGGTTTCTGCGTAGGCCCACTCGTTCTTTTTTTTTATAGAATTTTTGGACGGTTCGGATCGACCGTCCGGTGGCCGGGGTGGGGTTCCAGCTGTATTGCATTTCAAGAGGTACTGTAAAAGAGTAAAGGGTAGAATCAGGTGTGACAAACATGAAAAGAAAAGACAAATTTAAAGGTCAAAGAAGTATACTAAGGACAGGTGTCATATTATTGCTGGAGCAAAAATTAAAAGTGACAAAAGTTGTGCCCACAGGATAAAGAATCCTTCAATAGGGGTTTTACTTTTTAACTTCATACAGTACTTGTCGTCGTCTTCTCAAGTCGAGAACGACCACGATGAAAATAGAAACAAAAAACGCAGAGAAGATTCATCGACGACGACGAGCACTCCTCCGCCGATAAGGTAAGTTTCCGACCGTAGGTGGGAAACCCACTTTTCTCTCTCTATGGTTTCTCTCACTAAACCTCCATGGCAAGAACTCAATTTCACCTATTCCTCTACTGGGTTTGGACGTGCTGAGGGTGAGAGAGGTGTGTGTTTGCTGTGGTTTCAGAGGTAAGGGAAGAGGTGGTATTAATGGAGGAGTTTGGAGGGAGAGGAATGGAGAGAGATGGCCGGAGGGGGTGGTGGCCGGCTGGAATTGAAACAGATGAAATGTAGAGGATAAAAATGTTAAAAGGAGTTGTAAAGATGAGATGTAGAGAATAAAATTATTAACCATGGTTAGAGGGAGTGCAGGTAAAGGGGTTTTTTCTTTTTTCCCACTAATGACTGGTTCTTTCGGTAGGAAGTTTTTTTTGTTATGCCTTGTTATACATTTTAATGGTTTTAGTTATGCTTTAACTGGTTTTGTTATGCCATTTTTTACGGTGTCTCCAAAACGGAGGGAGACACCGAAGTCATTCCTAAATAACTAATGTAATTCTACTTTCCTGAAAATGTAATCATGCACTAGGCCAACCATCTCATTCCGCAGATTTTCTTTACTTGAAGCTTACTTCTTTGCCGAGCTTATACCCTTTCTGCTCCCAATGCCAACCACATAAATGGGCTACTTGAAACCCTCCAAAATATGAGAAACATGCCCGTAGGTTGAAGTTGTAACAGCAAAAATCATCCCCAAAAAGACGTAGGTTGTGTTGAATCTGAATGTTGATATTTTGCTACCCCCGGGATTTGCTCGTACTTGACTCCTGAGAGATGGGCAAGGACGAGAGCCCAACACCCTTGTCTAGAACTTGATTGACTCCATTTTCCTTTTCAGAAGGATGTTTTCTGCCACTACTACCATCTGAAGAGGGATACAGTGAGAAACAAAACAGTTGACATGTGCATGAGACAACTGACAACTATGAGGAACATTGTATAGCTTGTATGTGTTAAGGCCCTTGCAAATTTATCCATAAAAAGATGTGAAAGATAGATTGCTATATAAACTTAGAAAGAGATCCCCACATATAACCGGGATTCAAGGACCATTTCCCAAGGTTGATTGAAATCACACCACGATCCCACATAGAATCACCAAACAATAGCACCGCCATCGCCCAAACTACAAGACTGGTCTGAACATTTGAAAGCTAACACACAAAATAAGTAAGACCCGTTTGGCATTGCCAGAACGTTGGCAATTCCTCCATACCTGCACAGCAGTTGACACTATTATTCCACATTCTGAACAGAGAGTCTGGAGACAAAGACATGTTACAAACAGCACAAGAACTTCCAATCTCAAAAATAGAACAGTTCCGACTTTCTAGACAAGTAGACTGACCTGAATTTTAAATGCATTTCCAACAGCTGACAATATTGGGCTTCAAACACCTAGAACCCCATGCGGTCTTTGAGCTGGTGATGTCTCCAAAGACACCTTTAGCCTCACTTCAGAAACATCTATTAGGCTGATAAGAAGTAAAATCCCAAACTTTTCATTTGCACATTAATTTGCAATTAATGGCTTACGACGTCTTATGGATCAATATGATCATCAGATCATGCACAACAAAGAATTGGCAAGGGACCTTATGTTCTACCGAACAATAAAGAAAATCCGGTTACGCTAGCAAGGGCATCATCCTGCATTTACCAACTTCTGAAGCCAGAAATCCTAACATGCAGGGAGGGTGAAATTGAACCCTCCTGATCCATGAACATCAGTTCAGACAGCTTGCCTCAGGGAGAGTGACACCAAAATGACAAAAATAGAAAAGAAGAATGAAATAAAAGGACAATGTTTATGGGAAGTCCTGTTTTTAATTAGCTTGCATAGCCAAATGGCAAGTATTTGAGAGGCCCAAAAGGGCCTTACATTAGTTTCAGAGGCACTGTTATATTGATGTTGGGACAAGCTCCAACACTCCCCGTACGTGTGACCCCTATACGCATGATTGAATAGAAAAAGATATGACACACCAAAAGGATAACAAGGTGCACCTATGCCACAAACAAGGGGAATCCTAGCAAATCACTGCTAATTGAAACAAAGGGCCAAGCCAGAGTAAGCTTTGATACTATTCTAAAAAATCCCACTCAAAAGGCAATGAGTGAAGTCACAAGGATCATATTATAGTTTAGGGAACCATCTTATCCATGGAGGACAAGCTCCAACAACAATAAACACAAAGCATGGCATGTAATTATCCATCCATCAATAGCATACACTATATCCAGACCACAACTTGTAAAATTCAAACAATACTTTAGTATTCAAAATATAGAGTGGATATAGCATATATCAAGCATCGCAATTCATGTTTCCCCATAAAAGAACCGTTTCTGAGAAATTATCACTTTCAGCTGATATCAAAAGACTCCACATAGGCTATTTACGAAACATTTTCTTAACTGTATTCAGAGATTACCTCTTCCACTTCTTCAGCAGATTTGAGAAGGGTTGAAACAGTTGCCTTGCCTGTCGAAGGTCATCTTCCGGATAGTCTTTCAACCGCATACCAATTTCACAATATTCATCAACCTTTCTTTCCTCCTCCTCATCTTCCACTTGACGTTGTTGATGTAACTTCTTTGTTTTTTCGCGTTGTTGGGCTTGCCATTCCTAGTCTAACAAGGATTAGAACCAGCTTTCAAAGTACGCATCACCAAAATATCATTGAAGAATTTCAAACAACTATTAAAAATTTTGCAAACTTAGGTTTGGACATGAAGCCACAAATGTATTTGTATTAAAGTGAGCACTATCCTTTTTTTCCTGATTCAAGGACCACTGTCCATCTAAAGGACGAAAAAGGGTAAAGAATTGACCGACGAGAACATCAAATGAGCACGGGAATGTGCTCACATCAACTAAGACATTTAGGAGTTAGAATCTGTAGAGACTTGGGGAAACTCACATTAATCAAACTAGATTGATCAGTTGCACATGGTTTGGGTGGCTCAGCTTGAAGATTATAAGTTCACTCTCTTAAGCAGAAATCCAGCAGAGTAAAAGAATACCCAAAATAGAGCTGCTGACAACACAATACTCAAGCATAGAAAAAAGTACAAAAGACTCATTCTTTGCATTCCAATTTACCATTTTACGCCAAAAACCACTAGAGTAATGAATACCCAAGATAGCTAACAATAACCCAATCCTCAAGCAGAGAGCAAAATATGAAAAGTGAAAAATCATGTGCAAAGAAAAGGAGGTCAGCATACTGAATACTTGGCAATTCCAACAAGTCCACAAATCTTAAAGTACAATTGTGATAGGCTTCTGCATACTAAATGGGTGAACAAATTCTCCGTAGCCAATTCTTCTGCAAATGCATAACACAGAAAACAAAGCCCTCTTAAATGAACTTTTTGAATTGTTCTTTTGGCTAGAGCTGAGTTTAGTAGATCATTCTCTAGAACCGGCAATGATGGAAATTTGAGAATGAATATGGTAAGTGTCCCTTTCCAATGAGCTCAGGTAATACCAGCAGAGGCTTCAAGGTAATACCAGGAATAATGAACATACCCAAAACTAATTTTGCTCAAATGGTACATGCAAAACATAAGACATGTGACAAAACAGACCAGACAAGAGTTTCCATTCCCCTTCCCTTGAGCATAATAATAAAGAAAAACTAAGCATAGCAAAAAGCAGAAGAACTGATTTGGAAGAGTTCACCATATGACAATTCCCAGTCATGTAAATATTCTTTAGTCTCTGTTTCGTTTCTATTCATGGCAGTGTGTAGCTACACAAAGTGATCATTGTTAGAGCTGTAAATTCATACTACAGTATTGCTTCACACGGCAATTCCACCTGCACTTATATTCTATCCTTTTTCGACTATATTTATAAACCAAGGGTTCGCACTAAACAGTCCCACGAATAGAAATTCCTTAGCGGTGGGAAATAAGAACCTAACTATAACTATGTACACAAATTCAGTTCTGCCAACAAAACACAAGCCATACACATCAGATTCACACTAAATACAGATGGAAAAACACCACACTTGTCGAAGTGTAAGCACACCTAAAACATGCAAACCACAGAAACCTATGTCGAACAAAACCGTTAAAAAATTAAACCCAAAACCCAAGACCCAAAATTAAAACCTTAGTTCCAAATCAAAACCTATGATAAAAAAACACACATAAGCGAAGAAAACCCGTTTAGCATAGAAACATGCCCCACTTTCACGCAATACCTCCTTACTAGGAGCTATGGTGTACATATTCGCATGAAAGCATAATACATACATTGATAAGGCCACATAACAAATGAAGCTGTAGCTTATGAAGAGAAAAAAGAGTAAACAGATACACACTATTTAAATTGAAATGAGAGTTTATATATATAAGGAACAACCAATAAGAAGTCAAGGCCTTAGCAGTCTCAACAGAGCCTTTCACTTGGATTTCATTTATTGGTTAATATTTTTATAAGCAACTAAACATTCCTTTGTAACAGAAGTCAAACCACTAAGAAGGAATTTAAAAGATGAGCTCCAAGATAGAGCATTACTACCTCAACAAAGGAGACACTAACATTCAAGTTAAGCTGCAAACTGGACTTCAGCATGTATGCCCCTCATAGACAAAGTTAAAAGATGGCAAATATGTCCGGTAACTAAAAGTAACGCAGAGAGAGTGAGAAGTAAAATACATAGAACTTAGATAGTTTTTAACTTGAACTAATCTATCAGACATCTACATAACTCAAACATATACAAAAATACCTAAAAATTCCATCCTAATGTGAATAAGACATTGTGTGAAGAGAAATTCACGAATACTTAAACAATTCCAAACCTTAAACGTAGGAGCTAAGGAGCCTAAGCAAAAACCTGTACGGTAGAACGCCATATAGTATCATTCATATTATACAACTTCGTTCTGTTTTTCGTCCATTCTCCAAGCCCCATCCTGCATTAGTATCACACTCTTGATTTCTGGACATTAAAAAAGGACCAATTGAGCAGGGCACTAAAACTTGCACAGGGTACCTAATCACAAGAAATCTGAAAAAAATATACGTACCCAAGAACAAAAAATGAATGACCATCCATGTGAAAGCTCAGCACAACAGTGTCATTGTTTTGCAATAAGAGTTCCATGGAGTGGTCATACGTTCCATTAATGAGAAAGGTGGCAATCCGAGGCGGCTCACTCGGCAACGTGTTCGGGAAATCGAGATTGTAAACATCTTTCGATTTGTGAAACTGGTCAGCTAGCCGGATTGGATAACCAGGATTTTCGAACGAAATTCCGTTAAATGTAGCTCGAAGTTTGCCGTCAATTGTTGATGGTTGTGTGCTTCTTAAAATGAAGAGCTCAGTGGAACTGTTACTCCCTTGTATACATCTTTCCCGAACTCACCACACAAGCCCTAGCCAACAAAGGCAACAATTCCTAATACAAAACCCTAGATGGGAACCGAGAAAATTAGGGACTGAAAATGGGGGATCGGCAAATCGAGTATAACCATCTTCTGATACACATGCGTACAAAGGAGGGGAGAGAGAGGATAATACCTAGTGGGGGAAACTACAAGAGACGCGCATCGCCGAAGCACCGGGAGCCGTCGCAACTTGGTGGTGCTAGCGGTGGTGGAAGATGCCGATGTGCTGCTAGCTAAGCTACCCATGGCAGTTGTTGGTAGCCGGGGGTCCAAGATCTGATGGAGAGAGAGAGAGAAAGAGAGAGAGAGGAGAGGAGATGTGCCTCCATCTCGATCTGGAATATTTTGTAAAGGGGTATGGGATTAGGGCGCGGAGGAATGGCGCTATTTTTTAGGGGAACGCTGTTTTTGAGTTATTGAAACGCTATTTTAGATGAGGCGCCAGGGTTTCCTTCTTTTTCTCTTTCCGAACGCTATAAATGAATCCCTACAACAGCATTCCTAAAAGAACGTTATAATCTAACGCTATAAAAACTCATAGTTGTTGTAGTGCACTGAGCATGCTTGGGGTCATTGGCTGGTGGTTGCTTTTCAGTTCCGAGAAGCCAGTTAGATTTTCCTTTTCCCAACAAAGAGCTGGAAAGATCGACTCCATGCGGCAAATTTTTTCCCATTCAACAGTACACTAGTAACACGATGAGCAGGTGTATGTTGAGAGAGAGAAAAATCTGATTTGGGTACCATAGTTGCACCTTTGTTACTTGATTCAGTCATATTGTGTAATAAAACACAAACAAAGAGAGATCGATAAACACAATGGCCGGAGACTCGGTCGAACCACAAACAATGCTACTGAACACACCGGTAGCCAAAACTGATAAAGTTAACACAAAAAATTGCTCACCACATCAACAGACCGGAGAGCAACCAAGAAAGAAGATCAGATCAGGAGAGAGAAACAGAAGAGGATTGAGCGAGGAGAGAGCCAATAGCAGAGGCTGAGGGCTGATTACAGAAGCTGCGGTAGCCTCGAAAGGGTTGGGGAACCCCCTTGAGGGGGGCAGTACGACTGCCCAAACTACTTTTGGTTATTGATAGGTCACATGTAGATGAGGGAGGAGGAGGAGGGAGGCTCTGATACCAAGAAGAATTTTAGGTTTTTTGTATAATTGACTTACCCTATAGGATTAGCCATATGTATTTATACTACCAACACAAGTTACAGAATAAGGAAATACGGAATAAAAGGCCAAAACAAGTGGGCCGAAATAACGTACACAAAATAAATCCTCATGATCCATGATTGATAAATCTCAGGATCCTAATTGATTCTAATGGATCCTAATTCCAACATAAATGAATCAATAATCAACAAAAGTTTGATACAAACTAACAAATGCAAAAAATATTCAAAAACCAACTTATTTTAAGATAAATTTAAAAGAATGCAGCCTAAGAAACATGAGGGTCTGTGGGCGGATTACTAGCTCCCTTGAGGAGCGAGGAGTTGACAATCAGGTTACGGCCTCTTCTCAGGCCAAATGGGCACCCCCGGCCCTCCTGTTGGGTGCGTTATGGTTAATTGTAAATTTGAAATGTTGCTGTGCATGCTTCAAAGTCTATAGCTACTTTGGCAGTGATTAATGGCGCAGTCATTGATGAAAATTGAGGCTCCTTGGGAGATCTTCGCGTCTGCGTCTGTGATTTGGTGCATCCTTGGGAGTTTGGGAGTGTGATCCAAGATATCAGGATATTGGCAAAGGAATTGCCTGGCTCTTCTCGTGGATAGGTCGTCGAGGAAATGAAGCTGCTCACTGGGTTGCAACCTCCCTCAAACGAGGTGTTTCCTTTAGTTTGATTGGGTGTCTGATGAAGCAGTTTCGAGTACCTGCGGAGATGAGGTCCTTCATCTGCCCACCAAGTCCTCCAACTGGTAAAGCGGTCCTCCGGCTTGCTCGACCAACGACTTGCAAAATGCAGACGGTAAACTATGGGCACCAGGGTGGCTGTCGCCATCGCCCCTCCGATGCCTAAGTCAGTCGATTTTGTCTTTGATGAGAGTATGGACTGGGTGTTAATTGCGTATTGTTTTCCTACCTTTGTGATATGGAGGTGTGATCTTTATATAGACATATTGGGAGGAGTCCCATTGGGACTGAGACCCTTGGGTCTCATCAATACGAAATGGGAATAGATGCGTGTTGGAGTGTCCTCCTCACCTAGGACTCCTTTGATGCTTATTAGGTTTAAGATTCCTCTTGGTGCATAGGTCCTCCGTAGCTATCCCTTAGGATTCGCAACCTCATTCCTTGGGATGAGATAAGGCCTTGGCTATTCTAGAAGGGGATAAGAGTCCAACGGCTCTATGAGTCCCTAAGACTGTACGAACTTCTGTCACAATAGTATAATTGGCTCCTAGTTACTGGTTGTCTCGTTTGTGGAGCTCACCTGGTGAGTTGAATTCGGTATTCTTCATGAGCTAAGCCCTTCCTTGGGCTAGTCTATCGAGGCTAGGCTTGGTTGGGCCTAACCCCTAGGTGCTAGATGTTCATTGGCCTCTGGTCTATGCCCATTGGGTTGTGCTTGGCTCTTTGGTTTGGGTTGACTTTGGGAGGTCATTTTATACTTATTAGCGTCTGTTCATCATTTTTCGTTGTCTTCTATTTTGGATTATGATGTAGCCTTTTTAGCAAAATTTTTTAAGTTTAAAAAAAAGGAAACTAGAAAAAAGGGTCACGAAAGTGTTATTCAAGGTTTTGAATAGTGTACCTACCCATTTTCTACCAATACCGTATGTACCAAGCATCGTTTCAATCTTATTCAAGCCATGAACAAACTTGACCGCTGGGTTATGAACGGTTGGCATGGTAGTCAATGGTTGAAACTTAGGGTTTGCTCCCTCAAAATTCTCAGCTTCTAATCCTCCTAGGTGGTCTCAATTCTTGCAGGGCCAATCCTTACGTGGCTTTTGTCCCATTTTAAATTGGTTACTCAAGTGGACGGTAAAATAAGTCCATGGATTCATTGAGGTGTGCATAAACAGTCTAGGACACCCTGGGCGTAAATAAAATGATGGATGTTTTCCTCCGATCCAATGGAATAAAAGAACACTAATCAGTAATCACAGCATGCAGTACACGAAATCTATTGGAAGAATTGATGATTGCTTAAGGTGAAAAAGAAAGATATGCATAAAATGTATAGTACATAGACACATGCAAATAAACACAAAGAAAGAAAGAGCAGGAGGAGGGAAGATGATCAATTACCTCTATTATGGGAGATTTTCCGGAGAATGAAACACAGTGACCCAATTTGCAAATATGTATGTATGAAAAAGCAAATGGTGTATGTAATGATAATTGAATATAAGAAATAAATGGCACAGCTTGTTTGGCTCTATGGATTCCTTTCGTTACGTCAACAACAGTCAATTCTACTTCGTTCGTGTCCCTATGGTGGCTAGGGAATTTGTCCTAGCCGACGCCATGGGAGTGGGTCATCTTAGAACCTAGTTGTTGGTTCTTGTCTACTTTGCTCGTCTTAGTTGTATTATGACTTTTAGTCTCTCCGACTCCTGTTTCTCAGTTTAATTAATGTATGAAATTTCTGTTTGACCCAAAAAAAATTCTACTTGGTCCATTCAAAAACATATTCTAATGGTACGTGAAAATTTTCTCTTCAAAAAATAAACTGTTCTAAGTTTAGATAATATTTGTCAATTATTTTAGTATATAACAAAATGTAACTTTACGTGTTAAAAGATGTTAGATCGATCAAATTGATTTTTAGTAGACATATACTTCGGGATTTTACGAGATAAACAGTTTGGATCATTGCTTATGGTCCAGACGGGGCTCATAAAATGAAAGTTTTGGAGGGATATGGAGGAATGAGGTATAAAAGACCAGTTGATCCCTAAAGCATCACACCATTGTTTTTTTTCTCACAATTTTCCTTTTTGTATATTCATAACTAGCCCCTTTAGACTCCATGTAAAGGGTCCATAACCAAATAACTTCTCCAATATCCATGTTTTCCTCTTTCTGTAGAACTGTAGAAGCAGAGTGAATTGTTTTTTTCCTTTCCATAGCAATGAATAAACATAATGTCTTTGTCGGCATACCGTACTTCCTAAATTAATCTTCTCAAAGTCGAACCAAGCACATATGATAAGAAACCCGTTCTTACTTCTTAAAGGCACTACAAAAAATATAGCAGTTCATCTGAGCAATCTCATCTATTCAAATAAAATTGCGGTGAAGTTGATTTCGATGCATTATTATTCGAACAAAATGGAGAAATGGGGCTCCGTACTATATTCACTCAAACAAAATGAAGAGTAACAATTCATCTAGCTTTTTTGTCTGCAAACAAAAAAAAAACCAATTCATCTACCTTTATCACACCCGTATGCCCACAAATCTCACAGCGATATTTCAAGCATAATACATTCGGAGAAAATATTGTTTTGAATGCTCTGGTACTTCACAAAGCATTCTCTCACTCCATCATTGGAATTTTTCGATAATATTATCTACCAAAAACTCTGCGTACAATGAAAACTGAAATGTCACCCTAAGCTTATAGAGTATTACACTGTCAACTGATATTCACATACAAAGCCAAGACTAAACATATACTAATGCTCTTACATTCATCCCAGTATAACATCCTTGTGTTTCGGATAAAACATAAAACGAAAAAATTCACGCAAAGTTGAAATGGCATTTAGGGATGAAAAGGATAAGGAGCCATCGGAAATGGGAGGAAGGAAGCTTAGCTACACTAGAACCCAGAGAACTGAAACCTAGTTGTCGTTCAAAAGCTAGTCATCACCAAGTTCAATATTTTTCGTGAATATCTTTAAGAATCGATCAAGTGAAGTTGTTTCAGGAACATTGAGACCGTTCTCTTTTGTGCTGCAGTTCATTGTTAAGTTCAAGTATTTTCTTGTCTTTCTCTTCCTGCAAAAAGCATTGAAGATACTCAAGGTCAAGATGAGTCTAAAAGATCATAACTAGATAGAATTGTTTGGAACGAATTTCCTACAATTTGGTCAAATTTCCTTCTAATTTTCACATTGCGTGTGTTTTCCTGCAATTGTGACATGGACTTCGTGACCAATATTCAAAGGAAAAATTATTGATTTTCTTTTCTCTCTGCAACATCTACTTCCCCCAACTCCATGGAATACCACATCCAACCGACCCACCACCATCTCCACACCATCAATTCCTCTCTGGAATTGGTTAAAAGTTAAAACTGTAAAAGGGTCTTTCAGCAAAAGATCTCATGACATTTTGAGCACCATCTTCATAAGGATCTCTCTTGTCATCACTCCTGTTTCATCTCCCACACAGAAAACTCCTGCTTTTCAACAAACCCATTGTGCATGATAAAACAAAAACTACTTGTACAAAAAAAAAAAAAAAAAACATTGCTTCTTATAGTTTGACACAGAGATCAGATGACTGAAATTCCGGTTGTGCAGTTGACTCCACAGATTCAGACTCTTTTTGTGAAATAGAACTACAAAAGCTTTCAGGGATGAAACCGCCAACAACATGCTAATCTTGGTTTACATACTTCCATCAACTGGGGATGGTTATTGGCAAGACAGTGAAGAACCAATACAATAGCAACTGACCCTCAAGAACCACTAACAACGGCTACGCGAACCTATTTTCAAACCTGTTGTAGCAACCACAATCCCAACAGAAATATTGCCACCCTTAGCCACTACCATACCCGAAGCAGTTAAACTTTAATGCAACTCTAGAGCAGGCGCAGCTACGGAGCATATCAAGAAAGTTCCACAAACAGGAAACCAATCCCTCGGAATCATAGCGATATAAAATACATGTTCAACAAGTTAGCAATTTTCCACCCATTTTTCCAAAGATGAAGACCCTCTGACGCTACCAATTAAGTCATAAGGTATCATATTTGACACTTAATATATATGTTGAGTTAGACTGGTCATAAACACCATTATGTACTATATTGCATTTTATACAAAAACCTCACTGAGTATATTTACGGGTGGCCCAGCGAACTTACAGCTACTCAGCTGGTCATTAACTTGTGACCGTGATCTCGGACAAATATTGTGACTATCCATGTACCTACATCCTTTGCCGCCAGCCTTATCATAGCTTTGCACCCTTCTCTTGTAATTGGCCTTGGGGAAGAACCCATTCTTTCTTAAGTGCAGGTTTTGCTGCACGAAAACCTTCTCTTGGACACACAAAATTGCACCCTATTATAGCCATGTTCTTTTGAGAGTGTCGAATTCGGTTTGTCCGTATGGTGAAACTGAAACCTGTATGCTTGGCATATTCCTAATAGAAAATCCCTTGCAACATCTAAAGATGGAAATCATTCCAAGAAATGGTTCAAACTTATCCGCTTGTAATCCGCTAGGTGATGGTTCGATGAAAATTAAATTTCCATATGAGGCACAATGCAAATCACATCCATGTAACAGCTCATCCTCTTTAGATTCATGTTCATCGAAGTTATCAAAAGTTTCATCGTCAGACCCCTCTTCAGTTCCAATAAAAAATCATGTGCACCAGATGTTCCAACCTTAAGTTACTAGCTTCCTACATAATTACAAGCATTAAAGATCATCAAGATCCCCTAGACCTAAGAGTTTTGCTGTTAAAGTGAACAGTTTGTACGACTGCTTAAACTCATTGGGCCTTCCATGGCTACATGTATCATTGATTTAATTGCCTCAAAAGCACTTAGGGTTTCCAAGAAAAATCATAAATTTTTGTAGCTCCACAGCTTTAGAAAGGGATGTGAAAGCACACAATGTCCCTCTACAGTAGCTTAAAGGTAGAAATGGAGTTTGTTACGATAACACTAAGAGGATTGCTACATGATAAGCTTGTGAATCAAAACTACACAGATGCGAAAATTTCCACAGCCCTTGAATCTTGAGTCACCCATTAAAACTGGAAGAGTAACATACCAATACAAACACGAAAATCCAAATATATGTACATATCTATATCAACTTGACATGCAGAACAAGTTCTAAAACCACATAAAATCCACCCCCAAAATGGCCTAAAAAGCAATAAATATACAATTTGAGATACCCCTTTACAGCTGAAACGGTGAGGATGAAACATTTATGTTCGAAGTTGGTGATTTATCCTCAGGAATAAGTATCAACCAAAGAATGCCAAAAAGGTTGAATTAATTAATGGACTCCATTATGAATTAATTAATGGACTCCAGTTATGAATTAATTAATTTCTCCACTTCAATTAAAAACACCACAAAATTTTTGCAAAAGAGTGTCCCTATAAACAATAGAGACATTGTTGGCAACTCATTTCAAGTGTAAGTAACTGAAATAGAAATTAAACTTAAAGAGACTTTCGGAAGAAATGAACAGTACCTCATGTAGTACAGGGAAGAAAAAAGTAATGTGGCTGTCCAAGCAAAATGAAGAAATGATAGGGAAATACTCACCATGTGACTGACTTTATCTATGTCGTGAAAGCTCCTTCTCTAGAGGCTCAAATTCCTTTAGATTGTTTACTACTTTTTTAACCTTCTTTGACAGTTGGTTACTGTGCTCTTCAACCTCTTTTATAAAAGCAGTTAACCGGTCTTGATATAATGCACTTAGTCGTTTCTTCCCCCGGATCTCTGTGGTCAGCTCTTGTATTTTCTTATCCTTTTCATCCTACGTAAACGAATTATCAGATGTGACAAAATTCAAGAGAATGCTACATCCAAGTTGAGACCACAGACAGGAGAATACTCTGCCTCCATTGACATCAACATAGCAACACCTTCGCCATGCACATAAACACAACGCGTCAATATAAGAATAAAAAAGAACAAACCTATATACATTCAAATTTATGTTGTTATTCTGCTAGTTTGCGTCATTAAACACATGCCTTAGGAGTGGGTCAGAGCTAAATAATCTCAGCAGGGACAGAAAAAAGAGTGAACAAAAGATTTCAAATCCATATGATCAAACAGTTGAGTTGTTGACCCTAAATACTCAATCCATGCTTGGAATCAATCACAGAGAAATAGTTTCAGCAAAAGAACTTTCTGTCAAAGGCATAAGCTTTCCATTGCATCTATAGAGTTGGAGACCGAAGATTAGATATTAATTATATGAAGGTAAGAGGTCATACAAGTTCTTTTGAAGAAAGACTTTTGGAAAACTGAATGAAAGCATGCTTACATTTGCAGAAGGTATAAATGCAATTAAACCCCCAGAAGTAATGAGTGTAACATACAAAAGCTGTTCCTAAAGGATTTAAAAAGAACTCAGGAAGCCTCACCATAGCCAGACGAACTTCCCGGGGGGCTGTCACGAGGGGATGATTATGATCTTTCACAAATTTTGTGACGACCCATTTTCCATCTTTGTCGGACTTTGCTAGGATCATAGCCTTACATCCTTCCCTTGTGCTTTCCCTTTGCTTCCTAACCGAACCTAAGGTACCCTGTGTACTGAGACAATGGCCCTCCTTATTACATCCAAGTTTGCGGGCAAGAATCTTCCCATCAATCTCTGAACTACAGCAAGACATTACACGCATCACAAAGCCTACTCGCCTTGCATAATCATCAGAAAATACTTTGGCAGCTTCCTCAGATCTAAACTCCAAACCCTCGAATGGTTCTAGAATTGGTCCTCCTGCAGAACAACTCTCTATTGGTCTAGCCCCCTCATCCGAATCCACTGCAGATTAGCAAGTATCACAGCCTTCTAAGCCCATCAAACAGTTTTCTTGTTCACATAAATAAACAAACAAAAAAAATCACGAGATAACAAAAACGCAAACTTGTCAAACTATGGAGAAAATAGCAAAAATCAACCGGAGAAGACCTATTAAAGAGTAAAACTATGTGGTCCTTATTGCTCACTAGCTCCCAAGTAGATATGTTCAAAACAAAGCATGAATATTCTCGTTCTTCTCCTCTTAGAGCTTCCCCAATGGAAAAGCTATAAGGGTTGCTACTGCAAAAGAATCTTGAATCTCGACTTTTTCCTCTCAAACAATTAGCCAACTTCTTGCTATATTTAGCCAAATTTGGCATGACGTTTCACTGTAACACCAAAAATCAGGCCATTCTTTCGCCTCTGCATCGCTCATGATGGAACTCACATACATGATTTTGTGAGAAAAATAGAAGAAATAGCATTTGCGTCATTGGATTACCATTTCATCACTATCCATTCGGTAAAATATAAAGTTGGCTAGCATTTAGCCAACAAACCATTGGAGATCATTCTCTTAGGAAGTAGATCAACAGCTAATGGGCTCAAAATTTCCTTTCTTTTCCTACCAGAATCATAGCAACCAGTGAAACATCAATGTAGAAGAGCTAATTTCTAGGTAGTTTAGTTCTTTCTGCTGGCCAGTATATCGAACATGTGTTGAGCTTGAAGAAATTACTTGCTCAAAAGCCTAAGACAGTCACACTACTTCTAACTGGTAAGCTAAAACTAGCAAATATTAGTAGTGAGTGAGATTCCAATCTTTCTCACCCCTCTGAATACCCAATTGAGCTTAAAGTCACCGAATTTGCAGTTTACACATATATACACAAACCCACAATAAAAGCATACATTTCGACGGAAGATCCGAAGATTAGAGGCAAACGCAACTTACTGAGTCCAATGATTACAGAGACAAAAGAACCCACATTAAAAGCATACATTTCGACGGAAGATCCGAAGATTAGAGGCAAACGCAACTTACTGAGTCCAATGATTACAGAGACAAAAGAAGATTTTTGCAGCCGTGCACGGATAGAGAGAACCTCGAAACACCAAGGGGATGTAGGTTGATGAGGTGGGATTGTATAGAACGAGCTTGGTAGTGGTAGGGTACCAGTGGCTCTTTTTTCCCACTCGAACTGAATGGGGAAGATGAGCAAGTAGGGGTGCTCAACAAAACGGTCGGAACCGTAAAACCGATCCAATCTGGACTTAACCGTTCGTCGATTCCAAAAAAATAAGAATCGATAATTTTGATTCAGTTTTTGGTTTTCATTTAAAAATCTGGTTAGAATCGAACAGGAATGTTAAAACTAATATATACTCCTAAGACATAATAATATATATAATTATGTATTTTATTTTGCAAATAAAGTTAATTTAATTAGAGAAAAAATCTCATTATATTTTTTTTGATAGGCAACAGAAAACAATTTATTAAAAATGTTGGGGAAGGAGAAGGGAAAACTAACCAAAGGTTGGATACATCAAAAAGGGCCAAAATCCAAAATCTGAAATCCGAAAAAAACTCATTTGTTAGGAAAGTTTTTAATATACTAGTATTATATTTATAGGAACTCAAACCATTAATGATTTTTAAGAGTATTGAGTATACCCA
Source organism: Rhododendron griersonianum (assembly GCA_018127125.1). Lineage (NCBI taxonomy): Eukaryota > Viridiplantae > Streptophyta > Magnoliopsida > Ericales > Ericaceae > Rhododendron > Rhododendron griersonianum. The sequence goes on from CM030789.1 coordinate 13,801,040, forward strand.
ATTTCATTTTTTCTTACTCGAATACTTATCCATTTCCCAAATTTCACGATTTATTTTACCCGACCAGACCCCTAATTTATATTCTTTCAATTCTTTTCTTCCTTCCTTTTCTATTTCAGCAAAATACCTTTCCATAATCCTAGGGCCAGCCCAAGGTATTTGGATGTCCTAGGCCAAGAAGCAGAATAGAATAGTGCTCTACATAAATTTTTTAATTTAAAATAAATAAACAAAAATACTTTTCTATATATAATTTTCATTTATAATATTCAACATGGAAAATATTCAACAGCCCCAATTTGTGTGATAGGAGAAATTTTTTTTTTGGCAAAAAGACACTACAAAAAAGTAGCCTCCCAAGATTTGAACCTAGGCATTTTATGTGAAAGAGCAAACACTTTACCATTGAACCACCAAAAGAATTTGTATTATAGTTGCACACAGAAAATATATATACTTATCTAGGAAGGGATGCCCCATTTTGGCCCAAACTGTGGAGGCCCAAGGCGGCGGCCTCTTGGGCCGGCCCTGCATAATCCTTACTTTATGGGAAAATGACGGCTCATGACGTGTCTCATGACGTGTTTGGATAATTAATACCCGCCAAGGACAAGCTAAGAACATTTGCTAATATTGAAAATGTCCTTAACAGGTATTAATTATCAAAACACGTCCTTGGCCGTCATTTTCCCTTACTTTATCCTACCAATCCCCTAGTGTTTGGATGCTAATTGGATATAACCGGAACCAAACCAAAACCGGACTGGTCTTGCGGTTTGTTTTTGGTTAGGTTCCACACATATATTAGTTAGGTTTTGGTTTTTAATTTTCTCAAACCATTTGGAATGGTCCGGTTATTGATTTTCTAAAGAATCAAACCAATTCGGATCGGACCATGTGCACCCTATAAACCCTATAAGTGAGCGTTCGAATGATTTTGAAGTCGTGTTGTGGAGACGCGAAGATAATGCCTTGTTTGGATCAAGATTTGGAAAAAAAATTCCAACTCAAAAAACATTCATTACATCTACTTCCAATCATTACCATCCACTCATTAACCTTATCTCCAATCATTATTCTCATTTCTTTCTCTATCTCTCTCCACTTATTACTCCTACTTTCAATCATTACTCTTATAAAAAATTTCTCAAAAACCCATCCAAACATAGCATAAAGTGCTGTAATATTAATACACGACGGTATGCGGCGCCATTTTACGTATTCGGACCTCGCACGTTGAAGATGCGAAGTATTTCCCCCACGACTTTATTTACGGTTTGCTTCCAAACAAGTTCGGATATCAATAGATATACACTTTCACAAATATCAATACACTTTTCTCGGATATCAATGAACCTTTGGACATGGGTTATTGGTGCAAAATTGGCGTTTGGCGGGTCGTAATAACTCATATCGTAGAACTCATCCGAAACATTTTCTGGGTTAACAATCATACTAGATGAAGTTGCTTTTATTTTCTCCTGGTTTCTCTTGTTCTGTTTGCACTTTCCTTTCCTCTTTTATCATTGCGTTTGGCTTGGCACCAAATCAAGGAGGCACATGAATAATTTCTTCCAAGTTATACTTGCAAATATATCAATCAAGTTTTGATCAGAAGAAGGAAAGCGATTCAAGTACATTTTATTTTGGATTTTTAGTTCCAGGTACCATTGTTTCAGTCTGATTCAGGCCATGAACAAGCTTGACCATTGGGTTACGAAAGGTTGGTCTCGTGGTCAATGGTTGGAAGTTAGGGTTTGCCCTTTGATCATAATTCTAAGCTTCGAAACCTTTGAGGTGCTATCAATTTCTGCGGGGCCAATTCGTATTTAGCTTTTGTCCTAAATTCAATTGGACATTGCTAGTAGACTGTAAAATTAGTCCACAGAATCGTTGAGGTGCTTAAACAGTACCGGACACCCAGATTAGTAAAGAGTATGGTATAGATTTTTTCCTCAAATCCAATGGACTTAAATAACACTAATCAGTAATCACAGCAGAATGTGAAATCAAATATAAAGAGTTGATGTTTCTTTTTTCTTTTTTTTTTTGAACTGGTTAATGCCATATGTCATTCAAAGCCTGAAGACATTACAAAAATCATCAAATCCAAAACTACCAAAATCTAGATACATGCGCCTACCACAAATGTAGGCCGGCGAAACGTCGGGACATAAGAACCAATCACAGAAGAAGTAGCATAGAATCCAACAAGGATCCCCAATTCAAACTCTAAGAAAGCACATAGTGAAAAAGAAAGACATGCAAATAGTGTATAACTATTTTACGTATCCTATCAAGTCCCCATCTACAAATTATGGAACTTGATAGGATACATGAAATAAGTTATGTGAAAGTCTCTAGGAAGCAGAATGGACGAATTCAGATTATTCACTGATAATAATCCAAACCGTCCATTCTCCTGGACACTTTCATGTCTCCTTTTTTATGTACCATAACGTTTTCGTTTGTAGAGATGCAAGTAAATAAACACACTGAAAGAAAGTGCTGCAGAATGGAATTAAGATGATCAATTACCTCTACTATGAGGGATTTTCCTGAGTATGAAAACAGAGCAACGAGACCCAATTCGCAAATGTAAATCTGTAAAAGCGAATGAAGTATGCGATGGTAATTGAAGATAAGAAACAAATGTTATTAATTAAAGCATCCATTTGGTGAAATTTCTTAATCCTTCAAGCAAAAAGTTTTACGTTAGTCACCAGGATATGATATCTAATGGTTTCGTGAACATTATGCAAAATAAGGAGAAAACTATGCCACACGAGAATTTTTTACACCCATTACTATACGCACCTCTGCTAATTACCATTAGATCTTTAAATTTTGGATCCTATCCGTTGAATTTTTAATAGGATGTTAAGCGCAACCGGTGAATGCACTTCAACTCACCAATGGGCTCTAGCCCAGTTGGCATCTCGTGGTCCTCCCCATTTGGGAGGTTAGGGTGGGAGGTCAGGGTTCGAGCCTCATCGTGGGCGTTTGAGATTCAAAGTTATGGATAGCCTCTGCGATTCCTTTTGGACTAACCCCCGGATGTATACAATATTGAAAAAAAAAAAAACCACGTCAACTCCGACGACGTCGGGCGTTTGCTTCGTAGTTGATGCGAGGAATCAAAAGACAGAATCCGGAGAATAAATATTAAATAAAGAATATTAAGTGGAAAATATTGGTCTACAGGGAAAAAAAAAATTAGATGGATCAGAAGACAGAATAAGGAGAAATATTTTTGACCATGCGAGCCTGCTTTTTTTGAATGGTGCAAAGAATTTTTTTTATTAACCTTTGAAGTTATTACAATAATTAATAGGACAAGGAGAGAACGTAAAGTCCAATCCGAGACCCAATCCCATAATTGGCAAGATGCCAACAAGGCAACACCCAATGGGAACAAAGCTCCAACCCGACCATGTCAGCCTGCTAAGTGCTAATGCAATATATATCACAGGAGGACGCGCAGCTGGTATTCTTAATTAAGGTACTTCCTTAACAAATACTCAAATATTCAGCTTCCAAATATCGAGATGCTTCCTCCACATGTTTTGTTCGGGCAAACGTAAATCTTGAACCAATTGCATTAACCAAACAAGCTCAGCTGCTGTATTCGCCAAGGCCTTGTATTCAGCTTCTGTTGAAGACCTAGCAACAGTTGGTTGCTTTTTAGCAGACCAAGATACAAGATTTGAACCAAAATACACACAGTACCCTCCTGTGGACCTTCTATCAGAAGGACTACCTGCCCAATCAGCATCAGAAAATGCAGAAAACTGCAGTGCTCCTTTAGTAAAAAGAAGACCTTGAGTAATTGTACCCCTGAGATATCGTAGTATTCGTTTGACTGCTGTGAAGTGACTTGTCAGAGGATTATGCATATGTTGGCACACAGAATTCACAGAAAAGGAAATTTCTGGTCTTGTTAAAGTCAAGTATTGCAGAGAACCAACCAAGGTTCGATAAAACTCTGGATTAGAAAGAGGAACATCAGGGATGACAGTATTAGGCTTGAGAGAAGAAGGAGAGGCACAAGGCCTACAATCTGTCATGCCTGCCTTCTTAAGTAAATCAAGAGTGTATTTAGCTTGGGAGAGCATAAGGCCCTGAGGCACAGGTAACACCTCTATGCCCAAAAAGTAATGAAGAGAACCAAGATCTTTGAGAGCAAAATCAGACCCCATACTCTGAATGATTTGAGCCACTAAAGAGGGATTGGTACCAGTGATCAAAATGTCATCAACATATACCAACACATACACAAGGTCTGATCCCTGAGAGAGAATGAACAATGAAGAGTCTGCCAAACTGTTGTGAAACCCCTTTTTGAGTAAACTGTTAGACAGCATGTCATACCAAGCTCTAGGGGCTTGCTTAAGGCCATATAAAGCTTTATGAAGTTTACACACATGATGAGGGAACTGAGGGTTGACATATCCTTGAGGCTGTCTGAGATACACATGCTCTTGAATAGATCCATGCAAGAAAGCATTGGAGACATCAAGTTGTTTTATTTCCCAGCCAAAATGAAGAGCAAGGGACAACACAAGTCTGATAGTGGGCTGTTTAACAATAGGACTAAAGGTCTCGTTATAATCAATACCCTCTGTTTGCTGAAAACCCTGAGCTACAAGTCTAGCTTTATACCTAGAAACAGTCCCATCAGCATTCCTTTTGATTCTAAAGATCCACTTGCAACCTATAGTGGGAGTATTAGGAGGAAGAGGGACCAGAGACCATGTACCTTGTTGAATAAGAGCAGAATATTCGTCGGACATTGCTTGCTGCCATTCAGGAAAAATTATAGCCTCTTTAAAGGAGAGAGGTTCAGAAACAGGAGGAGAGTGAACAGAAAGAGTAAAAGGAATTTTAGGCATAAAAATTCCAGATTTAGACCTGGTGTGCATGGAATGAGGAGGAGGGACAACCCTTGGAGAAGTTGAAGGAACAACAGAAGGACTATCAAAAGCTGAGCTCATAGGAGCAGAATTAGAAGGAGAAGGAATTGCATCATTAGAGAAAGGTAAAGCAGTTGGATAAGTAGTAGGGGAAGATGAAGCAGGAGAAGAGACAAGGGGTGACACGGGAAAAGAAGAAGACAAAGAAGTTTGAGAAGAAGAAGAAATAATAGGAACAATAGAAGATGCTGTTCTAAAGGAAGGGATACCAGAAGAAGGGAGAACAGAAGGAGAGGAGGACACAGGAGAGGATGAAGTCAATTTGGGATAAGGAAAGTCAGTTTCTAAGAACTTAACGTGTCTAGAAACATATACTCTATTAGTAGTGGGGTCCAAGCATCGATACCCTTTGGTGTGTGAGCAGTAGCCTAGAAATATGCATGGAGTAGACCTAGGAACAAGCTTATTAGAGGCATATGGTCTTAGCCAAGGAAAACAACAACATCCAAAAGGTTTAAGAAGAGCATAATCAGGACTAGTTTTGTAAAGAAAATGAAATGGAACTTGGAAGTGAATAGAAGAGTTTGGTAAACGATTGATCAGATACAGCGCAGTAGTAATGGCTTCAAGCCAGAAAGTAACAGGTAGATTGGCCTGTTGAAGTAAAGTAATTGCAGTTTCAATAATATGTCTATGTTTTCGTTCTGCTACTCCATTTTGCTCTGGGGTATGAGGGCAAGAAGTCTCATGAACAATGCCAAATTGAGCAAAGAAAGAATACATGAGTTTACTAAGAAATTCTCCCCCATTATCAGACCTTACAGTCTTAACAGACTGAGAAAAGTGATTAGTTACAAAAACTTTAAATGCCTGAATGTAAGCAGTAACTTCTGATTTGAGTTTAAGAGGAAACAACCAACAATATTTCGTAAAATCATCAACTAGGAGCAGATAGTATTTATAACCAGAGAAAGAAGGAACAGGAGATGGTCCCCACACATCCATATGAAGCAACTCAAAAGGTGAAGTAGTGTGAGATGTAGAAAGAGAAAAGGGCAATTTGTGACTCTTTGCTTTATTACAAGGGTAGCAGGTAAAGCTAGTAGGAGAAATGGAAAGATTATACTGTTTGGAGAGAATTTGAAGTAAACCAGCATGAGGGTGACCAAGCCTCTGATGCCAAAGTTCGGCAGATGAGCTGGTGGTGAGGAGAGTAGTGGCTGGACTAGAAGAAGGCAGAAGGGGATATAGCCCCTGATGACAGGGGCCCTGATGCAGAATTTGATGGGAGGTCTTGTCCTGAATGGTATAACCATGAGAGTCAAAAGAGATGATACAATTATTATCAAGAGCAAATTTATGAACTGAAAGAAGATTATGTGAAATAAGAGGAACATGAAGGAGATTATCCAGTGTAAAGAGAGTGTGAGGAGTAGAGAGAATACCTTTTCCTGAATGGGCAACAGGAACATTATGCCCATTTCCAACGGTAACATGCTCAGTGGAAGGTCTCTCATGAGAGCTGTGAATCTGGGAAGCATCAAAAGTAACATGAGATGTAGCCCCTGTGTCAAATATCCAAGGGGAAATAGGTGATTTCCCATGAGATGATGTAGGTGTTTGAGTAAAGGGGGAAGCTTGAGCAAAAGTCCCAAAGACTTGAGGTGGAGCAGTTGGAGCAATGTTGTAAGATGCAGGTCCCCCAGAAGTACTACCATACTCATAAGTGGGAACATTGCCAACTCCATAACCAGCAGTCAGGGGCAGAGAAGTACCATATCCAAAACCTGAGGTATCAACCCCAAAACCATAACCAGATGACATTTGTGGTTCAGTAGCAGCAAACATAGCATGAGGTGGAGGTCTAGGAGGATATCGTGGAGATAAACCACCACCAGACCTTCCCATAGGTCTATACCCCAAATCTAAACGATAGTGACAAGAGTAAGCCAGATGATTAGTTTTGCCACAAATCTGACATCCACCATTAGAAGTACCAAAACCAAAAGAGGGTCTAGAAAAATCAGAGGGAAAACCAGTAGGATAATGTGGAGTAAAATTTCTCTGAAAGTTGGTATCTCTGAATCTGTTGGAGTTTCTAGGACCTCTTGGACCAGAGAAGTTTGAGGGAAAGAAATGTTGTGTTGGTGTGGGAAAAGGATACTGAAAGGGCTGAAGGATAGGGTTCAGAGATGGTGTTTCAGGTACAGAATTAGATACAGAAGTAGGACCTGGGGTGTTAGCCACAAGAATGGGGGTAGATTCCTCTTGATCCTGAGCCATATGTAGCTCTTCTGACATGAGAAGAGATGTCAAACTACTGAAAGTAAATGATTCAGGTCTAGATCGAACAGTTTGTTTCAGAGACTTGTAGCCTGTTTTTAAGCCATTCAGAGTGTGGAAGATAAGTTCTTCATCATCAACATATGAACCAGAAGCAGCAAGGCGCTGAACAATCTCTTTAATTGAATCAAGATATTGCTCCATACTACCAGTTTTGTTCAAACTATACAATCTGCGCTTGAGATCGTGCACATGCGAGCGAGAGAGAATATGAAATTTTTCTTCGAGTTTGGTCCATAACTCAAACAGATGAGTAGAGCCAACAATATGAGGTAGCACAGATGGTGAAAGCGTAGCAATCAAACAAGAAAATAACATTCGATCGATGACATTCCATTTCTCAAACTCCGGATTAGGGGTCTTTGTGCCAGAGGTATCAGTAACAAACAACGGTGGGATACCAAGAGAGCCATCAGCATAGCAAAACAAATCGTTGGCTTTCAAAGCATTTTCCACTTGCGTTTTCCACGTAAAATAATTCGTAGAATCAAGCTTAACAGAGATAAACGACTGAAAATTCGCGATTAAGAAAGCTAGAGCTGGAGGGAGATGAGAGGAATTTACGGAATCGGACGACGCTGAAGATACTGCCATGAAAATTGAACAACAGAGCTTGGAGATGCGAAGAGAAAATCTCAAGATCTCGTCGAACTTTCGTCAATTGATGACTTTGACGATGATGACGGCGAGACGGTGGGGGACGATGATGCCATTGATGATCTGAAAGCACTCGAAAAGCTGAAGTTTGGAGGAATCTCTTGAATCTGGAACCAAAAACAGGTAGGGTTTCATGACTCGCGTCTTTCACTGCTCTGATACCATGAAAACTTTTGTAAACTGAACTCTTATTTAACTTAATTATCAATCATTCTGAATACAATAAAAGGAAGCCCTAGCTCTACTTTATATACAGAGATCAGTAGTTGTTAATCCTCAACTAACTACACGATTATGCTAACAGAAACCTCAACTAACTGCACAATTACATTAACAGAAATCACTAACAGAAATCCTAGTTGGCACACAAGTCTGAGCTCAGCTGACATCATCTATAGTGGAAGCCTTTGTATCACTTAACATAAACATCGTTGCAGGGTGGAGTGATAACTGAACGTTGCCATGGCCGTGGTCGCTGCGTACGGCCAGTTTGACCATATGACAAAATGAAGTAGGTACTCTTTCATTTTCTTGGGAGTACTTCACTTCTTTCTAGTTTGGCCTCTGTGTCGTCATATCAACCTTTTTCTCCCTTAACGATTGTGGAATTCAGAATCTAATGATTTCGCACCACAAACAATACAGATTGCTGGTATTGTCATCGTAAATATTGTTCTTAATTTACTAGCTGCAACCTGGTTTAATTGATCCAGGAGCTAGTATTACGTATACAAGAGAGATGTTTCCGCTGCAGCCGAGCTTCTTAGAAGAGGTGATGGTGATGCCTTAGGGTCAAAAAGTCTCTTTTGATGGATCTGTTAAAAGTGATAAGGTTCGGACATAAGATAGTTAAACAGTTTCGCAAAATCTAGAAGTGACGAACCCATGTACTTTGAAAAGACAGGTACAAAGGAAAAGGACCTTCTTCAGAACTTGGGAACTACCGACGAAGATTGGCAGGGCAAGAGCCTCTTTAGAGTAACTCTAATGAAATGGCTGAATCAACTGCAATGCAATAGCTAAACCCGACCTTAAAATATTTACAAGAAGCAGTTGTATATAAGAAATTGCATTGCAAACAAATGTGTGATTATCCTTCTACATCGTTCAATGTGATCGAATCAGCTTGGAAAATTTCTCGTTTGTCTAAATCTTGTCTTGTTGAGTCGTCTCCACTGAGCCAACGACAAGTTCATTGGTTTCTAATGGTCAGAATTTAATCATGACTAGGTTTTCTTTTCGTGCAAAGCACGAATGCCATGCTCGTTGAAGGGAGGAAGTCATGTGTGGGGGCAGTAGTTTTTTTGCACTTTGATTGCTTGTTTGGATGGAAGATGTGATTTTGGGTGGATTTGTAATTTAGTGTTTGGATGTTTTTTTGGAAGAGGGATTTGGAGAGTGAATATGATAGGATAAGATGTGGAATAATTTTATTGCGTTTAATTTAAATGTGATAATAAATTGTGCATGTGATTTAGTTATTTTGAGATGAAGAGAATTGTGTCTAATTCTAAGTAAAGTTAATTTTTTTGTCTTGGCGATGTACTTATGTAATATTTGTAGTAAGGCTAGTTGTCCCTTCGTGCATGGCACGAATGGATGCTCGTTGAAGAGAGCAAGTTATTATTTGGGGCAGTATATTGTTGGTTTTAATTGCACAGTTTGTATGGGAAGAACATGGAAACAGTTATGAAAGCATACTACTTGGATTGCTTTAAAGTAGGAAGGCAACAGTTTTTTTAATGGACAGATTATATGCTGCGTAGTCTATTGTCAGATACTGCAGTGGCATCAGTTTTTTAACGTACACACCTGCTGGACAGAGGTTTGACTCAATTTGGACATTGGTATGACAAAAGTTTGGACACAGGTAGGACACCAACAACAGCAGGGCATCACATAACTCAAAACAGAACAACACAATAGCAGCTCTGTCCAGCATATAGCGCACATATAACTTTCCAAGTTCATTTTGTCAAGTGCCAAACTGTGTCGAAGCTCGCACCCAAGCTCAACACAGACAGAAACACAGCAGAAAACTGGAAGTAGCCCATTTGTGGGCTCAGACAATCATCATTGTCCTATCATGAATAAATATAGTCATTCATAACCTTTCAAAGCAACACTTACACAACTACACAGCTGAGAAGTAGTCTATTTGTGAGCCTAGACAATCATCATTGGCACATAAACTGGAGTAAAATTATACAAAAAAACAGCACAAAAACAGCTTCCAATCTGCACTAAATCTGCAGCTTGGATACACACACATAGCAACAGTCGACATACAGCAACAGTTGCACTTCCATAGCAATATGCATTAAAGTTGCATTCAAATTCTACCAAAAACTGCACTATATGCCTTTTAGCTCAGATTTTTAAACATCATAGTGAACAATATATGAAATTTACATCATAGTCAACAATAGATGCCATCCAACAACTAATCCAGACCTGCATACCTATAAAAACAGCTGAAAAACTGGAAGGAAACTAATATAATTTCTCATTTTGGCTCATAACCAACAATATATGTCACAATATGGAAATGCATCAAAGTATGAGGATACAAGGCTGATTCCTCAACCCAGACACACCTGCCAAGGCATAACCTTCATTAAAACCTGCATGAAAATAACTTAAGTGGAAAATAGCAAAGAGAAACAATGGATTAGTACCAATCCACCACATGAAATCTGAACACGAATGGAACTCTAACTTCTACAAGGTTATCAATGGAAGAGATTTTGTGCCAACAGGTTAAAGGGAAGGATGGGGAATTGGGGATAAAAAAATAAGGCACACTTAGAAACAAAGGGACTAATTTAATTTGCAAACCACAATAACAAAGAAGCCAAGATTAAATGTATATTCTCTTGCATTATGGGTAATCAACCTTCCACAAATAAGTGCAGTAAACAGAAAGTCTCCACAAAAACTGAAATGCCATAATGAAAAAAATCAAAATTTGTTACTTATTATTATTCGGAATAATATGGAGATAATAGTGAGTACTGATGGGGAATGCACTGAAGTCACATGCCCTATTTAAAGATGCTAAAGTAACGTCGTTGTAGTGAAGTTCATGCCTGTTGCTTTGTCATTGCATAGATGGGTATATGACAATAAATAACTTTGCCCTTGATCCCTTCTCAAACTAATCTAAACCAATCGTATTGTCTTGTGATCCACCCTTGTCAACCTAACTCCTAACATTTGGCTTGCCAAATAAGCTTTGGATACAAAGAAAATAAAGTTGAGTTGATCAATCCAAAGAAAAGCAACCAAAGAAGATGGCCATTAGCAGTTAAATGATTCATTAGTTGAGAAATTTACACATTTCATCAAATACCATCTCGACAACACCTAATTACCCAGACGGGTAATTAGCATGAATAGGATACTTGTTCTGGAAGAGAGAAGCCATGTCCTCAACTAAGGCCGTGGTGTAAAATTTTCCCCTACTCAAAACTTGAAGCCTTGGAAACGAAATTTACTGAACAATTTTTCTATCATGGGAGTCACTCTTGTAGTCAATAATATACCCTATTGCTAATGACCTCAGAATGACATTTAAAACAGGTAATTTCACAAGCTGTAGCTGCCTCTCTACTTGTAGCTCAATTGACTCATTATATGTGGAATGGAATTGGAATTTGGAATTTCTTGAATGCAACTATGATCCTCTAAGAGAGCTCTCTCAATGAAAAAATCTTCTACCCTGGTTTATTCTTGCATATAAAGGATCAAACCCAAACCCAAAATTGCGTTTTGAGAACCATGAGCCCACATATTAGACCATGACAAAAATCGCGGCCCTCTTAGCTCATACGTGGTGCTACAGAAACAACAAATCCAACTACTCATCTGGGCGCCATGGCCAACGTGACAGTGCAAGGAAATGGGAAAAACCGTTCGACCTTCTGGAATTTCATTCATACTATTTTAAGGATCACTTATGCATTAGGCAAAAAGGATCACTTTTTGCTGCTGTCTACCCTACCCAATGGAATGAGAATTTCACAGTTTATATTAAATTCAGCAGTACAACAGTAATTTCAAACCTTACTATTTAAGGTGGGGATGATCATAATTCTAAAGAAGAGCTTAAAATGGCAAAAACTTAAGGTGGCCATTAAGAGCGCATCGGACTAAGGGTCATGACTCATGTTTATGTGCATAAAATAAAGAGAGTAAAAAATTAGACTAATACACTATATGTTTGCTCCATCAGAAGGCACACATATTTTGTTAGTGTTCTTAATTTTCAGCTTCATAGTCATGTATTATTATATGTTCCACATGGTGAGAAATAAAATATACTGGCGTAGATAACTGGAATTGCAGAAGAAAAAGGCAGCATTCTAATTGCAGATAACTGGAATTCCGGGGCAAAGAGAATACCTACTTGCACATCTCCTCAAGGAATTATTGCCATTTATAGCTATCGGTATTGGCCTCCTCTCTTGCCCTATAGATAAAATCTCTTGCATTCTTTCAGGCCAATCTGAATTCAATCTCCGGGCAAAATCCTCCACCTCCCTAAGTAGGGGTGACAAAGAAACATGACAAAGATAAAGTCACAGACTCACAACAGTATATGAACGTGTAAAGTAAATATTTATATTTATTTTTCATTCACTTCAACCACATAAGAAAGCTGATTTAGGTTATGAAGTCCTTTGAATGAATAAGGCTTAAGGCACAACATAACAGAAAAGGAATGATAGAAGGGCATTAACCAAGACATTGGGATCAAAGGCTTGCTATGGTTGGTTTGATTAATTGACTTAAGATTTGACTTTGTTATTAGTGTTTTCTAACAAGCCAATGTTGCAACAGGAAACATAGAAAATCCACTTATATGCTGGCATGCTAAGATAATTTTAAATTCAACGTTCAACCCATGTACCATACGGAGATGATCGCAGCCTTCACCAAACTCACAATTAACTATCTCAACTGGCCAAGCCTTAAATCTGTTCGATACACAATGATATTTCCTTATGTTCTAGAATACTGGTAGCCAAAATATTAACAATTGACTCTTCAAGTCCTCATTTTTAAAACAAAAAATAGACTCATTTCTTACAAATAGTACAAGCAACATGACGTAATCAAGGGAAGAGGGGCTAGGAAAAAGAAAAAGGAAAAACTCCCCCTAGAAAGTCATTCCAAGGTTGTAGTCCTTCGCACTCACAATATCAGGGTTTTTTTTTTGTTTTGTTGAAGATTTTAGGAAGCCAAAAATTAGGTAGACCGAAAATTTCCTAATCCAAAAGTAATGATGCCAACAGGATTCAATCTTTGTGAAAAAGTCTTCCGAGGCCAGTTCGACGTGGTTGGTCAGAATTTTCTTCATCCTACTAAATCGCTGTGAAATCAACTTATACAGCTACAATCAGCATGCATTCCATAGAGGGGATGCCAGGAAATAACAAAAATATTGAACAAGAAAGAGAGAAGCGAATAAAATGAAATGAGTATTGGTTGTTTGCTGCCTCTACAAGCACAAGAAGTGAGTATACTGGTAATATGACTGGAGCTAATTATACCTATTTCATGAGAGCAGATGTTCAACTCTTTTCTCTGGATGCGTTTCTTGTCCTGCTGCCTTAAACCACCATGTTTGAGTTTTAAAAAAAACAATTTCAATCTAGAACTAATGCCTGGCACAATGGTAATAATTTTAATGTAAGTAGCAATTGCACTCACATACTCAAAATTGTAAGCAAGTCCAATTCCGCACTATCGTGCAATTGTCCTTGCTAACATTCCTATGCCGAGCCCTAAATGAGTTAGTAGTAAATGAGCTCTCTAGGACTATGATTATGCTGAGCATTTGTACCATCCAATGGAGCCCTATCACCAAAAATTATCTTATTTTTTTCCCTATGAGAACTATTCTCAAATATGAAATACTCAACATGTAAATGAAAGGGGTGGAGTGAAGTAGAACATGACAAACAAAATAGTATACAATACCCCGACTAATCTGGTCACCCATGGATGGACCGCAATTGCGATGACATAAATGTTTATTTGCTATAGGCAGTAATTTGAAAGTGAAGTTTTTTTTCTTGTTGGCAAAATGAGAAGTAATACGTTACATTAGCCCTTGGGAAAAATATTTCCTGAATTTGTTGCGTTCTCCACATGTGCTCTAACATTGAATCCATCTTTCTGCTGCAATAAATATTGCCAAATAAGGTCATCTTAAGCAAATTTGTATGGTAGCCAAGTAGTACTTCTCTTCCAAAACAAAGGAAAGCAACACTAACACAAGGAACAATCTATCAATTACAATAGGTATTTTCTAACCTTCATTCAGTTCACATGGTATGGCTCTTTTGTTGTTCCTTGGAACCTGCAGGAGACAAACACCAAAGCATTACCGGGTGATAAGCCCTCAATTCCTCCAATTTCAAACCCTCCCCACTTCTTATCCTTGCCAAGCTTCAACCAAAATGCTACAACCTTAGCAACATCAGCTTTACATTTAATCTTGGTATATTGATAACATACCTATTAAATCGTTTTATACAAACCAGAAAGCCTAAAAAGTAGGAGTGCCATGTATATAGCCCCCAAACGAGAACTGTAGAAATTCAAGAAGCAGACTAAAAAGGGAAAATTAGATGTCTTACGTCAACAAAACCAGACCATGGAGTAGAATTCCCACATTTGATATAGAAAGAAGTAGAGATATAGTTAGAGAAAGAGGTTAAGGGAAAAAAATTGGTAGCCAAGAAGTGTGGGCAGACCCACTTTTTGATTTATTTTCAACCAAAAAAATTGGTTTATTAAAGAGCTCTCAAAGTGACATCTTCCTACAGTCCTACTCCTCGTCTGTAACTATCTTAACCAGTGCGACGATTACAAACCACCGGTCCACCATCAAGCCTCTTGGCTGAGTTGGCTCTCGCAACCGATTCTGTCTTGCCGCGCGCCGTATCAGGCCTAAGTTCATTTTGTATGATTTTCTCTGGTAAGAAAATAGAAATAGAAAACCAAACAAAAAAAACATAGAAAACCCATACACACATATATACGCATATCCGGTCGACTGGCCGTGATCCGGATGAATGAAGCTTTAGGGTAGTCTCAGTTGTATTAGATGAATTTGAGAACAACCACCTGCATTATCTTCACTCCCTTGCAAACTTCTTCTACCCATCTTATACGAAACTGAAAACCGAACTTCTTCTTTTTTTTTTATAAGTAACCCAAAATCTAACTTTATCCCTCAAAGTTTGGAGATACACCCACAATAAAACTGTATTTATAGATGGTATGGTTTGAGGTTTGACTAAGCTATATAAAGATCTGATTTTTAGGCTCATGGGTAGGCAGAAATCGATGCTATAGTAGGTGTCAATCGATAGGGCTAGAAATCGAACCTTGATGAAGCCCAGGGGCATATTCGATCGACCGGGCGGTCATCCGTATGAAGCCCAGAAGTAGAAACCAAAGCATATATTCATGGACAAAAGGAGGCAGACGAAACATAATGTAGCCAAAGAATTGAAAATATACAAGTGCGGATACACATTCATGGACAAGAGGAGGTACACCCAAATGTGAAATGCCACCATCAGGGTTCCAATCACCATACATACATGCCGGGCCTCTTATTTGCCTTTGTGCGCATTGGATTGAAGTAGAACCTACGCTCATCAAATAAAAGCTACAGTAATCCATTTCTTCTAGCTAAAAACTCTTGGTTATTCATCTAATCAGGATTAACAATCCAATCAGCAGAATATACAGTAAAGTCAAGTAACCTACTGATTCATGCATCCAAACGACCATCAAAACTTCACAGGAAATTAAGAAATATCTCAAGTTTGGGGTTTCTTTGTCCTAATAATCAAAAGAGGAAGCTGCATAAAGTTTATTTGACAGCTCACCAAAGCATCAGTTTCTAAGTCGAAGAGAAGAATCCAATATCTGTATATCTGCATTTGGTAAAACAAAATCAACATCATCATTCCTTTAAACTACTGATCTCTTATAATTTCATATCGCAAAAGATTAAGAAAATACAACCTTCAAGTGCAGTTCCTAACAAGAAAAGTTACCACAAGCTTTAAGCGAGATTTCAGAATCGAGCTGGAACCAAAATTAGTAGAAATCGCTCTCTTCATTTTCTTCATCATTGTCTAATCCATAACAAAACAAAAGAAAGGAAGCTTTTGAGTATAACAAAATGAACTTATATTTCTAGCGAAACATACAAATAACTTGAGAACTTACCGATTGCAATTTCAGAGTAGAGGAGCAGAAGCGGAAATCAGTAGGTCGACATTCTTTACCTAGCTAAGAAATCAGTAGATCGTTAAGCAAAGAAAATTCCTTATTCAAATCAGCTGATCTAGATACAAAATCATACCAACAAAACAAAAAGCCCTAACAAAATCCCTAAGAAATCTTACCAAGAAATAAGCCCTAAAAATTGATTTATTTGAAAGTCGAACATCGCTGAATGGAAGAGAAATCGGGAAAATCAACAATCATCAGAATCTCGAGTCAAGACACAGATCGTTGAATTCTTCGATTCAATCTGAACATCGTTGAGTTCTTCGATTCGATCTGTAGAGAATGAGAAGAGAATAGAATCTCGAGTGAGTCTAACAAAGCAAAAACAGAGAGAGAGAGAGAGCAGAGGAGAGACGCGATTTGGTCTCGGATGGCCGTTCGTGCGGAAGGCGGAAAGGACGTCGGGGTGGCGGAGGGCGGCGGATTGGACGATCGAGAGGAGCTGGTCGTGGGCGAAGGAGGAGAGGAGGCAGCGGGCGTCGTCGGGGGTGAGTTGGGGGGCGGCGGCGAGGAGGTCGGGTTGTTGGCCGTTGCTGTTGTCGTCGTCCCTGGGGGTTTGTGGAAGGAGGGTTTGGAGTTTGTGAGAATGGGGAAGCGGTATGAGAAATTACAGAGGGAGGTGGGAGAAAGCGGTGGAGAACGTGCCACGCGGCCAGGAGTAAAATTACTATTATACCCATCTGGCCTGGGCAATCTGTAAAATGCCCGAAATTAAAGGGCAAATCGGTCCCAAATTGGGAAATGGGCATCCGAAAATCTGCTCCTTTATATTCTGGAGGAGGAAATGGGTGAATAAATGCTCAATGGGCTCACTAAACGATCCAATTCCAAGCTGCTGTCACTGCAGTTTAATATTGGAACGTATTATATATACAATAATACAGACAAAGGATATGTTGCCTTGGTACAACAACAAACAAAAGACAACACCGAAAACAACAGTAGTCAAAGTCAGAGGGACTATTTAAGTGTAGGGCAGAGATACTGTTATTTATGTCACACAACAAAGGAAATGAAAACCAACGGCAACTGAAATGCATTCATCATGATGTGAATGATTGAGTAGTACTTTGAAATACTTGGAATTCTTTATCGTCCTGAACATGAATTTCCTCCACTTCATGCAAGTGCTGGGAGTAAAACCTGAGAGTACAAAAATCCAACTCAATGTATCACTACTCACCAACTACTAAATTGAAAACTACTAGTAGGACACTACGAGATCCAGAAATTGAAGTGCTGGGGTGAAACATATCCACGATGAGCAAACATATAATAAAAGAAACGAACTATAAAGATGGAGATTTTTTTCTCACGGCATAACACCATCGATCATGGCGCTCCTATTTTTTACGTCCTCCAAACCAAACCTAGGAACACTCAGCCATCAGCTAGCCGCAGCGCGCACACACACCCCCAAGTTACACTCAGCCATCACCTAACCCTGCTATATTCATAACTAGTTCCATGCATATCTACCTAGCCACCTCACAAGCCAAAGTCAAACCCTTAGTTATTTTTGTTTTAGGCATAAAGACAAGACAAAAGAATAAATAATACATATAAGCCTCCAATTTATGGTCGATAATAAAATTATTAGATAGCTTAAACATAAAAAGTAAGCTTGCAATTTTAGTCCGGGATATTACAAGTACCATGCATGAATTTTATGCTCCAAAATTCAAGAAATGTCAATAAGTAATCGTATATGGCCATGATCATATGACAAGAATTGTACCCCAAAAAAAGAAAAAAAGGACGAGTTAATTACCATGTCATGAAAAGTACCCACCTACCTAAACCACCCTGAGTAGGTTCAAGGGGGGAGCGGAAAATGGTACTTCCACGCCAGAATAAGTTCTGTCCGGATTAGGGCTGTAAGTGAGCTGAGCTACTCGTAAGCTCGGCTCGTTCGACAAAAGCTCGGCTCGTTAAGGGAGGCTCGTTTAGTAAATGACTAAGCTCGGCTCGATAAGGGCTCGGCTCGTTAAGGCTTGAGCCGAGCTCGAGCTCGAGTTTTTGGCTCGTTAAGTTAACGAGCCGAGCTCGAGCTCGAGCTCGCCGAAACTCGGCTCGGCTCGGCTCGTTTACACCCCTAGTCCGGATCACAAAGGGGGCTTTCCAGCTCCTGTGTGGGCTCCCTTCGCGCATTTTTTTTGGAAAATCCGAACCGTGCATCTTGTAGGACCTGCAAAATAATGTATCTAAGCAAAAAATTAGCTTGTCCGGATATCAATAGGTATGTTAAAAGTTAAATTTTTACACGGAAAAAACACTGAAAAATCGACGACCGTGAAGTTTAACATTAAAAACAGTTGATAGCTAGATCACGGTCGTCCATTTTTCTGTGTATAAATTCAACTTTTGACATACCTATCGATATCCGGACAAATTGATTTTTTGCGTAGATACATTATTTTGCGGACCCTACAAGATGCACGGTTCAAATTTTCCAAAAAAATGCGTGAAGGGGGCCCACAAGGGAGCTGTCCGGACAGCCCCCTGTCCGGATCAACCGGAAAGTACTTTTTCTCATTTCACAATTGGTCCATACATTGTAGATGCCTCAATTTTGTTTACCTTATTTTCTAATCTGGGTCGCTCACACCCGTGAGGTTTGTACCCACACTACCTTATCATCTAGGAGTAGTGAGCTTTGGCCTCCCGGTTGGTTTTACAAGTTCTCCCTAAATTTTGGGTCGGGTAATTTTTTGCTCTTTTTATTCTTTTTTTAATTTTCTGTTTAGCTTTCCGTTATAATTTTTAGGATTAATCATTTTTCTTGATGAGATAAATCAAATAAAAAAAATGTGGACCGAAGATGAAAAATGTCCGTATAAGAAGGCACTAAAGTAAAAAATACTAGCCGTTTGATTTTTTTTAGTGAACTTTTATGGAGTATAATTTTGGTCATATTTTTTTTACTTTATAGACTCGTCAAGACAAATGAAGAATACATAAATATAAAGTAAGCCAAATTGAAATTCAGAATAAACGTACAAATATACTAAAACAAAAATCTAAGAAGAACGGGGCCAATTGTTATGAGAGATGTGCAATAAATCTAAACTTGCAACCAAACTGAGACAAACCTTTAATTGTTGCGGTGAGGTTCAGACCATTATTCTTCCCCAACCTCTTTCATCATTCTCCCTCTCCTTTCCCTCACGTCTTGGAATTCCCGAGGAGTATACACTTTATGCATCCTTTTTCCTCCATCCGTGAATACAATCAGGACTTTCGGTATATGCTCAACAATCCAATAGCCTTGGCCTTTGTCTGGTTGCATTCTGTCTAAGAACTGTGTTGGCATATGCCAAAAGAAAAGAGATTTGAGTTCTGTGAGGTAGCGGATACCTGAGGGCAACTCCTTCAGTTGTGGGCAACCTCCAATTTGAAGTTCTTTGAGAACCGGCAATCCTCCATCCTTAATTATAATCGAATTCAATTCTGTCAAGTTTTCGAGCCATAGTGACTCAAGCTTCGGAAACCCTCCGACGCGGATATACAATTGTTTTCCATCATACCCACCGTGGATTCCAAGTTCTATCAAATTAGGTAATGCTTGAAGAGCTTTTATTGCACGAGCACTGGTCAACCCTGAATGAGTTAGACTTAGGGAAACTAGATTATCGAGTCTCGATATCCAGTTCGGTAACGTATCCAAATGTCCATCCAAGTAGAGATGGCGAAGAGATTCGGGGGGAGAAGAAAGAGAATGCAAATCCAAAATGCCGTCGCTGGTTTTAGCCGAAACCCTCAAAGATTGAAGGTGATTCATCTTCTCGATGGCAGTACAAAGAGCCTTTCCGTGTTCTCTTTTCAGGTAACTAATACCCAACTTCCTCAATTGCCTCAAATTTTCTAGCTCTTTGATTAAATCATCATTTGCTACCAAGCCCCGCAATGTCTGCAACTCTTTTAAATGCCCAATATTTCCTTTTATAGTCATTCCGTATCCGATGAGATGCCGCAACTTATGTAGTCTACTTAAGATCCCAATTTGTAGTACATCCACGTTCGTGTATTTCAAATTCAAAGTTTGTAGGTTGTGTAGATTTCCAATGTACTTCGGAATTATATTAACGTTTGTACTCTTGACACTTAGGTATCGCAAATGAAGTAGATTTCCGACTTCTTCATGAAGTTGATGAAGAGGAGCACCTTGAAAATCTAGTACTTTCAAAAGCTTGAAATTCTCAACTAGAGTACCCAGAAACTGCTGCTTCGGCAACTCCCCCATCGAGAAAAGAAAAATAGAACGAATTCTGGATTTGGTACTACTCATGGTTTCCAAATCCTTATTCGTTATGTTTTGCATATGCATTGACCATCGTCGAGTTTCATTGTCCCAACCTGGATATGCTTCTCTTAAAACTTGGCAAAAACACAACTCCTCACACTTTGCGAGGATGATCTCGTGGACTACATCATGGACCTGACATCTTTTAATTCTACCATCCAATTTTGTCTCCGAAACTTGAACCAAGTTTCTATGAACGAGCTCAGTCAAGTGTTCTTCTGCAACTTCTTCCAATGTTTCTCCATTCTGTCCTTCAATGAAACCTTCTGCTATCCACAGTCGGATTAGTCTTCCACGGGTGATTTGGTAGTCCTCAGGTATTATGCTAAAGTACAAGAAACATGGTTTGAGGTAGTAAGGCAGATCATGGTAACTAAGGAGCACAATTTTTGTGACGTTTGTGAGATCCGGATTCCTTTCTAACTGGGATCCAAGGCTATCATAGAATCTTTGCCATTTGGATACATCCTTACTTTTAGTGGACAAGAGAGCGCCTATTGTCACAATTGCAAGTGGTAATCCTTCACATTTTCTCACAATGGCACGGGATACATTCTCCAACTCGGGAGGACAACAGCCATCAAAGTCCCGTTGGAATGTTTTCATGCAAAAGAGCTTCCAAGCTTCCTCCTCAATTAGGGGCTCCACCTTGCAGACGTAATCCCGTGAGGATTCCTTGCAAAAAGAAGCAACATGTTGGCTGCGTGTAGTGACAATTATTTGACTTCCTTTGTTGGTTTTGGGTAAAGCAAGTTTTACAAATCTCCAAAAGTCAGTACTCCATACATCGTCAAAAACAATTAGATACCTCTTCTCAAGTAAATATTCTCTCAGCATATGAATGAGAGAATTTTGGTCCATTGCATCGATTCCCCCAGGTGCACACTCCTTTCTTGTCTGACATAGCTCCTTCATCACTCTTCTAAAGATGTCCTCCCTCTTGTATGAATGAGAGACCGATACCCAAGCTTGGCAATCGAAGTGTTCAACCACTGTTTGGTTGTCAAAAATTTTCTTGGCAAGAGTGGTCTTGCCACATCCTCCCATACCCACTAGTGAAGTGACCGTTCTGTTTGATTCTCTGATTAGCTGCCTATGGACTAGTTCTTCCCGGGTGGACTCAATGCCCACGACTTCATCTTCCTCAATGAAAAGGGATGCAACACGAGGGTCATCATGTACTTTCTCTTCTGTTTTACCGGTTGACCCCAGTTCTAAGGAACTGAAACCATACCTATCAGCCCTTTTCTTGATCTCACCAATATTCGTTTTGATATCTTGAATTTGAGAGGCGATATCATGCTGTGGCTTGAGTTTAGTGATTGAGCGAGCGAGTTCGCGAAGGAAACCTATGAAACCACGTCGTTGCCGATTTTCTGCCTGGTGAAGTATGTATTCGTCCATGACATCCTCGATCTGGTAAGCCAATGCCCGTACCTGCTTCACCCAATTTTTTTCCCTCTCGTTTTCTAATTTTGGGCTTGAATCTGCATCTTTTAGGAACGATTTTATGCTTTCTAATTCAGCTTTGATGCTGGCAACTTCGGTTTTGATATTCCTCAACAATTTCACTTCACCCGATAACAACGGCACCAAAGTACTGTTGATAACAGAGCTCACTGCAACAAGAGCCATTAAAGAAATTTTCCTGCTTAACACAACTCAATTAATTAGTTTCAGAGCTGATATAATTTTCTTAGCTGATTTAGTTATTATGGAATTGCCCAAAACAAAACAGACACACAATAGCACGACTAATAAACAAGCAAAGAACGCAAATAAATAGCATGGCATAGAGATTTTACGCCATTCCCCAACTAGGTAATCAGGTCCTCTGGTAGTTAGTGAAGTGGAAAACCAAAGCCAAATCGGTCTTCACGAATCCAAAAATAGTAATCAGGTCCTCTGGTAGTTACTGACTCGATAGAAAAGACTACTTAACTTTAAGATTGTGCTGGAAGATTTAATAGGGGGACAGACAACACCTGTGTTTGGACATTGGAACTACTCTTCATTATTCAGTAAAATGCCAGATGAAAGATCTCTTTGAGAAATTTAAAAAAAAATTTAAACTAGAACTGTGAAAGAGGAGGAGGCCAAAGCTATTTTATCTGTCCCTATTTCTTCTGAACTTCAAGAGGATGCTATGGTTTGGCATTTCAACTATAAGGGGGAAGTACAAAGTAAAGTCTGGCTATCATATAGCATGGGATGCTCTCAGCAAGGCTTTGGTGGAGGGTCCCAATCAGTTCTTTGAACCATCCCAAGATCTGACACTTCGGAAGACATTTGAGAATCTGCTAACGCTCCCCAAGCTCGATCAAGACACTTCGGTGGCGTGCATATAGAAATATTCTTGCAACCAAGGAAAATCTTCGTCGTCGTAAGTGTTCAATCACGATTACTTTCCCTATTTGTCTCTCTGAACCTGAATCTGTTGAGCATTTGTTATTTACATGTTTTTGGCCCCACCCAGTGGGGTTTGCTTTGTAATATTGCCATTCGTGGGGCTGATGGTTCTATGTTGAGCGAAGTGGGGTTTGCTTTGTAATATTGCCATTCTTGCCATTCGTGGAGCTTATCTATGTTGAGCGAAGTGGCAACCATCGGTTGGTTTTATTTGGAAAGGCCGCAATGAGTTTGGTTTTCATGGTTCCCCAGTTAATCCTATGATAGTTGTCAAGAAATATGAGGGTCCTTATTTGCGTGCTAGTTCTTTGGAGGAGCGAGGAGTTGACGGTCAGGTTATGGTCTCCTGTGTTACATGGATCCTTCATTTTGGCTCAAGTACACGTATCGATGTGTCCGACATCCATATCCTTTTGGACACTTGGACCCTCTAATTGTTAAGATACTTACAGAAAAGGAATTTTAAATTAGCTAGAAAAACGATATTTCGAGTATTTCACATAGACAATAAATAGGGAAATAGCAAAAACATAATTTTCTTAACCCTTTCTTGTTTAAATACATTTGTAAACATAGTTTACGATACATAATCTGAGGAAATTATGCAATATATAATACAAACAAGAGTTCTGGACGTGTCCCCGTACCCGTACCCAAGTTGGGAACATATATCCACGTATCCTAAGATTTAAGTTTAGGAAACTTCGACGCTTGGGCTTGCACCCGCACCCACACCCGAGTCCATGTAATAGACGGTCTCTTCTCAGGCCAAATGGGCACCCCCTCCTGTTGGGTGTGTTATGGTTAATTGTGATGTTGCTGCGATCCAACTTCCAAGATATCAGCATATTGGCAAAGGGATTGCCCTGTCGTGTATAGGTCGCCGAGGAAATGAAGCTGCGCACTGGGTTGCAACCGCCCTCAAACGAGATGTCTTTTTATCCTTTTCCGTTGTTTTATATTTTGGATTCAGATGTAGCTTTTGTCTGTGTAGCCTTTTTGGCATATTTTCTGAAGTTAAAAAGAAAAAGAAAAAGAAAAAACTAGAAAAAAGAGCCACCCTTTTCTACGAATGAAGTATGTACTGAGTACTGTTTCAGTCTTATTCAAGCCATGAACAAACTTGACCACTGGGTTAGGTATGGTTGGCCTGATGGTCGATGGTTGGAACTTAGGGACATAATCACATGGTTGAGCCATGCTGCTACTCAATGTCCTCATTTGGTGCCGACTGGGGAAAACACTCATACTAAATAAGGCCTTATTCTTAACTAGCCACAGACACGAGCCCTCATCTCCACAGGCTTGGGCCCATTCGCTTTGATCTTGCATTGCTCGTTATCTCTTTTTGCAATATCACCTTCTCATGTGATTTTTTGAGATTAATTGAACTCTTTTGGGGGTGAAACATAAACTCTATGCATACACTCAAGCCGTTAGTCTCCATGATTAGCTTCAGTGGTTGGTGTTCTTATCCTTTTTTTGCAATAAAATTGAACAAAGTAGGATGCATGGAGGAGACAATGAAATTAATGAAGGCGGAGAGGACAATGGATTTCAAATTGGAATGAAGGAGTTTGCCAAAGCACAAAAGAATTGGAAAGGGTTTTGAAAGGGTGGGAGTGGCCGACGAGGATGAGGGAGTTAATCATAAAACATAAATGGATGTGCTCTTGTAAAAATTATGGGCTTTTATCCGATACAAGATATCAACAAAAAAAAAATTTTCTCAACAAAAAAAATTATTAATTTTTTAAAAAGTATATAAAGATTAAACGGATCAAGGTTAGAGCAGCAATTGCCACCCGAAACCGGAAGGCATGATGCCAACCAAAATTAACAAAAAAAAGACCATCAGAGTACGCCAACCAAAACAAGACATAAATAATTTTTCTCGATGAAAATATGTTTTCTCGGTGCCTAGGCCAGAACTATTGGCAAAAGATAATAAGTATATAATGACAAATAATTTCGGATATCAATACATTTTTTTCGAATATCGGTACACTTTTTATCAATGGGGGGTTGCAGTGAGTGGTCTAAAGTGGAGCCGTGGAGGCATCACACATCAAAAATAAGCAAACGGGGGGAGAGAGAGAGATAGAGGTGCGAGGTCTAAAGTGGAGCTGTGGAGGCGCCGCACATCAAAAATAAGCAAACCCTTAGAGACAGAGACAGAGGTGCGAGATCTAAAGTGGAGCCGTGGAGGCACCACACATCAAAAAGTAGCCAACTGGGGGGAGGAGAGACAGCGGTGCGAGATCTAAAGTGGAGCCGTGGAGGCTTTTTGACTAATGTATATACACAAATCCAGCCCCGGCCAATTTATTGAGGATGGGAGGATGGGAAGCTGAACCGAACTGATTTTATGTGATTTCGTTAAAACTCAAAGAAGACCAAAGCGTTTGCCATTAGAAATCAAACCAAATCACAAGTTTCGATTTCCGGTTCAGTTTACCGTCTCTTTTTCCACCCGTACTAACATAATTAACGCCGTCTTGTTGAATTTTGTCGGCCAAAATACGTGAGTCAGAAATGAAATTCCGCCACCTCATTGACATGAACGCTCTTTAGAATAATATGAAAGTCCCAGAAACAAAAATTAATTATAACCCTTTAGAATAATATGATCAGAATAACAAATAGAATGAAAATTTGTGTCAAATAGAGTGAGAATTTGAGCACTTAATTTTTTTAGACTGTTTATATATTAAAAATATGGTTAAAAAATTAAGTGCTCCAATTTTTAATACTTTAAACCGGTGCGATGATCTTATTATTCTGATTATATTATTTTAAAGAGACATAATTAAATTTTATTTCTAGAACTCTCATAATCACATTTTTCCTACATAGGATTGCAAATAAAGAGGGTAAGGATTTTTTCCTCCGAAACGTTGCCGTTCTAAGGGGTGGGCAGGGGCTGCTGTGCCATGGAGGCAGCGGTCCCCTTTTAGGGTCTGTACCACTTTTCAATAGTTTATATCTCGCAATATATATATAATGTTGTCTGTGATTTTAAAAATATTGTCAAATAGAATTAATTGAGTTCTATTAAACATAATCCATATTGCATATAATGCTTATAACTGATTTAGAAATATAACTCACACTTTATCCGATTCTCATTTTCCTATACTACTGCACTTACTAGTTCTCCTAAACTTATTGGAAAATAAGTTTGTTTTGTTCTTATTTGATTTTTTTTTTTGTATTTGTTAGTTTTATGCCAAAAATTTGTGGATTATTTATTCGTTCCGACTAGAGGTATCAGAAAAATATTTTTTTTTTACTTTTACCCAAATATTTTAGAAAATAACCACTTTTTAGGAAAATAAATCAACTTATTTAACTTATTTTACGAAATAACCACTTTTGTCTATTGGTTTCCTCCTTATATTATTTTTGTGGAAGCCCGATATTTGTTAGCCCAATAATAATTTGATTGGCCCAAAAGATTTATTTCTTGGTGGGCTTGTTTTTGTGGAATGTTCTACACATCAACGGGAGAGAAGAATTAGCAAGAATGGAAAACACCAGAGAGAGCTAGCATCAATTGGGGATCATATTACATCAACCCTTCCCCCAACCCCGCAATGGCGGGAGTCTCGTGCACTGAATTTGTCTTTTTTTAGCAAATTGATCTTCAATTTGTTTTTTCGGGCAACAAAAACACATAAATCGTTTTCGAAAATACATTTTTGTGTTCCAAAATGGATTCTAATATATCTGTGTTTTAAATTTTTATGTTAAACTATTTGACTATGTACTTGTCTTTTAAAAATATATCAATCGATATCGAATGAGCAAGGTAGATTTTTAATGCGGCTGATGGTCTCATCGAGTTTTAAAACATGAATGGTCCGGAGTTTCGAGTGAAAACCAACAAAAACACACATAAATTAGCAAAATGAACAAGAATCAACGAACAACTTTAAAAAATGGCGAAAATTATCGAAATCAGCATAATTAACAAGAGAACTCAGTATTTAGGCAAACTTGACGATCACAAATATAATTTCATCACAATAGAACTCAGTGTTTAGGCCAAGCATCGAAATTTTGGCAGAAAATATTATGAAAGGAACCAGAGATCGATCCATAGAAGATGCATACCTGAGAATTGAAGCTTGTTATGGTTCCAAATGAAGGGGAAGCAATAGCATATATGATGTATGAAGACGATGAAGCAGCAGGCAGAGGAGATCTATAGTCTATAGCAAGGGTACTGTGGATGGATTTTTCCCAAGTGATTGTGAAAAAGGATTGGACCGAGCAATTTCAGAACCGTGTCCTAAAACATGGACGGGGTCCATTGAAGAGTCAGAGGGTTTTTTTTTTTTTTTTTCCTTTTTCTGAAGACAACCCAATCACATACTCCCTCCGTCCCAAAAAGGATGACAATTTTCGAAACTTGCATCATTTTTCATCGTTTATATATTTTAATCTATAATGTTTTTCATGAGTTTGAAAACTTTGTATAATAGAACTAATCGAGAACTATCAAACAAGATCCATATTGCATATTTTTTGAGATCCATATTGAAAAATATAAGGAATTGAAATTGGCACAGTTATCAAAAATTGACATTCAATTTGGGACGGAGGTAATATCATTTTAACGGCCCAACGGCACTTGCAATGAAATCCAGCCAAAGCTGCAGAGATGAGAAATCATGTGCATCCCAACCAATAAATATACAAATTCACCTAATTACTTCTATCAAGACACAACACAACTGCACAAATAGAACCGACACTTCTTGTCAACCAATAGAGCCAATCAACGAAAATGAAATAGGCACCAAAGCGATCACATGGTGATGTTCTGAGAAAGTTCAACCAAGGCAATTACTTAAACTTCAGAATATACCCCTCTAGAAAGCAAACAGTTCCTGGCAAAATAAAAATACAACAAATATCAACAATGGTGTAGCCAGAAATTTAGGTTGGTGGGGACACCATTGAGCATAGTTTTAGAATTTTCTATTTTTTAATTGTAGTAAACAACCATAACATGAAAGAAATGAACTTAAGACATAAAATTTGCTACAATACACACACACACACACACACATATATATATATATATAACGAGTCTTTATAGAAAACAAATACGTAAAAAAGTACTTTTTAAAAAACTTGACAAAGATACTAAGGAGTTAAGTACTGTTATAAGAGAAAAAATGTGTATAATTTTTTTAATACAAATTTTGATGACATTTATAATTTAGAGTAAAGTAAAATTAATGAAAATTACAATGGAGGAGCGTGCCCCCGCTAGGCACCATGGCTCCACCACTGATTATAACAAGTGAAGTACCAAAAAGCAAAAATTCTAACAGCAGAGACAATTTGCAGAGATCCACGCAAAGACAAACGCGTTTGGCCCCATTTCGGATCCCAAAAAAATCTAGAAAAATATCCATAAATTTTTGAATATTATTTTATGGAGCCTTGTAAAAAATCAGCTCCTGCGGATATCGATAAGTATTACTTTTGGATTTGTAAGGGCGAAACTGCTCAGTTCGCCCCTACGAATCCAAAAGTAATACTTATCGATATCCGCAGAAGTTGATTTTTTATAAGGCCCCATAAAATAATATTCAAAAATTTATGGATATTTTTCTAAATTTTTTTAGGACCCGAAATGGGGCCAAATGCGTTTGTCTCTGCGTGGGTCTCTGCAAATTGTCTCTGCGCATAGCAGAGCTGTACCAAAAAGATTATAACAAGTGAAGTACCAAAAAGGGGGTGCCTTGTTCTCACGGGGGAATGCCCTTAGAGTTTGTAGTTAGGTTTGAGCTTTTCAATAAAAAGTATTTGTCAAAAAAAAAATTCCAAAAAGGGAATACAGAGGAAGTAATGACCTTGAGGACCCGCCAAGCTACAATGACTTCTCCAATTGATTCTTGGAGTCAAACCATAATAAAGTAGTACTAACTTTTTGTGAATTTTCTAGTTTCGACGTGGATGATTTATTTTTGATGGACCGACGATGGAATTAATAGAGGTGCGTGTAAGTTGACTACTTGACTTGGAAACCTCAAAAAAAGAGAAAGAAATGACAGACTCCGAAATATATGAGGAAAGCGCACGCCAAATTGGAAAATGGGACGCTAAATTGGAAAATATACCTTTCGAAATATATGAGGAAAGTGCACGCCAAATTGGAAAATGGGGGGAAGGCTTGGACACAAAGTCCTTCTCCTCATTAAACCATATTGACATTTTCCTTACATATTACAACCACTTTTTGTGTGGTCAGCCAAAATATGTTACTTTCATAATAGTAGAACTAGTCACACCATTCCAATCAATTCTTCATTTGTTCTCTACAATTTTTTCCTCCAAACTTCCCTTCAAATCTTTCCCAATTTCGTCCCCGAATTTACACCCACCACCATATGGTGTTTGTTTCCTGCATCCTGCATTTTGATACTGGGCATGTTTTTTTTTGGTAATGCAGGGTGTTCCGGGTCAGTTTGCGCCATTGCACGCACCTTGTACTAATTCCTACAACCCCTCCCACAGCCATTTCACACGCTTAGGCGTGGGGTTGAGATGGCCCCAAGAGTTGTTGACAATGAGAATCGAACCTAAGATTTTAGGATGGAGCAAACAACTAACTTCCAAACCAAAACCACATTTTCAACCCTTGGGGTTTGATACTGTGCCCATATCCACATCTTCATTAAGACTCTGCATTCACATCCACTATTTTACGTCTGTTGAAGATGATCAATTGAGCATTGAATTTTGGGGCCCTGCAATTGATCGCAGCAAGTGGGCAATCGATATCGATCATGAATGGTAGGCTTATTTATTTCTTTCAAGTGAATGTAAGGTTGGAATTGTAGATACTATAGTATAAAGTGGGAACAAAGCTGGAATTTTAGTTTTTTTTTTTTTTTCCCCCGGAAAAAAGGCAGATTTTTCTTTGTTGGCAGACTGTGTTCTAGTAATCAAAGTCAAGCCAAGCGATGATGATGATAATAATAATAATAAGTCAAGCCAAGCGCTTACTGTGAAAAATTTATTAAAAGGCACTACGAATATTATTTCTCATCTGAGCAATTTCCACCATTTGTATTTTTGATAACCAAATATCCGAGTCAACTTGCGCACACCTTGACTAATTCCGGAGCTTTGAAACTAACGAGCGGACAAACCTCCAATTGACTCCAACGTTTGAAATGTTTGGTCTTTGTGGGCGATCTCCACTATTCCAAAGAAATGGAGGAATTCGATAGAGGAGCTGATTCCGCTGTTTATAGCAGTATATTTTAGCTGCGACCCTGAGTTGTGGTCAATTGAAACCTCATATGCAGTATTCTAGAATATACTTGCTCTGACAAAATGAACCGTGGCAATTAGTCTTACTCTTGTCAGCCCCTGTGAATTTAATTGCAGCTTAGAAGTTTAAAACCAAGCTTTATCATATGAGAAGAGATCTCTTCAGTCTCACCATCGTATTTCAAGTACAAAATATCAGAGCAAATATTGAACATTTCGGATCAGAGACGGAGCTATATACAAGGCGTATGGGGGCCACGTCCCCCGCGTAGTTTCAGAGGGTTTTTTTTTTTAATATTAAGATTAGTTATTTTTTGTTCGGTAAGAGCAACTATATATTATCTTTTTTGAATTAGGTGTTATTTAGACATTTAAATATTTTAGACTATGTTCGTTTTGGATCCTAAAATCCAACCTCTCTCTCTCCGCACAGTCTCCAATCAATTTTTTTCTTCAATTATTACCCTCGTTTCTCTTTCTATCTCTCTACTTAGTATCCAAAAAAACCTCCCTCAAAATCCAAACCAAATAAATTCTTAGATTTTCGAATCTTGAAATTTCAAAAATTGTTGTTAATAGTTCGGTCCCCGTGTTTAAGAAATTCTGGTTCCGTCCCTGTTTCGGATAAGATTATCTGATAAACACAGTGTGTGTCTGTGTGTGTGTGTAATAAAACGAGAAATGCCACTGAAAACTTACATCACACTAGTGTTAACTAATCTTCACCCCATACATCACATTGTTAAAAAGCAATGACACAGACTTATTGTACACAGATCCCGCACAGATTTTTGTGTGGGCCCATTACTGGTCTCACACAAACAATACGAGTCGTTCATTAAATGTAAAATATTTTTTCAAGTGCCCCCGCGAAAAATCAGCTCAATCCAATACCTAAAGGTATTTGATTCAATCATTTAACATTTCATTATCCTGAAAACCAAATGAAAGTTTGATGAGCATTTATAGGTATCGGATTGAGCTGATTTTTCACAAGGGCCTTTGAAAAAATGTATTACAGTTAATGAACGGCTCAGATCGTTTGTGTAGGACCCTTAGTGGGCCCCACACAAATATGTGAAGATCTGTTACCTTTTTATATGTGTGTATAGCACAGTTGGTTAAAAAGTCTCGAGTAAACACATACTAATGCTCTTACAGTCGTCCCAAAAGAAAAAGAGTGTGGTTACCGAGCGCTTATAGATGCACTCGGTAATAAATCACAGAATCATGCACTGAATGTTGCATAATACGAAAAATTCGAGTTGTCATTGGGCTGCTGTTAGGGATGAAAGGACAAGAAGTTGTGAAAGGGAGGAAGAAAACTATGTGTATGATCCGTACATCTGAAACCTAGTCACAGCTTAGAAGCTAGTCATCATCTAGTTCAATTTCTTTCAAGGTGTTAACTCAGCATGTGCCTCAAGATCTTTAAGAATCATATGAAGCTGTTCCCGGAACGTTGAAGACTGTTCTCTTTCATGCTGCAGTTCATTGTTATGTTCAAGTATTTTCTTGTCTTTCTCTTCCTGCAGAAAGTATTGTAGATGCTTAAGGTCAGCTGCTATTCCTGCAGAAAGTATTGTAGATGCTTAAGGTCAGCTGCTACAATAGGAACTAAATATGAATCTGAAGAAGATCATAACTAGAAAACACCATTTTAAATGTGACTTATAACACAAACAAAACAAGCCAAAACTGAGAACATTTTGGTGGATACTCCATATAGCCATATATTGGAAACATTTGACCCTGTTCAGTTTAGGTTTTGAGGGAGGTTTTTAAGAGTAATGAGTGGAGAGGGATAGATACAACAACAACATAACATAACCCATCTAGTCCCCAATCATTGGGGGTATGGGCAGGGATGATTGGAGACAGACCTAATCTTTGGTAATATCTATACCTCATCTTAAATGATCCGGCTGTTTGTCGACTTTTCAGTTTCCAAAATTACCCCTCCCAACCCTCCAAAATTACCCCACCCAGCCCTTCTCCCTCAAAACTCACGAACCCTTCTTCCTCCGAAACAGACACGACCATTCACACCCCCGACCCCCAAACAACGCACCCCAACTCCAAACGGCTCCCCCAACTACACCATTACACCTCCTCCCCGCTCCAAATGGAAATTACACCACCCCGATCTCAGGCCGCCCACACCTGCAGCACGAGTTTCGGCCACCAGACGGCCACCGGAAGGAGGAGTTTCGGCCACCAGACGGCCACCGGGAAGGATTAACCAGGTTTCCGTCAATTGAAACCCTCACTACACCTCCAGAACGCCTGCGATTAGGCCACCGGGAAGGAAAACCCAGTAAGTCCACCCCCCACCTCTAACTACATACATACACACATCTACATTTAACTGCACTTCATAATGAATCATAGCATAACGCACACCAACCGTTCGACAGAATTACATGACTTCAACTGGTGTAGGATTATTAAAATAAAAAACCCAAAGCGTAGTCGTTGCAATTGTCAGCCCCCTACCTCTAAGTATATACATACCGGCTGAGATACGGGTGCCGGAAAGAATTAATTCCCCGTTATGACTATTACGGTGAGAATAGTTTGGGGTAGTCCGCTCGTGTGAATTAAATCTAAAACAACTTCCAATAATTTACTTTGGACTCAGTTTTGTGGTTTGTTATGTTAGGAATTAAGATAACAAAAGGGTTTATTATTGTTGGATTCTCGTGCTTCCTAATTGATGTCAAAGACCGAGTAGAATCCTATGGCCACAGAGAATCACCTATTTCATGGTCCTGCATTTCCAAAGAAAAACTCGTAAAACTCTTGACAAAAATGCAGAGAAGTCATAGTTTTGTCAATTCCTTGGATGAATCCTTGGCTTAACACCTGATCTTTACCAGCCTTGTTCCAATGCATTTAAGTACTTAAAATATAGGATTTGAAGGCCTTTTATAGGCCGAGTTTCTTTAGTCGTGTGTGTTTAAAATACAGGACAAATAAAACCCATTATTCTTGCATTGCCTCCAATAACAAATTGCCAAATAAAATTCATTGTGTTGTGAATTTGTTGTGAATTCATTGTGTTGTGAATTCATTGTGTTGTGAATTTGTTCAAGCCCCTTTTCAAACAAGCAGTCAGAAAACAGTCCCCTGTACAAGTTGCCCCAAAAATGAGATCCAAAGAAGGTGAGACTTTTTAACAGCAACTGAAAGAACAGTGAATGAAGCCTAGGCCATCCACTTCCTTTAACGTTTATTACTTGTATGATTTATATACAGATGAATCCCTAACCCGTTATCGGAAGTATAGGAGGGACCGGTATGCTCGATTGACTGCTGAAGAAAAAAGAAAATATATAAAAAATGTCACCGACAAAAGAGCATTGAAATCCACCCGCCTAAACAGAACAGCGTGCCAAGATAGTAATGGACAATGTTCCACTCCAACTTTAACAGCGTTAGGTAAATGTTGTTATTACACAAAACATGCTACCAAACATATCTTCCCACTAATTTTGCATTACTCATCAACACTCGTGTTTTTTTGGGTTGGCCTTTTTCCTGCATGCAGATCACTGTCACTCTGAATTTGAAATACGGCAGAGTAGACCTTGCTCTTTTTGTGGTGCAAAGAAATTCCAATACGAAACCCCAAATTTTTGTTGCTATGGTGGTAAAATAGTCCTTGCAAGTCTTTGCGTTCCGGAGGTATTATGCAAATTATACACGTCACAATGTGAGGAAGGAAAAGAATTCCGTAAAAACATCCGAGCCTATAATAGTATCTTTTCTTTTACTTCATTTGCGGTGAGATTGGATAAACAGTTGGCAACCTCACAACAAGGTGTTTATACATTCTGTGCACAAGGCCAAGTCTACCATAACCTCCCTTCTCTTATTCCTTCAACGGATGGTTCATGTTTCTTTCAAATGTACTTCTATGATACATGCAATGAGGTGCAAAATAGACTGCAAATTTTAAAAGACGCAGATCTGAGCGAGTCCATTGTTAGAAAACTTATGGAGGTCCTTTCGGAGAATCCATATGCTCAAGTTCTACACACACTAGAAAAGAGGCCACTGGAATCTTATAGGATTCATATCCAAAGTAGTGTCAAATTGGATCAGAGAGTGTACAACTCCCCATCAGTAGATCAAGTTGCAGGCATTTGGATTGAAGGGAACAACGCCAATGTGCCATTTGAACGAGAAATTGTTATTCATGAACATTTTGGTAGCAGACATCGAGTACAACACTATTATGGTTGCTATGATCCATTACAATACCCGGCATTATTTCCAAGGGGTGAAAGTGGTTGTCATCAACCGTAAAGTGTTTGTGAGGAAAGCCTCATTGGACAATAGGTGGGTGGTTCCTTATAACCCTTACCTACTGAGAAGATACAATTGCCATCTCAATGTTGAGATATGCTCTGGTATTACCGCCGTGAAATACTTGTACAAGTACATATACAAGGGACATGACAAAGTTTCAATATATATTGCTCAGGGTGATGGAAACACTACTGTAGATGAAATTCGGCATTTTCAAGACGCTTGATGGGTATCAGCACAAGAAGCTATATGGAGAATTTTTGAGTTTGATTTGAATGAAATCCATCCCGCCGTTATTAATTTGCAGGTGCACCTCCCCAGTAAACAGTTTGTCCCTTATTGGAAGAACCAAAATTTGGAGAACCTAATATACTCCGATTCTGCATCAAGAACAATGCTCACCGAGTTCTTCAACACATGTTACCACAACATAGAAGCAAGAAAGTATCTTTATAGAGAATTCCCGGAGCATTACGTATGGGAGAGTACAGCTAAGTGTTGGACAAAAAGAAAAACAGGACAAGTAATCGGTCGTATCAATGGAGCAAACCCATCAGAAGGCGAAAGGTATTATTTGAGGCTTCTTCTTAACCATGTTAGAGGTCCTACTTCTTTTGCTTACCTTTTAAGCTATAAGGTGTTCAATACTCATCTTTTAAAGAAGCTTCCCAAAAGAGAGGTTTGCTCAAATCAGATGATTATATTTCAGAATATCTACATGAGGCTGCAAACTTCCACATGCCCAATGCATTACGCCGGCTATTTGCAACTATACTGATTTTTTGTGAGCCCGTTGATGTTATGAGATTATGGTATATCCATTTCGAATCAATGTCTGAAGATTTTGTCCACGGCCAAGCCGTTGTGTTTGAAGAGAGGGTATTGAAAACGGTAAAAAGCTTGGACTTTTTCTTAGAAAGCATGGGGAGAAGTGTTAAAGACTTTGATTTGCCAATTGTAGATTTAACTATGGCAGAAGATAGGCTGACTGAGAAAAGAGAAATCCTTGATGAATTAGCTGTTACAGTACCTCTGGAAGATTATTCAGCAGCTACTACTTTGAATGAAGAACAATTGGCAGCTTATGATATCATAATGGATTGTATAAATTCTGAGCAAAGTGGCATTTTCTTCATTGATGGTCCTGGGGGAACTGGTAAGACTTATTTATACCGTGCTCTTCTTGCTACCATCAGATTAAAACATCAGATTGCCATAGCAACAGCAACGTCAGGAGTTGCAGCCTCACTCTTACCAGGCAGTAGAACAGCACACTCCAGATTTAAAATACCTATTAATGGTAACGAATCTTGTTTATGTAACATTCCTAAGCAGAGTGGCACTGCAGAGCTATTAAGGAGAGCAAAATTGATTATATGGGATGAGGCACCTATGGCTAAGCGATGGGAAATTGAAGCTGTTGATCGAAGTTTGAGAGATGTTATGAGTAATGATATCATATTCGGTGGCAAATCAATTGTGTTTGGTGGAGATTTCCGTCAAGTTCTCCCAGTTGTACCACGAGCAACTAGAACTGAGACTGTTAACTCAAGCTTGGTTCGATCGTATGTATGGCCACAGTTGAAGAAACTGAAATTGACCAAAAATATGAGGGCAGCATCTGACTTAGTTTTCAGCGACTTCCTCTTACGCATTGGTAATGGTGAAGAAAAAACCACGGGTGATGAAATGGTTGAAATTCCATCTAAAATGCTTATCAAAATAGAAGAGAATGATAATCCAGAAAATGCCTTGATATCTGCTGTTTATCCTTCAATTCAACAAAATTCAGAATCAGCTGAATACATCACGAAACGTGCAATCCTTGCCCCAAAGA
Organism: Rhododendron griersonianum; assembly: GCA_018127125.1. NCBI lineage: Eukaryota > Viridiplantae > Streptophyta > Magnoliopsida > Ericales > Ericaceae > Rhododendron > Rhododendron griersonianum. Next base: position 13,837,431 of record CM030789.1, read on the forward strand.
ATGAGACAGTTGACATTCTTAATGAGAAGCTTATTACATTTTTCCCTAGTGAGGCTCGGATATTTTGGAGCTATGATGAGGCTATTGACGATACGCATAATTACTACCCAGAAGAATTTTTGAACACTCTTACACCAAATGGCCTTCCTCCACATAAATTGGTGCTTAAACGAAATAGCCCCATTATGTTAATAAGAAATATAGATCCATCTGATGGGCTATGCAATGGGACAAGAATGGTTTGTAGAGGTTTTGACAAAGATGTCATATATGCAGAAATTATAGTGGGCCAATTTGCAGGGAAACCTATTCTGCTTCCAAGAATTCCACTCCTTCCAGCTGAGAATGAAGCAATACCCTTCAAGTTCAAGCGCACACAGTTCCCAATTCGCCTTTGTTTTGCCATGACGATTAATAAGGCGCAAGGGCAAACAATCCCTTATGTTGGTCTCTATTTACCTCAAAATGTTTTTTCGCATGGGCAACTATATGTGGCATTGTCTCGTGGGACTTCTATGGCAACTACAAAAGTCTTGCTCAAAACAGGAGTTGATGAAAATAAGGAACGTTCACATACCAAAAATGTAGTTTTTAAGGAGGTATTAACTATGTAATTGTCCATTTCAGGACATCCATCTTGACTAGCCTCTTTATTTTCATTTGTGTTTCTTTATTTGTACACATTTGTTCATTTGCCTCTGTATTTCCATTTTTCTCTGTATTTTCATATGTACACATTTGAATTATCTATATCAGTTCTATGATACCATATGGATTTGGTAATTGTCTGAGTGTCGCCCTTGGAAACATAGAACCGAACAAGAGGACACACACACTATCTTTGGTACGTTTGATTACATTTCGTTTTATTTGGTAGTGTTGTCTTTGTTTTACTAATATGGTTCTAGAAAGTGGGGAATTACTTAAGGGCCTGTTTGCCAACTGACTTTGAATTATCTTGGATAATACATCAAAGACATAGAAAAGGAGCAGCTCAAGATTAACCTAACAATGGTAAGTGTTACATTTTGTACTTGTATACTGATGATGTTACCATTCACCAAAGGTCTGGGCGTAGTTTGTGCATTTAAAAGTGGGTTTTCCCATGTCTTTTTCTGCCTTTGGCGTTCCCTTTACTATTTCTTGAACACTTCAAGATAATATGTTTCTTATCCAGGAACTAATTTAAGAGATTCGATAGAGACTGTTATGGAGAAACCGATACAAATCCAAAGCAATCAGTAAAGAGTGAAGCATTTGATATACAAAAAACTTGCTGACCAGTTACAGTTGGAAGATACTTTCTATATATTTGGAGTCTCCATGGGAGGTTGGGGTTGTCTCAAATACATACCCCACAGGTATCATAATTACTCTATTGTTGACTTCCTAATTTTTCCCTTCCCTTCTACGTGACTTCTATTGATATTCATTGCTAAAGAGAAAGGGTCAACAAAAATGATAACACAGAAACCCAATCCTAGAGTTGTGTAAATGTTATTATCTTTCCCCCTCCTCACCGTGCCCATTTTTCCTGTTGTCTAAGTACCAGTGTCTGGTTCTTCGTGGTCAAGGATGGGGCGTCGGTCAAGGATGGGTTGTCACTTTTATGTCATCTTTCATTTATTCTGGCCCTTATTTGGGTGTGTATCATATGCACCCTCATTGATTACCATTGGATGTTTGGAAAATGATCTGGACCCTTTAAAATGTTACGATAGGTTACTAACAAATAACTTGTTACCAGTGCAACAAGTAAACCCTATGAATTAACCAAAATGGAAAGAAAATCCCCTGAAGCCTCTCACTCTCTTCCCAACCAGCGTATATCTTTCTTTTCCTTCAAAAAATTAGGCCCAATTTTATCTTTGATAATTAATTTGTGTTAAAAATAATAATTTTATTTTTTAAAAACTTTGAAGCTAAAATTATTTCAAGTGAAAATAATTTACTTCTGTAAAAAACGTTGTTCTCAATAATTATTAAAGAAAAAAGATACTATCATTATCATAATGTAATAAAAAGTCAAGTTAAGGCATTTTTTTTTTACAGGATTTTTAAAGGCCAATGATTTTGGCACTCCCCATTTTGTTAATGGCACTCCCACTCCCAAGGGGAGTGCCATTAACAAAATGGGGAGTGCCAAAATCAGCACCCTTTTTAAAGTGTTTCATATATGTAGCCAATTTTTTTTTGGAATTTTTTGAAATATTATAATGTTTAACATTTTTAACAATACCTTTAATTGCATAGTGAACTTTCATATGTAGATCGATCAAAAAAAAATATTTCACACAAATAGTCCAATTAAAAGGAATAGCGAAGTCGATCATCCGTATTAATCAAGTAGGAAACACTAACAAAGTTAATGGGTGATCAAGAGAGTGATGGTGGTGAGATAAATTTACCAATTCATTTTAGAGTTATGTGTAAAAGACAATAATAGTTTGGACGTGCTATTTATTTTTTTGGCAATAGACATACTACTAGAGTTTTGTAAATTAGTGCTCGCATCCGAATTACAAATAACTAATACTCATATTTGATAATGTAATCGATTACAAGTGTTATCGATACCAATCAATTACGCAATTGAAACCACAGAAAAATATAATCTATCATGTAATCAATTATTTGTGTTATTTAGAACAATTGATTTTGAAATCTATTGCAATGTTATTTTTAACTTATTTCGCAATTGATTAGAGGACTTACTGACACCCATCAATTAAAAAAATCGATTGAGTAATCGACTTCACATTGTTTTCCAATCGTTTTCAATTCACTTACAAAATCGATTATATTGTCTAATCGATTACATAATTGAACATAACAGAATTGATTACATATTCGATTATGATGTCTAATTTATTATAATTTCTATTTACAAAATTGCAAAATCAATTATATATTTGATTATGATGTCTAATCAATTGAAAAATCAATTATAAAGTCTAATCGATTATGGAATTGAATATTGACATAATAGATTACATATTTGATTAACTACCGTTAAAAAAATTAATTAAGTAATTGATTGCACAATTGATTATACGTTATTTAAAAGTTATGAAATGGAATAAAATGTTACGATTCCATAGTGAAAATGTAACGAACTGAAAATGTTACGATTTTTTTTATAAAGTTATGAAACACACCAAAATGTTATGATTCTAAAAATGTTATGAATCTGTTGCTATAAAGTTACGATTGATTAGTGTAAAAGTTACGAATGCACTAAAAGGTTATGATTTGTAAGAAAAATATTATGAATGAAAAGTTACGAATTTTTGGTATAAAAGTTACGATAGACCTAAAATGTTATGAATGACCAGTTCAGTAGGTAATTTTTTATGAGGTGGCACAATATGGACCACACAATAGGTGCATATGATACACACCTTAAAGGGGTGTGTATTGAAGATTTTCTCTATGGTGTATATGTTTATGTTTATTTTGCTTCGGTTTTCTGTCCCTTTTTATCTTCTATTTGTATATTGTAGCTACCTTTTCATTTCCTTTATCACGTAGTCGGCAACCATGTGCTATTCGGGTTCGGCCCAGAACGGCCAAAATTTATATGGATGCCATGTTTACCTCTGTACTTTCTGTAAGACGATTCAATCTTAATGATCCTTGTCTTTCCAACAGGAATTACAGTTAAAAGGAATTTTGAGACAGTCTGCAGATGTCGAGGAGGTAGACTGCATGCATTGTTTTCCCACTGGAAGTTTGCTCTGCTCTTCTTCTTTTGTGATCTCTATATGTCACCCCATTTTGAGGAATAATTGATGAACATGCTTGATTACTTCGATCGAAAAGGCTTGTCTAGCAGCAAACCATGTATTTTGATTTCATATGATAATAAGAATCGCTTTCAAAATGTAATATTTATTTTGCGTTTGCAATGTAAAAACACTACAGATTATATGTACGCAAGTGGTAATTTGTTGGGGTGTCTGGAAATAGCATATTGTTTCATGAGCATAAGACTCAATGAGTTATAGAAAATTGCTTGTCATTTGATAAGAATTAAAAATGGGTATACTAAGCAAACTGGGAATAGTGAACACTGACAATTTCTCACATTTGCCACAAAAAAAAACCTACTAACAATAACTTCAAAAAGGTGAGTAACTTGTTGCATCCATTCTTCGTAAACATTGGTTTGGGAGACTTACCAGAAAGTTATTTGAAGGCCTCTCTATCAAGCCACTGATTGTGACTTTCTCTGCGGTTTTAATTTTGTTTTGCAACAATATCTCTTCCGGATCAACCACTTTTGCATCAAAACTGAACCTAATAGAACACGGTTTTATTTTCCTGACATCTCAAGCCTTAATGAGTATTCCAAAATGGATATAAGATTACACGTATGCAAAAAATACCACGTGCAACGCACGTGCCCCACAACTAGTATGCACAAAGTGGCTGCTCTCAAAATACCACTGAAACAGTAGCCCCCCTAAACAGTGGAGAGGGATAGATAGATAGTGAAAATTTATTAGGGACCGTGCGCAGAGGTTTTGAGACCCCAAACGAAGAAGCCCTTATATATAGACTAATAAGAACGAACTTCTGACAATTGGGTCAAGTTTCTTTCTAATTTCTCGCATGGAGTTTTTGTTTAATAAGGAATGGACCGCTTCTTCTGTATAAAAAATGGTCACATGCAAAATTACCGATTTTCTTTTCTCTTGGCATCATCTACTTTCCCCCTCCTCATAGAATGCTACCAACCACGTCTGTCCCCTCTCCAACCAAGAAAATTCCAGTCTCTCAACAAACCCATTGTGCATCAATAAAATACTAACTACTCGTAGAAAGAAAAGCATTGCTTCTTATCGCCTATGCAACGTCCCTTCTTCCCTATTGGTGTATAACTTTCAACTCTACCACCAAGACTTGCCGTTCACCGCTTCAAGCACATATTAGCATCTATGGTGTAGGTTTGGCTAACATTAAGATTTCCAAGGTTTAACCCAAGGCTTAGCACATGAGCCCCTACTCATAGTAAGTTTTCAAGTAATCTCCACAAAAACAAATTTAGCAAAACTGAAGACACTGATATAGTGATATCTAAAATGCATGAGTGGAATCACTACAGGTGATAAGAGATCTGGAAAAATACCAGTAAGTTACCGAAACCAAAAGCAGCTCTGGTTAAGCAAAAGATTAGAGATCAGATGGCTGAAATTTGGATTGTGCAGTTGACTCCGCCATTCTATCTGGGGTGACATTGAGATTGAGACTCTTGCAGGAAATAGATCTACAAAGAAATTGCCAATAAAATCATGATCTTGGTTATACATATTTCCATCTACTTGATAAGGGCAGACAATGGGGTAGCACTATAATAGCAATTGACCCTCGATAACCATTACCAAAGGCCACAGGGAACTATTTACCTACCATTGTAAATTTTAGTACTAGCAACCACCTTCCCCAGACCCCAGATAACTATTGCCACCCTTAGCTACTACCATAATCAAAACAAATGTGGGTGCAACTCTAGAGGAGGTTCAGTTAGGGAGCATATAAAGCAAGTTCCACAAACAGGAAACTTTGGCACATAAACAAGAAAATAGTTATGTGGTGTTGTTTAAAACTGTGGCACATAAACAATAATATAGATAGCTAAAGGATGGACTCCAGATATGGATCAATTAATTCCTCCACTTCAATTATAAACACCACAAAATTTTGCAAAAGAAAATTGAACTTTAATAGACTTTCAGAAGAAATAAATAGTGCCTCCTGTAGCAATAAAGAGAACAAGATACGTGGAAGAAAAAAGTAATGCGGCTGTCCAACCAAACTGAAGAAATGATAGGGAAATACTCACCATCTGACAGACCTTATCTATGTTGTGACAGCTCCTTCTCTAGAGGCTCAAACTCCTTTAGATTGTTTACAACTTTTTGAACCTTCTTTGACAGTTGGTTACTATGCTCTTCAACCTCTTTCATAAAAGCAGTTAATTGGTCCTGATATAATGCACTTAGACGTTTCTTCCCCCGGATCTCTGCACTAAGCTCTTGTATCTTCTTATCCTTTTCATCCTAATAAACGAATGAAACAAATTCATCAGATGTGACATAATTCAAGAGAATACTACATCCAAGTTGAGACCACAGACAGGAGAACTATATATTGCAGGTGTTCTCTGCCTCCAATTACATCAACATAGCAACACCTTCACCATCCCACCTGCACCATTTCCAGCTTCAACACCACCGCGGCACTACCAGATTCAGCTCTTCACGAATATCAATCGCTTCGGTAATCCTTGGTGAAGCAATACCATCCACAACTCTGAGTTTACCCCAAAACGCTTCCATCCGCCCAAAAGGGCTAAGCGAACCCATCCATCCGAACCAGAGGCTCAGGCGGAGTTAACCGATCTTGATCGACAACCCCACAATATAGTAATTTTGTACATTTCACACGAAAAAACCATTCATGACAACTTACTTTGCAAACGCGCGTAATGGAAAAATTCAACACATGATCTTCCTGTGTGGTGGTTGCAAGTTAAAAGTGGCGCAGAGCCACGCGACCTAAGGTAAGAAGCTTGTGGGATTAAAAACATCCTTCACCAGAACGAACTTTGAGTTTTCAACATTAATCGTTCAACTCAGACAAAAACTGCATACCAATTCATGTAGAAGAAGAACTCTACAAAAGAGCTAGTATTGCTTAAAAGCACATAGAAGCTGATAAGAATCGAAACCAAAATATTTCTCAAATAAACTGAAAGCACTGCAAAGATGCCATCAAATTGTATCATTTTAACTTCCCACCATAACTAGTACTACTACAATATCAGGAGAAAAACCACATGAGAACCTACCTCAACAAACGTATTTACCCATTTAGCTCTTGTTTTTTCATCCTCGGCCAACCTTTTGAAGTATTTCTTTAGGAAATTGTCGATATTCTCTCTCGCAAATTCCTCAATGCCTGGCCAGCAGATTCGAAAGAAAGTGTTCCGAATTCCCCATAGCCTCTTATTCTTTGTACTTATCACAAAGCCAACAATCTCTAAAACCAGACCAATCGATGCCAGCGGTTTTTCATCACCGTGACTTACATCGATACCAAACCAACGTCCAATTTTGTTTGCAGCTTCGCTCATGAATTTCTTGACACAGACAGATTCTTCAACTTTTCCACAAGAGAAGCAGCCAAATTCTCCAGACTTAGGTTCAGCTTTCGCGCCGAACAGAAGAATGAACTCATCAGTGTGGATGTGGTGCTTGTTACTTGTTCAATGATGGTGTCAATGGGCTTGGATTTGAGAAGGGGTTCGCTGAATTTTTGGGAGAAGTTGTCTGAGAATTTCTTGGCTTGGTTCATAGAGTTTTCTGTATCTTCGGAGAGATTTTGAAAGAAATTCGTTTTTGAAATGCACCGATGGAATGCTTCTTTCAGCTTTGTCAAAGCAAAATCTACCATGTGTGCCATTTTTGCAAGCTTTTTGGTTGATGTTAAGTCACTGATAGTGGCATGGGCTTTATTTATAGGTAGATGATAGAAGAGACTGATCAGATCAAGAATTTTCTTTCCAACAAATTCTTCAACATATAGCCAACAGACTCGAAGGAAAATGTTCGAGAATCCCCATAGCCCCTTCTGCTTTACACTTCTCGCTAAACCAACAATCTCTAAAACCAGACTAATCAATGCCTGCAGTTTCTCATTGTCGTAACATGTCGCTACTAAACCGCCGTCCAATTTTGTTTGCAGCTTCGCTCGTCAAGTTCATCAATTTCTTGCGATAGGCAAAGAGACTGTCACGACCTGGATTTTTAACATAAAATAAGTAATCAGTCTTAATAATAGGACCTCGCCTGCCATCGTATTCCCAAAATAGTCTCCCACCCGTTTAAATTACAGACAAGTCCCCAAATGGAAAGACTATACAAATTTGGCACCACGGCCCAAATAAGCTTAAGTGTGGTTACAACATGTACGGAAAGTCTCAACTTTCTAGTCAAAAGGAAATTATGAATATTTAGTTACAAAACCATCTTGATTAAAAACCAAACTATACAAGGTGAAGAAGTAACTAAAGTAGTAAGCTTCCAAAAATTCGTCCACATCCCAAGCACGCATTTCATGATGCTACTGACCGTCATTAGAACCTGAAAAGAAGGATTTTGTTGAGCTACAATAGCCCAGTAGGAAAATCTTTACCAATGTTATGTGCAAACATGTTGACTAGTGCAATGGAAGGAAAGATAAGGAAACAAGCTCGTTGCTTAATGATCGATCAATTCGTAAAATAAACCTCTATTCCAATTATGCATGCAAGTCACATGACTCAACCACCTCGACATTCTCAACTTAACTCGCTACCTCAAACATTCCCCCAATCGGTATTTCCACCCCTTGCGTTACCATACAACACCATGTGGATTACCGTGTTACCACCCCTTGCGTCACAGTGATCCCTACAAACCCAGGGTTACCGTATTACCACCCCTTGCGTACGAAACCCTAGAGTGTCACCGTATTACCACCCCTTGCGTACGGGACTCCCTAAACCAACATTCGACCTCAAACCACTCAATTCTCAACTAACATGCAAGCTATGACTTCCCGAGATCACATTCTCAAACGTAATGTCGTATGATATGCCAATACTATCACAAATGCATCACAAACGGTTACATATTCCAATTTACAACCAATAAGCACCTTAACAACGTTTAACCATGTGATTCCATATTCAATTTGTGCCAACGGAAAGCCGACGGGTGAGGGAAGCATCGAAAAGTCCAAAGAAGTCAAATGAACGAGCTTGAGATCAATTAGAAGGTGTTTCAAGGGGTTTAGAAGTGGTCGGGAGTCAAAATAATCAACAAAGGATCAACAGGAGCAAAACCTGGAGTTAAGCTCCCCGTATCGATACGGGGAAAATCCGTATCGATACGGAACAGGCTGTCCAAAAGATAAGCTTACTGTATCGATACGCCGAAAATCCGTATCGATACCACGGGGCTTCGGGTAGCGATTTCAGCAGATTTTCAGAAATTGATCAACAACCAAAACTCAACAACTAACAGCCCGATTTCACACCAAAACAACAAGAAAACATATAAAAGAGTTCAAGAAGTTCCTACCTCGCAACGATAGCCGAGATCCAAGCGTTATTGCACGAGCCCTAGCCTTACGAACCTCGAAACTCCGATTCGAACTCGACCCAAGGATTTCCGAGCTTGTGAACGCGGATGGAAGGCTTGAATAAGGCTGTTTCTTGAAGATTTTTGGGTGGTGGAGTGGAGCTTTGAGTGAGGGGAGAAGAGAGAGAGAGAGCCGGTGGAGAGAGTGAGAGAGCCGAGAGTTTTGAGATGGGGAAAAATGATCCCCTACTCACACACATCCCCTATTTATACCCTCAATTCATAAAATCACACATCTACTCCCTCCAACTTCAATTCTTTCACTTTGGTCCTCGATTCAAATATTCACCAATTAATCCATATTTTCTCAATTAGGCATTTTATAAACGTTTCAAGAATTAAAAAAAATATTCGAGTCTCTACAGAGACTGTGCTTAACCCGTATGAACCTCTGCCTTCGGAATAAGGTCGGAAACCCCAAGCGTAGGGCTTGATCGTCGGTAGCAATAAACCGGTAAGACCGGGATCGTACCACAGGGATTCAGAGATAGCTTAATTGGATTGTAGGAATTTTGTAAGGTTTTCGGCGTTTAAGACAGCCAACTGTCGGTTTTGCTTTAGAGAATGGAAAACGAAAGTGAAATGACTAGAAAAACGGTTTGTGCTTGGTAAAAACAGGCGGCATGGTTTAGGGGCTCAAACCGCCCGATGACTTAGCTAATTCAGTCGTTTCTTTCTAACAACTCCATGCCAAGGCATAGACAAACTTAGCTTGGAGCACTCAACGCTAAAAGTCGAGCATAACCATGGCATTAGCTCAGAAATGACTTAATCTCGTTTAGAAATCACTTAAATCAAACGCCGGTAGCATTAAAAGCTCCTAGCCTCGTATGCAAGACGAAGGTATTAGCCCCAGCCAACACACGATCAAAGAAGGTATTAGCCCCTTTGGTTTGGCCGAAAATTAAAGATTAAGCCTTTCCCTTACTAACATCATGATCAAGTTATAGAAAAACCACTAAAACAACTAAGCCATGGGAGAGAGATCACCCCATGACCAAGCCTAGAAGACTACTCAACCATTAAGCAAGAGTAAAGCATGCTAGGAAATTGAGACATTAGATTTAACCGTAGGAAATGAAAATAAACTTGATTTCTATATAGATCTCAACCGTAGCTACAACAATAACAAACGGAAAATTAACATACGATAAACACTTACTTGAGTTCTTTGAAGAAATAACTAGAAAGCTTGAAATACCATTAATGGAGTTCTAAAACTTTTTCAAGACTTAAAGTTATGTAGTGCTAGGTAATGAATGAAAGAGAAAGAGTAGTATTTAAACTCCCTACACATCATCCACGAAAATATCCCAAAACTTGCCAAAGGTGGCAAGTATTCCATAAATGGAAAGTTCAAAAAGCAGAAAAGATCTGCAGAAAAGAAGCCGTATCGATACGGCTAAAAGCCCGTATCGATACCAGTTCTCTACGGGGAATTCCCAAAAGCTCTGTATCCAACTGGTATCGATACAACCATTTTTGGTTGTATCGATACCACAGTGTTATCCCTGCATCCTGGCCTCAGCTTCAGCAGGCAGCTCCCAACAACTTCCAGCTCCTCAGCACTTATTTTCATTCTCTAAATTTAAGTAAAGACTACATTTTAAACCTTTCTTTTACCTTTTCTTTACTTTAATTTTATTTAATGAAAATAAGAAAGTACCCCCCATTTGGAAACAATGGCATTACCAGAATTTCAGGATTCCAATTAAATCAAAATGTCAACACCCCACTTTTAGTGTAAAATGGAAAACTGCACATTTTTCTCAAGAGAAAAAGGCTCGAAACATGACCTTGCTCTTTAAATAAAACCTTGCAACTTTGTAGTTACTCTTAGAAAAATTCAAGGATCAATTACCGTCATTTTTAATCTCGAGAATCGATACTTTTTCAGAAAGTCATTTTTCCATACTTAGACAGATTTTAAGGGGCCGACAGGGTCTTCGGGTACTTGGAAGCACTTGAGCTGTTCATGGCGTCAAACTATGCCTTATTCGCACGTTTTACCTGAAACACATGAAAACACACCTTACGTGCAATAACGCTATAAAAGCTAAATAAACATAAGATAAAACAAGATAGAATGGGACTAGTCGCACCAATTATCTACAATATTGGGTGCTCATCAGACTGTTCGACTTTTCCACAACAGAAGAAACCAAAGTCTCCAACAGACCTAACTTCAGCTTTCGTGCCGAACAGAACAACGAACTCATCTGTGTATATGTAGTGCTTGTTACTTGTTTAATGACGGTGTTAATCACAGTCTTGGACTTGGGAAGGGATTCTTTAAAGTCTCTGGAAAAGTTGTCTGAGAATTTCTCGGCATGGTTCGTGGAGTTTCCTGTTTCCTTGGAGAATCTGTCAAAGAATTTCTTTGTTTCTGAAATTCACCAACAAAATGCTTCTTTCAGCTATGTCAAAGCAAAATCCAGTATGTGTGCCATTTTTGCAAGCTCTGTGGTTGATGTTAAGTCACTGATATTGGCATGGGCTTTATTTATAGGTAGGTAGAAGGGATTGATCGGATCAAGAAATTGGGAAGTTGAACAGGGCTTTTCTGGAACTTAGTCCCAAGATTCATAGAGCCAAATATGAATTTCCTTGGAATCAGATACCAGAGAGAGAGAGAGAGAGAGAGAGAGAGAGAGAGAGAAAATTCCTTCTGGAAATACTAAATTCCTCCTGGTTAGAGTCTGTTCAGATTTCTAAGCACAAATTTGTATTGGGAAGCTGAAAGGGTGAGAAATCTTCTTATTTGGAAGTTGAAGTTATTATTAGAGTTCAAGACCTGAACCATTGCATAAAACAAGCATAGTGAAATGGCAAGAAATAAGACACAAATGAAAAAGCTGCAGAGATTTCCTGACATTTAGATTCACAGAGCCAAAAATTTTATGATGTGAAAAGGTGAGTTCACTAGTCCGATTCATTTTTATTGGTACTAATCCTAGACTCTGCTCAGAATTGAGAAACTGAAAAGGAGAAAAACCTTCAGGTAAACATGCTATATAGTCCATATTGATGAGCCTTTCCTGATATTTCCTGATCACTAATCTCAAAAAACAAAAGGTCTTGAAACCTTATGACCAGACTTCGGCGCATGAAAGATAGGACTAGCAAATGGGTGGCTCTCATCTGGGATAGGAATCGTCCTGATCACATCCTCCTTTGAAACCCCATTGCAAAGATCCACATCAACCAGATGATTGTCCTCAGCAATTTTCTCATTAGCCCATACATCATCCTTATCCAAGACAGGATTCTTGGTGATGAGGCTATCTCTCCCTTTGCACTTACATTCGCAAATGGCTCCCATCAAATTGTTGACCACAACTTGTTCTTCCACTGCCCGGATTGGATACACTCTTCCATAAGCCTCCAAGTTGATCCCTTGCTTAATAACACCGAAAGGCTTGGTAGAGACCTACACTTTACTTGAAGAGTAAGATATAACTTTCGAGGTAGCTTCATCCAGAGTGATTTACTTGCCCCAAAATACTTTCGGCGTTGAAGAAAGTGTTAGTTCCCCCTTCTCCAAATTACTCTCATTACTAGCTTCACCTCTTTTGCTGGACTCCCCAGAAGGGTTGGGGAAGTTCTTGATCAAAGGGATCTTTACGCTACTCCATCCTTTCCTAATTGTGGTCCCTCTTAGGGATTCCAACTTTTTAAGGTGTTACGCAATGATTACACTTGAATTCAAATTTGATGACATCATTTCCATCATTATTTCTATATTCTACCTTCTCTACAACCCTTCTATTCACTCATGAGGGACATTTTTGGAAAATCATCAGATTTCTATTTCCACTTTTAGAAAAGAACCAACATTTTGAAACATCCAAAAAAGGAATAGTGGACTAACAAGGAAGGGATGGAGTATTGTCTTTCCCTCCAATAGTATTTACATTCGAATCCAAAAAGCAGCAAACTTTAACAAACAGCTTTCTATCTTCAATCCAAAATCCATTGGATTTGGATATAGCCACCTCGGCCGATGTACCACAGTTATACCGCACAAAACCAAACCTTCTTTTAGTCACTTTACTACACTTAACCAGGATAAAAGCATCCTTAAGAAACCCAAATTGGTTGAAAAACTTCCTGAACCATAAAAGAACAACATTCTCGGGAAGATTGTCAATGAAGATGGTGAACAATGTTCTTTGCTCAGACTCTCTATCCAAAGCCACACGACATCGATCACCCATAAGGAGAAATGGAAAACAATATTCACTTCATCTAATGAATAAAAAGTAGATCAACAAAATATACACCAACAAACCACTAATCACCAATCTCCAACAAAAACACAGACCCAAAACCTTACAAAAACAACACCCATTTCATGACAAAAATCAGCTAAACAGAGGGAAAGCAAACAGCAGCGGACCACCCCAGGCACTAGAAATCCAATTGCATCAAAAAACGGCAAACCAGCCTATGATAAGGGCATAAATGTTAGATTGTAGTGGCTAACATATAATGAGACATGTCTCAGTAGATTAGTTTGTATCAGCTAGGGTGCTATTTGTTAGATTCTTTGTACAAAAGGGTACTTTAGTCATTTGTATTGTAGGGTTGTATATATTTCCCTTTTCTCTGTTAATGAAATCAGAAGAGGAATTCTCACGCTCAATTCTCTCTCTCTAAATTTGTTCATGGTATCAGAGCACTACGATCTAGGGCACCAGATCTTTTTCCCACCTGGACTCTCGCCGACTACCGGCGACCTCCGGCGAACTTCGGCGAACCCAGGTTGTTCTCGTTTGAGGTCTTTCTACCTCCGGTTGGACTCGTTTTAAGTGTTTTTTCTGGTGCCGATTGGGTATTTTTTCTGCTGCCTATTGCTTCCAAGATCTGGTATGTGCTCGTTTTTTATGTTTGTTGCTGTTGATCATCTCTGTAAGCTTCCACTACCGCCTCTTTGCTTCTGAAAGTGACTGGGCCTGGTTATCCGAGGTCCCTTTTTCATGTGTTTCGAAGCCTGTGGTTAGTTTACTCGTAACCCACTATTTAGGGGGCGTTTGCTGCACTTGAACAGTGATCCCAGCCTCGTCGGATCTTGCTGAATTTTTCACTGGACCAAGCTCAGCCTCGTCGATCAACTGGGTCAGATTTTTTTTGGGTCTGGGTAATTTTTTTTTCCTGTATCTATTGCCTTTTTCGATCGGTTTGGTGTTGCTTTTGCTGAGCTGTTTGAATACTAGTCCGCTGGGTTCTTTTGATTACCCGTGCGTCGACATTTTCTGAACGTACAAGAGGATTTTTGGACTTCATCTATAACTTGCTATATAGTCTGAAGGGTTTGTGCCTCTATGTATTCGGGATTTGCAGTTTATTGTTAGGGCAGTTTCGTAGTCCCTGTTTGGGAGCTCTTTGGATTGTATTTGCCACTGTTGGGTACCGTTCTGCACTTTACGTACGGGATTGTTTCGAGCTATTTGGCAATTGACGGTATGTCGGAGGATCACAAGAATATCCCTGTTGGTACTCTTTCTCAGGGGGAGTTACAAACTCTCAGGTGCCTACTGGCTAAGCTTGATACTCTGTCTTCCATAGCTTCTATTTCCACTACCTCCTTTGCTCACACAGGTATCCAACCTAGTGCATCTACCGCCACTTCTTCTCTTCCTTGGATAATAGATTCCGGTGCTACGGACCATATGACAGGTTGCTCTTCCTTTTTTGACTCCTACTCTACATGCTCTGGTAAGGACAAAGTTCGAGTATGTAGAGACCCGTGTTTATTTTATCGAATACTAACATTTTATAAATGCATGGTTATTGGAAAAGGAAATGAAATATTGGTTTTATGTGATTCGGGGTTTAAGCAATGGAATTGATTGTGGAGGGGTGTAATGTGTAGTTTGTTCGAAAGTGGGTATAAATAGATGGGTGTGGGTGTAGAGAATCATTTTCTCTCCACACCACACACCGGCTCTCCCTCTCTCCTCACGTCTCCCTCTCTCTCTCTCTTGCTCTCTCACCAAAATCACTCAAAAACCCACCAAAATAACCTTCAATCCTTCGACCTCTACGCGTATTGTAGTCCGTATCCCACCGGTTGGAGCTCGGTGGAGTCGTATCCCGTTCGAATCAAGGTTTTCGGAGAGCTAGGGCTCGTATCTTCTTGGGTTTCATTCTTCGGCTTCGAGGTAGGGATTCTACCTCTCAATACATGTATTAGAAGTGTTTTCCTTGCCTTGAATCGTGTCTATAGTTGTTGTTGTTGTTGTTGTGGTTGAGCTGCTTGAAATCTGCAGAAAAACTGCTCGAAAGCCTCCGGTATCGATACGGCCCTTAACCCGTATCGATACGGAACAAACTGGACAGATTCGTAGTCATCCCGTATCGATACGGATTTTAGCCGTATCGATACAGTGGGCTTATCTCCAGATTTTCCTGTTTTGATCCGAAACCCATTATTTTGACCCCCGATCATTTTCAACTCATTCTAAGTGCATCTAAAACACTCCTTATCATTGTTGAACACCCTTGTTGAGCTCTTGTGCGTTCTTGGCACTTCCTTACTTTCGTTCGATGGAAATTGTCTTAGTTATCATATGAACTTGAAGTGGAACGTGACGTTACGAAATTTGAGACACGTAAAACTTTGTTGACACAACGCGTGAACACTCAAGGCCCATCGACGGGTGGGTGCTTGGCAGGGGATATCAGGGTCCCATAAATAGCCTGGCAGGAGCTAATGCTCATATTGATTATTCAAGGCCCAACCTTCGAGGTGGGTGCTTGGCAGGGGTATCGGGGTCCCATGAATAGCCCGGCAGGAGCTTCGGCTCATGACACGTAACGCGAGATGGTTTGGATATGCGAGATATGGAAAAGGTTAAAGGTTGAGGTGTAACTTGAATCTCATGGCTTGTCTGTCGGATTGTTGAACCACTTCGATTGTCAGTTGCTTGGACTACCCTTTGTATTTGTCGTATCATCACTTCAGCATTTCTCTTGCATATATTAGCATTTCTACTGGGCTAGTGTAGCTCAAGCCTTATTTCTTTTCAGGTACTAACTCTGGACATTAGTGACCATGATTGGAGTGCTTGGGCATCGGACACAACGTTTTGAAAGCTAACATTGTAGAGTTACTTGGGCATCTTTGTTGATTTCTTTTGAAGATGTGTTTGTAACTTAGGTGATGATACTTTTGACTACGGAATATTTGTAACCTCTAAACTCTATGACCTTTGAGGTCTATTCTGATTTGGGGCCGTTGTGCCTAAGATGTAATATTTGAAACTCTTGGACTTGGAGTATGATTATGGGAAGTTAATGATCTTTTGGGTATCGTATGGATCGTTGAGAGGTATTTTCTTACGTAATTCCTTTATAGTTTATGTTGAAAATCGAGGACGTGACAACTTGATATCAGAGCGGTGGTTTAGAACACCTAGTGACCGTGGGGATGCGTTTCGCCTCATGGGTTCAAAGTGTCGCGCCCTCTGACATAATTTGTGCATGCTTGTGTGACTAACACTTAGGTGACTACGTGGCATTGCATCTTCGTTATCATAGGGTGATGTGGAGTTGCTTAATCGTGTTGGAGTGTTAGGGCTTTGATCCCTTAGCTGTACAGTTGTGGTTAATAGTATTTCTTTCTTATATCCTTGTAGTAAGATGCCTCCGAAGACGCACGGTAAGCGGAGCGGGGTTGGAAACCGGGGTGGTCGTGGCCGTGGCCGTGGGGTACCTCCTGAGGATGAGGTTAGCCAGCTTGGGGAGAATCCAGGTGGGAATCCAGGGGCTGGGGCCGGTCGAGGTGCAGGTGTGCCTCCGAATCAAACTCAATTCGCTAGGGATCTCGTTGCGGCACTTACGGCTGCAAATCTCTTGAACCAAGCTCCGAGAGGGAATGTTGAGGACCGAGCCAAGGTGGCAATGCGAGAGTTCAGTCGTAGGAACCCTCCAGTGTTTGACGGGACAGATAGTGACCCATTGGTAGCCGACCATTGGCTAACCCAAATCCGTAAACTATTCCGAGCCCTTAATATTACCGAGGACAACATTAGGGTGGGAATCGTGGCCGTTCAGTTAGTCGGGGAAGCAGGTGAATGGTGGGAAGCAGTGTTGGAAAGTAGGAAAGATGCTAGGAGAGCGGCGAGGACCGCGACACAAGTAGATGAGCCGGATGTTGAGAACTTGACGTGGGCAGAGTTTGAAGCGCTCTTTGAAGAGCAGTATTTCCCGGAAACCTCACGTGACACTATGAGAGATCAGTTTGAGAAACTAGAACAGGGTAGTATGACTATCTCGGAATATGTGTTGAAATTCCGATCTTTGTCTCGTTTTGCTCCGGAGTTGGTGGCGACGGAGGAGAGGAGGTGCCGACGATTTGAGAAAGGGCTGAACAACACCTTCAAGAGACTGGTGACTGTTCAACGTAGGACGAAGTTTTCTGAGGTGGTGGAATGCGCGAGGAGCATAGAGATACCGAAGGAGGCACAACGAAATAGGGTAGTTTGGGAACCGAGGCAATCAAATGTGGGCGTAAGTTCATCGTCGGGGAGTTTTGGGAGTCAAGGGCGGAAAAGGCCGAGGGAACCATCTCAGACACCGCAGGGTAGTTCATCGGGCTTCAGGCCACCATCTTCAGGGACTCGGGGTACGTTGTCTAAGCCTCCACCTGTATGCTATAAGTGTAATCAACAGGGACACGTGCGCGCTCAATGTCCGCATCTTGAGAAGGCTTGCTACACTTGTGGGAAGACGGATCATCTCGCGAGGAATTATCTTCAGGGTTCAGCAGTGCGTAGTGAGTCGGGTTTCGTACAGCAGTCGGGAACGGGGCGCAATGCGGGCCAACAATTTCGGGGTACTCAGAGGCAGCAGCAGCCTCACTTCCGCCAGACTACGTCGGCTCAGAGTTCCGGGGTTGATAAGGGGGCGAGTTCTTCCGCGCCTGCTCAGAGTATGGGTCAGGGTACTCAAGGGCGAGTCTACAACATCACTTCTGCCATTCCATCCACCACTTCTCAGGCTCCAGAGACTCCTGTCGTGAGGGGTACATTCCTTTTATTCAACTCCTTTGCTAAAGTTCTCTTTGATTCTGGAGCATCACATTCATTCATTGCTGCATCATTTGTGTGTGCTTTGGAATTGGAAATGGAGAGTCTTAGCCCTCCCTTGTTCGTTGAAACACCTCTAGGGGGTAGGACACCGCTTGAGCGTATCTGTCGAGATTGTGAGTTGATCATCCGTGACCGTCGTTTTGTGTTCGATTTCATTGTTCTGGGAATGTCAGGGTTTGATCTTATCTTAGGAATGGATTGGCTATCCACATTCCATGCTACCATTGATTGTTTCAAGCGTTGGGTTCGTATTTGTCCTCCTGAGGGTCCTTGTTTCGAATTCTTTGGGGAGCGTCGAGAACCGTTAGAACCATACCTATGTGGACCTCGAGAACGCGAATCGATCTATTCTTTGTTGGCAAGTTTGACGTTAGATGAGGATACCTCCGTGCGTGGGGAGTTACCCTTAGTGGTTCGTGATTTCCCGGATGTGTTTCCGGAAGAATTGCCTGGTTTGCCTCCTGAGAGAGAGGTTGAGTTCACCATTGAATTGCTTCCCGGTACCGCTCCTATCTCCATACCTCCGTATCGTTTCGCGCCCGCTGAATTGAGAGAGTTGAAAACTCAGTTGCAAGAACTGGAGAGCTTAGGTTTCATTCGTCCAAGTACGTCGCCGTGGGGAGCACCGGCACTTTTCGCACAAAAGAAGGATGGTTCACTCCGCTTGTGTATCGATTATCGTAAACTAAACCAAGTCACCGTTAAGAACAAGTATCCGATGCCTAGAATTGATGATTTGTTCGATCAACTTAGGGGTGCCACTTGTTTCTCCAAAATCGATTTAAGGTCCGGTTATCATCAGTTGAGGGTTCGTAAAGAGGATATTCCTAAAACCGCATTTCGTACTCGTTATGGCCATTACGAATTTGTTGTTATGCCTTTTGGATTGACGAATGCTCCGGCCACATTCATGGACTTGATGAATCGTGTTTTCCGTATTTATCTTGATCGGTTTGTCATCGTCTTTGTGGATGACATTCTTATTTATTCGCCTACGGAGGAGGAACACCAATCCCATCTTGCCATCGTTCTAGAACTCTTAAGAGAGCACCAATTGTACGCCAAACTTAGTAAGTGCGAGTTTTGGATGTCCGAAGTCAAATTTTTGGGTCATGTGGTATCGAAAGGTGGCGTGTCCGTTGATCCGGGAAAGATAGAGTCTATCATGAATTGGCAGCGACCGAAGAACGTGTTTGAGATTCGAAGCTTTCTGGGGTTGGCCGGTTACTACCGTCGTTTCGTCTTGGATTTCTCTCGTTTGGCGGCACCGATGACTCGATTGACGCGTAAGGGGACTCGTTTCATATGGAGTGACTCGTGTGAGACGGTTTTTGAAGAACTAAAGAAGAGGTTGACTACCGCACCGGTTTTGATCGTACCCGAACGTGGAGTTGGCTACTCCGTGTATTGTGATGCGTCTAAGGAAGGGTTAGGATGCGTTCTGATGCAAAAGGAGCGAGTGGTATCGTATGGATCGCGGCAACTGAAAACTCACGAACGAAATTACCCGACACACGACTTGGAGCTTGCGGCCGTCGTCTTCGCTTTGAAGAGTTGGCGCCATTATTTGTACGGTGAGAGATTTGAAGTCTTTTCCGACCAAAAAAGTTTGAAATACTTGTTTTCTCAGAAAGAGCTTAACCTTCGTCAACGTCGTTGGATGGAGCATTTGGAGGATTATGACTTCGAGTTGCAATACCACCCGGGGAAAGCGAACGTCGTAGCGGACGCACTAAGTAGAAAACCCACCCATCTTGCGAGTCTAGCTGTTTATGAGTGGAAGATGATAAACGATTTGGGCTTTTGTGCTTCGCATTTCGAGGAGGTTCGGGAAGGGGTAACGTTATGTAACTTGACTGTGTAATCGACCTTATCGACTCGAGTGATTGAAGCTCAACAAAACGATGAAGAAGCGGAAGAATTTCGTGCTAGATTCCTTAGTGGAAATGCTCAAGAGGGGTGGATGATGCACGCCGATAGAAGCTTGCGTTATCAAGGGAAGTTGTTCGTACCCGTTTCGTGTCGGGCGGAAATCTTGCGAGAGTTTCATCATTCTCCTTTAGCCGTTCACCCGGGAGGGACGAAAATGTACCATGATCTACGTAGGCAATTTTGGTGGTCCGGAATGAAGAGGGACGTGGTGACCTTCGTGTCCAAATGTCTTACGTGCCAACAAGTAAAAGCCGAACATCAACGACCTGCAGGAGAGTTACAACCATTGCCTGTGGCCGAATGGAAATGGGACAATGTGACCATGGATTTCGTTACGGGTTTACCGAGGTCGCCAAAGGGACATGACGCTATTTGGGTGATCGTGGATCGTTTGACCAAAACCGCTCACTTCTTGCCTATGCGTGTTACCGACTCCGTGGAAGCACTCAGTCGTTTGTATATTTGGGAGATCATTCGTCTTCATGGGATTCCCGTATCCATCGTATCCGATCGTGATCCGAGGTTTACTGCGCATTTTTGGCAGAGTTTGCAAGCTGCTTTAGGCACCAACCTTTTGTTTAGCACCGCTTATCATCCTCAAACCGATGGACAATCCGAGAGAACGATCCAGATTCTAGAAGATATGCTTCGGGCTTGCGTGATGGATTTCCAGGGTAGTTGGGAGGATCATTTGCCGTTGGTAGAATTCGCGTACAACAATAGCTATCAATCGAGTATCGAAATGGCACCGTATGAAGCCTTATATGGAAGACCGTGTCGATCGCCGGTATGTTGGACTGAATTGGGAGAAGCTACGCTAGTGGGGCCGGATATGGTCACGGAGACGTCCGAGAGTATGAAGATTATTCGCCAACGCCTTAAAGGAGCTCAAGAGAGAACAACCGAACAAGTTAAGGTGATTCGCCAAAGATTGTTGACCGCCCAAAGTAGGCAAAAGAGTTATGCCGATCGTCATCGTCGCCCGTTGTCGTTTGAGGAAGGGGATCACGTATTTCTTAAGGTATCGCCTCGTAGGGGGTTATCACGTTTTGGGAAGAAAGGGAAGCTATCGCCGCGTTATATCGGGCCGTTTGACATTATCGAGAAAATTGGGGAGGTTGCGTATCGCTTGGCTTTGCCACCGAAGCTATCGGGTGTCCATGACGTATTTCACGTGTCTATGTTGAGAAAGTACGAACCGGATCCGTCACACGTATTAGAGTGGTCCGAGCTTGAGTTAGAGGCCGATGCGTCTTATGGGGAAGAACCGATTCGTATCCTAGATTCGCGTGATCAAGTTTTGAGGGGTAAGACGATACCGCTAGTGCGAGTTTTGTGGAGAAGTCAAGATAGCGAGGAATCAACGTGGGAAAGAGAGGACGAAGTTAGAGAGAAATACCCGCACCTATTTCCGGAATGAGCCAATGTGAGTGTTTAAACTTCGAGTATTACGATAATTGACTTGTTGCATGATGATGAAATTGTGAATGTTGCGTGCATGCATGATGCATTAGTGGTTAGTTTTGGCATGAAAATTTCGAGGACGAAATTTCTGTAAGGAGGGTAGAATGTAGAGACCCGTGTTTATTTTATCGAATACTAACGTTTTATAAATGCATGGTTATTGGAAAAGGAAATGAAATATTGGTTTTATGTGATTCGGGGTTTAAGCGATGGAATTGATTGTGGAGGGGTGTAATGTGTAGTTTGTTCGAAAGTGGGTATAAATAGATGGGTGAGGGTGTAGAGAATCATTTTCTCTCCACACCACACACCGGCTCTCCCTCTCTCCTCACGTCTCCCTCTCTCTCTTGCTCTCTCACCAAAATCACTCAAAAACCCACCAAAATAACCTTCAATCCTTCGACCTCTACGCGTATTGTAGTCCGTATCCCACCGGTTGGAGCTCGGTGGAGTCGTATCCCGTTCGAATCAAGGTTTTCGGAGAGCTAGGGCTCGTATCTTCTTGGGTTTCATTCTTCGGCTTCGAGGTAGGGATTCTACCTCTCAATACATGTATTAGAAGTGTTTTCCTTGCCTTGAATCGTGTCTATAGTTGTTGTTGTTGTTGTTGTGGTTGAGCTGCTTGAAATCTGCAGAAAAACTGCTCGAAAGCCTCCGGTATCGATACGGCCCTTAACCCGTATCGATACGGAACAAACTGGACAGATTCGTAGTCATCCCGTATCGATACGGATTTTAGCCGTATCGATACAGTGGGCTTATATTTTCCTGTTTTGATCCGAAACCCATTATTTTGACCCCCGATCATTTTCAACTCATTCTAAGTGCATCTAAAACACTCCTTATCATTGTTGAACACCCTTGTTGAGCTCTTGTGCGTTCTTGGCACTTCCTTACTTTCGTTCGATGGAAATTGTCTTAGTTATCATATGAACTTGAAGTGGAACGTGACGTTACGAAATTTGAGACACGTAAAACTTTGTTGACACAACGCGTGAACACTCAAGGCCCATCGACGGGTGGGTGCTTGGCAGGGGATATCAGGGTCCCATAAATAGCCTGGCAGGAGCTAATGCTCATATTGATTATTCAAGGCCCAACCTTCGAGGTGGGTGCTTGGCAGGGGTATCGGGGTCCCATGAATAGCCCGGCAGGAGCTTCGGCTCATGACACGTAACGCGAGATGGTTTGGATATGCGAGATATGGAAAAGGTTAAAGGTTGAGGTGTAACTTGAATCTCATGGCTTGTCTGTCGGATCGTTGAACCACTTCGATTGTCAGTTGCTTGGACTACCCTTTGTATTTGTCGTATCATCACTTCAGCATTTCTCTTGCATATATTGTCTGTGTAGCATTTCTACTGGGCTAGTGTAGCTCAAGCCTTATTTCTTTTCAGGTACTAACTCTGGACATTAGTGACCATGATTGGAGTGCTTGGGCATCGGACACAACGTTTTGAAAGCTAACATTGTAGAGTTACTTGGGCATCTTTGTTGATTTCTTTTGAAGATGTGTTTGTAACTTAGGTGATGATACTTTTGACTACGGAATATTTGTAACCTCTAAACTCTATGACCTTTGAGGTCTATTCTGATTTGGGGCCGTTGTGCCTAAGATGTAATATTTGAAACTCTTGGACTTGGAGTATGATTATGGGAAGTTAATGATCTTTTGGGTATCGTATGGATCGTTGAGAGGTATTTTCTTACGTAATTCCTTTATAGTTTATGTTGAAAATCGAGGACGTGACAGAGTAGCTGATGGATCCCTGTCTGCTATTTCAGGGAAAGGTTCCATTCACTACTCACCTACCTTACCTCTTTCTTCCGTTCTCCATGTTCCAAATTTTACTACTAATCTTATCTCTGTTAGTAGTCTCACACAATCTTTGAATTGTTCGGTAACATTTTTTCCCACTCATTGTGTATTTCAGGAACTGGGAACAGGAAAGACGATTGGTACTGGTAGAGCTCAGGATGGCCTGTATTTTTTGGAGTCTGTGCCTTGTTCATCTCTTACACCCTCACCCTTGGGTCATGCCCTTGAGGCGGATACGGGTTCAGCTCTTCCTCTATTGCATCAGTGGCACCGTAGACTTGGCCACCCTTCTTTTGGTATTTTAGAGAAACTTTTTCCTACTTTAACTAAACGATGTTCTAGAAGTAGGTTCTTTTGTGAAGCTTGTGAACTTGCAAAACATAGACGTTCCTTTTATGCTCCTGTTCATCAGAGGAGTGCTTCTCCTTTTATGGTTGTCCACACCACACTGATGTCTGGGGTCCTTCCCCCATTACCTCTATTTCTGGTTATCGCTATTTTGTTACCTTTATTGATTGTCATTCTCGTATAACTTGGGTGTATCTACTCCGAGCAAAAAATGAAGTTTTCTCATGCTTTCAGTCTTTTCATAAGATGGTGTACACCCAATTTGATACCAACATCAAGATACTTCGTTGTGACAATGGGACTGAATATATGAACGGTCCCTTCAAGTCATATCTTGATGGCAATGGCATTCTTTTCCAAACTACTTGTGTGGGTACACCGCAACAAAATGGAGTTGCGGAAAGGAAGAACCGGCATCTTGCTGAGGTGGCTCGTTCTCTTCTGTTTACTATGAATGTTCCTAAACATTTTTGGGGCGAGGCCATCCTTACAGCTTCTTATCTTATTAATCGAATGCCCTCCAGTGTTCTTCAATTCCGGACTCCCTTAGATTTCCTTCCTGGTAACTTTCGGGTCTCTACTCTTCCTCCTAAGGTTTTTGGTTGTGTTTGTTATGTGCATGCTCCTCACCACCCCGGTGGAAAGTTAGATCCTAAAGCTCGTAAATGCATTTTCCTTGGCTACTCTCCCGCTCAAAAGGGGTATCATTGCTATGACCCTCTTTCTCGAAAGAAATTTGTTTCAATGGATGTCACCTTTTGGGAACACCAACCCTTCTACCCTCTCTCGTCCCCATCCCTTCAGGGGGAGAGTTCTAGAGGGGAAGAGATGTTGACTAGAGGGGAAGAGATGTTGACACCTTGTGATTTTGATTTGTGGTACTCTCCCCCAACTGTTGGTGAGAGGGAGAATGTTGTTACAGGGGAGGACATTGGTGAGGGGGAGGAGGCATCTCCCAGCCTTAGTAATCCTGAAGGGGAGAGAAAGGAACCTGAATATGAAGAAAGAGTAATGCCGGATGCAAGAGAAAGATTGGACAGACCTGAGTTAAAAACTTTCACTCGCAAGAAAAAGGGCCAACCTGGTGCATTACCACAGTACCAATCATCATCACCAGTTCTAGTTCTTGACGCTTCAGCTGAGTCTTCTGGTAAATCTCCTTCCTCTATATCTCTTCCTTTTGATGATCTTGATGTGCCTATTGCTCATAGAAAGCCAATTCGTACACATAAAGTGCCGGCTCGATTATGAACCCAACATTCCATTTCGCAATTTGTTTCATATTCTCGTCTGTCTCCTTCATACTCTACCTTTCTTTCTTCTCTTTCTTCTATACCTATTCCACAGGGTTGGAAGGAAGCTTTTGCAACTCCTAAGTGGAATGAAGCTATGGTAGAGGAGATGAAGGCCTTGAAGAAAAATGGCACCTGGGAGTTAGTGTCTCTTCCTCGGGGAAAGAATGCAGTGGGATGTAAATGGGTGTTCACGGTTAAGCATAAAGCTGATGGCACTGTTGAGAGGTACAAGGCAAGATTGGTTGCCAAAGGCTATACTCAGACATATGGCATTGACTATGAAGAAACCTTTGCTCCAGTGGCCAAGATGAACTCTATTCGCACCTTGTTGTCCTGTGCTGCTACTCTAAACTAGCCACTTCAACAGTTTGATGTGAAGAATGCTTTTCTTCATGGTGATTTGGAAGAAGAGGTGTATATGGATATACCACCTGGTTTTTCTTCCCCTACCACTGAGGGCAAGGTGTGTAGGTTGAAGAAGGCTCTCTATGGCTTGAAACAATCACCAAGAGCGTGGTTTGACAGATTTCTCAAGGCCATGTTGAAACTTGGATACACGCAGAGTCATGCTGATCATACTATGTTCACCAAGAGGAGTGATGGTAAGATTGCCATCCTTATAGTTTATGTGGATGACATAATTATGACATGTGATGATGTGAATGAGCTTCAGATGCTTAAAGTTCTTCTTGCCAAGGAATTTGAAATTAAGGAGTTGGGGGCGATGCAATACTTTCTTGGCATGGAGGTGGCTAGATCTGAGAAAGGGATCTTCATTTCCCAAAGGAAATATATTCTTGACCTCTTGGAGGAGACTGGGATGCTGGGGTGCAAGCCCGCTGACACTCCTATTAAGGTCAATCATCATCTTGGCAGCGTGGGAGAGCATGCGGATAAGGAAAGATATCAGAGACTTGTGGGTCGTCTGATATACTTATCTCACACACGTCCAGATATTTCTTATGCGGTGGGAGTTGTCAGTCAATTTATGCATGACCCTCGTTCTTCTCACCTTGATGCTGTTTATCGTATCTTGAGGTACCTAAAATCCTCTCCAGGCAAAGGTATTTTGTTTTCAAACCATGGTCATTTGAGGTTGGAATCCTTCACTGATGCAGACTGGGCAGGATCTATTGATGATAGACGTTCTATCTCTGGCTATTGCACTTTCCTTGGTGGGAATTTAGTTACGTGGAGAAGCAAAAAGCAATCCGTGGTAGCGAGGTCAAGTGCAGAAGCTGAGTACAGAGCCATGGCACATGGTGTTTGTGAGCTTTTATGGCTTCAAACTTTTTTGCATGATTTGGGAATTGTTGATCACAGTTCTATGAAACTGTACTGTGATAACAAGGCTGCTATCAATATCGCTCATAACCCTGTTCAACATGATCGGACAAAGCATATAGAGATTGATAGACACTTTATCAAAGAGAAGCTGAGCAGTGGTGTAATATGCATGCCTTATGTGAAATCCGAGGACCAATTAGCTGATGTGTTTACTAAAGGTCTTAGTAGTAAGGTGTTTCATCGTATCCTCTCCAAGTTGGGCATGATCAATATCTATGCACCACCTTGAGGGGGAGTGTTAGATTGTAGTGGCTAACATATAATGAGACATGTCTCAGTAGATTAGTTTGTATCAGCTAGGGTGCTATTTGTTAGATTCTTTGTACAAAAGGGTACTTTAGTCATTTGTATTGTAGGGTTGTATATATTTCCCTTTTCTCTGTTAATGAAATCAGAAGAGGAATTCTCACGCTCAATTCTCTCTCTCTCTAAATTTGTTCAATAAATCAACCCATAGCAGGCTGCCATCCGGCGGTAATCGGCGATGGCGTTAAGGAGAATGTGAAAGAGACGATTGGCGATGGCGAGATAGAGCGATTGACCGGCAAGCAGATTGGAGGATCAGGATATGTCGGAAAAGGCCGAAACAAAGGCGGCAGCGGCCATTGCCGGGCAATGGAGGACGACAGCGTCAAGGGGCGATGAAAGACAATGGCGGCTAGGTGATATGCTTCAGAATCACTTGATCTGCTTCAGAATCATTGAGTGTTTTCAACTGTAAACATAGCTCTATCAAAATGATACAGAACAAGGGGTGGATGATCCTTTTTTTTTTCCTCTCTACATTTAACCTCCAAAAAAACATGTTATTGTCATAATCCACTCAATAACAATACAACCATATTATACATTGCCTTGGTACAACAACAAACAAAACACAACACTGAAAAAACAGCAGTCAAAATCATAGAGACCACTTAAGTGTGGGGCAGAGATACCCTTATTCATGTTACACAACGAAGGAAACGAAAACCATCGGCAACCGAAATGCATTCGTCATGATGTGAATCGTACTTGGAATTCTTTACCGTCCTAAACATGAATTTCCTCCACTTCGTGTGCTGACAATAACACCTGAGAACTCAAAAAACCAAATTCAACGTATCACTACTCGCCAAGTACTAAATTTAATACTACTAGTAGGATATTATGAGATCCAGAACTTGAAGTACTGGGGTGAAATGTATTGACGATGAGCAGACAAAAAATGAAAGGAAAGAACCAAAAATGTGAAAAAGTTTCTCACAAAATTACCAAAAAAGATTAATCTAAAGATAGATGTTGATAAATTGCTAGCTATACAACACCACCGGTCATGGCGCTCCTATATATTTTTTACCTTCTCCAAACCAAGCCTAGGGACACTCAGCCATTTGCTAGCCGCAGTGCGCGCACACACACCCAAGTTACACATATATGGCATGAGCTATGACAGGAATTGTACCCAAAAAAGAAAAAAAAATGACGAGGTAATTACCATGTAATGAAATGTACCCACCTAAACCACCCTGGGTACGTTCAAGGTG
Source organism: Rhododendron griersonianum (assembly GCA_018127125.1). Lineage (NCBI taxonomy): Eukaryota > Viridiplantae > Streptophyta > Magnoliopsida > Ericales > Ericaceae > Rhododendron > Rhododendron griersonianum. The sequence continues at coordinate 13,865,445 of CM030789.1, forward strand.
GAGCGAAAAATGGCTATATTCCACAATTGGTCCATACATCGTAGATGCCTCAATTTTGTTTACCGTATTTCTTGAACTGGGTCTCAGAGGTTTGCTCTCACCCGTGAGGTTTGTGTAGTGAGCTCTGGCCCTCCCGGTTGGATTATATAAGTTCTGCTTGCATTTTTTATCTCGTTTTTTTTTTTTTTCAATTTTCTACATTTTGTAATTTTCTGTTCAATTTTTATGTCATACTTTTAGGACTAACCATTTGTCTCAATGAGATAAGTGGAATAAATATAAAAATTTTGACCAGAGATGAAAAAAGTTCATATAAGACAACACTAAAGATAACAACACTAGTCGTCTGATATTTTTTTCGTCTGTATTGAATTTTTTTTTATAATTTTAGTAATGATTTTTTAGTTTTTAGACTCCTCTTGTCGAGACCATAATTACTACTAAAATATAACATAAAATTACTGTAAGTAGAACGGGGCCAATTGCGATGAGATATTCACTAAACCTAAACTTGCAATCAAACTGGGACAAACCTTCAATTTTTGCGGGATTGTTCAGAACATTATTCGTCTCCCCAAACCTCAGGTTCATCATTCAGGCTATTCAGCCTCTGGCTTTCCCTCGCTTCTTGGTATTCGTGAAGAGTATACCTTTTAAATCCATCCCTGACTAGTATAAACTTGACATTAGGTACATGCTCAACAATCCGATAGTCTGGGCCTTTGTTTGGTTTCATTCTGTCTAAGAACTCTGTCGGCATATCTTCAAAATAAAGAGATTTGAGTTCTCTAAGGTTGCGGATACCGGAGGTCACCTCCTTCAGTTGTAGGCAATTTCCAATTTGAAGCTCCTTGAGAACGGGCAAACCACCTTCCTCTATTATAACAGAATTCAATCTCTCTAAGTGATCGAAGTATAGCTTCTTAAGCTTCGGAAATCCTCCGACGCCAATATGCATTTCTTCTCCATCATACCCGTGGAAGATATGAAGTTTTAACAAATTAGGTAATTCTTGAAGAGCTTCAATTGCATGAGTACCAGTCAACCTTGACCAAAACAGATTTAGGGCAACTAGACTATGAAGTTCCGATATCCAGTTCGGAAACGTTTCCAAACGTCCACTCAAGAAGAGATGTTGAAGAGATTCGGGAGGAGAAGAAAGAGAATGCAAATCTAGTATCTCGTTGCCAGTTGTAGCCCAAACCCTCAAAAATTGAAGGTGCTTCATCTTCTCAATGGCAGTACAAAGAGCCTTCCCGTGTTCTCTTTTCACGTTCATAATACCCAACTTCGTCAATTGCCTCAAATTTTTTAGCTCTTCGATTAAACCATCGTTTGCCTCCACGTTGCACAATGTCTGCAACTCTTCTAAATGCCCAATCCCTCCTTGTATCTTCACTCCATATGTTCCAAAAAGATGCCGCAACTTACAGAGTCTACTTAAGATCCCAATTTGTAGCACAAACACGCCCGAGTGTTTCAAATTCAAAGTTTGCAGGTTGTGTAGATTTCCAATGGACTTTGGAATTATATTCACTTTCGTCCTCTTGACACTTAAGTATCGTAAATGAAAAAGATTTCCCACGTCTTCATGAATTTCATCAAGAGGAGCATCCAAAAGATCTAGTACTTTTAAAAGCTTGAAATTCATAGCTAGAGTACCCAATAAGTGCTTCTTCGGCAAATCACCCACTGAGAAAAGAAGAACGGAACGAATTCTGGATTTGGTACTTCTAATGGTTTTCAAATCCTTATTCATTATTTTTCGCATGTGCATTGACCAACGTCGAGTTTCATTGTTCCAACTTGGATCTCCTTCTTCCAAAACTTGGCCAAACCTCAACTCCTGACACTTTGTGAGGATGATCTCGTGGACTATATCATGGACATGACATTTTTTAATCCTACCATCAATTTTTGTCGATGAAACTTGAACCAAGTTTCTATGAACAAGCTCAGTCAAGTGTTCTTCTGCAGCTTCTTCCAACGTTTTTCCTTTCTGTCCTTCGATGAAACCCTTGGCTATCCACAGTCGAATTAGTCTTCCACGGCTGATTTGATAGTCCTTGGGTATTATGCTGAAGTACAAGAAACATGGTTTGAGGTAGTAAGGCAGATCATGGTAACTAAGGAGCAAAATTCTCTTGACGTTTGTGAGATGCGGATTCCTCTCTAATTGGGATCCAAGGCTATTATAGAATCTTTGAAATTCGGATGCATCCTTACATTTAGTGGACAAGAGAGCGCCTATTGTCACAATTGCAAGGGGTAACCCTTCACATTTTCTAACAATGGCACGAGATACTTGCTCTAACTCGAGAGGACAATGACCACCAGAATCTTGTTGGAACACTTTCACGCAAAAGAGCTTCCAAGCCTCCTCCTCAATTAGGGGCTCTAGCTTGCAGATGTGATCCGATGAGGATTCCTTGCAAAAAGAAGCAACATCTTCATTCCGTGTAGTGACAATTATTTGACTTCCTCTGTTGTTTTTTGGTAGAGCGATTTTTATGATTCTCCAAAAGTCAGCACTCCATACATCGTCAAAAACAATTAGATACCTCTTCTGAAGTAAAAATTCTCTCAGCATATGAATGAGAGAATTTTGGTCCATCGTATTGATTTCCTCAGGTGCACACTTCTTTATTGCCTGACATAGTTGCTTTGACATTCTTCTAAAGATGTCCTCCGTCCTGTATGATTGAGAGACAGATACCCAAGCTTGGCAATCTAAGTGTTCAGACACTTTTTCATTGTCAAAAACTGCCTTGGCGAGGGTGGTCTTGCCACATCCTCCCATACCCACCAGTGAAGTGACCGTTCGGTTTGATTCTCCAATATTTATCAGCCTGTGAATCAGTTCTTCCTTCGTTGACTCAATGCCCACGACTTCACCTTCCTCGATGAAAAGGGATGTAATACGAGGGTCATCTTCAATTTTTCCTTCTGTTTTACTGCTTGACCCATGTTCTAAGGAACTGAAACCATACCTATCAGCCCTTTCCTTGATCTCACAAATAATTTGTTTGATACCTTGAATCTGAGATGCAATTTCATGTCGTGGTTTGAGTTTAGTTATTGAGCGAGCCATTTTGCGAAGGAAACCGATGAAACCACACCGTTGCTTATTTTCTGCCAGGTGAAGTATGTATTCGTCCATGACGTCCTCGATCTGGTAAGCCACCGCCCTTACCTGTCCTACCCAAGTTTTTTCCCTTTCGTTTTCTAATTTTGCGCTTGCATCTGCATCTTTTAGAAATGACATTATGCTTTCTAACTCTGCTTTGATACTGGCAACTTCTGTGTGGATATTCCCCAGCAACTGTACTTCATTTGATAACAAGGGGACCAAAGTACCGTTGATAGCAGAGCTTACTGCTTCAAGTGCCATTGTATCAATTTTCCTGCTTAATGCAACACAATTGATTAGTTTTGGAGCTGCCATATTTTCTTGGCTGATATAGGTATGGAATTGCCCAAATAACACACACGCACAACATCATCAATAATAAATCACACAAAGAGCGCAGACAAAATTGGATGACAGAGATTTTGCATGGTTCCCCAATTAGGTTATTGGGTTCATCTGCAGATCACACAAGTCCTGTGATAGTTATCGAAGTTGCAAACCAAAGCCGAATCGGGCTTCACTAATCCAACAATAGTACCCCATATTACTGACTGAATAGAAAAGACAATAGTACCTCATATTTAGAAAGGCCGCAATGAGTTTGTTTTTAATGGTTCCTCGGTTAATCCTATGATAGTTGTTAAGAAATATGAGGGTGCGTGGGTGGATTATTCATGTGCTAATTCTCTGGAGGAGCGAGGAGTTGACGACGGCCCCTTCTCAGGCCAAATGGGCACCCCTTCCTGTTGGGTGTGTGATGGTTAATTGTGATGCTGCTATGGATGTTTCAAAGTCTATATAGCTTCATTGGCAGCGATTATCCGTCATAGTAATGGCAAAGTCATTGATGGTTTGTCGCAACGAGTGAATGTTTTCTTCCCGTTCTCAAGCTGAAGCTTTGGCTATGAGGTACTTGGGATGTCGACTTCTTACAGTCATAACTTCTCGTATGCAATTTGTTGGGTCCGGAGAGCTCCCATAGATTTGGTTTTACAATACCACTCCATGCAACAGCTCTAAAAACAAACTTGCGGGTGTAATGTCAAATGTTCTAAAAGACTTAATTGAAGCCCTCCCTAACACCAATTAGTTTTAGAAGAGATGGTGTTATCCAGAATGACAGCAAAGAGATCATTCACCTATGCGTCTCTGAGTTGGTGCCTCCTTGGGAGCTCGGGAGTGTGATCCAAGATATTAGTATATTGCGCTGGCTCTACTCGTGTATAGGTCGTCAGGAAATGAAGCTGCTCACTGGGTTGCAACCTCCCTCAAATGAGGTGTCCTTTCGTCCGATTGGGTGTCTGTTCATTCTTTTCGATTGTCTTATATTTTTTATTCAGATATAGCTTTTGTCTGTGTAGCATTTTTGGCATATTTTATGAAGTTCAAAAATAAAGGGAAAAAACTAAAAAACAGAGCCACCCGTACCAACTAGAGGACCGATTTTTCTACCAAGTATGTACCAAGTACCGTTTCAGTCTTATTCAAGCCATGTCCAAACTTGACCACTGGGTTAGGTATGGTTGGCCTGGTGGTTGATGGTTGGAAGGGTTTGCTCCCTCATAAGTCTTGGCTTTTCATCCTCCTAGGTGGTATCAATTCTTGCAGGGCCAATCCTTAGCACTTCTATCCCTTTTTAAATTTGCCCCCGCTAGTGGATGTCAAAATAAGTCCACGAATTCATCAAGGTGCGCAGAAACGTGATCCTCTGTCAAAGAGGATCCCAGAGCACCCTTCCCATTTGCCATTCAACCACCAGAGTAACCGCACGCGCGGCCTTCATTAGGCGCATGTACTGATCGTCATTTGTCACTGGCAATTTGGGAAATTTGCCATTGTCTTAAAAGTTCTTTTTCCAGTAAATTTATCGTACAATTTGGAAAATTTCTTAATTATTGGCAAGCCGATGGTGGCTGAAGTTTGATTTGTGGAGCTCCTCTCTCACTCTTTGTGCGTGTAACACTCACGCACGCACAAACCCAGTTGGGTTTTTCCAATTCCAAACCCAACACGCACAAACCCACTTGGCCGTCCTCCATCGATGTAATATCCAACGACGCTCTACTGTCTATGACTGCGATTCTGTCTCCAGCCTTCGATATATTCTGTTCTTTGTCGTCTCCAACCTCGTCTTCACTGATGTAATTTTGAGTTGAGATTATGTATTGAGATATTTTCGCATCGTTTGTGATTTTATTGGGTTTGTGATTTTGTGATTGGGTTTGTGATTTTGTAGTGGTTGGGTTTGTGATTTCGTTATTTTCGTATTGCGATTGTTGTTATCGTGTTCGTCATCGATCAGTAGTGTCGAGTTTGTCGTCGATCAGTTCTTCTTCTTCTCTCTAAGTGTGCCATGAAGGGAAAGGAAGAAAGTTGGGGTATTTTGGTCTTTTCATTTTTTCGGTCTAACATAGTTAGGTCCTACAAATGAAAGCTTTAATGAGGGGATCTGATCGTAGGCAAAAGTCTAAGGAGTGAGCGAGACAAAGAGGTAAACTTCAATGTGTGTCTAGGTATGTAACCCTTATGTAAAACAAGAGAGAGGAATAAGCAAGAATGAAAAACACAAGGGCAAGCTAGCATCAATTGCATATCATGTTACATCAATCCTTTCCCAGACCCCATAATGGCGGGAGTTTCGTGCACTGAGTTTACCCTTTCTTAGCAAATTGGGATAATCAATTTATTTTTCTGTAAAGCAACAAAAACACATTAATCGGTTCCGAAAATACATTTATGTTGTCCAAAATGGATTCTCACATGTCTGTGTTTTATATTTGTATTCTAAACTATTTGGCTACATACTTGTCTTCTAAAAATAATCAGTCGATATCGAATGAGCAAGATAGTTTTTTAATATGCATGGTTGATGGTCTCGACGAATTTTAAAACATGAATGGTTCGGAGTTTCAAGTGAAAAGCAACAAACACACACATAAATTAGCAAAATGAAACAAGAATCAAGGAACAACTTTACAAACAACGAAAATTATCGAAATCAGCATAACTAACAAGAGAACTCAGTATTTATGCAAACTTAACGACCACAAATATAGTGTCATCACAAGAGAACTCAGTATTTTGGCCGAAAAGATTATGAAAGGAACCAGAGATCCATAGAGAAGATGCATACCAGAGAAGCTATAGCTGTAGCATTTTATGGTTCCAAATGAAGGGGAAGCAATAGCATGATGGATGAAGACTTGGAAGCAACAGGAGATGAGATCTATAGACTATATATACCAAGGGTACTGTGTATTATATATAGACACAAGTAGATAAACACACAGAAAAGAAAGAGCAGCAGGTGATCAATTTACCTCTATTATGAGAGATTTTCCGAAGAATGAAGAGAGAGAAACGAGACTCAATTCTAAACGAGACCCAATTCTCAAATGGGTACCTGGAAAATGCAAATGAAGTTTGTGGTGATAACTGAAGATAAGAAAGGAGGTCTTTGGATTTCTTTTTGTGAGAAGTCAACAGCCAAGTCTACTTTAGTCCTTTCATAAACAAATTCTTCTTTAATTTTAGTCCTTTCAAAAACAATTTCTCATTTGGTCAAGCAGTATATGATATCTAATGGCATGTGAACATTTTCTATATGTCAAATAAACTATTCAATAGATGTCATTTATTTTATATAACAAAATGTAACTTTATCGATTCCCTCAGATGTCATTTATTTTATATAATATCTTTTCCAAGGGGGTTTTCGAATTACGATTAGGTTCATCAGTAAATTCTTCGGATGGAGAAATCGATCAGAGAAACTTCACAGACCACAGATGATCACGATTGTATTTACCGACACAAACTGTGAAATTCAGGCCATTGATTATGTGGCCGATAGTGTGATTGATTTTTTGTGTCCATAGAATTGTTAGGTGCTAGCTTTTTGTTGTCTATGAAAAGGTTACTCCGTGGGTGATGAAAATGAGGCCGCCTTCATCATTTGTCAGAGCATTTCTAACCCATCTCTCGAAGTCCAAAATGGAGAATGAATATGACATATTGGAAGGAGATTTTATAATTTATTCTAACTTTTTGCACTTTATGAGAGAATCGAGGGACCTATCGTACTTTTTAGATATTTGGGTCTCCAAATTGCCTTTGGTTCTCTAAATATGAAGATCATACTCCCATTTTGGAGACAAAATCTCTAAAAAGTACAATGGGTCCTCCTAAATTCTCTTATAAAGTGCAAAAAGTAAGAATAAATTACAAAATCTCCATCCAATATGTGTCACATCCATTCTCCATTTTGGACTTCTAGAGATGGGTTGGAGATGCTCCCAAAGGCCATTAATTTCAACCTTTGCTAACTCATTGACACATTCAACAAGTGTGGAAAGAAGAAATTCAGTAATCCAACTCATAGACTATAGGGGTACTGTGTGTGGATTTTTCACAAGTGAAGAGTTGGAGTTCTCGTGGATGTGGTCCATGCATTGAAGAGTCAGAGTTCAAATGGCAATGATCACAGAAAGTTCAACCAAGACAACAACTATCAAGTGAAGGACAAAAAGGGAATCCTGAATAGGAAGTAATGACCTTGACGGCCCGTCAAGCTACGACGACTTGTCCAGCTTCAATTATTAGGGTCATGTCACAATAAAGTAACTTATTGAGAACTCTCTGCAATGGTTATCCTGCCTAACCTTTGATAGGACTATGGAGGGGATTGGGGTTTTGATATATTTTAACATTAAAAATGTAACGCCCTGATTTTTTAAGGAATTTCAGACGCATTACCCTTAAAATACGTTGAATTTTACAAACTATTAGGCCTTTACTTGTCCTCATACAAAAATTACAATTTCAAAATAATATAAAAATCTATGTACATTTTATTTAACAAAAACAACTCAAGAGTGACTCTCTAGTTTTGACACAGATTCCAAGCAATGTTGGCCCAGACTCCGTTCAGGGATCCCACCTGTATCAACTGCTCCACTATAGAATCCTACACGGTCTGGCGAATTGATCGTCAAAGCAAACGATTTGCCAGGATACAAACGTATCCTGAGTGATAATTCACCAAGTAGAAAATTCTAAAACCCAATACCACAATTTGCAAATTCAATGAAATAATACAAGGTTATATAGCAATTACAATACGCAGTCACAAGTAGCCTTTTATAAATTTTTCTTGCCGTTACGTGAATTCTAGATTTCTCCACCAGGAGAAATATTCCTCCCAAACACAACCTCTGAACTATGGCAACTCTGACGATGTTACTCTCTCCTTGCTTGCCTAGCCTGGGGTCCCAAACGAGTAAGACCAAACTACATATCGGGTTGAACTCGGCTGTACCATCACAAGGAGCGAATGATAAATCAACCAACCGTGAGAATTGATACCCATACTCCGGTTTCAACCAACAAAAACACCCCCGGAAATTCCAGAAGATAAATCCAGAAGTGCAATATTTAGGGTCGCGCGATATATCAAAATTCACCAGTCTTTAACCACAAGTGCCGATTCCACCGATCATGCTTTCAGGACCCACCCGGTTCTCGGCCACTTTGGTCGTCTCTCGACCGTATCCATCACAACAGTGACTATCAACATTTCACTTTCCCTAGGTTTTAACGTCTAATCATTTATTCAAGTCTCGAGTACCACCCTGCAGTGTACCTATCGTCCAATTTCTACGTTCACATAGCAATACAAATCATCATAATCAACATAACAATTAACAGCATACAAAACTCACAAATACAATATCGCATGCATTAAGTCTGACATAACAATATTATAATTTATTAAATATCAATTGACGAATAAGCCAAAATAAGTATACGGCGGTTTGAATAAAATCATTATCGTAAAAGATAAAGTTTTTATTTTTCTTTTACCAAATTACTAATATCAACTTATATAGTATTCTCGAAATCATTTAATCTATTTCTTTATTATCACAAAATAAATATTCAGTCAAACAATTAATTACTACACTTAAAAATTATGTCTATTTCTCACATTTAGAAATTATAAAACATTTCCACTATTTTTCTATTTAAAATATTATCTTTAACTACCATATTATTATTCATAGATTTTACAAACTAATTTTTATTCGAAAATGCATATTACTAAATTTAGTATTTACTTAACTTTATTTTTTAAAAACAAAATACAATAAATGTTTAATATTAGATCTTTATAATGAGGTGATATGAGACTAATATGGCCAATAAAATATTTTGAAAATAGCTTATAAGTAGTAACTATTTTTCTTTATCTAGAACAAATATCTTCTCATTTACATTTTAAATCTAAATCCTTACATATTTAATTATTAAATAATTACTACATAAACTACGATTATTTTGATAATTTATTAATTGCACAATTCTTCACCTACACATGAATTTCAACACCACAATCCACCATAATCTCGCGAATAATCCTCAATTTACGAATAAAATCGTTTCCAGGCCTTACCATTGATTTCCTATCGCAAATAGGACTAAATATGAATGAAAATAGGACTAAATAATAATTAATTAACTCCTGGAATTAAAAACAGGTTATCATCTACAACAGGAATTAAGTTTTAGTCCTAACTCCTTTAAAACGCAGATTAAGGTTTCGGGTTTCCGGAAAACTACCTCAAATGCGATTCTAAGTCCTGGAAAGTGTTGTACGGTGTCCGTAGATCACCGTGGTGGTTCCGAAATCTCGAGGCGGCGTCGCTTGCACAAAACTCACGGCTGTTTTTTTTTTTTTTTTTTTGAAAACCACGTACCGGGATGGAATTTGGAGGAGTGAGGGAGATGTTTCAGGTGGTGGGTACGGGCCGGAGGAGGTGGAGGAGGCCGAGGTGGTCTCGGTGAAAATGGAGGAGGTGGTAGCTCGGTGGAAATGGAGGTGGTGGCCGAAGGTGATGGCAGGAGGTCGTGGCTGCCGAGGGGAAGGAGGTGATGGTGTTCGGTGGTGATGGAGAACCGGTTGGGTGGTGAACTGCGGTGGTGAGGTGATACGGTGGAGGCTGGGTATGGCGGAAGGAGGTGACGGGTACGGGCCGGAGGTGACCGGTGTAGGTGGTGGCAGGAGGAGGAGCCGAGAGTGATGGAGAGGTGGGTGTTGAGGTGTGTATGGAGTGTTGTTTACACCATATTTCACCGCCTGTCGATGAGCGACAGGAAGGTGGTGATTATGAGAATGCTTCCTATTTTATTATTTCGTATTTATAATATAAGTACTCCCTCCGTCCCGATTTGTTTGTCCACTTTTTGACTTTTAAGTGTCCCAAAATGTTTGTCCATTTGACTTTTAATTGTATCACTTTTCCCTTTTTGCCCTTTATTTAGTAGAATAAAGTAACTTTTGTAAAAAAGTTGAGGGTAAATGTGGAAAGTTATATCTTTTTAGGCGTAATGATTGTGTTCCCTAAAAAAGTTGGATTTTTGAGGTTGGACAAACAAATTGGGACGGATGGAGTAGTTTTTATTTCTTTGTATTTTAATAAAGTACAGGACACTTGGCATGTTCCTACACATTTAGAAGTTAAAAGGACACTTGTCATCATCCTACACACTTTGAAGTTGAAGTGAGAAGTTATTTGGACACTTAGATGCAAATTAGAAGAATGAAGAGTAGTGGGAAGTTAGGAAGTTATTTCCTGCACATCTTTATTTTCCTATAAATAGCCTTTTTAGGCCTCATTGTAAACACCCCACTCAATCGCCTGAAGGCTTCTACTTTTTATCTGTACTTTACATTTCTCGCACTAGGAGTAGCTTGTAACTTAACCGTTTCCTCGACTGTGTTTTCATAGCCGATTGACTTCTACTTTGAGGAGTAATAAAGTCCATTTTGTTATTCTTCTTCCGTTTCCATTCACTTCATTAAGTTTGCTTCCAGAGAAGTCCTGAAATATGGCAAGGAACCAAACTCCACCACCACAAATATCCACATTCCAGCACTTATACAGTTTCCAGTTGATTATCGAATACGAGTGAAAAATAGACAAACAAGTGTATATGTATATACTGAGAGGGAATGAATATTGGAGTATTATTTGAGTGAGGGAGAGGAGTTAATGGTGGGGTGGGTTGTTGGTTGACATGGGGGACAGTGGGAGATGGGGTGGAATTAAAGGTGTATATGGAAGTGATTATTGGGGTGTGTGTATATATATAATAGGTGGTGGGGGTGAGAGTTGGCTGGAAATGATATGGGGGCGGCTGTTGAAGAAAAAGAGGAGGGAGAATTATTATCGCGGGCGCGGACACGGGTCACACAGTGTACGGCAGTCTGATTTTCGAGTTTGGAAAAAGTTGAAAATATCACTATAGACTAACAAAAATATTTTTAGACCAACTCCGGTCTCGGTTTATGGAACATAAATCTCAACAGCCAAGAAAATAATTTTTTTTCGGGGATACTAATACATCCAAATTGAATTTAAACGGAAATTAACTAATTAAATCAAAATTTATTAACTAGCAAATCGGAAAACAATGAAAATGATTTTTGAAATAATATCAGGAAATTTTTATTTATTAAAAATTGGGGATATTACAAAAAAAACATGATTTTTGTTTATTTTATGGATTATTGGATGGAATATAGTAGTAGTTGCTTCGTTCAAGACAAAGTAGTCGAGAGATATATAGCATCAATTATTCGAAAATGCGCATGGAGTTCAGCTTTCGAATGGTTATTAGGAATAGAGAAACTTATTCAAGGTTTTACGCAATCTCAGGCGTCTGTTTTGACAATCAATGGTCCGGATATAAAAAAAACTCCTCCAGCGAATATATATATATATATTTAAATTTGGACCGTCTAAAATATTTTTGAGCGTGCACAATTGAGCGCCGTAATATATATTCACGACTGCACCGTAAAAAAGTTTTTCTCTATTAGGAATGCACAAACCACATATACCTTATGCGCACATCATCTCCAATTCAATACTTTAAATTGAAAATCAAAATAATGTTGTTTATTCAAACTGTGAAAATGAAGTAGGTCACGAGTCACGAATCACCCCATTCCAATCAATTCTTCGTTTCTATCCCTACTATTTTTTCCTCCAAAATTTATCTCCCAACTTCCCTTCAAGTCTTTCCCAATTTCCTCTCCAAATACTCACACCCACGCTTGAGCTTGGCTCGATTACTAAATGAGCCAAGTTGAGCAGAGCCTTCCCTTAAGTTGCTCGCAGGCAGCTCATTTCTTTTGCACTGTAGTTTCCAACCCTAACCTTATTCCAATTTTGTTTCATTTCGAATGAAGAAAAGGGATATAACGTTATGTCCCATGACTGCTCAACGACTGCCCGTGTCAAAAGGAAAGCATCTCCTCTCCTTCCATGTAAAGACGGGAAAGGAAAAACTGTAATATAAATTGCTTTGTTTGGTTTCCATCTTTGAAAAATATTTTTGATATAATAAGTAGTAACAGTTGATAGAGATAGATAGAGAAAATTATTGAGAAATGTGTAGAGAGAAAAATGAGTTTCTTTTGAATTCTCTAGTTTAGGTATGAATGATCTACTTTTGATTAGATCGGGAAAGGAATGAGTAGAGGCACGCGTAAGCTGACCCGAATACCACTGATAGTCAAAATAAAAGAAAGTCAAATGCACTAGGGGAGCAAGATAAAAGATGGGGACCCTATAAAGAAGTCTCTTCACAAAGTGATTTCACTTTTATACTAAACGCAAGGGAGATGAAAAAGCAAGATGAGTTGCCGATAAAATAAAATAAAATTTTAAAATTTAAAATAAATAAATAAATAAAAAGCACGATGAGTTGTCCCATTGTTGAATTTGAGTCCTTTTTGTGCTGGAAATGGAATCCTGCCTTTGCTGATATTGACAGCCTGGGGTTACCAACGGGTAAGCTTGACTTGACATGGGCTTGGATGCCCCAAGTCATGCCCCGTCCCAGAACAAGGGGGACGCATCCAAACCTACACAAATTTTGTTGGACCGTGTACGTTCCACATCGTCTGGATATGTCTCATCTATATTGGTTATAAGGCCTTAATTTCCTTTTTTTTAACACCTCTGTTTTAAGGAGTAGTGAGGGTGTTACTAAATTTCTCGGTTTCTATCGAATCGACAGGGATGAACCAATCGACAGAGATAGAATCTTGTGTTTGCTGGAATGTGGTTGTTTTGTGAAATGGAATTTGGTTCCTTGCCGTGTTTCAGGACTTCTTTGGAAGCAAACGTGGTAATATGGGACGAAATGGAATGGAATTGAAGACCTAATAAAAGAGACTTTTATTAAATCTCCAAGTAGAAGTACAAAATCGACAGGGTATGACCTAATCGACAGAGCACAATTTACTTAACACTTACTCCTACTCCTAGAAAAGAAAAGATAAAGGCATGTTGGCGTTATTTTTTGTGTTTTGAAACTGCTACTAACTCGTACTTAAATAGGCCTCTTTCAATTCGAATTTGAATTCTCCCTCCAAGGTGGCAGTTATCTTTCTCATATTATACATTTGAATCACTTCCACGATCAATGAAACAAGTAACTTCCACGTTGCTGAACCGCTCCATATATTACTGGGCAAAACTGCCACCCACGATCATGAGGATTCTTGCATATATCTCATTTCAACACCTGTAAGTGAACTGCCAATTAAAATGAGTTTAATAATACTTAATTGTTAACGGGAATAAGCCATATATTGGCTAATCGACAGGCCAATCGACAGGAAAATAATGTTCAAAAACCTTATTTATGGTTTTATTTCACTCAATCAACTTTGCCTAATTTAAACCCATGGTTTTAAGGCAAACTAGAGTCATCTTTCAATTTCCAATAATATCACTCTCTTCCATGCCACATGTCACCCAATCGACGGGTAAAAAGAAAATCACAGTTATGGAGCAAACAATGCCCCCCTTTATTTAGTTAAGTTAAAAGAACTTTAACTTAAGTAAATAAATCCCCTAAAGTCATGTTCGACACATAGGGTTCTTCAAACGTATATATCCCCTTCACTGTAAAAAATTAGGGCACAGTTATTATATTTTCACTCCTCCTTTGAAAAATCTCTCCTGTAATGGCGCCCAAAAAAGCTTCGATAGGCAAAGCAATGGCAACCAAAGCTTCATCAACTTCTCAGTCGACTAAGTCGAAGACTTCCACGTCGAAACAATCGAAGAAACAGAGCCCTACAAAACCTAGGGTTCCTGTCGAAATAGGCTCATCAGCCTCTAATTTTCTAGACACAATAAAAGAAAACAATCTCTTAAAAGTGGCTTTCAAAGTAGCCAACTGTTCATCCACTTGATTTATTGTTTCACTAGACATAGGAAACCTTGGATTCATCACCATTAGACCTCAATATTATGTTAGGTCTAACAAAATCTTTGCTCAACTCTTGAAAACCATCTTTAATGTATTTAAGAAACTGGCTTTTAGTAACACCTGTTCCAATCGATTTTACCTCTAACTCTTCAATCTTGATTGGCCATAGGTCTTCATCATATAGACCTGCTTCCACATTCTTAGTATCTGATTTGAATGGATGCTTATCTATCCAGAAAATCTCCATTTCTGTAGCCTTTTCATTTTGCCCTTGCTTCAAAAATATCAATGTCTAATGTAAAGAAGAAGGAACACATCCATTTATGTGAATCCAATCTCTGCCTAACAAGGCATTGTAATTGGAGGAAGAATCAATAACAAAGAAAGTAGTGTTCATCTTTCTATTTCCAATTTGTAATTGCAAAGAGATCACACCTTTAGTAGGTGAGCATCCTCCTGCGAAATTACCAACTGTTACTTCTGTTGGAATCAGATCTGAATCATGTTTATTCAAGATTTTCATCATCTTTGAGGGTAAAATATTGACAATGGCCCCATTATTAATTAAAACCTTATTAATAGATTGTCCATTGATATGCAACATTATATATAAAGGCTTTAGATGCCTGACCAAGGCATCATCAGGAGATCTAAGTACTACAATGTCTTTTCCTTTTGTATCTTTTTCGACCCTTATGGATTCTTGTTGAAAATCTTTCTCCTGTTCATCATTTATTTTTACTATTGCATCTATTTTATCTTCCACATCTCCTTTTAAACTAGTTGGTTGATTAGGTTTTGCCTGAAAGGTTTTTGGCAATACCAAAATCATGTTACATGGAAGTTTAGTAGGAGAAACTGACCCAAATTGGATACTGGCCAGTGCTTGGCCAAATATAGCAGACTTTTGAGAGTTAGCTTCATTCTTGTCATCTTTTGGATCATCTTTCATGATATCTGAACTATCGACAGACAACAAGTCATCGTCTTCATCATCTTCCAACAAAACTTGTTGAAACTTTGCCATTTTCTTCTTCAAACTCTTCTTAAATTCTGCTTTCTGTTCCTTTATAGATAGGACAGAAACACCTGATGAACTTGAACTTTGCCCCCCAAGTCTTTGGGCAAGAGTTGGCTTGACAGTTTGCCCCCCAAGCTTCTCTGTCTCCTTTGCCTTGTGTTTAGGCACTATTGATTCCCTATTCCAAACCATAGGAGTTGGTTGTTTCGGAATTGTTTTGACATTTAACTCTGGCCATTGTGTTGGCCCTATTGCCACATATAAATCTCTTTTTTCTCTCTCTAAAATCTTTCTCTGCAGCCTCCTTTTCTGAGTATTAGTGATAGGAACAAATTCCCCAACACCTGGGAATTTTGGATGTCTCACTGTATCCCACATGTGATGCTCCATGTTTGGTGGGACAACCATTCTTCCTTGGTATCCACCTCTGATAAAAGGGAATCTACCTCTTGATCTCATACCCCTAGAATATGCACCTCTTCCTCTAAATATAGGTGGATATATCAGATTCGAATCTGGTTTTTTGCAGGAATCACTAGAAATCTCTTGAATAAGAATGGTCCATCATCTTCCCTATACCATTTAATAGATTCAGATGAAATAAAAATTCCAGGGTCTTCACCTTCAAATATCAATTTTGGACCAACGTAAATTTGTAAGTCATTGCTTCCCATTGTATTAAACCTTATAGAACCTTTTGCATAAGTTTCATTATATTCTTTCCCAGCAATCACTTCTTCCCTTGACTTAATTTCCTCATCACACCTTAAACAGAAATAATTTTTAAATTTTTGCTTGATATGTGACTCTTCTTCAGTTTCCATGATATCGTATTCTTCTTGAATCCTTTGCTCAACTTGGGATGCCATCTTTCCTTTTCTTAATCTGGCAGTCACCACATTTACATCCACTAAAGGAAATGGATCAATATCAATTCCCATTACTTCCTTATTCCCTTTGGCATACTGCAGCAAACCTTTCTGGATCAGGTCCTGCACACAATTTCGAAATGTTACACAATTGTTAGTGTTGTGTCTAAAAGAATTATGCCATTTACAATAGTCTTTCCCTTTTCTATCCTTTTCTGGAGGAATAACATGTCCTGCTGATAAAGTTAAGAACTTTTGATTTATTAGTTCATCAAACAATTGGTCTGCTTTAGACAAATCGAAAGAGTATTGTCTAAAACTTGCTTGATTTCTCCTATTCGGATGTGATGATGGCATATTCACAGGCTTTTCAGCCTTTGTCAAAGTATCACATATGATTGGAGCTTTACCAATTACTTGGGCAACATCAATCTCTACATCACCTTCTATATCTTGGTAATAAGTGCCAAGTGATTTATTCTTTCTAAGTTCACCTTCCAAAAGTATAGCCTCATATCCTATAGCTTTCGAAGTAAAATCAAATAAATCTCTAAATTCAGTTCCAGTAAAATGTTTCTTAAAGTCATAATCAAGCCCTTCCTGGGCAATTTTGACTATCTCAGATTCTGGAATGTAAAAATGACACTAATTTCTGACCTTTTTAAATCTATTCATATATTGTTCAACAGATTCAGATGGTCTTTGTCTAATTTTGGCCAAATCTTCTACTGAAATTTCTGGTGCATGTCTAAAGAATTGAGTATGAAATTATTCTTCCATCTCTCTCCAAGAATGAACAGAATTTGGAGGTAAACTAATAAACTTTGAAAAAGCAGTTCTAGTAAGAGAATGAGGAAACAACTTTAATTTTAATGCCTCATCCAAATCGGCTTCACCTATTTGAAGGCAAAATCGCCCAATATGTTCCACAGTCGACTGATTTTCTTCTCCATTAAAAAGAACCAAATCTGGAATCCTATAATGCCTAGGAAAAGGCACATTATCAACCCAATTTGGATATGGTTTTCTAAACATAGGTTTTTCAATCATTCTTAGCCCAGAACCATACATATCTTGCATAATATTCATAAGTTGAGCCCTCAAATAGGGCTCTTGTACTCTTCCTATTTGATTAGGAACATCAGGCCTCATTTCATACCCATAGGGGTAATCTAGCCTCCTCCCATTTAGATTAAATATTGGTGGATCATACCCGTACATGTTAGGATCAACATTAGCCATATTTGACATACTCCTATTATCATTCCTACTTAAATTTGCATTAAGATTTTGACCCCCAATCCCAAAATTATATGGATTTGGATTGTTATTCCCATTATTTCCGAATCCTGTGTTAATTGGAATTGTAGTTGGTATGCTTTGATAAAAACTTTGATTTTGGCCATAACTTTGATTTCCCAACGGAACTCTATTGACTCCAGTAAAAATGGCATCAAAAGTAGGATTATCAAATACCTGAGAAGAAGGTATGTCATTCATTGGATTTGCTTGTCCACTGCTTTGTCCAGGATGGACATTCACATTAACTGGCACTTTAACTGTTGGTTGAGTTGTTTGATTTTGTGCCATTGCAGTTTTAAACATAGCCATCAATGTCTTGGATGTCTTACTCTCTGGGTTATTCAGCAACCTTGCGAATTGTTGAATCAAATTTGATGTGTCACACCCTCGATTTTCAACATAATTATAAAGATTATCCATAAATAGAAACCTCGCAATATTCCAAATAATACCCCAAAAGGAGTTCACATTCCCAATACCACAATTACGCTTCAACAATCGACAGTTCGCAAAATACTACATCCTTGGCTCGGAGGCCCAAATTAACGTAAGTAAGGAGTATCGGTAGAGTTAAGAAATTACATCATTTCATAATCAAAAGAAAATTTACAAATGAAGTTACGAATACATCTCTCAAGAGTTGATTACAAAGATGGATTAATAACTCCTCATTGTTAGCTTTCAAAAGGTTTTCCACGATCAAGCAATCCAAACAAGCAGCTATTGCCTTGAGTTAGTACCTGAAAATGAAGGAAGGTCTGAGCTACACTAGCCCAGTAGAAAGTTCTAATCTAACAATGTATGCATATGAAATGTAGGAGTGGAAACAAGATGGATAATGGCAACAAGATCCAATGAACAAACGACGATAGCAATTCCGTTTCAGCAATCCACCTTTATAATCAACCTTGAATTCCAATGAAAAGCATTTCAAGTACCAAGTATTATAATGTGTCTCGTACAAGTGTCATGAGCCGTAGCTCCTGCCGGGCCAGTTAAAGGACCCCGATGTCCTCTGCCAGGCACCTTGCCCAAAAGGAGGTCCTGAAATATCAATTATGAGCATATAGCTCCTGCCGGGCCAATTAAAGGATCTCGATGTCCTCTGACAGGCACTCACCCGTCGATGAGTCCTGAAATGTTCTCTTCGTGTCTGTAAAGTGTCAAACCCCTTTTTCCATTACGTTAATACCGATCAACCCGACTTTGATACATAAAACGATTTTCGTCAAGACATGTCCAAGCGAGCATTAGAGTTATGGGAACGATCAATGAGGTCTTTGGATACAAGTAATCAAGTTAGAGAATCATTCGGGAAGTATTATAATAGGTTGGAAGTGATTGGAAACCAAAACGGTGAAGTATGAAACAAAACAGCAAAAGCTGGAGATAAGCAACATGTATCGATACCTTTTGGTTAAGAATGATTCCAGACATAAGGGTATCGATACCCATGAATAGTGGTATCGATACCAGTGTGTTTTCTGGGTTTTTTGGACACAGAGGTATCGATACCTAAGCAAATGGTATCGATACCAGCTCAGTTCGAGCAAATTTTCTGCAGATTTCAGTGGGTTTCTCAACAACGACAACCTCAACAACAACAACCACGATTAATAGCAAGGTTCAAGCTCTAAGAAACAAGACATACACATGTGTTGATAGTAAGAACCTCCTACCTCAAGATTCAAAACGAATTTGGAGGAATTTCCAAGCCCTAGCTCCAATACTTGAGTTCGAACAAAATACGCCTCCACCGAGCTCAAACCGGAGTAATACGCGCAACAATACGCGAAGGAGAGAAGGATTGATGGTGGTTTTGTGGAGGTTTGAGGGAATTTGGTTGGAATTTGGGTGAGAGCAAGAGAGAGAGTGAGAGCCGAGAGGGAGGGGGAGTCGGGAGAGAGTGGGAGGAGAAAAAGGGGAAAGTTATTCCCTCCCTCTCACACATACACACTTATATGTAGGGATGGCAACGGGGCGGATCGGAGGCGGATATTGCAATATCCGAATCCGAATCCGAACCCTCCACCCGCCCTCCGAATCCGCCCCGAACTCCGAACGGATTATATTTTTATCCTCCATCCCCGCTCCGAACGGGGAACGGAGATCCGTTCGGATATCCGAATCCGAATTTGGAAAAAAAAAAAAAACAGATTGGAACTCGATAAAAAAAAAACTAACAGATTGAAAAAAAAAAACTAATAAAACTAACATGGGGAGGGAGTCTCGCTGCCGTGTTCCTGAGGGGAGATTGCCGCATCTCTTCGTTGCCGGAGGGTTTTTTAGAGAGAGAGGGAGGGGGGTTGGGGAGGAGAGTGAGAGAGAAGGGGGAGAAATCATGAGCGAGGGTAGGGAAGATGAGGGTTGTGTGAAGTGAAGTTGTTTGGGTAGGAGACTGACTATTGACTAACCCTACAAATAAGAGGTATTTATATAGTCGGATATTCGGAGGTGGATCGGATATCGGATTCGGGGCGGATCGGATCGGAGGCGGATCGGATATCGGATTCGGGGCGGATCGGATCGGAGGCAGACTTACCTCCGAATCCGATCCGATCTCCGATTTTTTTTTGAAAAATAAATCCAAATCCGCCCCGATATCCGAAAAATCTCCGAAAAATCCGATCCGTTCGGGACGGATAACGGATCGGATACGGACGGATCGGCCGAGATGGCCATCCCTAATGGTGGTGGGTGTGAATATTCGGGGAGGAAATGGGGAAAGATTTGAATGGAAGTTTGGAGAGAAATTTTGGAGGAAAAAATTGTAGAGAACAAATTAAATGAAGAATTGATTGGAATTAATGGTGTGACTAGTGACCTACTGCTATGAAAGTAACATATTTTGGCTGACCACACAAAAAGTGATTGAAAATGTCAATATGGTGTGACCTACTGCTATGAATTAATGGTTTGACTAGTGACCTACTGTTAGTAAGGAAAATGTCAATATGTTTTAATGAGGAGATCGAAGGACTTTGTATCCAAGCCTTCCCCCCATTTTCCAATTTGGCGTGCGCTTTCCTCATATATTTCGAAAGGTATATGTAGCTTGTGCATTCCAACCGGACAAGTCGTCGTTGTTGTTTTTGTTTTTGTTTTTGTTTTTTTTTTGAGGTTAAGAAAGACCAGGTCAACTTACGCGCACCTCTATTAATCCCCTCACTGGTCCATCGAAGACAAATTAAAGCATACATGCCAAAACCAGAAAATTCACAAAAAAAATTACTTTATTACGATTTGAGTCGAAGAATCAAAGGACAAGTCATTGTAGCTTGACGGTTCTTCACTATTCCATTTTTGGTCGAACTCTGACTGATTCTTCAATGGACGGACCCCGTCCATGTATTTAGGACACGGTTCCAAAATTCCTCAGTACAATCCTTTTTTCACAATCACTTGTGAAAAATCCATACACAGTACCCTTGCTATATATATATAGTCTATAGATCTCATCCCCTGCTGCTTCATCGTCTTCATCCATCATGCTATTGCTTCCCCTTCATTTGGAACCATAACAAGCTTCAACTCTCTGGTATGCATTTATGGATCTCTGGTTCCTTTCTTAATCTTTTCGGCCAAAACACTGAGTTCTCTTGTGATGACATTATATTTGTCATCGTCAAGTTTGCCTAAAAACTGAGTTCTCTTGTTAACTATGCTGATTTCCTAGGTGATTTTTTCCGTTTTGTAAAGTTGTTCCTCAAGTCTTGTTCATGTTGGTGATGGATTGGGGGAGCATACTGCGTGTTGGGTTGATTTGGGCCGTTCATGCTCAGAAACAGACGGCTCAGATTTCATCTCGGCCAAACAAATCTCAACCATTGGCCGAGATAAAGTCTGAGCCGTTCATTGCCGAGCATGAACGACCCAGATGTGCCCAACACGCATGCTGTCCCTTGGCTCCCCGGGTTCGTTGGGGATCAGATAGTTTTGTGTGTTTTGGTTGCTTTTCACTTGAAGCTCCGAACCATTTGTTTTTTAAAACTCGTCGAGACCATCCACCACATTTGAAATCTATCTTGCTCATTCGATATCGACTGATATCTATCTATCTATCTAATCTAACAATATACTATAGAAATGTAGTTGAAGCCAAAAGCTTCTCGACCCTCAATCCTAAATTCCTAGAATTTTGTGTTTTTAAAAAAAAAAAAGAAAAAAAGAGAGAAAAACGTGGGGTCCGTGGGGAAGTGGGGGGTGGGGAGAGGGAGAGAGAGAGAGAGAGTGGGGGAGGAACGTGGGAGAGGGAGAGAGACAAAGGAAATATTATTCTATGCCCAACAGGAGTCTCGTCATATGGTACTCTAAATTTATTTTTCGAATTCATCGAACATGGGACCGAAAAAATATTAAACTATATTTTTTATCACTAGTGTTGTGCCCATTCAATACACGGGGTTGTAAAAAATCAATGTTAGGAGTATTTTTTTATCCCATGCATTGAACGAGTACACTGTTTGATTTTTTTGAAGTAATTTAATTTAATTTAATATTTGCTCAATGCACGAAACCAAAAAAATTCACATTGATATTTTTTTCTTAAACTATCTTTTCTTGGGTGCCTGCTAAGGGGACAACATGTGTATTGGGCCAATTTGGGTCGTCCATACTCGGCAATGGATGACTCAGATTGCATCTCGATCGTCCATTGCTGTTCTATCGAGATGCATTCTGAGCCGTCTATTGCCGAGCATGGACAATCCAGATTGGCCCAACACACATGTTGTTCCAGAGGAACAACACGAATTCCGGGTTCTTTTTCTATCAACTAGCGTCGTTCCTGTTCGATACATGAGACAAAATATTTGTGTGGCTCCACTACAAAATAACAAGCTCGCACAAAATTTGTTATTTGTTCCGTGTATCGAACGGGAATGACGCTAGTAATTTTGAAAGACAAGTACGTAGCCAAATACTTTAAAATAGAATTTTAAAACACAAATATATTAAAATCCATTATGGATAGCAAAAAAGTATTTTCAGAACCGATATGATTTATTTGTTTTTGTTGCTTTACAGAGAAAATAAATTGCGGATCGCAATTTGCTCATTAGTCATTTTTCCTAAATATGATCCGCAATTGATGCTAGCTAGCCCGGTGTTTTCCATTCTCGCTTCTTCTCTCTTTTTTTTTCCATAAACAATACTAGCAGGGAATAGGGCTGTAAGTGAGCCGAGCTACTCGTGAGCTCGGCTCGGCTCGTTTAGTAATTAAACGAGCCGAGTTCGAGCTCGATTATTCGGCTCGTTTACTAAACGAGCCGAGTGGAGCTCGGCTCCTTCGACAAAAGGTCGACTCATTAAGGGAGGCTCGACTCGATTAAAGAGGCTCGTTTGGTAAATGACTAAGCTCGGCTCGTTAAGGCTCGAGCCGAGCTCGAGCTCGAGTTTTTGGCTCGTTAAGTAAACGAGCCGAGCTCGAGCTCGCTGAAGCTCGGCTCGGCTCGTTTACACCCCTGACAGGGAACCCGTGCTAGGCACATGAATTGCAACACTAAAAGAAAAAAGTTTCCTAATATATACTCCCAACCATAAAATTATTCGTATTTTGTGCACAAAGATCGAAAGAGTTCCCTGCAAAATTTAATCTATAGATGGGGAAGGTGGGCAGTTGTGTTTCTAAAAAATTTGTGGAAATCTTCTACAATCATCTTCCCCATATTTGTATTTTTCAACAATAAGTGTTTTATTTCTTCTATTTTAATGTATAGTATGTTAAAATGTTGAAATTTAGCCTTTTGTATGATGGACTCTATAGGAGTTGAGCAACAGTTTTGTTTGTTTGGCATTTTAGTTTAGTTTAGTTTTAGTAGTGGGTGGAGAAAGAAATAGAGTAATGATTGAAGATAGGGATAATGAGTAGAGAGAGATAGAGAGGGATGGCAAAGTAATAATTGGAGATTGAGGATAATGATTGGAGAAAGAAATAGGATAATGATTAAAAAACAAAACTAAAATGTCAGACAAACACAACCACATCTCTATCAAATTGCCATGATAAGTTTAATTAATTTAGGCCTGAATACCCCTTGAAGTATACCTTTTTGTCTCATTCACCCCCTCTTAGAATTTTGTCTAAGGACAGACTCCATCATTAAAGTTTTCATTTGGACAACCTAACTCCATTGGACGGAATTAGAGGTGGCAATCCAAATCCATATTTCTTAACCCGCCCAAATCCGCCCACTTATAACCCAACCCAATCCGCCCATATTATGTAATGGGTTGATATGGGTTGAACCCATATCAACCCATATTTATATGGGTTTAGATGGGTTGAGAGTGGGTTAAATATGGGTCAGAATTAAAAATGGCCCAACACCTCTTTCTCTCTCAGCCCACACTCTCCCCCCGTCTTTCTCTGGTACACATTTGGCGTCGAGATTAGAAGAGAGAGTAAATAAACCCAAGTGTAGAGAGAGAGAGAGATAGACAACCAGATCAAATTCAATCCTACTCCTTCATTTCAACTCCTCTCCCTCTCTCTCTCCCTCCTTTATGAACTCCCGTTTTTTTGCTAGAAAAATGTCCCAGTGATATAAGTACACCAAATTCTCTCTCTCTCTCTCTCTCTCTAAGAATCTCTCCATTTCAGTGAGATAAGTACACCAATTTTTTTTGACTTTTTTTTTAAAAGTGATTTTTTCAAAAATATATAAGTAAAGGACAAAAAATTTTACTTTTCCATTTGCCACCTCTAAAATTCATCCACACAAATTCTCTCTCTCTCTCTCTCTCCAATCCCTTGAGCTCCTATGAGCGACAAGTATTTTACGATTTTTGATTCGCTCCAATCAGAAAAGTACGGAGTAAAAAATTTTAACTTTTACCCAAATATTTTTGAAAACATCCAAGATAAAGCCCAAAAAACCGGTTGTTGGGATTTATCTTGAATATTACAAAAAATATTAGGGTAAAAGTAAAAAAAAAATTACTTTTTCGATTCTCTCGTTGAGACGAACTAATAGGAATAAAAAGTTTGTCTCAAAACAAACAAATACAAAAAATTGAGTTTTAATCATAAAATTTTACTTTTCTGAATTCCCTTATTGAGACAAATCACCCGCGGGGGGAAGGGAGAAAAACGAAAACAAAAAACAAAACCAAAACCAAAAAGAAAAAAAAAAGAGGAGAGGAAAACGGGTCGGGTCGGGCGGGTTTGGGTTTGGCTTGACCCATATTTGACCCGACCCGTTTCAACCCGTTTACTTTTTGACCCATATTCGACCCGCCCATATTTGACCCACGACCCGTTTCAACCCGCCCGAACCCGCCCGTTTGCCACCTCTAGACGGAATGAATAAAAACACCATTTTGCTCTTATATATAGCCGCAACAGTGAGCTGAGTTTGTTTTCCCTCGACTTCAGAAGTTGAACATTACCCTCACCCCACTAAGAAGTGATGTATAATGCTTACAAAAAAGTGTATCCCCCTCCCCCCTGCTCTCTCTCTCTCTCCCCGTCTATTCAAATCGCCACCACCATCAACGCCGTCCACCTCCACCTCTTTTACTCCTCTTTCCGACCACCACCGCCACCCGCCACCACACAGAGAAACGGAGAGAACGAGAAGGAGACGAACAAGACCCCAAGGGAATGATTATCTTGGAGAAGTTTGTAATTTCTCCATTAATGGCCTTCATTGACGAAAAGGGTTCGAGCTTGGTTAAGAGTGGGAGAGCAAAACTGGGAAGGATCTAGAGTCCGTAATTTCTCCATGTATCTCTATTAATATGTGCGTCCATTTCTCCATGTAGAATTAATGGACGAATTCGTCGCTGGGATTTTGGGTTTTCTTTATTTGAGTCGATTAGCTGGTTACGGCGATCTATCAATCAAGATTACTCCTTTTTTTGCTGCGATTTGTCAGGTTTCTTATTCCCGTTTGCCCTGATTTTGTGTTTTCTTATTTGAGTCGATTAGGAGGTTTTTGCGAAAAATCCTAACTACTAGTCATTGGGACAAAATCCCAGAGTTTAATTAAATGCAACACTTTTATACCGTATGGACTGACCCAGAAGAGTTTATAGCACCTAGGAGGTTTCGAACATTAGAATTACGTGGAGTACCTAAGTTCCGAGTCCCGACCCTTCACAGGTTTAAGTTTATTACTGGGATCATCCATAAGGTTTGTTACTGGAATCATCCATAAGCTTGGAGATCTTTTGTTCAATTTCTCCAGGCAATGCCTTGGGGGTACATGTGACTTGTGGGTGGTTGCAGGTATCCTTCAAGGCGTGTCCAAAAGTGACCCTGCCTTGCCTTGGATAGAAAGAAATTTCCGCGGATTGGGTACCATTTTTGGAAAGATGTAGTCTTGCCGAGTACATGTTCATATTTCTGGCTGCTATCTTCGACATGATATTCTCTGCTACTTCTTTTTGGGTGAAAATCAAACTGTTTAGTTTGTAATTGTTAGGAATTGAAAATCTTTCTTCTGTTTTTTTAATTTCTCTTCTAGATTTCAATTAGATTGCTCATTGTTATTTTGGTAACATAAAAATCCTTTCTTCACTCTTTGCATGAATGGGGAAAATATGCACCACTTGGGGTACCATATTCCCAAGAATAAGATCTTTCGCTAATCTGGAAGAAATTCCTTTTTACTGGAATACAGCATTCTAAATGCAGCTTGATGATGGTTTTTTTCTCAGAACATGTTCATATCTGTATCTTCTGTATTCTATATGTTATTCCCCTTTGATTTTGTGAAAAACAAACTGTTCAACCTAATAATTAGAAGTATGGTTTTTTCCAAAGGCAAATATATGATCTATCGTTTTACAGAAGAGTGAAGAGTAGTTCCAACCACTATTGTTGTTTGTTCCCCCACTGATCTTCCAGCACAATCTTTGCGGTAAGTTGTCTTTTTCAGTGAGTAATATAGGACTACTATTGTAATTCCACACTGTATCAGCCGAGAAAGTACATCAGCTATGAAACTAATCAATTGTATTTTGTTAAGCAGGAAAATTGTTGTAATGGCACTTGAGGCAGTAAGCTCTACTATCAATACTACTTTGGTGCCATTGTTATCAGGTGAAGTGAACTTGTTGCGGAATATCCACATAGAAGTTGCCAGTATCAAAGCTGAATTAGAAAGCATAATGTCATTCCTAGAAGATGCAGATTCAAGTGCAAAATTAGGAAACGGAGGGGCAAAAATTTGGGTAAAACAGGCAAGGGCAGTGGCTTACCAGATTGAGGACGTCATGGATGAATACATACTTCACTTGGCAGAAAATCGGCAACGTCGTGGTTTCATCGGTTTCCTTCGCAAACTCTCTCACTCAATCACAAAACTCAAGCCACAACATGATATCGCCTCTAAAATTCAAGATATCAAACAGATTATTCATGACATCAAGGGAAGGGCTGATAGATATGGTTTCACTTCCTTACAACATGGGCCAAGCAGTGAAACAGAAGAGAAAGTACACGATGACCCTCGTGTTGCATCCCTTTTCATTGAGGAAGATGAAGTCGTGGGCGTTGAGTCCACCCGAGAAGAACTGATCCACAGAATGTTAATAGGAGAATCAAATCGAACGATCACTTCACTAGTAGGTATGGGAGGATGTGGCAAGACCACTCTTGCCAAGATAGTTTTCGACAACCCAAAAGTGTTTGAACACTTCGATTGCCAAGCTTGGGTATCAGTCTCTCAATCATACAAGATGGAGGACATCTTTAGAAGAATGATGAAGCAGTTATGTCAAACAAGAAAGGAGTGTGCACCTGAGGGAATCGACACGATGAACCAAAATTCTCTCATTCATAAGCTGAGAGAATATTTACTTCAGAAGAGTTATCTAATTGTTTTTGACGATGTATGGAGTACTGACTTTTGGAGAATCGTAACACTTGCTTTACCGAAAAACAACCAAGGAAGTCAAGTAATTGTCACCACGCGCAGCAAAGATGTTGCTTCTTTTTGCAAGGAATCCTCTTCGGATCACATCTGCAAGGTGGAGCCCCTAAGTGAGGAGGAGGCTTGGAAGCTCTTTTGCAAGAAGACGTTCCAACGGGACTTTGGTGGTGGTTGTCCTCCCAAGCTGGAGAAAGTATCCCGTGCCATTGTTAGAAAAAGTGAAGGATTACCACTTGCAATTGTGACAATTGGTGCTCTCTTGTCTGCTAAAAGTAAGGATGTATCCGAATGGCAAAGATTCTATAATAGCCTTGGATCCGAGTTAGAAAGGAATCCACATCTCACAAACATCACGAAAATTTTATTGCTCAGTTACCATGATCTGCCTTACTACCTCAAACCATGTTTCTTGTACTTTAGCATAATACCCGAGGACTATCAAATCACCCGTGGACGACTAATTCGATTGTGGATAGCCGAGGGGTTCATTGAAGGACAGAAAGGAAAAACGTTGGAAGAAGTTGCTGAAGAACACTTGACTGAGCTCGTTCACAGAAGCTTGGTTCAAGTTTCGAAGGCAACAATTGATGGTAGAATTAAAAGATGTCAGGTCCATGATGTAGTCCACGAGATTATCCTCGCAAAGTGTGAGGAGTTGAGTTTTTGCCACGTTTTGAGAGAAGCAGATCAAAGTTGGAACAATGAAACTCGACGATGGTCAATGCATATGCGATGCATAAAGTATAAGGATTTGGAAACCATTAGTAGTACCAAATCGAGAATTCGTTCTGTTTTTCTTTTCTCGGTGGGGGAGTTGCCAAAGCAGCAGTTATTGGGTACTCTGGCTATGAATTTCAAGCTTTTGAAAGTACTAGATCTTCAGGGTGCTCCTCTTGATCAACTTGATGGAGAAGTGGGAAATCTTCTTCATTTACGATACTTAAGTGTCAAGAGGACAAAAGTGAAGATAATTCCGAAGTCCATTGGAAATCTGCACAACCTACAAACTTTGAATTTGAAATACTCGCTTGTGGATGTGCTACAAATTGGGATTTTAAGTAGACTTCGTAAGTTGCGGCATCTTATCGGATCAGGAGTGAAGATACAAGGAGGGATTGGGCATTTAGAAGAGTTGCAGACGTTGCGGAACGTGGAGGCAAACGATGATTTAATCAAAGAGCTAGAAAATTTGAGGCAATTGAGGAAGTTGGGTATTGTGATCAACCTGAAAAGAGAACACGGGAAGGCACTCTGTACAGCCATCGAGAAGATGAATCACCTTCAATCTTTGGCAATTTGGGCTATAAACGGCGACGGGATTCTGGATTTGCATTGTCTTTCTTCTCCCCCCGAATCTCTTCGGGATCTCTACTTGGATGGACATTTGGAAATGTTACCGAACTGGATATTGAGACTCGATAATCTTGTTTCCCTAAGTCTAATTCATTCAGGGTTGACCAGTGCTCATGCAATAAAAGCTCTTCAAACATTACCTAATTTGATAAAACTTGATTTTTACAGAGGGTATGATGGAGAACAATTGTACTTTGATGTCGGAGGGTTTCCGAAGCTTAAGTTTCTATACCTTGAAGACTTAAAGGGATTGAATTCGGTTATAATAGAGGAAGGAGGCTTGCCTGTTCTCAAGGAGCTTCAGATTATATGTTGCCCACAACTGAAGAAGGTACCTTTCGGTATCCGCAGCCTCAAAGAACTTAAATCTCTTGTCTTTTCTAACATGTCAATAGAGTTCTTCGAGAGAATGAAACCAGGTGAAGGCCAAGACTATTGGATTATTGAGCATATACCTAATGTCAAGTTTTTATGGATGGACGGACGAGGGTTCCAGAATGATGAACCTGAAGAGGTTGGGGGAGTTGAATAATGTTCTGAACAACCCCGCAACAATTAAAGGTATATCTCATCACAATTGGTCCCATTCTTATTTTGTTTTGGTATATTTGTTCATCTATTCTGAATTCTGTTTTTGGCTTACGTTATGTTTCTGTGTTAATCATTCGTCTCGCCGAGAGAAGTCTAAAGACTAAAAAATTGTGACAAGAATTATAAATAATTCACTAAAAACGAAAAAGTTATCAAACGGCTGGTATTTTTGTATTTAGTGTCGTCTTATATGAACTTTTTCATCTTCGATCCACATTTTTGTATTTATTTGTTTTATCTCATCGAGACAAATGATAAATCCTAAAAATTAGAATGAATAGCTAAACAAAAAATTACAAAAAATAAAATATAGCAAAAACTTGCTATACCAGACCAAAAAAATTTAGGGAGTACTTCTAGAACCATGTGGAAATAAAGAGCTCACTACTCCTCGATAATAAGGATTTGCCTTGAGGTGTGGCTAGGTAGAAATGCATGGAACTTGTTATGAATATAGGCTTGGTTTGGAGAAGGGAAATGAGGGACAATAAAACACAAACAGCAGGCAAGGAAAAATAAAGGACCGGCGGTGTTATATTGACATTTATCAACATCTATCTTTAGATTAATCTTTTTAGGTAATTTCTTGGATAAAGTTTTCCACATTTTTAGTCGTTCAGTATATTTTTGTTCATCGTTGATATGTTTCATCCGAGTACTTCAAGCTCTGAAACTTGTATGTCTCACAAGTAGTTTTCCAATTTTAGTGCTTTGTGAGTATTGGTACGTTAAGTTTGGATTTTTGTATTCTCAGGCGTAACCACCTACACATAAAGTGGAGAAAATTAATGTTCAGGACGATACCGAATTTTGAAATACTATTTCAAAGTACATCACGACGAATGCATTTCGGTTGCCGTTGGTTTTCAATTCCGTTGTTATGTAACATGAATAAGGGTATCGCTAGCCCCACAAATGGACCCTATGATTTCCATTACTGTTGTTTTCGTTGTTTGTAGTTGTACCAAGACTTCTTGTTGTACTTAGACGACATAACCTATGTATTGGGGTATTTCTTTTGTTACAGTATGCAAGTATTATTGAGTAGATTATGACAAGAACGTGTTAAATTTAGAAAGGAAAAAAAAGGAATCCACCCCTTATTGCATATCATTTGATAAAAACCATGTTTACATGAGAAAATACTCAATGGTTCTGAAGCACAGTCATGTGGAGCCCAACATCTTTCACAACCCTCCGGGATTATGAGTTAGCGGAAGGCTTCACCTAGTCTTAAGTTCAACTCATGCACGTCCTCTCATTTTTTAATTGGAACTTCCCATGACTGCCGCCTAATAAAATTTTCGCTTCTAGCTCATGTGTCCCCTGGATTGCATGGGACCCAAATTATTGCAACCTAAATTATTGGGTCTTACCTCTTGGTCAAAAATTTGTAAGAAATCCAAGGACTTAGATGAAAACTTCTTCCCACCATTGGCAATGTGTGTTAAATTTGATTGCCAATATTGATTGTTTGCTTTGATATAGGAATAAGATTGACAATAATTGCGACTCTAGGAATTTCCGGCAAAGGTGGGATCAAAATGGTTAAAATTTACAGATATGGTACAAAATTCTCACTTAAAGCATTCATCATCACCTTGTTGGCTTCTCCCATAACATAAAGAAACAAAGGATTTCGACAGAACTGAAGACATAATTTGTACGAACCGCACAAAAATTCAACACAATGAGATCAAAGGCTGCGAAATGGAGAAAAAAAACAGAGTTAATTACCTCCAAGAGAGATGGCTAAGTTCAGCAGAAGAGTGAGGAGTTTTACAAAATAAGCGAATGTTTTTCTGGAGTATGCCAAATGGAATGGAGTAGTAGGATGTCAAATGGTACCATTTCTGCCTTTCAAAAAGTGGTTACATTTCAGCAGTATGAACCACCACTATTAAATGAGAGTCCTAGCCCGTGGAGAGATGGTTACAATGAGGTGAAATGGACGTCGTCGGCTTCTTGTGCATTCAAATGGACGTCCCTTGTCCCTTTACAATGAATAAAATCTACATCTACTGATTTCACTTGGTTAAAGTGTTATCCTAAACGGGTCTTTAGAATTTAGAAAACAAGTTCTCTCTCTCTCTCTCTCTCTCTCTCTCTCTCTCTCTCTCTCTCTCTCTCTCTCTCTAAAACTTCTCTAACCCTAGTTTCTCTTCTCTTCCGCCGCCGGCGCCGGGGGTTGCCCCTCTCCCCTCCTCCCCCGGGCTCTCTATTGGTGCAAAAGTCGTCGTAGCCGATGAAAGTGGATAAACAGATATGCTTCAAGTCATGTTACTATGTCGTTGTCCTTAAGACGATATTCGCCCCCACCAATTCGAGAGAATTCGGTGTGCACCGGGTTACAGCAAAGCCGCCTCCAAGATAAATTGAAGCCCAGTCTCCAACTGTTGTCTAACTGCGTTATGCACAAACGAAGAGAGACCTGAATACCTTTGGATTTTGCGAACCCCTTAAGTATAATCGTAAGAGATAATTCTAGAGAGAAACAACAATCAGAATGGTTCTGATTTTTTTCTCCAACTGGTAGAACCTCTTGCCCTTATATAGACACAGATCATGATTGATAGACAAAGATCACATCTTTTGATTTAATCTCAATAGTCATACCTTTTGATTAGATCATGTATATTCATTTAACCTGAATCGACACATCTTTTGCCTTTAAATCCAATAACCATGTTCATTCATATAACTTGAATAGACACACATTTTGGATTAAAATCGTTCACCAATATTCATATGAGTTTTTTTTCTTTTTATCCCCTAAACTATACACTTTTTCTCTACTTAGTCCCTGAACTATCAATTTGGCGATTTTATCCCCTCAACTATCATTCTGTTACCTACTTAGTCCAATAGATAACGGAAGTTAAGAATTTGGACGGAAAATGTCACATAAGGACCTGTTTGAGACCCTGTAGAGCAGATACTTGATTATGACAGCCTTAGAGATAAAAATTAATTATGACCCTTTAGGATAAAATGATCAAAAAAATAAGACCTTCGCACCGGTTCAAACGGATTGAAAATTGGTGCACTTAATTTTTTTAGAAGGTTTAAGTGCTCCAATTTTCAATCCGTTTGGACCAGTGCGAGAATCTTATTTTTTTTAATCGTATTATTCTAAAGGGTCATAATTAATTTTTTTTCTCTAAGCCTTTCATAGTTAATTATCTACTTTTTATTTGAGACCTCTTAGAGCAGATACTTGATTATGAGAGCTCTACGGACAAAATTAACTATGACCTTTTAGGATAAAATGATCAGGAAAATAAGATTTTCTCACCAATTCACATGGATTGAAAATTAGAGCGCTTACTTTTTAACCATGTTTTTAATATGTATTTGTTAGTCTCTATAAAGTGCCATGTAAGATCTTGATATATGAATCTTGTAAAAAAAATAAAATGCTCCAATTTTCAATCTGTTTGAACCGGTGCGTATGTCTTATTTTTTTAATTTTTTTTATTTTAAAGGGTCATAATTAATTTTTATCTCTAGGGCTGTTATAATAAAATAACTGGTCCATAGGGTCTCAAACAGGGTCTTACGTGGCATTTTCCGTCCAAATTCTTAATTTCCGTTATCTATTGGACTAAGTAGGTAACGGAATGATAGTTGAGGGGATGAAATCGCCAAATTGATAGTTCAGAGACTAAGTAGAGAAAATGTGCATAGTTTAGGAGATAAAAAGAAAAAAAACTCTATTGGTATTTAATATTCATTAAATATTTGGAAATGTTCCAACACTCTCTCCTCTATATCCACCTTACCCTCTTCTCTCTTCTCTATTGGCTGTTCTTGGTTCCTCCTCCTTTCCTTCGCCGGCGTGCCCGTCCGTGTTCCTTTTCCCTCTGCTCCGTCGCTTCATACGTCGGATCCACAGTTGGGTGAATTTGGTGGGGCCTAACCGCGTGGTGGTGATCAGCGTGCTGTCAGCTGGTGTTTGGGTGTGTTGAATCCCGCCGGTCGGTATCGCTTGGGCCAACCGGTTTTGTGCTTAACAGCCCGGGATTCTCATGCTGCCGACGTTCGCGGTCAAATTCTTATCTAGTTCACCGCAATGTAATATCATAGAAAAATAATCGTCAAAATCTTCAAGACAGAAGCTTAATTATGAATTAATCATAACCGAAAGGTATGGTGCCATTATTCTAAGCGTCCAAGGATGACTAATTGACCGCGTCGTATCATGTCAAAAATATATTTATAAAATCTTCAAGTTAACTACTACTCCGTAGAATGGTGGCCAAGACCGAGTGTCGATCCGTATGGACAGCGAGATTGAGTTACTACAATTTCGATTGATTTTTAGATT
Source organism: Rhododendron griersonianum (assembly GCA_018127125.1). Taxonomy (NCBI): domain Eukaryota; kingdom Viridiplantae; phylum Streptophyta; class Magnoliopsida; order Ericales; family Ericaceae; genus Rhododendron; species Rhododendron griersonianum. The sequence continues at coordinate 13,899,205 of CM030789.1, forward strand.
AATTCAGAAGAAAAAAGATTGAGTTGTTTGATTTCAGAAAACTAACTAATTAAGAAAGCTACTAATTAACTAATTTGAAAATTGATGGGAAAAAGACCTAGGGTTTCGAATCCATCCCGACCGCATAACAACGATATACATAGGCTAGGTTTAACATTCGAATCGCTAAAGACTACCATTAGAGCTTGCAATCCCTTTTGATAATCGTCAAAAAGATTATTGAGTTGTTAAAAGGCATAGACTATCCCATAGCACGGACCGTCTCACTAGCCCGGTCTGGCCGTCTAACGGTACGATCCATCTTACGAGCATAATCTATCTCAGAACTCCAACTACAATCGATGAAAACCATTGTTTAACTCCGTATTTGAAAATTGTGAATATAAATACTGAACAGATTGAAAGTATTAAAATCATTCCATAAAACTGAAACAAGTTCTAGTTAAACAATCAATCCGAATATTAATACCTAAACCTATACATATACAAAGTTACTTTGCACGGTACCTCATCTTCCCCCTAGGTGAGGGTTTAGCCGGTTATGAGAGCCGAAGTCCCGTTTCTGCGCAGCTTCTGTTCTCTGTTATTCGAGCCGTAACCAATAACGAAACCCTCTTTTTCCTTTTATAATGTCGTTGCCGATTATATTTCCATGTCAAAAGAAAGACTTCTTTTCCTATTCCAACTCCCCCTTTTTATGGTAGTCCCTTTCCAAACCAATTTCTTCCTTGGCTCCATTCCGCAACTCAATATAAGTACTTATTTTTTAAGAAGGTAATTTTAAGCTCAAAAATCATGTGCTTACGCAAATAATTTTCCTACCACTATAGATCTTGTTTGATAGATCTCATTGAGATCTTTAATACGGTACAAAAAAAATTAAAAAATTATTTTTCATTTACATTATTTTTGAGTTTGAAAATGTGAAATAAGCTGCTTATTTTTTAAGAAGGTTTCTGGAACGGGGCAAATCGTATTGTTTTGCTACTAATTGCACTTCCACAACCACGTGCACAGTAGGAGCATTTATAGGGCCCATCTCTATTGCTATTTTATTTTTTCCACCACCGAATAAATGCTAGCCAATTAATCTTTGCGGCAACCCTCCGTAAGACCTTCCAAACTGCACGTTTTCGCAATTATCGGTCTCAAGGCCTGCAAACATTGTAAAACACTAAACCGCATCAAATAACAATGTAAACAAACCAATAAGGCAAAAATTAGAAGGATTAAATGCATGGGAGCTTTTCAGCACCTATCAACTATAACACTGTGATCCTATAGTCGTTACAGCACTACTTAGCTTTGATCAGGATTAGTAGACTTACCAAAACATACATCGATCCAACGAGGTAGAAAGAAAGAAATAGAGGGAGACTATGTAACTAAGAACTTTAAAAGCTGCAACATCAGCGAAAACTTAATTACTGGATTTGGACGACAGTTTTGCAAACAAACTTTCAGTGGATGATTATGTTCCCTAACAAATATCGTCACAACCCATTCCCTCCCAAGCTTCTTTGTTACATGCCAGTCGACGGGATATAACTGATCCATCACGCCCTGACTTGCAGGATGATACAATTCGAGTTAAGAATCCTGTTCGCCTGGCATGCCCATCATGGAATGCTTTGGAGGCTCCATCCGATTCAAATGCCATACTCTCATATGGATCTTGATATGTTCCAACCTCAAGTAAGTCAAATTCTCCCACTTAATTTTCTGGGGTGATAATTAAGCTTGTCCTCTACAGTTGTCTCCATATACACTACAAGAAGTCATTATAATCTTATGCACCGGAAATCACATCTTCTATTCAAATTTCGTTTAAATCTTTCTAAAAAGCAATTTGATTTTGAGGGTCTTTACTCAAATTTTGAAGTTGGTCCAGGATTGGAACAAGGGCTAGAGTTGCTCTAAAGATATGACAAATGATAAAAGAGGATGAGAAATAAAGGAGAAGAATATGAATATATGATCCTTTTTATACTCACAAAATCTTGTTTTTCCTATTAGTTAAAAAGCTCAATCAACACTACTCCTTAAAACCCATGGGGCCATGTAATCAGCATGATGGGGCATATCCAGGCGATGTGGGACACATTCCAACACATCCTCCTAGACCACAACACATGGCAACTGGACAACGGTCCACCACCAAACAAAGACCCAACCAAGCTCTGATACCAAGTTGAAAAGCTTAGCCCTCTGTTTACTCCATAACTGTGATTTTCTTTTTACTCATTGATTGGGTGACATGAGGCATGGAAGAGAGTGATATTATTGGAAATTGAAAGATGACTCTAGTTTGCCACCATGTGTAACGACCCGGATTTTTGCCCTATTTTTTTTTTAAAATACAAATTTAAAATGTTAAATACTAATTCAATAATTAGTTAGATTAATTAATTAAAATATATTATTGTGTGTATAATTGATATTACTTAGAAAATCGTATACGAAATATATTATACTTTAGAGATATATATTCATCCCTTACCCTTCCTATCTAAACCATAACTAGAATCCTATTGGAACTAAACCTCTACTTCCCTCTCACACTCCACCACCTCTCCATCACCCCTCTATCTCATCCCCTCTTATCTTTATCTAACAAAAACCGAACCCACCCAATCCCCCATTTATTCGGCTGAGAGAGAGGAGAGAGAAAAACAATAACTACTCTCCAATTTTCCTCCACCACTCCTCCATATATTACTCTCCCATTCCCATATTTTTTTTCGGCAGAGAACAAGTGTGTGTGTGTGTGAGAGAGAGAGAGAGAGAGAGAGAGAGAGAGAGAGAGAGAGAGAGAGAGAGAGAGAGAGAGAGAGAGGGGTCATCACCATCATCCTCCACTATCTTCTTCTTCTTCTTCTTCTTTTATTATTTTGCCGAGAGAGAGAGGTTGCTGGAGGAGGAGGAAAAAGAAGGAAAAAAGAAGAAAGGGAAAAGAAAGAAAGGAAATTAAAGGGAAATAAAGAAGAAGCAGGACACCATTCCGTCCACCCCCTCTGCTTTCGAAATCACCACATTCATTCGTCCTAGCTAGGACTCCAAGGATTAAGGTAGATTTTTCTTTACCCCTTAACCCTAAGTATATTAAATATGTTTCATAGTATATTCGCGGTTCAAATCGAACTCATATAAAGAGAAACCGGAACTACCAAAAATTGAACACACCCATCAATACCTCGCGGTGGCAAGTCTGGCGACCATCCGCCTAGTAGCCGTGATAGAACAAAAACAGATTTTAATCTTAGATTCAATGTTTGATTGTAATGTTCCGTACGTGATGGATTTGTATACTTACCTGTTAATGTCATTGTATTTTTCCTAAAACAAATGCATGAACAAGCGTACACATGATTTTGGTTCTAATTGAACACTACGTACAGAACTTTATATTGGAAACCATAACTACATAGTTACAAGATGTTACTAGAAAACAATGGAAATCATAATATATATTATCATGATTTGTGGTACTAGAAAGGTTAGAAAACTTGAGTGCCCAGCATAAAGAAATTTGAATGATTAACCTATTGTCCAAATTAATACTCGCACGTAATTAGACATAATGTATTATATTAATCTCAAGGATTCTTTTAGCAAAACATTTTACACTGGATTTTAGGACGTAAGCTTCACGAGTATTATTTCTATAAGGAACTAAAGAACATGATTTGGTAAAAAAAAAAAGAAAGAATAAAGATAATATCAATAAAGAAACACAGAAAGGACTAAAATTACCTAAGTATAAGTTCAAAGTTCAAAGAGTTGAAAAGGAACCTACGTGCGAAATCCTAATGAAACCCAAAAATCACAAGGATAAATCCGAATACTTCATGTGAAATTCTTTTGCCTTTTGAACTGCCGATAATGTTATGCTTCAGTAATTTTTTTTATGATATGTTGTTATTGTTGATCCACTTGCAATTACTTTGGCATCGGAACATACTGAAATCGTTGTGAGGTTAGCTTGGACTTAAGCTCACTGGACGTGGGTGTGCGGCGGTTCAGTTATCCTATGTCTGTAGTTATATTATGATATGTTTACTCCTTATTTGAAATAATTGCTTTGTCGATTGAGCCGAGAACGTAGAAAGGACATTAGGGACATTGGATGAGTTATGGACTTGGAGAAATTATGTAGACGTTGCTATGGTTAACAGAAAAAGGAAACAAATTGAAAATTGTGGGCTTAGCAGGACCTTGGGGGTAGCCTGACAGGACCTCGTGTGATCGGGGGTAGCCTGGTAGGACCTTGAGGGCAGCCTGAAAGACCCGGTGTAGCTAGGGTGGCCAAGCAGGACCTCAGGGGTGGCCTGGCAGGACCTCAAGTATTGGGGGTAGCCTAGCAGGACCTTGAGGGTAGCCTGATGGACCTAGAATTGTGAGGGTGGCCAAACAGGACCTCAGGGGTGGCCTGGCAGGACCTCAAGTATTGGGGGTAGCCTAGCAGGACCTTGAGGGTAGCCTGATGGACCTAGAATTGTGAGGGTGGCCAAACAGGACCTCAAGTATTGGGGGTAGCCTAGCAGGACCTTGAGGGTAGCCTGATGGACCTAGAATTGTGAGGGTGACCAAGCAGGACCTCAGGGGTAGCCTGGCAGGACCTCAGGTATTGAGGGTAGCCTAGCAGGACCTTGAGGGCAGCCTGATGGACCCAGGATCGTGAGAGTAGCCTGATGGACCTAGAATTGTGAGGGTGACCAAGCAGGACCTCAGGGGTAGCCTGGCAGGACCTCAGGTATTGAGGGTAGCCTAGCAGGACCTTGAGGGCAGCCTGATGGACCCAGGATCGTGAGAGTAGCCTACTAGGACCTCGAGATGTTGAGGGTAGCCTAGCAGGACCTGTAAAGTATGTCCAGTGAAATTCTGAGTTTGGAACGTGGTTAACACTGCGGTGTTGGAATGATTATAAAAGTTGAAATTCTGGAATTTACTTAAGTTGATGGTTATATAATGAAATAAGTTTTGTGCTATTCGATTATTACCTCTTTTTATTATAAATGTGATTGCTTGTAGAGTAAGGGTTAATGGGTAAGATTTATCTACTGAGTTTCAAAACTCATTATAGTGCCGTTGGGCTGGCGTTTCATGCCAGGTAATCAGGAGACCGAAGAACAGAATCCTCTACAAGATGGTCAGTACCAGGGTCAGGACCTCCCAACTGAGGAAAGAGAGTTTGTCGAGTCTTGGATGCCTTACCCTTAGAAGCTCTATTAATTTAAAATATTGTTATTTGAATTTCCAAAAGTGTTATCACATTTGTCAAATTCTGTTTTATTTCGTTGGGTTGTAAGACAGTTAAGTAGTTTTGAATTTGATATTTGAGATTTCCGTTGCTAAACTCTGTTTAATAAAATTTCATTTCTTAAATTAGTTTTACGGATTATTAAATCAATTAAAATGATTTAATTAACATGTCCGAAAATCGGGGCGTTACAACATGGTATCAGAGCTTTAGGTTCAAACCCTCGGCCTTGGGTAGATGGGGTAGATCACTTCTGAGAGCGTAAACCTGAGTTACTAATTGTAGTTGTTATCTATTTTAAGTCTAAACTATAAGTACAATTCAATTCGTCACCTGACCTAGATTTCGGGAGAGTATCGTGAGAAAACATAGGTTTTACTTGTTTGACTAGCAGCTAGGCTAATTGTAAATGGTATGTGTCTGGTCTATGTAATGTTCCTGTATTAATATGAGACTAGTTTTACTTAACTTTTGCTATTGCTATTGCTATTATTTATTTAATATTCAAAAAGGAAAAAAAAAGAGAGAAAAAGGGTGACATTTCATTATTATGAGTGGTTAAATATATACACATAATGGTAATATTACTTAGTCTTGTAACTTCAATCTTTGTCACATGATAGTTAGAAACCCTGAAAACCTAACTTCGTAGGGTAGTTGTTACAAGATTGGTACAAAAGGTCAACAATGTCATTCCCTACAGTTATTTTGTCAACCCCAGTAGCAAGACAATACGCATAACCCTGATGCCAACGTTGTCTACGTCAACAAGAATGCTTGCGCGACTCCCGAGGTCATGCCAACGTCAACCCTCGTGTAATATACACCTGAATTCGACAAATCCATTCAGCTACTACTAGTGATTGCCAACACGGCTTACCGACATCCCTAACTTAGATTTATAAATTTTAGATGGAAGAGACGAGAAACAGTTCACGCGAAAACAACAACCAGAATAATGGTCAAAACAATGGACAAAACGAAGGTCCACAGCCGAACGAACAAATTGGAGTGCAAGACCTGTTTCAACTCATGCAATCATTTATTGCTGTCGCCACCGCCAATCCTCAACATCAACAACAGGCCACTAATGTACCACGAGGCCCTCTGACTAGGAGTCAGGCGTTGAACGAATTTTGTAAACGCCGCCCACCGTACTTTCGAGGCGAACCGAACCCAGCTATTGCGGAATCCTGGTTGGAAGAAATTAAGAAGATCCTTGAAGTTTTAGACATCCGCGGAGATAACAATCGCATCGCACTAGCCACCTACCAAATGCAAAGAGAAGCGCAACATTGGTGGAAACTAATGAAGAGTACACATGCTATAGAGACAATGACTTGGGAGAGGTTTGAAGAAATCTTCCTCGATAAGTACTTTCCTGCCCCAATCAAACAGGCAATGGTTCAAGAGTTCATGAACCTTGAACAGGGTGAAATGACAGTCTCCCAGTATGCTGCGCGATTCGAAGAGTTGTCTCGTCACGCCACAACTATCATACCAACAGATGATGACAAGGCGAGGAAGTTTGAATGGGGACTCCATGAGACACGTCGAGCAGTAGTGGCGCAGTCACTCCCCACCTACTCACAGGTGGTGCAATGCGCGCTTAAAATGGAGAGAGAAAGTTTGGATTTTAAGACAAAGCGTGAGCAGAAGAAAGTAATACCAGTAACTGGAGGACTAATCCGCAACAACGATAAGGGGCTCGTCACACCCAAACCCTACATCCAGAACAACCAACTCCCACAACAAACCCACCAACATTGGAAAAGCTCAAATCAAGAACAAGGCAAGAATCATGACCAGGGAGGCAGATGCTACCACTGCAATCAGGAAGGCCATTTTAAGTTTGCCTGTCCTCAATTGAATGGATCTGAAAGTTCCAGAAATGGGGGACAACAAGCACTTGTGACATCAATCGGTTTTGGAAATCAAGAAGGAGGTCAAAAACAGCCACGAAGTGGATGGAATCAGCAACAGCAAGCTCCCCGCCAAAACCATAATTTTGGAACAGGAAATGGTTCAGCAAAGCCAAATCAGTCATTTGGAGGCGGGATCTTTGCACTTCAAGGAGATTACGAAGAATATGATCCTATGGCGATTTGAGGTAATCTTATAATTGTTCAACGCGTATATTTAAGCATTATACGATTTGGAGCATCGCACGCTTTTGTATCTGCTGCATGTGTTAAATCACTGGGACTAGAAATGGAACCTTAGGAAACTATGAAGGGAACCTTAGCATTAGGGGCAGAATCTCTGTAAGTCTTATATGGTAGGTCTGCATAATAGAAGTCTCCAATCTACGTTTGACCTGTGATCATCGAGTCAAAAAAAGAAAGAAAGGGGGGCCAACTGCAAATGTCAATTTGGGAAAGAATTGACTACCTGCTCACTTTGCTGTCATAGGACACTATCGGAAGATAGTGACGGCTTACTCTTCAAACATGATGTGTCCTAAATTTAAGGGGGATAGATGGATTCATCATCAATGGCGACTCGGTGTCCGACGTGTAACGACAAGCTGTTAGGATAGCTACAAAGTCTCTTTCCAATCAATCAGGAGAAGAATCAATCAGAATGCAACAGATGTCAACTACTCATGCGTAATGGAGCAAACACCATAATTTCGAGGACGAAATTGTTTTAAGGGGGATAGGTTGTAACGACCCGGATTTTTGCCCTATTTTTTTTTTAAAATACAAATTTAAAATGTTAAATACTAATTCAATAATTAGTTAGATTAATTAATTAAAATATATTATTGTGTGTATAATTGATATTACTTAGAAAATCGTATACGAAATATATTATACTTTAGAGATATATATTCATCCCTTACCCTTCCTATCTAAACCATAACTAGAATCCTATTGGAACTAAACCTCTACTTCCCTCTCACACTCCACCACCTCTCCATCACCCCTCTATCTCATCCCCTCTTATCTTTATCTAACAAAAACCGAACCCACCCAATCCCCCATTTATTCGGCTGAGAGAGAGGAGAGAGAAAAACAATAACTACTCTCCAATTTTCCTCCACCACTCCTCCATATATTACTCTCCCATTCCCATATTTTTTTTCGGCAGAGAACAAGTGTGTGTGTGTGAGAGAGAGAGAGAGAGAGAGAGAGAGAGAGAGAGAGAGGGGTCATCACCATCATCCTCCACTATCTTCTTCTTCTTCTTCTTCTTCTTTTATTATTTTGCCGAGAGAGAGAGGTTGCTGGAGGAGGAGGAAAAAGAAGGAAAAAAGAAGAAAGGGAAAAGAAAGAAAGGAAATTAAAGGGAAATAAAGAAGAAGCAGGACACCATTCCGTCCACCCCCTCTGCTTTCGAAATCACCACATTCATTCGTCCTAGCTAGGACTCCAAGGATTAAGGTAGATTTTTCTTTACCCCTTAACCCTAAGTATATTAAATATGTTTCATAGTATATTCGTGGTTCAAATCGAACTCATATAAAGAGAAACCGGAACTACCAAAAATTGAACACACCCATCAATACCTCGCGGTGGCAAGTCTGGCGACCATCCGCCTAGTAGCCGTGATAGAACAAAAACAGATTTTAATCTTAGATTCAATGTTTGATTGTAATGTTCCGTACGTGATGGATTTGTATACTTACCTGTTAATGTCATTGTATTTTTCCTAAAACAAATGCATGAACAAGCGTACACATGATTTTGGTTCTAATTGAACACTACGTACAGAACTTTATATTGGAAACCATAACTACATAGTTACAAGATGTTACTAGAAAACAATGGAAATCATAATATATATTATCATGATTTGTGGTACTAGAAAGGTTAGAAAACTTGAGTGCCCAGCATAAAGAAATTTGAATGATTAACCTATTGTCCAAATTAATACTCGCACGTAATTAGACATAATGTATTATATTAATCTCAAGGATTCTTTTAGCAAAACATTTTACACTGGATTTTAGGACGTAAGCTTCACGAGTATTATTTCTATAAGGAACTAAAGAACATGATTTGGTAAAAAAAAAAAAGAAAGAATAAAGATAATATCAATAAAGAAACACAGAAAGGACTAAAATTACCTAAGTATAAGTTCAAAGTTCAAAGAGTTGAAAAGGAACCTACGTGCGAAATCCTAATGAAACCCAAAAATCACAAGGATAAATCCGAATACTTCATGTGAAATTCTTTTGCCTTTTGAACTGCCGATAATGTTATGCTTCAGTAATTTTTTTTATGATATGTTGTTATTGTTGATCCACTTGCAATTACTTTGGCATCGGAACATACTGAAATCGTTGTGAGGTTAGCTTGGACTTAAGCTCACTGGACGTGGGTGTGCGGCGGTTCAGTTATCCTATGTCTGTAGTTATATTATGATATGTTTACTCCTTATTTGAAATAATTGCTTTGTCGATTGAGCCGAGAACGTAGAAAGGACATTAGGGACATTGGATGAGTTATGGACTTGGAGAAATTATGTAGACGTTGCTATGGTTAACAGAAAAAGGAAACAAATTGAAAATTGTGGGCTTAGCAGGACCTTGGGGGTAGCCTGACAGGACCTCGTGTGATCGGGGGTAGCCTGGTAGGACCTTGAGGGCAGTCTGAAAGACCCGGTGTAGCTAGGGTGGCCAAGCAGGACCTCAGGGGTGGCCTGGCAGGACCTCAAGTATTGGGGGTAGCCTAGCAGGACCTTGAGGGTAGCCTGATGGACCTAGAATTGTGAGGGTGGCCAAACAGGACCTCAGGGGTGGCCTGGCAGGACCTCAAGTATTGGGGGTAGCCTAGCAGGACCTTGAGGGTAGCCTGATGGACCTAGAATTGTGAGGGTGGCCAAACAGGACCTCAGGGGTGGCCTGGCAGGACCTCAAGTATTGGGGGTAGCCTAGCAGGACCTTGAGGGTAGCCTGATGGACCTAGAATTGTGAGGGTGACCAAGCAGGACCTCAGGGGTAGCCTGGCAGGACCTCAGGTATTGAGGGTAGCCTAGCAGGACCTTGAGGGCAGCCTGATGGACCCAGGATCGTGAGAGTAGCCTGATGGACCTAGAATTGTGAGGGTGACCAAGCAGGACCTCAGGGGTAGCCTGGCAGGACCTCAGGTATTGAGGGTAGCCTAGCAGGACCTTGAGGGCAGCCTGATGGACCCAGGATCGTGAGAGTAGCCTACTAGGACCTCGAGATGTTGAGGGTAGCCTAGCAGGACCTGTAAAGTATGTCCAGTGAAATTCTGAGTTTTGGAACGTGGTTAACACTGCGGTGTTGGAATGATTATAAAAGTTGAAATTCTGGAATTTACTTAAGTTGATGGTTATATAATGAAATAAGTTTTGTGCTATTCGATTATTACCTCTTTTTATTATAAATGTGATTGCTTGTAGAGTAAGGGTTAATGGGTAAGATTTATCTACTGAGTTTCAAAACTCATTATAGTGCCGTTGGGCTGGCGTTTCATGCCAGGTAATCAGGAGACCGAAGAACAGAATCCTCTACAAGATGGTCAGTACCAGGGTCAGGACCTCCCAACTGAGGAAAGAGAGTTTGTCGAGTCTTGGATGCCTTACCCTTAGAAGCTCTATTAATTTAAAATATTGTTATTTGAATTTCCAAAAGTGTTATCACATTTGTCAAATTCTGTTTTATTTCGTTGGGTTGTAAGACAGTTAAGTAGTTTTGAATTTGATATTTGAGATTTCCGTTGCTAAACTCTGTTTAATAAAATTTCATTTCTTAAATTAGTTTTACGGATTATTAAATCAATTAAAATGATTTAATTAACATGTCCGAAAATCGGGGCGTTACACCATGGGTTTAAATTAGGCAAAGTTGATTGAGTGAAATAAAACCATAAATAAGGTTTTTGAACATTATTTTCCTGTCGACTGGCCTGTCGACTAGCCAATATATGGTTTATTCCCGTTAACAATTAAGTATTATTAAACTCATTTTAATTGGCAGTTCACTTACATGTGTTGAAATGAGATATATGCAAGAATTCTCATGATCGTGGGTGGCAGTTTTGCCCAGTAATATATGGAGCGGTTCAGCAACGTGGAAGTTACTTGTTTCACTGATCGTGACTGCCACCTTGGAGGGAGAATTCAAATTTGAATTGAAAGAGACCTATTTAAGTATGAGTTAGTAGCAGTTTCAAAACACAAAAACAACGCCAACATGCCTTTATCTTTTCTTTTCTAGGAGTAGGAGTAACTGTTAAGTAAATTGTGCTCTGTCGATTAGGTCATACCCTGTCGATTCTGTTCTTCTACTTAGAGATTTAATAAAAGTCTCTTTTATTAGGTCTTCAATTCCATTCCATTTCATCCCATATTACCACGTTTGCTTCCAAAGAAGTCCTGAAACACGGCTAGGAACCAAATTCCACTTCACAAAATAATTACCACATTCCAGCAAACACAAGATTCTATCTCTGTCAATTGGTTCATCCCTGTCGATTCGATAAAAACCAGGAAATTTAGTAACAATTTTTGGCGCTAGAAGGAGGGCTCTTACTAATTTGGAAGTAAGACATGGCACCAAAGACTAGAAATCAACTACCAATGGATGGTAGTAATGACAATAACAATGCTGCCAACAATAATGGCGGAAGTGATGTGAATGAAGGAAATGTGACAGATCCAAATCAGAGAATTCTAGAATTAGGCCAGTTAAATGGCCTAGAGGGTGAATCATCATGTAAAGACCCGTTAATTCGTAAAATTGATTTAAAGGTTTTTAAAGAAATAAAAAGGAGGAAATTGATTTGAAATTGAGAATTGGGGGTTAATGTGTTAGAATGTTGCATTTGAAGGGTGAGAGTGTGTGATGTGTGCATATAACTACCATATGGCGTTTGTTTCCTGCATCCTGCATTTTGCAAATGTAAATCTGAGAAAGCCAATGAAGTATGTGATGATAGTTGAAAATAAGAGAGAAATGTTACACGAATTTGTCTTCATAGTTTCCATTGTCATTTTCGGACTTCAACATAAATGAAATTTAGTTAATAGTTACACGAATTTGTCTTATTAAACATTGAATAATGAATTACATATATGTTAATGAAGCGACCCCTACGCATAAATAAGAAAAATATTAATAAAATTGGTAGTGGTAGTTTTCATCGTTATTTGCGGGTTTCAAAATAAATTAAATTTTGTTAGTACCCCCTCCATCCCTTTTTAAGTGTCCCACTTCATAATTCCAACTTATTAAGAAAACATCATAATTACACCTTCCACATCAACTTTTACCTCCATTTTTCCTACTTACCCTCTATGAAGACATCATCATTACATTTTTACTTACTAGCTTTTCAAAATGGAATCTACTTTTAGGGACAAAATAGAAAATGTACCAACTTTTACCCACTAACTTTACAAAATGGACACTTATTAAGGGACAGTCCAAAATGGAATACTGGACTTTAAAAATGGGACGGAGGGAGTAGTAGTTAAGAGAAATCTGTGGTTTCCATTGTCATTTTCGAACTTCAACATGAGAAATCTGTAGTTTCCATTGTCATTTTTGAACTTCAAAATAAAAGAAATTTGATTAATAGTTACACGAATTCGTCTTCTTAAACATTAAAAAATGAATGACATATATGTTAATGAAGCGGTCCCTACACGTAAATAAGAAAAATAAAAATAAAATCGGGAGTGATAGTTTTGGTTTCAAAATAAATTAAATTTGGTTAGTAGTTCGGATAAATCCGTAGTTTCCATCATCATTTTTAGACTTCAGAATAAAAGAAATTTGATAGTCACACAAATTTGTCTTCATAAACGTTAAATAATAATAAAAGACATACCATATGTTAATGAAGTAGCCCTCACGTGTAAATAATGAAGCTTGCGGCCTGCAAAAGTACTCTTTATAATAAAGCGTAACATAGTAGTCTCCATCATCATTTGTTACATTCCAAAACAAATCAAATTTGTCCTCAACAAAAGGAGGAGTAGGCCCCACAAATATTAGGGTGTGTTGTACTAATTAAAATAAGTACTTTATTTTTCAAACACTCCTAAGTTTTTTTTTTTTTTTTAATTAAAGGTGATGTATTGTAAAAGAATAACATATCTCGTAAAACAGGAAGTAAGTACTTAAAAAATACACTTCACCATCGGAAATCACTCCATCTGTCCTTCTCTGCTTGTCGCCGGCAACGGATTAGCCGGCGACTGTAATCCGTCTCCGGCGCCACCATCCGCACCCAACCAGACCCTCTTTCTTTCCCACACCGACACCACTCCTCCTCGTCCGTTGCCTTTGTCCGCATACGCCGCCGTGTGGCTTGTAAGTTGCCCCCAATTAATCAACGTCGTTTTGGGGGCTGCAGCCTTAAGTAATGGTGCTTGTTTGTTTATATAGGTTTGAAGCCAAGAGAAAAGACTATGGGTTGACTTTGCGTGGTATGGATACGGGTGAGAGGGAAACTTATTCACGGCTCAGCCGTGAACAGCTTCTTTACAGCAGCAATCAATACGTCTCAAAAAATTTGAGGATTATTTTTCTTTGATTCATTACGGTGAAGTAATAGATGTTGATTTATTCTTAGAATGCCTTAATCAAGGGCTTTCCATTGTAAAGGGACAAGTGACGGCCCAATTTAATCCACAAGAAGCTGACAACGTCCATTTCACCTTTGATCTCATTGAAGGTAACTCTGTTTTTTTTTCTTCTCCATTTTGCAGCCTTTGATCTCATCGTGTAAAAAAGTTGTGTGGTTCTTACAAATTGTGTATTCAGTTTAATTAGTCAAAATCCTTTGTTTATTTATGGTTTGAGAAGTCTAAAGTAGTTTCTTTATGTTATGGGAGAAGCCAATTAACAAGGTGATCATGAATGCTTTAAGTGAGAATTTTGTACCATATCTGTAAATTTTAACCATTTTGATCCACCGTAGTCGAAAATTTCTAGAGTCGCCACTATTTACAATCTTATTCCTATATATATATACCCTTATAGCAAACAATCATTGGCGAACAAATATCAACAAACAATAGTGGGAAGAAGTTGGAGAAGTTGTCTGAGTCCTATGATTAATTTCTTACAAATTTTACGACAAGATACTTAAAAGAAATACAGACCAAAACCACCTGCGACATTTCGATTTTGTCAACATTTGAACATCCCTTGGGCTACATGTTTGCCCCAGCTATTGAGGTCAGAGCCTATACCTTTCAATTCTTAATTTCTTTGCAAGCATGGTAAATGCATATGGAAAGATTTTTTTCTTTGGCTAAGTTTTTCAAATCCTGACAAGTGGAATGACCTGATATAAGGATTGCTATAAGGCTATAACCCAGGCTGATCAGGAAAAGACTGATAGAATCCCCAAACTCTATCAAACTTTGTGCATGGAAGTCTGAAGTTTAAAAAATCCCAATTCTTTTAGTCTGATTTGGTTGATTTATCCAGGCAGGTCTCATTATGTGTGTCTGCAGCTTGTACAAGGTCGCTTTCAATTCATTATTCATGCACTTCTTGTTCCTTATTACTTGATTGTTTCCACTTCTTTTTCTCTTTTCCTTCAGACTCTATTTTTCCCTTAACGAGTCATTATTTAGTTCTAGGAAATGATTTGTTTGATAAGCTGTGGTCACAGATTTTCCTTTATGTTTTATGTTCATGGGTTTTATGTATGTGTTTTGTTGATATCTGTGAACTCGAATGGCAGTATTATGACAAGGACCAGCAGATCAGAGAACTATCTTCTCAGCTTCATCATGCAAATCAGCAGTTGGAAGCATGTCTCGAGGAACATACACGTACAATGTCTATCAACAACGGTTGAAAGTGTAGTCAGCAATGTCAAACAAGTGGAATTCTGAGAGCATGAAATTTCTGGTCTTCAGTAGTAACAAACAAGTTGTAAAGTGAAGGAGTGCAAAGTGTACTTTATGAAAGAAAACTAGTAATAGTTGTGCACCATACCCAAATAGAAACTAGAATGATAATTATTAATGACGCCAATAGTACATGCAAATTACTATTGCTATCAGTTTGGTGATTCACTTGTTTGTGTAATATTCAAGATGTGCTTTGTTTGTACCAAAAAAAGAACGAGTTGTATAGAGTTTGAATAATGATTTTATCCCAATCCCGATGCACGAGTGCCAATTAGCAATTACATAGTCAAGCTTCAATTATGCTACGGATGAACACACACACACTTTACCTGCACACATACACAGGCTTACAAAGGCGTTGGGCACCATACACATTGCACAGTGTGTAAGTGTGTTTCTAGTCTTGACCTCTTGTTAAGATTTTGGGATCTAAAAGAGTGCAACTGTGTTTCTATTCTAGACCTTTAGTTAAGCTGTTGGGATCTAGATCTTCTGCCCCATCTCTGTCTTCTCTGTAATCTATTAGTTTGAGGTTATCAATGGTAGCAGAGGTAAGACCCAATAATTTGGGTCCCATGCAATCAAGGGGACACAAGAGGGGCGCAAGTGAGAAATTTATGAGGTGGCACGGTCATGCGATGTTCCAATATCCTCCACTAACACACAATCACAGAGGGTTGTGAAATATGTTGGGCAACACATGATGTGCTTCAGAACCATTGAGTATTTAATTTCTCCCCTAAACATAGTCCTATCAAATGATATGAAACAAGGGGTAGATGAATTACCCTTTTTTCCCCCTACATTTAACGTGTCATTGTCATAATCTACTCAATAATACAGACATGCCATAACAAAAAACATTGTAATATGGACATATGTATGGTGCTTTGGTACAACAACAAAAAGGACAACGCCGAAAACAACAACGGTCCAAATCATAGGGACCATTTAAGTGTGGGGCAAAGATACCCTTATCCATGCTACATAACAAGGAAACGAAAAACCAACGGCAACCGAAATGCATTCATCATGATGTGAATCGTACGTTGAAATTCTTGGAATTCTTTATCGTCCTAAATCTCCTCCACTTTCAGTGTTGGCAGTAACATCTGAGAATAAAAAAATCCAACTCAAACGTATCACTACTCACCAACTACTAAATTGAAGATTAGTAGTAGGACACAACAAGATCCAGAACTTCAAGTATTGGGGTGAAACATATCCACGATGAGCAAACATATAATGTAAGAAGAGAACTATAAAGATGGAAAAGTTTGTCACACGAAATTACCAGAAAAGATTAATCTAAAGATAGATGCTGATAAATGTCTATTATAACACCATCGGTCCTGGCGCTCCTATTTTTTACATTCTCCAACCAAACCTAGGGACACTCAACCATCAGCTAGCCGCAGCATACACACAACCAAAGTTGAATCCTTAGTTCCATGCATATCTACCTAGCCACCTCACAAGTCAAAGTTAAATCCTTAGTTCTATTTTTTTTTAGACATAAAGACAAGGCAAAAGACATCATTAAAAGCAGCAATCTTTGGTACATGCCAATCCCTCATGATTGTTCATGGACAATTAGAAAGTTGCTGAAATTAAGACCTTTAGCGCAGAACTTCGTCGGACATACCTTAGGTAATGGACAAGCTACCTTATTTGTCTTGACAATTGGCATCCAAGTGAGCCCTTGTACAAACTCTTTGATGACAGGATTATATCAAGCCTTGAATCCTCTTTATATGATAAAGACTCTTGCATTTTGAATGGTGTTTGGCACTGGCCAAGACCTAGGAACAGGATTATTCAAACACATTCAGGCCTCTACCCCTCTCTCTCTTTTAACTCTAGGGGATAGTGAAGACCTGATAACCTAGACAATCTCTCCTACAGATTCTTGCTCAACAAAACATACATGGGAAGCAATTCCGAACAAATATCCCAAGGTTCAATGGTCTTCTCTTGTTTGGTTCACTAATAACGTTCCTAAGTGGGCATTTATACTTTGGATTGTCTGTCTTAAGAAGCTTCCGACAAATGATAGGCTCGCGAAATGGGGCATGCAAATAGAACCTCTCTGCATTCTTTGCTCACATAAAGAAGAAACTATTTTTCACCTATTTTTTGACTGTGTTTATTCTAGACAAATATGGGAATCTATTCTCAACAAATTTCAGATTCTTTGACCAGCTTGTGGATGGGAGAATGAGCTGAATTATGCCATTAGCTTTTGTAAAGAGAATTCGTTCCGTGCTCTTGTGTTCAAGCTTTCGCTTGCTACTGGGGTATATTTCATCTGGCTTGAGAGGAACTCTAGTGTTTTTGGAGGGAATCCAAAGAATCCAGATCGTATTTTAGCTTGTATAGCAGAAAATATGAGACTTAGAATTTGTACATGGAGGAACATCCCTAAAACTGCAGAGAACCAAAGATTATGAGATCTTTGGCGCATTTCTGCTAGTTTGCTAGGGAATACTGTCCCTTTGGGATTTTGATTCTAGTAGTTTGTAGTAGGTTCTCTTTTTAAAGTTGTTTGTATAAGGGGTTCTCCCTGATAGAGATTCTTGTTTGGTTGGCTATAAAATGCATCAGTTACCAAAAAAAAGACAAGGCAAAAGAGTAAATAATACATATAAGCCTCCAATTTAATATTACAAGTACCAAGCATGAATTTTATGCTCCTAAATTCAAGAAATGTCAATGAGTAAAATTCGAGTATGCATGGCATGAGCGTATGATAAAAATTGTACTAAAAAAAGAAGAAGAAAATGACAAGGTAATTACCATGAAATAAAAAGTACCCACCTAAACCAGTAGGTGCACAATTGGTCTATACATTGTGGATGCCTCAATTTTGTTTACCGTACTTCCTGAGCTGGGTCACATAGTTTGCTCACACCTATGAGGTTTGTACCCAGGCTACCCTATCATATGAGTGTAGTGAGCTCTGGCTTATCATCTGAGGTTTAGCTTTCCGTTATTTTTTACTTTTTGTTAACTTTTTGCTATTTTTTACTAATCATTTGTGTCGATAAGATAAATCAAATAAATACAAAAATGTGGACCAAAGATAAAAAGAAAAAGTTTATACAAGATGACACTAAAGACAAAAAAAAAAAAAAAAAACCAGCCGTTATGATTTATTTTTTTTTCATCTTAAGTTAATTTTTTGTCAATTAATTTTGATCATCTTAAGTTAATTTTTTTGTCAATTTTGATCAAAATTGTTTTACTTTTTAACCTCCTCTTGTCAAGACTAATGATTAACGCAAAAAGTTAACGTAAATATAAAAAAGATTCAGAAGATGAACAAATATACCAAAACAAAAAATTAACGGGGCCAGTTGTGACGAGATATGCAATATATCTAAACTTGCAATCAAATTGGGACAAACCTTTAATATTCAACTTCTCTAACCTCTTCAGATTCATCATTCCGCCTCTGGCTTTCCCTCATGTCTTGGAATTCCCGAGGAGAATAAAATCTTGGTTCCCTTCCTCCACCCGTCCAAAGAAACTTGACACTAACCCATTACTCTTGGCCTTTGTCTGGTTGAATAATGTTCCTCCATCCGTGAATACAATCAGGACTTTAGGTATATGCTCAACAATCCAATAGTCTTGGCCTTTGTGATCTGGTTGCATTCTGTCTAAGAACTCTGTTGGCATATCCCAAAAGAAAAGAGATTTGAGTTCTCTGAGGTTGCGGATACCGGAGGGTACCTCCTTCAGTTGTGGGCAATGTCCGATCCAAAGCTCGTTAAGTACGGGCAATCCTCCTTCCTCTATTACAACCGAATTCAATTCTTTTCCGTTTCGGAGGTAGAATTTCTTAAGCTTCTGAAAACTTCCGACTTCAAAACTCAATTGTTCTCCATCATACGCGTCTCTGAAATAAAGTTGCATCAAATTTGGCAATGCTTGAAGAGTTTTTATTGCATGAGCGTCGGTCAACCCTGACCCACTTAGAATAAGAGAAACTAGATAATCAATTCGTGATATCCAGTTTGGCAACGTTCCTAAACGTCCATTCAAGTTGAGATGCTGAAGAGATTCAGGGACAGAAGAAAGAGAATGCAAATCTAGAATCCCATCGCCGTCTATAGCCTTATAAACCGCCAAAGATTGAAGGTGATTCATCATCTCGATGGCGGTACAGAGAGCCTTCCCGTGTTCTTTTTTTAGGTTCTTAATACCCAACTTCCTCAATTGCCTCAAATTTTCTAGCTCTTTGATTAAATCCTCGTTTGCCTCCACGAAATGCAACGTTTGCAACACTTCTAAATGCCTAATCCCTCCTTGTATCTTCACTCCTGGAACTGGTACAATAAGATGCCGCAACTTACGGAGTCTACTTAAGATCCCAATTTGTACCACATCCACACATGAGTGTGCCAAATTCAAAGTTTGTAGGTTGTGTAGATTTCCAATGGAAATCGGAATTATCTTCACTTTTGTACTCTTGACACTTAAGTATCGCAAATGAAGAAGATTTCCCACATCTTCATGAAGTTGATCCAGAGGAGCATCCTGAAGATCTAGTACTTTCAAAAGCTTAAAATTCCTAGCTAGAGTAGCCAATAACTGCTCCTTTGGAATCTCCCCCACCAAGAAAAGAAAAATAGAACGGATTCTGGATTTGGGACTATTAATGGTTTCCAAATCCTTATTAGTTATGTTTCGCTTATGCATTGAGCATCGTCGAGTATCATTATTCCAACTTGTATATGCTTCTCCATAAACTTGGCTGAAACTCAACTCTTCACACTTTACGAGGATGATCTCATGGACTAAATCATGGACCTGACATGTTTCAATTCTACCATCTAATTTTCTCGACAAAACTTGAACCAAGCTTCTATGAACGAGCTCAGTCAAGTGTTCTTCTGCAACTTCTTCTAACGTTTTTCCTTTCCGTCCTTCAATGAAACCCTCAGCTATCCACAATCGAATTAGTCTTCCGCGGGTGATTTGATAGTCCTCTGGTATCATGCTAAAGTACAAGAAACATGGTTTGAAGTAGTAAGGCAGATCATGGTAACTAAGGAGCACAATTTTCGTGATGTTTGTGAGATGGGGATTCCTTTCTAATTCGGATCCAAGGCTATTATAGAATCTTTGCCATTCGGATACAACCTTACTTTTAGTGGACAACAGGGCTCCTATCGTCACAATAGCAAGTGGTAATCCCTCACACTCTCTAACAATGGCACGGGATACTTTCTCCAACTCGGGAGGACAACTACTACCGGATTCTCGTTCGAACGTTTTCATGCAAAAGAGCTTCCAAGCTTCCTCCTCAACTAAGGGTGCCAGCTTACAGACTTGATCCGATGAGGATCCCTTGCAAAAAGAAGCAACATCTGCACTGCGTGTAGTGACAATTATTTGACTTCCTTTTTTGTTTTTCGGTAAAGCAATATTTACTATTCTCCAAAAGTCTGCACTCCACACGTCATCGAACACGATTAAATACCTCTTCATAAGTAAATATTCTCTCAGAATATGAATGAGAGAATTTGGGTCCATCGTGTCGATTCCCTCGGGTGCACACTCCTTTCTTGTCTCACATAGCATCTTCATCATCCTTCTAAAGATGTCCTCCATCTTGTATGATTGGGAGACTGATACCCAAGCTTGGCAATCAAAGTGTTTAAACACTTTCTGGTTGTCGAAAACTGTCTTGGCAAGAGTGGTCTTGCCACATCCTCCCATACCTACTAGTGAAGTGACCGTTCGGTTTGACTCTCCGATTATCAGCCTGTGGATCAGTTCCTCCCGGGTGGACTCAATGCCCACAACTTCATCTTCCTCAATGAAAAGAGACGCAACACGAGGGTCATCATATACTTTCTCTTCTGTTTTGCTGGTTGACCCATGTTCCAAGGAACTAAAACCATACCTCTCAGCCCTTTCCTTGATCTCACGAATAGTCTGTTTGATAATTTGAATTTGAGAGGCGATATCATGTTGTGGCCTTAGTTTAGTGATTGAGCGAGCGAGTTTGCGAAGGAAACCAATGAAACCACGCCGTTTCTTATTTTCTGCCACGTGAAGTATGTATTCGTCCATGACGTCCTCGATCTGGTAAGCCAATTCCCTTACCTGTTTCACCCAATTTTTCATCCTTTCGTTTTCCAATTTTGAACTTGAATCTGCATCTTTTAGGAATGACCTTATGCTTTCTAATTCAGTCTTGATACTGGCAACTTCTGTGTGGATATTCCGCAACAATTTCACTTCACCTGACAACAATGGCACCAAAGTACTGTGTTGATAGCAGAACTTACTGCAACTAGTGCCATCACATCTATTTTCCTGCTTAAACACAACAAATTAAATTGATTAGTTTCATAGATCGATGATATTGGCTGATACAGTGTGGATTTTCCTACACACACACACGCAAGCATGAAGAATCAATCAAGCAAATAACACAAACAGAAAAAACGTAGTTTTCAATTGGCTAATTGGGTACTTTCACAGCTAACACTAGTCTCATCATAGTCAGTGAAGCGACAAACCAAAGCAGAATCAGGTTACACAACCCTAACAATAGTATTCCTATATTACTGACTAAATAAAAAGACAAACTTACCTTAAAGATTGTGCTGGAAGATCAGTAGGGGTACAGGCAAAAATTAAGGTTGGAACTACTCTTCACTCATCACTACAACACATATGGGCTTTAATAGCATAGTTTTATAGCGTTTTTCCAAAAATGCTATTATAGAGATTCAATAATAGCGGACATGCACTGTTTGGACACGGAAGAGCATAACACAGCGTTTCATTAAAATTCCTCCTCTTCTTCTACAGCGTGCACCTAAATATGAGGCGCCATCTACCACCATCTCTAAAATTTCAATCGATTTCGTGAGATGGCGCTATATTCCCAAGTCCCAACCTCGTGCGAACCGGTGATGGCTGAAGATGGATCGATTGCTCTGCTAGGGTTTGTTCCTCTCCTCTAGTTTTCAATAACCTTCACACCCTAATGATCGACTATTCTTCTGGTTGTTCTGCTCCCTCAGGATTGATCACTTATGCGCTAGGGTTTCAATCCTGAGTTCGTCTTCCACCCAAAGGTTTGTTCCTACTCCTCTATTTTCTGAAAATTGATCTGAACCTTCACACCCTACTATCTGACTTGATTTTTCATTCTGACTTCGTGTTTCCGTTCTATAGTTTGTTCGACAGTATTAGGCTCGGTTTGGAACAAACTTTTGTGCCTTAGGAGTACCCTTAGATATTTGGACGATAGAATCCAAAATATACGATAGATGCAAATAGGGTACTGCAATTCTCGTTTTTAATCTTCATTCATTAGGATTTGATAATGCAATTCTCGTTTTTCCCCAAATCTCTCCCGAAATCTTTCAAATTTTCTCCAAACCTTTTTCTTTTCTTGTTTGCCTCCATTGCCGCAGCGCCTCCATGATCTAAACCGTTTACCCCAACAGATTTTGGAAAGTATAAATAGAGAAAATTTTGTAAAGTTGTCGTTGTGTATTAATTTTTACTATTTTCTATATTAGTTTGCTGTGGGATCAACAATTAATTGTGTACTATCTAGATTAGTTTTGGTAGATGTAGATTTCATTGTGTATTTGCCGTTTAATGCAACCTGTTCTCTTGCTAGTTTCTAAGTTAAGATGATGTAAATTAGGAAAGATGTGGGACATTTTTCTCTCCCCCGTCAAAACAAATTGGCTCCTGCTACTGTTTGTCATACAACAAAGCCAAGTGGGTTTTTCTACTTGTTGACAAATTTCACCCCAACAAGTTGTGTTGCTGGACGTACCCTTCGCCCCTCTCGTCTTCGTATTCACGTTAGAGAAAACAGATAATTATGGATAATTTTGTCTTCTAGGGTTTTTGTGATACCCCATCTAAACAACTCAATATTATTATTATTATTATTAGTGAGGGTTTAGTGTGTTCTTTTGTATTTACCTGTGGTTAAAGTTGAAAAAGAAGATAAGAATTGGGAGAGGAAGAGATGGTTGTGTGAGTTTGCACGCGAGCTGGTGCTAAGAGCCATTCAGATATATTTCTTGTTTTATGAGAAGAGTCAAGGAAATATAATATATATATATAAGAAGTAAAAGGCCAAAGAACTAGACATGGACAAGTGTCAAGTTTGTAGATAGATATCTTTAATGAGTCAACTTTGCACAATAAAAAGAAGAAGAGGGTTAGAGAAGGGGGGTTTCTCTCACGTTTTTTTATTATGGAAGACTATTCATTTCTCTGTTCCTACAGGGTGTGAATTGGTTGCATGCGTGGGTATGAGAGAAAGGAGGTAAGGTAAGTTGAGGAGAGAAGCATATGTGGACGGTATCTACGAAAAATTATGTAAACATTTAGGGAGGTGGGGAATGACGTTTCAATAACTCTTTGTTGTCTATATTGTGTTGGTGGCATAAATCACTCGATTTGATATGTCTTGGTCGTGGTGCTTGTGGGTCTGGGTTGTTACATTTTTCTCCGATTTGCATGGTGAAATTTGTAGTCCATGATTAATGGGCCCAGAAATGTTATAGCATAGTGGTCTGTGAATGGATTTTGCATAAGAGTTCCTTCCATCCTGACGTTATCTGCTACAATTTGGTTATTGATGCTTATGGACAGAAGTCACTATATCAGGAGGCAGAATCCACTTATTTGAACCTTCTACAAGGTCGATGTATTCCCACTGAAGATACTTATGCTCTTCTAGTAAAGGCCTACTACATATCTGGCCTGCTAGCTAAAGCTGAAGCTGTCTTTGCTGAGATGAGAAAAAATGGCCACCCCCCAAGTATGTTCTCGTCTTTTATGCCCTCACATTTAAACCAACTGTTATGGCTAACAATTCTATTCTGAAAGTTTTCTCGAAAGGATAACTTTCTTCAATTGTGGAATTCCTTACTCAGCTATATCTGTTCATTATCGTTAACCTTCAGAATTGAAGCTTTTTAGAATCAGCTTTCAAGCATTGTGAAAAGTTTTTTTTAGTCTAAAAGCAAGAGCAAAACCATTGCCAAATGAACTAGCATAGCTTTCAAGTTGTCAGAACCCAGAATCTAGTAACACGCCCTTATTACTCAGTTTATAGTTTTTTATGGGTTATTTGTATCTGGATGCATTTGCTTTTGAAATACTTCTCAGTAAGCATTGTAATTACTTAGTCTCCAATAGATTGCCTTCTTACCCAAAACCCACGTATGCTATTATTACTGTTATACTAATTGCCTTTGTGGCCACAAGAAGTGTAAAAGGCCATAAGTGGATTGTTTATTGAGAGGTACTGCACATTCACAATCGGCTTTTGACAATTCTTTTTTGACATGCTTTTTTTTTTTTTTCACAATGCTTATTTGTATGCAGATACAGTTGTATATAATGCTTACATGAATGGGTTACTGAAGGGAACAAACTCACAAAAAGTAGTAGAGATCTTTGAAAGGATGAAGAGAGATCACTGTGAACCATCTACTGAAACTTATACAATGATGATTAACCTATATGGAAAGGTGATCTCTGGTATATACTTGATTTGATTTTACATGTTTTTGCCCATGAACACCTATTGGCTTTTTATCGCAATTCTGTCAGTCAAATTCCTCGTATCATTTTTGCCAATAGACAAGTTAGATATAACAACAATAGCAGCCACGATTACTATCACTTAATATCAATAAGGTTGAGTTGATACTTATCTTATGACTCAAAGATAGTTAACAGTTATCTACTGAAAGATAGAAGAGGATGAGACAAAAGGCAGACATTTAAGTGAACTTCAATTATGATAAGCAACATTGAGCTTTATTATTCTTTTAGATCCTTAGTGCCTAGCAAAACATTAGACCAAACAATGCCGGTTGACCAGATCAATAATACTTTAGATGGTCTCTTTCTTAGACAGAGTGAATCTAATCACCATGCATTAGTCATGAATTTCATTGAAGCCAAATTAGTTTGCTGCCAGGAAATGATTATACTCCATGATTTATTTTTAATGGAGAAGCGAAAAGAATCAAAACGTGGGATCCAGTGGTGGAAAGAATGGAGAAAAGGCTTAGTGTCTGGCGTAGGAGATTCAACACTACAGGGGGTAGACTCACTCTCATGAATTCTTCTCTTAGCAGCCTGCCTATTTACTTCTTGTCCATATTTAAAATGCCGGTATCAGTTGCAAAGGTGATAGAAAAGATCCAGCGACAATTTTTCTGGGGTGATTCGGTGGAAAAGAGAAAGATCCACTTGGTGAAATGGGATATGATCACCAAAAAGAAAGATTTCGGAGGGCTAGGGGTAAAGAATTTGATGATCCAAAACCTTGCTCTTCTGGCCAAGTGGTGGTGGCGTTTTAGCAAGGATCGAGATTCATTGTGGGTGAGGGTAATCAAAAGCAAGTACAATTTAGAGCAACGATCCTGGTTACCTTCCTTGCCTTCTTCTGGTAAGGTCTCAAACTTGTGGAGAGATATTTGTTCGGTAGGGGATACCTCCTCGAGCATCGGTTCCATTATTCAGGAGGGGTTTAGGTTGGTGGTTCAATCTGGCCAAGAGATATCCTTCTGGAATCATGTTTGGCTAGGGGACTCAACTCTTAAGGAGGAGTTTCCTCGCCTTTTCCTAATCTCTACTCAAAAAGAAATGATGATCAGTGAATTAAAAGATGCAAGTGGTGATGGAAGGTGGAATATTCTTTTCCAGAGAAGGCTACGGGTTTGGGAAGATCACCAATTTGAAGACTTGCTTTTGAAATTACAAGCAGTGCAGTTGGATCATTCAAAACGGGATGAGTTAAGTTGGAAATGGGCTTCTAACAATTGTTTTTCAGTGAAATCAGTCTATCATAAATGGGAGCAATTGGGCTTCGCTAGCAACTGGGTTTTGGGATCGATTTGGAAGAATATTAGTCCCCCGAAGGTGGAAATTTTCTCGTGGTTGGCTCTTCAAGATAGAGTGGCTTCAAGAACGGTACTTCTCTATAGAAACTTGATTCCTGAGGGGCAATCGGCACTGTGCCCTCGCTGCTCATTACACTTGGAATCGCCTGAGCACCTTTTCTTGCATTGCCAATTTTCTTGGGACGTTTGGTCTTTGATTTTGGATTGGTGGCATGTCCAGTGGGTGTGCCCTGCCTCCCTATTAGATTTGTTTATTTGGTGGCTCGGTATGGGTTTTAAAAATCTGGAGAAGTTTTTGTGGGAAACAACCTTCCATGCCACGACTTGGTCGTTATGGTTGGTAAGGAATGATATTGTATTCAACAATGCGTCATGGCGGGTGGAGGATCTAGGGGAGTTAATTAAAACCAGGGTAGCAATGTGGGTTAAGGTGAAGTTTGATATTAAGGTGCACTCGGTGGAGGATTTTAAGGGTTATCTTGATGGCATGAGGAAGGTCAAAGTGTAATTGTTTTTGTGTGGGTGCTGCGGTTCAACTTTCGGTTGGACGGTTTCTTTGTTTTTCTCTTTGTTCTAAGCTTGTGTGCTTAACGAGTTTTCCACTCGATGTACCCCTTTCGAGTTAATAAAATCTTCTTTTGCCGAGCAAAAAAAAAGAAAGAACTCCCAAGCTTTTGTAGTAAATCTGTTGCTGTATTGTAAGCGAAGTGGACTCTTGTATGCTACCAAGCTTAAAATTTGCACCTATTTTTTTGGTCTGATGGTAGAATCAGCACTCAAAGTCTTGTGTCCAAGGTTAGTCAAGCTTAGCTTCATGTTTAATTGAAACTCTAAGCTTTTTTTTTTCCATTATGATTTCTGTTTAAAACATAGTAATATCTAAGCCACGAAAACAAAGGTAAAACACAGTTAAGCTACTAATTTGGCAAACAGAACCATGTTCAAAGAATACTTCACATATATACATCATCTGATACAGTAGGGAGAATCTGGTCTTCTCAATCGGGGTCCTTCTATTGATTGCAAGTTTTGATTCCCAATCACCTTTCTTTCCCTTGTTCTTTCAGTGTCTTTCTCTACCATATATTTTGCTGGTTCTTGCTAGTTCATTAAACACTACAACAAATTATACTTTTGATAGCTTTGAGTTATGAGTGGTTTGGTGGAGATTCCTATGAATGCTCTACTATTATTATACCTAGCTATTATCCCTTTTCTTTGTTTTGTCATAAGTTCATCCACTTTTCATTTTTCTGCTAAACCTTAATTGATAAAAAATTCCTTGATAAATTGGTAGTTCAAATGCAACTTAGACGGTACTGGTGTAATGTGGATCTGAACGTTGATGATAGTGAATGACTATATCCCAATAGGTTAATGTGAACTGCTCTTGCCCACTTTGTGTATGTCAACACGTGCACAAAACTCTAACCCATTTGGTTAATGGGGATGATTAGTGATACCGGTGTCATTTATCTTTTGCAGGAGCACTATGCTCATTGTCTGCCACCATTGATCAGTAATGTATGTGTTTGAATAACTAAGTGGCTCGACTGGTAGTTAAATGCGTGTGGTTGAAGTTCCAGCTTTTTACATAGTTTTCTCATATGAATAGTTATGCTCCACAATCGCGCACGGATTGGTATATGTCATTCGCCAATTGGTCATGGTTTGGCTGCTTCTGAGATTGTTCTTGGTTCTTGCTGACAATTATCCATCATATTCTTCTTTTTCTAACTGCAAACATTATGTTGCTTTAAAGTTGTTTTTCTCGTTAATAATTTTTACTATATCTATTGGGTTACTTTGATTAGTTCTATATTTACAGGTATGTGTTCGCCGTTGGAAGCAAAAGGGTATAAACTCGGCAAAAAAGCTTCGAATAAAGAACATCTCTGTGGGCGAAGAATTGGGGTACTTGAATGAGATGGCTGCCTAGTTTAGGATTACATTTTCTGGAAAGAGAGATTACATTAGTGTTTTTTTTATGAGTGTAATTAGTCTGACTCTTAAATGTAGTTTGTGTTGAAAAATTATTCTTCAAGCTATTGTAATGAATCTTCGGTTGAATTATTTATCGTACATTGAAATTGTATCGCGTTTGGATGTACTTTGGTGTTGAATGGAATGCAGATTTTCTGTATGAAAATGCTAGTATATTGGCATTTGTAGTATTTAAAAAAAAAAAAGAAGCTAAAATTGGCTAAGATAACGTTCAGAAAACGCTATTGTTTACCTTTAATAGCATTCATTGCATACTGTAAAAAGAAATAAGATAACAGGCAAAAAATGCTATCAAAGGTACAAAATACAACAGCAGGCAATGGACGCTATAGAAAGTTTTTTAACAGCGGGCAATGAACGCTATAGAAAGTCAAGACTTTTAATTGCATGGGCTAATAAGGCGTTCTCCGGAACGCTATCTATTACCTACTATAGCGT
This sequence comes from Rhododendron griersonianum, assembly GCA_018127125.1. Lineage (NCBI taxonomy): Eukaryota > Viridiplantae > Streptophyta > Magnoliopsida > Ericales > Ericaceae > Rhododendron > Rhododendron griersonianum. Next base: position 13,927,666 of record CM030789.1, read on the forward strand.
TTTTTGCACGCTATTAAAAGCGTTTTTTGTTGTAGTGCATGTAAATGATAGATGAAATATTTGTCTTTATGAATTTTTTTTAAAAAAAATGATTTTTAAACAAGGAAAAAAGCCATGAACAGTTTAACTCCTAATTATTTGGTTAAATGGTCCGATATTCACAAAAATCAATGGTGAATAACATATAGAACTTAGAAGCTACAAATATGATCATGCATGTTGTGAGTAAAAATCCATCATCAACCTGCATTTAGAATGCTTTATTCAAGTAAAAATTAATTTCCTCCAGACTAGCGATTATCTTATTTTTCGGATATGGTATCTACCCATAGATTTAAATATCGGCCGGTTCGTACCGGTATTTGAGGGTTCCGATTCGGATACAGGCCGATATAACGGGCAGACGGAAAATCACAGGTGAACCGGCCGATACCCGATACGTATCGGTCTGTAACGGATTCACGTGACCGGTTCGGGAAAAAAAAAGGGGTAGATTATTAGATTATATTAATGAAGTTGTATTAGCAAAATTATGTATGACTTAAAAGCTATGAGCTTGAAACTAGTTGTGGCTAGCGATTATGTAATGTAAAACCTCTATGGTGTGTTTATTTAACTATGCCAAATTTTAGTATTACCGGCATGAGAAAACTGCCGTTAATAGTCCCAAAACCGCCGGTAATACTCAAAACCACCGGTAAAAGTTCAAAAACCGCCGGGAAAACAATTGTCGGAAAAACAAAAGCGGCATTAGAAAACCGCCGGCAATACTAAAAACAGAGGTAAAAAACCGCCGGTAATAATACCGCTGGCAATAAAATCAGTGGTTAATTTTATCGAACCCGGAACCTCCGGATCCGATAGCGCGCGTGCTACCAACTGGGCTGACCCGCATATTGTGTCATGTAGGATAAATAACAATATTTATATTATACGGGTCGGTATTATTATAAGCGGAGGTAATAAACCGCCGGTATTAAAAAAAACCGTTTATTCTATTTTTTCCAGCGGTATTTTAAAAAACCGCTGGTAAAAGTTTGTAAAAACGGCATTCTTAAAAAAACCGCCGTTTTAGGTAGTTATTCCCGGCGGTTTTACTAATGCCGGTAAAAATAGCTTTTAACGGCGGTTTTTTTACCGCCAGTAATAATACCGCCGGCAAAAGCGATATTTGGCGTAGTAATTATATTTTAATGTCTTCATTTTACTTTTGCTGTTTATGTCAATTATATCGAAACTCATAATGTTGCATTTTTCTCATATTTGTAAAATCTTATTGACTTGCGGGTTTTGATAAATTATCGGATATTTCACATGAAGAGAATGGGCTATTACATGTCTTAAATTAATTAAAATGTGATAATTTAAGCCAATGTTGGGGGCAAAAGTATATTTTTCAAGTTTTATACATGTTGCTGATGATTTTTAAAAATTCACGACCGTGACACCTGATTCCCGTGACGTATCACCGATACGTCCCGATACCGATATACCGCGACCGATACCGCGACGGCGACCGATACCGAGATTTAAAACTATGTATCTACCGTTCATGCAAAGCATGAAGACAGGATTTTTGATGTACCTGCAACAACCCACAAGTTATAGAAATCCATGTATACAGTACACCATTAATCCATAACAGAGAAGAAGAGAAAGGAAGGTAAAGCTAGAGAGAGAAAAGAGTATTCTATTATTGATTTCCCAAATTCTCAACTAGTTACAATCGGGGGGAGATTCCCCACTTATAACCAACAGCTTGGCATTACAACATGACAGCTCAGCCAACTAACAACCTCTACTAAACTAAACACTTAAACTAATCCCTAACTACTGCAACTAATTACATCACATATTACAGATTAGTAAACTCTAATGACCTTGCTTGACACACCCCTGCAAACTCATGGGTGTGTGAACAACCATGAGTTTGGCTTTAAGGAATTCAAAACGTGCCACTGAAAGGGATTTAGTAAAAATATCAGCTACTTGATCTGAGGTGCCAACATGATGAACAACAAGCTGTTTGGAGAGCACCTTTTCTCGGATAAAATGATAATCAATCTCCACATACTTGGTTCTAGCATGAAAGATGGGATTAGAAGCCAGAGCAATTGCAGATAGATTATCACACCAAATAACTGGAGGCATAAAAGAAGATACAGACAATTCTCCATACAGAGCCTTGGATAATTTGCAGACAAAAGAGGGATGAACAGGGTCTTTGTAACCCAAAGGTTGTCTCATATACACTTCCTCATCAATAATACCATGTAAAAATGCATTGGATACATCAAGTTGTTTTATGGACCACGCATGATGAACAGCCAGACTAAGCACAATTCGAACAGTAGGTTGTTTGATCACAGGACTGAATGTGTCTGTGAAGTCTATGCCCTCAGTTTGTTGATTTCCATTTGCAACTAAACGAGCTTTATAACGTGCCACACTTCCATCTGAATGACGCTTAATTTTATAGATCCATTGACAGCCTATAATGTTTGCATGCAATGGTGGGGGTACAAGGGTCCATGTGCCTTGCTTAACTAAGGCTTGATATTCCTCATGCATGGCCTGTTGCCACACAGTGGACTTAATGGCTTCAGAAAAATGAACAGGTTCATGATCTGGCAAAGGCATGTTAGGACCAACAACATTCAATCCAAAAACAATTTTAGGTTTAACAATTCCATGTTTAGATCGAGTAATCATAGAATGTTGATTTTGAGGAAGAGGTTGAATAGAAAAAGTGGAACTAGAAGGGTCAGAATCAGAAGATGCAGAAGAAAGAGGAACCTGAGCATTAGAAGGGTCAGAATCAGACACATGATGAGTTACAGATGAAGGAGGCATGTGAGAAACAGGAAAGGAATCATGAGAAACAGAAGAAGAACTAGGAAGATCAGAAGTAGGAGAAAGAACAGATGTGGGAACAGAAACTGAAGGGGATTCTATTTCTGAGCTAGTTGTTGTAGAATGTAAAGGAAAACAAGGAACTGTGATAGCTAGATCCTCAAAACTTGTTAATGGTACACTAAAGGAAGTAGGAGAGATAGAAGTATGAGATGAAGATGACACGGCTAAAATTGGATAAGGAAATTCAGTTTCAACAAATTTAACATGTCTAGAAACATAAACCTTTGTTGTGGAGGGATCATAACATTTGTATCCCTTGGTATGAGGACAGTAACCTAAGAAGATACAAGGAGATGATTTAGGAGACAGTTTATTTGCTGCATATGGTTTTAACCAAGGATAGCAGCAACATCCAAAGGGCTTGAGAAACATATAGTCAGGTGCAGAGTTGAACAATAAGGTATAAGGAATCTGAAATTTGAGACTAGTATGTGGCAATCTGTTTACAAGATATACAGTAGTGGTAAGAGCTTCAAGCCAAAAGGTAGAAGGTAAGCGGGATTGTAAAAGAAGAGTGATAGTGGTTTCAATAAGATGCCTATGTTTCCTTTCAACTAAACCATTTTGCTCTGGGGTATGAGGACATGAAGTTTGATGTATCATACCACTCATAAGAAAGAGATTAAGAAGGAAGTTATTAATAAACTCACCCCCATTATCACTTCTTATAGTCTGAATAGTGGTGTTAAACTGTGTGGAAACATAAGCCTTAAATTGAACAATAGCATGTTTGACCTCAGACTTGTAATGAAGAGGAAATAACCAGGTATATCGAGAAAAGTCATCAATAACCAGCAAATAGTATCTAAAGCCTTTATGAGAAGGCACAGGGGAAGGCCCCCACACATCCATATGAATTAATTGGAAAGGAGCAGTAGTACTAGAGACAGAAACAGGAAATTGAAGTTTATGGCTTTTGGCCATATTACAGCATGTACAATGAAGCAAATGAGGTTTAGAAACAGGTAAAGCATGCTGTTTTATTAAAGCTTGAAACAAAGGGAGACTTGGGTGACCTAGCTTTTGATGCCACAGATTTGCAGAAGAAGAAGATGTACTGACAAGGGCTGTGGATGTGCTGAGACCAGAAGTGTACTCAGAGGAGGTCAGAATGGGGTACAACCCCTGATGACACGGCCCCTTGTACAGGATTTTGTGAGTATTCTTGTCCTGGATTTCAAGTCCAGAAGAATCAAAAATTAGAGAACAATGATTATCTCTAGCAAACTTATAAACTGAGATGAGATTGTGAGTAATATGAGGTGTATGAAGAACATGAGGTAATTGAAATTGTTTTGAAGGAGTGGGTAACAGACCTTTGCCAATATGAGAAACCTGAATGTGAGAACCATTGCCAACCATTATACCATCAGTCCCATTTGCAGGTTGTGGATTAGCTAGATTCTGAAGATTATTCGTGATGTGATGTGTTGCTCCGCTGTCAAAATACCATGGTTGAGCAGAAACACTGGATGAGCTTGCAACTGAAGGAAGCACTGAATTAGAAACATTAAACTGAGCTCCTCTGACCCCTGCTGGAGAAGAAGCAAAAGACGGATATATTCCTGTGTAACAACCAGAATAGTAATCCATAGATGGAACAGAAACTGCTTCAGTAAAGCCAGCAAATGGAGTTTGAGGTGATGGGATGGGAGCACTAGATGTTTGAGAAGGTCCAAACTGCTGAGAAGGTCCAAATTGCTGAACCATAGGTGATTGAGATTGTGGGATTTGAGGTTGATACATAGGCATGCCAGAGGGATATCCATGGATCCATGGTGTAGAATAGGACATCCATGGAGCAGTTTGAGCAGGAGGCCTCCACTGAAGATTGGGAAAATATGGTGATTGAGGCCTATAGTGACAATAGTTTGTTGAATGATTACTCTTCCCACAGATCTCACATGGCATACGTGGACCTCTCCCTCTGCCTCGATTAAAATTCCTGAAGGAAGGTTGAAAGAATTGCTGAGAAGTCTGAGGCAAAGATTGTGGTCCAGTTGGTCCAATGTACTGAAGTGGTTGAGATTGGTAAGAACCATATGAACTTGGAAAACCAGATGACAGTTGAGAACCATACTGTTGAGAAGGTCCAAGTTGCCCAAAAGACTGGGTTAAGCCATTGTAAGACGAAGCTGTTGATGATGGTAGTTGTGGTACATTCAGAGTAGAAGATGATGGTGATGCCATGGATCCTGTTGGCATTTTCCCTTGACCATGAGTAGCAACCAAGACAGAACCAGTTTCAATTTCTGCAGAGGATTCTTCTAGAAGCTGAATATCTTCTCCATGAAGCATAGTGACAACTTCGTTAAATGTGAGACTATGACCACCTCGTTGTAGCCCTCTAACTGTGGTCTTAAAACCATTGAAAACTTTAGGAAGACCTCGAAGAGTATGAAAAATGAGGTCGTCGTCGTCAACCGGACTTCCTGCCGCAACTAATTTTTGGGCATATTCTTTGATAGTATCAACATACTTCTCAATTGTAGAGGTCTTGGTAATAGAATACAATTTACTCTTGATTTCTTGCACATTACTTTTTGAGAGAGAGTTATAGCGGTTTGACAGTGAATCCCAAACCTCATGAACATGATGTAACCCTAGAACATAGGGCAAAGTACAAGGTGACAGAGATGCCGTTAGGCAGGAAAGAAGCTGAGTGTCTATCAGTTTCCACAGAACAAATGCAGGGTTAGAACTTAGGGTTCCTTCAGCAGAACTAATCTGAGATGGTGGACATTCAACAGTCCCCTCTAGATACTCATAAAAGCCATTTGCTTGCATAACATTTTCCACTTGCAGTCGCCATAACAAATAATTTGTGCTATCCAACTTTATATTTACTAGCCAATGAAAATTAGCAACAAGGAACATGAGAGAAGGAGGTAAGGTTACCGCTGTTGCTGTGGAAGCCATGACGAAGAACAAACCAGAAGAGAAGCTTTAATTCCGTGAGACGAAGAATTGAAAAGCGAGCGAGAAATCGTGAAGATTCGACCTCAAACGTGTGATTTCCACCGCCGTTTGAACAAGCTTGAAGTTAGGGTTTCACGTAAACACAAAAATCAACCAACAGAGAATTGAAAATCGAGCTAGAAATCGTGAAGATTCGACCTCGGACTGGTGTGATTTCCATCGCCAGTTGAGCAAACTTGAAGTTAGGGTTTCAGGTAGACACAAAAATCAACCAACACGAACATGAATTTCAGAACCAAGAAGAATCGTTAAGATTCAGCCTCAGGATCGTGTGACTCTCGTCGTAAGCTCTGATACCATATAGAAATCCATGTATACAGTACACCATTAATCCATAACAGAGAAGAAGAGAGAAGGAAGGTAAAGCTAGAGAGAGAAAAGAGTATTCTATTATTGATTTCCCAAATTCTCAACTAGTTACAATCGGGGGGAGATTCCCCACTTATAACCAACAGCTTGGCATTACAACATGACAGCTCAGCCAACTAACAACCTCTACTAAACTAAACACTTAAACTAATCCCTAACTACTGCAACTAATTACATCACATATTACAGATTAGTAAACTCTAATGACCTTGCTTGACACAAGTCACATGTACCCCAAGGCATTGCTTGGGGAAATTGAACACAAGATTTTTGAGCTTATGGATGATCCAAGTAACAAACTTGAACCGGTCAAGGGTTGGGACTAGGGTACTCGTTGTAATTCTATAGTTCAAAACCTTCTAGATGCTATCAACTCTTCTGGGTCAGTCTATACGGGACAAAAGTGCCATATCTAATCGTTCCAGGGACTAGACGAGTCAAGCTACACATATGCTAGCCTAGAGTACACCCTCAGTTATCAAAAAAAGGAAGCGATTTACAGTATTTATTTTCCTATACTCCGATGGAATTAAAGAATCCTAATCAATAATCGTAGCAGTACAAGTGAAATGTAACTGAAAGAGGGAACATGATCAAGTACCTCTATAATGCGAGATTTTCCGGTTAAGATGGCCTTGTGCCGCAAAAGTGACTGATTATGAAGGGAGGTTCACCATAATTGGCAGCGTCGCGCACGGAGGTTTCGAGTGAGGTTCTTCTATGGAAGAAATGAAAGCGAGCAAAGTTTGTCTTCGTGGGCATAGTTTGTATGTAAGGAAATGGATTTGGACAATATGAGGTGACGATTTGCAAGAAAAACTAGTCTTGTTTGCTCATGCTTGTCACTATGCTCAAGTGGGCATTTCGTGTGTGCGAGGTTGGAGCAATACACACACGAAAACGTTTCATATTGTTTGTTTATTTTACAGCATTAGTTGTTAAGGAGAAAAACATTTTCACGGAGCATTTTGTGAATAGTTGTTTACAGAGGTGAATCTCGAGCGTCCAAAGTGTTTTGGAGTATCCGAAAGAAAAGAGTTTCCTGGAAAAGTTTCATTTAAATGCGAACCATCCAAAGCCGAAATGGACGGCCGAGATCATGCGGCTCCGTGAACAGCCTGTTTACAACGGTTCCAATAATAACTCTATCTCGTTGTTAAAATGACATTATGTTGATTGACTCGTACAAGGAAAATTTTGCCACTACACGTTTTGGTAAATTAATTGTATACTCCGTACTATATATACTGGCAAACAATCAAATACTCCTCTGTAAACTCGCAAACAAGTGCAGTTGGTAAGTCATTATCTTCCCTTTGTGAAAGGTCTTGGGTTCGAGCCCACAGAGGGCAGGCCCTTTAGGGGGCCAGGGCTATGGATAGCTTCTGGTCTCCCCGTGCTAACTCTAACACCCCCACTAACCCTTGCTCATGTATATGTGGCAAAAAAAAAAAAAAAACTCGCAAACAAGTGCAAGTAGTATAATTTCCTTGGAATTATTAAGGCGTTATCAATTGCCAATATCGGGCCTTTTTAAAAAAATTAGTAGTTTGAACTTTGAATGCATGGTACGTATGCCAATATATTTTAAAGAGAAAATCATTTGAACGGCGGAGCTGTGAATATCTATTTACGGAGCCAATCGCGAGTCCGGATGTTAATGTAACTTTTCTAGGGAAGAGTTAAACTTCATTAAAATCTAGACCGTCTAGAACACTTTTAGATGGTCGCGATTGGTTGCTGCTGTAAAGAACTTTTTCACGGCTGAGCCGTGATCAATAAGTTTCTCTCTATTTTAAAACTATTTATTAAGTTTGTTTCTTTCCCAGGTCTTTCACAAAGTCTGAATAAATGGCTTAAGTAATGTAATCGTTGTCCAAACAAGGATTAATATTGTTTAATGTGTTTTTTAAGGTGAAATTGTTCATATCACTCAATGGGCCCCTCGTTGGGAGATGTTTGGTTTGGTATGTTCCTGGCTAGAGAAGTTGTTGCTTTCATTTTCTCCTGGTTTCTCTTGTTCTGTTTGCACTTTCCTTTCCTCTTTAGTTCCAGGTACCGTTGTTTCAGTCTGATTCAGGCATGAACAAGCTTGACCGCTGGGTTACGAAATGTTGGTCTCGTGGTCAATGGTTGGAACTTAGGGTTTGCTCTTTGATCATAATTCTCAGCTTCGAAACCTTCGAGGTACTATCAATTTTTGCGGGACCAATTCATACTTAGCTTTTGTCCTAAATTCAATTGGGCCCTGCTAGTAGACTATAAAATTAGTCCATAGAATCGTTGAGATGCATAAACAGTCCCGGACACCCAAATTAGAAAAGAGTACGTTATTGATTTTCGAATCCAATGGGCCTAAAGAACACTAATCAGTAATAATAGCAAAATGTGAAATCGAATGTAAATAGTTGATGATTATTTTTTTGAACTAGTCAATGCCATATATCATTCAAAGCCTGAAGGCATTACAAAAATTATCAAAAGATAAGGAGTGAACCAAAACTACCAAAACCTAAATACAGACACCTACTACAAATGCAGGCCGGCAAAACGTCGGAACATGCATAAGAAGGTGAACTACATTCAAAGCCCGGTTGCTCGGCTTGGACGGCTCGAATGCGCTGCACGGGTACCATGTGGTACAAAATAAATCTCATGTCACACACCCATTAAAAAGGTGAACTGCACACCCATTAACAAAGGTGAACTATACGCACCTCTGCTAATTACGATCTTTGAATTTGGATCCTATCCGTTGAATTTTTAATTGGACGTTAAGTGCAACTGGTGAACCCACTTCAACTCGCCAATGGGTTCTAGTCTTGTCGTGGGCGTTTGGGATTCAATGCTATGGATTATCATCTGAATTCTCTTTTGAACTAACCTACTAACACCCGCTAACCCCCTGATGTACACAAAATTGGCAAAAAAAAAAAAAAACACTTCAACTCCGATTCTGATGACGTCAGGCATTTGCTTCGTAGTGGATTTGAGGAATCAAAAGACAGAATTAGGAGAATAAATATTAATAAAGAGTATTAAGTGGAAAATATGGATCTAAAGGGAAAAAAAATATTAATATTAAGTGGATCAAAAGACAGAATTAGGAGAAATATTTTTGACCATGCGAGCCTGCTAATGCAATGTACTTCACTGGAGGACGCAGCTGGTATTCTTAAGGTACTTTCCTTAACAAATACTCAAATATTCAGCTTCCAAATATCCAGATCCCTTTTGCTTTACCATTTCCATTCCAACATTTGTAGTACTAAACATTTTGTTGCAGGGTGGAGTGAGTGATAAGTGATAACTGAACGTCGCTATGGCTGTGGTCGCTGCCTACGGCCGGTTTGTCCATATGACAAAATAAGTAGGTACTCTTTCATTTGCCTGAGACTTCACTTCTATCCAAGCATGGCCTTTGTGTCATATCAACCTTTTTCTCCCTTAACGATTGTGGAATTCGCAATCTCGTGCGTTTCGCACTTCAAACGAGATAGATTGATGGTACTGTCATAGTAAATATTGTTCTTTGCTAGCTGCAACTTGGTTTTAATTGATCCAGGAGCTAGTATTACGTACAAAAGAGAGATGTTTCCGCTGCATCTGAGCTGACAAATTATATTTGTGATTCCCGTCATTTACCGAAGTTGGATGGTCGGCCCATGAGAGGAGATATCGGGCCGAGGTGCCAAAAGGGAAGCGATCTCTTTTGCTCTTCGTTTGGCTTCTGATAAGGATAGACCTCATTGGTCTGCAGCATCAAGAATGTGTGAAATTCTTTGTCGGATTTTGGTTTGTTCCAAGCTCGAACTTTCTTTTCATGTGATAGGTTTTGTTCAATTAATTGGCTGGTGGTACTAATGCTTGCACGGTTGATGGGCTGAAAAGCAAGGACAGAACTAGAAATTGATTCTGCCCTGGAGGGCTAACTCAAAAAAAAATTCGGTGGGCAAAACAGTGTATATAATATACATACCGGCAATCTCTAAGAAATAAGGCATGTAATCCATTTCATGCACCGCGCTTATTGGTAGCACCATCATACCCTTGACCTCGCAAGTGTGATTGTCCAGATTGTAACGAGTGAGGATATCAAATGTTTATTTTCTTAAAAGTTAATGCAAGCCTTTAACATGTACAATATGAAAAAAACGCTCCCGTAAAAACCCTTGGACATCAATAAATCTCAAAACAAATCAAAAAATGGTCTAGATTTTTTGTTGTTGTTCCCTTATAATTTAAATCTAAAAGAATACGATTGTAAGAACCAATATTTTAAAATTTAAGCACATATGCAAGTGTTCTGCATCAATTAAATCAGTAAAATCTAAGCACGTCAGTCAGTACTCTAGCTGCATTTAACAACATAAGAGCAAATCTAAGTACATCAGTTAGTGCTATGCATGTAAGAACATAAGTAAAAATCTAAGCACACCAGCTAGTGTTCTGCATAATAAGGGAAAACTTACAGATCTAGAGCCTATTGATTCGACGTACTTGAAAATCGATTTAAGAAGATTGAGCACCTATGGTTTCATGAAATTCCTCGAGTCGATTAAACTAAGTTTTTAGCTCTGAGTAATCTACAAGAACCCAACCCTTGATGGTAGTAGAGAGGGAGAGAACGAGAGAGAACACAGAAAAGAAAGAACCTAGGAGAGAGAGAGAGAGAGAGAGAGAGAGAGAGAGAGAGAGAGAGAGAGAGAGAGAGAGAGAGAGAACGTCTGTTGGCAGAGAGGCTGAGAGGGCTGGGCCAAAAAAAAAATTAATTGGACTAAACTTTTACATATAATTTTTTTTTGGGAAAATTGCGGCCAAAGACGTATTTTGATAATTAATACTCGCCAATGACATTTTCAGCATTAATAAATATTTTCAGCATGTTCTTGGCGGATATTAATTATCAAAACACGTCCTGGACGTCATTTTCCTTTTCTTTTTTTTTTAGTTTCCGGGAAACCACCTGGGCTACAGCCCACCTCAGACATAAGGTGGTTCCGCCAGTGAAAAGAGAGGGACTCTTCCAAGTCGTAACCCCATCTGGTATAACTTTTAATGGGTTTTGAATCGTGGTATAAGTCATAAGAAGCAAAAATATTGTAATCATTTTCCACCTAATAGTAGGAAATGCTGTGAGTCAATCACAATCAATCAAACACTAGAAGAAAATTTTCGCAATAATCTGGATAATACAGGTTAAAACCGTAAGACATATATTGACCAACATAGCTCTTGTTCTTTCATCCTTAGCCAAACTTTTGAAGTTGCTCTTGAAAAACCCATCAAATTTCTCTCGCACGAGTCCCACCCATTCACCCAGAAATATCCGATAGAGCTCAAACAGAAGGTCCCCAACCTCGGACGGCATTTTAAAGCGCCACCCAATTTTCTTTGCAGCTTCAGAAACCAAATCGATGTATTCCTTCACATAGCCAAAGAGCTCCATCAAGTTCTCCACAAGAGAAGTGGCCAAATTACGTAAAAAGATTTATCTCAAGATAGATGTTGATTAATGTCTATATAACACTACCCAAAGGCCAAAACACAAGTCGGGGACGCGCATATTGTGTTTGGCAGTTCAAATCAATGATCTGTTCTCATGCATTCCTATACTTTTGGACGACCAGCAAGACTAGTACATGGCATGAACTTCATGCTCCTAAATTCAGTTAATGTCGCTACGTAAACTCATATAGCATGAAAGTATGATACGAATTGTACCCCAAAATAGAACAAAAATGTCAAGTTAATTACCAAGTAGGTTCTAAGGAGAGTGAAAATGGTATATTCCAGTTTTTTTTTTTTTCCCTGAAACAGAATATACTCCACGGATTGTAGACGCCTCAATTTAGATTACTGTACTTCCTAATTAAGCTGGGTCCACAGATTGTAGACGTCTAAATTACTTGCAAAAACCACAAATAGATAGAGACATAGACGACCAGAAAGAGAGAAGGAGTCGAACAGAGACAGACACATACCAAGACGGAGACAGAAAGAGAGAGGGGGGGGGGGGGTACCGGTTCTATCGTCGCCAGAGCCGCCAAACGTTGCCGGAGCCCAGAGCTGCTGAGCGTAGTGCGATTCAGGATTTAAGACCATCGGGGTGGGTTCAAAATGTGCATAGCCAGAAAAAATAACGTACATTACTACAACAAGTCTTGCTACAACAACAACAACAATAGTCCAAAGTATGGGGACCATTAAGTGTGGGGCAGAATTACCCTTATTCATGTTACATAACGATGGAAATGAAAGCCAATGGCAACCGAAATCATTATGCTAATAGTACTTTGAAACTTGGAGTTATGTATCGTCCTGAACATGAATTCCCTCGACTTTGTTATATTGTCAGTAACACCTGAGAATACAAAATACCAAACTCAATGTATCACTACTATAATGTAGATGCCTCAATTTTAATCACGGTATTTCCTAAGCTGGGTTCATACCCGTGAGGTTTGTACCCATGACTACTCAATCATCTGGGAGTAGTGAGCTCAGGCCTCCTTGTTCGTTGTATAAGTTCTCCCTACATTTTTGGTATGGTTTTTGCTATTTTTTTTACATTTTGTAGTTATTTGTTTAGTTTTTCATCATAATTTTTAGGACTAGATAAATGATAGTATAAATATGACAACGATGAAAAAAGTTCATATAAAACGACACTAAAGACAAAAATACTACTTCCTCCGTCCCCTTTTTATAGTCCAGTATTCCATTTTGGGCTGTCCCTTAATAAGTGTCCATTTTGTAAAGTTAGTGGGTAAAAGTTGGTACATTTTCCATTTTGTCCCTAAAAATAGATTCCATACTGAAAAGTTAGTGAGGAAAAGTGTAATGATTATGTCTCCATAGAGGGTAAGTAGGGAAAGTGGATGTAAAAGTTGATGTGAAATGTGTAATAATGATATTTTCATAATAAGTTGGAGTTACGAAACGGAACACTTAAAAAGGGACGGAGGGAGTAGTTGTTTGATAATTTCACTTAAGACAAAAATACTAGCCATTTGATAATTTTTCCATTTTTAGTGAATTATTAATAATTTTGGTCATAATTTTTTAGTTTTTAGATCGAGTTGAATGATAAATAAATAAAAATATAACATAAATCTAAAAAAATTTCAGAATAGACAAACAAATATACCAAAACACAAATTTAAACTTGCAATCAAACAAGGACAAACCTTGAATTGTTGCCAGGATGGTTGGAAGATTATTCAACTCCCAGATCCTCCTTCAGGGTCATCATAATTTAAACCTCTGGCTTTCCCTCGCGTCTTGGAATTCCTGAGGAGTAGACACGGTATGTATCGTTGTTCCTCCATCCGTGAATACAATCAGGACTTCAGGTATATGCTCAACAATCCAACAGTCTTGGCCTTCGTCTGGTTGCATTCTGTCTAAGAACTCTGTTGGCATATCCATAATGAAAAGAGATTTGAGTTGTCTAAGGTTGCGGATACCGGAGGGCACCTCCTTTAGTTGTGGGCAATTATCAATTTGAAGCTCCTTGAGAACGGGCAATCCTCCTTCCTCTATTATAATTGAATTCAATCTCTTTAAGAATCGGAGGTATAGCAACTTAAGCTTCGGAAACCCTCCGACATCGAAATAGAATTGTTCTCCATCATACCCATCGAAGACATCAAGTTTTATCAAATTAGGTAACGCTTGAAGATCTTTTATTGCATGAGCAGCGGTCAACCCTGAAAAATATAGAGTTAGGGAAACTAGATTATCGAGTCTCAATATCCAGTTTGGCAACGTTTCTAAATGTCCACGCAAGATGAGATCCCGAAGAGCTTTGGGGGGAGAAGAAAGAGAACACAAATTCAGAATCCCGTTGTTGCCTATAGCCCAAACCAACAAAGAATGAAGGTGATTCATCTTCTCAATGGCGGTACAGAGAACCTTCCCATGTTCTATTTTCAAGTTCTTAATACCCAACTTCCTCAATTGCCTCAAATTTTCTAGCTCTTTGATTAAATCATCATTTGCCTCCAAGCCCCAAAAATGTCTGCAACTCTTCTAAATGCCCAATCCCTCCTTGTATCTTCAATCCTCTTACCATAAATCGAGACGCGGCTATAAGATGCCGCAACTTATAGAGTCTACTTAAGATCTCAATTTGTAGCATATGTGAATCTTTCAAGTTCAAAGTTTGTAGGTTGTGTAGATTTCTAATAGACTTGGGAATTATCTTCACACTTGTCCTCTTGACACTTAGGTACCTCAAATGAAGAAGATTTCCAGCACCCTGAAGATCTAGTACTTTCAAAAGCTTGAAATTCACAAATAGAGTACCCAGTAAGTGCTTCTTTGGCAACTCATCCATCGAGAAAAGAAAAATGGAACGAATTTTGGATTTGATACTAGTACTTATGGTTTCCAAATTCTTATTCGTTATGTTTTGCATAGGCATTGACCATCGTCGAGTTTCATTATTCCAACTTGGATCTGCTTCTCTCAAAACATGGCAAAAACATAACTCCTCACACTTTGCGAGGATGATCTCGTGGACTACATCATGGACCTGACATCTTTTAATTCTACCATCCAATTTTGCCTCCGAAACTTGAACCAAGCTTCTCTGAACCAGCTCAGTTAAGTGTTCTTCTGCAACTTCTTCCAACGTTTTTCCTTTTTGTCCTTCAATGAAACCCTCGGCTATCCACAGTCGAATTAGTCTTCCACGACTGATTTGAAAGTCCTGGGGTATTATGCCAAAGTACAAGAAACATGGTTTGAGGTAGTAAGGAAGATCATGGTAACTAAGCATTACAATTTTCGTGACGTTTGTGAGATGCGGATTGCTTTCTAACTCAGATCCAAGGCTATTATAGAATCTTTGCCATTCAGACATAACCTTACTTTTAGTGGACAAGAGAGCGCCTATCGTCACAATAGCAAGTGGTAATCCTTCACATTTTCTAACAATGGCACGGGATACTTTCTCCAACTCAGGAGGACAACCACCACCGAAATCATGTTGGAAAGTTATCATGCAAAAGAGCTTCCAAGCCTCCTCTGCAATTAAGGGCTTCACCTTGCAGATGTGATCCGATGAGGATTCCTTGCAAAACGAAGCAACATCTTCGCTGCGTGTAGTGACAATTATTTGACTTCCTTTGTCGTTTTTTGGTAAAGCGATTTTTACGATTCTCCAAAACTCCGTACTCCATACGTCATCAAAAACAAGTAGATACCTCTTCTGGAGAAAATATTCTCTCAGCATATGAATGAGAGAATTTTGGTCCATCGTGTCGATTCCCACAGGTGCACACTCCTTTCTTGTCTCACATAGCTGCTTCATCATTTTTCTAAAGATGTCATCCGTCTTGTATGATTGAGAGACCGATAGCCAAGCTTGGCAATCAAAGTGTTCAATCACTTTTAGGTTGTCAAAAACTTTCTTGGCAAGAGTGGTTTTGCCACATCCTCCCATACCTACTAGTGAAGTGACCGTTCGATTTGATTCTCCAATTATCAACCTGTGGACCAGTTCTTCCCGGGTGGACTCAACGCCCACAACTTCATCTTCCTCAATGAAAAGAGAGGCAACACGAGGGTCATCATGTAGTTTCTCTTCTTTTTCACTGCTTGACGCTTGTTCTAAGGAACTAAAACCATACCTCTCAGCTCTTTCCTTGATATCACGAATATTCTGTTTGATATCTTGAATTTGAGTGGCGATATCATGTTGTGGCTTGAGTTTAGTGATTGAGCGAGTGAGTTTGCGAAGGAAACCGATGAAACCACGTCGTTTCCTATTTTCTGCGAGGTGGAGCATGTATTCATCCATGACATCCTCGATCTCGTAAGCCAATGCCCTTACCTGTTTCACCCAATTTTCTGCCCTTTCGTTTTTTAATTTTGGACTTGAATCTGCATCTTTTAGGAATGACATTATGCTTTCTAATTCAGCCTTGATACTGGCAACTTCTTTGTGGATATTCCGCAACAACTTCACTTCACCAGATAACAATGGCACCAAAGTACTATTGATAGCGGCGCTTACTGCAACTAGTGCCATCAGATCTATTTTCCTGCTTAACACAACACAATTGTTAGTTTCGTAGTTGATATATTTCTGTGACTAATACAGTGTGGAAATGCCCCCCCCACACACACTAGCATTAGGAATCGATCAAGCAAAGAGCGGAAACAGAAAAAATGTGGTTCCCAATTGGGTACGCCACGGCTCACACCAGATCTCGTCATAGTCAGCGAAGAGACAAACTAAAGTGGAATCAGGTTACACAACCCTAGCACGAGTATTCCTCTATTATTGACTGAATAAATACGCTGATGAATTTGTGTGTGTGATTTGAAAATTTAATTTTTAAACAAGAAAAAAATCCATGAACTATATAACTCCTACTTATTAGATTGAACAGTTTGATTTTGACAAAAAATGAAAGGTGAATACCATATAGAAACATAGAAGCAACCTGCATTATGCTTTATTCAAGAAAAAATAAATTTCCTCCAGACTAGAGAAGATCTTATTTTTCGGAATATGGTTACCCTAAGCGATGGAACTTTCCCCATTGATGGTATTATCTACAGTTCATGCAAAGGGTGTAGTCGGGAGTTTTAATGTACCTATCGGTGATCCCAGTAAAAAAAGAAGTTAGAGATTTTTCCCCCTCCAATCCAATGGAATTACATAAGCCAAATCAGAGGTCACAGCAGTACATGAAATCTAACTGAAAGAGGTGATGATTTCTTGAGGTGAAAATTGGAAAGAAAGGTACACCTAGCTCAAGCAATCATCACCTCTTTCAGCTATATACACGCAAAAAGAAAGAGAAACAAGAGGGAATATGATCAATTACCTCTGTAATGCCAGATTTTCTGGAGAGTGAAAACAGAGCAACGAGACCGAATTCGCAAATGTAAATCTGAAAAAGCCAGTGAAGTATGTGATGATAGTTGAAAACAAGAAAGAAATGTCACAGCATGTTTGGGTCTGTGGCCTTCCTTTTGCGAACAGCCAACGGTCAGCTCTACTTTTGTCAACACTATTACGGACGCATGGAACTGCACAAAACATACAATAATCCTTTCTCTCTTTAGTTTTCCAACCAATTTAGCTTAGTATAAAACAAATGAACGTTCGGTAATGTGCACATGATCAAGAGATTAGTGGTCCTCTGTCTTTCATTAACCACATCTGATGGGTTGTCAACAGTAATGTGCACATGATCAAGAGATTGAGGACTGTGTATATTGACTTTTTTTTGTCTTGATAATCGGATGTCCGTGCTAGCTTGCTCGCACCTTGACTAATTTCAAGACCATGAAAGTAATGACCAGGCATAACCCCCAATGGCCTTAAGGTTTAGGATGGTTGGCCTCTGTGGCATTCGAACATGCAACCACATAGTCAAGTACTTATATTCAGGGCCGGCCCTGAGTTTTCGGAGGCCCAAAGCCATAATGAAAAATGAGGCCTTTTACGAATTTTGAAAACAAGCACAAAATAAACAAATCACCTTTTCCAAAACAAAATATCACTGATCAATAAGAAAAAATCTTAAATAACCGACCATTTCAGTATTTCAAAAGCATCATCTAAATATCAATAGTCCAAAAAAGTTACCGAACTTGCAATATTTTAGAGGCATCACTTAAATATCACCCTTCAAATTTACCCAAAAACAAATATCACCCTTCAAGCAATATAATTTATTAAACAAAACAAATATACGATTCAGACAATCAGACGAGTCCGGCGTCTAGACCCAAATTCCAATCCGAAATTGTAATATACCTCCGAAGCTTAAAAAGAAGAAAGACTTACAAGTTAAGAGTGGAAAATGGAAATCTGCAGTTGGAATGTTGGATCAAACCAAAGAACTCATAATCCAAGAGTACCCTTGTTCGTTCTTCACTGGTGGGTGTGGATTGGTGACGACGTGCCGTGGTGATGTGAGCCGATTTATTTAGGGAAAAAAGAAAACCCTTGTTCGTTCTTTCAATTTCCCTCTGGCTTCAATTCGTTTTCGGAAAAAAACGTGTGAGAGTTTGGTTTTGTTTCTTTGAAAATGGACCATTTGGTTCTCTCTTTTACAAAACTGCCACCGAGTTTTTTTTTTGGCCCAGCTCTCATTGTATCCGTGTGGGCCTTTTTTAACTTGGAATGGGCCATTTTTTTTGGATATAGTACTATATAGGACCACTAGACATTTTCAGGCCCTAAAAATTTGTGTTTTTTGGAGGCCTAAAGCCATGCCACCTTGGGCTTCAACCCAAGGCCGGCCTTGCTTATATTGATTTCTCATGCCCACTTAGCCAACCCTTATCTGTAGAGAAGACTTTGTAGTGTGCACATGATCAAGAGATTGAAGACTCTGTAGCATTTTGAATTTAGAAGGGAGAATATGGTCCTTGGGCTATGCTTTGATGCTCTTAACGTAATTTATTTCACATTGTTCGAAGTTGTTAGCCATAATATTGCTACATAGGAAGCACCATACAAAGAGTCGTAACAGATCAACTGAATAAATAAGCAGCGAATCGAACCATAAATGAATTATTAGTTGCCGTTGTATGGTTTGCTCTGTGATTGAATTATCTGCAGAAGCCGTATGACTGATATTGATGAACTGGTTTGGTCTTCCGATTGACCAAAAAAAAAAGAGCAACGAATCGAACCATAACACTTGTGAACCATAAAAGTTCGTAACTGACCATTAAGAAACGGTAACATTGCTACGGTACACTCTGTGAAGTGTGAACCGTAGCTTTCTTCCTTTGGGATACCATTTGGTAGAGATCACGCGTGTTAATGGATTATTGAGTACAGATGGGATGATATGCTCGAGCAATGGTTTTTGGGTTGTCCTTACGATTTCCCCATAATACTCCTAAAAGAAATCGTGTAAATCATTCATTCTTACAAAATAGATGAAAATAGTAGTACCAATTACGTAGTCAAGCATCAATTATGCCATGGATCGATGAACACTAGAGGTATAAGACCCAATAATTTAGTTTTGCAATAATTTGGGTCACATGCAATCGAGGGGACACAAGAGGGGTACGTGCAACCGAAAATTTTATTGGGCAGCACAATCATGCAAAGTCCCAATATCTTCCGCTAACACACAATCACAAAACTATTGAGTATTTTCTCCCGTAAAGATAGTTCTATCAAATGATATATAACAAGGGGTACTGGATGTGAATAGTACTTTGAAATACTTGGACTTATTTATCGTCCTGAATATGAATTTCCTCCACCTCGTGTGTTGCCAATAACACCTGAGAATTCATAAATCCGAAGTCAACGAATCACTACTCACCAATTACTAAATGGAAAACTACTACTAGTAGAACAATATTAATCCAGAACGTGAGGTATTGAGGTGGAACGTATTGACGATGAGCAAACATATGATGAAAGAAAAAAAGTAAAGATAATGAAAAGTTTTTCTCACAGAATTACCAAAAAATGATTAATCTAAAGATAGATCGATGTTGATAAATGTCTACTTAGTATATAATGACACTCAGCCATCATGCATTCTGCCGCACCACCTGAGTAGGTTCAAGTGGGGAGCGGAAAATGGTATATTCCGCAATTGGTCGATACATTGTAGATGCCTCATTTATCGTATTTCCTAAGCTGGAGGTTTGCTCACACCCATGAGGTTTGTACCCAAACTAGCCTATCATCTGGGAGTAGTGAGGTCCGGCCTCTCGGTTGGCTATATAAGTTTTGCCTGAATTTTCGATTTTTGGTAATTTTATGCTTTTTTTTTACTTTCTTTTTTTTTTTTAATTTTCTGTTTAGCTTTTCTTCATAAATCATCAATCTATACTATATACAAATGTAGTTAGGCTAAAAACTTTCGAAACCCCCAATTCTAAGTTCTTACAATTTTTTGATATTTTGTTATTTTTAGAATTGAGAGAGAGAGAGAGAGATTTCTAGCGCGCATTGTAATCAAGTTATTCCCTTCTTCCATCTCCCAAGAATATTGCTCTGCCTCCTGAGCTGTAAATTCAAGCCCCATCGAAGCCTTGCCATGCACCTGCATGCCACTGAAATATCTCTATTGCTGTAGATTTTGAAAATCCTAGGGAATTTAGACACTGAAATTAAACTTCTGATCACAACCATTTGTCGAACAAGAATTGTGTACCACTTCCATCCTCCTAGAGTAATGTTTGTGTGCGTTGTTCGTGAATATATGTTGAAAATCCGTGCATTTCTCGCATTGACTTGCACTGTATCCTTCCATACACTGGACCCTCTTCTATTTGCCTCAGCTCAAGGAAACCTAGCATCCACTCTCTTCATATATTCTTGCATTTACTGCAAATTAAATAACCTTAATTTCTTCAAATGTGCATAGATCTATTTTCATGCTTCCCAGTATTTTGATTTCTCGCCAATGACCGATGGGAGAACATTTTCGGTATCTCACCCATGTTGAGGTATAATTTTGAGTAATGCTACTTGAAAGTTTCTGCTTAATGAATTATATTAAGGCTTAAATACTTAAATGGTCCTTACAAAATAGAGTCGGTTTCATTTTCGTCCTTGTAAAATTTTTTGTGTCAATTTCGTCCTTCCAGTTTGTGACTCAGTTCAATATCACCCTTGCCGTCAACCAGGGGATGGAATTCGCCTACGTGGATAACGGAAGCCTTATTTGCCGTTTTAATACATAAACTGTCTAAAGAGGTTGAAAAATTAAGTGCTCCAAATTTCAATCCGTTTGAACCGGTGGAAATATTTTAGTTTTCTAATCATTTTATCCTAAGTGGTCATAATTAAATTTTGACTTTAGAGCTTTCGTTAATTAGTCCTAAGAAAGTCGTAGAATCAAATATCTCTTAGGGCTAATCAACGAGAGCCCTAGAGTCAAAATTTAATTATTACCATTTAGAATAAAATAATCAGAAAACTAAAATCTTTCCACCGGTTCAAACGGATTGAAATTTGGAACACTTAATTTTTTTTGCTCAACTTTCCTTCCCGTCTCTTTGAACAAGGAAATTAATCCGAATTAAGTCGTTCTTTTGGGAGAAGTCTTTGAATTTTCTCTATTTTCTAGTTTCGCTATTATTCCGAATTTTTCCATTTTTGATAATTTCCGTTATTAATTGATTCGGTGTCCGTTTTGAGGCGAATCAATTAGAGTTAGGGTTTTTCTACCTATTTAACAAGTTGTAAGCCTTTGGGGCAAGATAGTGATTGATTATTATTGAATGAAAAGAGTCTAGAGAGCGTTTTCTCTAAACCTATATTGTTTGTGATTTTTTTGTCGCACGTTCGTAATGTAATTGAATGCTAAATTGATCTTGTGCGTCTTTTTTTGGTAGAAAACGATGTGGTTAATATTGTGGGGAAGAGACGTGGGCCAGGTAGGTACCAAATAAGGCTTTTGTTATCCAAGTAGGCAAATTCCGTCCATTAGTTGACGGCAAGGGTGACATTGAACTGAGTCACAAACTGGAAGGATGAAATTGACACAAATTTTTTTACAAGGACGAAAATGAAACCGACTCTATTTTGTTAGGACCATTTAAGTATTTAAGCCTTATATTAATGGTTGGTTGCATTCCGGGGGAAGCCCCTGAGGAAAGCGTTTGTAGTCGGTGCAGTAATCGTAAATCATACAGTTCTCCTGCACCCACAAGAGTTTTTCCTTCTGTTCGGAGTCCAATGATTGGGTTAGCGCTGCCTCGGTTACTGAATTCGTAGTCTCAGAAGAACCACATGAAGATGATCCTGACGAGTATTCGCAAGCATTTATGAGAAAACTTTTATACGAAGCGGTGAAAGGAGCTTGCGTCCAATCAGTCTTTATTCTCCCCCCTTCCGTGACCCAGGACTCTCCATCCCATATGGTCGCGTAGACCGTCATCGCTTGGTTATTTAGGAATGGGACACCGATGGCTTCGTTATTATTGAATACCCTTATTGGAGTGTCATCCACCATGAGGCTGTTCGTTTAAAGAATAAAAGAAGCATTAGAAAGCGGCTGAGAAGCTAAAGTCTACTGGAAACAAAAAAAAAAAAAAACCGATGCAGAACATCGTTATCAGTTATGCATTAAAAACTCTGTTTGTACGCTTATGAAAGCAGAGGATAGGGTATGTTACATTATGCGTTGAGGATTCCAAATCACTGTGTACTTGTGGAAGGATGCGGTGAGATCGAACCAGACACGAAATTGTTGTTCCCGGTTACCGATGCCATGGGAGAAAATATTGGTATGGATAGTGTATGGCTGTCCAGACGCATTGCCTAAGAATTCAAAGTCGATCTCATTATGGTTTGCTCCCTGGGAGGATAACTGCATGCATAGAAAAAAGAAAGTCAGATGAAGTCAATAAGAAGAAGAGATAGGTGTGTTTGACTTTTAGTATGAAAAGAGATAAGCGTCTTATTCCGACATAGTGAAACAATCTTTGGTATGGGTCAACTTTGACTTAATTTTTTGGGTGTGTTTACTTTTTTGCTGTATGTATCATTGGAATTGTGATCGGAAGGAGTAGATTGTGGCTTTACATAAAAAGTGGCGACAATGTCAACGGAGTTGCCAAGAACAAGCTTGATATTCATGTCGAACCTTCCAAAAAAGTTGTTTTTGGATTGGTAGCCGGAGCCAGTAGAATTGTCTAATGACAACGTGAGAAGTTTACCGCGGTCGAGTATATTAGCCAGTTCGTTGCCGTAATATATTTCACCAGCTCGGTGGAAGGTCTCAGCTGAGGCAGCCTTTAGAAGGGCCATCAACAATATTAGAACCATATGAATTACGGAGGAGGAAGGGGTGGACATTGGAGAGAGAGAGAGAGAGAGAGAGAGCAGTTTTGTATGTGTGTTTGATGGTTTGAAGGCTGGGGTTGTGGTGAGGGATATATATACATATACGAAGTGTTGGAAAAAAACTTTTAAAAACTTTGTCAAAAATAATTTATTATGTTAATTACCTTTACTAATTAAATTGTTGGTTAGGGAGAATAAACATTTGTAACTCCCTATCATTATATTATATATGCACTTAGTTCCTATTATATGCAATGGTTAAATTGCATTTGTGGTTGGTTTACTATATAAAAAGGTAGTTGGTGTACAAGATGATGGTGTGGTTTTGAAGATATATTTTGATCAAATATACATATGGTACATCATACACATATTCTAAAAATATTTTGCATATACTTAGTATTTTGATCATACGGTCGGTTCTAATTGGTTCGCGGGAAAAGGTTTAGCTGCACACAAAACTCCCAGGATCGTTTTATCTTGAGAGTGGAATGTCACACAATTTGGGGCAAGCGGGGACTGCACTTTACGCATGACTCGATCAATAAGTTTTCTCTTAAACTCCTAATTTTGTGCTTACATAATTACCCCAATATTTTATTATTTTGTTGGTGTCTCCTTTTATTATAATTTACAAAAATTCTAACAATTATTTCCAACGCGAAGATCCAAAACAATAGCCGTTTTGACAAATATATGCTAAGGAGGAAGCATCCTAGAGAGAGGAAAGGGCAACTCACAGAACTATTGGTATGCCATAACACATGCACACTTTTTTCGCATATTAATGAAGTTGTGTCCAGCTTGATAAATTATACTTTGACATGATTTTTGACATAATTGATGTCCTTGATCAATAGAGTTGAAGATGAAAAATCACATGTTGGATGAAGCTAGGGCCAATGATACCATATGGGAAATGGCCTCAGCTCCCTGGCCCAAGAAGAGTTAATTAAGTTCATAATGGATTTTAGAGAGAAATAGAACGTCCAAAATTGTAGTGAAAAAGTTACTAAAAGCCATTTTTGGTGCAAAATTCGAAAATAACTTCGTCAAAAACATCTTGTAATTAGTCAATATATCTGTATCGAAAAATGAGATGTATGTTCTCAAATGGTCTGAATTTGATAATATGCCAAAATGACACCCATATTGTTATTTTTTAATCATTTTGACACTGTATCAAGTCATAAATGAAATTAGCATCAGCAGCCGGCATATTGATCAAAAATTCCTTGGTCAAAAATTTCTGGAATAGTACCAGTACGCAAAGACGTTTTTGTTGGATACGATATCGAAATGCTAATTTCTCCTTGTTACATATGCTCTATTGGTACAAAGGAATATTGATCTTATATATATCATTTGATCAACAGTATATATAGAAGATCAAAAGCATTGTCGAAAATGTTGCAATTAAAAATTTGACACAACAAACGATTTCGCCAAAAAGATAATGTTGCAGACAAGCTTGCCAAAAAGGATCATGAGCGCCGCGACCATCTATATTGGGCACTTTATCAAACTTACCGCAGTCCCATATTGCCCGTACACTTAATTCCTTTGGCCCTATATCTGGTAAGACTTTGCGAAATAGAATTACAAACAAAAATCTTTGCGGATTAATGATAAGTGTAGTGAATGCACCATTTTTTTCCTGGGCAGTGCACACATTTAAAATTTTAAGGAGGACATGGGGACATCTGATCACCATTATTTGTGTGGCGGTAGTAGTAGAAGAGTCATTGTTCTTCTCGAACCTCTCTAATTATAAATATTGTAGTAATTCTTTTCTTATTGTACTAACTTAATCCTTTGATCTTTATGATTAATGAAATTTCTTCTCGGTTCAAAAAGGGTAGAACTTATACAGGACTATATATATGAGAGAAAATTGATTAAAGTGGTTTGGACAATAATTATTTAAAAAAATTAGTAGATGCATAAAGTGAATGATAAGATTACAGTAGAGAGTAGCATTGTAAAGAGAGGTAGACCACAATTGATTTTAGAGGGCGGTAGCTCAAAAACATCTAGGTTTGTTGCAGAGTATGAAGCCCCTGACATAACTTAATGGTAGGCCCTTGACCATGATTGGGACTTTAAGGCTCGATTTGGATTGGTTTAGTTATTTAAGTAAGCTTTTTGTTGATGTGAAATATTAGTAATAAGTATTGATATATCTAATACAATTTGTGGAATGTGGAAGCTTTTTATTAATGAACTCTACCAAAATTGACTGGACCACCACTGCTAAATACAACAACAATAACAATAACAGAGCTCATGTAGTCCTCAATTATTGGAGGTATGGGCGGGAGAGGATCGGAGAAAAACCTAACCTACCACTGCAACAGTGGCCCCCTATACTTGTTTTACTGATGAACAATACCCTCAAATCAAAGCCAAATGACATCAGATACGGCATGATCAAGAACTTAATATATTGCCAGTTTACCAGAGAACAAAAATGAATAAATTACACAATTGGAATAGTATATATTTTGACCAAACAAGATCTGGTGCATGCACGCAAATTAGAGTTCAATATGACACAATTGTTCCTGTCAAGGAAGAATCTGTTGAACCATGCATATAAAAGGAATCATTAAGTGGGTGGACATCCCCCACAAAAAGTATAATTCATGTTATGTAGACTTATTAGGAAGAGGTAGAATGGTAGATACCTGTCAAGTACGGTGTATAAACCAAAAAGCTCTATTTTATTGCCAACCGAACTACAAAAAGTCCATGAGTCGTGACAATGTCCCAAGATCATCCCAAAAAAAAAATTTCCGATATCTGTTGCCATTAATGTATTTGACAATTGTTCCATTAGGTCAACCGATATGTAGGCTTGATGGACATTTGATTTAATCCACACCATCTAGTAAAGTAACGCTACTCTTCGTGAACGTCTTTTTAAAAGAAATGATTTTCCAACCAATAGTTTTTTATTTTTGAAGAATGATATACTCTTGATTCTTATATATTTTATCTACACTATAATTTTTCTGTGGAACGTGTTCTGTAGAGACTCGTATTTTCAGAAATCGTTTAAAAGTTTTATTAATGTTTGAATATTGAATAAATGTGGAATCTTCTTGAATTTATGTGATTTGGGGCTCGAATGATAGAATTGTAAGTAGAGGGAGTGCAAGTGTAATTTGGGTATGTGCTAGTATATAAGGTGGGTGTGTGTTGTAGGGGGAATGGCTATGATGCTCCCGGCGGTTTTGGGAGCATCATACTCCCAATGAATTCCAGCCCTTAGATTGAAAATAAATAAATCACAGCCTTTGGATCAAAACCAAAAACTAAAAGTAGGGTGGTTTTGTTAAAAACAAGGTGGTTTTGACCAAAAAACGAAAGATTACTTACCACAGAAACAGACAATACTTATCATTGATTAAGGCAACACTTACCATTGTATAAGGCAAAACTTACCACTTTTGAAATGGTAAGTGTTACCTTATACAATGGTAAGTGTTGTCTTAGTGAATGGTATAAGTTGCCTATTCTGTGGTAAGTAATCCTTGGGAGTATGATGCTCCCATACCACTTGGGAGCATCACAGAAGTTTTGGTGTTTAGGAGATCAAAAAATCTCTTATCTCTCTCTCTCTATCTCCCGTCCCTCTCTCTATCTCCCGTCCCTCTCTCCCTCTCACGGCTCTCACTCTCTCTCCTACTCCTTTACTCACAACTCACTTCCAAACTCCAAACCCACCTAAGATCCACCACCAAATCGACTTCCTTACGTGTTCTAGGCCTCGGGCTGTGTTCATTCAAGCTCGGAGGAGGTGTATTTCGCTCGGTTTCACTTTTGAAGTTCTAGGGCTTAGGTAATCTCTTGATTTCGGTTTCGACACTCGAGGTAGGGATTTCTCACTTCTATTATGTGTTTTTGTGTTGATTCGGTGTTTAAATCCGTGTTTAATCATCTCGTTTGAGGCTTAGTGAGTTCTGTCAAAAGTCTGAAAATCGTTGTTCGAAACTAGCTGGTATCGATACCATTTTTGGCTAGTATCGATACCTTCGCGCCTGGAATCTTGCTAAGTCAGTTGGTATCGATACCATTTTGATTGGTATCGATACCAAGGGCCTTAAGGCAGATTTTTTTTTTAAAACTTCGGACAATCATAACTTTGTCATCCGGACTCCGTTTGGGGCATATTATATATCGATATTGATGTACAGAGGGTCTACTTTCTAACGGTAGTGATCTCATAGTTTAATCCTAAACCAATAAGATGTTATGGCTAATATAAGACCGGTAGTCGTAAGGTTTTAAGTCAACTCTGGGGTTAGGTTATGTTTTAAACCTCACGAATGAGTTAGCACACTTCTAGGTCCTCGGGGTGGACACTTTGGTATATTTTGGGTAGCCTTATCCATTAGATTCGTTTGGGTGAGACACAGATGCTTCTAGGTTCGTTTAGTTATTTGAATAGTCTAACGAGGTTTAGGTGGTAGGCTATCATACTTGGAAAATGTTCATTGACACATAGGAAAATGTGAGGTGCAAGGGGTGCTCGTGTATCAAAATTGAAATGTGAAACTGTTTCTAAATATTTGCATGAAGTTGAGCTATGAAATGACTAGTTGATGCTTCGTGGTACAACCAATAGATAGTGATGTGGGTATGTGAGTTCCATGATGTCGTGATTGTTGATCTGCTTATATTGAATTGTTTTGATGTGTATGCATGAGGTAGAGATTTGGATATTTGTTGGGCTAGTGTGGTGCGCTAAATGAAATACGCTCGTCAATCAACTGTGATATGGAAACTAGCAAGGATAAAGATTGGTTATGATTAAGGGAATTGACTCAGGGTGACCCTGCGCTCGAGGGAAAAGACCTGATCGGGTGACCCAAGTTATTGTGATTGAGGGAACAGACTCAGGGTGACCCTGCGCTCGAGGGAAAAGACCTGAGGTGACCCAAGTTATTGTGATTGAGGGAATAGACTCAGGGTGACCCTACGCTTGAGGGAAAAGACCTGGGGTGACCCAAGTGATTGTTATTATGGGAATAGACTCGGGGTGACCCTAATGCCCGAGGGAAAAGACCCGGGGTGACCCAAGTGGTTGTGACTAGCTAATGTCGAGAAAAACAATCGAAATTCCTTGATTAAAAAGAGAAGGATTTTAACAAGAAAATCCTCTGGCATTCTTAAGCGAATCAACACTGCTTGACTCATACTAATTTTGTATACCCTGCACTATCTTGGGATAAAAAGAAGAAGAAGAAAGAATGGTTTTATATGAAAATGGTTTGGTAACCAATAACTTGGAATTGAGACGAACTTGAATATTCAAGTGGAAAGCGATGAACCTTGAACTTGGGTTGGTATCTCTTGGATTTTTAATCATTGGACTCTTTGTTAAGGTGCCGGTTTGAATGAAAAACGTGCATACATGTGATTGTTGGTTATTCATGTTAGGTTGATGTTGAAATAGGAAGTATGACGATAAGGGTAAAAGATGAGGATAAAACGGATGGTAACTTGTTTGATATGAATGTTTATGTGATGCATTATGAGAGGTGTATAAAGGGTATTTACATGTCGAACTCATAAAAAGGAAGTTTGATGTAAAAGAACCTTAGTAGATGATAACTGAGACAAGAATATAAGTCATGGGTGAGAAAGCGAAATAAATAATGATATATCGACACTAACGCGAAAACATGATAAAGGGGACATGAGGGAGGATATGATACGTGTTAACCTGATATTGGGAAGATTAGATTGGGTAGTCGAGCGGGTTCCTTGGTGTCGTGCTGAGATTTGGTTGAAGTGTCCATGTTCGCTTTATATTTCTCTTTCTTATAGGTAGTGTGTGTATGCTTAGATGAGATGCACGTGGGTTGGTAAAGTGAGACATGAAAGAGAAAACGGTTGTTTAAAGAATCCAAAATGTTTCCTAGGTAATTGACGGGGAATGTATCAAGGAGACATGATAATGATGATGGCAAATAGAGGTTATAAGCAAAAGGTGTTTGTGCGAGGTTAAGAAGGTTGGCATGCATGGGATAGACTTCTATTTAAGTTTTGTTTTTGTTGTAAGTGTTGAAGTTGAGTCATATATTCTAATCTTGGTCAAAACACTATTAATTTTATTGAAAATGTTTTTCCTTGGCACTCATCTTCTCACAAGCACATAAAATTAGTTAGAGATTTTCCTACTGGGCTAGTGTAGCTCAACCTATCATTTTCTGATACACTACAGGGACAAAGTCTGAAGGGTGTAAGGTGCATGCAGACATCACAGGCTAAAGTCATTTTCTGAAGTACTTGTCTTTATTCTTAAATCGAACTGCATTGTACTATTTTCTATATTTGGAAATATTGTATCAGCTTGAAAGATTTTTTTTTAAGATTTCGAGGACTGTATTGTCATTTGGGGTATCGTATGTATTATTGTGAGAATTTGTATTTAAAATGGTATTATTATTTATGTTGAAAATCGAGGGCGTGACATGTTCATACTGAGTTTATTCGGCTTTTAGTCACCCTTGCGTTAGAAAATTGATACAGCAGCGGTTAGTAAACTCAGTTAGAATCTTTCCTCTCTCTTTTTGTTCTTTCTTCTTCTTTTTTTTTTGATAGCTATGAGGGTGAAATTCCAACAATGAACTTTAATAGAGCATGCGTTATAATGGATAGTGTGGACTTTGATACTAAATATTACTCCCAAACAACGAGTCTATTAGCAATTGGGAGATGGTGCTGTACATCCGACGGTTCGGATCTCATCTCGACAATGAACGGCTCTCAATCGTTGGTTGCCAAGATGAGATCCGGACCGTCGGATGCACGATCCGACGGCTTGGAGGTGCCCAGTACACACTGCACACACAGCACCCGAAGTTCGTCTATTAGTTCCTTTTTTTTAAGGTTGTCCATTTGACTTAATTAATAGAGCAATTATAGTTCCGTTAGGTATAAATTCAATGGCGGTATGTAATTCCTACAACTGATAATGCGGGCCGGTTCCGTTAGGTATAAATTCAAGGGAAAATTTCAAAATGGCACCTGAACTTTCACCTCAATGTCACCTAAATACCTAGACTTCATTTTATTTCAATTAAACACCTGGACTTACAAAATCCCCAAAATGAGGCACCTGCCGTTAGCCTCCATCCATTCCATCAACAAAATTGCTGATGTGGCACACATCACCCGTTAACTGGCCCCACTTTACATGTTAGGAAGTAAAAGACATGCACACAATCAAACCCCACCATTCACTTCCCGAGATCCATCGTCACTTCCACTTCTTGAACCCTCATAATTTCCTCTGCTTTCCCATCAACCGAATCCACAATTTCTCCCAAATTCGGTTCGATTTCTTCAACAACCCTTTATTCTGAAACTAACTTTGGAATCAGGCTCAACCTCAGATGTGGGTCCCTCTTTCGTTTCTCACTCCTCCCCAACCTCTCAGCTCCATTGCTATCTCTATTTCTCGATCCTCTCCGACCTTCTCAGCTATGGCCATAAACTGGTTTTGATCCACAGGCAAGCACTACAAGAAAAATGTGAATATGTGACGAAATTGTGGTGAGGAAAGTAGTTTTCGTCTCCAAATATACCTATTTTGTGAGGAAAATATTTTTTCGTCACCAATCAAGAGGGCAGAAAAATTTAAGGTGAGGAAATTTTATTTTGTCGCCAAAAACAGTTAATCAGTGACGAAAAAATAAATTTTGTCAGCAAAAGAGTGGACAAAAAAATATAAGGTGACGAAAAATAAATTTCGTCGCTAATCCGTTTCATCCACATATACATGCAACCATTTCGTGACGAAATAATTCCTCACCAAAGGAAATACTTTTGGTGACGAATTCTTTTTTGTCTTCCATTTTAAAGAGGAGATTTAGACAGTTAAAAAAAATAAAGAGGGAAATAATAACAAAAAACTACGTCGTTTTAAGTTATCTAAATTTCCCCCTTTTTCCTTCCCTCTCTCGCGCACAACACAGAGAACCAAATTTCCCCTGGGTCTTCTCGTCGATCGACTTTTGTGCATCTGCTCTGCAACTCTGGTATCTCCGCCTCCATCATCGGCTCCTCTCTCTTGTACTGGTATCTCTCCCTCTCTCTCTCTCTCTCCGGTAGTGGTTTATTTAGGGTTTGTTTTTTCAAAGTTAGGGGTTCAGGGTTCTTTCGGCGGTTGGTTTTTTTTCGAAATTAGGGGTTTGCGAAATTTGTGGTTTTAGTTTCGGGATTGAGGCAGTGATGTGGAGATATTGGTAGTGGCGAAGGTGAATTTCCAGTTACGGTGATGTTCCTTCTCTATCTTTGGCGGCCATGGCTGCAGGTTATCTAATTTAGTGGTACCTTTTCTTTCTTTGAGAGAAATCCAAGCCCTGTTTGAGATCCATATGCATAGAGCACTGCTCCTATTTTAGGTTTTTCAATTGTTTGGAATTTTGCAGGGTGAAGAGATTTAGGTTTTTTTGTGTAATCGAGGAACTAGGGTTGTGGTAGGATTTATTTGACTTGTTTAGTATAGCTGGTATGGATAGGGTTCGACAATGTTCTAAACATCAGTAATAGGCTGTTTTGGGTTTTGTATAAGTTTTTTCATTTCCTTCTACAGAGAATTTAAAGTGGCACCATTTTGATTACTTATACAATCAATGATGGCTCGGCCAATTCTTTCTTTCCAGCACCTAATGAATGTATAAGACAAGATTGGCCAACTTTGGAGATTGTCAACACTAAGGTAACACGTGTACTAGTCTATACAACTATTTTGGTTCCAATAAAAGACTTATTTGGTGCTATATTGCAAGAATGTTCCATCTTGTTTAAATGGTCATGTATTCCATTTCGTAAATTATTGCCATACGTTTTTTTCTTTGTATGATGAAAACCTATTATTGTACAATCACTTCTATGCTTGCAGAGGAAGGGGAAGATTGGTTGTCCTCGGACTATGGGGGAGATGTTACGCAACAAAATTTTTGCACAGGCAACATGGGTGCCTCTCCTTCAAAGCTATCGTCTCAGGTTCCTATGTCACAGCCATCATCGCTGCTATTAAACCACAACAGATACCATCATTGCATTCACAACAGCCCCACAACAATAGCCCTCATTGAGGAATTCATGCGTAAGACATTGACTTGAATGATTCAAATTTTTTACCCCCTAAGACTATCAATTTGTCTTGATGGTATACTTGCAGCAATTCTGTTATCTTTTTTGTTCTTGTTTCTTGGGATGTGATAATGATCTCTTAGGTTCTTCTTTGGCAACACTTTCTTGCCCCTTTGAGCTAAACTCCTTGTATGCACGGATTATTGGTGTTATCTATTACTGGCTTAATCTCCCTTAATCTTAAGCGTAGCAAGTTTCTTTTTGGTCTACTTAATGTTGCAATCTCTGATTTTCTAAGTGTATTTGAGTTTATGTTCTACTATATTGAATTTTTTTGCCATCATTGCAGTCCCCACACGTAAGACATTGAAATGTTAGAGTCTATAGGAGATGACAACACACCTTTGGAGCAAAGTCATAGGGCACCGCCAATTTCTTTAAGACCTGATGACCAGGTATCTTCTATATAAATGCTGAAACTAGTGCTTAATTGTTGAATGGTGATGCTAGCTAGAAACTGAAGTGACATCCTTTAATTTGATGAGTAAATTTTAGACTGTAATGGCACTATTGTACTTCATGAGAACTGCATCTTTTTGCTGCAGTTTTTGTTGCTATTGCTGTTGCTTTTTGAAGCTGCTGAGGGAGTTTTTGCTGATATTGTGGTGTTGTTTCTCGTGTTATTCATTTCTATTGTTGGCTGCAGTCTTTTGATGCTATTTGGGGCTGTCTTGTTGCTGTTTTCTGTTGCTTTTGATAGCTGCTGTGTTGTTGGTTTCTGTTTGCATTGTTCTCTTAACTTAGGCTTGATCATGAATGTTTGTTTTGTTTTTTTCTTGGTTGGACTTGATTTCTTATCAGCTTTACACGTGGGCCGTGGTGCTCTATCTCTCTCTTTCTTGTCTCTTCTCTTTTTCTACAATATGTTTCCTCTTTGCCGATCAAAAACAAAAATACTGATAGTTGGGAGGTTTAAAAGTATTAGTCTTTATGGATTGGTGCATTGGCGAATATTTAACTGCTTGGTTTTTTGTATAGGTTAGAACATATGCGTACTTTCAAAATTCTGGTATTCCAAAAGTTGACGTAGAAGGGATTCTTATTAATATGGACAGCAGCACAGAATCAGACGGAAAGCCGATAGGCGAAGGTTATTGTAAAGTACTTGTTACTAAAGCTATAAAGCCTTAATATTTCGTTGGAAAGACCTCGTCGAGGTATACAAGCAGTTGCAGATGCTGTTGGGGGATACATTGCTTGGTGTGCTTGTGATGTATGTTTTCAATTTCATTATCTACATGCAATTATTTTTTCTTAACTTGGCTTTAAAGTACTTATGTTGTGATATTTCATTTTCTGGTGATCGAGAAGGAGATGGATTACTGAGTTCGTTCTTCATTAGCTTAGCTAGCTTGGGACTTGCTATGTTAAATTTTATCTACTTCCATGACTTCATTGATTGGGATCGGTTTTCTTGGAGGAAACCACTTCTTGGAGTTTTGTTCCCTTCAGAAGTTTTGCCTAATATTTTAGCTATCCATGTGCCCAAGGATAGGAAAAGGGATTGTTTTCGAAGCTTATTTAGGCTAGTTTTAGGATTTTTTTGTAGGGCTTTTTTAAGGGCAGATGGGGGTTGCTTGGGGTCAGATTTGGGGCTGGTTTTGGTGCTGATTGTAGGCTACTTTAGGGATATTTTAAGACTGTTTTAGGAGCAAAATTGATTGGAGGCTACTGGTTTTGGTGCTGATGTTAGGAACGGATGCAAGTTAGGTGTTCTCTTTAATACCTCTTTGCATCTCCCAATCATGGGAGGGCTAAGAGGCTGGATATTGTGTCATTTTCCATCATTTTGATCCTGTGATGATCCCCTATATGCGTCTTCTGTTGTTGCTGTCAAAACTTAGCTGCTATGTTCTTAGTGTGAGAAGTGTAGGGCTAAGAGGCCGAATCACTCTAGACTTCTGTTTCAAAAAAGATTCTTCAGCCATCCTTAGCTCCACATATTTATTCAACGGGACCTCCAGAACTGTTATGAACACTCTGCCATTGAGCAGGAAAACAACACTTGACAGTAGAAGAGATGTTACTTTATCTAACTTTAGTTTCTACCACTCCCATTATAGACAACTTATGAGACAAGATAAGGGATTTAACCTCTTGCTGTTTAAGGGGATTATTAAGCACCCTTATATTCCAAGCTCCGACTTTGAATGTTTAAGAGGAAGATGCTTTATCACCCCTCCCCTTACCAGGAGGACCAACAGAACCTTTAACCACAGCTTACACAGGTTTCTGAACACCCTTACTGTGACCCCTTTCCTTCTATTTAGGGGGAGAAACCTGAAGGATCAGCTCCTGATTCAACCCATCAGTAAACTCCTCACCACTATCTAAATTCTGCAAAACAGAGAAACTATTTACTACTTTGGTACCAGAGGAAGACACCTAAGAATCCAGCACCTTAAGTGTCACACCCTCAATTTTCAACGTAAATAATAAAGATTATCCATAAATAGAAACCTCACAATAATCCGCATAATACCCCAAAAAGCATTTAACAACTCCATTTCCACAATCACACTTCCAACTTTCGATTGTTCGCAAAATATTACATACTTGGCTCGGAGGCCCAAATAAACGTAAATTCCAAGTATTCAGAAGTTAAGAGTTTACACATACTCCTTTGATCAAGAGATTAACAAAATGAAGTTACAAATACATCTTTCAAGATAAAATTATAAAGAGGACTCGGTAACTCCTCAAGTTAGCTTTCAAAACTGTGTTCACGTCCAAGCAGTCCAACCATGCACTACTGTCCTGTGTTAGCACCTGAAATGAAGGAAGGTCTGAGCTACACTAGCCCAGTAGAAAGTTCTAATCTAGCAATATATGCAAATGAAATGTAGGAAAGAAAATAAGATGATCAAAGGCAACAAGGTCAAACGGACGAACAACAATAGCGATTTCAACCCAACCTTTCATTTTCAAAACCAATCAAGTGTCTCAACGTGTAACTTTTGAAAACACCAAGTGTCGACATGTGTCTCGTACAAGTGTCATGAGCCGTAGCTCCTGCCGGGCCAGTTAAAGGACCCCGATGTCCTCTGCCAGGCACCTTGCCCAAAGGGTGGTCCTGAAATATCTATTATGAGCATATAGCTCCTGCCGGGCCAATTAAAGGACCCCGATGTCCTCTGCCAGGCACTCACCCGTCGATGAGTCCTGAGGTGTTCTCGTCGCGTTCGGAAAGTATCAAAATTTATCACGCTGTTCGGATATGCCGTTCGAAACACAACCTTGGTTCATAAAGTATTTTTGTAACTATCAAGTCCCAACAAAAGTTAACCAATTGATTCGGTTAATGGCAAGTAATTAAGTTGAGAATTACTCGGGAGGTGATTAGAATAGATTAGGAACGATCGAAGCTTAAAATAATGGAATAAAATCAAAGGTGAATAAACAATGCAAGTTTTGAATTTTGTTATCGATAACAAACGGAGAAAGTATCGATAACTCGTGGTCGAAACGCGAGGGTATCGATAACAATAAGAAAGGTATCGATAACGTTGGGTTAAAATAATTCCAGCCGCAAGGGTAGCGATAACAATGACCAATGGTATCGATAACGTTGGATTTTCTGGGCTTCGGAACAAAGTGTTATCGATAACAATTAAAATGTTATCGATAACAATGGGTTTCGAGCAGATTTTTGACAGACAGAGATGGGTTTTTCAGCCACAACAATAACAACAACATCACCAACGATCCAAGGCACTAATTGAGCTTCAAGAAACACTTCATAAACATGTATTGATAGTTAGAACCTCCTACCTCAAAATCAAAGAACGAATTTGGAAGATTTCTCAAGCCCTAGCTCCAATCTTTGAGTTCGAACGAAATACGCCTCCACCGAGCTCAAACCCAAGCAATACGGACTGAAATACGCCGAGGAGTGAAGGATTGATGGAGGTTTTGGGTGAATTTAGGCGAGAGTGAGAGAATGGGAGAGAGCCGAGAGAGAGAGGAGTCGGGAGAGTGAGAGACCGAGAGGTGGAGAGAGTGGGAAATAATTTCCCTGCCTTTCACCCCACACACATATATGCACACATACACACTAAGCACAAATCACACATTCACCCTTCAAGTACACAAGTTAACACATTTACCCCAACTTTCCAATAACAAAATCAATCTCATCTTTTTTTTTTATTTTCTTTAAACCTTTAAATCAATTTTACGAATTAACGGGTCTTTACATTAAGAGAAGTGGCCCCATCAATCCCAGCCTTCTTCTTGATGTCCACAACTGTAGGAATCCACTCAATCGCCCCGTCAGCAACTACGGAAACAGAAATAAGAGAGGCCGATGCAGCAACACCAAACACATCATTCACTATAGGTGACAGAACTTCAGCAACAATAGGAGCAACATGAGTTGGTTTTACAACCCACACCTATGGTTTAGAGTTCATATATAGGAACAGCCTTAGACTGACAAGTCTTATGCCCAAACACCTTACAGGACTCGCATCATAACGGTCTCCAAGGATACCACACTCTAATATTAAAAACAGCCCTAGAAGGTAATGACAAGTCAAAACTGTCAGGCAGAGCAGAAGATGTGTCTATTTCCACACAAATTTTGGCATAACTATTCTGTTTGCATGACTCTGAAATGATCTGAATACAATGGTCTACCAATGGCACTAACCAATGGTTACACTAAAAGAGTCTAGTTACATAACGCCATCTTGAGTCTAATAGTAATGGACACCTAAATAGAGGTTTGACGGCTGCACTTCCAGGTTGTTGGTTCAACTTCCACATCTCTCTCTCTCTTTCACTCTCTCACCCCAATTGCTTTTGATTTGTTTTCTCTGTATAAGGGTACCCAAACAGCTTTCGTGTCCGAAAATAGAGGGGTTTCCACCTCTTTACTGCGGGGACACAACATGGACACGCGGGGGACACGACATTTATGGGGACACAGTTCCTTAGGTGTATAAAACCTTGTAGCTTATAACAACCCTTTTATTATTCTACATTCTGTAGTTACGTACTGAAAGACTATAAGTATGGGCCTTAATTTTCCAAACAGGCATGGGTAAGGCTCCCACAAATATTGCCAATAATAGCACAACTATGCTTAGAATCTGACTATTCCATTGGATCAATCAAACATGGCTATTAGACATACACTTCACAAATAAATAGTTGGCCAAGTTATACAAGAGTATGAGGCTTTTCTCTCTTTAAAAATTTGGAACTGTGCATTAATCATCCCATGCGGTGAATTTTTTTTGTTTTCATTTATTGTGTTGTGGGTGATTTCGGAGGGATTTGGGGTGTGGAGTTGGATGTGAATGAGTTAGCTTGAGGTTTTTTATTCTGGCTGGATAGACTCATGTGGCGGGGTGAGAGGAGTGTGTTTTTCAGCTTTTCTGGTATGGGTC
The DNA here is from genome assembly GCA_018127125.1 of Rhododendron griersonianum. Lineage (NCBI taxonomy): Eukaryota > Viridiplantae > Streptophyta > Magnoliopsida > Ericales > Ericaceae > Rhododendron > Rhododendron griersonianum. Next base: position 13,965,292 of record CM030789.1, read on the forward strand.
TTGGGGTTGCTTTGTGTGATGTTTGGTCTGCGTTTCTTTATTTCTATTGCTGGTTTTATGTTGTTGGGGGGCTGCTGCTCTGTTTGTTGTCTTTCGGCTGTTCCATCTAGTAGTGTGATTGTGGTTTTTGGCTGTTCATGTTTAATGTTACTCTTAATTTCTGGATTGCTTGGCTGATCTTTACTGATGGTTTTTGGCTATTTTTTGCATTCCAACTAACTTGGCACGCACACCAACACACACTAGTAATGAAATCCACACACATGCACACCAACACACACCACACCTTTAGAGGACACAACACACCTTTACCGGACACAACTCACACCAACACACACCTTTAGTGGATACAACACACCCAACACACAACCAAAATACTCTGTGTGTGTAGATTGAATACGCATAAGGTGTGTGCAGATTGTTAAGTTTCCATAATGTTTTATGTTCTATTAACATCATAACCAAAATACTTTATCCTACTTTTTATGCGTGCAGATTGAGTACGCATAAGGTTGGTAGCGGGGAAGATGGTATATATACGCTCTTCTATGAAGACTTTTTGTTTGGATATATGTTTCTATGAAGACTCCTTTTTTGGATGAAGGTCCGAGTCTTCTTTTTGGATATATGCTTCTATGAGGACTCCTTTTTTGGTTGAAGTTCCAAGTCTTTCTTTTTTCATTTTTAATGATGCTACCGAACTATGATGAACATATATGATATGGTCTACCTTTCATGTTTTTGTCATGAGAACATTGATGCTTTAGATCCTATGGTTGAATGGACATTTGGTGTAGAATACATAGTTCTTGTGGTTAATGGATGTCTAGTTTGGCACATGATTATTTTGTCACAATTATTATTTTTAATTAATTTCTTCGGTGACGAAACTTTTTTTGTCACCTATGTACTTACATTGTTCAATTACCTGCCACAATTAGTGACGAAATTGAAAATGGGTGACAAATAATTATTAGAATGGTGACGAAATATTTCGTCGTCAAAAAGAATAATAGGTGACAAAAAAATTTCGTCACTAAGTGATTTTTTCGTGACGAAATTTTTTGTCATCAAAAGTCACCATAGGTGACGAAAAACAAATTTCGTCACGAGGTAGGAATCCTCGACAACCTTTAGTCGACAAATTTCTTTTCGTCACGCATACTATTTGTGACGAAAAACATGCAATATGTGACAATTTTCATTTGTCACCTAATGCAATTTTTCTTGTAGTGAAGGGCGGCGGCGCAGTTTGGAGGAAGTGGGTCGGTGGGCTCCAACTTGGTCGATGCCAGTGACTTTAGGGGAGGACAATTCGTGGGTCTCGATTGCGGGTGTTCTTCTTGCAGATGAACATTGGGCTGGAACGTGATTTGCCTTTGCTTCGGCCACCGAAATTGGTCCTAAGAAACCTTGTCAGTGGCGGTGGGAACTTCTCCGACTGGTCTAGTGAAGGGGACTAGATTGGAGGTTTTTGGGGTTTTGAAATTTTTTTTTTTGATCCGTGGAGTTTTGATTGTGCGCACAATCAAAAGGTGAAGAAAAGTGAAGTAGGGTAGTGTTGGGTTGTGATTGTGTGCATTTCATTTGCTTCCTAACATGTGAAATGGGCCCACTTAACGGGTGAAGTGTGCCACATCAGCAATTTTGTGGATGGAATGGATGGAGGCTAACGGCAGGTGCCTCATTTTGGGGATTTTGTAAGTCCAGGTGTTTAATTGAAATAAAATGAAGTCTAGGTGTTTAGGTGACATTGAGGTGAAAATTCAGGTGCCATTTTGAAATTTTCCCTAAATTCAATGAACGTACGTAATGTATACATTGGTTGGAATGGTAATGAAATATACTTCTCAATGGGTTAGATTTTGGTCGGGGAGACAAACAACACTAATTAGCAATCTCCAATTTAAAATTCCTATAAGCACGGGAATTTTCTTGCCTAAATCTCACCACAATATATATATTTAGTGCAACTAAAATGTTTACTTGAACTGAACTCAAACTTTATAAACTGGTCATTGCTCCCTATCATTGGTTGCAACTCGCAATTCCTTTTATTTACTTGAACTAGGTACTGAATACCGATGAAACTGATCTTTTGATGCCGTAATAATATATAGTGCATGTCTTATTCCTATTTAACGCTCAGATTGGAATAACCGTAAATCCAGAATCTTGTCACAATCTGTAGCCCTAAGTTTCAATGTTTGAAGGTGCTTCATCTTCTCGATGGCGGTACAGAGAGGCTTCCCGTGTTCTATTTTCATTTGGTGAATACCCAACTTTCTTAATTGCCTCAAATTTTCTAACTCTTTGATTAAATCATTGTTTGCCTCTATTGTTGACAACGTCTGCAACTCTTTAAATGCCCAATCCCTCCTTGTATCTTCAGTCCTTGAAATCGGATAAGATGCCGCAACGTACGGAGCGTACTTGAGATCCCAATTTGTAGCACAAACACAAAGAAGTATTCGAAATTCAAAGTTTGTATTGTTGGAAAATGGAATTTTACCAAAGAGAATTTGGTGGGACCCACACCGCATGAGGTAGGCCCAACAACAGTGAACAAATTCCATAAGATGTGAATGAGAAATTGTCTCATTATGGGAATTGGAAAAGCCAAATGACATGCGTGCGCGCCGTCACCAAATACCTAAATTAGACCGGGGCCGGGGCCGGAGCTCAGGATTCGTGGGCCCGCGACCTGTGGTTCAAAGTCTGTGGTCTATGGTCTAATTAATCTAGATTGGTTTGGAATTGATTGTGCTTTATTGGGTTTGTACCGTTCATGTTTGGATGGTCCAGTTACAGAATCAGTTGTGCGCGACTGATTAACGTTGGGTTGAATGCCCAAAATAAAACCCACGATTTGATTAAGGAATCAATTGCTGGATTAATGATTGTAGCAGTTTCTCCAGAAATTGAATTCCCCATATTCAATTCCCTATATTCAATATGAATATTGAATTGGCCCTATTGAATGGGCAGGCTCTCCCTATTGAATTCTTGTATTCAATGAGAAGGCTTCTCATCGATTATATAAAGGAGTTCGGTTCCTTTATTTGAAGACACCAAGAAATCCAAGAGTTTCTCCTTCTTCTTGAAATCCTTCTTCTAGAGAGAGAGAGTACAGACACAAGTTCGTTCGACGGACAGTCTACGGCGGTGCTCCGGTGGCTGAGTGGTAACCGAGTCAACCCTAGGAGACAAACACCGACATAACCTCCAGTACCGGTGAGGCGTCAAATTTGTCTTAAGGACACCGTTGAACAAAATGGGTCTCGGTTTGCAAATTCTTGTTCCCTATTTACAGTTTATGCTTATGTTTCATATTCTGTAATTCCAATTCATGTAATATTCTCTTCGACTGTAAATTTTCAGAAATTAGTGAAATCATTTACTGTTTTCCGCACTATATTTTCCTACAGTAGGTAGTGTAAATCTCCAATGGACTTCGGAATTATGTTCACTCTTGTCCTGTTGACACTTAAGTATGGCGAATGGAGATGATTTCTGACTTCAACGCGCGTCAAGTTGATCAAGCAGAGTACCTTGAAGATCTAGTACTTTCGAAAGCTTGAAATTCACAGCTAGAGTACCCAATAACTGCTGGGCTTCTTCTTGGCCGATCCTATTTGGGTTAACAATGGCCCACTAGATCTTGCCCAAAGTTTCATGCACAGCCCATAGCCCAGTAGGTCTTGTCCACTATTTTCTTGATGAAAATACCCCTCGCAATAGATCTGAAGGCGATACAGAAGACGATCGAGGGAAGACGATCGAGAGAGCATTGCGATTCGAACATCGGATTAAGCACAATGAGGATAAAAAGTAAGCATTTCAAAACCTAATCATCAGATACGTATATCAAAACCTAATCGTGAGATGTAGATTTCGAACCCTCCATGAATGTTGCTTAGACATATTATCTCTCGCAAATCTCGACTATGAAAATGAGAGAAGAAGAAGAGCAAATCAAACACGTGAAAACGACAGAAGAAGCAGAGCAAATCAATACCTAAAGAATCGCCGAAGAATCTCAGGCAATCTCGAGTCGATCGGAACAAATCTCTCACGAATTATCTCTCACTAAGCTCTGACTGTGTCATTTGGAGGCGATGGCAGGCTAAGAAGTAAAAAATTAGGAGCGGTCAGGTATTTTTACATAACTGTTGCTTAGCCTGCTTTGGCAACTCCCCCACCAAGAAAAGAAAAATGGACCGGATTCTGGATTTGGTACTACTAATGGTTTCCAAATCCATATTTGTTATGACGTGTGCATGTGCATTGACCGTTGTCGAGTTTCATTGTTCCAACTTGGATTCGCTTCTCTTAAAACTAGGCAAAAACTCACCTCTTCGCACTTTGCAAGGATGATCTCGTGGACTAAATCATGGATCTGACATCTTTTAATTTCTACCATCCAATTTTGTCTTTTAAACTTGAACCAAGCTTCTATGAACGAGCTCAGTCAAGTGTTCTATTGCAACTTCTTCCAAAGTTTTTCCTTTCAAGTATTTCAAAAATACTACACCCACTGCTCAATATTACCATTATCGCTCCCCAAAAGTGTTTTGAACTGTCCGAATTTTAAAAAACTCTTCCAGGGAAAAGTTTATTGGCTTTCTTCAATTCAAGTATTTCAAAAATGCTACGCCCACTGCTCAATATATTACCATTACCACTCCCCCCACCGCTCTCAATCTAACTGTCCAAAAGTGTCTTTTGGACGGTTCGGAAATTCCAGACCATTGATTGTTGAGGCAGACGGTGAAATTGAGAAAGCAGTAAAAGAGAGTGGTGAAACTATGCGGTGGAGGTAGCACGGCAAGTATTTTACTGATTCTGATCGATTAGGAATTTAGGTTTCACACACAAACAAACATATATATTTTTAGTTTCTCGAAATTTAACCGTGATTATATACAAGTATTCATCCTTAAAAAGTATCTAGAAATTATACTATGGACCTCGCAATGTGTCATATGAATAAATTGGTCATGTGACATCCATTAACGACTCGTCGTTTTCAATAGACAGCATAGATAGAGTATGTTTCGATGTTTAGGTATCTACGCTTGAATTGAATGCTTTATAATCTACATTATTATAAAACAGAGTAATTTCTGTTAAAAATATTTAGGCATGTAAACGAGAGCAACCTCTACAATTGTTGGATCACTTCCTATTAACTTTGTAGCTATCGGATCATTTCTTTTTTAAAAGAGATACAGAAAATATTCTTCTAATAAATCCATTCCTCTTTACCCTCACTTTTTAAGCAATGTATCTCTATGTAAATATTGTCATTTATGATAAATAGAGAAATATAGTATATGGTAACTGTCGTATGTGGTGATTACAACTATTGAGTAGAACAGTTAGATAGAACGGATAATTTATTTAAGTTGAAACTATGTTATATTCGCATCCGCTAGTCATAGATAATCAACACTTTTCATCCTTCAAATTAAATTTTTGAAAAATTCGATGAATTTATGTAACACTCATAAGATGAAAAATAATGTAAGCCCTGTATTTAATCTGGTATACCTATATAAAAAAAATCTAATAAAGCCTCTAGAGCCCTTTTTTTTATGGTAATGCAGGGTGTTCTTAGCCAATTTACGTGCACCTCAGACTAATCCCTATATACAATCTCTCCCACAGACGTTTCACACGCTTACGCGTAGGGATGAGATGACCCCAAAAGTTATTGGCAAGAAGAATCGAATTTAAGACCTTAGAGCATCCGCAATGGTAATAATCGAAACCAATAACCAAAATGTGTCACGTCAGTAATTGATTATTCATTTAGTCCATAATTAAATTTAACAACCTCTGCCTCCACATTGGTTATTTTTGCATCCTTAACCAAAAAAAACCCCACAATACACAATGCACATTTGTCCAATCACAAACGAGTTCCAATCACGCACCCGACCATACCAAATTATTCGTCTCGATGAGACGATTCCAATGTGGAGTGTTTTTGAGTTTTGTTATTGAGTTTGGTTATTGAGGTTTGATTATTGGTAAAAATTGTTAAGTTTGGTTATAGAATATGTGGAATTTGGTTATTTGCTAAAAGACTTGTAACTTTGCTTATTACAATGTGTAGTATTTTTTGAGCATTGTTGTTAAATTTACTTATCCATACTCATTTGCTTATTACAATAGGAATGCCATCCACAGTGGTATAATCAAAAGTCAATTGTTTTTAAAGTTAACAATGTTGGTGCAAAAGATGGTTTACAATGGTATAATCAACTTAGCAACATTCTTAGAAATAATCAAATTTTGGGCTTTAATTTGGATAACCAAAACTAGCAACATTTTTCAATAATCAAAATTTGTGGACTCCACACCACATAAGTTAATTAGTTTTAAAATTTGTATACACGCGTGTTTCAATTGGTATTTTTTTCTTCTCTTATTTGCATACTCTATATCTTCTTCACTTCACCCACAAACTATTTCTCTTTCTTTCCGTCAAAAAGTGAAGCTCATATCTTTCGATCATCTACAATTCAATCCATCATCGCCGAATTAAGATATTTCACTCTTATTTCCCGTTTCTATTTTTTCCCCCCCAAAAAAATTCATAATAAGAGGTAAGAAAGTCATTGATTTTTTCCCAAAATTAAGAGAGGGAATCGATATATTTTTGCCAAAAAAAAAAACATAAATGGAGGGAAGTGAATGGCAGGAAACAAAGGGGGAGAGAAGAAAATTGTTGTGGACCCTTATTTTGGTTATGGACTAAAAGTGACCATTGTGAAGCTCAACATTGTTAAGCTTAACAACCTTTTAAGTAAATAATCAAAAGCTGATGTGTCAACTTTTGGTTATCCTTTTTTGATTATACCATTGTGGATGGCCTTAGAATGAAGCAAACACCTAAATAGCTAAGTCCCAGGATTTTTACCCTGGGGCCCTTTGGCCTAACTTATGTGTGACATTTTGGTGTAGTCTTTTTAGTTATACTCCATTCTCTTAACGATGGAAAGTAAATCAAAAACAGAAATGCTATAAGGTATTACCACGTCCTACATCTACAAGGATTGTAAGAAACGTCCTACTCCTGTAAGGAAGAGTAATCATTGTCCTTCCAAAACTCACCTAGCTTGTTACATATATATACTCTACTACTATCCCTTCACCTTCTTTTGTTTTCGTCTCTCTCTCTCTCTCTAACACCAACTCCTTAACATGACATGCAATCAAGATTCAAGTAGTTAGTATTACATACGGTCAACCACAGGTAATGATCATGCCCTTCTTCCTCCCTCCATTACACTCTTTTGTTTTGTTTGTTTGCCTTCTGCTACAATTGCAATATGTGGTGGCTTCTATTGATCACTGGGTTGCGTTCAAAATAAAATTTTGATTCAAATTAAAAGTCGTACGCCCACAGCTCTCTTTCACCGCTTCCCCACCACACTCAATCTCACCGTAGACTTTTTTATTTTGAGCACTGCGGTGGGGAAAGCGGCGAAAGAGAGCGGCGGGCGTAGACTCTCTGATTTTGATTACTGGGTTAGGAAAGCCTAGTGACGCAGGAAAAAAAATATTGAGGTTTTGGTTGCTAGAATTTTGGAAGTACTTTTGAGTTTCTAGCTTTCGACACAAACACCGAAGTAATTTTTGGGGGATGAGAAGCAAAATAAGTACTGCTTGCTTCCTATTGTATTTTAAACAACACAAATACACTCATCAATCAGAGGCAACCTAGCAGGCCAGCCACCCTTGTACATTCTCTGCTGAGAGATCAAGGGGTCAAATCGGGTTCGAATCTATCCTAAGGAAAGAAGGGATTATTAGTTATTCGGTATAGGAGCGTTTCGTTGTTAGTTATATATCTGTTTCCCTCATTAGATATTTCTTGAATTGTTATCGATTGGGTTGATTTAGTTATTAAGGACCTCGTACATGATTGATGTAGTGTCCTGTTACTGAAATTCCTTTGAATGTAATTCTTCTACAGCTTGACACTACGAAAAACACAAAAAGATTTTTAACCAAGTGATCATGGTCACTTGTAGGGTATCTGATGCAGGGATAATTTGCGAGTTCTCTAAGTTTTCCCGCTTAAAATGTACATATAGTGCCTTTACTAAGAATCGTGCAATTTTTTCAGATTTTAAGACTAGCATTGATAATTATCCTGATTTACAAAAAAAAACTTGGTCTACGAGAATCCAAAATAGTTTTCTTGACATTCTAGTTGTCCTTTTAGTATTCCTATGGTGGATAGGGACATAGGATAGCTACTTCGTCGATAGAGTCGTAAAAATTATGGCCGGGGGTTGTGTTACGGTGATTAATAGAAAATCATCAAGATAGTTTATTTTGCTCCTCCATTCAAGTTTGATTGCTGTTTTTTTTTTCTCCTAAATTTTTCATTGTTTGCTTATATTTTTCTTTCTTATTATCCTTTCTTTTCCATCCAAGGACAGTCATAGAAAAGTGCCATGAATGAGTACCTCTTTAGTATATGGAAAAATTTGACTTCTTATAATTATTTCTCTCAAGTCTCGAACTGAATCAATTGTTGTTCTTATTTATGCAAATATCGAAAAAAATCCTTCAACTGTTATCATACTATGCCATAGGCGGTGTGTTAGTACCATAAAGTAACCATACAAGATATGATAGCCGAAAGCTCAATGAGACCAAGAGGCACGGTCTAGTAGTGATGAAATTCATTCAGTACTGTTACAACTGAAACTAAACATGCTCCTTCCTTAAAGCTTTACTAAAAGAATCTCTGGTGGCGTAGCATTTTTTTGGCTATTTTGAGACAATCCAAAAGACATAAGTGTAGTATTTATAATGTCATTTTCGACAACGTTGTACTCCACAAATAACACTGCTATTTTTTTTTTAACAAATTCATCACAGTGCTATTTTTGTGCTGTACTGCTGGATTGAGTTTTCGTGCACTGTGCTATTTTAGAACTCTTATGCTTAAATACCATGCTGCTAGAGATGATCATAAAAAAGGCATTGCGATTATACCGATGAGGTAAACTAGGCGTTCGTCTTTTCTTTTGCTTTCTTGCCTCCTTTTTGTGCTCTCAACAGAGCTAATTAATGATCAACCCCGACGTTCTTTTTACTGATTGATGCATTTTAGAAGTGGAATCGTATTACTATATGAAGGGTTAATGCCATTTGTAGGTTCCTTTTGAAGTAACTGGATACAAAGGCAATATGAAAACTGCACCAGAATGGTTTGGCAATAGATCACTTCCAGATGCTGTACTAAAAGTTCTAGGCAGGAGAGCACGCAGCACAAACCTCAAGAAATCAACGTTGAGAAGGATTCTTGGACATGTTAGGAAAACTTCTGGTGGAAAAGTTGGCATTTATGGAGTCGATGGAATTGGCAAGACTACCGTGCTGAAAGCCTTGATCGGCTGTCCAGAAATAAAAAGCTCGTTTGATACTGTCATCTATGTAAGTATCTCTAGGTATTGGAGCAGAAGAAAGTTACTGAATGATATCGCACGACAATTGTCACTAGATTTGTTGAACTCTGAAACTGACGATGAAGTTGCAGAAAAGTTGCTTGAATCTTTGCAAAGCAGAAAATTTCTATTGCTTTTGGATGATGTTTTCGATTACATTGATTTGGAGGCCGTTGGGGTTCCTTCTAAGGATTTGAAAACTGGTTCCAAGATAGTATTGGCAGCTCAAGAAGTGGATGTTTGTAGTATTATGGGAGTAAGCAAGGCTATCAAAATAGCAAATCTCTCATCCGAAGAAGCTTGGGCGTTGTTTCGTGATCAAGTGGGCAGACTTGTTGATTCCACAAATATACAGCCCATTGCTCAAGCTATAGTCAATGAGTGCCACGGTATACCACTCAATCTCATTGCAACCGGAAAAGCCTTGAGAAATGTGAACAATGCTATAATCTGGAAGCTTACGTTACACGATTTTCAGTCTATTGGTGGAAACGACAGTGAAAATACATTACGGCTGTTGAAATTTTCTTACGACCGCTTGAATGGACCGGTTACTAAGAGCTGCTTCCTCTTTTCTGCATTGTATCAAGAAGGCCATGAAATTAAGGTTTCCGAATTGATACAGCATTGGATCCAAGAGGGGCTGATTACCGGACACTTAGCATATGTGAATAAGAAGGGGCAAAAGATTGTTAACGATCTTGTGGGTGCTTCTTTATTGGAGTCCTCTTCCGATGGAGTTTTTGTCAAGATGCATCAAGCGATTAGGGACCTTGCATTGTCAATTATCTCAACAAAACCTGAAAATTTTCAGTTCTTGGCGAAAACCGGTCTGAGGGCAACAAGTGAAGGAAAAGAGCAAGTGTTAATGAGGCGAGGTATAGTCTTGTCAAGATCTTTTGCGGGGATAAAAGAGGCACCAGAAGAGAAAGAATGGAAAGGAATTGGAATGGTTTTCTTGATGGGGAATTGTATTTCTCGGTTGCCCGAAAAACTGAGTTGCCCTCATCTTGTGATGCTTTCCCTCGAGGGCAATGTGAAATTGACAGCAATACCTGACTCGTTCTTTGATGGAATTCGAAATCTTCAAGTTGTAAATTTGTCAAACACCAGAATTAGGACGCTGCCAACATCGGTTTTTGGGCTGAGTAAACTTCAAGCATTAGTCTTATGCGATTGTCCCCTTTTCATGGACCTCCCGCCTGAAATAGGAGATCTAGAGCATCTTGAGTTGCTTGATCTTCAAGGCACGGATGTTAATAACCTCCCCAACGAGGTTGGGAAATTGGGTTTCCTCAAGATATTGCGAGCCTCCTTCTACGGCCCGGTTGAATGCATCAAGCAAGTGAAGCTTTCACAGGCACTGTTATCGCACGAAACCATATCAAGCCTCCTTTTACTAAATGAGCTAAGCATTAGTGCTCGGCCGGGTGATCCTAGGTGGAATAACATTGCTGAATCAGTGACTGAGGAGGTGACTTATTTGAAGGGCTTGACTAGTCTTCATTTCTACTTCCCAGATGCAGACATCCTGGAGCTCTTTATCCGAAGAAGCGCATCATGGACTCTAAAATCCTTGACCAAGTTCAAGTTTGTCGTTGGCGTTAACATCATCCGCATTGTGTCAGAAGTCCCAAAAGAGGTGGAATTCGACTACGACAAAGAAGACCGGTGCTTGAGATACGTGAATGGTGATAGTACAATACACGATGCAATTGTAAGAGTTCTAAATCGTGCCTCTGCATTCTACTTAGACAATCACTTCACAGTGAACAGTCTTTCAGAGTTTGGGCTTGACAATATGAAGGAATTGAAATTTTGTATAGCGACCGAATGTCCAAGTATTCAGGTACTTATCGATGCCAACGACGATGCTGAAAGCGTTTTACCTTGTGGAACTTGAAAAGCATCTGCAAGGGTTTGGTCCCTCGAGGAAGTTTCAACCGGCTGAGGTCCTTATCGGTTCACAAGTGTCCCAAACTGAAGTATGTCTTCACGGAGACTTTGCTTGATCATTTTTCTAATCTGGAAGAATTGGTGGTTGAAGACTGTGAATCTGTCAAAGAGATAGTAAAAACAGAAGCGGATTCAGATGAAGGATTTTCTGCATCGCTCACCGGATTGAATGTAATGACAGTTAAGCACCTGCCCGAGTTGCGCAGGATTGGGAATGAACCATGGCCATTATTGGAGCAGGTCAATATAAACAACTGCCCAAAGTTGAAGAATCTGGGTGATTTTTTCCGGTCAGCCGGTGCTGTGAAGGAGATTAGAGCAGAGAAAGGCTGGTGGGATGCTTTGTACTGGGAAGAAACTGCACTACTGTCGAAACTGCAATCAAAGTTCGTCGCTGTGAATCATGAAGATTGGCAGAGGTGATCGAATCATTATTTTGGAAACGGAGGTTTTCAAGAGCTCGATATCTTCGAATCCGTCGAAAGGTTGAACTTTTCTTTGGTTTTTTGGTCTAATTGGCATTGTAATTTTTCAAGACAAAGGAAATTCTGATTTAGTTCAAGGATCATATACTGTTTATGTTTTGTCTTTGACAGCCCCTTTGGATGGAGGGGTGAGAAAAGAAAAGAAAGGAGTTTGTCCTCCCTCACTAGTGAGAAAAGAAAAGAAAGGAGTGTGGTTTCTCACCATCTCATTTGGATGGACAAATAGAAAAGAGATTGGTTTCTCATCATTTCTCACCAATCTCATTTGGCTGGACAATATGGGAGAAAAGAAAAGAGAGTGCCATATAAAATTTTCCCAATATAACCTTTCTTTTCAAATATGACTTCCTTGCTTCTTTACGAGGCAAAAATGTTGATTGCTCTTCCACTGCTCTCATTCCACCAAAGTGAAAATGTAACAACGAACAACCATCTACTTTAAGATAAGGCACAAACAAGCAACAGGACTACAAAGGAGCAAAAGTACTGGAGCAAGCTCTAATATAATTGGATACCACAAAAAATCCTAGTATCACCAAGGATAACACAAGTAAGCTCTAATATAATGTCTGCAATTACCCCAGACCTCACTAGAGTTAAACTAGTTGCCACAAAACAGTCAAAAAAATTCCACAAAATACTTGCGATGTTTCCACAAAATACTTGCAATATTTCAACAAAAATCGTCTCAATTACTAGATTATCACCAAGGTTATGTCCTCCAGAGCTCAGTTAGAAGTGCTGTTGGGCATCAAACATCATGTACTCCAAAGTTTCCTTGCGATACTCCACCGGGGAACCAAAAAATGCCATCATTCTCTCAGGCTTGTTAATAAGGAAAAGGTATGATTCAGTGCGTTTGTATGGCTCAATTCCAATTTGTTCAAGTGCCTTATGGAGTTGTCCGGTTGAAACACAGCCATGAGCTTTCTCCATCACAGCATTACCCTCTCTTATAGCTGATGCTATATCTTCCATAGCTGTCTTTATTTCCTCAACTTCTGCACGTTCTCCACGTGGCAACCTTCTCTTTTTCTTGGAAGAAGATTCATTTTTAGCAGATGACATATCAACCTCATCAAGATTAATATAGTTCTCCAATGTCGATTCATTCTGAGACACCATGTGATCAACGCTTTCAATTGTGTCTGTAGGAGCATCAGTTGTTGAGTTAGACCAGCGACGGAGTTTCTCTTTGGCAGTTTCTGCACCTTCGCCATTGGCCCTATCTTTTCCCAAGATTTCAGCCAGCTTGTCATAGTTGCTAATGGGTGTAGTCATCCATTTTTCAGCACTTGGTTGCACCTAGAAAGACATGGAATAAATTAGATCGAGATTGCATAAATAAAGTATAATGAAAACAAATAATGAGACTAGTTAAAGTGAGTATGATTAAAACACATACCGCTATCAATTCTTTCCAAACTTCAGGCTCAGCATTGAACGCCCTTGTTACCGGGCTCCAAGCAAATCCACTTGTCCTATTCTTAAATAAATCATAGCACTCACCAAAGTGCTCCTTGATTGTTTTCAGTCTATTCTTAAATAAATCATAGCACTCACCAAAGTGCTCCTTAAATAAATCATAGCAAATTCACTTGTCCTATTCTTAAGTTATGTATAATGCAACAAGCTAGAATGATATCAGATTGTGTGTCAACGGAGTAATTAGGTTGAGTGTTTCCTATAATAGGGAACCGCTTCTTCACCACACCAAATGCTCTCTCAATTGCATTGCGTAAAGAAGCATGTCGAAAGTTCAACAATTCACGAGCATTTTTTGGTGGACATTTGGAGTACTCTTTCAAGTGATAACGCACACCTCTATAAGGAGCAATAAGCCCGCTCCTTAACATGTATCCAGCATCAACAAGATAGTATTTGCCTAATAAAAAAACAATGCATCACTACAGTACTATAGTGTAATGTTTGAAAAAATTGGAATTCATCTAAGAATGAATTAGCCTTAGGAATTCTGAGCTTATCTTCTCTTCTAAGTGCATTTTTAATTATCCTTGAATCAAATGCAGCTTCAAGTCAAATGTACAAGCAGCCAGAACATTTAGTGTCGGGTAACCTTTTCTACCGCGATATCTTGGCGCATCCTTGTTAGACTTTGACACCAACATGTGTTCCATCAAGTGCCCCAACACAATCCTAATATAAATATCAAAACACTATATCTTAAGTAAAAGTTCATAGGCAATGTTCCATTGAAAGTTTAACATCTGAGTACATACTTGTTACCTTAAAGTATGGGTAGAACCGGTTACTACTTGATATTTCCAAAGGAACTTGTGAGCCATCAGGTTGCTTAAGAAAGTATTCTTCCATTGATATCACAGCTCTTAAGAATCTATGAAAATGGCGGCTTATTGTTTCACCAGAGCACCGGAAGATAAAAGAAACTTCACTATTTGTTGCACTGTGTGATAACAAGTAAAGACCCTTTGCGACTTGTTCCTCAATAGTCACATGTTTTGTAGGTTCCAGCCCACCAAATCGCTCAAGAAGGTCACACAAATGTTGAAATGCATGTGGCCCCATACGAATAATATCACGATGAGACTTCTTAAATTGAAATTGAAGTCGGGTCATTAAGTCATCTCGAACTTTTTCATTGTCCATACCTAGTATGATGCAGTGACAATATTTTTGCCGGTATTTTCGATGCAAATACCAATATACCACATAGCCAAGAGCTTGAACATCGGCTAATTGTTGCCGTCGATTCCACGCACTGAATGAATTCTTTTGCCTATTCCTTTATCCTATTTTTAAAACACAATGAAATGTTCATTGCCACAAAATTCACCAATGTAAAGTTAAGAAAATCAACCAAAAAATCAAGTGAATAATTTCAGTCGAATCCAGCAGAGAAATCCACACACACAAACACACATTCACACACAAACAGAGGAATGTCAGTTGAACTAATAGTAAAACTGTCGAGGTAAAAATCACTACTCAATCACAATCACATACTGAATATTTGTTGAATATAGGCGTATGTATATAGATATATGGATATATACACAAACACAAATATGAATAGTAGGGTTTTCTTGTTCCAATTGACAGCCGTGTGATCTTGAGCTTTAATGGGTTCTGGAATGTTGATTTTTCTTGTTTCAATTGACATATACACCTTGTGATTTTCTTGAATTTTGGTCTTTTTGTTGTTTCAATTGATATATATGCCTTGTGATTTTGAGCTTTTGATGGGTTCTTTGATTTTTTGTTTTTCCTTGTTCAAGTGACACATATGCATGTGATTTGAGGTTTGATGTGTTCTTGAATTTGGGTCCTTTCTTCGTAAACTCATTGTAACCCATTCTAGGTTTTCTATATAGATTTCCCATACGTGATTAGTATATTCGTAATGTGAATTTTTTGATTATTTTATCTAATTTGTTCCTTTTGTGTGCTGTTTCTCTGATACTTGTACCCTTATAACTTATGCCCTAGTTTTTTAATGGAGCTAACTTTTTTATTCAGTAAAAAATGATTGTAGTTAATAGAGGAGGGATAAGGGTGGGGCTATGGTTGCTTGGGGGCTGTTTTGGGACTGATTTTAGTGATTTTTTAGGGTTGTTTTCAGAGCTTATTTTGGGCTGGTTTTAGGATTTTTTTTGTAGGGCTTTTTTAAGGGCAGATGGGGGTTGCTTGGGGTCAGATTTGGGGCTGGTTTTGGGGCTGATTGTAGGCTACTTTAGGGATCTTTTAAGACTATTTTAGGGGCAGAATTGACTGTTTTAGGGATATCATCTGTTGTTGAGTAGCTATGAACCATACCAGATAATTGTGCATTTTTTAATTTTGTCATTGGTTCATTAAGAGACATCATCTAGGTTTTAAAGAGGTCTTCTCTGCCAACCATATTAAAAAATGATAGCACCCCTGTGAGGCATTTACCTTGGTGAAGAGAGGCATGAGCATCTGAGGCATAACCTTTCCATGGTTTGAGTTGTGATATTTAGGAAACATAGATACATATTTAAGGGGGAAAGCTGAAGTCTCCTACAATAACATTTAAATTAGAACATTTTGAATTCGCTTAAATGGCCTTGTAAGTTAAGTTTCTTGAGATCATTATAGGGGAGTGCCGTTGCAGAAATTACACTTTACGGATTTTGTAAGTTGCTGGATTTGTTTTGCACATAGAGATCTTAGTACTCTCTTTTTTGACTTAGTGTTTGTCTTTGCGTGTTAAGATGTCAGATTTTCAAACCAGGGCACAAACTGGTTTGATCCATTACCGAAGCCACCTTAGATAGTGGAACCTCTACTATTGGTCTTATATGTCTATATGCCGATTAGATACAACCATAACAACATAAAAGCTGACTCTTTATTTAGACTTTCTGTAAAGTCTCTCTCTTTCCTTAGAATCAGTCATATCAGCACTGTATGATATGGATTTGATACTCTCGAAAGTTGTGGTGTGGTGGTTTGATGGCATTGAAATCAAGAGTTTGGTGGTCTCCTTCGGTAAATTTCATTTGGCACCTCTGACTGGTCCTTCGAGTGTCCGTAGAGCGTCATGAAAGTTTCCTAGCGTATTTAGAGCATTTTTTTGAATGGGCAGTCGTTAACAGATCCTTTGCATAGCATTTTTGATTGAATACTATTACTATTTGGATAATATACTGGTCTTCTAATCTAAGGAAGGCTCTCTAATTTTAACTAGCGTTGTGTTTTACTTCTAGAAGAAACCTTTCATGCAAAACACATGTAGAAACATATTTTTATCATTTCCTCCAGCGTGCCATTTCCTACAGTTTTGGATAATCGCTTTGTCAGCATATTAGCATTGTATCTTTGCTACTTCGGTGTCAGAAATGTAAGGGTCTCTTGCAGCTCTTGCCTAGATTCAGTTGTGTTGTCGGGTGGGGGCACACAAGCTGCACAACACAGACCCTTCCTTTATGTTTCCCAGGTCACAAAACCACTGGGATCCTGTGCTGCAAACCAGAGCCATCACCACCCAAACCCTGCATCTGCGCTTAGGATTTTTTTTGCCATCGGTGGAAGATATTTTGATTAACAGCTGAGATGGGGCAATTGTCAGCATAAGTTTTGAGTATTGAAAGTGTGCTGAATATGCGTTTGTCATAACACTTCCGCATAACATAGTCAGAAATCAGGGGACGTGTGCTGAGAGTGTGAATAACTGGGACCTGTGCTGAGCACAAATGAACTTACTATTGGTTTACTCTTTGTTGTGAAGGTTCCTTGTTTTCTAGTTGGAGTTTTACGGTTTTTGCAATTTACAAGTATTCTCTTATTTTCGCTAAATGGATGTCAAGCGTGGTGTACAGATGCAAATCTGATAGCCTTTATTTTATTTTGTATCACTTTGCAAGCTTTCTGCATTGCATTATTTGCATCCGATCTCGCATACATGCCTGGAAATCAGAATGTGTTTGCCATTGTCTTCCGTAGATCTTTCCCATGTCCTTTTTTCATTGGTTTATAGATCTGTTGTTTGCTGCCTTCATTCCCTGGTATATAAAACTTATTGCACTTCATCACCATAAGTTCATCATATGTCTACTACTTTGTGGCTCTCTGAGTTGTATAAGCTGTGTGACTCCCTTAGTGTAGGATATGTCCTTCCCACAAGTGCAATGAGGTAGGATTGATGGGTGTCTTTTCTTTTTCTTTTTCGATTGATGACAACTATTAGGAAAAAAAAACTCAAACATGGAGAAGCAAAACTAATGGAACAAGATAAAGCTATATGCTTAGAGGGATTAGGAGACTATATAGGAACTGTGTTGGAGTGTATGTTGAAGCGTATATCTACTACCACTTGTTGTTGATTCTGGGAGCTCTTTGTAGTGCCTCTTAAGTTTAGGATTGTTTAGGCTTGTTTTGGCTATTGTTTTTTGTGGCCTCTTCTATTTATATCAACCCTTATAAGAAATTGAAAGAAGTCCCAAGGAGATGAAGGACTCCATTTTCCAAGCACTTCACCAACTTTCATCCCTTAGTTGAAAAGATCATAGCATATAGATCACCACAGGGCTAAGAAACAGATTGATCCATCCAAAACCACTCATACTAGTGAACATCATAGAGAAAGCAAGCACCAATTCAATTGAGAGCATCCAGCCATGGCACTTACTAAGTAACATCACCAGCAACATTATGGCTGTTTATGGAACCATTATGGCTATTTTCATGGCTATTGATGCCTTAGTTTGCCACTGTTTTCTGACTCTCATCTTTGGGCTGATTCTATCATGGATTAGGCCTTCATCATGGCTTTCATCCATGTATACTCACAACTGTAGGATTATTAGCTTTTTGGTCTCTAATATTGACTGCCAAGCTGTTATATTGTGAACTGCTACTGCTTCTTTTGAAGAAAAACCTGCCATTTGGTCTCATGGACTGTTATTGCTATCAAATTCCTAGATTAATCAGTCTTTAGACATTCAATATGGCTTTGCTACTCTGCTGATCTACTTGGGGGAATTGCAGTCATGTTTCCTCTCTAATTCAACTCCAAACTGAGGATATGTGTTACTGATTCAAGTCCAAACAAAGTACTTATCAAAAAAACATAATGCTAGGGATTTGAACTGCATTCATAATGCTAGGAAACACTTCATTCATTCATATAGAACAACATTACAGATAGCTACTAGGCATTTGGATTGGATGTGCCATTTTCAATACATAGGTGCTTCTCATGGCAATGCTAGGAATTTGCCATTTGGAACCACATTACAATACTTATAAAACATGGATATACAATTGACAAGCAAAGACAATACAATTAGCTGCTGGTGCCATTCTTTCCGACGAGATAGTGTTGAGAGATTCACCAACTCCTCACTTCTCTTGATTGCTTCTTGGTTCTGTGTGGACAATTGTTGCACCTCTCCACTTAGCTTTTGTACAAGGTTCATCAATGAGTCAATTTCCTCTTTAAATTTCTGCATTTTTTCCTTCAATTCTGCAATGCTACTGCTGTTCTTGTATTACTATTTGCTGGCTTCTATTTAGCACTTAGAAGTCTGCTATTGCAATTTGCTGGCTGATATGTAGCACTCAGGAGTAATCAATATGTTGCTATTCAAGAAATGGGGTTCAACTTCTGAGAGGACTAGACGTGTTGCTATTCTAGATTCTTCATCATCATAGCTAGCTCCATTAGAACTCATGCACTCTTCATATACTTGGCTTCTAATTGTTTTCCTGATTATATATACTTGGGTTCAATTCCACTGCTAGTTCAATACCTGCCAACTGACAAAGTCTGAAATTTCCATTGGGTTCAATCACAATTGGGCTATTTTATATTTTATCTATATCTTCTGGCTATTTATATTTTATATTCTGATAACAATTAGGCTAGTTCAATATCTTCTTCTCTTTGTAACTCATTTTCTATTTTATCGATATATGTTTCTTTTGCCAATATAAAAAAACAAAAAACAGGTCTTGGTCTAAGACAAAACATAGATGTGGATCAAAGTCACTCCCAGTTAAGGTTGTTGCTGCGGTGAGTTTTCCATTATATTGGCCTTCACTTTTTTTACAATATGAACATGCTTTATAGCCAAAACCACTTACAAAGGCATAGGGGCATCCCCCAGATGTACAGCCAACTAGCTCCTAGAAGCCACACATGTTTCAGAACACCACCTAACTATCAGGCAAAACAATTGCCTAAACTAGACTAAACCAGAGATAAAAGTACATCAAGCTCTTACTATGATCTTCTCAGGAAAATTCCAAGCAGGACACAGAGCCACATTCTTGCATGTCCTTTTAACACCTCTCCAAGAACTAACACAAGCACGTATATCAGTACAAATGCTAATCCCTACCTGTTGCACAGTACTGGAATGATGCTGGAAAATCCTATTGTTTCTTTCACCCCATATATGTGGTAGATGACTGCAGCTAAGGATAGTTTAACTATTAAATACGTACCCAAACTGAGATCCAGATTCATGCTGGATTAGCCAATCTATAATATGGACCATACTATTCGACAAGCAGCGAGTATTATTTTTGGACTGAATAGATTGCCAATCTTGAGAGGAGAATGGACAGTTGAAAAATAGATGGCTATGGTTTTCAGTAGTAGCTGAGCAAAGAGTGCATTGCGAGTCCATGACAATCCCCCATTGATGAAGCCTATCTAAAAACACGTTCTGCATCCACATTTCAAAACTGATTGCAGGATAGTTTGTCTAAAAACACGTTCTGCATCCACGTTTCAAAACTGCCCTTTTATGCATTGCATTCTTCATATAAAACTGCATCCTCACCGTGAATCAAAATAAATAAAACTGACGATCATGGTGTTCTATTTGATTCTTTGAAAGGGAGACTCTGAATCTCCTTCATGCAGAATATCTTTTCTTGGGGTGCATCATTGTTGTTTCTGTTCTCCAGTATGCTACCACGTGTAGGCGCACTTGCCACAGGATAGCATATGCATCATATTGCCAACCGAGGAATACTGATTAGGCTATTAATGGGTTGATGCATATGAAAGTGAATTATATGGTGTGGGTATTAGGCGCTTAAGCCATTACTGTTCTTTTACTCTCTTTTTCCCCTTGTTTTACCTATATCTGGCTTCTGTTTTGGTCCTGACCTGTTTTTGGCTTGAAATCACTGGCCAAGACTCTCTTAATACTGGAACTTGACCTTTCATCTAAAACCAACTAGATTGTCCATTTGGGATTGCATTTACTGGAGTTGCCTCACTGGTAGTGGTTGCATGTTCTTTTTAGGTTGAGGACATGAAGGAAGTTGGTGCAAATATAAGGACTGGATTACGGGTTCCTCCACTGGCACAAGATAAATAGATGTTTGAACTTTCGAATTTAGACAAACGTGGCTAATCTTTGCTGATGGTTTTTGGCTGTTTTTTGCGTTCCAACTAACTTGGCTCCAACATAACACACATTGGGTATTAACAGTCATGCCCCAACTGTCCAGTCTATCTCTGGTGGCTAATCTGCCCCATACAGCTAACCAAAAGATAAAACTCCACCTAGGAACATTATTAGCATACCAGACAAAAGAATACCAAGTTTGGATAGGGTACCTGTGTCTACATGCCTCCTAAGCTGTTTTAGTAGAATACTTTCCATCAGCTGAAAGGGTCCAAAAAATTGAATCCTTAACTGATGGGTTCGGGAGAAAATTAGAGGGAGTTCGCTACAAGATCTCCATAATAGCCCTGTTACGCTGCCTCGGCGACCTCCACTGACCTCGCACAATAATGGAAGACACCTTAGCTTTCAAAGCACTACCTCTACTCACAAATATAGAGTCCCCGAACTTCTTATAAAGCGCACCAATTGGGTGCCAATTATCAGTCCACAAGTAAGTATCCTCCCCATTGGCAATACGGAACCGGATCCATTCTTGACAAATATCCCTTAATTTGAGCAGTTTTCTGATTACCCAGGAGGCATCATTTGGAACAGGACACCAACACACACACCACACCTTTAGAGGACACAACACACCTTTAGTGGACACAACACACACCTTTAGTGGACACAACGCACCTAACACACAACCAAAATACTTTGTGTGTGCAGATTGAATACGCATAAGGTGTGTGCAGATTGTTAAGTTTCCATAATGTTTTGTGTTCTATTAACATCATAGACAAAATACTTTATCCTACTTTTTATGTGTGCAGATTGAATACGCATAAGGTTGGTAGCGGGGAAGATGGTATATATATGCTCTTGAAGACTTTTTGTTTGGATTTATGTTTCTATGAAGACTCCTTTTTTGGATGAAGGTTCGAGTCTTCTTTTCTGGATACATGCTTCTATGAAGACTCCTTTTTGGGTTGAAGTTCCGAGTCTTCTTTTTTCATTTTAATGATGCTACCGAACTATGATGAACATCTATGGTATGGTCTACCTTTCATGTTTTTGTCATGGGAACATTGATGCTTTAGATCCTATGGTTGAATGGACATTTAGTGTAGAATACATAGTTCTTGTGGTTAATGGATGTCTTGTTTGGCACATGATTATATTGGTTTATGAAGATGTGTTTGCTATTATGGTGTAATGTATAATTCATTTGTTTGGCTGAGTATTGAATTCCAAAATTGTCTTGTAAGAAAAGTATTAGTGACAATTTATTTTGTCACTTTTACTTCCTATACACATTTAAGGTGACAATTTTTTTTTATCACCAAAGATGTTTCTCTGATCAACTTTTCAATGACTATATCTTTTGTCACTAATTGGCTTTAATTGGAAATTTTAGGTGACAATATTTTGTCACAATTATTATTTTTAATTAATTTCTTCGGTGACGACACTTTTTTGTCACCTATGTGCTTACATTGTTCAATCACCTGCCACAATTAGTGAAGAAATTGAAAATGAGTGACAAATAATTATTAGAATGGTGACGAAATATTTCGTCATCAAAAAGAATAATAGGTGACAAAAAAATTTCGTCACCAAGTGATTTTTTTGTGACGAAATTTTTCGTCGTCAAAAGACACCATAGGTGACGAAAAACAAATTTCGTCACGAGGTAGGAATCCTCAACAACCTTTAGTTGACAAATTTCTTTTCGTCACGCATACTATTTGTGACGAAAAACATGCAATTTGTGACAATATTCATTCGTCACCCAATGCAATTTTTCTTGTAGTGTCTCTTCAATGGAGTTGGGCCTCAAATAAGTGTTTCTTGGTGAAGTCAGTTTACAAGCAGTGGGAACACATTGGACAGTCAAGGAACCAGGTTTTGGAAGCATTGTGGAAGAATCTTAGCCCTCCAAAGGTGGAAATTTTTTCGTGGATGGCAGTGCAGGATAGGATAGCTACTCGTTCGGTGCTTTTGAGTAGAAATTTGATTCTTGAGAATCAGTGGATTTTTTGCCCTTTTTGTTCTTTGCATATGGAAACTCCCCATCATTTATTTCTACATTGTAATTTCGCTTTGGCTGACTGGTCTTTTGTAGAGATTCGTAAATTATTTCATATACTTTAATCGTTTGAATATGTGGAATACTATATTTTGAGGTTATATTGATGTTTGGAAGTGTTGGTACCATGTCAGGTTCGTTTCGGTGTCCGTTAAAAAAAATTCTTTTTTCTGCCCTGCATGAACCGGTACAGCTTTTCCCCGTACCGGTACATGGTGTCCAGAAGTTGTGTCTTCTGACAGTTTGAAGGTTCATGAACCGGTACAGCTTTTACCCGTACCGGTACATGCTCTGTTTTCTGCACTTTTTTAGCACGCTTTTTGGACCACTATAAATACTCCTTTTTGTCATTTTCCACACCATTTGGCCACGAAAATAGATCTAGAAACCCCCTCTCACCTACCCAACTCCAATCTCACCCAAGATCCTTGATTTTAAGTTCAAATCTTCAAGATCCAAGGGTTTTCTCCCTCAAATTCGCATGATTCTTGCATTTGGTGAACAATGGGTAAGTCTTGTGTTCTTACTCACACTTTTAGGCTCTCAATCACGTTTTTCTCTCTCTCCTCTCAATCACTTGTTGATCCTTACTTGTTTATCTTGTTTTTGGGTTTCATTTACCCTAGATCTTGTAGCAAAACATGGGAGGAGCTTGTTCTTGGAAGATTAGGGCAAAATCCACTTGGTGGACTTAGGGTTTTGCTCAAAACCCATTGTGGTAGGGATTTCTTACTCTTGTTATGCGTTAGTGTGATGTTTATGTACCTAGATCGTGCTTTGTTTCGTGCTTGAGGTTGGGTTTTGTGCTTCTATCAAATCTGGAAATTTCTTCCCGTTTTTGGGTTTCAGCCCAACTTTGAACGGCCATAACTCCTTCATCCGATGTCCGTTTCATGCAAATTTTATGTCGATTCGAAGGTCTTGAAGTCAGCTTTCATTTGCCACCGGAATCACCTTAGAACTCTTAGTACATTGAAAGTTATGACTATTCGAATAGAGGTGTGTCAGTCTGCCCATGTTTGTCGGCCATTCCTAAGTTGTTTTCGTCCCGTGCTATGACTCCCCTCATGATTACGATATGTTTAAGTCACTCTCGAGTATGATTGCTTGTGTCCTGATGATTCGTTATTCGATCGTGTCCCTTAGCACTCGTTAGAGTATAATATTAGCATTGTTGGCTGGAGAACATACCGCGAGATCAATAGGAGTACCGTGGACGACAATGGGTAATGTGGTGAGTGTTATGAGTGGGCATGAGCTTGTCCAGTGGTTCGATGAGCAGTATTGGGACTCGCATCCTCGTGCCTTGTCTTGTTGAGCTCTCTTGGTTCCTTTGGCACTCGTTCTATATGATTTCTGTTTAGAACCTAGTAGGTGGTGTATCGCGAAGTCTTTGTGAGTTCGGTATGTGGCATAGGGTGTCGTGATGGATTTAGAGGACTAACGTGGTCTTAAACTAGGTGTCAATGTACAATGGAGTGTGTTTATAAGTTTGTAATCCTTTGGGTGTTGATAAATGAAAGAATGCGAACTTGATAAATGTTATCTTTTGAATCTGGATTGGTATTGCTTGTGTGTATGTATGAGTTGATAATTGTGATCTGAGGGTCCTGCAACGCAAGGTGTGGAAATGCGGTGACTCTAGAAGGCCCGTTACGCAAGGTGTGGTGAGAACGGAAACCCGGGTAGAAGGAGAGAATTCCCTGTAACGCAAGGTGTGGGATTACAGTTGAATGTCTCTCCTGATGAAAGAAGTTATGATTGATTGTGGAAGTTGTCGTTGTTGTTTAGGCTGTGATGTGCCTGAGATTGTAACTGTTGAAAAAGCGAATAAACCTTGATTTCATCAAAGTTTTCAAAAAGGAAGGAACTTGGATTTTGAAAAAGGATTTTTATGAAAATCCTCCGGCTATTCTTGAGCGAATCAACAGTTTCCGGTATTTGGGCACAAATCAACGGACTCCGGCTATTCAAGCTCGACTCAACGGAGCTTGACCCATAAAGGTCGAGAGTTTTCTCGAAATTATTTTGGTAACCAAAAAGGAATGTTTTATGAAAATGGGCTGAATAACGAATGATAAGAAATGAGGAAGGATTTGTGGTGTTCTTGAGGAGTCCTTAATTGGCTTGTGAGTTGTTGGAAGCTATTTAGATTGATGTGTGCCTAATGCTATCCCTAGTTTAACTTATGAATGGTTAAGGATGCCTTTAAGACGTATAAGGCTCCGTATTCATGGTTCGTTGGTTAATTGTGGTGTCCTTTGGTATCTTATATCCGTTATTTGGAATTCATTCATTCTACGTGCATACCTCATCGCATTTTCATATAGCTTGTGTAAAGATTTCTCTACTGGGCTAGTGTAGCTCAGCAAAATCCTTCTTTTCAGGTTCAAATGCGGGGCAATAGCTTGCATAGCATCTTGTGCACAATGTGGAAGACATTTTGGAAGCTAACTTCTTTCGTCACTTGATTTTTCTTTGTAATGATTACACCTTGGTTAAGTAGGACTTTGTAACTAAAAACCTTGAAATTATTTTGACTAAACTGTTGTAAATTTTAAAGAAAACTAGTTTGCACTTGTACAATTTGTAAATTTGGGCCGTGGAGCTAGAGTTGTAATTCTCTAAACTTTGAGACCTTGTTTGTAATTTAATTTGATGGGAAATTCTTTTGGGGTATTTCTTATGTTATGCGAGGATCTTTATTCGAAAAGGTTTATTATTTATGTTGAAAATCGAGGGCGTGACATCTTTGATCTTGGAGTGGTGGCATATCAAGTGGGTTTGCCCATCATTGTTGGCAAACCTTTCATCTTGGTGGTTTGATAATTGTTTTGGCAACCTAGAGAAACATATTTGGGAAACTACTTTCTTTGCTACACTTTGGTCCTTATGGTTGGTGAGAAATGATTCTGTTTTTAACAATGCTGCCACTGGAGTGCGGGAAGTTGGGGAGCTTATTAAAACTAAAATTGCGATGTGGGTGAAGTCGAAGTTTGATATTAAGGTTTACACGGTGGAGGACTTTAGGGGCTATCTTGTTGGAATCCGTAAGGTGAAATTGTAGCTCTTGTTTAGTTGTTGTTGCATCGAATTCTCTGTTGGATGATTGTTTGTGTTTTTGTTTTCTTTCTCGAGCGAGTAAGTGTTATGCTTTTCTCGTTCTCTCTCGATGTATACCCTTTTCGAGTTTATAAAAGTTTCGTTTGCAAAGCAAAAAAAAAGGACTTAAACCTTCCATTTCCCCAATTTATCCGTAAGTAGTCGAATTGTATTTGTCGGGGTCTATAGATTGGTCGAGTTACGCCTTTCAAATAGTTCTCTTTTGTGCCACTAAGAAGTGGAACAAATGGTACACACGAATGGATCAATTTAGTGTTTTAGCCACTAGAAAGATTCAAAAGGTAATTTCAATCGGGGTGGGTAGTGTCGTAGGCACGGGCAATTCGCCAGTCCAATTAGAAATGAAAAATGTTGACTTGGTTAAAAGTTGGGTTCAAAGACTTAATTTTCTTTTTAATGTTGTTCAAGTCTATTTCCAAGAATGGGTTAACAGCATTCCAATGATTTTTCATTTGGAATCCCTTCCAGCATGCAGGGGTAAGGCTGCGTGCATCAACCCTTCTCCAGACCCCACAATGGTGGGAGCCTCGTGCACTAGGTTTGCCCTTTGTCCCTGTTCACACCATAATTTAGCCAATTAATCAATATTGATTGACTAGGTCAAATCGTGACACGTGTCAACAGTATTCGGACTGGTTTGAACATAATTTATGCAAGATGAAGAATCGAACGGACTGATCGACTATTTAAAACGTGTTTCATAATCTGGGACACATGTTAGATGGTGGAGAGCAAGCAAAGAACATCTAGATCGTGGATGAGACAGTCGATGAAGGCAGTTGAAGAAGGCGTGCACAATGGGCATTATGTCAGACAACTACCTGTCTCGAAATGTGGAGAAAGAAGAGGAAGAACAAGAGAAGTAAACCGCTTGATTCAAATTTAAGGAGGGAACTTTGTCAAGTTTGAATTTCAAGTCAAGAAGACAGCCTATAAATACAAGAACAGAAGATTTTTAAAACCCACACACAATCGCCCAAAGACTTCTACTTTTTATCAGTACTTTACTTTTCTTGCTCTAGGAGTAGCTTGTAACGTAACTGTCCACTCGACTGTGTTCTCACTGTCGATCGACTTCTACTTTGAAGTATAATAAAGTCCATTTGTTATTCTTCTTCCATTTCCATTCACTTCATTACGTTTGCTTCCAGAGAAGTCCTGAAATACGGCAAGGAACCAAACTCCACCACCATAAACATCCACATTCCAGTACTTAAAATATTTCTTTGTCGACCATCGACAGCAAGTAAAACAAACGACAATCAGTCTCACATGGAGAAACCACAGGTTTAAGAGGGATTCCTTCCTTCTATAAAGCTTACTACGCCAAATTATGCTTTTCCCGGCATTTCATAAATGCAGGTAAAGATTAAATTAATGCCGGTAATAGTATTTCCAGCATTTGTTGACGAAAGTAAAAAATGCCGCTCATATAAGTGTCGGTAATACAAAAACGGCATTTGTAGCCGGAAATAAACCCGGCGTTTATTGTTGGTTTTCCCGGCATTTTTAAACTGCCGGCAAAAGAATAGCCAAATATACCTTTATTACCGACGGTTGGTACAAATGCCGGAAAAGGTAGTATATATTACCGGCATTTTATAAATGCCATAATTATTATCACTTTTACCGGCATTTTCCAAATGCCATTTTTATATCTTGGTATTTTCTTTCCATTGCTTTTACCAGCATTTGTAAACCGCCGCTACAAGTTTTTCTTTTTAGCATTTTCAATTTCTTAAAAGATGATTTTTTTTTTTCATTAACAAATTATCCTAACCTGGAACCATTTTTGACAACACATTATATCTCCTGTGCACGAAATTGTAATTGCCTATAACAATTTGAAGTTGTATCTTGGCATTCCATGCCCGTGTTTGGTAAATTTTGACGTCAGTTATTACATGAACTTCGATTGAATTGAAATGACACGTTATGAGAACATGAGACGATTGAATCTTTATTGACACAACGATGAACATTTAGGACCCATCGACGGGTGGGTGCCTGGTAGGGGGTATCGGGATCCCTTAATTGGCCCGGCAGGAGTAAAAGCTCATATTGGTAACATTCAGGGCCTACCGATGGGTATGGTGTCTGGCAGGGGGTATCGGGATCCCTTAATTGACCCGGCAGGAGCTTCGGCTCATGACACATGCCGCGACGTGAATTTGGACACATGGAAAGTTGAAACTGTTAAGGATTGAGGTGCATACCAAATCTCGTATCGAGTTTGTTGGACTGTTGAGTCTTGGCTATTACCTATTGTATGGTCTACCTCCCGTTCATATCTTATGATCATTCTTGCATTTCTCTTGCATATAATGTTAGTGTAGAATTTTCTACTGGGCTAGTGTAGCTCAAGCCTTATATCATTTCAGGTACTAACTCAAGACAGTAGCTTGCATGGCTGGAGTGCTTGGACTGTGGACACTTCTTTTGAACGCTAACCAAAGGAGTTACATACCCATCTTTGTAAATTTCTTTTTGGAAGATGTATTTGTAACTTAAGTGATAGTTCTTTTGATTACGGAATATTTGTAAACTCTTGACTTTCATGACACTTGATGTTTATGTCGTTTTGGGGCCGTTGAGCCGAAGATGTAATATTTTGAAATCTTTGGACTTTAAAGTATGATTTTGGAAATGGAGATACAGTAATCTTTTGGGTATCGTATGGATTATTGTGAGATTTTATTTATGAAATTCCTTTATATTTATGTTGAAAATCGAGGGCGTGACACAAAAGAGAGCACCTCTTCTGCCAGTGGATACATGGGGGCGAGTTGAGGTGGGAACCCCAACTAAAAAGCAAGACCGAGCCCAACCCTGTCAGCGTTGGCAATCACCAAGACGTCATTCGTGATCACAATGTGCTCCTCGGCCAAAATCTTACGAATCTGTACCGCACGACTGATAGGGTTTGGGGGAGGAGCATTGGCTTTATGGGTTGCCATTTTCGTTGCAAACCAGAGGTTTAAGCAAGAGAAATGGTGAGTTAGGGTTTTTTCTGGGTCTCGTTAGGGAAACAAAGGAAGAAGCAGAGAAGAGGTAGAGAGAGAATGGGGTTTATGGATGATGATACAAGTGGTGCCGTGGTTTCTCTCTCTCTATCTCTCTCTCTCTCTCTCTCTCTCTCTCTCTCTTTGATCAAAATTGAAGAAGTAACCCAAGAGTTGGACTCTTGATTGACCCATAGGAGTGCTGAAGGCTTGAAAGGCTGCATGGAAGCCAATGCAAGGCCTGGGGTGTTGACACGTGTCCCCTAGGCTTAGAGAGGTGATAATTATTGCTGCTGATAGGACTCTTCGGTGGGGTTCTTATCTTGAAAACCGTAGAGATTTGGTTCAATTCAAAGTGGGAGGAGTCCAAACCAAATTAAACGACGTACTTTGGGACTTGAAAAGTTGTTAGGCTAATTATAGCCTGATTATCTTTTTGAGTTTAAACGTTTGAAATTTTGAAAGAATTTTTAGGCTAAATAAGCCTGATTCTCTTTCATTTTTCAAACCTAGTGATAAGGACTCGTTTGGCTCGCCAAAAACGGAGCTTTGTCCTAATTCACAAGCCTAGATCTAGAACAAGATCAAGGCATGGGGGGCATTGTTTACACCCGTTTTTGGCACCAAGTCCTAGACAAGCGCTGAGAGGCCATTTAATTAAAATTTAATTAAATTGGGCCGTGAAAGGGAGAATTATTGGATCAAAATTAACGGGCCAAGGCCAGATTGATTGGGCCCAATTAATTTTGGTCTGATTTGAGAACGGGCTTGAGAACTTTGGGCTTGTTTACAAGAAAAGGTTGGCTGGCCCATGACTTATTTAGACTTGTCAAGTGTTGGGGTGGGCCAAATATGTTAGTAGGCCATTCGATTTATTTAAATGGCCCATTACCCATGTGACCCATGAAAAGTGGAAGGAGGATAAATGTTTGTTATCTAGCAAGAAGCCATTTGACCGAGTCAAATGGCTTGAAGTTTCTAATTACCCACGAGAAAAGGAGAGGGGGAGGCCCACTATGTCCAACTGCCCATGACGAGGAGTTAACTTGGGGGTAATTGTTTTTTTCACTCCCAGTAACTTCCCATGATGAGAAACACATGGGCAATATACTTGTAAACTCCTCTCAATCGCCCATGATCCCATGAGTTGGAAGTTACATGGACACGTGTCATCACAAGAATCAAGGCGGGAATCTTCTTGCAAGCAAAACCATGGAGTTTCTTGGCCTATAAATACTTGTTCTCAAGACTAAAAAAGGGTTCACACACTAATCAAGCTTAACGCTTAAACCAAAGCCTTCCCACTGAAGCAATTATCTCACTCTTCTCACCTTCACTCGGTTAGTTCTCTAAGTAATTCGGGTTTCTCTCTCTCTTGTACCCCTAATTCCTATCTCTCTTGTACCACAACTTTATTATTACGACATAATAAAGTTATTCTGCGTTGTTATTTCTTTTCCTACACGGTTAGGAAATTATTAAGTCCTCGCTCGTAGAGGCAAAACCACGAACCAACACTGTGATCCAGCCCTTAGGGTCACAACACTCTCGCTTATAGTTAAGAAGTCAGAAAAATGGGCATCCAGTCTTTTACGTTGGACGCGACAAGTCCTGGCACGCCCGCTCAATCCTTGAGCCATTTCAGAGCTGAACACAATGGTAGACGCAAGACTCATTTTGTATTATGTAACGTCCAAGCGATCTAAGGTTTTTTTTTTTCTCGGCAAACGAAATTTTATTAAGCTCGAAAGGGTACATCAAGAAAAAATAAGAGAGATGCAAAATGCTTCTCAATAGAACGAGAAAAAAATGAAACAAAAACAAGACATCCAGCCAATGGTTGGATGAGAAAAAACCTCCAAGGCCAGAAACTAAGATCTCAACTTACGAATTCCATCCAAAAATTCCTTAAATTCCTCCACTAACTTAAGGTCAAGCGATCTAGGGTTTTTCATATTCTTTAGCTATTTGTTCCCTCCAAGCATTTCGATTTAGTCCTGTCTTCTAAGATTGTTAGGAAAATCAGTATGAATACATCTCGATTTAGTCCTATCTTTTAGCTATTTGTTCCCTCCAAGCATTTCGATTTGGTTGAGACTCTCGATGAATACATCTCTAAGTTTTATACATCTACGAAACTTTAAAACTTGGAACAACATAACAGATTGAATCGTTAATTAATGAAAATCGAAAATATCCCATCCGAGGCCCGTGTTACACACAGTGGCCTTAAAATAGATTTGCTGCTTCTAGTATGCTGGCTTTTCCCTAAGAACTATTGTTGATTTTAGTAGGACCAAGAAAAATGGGTGTAATGGGGGCTGCCTATTCACGGCAGAAAACGGGATGAGAGAGGCTACTCTCTGGATAGCAGCAGAAAAGAAAACAAAAAGAGGGCAGCAAAATGGGGCCACTACTTGCCCTTCTCTCATTCCAAATGACTTTAAATATTAGGTGTTCCTTACACAAGCAACTTGGGCCTAGCCAATTAAGAGAGCCCAATTACAAAACAAAATAAAATAGCCCATTACAAAATAACATTTGGTCCAAACACAATAAAGTAAGACAAAGCATTAATTTTAACATAATGGTGGTTGAGGTTATAATTACCGGCGTTTGTCTCTCAGGATACAATGGTTTACACAGTTCTGCACTAAGGATTTAAAATTAAAAAATTGGCCTAAGGTCCACTATAGCATGTTTCTAACCCACTAGGTCCACTGATCAAGTTTTTAACCCACTAGGTCCACTAATATGTATTTGATAAGGCATAAAGTCCACTACATTTAAAAAAGAAAATAGTGCCTGACAAAATTACCCTTTCCATTCAAATCCCATAAGTTTAGCCCATTATCCCCCATTATCCGTTCTACGTTTCAAATCCGAGCAGTTACGTTGGAATAAAGTGACAGAAGATTCTCCTTTTCTGATACACTGTATATAACGTTATATACTCGTTCATCGGTTCACATTTAACGTGAAATACTTACATGAAGATTCTCTTTTTCTGATACACTGTATATAACATTATATACTCGTTCATCAGTTCACATTTAACGTGAAATACTTACATGAAGATTATCTTTTTCTGATACACTGTATATAACGTTATATACTCGTTCATCAATTCACATTTAACATGAAATACTTACATGAAGATTCTCCTTTTCTGATACACTGTATATAACGTTATATACTCGTTCATCAGTTCACATTTAACGTGAAATACTTACATTTTACGTTATATACTCATTCATCAGCTCGCATTTAAGGTTATATACTCATTCACTCATGACAGAAGACCACATATAACGATATTAAGGATGCAAACCTAAAATGATTTTGGTTGTTTAGGTTTAACCTTATATAATGTCAATATAACGTCTTGTACATATATAACGTTATATACTTTATTGAATTGGTCCGCGCAGCGGCCTCATTGACTCGCTTCTGATAACCGTATATGTATGAGCTTCTGAAATCTTTTTTATTACAATGCAAGAACATATATATAATCTTATATATGTTTACAATGCTAAAACAAACAAAGAACCTTATATGTGTTTCGATTACTTTGCCACATAAATAAATACAAACAAAAAAACGTTATACGTGTGACAAAAAATAAACATATAACCTTATAAAGTTATACATGAGATTCTGTCCTTTCTAACTCAAAAAAAAAAAAAAAGAGAAGATCTCGTAACTTCTTTCCCTTCGTCGCCGTCGCCTTCTTCACAAGTAACTTAATACTCTTGGCCCCTTGAACAACTGCACAAATAATAACAAGTCATATACGATGAGAAACATAAACTGCTCAGAGCAGGGTCTCAGAGTTTGATATAACCATATCTACTCGCAATCAAAACCCTAAATTAACTTAGCCAAACCATTCATATAACTATATATATGAAGAGAAACATACCTAGTGTTTCGATTGCGATGTAGGATCTGACGAAGGCGATGGAGAAACGAAGGCGAAGAACGTCGACGGCTTCCGACTGAAGCGAGGGCGAATCAAAGGCAACGGAGACGAACGTGGGTGAACGGAGACGTACGTGGGAGAAGGCCGACGACGAACGTGGGAGAAGGCCGACGACGAAGAAGGGCTGACGCCGAAGAAGCCCGACGAGGACGAAGATTGACAACGAAGAAGGGCTGACCCCGAAGAAGGGAGAAGGCTGACGATAAAAAAGGGCTGACGACGAAGATCTCCGACGAGAACGTGGGAGAAGGCGACGACAATCTAGTGTTTTGTCTGAGTTTTTTTCGTCTGGAAAAGGGGGGGAGGGGGGGAAGGGGGGGAGGGGTGATGGTTTTATAATGGGGATGTTCTGTTTGAATGGAGGAAAAAGGGGAACTGAATGGAGGAAAAAAAGGAAGGAGGAACTGAATGGAGGAAAAAAAGGAAGGAGGAAAAAACGGAACTGAATGGAGGAAAAAAAGGAAATGGAGGAAAAACGGGACAAAAGATTTTTTGGAAGCAGGGGTATATTAGACTAATCAGGGTTATTATATCTTTACTAATAGATTAGTGGACTAAGGGGGTTATAGAATTTAGAAGTGGACTTAGTGGGTTTGGAAAGTGGTATAGTGGACCTGGAAAAAATTCTCCCATCTAAAATTACGTAACGGTTTTGGGAGAGAAAATCGCATGCGTATCGGCCGGTTCCCATTACATAACGGTCCGTTTTCGATCACTGTTACGGGTGATTTTGGCACTTAAAAATTTTTTTCCCTCAAAAATGATTTTTTAAAATTCACGACCGCGGCAACCAATTCCCAATACGTATCTTTTGATACTCCCGATACCGTTACACCTCAAACGTTACTATTACGTGCCCCAAAACCGTTATTTAAAACCTTTGTCCGCGCACACCACTTGGTGGAACTGCCCAGCAAACACAACCATGTTTGTTCGTACTCTTTCATATATAAGAAAAAAAACTAGCAGAAACACAACGATAAGAACAGAGAATTGAAGTTATGGAATTTGTGGAGTGGTTTCGGTCTGTTTTCCAACGGGCTTGTAGCTAAATGGTAACATTTGTTCCTCCCTTGTGGGAGACCAAGACTCGATCCCCGACATGGGCGTTTGTGGGTGGTTCAGGGCTGTAGACAGCCTCTGAACCGTATATGGACTAACTCACTAATCCGGCCCCTACCCCGTTGGCATATAAAGTATGGCAAAATATAAAAAATAAAATCCCCAAATCCACGACAGTTTGATGTGGATAGTTATGGTCGAAGGTTTGGTTGCCCAAGACCATGCCATTGGTCCACAGCATGAGAAAATATTACTTGCTCATGGAGTCTTTTCCATCTCACATTTGTGTGGACTGAAACACTAACACGGTGGAGAATCACTCGGCGATGCTTCAAGATCACTGAATAATTACTCAACCACAACACAACCACAACATTTAGATATAGGTTCTCTCTCTTCATTATTGGTTCCCAAAATATCATCTGGCACTGTTGCAATAGGCCAACGTACAGCTGTTAAAAGCAATTGGATAATTATTAAGCTGATTAAATAAAGGTGACCGACAGCCACTATAGTCAAGTCTATGCGGGTCCAGATTAAAGATGCTACGGTCATTGTCTGCTGCACCAACCATCCTACCCCATGCACCATGCACGACAAGTAGATATTGAGAACTGATTAGAACTTTTTTGGAAGCCTTAATGTGTGATGGAAATTTCATTTCATTTTACGCATGCATTCAATTTATCTCAAAATTAAGCTCTGGATTTAATTACATATGTGATGAGTATTTAACCATGTTCCTATACATACTCACTCCTCCATACGATGAAAATTTAATGTTCGAGCCGATCCGGGATTTGTGAAGTTCGAACTCGACTTGTTTACATACCAAACGAGTCTAAAATTCGAGTTCGAATTCGGCTAGTTTGTAAACGAGTAGAACCTGATTCGGTTTGAGGGAGGTTTTTGAGATAATAAGAATGGAGAAATAGATAGAGAAATATGAGTAATAATTGGAGAGAAAATTTACTATGTAGATGTATTAGTAATAATAGCTGTTAAAAGCATTTGAATAATTTTTGGCATCTCTTCTTGCCTCCCAGAGTCCTCCAAGGGAAGAGAAGGCGACCAATAGCCACCATAGTCTTTGGGCCACTGGGGGTTATGCTTGGTCGTTACCTTCAGGGCCTTAGAATTAGTCGAGATGCGCGCAAAATATCCCAGACATCCGGTTATAAAAAAAATAGCCACCATAGTCAAGTCCATTGGGGCCCAGAAAATTGATGGTGATAATTGACAAAAAGCTCCCAGTTCTTCCCAATTGCCATATAGTAATTTGATGATATATTCCATCTTAATTGGCTGCACATGCCCGTTGATATCGATCAATTTTGGCGACTTCTGCAAATTATTCTCACCAGTCATCCTCTGATGGTCCAGACAACTGTAGTACTTCCTTGAGTGAGGAGAAAACAAAGTGACCCGGGCCGAGCCCAATGGCAAGTCTACCCGTCCAAGCACGATAAGTTGTTATTGAGAACAGATTAGAAAGTTTGGAAGACCTAATGTGTGATGGAAATTTCATTGTACGCATTATATTTATCTCAAGCTCGCGATTTGCTTATGTGATGAATCGTGTTCCTATAAATATTACTGATCCATACCATGAAAATTTTCGGCAACGTATCATTTTGTGTGAGTTTTGTCTCCTTTATCAATCAATTAAAAAAAATAAAAAATGTTGACTTGTTTAAAAGCTGTGGTTAAAGCCTTGATCTGCTTTATGATATTATTCATCAAGTCTATTTTCAAGAATGGGTTAATAGCATTCCAATGATTTTATATGGTTCCCAAAAAAATAAAATGAGATGTTGAACAGAGACAGAAACAAGTTCGGTCTTGGGTGTTAATTGCTACCCACGCTCTGATACTTATTTTTATGGCCATGGGAGGGGATCAAACCAAAGCCAAAGCCAAAACACACACACATACACACACAGACATGAACATAGAGAACCGGAGCAATCACACTCCGTGTATGGGACGTTATTTTTTTCCAAGTCTTCCCATTAGTCTCTCCCCTTAGTCTTTCCACTGGTCTCTCCCCTTAGTCTTTCCATTAGTCTCTCCCCATTAATCTTTCCCAGGTCTTCCCATTAGTCTTTCCCCTAAGTTTTCCCAATTTAATAGGAAACGATTGGTAGATTGCAATAGATAGAATCCTCTATCTTGGTGGATGTCCATCGCTTGATTGGGAAAAAATTAAAGAAGGACAAAATCTGAATGAAGGACGTGGAAAAACTCCAACCCTTCAAGAGGGTTGAGTGTGAATTCTACGTACGGCAATCATTTTGTTTTGTAGATTTTTCTATGGTGTCACAGTAGTATGTTATATCATTGTTGGAAGACTTTGTTTCGTATTCATTGTTGGACTTTAAAGCTCGAAAAAGACTAAGGAAAGTTAAGTTTGTTTGGAACATGGGAAAAAGAAACGAAAAGAAAAGAGAAAAAAAAAAAAAAGGAAAGTGTGAAGGAAAATTATTCCTCGTCTTGTTTCCTCTCAAATCTAACATGGGAAAAAAAATTCTCTTCTGTTCTTTTCTTTTCCATAGGTTCCAAACAAACTCCGTCCGTGCGCTTTCCTTCCTTCT
Source organism: Rhododendron griersonianum (assembly GCA_018127125.1). Lineage (NCBI taxonomy): Eukaryota > Viridiplantae > Streptophyta > Magnoliopsida > Ericales > Ericaceae > Rhododendron > Rhododendron griersonianum. Next base: position 14,001,913 of record CM030789.1, read on the forward strand.
ATCTTCTCTCTTAAGAGCATCTCCAACAGCCTAATTGTCACGTTATTCATTATTTTTTGTAACGCCTTCTTATAATTAATGGTATGCCTTCTCATTGTGGAAATCATGGGATATGGTATGTGACGATACCTTAGCCTTCCCCGTAATATATGTCCTCCATTTATTGCTCTATGTTGTCTGTAGGTCAATTGTCGACATATGATTGCCTTCTATCATAAGCTAAGGAGAGACCAAATTCGATTTTGGTTTGTGGCTGTCACTGCATGTCCTGCGATCGATTAGGCTAGATTGGGTGATCCAAAATGGTTTTCTCAGATGCTATGTACCATACATGGGGTGAAAGAAATGCTACAACTATTCACCACACAAGAAGAAAAGGTGTCTGGAGTCTGGACTCGGGACCTGTTTTTTTTGCTGGAAGGGTATAAAGAATTCCCCTGATTGGCAAAGAATAGGTGTTGGGACTTGGGTGTGTATTTATAAAACATTGTGTTTTTCTCTTGTCCCACATTGTCTAGTTACAAAACTTTTTTCTACTTTAAATGACTTTGCACACTAGTGGGCTTGTGAATGAGGACCCAAGGAGAAGTCTCGCGTGCTCAGAAAAATGGACAGCAATTCGGAAAATTGATTCGGAAACCAGCTAACCAGGTGTGCATCACGGGTTGTTCGCGCGCAGGGGGGGTGCAAATCCGGGATTTGAGCCTCGCGCACGTAGTATTGTCAATCAAATCTTTTCCCAAATGGAAAGTTCTTGTTGATTAAAAAAAACGTGTGCTAAATCAAGCCCAGCCCGCACCTATAAATTCAACATTTTAGAATTGGTTTCGACACAAAAAAAACAACTCTCTCTTCCACCCCTAAAATGTAGGTCGATTGTGTATTTTATTTTCGGTTTTCTTCTGTGCAGAGGAGGTGTATTCTGGGGACGGTGTGGTACTCAACGAACTGCTTGCACAATAGGGGCAGAGCCGCGAAACGTCTTAAAGAAAACGACCTAGCCCGCGACTCAACCCAGCCGTCGCTCTTCAATTTGGTATTCCGTATTTCAATAGCAGATTTCGAGATAATCCGTTCTTGTTTTACAGCAGTTATTACAACAATAGGTGCAGTAGTGTGGAATGTAAATCGCTTTTTTTTCGTTGTTTGGTTTTTGATCCTTTCCCTAGGCTAGTCATGTTGTTCTGTTTTTTGGTTTGTGTTTCTGCTAAAGAGCAGTTTTATGCTTGGTGTATTTGTTTGATTCTGTTTTGTTGGGTTCAACGCAATCCCCTTGCCTCTCTTTTTGGTTTTGTTTTCAATGAAAAACCAATTACGCACCAAAAAGAAAGAAAAGAGACGTTTATGGTGCTTTTATACTTTAAGTTTTTATTTTCGATGCTTTGTATTGTTGAATCCTGAAGGGTGTGTTTGCACATGGAACTAATTCAACTTTCAAACACACTTGTTATATACATACTAGTAGCCGCATTCTCATTGTTTTTGAGTTGTCGCTTATTGTTGTGATGGTTATTCTGGTATATATGGTAAGATAGTAATCATCAAAATAGATGAATAATGAAAACAACGATTGTGAGATTGCGCGCAATTCGTAAAGATATGCATCTTTTAAATATGATGAGACAATTAGGCATCACTTATCCTGATCAGGTTCATCATGGGATGGGTGGTTTAAAACGATTGAGATGGCATCCATTCGTTTCAAGCTGAGCTTCATCAGTATCTTTTTTCTTCTTTCTTCTACTTTGTCCTTACTAATTTCTAACAAAATTGGGTCTTCTGATGACTTCTCTAACATTTCTCTAGGTGTGTACAAAGTGGTTTTTCTGCGATAGTTTATTTCTTGGAATTTTATAAAAAAAGTTTATCAAGAAGCTGTATTAACTAAATTTTAATGCCGTTGAGAAACAAATGTACTAGCCTTTGAATAGTTATTGTTATTGATCTTGTAATTGTGGAAACTTTATTTCCAACCTAAAAATTAATTGACGTTCGGTGGAGAGGTCCCAACGTATTATAATACTAGGTGATCATCCGTTCCAAATCTCAAGCAATGTGGACTATATATGTCCTTAACATGTCCCTCACGTGTAGCCTTTTTTCGTACAACCTCTTTGCTAGTCTGTCAATGTGGACTATATAGATTTCCTTAACATGACCCTCACTTTGCATTCACCAAGTGATGTACGTGGGACTCGTGACCACCCATGCATCCAGATGTCTACGGGGATTCTCTACCGAGCCTGGCCCCACCCTGGCTATGGGGCGCATCACAGATGGTATCTATTCATTTAAAGCTGAGCTTCAATATTGATCATCTTTCTTCTACATTGTCCTTACTCTTTCTTTTAACGGACTTGGGTCTTCTTAATTAACGAACTTGGTTCTCTAATGACTTCTCCAACATAACATTTCTCTTACGTAGTTGTGCTGCGACAGTTTATTTGTGGTAATTTTGTATGAGAATTTGTTAAAAAAAAGTTAATTATCGAAAATCTGCATTACCTAAATTTTTAATGCACTTGAGAAACAACTGTAACAGTTATTGTTGTTGATCTTAATTAGTTGTAAATTCAACAAGAATAATCTTTTTTGTTTCTTTGCCAATCGAATTGTCTATTTGGAAGCAGACTAGTCCTCTCTGCTCCCTATGTTGTTTTCGATTGGTACGTACAGGATGGGGTAGCCTTAAAAAGACTAAAGTCAAGTCGTCCCATGACAATTAATTAGCCAGTGGAGAGTATCATGGAATGGCAAAAGGGCCCAAAGTTTCAAGAAAACAACAGACCGGGGAACAAATTTAACTGTATTGATAAGCATATAAACCATGATTAAGTATCCTAAACTGGATTGGTATTAATTAAGAATTTAAGATAGTACTGGTCAAGGCCGGAGGTATTGGAGGTGTAAGTTACCAGTTTTATACAAATCCGGTACGTACCGGCCGGTACGGAACGAGATTCATAACCTCACTACAAGAAAATCGTTCTATAGCAACGGTCAAAAGCGTTGCCAAAAAACCCAAAAACCGTTGGTAGAGACCCGTTTAGGCTATACCAACGGTTGGAGAACCGTCGGCCAAACCGTTGCAATATATCCGTTGCTGTAGAGGTATAGAAACGGTTTTGACGAGCGTTGGTATAGACTTTTTTTTACTAACGGTTTCATTAGCAACGCTTATAACCGTTGCTAAAGGCAATTTTCTTTTTTTTAAAAACCAACCACTGTGTGACGTAAGCCTCCACGTGGCACTGACGTGGCAGCCACATGTTGCCCGCATGGCGCTGATGTGGCGCTTGCATGGCAACCTACATGGCACCCGCGTGGCGCTGACGTGTCGCCTGTGTGGCAGCCTACATGGCACCCGCGTGGCTATTTTCTTTAATCTCTTGTTGGGACATTTTCCGGTGAGGTTTTTGGACTTTTCTCCGGCGGCAAAGAGAGAGAGAGGGGGGTTGTGCTCCAGATTTGTTTTTTTTCTAGGGTTTCTCTCTATATGACAGCTTATATAGAAGGACATTTTTGTCTTGCTATAATTTCTTTTTTAAAAGAAGTGGACTTAAGGCCTTACTAAACTGTATTAGTGGACTAGAGGGGTTACAAAAATTAGAGATGGACTAACTGGGTTACAAGTTCTCTATAGTAGACCTTAGATCAATTTTTTATAAATTATACTTACGAAGAAGATGAGTCAATACCATAGTAACAACAGTAGGCGAAATATTGCTACCTTCGCCTTTTGAAAGTCAAAAGGTCAGATTGGTGATGTAATAACATATTTGGACAAGAATGAGCATGGTCCAAATGTACCTATGTTTAGAGACAATCCACCTTGTGTAGTCCGGAAAGTAGAGTGGAAACCCCTACAGCCCAGAACACCACCTTCGACATCTACTAAATTCTTCAGGTCATTGTGAAAAAATGACTGGCGAACAAGGAGGCAGCAGCCCCTGCAATGTGCCACATTAAGTTAAAAAAATATCCAAAGCCGTGCAAAATTTTCAAGGATATGAAGATGAATTACTGCTGCGATGCAGGTTGTCTCAAAATTCTCAAGGCTTCTTGAGAGTTCTCTGATTCTTGACCCCGAAGTGCATTGGCAATTGACTGCATTTGGATTTTGGCTGCAAAGCTAATCTCCACCTTAAACGTCTTAGAATTGTAAGGTCTCCGTTGCCTTTTTCGGTCATCGTTTGGGACTTCCAGGGCTTCGGTTACCGTTGTTCCCCGAAATACAAATGGATAGAATAAGTAAGTGTCAACATATCCAAAAAAGATATAGTACCAACGTGGAAAGAGTAATAAACAAGCTCTTCTCGCCATACCTGTCGGATACGACATCCTCAAGCACAATTGTAAACAAACTTTTTTCACCATCATACGCGAAGTCTTTCCCAGCTAGCTCTGTGTCGTAAGTCTCATGAACTCTGTCGAGGACCTTTCTACCAATGCCCTTTCCGTCTACCGGGTGCCCATCTTCATAAAAAAGTGCAACCAGTTTCAGAGAAAAGAATTATTATAACACAGATAGCAGGTTGGCCATCAATTTTCAGAAAGTGAGATGAACTCATATTAGAAAGTGAAGTACAGAAAACATACAATGTAATGAATCCTCAGTTCGTTTCATTTCTTCCTCACCAAATCCATCAATAAAAAGGGGTGTAAAGGTCTAGGACTTGCAGGATGAACAATTAATTACCATTTGGATTCTCCCTTCTCCTCATCTCTCCATCCATCCATTGAACTGAAATTGTGTCCTGTTCAGTTTCTTTTTGTAAAACCCCGATTCGAAGAATTCGCTCGTGTTTTTCTCACCAAATTAGGATCTGGGTTCTCTTATTCCGCTTCATTTTTCACTTGGGTTCGCAACCAATTTCGGTTCCATCTTCTTGTTTCTGCCTTTGATTGTTGGCGCGAAATATTGTCTCAATCCCCTGTGTTTTTCTATTGGTTGGATTTGGTAATTGTGCCAATGGTTGTGCTTCGGAACAGTGGAGAATTGGAATCGGAGGAGCCTATTAAAGAATCCATCTTCGAGGAGTTCAACAGCTCGTATTCCTCTACGGGGTTGTTTGATATCTCATATTCAGCACTTAAAACTGAAACAATTAAGTAATAAGTGATTAAGTAGGTTTGATAACCACATTTTACATTACTTAACAGATTAAGTGCCACTTAAAATACAGTGTAAAAAGTTGATAAAAATTAAGTAGCTTTGAGCTACTTAATTCTGGCTGAATTCTTATATGTTTGCATTCAACCACCACAACCACCAATCCACCACCACCGTCGTCACTCAACCACCACAACCGCCACCACTCCTACCATCATAACCGCCGCCGCCACCACCACCATCACTACTCCACTACCACCACCACAACCATCACTATTCCACTACCACGCTACTACCACCACAACCATTACCACCACAACCACCATCACTCCATCAACACCACCACAACCGCCACCACTCCCACCACAACCACCAATCCACCACCACCATCGTCACTCAACCACCACACCACCACCACAATCGCCACCACTCCCACCACCACCACCACCATCACTACCACACTACCACCACCATAACCACCACCATTCCATTACCACGCTACCCACCACCACAACCATTACCGCCACAACCACCATCACTCCACCAACACCACCACCGCCATCACTCCACCACCACCACTTCACTACCACCACCACCACGCTACCACTACCACCACCACTACTCCACTCCACCCCCACCACCATCACTTCACCACCACCACCACGCTATCACCACCACAACCATTACCACCCACCACTAGTCCACTCCACCACTCTGCCACCACCACTACCACACCAGTACCTCTACCACTACTACCACGCCGCCGCCGCCACCACCACTACCACAACGCCACCATTGCACCACCATCATTCCACCGTCACTATCACACCACCATCTCTCCACCGCCACCATCCCACCACCACCCTCACCACTACCATTCCATCACCACCACCACCACCACCACCACCACAATCACCAAAATTAAAGAGAATTAAAACTAAAATTAATCCATTAATTTTAATTTAGTACTTAATATGTTTATCAAACAGCTCTTCAGCTTAAAAAATTCAGCATTCAGCTTTCAGTACTTAACTTTTCAGTTTCAGTTTTCAGTTTTCAGTTTTATCAAACAGCCCCTACGCCACCCACATATTTCCCTCCATGGGAGCCCACAAATTTCCCGTATTTTCCTCCGTCGCCCACATATTTCGCTGGGTGGGGCCCCACAAGTTTCCCTCCGTCGATACCGTCTTTCCCTTTGTATTTGCCGGCATCGCCACCGCCACTATCCTCATCCACTTCTCGTCCTTTACACGTTTACAGACTGGAGTTACTTCGTTTCATGATTTCCAAAATCAACAGCAATGTTGCCTTAGCAATTTGGTGCCATTTTGGCACAATCTCAATTCCAGACCATTGAATTAAACTCACCTCATTTTTCAAAGCAAATCAAACGGCCTGGATGAAGTGGGAGGAATGGCATTGCCATTTTTGGCATGAATAAATGGCAATGGGTGGACTTTTAGGTCTTAGATTTTGCCAAATTATGCCAATGGCAATGGGAAATCACTAAGAGCATCTACAGTGGTATAATCAAAACTAAAATCTTGCTAAGATTAGCAATATTTTCTTAAAAAAGAGCTCACATTGGAATAACCAAATTTAGTAACCTCTTAGTAACTCATCAAATTTTAGCCCTCGGATAATCAAAACTAACAATTTTTTACCAATAACTAAATTTAGTTGTTCCCACATTTTCTTAATCAAGTACACCATCGTTACACAAAAATCTTATTTCTTCCATTTTCAACATGTTTCTAAGAAAAATACTTTTAAAAACAGTTTATATGTTTTTGCAAAAACAAAAAAAAAAGCTTTTGCAAAAACAGATTATTTTAAAACAGTTTTTTTCTTTTTAAAAAAAAACTTTTTTTTCAAAAACTGGTTTTTTTTAAACTTTTTCCTGAAAACTATTTTTTTTTAAAATCAAAGTTTTCAAAAAACAGTTTATTAGTTTGAATACTATTTTAAAAAAAGTTGTTTTCTACGTCACATAAGTTGAAAAGTTATGTGGCAAGTTTTGATTATTCAATTTTGATTGTACCATTGTGGACTTTTACATTGCTAACCTTAGCAACTCCTTAAATGAATAACCAAAAGATGATGTGCCAACTTTTGATTATTGACTTTTGGTTATTTCACTGCGGATGCTCTAAGGCGACTTTGTAAACTAAAACTCACATTAAGTCTCACTCAAATTGGAACATACAAATTAATTGGTAGAACATTTATCAACGGATTTGGCCATTTAGAATGATGTACGTAATTACCACACAACAGGGATTCATTTTACTAACCATCAGAGTCCTCAGGGGGTATTTTGTCAAGTAATATTATTTGGAAACCGCCAGAACTTGGAATTTTGAAGATTAATGTGGATAGGGCCTTTGCGGCTCGGACACGGAAAGGGGGTGTGGGCGTGGTTTTCCGGGATCATGAAGGGAGGCTGTTGGGCGCTACAGCTGTTCCTATTCCTGATAGATCATCTGCAGAGGTAGTGGAAGCTGAGGGATTTCAAATTGCTTTGGATTGTTCGATATGTTTGTCTGGGGGATCTTATATTGTTGAGGGTGATGCGCAAGCGGTGATTAATATGCTGCAAGGAAAGTGCCAGATTAAAGCATGTTTGGAGGTCGTAGTTAGGGACACTTTATCTTTTGTTAGTCGTTTTCAGTCTTGTTCTTTTCAATTTATTCCGCGAGATGGAAATAGGGTGGCTAATGCTTTAGCCAAATATGCCCTATCTTTAGAGGCCCCTCTAACTTGGCAACGGGACTTTCCGAGCTGGATTCAAGGGGAAGCTTCCTTTGATGTTTCTGTTATGCAGTAATTAATAATACCATTATCGATTGGAAGAAAAAAAACAGGGATTCATTTCAGTGAATACACACTTCCTAAGAATCAACTTCACCTGCTTTTCTTATCGTAACACTTCGTTCGAGTTTTTTGTTACAAAAAGAAGCAACTAATTAGCTTCCTTTTGGCATGCATCCTTAGGATAGGATTGGCAAGGGGGTATTTTCACTGGAAGAGAATTAAGTGTGAGTTCAGTCTAGACATGAAAATGATTAACACTATGGCCGCAACATTCCTCTTGCATGGTGCCCCTGAGAAAGAACAAAAGCTACCAAATCAACCCAGAGCTCGAAGATGTTTGTTGTGGTATTGAAGCAGCAGGGATACTTCATAAAAGCCCCCAAACGGCGGGAGACAACAAAAAAAAAATAGCAGTCAAAGAATCTTGCTTTCTTAATTAGAAAACCAATGGAAATCAGAGAAGAGAAAAAATTCTTTCCATCGCCGGTGTAAAATCCCACTTTTCCACCACCGTCCATTATGAACACCACCGAACGTCTATTATTGTAATATGAACCGTTCATATTAAATATAAGACCCGCAGAATAGTATTGCCATGTAAAAAACCAACTTCATCGAAAGTCGATAGATATATCAAAATTTGAATTTTGGTTTATAAAATGGATGATCTGATCTCTGTCAATAATAATAAAGATAAACTGTCTATTTTACAAAGTAAAATTCAATTTTTGATACTTCTATCGATGTCCGATCAAGTTTATTTTTTGCATGGATACACTATTATGTGGGGTTTACAAGATGAACGTTTCAAATTAACAATAAACACACAGTAGGACTTAAAAAGGCGGTGGTGAAAAAGTGGGATTTTCCACCGCCGGTGGAAAGAATTTAATCTCATCAGAGAATATATAGCATCATACTCTAAAAAAAGAACAATACTGCTCTCCTTTTATTTTAGAAACAAAAAATAAAAAACGTAAATATAGAAGGGGGTAGATTGCTTTTTGCTAGACCCGTGCAAACTGCAAAGAAATGAAACCAAAGAGTCAAAGACCCACAAGGCAACATCATGGCTGGAGGAATTTTGTAGCTTTTGGTCCCTTAATCTTCCAAAGTAGGAAAAGTTTTTGCGTGCGAATAGGGTACGGGACACGTGGTACCCAACGCGCATTCGAGCCGTCTGAACATGTTTTGGACGGCCAGGATTTGAAAGTGAGAGAAAGAGGAGATAGAGTGTTTGGCTGACAAGGAGAGTTTGGGACGGCTCGGATGCGCGCCAGGTATCACGTGTCCCATACCATATTTGCATCCAAAAACATCTCCCAAAGTAAACAAATATTTCGGGACAAGTAAGAGTCAAAATAGACAAACAAATTGGGACGGAGGGGTATCATATATGAAGATGTCTATATAAGACGAATAAGAAGGAATTAACCCAACTAACCTTACTGATCCACATAGTGTAATTCCCCCATGGCGAACATTCATTTGGTTATGGCGGCCGTTGTGGTGGTGCTTCTTGTTTCTCTCTCCTCTACTTCTACTTCTGCTTCTGCTTCTGCTATTAGTACCAAACAACAAAAACAATCCCTGAGGTTCAGCGAAAAGGGGGAGTTCAGGATATTGCAGGTAGCGGATATGCACTATGCGGACGGAAAGACTACTCCGTGTAAGGACGTGTTGCCGCAGCAGTTTGAAGGTTGCTCCGACCTCAATACCACCGCCTTCCTCCGCCGCATAATTGCTGCCGTCAAACCTCACCTCATCGTTTTCACTGGTACGTGCCCCCCCCCCCCCCCCAGTCCACACCTTTAGCGGATTTCACGTTTACTCCTCTTTTCTACTTCCCTCATACCATGAAACAGGAAATGATAAGTACACACCTACCAACCAGAATTCCGTGAGATTGAATTTGAATATGATTTGACTGTTCATTCAATTTCCTAGAATTGAAAACCAGAATTGTCATGGTGTTAGTGCAATCGATAATTAGTCCAAGAAGCAAAACTCTAAAACTGCACAAATAAGTTGCACACACAGTTTACCCAAACACTCAAAAGGGTGGGGAGTGTGTGTGGCCCTCACATTCCAATATGGGTACTTGTGTAAGATTTTGTAGAAAAATTCATCCCAGAAACTATCAACATGAATGGTGATGTAATTAATGCATATAATGTTAGATTTATTCCAATTTTGTGGACTAGCGTATTCATTTATGTTAAAAAGTTCCGGATTAGTTCGACTATCAAATATTATGGAGTATTTGTTTGGGACCCATTTTGGTTAGTGATCACCATTTAGATAATGGGTCATTTTGGTGCACCTAATTTTTGGTAGTATATTTGGGTTAAGTGTGGATTTGTGCTTTTGTGTATAATTGGACCCATAATGGGCTGGGCCATTTATTAGGCACAAGAGGAGTATCCTGCTCTCATCCTGTATATATGTGTGTTTGGCCCACTAGAACTCATACTTTTGAGCACCAGGAGAGAGTAGTAAAACGCCTCTTTCTGTCTCCATAAAAGGCGAAGAATGTTGTTCTTCTTCTGTTCTAATCTGATCGATCAGCTTGCAGCAGAAATAAGGGTTTGACTGTTGTATTTAAGAACATGGCAGCCCCATCTCTCGCAGGTATGTGCTTGAATCTCAAGTTTATTTCATATGCCATGGATTGTAGCAAGATATTAGGGCTTGTAGTTGTGGAATTTCTGACATATAAAAGATTAGAGGGAAAAAAAATCTATTTTGCAAAATTCTGATGATGCAATTGGAGCATGTCGAAGATATGATTTATGGCTTGGATCCGGAACGTGGAGTAACTCATTTCCTATTTAAAAAAAAAAATTGGAACTGTAACTCATTTCCTTTAATTACCTGACATGACTGTATTCTTCACCTATAAACATAAGGTTATTGCAGAGGGGACAACCATCTTGAGCTTACATACTTGAAGAAATGTTCCTAATCTTGCGTATGCCTAAGTTTAACGCGTGCTCTCCATTCGGTTATTGCAGGGGACAACATCTTTGGATTAGATGCAAAAGATGCAGTATACTCCCTGAATGCTGCGTTTTCCCCTGCAGTTTCGTCCGACATCCCTTGGGCTGCTGTTTTGGGAAACCATGACCAAGAATCTACGCTTTCGAGGGCAGGGGTCATGAAACATATTGTTGGTATGAAGCACACCTTGTCTCAGTTTAATCCTCCTGAGGTTGACAATATTGATGGTTTCGGGAACTATAATCTGGAAGTCCGCGGGGTTGAGGGTTCAGCTTTTGAAAATAAATCAGTTGCTTTATTCAACATATTTTGCGCTTTGGGTTGCTCAAAGTTTGGGTGTAATTTGTCCTCAAAGTGTAAGCTCAAGGTCTAAGGATCAGTATTCCGTGTTGGTATGCTGTTTTGATTAGCTAGGTAGAGGAAAGCTCAAGGATCTGGCTCAGTATTTCGTTTTGGTATGCTGTTTTCGTTTAGTTTGCAACGTTTGTTTTTTGCTCGGCCATTTCGCGACGTTTCGGTAAAGTTTTGAAAACGTTGCGCAGTCGAACTTAAAGTAATTTAGACATTTTTAAGAGAAAACTATCATAATTCTAAAGAAATTTTGAAACTGGGATAGGGCGGTCCCTTGGGCTGTTCTGCCCTTAGTCGTCGTCCCTCCATCCCTCTCTTTGTGTTCATTGTCGGCGTCACAGTGCTACCATGGGGATCTAACCTATTATGCGAAATTATGCCAGCCAAACTTCAAAGTTAGTATATCCCTCGATCATCATCATTCTTTGACTTCTTTTATCATGTCCTTGATGCAGAGAGCATACAAGAACAAGCCCGAGGCTCAGGAGGCACCTGCGCCAGGGCTCGCATACTTCCACATTCCATTGCCTGATTTCGCAAGCTTTGACTCGTCAAACTTCACCGGTGTTAAGCAACAGGGCATTGGCTCTGCTTCGGTAAACTCCGGTTTCTTCACAACGATGGCGGAAGCAGGCGATGTGAAGGCCGTTTTCGTCGGCCATGATCACATCAACGACTTCTGCGGCGAGCTAGCCGGCATTCATCTTTGTTATGGTGGCGGATTCGGATACCACGCTTACGGGAAGGCTGGGTGGGACAGGAGGGCAAGGGTGGTTGCAGCGTCTTTGGAGAAAACTGAGAACGGCGGTTGGGGAGGAGTTAAGTCCATCAAAACAAGGAAGCACCTAGATAATCAACTGCTTACTGCTGTTGATGCTCAGGTGCTTTGGAGTCATTAACCTGGATTTGCACTCTTCTAATTAATACGAATAAACCAAAAAAAGATTTCGATATCTGTGAATGAGTTGATTGTCTCACAGGGACTCTTAAAATATACAAGAGGCCGGGGCACACACGATGCGTGTGTAAGTTGGATTTTCACAACGTTTTTGTAAAAATGTTTCCCACTTATTGTTTGATCAAATTTTCATAAATGTTGTGAAAATCCGACTTACACACGCATCGCGTGTACCCCGACCTCTAGTATTAACCTATTGTGATAGATAAACAACAATTAAATTCTAAAAAAATCAATCGAATTGTTACTAATAGTTCATTTGATTTTTTAGTGTGCAAGTGTTTGTGCATTTTCTTTCTAAAATTGCGAGAGCGAATATCAAAAGCGCGGCGCATATGAAAGATTGAAAGCGAGAGCGAATGGCCCTACTGAATGACTATGTGACAAAGTGTGCAAGTGTTTGTGCATTTTTCGCGTGCGTCCGTGGCATTTTTCCACAATCCAATCTCACCTCTGCGGGCTCTCCTAGTTGGCAACAAATGTGTCCATTTTGTTCCAAAACACACCAATTTTAAAATATAAAAAAAGGATAGCGCTTCGGTGTCTCCCTCTGTTTTTGGAGACACCGTAGGGAAATGGCATGACAAAACCACTGAAAGCATAACTAAAACCACTGGAAGCAAAACTAAAACCAGTTAATGTGTAACGAAGGTATAAAAAAAAAAACTTGTTACCTAAAGAACCGGTAAAAAAAAAAATCCGTCTTACTCCCACTCCCTTAACCACGGTTAAGAATATTATTCCCTACGTCTCGTCTTTACAACTCCTTTATCTCCATCTCCCACGTTCATCTCTTTCCACCCACGTTCAACCATTCATCTCCATCTCCATCTCCATCTCCATCTCCCACTCTTCTCTTCTCTCCTTGCCCTCTTCTCTTCTGTCCTTGTCCTCTGCTCTTCCTCCGTCACACCTTACATCCACCCCGACCTTGCGAGATTGAGTGAGACAGCAAGAAGGCGGATGTTGCTAGGAGGAGATCGAGAGGGGAACTGAATAAAGAAAGCAGTCTAGTCTCGAAAAATCAGTGATGGAATGGACCATGATCCTTTGATGGAGAACACTTACCTGTGAAGCCTTTAGCCTATCCTTCTATTGATAGGTTAAGTCCAGAGCCCCCGACCGGGGTGGGTATCAAATTCGTTTGAATCGTCGCTAGGTTTAATTAGGACCTTCTCGGCGCCGCCCCCACTTTCAACACCAACGGCGCCACCTCTGTTAGCAACGCCTTCGATCCAGATCCGCAGCCCATCTCGCCGACCTCAACCCAATATTTGAGTTTGGGTAAAAATTTATTCCCTGTTTTTAAGAAATAATTTTTTTACTGCCCATTATTCGTTGAAATCTAATATTTTGTGTTAGATCTTGTATTTGTTGAAATATAATTTTTTTTACTGCCCATTTTTGTTAAAATCTAATATTTTGTGTTCGATCTTGTATTTGTTGAAATAAAAAATTTGTGTTGTTGAAATAAGCTATTCTAGAATTGATGTTGAAATTTGGTATTTTCTAAAGCTCGTAGTCTTTGAAATCATAACCCATTATACGACTTGTACAACCAAGTAGTAGAGATGTTGAAACCTTGTCCCCATTCAGTTAGGAAGTTAGGGAAAACTGATTTTGTTTCCATTTTTGTGTGTGTACGATATGCATTTGTGACTGATACAATTTTATAGACAGCCTGATAGTCACTCTCTTTCCCTCTAGTTCTGTCATTGGAAAGGGCATCAATATTTTCTTCTTCCGTCAGTGTGGTTACTTGCCTAAAATCATCTTCAGTTACACGTCTTACGTTTAATCATACTTAGAAGTATAGTTTGTACAACAGACCCTCCTATCTGATAGGAAAAGACCCTCTCACATTGATTTACACGGGCGCGAATCCTAAGTTTGTCTATGAAGAGCGAGTGTAATTGCATTAGTGTCTATATATAATTGTTTGCTTCTGTGGATTAGGAATTGATAGGGCCTCATTGGTAAGTGGTACAAGATCTCGTGCATCTTGAGATGTAGAGGAAGAAACATTTTTGAACATTTATAGTCCATTGATTAGTGTTCTGAAAAAGAAATGTCTCTGGTGCTTCAATGATTTTGAAAATTTCGATTTGTGAAGAGAATGCTTATTTGGTCAATAAGGATCTAGAGAAACAGAGAATGTTTTGCTCTGACCACTAAGCACCCTATTCTCAATCACTTGACTAGGCTAAGTTATTGGTTTCGATACACGGAGTAATTGAACTGCATGTTTGATTTATAGTTTAGGATTTTCTCTCTTGTCCAGTCTTCGTAAAAATCTTGACACCTTGTGTGCACTAAACAAACTAATCCTTGACTTGAACGGTGCATTGAAGGACGTGGTCTGATGTATCAGCTTGAAGTGTGATTATTAGATCACTTTAGATTGAGAACAGCCACTTTTAAGATTTCTAGTGTTGAAATCATAATTCTTTCACGGCACTCTGGCTGTTTTTATTTTAACTCCAGTGATGTAGTCTCAAATTTGAACTGTCGGTTTATTTTTCATGTCCTTTCATGCAATCTTCATTTAAATTGCAGCACGTACCTACATTTATGAATCCATAAACGATGGATATAATAATGCCGGGCTTGGTTCAAGCAGTTGGGCTGTTGGGGTAATCAATTACGGACCAAAGCAGCTTGTGAAGGTACACGACTACCTTAAAGCACTGGGAGTCCCTTTATGGTCAGCTCAGGTGCTATGTATAATAATCATGAAGATTTGCTTTTATGCCTATCGTTTGCATATGACAATTTTTTATTCCCCAAACAAGAAAACACGGGCATTCCTACTAGGATCTTAGATGATCTGAATTTTAGACCAAACTCTTACAGCTATAAGCTAGAATCCATGTGTCTAAACCAGAACTATTTAAAACATGTGAAATACTGGAGTATGGGGTAGTGTTTCAGTTGGATCTCCTCTCTTGGGTCTTTGAGTTGCATCCGGACTGAGCTCCTTCTTCCCAACCTAGCTCTGCAAACCATGGAAACACGTTAGTCCCTACCGGTCGGAGGTGACTAGTAGGCACTCCGATTGCTAAGTAAGTCCCAGTTCAAGGAAGGAGGACGACATGCTTATCTAGGGTTTAGTACTTTACATGAAATAGGGAGTTACTTGCCTTGGTCTCCAACATAGTCCGTGCCGAGCTCGTGCCTCCCATTACGTCACAAATTATCACTCCTTGGTTTGATGTCATGCATGACGATTGCCGTATGTCACGCTTTCAGGCGGCACTTGACCGAGCCACGTGGCCGAACTAAGACTGGCACCACGTGGCCGGACCAAACAACTCGGCACTAATGTGTCACCGATCCAGCTATACGTGATCTCTCAAGGTCTGTCCCGACACTTTGGCCCGCCCGCGATGCTTGTGGCTGGGCGACCCATTTGGTCACCAATGGGCGTTGGCCGTTGGGTTGCCTGGGCCTTCCCTAGGATGGGTCCATACAGACAGCTCTAATGGAAGACCCACTGTCCGGCCCACTGAATACTCAATAGTGGTTAGGCTCCATTTCTAAAAATTGATCACCTTGGCCATTAATAGTCCAGAGTAGTCTTTTGCCCGATTTATGAGTGAGCCATTCTTGAAGGTGGGTGGGGTGGATTTTGTCCACCACAATTGCTAGACCAAAATTGGTCTTCTTGTATAGGAGGACAAGTACCTTGGGAATGGTTGGATAGTTCAATTCATTATGAGGATGCGAGTATGATAAAGATAAGATTGGCACTAAAAGATACGTCTGTTACCTTTTTGAAACAAAAATATGTTCTTAGGGTCCTTTTTGGTTCGTAAGCAATTTTCCATTCCATGTAATGGCTTTATTAGTGACTCTTCATGGCCATTGGAATTTGGCTAAGAAATTAGATTTTGTGGAATATGAACATGCATAACATGCTTGTAATTACTTATTACACACAGAGATTAATCTCTCTGTGCGCGCGCGCGAGAAGCGTTTTTAATATCCCTGGTGTAGTTGTTGTCTTTCCTTACACTCAGCCACAATGACCACAAATGTGTTGCTTGGTTTTTGTCATTTTTCGACTCTTAGTTATGCTGTTTGCCATTCTCTTGGAAAAATTATATCCAATCTTTTTCGAGATTGTGATGGGCTCCAATCTAGTAGGAGGAGCAGATGTATCATATTCAATGTATCATGCTTTACGTTGATCCTTACTTGTTTCCATACATATGATCGATAGGAGCATCTTTAGTAGCTATGGTGGACATTAAAGAAGGGCTTCAAGTGTTGCATTGGGCTATGGGTAACAGTATGGCGGAAGTCTGCATCCCTACTGATTGTGCGATTTTTGTGCAAGGCCTCAGAAATTCGGAAGTTGCAGATGCTATTTTACAACTGCAGATGCTAGTTTACAAATAGTTGGATTTCTCTTATTTATGTATATATGTCTTTTTGTTTTGTTAAAATGGCTAGAACTGAAGTTAAAGCTGCTCATGACATTGGTAGGGCAGTTATGCTATCGTTTTTAAGTTTTTCGCGTGTAGTCAAGTAAGCATTCGTCCTTTATTTACTTCAAAGATTGTCTGGCTGGAAACAAGTTAGTACAAAATTAGATGTTTCCGTATCGTATTGAACTTTATTGAGTAGTTGCACGAAGGGGCACTGGTAGGTTCTCTGCTCTTTATTGGACGAGATTCCCTTTGCCTTTGTTTCCATTTTTTATGGTCTGCCCAGCATTTGGGCTCGAGGAAAACAACAAAAAAGGGGCACACAGGGAGTGTGAGATCGTGTGGCTTTAGGAGTGACAAATCAAAAGATCAAAGCATGATTCCTTTTGTTGCTAAAATGGCGAAGCTAGCGCAGGTTGCTCCATGTACTTTGGAAACAAAGAGCCAAGCAAAATCAATATGATCCAGAGCATTCTTTCCTATTTGATACCTTGTGATCATTTCTATTGAACTCACATTTGGATCGAGTTGCTACTCGACATATTTTAGATGGCAATACGCACGTTTTCAGGAAAGCTAAAGGCTCTTCTCTAGGTCAGCACATTACTGTTGTGCTCCACTGGGCGCAATAATAGAGCAAACTCTCGACCACATTGAGCTAACTTTACGGATGCCATTTCTTTTTGACAGAAGTAGTTCAGTGATTCTTCCAGCTGTTCCCAAAAGAAACTTCTGAAACAAAAAAACACTCTGTTTGGGACGTTTTGCCTTGTCTGGAATCACCAACATACGCATATACAAGTGCAGCCCTTAAAGCAATGAGATTGACAATTTAGAATGAAAAAACCACTACGATTCTCAACCAAGCACCAAAATTGGATATAAAAATTGACCAAATTGTAAGTGACTGTTATTAGTTGAAACGAACCGCATATAATACAGAGAGAGAGAGAGAGAGACATTTGGATGTTATCCACAACCCCTAACCTCGTTGGGAAGATGACAAATTTCATTAGTATGTAAGTCATAACAAATTTCTTTTTCTGGGTAAATCAGCCATAACGAATTTCAATAGTATGTAAACACCAACTTTGGCAACATCATTCTTAAGCTCTATCAAGCCAAAAGAGAAGTTAACTTAGTACAATGGTGCTTAACTCCCAGAAACAAAGAGGTCAAGCTTGAGAGAGAGTCCAAACGGGTCACCGATCTGTGGTTCTTTTTGGATTTCATCCTAGTGTCGGAACACCCTTGCCGCATTTCCCTGGATAAAGGAAAAGAAAATTAAACCAAATAATAAGTACAAGTTACTTAAGAACCAAATAGGACCCTAAGAACATACTTTTTTGTTTAAAAAAGTAATCACACTTGTTGTCTTTTGGTGCCAAGCTTATCTTCGTCAAACTCACATCCTCATAATTCAATCTCTTCAAAGCTCCAATAAGATTTGCCATCCTGTATTTATTTTAAAATTAGATTTTACCATAATCCATTGACCATACGGTTGGACCACTAAAAGCAAACAAAATGTATTCACATATTCCATGAGTCCATTAAAGTTCAAGGAAATAGATTCTAATCCTCAGTCAAGGAAAATAAAACCAATTGAGATTGGAACTATATGAGTTTCTAATAAGCCAAATCACTCAAAGGTGTCAACAGTAAAAAGCTGAAGAACAATCAACTATTAAAAAAAAATCTTGAAGAACAATCAAGAGATTAATTGAAACAGGGCCTTCGAATATCAAGTCATTTAGCCTAATAATTAGGCTACTCAAGTAAAAGCTAACCAATACTATTGACTTTATAAAACTATTAGCCTTCGCAAAAAAAAATTCAAAACGCCAACTAAATTTTGACAAGCAAAACATTTTCACGTCAATCTTTCCTATCGGTGTCGGTGGGTAGATGCTGTGAGCGAATTGAATCCTTGTAAATTGTGCCAATGGCTGCCTAAATTGCATAAACCTAAAACATGAAATTTGAAGTATAAAGTCCCATACCAGTGATGAGCATCATGCTGCTACATTTCTCAGATGTGTAGCTTCATTGACATTAGCTGGAAAGACTATACCCTACACAAAAAATTAGCAAGCGACAACATAAAATAAATATTAAAATTTAGAGGAAGTGATTATACTGCTCACCGCAACCTAGGACCTCTTAGGTTCTCAATACACAACTAAATAAATAAATCAATGAGATTTCACCACAAAGAAGAAGAGTAGCACCCAAGTACTTACCATGTATATAATGAAATATCATGTATATAATTTTGGGATCATTGATCATTAAGAAATCAGGCTCTATATCAATCTGGAATTGGAAATGGAGGTGCTGCCAAATGAAATTGTACTACTTGAAAACAATCGGCAAGGGGAAAATATCACTTCAAAGGTTGCTTAAAAACCATCTAACCCTGCCACTTTACAGGTAACAGGTCAATTGATGAATCTAAGAAATGGAATCCGTAAAGTCCCTCTTAAGGTCAGAACCAAGAAATAAAACAATTTCAACATGAACCATAGGTATAGCACCATGCACCATTACAACCCTAATTTTCTCACACTTTGAAAAGGCATAGACAATAATGAGACTATTCATTCTAAAATATTAATATATTATACAAAACGGAATTCAAAAGAAAAAGAAATGAAAGCAGGTTAATAGATAGCAAAAGCAAGAGTTCCTACTTAGCTTGATACATCTTTGAGAATAAACAATCAGTCATGAGAAGGTTAAGCTTTTAGCCCTTTACCAACATGGATATTGCTCGATTGAAGTGGACATCTCTATTCCGATATCTCTCTACTTAAACTCATGAATCATCTCGGTCACTGCAGCTTTGTGGGCTCCAAGCATCTGTATTTGGGGAAATTGGGTCCAAGTTTCTTTGAACTTGCACACCGGGCAAGACGTTCTTCTTCTGAGCCATGGATCGATGCACTGCTAGACCAAGAAGAAGGAAGTTAGACTCTTGGTGGATTAAACTTAATAGGAAGTGAATGAAAACAAGCGCCCCAGTGAAAGAAAACACTTCACGGTGGTCCATTAAATAAACCTGAAGTACTTTTTCCCCTCAAGGCACATGACATACCCATAGCCATAAAGCTAATTCTGAGGGGTAAAATATAACAAGTTTCTTGGGTCATTGAGTAACACTTTAAGTACGGTAGTGTTTGCAGTATCCAAAAATCTTAGATATATGGCAAAAGCCGCAAAACATCCAATTGGAAGGGGTGGCAACTAGCGAGCAGTATTTTTCTGCCATTTTGTTTTTTCCTAAATGTCTGTGTTTGCTGAGGTTTTAGGACGTAATTCTTTCCTTGTTACTTATTAGTGACATGTTTACCTTATTCCAGAAAGGTAAAAAAATGGTGGAAACCACACAATATTTGTATATCAATGAATGCTGATCGACAGAAGTAAAGTTGCAATAACTTTCCCACAGAATTCCATCGGAGGTCCACCATGTAATATCTATTTTTGGGAGGAGCACTGACTTTAGTCATCACTAAGGTAGTCAAAACACTCTAATCCCTGATGACCTGGCATTATTTACAAGTTCAAAGGACACCACTATGCAAACTCACTGTAATATACACAAAACCAAACTCAACCAAACATTGCCAAGTCCAATCTTAGCCTTGTAATATTACTTATATAAGTAAAATGATAACTAACATAATTACACCCAAGTTAGTCTCCATCAATGGGTGTTTTGGAGGGATCCTTGGGTACAACAAACATACCTCCGGCCTAATGCACAAAGTGGTTGACATGGTTCCCTTGCTTTATGGCCTAGCCCGACGCCTCACGTCTCAAACTAAGAACGACAATTCAATAAAACTTACAACAACATTGGCAATTATCAAAGCAAAAAGGCAAAAATCATCAGGTTTCTAACTCTTTTTTAACCACTACAACAAATCATGATCTGTCATAACTGTGGTTTGGTGGTTGATTAACTAAATGTACAAGTTCTTGCAAACCATTCATATAGACCAACAAAATGGAATCAATTACAAAGATTACCAACACATTAAACCACTATTATGGGGTTAACAACTCCAATTTAGGGTTTCTCATATTTTCGAATTAGGGGTTTCTCAAATTTTCGAATTAGGTTTTTTAGGGTTTCTCAAATTGAAACCCTCTAATTGATAAGGATGAGGAGTAAATAGTGGGGGTAATCTATCTATCTGAAACAAGGAGAGAGAGAGAGAGAGAGAGAGAGAGAGAGAGAAACCTTCGTGGTGGGGGTAAGTACTCTGAAATCGGTGGTGGTGGCCGTCGACGGAGGTGAGGGAGCTCCGGGGTTGGGTTGTGGTGGTCGCCGGTGGTGGTGGGAAGAGTACCTGTGGTCGAAATCAGTGCTAGTGGTGGTGGTAGTCGCGCCCTCTCTCTCTTCTCTGAAAATTTTGAGCATCAATGGAGGAAGAAGGGGAAAGGAAAAAGGGTTCTATTTTCTCGACCTGCTTTTTTTTTTTTTATTTGCAAAACGACGTTGTTTTCAGCATGACGTCCTTTTTTTTTTAACAAAAGGCAGATTTCAAATTTTGGGGGATTATTGTATAGGCTCAATTGCACCAACGTTATGTACAAAATATAAACTTCATCGTTACACATGTTTATTTTTTGGTCGATCTGGACCATTAGGATTTCACGTCTTTCAAATTCTGCTATCATTCATGAAAAATAGAGATCATATGATATACATGGTCATCAAATCGGAACACGTTATATGCATTTGGTGCTTTCAGAAGCGTTAAAGTCCCATACGGCACCACTCTTGGGCCGCCTTGGCTATTTTTCCCCGAATCGGGACCGTTTATGTTTTATGTAGCAAAGCTTAGAATACTTCTACCAAAAATGAATTCAGTCTCTTATCAATACATACTTGATCAGATGTAAAATGTCATTCTAAAAATGAATCTACGTCCCAATAAAAGGGCATTCTAAACCCGATAGACCAAAAAATTTACGAGAACAATTAAACCACCAAGCAAAACAAAATGGACAGTATCGATCGTCGTGATTGCGTTGCGATCGTATGAGTATTGTACATTATATAAAAGCACAATACCTTAGTTAGAAACAATAAAGTTCAACGTATAGATTTTAAAGGAAGTTGTTCAATATTTTTTTCTGATGACCGATCTAAACCGTTAAGATTGCACATCTTATCGATTCCATGTTTGTCACCAACTTCTATGATAATCGGATGTCGGCAACCACATGATCGGAACACATTATATGCTTATGTAGGTATTAAAGTCCTATAGTTCACACTCGACGACCGCTTTATCTATTTCTTCAAAATCAAAACCGTCTATCTTGTGCGTAAGAGAGATTTTATCATTCCTGCCAAAAATAAAGTAAATTGCTTATTGTTACAAGCTTTATCAGACATAAGTTATCATTTTTTTGTTCAATTTTTTTACTAATCGAAGGGGTTCATAAACCAGAATAAACCGGATGGAGCCCAGAAATTCCAAATACAACTAAATAACCAATAACAACCAAATCAACGGCCTTGATTATTCGATTACATTATTTACCGAGGTCCGTTACATTTTACTGTCTACAAAATCACAAAACACGTTTACATTTTCAAATTTTTCCCCTTTCTCCAACTTAACCCACGGTTAACCCTTCTAAAATAAATAAATGGAATAAATTAATTACAAAACTTGACACGGGTGGGGACAGGTGTCGTACAGTTATGCTTCATGAGGATTTCGTCATGCCATTTTATGGTTTTCGTCATGCTATTTTGAGGTTTCGTTATGCGTTATTCCCCTTCCGGTTCCTTGTTATCTCAAACTTGGTTTCCGTTATGCTTTCCAATGGTTTCTGGTACGCCAAAGGTGGCATAACCAACAGTTATGCCATTTAATGGTTATGTTACGCCATTTGTGGTTTATGTTATACCAGTTTGGGCTCCGTTATACTACTGTTACGCCTTTCAATTATTTCGTTATGCCCTCTTGGGTTTTTGTTATGCCATTTACTGGTTTTCGTTATACTCAACTTTTTTACCGGATAATGTTACCGCTTTGACCGGTCACTTTTGGTCAACCATGTGGTGTGGCGCAATCTCAGCCGTTCGTTTGGTTATGCTCTTCAGTGGTTCTGTTATGCCTTATACTGGTTGGGTTATGCCATTTTATGGTTTTTTATGGTTTTATTATGCCAATAGTGGTTCAGTTATGCCAAAGTTACGGTGTCTCCAATTTGGGTGGAGACACCGAAGCCGTTGCCATAAAAAAAACACACAAACCGAACATTCCCTGTACTAATTCTGTGATGCTACCATTCGCTGTACTAATTCTGTGATGCTACGGTAGAAGTAATAATTGGGAAGAATAAACAAATGAAGAAACCCCCAAAAAAATGGGATAAGCACTGTGTTCTCAATGTGAAGGTATTATTTTTTGCTTTAAAATAGTTCCTTTTCTGATTCATGTAATGCTACGTAATGCGGAAGCAATAATTGGGGAAAATTTAAAAAAATCCCTGAACTTTGAACTCAGTGTCAAATAGGCACCTGAACTTAAATAAACTTCAATTGAACACCTGAACTTTCACTCCGTTATCAATTTACCCCCTGTCGTCTCAATCCGTGACTTGTCGTTAACGGCACAGTTAAAAAAAAAACTTACCACCAGTTTACAATCCTATGAAGCAGAAACGTGATTATGAGAGCCTTAGAGACAAAATTTGATTATGTCTCTTTAGAATAATATGATCAGAATAATAAGATCTTCACACCCGTTCGAACGGATTAAAAATTGGAGCACTTAATTTTTTAACCATATTTTTTAATATATAAACGGTCTCAAAAAATTAAGTGCTCAAATTTTCACTCCGTTCGAATCGGTGCAAAGATCTTTTTATTCTTATCATATTATTCTAAAAGGTCGTAATTCATTTTTATCTCTAAGGCTCTCATATTAAGTATGTGTTCTTTATTTAGGACCCTATGGAGCAGAAATGTGATTATGAGCACTTAATTTTTTATGACTTAATTTTTTATGAGCACTTAAATATCTTTGTACCGATTCAAAACGGAGTGAAAATTTGAGCACTTAATTTTTTATGACCGTTTATATATTAAAAATATGATTAAAAAATTAAGTGCTTCAATTTTTAATCCGTTTGAACGGGTGTGAAGATCTTATTATTCGATCATATTATTATAAAGAGACATAATCAAATTTTGTCTCTAAGACTCTCATAATCACGTTTCTGCTACATAGGATTGCAAACTAGTGGTAAGAATTTTTATTTAACCAAAACGTTGCCATTTTGGTGTGTGGGTAGGTGCTGATGTGCCTTGGAGAGATAAGTAATAAGCGGAGAGAGATAGAGAGAGAAATGTTGGAAGTAGGGGGAATTTTTTTAAAAATTCTTTTTGAAAATTTGAGCACTTAATTTTTTTTAGACCGTTTATATATTAAAAAATATGGTTAAAAAATTAAGTGCTCCAATTTTTAATCCGTTTGAACGGGTGTGAAGATCTTATTATTCTGATCATATTATTCTAAAGAGACATAATCAAATTTTGTCTCTAAGGCTCTCATAATCACGTTTCTGCTTCATAGGATTGCAAACTGGTGGTAAGTTTTTTTTTTCAACTGTGCCGTTAACGACAATTCACGGATTGAGACAGCAGGGGGTAAATTGATAACGGAGTGAAAGTTCAGGTGTTCAATTGAAGTTTATTTAAGTTCAGGTGCCTATTTGACATTGAGTTCAAAGTTCAGGGGTTTTTTTGAATTTTTCCCCAATAATTGGGATGAAAGCAATGTTCTTAATGTGAAGGTTTTTTTTTTTGCTTAAAAAAAGTTCGTTTTCTTATTCATGTAATGCTACTTAAAATGGAAGAAAAAAATCCAACCCCATTGAAAGGTTTTTTTTTTTTGTAATGTTTTTTTTTCCACAGAACTAAGAGACAACAATAGATGGAAAGAACAAACAGTTTATTTCCGTTGCATAAAAAAAACGAAAAGAAAGAAAATGAACTAACAGTGGAAGACCCAAAAAAAAAAAAAGAGGATTTCTTACGGGAAGAATTCACCATGTTACGTATGGTAAAGAAGTAGGAGCAAAAAAGTGTCATTTTATTTTCCCTCAACCCCATTGAAAGTTTTTTTTTTTTTTTTGTAAGTTTTTCTCCCTCAGAACTAAGAGACAAAAAATAGATGGAAATTAGAACAAACAGTTTATTTTCATTGCATCAAAAAAAACAAAAAGAAATCAAATGAACTAACAGGAAGAATCCACCGTTTTACGTATGGTAAAGAAGTAGGAGCAAAAAAGTGTTCACTTTCCAAAACCCAAAACAATTGGAAATATGCATACGGAGACATTGCATGCATGCATGGTGAAAACATAAAAGAGTGAAAAACAAAAACCCATTAATAGAGAGAAGGGAAAATACCTTGAAGGAGGAGATTGGCTCTGTGATTAGCTGACCTCCTTTGTCGTTTCTTTGTTTTTTGACAGGAACATGGTGTACTTCATTGTGGATTCGTGGAACAAAAGAGAGAGAGGATAATGAGGGGCTTGGCAGTTTGTGTGGACAATGGCGTAAAAGATAGAAAATGGGGTCTACAGAACGTGGGTGGGCAGTTACTGGAAGGGGTAATTTACTTGCTAACCCTTTTTGGCAGTTTCCTTTTTCTTTTTTTTTTTATCATAGAAAGGAGTAATTTACTTGCATGGAGAGAGAGAGAGGAGAGGAGGAGACACGGAGGGGAGAGAGAGAATCATGCGGTTTGGTAACTGCCATGTCAATTTACATATTTGCCTAAGAATTTTTAAACATTTTGTTCACACATTTTATGGGTATTTTTGGAAATGAAAATACATGACAGGGAGACACCAAATTGGTGCTCTCCCTTTATATATTAGAATAGATAGATTTTAAATAAATTGAATGGATCTGATCATTAAAGTGGAACTCCAAGTTGGGTCCCATACAATATGGGAATTCCCTCTGGAATACTATAAATCCCTCCTAGTCACATTTCTAAGCACAAATTTGTATTGGGAAGCTGAAAGGGTGAGAAAAGTTAATTGAAGAATCTGCATGTTTAGTTGGAAATTGAAGTTGGATCGAGCCCAAACTTGATTCATTGCACAAAACAAAGCGTGATTTAATTGAACTACCGCTAGCGGAAGATGCGTTTTTGTCCTCGATTAATGGGTCCATTGGATCGGATACCGAGTGGAAAAAAAAAAGAAGAAGAAGAAGAAGAAGAAGGCAAAGCATGCATGTCTGATGGGTACCATGTGGGTTGATAACCGTTAAACTGGAGTTAGAGTTTTATTGGTAATAGTGTGAAGGAGTAGTAGCAAGAAATCAGCACATAAAATGAAGAAGCTGCAGAGAATTCAGGCATATAGATTCATAGAGGCAACAATTTTATGAAGTGAAAAGGCAAAGCTCATTAGTCTTTAGATCATAGAGCCAACCGTTTGGTAAATCCACTAGTTGTTGTTTTTTAAACTCATTATGCGGCCCAATAGACTTTACTAATTCGAGGAACCAATCATACGATTGTCGCCAAGTTCCATATTTATTACTATCGTCGCCAAGTTCCATAGGAAAACGGATCAAAAAAAAAAAAAGTTCCATAGGAATCGATAGCACGCTGGTGGGTCGAACCCCAAATCGATGGTTTTTGGAGGCTTCTGATTTTCATGCGGATATCATTGCGTGTCTGTTTCAACCTTACCTCCTATACTTCGATGCGTAATATAGAACTGCCCGTGGCATCCATAATGGTGGATCCGAATCTAGTTTTTCCACAGTAAAGTAAATCAACTCCAATGCAGAGGCTGAACCACCTCAAAATCTACAAGAACCAATTAACAAGAAATTGCATTGGAAACAAATGAGCGATTATTCTTCCACATTGGCTATCGTAATCGCATCGGATTGCAAATTTCGTCGTTTGTCTAAATCTCGTCTCCCGTATAGTGCGGAATTTATGCACGCAGTTTTATTTCAAAAACTTCAGTCCGTGAATGTTTTGTTCACTTAATTGACCCAAGTTTTGGGTGTCCTAGAGCGATGTTGTTTCGCAATGGCCCGTCTCTTAGATTCTTAGATTCAGTAATTTTGGTTCATTCCTACTACTGTGATGTAATATTTGCCTTCGGGTATTGAAATGAATTGCTTGACTATTCTAAAAAAAAAATAGGTGTTTCCAAGTCAGATAAAACACAAATGTGATGATCATTTCCAACTAATAGTAGGTAATGCTGTGGTATTGACACAATCAAACAAGCACTAGAGGAATTTTTTTCCTTCTGAGGGAGAACTGTGGTTAAAAGAGGAATCATATGCATGGACCTACATAGCTCTAAGCTCCTTTTCCCTCATTTTCATCAGCCAAACTTTCAAACTTGATGGGAAAAAAGCCATCAATTTCTTCTTCTTCAAATCCCTCCGGAAGAGCGAAACCGAGTTTTTCTTCACCAGATTCCTCCGGCTTAGAGGAAGCAGAAGCTCCTTTTCCCTCATTCTCACCAGCCAAACTTTCAAACTTGGTGGGAAAAAAGCCCTCCATTTTTTCTTCTTCAAATTCCTCCGGAAGAGTGAAACCGAGTTTTTCGAATTCCTCCAGCTTAGAGAGAGCAGCAAGGAATGGAAGACATGATTTTTGTAGATCAGACAGAATGTTGCCAATCTCCGACGGGTTTTTTTGTTCGTCCTTGCCAAACGGAACGAGTTTCAACCGCAGCCCGGTCATCGTTTCAGCTTCGCAAACCATGTTGATGAATTCCTTGTTATGGCCAAGCAAATCCCTCAAGTTGTTCATCCAGTTGAATAAATTGCTGAAGAACTTCTTGATTTTGGATATTACCCAGGTAATTGCTTCTTTCAGCTTACGGAAACACGAATTGATCCCCTGGGATACTTGGGACACCAGCCAACTTAATCCTTCTTTCACCTTATCGAAAGCAAAACCTACCGTATTTCCCATCTGGGCTAAGCTCTAGGGTTGATGTGAAGTGATTGATCCTCTGAATATTCTCTTTATATATACAAAAAAAAATAAGAAAGGGAAAGAGGAGATGGAAAGTCCAGGAATGTGGAAAGGTGAATTTGTTAGTCAGGAGATTCATAGAGCCAACAATTTAATGTAATTGGAACGAATCCGAGACTCTGCTCGGATTTCTAAGCACAAAGTTTTATTGAGAAACTGAAACGGTTAAAAAAACCTTTCGGTAAACACACTAAAATTGATGAGCATTTCCTGACACTTCACGCATACAGCACGAAGAAAGTGTCCCGTGGACTCCATTTTCATGGATCCGGATCCGAATCCGAAAACTCGGTGTCGGGGGTCTATTTTTACCAGAAGTGAAGTGATAAATCTGGGACAGACTGGTGATGATTTTTATACAAAAACTTGAGCTGACAAACCTGGATACGTTGAAAAGATTGGTACAAAATAAAAGGAATTCCTTCAAAATCTGGGAAAATACCCACTAAGATGGGCAGGGTTATGTGGGAGCGAGCCGCGCTAGCCTATTACAGTACGTTTTTCAGCAGCAATCATACTGCTGCAAGTGTTATCTTACAAGTCTTTCACGTCATGTGGATCATTACAACGCTTGCTGCTGAACGGTTCAAGTAGAAGTGAATAGGTAAGAAGTAGAAACCCTCCATATCCAAGGACCTCTTAAGAGTAACTCCGATGAAACGGCTAAATCAACTCCAATGCGATAGTTAAACCACCTCAGAACAATTACAAGAAACAATTGTACGAATTGCATTGCTAACAAATGTGTGATCATTCTCCGACACTGTTCAACGAATCGCATCGGCATGAAAAAATTCTCTTGTCTAAATCTGGTTCTTCCTGTGTCGTTGACACAGAGCCAATGACTAGTTACCAGTTGTTTCACATGGTAACAATCCGATCAAGTAATGGATTCGCTCAAGGAGCTCATTTTGATCTTTTCGATCACAAAATAATCCGATTCCATCGCACAACTAGTGCAGTATAATGTTAAAAAAACTATCTCTGACTTTCTTGTTCTTTGGACTCCATCTCCTTTACACTGTCTACTACGCCTTGTATCTTCTTCGTGAGACTCTGATTGTGATCTTCAATGTGCTCAAAAATCATCTCTAGATGTCTTTTATATGTTGCCGTTCTTTTTCTCTCAATGGCCAGCTGTTGAGACAGTTCTCGAACTTTATCGTGTTCATTCTGGAAACCAACATGAACAAGGGAGTAAGAAAATACGAACATAGGCCAACAATAAGACTCACTGACCACCACACAGTTGAGGACAAAATCTGGTTTGAAATTTAAAAAGTCCCTTCTTAAGTTAAAAACATCAGATTATGCTACTTTCACATCTTCACATAGTACCGACAAATTAGGCCATCATTAAATTCTCTCTTCCGTTTTCCAATAAATTGGGGTGACTCCACTTGTATCGATTCTGTTTTTAAAGGATAGAGTCGAGCCTTAAAAACATCGTGCCATGGAATCAAATAGAATGAATCCCATGGCAAATCCAAGCACAACCTGATGCTAGCAACATTTGCAATGACAAATAGGTAGGTCATTCTCCTTGTGAATGAACTTACCACAAAGAAACAACATATAGGGCCAATATGATGTCATTCTCACGAAAACTGCACTTTCAATTCCACAGAACATATAAACTGGGTTTCAGAACATTACGAGGTAACAGGCACGTCGAGTCATTTACCATTCGTTTGCGAAAATTACACTGCCCAACTATCTTGTTGCAGGAAGTTTGAAAAGAAACAAGACAATATGAAAAGGAGTCTCAGACATCACACACACATGTACATCTATGCAAGAAAAAACTTGATGAAATTATGCAGCAACAAGTCACAAGTACGTGAATCCACAGCAGCTAAAGTAAGAATGCCTATTCATGAACCATTAAACAAACACAAATGACATCATTTTGTTTCATCACTATAATGTATCTTCATGAAACCTGTCTACAATTCAAGTTAACTCAAGTGTTTACTTAAAGGTTAATGGCCATAATGAATCATTTCATACTAAGCCCTTGCAAATCATGTTGGATCCAACATAGATTAATGTCTACAATTCATTATGAAATGATTTGCAAGGGCTTAGTTGTTTCACCCAACCATCCAACATCAAACAAATTGGCAAAATTGCACATGTCTGGTGTCCAGTTGCCCAATCAATGATTTTCCTCGCCTTCATACTATTTTTTTCTCTTTTGACAAGTA
Source organism: Rhododendron griersonianum (assembly GCA_018127125.1). Classification (NCBI taxonomy): domain Eukaryota; kingdom Viridiplantae; phylum Streptophyta; class Magnoliopsida; order Ericales; family Ericaceae; genus Rhododendron; species Rhododendron griersonianum. Next base: position 14,031,852 of record CM030789.1, read on the forward strand.
CACAAAAATTTCAACACATGATATGTTATGCAGCACGGCAGCACGCTTTCACAAGGTTGACCAAACTAGAACATAACCACGCCTCTTTTCTTTTTTTTATTTATAGGTGAACATAACCACACCTTGTTGATGGGAAATCACCTTATTTTATCAGAAAATGTTTCATAGTTGTCATATTAGCAAGGTTCATATAAAGAAAACTCCAAAGGATGAGTAATGTAACTAACCGGATATTGTTCGTAGATCAAGTCCCTTCGACCTTTGCCGGGACTCAAAGGATGAGTGTGCTCCTTTACTAACTTTGTAACAACCCATTTTCCAGAGCTTTCTTTTCTAACTAAAATCATTGCTTTGCAACCAACTCTTGTTTCAGACCTTTGTCGTACAATTTTTTCACGCTTGTCGGCCGTGCGAAATCCCTCTCTATTACAGACAAGCGCTCGTCCTATTGTAGATCCATCACGTCTTGAACGAGAGAGCTTGCTCACTCGGATAATGAAACCTACTCTTGTCGCATATGCATTATAAAAGGCATGTGCTTCTGCTTCGGATTCAAACTCCTGGCTGATATAGGGCTCATCTACTGGAGTAGAACTATTTACGGCTTGGAGCTCCTCAACTGGAACCATTCCCCTAGCAGAAAGATCACAGGCCACATCAACAGAACAACCACCCATTCCATTTTCACTATAAGCCCTGCCTTCAACATCAATGGAGTTACCGAGCACCTCACCATTGACATCATCATCAACCTCAAAATCCACTGCAATACAAGCGATCACTAAATAGTTACTTACTCAATAGTTGTTTTTTTGTTTCTACATGTTTCACACCAACTAGCTAAGGCAAACACATTCAAACTCCTAGAATTCAGAGATTTTCCACAACAGTAGCAAATGAATGGAGAAAGATGATATATAAAAATACACAATGGTAGTTCATATCGACTGGCGATTTTGCTTTCTTTTTGTTTGCAAGGAAAAAAGGGTGGAGGAGAAGATGACTGGCCATAGTAACCTCCCCTGGGCGTGACCATAGGAATTCCATACCCACAGCAGGTCTCATGAGGGATCAATTACCCGTAGGTTTTTACCACCCACGGAGGGCTAGTGGATCACAGTCGGGCTTGCAGAAGGGCAAGCCACAATGGCGTCATCCGCATGCCTCAAACTTGTGACCTAGCCTAAACCACTTGGAAGCTAGCCATTTCTTGAGAATCGGCCAAATCAACAAACACCCAACGCACGAAGAACAATCAAGAAAAGAAACGAAAAAAAATGCAAGATATAAAGCTTTTTAGGTGATTCCCAACTATCTAGTTGAATACATATGCGGCTCACACCGGTTTCCAACTTTCCACACTGTATCAATTAAAGAGTAAAAGTTACATCAGCTGCGGTGTATTAGCAAGTACTTACGACATAAGATTTACCCTAGTTTAGCAGAAAACAACCGTACTAATTACCATAATACCCTTATCAGGTCAAACCCTGGATAGGCAGCGAAGCGCAACCCAAACCCAAACGGAATCAGGTTTCACAAGCCCAAGAATTTACCATTACCATTAGGCTAGGTGGTAAATGATGCTGTAACTCACATTAAGGAAAAAATTGAAGTAAAGGGCTGGAGATGGACGTGAAGTTAAGAAAAGAAAATTTTTCTGCAACCACCACCATTATCAAGACGAAATTATTCTTATTCAAAACACAAACAAAAAAAGAAAATTGTAATAGAAACAGCCCTAACCTATTCAAAACACAAACAAAAAAAGAAAATTGTAACACAAACAGCCCTAACCTAATGATTTTATACGGGCAAGAAAGAAAAAGTCAAACAATTTTTGTCACAGGAATAGCCCAACTAACCTACAAATTTTGACCCAAAAGTTCCGAACTTCAGGGTTTCAACGCGTTCTGGAATACAATCAGAAAAACAAAACAGAAAATCCAATATACACCTAGTTGTGGGTTCTGTTTGTTTCAAGGGAAAATAACTCCCCGAATGTTTTTCATTGAGAAATATAGAAATCTATCTTCATCAATAATAGGAGAGAGGGACAGAAACTTACTGAAAATTGGAAGTATTTGAACAACCCACCTCTCAAGGTCACAGAGAAGGCGGATCAAAAAAAAAAGGTCACAGAGAAGAGAGAGAGAGAGGGGTGCGCGCCGATTATATGGGTCCAAGTTGAGCGTGAAAGTAGAGTGGGGATTTGTTTAGTTGGGAGAAATGGAAAAGTCAACTGCTTTGCTCTCTTGGGCCAGCGGCTTGTAGCCCAATGTCACTTTATTACCCCTTTTACATGAAAGATGTGGGTTTGATTTTCGTTACAAATGTGAGGGTTTGGTGTGGTGGTTGTTGACCATTGGCTTGACCACTTGTATGCCGCTTAGTGATATCCCTGCCTCATCTCATTAGGACTAGGCTAGACATTTACCTAAGTAAAAAAATAAATAAATGTTTTGTTCTTTGGACCCTGGGTTATCCTAAATCTGGTTTTACGTACTAGACTAGACACTCTCTTTTTATACTTTCTGGGTAAGTTTATGCCTATCTCGATTGTTTTGGGAGAATCAATTTTACCATGACTATAAGGGCTTGTTTGGATGGGCTATTAAGGAGGGGTATTAGTTTTCCCCCCTCCTAAGACCGTGGGTCCAATTTTATCACCTGGTTTGGCAACCCAAAAACGCAGGGGGTATTAGATTTTTCCCCTCTTCTCTTGTACCGGCTAATACCCCCTAGGGGGGAATATTTATGGGTGGGTTTTAGGGTGTTATTAGTTAATACTCCTGGATAATGCCGAAATAATACTCTCTCCTGCTCCATTTCAACTACAAAACAACATTATCCCCCATTTTATCCATCATCCAAACCAAGTACTATTTTATCCCCTCATTTTTAATACATCATCCAAACCAATTACTATTTAATCCATCCTCCATAAATATTACATCAATGTGAGTCATCTCTTATTAACTAGTACCCACTACTATTTTATCCCTCTTCATAAATAATACCTTCAATCTTTATCCCGCGTGCAAGCGAGTCCTAAGGCCTAAGTAAAGTCAAAGCATAATTCTTTATAGTTGAACTACCAAACTTGAAGGTATGAATATCCGTGAATGGGAATTTCAAAACCATACCTTCCCCAACTCGAGCGGGTTCTTTGTAAGTCCTACCATACCTATTCTTATTGGAAAAATTATAATTTCTATGAAATCTCCCCTCCGTAAAATTAGAGCAAACAACAATTGCCTAGTGGAGATGGCCGTAAGTGGAATTACTCTTACCCCTATGTGTTTAAAAAAAAAAAAAAACATTAGACCAAGCAGATATCCTTCAGGTGTGGTGCAAATTTCTATACATTAACGCAAGGGTGAAAGGTTAACGAAAAAGTGTTTAGTAAAACGATTACTTACCCCTTGCTTCTGTTAGCATATTGATTAGATTTTTAACGAAGGGCAAAACTGAACAAGTGGTGTGCACACGTGTGGGGGTTCCACACACCACGTAAGTGTGTGTGCAAATGTGTGTATATGTTTGTGTCGTGCCAACGTTGTTCGTTGAAGTAAAAGGGGCAAAATGGAGTTATGTTATAAGTACAGGGTCAAAGTGAAATTTATCCAAGGAAAACCCTTTACTCCCAATTGGCATCGGTTTATGGCTCGGGCAACCAGTTCATGTCCAGTGTGCCTAAGATCCGGTCCTCTCAAGTGAGACGGGCTAAAACAATGATCTAAATTATTCATTTTTGTATAACTCATCGAGAAGAATATTAATGTCAAAAATCAATTTGATGAGAGTTTGTTTTATACTTGAACGAATTGAGATGGGGAAGGGAAAAAATTTGTTGAAGTTTCAAACCATATTGGACTTCCCATTTTTTAGTTGCACGAACTCAATTCAATTTTACACAAACTAAAATCCGATCAAAGACATGGATATTATTTTTGATGAGTTACACGAAAAATGAGCTGCCCTCCTTATTTTATTCGCGGTCTTTTTAATTATCTTTTATTAATTTTTAGTAGATTTTGTTCAAATTTAAATATCACATCGTTTTGTGAGAGAAATCAAAAACAAAAAGTATAAAAATAGAGGGAAAAATTGGAAAAAAAATCATATAAAATGACGAAGAAACCGAAAGTGCACTGGACTCGGGCAAACTGGACTCGAACCCGTTTCTGCAACTCTCTCTCTCTCTCTCTCTCTCTCTGTGTGTAATGGCAAACCCATGGTTTCGCAGCCTCCGTAGGATTCCTCTCTCTTCCCTTCGAAACCTCTCTTCCTCCGATCCTCTCACTTCCAGGTAACACACCTCTCTCTCTCTCTCTCTCTCTTGAATTGCTCTCCACACTGTTTACCCTTTTCCCAACAACCCTCTTTCCCCAACCATTTTTCCCACCTTTTTCTTCCATTTTCCAGGTTAATTCGAATTAAACCAGACCCAATTCCCACTCACACGACTCCATCACTCCCGTCACAAAAATGGGTTTTACCCAGAAATTTCAGTCACGGTTCGGTGCACCTCGTGATATCCGAAGGAAAACCCAAGTTCGAGACGCGCGAGACCGAGCCCCCGACGAAGGAGAAGTGGAAGACGAAGAAGAGGTTCAAGCAGCAGAGGAAGAGAGACAAGGACAAGAGGAAATCGGCTAACAAAAGAGACCCGAGATTTATTGGGGTTAAAGGGAAGAAAAAGAAGCAGAAGTTTGCCAATGCGGCTGATAGGATCAATGACAAGCTTGAAAAGGTGAAGACAATTTAATTTCCATAGCTTTGTGTGTTTGGACTTTAGACAAAATTATACTACCATGTTATTTTTGTTGTATTTTTCTAAGCCAAATAATGTGTGGGCGTGGGCACGAACACGAAACCGGCTATTAAAATATGTCGAAGTAATAAAATTTGCGAGAGGGAAGATTGAGATTGGGAGCGCAGAGCGAAGGTTTAAAGAGGGGGCGCAGAGCCAGGGTTAAATGCAGAAGCTTGAGGGCCTTAAGGAAGGATTATTTGACTAAGGTTTTGTTGCTCGTTTTTTCTTTTCTAAATTTTTGTCAAATGTGTGAGACCGAAGGCCCCAACAAATTGACTATAGACGAAAAAAGTTCAAAAAAAATATAACTTTTTGTTGTCTTTAGTGTTCACTTATTTGGATTCTTTTTAATCTTTGATCAATGTTTTTATACTTTTGAGATTCTTGTAGTCGAGACGAATAAACAACTTCAAAATTTAATGAGGAGCTAAATAAAATATGGGTTACCACTAAACATCAATAATATTCGCTGTCTCCGGGTAAAAAGATTGAATTTTGTGTAAAGACTCTAAACACACACAATTATTTTCTTCTGATGACAAGGAAGTTGAATAGCACAATTGTATTGCTGTAGATTGGAAGTTCTGTTTTTGTTGTCATTTTGTTGAATCATTGGTTTGCTCTTTCATTGCATTGGGTTTTTGGTTTGGCTTTGCTATGGTGATGGTGATCTTGAAATCATACAGACATGTACATTTGTGTATGCATATGCATATGGGCACAGGTCTGGTTACATTGGACTGATGGACAATGGCATAAGCCTCCATTTGAATCAACGTGGGTTTAAAACGAAGGATTTAGTCTTGAGAAGGACGATGGATTATAGACTAAAGAACTGTGTTTTATTGATTTACTGTCCTTAATATGAGGATTTTAAATCACTCCTATTTGATAGTCATTTCTAGTCCATTGTGATAAAGTTCCGAAACTCAATGCCTAAATCCTTAGTGAGCTATTAGAGCTAAATTAGAGCTATTCTCATTGAGTAGTTATGTGTCTTTGTTGGCCAAATGGATTTGTGTTAGCTAGTTCTGTACTAGGAAAATTAGCTTAACAACTAACTCCTGGTTGCATTCCTTGTCTTTTTGTAGCTCATACCAGTTCAAAATGCTTTGTATTCTTTGGTTGGTTGTTTCATGTTTGTTTCTTCTTCCAAGTGATGCAAGGGCTCGTATTCTCGGTTGCAAATTTGCACCGTGACATTTGTCGGGTATAGACATGTGCCGTCAGAAATCCAACATCATATGTTGCAACTTGCTAGTTGTAGATATTAATAAGACCATTTAAAAGTTGTGCTGATTAAGATCATTTAGAGACTTTTGAGATATTAGCTGACTCATGAGCATTTCACCAAGATTTCTGTATCTGGCTAATCTTCTGCTTTGGCTTCTTGGTTCCTTTATTCAGTCTGCTTTTTGCTCTTTCCCTTGGATAAGTGCCTCCTATTCCGGTAAGCACAGGTGATTTATTTTTACTTCTGAACTGACAAGAACATGTTATTTTGTCCACTAATGCTCGAGAGAAAATAAGTTGCTCTATTTCGTTGCTGAGGAGGCAGCAGATACATTGGCCCATCTTATGGGTTTAGCTAAAACAAACTTAAGTTCACTAGTTCATAAGGACAGAAATGAAAGATTAACTGGGTTTACTTTCCTTAGTTAATTCATTAGACCAGCATGCCTTCCTTATTCAAAAATGGATTGCACTGAGATTGTTTCTCTTCTTATACGGTGACCCTGTCGCTTATGGGTTTTTGATTGGCTAAGTTTAACATGATGTTTTTTGAAATCAAAGTGAGTTTGGTTTTTTATGGGAGCAGTTGTTTATTTCTGTTCTGTTCCAGGCAAAAGTCAAGGAAGCCATGCTTATCGAAAGACTTAAGCGGTATGAAGTTCCTAAAGCTCAGGGTCCTGTGGTTGAGCCACATGACCTGACTGGTGAGGAACGGTTCTATTTTAAAAAGATGGCTCAGAAAAGGTCTAACTATGCACCAGTTGGGAGAAGAGGAATCTTTGGTGGTGTTATTCTTAATATGCACATGCATTGGAAGAAACACGAGACTGTTAAGGTCATCTGCAAGCCTTGTAAACCTGGTCAAGTACAAGAGTATTCAGACGAAATTGCCAGGTTGAGTGGTGGAATTCCAATACAGATAATTGGAGATGACACGATAATTTTTTATCGAGGAAAAAATTATGTCCAGCCCGTAGTTATGTCGCCGATTGATACCTTGTCCAAGAAAAAGGTATGTTTCCAAGTTTTGTCTTCTTAAAACTCCTCATTTTGGTTTGGTTATCTTCTATATGGCTCAATAAATTTCCTAAGTTCTCAGATGTATAGTCGTTCTTTCATTGAAAAAGTTCCTGTTGCTAAGGTTGCTTATGGTTTAACTTAGTATTAATAGATCATGAAAAGAAGCAGAAAGGAATGCCAGCTGCATTCTCAAAGCGATTGCCACAACGCAAAAGCTATATTTGGACACATGTTTTTAGCTCATTAAGTTCTTGAACAACACTTTATTCCACTTGGTTCATTTAGAGTCTTACAAGCCAGGTTCAAAGTTATGTATCCTAGAGATTCTGGTTCTCTTTCACCCTTGGGATGAGAACGGATCTCCTTTCTTTTTCACGTGACATTTCCAAGACGATCCCGCCATTGAAGTAAACTACCCCTTCTTTCCTAAACAAAGGCTATGGTACTTTGGAAAAGGAACGTGATGATGATCAAAGCCGAAGGTGATCGATCAGATAGCCTCAGTGGTCTACTTTTTTCAGTTCATGCATGAAATCATTTTGTTGGTTTAACATTTGAATTGAATATGCTTTGATGCATGTATTGGCAAGAATGGCAATTGGCTATGAATGGCATGCTTCAGACTTCATGTTGGAGCATCTTGATGTTGTGAGGTTATTATGCTATAGTCTCTTACGAAGAAGGGCACAACAAGCTCCTTCTTGGAGAAGTTTTATTATCTACGATACCTTCTCCCCAGATTAGCTGTGATATCAATCTGATCTCGGGCTGAACTGTTTTGTGTGCAAAATACAACTGTATATTCTCAAAGCTGCCGTAATTACATCTTGAGTTGCTTTTGTCATCGTTTAGTTTTAGGATTCTCGATCCATTTCATCCTATTCGCCTTCATTCCCCATTTTGGGGGATTGCAAAGCTTAAAGAGTAAAATTAGTAGGGAGGAAGTATAATACATCGTTTCATTCATTCGGCTTCTGGGAATTTTCTCCCCTGACTGCTTTAACTGTAATCATTATCTTTGTGTTTGCATTATTACATATCATCTCTTGCTCAATACAGCCAACTGTCTTCGTTTTCCAGGCGCTGGAGAAATCAAAGTATGAGCAGTCGCTTGAATCCGTGAGGCATTTCATTGCCATTGCTGAGAAAGAATTAGAATTATATTACAGACACGTTGCGCTTTATGGTGACCCAAATAATCGGGGTCCCAACTCAATCCTTGAGAGTCCAAGAAAACTTGCCCAGGGGCCTAAGAAAGTCGAACTGGAAGCAGAAACGAACCGTGACTCGTATAGCAGTAGTGGGATTTCTCTAGCAATTTCAGAGGCAGAAGTTGATTCCACAGATGAGGAAACTTCAGAAACTGAAGATGATTTCGAAGATGAAGATCTGTCAGTAAGTGAAATTGATGTCGATGATGACAACTTATCTGGTAAAGATTCGGAATCTTGTGATGGGGGAGAAGAGAGCTCAATCAAAATGTTGAGAACACCGTCAAGTTTTAGAAGTGAAATGGGATGCTAATAATCAAGAATTGTTAAGTGGAAATGTAAAATGGTTATTGTGATTTTTATTTGCACGAAATTTGCATTTCACTTTGGTGCTTGTTTAACTGAAAGATTAGACTAATGCGCGCGCACAGAGAGAGAGAGAGAGAGAGAGAGAGAGAGAGAGAGAGAGAGAGAGTAATTTTACATTGAATACAAGGCGTTGATAATGTCAAAACTGTTCTCGTTAGTGTCAAAATTTGTAGTGCATAAAATTTTGGCATCAAGAATAATAGCTCTGACATTTTTAATTTTCATGAGAAAAATATCCAAATGGGAGAGGGAAAAAAGAGAAGGAAACTGAATGTCTAATAAGACAATATTATTGGTAATTGGACTTTAAGGTTGGTTAAAGCAAATTAAATTTCCGTCTAGACTTTGAGGTTGGCAACATAAATGTGTTTTGAAAATATATTAAACGATATCCTTAATATATCCGATTAAGCGTGCTTAATGTTCTCAACGAGCTTAAAAATATCAAGAGTCTTGGTTAACAAAACGGACCCAAAAAAGGCCTAGAATTGACCAGAACAGAACTGTCTAGCGCCTTGAAGGGACTGGAGAGGATTCTGTTTCATAGTCATAAATATTGATACATGACAATATCAGCTCGTTTGTCGAGCAGACCTGGGTTTGGGTGGATAATGAAGAAGAGTGAATAAGAGATGGATATCTTATAAGGTGATTAGTTACGAAGGGGATTAACTCGTACTAGTATTTTGTTTGAGTATAGAGGTGGATAAGGGTGGGTGGCCCAGAATGGATAATGTGAAATTATTTGGTTACACTAATTAAATCATTGCATTGAGAATTTTAAAAAAAAAAAGAAAGAAAAAGATTTCAGTGGTAATTCGGTCTTTTTCACCATCCAAATTAGCTAATCCTAAAATGTGGGTGGTGTTAGTTAAGACCCTTCACGTTCAAACAAAAAACTTGGTCCAGCACAAGTGGTTAAAATCGTGATGAGATTTTTATTTTTATTTTTTTGTCAATTTTTGTGATGAGATTAGTATAAGGTTTTAATGTTTCGTCTGGTTTGCATTGCTTGTCAACCACGGGAAAAGAAGCAAATTTATTTATAATACGATTGCTTATTTCTAAGATTGGTAAATGAACAAACCTATTCGAGTTTGAGTTCGTGTTTGACTCGTTAAAAAACATGCATACGATTGTAACTATGATATTATTTTTACCTCGTTAAGTTTTCAGATTAAGCTTGATCAAACTACTACTCGGCTCGTTTAATTTATGATATTTAAAACTTTAAACTATTCGAGATCGGCTAAACATGTTATTTAAGCTAGTTAAGTTTCACAACAAAATTGATAATTATTGTTTGGCTCGTTCAACTCAATTTATCTATTTCTATTTATTGCATGTTGAGCATCCACATCTCCCTCTTTACTTCTCTCTTCAAACTAAATTAAAGAGCCAAAAAATGAAAAAAAAAAAAAAAAAGAAAACCCCCCAAAACTCCCCTGCATCAAGCTCTCTCCGTCCCTCTCTACTTTGAAAGATTTCTATCTTTGCTACAGTAACTCTTTAATTTTTAAGAGTCACTATTCACTTGTTACTTATCATTTAATGTTTTTATTCCACTGTTCACTGCTACAGTGACTCGGCTTAATATTTTTTATACTTTATTTGGTTCTACGACTCTCTTAGGGGTCTTATATGAAAGTTCTAGGGACAAATATAAATTATGACCCTTTAGGATAAAATGATCAGAAGAATAAAATCTTCATATTAGTTCAAACTGATTGAAAATTGGATCACTTAATTTTTAAAAACTATTTATATATTAAATAATAATAAATAATTAAGTGAACAATTGCTCGGAATGGGATAATTTGGTGTTTTTTTTTTAGAATAGAGAAATAATATTTTTAATGGAATAATTTTAATATAAAGAGTCTGATGCAGTAGAAATTTTAAAAGTGAATAACTAAAGTAATAAAGTAACTTTTTAAGGTGTAAATTGGTCCAAAATGTAGAGAGCCGGATGCTTAAGTTGCCAAGTGGGGCCAATCCTTCCAAGTTGCTTGTTAACGTCCCTTTAGTCAAATAAAGCAAAGTAACCAAACAGGGGTATGTAGATGAACTTCCCTTTAGACCCTCTCTTTTTTTTAATTAAAGGTGATGTATTGTGAGAGAATGACCTGTCTCGTAAAATAAAAAATAAGTATTTACAAAATAAGAACCTTAGCGGAACAGGGCATAATTTTGACCAACGGTGGCTAGCTCAGTTGGCCAGAGTTTTAACATCTCATTAGAAGGTCATAAGTTCGAATCTCTCTACCTGTATGCGGGTTTTCTCCCTTTAGAGGGGATTTTCCTTTATTTTTTTGTTCTACCCTATAATGGGCATATTTATTGTATTTGTTGAGTTGTTGTCCTTAGTTATCTTGTGTATGATATAGTGTCCCTGGTTTATACTTTATAATTCGTATATGATGTAAAATGGTCTCTTCTATCTAGTGAGGAAATAAAAATGAAATTTAATTCTGCATACTTCTTCTAACTTTGTTGGTGCCCGAATTCAAGAGGTTGGACAATAATTGAAGGAAAATGTTAGATGTCATCTGTCATGCAAACAGAGGTCAATTCTTGGTTACGCATGCATAGCCACGAAAGTAGGCGTCGTTCCAGAAACTTTCTTAGTAAAAAATAAACAGTTTATTTCACGTTTTCAAACTCAAAAATAATGTAAATGAAAAATAATTTTTCAACTTTTTTTGCATCGTATAAAAGATCTCATCGAGATCTTCCAAACAAGATCCATATTGCATATTTTTAGATTTTAATAAGTCCATAATTTTTGAGTTTAAAATTGCCTTCTTAAAAAATAAGGACTTAAAACCCGTTCTGAAACGGGGCCCGCTTGGTAAAGTTGCAAGTTTTTTAGTTTTCGTTTATGAAAAACAAGAGGTGAGTTTTTATTTATTTATTAAAAAATAAAAACAAAAAATATGTTTGGTGATCATAATAGTTTTTGTTTATTTGTTTTTTGGGCTGCCAAAAGTGTTTTCAAAACAAATGAAAACGCAATTTTTGTTTTTCTAGAATTTTCGTAAACTAGTGGAATTGATTATGTATTTTGTAAACAAAAATAGTAACACAAACATGTTTACGGTGCCTGTTTCAAAAAATATCGGAAACATAAACAAAAAACTGAAAATAAAAACTTTTCCAAACAGAGAGCCTGAAAATCTTAGAAAAGAAAAATAATTTATCGGGCGTGTTCGTGATAGATGTGATATAGATTTTAGTATTCCTAAAGTTAGTCGAAGCACACAAAAGCTAATCCGAACAACCGAGTTATCGCTTGTCGAATAAAAACCCTCGCATAATTTGATAATAATACAAGCCCAAATTAGTTTAGTTTTGCAAGTGTTGACTAAAGAAGAATTATAAATAAATAAATAAATAAATAAACCCTCGACTAACACAAGAACCAATTCTGGACTACTCGTGCTTCATAACCCAGACTTTTCTATACATGGAAGGGTTATTATTTAATTTTCTCGTGTTAAAAACGTAGACAGTGTTCCTGTCAGATTTGATGAGTCCAGATCCTCTGTGCCGGAAAACCCTTGTGCCTCTGTGCCGAAATTTTTTTTGACCATTGAATCTTGGGCCTTGAAAATAAAACACACACACACTTCAACGGCCGAAAACCCCTAGCACAGAGGCATAAGATATAGAACCAGATTTGACAGCAAATAAAAGAAATACTAGCTTTGGATAAAATAAGAGGACAAGCTTTTTTAATTGAACATTTCCTGATGAATAGAGCCGGACCTAACCTAAATTAAGTGTTGCTGTAACGACTCTAATTTTTAGCGAATAAAAATTTAAATTTCGGTATAATTTTTTTTTTTATGTCTATTGCTTTTAAAAATTTCTTTTTAATCCCTATACTTTGTCATAATTAGAATTTAGTCCTTTTAAATTCATTTCTTGATTTAAGGCCCTACTTGACTAGTCTAGTCAACTTTCAACCGATTAGTTGGAGGAACTAAACTACCAATTTACCTAGTTACACTCCCCTAACTCTTAATGAGCCTCTTTAACCCCCCTTGAGCCTTATGAACCCTCACTAGCCTAGTTAAAACATTAGATCATTAGAGTTAATCATTTTTTCTCATGAATTATTATTTTCAAAAAAAAAAAAATCATATTCTTCTTATCCATTGGTTAATATTTGCTAGGGGAATTTTTATACTATGGATAATAGAGTTAAGACTTGCCAAAGGACTTGACAAGATTAGTCACTTAAAAGAAGCCATCATTTTTCTTCCAAATAGCCCTAAACCTATCTTGGCCAACAAAGTTACTTTCCTAGAGCAATTAAGTACATAAATATACTTATATATGGGTATAAAAAACCTATTAGCCTTTCATTATCAAAGTTTATTTATTTAGGTGTGCACTTTCTAGGAAAGTATTAACCTTGGTCAATATGATTACCATTGAAAGACTTACTTTCTTGTCTTAGACCTAGTAAACTAGATATCATAGTATACATAGCTATATATTTGAGTGTACAAGAGAGAGAGAGAGAATTCGGATAGGGAGAGAGAGAGGAGGCCGAAATGGAGGGAGAGAGGGAAGTGTGTGCTAGTGACTTTGTTCACTTCAACAAGCTAACCAAATAGCCTTAGGCCTAATCCTACTTTGACACCCCAATCCTAGTCAACTTTAAGTACCTAGGATAGACACATGGACACATATGGTGCAAAAGAGAAAAAGTTGAGAGGAAGAGAGGGGGAAGGGAGGCCGGCCATGGAGAGGGGAAAGGAGTGCATGCTTGTACTCTTGTACAAGCCACCAATAGTCTTAAACCTATTGTCAACCTAATTACAAGCCAACTTTAAACCAAAAACTAGCTAATCATTTTGCTTCTTCTTGCAAACAAGCCAACCAAGGACAAGGCTAGCCATGAACCCTCCATAATAACCTAAGTTCATTAGACTTAAGCCTAGAGTTGGATATGACAAGGCTTGGCATGCCTTCCTATCAAAAATTACCCATTGGTCAAAAATTGTTAGGGAAAAACTTATCCATTGGATAATAAGCCAAGTTTTTTACTATAAATAGGACCCTTGCCCATACCATTCAAGACACACCTCCAAACCTTCCTACTTCTCTCTCTAAGAAATCCCATGTTCTTACTTTGTTCTTGCTAAGTTCTTCCTTGTTCTTGAAATCTTCAAGAAAACTCATCCCAAACCACCTTTTCAATCCATAAAAATTAGAAAGTTAGTCAAGTAATAGTTTCGAGAGAAAACCATTCTCTTTCGAAGCTAACCGGAAACCACCGTAAGACGTTACTCCGCCCGACGAACCACTTTTCTCCATAAACCAAAACCACCGCCAAGAAGGAAGGTAGAATATCCCTACTTACTTACTCTAAGTATACGTAGTAAAATTCTTATCCGTTAGACAAAAAAAAAAAAAAGAGAAAGATAGTATTTAATTACCGAATGCATGATTAGTTAGTAACCTTATTATTTTTTTTTTGAAATGAAAGTATGAGCATGAAATTAGGATTTCTTTTAATTACTTGTCTTGATATGTGATAAGGCATAAGTGGTTTTCCACTCCAAAGGTGTCCGTCCATGTGACACTATGCCTTAGATTGTATGATTATTGCTTGAGCATGATTATGTGAAATCAAGGATAAATTGAGCATGCTAAATAAAAATAGAGTTGGATGATCTTGCTAGTTGGTTTCAAGATTTCAAAATAAATGATTTATGTGGAAAAGTTCTACCGCGGAGTCTAAGCATGAAAACGAGACACGAAAATCGAGGAAATTAGAAACATGACACCTAGAGTGTGTTAAAGGCAATGACTTGGTAAAAAATTATTTTGAAAGTACATAATGACCAATGTGGGAGTCATTATGTGAGTCGTGTGTGTTTTGAAAAAGGAGAAAAAGCTTTGAAATGTGATTGTGTGCCAATGGGAACCCGGTGCGGCGGAACCATTGTGAGGATACTCGGGAAGCCGGAACAGCGGAACCGAGGTTGGGTGTGTGGCTTGGTTATCCGCGGAGAGGAGCCAATGCAAAGTTCTTTTTTTTGTGTGCCAATGAGAACCCGGTGCGGCGGAACCATTGTGAGGATACTTGGGAACCCGGAACGGCGGAACCAAGGTTGGGTGTGTTAAATGTGATTTTCAAAAGGTGTCAAAATGGTTTTGGAAGAGTTAAAAAAAAAGAAAAAATGGTGACACGGTCTTCGACGAGCCGCGTAGGAGAAACACATGAAAAGGCATGACACAAACGTTAGAAAGATAGCTAATCGGGATGTGTGAATGTTATCTATATTGTTAAATGAGCATGTGTAATTGTTTATGTGCATTTCTGTTATAAGTTAAGGGTTAGTGGGTACGGTTTATTCTATTGAGCTCCTGTAGCTCACGGTGTTACCTTTTGGTGACCCTGACATATTATACTGGGGGCGATGCTGGTATAATGTGTCAGAGTTGATAGATGAACAGGGTGAACAGTACACTTTGGAAGTCTTTGGAGCCGAGGAACTTGCTAGGATGGAGAAAGAAGCGGAATAGTACCAAACCCTAAAATTTACGATCCTTTATGTAATGAAATTACTCTTGTGATGTAATAATGAGCTAGACTCTAATTAGATTTTCAATAAAAATTGTCCTTTAACGTTTCTAAAAATTAGGGGCGTTACAGTTGCGGTCATTTTAGGCCTCCAAAATATTCTGAATTGTAAGGATCCCTTCTACTACTTTTTAATCCCTTATTATAGACTTATAGTCCAACAAAAGATGCCATATTTTTAATTTTCGCTTTAAACTCCCGAAAAGTCAGGACCGACTCTGCTTATGAAAGATACCTTTCAGTCAAAAGAAGTAATTCTAATAGGTACTATATCCGTAAAATATAAGATCGAATTTAGTCATGAATTTCTCTTTCATGTCTGTGCCAACCTGGATCTATTTTAATGTGAACGCAAAGTCTCACCAAATCTTGACGTCTGCATTGAAAGTTGTTGAGTAATTTCTTGAAAGACAAAAAAGGGGTTGATTTTTTTTTTCCTGAAAACTTGGGGTATTCGGGTCAACATTGTGAGAACCCTCACGTTAAAAATAGTATTAGTACATGATAATTCGTCACTACCTTTAATTATTGGTCACGGACACATTTTACAAGTCAATCGGTTAGACATTTCAAATCTTTGTGTTCTAGATTTTTTCTTTAAATTTTAAGATTGGGGTTATTCTTAGAATAATTTATTTAGGGTACAGTGCGAATTTCATATTTTTCTGAGTCCGGAACCCGTACAATTTTTCGAGCCGCACGCGAGCCGTGCTCCGGAACTAGCCATGCATGCATGACCAGTCATTGAGATGAAGCCAACACTTGGCATGCTTTTAAATTGATCATGTGCCAAGTAAGTGGGCATGTGGCACCCTAGGAAAATCTAATAGATTTTTATAATTATACTCATAATAGTTGCACTTGCATGCCTAATTAAAAGAAGAAAGAAAATAAAAAAGAGAAGGAAAAGAAGAGAAGAGGTCGGCAATGAGAGAGAGAGAGAGGGAGAGAGAGTCATTTTCTAGTTCTGGTCCAGCCTTAAGTACCCAAGTTGATCGGCAATTTCACCGGAGAATCACAAATCTTGCCGGAAACTTCAAGATCAACTAGGTAATTGTTTTCTCAAGCCATTTCTATGTGAATAATTTTGATTAGGAAGCTACAAACCTCTGATTTTGGACACCCATTATCATATTCTTAACAGATGTGTAAGGTTTTAAGGTGTTAGGAGTTGATTAACATCAAAAGATTAGGCATAACAACTCCTATTTCTGGAGACAGATTACTACCCTCTGAGAAATTCGTATTTTGAGAACCCTTCTGCTATGATTCAATTTTTGAAGTCTTTATAACTTTTAAAGTACGTTTAAAGACGAAGATTTTGACATCAATAACATGCAAAACCGATCAACACAGAATTAGTTATAAATTTTTGAATACTGACTGTCATCTGTGTGTCCGAATCTGATTGTGTCTGTCTTCTTTTAAATTTATGGAAACTTTCACTACTTGCATGGCTATGGTTTTTTTTCAGGAATTAAACCTTTAAGTTGGAAACATTTTGGCTTTGGAATCAAATCATTTGGATAAATATACAATATTTGGTGAATTTTTAAAGTAGAGTTGTCTGACAGGGACATAAACTGTGATCAATCTGTTTTCTTTTGTTTGCCGAGGAAAATACTTTTGATTTATGAATTTGATATTTTTACTGAGAATAATACTTTACGTTTTGCAACTTTGGGCGCTAGTTTCAATATTTTTGGAGTTGAAATGAATTAGTTATGAATTTTCTACTAAAATATGTTTGGCTGCCCTGTTTTTCTGTAGAACAGCTTGTTCTTTTGAAATCTGCAGAATATTTGATTGATATCTAATCTTCAAATTTTTACAGTAGATACACATGGACGTTACGCAAGTTTGGGCGCTGGTTTGAGTATTTTTGGACTTTTTATGAATAAGATATGATTTTTCAAAGAAAGGGTGACAGATTTTAGTAAATGAGCAAAGTATTGTTTTTATTTCTTAAAATGCCTTGCATGCATAGGTTTTCTAGAGTTTTTTGACAAAACTAAGTTTTTACCCAAAAAATTTCATGTGATCTTAAGGTGGAATTGTGTTTACCATTTTACCAATAGAGGCTATTGAACCTCCGATCCATTGTGTTGCATAACTACACCAAAAATAGACTTTGTATAAAATCTTATTGATTTTTGTAAAAATTACAGGATTGTAATTTTTGAATAATTAGGTTACTTAAATTTTACACTTCGTACTTAGAGATTTAAAATGACCATTTTACCCCTAGTAACAGATCGGCTCTAAGCCATGACTTAGATCGGCTCTAAGCCACGACTTAGATGACTAGAATTGGATTATTCGGACTTAGTACATTAATTGTACTCATACTTGGACGTTTATGATATTCTCATTAGGTCTGTGTGATCGTTAGTGTGAAATACGTGAAGACTCGAGTAGAGATTAGCTGCGTCTTAAGGAGCAAGGTGAAACATGCGTATCTTGTTTACATTTGTTGTTTAAATATTTCATTGCTGTTGAAATATCTTAGAAATGTTTTCTAAATGGAATCATGGATATTTATTAACTTGTTAAATGACTTGATGAAATGTATATTTTTCTGTCGATGCATCTGAATAAGTGTCCGTGCTTGAGGACTTTAAACAGACAAAGTAGATTTGGAGTTATAAGGTTGGAGGATATTGACCAGGTATCCTGATGGTTTGACGTCATTCCCTTTTATGATATAGAGGTCGCTCCTCTAGATTCTGGTTGAAACTTGTTCATGAAAGATGTGCGAAATCGACGAGTATTATGAAATGTGATATTTTTAATATCATGATGGTTTTCTGCTTTATCCTGAAAAGTTGGATTTCATTCTGTGAATGAACTGATGAACCGATGACTTAGAATTATTGCTTTTAGCATAAGTCTATTGAAAGACTTGAATTCACTTTATTATGGACTTGAAATTTGATTATCTTCGAAAGGAAGTACGTTTTACATGTTCGATACTGAAGAGTATGACTACGCTTTTTATAAGGTGTTAGTTGTATCCATGATTTAACATGTTTACTGGATATGTCATGTTTCATATGAGCTTTAGCTTATGGAGTTTTTCAAAAACCATACTTTTCAGGTTAACAGCATTAGATGGACTCGGCTTTGCTCTCAAGTCGAAATCTTTTTGGTGATCAGTTCTTACGTGTATATAGTAGTCCTGTTCTGATGTGAGTATAGAGCTATGAGGACTTGACTTGAAGACATTTGAATTTTGATAACCGGCTTGTTCCGGTCAGGTTATGCTATGGTTATTTGCAGGTATTGTTAAGTAGTTATATTTATTTCCGCACATAGAACTCTGGAAAAAGTTGGAATTATTGAAATCAGCTTACTGAATTTCTTAAGGTAATCTATTTTAATGACAGGATTTTATGAATTCCCTAAACTGACTTATTAGGATAGGCCTAGGGTGACGTAGACTCACTGGCCGGTCATTAGACCTTTAACCCATGGGTTTGGGTCGTGACAAACATACTCGAACATCGGCTAGTTTCTAACCTAAAACCTTAGGGAAGAGCAACCCCTTAATTCCTAAACTTTGGCCACTGGGCCAACTCCTTAACTTTAAAAGAATTTACTCCAGAAGGGAGTGGATTCTCTCCGGAAAACTATCCCAGACAGTTGTTGGAGTTGTCTCACATGTGTGGGTTCTACAAATATATCATCACGTGAAGATATCCATGCATTGTGAAAAAATATTGGACTGTCTGATAGGCCGGGACAGTTACGGGAGAGGATCCCATCGCTCCGGTAAAAGAGCAATGTCCCATGGACAAATACCCGAAACATTGATAGGTGATGCTACTAACCCCCATTTCATTCGTGGTCATGCTTGGGGGCATCTTAGGGAAAATACTATTTTTGTAGGCAATTGACTGTTGATTTGCAAAAAAAAAAAAAAAAATTCTGTTTATTCTTAGAATTTTTTTATACCACCAATTAAACACCTGGAAACTATGCGGATATTTTTATATGTTTGAAGGGTATTTTCCCCTAAAACTTTATTCTCCAAGGAATCTTTAGGTATAATATAAACTATAAAACGTACTCCAAATATTTTACACAATTTAAAGATGGCTATTCAATCAAAAATAACAAAAATGAAAACGTGTTTATAGACTAGGCAGTGGTCCTACCCAAGTCACATGTATAATTCGCGTGCTCTTGCGTGGGTGGGGAGCGCGAGCACAAAAGCATGATCGCATCTCAAAGTACTATAATCTGCGAGATTGAGATGCAGTGCGAGAGTTGAGAGCCGGAGCGCATGACATTTTGAAGGATTATACGACTAAGGGTCCTACATATACCAAACAATGTATTTGGTATGTATATGCTCAAAGTTGAACCTTTTACCTAAGAGATGAGAGTGAGGGAAGACCTTCCTCTCAGCAGGGAAAGGTAGCTTTGAAATGGATGGTTTAGCTAATTAGCTGCTTTCGTAAACCAAAAAAAAAAAAAAAAAAACTTTAAATTTCCTTAAGCAATGGTCAATTAGGTAGTGTTAATTGGATGTCTTCTTTTTTTTTTTTTTTTTCAATCGGTAAACATCAATGGAGAATCAAGAGATAGGGCATATACTTGGCTATCAAATGACTGAACGAGCCACCTGGACTATTACACGTGCGAGGAATAAAATTGAAAGAACAAGAATCTAGACTCTAGAGTACTGACTGAAACTAAAACATCATAATAACACCCAAATTGGCACCGATCGAACTCTTTCCTTGCAGCATCCGAATGAAAGATTTTAATGGTTATATTGATTTGAAACATTCTTTCGCGGGAATAATTTAATCCCTTGAAAAATCTTTTTAGAATCTGAACTATTAATTGTTTAGATGAACGAACAAAATGAGACTGCATAGGTTTCTCTATAGTTAGAACCATTGATTGTTGTCATATGTAGCTCACATGTCAACTTCTATAACGTCAAATTAACAAAAGTACTTTTTGAAAGGGTTTGTTGCTACGTTGCAACTTTACTCAAACTATAAAAGTGCATGATGCTCACACTTGAGACCAAATTAAACTTATGTTAACCTACTAGGAAAATCTCCGATATGCACCCCTTTTGTGGGATTTACGTTGTACTGTTCGCTCTTACGAATTTTCGTGGGATATGAAGTTTATGGTAATTTATTGTACGAACTTTGTAGCTTGTTCTATGATTTTTTTTTTTGTGTGTGGCTCGTACGATGAGATTTTTTGTGGTCAAATTCATATGAACTTTTGTGGTTACCTTTGCGAATTCGTGGTAATTTACGAAGTTTTATGACTCAAAGTACGAAAGCGCACCCCATTTTAAGGGTGTGTACTGTAGCTATGTCCCTAGTGCATGCACACAGATGGCTCAAAAGTACATTGAAGCAACATATTTTGAGAGCATCCGCAGTGGGAATAATCAAAACCAATAACCAAAATGTCTCACGTCACCATTTGATTATCCATTTAGTTTATAATCAAACTTAACCTCTACCTCCACATTGGTTATTTTTGCATCCCTAACAAAAAAAAAACCTCCACAATACACAATGCACATATGCCAAATCGCAAACGAGTTTCAATCACGCACCCGATCACACCAAATTATTTGTCTTGATGAGACGATTCTAATGTTGGGTGTTTTTGAGTTTTGAGTTTGGTTATTGAGTTTTTGATAAGATAAGGGTTATTGAGTTTTGGTTAATGGTAAAAGTTGTTAAGTTTGGTTATGGAATGGGTGAAATTTGGTTATTTGCTAAAAGACTTGTAACTTTGCTTATTAGAGCATCCGCAATGTAATAATCAAAATTGGATAACCAAAAGTCGCCACGTCATCTTTTGGTTATTCATTTAAGACATTGCTAAGGTTAGCAATGTAGAGGTTCACAATGTAATAATTAAAATTGGATAACCAAAACTTGCCACATCATCTTTTTAAACTACAAAATTCTAAAAACTAAAATTTTTGACAATAATTTGAATACTCTTTTTTGAAAAAAAAATAACAGTTTTTTTTAAGAAAATAGTTTAGTGAAAAAAAAATTTGAAAATAGTTTTTTTCAAAAAGAAAACAGTTTTAAAAATACGGTTTTTTTTTAAAAACTGTTAGAAACCGTTTTTAAAAAAAAAACAGTTTTTGTGTAAAAACACTTTTAAAAAAAGCTTTTTTGTAAGTACTGTTTTTTTTTAAGTTTCTGTATAAAAAAAAACAGTTTTTAAAAATAATTTTCTGGAAACATTATTGAGAGAGAGAAAAGGTTTTTATGTAATGATAAGTGTACTTGATTGAGAAAATGTGGAGACTATTAAATTTGATTATTGGCAAAAAGGTTGCTAGTTTTGATTATTCAAAGGCCAAATTTGATGAGTTGCTAAGTTTGGTTATTACAATGTGAACACTTTTTTAAGTAAGCGTTGCTAACTTTAACAACCTTTTGGTTTTAATTATTACATTGTGGATGCTCTTAGGCCATCCACAGTGGTATAATCAAAAGTCAATTGTTTTTAAAGTTAACAATGTTGGTGCAAAAGATGGCTCACAATGGTATAATCAAACTTAGCAACATCCTTAGAAATAATCAAATTTTGGACTTTGGATAACCAAAACTAGCAATCTTTATCAATAATCAAAATTTGTGGACTCCACACCACATAAGTTAACTAGTTCCAAAATTTGTATACACGGGTGTTTCAATTGGTATTTTTTTCTTCTCTTCTTCGCCTACTCTATATCTTCTTCACTTTACCCATAAACTATTTCTCTTTCTTTCCCTTAAAAAGTGAAGCTCTTATCTATCGATCATCAATAATTCAACCCATCATCGCCGGATTAATGTATTTTTTACTCTTCTTTTCCATTCCCCCCCCCCCCCCCCCAAAAAAAAAAAAATTATAATATGAGGGAAGAAAGTCACCGATTTTTCCCCAAAATTAAGAGAGGAAAATTGATATATTTTTGTCAAAAAAAACGTAAATCGAGGGAAGTGAATGGCAGAAAACAGAGGTGGAGAGAGAATGAAATTGTAGTGGACCCTTATTTTGGTTATAGACTATAAGTGACCATTGTGAAACTCAACATTGTTAAGCTTAACAACCTCTTAAGTGAATAATCAAAAGCTGATGTGTCAACTTTTGGTTATCCTTTTTTGATTATACCGCTGTGGATGGCCTTACAATGTGTGTTTTTTGAATATTGTTGTTAAGTTTGTTTATCCACTCCCATTTGCTTATTACAATGGGGATGCTCTGAACATCCGATCTGTTTTTTAGCTTTTTTTATCCTAAAAACATTACTCTGTGTTTGTCTGTAAGAATAAATAAAACTTCAAAAGGAAGATAGAAATTCAACCACGTGTCCAAATTATCCAATCAATCTTTTAGATAATCCAGGAAATTAGTTTCCGGATTAATCGATCGTGAGAAGATTATGTTTTCCGTTTCTTTCTCTGCAAACAAAATCCCCGTTTCATTCGAAAGCAATTTTGTTCACCCTCGCGAGGATATGTTCATTCCGTGTTTCACTATCATAATCAGAACCGTTCATGTTGTCTAAATACGTTTGTTAGGAGACTATGCACAAATTTATCTTAATAGGAGATTGGTAAACGTTTGATTTAAAAGTTCATTTTTTTAGTCGACTTTACTCAAACTATAAGTGCATGATGCTCACACTTGAAAGCGACGAGACCAAATTAAACTTATGTTAACCTAGTGGGAAAATCTCCGGTACACACCCCTTTTGTGGGGTGTACGTTGTACCGTTCGCTCTTACGAATTCTCATGACCTCTTTTATTAAATTTTGTGACTCGAGATGTGAAGTTTATGGTACTTCATCCGTCTGTGTTTGTTAGTCCTTTTTGGAAGTCTATGCTACTTTTCAATTGTTTATATCTTCAAATATAGATATCAAAAAATATACAATTAATATGGATGTTATTTGATAGATCTCAATTAGTTCTATTATTCACGAGAATTAGAAAAAAATGAACCAACAAACACGAATGGAGATAGTAATTTATTGTACGAACTTTGTAGCTTGTTCTATGATTTTATTTTTTTTTGGTGGCTCATACGATGAGATTTTTTGTGGTCAAGTTCATATGAACTTCTGTGATTACTTTTGCGAACGTGTGGTAATTCATGAATTTTTTATGACTCGAAGTACGAAATCGCATATCGTCCATCCCATTTTAAGGGTGTGTGCCGTAGCTGTGTCCTTTATCCACAATATTACTCTGTGTTTGTCAGTAAAAATAAAACTTCAAAAAGAAAGAAAGAAATTCTAATCACGTTTGCACAGACCAAATTATCCAATCACACTTTTAGATAATCTAGGAAATTAATTTCCGGATAAATCGTGAGAAGATTTATACTAATCCGTTTCTTCTCTCTCTCTCTCTCTCTCTCTCTCTCTCTCCTACATTTATTATGTAAATATGCTCCACCCGTCTTGATTTTTTAGTCCCTTCTTATATCCTACCCGGAAAGAAAATTTGTTATATTTTTCAATTGGTAGTACTTTTTGTATGTAACATATGGATATTATTTGATAGATCTTAATCAGTCTTTTAAACAAGATTTTCAAAATCACCAACAAAATTATAGCTTATTAGATATAATCAATTGAGAAAATAACACGAACTCTCAAAAAGGACTAATAAATTAATATAGAGGAAGTATATAAAGTCATCAAAAAAAAATTAAATTTATATGCAGAAGTACTTTATTTTTTAATTTACTGTAAAAAGTAACACGATTTTAATAAATTATCATCGTGGAACGAGAAGAATATTTATCTACTTTAAAAAAATATAATCCCACCGGACCAAAAGTCCCAAAAAAGAAAGAAATATCACGTATAGCTTTGGTCAAACTTATCCAATCACAGGTTTAGATAATTCGTTCTTGCGGGAGTGATTTCAGCACCCCTCTTTTAACTAACCACAATACCTTTTTTTTTTGTTCTTGATGTGCGAAGTTACCAAAATATCCTTACACTTTGTACAAAAACCATTTCAGTTGGATAATAGTAAAAAAGAAAATATTAAAAACCGGAAGGGTTTTTTGGTAACTTAACACTAAAAACAATACTGTATAAAATCACTCCCCTTTCTTTTTTTATCATCTACTTTAGATAATTCTTTTTTTTTTTTTTGGGTGTGCGCCAATATTGTATACATGAGCAGGGATTAGCGGGGTATTAGTAGAATAGTCCACAACGGATTTCAGAGACTATCCATAGTCCTGAATCTCAATCGCCCACGATGGAGCTCAAATCCTAGACTCCCACGTGGAATCGAACCAAGAGATGTCAACTGGACTAACTAAAGTCCATTGACTACTTTCAGATAATTCAGGAAATTTATTTCGGATAAAATCTCGAAATTATAGTAATCCAAATCTCCTCCTCTGCCCGCAAACAAAATCCTCAAAAAAGTCTCTCTCCCTCCCGAGAAATTTTTCAGTGCCGGGTGGGTACGGCTGATGTGGTGCACGCTCGGCGCATGCGGACCATCCAAAAGTATTTTAGACAAATCGGATTAAAAATAATCTATTCACTGTAACGGAAATAGATTATTTTTAATCCGGATCTTTCAAAATACTTTTGGATGGTCCGGATGTAGCAAGCAGACACTACGTGGCACCCACCCAACACTGAAAAATCCCTCTCTCTCTATCTCTCTAACTCAATTCCATATAACCCCCTGCACCTCCCCACTTCTCCTCCATCCGATCCAATTACACATCTACCCTCTCTCTCTCTCAAGTCTCAACTTGTAAAAATACAAAACTTGAAAAGAAAGAAAGAAAAGAAATCCAATTATCCACTTTTAGATATTCCAGGATATTTGTTTTCGGATAAAATCGTGACAAGATTATATTCACCGTTTCTTTCTCTACAAACAAATCTACCTCCTCAATTCCTATATAAAACCCCCCCTGCACCTCCCCCTTCTCCTCTCTCTCTCTCTCTCTCTCTCTCTCTCTCCATTCAATTACACTCTCCATCTACTCTCTCTCTCTCTCTCTCTCTCTCTCTCTCTCTCTCTCTCTCCATTCAATTACACTCTCCATCTACTCTCTCTCTCTCTCTCTCTCTCCATCTACATACATTCATCGATGGCACCAACCAACGGATCACTCCCCTCCACCGGCCTCATCGTCAGCTTCGGCGAGATGCTGATCGACTTCGTCCCCACCGTCTCCGGCGTCTCCCTCGCCGAGGCCCCCGGCTTCCTCAAGGCCCCGGGCGGCGCCCCGGCGAACGTGGCGATCGCCGTCACGAGGCTGGGCGGGAGGGCGGCCTTCGTCGGGAAGCTCGGCGACGACGAGTTCGGGCGGATGCTGGCGGGGATCCTGGAGCAGAACGGCGTCGCCGTGGACGGCGTGCTGTTCGATCAGGGCGCGAGGACGGCGCTGGCGTTCGTGACGCTAAGGGCTGATGGCGAGAGGGAGTTCATGTTTTACAGGAACCCTAGCGCTGATATGCTGCTGACGCCTGCTGAATTGGATCTCGACCTCATTAGATCTGTATGCTCTCTCTCTCTCTCTATCTCATTAGATCTGTATTCTCTCTCTCTCTCTCTCTCTCATTAGATCTGAGTCACGAAGCAAGAACACGTGATGTCCCATCCTCTCTTTCCGCTACATATTTGTGTTGATCGCATTACAAAGTGTGTGGATTCACACAGATGTGTGGTGGAGAAAGGAATTGTGGCATTACTTGTTCTTGCCTCTGGGGCAATGAATGATCTCTTGTTAGTCACGGTTTTGAATGTACATTGTGTCGGTCGATAGTGTCAATTTTTTAGCATACCAATACCGCTATACCTCGATATGTAGTTTTACAGTTATTATAACTGATACTCAGACAGTTACGGGTGATCTAGGCGCTTTAAGGTTTTTGGTCGATTTTTGTTTTTAAAATAAGTATTTATGACCGCTGACAGTCAATCCCTGTTACGTGTAGCGCGATACTCGTATTGTTATGTATTCCGATAACGTTATGTAGTATGTAGTATGCGCGAAAAAAATTGCACTCTGCTTTTTTATAATTGATGATTATCTGCCATTAAATCCTTGATCTGAATATTCTTTCTCTCTCGCATCGGATCTGATTATGTTCTCTCTCTCTCTGGGATTTCGTTTTTATATTGTCTCTTAGGTGTGTTCCACTTTAAGAAAAAGTGTTTTTTTTTTAAACGGAGATAATTTTAAGTCCAAAAATTATGTGTTTATGTAAATAATTTTCCTACCAATATGGATCTTGTTTGATAAATCTCATTATAATCTTTTAAACAGTGCAAAAAAATTGAAAAAATATTTTTCATTTTCATTATATTTGTGTTTGAAATTACCTCCGTTTGGAAAAAGCATTTTTTCATAAAGTGACTATCTCTCGCATTGGATCAGTATATTCTCTTTCTCTCTCTAAAATTTCCTTCTCAATTCTCTATCTCTCGCATTGGATGTGAATGTACTTTCTCCATCTAGAATCTGCTTTTAAATTTTCTCTTTCTCTGCTCGCATATATTATTTCTCTGTCAAAAAAAGAAAGAAAAAAAAAATTCTTCCGTTCTCTCTCCCTATAAAGTCCGCGTATGCACTGTATGTCGGTGCAATGATGTCACGCACAGTCTTACTTTTTAAAAGGGTAAAAACGTAAAAGACTCAGGCTCCCATCTAGTTTCCTCTCCAGTCTTTTCGAGTTTGGGCCGTCTCAGGGTCCACAATAATGATAGGAATCGTTCACTTTTTAGAGATCGCCAAAAACATGAACCATGTCAAAAATCAGGTTGATCGGATACTGTTTGGTATAATTTTGAAATGCATTAAGCTTCCAATGGTTGCACACTTTTTATTAAACAAGATTAATGTATTTTGAAATCATATCAAACGGTATTCGATCAACTTGGTTTTTAACGTGGCTGATGCTCTCAGTGACTTATGAAAAATGAACGGTTCCGATCATTCTTGCGGATCCAGAAACAACCACAAACGTCCCAAACCTAACCAGACTGGATGGAGAGGAGACTGGATGGGAGCCGAGTCCGAAAAGGTACTAGATCGTCACTGAATTGCCTCACTGTAAACCTGGCCTGGCCAAGTACCCCACAGATGGCTCACATTCACAATCAAAATATAGATCCCAAGTGGAGTATTACTTTTTAATATTTGATATTACACACAAAATAAGAGTAACAAAAAATGCAAAAAAAAAGAAGAAGAAGAAGAAGAAGAAGAAAAAGGATCGACCGTGTAGAAAATTAATAAAATAAAAAAATTAATTTTTCGTTTGTCTCGTTTTTCCCTACTTAGTGGAGTGTTTATATTAATTTTTTTTTAATTCATCGCGTTGACATGAACAAAACAAAAATCATTGGAAGTTAGTAGAAACTAGAAAGTGAGGAGACAAATAATTTCTCTTTTTTCCTCTCACATGAATTCCTCCCTTGCCTAACATATTTCGCTCTTCCATTGCAACTTCTTAGAGGATTTCCCCCTATTAATTTAAGATATATGTCCGATAAAGCTGATTTTTTGTGGAGTTATACTACTCTATGAGCCTTACAAGAAGAACGGTGCAGATTACTGCAAAATACGCACGGTGGATCCACAATTGGTGGTGGTGGAAAACTTGGGGTTTCCACCTAAGGTGGATAGAATTTAAACTCTTTGTAATGTACTAATAATGGCATTTTGGACCTGGGTTTGCCTAAAAAACTACCCCACATTTAAGAAGGCAAGGGTGGTAGATAGCACCTGAGCTATGCGACTAGATTAAGCTGCCTACCTAACATTTCGGTGGTTCATAGTCTGGCCGACACCTACCTTTCTGATTACGATTTTTAACCAACTGTAAAAGAAAAAGAGGAATAAGCACATTGTGAAAGCAGTTTACTTGTGGGTCATGTTTACTTGTGTAGACAATATATCTTAGAAAGCCAAAAAAAAAAGAACCTGTTTTGATCAACTTTGTTGTGCTCTCTTATGGATTGTTGGTCCATTTTCAATCAATGATTCAACATTCAATTTTCTTTTTCTTGGATTTAAACGTCGGTTATTTGGTTGTTGCTTTTATCTAATACCTTAAGCCAACTAAGAAAAAAAAGCTTCAAAACTGGTCCAAATCCCATCTTATTTGCTGCAAGCAGTTGTTTCTTGTTGCCAATTGTATGCATTGATGGTCGATATATGAATTTGATTCAACTTTTGTCCCATACGCATTGTGGTTTGAGGGCCCTATTTCATCAAGCTACACAAGTTGATCTAGTTCATCACCCAATGGACTAATCTGATTGATTTTGTTGATGGGTTTGCTTTTCTTTGTTATCTTAGGCCAAAATTTTCCATTATGGATCCATTAGCTTGATCGTGGAGCCCTGCAGATCGGCACACCTAAAGGCAATGGAGGTGGCCAAGGCCGCCGGTGCCCTGCTCTCCTACGACCCAAACCTCCGCCTGCCCCTCTGGCCATCTGCAGAGGAAGCCCGGAAGCAGATCCTGAGTATCTGGGACCAAGCAGAGGTGATAAAGGTGAGCGACGACGAGCTGGAATTCCTAACGGGAAGCGATAAGATTGACGATGAGTCAGCCTTGTCTCTGTGGCACCCCAATTTGAAGCTTCTCCTTGTTACCCTTGGTGAAAAGGGATGTAGATATTACACCAAGAGTTTCAGGGGATCTGTGGATGGATTCCATGTCAAAACTGTGGATACGACTGGTGCTGGTGACTCCTTTGTTGGTGCTCTTCTGTGCAAAATGGTCGACGATCGATCTGTACTTGAGGTAATTTGACTCACTAGTGACTTGAATTTCTCTTTCTTTCAAATCTATGATTCCATACTGTTTTTAAGAAAATTGTGCTTCCCCTTGGCTGGCATTTGGTAGTGAGTTCAAACTCGTTCGAGCATCTCTATCGCTTACCTTTTCTTCCATTCATACTCAAAATTGGATCAAAAATCCCTTAAAATCGCACTCCAACTCCAAATCCTTCGAATCTCATGTCATTCTTGGCTCAAACCCATACCAAATCGAGTTTTACTCAAAAAATTCCTCATAAAGGAGAACCAAATCTTTGCTCAGATTTTGAAGGGTGTTTCTAATGAAGCTTTTTACACAAATCCTTCCTTGGATTTGAGTTTGTCCATCGGTACATTTCACAACAAACGAAACCTTTACTCAAATAGTTCATATCAAATTGGAGTGAGGGTTGGACATTGTCTTGATGATATGTATTTGGGACTAAATTTTGCAGGACGAGGCAAAGTTGAAGGGAGTGCTTAAATTCGCAAATGCGTGTGGAGCCATCACAACTACCAAGAAAGGAGCCATCCCTGCTCTTCCTACTGAATCTGAAGCCCGTATTGTTCTTAAGGGCGAATAGAACAGTAGAAACGTTTTTCGAATTCGTTTTTTTATTTCTTGCCCTTTTGGTTTTTTTTTTTTTCTACGGTTCTTTATTTTGTTTTCTTCTTTAGGAGTCGCAAGTGTTTGGATATCGGGTTTTGTTAAGTAATTTGTCGCTCGAAAAATAAAAGGTTGGAAATAGAGTGTGTTTCTTCTTCCCCCTCTACACTATTTTGTTGATTTCTGAAAATATTTTCAAGTGCCAATCAAACACCGGAAAATAAAAGTTTGAAGTTTATTTTCTGAAAAAATATTTTACGTGAAAAATATTTTACATTGTAAAACATTTTACATCGTAACAAACGGAACCTCAGAGTCTCAGGTTTTTTTGAGATGAGGTGAAGAGGCCAGGAGCGGTGTAGTGCGTAGGAAACATCAATTGCTTAAGCCCTAGCAAGTTAGATATGTGTGTGTATGTATTTACTTGTGGGCGGTTGTATCAGAAAGCCCTAAGGTATGTTTGGTATCTAACTATTTGGAGCGGTTTTTGAGGCGGTTTAGGTTTGTGCTTTGGAGCGGGAATTGTCGCATCCCATACCTGGTTGAAATTAGAAATTGTCCTTAGGAGCGGACCGTTCGACCCCGCATTTCATCGAACAACATGGACAGAGAGAGTAGCTTAAAGAGACATGCAAATGCATTAATTGCATGTTCCCTTAAAAAATTGAACTTCGGGTGGAGCCAACAAAATGGACGGAGAGAGTAGCTTTCAAATGGATGGTTAGGTGCTCTCCTTCACCAAAATGCCACCGCCTTTTTTTTGTTTCCTTTCTCTTCTCGTCCAAAGCATTGGTGAATTAGGTAGTGTGAATTTAATGTTAAATGACTCAGTTTCAGTACTCCAGTTTTTTTTTTTTTTTTTTTGTGCCAAAATGTTAGGAGTTTTTATTGATAGAAGAAACAGTACATCAAGAAGAACAAAATCCCCACAACACAACGGACGAA
The DNA here is from genome assembly GCA_018127125.1 of Rhododendron griersonianum. Lineage (NCBI taxonomy): Eukaryota > Viridiplantae > Streptophyta > Magnoliopsida > Ericales > Ericaceae > Rhododendron > Rhododendron griersonianum. Next base: position 14,062,463 of record CM030789.1, read on the forward strand.
TCAAGCCACAAGGGAGAGGACAGCAAGAAAGCTGGTTTTCAGTAGTTCATTAAGGGGCTTGAAGGCTGGTTTTCACAGTTTTGGCAACTAAAAATGTCCTTTGTTGGGCATTATGCACTGCGCTTGTGCCTATCAAATCCCAACGCGGTGTATTTTTTTGCCGTTGGGTCATGTGAGAATCTTCTTATTCAACGGCCAAAAATTTACCGAAACAGGGTAATAGGAAAATTTTGGTATAGAGGATTTTTGAACTCATCCTTTTTAAGGATCATCTGGAGTCACAAGTCATTTACTTTCTGCTGCCTTGGGCATCTTAGAGCATGAGGATCTTCTTCTTCAAGACAGTGAAAACACGGTTAGAAACATGCAGTCGCGCTTTAAGCCCGTGTTTGCATCAAGAATTTGTGGAGGGATTGGCGAAGGAAACGAAGCATGAATGTAAAGAGTACTTACAGCTTGTGAGACTCGCCATCAAAAAATCAGCTCAATCAGACATCAGGAACAAATCCTACTAGCGTGCGAACTAGCATTACTTTTTATTCATTCAAAGCACCAAATTTTGCTATTTTTCGAGTTCATGAGACAAGAAACGACTAAATTCTATCAGCATATCCCTCAAAAGTTGCTCTCAACCGTGGTGTTCCCATTCTGCGCATTGCATCTCGAAGCCGACCTCTGCCCTCCGCGGCACCACCGAACGTTCAAAGGGCAACTAGTGAGACAATTCTGCGCGACGCTCCCCCTCACATATGCGCCGCCGCCATCGGTAAATTCAGATGGCAGAGTCCCCACCAGGTAATTGTGATCCAAGAACAAACTCCTCCACTCGCCGCCCAGCTTCCCCCCGTACTCTGCCGGAATCTGCCCCGAGAACTGGTTGCTCCCTAGATTAACCTCTGTTAAATTCCCGTACGTAACCAAATTCACTGGCAAATGTCCGCTCAGCGTGTTCCCATGCACGTCGAGCACTTGAAGCTGCGACTCGCCCCCGGGAACTTGTGTCACCTCCACCACCGAGAAGCTGTTGAGCGAGGCGTTGATACGGTTCAGATTCGGTAACATGACGATTTCCCCGGTTATCGACCCTGAAAACCTGTTATCACTAAGGTCTAGTGTTTTGAGGCTTGGCATGGCCCCTAGTGTTGAAATATGCCCTGAGAGTCCATTATGGCTTAGAATCAGTGTTCTTAGGTGTAATGGAAAATGTGGTAATGTCCCATGGAGGTTGTTACTGCTTAGATCTAAGGTGTTCAACTGCCATAAATTAGATAGGTTAGGGATTTGTCCTGTGAGTTGATTTTTCGACAAACTTAAGAAGTTTAAGCTTCGCAACAGGGAAATTCTCTCCGGGATTGCTCCGGAGAGACTGTTATCGGACAAATCGAGAGACACGAGTCTTTTGAGCCTCTGGATTTCGTGAGGGAGAGAGCCAGTGAAGAAATTCCTGGATAGGGAAAGGGTGTTTAGCTTTTGTAGGTTGTAAAGGGAAATGGGTATTGGCCCTCTGAATTTGTTGTTGCTGATTTGAAGAGTGGTGAGCTCTGTCAGATTTCCGATCGCCACACTCAAGAACCCGTCGTATCCACTTTCGTCGAGGTCGATGATCGATATGCGGCTGATGTTGTTTTGAGGTTCTGTGCAGAGGATTCCTAGGAAAATCCCACCTGTGCTATCACAGGGGTCTGCTTCAAACTCCCAAGTGTTGAGAAATGAAGATGGAGGAATCAAGTTTGGATCGATTCCGTTTATCAGACTTCGGAGAGCTTCTATATCCGACTGGAGGGTCACCGATTGAACGAACCACGGGATGGAAAATGCCATGAATATGGAAATGGAAAATCTGCAATGCATTGGCCTGGCCATTAGACCAAGAGGGGATGCTAAATGACTTTTGTATGGTGCTTGTGGCATGTCCTTTCTAAGCTCTTTATATTAAGGTTTTGTTTGAAAGGGGAAACAAAAATGATTCTTGGCCTGAAAATGCTCATTTCAAGAAACTGGTTGGACATGCCAAGAGATTGGGGGCAAATACTTTTGTAAGTTGAAAGTTGGTTGGAAGTAAGGGAAGTGTTGCATTTGTTTGGTTCTGAATAACAGGCAGTGGCCATCTCAACCAACTTTCCACTCATTACATGCCCAATGAATTCAGTAGCTAAAGTTCAGCCTCTAGCTGACATTATGATTCTTGGCCACCACCAGAATTTGGCCTTTTTGGCCTTCCGATACTGATACGTATACTAATTCCGAGCCAGTACATAATCTAGTTCTCCCACCAACTAATATGACCGGTTCGACAACAAAAAAGCTCTTTCACGTGGACGGTAACACTACGAATTCACAACTGCATCACCTTGATTTAGGGGCACTCCAATATGAAACAAAAAACTAACGTATAACCTGATAGCCAAAAGAGCGCACAACAAGCTCAAGGTTAACACAGAAGATCAAACAGCATGCACTGAAAGTCTGAAACAGAAGTTATAACTTACAGGAATGCAGTCTTAACTCAGATTATGCACGTATGGTGCTCTCGAGCGCCATTCATGATAACAAACTCACAACATCCAACATGAAAGAACCTTAACACATCCAAAAGTTGACCATAAGCCACTGGAATCAACTCTTCTAGCTCTGGATTTATGCAACCCTGCCCTGACCTGCAAAATACTTGCCCGCACATGCATGTACGATTGTATGGACAACTCATTTAGAAAGTTCCTGAGCTGCCTCAGTACTACGAAGCTTCAGTAGGTCTAGATTCAGCCTAGATCGGGAACGGTGAAATACTCCTCATCGTCATGATAAGGGATTTCAATTCGAGGCCTCTTGTGGGGCATGTTGTACTTGTTGGGTTTGTATGAAGTTCCATGGCTAAACTGTGATACTGGAAGCTGAGGAACTTCAGCTGGAGATAATGCCTCCCGAGGAACTTGATCACCAAAGAGTTCAACGTCTGTGGACCATTCTAAATCTCCAAGCCTGACTTGTTCTTTCTGCATTCACAACATACAAAACTCACTAAAGAAGTTCGTATTTCATTAAAGAAGTTCCGAAGACCCCTCTCCTTGGTTCAATCGTGCCAAAACAGAAGGATTGGATTTATATCTTATGCCAACACCTTCAGTAAAATTGATGACTAATTGTAACATAGCAGTCCTCCTAGCCAGTCCTCTAAGCTATTCCATCTCTTGTGTCCTTTGTTTTAAATCATCTATACTGAAGGTATGAGAATGAGCCTATTTATACATACTGCATCAAGCGTGTATGTTAATATGATAATAACATCCTTACCTTCTCAGAGGATTCGAGATCTGAGAACTGCAACAAGTCATCAACAGCCCACGATGGGGACATGAAGCTAGAAGCTTGATGTGTGGGCGTTTTCATGGCAGCTTGCGCTTTATGATTTGGTGGCTTTGGCTCTTGGTAGCTCTTCTCACTGTCCTTTGTGCAAGTTGAACTTAGAGCAACTCGGATTCCGGTGGCAAGAAACCGCTGGTGGTTTGCTGAGAGGCTATGAGCAGCATGGATCGGCTCATCACAATCCTTACAAAAGAGAGCCCTGTCTTCCACACAGAAAATGAAAGCTGCCTTCTCCTACATGAGATTGATACAGAGCATAAGAACATAAGCAGTTTTTAACATTAGAACTCTATCGAGAGTGGTTTAATAAATTAAATGAAGAACACCAAATTCATAATTCTTCATACACCATATAACTTTGGTAAATGATTCTTATTATGTTGTCCACCAATAAGTTAGAACCAAGGCACTATTGGATAAGCTAATTGCGAAGCTGCATTTTCCTCACCTGGTCTGACTAATCAAACCACACAACATTCATGCACCATCAAGATGCTTTAGTGGCAAGTAATCTTATAACTATCTAACAGGTCCCATCATATTCTTTCGGAATATCCAATCTGCACCTTGAGCTGCTCCTTGCTTGAAGTGATCTTAATTTTCGTTGTCGTGGAACCAGCAGTATAACACCAGAGTGATTTGTACCAATCACTCTTTTTCCCGTTGTTCACATCACGAGTCTACAAAAAGTTAGAAACCACGTGATAACATGGCATGGCTGGTTTTGGGATCATCCTCATTTGGGTTTCCTGTAATTTAGAAGATTTCTCTGGGAGCATTTACCTTTTAACATATTCAAGACCCAAACTTACTGATTCACAATCCTTTCTGCACTAGAATATAGCCGACCTGTCAAAAATTCTACATACCACAACTTTTTTCTAAGGAACCTCAACCAAAAGAGAGAAATAACGTACGAGTTAAACGCTCCTAGTGACCTTGAGGAAGACAGAGAAAATAATAATTAGGATTTAGGAATCAAAATGTAACACATGACCTGATTTTAATCAATGGTTTAGGCCTTTAGGGACTCTTGAGTAACCCTTTTTTCTTAGATTGCAAACAAAGCATAAAAGATCAACATATGTAAAATCACAACTTCTACTCAAAACCTGATTTTAAAATCCGCAGATTGGGGTCTCTTTAATCCCTCTCTAATTTCTTGGTTTCAAACAAACCATTTGACATAGATTTCCTCAACCTTTGAATATGTGATCCGATAAATGTTACTAAGTAAACCTACTCACCAACCAACTGGAAAAGCCCCAGTTGGACAAACCCTCAATTGGAAGGTCAGAAGATCAAACCTGGCAAAGACTAGACAAGTATTAATTATTTCTTTCCCCATAGGGAGTCTTCCTTTATTGGCAAGTGTATTCCCTATCATGTGTATTTATTTCCCTGATTTGTGGCTTGTTTGTATCATTTTTACCGTCACATGTTCTCCAAACACATGGCTTTCTCTCCATAAGAATACCCCATAAGAGCATCTCCACTCCTTTACCCTTCTTTCAGTCAAATCGAAAATTTGAGTAAAAATTCCTTGAAAGTAGATCCAAATCGGGGTTTCACTCAAAATTTAACTCAAAACAAAGGAGATCCAAAATTTTGCCCAACTTTTTGAAAGTAGTATTTCTTTCCCTTTCATATTTCCAACTATCCCATCAATAAAGCTTTCTATTCCAATTTCTTCTTGGATCAGGGTTTGTCCATTAGAGTATTTCATATGTTTCATATCAAACGAAACCGGGGCACTTGGCCCAACGGACGATTGTGTAGCCCCACTTAAGTGCAGTGAGGTTGTGGTTTCAGCTCCTACAGAAAAGAACCCGTGCTAATGGATTGGGAAGGGGTTGGGTAATATCAATACTTCGTATGGTATGCCTAAAAAAATATCCAAATGAAGGTTTTACTCAAATTTAAGTAAAAGTGGGGGAAAAGGGTAGAGATGCTCTAACTCATACACAACAGCCGGGTCAACTACCCAAATTTGTTGTTTGTTAGGCTTTTCACGCAAAATGACAGAAATACTTGATATCCCGTTCATTTTATATACGGTTTTGCTAACAAATGCCCCCAGGGCACAAGTTAAGATGTGAAATATGTAGAATATTCACAAGTTAAGGTACAATAAATATGGAAAGTAGAATAAATACTGTATTAAATATGCACAAATATCACAAGGAAACATTGAGCAATGAGTATTTCATGTAATTGATTTGTATATTTTATTCTCAAATGTCCATATTAGTCTGATCTAAATAGGAGAATCAACTTTGTTTAAGAATTAACTAGGACAATTCCTAAACGAACCCCTCCATTGAAGCCACAAGTTTGGCTTTAGTCATTATGCAATGGGCCATTTACGTAAACAGAGGGATTGTTTAATGGAATTTGATTTATACATTATCTAAAATGATGGAAATCTGTGGGTTTTTTTTTTTTTTTTTTGTAAACCATTACTTCATTGACGAGACTTTCTAAATCTTCTTTCCAATAAACATGAGAGGAATTTTTCAAAAAAAAAAGAAAAAGAAAGAAAGAGGAGGAATCCTAACCATTCAACTGATCATAATGATTATATTGTATTAATAACATTCATGCAAATATACGAAATATACAAATATGGACATATAAGAATAAAAAAATACAAACCAATTACATGAAATATTCATTGATCAATGTTTTCTTGTGATATTTGTGCATATTCCATATTTATTTCACCTTTCATATTTATTGTATATCTTAACTTTTGAATATTCTATATATATCACATCTAAACTTATGCCCCGAACATTGGTTAGCATTTGCCTTTTATATATATTATATTCACCTTATGCTTCATTTAAGTTTTTACTAGCTCAAACTAGTTAAAACTAACAAGAAAAATATATGTTTATAAATAGGTACTATATATTCTCAAATATTTGGTTCCGAATATAATAAAAAATAGATAGGGTCTCGTGTTTCGAGTACGCCTAGAGCCTTTAAAAGTATAGGGCTCGCCCTGGTTGTTGCATATACTGATATACATACATATATATATATATATAAATTTATATATATTTATTTAAATGATCAAGGGTACATATTTAAATCATCAACGGCCAACTGGAAAAAGAAGAAACAAGAACACCAAACAAGACCATGCAAATACAGAGAAGAAGGTGAATGATTACTTGGCAAATATCACAGCGAGGGAGTTTGTTGGAGAGGGACTGAAGGAGAAGCCTCTGGTGCTTGCTCGCAAGCTTGTTCGCCGCATGAACTTCCACGTCACATTTCGCGCACAGCGCCGCCTCATCCGCGCAGCAAATCACCGTCGCCGGCGCCTTCTCGCACACATCACACTGGATCTTCATCTCCCCTTCTGCCTTCTAGAGAGAGAGAGAGAGAGAGGGAGAGATTTAGGAGATACCCAGTTGAGGAATTGAGATTCAGGAGATACCCATTTGAGGAATTTGATTGAGAAGGTAGAACAGCCTTTTTCCCATGATATTTCTTGAAAATTTCTAGGCAGGAGATACAGGAAAAGAGAAAATGAGGGAAACCTTGGGGGAGAGGGGACAACAGACACACAGGATTTGAGAGTGAGGGAGTGAAGTAGGGGGTCGGATCCTGTATAGTTATTACCGACAAGTTTCGTACAGTTTTTGGCATTCGGATTGTTCAAAAGTACAGTATTTTAGATTGTCCAAATTTAATTTTTTTTTGAGGTGTTTTAGATATTTTATAATAAAAATTTATCCGAACAAATCTGTTTTAATTTTTTTTTTCTAGAGTACTTTTGAACGGTCCCGATGCCTAGTAGTCTTTCTCCCCTCTAGTATCGTCCAGCTTAGTTTTTATGAGCTTATTTCAGACTCACAACAACTATTGAAATCGTAGAGTTTATAAAACTTGTTAATTTCTTAAAAAAAAGTCCTCGGATTTTCAGATTTGCACGTCAAAAGGACGGAGAATGGTTGAGACAGCACAGCGTGCATTGGTGAGCCACACCCAATTTGTGGCTGTGAACAATACAACAGCACCAGTGGTCACCAGTTCAATTACTGTATTTTGGACTCTACATACTTTCACAGGAGAGAATCTGGTCCCCAAACTAGGCCTTCTTTAATTTTGGTACCCAACTTTAAATGCAGTTGAGGAAGATTCATTTGTTAGCAACAAATGCCGGCCTAGAAAAAGAAATGTGCGTCGAGAAAAGACGCACATCGAGAAAAGACGGGCTGTAATGGTAAAGCGCTCATGGTTATCATTATGAATATATATACAAACCAAAAATGTGAAAGCGTAAAAAAATACATACCCAGTTGAGGTGTGAGATGATTGCATCGCGATGTCTAAGGACACGATCTAACAAATCGTTGTATTGAGTAGTTGGATTATAGTCTCTTACCATAAAAATGGCTGCATGTGCACCAGCACCAGCTATGAGAAATCCACTAATCCACATGTAATGTGTGAACAATGACAATTGTGTACCATAGTCGTGCGTCGATGTTGAGGGAAGTTTTTGGGGATTCGGGGATCTTGTAAGGTGGGCAGTCCTATAAGGCCCTATTAACAGTCGAAGATAATAGTCATATTTGAATCATTGATTGTCGAAATAGACGATCTGGATGCGCCCTATAGGGTGCCCTACAGGAAGCCGCACTATAGAATTTTCCAATCCAGTTTTTGGGGTAATGAATGAAGATAAATAGATTAAAAAAAATGAAAATAATAATTGAAATTTTTTTTTGATGGAAACTGTGCGAAAATAGAGAGATTGGTATGGTTCTAGAGGTCCATAGGGAACATAGTACTATGAGTGTTCAATTATACTTGGGAGTAGTAGTCCTTTGTGCTCTCTCTATATGGAATCCGGCCCGGGTCCGAAAGTTATGACACCACCCATTCATTTTATTCTCCTTGTCGAGTTTTATTGATTACAGCCTCGTTTGTTTCATAAGACAGTATTCATGAGACAATCTTGGGACTAATTATCCTGGGACTATTTTAGAATGTAATACCATGAGTCCAATGTTTTGGGGTTCATGGGATTGGATGATTGAATACGCGTGTCTTGTCACGTGTATTTTATGTTTGGTTTGATGGACTAAATAAACTTGTCAAATGGCTTAATTACCCTTGTAACTTGCTTATTAAATCATGCAATAAAAAAAGAAGAAGAGGGCACTGCAGTACACATGGAGTTGCTCAATGCATGTTAGATCACGGCCCGGGAATCCTCACCCTATAGGGATAATAGTGCAGCGTCAACCGTCGATCTTATTAATTAACGGTTCAAATTAAAAATAATCTTTTACCGGTAAAAGATTATTTATTAATAGTCAAAGTTTAAAAATACATCGCAACCGTTCATTACCGAGATTGACGGCCCATGTGCCGCACTATAATCCCTGTAGGGCGGAACGCCCTATATGATTTTCCAATCCATAAGGGATCACTGTCTTTAATTACACGGTTAATGTGCATGGTTCAGTTTGTTGAGCAAGTTAATTAGGGCCTCTTATTCTAGGCGGGTTAAATGAGTACTACCTCTCCAAAGTGTGGGATTTCGGCTCGATTTGGTGTGCACCCTTCAGAAGGGAGTAAACGTTCGTTCAAACGCTTGGTTCGGCAAAACTCCAGTGGTCTCAATAATTCCCCTTTAGAAGGTGGTCAAGTCTATCCGGATGGTCAACACTCCGAAGTTTCATTTTCAACTTGTTTTGGACTTCCTAAAGTTTTATCTTGAGGGTTTCTTTTTGGTTTAGGACTTGCAGTAACTCAACTTGGGCAATAAGTATCTTTGGGAAGGATTCTTTTGCTATTAATATAGCTTAGCTCTCTCAATTAGGGTTGAGCTTCTAGTTAGCTCCTATGGGGGTCCTTGGTAGAACAATGGTTCTTTGTTAGATTTGTGCTTGTTCTTTGGTTGCTCCTCCTGGGTGGGCTAGGTGGGCCATCTGCTTTTGGAGATCTTTGTTTTGGTGTAGCCTTCGGTCACTCGGAGGTACTTGGTTTTTTGACAATTTCATTGGAGATCTTATTGTCTTTTGGTTATAATTATCTAAGACTTTTTTTTTTTTGCTAAGCAATTATCTAAGACTTTTTGCTAGGAAATTCTATTCGTCGTCCATTTGTCACAAATGGGGAATCTCCAATTCTCAATTGTGAGGAAATTATAATTCCTCACAAAACACCCTTTAGCGAAGAAGTATGTTCCACGTTAAATGGGAATTTCAAATAAAACGACACTAAAGACAGTTTTTTCAAAATTATTTGGTCATTAGCTAACTTTTTGCTTGTAAACGTAACATCTTGCTTGTTAAATTTATCTCACTAATATGATTAATCCACATTAAATAAAAATTCAGAAAGAACGAACAAAATTACAGAAATGAAAATTTGGGCCGAACGGGGATGGTTTTTTTGGGGTCCTCAATGCTCAATATTCGTTCTTCATTATGATTAATCCACATAGAATAAAAATTCAGAAAGGATGAACAAAATTACCGAAATGGAAATTTGGGCCCAAGGGGGATGGTTTCAGAGGGGTAGAATTGTAGTTTAACAGCGGGTGTGAAGAGACAAAAGGAGGTGTATATTCGAAGCTCCCTACATCAGGCGTGCTCACCGTACGCAATGCATTTCTACCTTGTTTTGGCACAGAAGAAACCAGAAAATTCTAGCCTTCATCTGATCGATTTGGCTCCTAAAGGTGCGAATTCTCTCTATAAACAGTTGTTCACTAATTCCTACCCTCTCCGAAACCCAAATTTCTCTTTCCAACCCTCCAAGACTCGATTTTTTCATTGTTTTGCCAGGCGAAATCTGTTGGTATGTCATGATTGCCTGCAGACGTTGATTACACAATTGGGCTTTTGTTGCTTCATCTTAATGTTCAGTTATTTGTTGAAAGGATAAGGTTCAGGTGGTTATTTGGTTGATTCTTGAAGTACCCAATTCCCAGTTTGATGAGTTCTGGCTTGGTTTGATGTTCAAATTGCACATTTTATGAGGTAACAATTTGATTACCAATTGATGGTGGTGAAATTTTGAAAGGGTTTTTTGTGGATTTGGGTATTTGTGGTGTTACACCCAGAAGAAGTTGCTTTAGGGTTTTCCAAGCCCTTGGTTTGTCTGAACTTTGTATGTGCTGTTGATCTGAATTGAGTTCTCATTTTTATTACACATTGGTGCACTGTGTGCTTATTTGGAGAAGGGATTTAGATGGGGAAGCCAATTTTGTATGAGATATTGGAAAAACCTGCTACAAGCTGTGTTATAGGAATGTGCACTGCGATTTGGTTGTATATACAGAAGAAAAACATCGGGTATTCACACGTGGGGTTAAGTTACGAAGCCGCAATTGAAGGGCACTATTGGAGGATAATAACGTCTGCATTTTCCCACATAAGCATCATTCATCTTGTTTTCAATATGAGTGCACTTTGGAGTCTTGGAGTTGTGGAGCAGTTAGGGCACATGGGATTGGGGACAGAGTTTTACCTCCATTACTCACTTGTGTTGGTAGTGGTATCAGGTGTGCTAGTTTTGGGAGCTTACCATGCTTTGATCCAAAAGTTCAAGTTGGAGTATTTTCGGAGAGTGACTGCTGTTGGGTATTCGTGCGTTGTTTTTGGCTGGATGACGATTCTGGCGGTGAAGCAACCATCTTCCAAGTTGAACCTCTTTGGGTTTCTTTCTCTTCCAATTAGTTTTGCACCATTTGAGTCGCTTATCTTTACTTCAATAATTGTTCCTCAAGCAAGTTTTCTGGGCCACTTGTCTGGAATTATTAGCGGTTATGCTATTGCTTGGGGTTTGATTCACGGGATGAACAATTATTGGGCAGTTTCTATGTTGGGATGGATCATATTTGTGTTTGTGTTGAGTTTGAAGCGATCTGGTGCATTTCATCTCAACTTTCTTGAGATTGAGTCTGTTACGGACCCATCATTGCCTTCTGTGCGGTTTGCTTCAGGACATGGTAGGACATTGCAAATGAGTTCATTGCCAGTTGTGGGTGTCAATCTTGGGTAGCTCATGTTCAAAACCTATTTCTTGTGCAAGCGTGCTCAACTTGGGGGCATCTTGTGCAAGCGTGCTCAACTTGGGGGCATCCTGTATTTCCCTTGTGCATTGTTCTTTGCTTGCAATTGCGGGAATTTTCGTGGATCATGGAAGATTTCCAAATTTGCAGCTATATGTATTTTCAGGCGGTGCTTTACCGACTAATTGGACTGTTCAATACACTCTATTCTTACAGGAAAGTGGTATCTAGAGGTACCGGTAATTACTTTTTTCATGTTTCATTCATTGTACTAGATACGGGTTTCTGTTATGTATAATTTAAAATTTATGGTCCTTACAAGTCCAATGGACATTGTTTGAACAAGATCTCTTCCCTTAATGAAATAGCAATTTTCCTGTGGATGTCAACACAACCAGTGGAACTCTGATATTGCTAGATTTGACATTAGTTACAGATTTGCATTTGATGTGACTTGGTTTTGATTTGACATACAATTTATCGACATCAGGGATCTGCTGCTTATGTTATGTAGCTTATTTTCAATAGAGTCGCAAAACCGTTACAACTTTGCAAAAGTTGGTGGCATTCTATCTTTTTCTGTTAATCTATAATAGTCTTACAGTCAATGACTCAATGAGATATCTAATTATAGTGAGTAGCTGATGAATGCATCTGTAAATCTGACTTATGTTCATAGTGATGTGCCGTCGTCGTGAGTACTGAAATAATTATAGTTTCGCCGCACTTAAAACTTTTGATCCTTGTGACTTCAACCCACTTAAGTGTTTTTGTAATTGCATTTTTTACCCTAATTTTCCGGGGAGTGTCCTGAGTAAGTTCTTGGGGTGTCCAAGTGTGTTGGGAAGTGTCCAACTGAAAACAGAGAGAAAAAGTGTCCAACACTTGGAAATTGAGTGCCGGACGCGTGTCATGAGTGTGTCCTTGGAGTTTCCAGGCGTGTCAGAAGAGTTTCCAACTAAAATAATCGTGACACTTTGAAATTGAGTGTCGGACACGTGTCCGGAGCATGTCTGTTTCCGGAGAGTTCTGTTGAGTGTCGGACACGTGTCCGGAGCGTGTCCGTGTCTGGAGAGTTCTGAGTCCAGTACGTTGCCTTCGATAAAGGGTCAGTGGTATATATGACATCATTTTATTGAGTACACCGATTAACATTGATGTGCTACAAACCTTAGCAAAGATTTTCTTATATCCAAAAACTTCTTAAATAAACCTATATATCAAGTTTTATGAATAATTCCATGTGTTGCATTTGACTATTTTGTAAGTTATGGCGAGATTGAGGAAACTTTTAGCTTTTTGTACTGTATCAAGCTTATCAATTCGAGTTTGAGCCAAGCTTGGAAAATTGACGAATTCCAAACGTATTTCAAGCTCGGTTTGTTAGCAAAACGACCCTAACTCAATGAAACTTTTAACGAGTTGAAGCAAATGTCGAGCTCGAGTAGCTTGATTTGTTTTACATCCATATTCGGCACTAACTTCCGAACTGTTCTTGATACCCATTCAAATGATAATTTTCAGTACGAACACTCTCATGTTTTCAGCTGAGCAATCTCCCTGCAACATAGAACTAAAATTTGCTGATTAAAAAAAACCCACCACCAAAGGAGGCCGAAGACTACGAAAATAACACCAACCAAAGCAAAGTACTCTCTCTTCTCTTTCTACCTCTCTTTGTTCAGCATGTGTAGGTCACTAATTCAATGGAAGTGAAATTTCTGCAAATTAATCTGCTGCCGATGGAGCGTTCTTAGCACGGGGGGTTGTGACCGATCGCGTCTTTCCTCCCCACGGGTTCCTTCGCAATTGTAGAGTTCTTGCTAGTGTCTTTCATCCCAACGGGTTTCTCGAAATAGTAGAGTTCTTACTAGTACGATAAGCCGAGCTTTTGTAAATCTTGTGCTGAGCCAAATGGTGTTTGCAAAGGGAGTATGTTTTATGAACCTGGATTTATACAGTGCCTACCTTTTCCGTCATTCCGACTGCAGAACATGGTTTCCTCTTTGTCAAACCCTAGCTTCCTTTCCTCTGCACCATCGATCTCCATGTCCTGTATTCTCACTAACATTTAGATCAAGCAAATCTTCTTTCGGCACGGCGTTCTTGACACTCTCCTCTTCTCCATTCATAGACATCTCATTTGACGACGAGCTGAGAAAGAGTATTATTTCAAGGCAATGTTACAAGCAAATCAATACAATGATGGTAAAAGTTCCAAAAACGGAAAAAGACCCATAAAGACTGACTTTGTCTTTTTCATTGTCTTATTTGAACTTTTTTCAACTCCGGTCTACTTTTTTATACGTTTCTGATTCTTCTCATCGAGACGAAAAATATGATGTAAAAATTTCAACTTTATTTAGTAGAAATTAGTAAGAGATAACAACCAAAAAGACTGTCAAAAAATCTGGATAAAGTTTGGCCAAAGGGGGCCTTGGAAAAATCATTAGTTACGTAATTTGAAGGCGAAACCTAGCTACATAATTCAAAATGAAGAACTATTAGTCTTGACAAGTCCACAGGAGTCTCCAAATTAATGTCAAGTATCACACGGAGCTATCGTCTTCATCAACCCGTACCTGCGTAGAAACGTGAACAAAGTCAAAATCGAAGGTAAAAATAGTTATGAAGTTGGGAGATGTAAACAGGAGACGACTCATTAGACCAGTTGTGTATTCATAGCCGAAAACACAATAGCAATGAAGCTTTTGTAAACAACGAAGGAATCTTGAAACTTGAAAGCTCACTTTCCTGTAAGATCTCGTTTTGTAGCAAGGTTTTTAAATCCCCTACAACGGAGAAAATCCAAGTAATGTGTACGTAAACTAACTCGAATACCTTGAGTTGTTGGAAAAAAATTCAAGCAATGTGCATTAACCGTGCAAACTATGTACACTTTTCTTAATCTATGGATTCAGAGAGTATGACAGAGCTAAACATGATGCAACGATGACTCAAATTGACACGAAATCGAATGACATCTCAACAATGCTTCATGTGGTAGATTTGAGGTTGAATGATTGTTTGAGAACTTGAGAAGTGGAAGTTTGAGATATCGCAAAGTTGAGGCCAACAGGTTTCACAAACGACGAATGGGTATCAGAGATTCTCTCCATTTAACTGTCATTCTCTTTCGGATACCCTCAAAACTTCTTGTCAATTGCTCATAGATTTTCCATGCTTGCTTGCTAAAAGGAACGTTGGCCTTGGCCATGTAAGCGACGAAGCCATTTAGGTTGGAGGGGACCAAAATATCCCTGCCTCTATTGCCTTCATTGATTTGTCGTGGGGGAGGATTGAAGGGGCCATTTTGGTCATTCCGCAGCTTTGGTCTGGTGGCCCATGAGCACTGTTCATGTACTGCAACAGGTGTTTAAAAATTTACTTTAGTGAGTTTTCATTGTTGTTTTTTGATTGGATTTTGAAATTTTTTTTGAAAAATAGTAGGGGTAATAAGTGGAGAGAGAAATGTTGAAAGTAGGGAGAATTTAGGGGGAAATTTTTGAAAAATTCTTTTTGAATTGTAAAAAGAACAAGGCAGCTTTTCAAGATTTTCCTCTATGTCCCTTTTTCCTTCTTTCTTTCTCGCTATTTTGTCTTTAGCGTGGAGACTATTTGGTAAAATTAGTTGGCCCAAATCCGTTGTATTTCACGTCTGACATGTGAGATCTTTGCATTTCGTGAGGGTGAGAGAGAGAGAGAGAATCAAATAAAGATTTGATTATGATTCTGGTTCTCCACCCCCCATGCATAATTCAAACCAACAGTGAGAGAGAGAAACAGAGGCACAGAGAGAGTAGTTAGCATTAAAGAGAGAGAGGCAGAGAAAGTGAATCAACCAAGAATTTAATTATGATTCTAAGAATTTGATTTTGATTGTTACTTTGGATCCAATGGTGGAGAAAGAATGCGCTTTACGTTTTTAAATCAAGCTTAAGTTTATTCGGCTTATTTAGTTTTGATGTTTACAAAATTCAAGCTACTCGAGATAGATTTATAATTGGCTCAATAAGCAATACAAAGAGCAATGGGCACAGAACAACATGCGAGTATGTCGCCCCTTTAACAACATGCGAGTACGTCGCCCCTTTTGCTAGTACATCGTAATAGTGGTTTGACCAAAAGATTGCACAAACCCTATGGTCGAGAAAATCCGAGTCACGTGCAGTTTTTGTGCAAAACTTTACCAACTCTAAAAATCCAAAATGCAGAGAAAGTGAAACAAGAGGAAAACCAAATGGTGAAATAAGCTGAGCTTTTATGCGTCTTGAGCTGAGCCAACTGGTGTTTGCTAAGGAAGTTTCCAATAACAGATAGAGAACAATGTTCTTTGTTTAGAAAAAATGGTCGTCCAAATCAATTACCCAAACGGTATAGATTTCAAAGCGAACCTTTACTACGCAAAAATCCAAATCGATCCAGAATGAAGATTGTTGAGAAATGTATGTACCTCTTGAAAAGTCCACGACAGTCTCCAAAGCTCGAGTATGGTAAGAAGCTAGTGTCGTAATCCTGTACCCGCATAGAACGTCAACAAAGTCAACATCAAAGCTAGAAATATTATGAAGTTGGGAAAGTAAACAGCGTCGACTCAGTTCAAGCTTGTATTTAATGGCATAAACACAATTGCAGCGACTGCACGCAAAGCACTTCCTATAAAATCCCATTTTTTAGCAAGTTTTGTACAATCCCGATAGAGGAAAAATCCATGTAATGTGCACGTCAACTGACCCGAACACATTGATTATTTTAAAAAAAGAAAGACCAAACAATGTGCATTTTCCGTGCAAACTACGTGCACTTTCATTAATCCAACAAAAAAACCTGAGTTATTTTTTTTGCTATGTTGGTTGAGTACATAAGAACGATTTATTTATTTCTAAGGCATTTTTTTTTTCTCAAAATTTGAATTTGGTTCCAGCTTTCTACATTTATTCTATGGGCCGCTGTAGACATCTCAGACCACATAACGGTGCAAGCATTGTCAGAATCAGATACCAGTGTAAGGGTTGACCAATCGGCGGATGTAGATTCTAAGGATATAATAGTGACGCTTATCGTACTTACTGCACTAATAGTTACTTATTTATTTTGTCATATGATTTTATAAATTTATACGGTCAGATATTAGTCGACAGGTAATTAACTCATTTGAGGTAGTTAACTACCATGTTGATACAGAGATTAGTTTCGGTATCACACGATGTGTTGGGAATTAAGAGAGAATTCACACAACCATATACACTACTTTTATTTATTTCTCACACAAAAACATACTACAAATTACATTTCACTCTCACACTGACACACATTGATACATATCAGTAGGGGGGGACCCCCTTAGGGGCTCCCCACGTCTCACTCTCCTCTATGCTCTCTTTTTTCTCTTTTCTTCCCACTTTACCCAAACTTGAACACAATACAAAGATACATATTTATGCAATACATAAATCACTCACGTTCACACAACACATTCACAGCTCAACACTCTCATAATTGGAGTACTTCGATCCCAACTGTGCCTTCTTCAATACCAGACAAGCCAACTCTCTCTCTCTCTCTCTCTCTTTATAACTAGCATGGACCCATCTCACATGCTCCAGTGCTCTCCCTCTGTCCCCTTATCTTACACACTCACAAATAACCAATAATAATTAAGTTTATTTCCAACACGATGTACTTTATGTCTAGAAGATTTTATTGAGGGTGGTAGAGTGATTGTTCTTTCGATTTGTAAGCACATTTGTCACCGTCACTGCCTTTGGAGCTAGATCACATCCAACATCCTTACTTGTCCCGATAGGCAATACCCGTAGCATGTACTACGTGATTGTTTACCTTGAGTTATTGTGCTCACTTATTTTTCCTGTTTTTTTGTACGTTTCACTTATAAAGAGTTGTTACAATAAAATTTTCATATATGGTTTTCCGATTGATGGACTTTTTTAGAAACAAATATTACAGTAGTCGTTATCAAGTTGGGTTAACGTGAAGAAAAAAGTTGCTAATTCCACATGTCCACCATGCAAATGGAGGCAATTAAGTAAGGCCGTTGCAAAAAATAAAAAATAAAAAAATGGAGGCAAGTGAGAAAACTAAATTTGAATATTTACGTAGGTTACAAATTTAATTTATGATTTACAATTTAACGTTGAACCACTTTTGACATATAGTTTATCTGTCAAAAAAAGTGAAGATGCATGTAATGGGAGCATCCATTCTTTTTTGTAGTGTGCACGTTAACTGGCCCGAACACACTGAGTTATTTAAAAGAAAAAAAGACAAAGTAATGTGCATTTTTCGTGCAAACTATGTGCACTTTCATTAATCCACTAAAAACGTTAGTTATTTTTTCTGCTATACTAGTTGAGTACGGAAGAAAGATTTATTTATTTCTAATGCATATTTTCTTTGTCCCAAATTTTGAGTTTAGGTTTAGCTTTCTTCATTTATTCTATGGGCCGCCGTATGCATGAGACCATATAACGGTGCAAGCATTGCTAGAATCAAATACCGATATAAGGGCTAATCAATCAGCGGATGCATATTCTAAGGATATAATAGTGACGCTTATCGTACTTGCTGCACTAATAGTTACAGTCGACAGGTAATTAATTCATTTGAGGTAGTTACTACCCTGTTGATGCCGAGATTAGTTTCGGTGTCACATGAGGTACTTATGTCTGGAGGATTTTATTGAGGGTGGTAGAGTGATTGTGCTTTCGATTTGTAGGCACATTTGTCACCATCACTTCCTTCGGAGCTAGTTCACATCCAACGTCCTTACTTGTCCCGACAGTCGGCAAGATAACACTCGCTGTCTCGCAGCATGAAGACCGCGTGATTGTTTACCTTGAGTTATTGTGCTCCCTTATTTTTTTTCTGTTTCTATAGGTTTCACTTATAAAGAGTTGTTACAACAAAATTTTCATATATGATTTCGATTGATGGACTAGAAAACAAATATCAGTCATTATCGAGTTGGGTTAACGTGAAGGAAAAAGTTGCTAATTCCACCTTTCCACCATGCAAATGGAGGCAAGTGACAAAACTAAATCGAATATTTACGTAGGTTACCAATTTAATATATAATTTACAATTTGAACCACTTTTTGCCATAGAGTTTTATCTGTACAAAAAAGAAAGAAGCGAAGATGTAATGGGAGCACCCATTCTTTTCTGTTGTCAAAGAAAATGCCGAAGACTCAATTTTCTTCTATGGGCATATCATGCACTGACCATGTGCCATAAATAAATGGGTATATCATGCACTAACCATTTGCCCTCGCGAGGGTATGCTCATTCAGTGTCTCACTTCTTTAATCGGAACCGTTCAATTTTTCCAGATTTATTTTCTAGGTTACCTTGACAAAATTCAGCTCAATCAAATATAGATAAGTGCTAGCTTCATCTAGGAGTTTATTTATTTTCTTTGAAATTCTTGACTGGAAAATTGAAATTTTAGATCAAACGCTTACCAATCTCCTATATATTAAAATGAATTTTTGCATAGTCTCCTAACAAATGAATTTAGACAATATGAACGGTTCTAAAACACGGAACGAGCATACTCTCGCGGGGGTATAAACAAAGCGATGATGAACAAAATTGTTCTCCGGAAAAGTGGAAAAGAGAGAGAAGACTCAAGTCGGGCAAGACTAGAGGTAGTTGCCTGGTTGGGTCAAGAACTTTGTTCAGATTTGACCATTTAAAAAGATGCATAAATTCTTTACCTAAAGAATGAATAGGCAACTTATTTAAATTAAGACGTCATTTTGTAGGGACCAAAATTATGAATCCCGTATCGTACATATTTTTAGGCAGACTTCTCATTTTTGGGCAGCCAACTTTAAATTCATTAAAGTAGGGCAACCAAGCATAAGCAGTCTTCCCATTCCCGTGGTCATAGAAGCTCAAGACTCGTGGCGAGCTCCGAAAGAAACTAAAGAGTCAGAGCGTCATTTTTTTCTCTCTTTGGTGCAAAAAATAGAAGTGCACATATCATACCCCATCACCTCTGGCACAGTCAAAGAGGCCCTAAACTCGTGGCAAGCCCCGAAAGAAACTAAAGAGTCAGAGCGTCTTCTCTCTCTCTTTTTGGTGCAAAAAACAGAAGTGCACGTATCGTAACCCATCACCTCCGTCACGAAGTGTTGCCCCATGAGTAGAAGTGACGAGATACCATATGACACCGACAAACTAACATGAAAGTTTTTTTCTCCCCGAAGGTTTGGAAATGTCAATTTCACTGCTTGAACATTAGAGAAAATTTATTAGAAACCATGCATAAAGGGAAAAAAGATGAGATTGAGTCAAGCGAACACAATCTTAACTTCTTAACCAATTGAACCGAGAAACCAAGTTTGTCAAGTTAGTTGTCTCATTTCTCTCTCCAGTGGTGACCTGAGTTTGAGTTCCACGGGGAGCAGGATTGGGATTCAGGGCTATGGATAGCCTCTGAATCCCCGTTGACTAACATATTAACACTCCGCTACCCCCGTTGATGTAGTATAACATATGGAAAAAAAAAAAAAAACGAGTTGAACCAATTGACAGTCAGTAAACACGAACCACTTGGCTACCCTCTTGGCGGTTGTCAGTGCAGTCAGTCAAACCCATCCAATACTAGTAGTCCAATAAATCCCTCTCTCTCTCTCTCTCTTTCTAGATATCTGGGTGTCGATTGGGGAGTTTACGTCTGCAACAGTCATGTCTGGAAACCCTCGTTGCACAGTTTACGTCGGTGAGTGTTCTTCATTCTCCGTTCTCGTTTCCCTTCATTTTTTATTCTTCAACGATTTCCCTCGTCGGAAGTAAATTTGTACGGGAGCTTTGATGCTGTAGTATATTTTTCTCATATTTCGGACTCTTTTCTGTCTAATTAGGTGGAGTTCCTGGGGTTCTGTCAAATTAGGTGTAGTTCCTGGGGTTTTATGGAGTTGATTCGATTTTGGTCGCAAAAACTTCGTAGCGATTAGCGACGATTACGAGTTCTTGTTTTTCCTTCTTACTTGATTGTAAATTTGCTTTGAGAACATCACCAACCCGCTTAAAATTAAATTGCATATAGACACAGACATGTGTACTTGTTTTTTTTTTTGAACAGCAGACATGTGTACTTGTTAACTATTGGGATTTAACTGATTTGGCTTCTTAATCGTTGTGAAATATTTATGTATGGCTTTGATAAGGGCTGAAACATATTTTTCCCTTCTAATTATTGGATTAGTTAAGTGTTGAATAGTTTAGGCTCCGGACGATAAACATACTTCTCGTAACCCCAAGGACTGGCCAGGTGGTCAAGGTCACGGCTTAGGACTTAGAGCTTCATCCTTTGAATCACAGTGCTATCAACTCATATTCACCCCCCCCCCCCCTCCCGCCGCAGTGAACGGTGGGATAGGCCCCCCTGGATCAATCAAGGTTGCGTAGGCCAAACCCGGACACCCCGAAATATCCAATATAACCATACTTCCACTTTTAATTAGGCTTGTTGTCACTTTAGTTCGATTATGAAGTAAACACACCTAACTAAATGAACAAGCATGGACTTTGAGTTTGAAGTGCAACTTGGCGCGGTTATGTACCATGGAACATGCTTCAATGAGCTTTTTCAATCAATATTCAGGAGTTAAATCTATTTTTCACTGCAATTAGGCAATCCTCGTGTACACAACGAGTTAGATGCTTTGGGACCTTTGGATAAGGGCGAGAGTCGAGACTGATCCATTTTAAAAGCATTGATTTCTAGTTTCTTGGTTACTTTCCTATATGCTTTTGACATCATTTGCTCTAGGATGCCACACTTTTATCTTATTTGGCGGTTTTGTGGTATTGTTTCAATTTCGGATTATAGGTTCCGGTTGACCTTGGATAGGGACAATGATGGTATGCATATGTGGAGTCCTTACCTTTTATGTGTGGGGTTCATGTTGAGGAGTCTCGTGTAGTTTCTTTTGGTTGCTTGCAAGCCCAAGCCATAAAAATTGGCAATCCAACATTGAGTTGGTTGTAAAATCCTCAGAAGGAAGAATAAGAAAGAAATAGAGAAAGTTGTGCCTTGGTTTGCTGTTATGAGTGTTATCTAAGACCCATTACGTATGTGGCAAGACTTTACTCTTTGGGTGTTTGGATTGCCTTGAGCCTCTGCTTGACGATTTCTCTAACCATTGGTTTTGTAGAAAGATGAATTACCCATCTTACTACATAACCATTGGATTCCTTATGTATCTTTGTTACTGCTTTTACTATTTTCTGATGTTCCGTAACTTTTTCATGACTACACTAAATCTTAAATTTATAAACACAGTTTATTCATCATCTTTATGCAATTAGCAAGTGAATATTATTTTATTAGAGTAATTTACTCTTGTATGTAAATTTACCTTTGTATACTCATCTTGACCTGGTCTAATGTGTTTTCTACGCAGGTAATTTGGATGAGAAAGTAAGCGACAGGGTGTTGTATGATATTCTCATTCAAGCAGGACGTGTGGTGGACTTGTATATTCCTCGTGATAAGGAAACCAATCGACCGAAAGGTTTTGCCTTTGCGGAATATGAGACTGAAGAGATTGCAGACTATGCTGTCGGGCTTTTCTCTGGCCTTGTGACTCTTTACAACAGGACATTGAAATTTGCGGTGGGTCCTTTTTCTTCTGTGGATTGAATTAGCTATGTTTGTCGAGGGATCTTGAGTCATACCGTCATTTGGTTGAATATTATGCGGTATTGCCGTACGGCCTTTCTTTTTCATTTGGCTTTTTACTTGTGAATTCTGAAATAAGATTTTGTCACTGGTAAAGTTTCTTCTTCAAAAGCTTGGGTTTGGCTCAATATTTATCAGATGTAGCCAAGGGCCCAAGCTACGAATAAGTAACGCACTACAGAGTGGAGTTACGTTTCTTCAAAAATAGGTTGGTTAACTACTGATAGACTATTGGTGGTTGTATTTTAATTTCATAGCTTAATTGCTTAGTGTGGTTTGGCCTGAAGTCACTGTTGTCGGTCTGTGATTGAATCCCTTTAAACTTTAAAGAGGGAAAATTTTTGAGGAGCCAACATGATAGCGCCCTGGCCTTGTAGTAGCTTTTATATAATGAATGTTTTTTGTCAAACAGATATCTGGGCAAGACAAGCCCTCTGCAAACTTTCCCGCATCAAATTCTTCTTTCAGAGCGGGTCCACCCCCTATTCCCTTTAACAATATGGAAGCTTCCCCACATTCCGCAAGATTATCAACACCTAGTTTGTTTCCGGAATTCCAACTAAATAATAGTCCAGGTAATGTATCTTCGAGTGAAATTTTTTTCATTTTTATTTCTTTAGTTTGCTTGTATTTTTTCTTTTTGTGCTTATTCGTACTGGGGAAATGGTTCTTTTCATTTCTTATGTGCTTTTCAATCTTCTCTTCCATTTGTTCACAGTTCCCTCTACTGGGGTTCACCAAAGTAATGGGTATAGATCAGAGTTTGATGGCTACAGTTACGATCACGGTCGAGGAGTTTTTGGGGCAACAATGGATAACATTAGCCGCTCTAGGTCAAGCCGCTTTGATAGGAGCCCAGTCAATTATCCATTTAGATGATTTTCAAAGATCAATAAGTAACAAATCTCACCTTCATTTTACCTCTCAAGCAACTCTAACGTAATCAGTGGTTGTAAGAAAGGAACGTAATCAGTGGTTGTAAGAAAGGAACGTAATCAGTGGTTGTAAGAAAGGAGCTTCTGGTGGAAGATGCATATTTAACTTCAGATGGTAGTTTGTGTTGCAGGTTTAGTCAGTTGTGTTTATTTGATTGCGTTGTGATTTGGAGACAGAGACTCTATATGACATTGTATGTGTTGTAACCTTGTTCCATTCCCTCAAGTCGAGTGTTCTGAACTTGAGAATTGTAATGGGATCATCTAAGTTGTTGCT
This sequence comes from Rhododendron griersonianum, assembly GCA_018127125.1. Taxonomy (NCBI): domain Eukaryota; kingdom Viridiplantae; phylum Streptophyta; class Magnoliopsida; order Ericales; family Ericaceae; genus Rhododendron; species Rhododendron griersonianum. The sequence goes on from CM030789.1 coordinate 14,085,793, forward strand.
TCCCAGCATCTTTTCAGCTTGAAATATTATATGTGCATCGAACACCCTTTGCGTGTTGTCAAGTTTAATGAGCCCTAGGGTTGAAACCGCTCTTGCTTGCGCCATGGTGGGGATGGTGGAAACCTGTTGGTGGGTGATCCCGCCATTGCGGGAGATAGCTACATCAGTTGCCCCCCTCTCCACCCTTTCTTGCCGAGCAAAAAGAAAAAGATAATGAGTTGCTTTCCTTCATCAAATATCATTGGGCATAACCTCCTTTGTATCCGGTTAAAGTTGCAGCAGGGATTTGAGGAATGTTGGTTTTGAGCCTAGGGAAGGGGCTTAATCAGTTTTTAGAGGTTAGGATGGAGGTAGGAGCAGTCATTTAGTTTGAAAATGGTATGGCTCCACCTGCTATATTTTGATCTTTCGAATTAATACGACTTCACAGACTTACACCCAGAATCAATTTGAAATCTATATGGCGAGCTCTATACCATGTAGAATTTCAGCGTCCATCACATTCCATTGTAAAAAAAATCAATAGGAACCGCGAACACAGAAATAGAAGTGCATAATTCTTATACTGGTACATGTTTTGATCTGTTAGACAGGTACATTCGGATCTCATGAGTATTTTCTCTCACACATTGAAATGGACAATCCTCGTATTTGTACTGGAACGATAACTTGAATAATAAGCAAAGGCTCCACGTGGTACCCGGAGTAGTTTTGGCAGGATTGTTAATGAGCTGGGGTTAATGAACATGATTACTGATGAGGTTGTACGTCCAATGTTCATGCTTATTTTGCACGGGAGTAAAGTCATAGAACTGTTAAAAACCGCGCTTGTTTTGCACCCAAGAGAATTGGATTAAAATGGTAGTTTTCCATTTTGCCCATGCGAATAAGAAAAGGCGATTGAGGTTTTTTGGGTTTGGAAATTGCTTGATTTGCTCATGCATGATTTTGTAATGCCTACAGTGTTGGAAAACAGTTCTGGAAGGATGAAGGAAGAGAGAGTCTAGGTCCACCACATGATGTGTGCAGATTTTCTGAATATCTCCAAGGGTATGCTTTCTCATAAAGTATGCTTTCCAACCCTGGTTAAAAATCAATAAGTCTACTGGTACAGATTTTCTGTACAGATTTGTTGTGGGGCCCACTAATGGTCCCACACAAATGATCCGAGCCGTTCATTAAATGTAAAACAGTTTTTCAAGGGCCCCTGCAAAAAATCAGTTTAATCCGATACTTATAGATGCTCGATCCAATCATATAATGTTTTATTATTTGGGAATCTAAATCAAAAGTTAGATGATTGGATCGAGTATCTATAGGTATCGGATTGAACTGATTTTTCGCGAGAACACTTGAAAAACTATTTTACATTTAATGAACGGCTCGGATCATTTGTGTGGGACCCGTAGTGGGCCCCACAACAAATCTGTACAGAAAATCTGTACAAATTTTATGTACCAGTAGACTTACTGGTTAAAAATTCCAATTCAGTTTAAGAGTAGGAATGACCTGTCAAGCGGTAGAAGAATTAGATTCAAAGAGTTACAATAACGGAACACTACATCAATCATGTGAGGTCCACAATAGCTAAATCAAGCCCAATGCACAATGACCCAAGAAATAGCTATAAGGGGAGGAAATAGAGAAATGACGAAAAACTCCTATGCATGAGAACTAGTGAGCTATTAATCAATTCTTGCCGAATACAATATTTGCCCCCTGGCCTCTCAGTAGAGACTCTATAAGGGTGACCAACGAGGCTAGTCGTAGTTGGTCATGAGAAGTATGTTTTGAGAGCGAGGGAGAGGAGATACCATGGCTCGAACCCATGAAGTGAAGGCACCATGAGAGAGCCACCACTACAGAATTCAAAGCCTTGGTTAACAATGAGTATGTTGAGACCCCCAATTCGGTGTCGATGGACATTCATAAAATCCCTATCAGAATTCAAAAGAATCACAACAGAGCACACCATTGTTACCTTACTTTCACACATTGGATAAACCTAAGTTTCTTCAAGCATGCATGAAAGGAGAAAGTTTATGTGCTACAATCGGGACCAAGAAACTACCCATAAAGCGAATTTGTGTGGTCCAAATGTATTTGAGTGCACATCGCGCGGCTGTCTACATCAGAAGGTGAGCTCATATCGACTATCAGGGTGAGGGTTGAGCTTGTTTCATCCATTCGAACACAATCAGCAAAGGAGACCATATATCTCTCGTGCACAATTTTATCAGAAACTAATTAGGCGCGGTACTCTTTGCGTCCCTTCCCAGAGAAAAGAACTCGAAAATGGGATGCAAAAGAAGCCAAGATGCCCTATCTCTTGAAAACGTTAGAGCCAGCGCCGTTCATTTTAGAATTAATGAGTGCATCATAAACTAAATGGAGCCCGTATTTGTCTAAAAAAGTTTGTAAATGTTTAAAGGATTGCGTTTTCGCAATGGCAGAATCATCTTCTGGAGCTTCTGGAGCATATAGTGCGTCTAGCAAAGTATCTTTCTCTGTGCCAAATTTGCTCCTAAAAGTGAGCTTGAAATGGAATAACGCAACTATTTTTACAGAGATTTGAGCAGTGTTGGTTTTGAGCCTAGGGAAGGGGCTTAATCAGTCTTCAGAGGTTAGGATGGAGGTAGGAGCAGCCGTTTAGTTCGAAAATGGTATGATTCAGCCTGCTATATTTTGATCTTTCGAATTATACATATTCACAGACTCATTCCCAGAATCAATTTGAAATCTAGAAGACGAGCTCTATGCCGTGTAGAATTTCAGTTTCATTGCATTCGATTCCATTGTAAACTATCAATAGGAACTGCTAACACAGAAGTTGAAGTGCATAATTCTCATACTGGTACATTTGGATCTCATGAGTATTTTCTCTCACGCACAAAAACGAACAATCCTCGTCTTTAGACCGGAAGGATAACTTGAATTATAAGATAAGGCTCCATTTGGTAACCGGTTGGCAGGAGGATAGTCAATGAGCTGGGATTGAGATTGTGCTTCATAACGAATATGATTACTAACGAGGATGTGAGTCCAACGATCCTGTTTATTTTGCAAGGGAGTACGTGATACAACTGTTAAATACCGCGATTGGTTTGAACCCAAGAGGATTTGATTGAAATGAACAGTTTTCTATTTTGCCAACGCGAATAAGAAAATTACTAGGCAATTTGAGTTTTTTCCGGGTTTGGAAATTGCTTGATTTGCTCATGATTGATTTTGAAATGCCACCACATTTTCTCATAGCCCGTTTTCTACCACTGGCCTAATCCATTTACTTTGATAACCAAACTCCAGAACCGTTCGTCGATTTTGCCATTTTTGCAACTGTTAACAACCCGATGCAGCTTCAAACAAGGTTAGCACATATCCATGGACAATTGAGTCAATGCAATGAGTTAGGATTACGAATACCAGGTCCCCGGATACTCCTACTTATTAATCCTTCCAAACGGAGGGATTCATATGCCAACCAGAATAATAGTCATACCCAAAAACAAACGCCTGCTCGGCAGCATCCCCGGGTCCTAGTATCCTACCATCTATACAGTCCATTAACCAACTCCTACCATCTGTGCATTTTGTTGCGTTCCTAGACCACTTCTTTATCGAACAGGTAAGATTCTGACAAACTTTTTACTCAACTCTGGTTTGCAGCTCAGACTACAAATCGATAGAGGTGCTGATTTGCTGAGGTCCACCATATGATGTGTGCAGATTTTCTGAATATCTCCATGGGTATGCTTTTCTGATAACGTATGCTTTCAAGCCCTGGTTAACTATTTCAATTCAGTTCAAGCCCTGGCTAAAGAAGCCAAACAAGACGGCCCATCTCTTTTAAACGTTAGAGCCAGCGCCATTCGTTTTACAATTAATGAGTGCAACGTAAACGAAATGGAGCCCGTATTTGTCTAAAAAAGTCTGTAAGTGTTCGAAGGATTGCACTTTCAGGATGAAAACTTTGTATCCTCTGCAACATTTAGTGTGCCTAGCCAAATTCTACTTTCTCTGTGCCAAATTTGCTCCTAAAAGTGACCTGAAATGGGAATAATCCAACTACTTGTACCGATGATGATGTGATGAAACAGACCTAATTTGTTGGTAGATCTTTATACACTATAATTGCTACACTCATTTGGATAAATAATTCCACAGTGTAATCCTTAAGAATGCGAAAAACATGACGACCAGTAGATCACCTACTCAAGCCACAAAATCCCATCACAAAAGTTTCATGCATTGTTCACATCCTATATAACATACATGCAATCCTCCTCCAAACACATCTCCCATAATTCTACTCTCTCTCTCTCTCTCTCTCTCTCATGAAGAAGAGAATTGAACTGAAAGATGAGCTTATACTGCAACACCCGTTTCTCCTTCTCCTTGCTCTAGCATTGGGATTCATTATAATGGATCCGTTTCAAATGGGTCCGGTTGGAGGCCATGATTTTAGGCCGGTGAAGCATGACATTGCACCATACAAGGAAGTCATGGAGACGTGGCCTACGGACAACAGAAGCCGATTAGGGTCTGGAACTCTGGAGTTTGTGGATCAAGTATTTGGCCCCGAGTCGTTGGAGTTTGATTCAAACGGGCGTGGTCCGTATGCAGGGTTAGCCGATGGACGCGTAGTGAGGTGGATGGGGGAAGCTGGAGGTTGGGAAACATTCGCGCTCGTGACAAGAAACTGGTGAGATTTTTCAAAGATAAATTTAGCAAACTTCCATTTCTGAAGTAAATATAGCTGAAACATATTTTTTACATGAAGATCAAAATATAATTCAGAAATCAAATGCTGATCCATTTTCTATCACACCCAAAAATGTTTGTACTGAAACTACTGCCATTTTCTAAGTAAGAACGGCTAAATGAGTTTTTTCTATGACCAAGCTAAATTTCAGAAATCAATAGGTTAATAGAGGAAAATAACAGACATACCTAATCCAAGTGCATACAAAATCTACTTCATGTTTCGTATCATTTTCGTTTCTAGCGGTGTTCGTTTTTCAGAAAACACATTCTGTTTGGCAAACTGTTGGCTAAATTTTACTCAGGAAGATTTTCAGAATCAATTTTCTGGAAACACCAAGATGTATTTGCACTTTGAAAACAGTTCTTACTAATAAATGAAAGACAACATCAAACAAAAACCGAGTATTGTCGAACATTTCATTGTTTTCTCCAAACAAACGAAAAACTAGTGTTGGCGAAAAATTCTCAGGAAACACGATGGATTTCTGGACACCAAGATGCTATCAATTTCACAAAAATGAAAAGGACGAATATGAAACAAAACTGAGTACTTTCCAACATTTCACTGTTTACTCCAAGCACAGGAAAAAAAAAGGTTGGCGATATTTTACGCTGGAAACACGAATTTTTTTTCTGAACCACCATTATCAGGAAGCACGAAGACCTATTTGAACTATGAAAACTGCTCTTATGCTTAAGGATCAACGACACGAAACACAACAGAGTAGTTTCGGACATTTCGTTCTTTCCCCAAACACATGAAAACGAAGAAAAGAAAAGCGCTTCCAGACATAACCAATTTTCTTCTTTCTAATCCATGTGACTTTGTAACGAAATTGGATTCTTCCAAGGTCTGAGAAACTCTGCGCAAAAGGAGTCGACTCTTCGACGTCTAAGCAATGGAAAGTGGAGCCGCAGTGCGGCCGCCCCCTAGGCCTAAGGTTTGACAAGAAAACAGGAGATTTGTACATAGCAGATGCCTATTACGGACTCCTTGTTGTGGGGGCTGAAGGGGGCATCGCTACTAGTTTGGCAACTCATGTGGAAGGGGAAAAAAGGCCTATTTTCTTCGCAAATGATCTTGACATCCATAACAATGGTTCCATCTTCTTCACAGATACTAGCAAGCGATACAACCGTGCGTAAGTTCTTGCTTTCCTTGTTTCCCCATCGCTGAGCTACGTTTTGGGTTCATTTTTAAGAGAGTCATGGTACACAGCACGGACGAAGCTTAAAGATACTCGGGTCAAATACATAAATTCGCGTGTGGTTCGTTGTTTTGTAAGACAATTTTTGTTTGTAGGTCATTTTGCTTATGTTTTTGTTTAATTGAGGTAACTCGAATTTTTTTGAAATACAGGGATCATTTCGTGATAATGTTGGAAGGAGAGGCCACTGGTAGGCTTCTTAGGTATGATCCTCCTACAGGAACAACACATGTTGTGAAAGATGGCTTGGCTTTTCCAAATGGAGTTCAACTCTCTAAAGATCAATCCTTCCTTCTGTTCACTGAGACTACCAATTGCAGGTTCTCTCTCTCTCTCTCTCTCTCTCTCTCTCTCTCTCTCTCTCTCTCTCTCTCTCTCTCTCTCTCTCTCTCTCTCTCTCTCTCTCTCTCTCTCTCTCTCTCTCTCTCTCTCATACGCGCTAGCGCACACACACAATGTCGAATTCAACATGAAGCTGATGAATAACCAACAACAGAATTCGCCACTAAAACCATTTACATGAAGTTATTGCCAAATTAGTTTTTTGGTAGTAGTAAACTGGCACATAAAAAGATTTTATCTGCCCCCATATTTCTTTTTATGTGCCCCCATATTTATGTATATAGATCCGGAGACAGATATGTCCAGAACCGTCCAATGCAAGTGGAAGCAGAAGTGCATGTGGATCCCTTGTTATCATGTGTGGCCCAAGTGCATCGGACATTGCGGACACATCTAGATCCTTACACATAAAGAGCATAGCTCAAACTCCATTGATTCACCTTCTTTTTTATGTGGTAATGAGCTCCAATCCACTTATAAGGTTCTCACCAAGTTTAAACTTAGAGAGCAAGTATTCTATATGCATGTTGGACCACAATCTTGTGATCAACATGACCCTCACATGCATTTCATCTCTAGAAATGGCATACAAGTTGAGACGAGAAGAAAAGAAAATTGTTAACCAACGCCCAAACAAGACCTAAGAGAGAAAACAAAGGTAGGATAATGCCATGATATTTAAACACCTTCTTGGTTGCTGCCTATACATGTAAATACACACGCGCGCTTATATTTCCTGGTTGCGTTCCAAACTCGTTTTTTGTCTTTCTTATTCCGGTTAAACCAAGAAAAAATGCACAGAAAAATTTTGCAAGCTCAAAATTCCCAGTGTCAATCTACATATTTAACACTTGGTTTTCTGGGTACATAGCCTCTTTCCTTTTCTGCTTTTTTGAAATGTCTAACAACCAAACATATTTGTGCTACTGTAACAGGATAGTGAAATACTGGCTAGAGGGTCCGAAAACAGGCACCGTTGAGGTAGCTGCTAACCTACCGGGTTTCCCAGACAATATAAGGCTAAACGAGAAAGGCGAATTCTGGGTGGCAATAGACTGTTGCCGGACCACATGGCAAGAAGTTTTCTCTAACAACCCATGGATGAGGAGCATTTACTTCAGACTGCCGATTCGGTTGAAGTACTTGGCTAGGTTCATGGGTATGAAGATGTACACTGTCATCTCTCTGTTCAATGACAAGGGAGAGGTGTTGGATGTTCTTGAAGACAGGAAGGGTAAAGTAATGAAGCTAGTCAGTGAAGTTAGAGAGACAAAGGGGAAACTGTGGATTGGTACTGTGGCTCATAACCATATTGCTACCCTCCCTTACCCTTAAACCTAGTTCATTTGAATCTTGTAGCTTTTTAAGCTATGTGCAAGTGTTTGTTCTTCAGAGATTGGAACTAGAATTGGATAAGATTGATCAGGTAGGTTTATGTGTTTAATCAGTGCTCTAGTTTGCAGGTGGTGATTGTTGTTACCAAGAGTTGCAGGATGAGTTTTGTGTGTTCTATAAAAAACTAGTCGCTAGTTGGGCAGAAGAGGGGCGCATGGCACCTAGAGATTAGTTGGGTTTTTCTCATTTTCCAAAAAAAAAAAAACTTCCATCTTCTCCGAAATTTTAATACTAAAGTAACAACTAAAAAGTAACACAAAATAAATCCCTTTTCATGGATTATGTACCATATGTTCTAGGGGAGTGATTTTGCCACTTCCCAAATTGTTAACGGCACTCCCCATCAATATGGGTTGATTTTGTCACTCCCCAAATTGTTAATTTCTAGGGAGTGCCATTAACAATTTGGGGAGTGACAAAAGCACTCCCTTATGTTCTATTAGCCGATTTAGGACTTTGATATGTATTTTGTATATATCATACATAATGCTATATTTAATCCTAAAATACGTACTGACAATTGGAGAGAGCCTTTTCTGTACTTTTTTGATACCTTAGAACAAGTACACCAGACCCTGTGCTTGAGCTCTTTAAGCTAAAATAAAGAGCAAAACCATGAAAAGCTTACTACACCAGCCTAGCTACTTGCTTAGGTATTATACATGTATTGAAAAAGCTCGGTACTTATAGCTATCAACTGTAGCATAGCAAAAACATAAATTATTATTATTTTAATGTCAACACCCACTTTATCCTCTCTCTCTCTCTAAAAATTATACTCATCTCTCTCCTCTTTAAAGATGATAAAATACTATTATACTCCCTCCGTCCTCTTTTTAAAATCCAGTATTTCATTTTGGACTGTCCCTTAATAAGTGCCCATTTTGTAAAATTAGTGGGTAAAAGTTGGTTCATTTTCCATTTTGCCCATAAAAGCAGATGCCATTTTAAAAAATTAGTGAGTAAAAGTGTAATGATGATGTCTTCATAGAGGGTAAGTAGGGAAAGTGAAGGTAAAAGTTGATGTGAAATGTCCAATGATGATGCTTTTTTAATAAGTTGTAGTTACGAAGCGAAACACTTAAAAAAGGACGGAGGGAGTAATAAAATAGAGAGCAAGTACAGAGCATTGCTGCAGAGGCAATACAAAAAGTGAATAGGTAAATTACGAAAATTATATTCTGATTAGCCAATTTACCTATTTATTGGTGCACTTGCTCTTTCTTTACTTTAATTTTTGATACCTTATGGAAGAGATCAAAAGTTATCCAAACTTTGCATAATTGCCTAAATTACCATTCCATTCTAACTTCCCCTACCCACCTAAGAGGAGTTAGTAAAAAAAGAGAGGGTCAAATCGGAGTCCTTTACCTTTTAATCTTTGGTGCAACTCAATTGAAAATAACAAAAAAAAAAAAATAGTGATAATGCTAAAACTGTTTTTGTTAGTGCCAAAACTCCAGTGCATAAAAGTCTTGTACACTGCACATGGTACAAGCCTTTTGTGCACTAGAGTTTTGACACCAACAAAACAGTTTTGGCATTATCATTTCCCCCCAAAATAAAAGACATATACAAAAGAGCGCCTCTATATCCCCCAACGGGCCGTTGGAGTGAAAGAAGACAGATTCGAGCTCAAAATTTAGGAGCACCAAGGGGGACTGGTGATTGCACGGATGAATTTGTCTCCTACAACTATGTTTTTCACAATGACAATCGTGGATGTCTACATAATAAAGCCATTATAATGCCTTTACAATTGCTAACTCTGATCTCACCAATTCACAATAACAATGTCAATGGAAGGCCAAAAAAAGTAGCATGCGCAGCGCACATGCCAAAATACATACATACATACATACATACATACATACATACATACGTGCACAGATAGATAGCAGTGACATATGACTACTGTCCTGATCTTTTTTCGTTCAATTTTTTTTTCCCCGGTCACCCTAGAATCCAAGTTGCTTGTGCCCAGTGGTCATAGCTCCCAATCTCTACATCTTTCGAATAATGCCTCCAGCAGTGATATAAAGTGTTCCGATGTGGGATGGGGTGTTACAGCTTCACAATTTGGTGATGACCAATGACAATACTACTAGCTTGAGCTTCAAGTATCAATTTCTTGGACCAGAGGAACCGGGAATTTTCCCGAGTCCTCCATATTAAAGCAAGCTATCCTAGTACATTCCAAGGTGAATAACAGAATAGTCATGGAACAAGAAACAACAATAACACAAAGAAGCTCCTAGCCAAGAAATGAAACTGAAGTTTACAAAAATACATACTAGAAAACAAAAAAGGTTCACTTGAAATCAAGCCCTAGAAGTGCCTTCAAAAGAGCTAGGAGATGAAGTGCTGCAGAGCATATCTAGATAGAGCATGGTTAATTAGCCGGTACAAAGTCGAGTACTGCTGCACAGAGTTTAGAGCTTGGATGTTCCTTCACTATCAACTGCAAAATAAATGTAGACTATCAATGTTTATGCATTCTAACACCACTAAAAACATGAGTAATAGCCCATTAGACGGCGAAAGAAATGGCTAGAAGCCCCCGTAATTGAAGAAGAGTAGTAGCAAGAACTAGAAAGCTGAAATTCGAACATTAATTCAACAATTTTCATTAATGGATACAGGCAATGCAGCAATAAATCTTTCAAATACAATGACGCTGTCATCATGAAATTCAAAATTGAAGGAAGATCTTTACTAAACAAGTTAAGATGAATGGCATTGACAAATAGGTGGCTGAAGCTTTCCTCCTTCCTGGAACACGTTAAAGGGAAGTCATTGAGGTTAATCTGGTACAAAAAGAACAGAAGGTTGTGATTGGTTCACTGCATGGAAATGGCATACCTTCATTTGGTTCGTTAAAAGAAAATGACAGAATGCACATTATGAATGGAATCTTCATTCACAATTTTTGGTGGCTGAGCCTTTCCACCTTTCTAGGACACAGAGAAATTGAGGTTAATCTGAAAGATAAAGAATTTAAGGTTGTGTTGGATTCACAATAACGGAACATTGAATTCGTCATTCGGTTTGTTCAAAGAAACTGACAGAATGCACATTACGAATGGAATCACCATTCATCATTTCAGGTGAATGGCCCTTCCATTGCCAAGGCAAGGAACGACGATTCCATTCCATTCCTTTCCTAAATCATTCTACACAACCTTGACAGTACCTTCTCACCGGAAGCATTAAGAAACTTACACATTTCCACAATGAGACTTCAATCTCTCAATAAGTTGCATTCCCATAAAACCCTAGGTGTTATGTCCAATGGGTTGCCAAATCCAAGGACGACGAGGCAGCAAGTTCTCTTGATGCAAATACCTGTAAACAGACTTATTAATTCAGTGCAGCACTAATGAAAGCCCAAACGATTTTAGCACGCTTTGCAGGATTAGCAATGAGATAGAGAGGATTGAGTAAGGGATGTAAAATTTATTGCCGAACCAAAAAAACTCAATCTGAGGCAATGAAAGTAGGAAAGACATGGGTCACATTGGGTTCCGTCCAAGTGAGTCCAGAGGGGAAGATTGTTAATGAGTGGAGATTTTGATATTCTCACAACCAAGTGCCAATAAAAGGTTAATACGAGGAACCCATATGTCCAAAGACTCCAAACATACACTTATTTATCTCCACAAAAAGGATGGTACTAGTTTAGTCTCACTGTTTTCTCTTTCGCTAAGAAATAACCAAAGTATTGGAAAATTACTCATCTATTTACTGCTAAAACTTTGATGCTGCGTAAGCAATGCCAAATTTTATATTGCATAGAAGTACGGATATGTGACGTAAGTGTATCCAAAAGTATCCGATACTTCAAGAATACAGAAAATTAGTTCAAACTATGGATACGTTTAAGGAGTATCATATAACTGCCAGTGAGAATCAAAGGACTCGTATCCTATATGGACATGACACGGATATGACACCCATCTATAAGTAATCATGCAATCATGCTTCATGGGTCAGATTCCAACCATTATAAGTGAGCCCTAGCCACTTGATATGATCTAGGACATAATCTCAATTCAACATACATCACTAACCAATGTTCAATATAACTCAGACTAAACATAAATAAGTTTAAAAAAGACATATGTGGATTTGCAACCTCCAAAACATTAAATATAGAAGCTCACGTAGTACGACATACACAACTACTAATCTAGAAAAGAAGGAACAGAGTCACTTCTATGTTGGGACTGTACCTGATAACTCTATGAACTTTCACATGAAGAACCTTCACATTGTCTCATAATCTGTCCTCCATGATTAGGAGAGAGGAGGGTCTCGACGGAGTTGCCCAAAATTGCAAATCCAGTTGGAATGCCAGGAACAATCATAACCCTCGCTGTTTCTTTTTCCGGATTGTACAGAACTAGTTGCTTCTCTTTAGATTCATCTACTATTATTTCTCCATCCTCTTCTATTATCCTTATGAGCGCCCTCAACACAAACTCGTCTTTTGCTGACAAATACAACACACCGTCTATATACATCATAGGATCAGCAATCCTAAATTTAGTCCATGACTCTGTTACCCCGTACTTATTCATCATCCAAACTTCAGTTCCGTTGTCACAAACCGAGAAACAAACCAAACAGAGACAACCCCGAAGAACGACCAAGCATTCACTCTCTAACTCATAATCAGGCAGCTGGATTTCCCTAAAAACCTGATCTGACAAATCGAAAGCAATAGCATTCATAAGATTATACCAACAAAGCCAATGAAGACGGTCATTAAGGTAAACCCCAGTTTGAGGTTCCAGCCAGTTAGGTGAAACTTGAATTATGCTCCAAGCATCAGTTTTCAGCGAATAGACAGCCACATCATCAGTATCAGTATCATCAACCTGACGGGGGGTACGGACCATCACAACCTTGTAATCATCCGTACACGAGTCATAACCGAACCCACGTACGGGCTCCCCGGACCCTTCTTTTTCATTCCAATTGATGTCCGAAAAAGGGGATTTGGGCAGTTTCTTATATTCTCTAGTGAAAGGATTCGACAAGAAATTGGGTTCATAACTTATACCGTGGACCAGAAGCAAGCCATTGAAAGGTTCCGAAGCCATTAACCACTCACCGAAGCGCTCAGCCGGAAGAGTATCAAGCTTTTCACAGGTCGGGTTTGCGTCAGCGAGATCGACGGAGTAGAGGGCGTCAGAGCTGGACCTGAGAAGGGCTTTTGGAGGTTTCTTGGTAGTAATGGCTATGTGAAGGTGGGTTTTGGCGAATTGGGGGGAAGAGGTTAGGGTTTTCCATGAGGGAGAGACACATTTGAACCGGCATAGAGACTTGACTGGTAGTCGAGCGAGTACGTCGGCGACGATTTCCGGTGGAAGGTGGCTCCAGAGGGAATCGTCCATGGTCTCACCGTCCGACATCATGGTCTTCTTTACAGAAGATTTATCTGTCTGGGGTTCTTGGGAGAAATGGAAGAAAAGACTGAAAAGAGAGAGAGAGAGAGAGAGAGAGAGAGAGAGATACAGTATCCGTAAATCAAGAGCATTCAGGCGGATTCGATTCGTCACCGGAGGGTCAGCAACAGCTCGACAGTGGGAGTTTCAACGTGAGGAAGGTGTGGGGGAGTTTAGCGCAGAGTGAGAGAGAGAGAGTGAGAGTGAGAGAGAGAACGAGCCGAGATTCCTTCACCAGCAAGTCTAATGGTACGCCTTTTTGTCTGATCCCAAAAAAAAAAAAAAAAAGTAATTCTAATGGTACAGAAAAGTGTACAGATTTTTACGTACGGATTTTGTGTGGGGCCCATTATGGGTCTTACATAAATGATCCGAGCCGTTCATTAAATGTAAAACAGTTTTTCAAGGACTCTCGGGAAAAATCAGTTCAATCCGATATTTATAGATGCTCAATCCAATCATATAACTTTTGATTTAAATTCCCGGATAATGAAACATTATATAATTGAATTGAGCATCTATAAGTATCGGATTGAACTGATTTTTCGTGGGGACCCTTGAAAAATTGTTTTACATTTAATGAACGGCTCGGATCATTTGTGTGGGACCCGTAGTGGCCCCCACACAAAATCTGTATTCAAAAATCTGTACACTTTTCTGTACCATTAGACTCACCCTCCGCTGCATTACCTATTGGTTGAAAATGTCTGTATCTTATCACAAAATGTGTGGATCTCGTGATATCATGCTTACCAAAAAGTGTATTACACGGATGAGACCTATACTATTTCAATCAATAAGAAGGAGTGTAATGTACACAATCTTTTAAGAAGGGTGAACAAAATTGCACCCCTTGCCCTCTTTCAAAGCAACCAAGTCTCGCTCACCCGTTGTGTTTTGGGAGAGTTAAGTTTTGTTCACCCTTCACTTAAGAGGGTGAGCATTATCCTCATTCCTATTGGTTGAAAGGATGTGGACCCCACCATAAAGTAATGTTATGCTTACCAAAAAGTGTATTGTATGGTAAGCATGACATCACTTTGGGGTGGGGTCCATACCATTTCAACCAATGAGAGAGAGAGGGTAATGTTCACCCTCTTTTAAGGAAGGTGAACAAAATTGCATTCGGTTTGGGAACTTGACCTCTGATGCAAGCCCCTTGGGCCCTCTGTCGTGGTGTCACTCTTTAGTGGCAAGGCTCTTGGACCTGCATCAGCTAGGCTGGCTCCCATATCGGGAGTTTGGGTATTGTGTGTGTGTTTAAAGGGTTCATTATGCCTCTCCCTAGTCAGCAATTGCCTAGGTGAGTTGGTATGTGGAATTACTCTATTGCCTTCCTTTAAAACAAAATTGCACTCGAGAGAGAACGGATTAAGTATGGATTCCATCACAAAGTGATTTTATACTTACTAAAAAGTGTATTGCAGGGGGTGAGATCTACACCATTTCAACCAATAAGATGGGGGTAACGTTCAATCTCTTTTAAAGGTGAACAAAATTGCATTCGGGAGAGAACAGAGGTGAACATTAGAGAAAAAGAGGAGAACATGTGACTGAGAGGGGGAGAGTGTGTGTGTGTGCCATTTTTTAGTTTTAATCTCAGCCGTCCAAAACAACGGTGATATATAGTGTCAAAAAAGTTGTGTTAAATATTTGTCCTTAAATCCTCTATGCATAAGTGAGCGTATATATGAGAGGCCCGTTTTATGGACACAATTTTTTACACAAATTTTGACTCAAAAGTACTTGGAACCCCACACTAATAATCAGAGCCGTTCAATTTGTTAAAAGAGCCTTGATAGGATGCATGACACTGGGGACATGAAAGAGAGTAGACGGTTGAAATTCGGGTGTGAATCTAAGCCGTCCACTCTCTTTCATGTTCATGTTCCATTTTTCTTGTACCATGGTAATTCTGTTGTTTAAAACATGGTTGTAAGAGTATGCCGTAAAAAGTAATTCATTAGTATATCAGTGAGGACTTGATTCATCCATTCAGTTTTTATCATATCAAACTTAGATACTTGATCCATTCATTCAGTTTTTACCTGTCAAACTCAAGGACAAATACCGATCAAACTTTTTCCAAATCCAAATGAGTAGATTTTTTACGAATAGTCTTACAAACATGTTTTAAACAAATCAACGATTCCAATTATTTGCGCGAGACTTAAAATGGATCCCATACAAGGTTTCTAATAGTGGTGACGGGGACTTCTGCCAGTGAAATTGGGAGGTGGATTTGGAGGATTTTATTGGTGGCGGTGAAGGAGAGGTCGTGGGATTTGGCGGTCGATCCAAGAGAAGAATAAAATTAAATGAATTTTGATGCAAAATTTGAGTAAAAAATGGATTTGCCATTGGAGATGATGATATTAAATGGAGCTACTCAAATTTTTACTCGAATTGAATAATGAGTGGAGATGCTCTAATAAGTGTGCATTTGTGTGCCTCTGATTATATTAGTTCCTTTCCTTTTGTTCAATTTTTACTTTAACAGAAGTCACCGTCGCTGATCAATCAAGAGGAAAAAAATGGTGTCTCATATCATCCTGCTTGATAATCTAATCCCAATCCTGGAGACGGATATGCAAAGAGTGGCTTTTGAAAGAGTTTAGTTGTTTTTTCATTTTCTAGTCTATCCAAAAAAATAGTCATAAAAATCCCTTCCGCCCCATGAGCACACCTTAACGTCTTTCCGTAGGTTAGTGACACGACTTTGAAGGTACTATCTTCGTCCCAAAATGTTTGTCCGGTCCGCAAAACGAGAACTCAAAAATAATGCATTTCTTCCAAAAAAAAATTCAAACTTTTTTTATAAATTAAAAGAACTCATCGATATCTAGTGAATTGTTGAAAAAAATTTAAATTTTCCTTGCAAAAATTATTTTTACGTCCTCGTTTTGCGGATCGGATAAACATTTTGGGACGGAAGTAGTACATGTTAGGAGAAATCTGTGCTGACTGTAATTTGAGAATTTACCTACTGTAGTAGATTAGGATTCTGAAACCTGACTTGTGGAAACCATCATTCCTACAGACTGTATCTTATTTTTCTACAGTCAAGCTCGACGGAACATTGGAAAAAAGGTATGGCCGATTCAGAGCCGGCCCTGGCTTTCCAGTGGCTTAAAGCGAAAATTAAAAATGAGGTTTTTTTGTTGGACTATTATTAGGGATAAAAAAAAGTAGGAGGGTCCCTGAAATTCAAATTTTTTTGGCCCCGACTTTAATATCTACAAATTCCTCCCAAATAGTATTTCAAATTTGAGGATACAAGTGCCTAATGGTTGGGGGTTGAGGGGTGGCAGAAACATCTTCTACCCTTGTTCGTATCATAGCTAGGCAACAGAGACGAGTACCTTGGGAAACATAACAAGGAGAAGTTTTTCAGTGCCAGGTGGGCACGGGCCACATGGTGCCGAGCACCATCTCGGCCGTCCAAACGTATTTTAGACGGTCCAGATCTATTTAGGTAATTTTTAGTGTAAAATTACCATAACACCCCCTCAAATCCAAACAGATTTGGACCGTCCAAAACATGTTTGGACAGCCGAGATGCATGCTCGGCACCACGTGGTCCGTGCCCGCTCGGCACTGAAAAATTTCCCCATTACAAGACTTTCATCCTCTACAAAAATTCTTAGTTTCCTTTGCTTGTTTAGCAGTGTTCGCTGTGATTGTTACAAGTTCTTTTCTAGAGGTGGGATTTCCTTGTTCTTCCCTATGGTAATACTGTACTTCGTAACACATCAGGTGAGATTGTTCAAGCGATAAGAGAGTTGGTGAAAGAACCATAGATTTGGACAAATTGTGGTGAATATTTCGTAACACATCGGGTAATTCGGGTAAGTTAACACCGACAGATTTGTTTCGAGTATTTGTCGTGTAGATATGTACAATGTTAAGCTCGTTAAGCGGTTGACAGACTCTGTAGAAGACTGCCTCGATTTCAATGGCTTGTATACAGTGTGAATGAAGTATAATGTGTATTATAGTTCATCCGACACATTGCTTTCATGTCAAGGGGTTTGAGCTAAAGAATATACACGTAAATATTGGCTGGGTAATTTCGAACTCGAGCCGACGTGAGTTGAAACACAACCACCAACCTCTCCATGTTTTGCATGGTTAGAGCTCATAAACCGGAAATCAAGTGGGTCTAGCTCAGTTGACCACTCTTGAACGCTTCTAATCGGGAGGTCAATGGGTCGAATCTTGCAGAAGGCGAGAATCATTGATTTGTCCCTTTAGAGGGTCTTTTCTTTTCTTTCTTTGGTTCTTCCCTATGATGTACTTATAGAAAATAAGAGGTCGGACATATCTTTTAGCTTCAGTTTTATCCGAACCCTAAATATTGTTGCCGAACCTGGATGGATTTTGTTTTGTTGCATAATAATTTTTTTGCCCCTGTGAACTGTATATGTTAACTGAAACTATGTGAACCATATATGTGACCCGAGGGATATTTTTGTCCGAAATAATGGGCCAGGACTATATTGGGTAGCAATAATATGAGAGGAGACTAATTTGGAGGACCCTAGAAAAGGGCCGGCCTTTAAATTCTCAGCTTGGTTATCTCGTTGACTCACAAAATAAATGATTTCTCCGTGGTTTGTATTTTGTAATTCATACATGATGTAATTGATCTCTCGATTGAACCAAAAAAACAAAAACAAACCAAAGCTCATAACCAGAAAGAGCCTCATTCGCATAGTGTTAGTACCAATAGCATTCAAGATTCAAACAATCAAGAACCCTGGAACTATTTACCAAGACCTCCTCTCTTTTTTCCCCCAAGCTATACAATAAGAAGTTTCGTAAGAACATAGTTAAGAGAGAGAGAGAGAGAGAGAGAGAGAGAGAGAGAGAGAGAGAGAGAGAGAGAATTACTCTTTGAAACTTAATCCATGGTGCTGCATTCAGCGATAAGTAGAGCGCAGAAACAAAAACAGAGAAATAACATATTACCACCAGACGACAGACGTTTGATTCAATCATCTGATTTTAAATAGATCAACCACGCACAATAGTTGCATTAGAAAATGTACTCTGGTAATTCAAGCGGGAAGCATGCCAGCTCAACATCAAAAGAGTCACCTTTGGGATCTGCCAATCTATAAAACAAAGCGAAGAAAAACTTCTTGTCAGCAAAACAAGAAAATAAATGGACATGCCACCTTCATAAAAATTAACAAAATTTTTTAAAAAAAACCCTGATTTTCTATCACAATTCCCTGAGAAAACCATATGAAAGCCAATCAAACTCCAAGAAGTCAAATGCTTCAAGCATGTATTCGGCTGATGCTTAAGATTGGCTTCCAAACACACTATGGTTCTGAGGCCAGTTAACAGATTGCATAAACCAGGCTAAATTATAATACACACCCTCAAAGGTTTGCAGTGAGTTAGGTGCAAATTTATCTGCAGTGGCAACGCATAATCTTGAGCAGTGTAAGCCCGTACTTCACTGACCATAAGAATTTCACTAACGGAATAACTCAATCAACCAATTTGAAGTACCTATCTACGTCATGTTCTGAAAGGATGACGCATGTTGTTGTCTGGTTTTTATATGACTTTTTTTTAAGTAGTAGTGTCAGTTGGGTGCTTGGGCAGAGGTCCTCGTCCTACATTCTAAGGAAAAACAGCCAAAAAAAAAAAGAATAACTTATCAAAGTAGCTACATAGAAGGTTACAGAAACATGTGAAGAAAACTGAATAAAACAACACCGTGGCAGCAAAATCGAACAAGTAAATGCGTGTGGGTACGTGTGTGCGTGACTGGGTGTATGGGTCCAAGACAAGGACCCAAACATACACTTATTTATCCCCACAAAAAGGATGGTACAAGTTTAGTCTCACTGTTTTCTCTTTCGCTAAGAAATAACCAAAGTATTGGAAAATTACTCATCTATTTACTGCTAAAACTTTGATGCTGCGTAAGCAATGCCAAATTTTATATTGCATAGAAGTACAGATATGTGACGTAAGTGTATCCAAAAGTATCCGATACTTCAAGAATACAGAAAATTAGTTCAAACTATGGATACGTTTAAGGAGTATCATATAACTGCCAGTGAGAATCAAAGGACTCGTATCCTATATGGACATGACACGGATACGACACCCATCTATAAGTAATCATGCAATAATGCTTCATGGGTCAGATTCCAACCATTATAAGTGAGCCCTAGCCACTTGATATGATCTAGGACATAATCTCAATTCAACATACATCACTAACCAATGTTCAATATAACTCAGACTAAACATAAATAAGTTTCAAAAAGGCATATGTGGATTTGCAACCTCCAAAACATTAAATATAGAAGCTCACGTAGTACGACATACACAACTACTAATCTAGAAAAGAAGGAACAGAGTCACTTCTATGTTGGGACTGTACCTGATAACTCTATGAACTTTCACATGAAGAACCTTAACATTGTCTCATAATCTGTCCTCCATGATTAGGAGAGAGGAGGGTCTCGACGGAGTTGCCCAAAATTGCAAATCCAGTTGGAATGCCAGGAACAATCATAACCCTCGCTGTTTCTTTTTCCGGATCGTACAGAACTAGTTGCTTCTCTTTAGATTCATCTACTATTATTTCTCCGTCCTCTTCTATTATCCTTATGAGCGCCCTCAACACAAACTCGTCTTTTGCTGACAAATACAACACACCGTCTATATACATCATAGGATCAGCAATCCTAAATTTAGTCCATGACTCTGTTACCCCGTACTTATTCATCATCCAAACTTCAGTTCCGTTGTCACAAACCGAGAAACAAACCAAACAGAGACAACCCCGAAGAACGACCAAGCATTCACTCTCTAACTCATAATCAGGCAGCTGGATTTCCCTAAAAACCTGATCTGACAAATCGAAAGCAATAGCATTCATAAGATTATACCAACAAAGCCAATGAAGACGGTCATTAAGGTAAACCCCAGTTTGAGAATCCAGCCAGTTAGGTGAAACTTGAATTATGCTCCAAGCATCAGTTTTCAGCGAATAGACAGCCACATCATCAGTATCAGTATCATCAACCTGACGGGGGGTACGGACCATCACAACCTTGTAATCATCCGTACACAAGTCATAACCGAACCCACGTACGGGCTCCCCGGACCCTTCATTTTCATTCCAATTGATGTCCGAAAAAGGGGATTTGGGCAGTTTCTTACATTCTCTAGTGAAAGGATTCGACAAGAAATTGGGTTCATAACTTATACCGTGGACCAGAAGCAAGCCAAGTGCTCAGCCGGAAGAGTATCAAGCTTTTCACAGGTCGGGTTTGCGTCAGCGAGATCGACGGAGTAGAGGGCGTCAGGGACCTGAGAAGGGCTTTTGGAGGTTTTTTGGTAGTAATGGCTATGTGAAGGTGGGTTTTGGCGAATTGGGGGAAGAGATTAGGGTTTTCCATGAGGGAGAGACACATTTGAACCGGCATAGAGACTTGACTGGTAGTCGAGCGAGTACGTCGGCGACGATTTCCGGTGGAAGGTGGCTCCAGAGGGAATCGTCCATGGTCTCACCGTCCGACATCATGGTCTTCTTTGAAGATTTATCTTTCTGGGGTTCTAGGGAGAAATGGAAGAAAAGACTGAAAAGAGAGAGAGAGACACACACACAGAGACAAAGATACAGTATCCGTAAATCAAGAGCATTCAGGCGGGTTCGATTCGTCACCGGAGGATCAGCAACAGGTCGACAGTGGGAGTTTCAGCGTGAGGAAGGTGTGGGGGAATTTAGCGCAGAGAGAGAGAGAGAGAACGAGCCGAGTTTTGTTCGCCCTCCGCTGCATTACCTATTGGTTGAAAATATCTGTATCTCGTCACAAAATGTGTGGTTCCCGTGATATCATGCTTTACCAAAAAGTGTATTGCACGAATGAGATCTATACCATTTTAACCAATAAGAAAGAGTATAATGTACACCATCTTTTAAGAAGGGTGAACAAAATTACACCCCTTGCCCTTTTTCAAAGCAACCAAGTCTCGCTCACCCGTTATGGTTTGGGAGAGTTGAGTTTTGTTCACCCTTCACTTAAGAGGGTGAGCATTATCCTTCTTTCTATTGGTTGAAAGAATGTGGACTCCACCATAAAGTGATGTTATGCTTACCAAAAAGTGTATTGCATGGTAAGCATGACATCACTTTGGGGTGGGGTCCATACCATTTCAACCAATGAGAGAGAGAGGGTAATGTTTACCCTCTTTTAAGGAAGGTGAACAAAATTGCACTCGGTAGGGGAACTTGACCTCTGATGCAGGCCCCTTGGGCCCTCTGTCGTGGTGTCACTCTTTAGTGGCAAGGCTCTTGGACCTGCATCAGCTAGGCTGGCTCCCACATCAGGAGTTTGGATATTGTGTGTGTGTGTGTTTAAAGGGTTCATTATGCTTCTCCCTAGTCAACAATTGCCTAGGTGAGTTGGTATGTGGAATTACTCTCTTGCCTTCCTATAAACAAAATTGCACTCGAGAGAGAACGGATTAAGTGTGGATTCCATCACAAAGTGATTTTATACTTACCAAAAAGTGTATTGCATGGGTGAGATTTACACCATTTCAACCAATAGGAAGGGGTAATATTCAATCTCTTTTAAAGGTGAACAAAATTACATTCGGGAGAGAACAGAGGTGAACGGTAGAGAAAAAGAGGAGAACATGTGACCGAGAGGGGGAGAGTGTGTGTGCGCGCGCCATTTTTTAGTTTTAACCTCAGCTGTCCAAAACAACGGTGATATATAGTGTCAAAAAAGTTGTGTTAAATATTTGTCCTTAAATCCTCTATACATAAGTGAGCGTATATATGAGAGGCCCATTTTATGGACACAAATTTTAACACAAATTTTGACTCAAAAGTACTTTGAACCCCACATTAATAATCGGAGTCGTTCAATTTGTTAAAAGAGCCTTGATAGGATGCATGACACTGGGGACATGAAAGAGAGTAGACGATTGAGATTTGGGTGTGAATCTAAGCCGTCCACTCTCTTTCATGTTCATGTTCCATTTTTCATGTACCATGGTAATTCTGTCGTTTAAAACATGGTTGTAAGAGTATGCAGTAAAAAGTAATTCATTAGTATATCAGTGAGGACTTGATTCATCCATTCAGTTTTTATCCTATCAAACTTAGATACTTGATCCATTCATTCAGTTTTTACCTGTCAAACTTAGGGACAAACACCGATCAAGCTTTTGCCGAAATCTAAATGAGTGGATTTTTTATGAATAGTCTTACAAACATGTTTTAAACAAATAAACGATTCCAATAATTTGCGTGAGACTTAAAATGGATCCCATACAAGATTACTAATAGTGGTGACAGAGATTTCTACCGGTGAAATTGGGAGGTGGATTTGGAGGATTTTATTGGTGGCGGTGAAGGAGAGGTCGTGGGATTTGGCGGTCGATCCAAGAGAAGAATAAAATTAAATGAATTTTGATGCAAAATTTGAGTAAAAAATGGATGTGCCATTAGAGATGATGATATCATATGGAGCTACTCAAATTGAATAATGGGTGGAGATGCCCTAAGTGTGCATTTTGTGTGCCTCTGATTATATTAGTTCGTTTCCTTTTGTTCACTTTTTACTTTAACAAAAGTCGCCGTTGCCGATCGATTAGGGAAAAAAATGGTGTCTCATATCATCCCGCTTGACAATCTAATCCCAATCCAGGAGGCGGATATGCGAGGAGTGACTTCTGAGAGAATTTAGTTGTTTTTTCAATTTTTGGTCTATCAAAAAAATTAGTAATAAAAATCCCTTCCACCCCACGAGCACACTTTAACGTCTTTCCGTAGGTTAGTGACGCGACTTTGAAGGTATTACATTCGTCCCAAAATGTTTTTCCGGTCCACAAAATGAGAACTCAAAAATAATACATTTCTTCCAAGAAAAAATTTAAACTTTTTTCATAAATTAAAAGAACTCATCGATATCTAGTGAATTGTTGAAAAAAAATTTAAATTTTCCTTGCAAAAAAATGTATTATTTTTACATCCTCGTTTTGCAGATCGGATAAACATTTTGGGACAGAGTTAGTACATGTTAGGAGAAATCTGTGCTGACTGTAATTTGCTGACGCGTTAATCCTTGAGAATTTACCTACTGTAGTAGGTTAGGATTCTGAAACCTGACTTGTGGAAACCATCATTCCTACAGACTGTATCTTATTTTTCTACAGTCAAGCTCGACGGAGCATCGAAAAAGAGGTATAGAGACCCGTATTTTTTTTAAATGTACGGTGTGGATTTACGGTGGGGTGTATTCGTGGAATGATATAAGAGTAATTAGGATAGTAGTGCATGTGTGAGTGTGTGGTGTGAGTGCATGGGATAATTTTCCCACCACTCTTTCAATAATTTCTCCTGGGGAAAACTTTCCCCATGTCTCATTTCTCTTTCGGCAGTCTCTCTCTCTTCTCTTCTCTTCTCCTCTCATCCGAATTCTTCTCTCTCACTCTCTCAACCAAAAATTCACCAAAGTCACTTAAAACCTACACAAACCAACCTTCAATTTGTCTTCTCTACGCGATTCAAGCCTTAAATTTCATGGGTCTTGCTTGGAGGAGGAGTATTTGGTTGAATTTGAAGATTTGACAGTCAAGGGCTTGATTAATCTTGGGGTTTTGCTCTCCAAACTTGAGGTAGGGATTTCTTGCACATGTTATGTGTAAATATGATGTTTATGTTGATAGATCGTGTTTATTATTGTTGTTGTCGTTGATTCTTGACTCTGGCAAGTCTCTGTTGTTCTTCGTATCATAATAGTGTTCAAAATTGTTTTTTTTTTTTTTTTTGCTAAGCGTGTTCAAAATTGTTGTTGGGGTTACTTTTCTGCATTTTCTAGGAATCTGTCGAACTGTGAGAATTTTCTGAAACTACCAGGTTCCTACTGGTAGAATTTCAGTGTTTTCTAGCAATGAATTTTGGTGGCTTCTCTGGACTTATTTTGTACCGGTAGGTCTTTTTCCCTACCGATAGAGCTTCTTAAATTTTCGAAAACCTTCCTACTCCGCACGGCCTTTCATTCCGCCGTACGACGTGCTGTGCAAAGCCATACTGTACACCCTTTCATACGATCAGTTTGGGTTGCTGTTGATTTGTGTTTTGTCACCTCGACTTCAGATCATTTCGAACACATTCAGGATACTCTAGAGATATTTTCAATCATGACTGTTCGTGTTCCACTAATTCGTTGGACGTTTCCACTCCTTGACACCCCGTAGGATTGTAATCCAAGAAATGTTGTGTCGGAAGAAATACCATGAGATCGTTAGGAGCGCGTACGAGTGACGTGGTGAGAGTTATGGGTAGAATGTCATAGAGATATTTATGGGGTAGAACGTTGGGTAGGACGTAGTGTTATGCTCGGAGAATGATATGGACATATGTGATGACTAATGTAAGCTACAGTTGACCGTTGATTATGAAAATGGGATTTCCAATGGTTGTCTTATTAAAGCGAGATAGTGAGAACATGAATGGTTATTATGACATGAAATGAATATGATTGATTTACTGATTTGTAGACACAACGTATATATAACAAGATTGGACACTACGGGTATCACCATTTGGTAAACGATCGAAATGGTGAGATGACCGGGCTGAAAATGAACAGGTATCATCACCATGGACATTCGGTGAGATGACCAGAAATGAGCGAGGCATGTGAAAACTTTGATTGATGTGATATGTGATTAATGGAAAAAGGAAAGAAATGTTGATTTTTATCAAGTACACTTGTTTTAAAAGGGAAAGGATTAAAAATCCTTTGGCTATTCTTGAGCAAATCAACGGTTTTCGGTATTCATGCACAGAATCAACGGACTCCGGCTATTCAAGCTCGAATCAATGGAGCTTAACCACTATAGGTCACGTATTTCTATACATTACATCTATTTGGAAACAAAGGAGATTTTGATAACAGATGAGAATGAGAAAGGAGATTCGATGATGAAACGAGAAATGTGAAAGATTGTGATATTGAATGAGATGTGATAGTTCAGTTTCAAAGCCGTTGCTGACTTATTATGTGGATCGATGTAGGGGTATTAATGGTCCTTGTATGGGATATATATCGTAGGGTATTACGTATTGATTTGCTTAGAATCCTTTGGCCATAGTGAGCTTCATGGCGATAGTCATAAATGCTTTGGGCGTACCTGTCTATACTCATTCACTCTAGAAGCATGCTCAGCATATTTTCTTATAACTTGTACATAGATTTCTCTACTGGACGCGTGGTTGCTCAACCTACCATTTCAGGTTCATTGCAGGTCATGGTCATGGTCATGGAGTGCTTGGGATGCTGACATAATTGAGTAAAGATATTTTGTAGTGTACTTTATCATTCTTGTAAAACAAATTGCTTTGTTATAAAATTCCTAATTTGGAAGATTGTATTTGTAAACCAGTTTGAAAAATTGAAAACTGTATTGTATTTTGGGTAATGTACGTATGATTGTGAGGATTTGTGTTTCAAATGGTATTGTTAATTATGTTAAAAAAATTTTAGGGCGTGACAACTTGGTATCAGAGCGTAGGTTTAGAACATCTCGAGACCGTGGGGAGGCTTTTAGTCTCATGGGTTCAAAATCGCTTCTTTTTTCTTTTCTTTTTTTTCCAAAACCACATGTGTGCTTGCATGAGCGATTCAGTACATCAATATAACATTGCATATGTATCACAGTAGAATGGCGCAGAGTTGTTGATCTATGTTGGATATGTCGGAGACCTGTATCATATATTGATGTGACTAATGTTGATGATTTCGTTTCTTATGATGATTTCATCTCTTATCCTTTCGCAGTAGAATGTCTTCGAGGTGTGGAGTTAGGTTGGGTGAGATCGAGGATCATGATTACCAGGGCCGTAGTGTTTACAGGAAGGATGAGGCGAGTCAGTGTACTAGGGAGGAAGCAATGTTTCCCGAGATCGTTGAGTGTGTGAAGGGCGTTGAAATTCTAGTGGGCGCGCAGAGAAGTATGAATGTGGGGGAAATTAGTTGTCGAGTCGTTAGCGCGGGATCATCTTCTGAGAGTGTTGAGAGTTCAAGAGGGAAGACACCGAGGGAATTGTGTCGGTCTTTGCAGGGCCAGCAGGGTTTGAAACCATCTTCTCGTTCTGAGACCCCGGGAGTTGTCCTCAAACGTCAGATTGTGTGTCATCGTTGTGGTCAGCCTGGCCATATTCGTTCTCAATGTCAGGGGCGCCGAGAAAGATCTTGTTTTACTTGTGGGAAGTTTGATCATATTGAAAGAAACTGTCCTCAGAGAAGAAAAGTGCAGACTGAGTTGGGCTTAGCACAACAACCGGGAGCTAGGCATATCGTCAGCCAGCTGCAATCCCAGGGTGCACCAAGGCAACTAACCATTAGAGTGAATACGTCGCCAGGGAGTTTTGGAAGTCAAGGGAAGAAAAGGCAGAGGGAACCAAATCAGCCTTCGCTGAACCAGATTAACCTTAGGCCACCTACCTTATCCAGGGATCAAGGAGTTCCACAGCTTGATAGGCTTTGCTATGTTTGTTGCAAACCTGGCCACTTCGCGAGAAATTGTCCTTTGGGATTGGGAGTACAAGGTGAGTCGAGCTCAGTGCAGCATGATAAACGTACACCGAAACAGCAACAGACGCAATTCCACAGCTAAACTACTATTTCCTACCATTCTCTCTAGCTCTCAGAAACGTTAATTGTTTGAGGTATCATCATTCCCTTGTCGTTCTACTCATTCGTTAGCCATTCCATATTGGTGTGTTGTCTTCGACTCCTTTGATTTATGTATGGCGAGGATTGATCTGATTTGGGAAGGGATTGTTTGTGTCCGTGCTAGTTGGTGATATTCCGAGCGTGATCTCGTGAGAGTTTCTTTTATTACCCTATTTCGTTGGCCTAATAGAAATTTTGTTAGAGTTGCATCGTAATTTGTTTTTCGTGAAGTCCGACGTACCGTTAACCTGTTATGGTTCTTAACATTTAAGTTAATTATCACACAATCTATTCCTAGCTTTTCTTGGGAATATTCGAATCTTGTGGCGAAACACCCCATGGCACACTTGCTATTGCTGTTGGTGACTGTTTCCTGTATTCCATTCGAAGTTTTATTTTGACATTATTCTGCTTGAGATAAGTTTTCATTGGTCGGTTAAGACCCCTCTGTTGCGACTATCAATTTGTTCGTCTGTCATTGTTATTCTGCGCAAGTTCTTGTGTTGCTACTTTAATCTATTACACCCAATTTGTGGTCACATACTTTATGATATACTAATTCCTTGGTGTCGTTAAATTCAGACTTGATACTATTGTTGCCCGTATCCGCCTTGTATCTGTTTGTTAGCCTAGACCTATTTAGTTGGTTTGAGTTTCCTTGTTGCGGCTACCAGTTTATTTGTTGGAATGTACCATCCTACACAAATTCTCATGTCGAAATTTGAGCCAAATCTTGCGGTGGCATATTTCTCGATATCCATTTGTTGGTTCCGTTTCATTCGAAATCACTTGTGATAGTTGTCCTCGTGCCATTCAACCTCGTTGTGATTCCTCAACTTGGAAGTCATATGATGGTTCAATCTATAACGTTCAGTTTTAATTTGTCAAAAGTATTGCTCAAATCTGGTATTGGACCAATTTTCAACCTTGTATGAGTTGGATTACTAGGGATCTATCTCATTATTTTGTGTTCGTCCTCAGTAAAGTTATGATCGGTTGCTTTAAAATTCCTCGGATTATCATGAGTTTGTATAATGAGTTTGTTGTCTAACCATTCTAAAGATCTCATCTATCCTTTAGATTCGGGTACCTTATTACCGTTCTCGTATTATTGATCAGCTTTGTTTGAGTTTTGGAGCTCGTTTGTCTCGTCTGAGATAATCAAAGAATTGTGTTGACCGTCGTCGTCACTCATTGTCACTCGAGGTGGGAAGATTCATGTATTTCGTAAAGTACCGCCGCATTGAAGCTTGTCTCGTCCCGGGAAGAAAAGGAAGCGTTCACCGCTAGAAATAGAGGTTAGGTATCGGATACGGCGCTCGTCTTTTGGATAACCAGGCGACAACCAATGAAATCCAGTTGGAAGAGGCGATTGATCACCGCACCTTCTAGATGGAAGTCTCGGGAAGTCAAATGGATTATCGGTTTAACGTTACACTAAGGAGGTAAAAACTCTATGGTGAGATAGATAATCGTATATAGGAATTTCGTTACAGAGAAAAGCTTGGAAACTGTGTACCGTTTGACGTTGCCGCCAAAAATTTTCAATATACATGATGCGTTATATATACGGAGATTGAGGAGGTACGAAATGAATTCATTGCATGTGTTAGAAAGGTCCGAGGTTGAATTAGAAGCCGACGTGTCCTATGGTAAGAAAAACCGATATGTATCCTCGATTCGCGTAATTTAGTTTTGGAGGGGTAAGACGATACTGTTAGTGCGAATTTACGTGGGAAAAGGGGGACGAAGTTATAGAGTAATATCCGCATTTGTTTTAGTTGATTGATGTGAGTTTTGACGTAGCACTTTCATGATTTTTGAACCGTTGCATGATGTAAATTGTTGTGGTTTTGCGTATCTATATGATACTTGATTTGGCTGGGCTTGTCTTAGCCAATTTTGGGACGAAATTTCTTTAAGGAGGGTAGGATGTAGAGACCCGTATTTTTTTTTAGAATGTACGGTGTGGATTTACGGCAGGGTGTATTCGTGGAAGGATATAAGAGTAATTAGGGTAGTGGTGCGTGTGTGAGTGTGTGGTGTGAGTGCATGGCATAATTTTCCCACCACTCTTTCAATAATTTCTCCTGGGGAAAACTTTCCCCATTTCTCATTTCTCTCTCGGCAGTCTCTCTCTCTTCTCCTTTCATCCGAATTCTTCTCACTCTCTCAACCAAAAATTCACCAAAGCCACTTGAAACCTACACAAACCAACCTTCAATTTGTCTTCTCTACACGATTCAAGCCTTAAATTTCATGGGTCTTGCTTGGAGGAGGAGTATTTGGTTGAATTTGAAGATTTGACAGTCAAGGGCTTGATTAATCTTGGGGTTTTGCTCTCCAAACTTGAGGTAGGGATTTCTTGCACATGTTATGTGTAAATATGATGTTTATGTTGATAGATCGTGTTTATTATTGTTGTTGTCGTTGATTCTTGACTCTGGCAAGTCTCTGTTGTTCTTCGTATCATAATAGTGTTCAAAATTGTTGTTGGGGTCACTTTTCTGCATTTTCTAGGAATCTGTCGAACTGTGAGAATTTTCTGAAACTACCAGGTTCCTACCGGTAGAACATTCCTCCTACCGGTAGAATTTCAGTGTTTTCTAGCAATGAATTTTGGTGGCTTCTCTGGACTTATTTTGTACCGGTAGGACTTTTCCCCTACCGGTAGAGCTTCTTGAATTTCCGAAAACCTTCCTACTCCGCACGGCCTTTCGTTCCGCCGTACGGCGTGCTGTGCAAAGCCGTACCGTACACCCTTTCATACGATCAGTTTGGGTTGCTGTTGATTTGTGTTTCGTCACCTTGACTTCCGATCATTTCAAACACATTCAGGATACTCTAGAGATATTTTCAATCATGATTGTTCGTGTTCCACTAATTCGTTGGACGTTTCCACTCCTTTGACACCCCGTAGGATTGTAATCCAAGAAATGTTGTGTCGGAAGAAATACCATGAGATCGTTAGGAGCGCGTATGAGTGACGTGGTGAGAGTTATGGGTAGAATGTCATAGAGATATTTATGGGGTAGGACGTAGCGTTATGCTCGGAGAATGATATGGACATATGTGATGACTAATGTAAGCTGCAGTTGACCGTTGATTATGAAAATGGTTGTCTTATTAAAGCGAGATAGTGAGAACATGAATGGTTATTGACATGAAATGAATATGATTGATTTACGGATATTGTAGACACAACGTATATATAACAAGATTGGAGATAACAAGATTGGACACTACGGGTATTACCACTCGGTGGTGAGATAATCGGGCTGGACACTATGGGTATCACCATTTGGTAAACGATCGAAATGGTGAGATGACCGGGCTGAAAATGAACAGGTATCATTACTATGGACATTCGGTGAGATGACCAGAATGAGCGAGACATTTGAAAACTTTGATTGATGTGATATGTGATTAATGGAAAAAGGAAAGAAATGTTGATTTTTATCAAATACACTTGTTTTAAAAGGGAAAGGATTTTTATTAAAAATCCTCTGGCTATTCTTGAGCAAATCAACGGTTTTCGGTATTCATGCACAGAATCAACGGAGTTCGGCTATTCAAGCTCGAATCAACGGAGCTTGATCACTATAGGTCACGTATTTCTATACATTACATCTATTTGGAAACAAAGGAGATTTTGATAACAGATGAGAATGAGAAAGGAGATTCGATGATGAAACGAGAAATGTGAAAGATTGTGATATTGAATGAGATGTGATAGTTCAGTTTCAAAGCCGTTGCTGACTTATTATGTGGATCGATGTAGGGGTATTAATGGTCCTCGTATGGGATATATATCGTTGGGTATTGCATATTGATTTGCTTAGAATCCTTTGGCCATAGTGAGCTTCATGGCGATAGTCATAAATGCTTTGGGCGTACCTGTCTATACTCATTCACTCTAGAAGCATGCTCAGCATATTTTCTTATAACTTGTGCATAAATTTCTCTACTGGGCGCGTGGTTGCTCAACCTACTATTTCAGATTCATTGCAGGTCATGGTCATGGAGTGCTTGGGATGCTGACATTATCGAGTAAAGCTATTTTGGAGAGTACTTTATCATTCTTGTAAAACAAATTGCTTTGTTATAAAATTCCTAATTTGGAAGATTGTATTTGTAGACCAGTTTGAAAAATTGGAAACTGTATTGTATTTTGGGTAATGTACGTATGATTGTGAGGATTTGTGTTTCAAATGGTATTGTTAATTATGTTAAAAAAATTTGAGGACTTGACAAAAGGTATGGCTGACTCAAAGCTGGCCTTGATTTTCCAGTGGCTTAAAGCGAAAATTAAAAATGAGACTCTTTTGTTGAACTATTATAAGGGATAAAAAAAAAAAAGTAGGATAGCCCCTGAAATTCAAATTTTTTTGGCCCCGACTATAATATCTACAAATTCCTCACAAATAGTATTTCAAATTTGAGGATACAAGTGCCTAATGGTTGAGGGGTGGCAGAAACATCTTCTACCCTTGTTCGTATCATAGCTAGGCAACAGAGACGAGTAACTTGGGAAACATAACAAGGAGAAGTTTTTCAGTGCCAGGTGGGCAAGGGTCATGTGGTGCAAAGCACCATCTCGGCCGTCCAAACGTGTTTTGGACGGTCCAGATCTGTTTAGGTAATTTTTTAGTGTAAAATTATCAAAACACCCCCTCAAGCCCAAACAAATCTGGGCCGTCCAAGCTTGGCACCACGTGGCCCGTGCCCACTCGGCACTGAAAAATTTCTCCATAACAAGACTTTCATCCTCTACAAAAATTCTTAGTTTCCTTTGCTTGTTTAGCAGTGTTTGCTGGGATTGTTACAAGTTCTTTTCTAGAGGTGGGATTTCCTTGTTCTTCCCTATGGTAATACTTCGTATGCAAATATCCCTGCTTAACATTGTGATCTTTCCTTCTATGTGAAATTTTTTTTTTGATCTTTTTCTATGTGAGATTGTTCAAGCGATAAGAGAATTGGTGAAAGAACCATAGATTTGGACAAATTGTGGTGAATATTTCACAACACATCGGGTAATTCGGGTAAGTTAACACCGACGGATTTGTTTCGAGTACTTGTCATGTAGATATGTACAATGTTAAGCTCGTTAAGCGGTTGACAGACTCTGTAGAAGACTGCCTCGATTTCAATGGCTTGTATGCAGTGTGAATGACGTATTAATGTGTATTATAGTTCATCCGACACATTGCTTTCATGTCAAGGGGTTTGAGCTAAAGAACATACACGTAAATATTGGCTGGGTAATTTCGAACTCGAGCCAACATGAGTTGAAACACAACCACCAACCTCTCCATGTTTTGCATGGTAAAGCTCATAAACCGGAAATCAAGTGGGTCTTGCTCAGTTGATCACTCTTGAACGCTTCTAATCAGGAGGTCAATGGGTCGAATCTTGCCGAAGGCAAGAATCATTGATTTGTCCCTTTAGAGGGTCTTTTCCTTTCTTTCTTTGGTTCTTCCCTATGATGTGCTTATAGAAAATAAGAGGTCGGACATATCTTTTAGCTTTGGTTTTATACGAACCCTAAATATTGTTGCTGAACCTGGATGGATTTTGTTATGTTGCATAATAAGTTTTTCGCCCGTGAACTATGTAAGTAAACTGAAACTATGTGAACTATATATGTGACCCGAGGGATATTTTTGTCCGAAATAATGGGCCAGGACTATATCGGGTAGCAATAATATGAGAGGAGACTAATTTGGAGGAGGACCCTATAAAAGGGGCCGGCCTCTAAATTCCCAACTTGGTTATCTCGTTGACTCACAAAATAAATGTATTCTCCGTGATTTGTATTTTGTAATTCATACATGATGTAATTGATCTCTCAAATGAACCAAAAAAACAAAAACAAACCAAAGCTCATAACCAGAAAGAGCCTCGTTCGCATAGTGTTAGTACCGATAGCATTCAAGAGTCAAACAATCAAGAACCCTGGAGCTATTTACCAAAACCTCCTCTCTCTTTTTTTCCCCCAAGCTATAGAATAAGAAGTTTCGTAAGAACATAGTTAAGAGAGAGAGAGAGAGAGAGACTCTTTGAAACTTAATCCATGGTGCTGCATTCAGCGATAAGTAGAGCGCAGAAACAAAAACAGAGAAATAACATATTACTACCACCAGACAACAGCCGTTTGATTCAATCATCTGATTTTAAATGGACCATGCTATTTGCAACCACAAATTTCCTGAACGTAGTCTGTGTACCATATTATAAACAGGTGTGTACCATAGTATATACAGGCTACGTTCAGAAAATTTGTGGTTGCAAACAGTCCGGCCCTTTTAAATAGATCAAGCACAATAGTTGCATTAGAAAATGTACTCTGGTAATTCAAGCGGGAAACGTGCCAGCTCAACATCAAAAGGGTCACCTTTGGGATCTGCCAATCTATAAAACAAAGCGAAGAAAAACTTCTTGTCAGCAAAACAAGAAAATAAATGGACATGCCACCTTCATAAAAAATTTAAATAAATTAAAAAAAAAAAAAACCCTGATTTTCTATCACAATTCCCTGAGAAAACCATATGAAAGCCAATCAAACTCCAAGAAGTCAAATGCTTCAAGCATGTATTCGGCTGATGCTTAAGATTGGCTTCCAAACACACTACGGTTCTGAGGCCAGTTAACAGATTGCATAAACCAGGCTAAATTATAATACACACCCTCAAAGGTTTGCAGTGACTTAGGTGCAAATTTATCTGCAGTGGCAACGCATAATCTTGAGCAGTGTAAGCCCGTATTTCACTGACCATAAGAATTTCACTAACGGAATAACTCAATCAACCAATTTGAAGTACCTATCTACGTCATGTTCAGAAAGGATGACGCATGTTGTTGTCTGGTTTTTATATGACTTTTTTTTAAGTAGTAGTGTCAGTTGGGTGGTGCTTGGGCAGAGGTCCTCATCCTACATTCTAAGGAAAAACAGCAAAAAAAAGAGAACAACTTATCGAAGTAGCTACATAGAAGGTTACAGAAACATGTGAAGAAAACTGAATAAAACAACACCGTGGCAGCAAAATCGAACAAGTAAATGCGTGTGGGTACGTGTGTGCGTGACTGGGTGTATGGGTCCAAGACAAGGACATGCTTTATGTGTGATATATATTCTTGGGGACGTAGTAGCGGGGATGGATAACTCATCCAAGAAGCACTATGTAGTAAAAATCATTACATTGCTGGGTAGCAAATTTTGCAATCCTTGGGACTTGAGGCCCTCTAAATGTGTGCTCCACTAGTCTGATCCCCGGCAAAGCTTAATACCAGAAGCAAGCCGAAACAACTACAGTTATAACCTAACTTAGACTAAATAGAAAGCACCTTATCATTGTATTCTCCGACTGGACAACTTTTGAAACCTAATACTCCTCTCCAGAGAACCAATTTACTTCCATATCACTCCATGGATGGTCTATGATACATAGCGACTAAATATAACATAAAACTACTAATTTCAAAATATTACCCTGCATACACAAACGCTATACCATAGATGCAGATGGGTTTGTTTCCTAATTCCTAACAAAATTTGCTCTACAAGAGCAACGCTTGTAGCATTTGGATTTAACTTCAACCATGCACAGGCCTACCTATTCTCACAACTTTAAAGGCCCTCTAGGCAAATGAGGTTTTGGTCGAAGGCACCATTCCGTTCAATTGAATTAGAAGGCTTTATACTCTTAAATATTAATTCAAATTTGCTCTGACCAGGCATCCACCCGGACAATATTACCTGAAAGCTAAGAAAATTTAAGCCTGCTGCCACTAATAGATGATTGGTTCACGCTAATAAGCTGAAATATGAAGGCACAATTCTGTTCAATATCTTGGTTTACTTATTCTCTACATTAATTCTCCACGCATAGGTGGAAAAGAATAAGGATGCCAAATGTAATGGATCAGGAGCCATCAGTAAGTGAGGAAAAAAAAGAAAAGAAAAGAAAAGAGGAGCCATGAGAAACTTGGTGAGTTATTATCACGTAATCAAATGGTTCCATCCTACAAAGTATAATTCCATTGATGAAAAAGTACTGATGGCAATCCACAGCCATGAGCCAAAACAGTAAGAACAAAGGAAAGGCTTGATGATTTACGTAGAATCATCAACCGGAGGCCAGGGTTAAGGTTGTTTCAAAAATAGAAATTCATTCAAGTAACAGGTCGAGGCATACCTGCCAGGGACAAATGTGAAACAACCCTCAACAGAGCCTGAAGAAGATGATAAAGGTGTGCAACTCTCATACACAAACTCTTCCTCGCCAGGACGTAAGAGCGGAAACTGCAAATAAGCAAAATAAGAAGTCATTTAACATAGTAAATTAGTAAGCATACGAAAAAAACACTAGCCGTAA
Source organism: Rhododendron griersonianum (assembly GCA_018127125.1). Classification (NCBI taxonomy): domain Eukaryota; kingdom Viridiplantae; phylum Streptophyta; class Magnoliopsida; order Ericales; family Ericaceae; genus Rhododendron; species Rhododendron griersonianum. The sequence continues at coordinate 14,121,057 of CM030789.1, forward strand.
GTTGCTTATCAATGAAAGGAAATTAGAGACATTTCAACATTGAAAAAAATTTGTAGGAAGTTTCCGATTTGAGCACTTCAAAAGAAAGTCAAAAAGAAGTACTAGGTCACACAGCTCATCAGACACCCAGCCCATATTTTGGTTTTGGGTTTTTTTCCCCAAAAGAAAAAATTAAGGCACCAACAAAAGGCCACCCATATGCAAAAAGAGGGCCACAAATGAAAAAGAATGGCCCTAAACCCAAGTATATATGTCAAAAATTTCTATAAAATCAAGGATTTGGTCAAGAGTTGGGCTATACTCCTTGACTCTCCTTTCTAATCTGTCATCAGGCATAGCTCTCCTCCAAATCTATTACTGATCTGTATGTCCTACTTCTGCACTTTCTTTCATTGTGTTTCCCCGATAAAGTTTTGCACCACTTTGATAGTTTGATTGTGCTCTGTCCTGGTCACTTTCCATGTTTCTTCACTCGATATGAACCATACGACAATGTGCACGCATATCTGCTCCAAAATCAGGGTATGCTATCAAACAGAAACCCCAAAAAGTTCCTCCTTAAGTCAGGATCCATATTACAGTCGTAACATTGAGATATAGTACTGTATATAGAAGTATCCTACTGAACTATGTAGTCCCAAAATTGCTATCATTTGCAGGTTTGACAACAGAAACAGTGGTATGCACTTACGGTCCTAATGGGCCCTTTTACTTTATTTCCACCATAACCTATTCCACAAAGACATTGCCTCACAGCACAAACCAGCTTCAAGTAGACAACACAAATACATAATTGTTCTATCCAGTTCATCCATGCATATTCGAATTTCACTCGAAAGACTTGAAAAAAAGAAAGCAAATATATTTGAATCTTCTTAAATTCAGTACAGAAATCGAAACCGTGAAAACGTAATGAAAAACAGTGTACCTTTCCTATCACAGCTTCTCTATTTATATCAGACACGACAATATCATTAGCACGGAAGATCAAGTGTCTCCGATACAGTTGGCAAGAAGCGAAGGACATTCCATAAATACAGCATCCTTCGGGCAAAAGGGACATACGCATCGAATAAGAAAAGTAAAACTTCTCAGATTCATCATGAAGGTTACTGAATTCTGGGACAAGCACAGCTGAAGCACGGACCTTCACTAAATTATCTCATCTTAGTTTCCATACAACATCAGCAAACAACGAAGTAATTGAAACCAAGGTCATCAAATCGTGAATTGAAATGAGAATCAAAATTGTGTTTGTGAGCAGTGAATCACTTCGATTCGGTCATCATTTACAAATTGCACTTACGAAAAAATACACATGTAGGTCCTAATCAATAAAATTGTTGTCTCAAAAGATAAATTGATGATTACATGTTCTAAAAGACAAGAAACTTGCTTTTATTGCAATCAGATGTGGGTCATAGTCCCGCCTTGATCTATGTTTCTACATAATGGCAATAATTCAAATATCAAATGACATAATCCATATATGAAATTATAATCATCACAAGTTTCAAGAAATTCATGAAGGGTCTCACTAACACGGGCACATTCAAAATAAGTTATGTATACAAAAAGTTTCTGCTCAAAACCAAAAAGGCTTATTTCAAATGATTATCGTTTTTTTAATAGATAAGACGCTTAGGCTAGGTTTTGGCCTAGCTTTATTCTTGGATCATTTTTCATAGTTTTTTTTTTTTGGGTTTTCTATGCCCTTTTTTTTTTTTTGGTCTTCTATGCACTTTTTTTTAGTCTTGCGTCAAGTTTCTTTAAATGATTAAATCATCTAAGAGAGGAGTCTGAAAAAAATATGAAACATAATTGAAAAAAGTTCAAATTGTTATGGATTATTTCTGTCCTTAGAGAAATTGTAAAGTTTTTTTTGTCATAATTTGTAGTTTTGTAGATTCCTGTCGTCGAGACGAATTAGAGATCCAAAAAGAAAAAATTGACGCAAAACTAACCAAAGTTCATATAAGAAGAAAATTCTGTTAAAGATAATCCAATAATAAAGTTAGGCCAAACTTAGCCAGCCATATATTGAGGCTTTGAGCCACGCTGCCATTTAGATCTTACATAGCATCATAGATTTTGCAATGATTATAGATTAGAGGAAACAAGAAATCAGAAGACAAAATAAAAGATATGCATTCATATAAGTTATTGTTATATTCAACAAGATTTCTAAAGTGTTGTATTATTGTTCAAGAAAAGTAAGAGAGTCTTTAAAAAATATAGAGTCCATCTGATTTGACTAATATCATATAAGGCTAACTTTAGTTCATCACCATGGCAATAAATAATTCATGAGTAACATTATTTTAGCCTTAAACATCTTTAGAAATTGTATTTTGACAATGTTGAGGGAAAATTCTAACAAACTGTTTAAGAACTGGATCCTATTAAAATGCTCGAATCACCAAAAAAAACCAACATATATATTGCATGGGTATTATATATATTTGTACTAAGCACTATGCAATTATAGTTTTTATTTTCTTAAAAAAATAAAGACGCAAGAAGGGTTTCGAAGTCATAGGATGTGATAGGTTCAAGATTGAATGAAAAATAAATTTTGAATCTAATCAAGAATCATATGGGTCAACAATTCCATCCCAATCTCGATTCACCTACACATTCATATCCTTTTTGCATGAATCGTGAATCATATGATTCTGATAACTATGATTGAAATTATTATATCGGCAAGAGGAAATGTTGATAGTAACAACAGAAGAGGTAACATGCCAATATGTTATAACTAAAAGAAGGTATTTATAGATATATGCAACACAGGAATTAATTCCCGTGTGTGTCGCTCGTTTATGTTTTCCTTTCTCTTAGGGGAGTGGGGGAGCACTAAAATCCTTACCTTAACACCATTTGTTATAGCAATGGAACAGTGGGGAGCTTTCTCAGGGAACAGATTGATGCCTCTGATTTTTCCTTCCTTGTGTAGTCTAATAACGCCACTGTGCAAGCGGTGACCATGTTCTTCCAGCCATAATAGCATGGCATCCTGTTGTTGACTACCTCCGTAATCCGGCACCAACCCAATCAGTTCCTTTGGTACACAAGGAATTGCTCCGCCATCAATTGCCAGCCAATTCCGGGTACACACATAAAGTTGACCATTTTCACAGTTGAAGAAGAAAGTCTTTTGTCTGTAAGAGGAAGAAGCAACAAAAATAGAATTCCTACCAAATCCACGCTGGAGTACAGTACTCTGTGTTTTACGGATTACCAGTGTTTTACGCATTACCAGATGAAGAGGTAACAAGTACACATTCACAAGGTGGTCATTAAAGGAGTAGCCACCTATAAGGCCCAATGGACTTCCTAGTATGCGTCCAGTAACTTCATCCCTCTTCATGTCTTGACCATCGCAAAACCGATAGAGAAGCCTAGTGGGAAGAGGCAACTTTACTTTCAAATTATTTTCCAAACTTTTTATTTCACCCTCAGATGCACCCTTACGCAGTGTAGCCAAGGCCTCCGGAAAATTAGCTGACAACCAGCTTTTAAGTCTGCCCCAACATCTTTTGACTCGTCTAACTAAGGGCCAAGGATACATACCAAAAGCTTCCCGCCATACTTGATAAGCGACCTGGAGAGAGAGAGAGAGAGATCATCCATATCCAATCACTAGTAAAAACGATATAACAAATTTCTTTTTGGTGAACACAAAAAGTCAAGTGCTTTTAAAAGCTGCATAAATGATAATGTTGCTAAAGTTATATTTGGGCAGTTAAGAAACAAGGAGAAGAAAGTAATCTTCCATGTCTCTACGGTTTCAATTTCACGAAACTCGGAATGAGAGCTTTTCCACTCTCTTGCTTTCTCTCAAAAATTTCAACCTCTGATGAACCACCGATTGCATGGGAGGATTAACGAAATCCTATTGATTGCAGCTTTTGGATTGTTTGATTCTCAAAAAAAAATTGTCGCATTCTGTTAAGTTCTTCAATTAGTTAGGTGCAAGGAAAAGAAAGGGAAAATCAAGGAACAGGAAATTTACAAGGCAAGTCAATTAATTATGTTTCGATCTGGGAAACAAGAAGGAAATGAATGATCATTTCTTTGAGATCCACAGTTTGATTGGCAAAAACGAATGTCGATTGTGGGAAAACCTATGAAAAGAAAAGGGCAAAGTCTACTTTGACCCCCTATGGTTTGGGTCATATGCGGATACACTCCTATGGTACAAAAGTATGCACATAACACCCCTGTGGTTTTTGAAGTGTGCACAAAACACCCAATTCTGTCTATTTTAACGGAGATGTATCTCACACTCCTCTTGAATTCCAATCCGAGCCGTTCATAATGTATTAATCATAGAATAAAGCATCTCAATAAAAAATCAACTCGATCATACATCAATAACTCAATGATAAAATTCTTGTTAAAATGCATGATAAATTTAAATTGGAAAAACTTCATAATAAATTCGATTCAACCATGAGGTTTTCATTTTTCGATCGACTTGAATTTTGGTATGGATGTAGTACTCGTCAAACTCTGCAATACCAATGGTTCAGATACAATTTCTAATATAGGGGATGGATTGGTTAGATTCAAGGAAGAAGAAGAATCAAGAGACAAGATGAGGGCATATCGGACTTTTAATGCGTGTCCATCATACTTGATGTTATTATGGATGGAATTGGGTGTTATGTGCACACTTCACAAACCATAAGGGGTGTATCCGCACATGAACCAAACCACAGGGGTCAAAGTGGACTTGAAAAAAGAAAAAGAGACTACCCAAATTAGGAAAAATGGAGGTCATTCTCCAAGATAGGCTCAATTCAAATAAATAAAGATCTTGAAAAAAGAAAATTGACACTATCACGAGAGTAACTCAAATTTAGAATCAATTGCTCACATATGGATTTCAAAGTCTAATTCAAATCTTTAGAAGGTTAAGGATTGCAGTTGTACAAGAATCCCAAAACACCAAATACATTTCTTTTACCTCTATTCAATCTTCCACTCAAGTTTTTCCAACCACGTATACTTAAACCTCTTGTTTTACATGTTAAATTTAGTATAAAATCCCTTGATTTAAATCCAACCTCTACCCAAACAGAGCCTTAGCTAACCAATTGAGGATTACTAATCTAGGGTTCTTCAGTATTCTAAAAGACGGCCTAGGTAGCTGATTAATTGGCGCCTAGGCGCTAGGCGGTACCCCGCCGCCGCGCCTAGGGTCCTAGGCGGTTGTCTAGGCGCCGGGCCAATTAATCGGTCACTAAGCACGATTAATCGGCTAAGCGGGCTAGGCGCTAGGCGAACGATTAGGCAGTTCGGCAGTGTAATTTTTTAAAATTAAGGACTAGGCGTTAGGCAGGGCTAGGCGGATAATTAGGTGGCTCGGCGGTGTAGTTTTTGATTGGAGTGCCATATTTAATGTTTTGTTTTACTTATGTCGTTATATTTGCTCTCAAAACTTAGGGAGGGGGTAGGAGAATATTTTTTAAAAAAAATAAATAGAAAATCCGCCTAATGTCTAGGCGCCGATTAATCGGCCTAGGCGCTAGGTGAGTAGGCGGTGCCCAAACGCCCGACTACCGCCTAGGCGCCTAGCGACTTTTAGAACACTAGGGTTCTTTGCTCCAACAAATTTTTTCAATTTTTCCCTTAATTTCGTCAAATTCTCTTTGTATGCCACAATTTTATCAGAACCCAAATAAACCCAACGTTGAATAAGCAATTAAATTTTCCGGGAAAAGGGAACAGACACCCGTACGTACATACACACACACTTACATACAACTATAGAGATGGAAAATGTATGTACCTTGAAGGGTGGGATTACCAACCACCTATACTTAAACCTCCTATTTTACAAGTTAAATTGAATATCAAATGAGAGTGAGTTATGTCCAGATGAGGCGGACACCGTGGGGTTTCTGCCACCGCTATTTGTGAGCCCTGCCGTGCGTTCATTGAGGTAATCTGAATCGTTCATCTTGTAGAGCTCGCAAAATAGTGTATTCAAACAAAAAAAATTAACTTTGTCAGACATTCATATGTATATTAAAAATTGAATTTTAGTTTACAAAATGTAGGGCCTGGATTCTGTCTATAGTTTTAAGTTAAAATATGCATGACCATCCGTTTTATAAACCAAAATTCAATTTTTGATATCCCTATGAATGTCCGATAAAGTTGATTTTTTATTTGAATACACTATTTTGTGAGCTCTACAAGATGAACGGTTCAGATTACTGCAATAAACACACGGTGGGGCCCATAATGGGAGGCGAAAACCCCATGGTTTCCACCTCATCTGGAAATAATTTTTCTCATATCAATCCCTTCATTTAAAATCCAGCCTCTATGACTCTATCAAAACGGAGCCTTAATTAACCAATTAAGGATTAGTTTTTTTTTTTTTTGGCCAAAAGTGATTATATTGATAAACGCCTAGCGGCACTTACAAAACGGAGATCATTACAAAGAACTTGGACAAAGCCAAACTAATCGTCTAACAAATACAAAACGAGTAAATCACAAGACAATCAATGTCTTTCATTCTAACCCAGGCATGGCTTGACGCAATAGCGATACTTTTAAACTGCCTAACATCTAATTAGGAGTCTCAAATGAGAAAAAGTGCAAAGTTAAGGACAAAAGACACCAAATGCCCAGACGATCAGATGCACTCCAACAAAGTATGAACGCACCAATGAACTCCCAAGAACTACATATCTTTAGCAGGGTTAGTCGCTTTAGCAAAGTTTCAGGTTCAAGTTTTTGTTAGTTTCTTTGAGTTCTTGCATGCCACCATTTTCTCAGAACCCAAACAAATCTAAGGATAAGCAATTAAATTTTCCCAGACAATGAGAACAAAGACACGGCTTTTTTTTTTTTTACCAAAAAAAAAAGACACGTTTTTTTTAACAAGAGCATCTCCAGCCCTTACGACAACATTAAACGAGACCGAACAATAAAGAGAACCTATACACCTCCCTAAACGCCAAAAATATCCAACTTGTTAACGAATTGATCAAAGTTTTTATTTTATTTTATATAACTCAGGTGCGCGGTCAGATTATGTGCACCTCGACTAAGGCCTTGTTTCACTAACCTTTTAGGACTTCAAAAAAAATTCGCATTTGTTAGTTTTACACCAAATTTTTGTGGATTATTAATTTGGGGAATACACATACAAAATATCCACGAATACTCTCTCGCCAAACACACACACACACAGAGAAAACAAACTAGAAAGAAAGAAGCTCTTAATTTTAATCAAGGCTGTCTCGTCCCATCAAAATATCTAGTATTCCTCTATCGCCAAAAACACATAAAGCAATAATGGGTGGAAAATGGGTGTACCTTGAAAGTGGGCGTGGGATTTCCAAGAGGGTCCTGAGGGGAAGAAAGGTCGAGCTCGTCGGCACAGAATTTGGACCAGAGGGACTCGTCGGCGGCCCAATCACGGAACCTCTTGTTTAAGCAGCCGGCCACGGCCGTGTCGGTGGGACCCAGTTTTGATAGAATCTCGTGGATCGCAAGAGCTCCTACGCTGTCCAAACCCATCACTCTCTCTCTCTCTCTCCCCCTCTCTCTCTCTCTAGTTTGGGATTTGGCCATTTGGGGACGGAGTACTGGAATTTAACTGGGGGGCCAGATAGCGAGAGAAAATGATTTGTGTAGTACTACTTCCCCAAGTCTTTTACGCCTTGTTTGGCTGTCATATTTTTGGAGAGAAAAAACAAAATTAGTTCGGTTTGCGTATTCTTTCGTCTTTTGTCAAAAAAAATTTACATTTTAACAAATGTTTTTATTTTTTAAAGAGAGTTGGGCTATATGCATCAAAAAAAAGTAAAATTTTCATAAAAATTCGGTAAAGACGAAAAAAGACCAACACCTGTAATTTAGTAGAGTTACGCTACATCCAAATACAAATTATTTTATTGCCTTGATAAGATACCTTAAAGTACTTGATCTAAAGCATTTGTATATTTTGAGTGTTTGAATCAAGAATTTAATGAACTCGAACAACATTTTTTTTCCCCTCCAAGGCTACAGTGCTTGTTATATGATATGAACTATTTCCTCTTTCCATTTTCATTAGTGTATCTTGGATAAGGAAAAAGCTTTTTTTGGTAGTTATTTGATTGATAAAATCCCATCCTTTATGATCCAAACTACTTATTTGTACGCCCGTAGACACACCGTCCATTTTTCTCCAGCTTAATAGTGTAAAGATTTTATTGTCTCCTATTATTTCTGATTTTATGTAGCAATTTTTTATTTGGTAGGACTCGCAAATAAATAGTACGAAGCATTCAAGGTGGACTCCGAATGCGCCCAAGTTATTTGTCACTCAACTGAATTGTATCGATGGAACCATTCTACATCCAGTAAAACACACAAAAAAAAAAATTTAAAAATCTCCATTTATTAAATAAACATTAGTAACAACTAACAAGCATAACATAAAAGAGCGATAAGTTCCATGCTGAGCCACAAAAAAAAAAAAAAAGAGCGATAAGTTCCACTGGATCAAAAAAACAGTAACAAGTTTCATCTGGGGGTGGAGGGTGAATATGTAGTACTTTAAATTTTTTGAGTCAAAAGTGTAATATGATGCTTGTTTTTACTTTTTACATATTGATGATTCATGCTTCTATATTAGCATCAGTATATGATACTTATGAACCCCAAGGGGCTGGCTTAGTGGTCAAGTCTCGGGACTCAGGGGTTTGCTCCCTCCGAAGATCTCAAAATTGCTCAGGTGTTATCAACTCCAAATCTACTGGGCTTTGCTTTAGCTTTAGGCTTTCACTTTCGCATCTCTCTAAAACTGTAGTTATTGTAAAATTCATCATCAAGGACTCCCAAGCACAGTAATTTTCATAAATGCAAGTAGAAAATGGTCCAGTGAACGGTGGGATTGGTATCCCAGGATTAGTCGAGGCGCGCATAAGCTAACCTGAACACCTGTGTTAAAGAAAAGAAAAAAAAAGAAGAAGAAGATGCTCCATGCTTCTTTATGATGCTAGTATAGCGGGTGAGGAAAACATAGCATCACGACGTCACCACCTTCAAAGGATTCAAATTCACGACGTCAATCACCGTCTCCGTTTAAACCCACGGAATGCTATGCCAAGAAACGACGGGTATACCGTATCCCATTATTTCTTTGCAATCGGGCCATGAATAAACGATGTGCTACCAACTTACCATCTCTCAGCAAAACCAATAAGCAATGATCTTGTTATGGCGAACCAAAATCTCTACTGTGAGGACCTTATGGTTGAGAGACAAAATTACTACTTCAAATCCCTCCTCCGAGTAACTTTGACTCAGGATATGCATCGAAGTCATGAAATTTGAAACCTTGTTCTAGTCCTAGTGCTAACGATCTTCTGCTACACATAGCACTATCATTGCATGAATTCTTGGAATAATGCATTAAACAAAAGGAGGCAAATTCAGTATGGCATCTCTGCCAGAAACTTTTCAGCTTACACATCGCACTTGATCGTTCTTTTTTATTTTCTACAGAAACAAATGGCACTTGTCTTGAAAGGCTTTGCGTAAAAGGTAACAGAGACGATAATGTTACATACCTCAAAGGACTTTTGAACGGATGCCCAGAGCAGTTTTATCTCATAGAGCATATCAATGTTGATGTCGAACTCTTCCGTTCAACTAGGCCTTTCAACGTTTAACGTTCAACTAATAATCAATTTCACTCTACCATGGCCTTGTGAAATCTGGAACTGTTCTGAAAGACCCAAATGAGCCATTAGAAGCGAGACGTGTGTGAGCAACTCTCCCCCATTTGTGAGCTGCCTCGCATGGTATTGCCATTGGCATTGACTTGCGGCATAAGACAGCATCTCAACCCAAACATGACTCACAACCTTCCATTTCTGTTCTTTCAGAATTCTTAATTCTTTTGCCAGCTTGCATGCATCAAATAACACAGATTTGCTTCTATCTCCTTTCACTTCCGATGGCAGAACGTCAGTGTTCACTAGAAGCAACTCTGAGCAAGTCTCGTCTACATTTGCTATGGACTTCCATTCTTGCAAAAATTCAATGGCCTCGGCGCAAGTGTCTTGAAACCTAATCTGTCCAATTCCATTGGGAAGCGTGAAGGGGCACATTACCAGAAGATACAACATATAATCTGATAACATCTTGCTAATTTTGCAGTTTTCCAAGAAGCTTGAGTCGGTGTTTAAAAAATCCTGGTAGTAGCAGAGATCTGTGGCAATGTGCCAGAGAAGAATGTTTTGGTCAAATTCTACAACAATACTCCGGACAAGTTGTTCATGGCAACCCATGTTCTCAAGTACCAAACCACCTCTGAAAGCACATAGCTTTTGACATTCCTTAATATCATTGGCACTTGTTGATTTTTCCGTTAGCAGTGTAAATATCAGTTCTTTCAACTTTGGGGAAACATCTTTAAAAGTGTACCGGTATTTCTCTAACTTCTTACGAAAAAACTTTCGGACTCGACATTGCGTTGCAGACTTCTCCTTGAGGCAAAAAGTTATCAGATTATACTGAGCCATGTGATCAGACCATTTCCGTTTTGCAGGTACGAGATGCCAACCTCTGACAAAAGATATTATTCCATCGATGAGATTCGTCATGATCAGATTTTTGTGCGTACCCAACCAAAGCCTTGTCCAGTCTGAGGAAAATAATAAAATCACCTCATAGAATTCTAGAATATTAAATCCAGCCAGCAATGAGCAAGTAATTATCATATTGATGTCTGAGAAATCACGCCAATAAATGATAAAGGCAGAGAACACTGAAGTGGACAGGAATAAGATTAGCAATCGGAGAAATGATGACACGCGAGTATAAGTCACGATTGCCTTCGTGTAGAGAACATCATAAACAAATCCAAGTTCAACCTCAACCACCTTAAAAGCCACCTCCCATGAGTGTTTATGGAAGAAGGATCGGCTTTCTTTGTAGTCCTGAAAGCTGAGGATGAGATCTGCAAAAAGCCTCTTGAACTTCATGAAAAAGGAATAAGCCTTACATAAAATCTCATCGTCTGGGATGTCGGTTTTTGCTACAGTGTGGACAGGATCCTCTTCTGGTGGAATTTCAATCAGTGGCCCTCTGTTAATTTTGAACCCCTCAGCTTCTTTGGCACCATAGGCATCCATGAACTTGGCATAGTTGGGCCCGGGGTCAGGCCGAGGGAGCATTGAATCTCTAAACTGATCACTACTTGCCATATATTGAACCCAAATCCTCTCACCGAACTTGATCATTCCAGCCACAAGTAATGGAATGGATAGATAATTAAGCGGGCTTCCGGTCCAGGACATGTATAAGATGTAAATGGCTACTCCGAAAGAGCCAGAAAGACTGAAGAACTTTCTCATCCATAACTCATTGTCTTCTAATGAATAGGCTGTGATGGTGTCTGGGCTGCAAAGATGGAGAAGAAAAAGTGGTGCCCACATGGCCATTGATTCGTAGTTTCGATCAAGGGATTTTGTTTTGCAATCTTCCTGGCCATGTGAGAGGACATTTAATGAAAAGTTTGTTGCCCATTCTGCTGCTTGGTAGGCAAGCCAGAGAATACCTCTCAGCTGTATCCGGTATTCGTACTTTCTCCTGCTACCGAGGAACACGAGAGCAACTTGTAAGGAGAAGCTAAACAACACTAGTGCCCTCAGCTCCCATAAGTTCCAATTCCTTGCCAAGCTTTCAGGGAAGAGCTGAAACAAACTCCTCCTCTTTGCCACGATCAAAGTATTAAAAACTGAAGACGCAAATTTGTTTCAAATCAAAGAATCAGAAACTATGGTTGAATAGAGCTTTATTAACAAACGAAGAATCTGTTGAATTACCTACAGCCAGCATGCCTGATCTCTCTTAAAGAGTATTATTGAAGGTTTTAGCCTCGCAAAAGAAGCCACATTTCCTCAAGCACATGGACTCTGGATAGATCAAAAGCAAAGAAAAATAGATTAAAAACATTTTCATGATAACAATAGACAATACCTCCGTTTATGATTACCAACCTTGTCATCCCTGAAGACAAAACCCAGACGCTCAAACTTTGAACCGGCGACAATTGGCTGAACAGGAACCATAGCCGCTGGGGACGGAGCAAGGATCCACGTGAAGGATGCCGAAACTTATATCTTAAAATTCCATGTGCTGACATAGATATATGAATGATGAATCTATAAGTTTTCCTTGCACATATGTTGAAATTCAAGTTCGAGGAGATCAGTCCGGTTGTCTTTGTAACTATGTAAGGGCATGAATATGCATCGGCGATCTGTTCCTCTCACACTGCGAGTGTAAAACATTAAAAACTGAAAATCATTATTTACATAATCGTTTACTTTCAATCATCATGTTATTTTAATTATCAAGATTTGGGGGTGCCGATATTCCGCCATGACTACTTCGTAGCTACTGGAGGGGCTAAATATGAACGAGTGCTCAAGATTAGCTTGATAATTTAACGAGCTTTAAAAATATGTTTAAAGCGTAACTTGATTATAAGACGAGTTAATCTCAAACGGGTTTTAATCAACTGAACCCGAGCTGATCTCAAAATCCGAACAAATCGAGTAATAGCTTATTCAAGTTTGGTTTTGAAACTGGTCTTTCAACAAATGTACAAGCTTGGTTTTTTAATATAACAATCCGATCTTCAACGAGTTCTTAATGAGTAAAAACACGAGCTCAAACTCGAGCATCTCGGTTCACTTAGCAGCCCTAGCTGTACTCTTGCGTTCTTAGCACGCGACGGGATCTCGGTGAGACCTTCGCTTCAGCACCAACATAGGGTGGTGCGATGCGGTGGGTTTGCATAGGATTGTGCGGTGGTGAGGTCAATGCCTAAGACTTAAAAGAGCATCTCCAACCGAACATCCTCTATTGCTCTATTCGAGAGGATGAAATTAATATTTTTTAATCAAAAAGTGGATATAGAGAAGCTTATTATTCATACAAACTCCAATCACAAACCTCTATATCTCTGCATTCATCTCTATTTCAAAAACGTCCTCCTTTTTTCTCCAATCATTATTCACTCCCAATGCAAATCTAATACTACTTTTTGCATTTTATTTCAAAAAATGGTTTTGGAGGATTCTCTATTTCTTTTTTCCCACACTCTATATATGGAGTATCAAATTTTATCCTCCAAAATAGAGGAGGAAATAGAGGATGGGTTAAAGTGGAATAGCAACATCTGTTTTCCGGTAAAAAGTGCAGGACTCATGAGTCATGACTGGTTCTGAAAATCAAAGTCCCAAAATGCCTGAACTAAAAAGGCCAAACCTAGTGTACGAAGCTCTCGCTATTGCGGGATCTGGGGAAAGATTGATGTACGCAGCCTTACCTCTGCAAGTAGAGAGGCTGTTTTCGCGACTCGAACCCGTGACCTCTAGGTCACAATGGAGCAACTTTACCGTTGCGCCTGGCCCGCCCTTCCAAAATGCCTGAACTAATCATTCTAAAACGTACACGCAATATAGACGTTCCATTTCCACGATGCAAACGAGCATGGGCTTCTTACCTATAATCCATCGGCAACTTGTCATCCGCCATCGCAGAAAGACAGTGGAGCTATCTTTCTTTTGAACCTCGGCTTTTACCAGACCTCTCTCCCTGGTTGCCCTTTCTTCTTTCTTTCGAGTTGGGTGTTTGGCGAGAGGTTCTTGAGAGAGATGACTTTGCCAGCAAAAAGTTTAGAGGTTCTTTGGCTCCGGACTACCACGTAGCATGTCCATGTGGTCCTCAATTAGCGGAAAATTTCAACCAGTTTCTTGGTGATTGGTGACAAAACAAATTGGAATTAACTTGGAGTTTCATGTGGTGACCAAAAGAAGGTAAAGAAAGGAGAAGCAGAATGAAAAAATAAAAAAATAAATTCCAAAATGGGGTAAATTTGTGGCTGTCGGCAATGAAGAAAATGTCAGGAGGTACTATTATTTGCCAGAGCTAAGCACATGGCAATTTATGCCTTGCATTGTCTTGGACGACAACTCACATGCTCTACTACCAGTCAACTGATCAGTGGAGGATGGCCATTACATAGCATGCCCATTTGCTACTATTATTTGCCAGAGCTAAGCACATGGCAATTTATGCCTTGCATTGTCTTGGACGACTCACATGCTCTACTACCAGTCAACTGATCAGTGGAGGATGGCGGATCAAAAAAAAAAAGATCAGTGGAGGATGGCCATTACATAGCATGCCCATTTGCTGCATTTTTTTTTATTTTTTGCCATGTTTTATAGTTAGCGGAAGGTTAGTAAGAAGTTAGTCAACGAGGGAGCTCAGAGGCTATCCATAGTCCTGAAACCCCCGATCTAGCTCCTCATAGGACTCGAACCCTGATCTCCACTGATGGAGACATGAACAAAACATCTCACCACCATGCATGGTTTCTCCCATTTGCTTCATTTGAGGACGGAAAAAAAAAAAAAGAAGACCCGCTTCTCTCTCCCACCTTATTATGTGCGGGGAATCCAAAGCCAACAAAAACACCCTCTCTCTCCTTTCTATATTTCCACAAATCAGTGGAGCAGAGCAAAAACAGAAAACCCTCTTACAAACATCCCATTCCAAATTCCCGAGGCAGAAGTCTTTTAATTTAGGTCCGAGGAAAAGTTTCCGATCTCCACAAGTACATTGTAAGTCAGAATTACACGACCACAATTATATAGCTAAAAATAAGTATATATCGAATTTTATGCTACTTCTAGTTATATTTTTGTTTAGTTTAATTTCACACCTATGTAAAAATCTACCGTACAAAGTGAGGAAGATATAATCCTACACTAAGGCGTATTTCTCCCCCTTTCAATTCAACTTAAATGTATCTTCTTCTTTTTTACTTACATTAATATCACAACGATGTTGTTTTCATTTATTCTGTTTTGAGTATGCTGTGAAACCTAAAAGTATCCAGCGACCCTTTGTCGGTAATAACATAGCCACATTCGAATCCCAGTGGAAGGATTCTGCATATCTTAAAACTAGAAAGGTGTGCATTGCTCGGAGAACAACTTTGCATTTATGGGTAAATGAAAAGAAGATCGTTGTGTGTGGCAGAGTAACTGATGTGCTCTTTTCGTTTTTACAAGGATAGCGTTGAACCTAAAAGTACCCAGTTGTGATAATGTAGTCACATTAGAGTTCCGGTGAAACCAGGATTCCACATTCCTTAAACACAAAAAGAAGACCGAAGGTCATATTATCAGTAAACAGCTCCATTGAACGCATTTTATATTTTAGGATAATTAATTGAAAAATGCCAACTTAAAAAATAAAGTATCAAGAGGACGATATGGGGTGCCTAACACCTCCCTCGCATGTAACAGTAAATCCCCAAATCCATTTCTGTTTCACAAACCCTCAAATGGGAGTCAATTACAAGCAACATTTGAAAGAAGAATTTGTTCAAACAGGAATACAAAAGAAGAGTTAAAACCGTTTTCTTCGCAAAACAGATTTAACGGGTGACCTAACGTACACCTGGTAAGACAAACGAAGAACTTTGGGATGGTCAGCGGACATGGGGATTGTTACACTAACGAATATAGAGATTTGATATAAGATGTTTGCCCTTTTAGTACCAATGGAAGAAGGCTAGATTTATACGTTGAGGATAGATGATTCTAGTACTACACATGTGATTGGCTCAACATCCAAACTTGTTTTCAGTCTGCTTTGATGTATATGTCATTTCATTTGGCAATGGGCATGTGCTCGTATATAGGTGCATTAGTGGTTTTGGTTCGTTCTTGTATTCATGTGATGAAATCTCTTGTATTGCCTTCGTACTTCGAATGAAATTTGCCATATCCGAAAAGAAATAGTCATGGTCAGATTTGATGCACTAACAATTTTTCTCGACGGCTTATAAAGATAAGAGTTATCTTTGAGTTATGCATAAATGATCAGAGGATTGTTGACAGACATGAATGAAAGCACCATGCCAAGTGTCCTTGAAGTAACCTCCACCAACAACCAAGTGATTGGTTTAATGGGTAAGTACTTGAGTATCTCGTTGAATGTATGAGTTCAACTTTTCATAGCCACTTTAGAGCTCGTAGCTTGCGGTGGGACCTGAGTTTTGGCCCCGCATAAGTGCATTGGGGTCCCCCGTAGATGACTAATGTGATGCTGAGATGCGTGGAGTAGCGTATCTCTATCTACATGTCCATTTTATAGATCAAAAAGAAAAAAACAATTACCATGCTCTCTATATATATATCTTGGGGTGCTACAAGTCTCTGTAAATTTGTTTTGGAAATTTATCCTCATATCATGCAAGTTCTTCAAATTCTGCCTCTTTACTTCTTCAAATTTGTAGGTGCCAAAGTCGGAGGAGACCCTATGACAAAAATCACCATCCTATATAGGCAGAGGGAATATATCTTCTATTCAAAACTCTGATTCATTTGCATTGATGCTGGTACTCTATTCACTTACTTCGAAATGACTTCTAGATGATTTCTGATTTCCTTCAAGGTCGTTAACAAGGCTAATTATAGGCTATTTTCTGACAGAATTCTGAATTTATTGACGTTTGCAGTAATTACATTTGCCGAAAAGGATCAGCATTGCCACCAAAGCATACCGGCAACAGCAGAAGTCCACGAATAATCATTTCATGGAATCTCTCCTAGCTTCCGCATCCCAAGTCCCGATTCAAGACGTGGGCGTATGGATTGGCATAGAAGACCAAGTGGAATGGATTGAGAGGGAATTGAGATTGATGCAGTCTTCATTGGAGCATGTAGAAGCCAATAGACAGCCTGCTGACGATGAAATAAAATGGGCAAGCGAAGCAAGGGATGTTATCCAAGAGGTTGAGAATATAATCGATGTTTTTCTGAGAAAAACCGCGCAATATAGGAGGAGAGGAACTTTCAGGAGGTTGGTCTTTGTGTTTAATCATTTGATAGTTCGGCTTAAACTTTATTTGAAGGTGGAGAAGATTAAGTTCCAGATTTGGGATGTGTCTAAACGAAGGCCTAAACAACCACAAGAATCGTACTCTTACCCGGACAGATCATCGTCGTCTCAAGCTGGACCATCCACTTCCCACGAACCTCAAATCCCCCGTGAGGCCGCCACTGCTGTTGCTTCTGTTATAGGTCAAGTTGATTCTGTGATGAGTCAAAACTTGCTTGTCCACATGGGAGTTATAAAGATTGTTCGAGACATTGGAGACGAATTCAAACGCCTGCATGGTATACTAAATGATTTCAAGCTAGAGAAGAAACTAGATGAAAGAACAAGATCTTGGATGGAGGACGTAAGAGATACTTCGAAACTCACAGGACCGATCTTTGCATCATTCATTGACATAAGAGAGCAACACCTTACACATCAAAGAACTTTTCAGTTTCGCTTCCTGTTTCTCGGAGATTTGAGTTTTGGTAAGAAACTTGAGAGGGTCAGGTTTCAAATTCATGATCTCTATAGGAGAAACTGGACATATGGTATTGGAGACTTATCAGAAATCCCCATGTCAATGGCTTCAAACATAACGATGAGGCTATTCTCTCCCACTGTTGAAGCGAATGAAACTTTCCCGTTTCTTCCTCCTTTGGTCATTCCAGAGAAAGGATGGCCACTCTCTTTAAAGTGAAGGAGTCCGTAGGATTACGGCAGCCGGTGAATGATCAACTGGAGTCAATAAAGAGAGATTTGAGGCTCATGCAAGGCTTATTTAAAGACGTTGGTGGGATGGAAGACACAGGCAAGAGAGTGAAGGTCTGGCTGGATGAAATGCAAGATATTGAGCGAGATATTGTCAAGTTTCTTAGGCAAGCACAACAAGAAAATGTGACCACAACTCTCTGGAAGCCTAGATCGGTTTTCAGGGAATGGAAAACACGACAACAAATTGCAAGGAAGATCGAGTGCATCAATGACGAGCTTTGGGGTATCTCAAACCGTAAGTGGACCTATGATATTGGAAAAATTGAAGGAAGGAGAAGCTCCGAAGTTGAGGATCAAAGCGAACAAGAAGTCGAATCCTCTACTCCCACCGCTGTATCATATCATGAATCACAAGAGGGAGTTGAGTTGCTTGTGTTGGCAGATTTTCCCCTGCTCAAACAACATTCTGATGAATCACAAGAGAGAGTTGAGTCACTTAGAAGGGAGCTGAAATTAATGTGTGCTTTATGCGACGATGCAAATTCTATGGATGAAAAAAATGCTAGACTGAAGGTATGGACTAAACAAATGCAAGAAGTTTATGAAGATGCGCGAAAGTTCATCGACTCCTATGATTGCAAGATAGAACAGAAAGGGGTTAGTGTTTCAAGAATTTATCGGTTTCTTCGATTTGCAGCTCCGAGGGAGATTGATAGGATCCAAAATCATATTTGTGAGCTATCAAGAAGAAAATGGACCTATGACATTGGAGGCATTCAACCAAGAAAAGGCCAGAGCTATGTGGGCAAGCCATCTACGTGTGAAGCACGTTGTATGCTGATTTCTGAGCCTGAAGCACATTGTCTTTCTAGATCAGAGTCAGCTCAACCACTTTCGTCACATCAGATTGGGAGAAGAAATGCTTTCACGAGACTTTTCGCCTCTGTTTCCATGGCACTTGACGCTGTTCTGCCAGAACCTCAATTAGCTAACTCAGTTGAACAACTAGAAGAGAATGTTAAATCAATCAAAGAAGAGCGGAGTCTTATGCATTCGCTGTTGGAGGATATAGGGGACTTGGAACGCTTCGATGGACGACTGGCTTGGGTGAAAGATATGAAGGATGTTTCTTTTGCTGTGGATGCTGCCATCGCTGCTTATGAGGAAGCAACCAAACCAAATATATGGTGCCTTGGAAACAGGTACTCCCTCCGTCTCTTTTTTAGAGTCCAGTATTTCATTTTGGGTTGTTCCTTAATAAGTGTCCATTTTGTAAAATTAGTGGGTAAAAGTTGGTAAATTTTCTATTTTGTCCCTAAAAGTAGATTCCATTTTGAAAAGTTAGTGAGTAAAAATGTAATTGTGATATTTCCATAGAGGGTAAGGCTGCTCCTTCAGCTTTTTTCCCTGCTTCTACACCTACTGGGAAGAATGGGCTAAAGCCCTGCGGGCAGCTAGGAGAGGGGAATAGGTGGAGCATTTCAAGGTAGGTCTTTAGCTGCTCCAATGAATCGAGTTGTCTACGATATCCAAGCATGCAAGCAAGTCTTCGGGAATGGAATCGACCTGCCTACCTTTGGTCTAATGGCCGCGGGAGGGGAAGGGCTTTAAGCCGAGTATGAACAAATTTAGAGGGAGAGAGGATTGAGCGTGAAAATCCTTCTTCTTCTTTCATTAACAGAGAAAAGGATAATATATACAACCCTACAATACAAATGACTAAAGTACCCTTATGTACAAAGAATTTAACAAATAACACCCTAGCTAATACAATCTAACCATCTGTGACATGTCTCATTACATGTTTGCTAATACAATCTAACACTCCCCCTCAAGTTGGTGCATAGATATTAATCATGCCCAACTTGGAGAGGATATGGTGAAACACCTTACTACTAAGACTTTAGTAAACACATCAGCTAATTGGTCCTCGGATTTCACATAAGGCATGCATATTACACCACTGCTCAGCTTCTCTTTGATAAAGTGTCTATCAATCTCTATATGCTTTGTCCGATCATGTTGAACAGGGTTATGAGCGATATTGATAGCAGCCTTGTTATCACAGTACAGCTTCATAGGACTGTGATCAACAATTCCCAAATCATGCAAAAAGGTTTGAAGCCATAAAAGCTCACAAACACCATGTGCCATGGCTCTGTACTCAGCTTCTGCACTTGACCTCACTACCACAGATTGCTTTTTGCTTCTCCACGTAACTAAATTCCCGCCAAGGAAAGTGCAATAGCCAGAGGTAGAACGTCTATCATCAATCGAACCTGCCCAGTCTGCGTCAGTGAAGGATTCCAACCTCAAATGACCATGGTTGGAAAACAAAATACATTTGCCTGAAGAGGATTTTAGGTACCTCAAGATACGATAAACAGCATCAAGGTGAGAAGAACGGGGGTCATGCATGAATTGACTGACAACTCCCACCGCATAAGAAATATCTGGACATGTGTGAGATAAGTATATCAGACGACCCACAAGTCTCTGATATCTTTCCTTATCCGCATGCTCTCCCACGCTGCCAAGATGATGATTGACCTCAATAGGAGTATCGGTGGGCTTGCACCCCAGCATCCATGTCTCCTCCAAGAGGTCAAGAATATATTTTCTTTGGGAAATGAAGATTCCTTTCTCAGATCTAGCTACCTCCATGCCAAGAAAGTATTGCATCGCCCCCAGCTCCTTAATTTCAAATTCCTTGGCAAGAAGAACTTTAAGCATCTGAAGCTCATTCACATCATCACCTGTCATAATTATGTCATTCACATAAACTATAAGGATGGCAATCTTACCATCACTCCTCTTGGTGAACATAGTATGATCAGCATGACTCTGCGTGTACCCAAGTCTCAACATGGCCTTAAGAAATCTGTCAAACCACGCTCTTGGTGATTGTTTCAAGCCATAGAGAGCTTTCTTCAACCTACACACCTTGCCCTCAGTGGTAGGGGAAGAAAAATCAGGTGGTATATCCATATACACTTCTTCTTCCAAATCACCATGAAGAAAAGCATTCTTCACATCAAACTGTTGAAGTGGCCAGTTTAGAGTAGCAGCACAAGACAACAAGGTGCGAATAGAGTTCATTTTGGCCACTGGAGCAAAGGTTTCTTCATAGTCAATGCCATATGTCTGAGTATAGCCTTTGGCAACCAATCTTGCCTTGTATCTCTCAACAGTGCCATCAGCTTTATACTTAACCGTGAACACCCATTTACATCCCACTGCATTCTTTCCCTGAGGAAGAAACACTAACTCCCAGGTGCCATTTTTCTTCAAGGCCTTCATCTCCTCTACCATAGCTTCTTTCCACTTAGAAGTTGCAAAAACTTCCTTCCAACCCTGTGGAATAGGTATAGAAGAAAGAGAAGAAAGAAAGGTAGAGTACGAAGGTGACAGACGAGAATATGAAACAAATTGCGAAATGGAATGTTGGGTACATAATCGAGCCGGCACTTTATGTGTTCGAACTGGCTTCCTATGAGCAATAGGAACATCAAGATCATCAAAAGGAAGAGATATAGAGGATGAAGAATTACCAGAAGACTCAGCTGAAGCGTCAGGAACTAGGACTGGTGATGATGATTGGTATTGTGGTAATGTACCAGGTTGGCCCTATTTCTTGCGAGTGAAAGTTTTTAAATCAGGTCTGTCCAATCTTTCTCTTGCATCCGGCATTATTCTTTCTCCAGATTCAGGTTCCTCTCTCTCCCCTTCAGGATTACTAGGGCTAGGAGATGCCTCCTCCCCCTCACCAATGTTCTCCCTTGTACCAACATTCTCCTCTGTACTGTCAATTGGGGGAAATAATCACGAATTAGAAGATGTCAACATCTCTTCCCCTCTAGAACTCTCCCCCTGAAGAGATGGGGACGAGAGAGGGTAGAAGGGTTGGTATTCCCAAAAAGTGACATCCATCGACACAAATTTCTTTCGAGAGAGAGGGTCATAGCAATGATACCCCTTTTGAGTAGGGGATTAGCCAAGAAAAATGCATTTGCGAGCTTTAGGATCTAACTTTCCACCGGGGTGGTGAGGAGCATGCACATAACAAACACAGCCAAAAATCTTAGGAGGAAGAGTAGAGACCCGAAAGTTACCAAGAAGGAAATCCAAGGGAGTCCGGAATTGAAGAACACTGTAGGGCATTCGATTAATAAGATAAGAAGCTGTAAGGATGGCCTCGCCCCAAAAATGTTTAGCAACATTCATAGTAAACATAAGAGAGCGAGCCACCTCAGCAAGATGCCGGTTCTTCCTTTCCGCGACTCCATTTTGCTGTGGTGTATCTACACAAGTAGTTTGGAAAAGAATGCCATTGCCATCAAGATATGACTTGAAGGGACCGTTCATATATTCAGTCCCATTGT
This sequence comes from Rhododendron griersonianum, assembly GCA_018127125.1. Taxonomy (NCBI): domain Eukaryota; kingdom Viridiplantae; phylum Streptophyta; class Magnoliopsida; order Ericales; family Ericaceae; genus Rhododendron; species Rhododendron griersonianum. The sequence continues at coordinate 14,143,082 of CM030789.1, forward strand.
CACAACGAAGTATCTTGATGTTGGTATCAAATTGTGTGTGCACCATCTTATGAAATGACTGAAAGCATGAGAAAACTTCATTTTTTGCTCGAAGTAGATACACCCAAGTTATACGAGAATGACAATTAATAAAGGTAACAAAATAGTGATAATCAGAAATAGAGGTAATGGGGGAAGGACCCCAGACATCAGTGTGGACAACCATAAAAGGAGAAGCACTTCTCTGATGAACATGAGCATAAAATGAACGTCTATATTTCGCAAGTTCACAAGCTTCACAAAAGAACCTACTTCTAGAATATCTGTTAGTTAAAGTAGGAAAAAGTTTCTCTAAAACACCAAAAGAAGGATGGCCAAGTCTACAGTGCCACTGATGCAATAAAGGATGAGCTGAACCCGTATCCGCCTCAAGAACATGACCCAAAGATGAGGGTGTAAGAGATGAACAAGGCACAGACTCCAAAAAATACAGGCCATCCTGAGCTCTACCAGTACCAATCGTCTTTCCTATTCCCAGTTCCTGAAAGACACAATGAGTGGGAAAAAATGTTACCGAACAATTCAACGATTGTGTGAGGCTACTAACAGATATAAGATTAGTAGTAAAATTTGGAACATGGAGAACGGAAGAAAGAGGTAAGATAGGTGAGTAGCGAATGGAACCTTTCCCTGAAATAGCAGATAGGGATCCATCAGCTACTCGTACTTTGTCCTTACCAGAGCAAGTAGAGTAGGAATCAAAAAAGGAAGAGCAACCTGTCATATGGTCCGTGGCACCCGAATCGATTATCCAAGGAACATAGATAGAAGCTGTAGAAATATTAGCTTGTATACCTGAGTTGGCAAAGTGGGAGGAAGTAGTGGAATTAGAAGCAATAAAGGATGGAGGGCCTTGGCTACTCATTAACCGCCTGAGAGCTTGCATCTCTTCGGGAGAAAAAGAATCACAAGCATTAGATATAGAGTCACCAGTAGACTCTGTGGCATTGGCATAAGAGCTCACAGAACCACTACTACGACCACCTCGGCGTCCCCGTGAGTTAGGTTTACCATGTAACTTCCAACAGTATTCCCTGGTATGACCAGTTTTATCACAATAGTCACAATGGAGTGAGGCTCGATCAACCGAAATACCTTTGGTCTTCAACTGGCTCTGTCCTGTTTTACCATCCCGTGGAAAAGGAATGGATACCAAGGCTGAGTGATCTGGAGTGGATGCCATCAATTGAGGAGCCATAGAATTTCTCCGAGTCTCCTCTTGTTGGATACTTGCATAAGCCTCTCCAAGAGAGGGAAGGGGGGTACGACTCAGCACATGCCCACGGTGCTGATCATAATCCACATCAAGACCCGCCATAAAGTCATAAACACGATCTTTCCCAACCATTTGTTGGAAAGCAGCAGCATCAGTAGCACAAACAGGCCGATAACTTTGATAAAAATCAAGTGCCTGCCAGAGCCCCATTATCTCTGCATAATAGTCAGCAACTGGTCGATTGTTTTGCACCACGGCCTTGAGTTTCTTCCTCAACTCAAAAATTTGGGCGTCATTCCCTTTCTGAGAATAAGTCTCTGCCACGGCATCCCAAACCTGCTTTGGCGTATCAAGATACATAAAGCTATTCTGAATAGTAGGAGACATCGAATTAAACAACCATGTCAAGGCCAAGGCATTATGATTGGTCCATTTTGTGAGATCTGGTCCTTCCGTGGGTTTCCTTCCGTGGGTTTCACCACATTCTCAGTAAGGTAGTGTAGGAGACCCTTAGTGGTGATAGCCAATGTAAACGCACGCGACCAAAGTAGATAATTGGAACCATCTAACTTGAAGCGGCAAATGTCCATCGGAGTGTTGTCAAGAAAAGGACTATAACTCATTTCACCATTTGAACTAGACTTACCAGTGTCTCCCTTTGAAAATGGATTCTCCTCCGACATGTTAAGAGTAGACCAGCAATTCCAGAAAATACACAAGACCAAATCAACCCAGCAATAAACAGCCTCAAGCCAACAGAACTCGCAGCAACCTAGTCTAACCCAACTATATGAACTGAAATCTACAGACCCAGTATCTGAAAATCCCAATAAAACAAGCCGACACAACCTTAGGCAACACAAATAACTAACAAACACACCTGTACGGGATCGGAGTAGCAACAGAAGATGGCGCAAAAGGCTGGATAGTTCCCGGCGAGAAGAGGTGATGTCGGAAATAGATCAAACTCAAGATCTGAGTTGGAAAAAATGGTCGACGAGGACTGCTGGAGGTCGCTGGAAGCTAGAGGACCGCCGGCGAGGGTCGTCGGAAGGTCGGATCACAAAAGAAGCCTCCAGGCATCGTGTTGCTCTGATACCATGAACAGATTTAGAGGGAGAGAGGATTGAGCATGAAAATCCTCCTTCTTCTTTCATTAACAGAGAAAAGGAGAATATATACAACCCTACAATACAAATGACTAAAGTACCCTTATGTACAAAGAATTTAACAAATAGCACCCTAGCTAATACAATCTAACCATCTGGGACATGTCTCATTACATGTTTGCTAATACAATCTAACAGAGTGCTTGCTTGCAAAAATCGACATCGAAAAGTCACTCTCAATCACAGCCTGAAGAGGGGGTACAAGGGCGGATTTCGGGTTACTGTGAAAAGCAGAGTCCTTTGCACTGGTCGGTAGTTCCATTGATTGCTTGCTATCAGGGCAACTATTCGTGTTTGTGTGTTTCCAATTGATCATTCTTAAGAGTTCACCTTCCCTTCTAAACAACTCTGAAGGGAGGGAAGTTCGTACTTATTTAAGAGGGGCGTATAATGCCCTAAGCTAGGGCCAAACTCCTCAGTGGATTTCCAATCTTGATATACGATTAAAGCGGGCCCCCGCATAAACAGGAGCTGTGTAGCCGGTACAAGGTGTGAGTCGGAATACTGAATAAGGATATACAAACAAAAACCAATCCAATTTCTTCTGCCCAGATTGGTAAGTAATACCACTCCTAGGCCCCCTCTTTCAAGTAAAGTCCTAAAAACTATTGGTAGGAGCTCAGCCCGTGTAGTGGAATAATCATGGCTTTAGTTCTCTTATTAATAAGAAATAGTGAAATAGTGGACTAACTAAGTAAGAATAAGAGAAAGAATCCTCAAGACCTCAAGGGAAACACACTACTACTCGGATAAGAATAGGAATAAGGGATACTTAAACGAAAAGTAAATGGGAAGTAATAACCATAAGAGCTATAATAGCTCTATAACCAGCTATTGGCTTGGAAGCACTAGTCAGTTAGCTACTTACCTCAGGTTTCTCTATCTATTAGTTAGGTGCGGCCTTTTTCTCCTTAGCAGTTAGGAAGGAAAGAGCGAACTGCAGATATATCGCTTGCCCTTGACACTGTAGTTCCCGCTTATAGCTTCCTAATAGGAATGCCAAATACAAAGAACTACCTAGCTACCAGCCACTAGCTACTAGAAAGGGAAAGGCCTGACTATATTCCTGAAGAACCTCTTGAAGGTCTCAGAGGGGGGGGGGGGGGGAACTTTTTCAATACCATTAATGTAGCGGAGGCCACCAAAAGCCTTTGTGGCACTAGAGGTACACAGAAGTCATGGGTGATCATTGGTCTGATGCTTCGGGCGAAACCAATTCCCAGGGTGTGATGGGCGGTGTGTACAAGGCCCGGGTAGATATTCACCGTAGCATGCTGATCGGTGATTACTAACGTTTCCAACTTCCCCCCAGTGTGGCTCTTCACAATATAGGTTCCATCATTCGGCATACCTCTCTCCGCCTGCACCCTTTCGGCAGGAGGCTCGGAGAGGCGGCAATGTAGTTTAGTAAGCCCCACCTCTTAAGGAAAGACCGCCATCTTCGGAGGGAAAGAAGAGGAAAAACTTGATATGAAAGGTGTAATGATGATGTCTTTTTAATAAGTTGGAATTACGAAGCTGAACACTTAAAAAGGGACGTAGAGAGTACAATTAAACGTCAACGATGTAAAATGGTTGTTTATTAAGTGTATAATGTAAATGGCTTTTATGTGCATATTTCCTTCTACTGTACTGATTCTATAAGCTAAGAAGCACAGGCACATTAATCTTGTGACACCCGAATTTTAACATTGCCTCAAAATTGATACATCTCCAATAATTACAAGTCCTCAAGATAAATATACATGGTGAGCCTAAAAACCTCCAAAACGATACAGATTTCTAAAGCTAAATCTGTAACGCCCCAATTTTCCAAGGAATTTCGAGCGCATTATTCTTAAAATATGCTAGATTTTATAAACTTCTAAGCCCCTATTTATCCTTATACAAAATTACAATTTCAAAATAATCCAAAAATCTATTTACATTTATTTAACAAAAGCAACTCCAGAGCGACTCTAGTTTTGACACGAATTCCAAGCAACGTTGGCCCAGACTCCGTTTCAGGGGTCCCACCTGTATCAACTGCTCCACTGTGAAATCCTGCACGCTCTGGCAAATTGATCGCCGAAGCAAACGATTTGCCAGGATACAAACGTATCCTGAGTGATAATTCACAAAGTAGAAATCCTAAAACCCAATACCACAATATGCAGTTCAACGAAAATAACACAAAATTATATAACAATAACAATACACAGTCACAAGCAGCCTTTTATAAATTTCAAAAGGTGGCAAAAACGTAACACATCATCTCCTTCTTACTATCCATTAACTTAAGTGAAATCTAAGATCTTCTCCACAAGATCCTTTCCTCCCATAACCACTAACTATGACCGTGTCATGGAAAATCCCCCCTTGCTTGTCCTGCACCGGGGTCCTAAATGAATTCATCTAGGTTATGTACTTCGTATGAATTCATTCACAACCATAGCAGGGGGCACGATTACCCTTTGGAACTTCCCATGGCGTACCATACGTTAGGGTCGCACCATTCCTAAGCCACTAACTATGACCGTGTCATGGGACAATCCCCCTTGCTGGCCTTGCAAGGCACGATTACCCTTTGGAACTTCCCATGGCGTACCATACGTTAGGGTCACCACAATGTCATCAATCCAGGGCCCAACAGGTCACCCTTGCCATAGCTATGGCCCAAATCACAATTCCACAATTTCACAATTCCAACACTTCACCATTTTTCCATTAACTCAGCATCGTCTATGTGAAATCTATTCGCATACCACCCCATGTCTCTAGGGTCCAATTTAGCACATAGATCAAGAGTCAGAACAATGTACAGATAATCATAATGATAGTTGAAATAAATAACAAGCATAAAATTTTACGTAACAATCAATATTTCATTATCAACAGTGATTTCACAATCAAACAATTGTTAAACGATTTTCACAGGGCATAAGACTAATTATTCAACATAACAGGACTGAAATTTAATAGAAACGGGACTAAACAGTAATTATTAATTAAAAACAGGTTACCACCTCCAGCAAACTTTAAGTTTTAGTCCTATAATCCATTAAAACGCAGATTAAGTTACGGGTTTCCGGAAAACTACCTCAAATGCGATTCTAAGCTCGAGTAGATGTTGTACGGGGTCCAGAGAACGCCGCGGTGGTTCTGAAATCTAGAGGCGGCGTCCGGCGGCACTCCGTCGGGGCCCACGGCGGTGGCGCGCCCATGAACACCCACGGCTCACACACTCACGGCGGGCCACGGAGGGCGTGGTGGTGGGTATGGGCCGAAGGTAATGGGTTCGGTAGTGGGTGGTCCTGGTGGTGGTGGGACCGAGGGAAAGGAGTGGACCGGAGGTGGCGGGTCAGTCTAAGGAGGGCTGCGGTTGGTGGTGTTCTCGGCAGGTGGTGATGATGGCAACCGAGGGAGGTGGTGCGGGGTGCGGCGATTATGGTGGTATCGGCATGAGGGTGGTGCGGTGTGGGGAATATCGTGATGTGCCCTAGGGTTGGAGTGATGGGGTATTTATAAGAGAATTTTGAAGAGGGTGATAAGATTGTATTAATGAAATTTCTATCTCTAGGGCTTTGAGATGGACGAAATAAGGACGAATATACGATCCGGGAGGAAGTAGAGACCGAGTATGAGAGGGAGATCGGCTGGGGAGATGGGAGAGCCGAATTTTTTTGATAAAGAGGTGGAAAATACTATGGTACATAAGGCACACCAAGATATTAATACATATATGTACATATTTTTATAAATTCAAATCTTGACATATCAATAATCAATCTATAATTATTATAATTAAACTAGTTAATTTAACTAAATGATAATTTGAAGTAACGATACGAATTTTTATAAAAAAAAATTTAGGGCCAAAATTAGGGTTGTTACAAAATCTCTAAAACTGAGTCTTTCAATACTCCAACTCGGGTCCCCACTAACTTGCTCTGCACCTGAAAAATATAAAACGCCCGGGTAGTATATGCAATACCTCGATACGAGGACAATAAACATGGCTATCATTAAGAATATGCTCAATAAACGAGGATAACAAATCAAGTAAGATCATTCTGAATGTTTTCATTTGTAGTCTCATACCCGGCTCATCTCGGTAACATGCCAAGCACCACCCAGGTCAAACTCTGTATTGGGCACATGGGCCCCATAAATATTCTGGACTCCCCGTAGGATAGTCAATCATACAACTTTCATAACTCTATGACCTGATGGGCTTGCACATGTACCAATCTGTTCCATGACTTTCAGCCAAATACTTTCCATATGTCACGATACAAAAAGTGTCAAGAATCAAGTCAATAAGCTTAGAGATCAAAGGAGTGCAAATATGTGAGAATTGAAAGAACACTCTTTGCAAAGAGATTTAGCTAGGAATGTATTGCACACTACTCGGTACCTCAAATTATGACCGTGACCAACGAATATCCATGTCTCGCCGTTATGAGGACCATCCTAAAATTATAATCTCTCTGATCCGAGACATCAAAGTCTGATGTGTATAAAAAGTCTTCAATAACTCAAGAAGAACTCCACGGCCAAATGGCCTGACCTTAGAGAAGAAGGGGTCTGATTCTCTTAAATTTCATTGCGACTAGTGCTCTCTAATTATAAGTAAAACTAAATTCATGAATGTATAAAAACACAAGCTGCCGACTCCCATTTCTTTTATTTAATCACAAGACCCAATAATGGTACACTTGTCCACATACCCTAACATGTACACCAAGCTAGCTTTCTTATTGCCACATGTCTGCCTCCAAGAATGACACTAGTTTTCTTTTCATTTTTATTTTTTTTTAAACAATAAATTATGGGTCGGTACAAATCTACCTAAAGGGTCCGTGTCTGTGTCATACACGGAGACATTCGGACATGTACAGAAGCTCTTTGGAAAGGTGATCGACGCGTTCATATATGAGTTCAATGTTTGTCATATTTTTTAGTTGAACACGTGGGGACTGTTTTAGATAGTTTGATAAATATCAAGCTATTACTCCTTGCGTTGCAAGGAGTAATAGCTTGATATTTATCGTTGGACTTAATTCCTAAAAGGTTACGCTTTTAGGACTACGGGTAACTCTCGGGGTTGGTGGTTTGCTTGATATATATTGTTGGACCTATTTCCTAAAAGGTTACGCTTTTAGGACTACGGGTAACTCCCAGAGGGGGGTTCTAGGATTCCGTACACACGCTCTCTCTCTCGCACACACTTTGCCCTGTCCCACCCACAATACAATACAACATGTATTTATGAGCTTACAACTCGAACACTCTTAACCAAATATCCCACACCACAAATCTTCTTTACTTTATCCATGGACAAACAATAACTATTCTCTTTTCTACTCTGTAGAGTTTGGATTGCAAAGAAGATTGAGGATATCATGCACAAGATTCAAGTTCTTTCTGATAGAAGGAGGGTATATGGCATTGAATTCGGTAAAACAAGAAAACCCCATAATGTCCTCAATATGGCTGGCAACCCACATCAAAGACTACCACCTTCTGTCCACATTAAACGCCGAGATATTGCCAGCTTCTATGATGATTTGCAAGCTGTGGTGGCACTATTGCTGACAAACAATGAAAATCGTTCCATCATTTCGATTGTCGGCATGGAAGGCATTGGTAAGAGCACCCTTGTGGAGTTACTTTATGAAAACATGGCTGTTAGACAACATTTTACTTGCAATGCTTGGGTGTCAGTACATTCAGATTGCAACGTCGAAGCACTCATGAGAAGCATAGAAGAACAAGTGCTGGTGAGTCTTCAAGAAAACAAGCGAAAACCCATTGGTCTCCGCAAACAGGATGGAAAACTTGCCGCCGAAGAAGCGCCGGTGCTGACGCTCAGTGCTATTTTGGAAGTTAACCGATATCTCATTGTGCTGGATGACGTGAGCACGACTGAAATCTGGGATAGACTGATTAAGGAATTCCCTAGCACATTGCATGGCAGTCGAATAGTTCTAACCACTCATGATGGTGATGTCGCCACCCATGCTGACCCAAAGAGTGTTCACAGATTACGGTTACTAAGTGATGATGATAGTTGGGCTTTATTTACTAAAACACTGACTGTTCCGGATGGGTTGTTAGAACGGAGCAGAAAAATGGTGATGCGGTGTGGAGGCTTGCCAAGGGCAATTGTGCAACTTAGAGAACAATTTGGAGGCACAGAATCCACCTCTGGTGCATGGTTAAGGGTGCTTGAGAATCCAGAATTTGACCAGCAACCTTGGAAGAAAACATTGGATATGATGAACAGTGGCTTACCCTTGAACCTGAAGCGCTCTCTTTTTTACCTAGGAAGATTTCCAGTAGATTTCGATATTTCCTTGAGAAGGTTGATTGTGCTGTGGATCGCTGAGGGTTTAGTGCATCAAAAGAGGGGTGATGAAGAGCCTCCTGAAACTGTAGCCGAGAGTTATCTTGCGGAGTTGATAGATAGGAACATGGTTCAAGTTACAAAAAAGAAGCTGAATGGGGCAGTTAAGAATTGTAGGCTGCCCTACGCCCTGCGAGAAATCTGCCCATTATCAGAACCTAAGAAAGCTGAATACCCAAAAAGCCACACAACTAAGAATTCCAAGTTATCTCCAACCAGTCGTAAAGTTCTTCATCTCACCCACCATTCTTATGGGGATGATGTTAGTTTCCATCATATTCTTGGTGACACCACGAATCTTTCTCCTGATTCTTTGTTACCTGGTTATAAGCATGCCATCTCTTTTCGGTCATTTGATACTCGGGAGGGAAGTCAACCTGGAAAAGATTTGGGGAAATTTCTCGAGCACTGCATTTCTAGCTGGTATTTCCTGTCACTGCGTGTTCTTGATCTTGAACGTGTATTTAGACCTGAGTTGCCCAAGGCACTTGGTAAACTAGTTCTGTTGAGGTACCTGGGTCTGAGATGGACTTACCTAGATTCTCTTCCGTCCTTCATACACAAATTGCTGAATCTGCAAACTCTGGATTTGAAGCATACTTCCATCAACTCTCTGCCTACTTCAATATGGAAGATGGAACAGCTGCGCCATTTATACTTGGATGAGGATTACCGTTGTAGGTTTGTGCCTCGACCAAGTGGCTATTCTCTGACAGACCTCCAAACTTTATGGAGCGTATTCATCGACGAAGATAGTCCAGTCAAAGATGGCCTTGATGGCTTGATCAATCTGAAGAGACTAGGAGTTATGAGCCGGTTAATGTCATCTAGACAAGAGGCAATGTTGTCACAACTAGAAGCAGTGGCTAATTGGGTTCAGAAATTGGAATTGCTTCAATCTCTGAGGTTGAAATCGTTCGATAAACAGGGTAAACCTTGGCAACTACCCAAACTGGATTTGACAGGTCTCACAAATCTGTCTTGCTTATATTTGCTTGGAAGGATAGCAGAGAACAATCTTGCTTCTGTGTTGTCATCGGCCTTAACTGAACTTTCCTTGTCAGGATCAGGACTAACTGAAGATCCAATGCCAAATTTGGGAGAGCTTCAACACCTGAGAATTCTTGGGCTACTCTCTGAATCTTTCGTAGGGAAGCATATGCGCTGCCCTTCCAGAGGCTTCCCTCAGCTTCGTATCCTTAAACTCTGGAAACTGGAACAACTGGAGGAATGGACGGTGGAAAACGGAGCGCTCTCTAATCTCATCGAGTTAGAGATCAGATACTGTCAAAACTTGAAGAAGCTTCCGAATGAATTGCGACATTCAAGGACTCTCCAGATTTTGTTGGAGTTCTCAAATATGCCTGGGGACAAATATAACTTTGCAGAGACCTTTAACATACTTATGTCTCAAGTCAGGGAGAAACTGGAGAAGGCAACAATTAGCAAAAGTAAGAAAACCTTTCTTTGGAAGATAGCATCTGACGAACTTCCAATTGGATCCAGAGAATGTCCCTTTTGTGGTGCTGAGCCTGAATCAGCTGTTCATCTATTCTTCTTATGCAAACCTGTCAGAATGGTTTGGTTCGCCAAGTGGGGTCTAAGGACTGATACTGATACTTTGTCAAACATATCTATCGCAGAGTGGATCAACAATCTTCTCACACCATCCCTTATTTTCGGAGATTCTCCTCCTAATGAGACGGATTTTCTTCATTTCGCAGTGATTTTCATGGAAAAAATTTGGCTATGGAGAAACAAAGTTGCCCCTGACCATGTGGCGGTTGACCCGACACAATTTATGAAGAAACTTGATCTTTTCTTGAAGGAGTGACGGCGCTTAGAGTTCAATGTAGCCCCTTGATCTCCTTCTCCAACGACCAACTAAGATGCAACTATTCCATCTGGCGGATCAAGTATTATACTAGCAGCATATCTAGGAATATTTGCAATGGCATGATTAGATTCTTCTGTTTGTTTCTAATATAACATGCGCAATTGTTGTTGTTTTGTATTTGGTTCTTTCTATTATGTAGAAGTTCAGTTGTTTTGTTCTTTGATTTGCAATATTATTGTCGTCGAGCCATTCCGGTCATGAAAAGCAAGGGATGAACAATTGAAGATTTTTTTTTTTTTTTTTTGGGGATGTTTGATGAGAAGAGAACAGATTTTTATTTGATATATGCCTATTCTATGAATGTATTATTGTAAAATATAGCCTATCAGGTTGGCATCATTTTCTTCAGCTAACAAGAGTTGTATGCTTTGTTTGGATCAGTGAAGAGAAAGATAAATGAGAGGCAAGTGGTACACAAATACATTATCGGATTTTTATGCCGAACAGTTCATTTTCTAGGGGTATCAGCGAAAGTCGGTGCATTCCTAATGCCATTATACCAAAGGCCTATCGGCGATTCATTTTCTTTTCAGTCTCGTAACCGAAAAAGAAAACAACTGAGTTTCTTGCACATTTCCTTCTCCAGTCCTTTCCCCTTCGTCTTCTTTCCCTTGTTCGAATCCGAGATCCAAACAAACAGTTGGGTTTTACTCTATGCGTGTGCGTGTGTTTTTTTTTTTTAACAGGATTTATTGTGCCCATTTAAACACCACTTATCGTGAAATCACACTATCCAAGTGAAGTCTCATTGTCCAATAAACTTTCCAACTTTAGGGTCCCTTTGATTTGAGCAAAAATGATAAGCCAAAAAAAAGGAAGAGAGAAAAAAAAAATGCCACTATTTAACATTCGATTAGCATGAAAATATGAAAGTGCTAGAAAGTAAATTTTCTCGCACAAACCATAACGACTCCTCTTACTATTGGACGCTTACCTAGCCAACATTTAGATCCAGCTGTACCCAAACTTTTCTAGTTCACCCCAACATTCCCTACTTGTCCAACTGTTGCTGAGCAGTTTTGGGATATAAAACGGACTTCCCCATAAGGTAATTTTAATGTGGCTGATTTCCCCTCTTTTGCAAAAAGTGAATTTTCTCGCACAAACCATCTGCTTACAAACCTTTTACTTGCTTTCTGAAAACACATGAAAAAATATTTTTAAAATCCTTTTGGAATCAGCCATTATGCCCATGATTCTCTTTTCTATCATGATCTAATTGTATTTTAATAATAAGTAAAGATATAGTATATTTCTTGCAAGAATATTTTTTTTAATAAAGTGTATCAGTAGAAAATGAGATGGAGAAGCCCACAGTACAACTTTAACCAAAATTTGCGTAACCAAACCAAAATGATTTGTAACTCTCACTAATATATTCGCAGTGCGTAACGGACATGCCCTTCACAACTAACCAGAATAATAGTACATGACAATCCCTATAAAATATCGTAACAAATGAATAAAAAGTACAAAATAAACTGAGCCATAAAAACTGCATAACAAATGAACTACAAAATTCGTACCTGCTCATACACATTCATAACTTCATTTTTCTCCGGCACACATCAAAATATTACGTAACATAAACAAAAAATACACTCATTCTATGGTACACCATCCTTTTTTTTTTTTTTGGGGGGGGGGGGGGGGGTTAGTAAAGGCGAAACATAACAGTACGAAACAAGTCTGGAGTATTGAACCTCTACAGAGTCTTCGTGCAATTGAAATAACAAAACATGAGGTGCAACAGAAAATAAATTAAAACCCAGCGGCTCAGTAAGAGCTTCCTTCGCAGAAGTGTCAACACACATTTGTTCGCCTCTCGGTGATCATGCCTCACTTCCACCAGCGGCAACTGTGCTAGGAGATACCTGCATTCACAAATTAAGTTGTACAAGGGATGAGAGTAGGTGTTGTGATCTTTGAGCATATATTGATCACTGATGCGGCATCCATGCTAACTACGATATTGGACCAGTTTCTCTCCTTAGCTATAGTTAAACCATCTCTCAAACCGCAAAGTTCAGCTGCTGAAACCGTACAAGAGCCAATGTTTCTTCGAAACCCCACCAAACAGATTACCATTGTGATCTCGAATGAGACCCCCTGCTGCCGCTATGCCATTACCACCAACAGCTCCATCTGTGTCGATCTTAACCAGACCAATGGGAGGAGGGTTTGCAGAAATGTGTTGTAAACCGTATAGAACCATTCATTAGCCCGGAACAAAACATCTTGTAATGTAAAAAATCTAGGTTCAAGTGGGTTAGTGGAAGGACTAGAGCAGAAGTGATGTTTGTTCCGATTGAGCCGAATATACCAACAGCCCAAGAGGAAAAATGATAGGCCAAGGGATACCGGATACATGGTTGAAAGATGACTTGCTTTGAGCTAGGAGCCAAGTCGGGAATGGGATGGAATTATCAAAGAAAGTGGATGTGAGATTATCAATGAGATGAGACCACATGTCTCTTTGGACATGTAAGGCATCCTCAATCTTATTTATTAGGGCAGTGCAAACATAAAGGATCAGGAGTGATACTACGAGTCAAAAGATAATGCTTGGTAGCAAGTCTGCCATGTGCTATGAGCCACCTAAGTGACTGACACGGGGGTTTGCGGGGATCTTCCAAATCCATTTCCAATCATCGAAAGGAGGAAGACTATCCCCACTCGTACAAAGAAGATGAGCCTCCATCCTACTGAAGAGACCCGAGGATGAGTTCCAACGAACTCCAACGGTTTCATCATTGAACCACCTAGCAGGATGACTCCAAATCATGATTTTAATGTTAAGAGGGATGATTAAAGTTCTATCAAGATCCCAATCTCCCTCAACCCACAGGTCTCTCACTTTTAACTCACAATCTTGACTAAAAAACGAAGAGTTCCCTGACCTAACGAATTCTCAAGCCAAAAGTTGGTATTAGAACCACTAGGGACCACCACTCTAAGAGCTTTTTTACTCAGCAAGTTTTAACGTTGTCTGTTGTTGGGGGTCAATTTCTGAGTCTCAACCGATTAGCAGGGTAATCCTAAATGCCCTTCAAAAGCAAGAGCCCATCAGAGGAAAGCTGGCCCATGCCATTTAACCTAAATGCCCTTCAATGACTAACTCAGCAACGGAGCAAGATAATTTGATTGAGGAACACCAGTCGAGCAAGGAAAGCAAAGCTCTAAGGGTGTACAAAGTTTGGCAGCAGTGAAATAGAGAGCAAGAGTCTAAGCTTATCACAGAGTTGGAATTCAGATTGCCTGGCCATATGCATTATAGACCAAGGTAGGCAGCCTATAAGTCAACTGACCATAACTGTGGGTCATTATTGCCAGTCATATGTTTGCAAGCAACTTTAGTTATACTCAAATGTCTGTCAGTCATAAAAAAAAAAACCTTCTCTCTGATTGACTGATGTGACCCGGAGTAATACCATCGAGGGTGCACACCCTACCAGTTGGTGGCTACTTGCCCCAGAAGAGAAACTTCTTATTAACCGACAAACTCCTTTCCGACTAACACCTATGATGTTTTCTCCTCGATCAAGCAGTCATCGTGCCAATGCCAATTGCTTTGATGTTTTATCCTTCAGACACTCCTTATCCGAACATCATTCGATCAGACACCAAATGATCAATGACCAGACACCGAATGTTGTGCACTGAACTAGGCATCATCACAACTGAACTAGCCGTCAATGATGATGCCAACAACATTGTGGTGCTCAGTGTTGTCGTCACCTAGCCAACAATTGCCACGTGTCTCATGCATTTATTAACTTCGGCATTTACGTCTTAATTGAACTTGTCTTCTTCATAAGTACTATGCATCTCAAGGTTAAAATGTCTGGAATGCCATTGCCACATCCAGATCCATGATTCCGTGGGTCGGGGAATTCTATACTCAGTATGGTCGTGGCATTTACATATATTCAGTTGAGTTAGATTTTCCACAGGAAAATCAAATCAGTCTATATGAGCTCCACACAAAGTGGGTAATGTTCACCCTTTTTCAGGTGAGTAAATAAAACAGAATTCAAGCCATCATGAGTTGAAACACAACAAACAACCTCTCCAGGTGCATGGTAAAGCTCATAACCAGAAACAGCCTCCTACGAATAGTGTTAGTATCAATACCATTCAAGAGTCACAACAAGAACCCTGCAACTATTTACCAAACCTTCATTTTTTTCCCCAGCTATAGAACAAGAAGAAACATATTTACAAAAGAGAGACACACTAAGGAATCACTCTTTGGAACTTATTTCAAGGTGCTGCATTCAGCAATAAGTAGAGCACAGAAACAAATACAGAGACATGACACGTACCACCGGATGACAAATGATTGATTCAATCAATCGGATTTTAACTAGATCAACCATGCACAAGAGTTGCATTAGAAAATGTAGTCGGGTAATTGAAGCGGGAAACGGGCCAGCTCAACATCAAAAGGGTCGCCTTTGGGATCTGCCAATCTAGAAAACCAAACGAAGAAAAAACTCTTGTCAGTGCAACAAGAAAATAAATGGACATGCCACCTTTGTAGAAATTAAAAACACTCAAAAACAAAACCCTGATTTTCTATTACAATTCCCTGAGAAAACCATATGAAACCAATCAAACTCCAAGAAGTCAAATGCTTCAGGCATATATTCGGCTGATGCTTAAGATTGGCTTCCAAACCCACTACGATTCTGAGGCCAGTTAACAGATTGCATAAACCAGGCTAAATTTTAATACACACACCCTCAAAGGTTTGTAGAGAGTAAGGTGCAAATTTGTCTGCAGTGGCAACGCATAATCTTGAGCAGAGTAAGCCTGTATTTCATTGACCATTAGAATTTCACTAACGGAGTAACTCAATCATCCAATTTGAAGTACCTTATCTACGTCATGTTCTGAAAGAAAGACGCATGTTGTCTGGTTTTTATATGACTTTTTCTTAATTAGTAGTGTCAGTTGGGTGCTTGGGCAGAGGTCCTCGTCCTACATTCTATGGAAATGAGAAAAGAAGGAAAAACAGCAAAACAAAATAATAACTGATCGAAGTAGCTACATAGAAGGTTACAGAAACATGTGAAGAAAACTGGAAAAAACAACACCGGGGCAGCAAAATCAAACAAGTAAATGCATGTGGGTACATGTGTGCGTGACTGGGTGTGTGGGTCCAAGACAAGGACATGCTTCATGTGTGATATATATTCTTGGGGGCGTAGGAGCGGGTATGAATAACTCATCCAAAGAGCACTATGTACTATGTAGTAAAAATCATTACATTGCTGCGTAGCAACTTTTGCAAGGCTTGAGAGTTGAGGCCCTCTAAATGTATGCTCCACCTAGTCTGATCCCAGGCAAAGCTTAACACCAAAAGCAAGCCGAAACAACTACATTTATAACCTAACATCGGCTAAATAGAAAGCACTTTATCATTGTATTCTCTGACTGGACAACTTTTGAAACCTAATACTCCTCTTCAGGGAACCAATTTAGTTCCATATCACTCCATGGATGGTCTATGATACATAGCGACTAAATATAACATACAAGTACTAATTTCAAAATATTATCCTGCATACACAAACACGGACACGCATACCATAGATGTAGATGGGTTTGTTTCCTAATTCCTACCAAAATTTGCTCTACAAGGGCAACGCTTGTAGCATTCGGATTCAACTTCAACCATGCAGAGGCCTACCTATCCTCACAACTTTACAGGCCCTCTAGGCAAATGAGGTTTTGGTTGGAGGCACCATTCCGTTCAATTGAATTAGAAGGCTTTATACTCTTAAATATTAATACAAATTTGCTCTGACAAGGCATCCACCCAGATAATATTACCTGAAAGCTAAGAAAATCTAAGCCTGCTGCCACTAATAGATGATTGGTTCACGCTAATAAGCTGAAATGTGAAGGCACGATTCTGTTTAATATCTTGGTTTAGTTATTCTCTACATTAACTCTCCAAGCATAGTTGGAAAAGAATAAGGATGCCAAATGTAATGGATCAGGAGCCATCAGAAAGTGAGGGGAAAAAAAAAAAAGAAGAAGAAGAAGAAAAGAGGAGCCATTAGAAAGGATGCCAAATGTAATGGATCAGGAGCCATCAGAAAGTGATAAAAAAAGAAAAAAAGAAAGAAAGGAGGAGCCATGAGAATAGGTGAACACTTGGTGAGTTATTATCACGTAATCAAATGGTTCCATCCTACAAAGTATAATTCCATTGATGAAAAAGTACTGATGGCAATCCACAGCCATGAGCCAAAACAGTAAGAACAAAGAAAAGGCTTGATGATTTACGTAGAATCATCAACCGGAGGCCAGGGTTAAGGTTGTTTCAAAAATAGAAATTTATTCAAGTAACAGGTCGAGACATACCTGCCAGGGACAAATGTGAAACAACCCTCAACAGAGCCTGAAGAAGATGATAAAGGTGTGCAACTCTCATATACAAACTCCTCCTCGCCAGGACGTAAGAGCGGAAACTGCAAATAAGCAAACTAAGAAGTCATTTAACATAGTAAACTAGTAAGCATATGAAAAAAAACACTAGCTGTAAGTTGCTTATCAATGAAAGGAAATTATAGACATTCCAACATTGAATAACATTCGTAGGAAGTTTCTGATTTGAGCACTTCAAAAGAAATTCAAAGAAGTACATTTGTACGCTGGGTCACACAGCTCATCAGACACCCAGCCCATATTTTGGTTTTGGGTTTTTTCCCCACAAGAAAAAAATAAGGCAACAACAAAAGGCCACCCACATGCAAAAAGGGGGCCACAAATAAAACAGAAAGGCCCCAAACCCAAGTATATATGTCAAAATTTTCTATAAAATTAAGGATTTGGTTGAGAGTTGGGCTATACTCCTTGACTCTCCTTTCTAATCTGTCATCAGGCATAGCTGTCCTGCAAATCTATTACTGATATGTATGTCCTACTTCTGCACTTTCTTTGATTGCGTTCCCCCGTTAAAGTTTTGCACCACTTTGATTGTACTCTATCACTTTCCAAGTTTCTTCACTCGATTTGAATCGTACGACAATGTGCACGCATATCTGCTCCAAAATCAGGGTATGCTATCAAACAGAAACCCCAAAAAGTCCCTCCTTAAGTCAGGACCCATATTACAGTCGTAACATTGAGATTGAGATATACCATATATAAAAGTATCCTACTGAACTATGTAGTCCCAGAATTGCTATCATTTGCAGGTTTGGCAACAGAAACAGTGGTATGCGCTTACAGTCCTAATGGGCCCTTTTACCTTATTTCCACCATAATCTATTCCACAAAGACATTGCCTCACAGCACAAACCCACTTCAAGTAGACAACACAAATGAGTAATTGTTCTATCCAGTTCATCCATGCATATTAAAATTCCACTCAAAAGACATGAAAAAAAGAAAGCAAATATATTTGAATCTTCTTAAATTCAGTACATAAATTTAAACCATGAAAACGTTATGAAAACAGTGTACCTTTCCTATAACGGCTTCTTCATTTATATCATTCACGACAATATCATTAGCACGGAAGATCAAGTGTCTTCGATACAGTTGGCAAGAAGCAAAGGACATTCCATAAATACAGCATCCTTCGGGCAAAAGGGACATACGCATCGAATAAGAAGAGAAAAACTTCTCAGATTCATCTTGAAGGTTGCAGAATTCCGGGACAAGCACAGCTGAAGCACGGACCTTCACTAAATTATCTCATCTTAGATTCTATATAACATCAGCAAACAAAGAAGTAATTGAAAGCAAGGTCGTCAAATTGTGAATCGAATTGAAAATCAAAATTGTATTTGTGAGCAGTGAATCACTTCGATTGGGTCATCATTTACAAATAGGCTTTTTACCACTGGGTCCACAAATTAATTCCTATTAAGGTAAGATGGAATACTTAATTACCACTAGGTCCACTTTTTACAAAAATACATTTACCATTAATGGAAGTGCCGCCCTAGGGTTTTAGGGTATAGGATAGAGCCCTAGGGTTTAGGTTTAGGCACTTTCATAGGGGTTTTAGGGTGCACTTTTCTATCATAAGATTTTAGTGATGTAGGCACTTTCATAGGGTACCCTAGGGTTTAGGCTTAGGCACTTTCATAGGGGTTTTAGGGTGCACTTTTCTATCATAAGATTTTAACGGTGTAGGCACTTTCATAGGGTACCCTAGGGTTTAGGCACTTTCATAGGGTACTTTAGGATTTAGGCACTTTCATATGGTTTCAGTGTTTCATTAATTGGAGGTGACTTGGTCGGAATTACTTTTTATTTTCTGTAACTAGTGGTAAAAAGCCCTTTACAAATTACACTTACGAAAAAAAACAGATTTAGGTCCTAATCAATAAAATTGTTCTCAAAAGATAAATTGATGATTACATGGTCTAAAAGACAAGACTCTTGCTTTTATTGCAATCAAATGTGGGTCACAGTCCCGCCGTGATCTACATTTCTACATAATGGCAATAAAAACTCAAATATCAAATGACATAATCCATATATGATTTTTTTATTTTATTTTTTTGATAAGTAATCCATATATGAAATTATAATCATCACAAGATCAACAAGTTCAAGAATTTTATGTAGGGTCTCACAGACATGGGCACATTCAAAATAAGTTATGCATACAAAAGGTTTCTGCTCAAAACAAAAAAGGCTCATTTCGAATGATTAACGTTTTTAAGACGCTTAGGCTAGGTTCTGGCCTATGTAGCATGGACACTTCGTCGGAGCTCACATACTGGTGTCGGACACTTCGCAAACACCGACACTCTCTAGACACGTGTCCGACACTTCTCCCAGAGTGTTCTGTTTTTTTTTTTTCCCAATATTTGGGATCCAACACTTTACGGACACTTTAGGGACACTTCGGGGGTAAAAATGCAATTAGAAATACTTTTAAAATGGATCAAAGTGTACACTTTAGGGACACTCTCTTTGTTTGAATGAGTTCTCTCTTTCTTTCTCTCTGTGATCAGATTTAGGGCTATATAGTTATAATATTATTAAACTTTTATCTTATTTGAATTTTTTTTTAATTCTCTCTCTCTCCCTCCCTCCCTCCCTCCCTCCCTCCCTATATATATATATATATATATCGTGTCCCCCAAAGTGTCGTGTCCCCCATTTTCTAAAAATTTGCATGTCGGGGTGTCGGTGTTGTGTCCATGCTACATAGGTTCTGGCCTAAATTTATTCTTGGATCATTTTTCATAGTTTTTTTTTTTTTTTGGTCTTCTATGCACTTTTGTTAGTATTGCGTCAAGTTGCTTTGAATGATTTATCCATCTAAGAGAGGAGTCTGAAAAAAATATGAAACACAATCGAAAAAAGTTCAAATTGATATGGATTATTTCTGTCCTTAGAGAAATTGTAAAGTTTTTTGCCATAATTTGTAACTTTGTAGATTCCTGTCATCGAAACGAATTATGCCTTGTTTGGATGGGGATTTGAAAATTTTTGAGTTTGGTTTTTTGGGTAATGAATGGAGAGAGAAATTAGGGTAATAATTGGAGATAGGGGTAATGAGTAGAGGGAGATAGAGAGAGAAATGAGAATAATGATTGGAGGAGTGAAGAGAGAAATGAGAGTAATGATTGAAAATAGGGATGATGAGTGTGTTTGGAGTTGGGAAAAAAAATTCAAAAAACAATCCGAACAAGGCATTAGTGATCCAAAAAGAAAAAATCGACACAAAACTAACCAAAGTTCATATAAGAAGAAAATTCTGTCAAAGATAATCCAATAATAAAGTTAGGCCAAACTTAGCCAGTCTTATATCGAGGCTTTGAGCCACGCTGTCATTTATGATCTTACATAACATCATAACATTTTGCGATGATTTATAGATTAGAGGAAACAAGAACTCAGAAGACAAAATAAAAGACATGGGTTCATATAAGTTATAATTATATTCAACAAGATTTCTAGCGTGTTGTATAGCTATTGTTCAAGAAAAGTAAGTCTTTAAAAAACATAGAGTCCATCTGATTTGAGTCATTTGACTAATATCATATAAGGCTAACTTTAGTTTATCAAAATAGAATAAATAATTCATGAGTAACAAACCTTAAACATCTTTAGAAAATGTATTTTGATAATGTTGATGGAAAATTCTAACAAACTGTTTTAAGAACTGGATCCAAGGAGGACTAGTAGAGGAGGACTAGTAGATTCGATGGCAGTGCGCCAGGGAAAGGGCCAAGCTGTACAAGAATACCCCCATTAAAGTACCAAACAAAGGGTTCCACAAGCAAGCTATTATTCTGGGGATCTCCATTGAGGAGCATCAAACCCTAATGAAAGATCTCTCCCCATTAGCAACAGGTAATCATTTAAAATGATCAAATCACCAAAAAAATCAACATATATTGCATGGGTATTGTATATATTTGTACTAAGCACTATGCAACTATATTTTTTATTTTCTTAAAAAAATAAAGACGTAAGAAGGGTTTCAAAGTCGTAGGATGTGATAGTTTCAAGATCGAATGAGAAATAAATTTCGAATCGAATCAAGAGTCATATGAGTCAACAATTCCATCCCAGTCTCAATTCACCTACGCATTCATATCCTTTTTGCATGAATCGTGAATCATATGATTGTGATAACTGTGATTGGAATTATTATATCGGCAAGAGGAAATGTTGATAATAACAATAGAAGAGGTAACATGCCAATATGTAATAACTAAAAGAAGGTATTTATAGATATATGCAACACTGGAATTAATTCCAGTGTGTGTCGCTCGCTTATGTTTTCCTTTCTCTTAGGGGAGTGGGGGAGCATAGCACGTGGTGTCTTACCTTAACACCATTTGTTATAGCAATGGAACAGTGGGGAGCTTTCTCAGGGAACAGATTGATGCCTCTGATTTTTCCTTCCTCACGTAGCCTAATTACGCCACTGTGCAAGCGGTGACCATGTTCTTCCAGCCATAACAGCATGGCATCCTGTTGTTGACTACCTCCAAAATCCGGCACCAACCTAATCAGTTCCTTTGGTACACAAGGAATCATTTCGTCCTCATTTGCCCAATTCCGGGTACCCACATAAAGTTGACCATCGTCACAGTTGAAGAAGAAAATCTTTTGTCCGTAAGTGGAAGAAGCAACAAGAATATACTTCCTACTAAATCCAAGCTGGCGTACGATCCTCTTTGTTTCGCGGATTACCAGATGAAGAGGTAACAAGTACACATTCACAAGGTGGTTATAAAAGGAGTAGCCACCTATAAGGCCCAATGGACTTCCCAGCAGGTGACCACTAACTTTCTCCCTCTTCAGGTCTTGACCATCGCAAAACCGATAGAGAAGCCTAGTGGGAAGAGGCAGCTTTACTTTCAAACTCTTTTCCAAACTTTTTATTTCATCCTCAGATGCACCCTTACGAAGGGTAGCCAAGGCCTCCGGAAAATTAGCTGACAACCAGCTTTTAAGTCTGCCCCAACATCTTTTGACTTGTCTAACTAAGGGCCAAGGATACATACCAAAAGCTTCCCGCCATACCTGATAAGTTACCTGGAGAGAGAGAGAGAAAGAGAAGTGCTTTTAAAAGCTGCATAAACAATAATGTTGCTCAAGTTATATTTGGGCAGTTAAGAAACGAGGACAAGAAAGATAAAAATTTCCATGTCTCTGCGGTAATTTCACAAAACTGGAAATGAGAGCTTTTCCACTCTCCTTGCTTTCTCCCAAAAATTTCAACCTCTGCTGAACCACCGAACGAAATCCTATTGATTGCATTGGAATGTTTGATTCTCAAAAAAAATTGTCGCACTCTGTTAAGTTCTTCAATTAATTAGGTGAAGGAAGAGATTGGGAAAATCAAGGAACAGGAAATTTACAAGACAAGTCATTTAATTTTGTTTAGGTCTGGGAAACAAGAAGGAAATGAATGATCATTTCTTTGAGATCCACAGTTTGATTGGCAAAAACAAATGTGGATTGTGGAAAAACCTATGAAAAGAAAAGGACAAAATCCACTTTGACCCCTGTGGTTTGGGTCATGAGCGGATACACCCCCTATGGTTCAAAAGTATGCACATAACACCCCTGTGTTTTTTTTTGAAGTGTGCACATAACACCCAATTCCGTCTATTTTAATGGAGATGTATCTCACACGCCTCTTGCATCTAACCAAAATCCAATCCGAGCCATTATAATATATTAATCATAGAATAGAGCATCTCTGTAAAAAGTAAACTCGATCAGACATCAATTCTTGTTAAAATGAATAATAAATTTAAATTTGAAATTACTACTTCATAATAAATTCGATTCGAACATGAGATTTTCATTTTTTGATCGACTTGAATTTTGGTATGGATGTAGTACTTGTCAAACTCTATGATATCAAAGGTACGGATCCAATTTTTAGTACAGGGGATGAATTGGTTAAATTCAAGGAAGAAGAAGAATCAAGGGAAAAGATGAGGGCATATCGGACTTTTAATGTGTGTCTGTCATACTTGACGTTATTATGGACGGAATTGGGTGTTATGTGTACACTTCACAAACCACAGGGCTGTTATGTACACACTTTTAAACCATAAGGGGCCCATCCGACCATGACCCAAACCACAAGGGGTCAATGTGGACTTTGCCCAAAAGAAAAAGAAAAAGAGACTACCCAAATTAGGAAAAATGGACGTCATTCCCCAAGATAGGCTCATTTTAGATAAATAAAGATCTTGGAAAAATAAAATTGACACTATCACAAGAGTAACTCAAATTTATAATCAATTGCTCATATATGGATTTTGAAATTTAATCAAATCTTTAGAAGGTTAAGGATTGCAGTTGTACAAGAATCCCAAAACACGAAATACATTTCTTTTACCTCTAATCCATCTTCCACTCAAGTTTTTCCACAACCTATACTTAAACCTCTTGTTTTACATGTTAAATTTAGTATAAAATCCCTTGATTTAAATCCAACCTCTACCCAAACGGAGCCTTAGTTAACCAATTGAGAATTACTAATCTAGGGTTCTTCGCTTGAGAAAATTTTCACAATTTTTTCCCTTAATTTCATCAAATTCGCTTTGTATGCCACAATTTTATCAGGACCCAAATAAACCCACGGTCGAATAAGCAATTAAAATTTTTCGGGCAACGGGAACAGACACCCATATGTACATACGTACATACATACACACTACGTACATACAACTACAGAGATGGAAAATGTATGTACCTCGAACGTAAGGTGGGATTACCAACCACCTATACTTAAAAACCTCCTATTTTGCAGAATAATATGAATATCAAATCCCTTCATTTAAAATCCAGCCTCTATCAAAACAGAGCCTTAATTAACCAATTAAGGATTAGTTACCCAGGGTTAGTCGCTTTAGCCAAGTTTCCAGTTCTTTTTTTTCTTTTTTCTTTTTGTTCGGTTGGTGATATGGAAATTTTTTTCAACTCCAAAAACACTCATTACCCCTACTTCCAATCATTACTCTCATTTCTCGCTCTACTTATTACCCCTATCTCCAATCATTACTCTCATTTCTCTCTCTATCTCTCTCCGCTCATTACCCCTATCTCCAATTATTATCATAATTTCTCTTCACTCATTACCCAAAAACCACACCAAAAATTTTCAAAAATGGAACCGAACAAGGCATATAGTTAGTTTGAATTCTCTTTGCATGCCACCGTTTTCTCAGAACCCAAACAAATCTAAGGTTGTATAAGCAATTAAATTTTCCCAGACAATGAGAACAAAGACACTTTTTTTTTTAACAAGAGCATCTCCAGCCCTTGCGACCGAACAATAAAGAGAGCCTATACACCTCTCTAAACGCCGAAAATCCCCAACTTGTTAACTAATTGATCAAAGTTTTTTTTTTTTTTTGATAACTCAGGTTCCCTGTCAGCTTACGCACACCTCATGAATACCGAAGCAAAGCTCAGTAATCTGTGGATCAAAGTGTCGGTTTAAACTCCCTCAACTCCCAACTAAACAAACTAGAAAGAAAGGAAGAGTCTTTTAATTTTGAAGCATTGAAATCTCATCCCATCAAAATATCTACGATTACTCTTGCCAAATACACATACAAAAAAAAAAAACACATATATATA
This sequence comes from Rhododendron griersonianum, assembly GCA_018127125.1. Classification (NCBI taxonomy): domain Eukaryota; kingdom Viridiplantae; phylum Streptophyta; class Magnoliopsida; order Ericales; family Ericaceae; genus Rhododendron; species Rhododendron griersonianum. Next base: position 14,167,888 of record CM030789.1, read on the forward strand.
GATTAAACAAACTAGAAAGAAAGAAGCTCTTAATTTTAATCAAGGCCGTCTCATCCCATCAAAATATCTGCGATTCCTCTCTCTCTCTCTCGCCAAAAACACATAAAACTAGTATATATATGTATGCATGTATGTATATATATATATATATATGGGTGGAAAATGGGTGTACCTTGAAAGTGGGCGTGGGATTTCCAAGAGGGTCCTGAGGGGAAGAAAGGTCGAGCTCGTCGGCACAGAATTTGGACCAGAGGGACTCGTCGGCGGCCAAATCACGGAACCTCTTGTTTAAGCAGCCTACCGCGGCCGTGTCGGTGGGACCCAATTTTGATAGAATCTCGTGGATCGCAAGAGCTCCTCCTACGCTGTCCAAACCCATCACTCTCTCTCTCTCTGTCTCTCTCTCAGTGGATTTGGGGACGGAGTAGTGGAATTTACTGGAGGCCCAGAGAGCAAGAGAAAATGATAATTTGTGTGATGTAAACAAGAAATTGGGGGCTTTCCCAAACAGACTTTTACGCCTTGTTTAATTGTCATATTTTTTTAAGCACTAAATAGTACACTATATTTTTACACTACATAGTTACACTATATCTTATGTGGGGCTCATTTCGGATCTCATAAAAATCCAAAAAAATACCGATAAATTTTAAAATATTATTTTATGGAGTCCTGTAAAAAAATTAGCTCTAACGAATATCGGTAAGTATCATTTCTAGATTTATAGTGGCAAAACTGCACAGTTATGCAGTTTCATCCCTAAAAATCGAGAAGTAATACTTGTCGATATCCGTTGGAGCTAATTTTTTACAGGACCCCATAAAACAATATTTTAGAATTTATGGATATTTTTCTAGATTTTTGTGGGACCCGAAATAAACCCCACATAAAATGTAGTGTAACTATGTAGTGTATGTAGCATCTCTCTTGAAATTAAAATATACCCTTTAAAGTGGACGAATCCTAGCAAAATAAAAGATAAGTTTGTAATTTCGCACAAGATAAAGACAAAAGACTTACCCAAAAAAAAAAAGTACCAACGATTAAATGTGAAATATCAAAATCACTTTACTTAAAAAAATTGTATATTCCGTTTGCGTATTCTTTCAATTTTAGTCAAATTTTTTAATATTTTAATAAAAAAATTATTTTTTAAATAGAGCTATGCTATATGCATCTAAAAAGTAAAAATTTGATAAGAATTCAGTAAAGACGAAAAATGACCCAACAACATTTGTAATTCAGTAAAGGGTACACTACTTGATCCTCATACAAAATATCCTCATACAATTTTAAAAACCCGCCTTGATAAGGTACCTTAAACTACCTGATCTAAACCATTTTGTATATTTTGAGATAAATGTGTTTGAGTCAAGAATTTAACGAATTCGAACTGTCATTTTTTTCCCTCCAAGGTTACAGATCCCATCTAGATGGTTATATGAAATGAACTATTTCCTCTTTCCCTTTTTATTACTGGTGGTGTATTTTGGAAATGGAAAAAGCTTTTTGGCAGTTTTTGTGGAGTCCCACATCGGCAACAAAAAGAAATAATGTGGTATATAAGTGATTTCAACCGGCTACTGTATAACCCAAGTGTCATACCATGACCATCAAGGAAAGGTCGTTGGGCCAATGCAACGGAACCTTGTAGCTAAGCAAGGATGGGATCAGAGGGGGTCTAGTGGCGGCGGCCGCTATGACAAGAATTTTAGAAAATGTAATTATTATATATGAAAAAAAAAATTATCCCCAACTTATATAGTCTCGCCACTGCTAGGTCTTTTTCCTTATTTTTTTTATTATATACTAGTTATAAATCTTCTATTATTTTTTTTAATTGAGACCCAAATAAGTATTCTAAATCTAAATTCAATGGCCAAAGTGAAATAATATAAATGATGATATATAATTAAGAAAAAAAACCTACACATTCTAACCCTAAAATAACTTAACCTAAAAAATTAAGGAAATTTAATTATAATGCCACTCTCCAAATTTATAATGTCACTCCTAAAAGGGAGTGCGGTTATCAATTTGAAAAATCTATATAGGGATCTGGAGAGTGACATTATAAATTTGGGAAGTGACATTATCTTTGTGCATACCGATGCTCTAGACTATCAATAAAGGAAGCATGGTAATGTGCACATAAATTGAATTGGATCTATAGACCTGCCCTCTCTGAGGCATATTTGGCTTTGATTTGTGTAGAGACTCGCAAATTTGTTTTAATTTCGGAAATCGTTTATTTCGTTAAGTAGTTGTATTGTTAGTAAAATCGCTCGTATGTTGTGGGAGTGTACGGAGATACGTATCCAGGTGTGTATCGGACTTTCGGAAAATAGTATAATGTTAGTTTTGAGGTTATATTGATGTTTGGTAGTGTTGGTACCAAGTCGGGTTCGTTTCGGTGTCCGTTAAAAAAATTCTTTTTTTCTGCCCTGCATGAACCGGTACAGCTTTTCCCCATACCGGTACATGGTGTCCAGAAGTTGTGCTTTTTGACTCCTCGAAGGTTCATGAACCGGTACGCATTTTCCCCATACCGGTACATGCTCTGTTTTCTGCACTTTTTCAGCACGCTTTTTGAACCACTATAAATACCTCCTTTTTGGCATTTCTCACTCCAAACCCACGAAAAACACTTGGAAACACCCCCTCTCACCCACCTCACTCCAATCTCACCCACACCTCTTGATTTCAAGTTCAAATCTTCAAGATCCAAGAGTTTCCAACCTCAAATCTCGCTTGAATCTTGCTTTTGGAGAACAAGAGGTAAGTTTGTGTTCTCACTCTTGTCTTGGGGCTCTCACCCACGTTTTTTTTCTCTCTCTCCTCTCAATCACTTGTTGATCCTCGTTTGTTCATCATGTTTTGGGTCGTATTCACTCTAGATCTTGTACCTAAGCTTGGGTGAAGCTCATTTTCGAAGGATTCAAGTGTTTGGCTCTCAGTAGACCTGGATTTTGCTCAAAACCCACTTCGGTAGGAATTTCTCTCTCTCTCTACATGTTTTATGGTGATTAAGAGTGATATTGGTGATTGATTACTATTTATGTTCAAATGGGGTGCTTGTGGCTTGGTAGTTGCTTATTTTATCAAAAAGGGGTATAACGGTCATGATTGTTATAGTTCATGGGTTACGTGTAATGTGTGTGATAATGTTCGTGCGTGTAACATGTGGTTGGAGCATCGGAAATGATCATGGAGATAGTGGATTTGTTGTGATGAAGTGAATGTGGTGTATATTGTGACGCAAGGGGTGGAAACACAAGAATCGCAAGGGGTGGATTATATTGTGACGCAAGGGGTGGAAACACAACTCGCAAGGGGTGGAAATGGGTTGGAGGAGGTGTGTGTGAGTGTGTGTGTGTGTGTGAGAATTGGTATGCTACTTGAAATAGTATTGACTTGCGTTGTTGGACCTTGTCATGTAATTCAATTTGCCACATTCATGCTTATCATCTTATTGCATATAGAATCTGTAGAGAATTTCCTACTGGGCTCTAGTAGCTCAACAAAATCCTTCTTTTCAGGTTTAAACGTCGGTCAGTAGCAAGCATGTTTCGAGCATAGTGATATGAAGACCCCTTTTGGAAGCTAAATATATCTTAGTTACGTAACCATCTTAGTAATGACTCCTTTTGATTAAAGATGGTTCTGTAACTAATTTTGCACTTGTAATATCTTTCGGTAACGGTTTGTAATATTCTAAACGTTCCGTACTTATAATTAGTTTAATTTGGGCCTCGGAGCCAAGGTTGTTATTTATGTAAACTTGGGGACTTGATTTGTATTAGAACAGGTGGGAACTCTCTCTTTTGGGGTATTATTTACTTAATGCGAGGACTTTCTATCGAAAGGGTTATTTATTTATGTTTAAAATCGAGGGCGTGACAATTTGGGGGTATGGTTCTGCAACAAAACAGGTATAGGGGGGCTACTGTTTAAGTAGTATTCTGAGAGCAACCACTTTGTGCATATTGCTAAAGGTTAGGTCTGTCTCCAATCCTCCCCGCCCATATCCCCAATGATTGAGGACTACATAGGTTCTGCTGTTATTGTTGTTGTTGGAGTGGCATTATCGATGCCCAAAATTAAAGTTAGTCTTTTTTCATACTCCATGTGCAAATGGAAAACATAATTTACTATAGTTTTTGTTATGTTTTTTTAATTTTTTCTGGAGCCGATGACTATTAATATTGTAATGCATCTTTTTTATTTTTTTAGTATACAATTCGCCACTGCTAGGGTAAAATCCTGGTTCAGTCCTTGTAGCTAAGGTGTACTGAACCAAGTGTCATATCATGACCAACAGAAAAAAGTTGTTGGGCCAATGCAACGGAGACGCTTGCATCGAAGGTGAGGAGATTGCGACCAAATAATGTACTCCGTATAACATTAGGTTTAACTTTTTGAGTCACGTGATTATGCTAAGAAGGATTTGCAGGTCAACTGATGCGGGTCGTTATAGTTTTGATCTGCATCTTAATTGATTGATAAAATCCCATCCTTTATGATCCAAATTGCTTATTTGTGAGCGCACACCGTCCATTTTTCTCAAGCTAATAGTGTTAAAGATTGGATTGCCTCCCATTACTTCTGATTGTATATAGTAAGTTTTTATTTGGTGGGATTCGAAAAGTGTAAAAATAAAATTTGAAAACAAATTCATATCAATTTTTTGTAACTTTGATCGCACTTTCTTCCAATTCTATTTCAAAACCACGGAGGAAAGAAAATAATTGTTTACCCTTCTTTTCCTTTTCTTTTTCTATGTTCCAAATAAACAATTAAATGTGCTCAAATTTGATTCACTTGACCTTCCAAACTGGTGAAAATGCATTTACCGAAATTTTTTTTTTGGTGAAATGCGAACTTCGAGCAAGATCCCCTCGTGTAATGTGAGGTCTTCTTGCATGTTCGTCAGTAATGGAATTCACCATGCTTCATTTTGATGATCCAAACAGTTTCTCTTATAATTTCCGCAACAAAATAACAACACGACTGAGTCATGAGATCACAATCGATCAAATAACCCTTTTATATTCGAGTTTGGCTGCTCCCAATTCTCCAATAATTAGAGGATCCTCCAATTCAAATCTCACGGGTCATGCTATTCACCTCATTAAGAAGCCATTTGGTTGACCCACAAAGGAAAAATATTGACGTCTCAAGCTAGACTTCATCAAATCATTGAGATTGTGTGTTTTTTTCTGGTAATGTAGGATTTCTTGAGTCAACTTGTGTGCACTTCGGACTATTCCTTACAACTCCTCCCACAACCGTTTCACACGCATACGTGTAGGGATGAGGTGACCTCAAAATTGTTGGCAATTGAAATTGAACCTTAGACTTTAAGAAAGAGCAAACCTCTAAGTCCCAAGCCAAGACCACTCGGCCAACTCCTTGGAGTTAATCATTGAGATTATTCTATCTCAATCAGAAAAGCTTCTCTTTTTTGCTCGGCATCAATCAGAAAACGTGACTGATTTAATTGACAAATTGGTTGGCCATTCGATCTTTAAAAGAATTGGTTATTCGATAGGATGATCGGATAATTGAAACCCAAATCCTATCAATGTCAATTTAGTTTGTTTGGTGGTGAATGTAGTGATGTCAAGTGGGCACGGCAACGACGGGAGCAAAGGGGATGTATTGAAGTTGGCGACGAGAAGGGAGAGGGAGGAGGCAGGGGTTCGGGTTGGAGGAGGCGGGGTAGTGAGGGTGGTGGCTCGTCAGCGGAGACACATGAGGAGAGAGAGAGAGAGAGAGAGAGAGAGAGAGAGAGAGAGAGAGAGAGACTTGATGTGTACCCAATCAAATGGCTCTTTAATGAAGTGAATAGCATGACCGTTAGATTTGAATTGAAGGATTCTACGGAGAATTGGATAGGAGCCGAACTCTATTCAATGTTTTGAGTCTTTTTTATAAGCAACACCATTGTAAGCACGACAAATTCAAACTTAAACTACCGCTTAAAATAAGGGAAAATCGATATCTTACTTTCTCAACCAACAGAGCTTGACAAGAGCATCTATATATATATATATATATATATATATAAAGAGTGGACTCGATATTAATAAATAAAACCTTCCAATATTAGCGTTTGGACCAAAAAAATATCGCTTCAATCTTCAAACTAGAGAAATGGGTATAGATGGACTTTCGTTTTCTTTTAGTGTAGGGTTGCACTACAGGGTTATAGTGCGGCATCCGAGCCGTTCATCTATGCAATCAATGGTCTGAATTTTTTCAAAGTCAATACAGAGAGAGAGAGAGAGAGAGAGGGAGGGAGAGAGGGGTGCATGAAGCTTAAATATATAGGATCCAAGTCAAGCATAAACCCAACACAATGCACGAGAGACCCACATGCATAGGATGATTTCAAACACACCTGTGTCCAAATTATTTTCGAAAACCGAATAGAAAAGAAAGCCGTTCCACAAAATTTGGCAAATTCATTGGACAAACTAAGAGAGAGTACCGAAACCAAACACACCTCGAACCAAACCCATGATTCTACACAGCGAAGTGTCCGTTCATTCTTTTTGCATTCTTCGCCTTCATTTGATGCTAATAACACAAACAGCCCTCTAAACGCCCCCTCCATAGCAAATGGACGTCCTTGCCCTTTTGGAGATAAAAATGCTCTCCTACCTACCTACACATTTGCAAAAGTTTGCGAGAAAAGGAAACATGATTAGACAATCCAACACAAATTTTAATTTTCTCTAGGTTATAGAAATTGGATTAAGAGCGAGATGTTTACAGCACACATCTGACGTGATAGAACGTACCATAAGAAAATTACGAGAGTTAGTAGCGAAAGTCACGAAGTTATCGGAAGATTGCGAAAGGGTGTGTTGTAGAAAATAAATTTAGTTACGACGGTTTGTTGTAATGGTATGAAATAATTTGATTTAGTCTTGTGAGATTTCGTATGAGAAAAATTACAATGTTATGCGGTTATTTAATTTGTTCTGATTTTTTGTTTGTGTTAGTGACAAACAATTGCAATGTAGGAAAAATATGGGACACTCTCAGTGTGCGTCGTGATATTGTCTATAGGGAATACACTCAGTCAGCAATTGACTGAACACGCGCTATGCGAGTTCATTGACTTCCCCTTACCCAACAAAAGCAAGTCATAGTATCCAACTTGCAACATTTATCACTATGTCATTGATTTGGTGTATCGCGTATAAATAAATAAAAAAACTCCTCGTGGTGTGGTTTACAACCTAGGAGTTTGCTTTGTAACAATTCTCTTGGCAAAGGAATTGCACGAACTCAGATGATCCAAAATTGCCATGAGCCGGACAGAATAAAAATCCGCCCATCGGGAAAAGTTATTTCGTGCTCCAATGGCATTGCTTTAACACCCAATTATACAGCGTTTGTGAATAGGTAGGGAAATCATGCAATTGTATGGTTTGCCGATGCAAGATTTCAACAAGGGGGGTCAAACACAAAGTTTGGAGTAAAATTAACAATATTTAAAGGGACAAAAATAGTGAACATTATTGTAAATACGAAAATATGCTCAGCCGATAAGGAATTTAAGGATTAGTTTAGAGTTACCGTGACTCATGTCGCACCCTCTTTCGTTTGCCACTGATTCAGGCACCAGTGGGCAATTGGGCCAAGCCTTCGGACAGGCCAAATAAATTTCCAACATTGAACCAAAAACTTATACCATCATATGTAGGGGTGATTTCGGTTTATGTTTGGTCGGTTCGGGGTGAAATTTTCGAGGGCCAATTCGGATTGGGGTAATTATTTCCAGGACCGATTTTGACAGGAGTTAAGTTCGGTTTATGTTTGGTCGGTTCGGGGTGAAATTTTCGAGGGCCAATTCGGATTGGGGTAATTATTTCCAGGACCGATTTTGACAGGAGTTAAGTTCGGTTCAGTTCAGGAGTGCGGGTGGGATCGGTCTGCTCGGGGATTTCGTTCTACCTGATTAATGTAAAATATATAAAAATACATTCAGATGAATGAGAAAGATTAAACACAAAATAGATGAACGGACCAGATTAATGAAAAACATATAGTCAGTTCAGTTTGGTCCTAGTCAGTCCATATAATTTTGGTTTGGTTCGGTTCAGTTCGGAACAAATTTCAGGTAACCGAGACCGAACCAAAAATTGATGGGTTCGGTTCGGTCAAAACCGAAGCGGAAAAACCCACCCTTACCCCGACCGAAAACCGAACATATGCATTTGAATAAGCTTTCGAGAACCATGAGTCACTACGGTTTCTTTTGGTGGACCTCTAAGCTAGTATTATTACCCCTTATTTGTTTCCGGGTTCTTTTGTTTGTAAAGTTGTCCAAAGCGCTTTCTACTCTTCCAGTTCCAAACAGTGACAAATTTAAAGACTACAAATAGATATTGACTTACGGGTTTTTTTTTTTTAACGGCACTTACGGGTTTTTTTTTGCTTTTTCTTCTATTGTACAGGGCCTGAGGGTGTATCGAAGGCTTCGCCGCAAATTTAATTCCAAAGTAAATGTAAAACACAATCAGAAGTATTGATTTACAAAGCGGCCTAGAAGGTGGATCGGACTAATTGTATACCGATAGACAGGATACACGAATCATAAATCACTCAAAAAATTGAACCAATGCAGTTTACCAACTCATCTCCATATTGTGAACATGTCATTGATGAGATTATGTTATTCATCGTTATGATAATTGTCTCAAATACTCACACTTTAATCATCTCCTTATCAGAAAAAAATAAAACTGTCCCTCATGAAACTCGGCATTCTGTTTTGTTAGACTCTTATACGTAGCTGATAAGGGGCTTATTTTCCTGGCGGCTTAAGTAAAACTTAAATAGGTATTCAGAGCGGCTTACACACACTAAATAATTGACTTTTGAGCACTAAAGTTTGCGAGTAGAGAAAACTAAAATTCTTCCATAAGTTAATGTAAGCATCCGTTCTCTTGATTAAAAAAAAAAAAAAACCCTTATTAGTACATGAATATAATACATCTTTGCCATGTCATCGTATTATAAAGAAAAGTAGTCTTGTTCCTAAATGAGGCAGGGTCTAGTTAACACTTAAAAAAGACAGCTATCCGCTGCTCCCCTTTCTATTAATGACATTTCTATATCATGCAGAAGATAATACTAGTAGACTAGTAGTTGTGAGTTTGGCATAACTTTTCGGGGACTTTTTTGACACAGTTTTTCGGTAGCAACCTTTACAAATTCAGGTCAAATTTTTACACCATATTATCTATCGCAACGAGAGAAATCGAAAAAGTATAAAAACATAAACCAAAATTGAAAAAAGTTTCAAGTAAGACGGCAGAAAAAATTCAAAAAGCCGGATTGGTCAAATTGTTATGACTTGTCCCTCCTATTACGGAGAGGCTCCTTATACCTTATACGAAAATAAGGAAGAAGACCGTACAGATAGCGAATTTAGTGTTTCTTTTTTCTTTTTTTTGGAATGCTGGCTGACCATGTCCCGTTTCGAGGATTTGAAGGTTCGTAAAATCAACATACTTATTTAGATTTAAATGTCGCTTCAAACACTGATAGTCGCATCTTAGTACTGCGCTATTTGTTCTGGTCTTTAAATATAACAACTATAGCGACGAATTTGAAGGAATAGTACTACTTAGACAAATAGTCAATCAACCATGCTGGTTCCACCACTTTCTTAGTTTTTGTCGAAGGTTGAACATGTCTAATAGTATTTCAATAAAAATTCAGATCGGACGCTATTGACTAATATCTAGGTATAGATTGTTTGGAGATGAAATCGCCTGGGTTCGACGTTTTCACAATATGAAGATATTATTGAGGTAAAATTGTTTGAAAATGAAATCCCCTGGGTTTGAAGTTTTCACATTATGAAGGTCATTATTGAGGTAGTACACATCTGGAATTCCACCATAGATATTGGTTTGTATTGTTATGCTGCGCACAAACAGTCGCTATATCGTGCTCACTCCCTGTTCATACAACACAATTTTCTTTCAATTGGAGACATTCAGTCGTCAACCTAATTGAAGTGGACACAACCTCCATTGGTTCATTTTGTTACTAGGTAAAAGGATCGTGCCTATCCCCGTGTCGTAACGCGAATAATGATTTGTGCTGTTGCCATGCCACATCCAACACTAGATAGTAGTTGTGCTCAATATCTGTTCATATGGCTTCTATTACTTCTCGACTTTTAGTAGCAGAACCAGTTGATGGGACACGGCCCACGGCCTTCTTCCGTTTGGTTTGTTATGCCATCATAGGATGACATAACTCTTGAATTCATGTTGGAACATTCAACTTTTCTAACGTTTTTTTTAATAAAAAATAAAAAATAGCCTCGGATGTTAACCCAAAAAAAATTTTATTAGCAGGTATAAGCCTGCTCTTCTGTGACCGTCAAATATGGCAGCTGAAACTATCCGAGACTAGACAAAGTGGACGCGATGCGTGTGAACAAAATGAAATTAGTTGCCGGGTAGGAACCATTTGTCCTCCTTTTTTTTTTGACAAGCAGCGGGTTTTGGGCATCTCCAGTGGCATGACCAAAGATGAATAGATAAATGCCTATAGTTTGATAAAATGTGAGACCGCGATTGGTAGTTGTTTGTTTACAATGCGATTGGTAGTTGTTTGTTGTTGTAAATAGAATGGCAAAAATGTATTCAAAGAAAAAGTGAGTGAACCCCTTTTTAGGCCTCTCTACCCTCTTCCGGTACATCTCTCTCACTTCACTCTCTCTATTAGTGGTTGGCCAAAATTATAGTAAATCTTTAGCTAGTGACCAAACTTAATGAATTTACTTGCTCAAGCTAAATCTTTAGCTAATGAGTCCATTGTAGCTATTTTCTCTATCTATATGTGGTTGAAAAATAGTTGGGTTATGTAACTGCTTTGTTGACTTAAATATATAAAAATAAAAAATAAAATCTCGGGGATTAAGAACAAATTTTTGAGTCTTTAGACGCCAAGGTTTTACTTACTATAACCTTTATATCAATTTTTGTTTGATAACTGGATCTCTGGGGTCAGCTTGTGCACATCTCGACTAATTCTGGGGCCTTGAAGGTAACGATCAGGCAAACCTCCAGTGGCCCAAAGGTTTGGAATGTTTGGTTTTCGTGGAATATAACCTTTCTATCACTTTTATGATTGTGTAGACGTGTAGTAAAACCATCCCAAATCCCAACATATGAGGTAAGCTTATAAAATTTGTTAAAAAAAAATACAATTCAGAATTACAACATGAAAGGCCGAGAAAGCTAACCGAAACCTTATTCTAGGCTATATAAATGGATGAGAGATAGAATAATTTCACAGTTCATAAACATGCGAGCTATACACATATCACATAAATGAAAGACAAAGCTAGTAACTGTAAGAAAGCATATCAGAAGCAAATAAGCAAACATGAGGATCAAAATATCCCTACAGCATGCATGTTCAGGTAAAAGATATTACATCGTAATATTGCTTTAATCAAATATTACGTTTAGACCAAGTACTTGAGCAAATTTAAGTAAGCATTTTCTAGTATCTTATCATTACTTCATATTTTCGCTTGCTTGGTCTCTTATTTTTTTGTTTGTTTTTTTAATACTTGAGAGGTTCTGTCCTAGTCGAGAGCCGGCTCTTTTCTACTTTGGAATGAGGTTCCTAGCAGAGTCTGATGTCAGGGCGCCAGAGCAAGATTCTGAGGGGTATTTGCCATCCGATAGGAGGACCTTGATACTATATTGGGCATACTATAACGCCAAGCCAAGGCATTATTGACAATGGATATAGCTTGGTTTACAAGGCACCCAAAATAAACCTAGGTAGCATGTAAATAAATTGTAACCCAGAAAAAGGGTGATAAGAGACCACAACTGATGAACTCTGCTCTCTTACATCTGAAGTCTTCTTCGTTATGGGGGATAAATTTTCTTTCCTAAAGCCTAGTCACAAACATGCTGGCTAATAGCTGCTCAGCTGAAAACTTCACTTGAATATCAACAATAAATGCCGCTATTAGGCAATTTCACACTGTTCACTTTCTAAACACCAATCATTCCCTCATGCCGCGATTCCTTACCTCAGATAGGCCACTAGAATTAATGCCATCCAAACATTAACCGTATGGCCTGCATTTACAACCGATCCACCAAGACAACATCCTTTATGCAGGCCACTAGAGTACTGCCACATCACCACACCACAATAGCATAAATAACAAATAGACCGACAACAGCGCTTTTCCATCCATATTGCCCCTGCTACACTGTACCATCAACAACATGCAACTGCATGGAAAATTTCCCATCATCCCTGAATGTGACAAAATATTGTTAGCCCACATCTTGTGAAAGCAAAAAATACCCCAGATTTTAACACAGCACCTAATTTCCACCAGAAACTAACATAATACTTGTAGGTGTAGCACCACACCTCCCCAAATGTTATTAAGGCTTCCTAGAGTTATTGGCTGTATTCCCTAACTAAATGGTTGCTAAGACTTCCGAAGTAAGTAGATCTAGTTATCTGGGTAGCAGTATTTCGTGGTGAAGGCTTGGCGTCCATTTTTCCTTTCGTGCTACAACCAAAAGTCCAGTGCCAGTTGTTTTATAAACCTAATAAACCAACTCCTACACTTAATTCTCCTAGCGGCCTCTTGATCCTTATTCTTCTAGAAGGTTCACAATCCAAAACACGTGCAACCAACAATTAATCATTTCCCACTCCCAATAAGCACTCTTCAACTTCTGTCAACCCATCTTTGAATCTCGTACACAAGCAATATAACCTAATGCTCCAAACCCCCATAATAAAACCCAAGAGGTCATTTATTCTCTCCTCACCACCTAGCACCAGAAAACTTGAGAAAAACCACGTGTCAGTTTCCCAGCCCTTTGGGCTAATGTTCTCAAAAGGAGTTGATGTATCCACAGGTGCACCTTACTCACCAACTCATTTGAAGTTTTCTAAACGCAAGGTCATTAACACCCTAAGCGTCATCGATTCATTCTTCTATCAAGTGATGAACTCACCTCACGGAAATCCGCCTTTTCATCCCCAAAAGAACCTAATCAAGGTATATCTAGAGGAGGGCACAATACAACAAATAGTTTTTATCATGAAACATGTTAGCAGAAACATAAGAAAGAAAACCAGTCATGGATTAAGTGATTACCTAGTTGGCCGAACTCTCGTCATTGATTAGCAGATCCTTGCCCTACTTGAGTGTTTGTCTGTTGCTGCTGCTGCTGCTGTATCTGCAGGAGGAGGTTAGCTGCAAACTGTAGTGTTGACTGGTACCGCTGGCTCTTATCAACCTCAGCATCCAGGGTTACCTGACTACCTCCATTAACGGCAGACTGAAGCTGCTGAACCTGATTCGGGAGCTGAGGATTCCCATTATCAAAACCCAATGGCATAGCAGTGTGGGCCTGAGTAGCACTACTCCCATGAACCTGATTGTTAGACAATGCAACAGAGTTTGCAGGTTCATTATAGGCAGATGAACCATACAAAACAGCAGAATCCGTTCCATGTGCCATCCCAAAGCCCTTTTGCGTATTCTGATGAACTTCGTACTGATAATGCCGGTCAACCTGGGGGGGAACTGCCAGCTGTCCACTTTGTGAAGGCATTCCATAGTTATTCAACGGCCTAGAAGAACCTGCACCTTGTTGTGGCGGGTGAAATGCAGGATCTTGGACTTGGGAGTTGCCAGTTACCCCCAATTGTGAATCGCTTGATGTGTTTACCCCGGTTGAGTAAGTCTGAGGCTGAGCAAATTGTTGTCTGGTGGAATTATATTGATTCTCCACTTGCTGCAGTGAATGCCCAATCTGCTCGTAACCTTGGCGATCAGGCGTCCAGCCCTGTGGCAGAGTTGCAATACCTAATTCAGGCCTCGCGGAGGATGGTCCTAATGATGGTTGGGCAGTTTCTGGATCAGAAGATTTCGCACTGCTAGGTATTAATGAGGCTAGTGTGGCTATAAGCTCAGGAGTTAAAGTAACTCCAGCTTGGGATACTGCTGCGGCATTTACCGATGGCACTGGATGCATGGGAATGGGGTCCTTAGCTGACGGACCAAGCTGCTTTGTGGTAGGCAATGATTCTCCATGTAAAACCCTATTATAGTCCATATGCATAGCATTTTCCATCTGTTGATGCATTCCAGTGTACGCATTTTGAGGAGGAATCTGCTGTACATCAGGGTACTGAGATTGGAAGAACTGTGGCTGCACGGATGGGCTACTATGGCCATTTTGGGGGAATTTCAGAACCACGCCATAAAGACGTGGAGGGCCTGAAATCTGTAGCACCTTGGAGAGGAAATCTGATGGAGGCACCAAAAATAAGGTGGTCCCATCATCGAATTTGGCCACCCCAGCCCGGTCTTTCCCCCCTAAATAACGCAGAAAGTCAGTGTATGGAGCAAAATCCTCCTCACTGTCAGGCAGAAAGAAGACAACACTACATCCAGTCGCTTCGGCATAGTGCTTTGTTAACATGTCAAGGCCAGTTCTGGCTGAGCAATTAACCACCTCGGGACTGCAAAAGAAAAAAGCTTCACATTAGAACAAGAAATGCAAGGAGAATTACCCAAATGCTACGGCACAAGATCATAATACCGAAGTTTGAGTAACCCCCACCCACAAATTACAGAGGTTGAAGCGAATTTAAGCAACAATCTGCTGAATCCAATAGGCAATCAGAATTTGTAATTGCACCAAGAACCACATTTACATCCTCCAAGAAACTAAAGGGTTACAGAACTGTTGGCGCTTTGTGATAGTATAACAACACTAGATTGTCTATGTTAGAAATTCGGTTCAAAACAGTTAATTCGTGACCACAAGCAATAAGCAGAAATATTGAAGCTAGTTAACAAGTTATTCAACATAAATGTGGTGATGTTGGATGCTCAATTTATTAAGTCAAATGGAGCATATGATAACCTTAAGGGCCTGTTTGTTTGGTGGGATTAATAGGTGAGGGAACATATAAACACATAAGTTATGTTATCTCATCGGACTAATCGTGATAGGATTAACAATACCACACCCTGCCATGGTATTGTATATTCCAGCATAGGATTATATATCCGATGGGTATTAAATCTGAGCCTCAAATATTTTACACAAACACTGGATATGTGGTCCCCTTAGATATACATAGTCCAATCCAATGCTCATATCCGATTAAACAAATGGGCCCTACATGTATAAACTTCATCAAATTGTTAAATTCACTTGAAAGTCGATACATCTTAAGATGTAAGAAAATTTCTTTGAAAAGAAGTATGCCAGATCCAAACAAGTGACATTTCAGTTTCATTTACTCACCACAGGTCAAAATTGAGATCCAAAACATCTACAATGATGGACAACTACATAGAAAGCAGGTAACTAGAATAAATACTACTTACATTTCAGACTCTATGCCTCTCCCAACAGCGACACAACGAGCATTACAAACAGATGTTCCACCCTTGGCAATAACACCACGCCACATGTAATCATGATCCAGATGGCCCTGACCAGTTCCCCGATTTATCATCCTTACTTCTGCTGGACTGAAGTGCTTTTTCTCTTGAACAGGACCTGAAGCACCCCCATCAACTTCTGGACCAAGACCATACATTCTGTCCAACCCCCAGTCACGATCATCCATTTTATTGGAAGGAAAAGGAGTATCATAAACAGGCACATTATCGATTCTTGACCGCTTAGATTCTCTCTGAAACTGATTTGCATCAAACACATCCCACGTTCCGGACACAGGTCTGATCGGTCCTTTTGCCCCCTGTGAAGGTGATAGGAGCATCCCGGGAATAGGGGCTGATCTTTTCCAATTTGGACCACCCATCGTATTGCCGGGAATAGCATCTGGAAATTTATGTGGCACTGTCGAATCGTTGAAATCTGGGGCTGATTGTAGAGGCTCAAAGCTACCTTGTGGGCCAAGAGGCCGCATCCCCCTATTGGATCCAAGAATACCCCTAGATGTTGCAGGTCGAGAAAGAGCATTTGGTAACATAGGTAGGTTATGATCAAGCATATCAACGTGTGCAGGTTGAAAAGGTGGTTCAGTAAAAAATGCATCTGGCCGTGGCCCTTTTACGCCTGGATAAAATCCAGGGTAATCCTTGCTACGAGCTATTTCACTGCTTGAATACATAATTGATATCCTGGAATCATTGAAAAGTCGGCCCTGCAGGCCTTCTTTGGCACGACGTGCCTCATCAACACTTCTGAATTCAACAAAAGAGTAGTGCCGGTCTGGAAAACTTTTTATACTCTCAATCTCGCCGAATAGAATGAAAGCGTTATGCAACATTTGCTCATCAACGTGAACTGTAGGAGGGTAACCTATCCACAATACATTGCTCAGTTGTCCATCGCCTTTTCGGCCTCCAAAAGATTGAGCATGCTATATCACAAAATAGACGAACAAGTTTAAATATTAACAACTCCAATTAACTACAAATTTTAGTACCACTTCAGGCACTTCTTGCCCAGTCCTTTAAAGGTGCAAAAGCACTTGAAACAATCTGCACCCTTTGGAACTCCTAAGAGATTATTATAGTCAGCTATACAAAGGATCTGTCAGAAAAATGATGATTTTTTTTTTTTGATAAGTAATTATATTAGAAAGATGGCATTAAGGGAATGCCGCCATGTATACAAAAAGGCCCTATACACCACCCCTATTTGACAAAAAAGCTCAAACCAATCTAAAAAATTGATCAATAGAGGGAACAGAGCATGTACTGAAACCAGATACCCCAACAAACCATGCTCAATAAAAAAATTTGAATATCAGCACTAATGGAAAGCTTTGCAGAACCTAATAAATTAAATTCTAACAGTTGATGAATGAGAATTACCTGTTGTCGTTTGAACCCGGAATGAGGGGACTCGGAATAGTTTGTAATCCCCTCTTGCGGCATCCATGAGGAATCAGGAGGTCCGATGTCCCGGCTAAGGAACTGTCCCTCTCTTGCATCACGGTAATCAGACCCGTGTTCCTAACAACATAAAAAGTGTTAGATCAAGTATCGTAAATTGTCGACGAGTATAAAGGTAAAATTAAAATAAAAGAGGCTTCGTAGTCAGATACTCCGGCCCTTTCAAGTTCAATTCCTGGCTCCACAACACCCAGCCAATAAGCTAGCTTCAAATTCAATGATTGCTATGCAAATAACCACAGCATCTTATCCAAAGTATGAGCACACATCTAAGGCACTTCCAAAACGTGATTTACTTAATTGACTTACTCTTCTTATAGTCTGAGACCTGAGGAAATCAACACGTATCTGGTCCCCACCTATTTGCTTCCCATTCATGACTTTCAATGCTTGAGAAGCATCTTCCAATCGAAAGTAGTCAACATATGCAGTATTACGATCCCTAAGGAACTTGAACTCCTCAATTTCACCGAATTTGAGAAATTCTGCTTCTAGTGCTTCTTTAGTGACTGATAGGCTGATTCCACTCACCCACAAACTTTTGCATGGTTTAGCCTGCCCAAACAAAGTAAGATAAAATTTGGGAAAAAGTATAAGGTTGGAACTGAAGAGAATAAAAACATAGTTAAAATGTCTTGTTGTAATAGCAACTTTGTCCGAAAAATAGGAATATAAGATACAATATTCAAAAGACAATACCAATCAGCTAAGTTCTAAGTTTTGCATGTAACCTGGTTCTTGTCCAAAATGATATTGGCTCACCCAAAACATTCATCCAACACTATTGGATATAAACATGCTTTGGCCAGCAAATTACAAACTAACTAAATTACTAATAATATTTATGCGGATCAAATCAACAGATAAAGACATTGGATGAAAACTAATTGAGCAGGATCAAATCCCTAAAATACATCCATTTTTCGTTTTCTCCCTTTGAGAAGAGCAGGGTGTTACACATTCAGATGGCAGTAGCATATAATCCACATTAAGCACTGGTATCCAACAGAAAACCCCACGAAGGCACCAACCAAATCAAGAAGTATACAAAGACCATGAAGCTGTACTATTTCTTTTGCCGTAGAACGAAAACGACCAATTCATGAAACCAAACTAAGATGGAATACCTACGAAAAATGAATTTTAAGGTACAGATGTAACTTTGATGAAATAGAAAGGCAAAGAAGATCGATGGCCCCATTATGGGTTAAATGGACAATTGTAATTCAGATTAAAGGAAAGTATTGGAGAGAGCATTGTTAAGAAAGTCCAAGGAAGCTGATAATGGAATTATATTGGAGCAATGAGGGCTTGTAATATCATACACTGTCCAAATGAAAGAGAAATTTGATAGAACCACTATAAGCAGACTATGCTTTGAGAAACGAGAAACAGAAACATCAGTAAGAAGATGGAAGTGGAATAAACTGGACATGAAATCGGAGATATTAGATTAGATTCGTCATGATTTTTGCTTATGTGCAAGGAAGTGTATTCACTGAACCAGTTGTAGAATAATATCGCGATCAATATCAAGGGCAATGCCAAGGCAGAGACAGGCAATGTAAGCGTGATGTTGATACTGTTATAGGAGAGATAGAACAAACAGTTGCATGATTTGTATACAGCAGCAAAATACAATTCACATCAGTAGTTATTCCATAAAATGCCATTTCTATCATGAAGCCAGGAATATCATCCAGAATAACCTCTAATCAAATATCCATTCAAAACAATAAGTTTCATACGTGTATATATACACATAGATATAGATACATATGTACTTGGACATGTGTATGCATCCCTATCTCAATCGTCAATACAATAGTCATTTGAGTAAAAAGGAACAGATAACTATATCACAATAATTCACCATATACTCGCTGAAAGTGGACACAAAACAAGTTGAAAACAATGATATTCGTAGGATATATCTTCATCAACAAATAAGCGAACCCAACAAACTCCTCATCCGAAACCAATGGAAAGGGAAAAGCCTCAAACAAGAAAATGTAATATTGTTGACAAACACGACCCCCTTTAGCTTATGGATCGGAGGTCCCTCCAAGTCCTATTTCTCCCCCCTGCAAATGCTGCTTAAGACATGAGGAGGCAACATTAAAAGCCATCATCACACCCCTGCCCAGCAGCCCCTACATACAGCTCAAAAGTTCAAAAAACTCAGTATACAACTGAGAGCAACTTCCAATGAAGTGTACCCCTCTTTGAATTAGCCGGCACACAGCATAATGTGATCCCTACCCCAGCCTATCAACACTTATTTTAGCTTCCCACACACCCTTGGAAAAAGGGCTCTGAATAGAAAACTTAGGGAGAAAATAATATAGCAAACTTGTTAAAGCATAGTTTAAAATACGTTATAAAAATGCGCTAATACTTTTTTTCCCCATGACCAATTTAAAACTAGTATGTTAACTAGCTTATTTTCAATATGATAGGAGTAGACTTCTTGTGAAAAAGAAAGGTACTTCTAAACATGAATGATACCATATTCCCCCCACACTCCTGGTACCAAAATGATCCGTGATCCAGCATTCCAAGTTGTATAGGTGTGCTAGGAGGTTGCGTAGGTAAGCTAGGAGGTTTGGATAGTGGTCTTCTCAATGTCACAGTCAAATGAGTACCGCCCTGTTCGATGTGCAAGTTTTTTACCATCAAGAATAGAATGTTTGATGCGGTGCATGAAGAGGGCGGTGCTTAGATCTTTAAGATTGAAAAAAAAAACAAAAAGAGACTAGAAGACTTTATGAAGGGGTAGAAAGCTGCATTATTTGCTTGAAAGGATCTCTATGTAATTTGGGATTAATGAGACCTTGAGACCTTATCTTTATCTTTATCTTCATCCAACGAATAGTTTGGGAAATCGTATTGCCAAGAGAAAAGTAAGAATTTATATGGAAGGGTGCGAGATTTTCATTTCATTTTATACTCTGTGACTACTTGCAAACTATCTCCTCGCCTTCTTATGAACATTAGGGATCGATAATAAAAGTGGCAAACTTTATGCCAGGCCATGCCCCCCCAGACCAGGCACTATGACGCCCTCAGGCTCGCTTGTTCTACTAAGCTCCAAGCTTAAAGGTCAAAAACAGGGCACCATTTTCCCTTCTTTTTTCCAAAGTCTATATATCTTCTTATTTGTCAATAATTTGAGTGGCTGTAAGGTCTTTTGTTCTTTCAATCTCTTTAAAGCCCTTAGGATCAATTCATGATATCCTATTATACCATGATTCTGCTGTAGAATTACATCATTAATTAGTAGCAATGCAAAATCAAGAAAAATACCATGTTGCATCATGATTCTTAATTGTTGCAATGATTCTACTCCCAGTTTTATCCCCTCATAAAAATAAAAGAAAAACTCTGAAGTTTTGGTTTTTAGATAGAAGTGTGTGATCCGTAACATGTACTCCGTCCATGCAATGTCTAGACGAGTACTTATTATTGAAGAGTCCGTGTAACATTGAAATTTACAAAGCCTTCAAATCTTTACAATAATACAACAAAATTATAAGGCATAACTAGATTTTCATGCCAAAGGGCTTGTAGCCCAATGGTATTTCCTGATCCTTCCTTGTGGAAGGCCAGGGTTTAAGCCCCGTCGTGGGCGTTTGTGGCTCAGGGCTATGGACGGCTTTTGAACCCCCTATGGGCTAATTTACTAACTCCCCTCCAACCCCCGCTAATGTATACTGCTTGGCAAAAAATAAAAAACTAGATTTTCATTACCAATAATTTAACAACGAGAAAGTCTCAACATACTATTAAAGGCGAAGAGGGGCACCAAAGCAGTAAGGCTTCTTATTAGCGCGAGGAGAGGAGCAAGGTGAGGCTTCATCGAAGCAAGGTGCAGGTTATCAAGAAAAAAAGACAGATGCAATAAGAAAAATATATGGTTAAGAGAAGGCATTTTTAGCTCTTTCTTTCTTGTTCCACGGGGAGAAAGGAGGTAAGGACCCTTGCATACAATCAACCATAATTTTCTTGGACCGTTATTGCATGATTGCGCCAAAAGGAATTAATTGATCCTTGGAAACTGTTTTGGAACTTGTATGTAGCATGGCCTATAAATTAACTTTTGTAAGGTTTATCCGCAATTGAATACCGTCCATTCCTTGACTTGTAGCTAAAAGCAAACGTTTTATAATTCTCAGTTACAGAGATATAATATTATTGTGTTATGTCGCCTCACACACTAATTCTTGCTCCATAGAAGGTCCTACTTTAATTTTGAGAGGTTAGTAGTTGAAAACTCCTTTAAAGATTCTTAATAAAAGGAGAACAATGACGCCAGTCAAGCTGAATCCATCAAATTGTTAAAAGAACAATAAAAAAAACCATCTGAACTGATAAGCTGATTAGGAAAAAAATAGATAGAAGCTTTTGACATTTCGAATCCGAAATTCCCAGCATTTGATTCCAAATCCCATTCGATGTTTGTCATCCAAGGCGAAACAAAGAGAGGACAAGCAGGGACACCGACTGTTTAAAAATCGTACTTTTCAAAAAGAGGTTTTCCAAAATTACCACCACTAAGATAATCCGTGATTCTGTGGAAGTTTAAAAGCATCTCTCTCTCTCTCTCTCTCTCTAAAATTCCTTCCTTCTCTCACTTTCATTGTAGACCCACCACTTGCTTCTCACAGCATCGTGTATAATAACCTCAGGTAATAACATTTCCCTCACTAACAACCCATTTGGATTGATGGATTCGATAAGAAAAGAAAAGAAATGATTAGACTTTCTTGTCAAACCACTAATTCGAATTGAGTACTTTGGTGAGAAATGGAGAGAAAAAAGTACCAAAACCAATATAGTTTCAATGGCTCCTTCCACTTTCTCACCAAAAGGGCAGCCCCTTCTCATCACACCCTTTCTCACAATTCAAAAGGGCAGTAAACAAACATCTTGACTCCACTCCATGCACACGGTGCCAAATGGAGAGAAAAGGACAAAACCGGTCTTGTTGACTCCTTCCCCTTCATCACCAAATCTCACCAAAACGACAGCCCTTTCTTAACTCCCTTTCCCACAATCCAAAGGGGGAGGTAAACAAACATCTTGACTACACTCCATGCAGACGGTGCACATCGTATTTCAAACTCGAAACCGGCACAATTCCTAATCGTAAGATTCGTAAGGTTGAGAATAATTCAGCATATTACACAAACATGCCGAAAACAAAACCTAGACTTCATCAATCCATAAGGCACAAATTCTACCTTACCACACCAACACGATAACTTCCCCCCAAAATAATTACACAACTAATCTATCAATCCAAAAAAAACACATACTACAATGAATCAGTAAACCCTAACAAAACACAAAGAGCGGAACAAACCGGTTTCGCGAACTCTATCTTCAACGAATTCCCGCGCAGGTACGTCCAGTTGAGG
The DNA here is from genome assembly GCA_018127125.1 of Rhododendron griersonianum. Lineage (NCBI taxonomy): Eukaryota > Viridiplantae > Streptophyta > Magnoliopsida > Ericales > Ericaceae > Rhododendron > Rhododendron griersonianum. The sequence goes on from CM030789.1 coordinate 14,190,283, forward strand.
GCCTCGAGCGCCGCCCGGGCGTCCTCCACGCGCTTGAAATAGACAAAAGCGTAGCTTCTGGAAGGGTACGACGTTATGCTATCAACGGCGCCGTATTTGGAGAACAAATCCATCAGATCGGAGTCGGTTACCTCGGCCGACAGGTTTCCGACCCATAGGTTGTTCGAGGGGGTTCGCGAGTCGGCGCTTTTGCTCGGTTTGGTCTGTGGCGGCATCTTTTGCCCCGATTGGATTGAAACCCTAGGATAGAGAAATCGTGTTTAAGTAATGAATGTGATGGGAATTGAGAAGGTAAGGTGTGATTGATTACCTGAATGATGAACTCTGGAACCAATTTGAATTCTGATGAAGATCGACGGAGAGATAGAGAGAGAGAGACGGAAAGGTTTTTCTCCGAGAGAGAGAGAGAGGAGGAGGAAGAGGAGACCTAGAGAGCGTTTCGATCTTTAAATAGAGGGTTTGGATAAATGAACCCGTTAGAACGCGTGGGTCCTACGGAAATCCGCAGGGGCCACTAGGGGTGTGTGGGTCCTGCAGGTAGTAAACGTGTGGGAAAAGGATGCTCTTCCCTTTTGTCGGTTTTGTGGGTCGAATTCCTACCGAGCGGGTGCAGAGCAGTCGATTCAGCTGTTTATTTCGGACACGAATGACTCGGATCGAATTTAAACATATATAAATTACATGTAAATCTGAACCGTTTATTACTCGATTAAAATCCGAGTCGTCGATTATCGAGATAAGCGACCGAATCTACACCGCTCTACAAGGAAATAGGAGTACTTGGCAGCATCTCTCATTCCGATTAATACATATTACGTCCTTAAATTATTACTCTACCTTTGTTTCCTTTACCCCTTCATTTACAAAACCTGACACCTCACCCCCTTAATCTATCAGTTAGTATCGCCTAGCCTCTTCTGTCACTCTTCTGTTCGGATTTGAGTGTTAGACTCTAATATGACGTACATGTAAGTAATTTATGAGTCAAATATCTCTTTCTCTATGAGACGTTGCTATATATTAAATTATACAACTTATTCTAACTATATTTAAAAATTTCATTTACTTCTCTTTTTAAAGCACACTATTTATTTGCTTTGTGGAGCTTACTATGACTTGAATTTCAATAATTCAGTCATTTGTAAATATTTAAAACATGAGTCGTAAAATATTTTTATACTAATTTCTCAATGAAGATGGACATTTTCAGCATAAATTATTCATATGTGAATGTCATATCGAAATTTAACGCTCGAATTAGGACAAAATAGTAACAACAAGGGCTAAATGATACTAATTAAATGATATATTAAAACAACAAAGTGTAAATTTTGTAGATGAAGGAGTTACAGTAAGGGCAATAGTTTAAGGGGTAATCTATAATTAACCCTTTCTGTGCGCCGAGAATAGAAGTGCATGTATATATAGTACCCTATTACTTTCGCCACATAGTATTGTCCGGTAACACCACCACTATCTATAGGGAACCCTGTCGTACTTGTGATTGCTTGGTTGGGCTTACTTATTTACATTTTTTGCAAACAAAAAACAGTCCAATTTTTATATATATTTTATGATGGACAAACTAGGCAACAAATTATCAATGTATATGGACTAATGCCTTTTTATTTCTGTTGTAGAAAGAAATAAAATAATGAGCAGAATAAATAAATAGCTCATCATAAAAGAAATCTCTCACAAATTCAATAATAACATAAATAAGAAAAGGAAATCTATTGGCAACACAAACGGATACACGGAATCTTATTAGATTTTGTTTAAATTACTGTAATCTTATGAGATTGGATTCGCATTTATTATAACGAGAGACAGCAATGTGTAGACCATTTTTTTTAAATACGTGGGGCCAACCGCAAGAATTTTCTCAAAGTCCACTTTGGCCCCTGTGGTTTGCGATTGGTGCGGATGACTCCCTATCAATTTGCAATTGACCACATAACCCCTCGTGGTTCCACGTCCACCCATTAATCTTTCTAAGTATATTGAGAACAATGTTTGGAGATTTGGGGGGAAAGATTAGGGTTTCCAAGTGACGCGTATAAGGGTAGATTGAGTGTTGAAGAAGGGCTACAGAAAGGTAGATCAAGTGGTAAATAAGCTGCTGGAGTGCGATTCAAGTACGAATCCATAATATTTTATGTTCGGTTTATGCATTCAAGCATGGTCCTCATCTGTTTTGTCGAGCGTTTTACTATTTTAGGGTTGTTTGTTGTGTAATAAAGGCATTTCCATCACTTTTAGGAGTGTCTAGCTTACGATATGTGTTTCTCCTCCTCCAATAGAGCTTGAAAACAACATAATTGAATCGTGAAGTAAAATGGAGGAATAAATACACAAATAAAATTGCATGCACTCAACCAAAAAGAATCACTTTGGGGGGGGGGGGGGTGGTGCTAGGTTCCTGTCTGCTTCAAAGGGTTTTTTCCTCCTAAAATTAACAAGTGTGTGCGTGTTTCCCTTTTATGAGTGGGGTAGGGGCATTTTCGAAATGGTTTTTAGAGGAAAAAGATGTTAACCAATGATATTTTCGAAATAAGGGTGTGGGAAACACATCATATGTTATTTGGATGGATGAGTCCACAAACCACGAGGGGTTATGTGATCAAGTGCAAACAATAGGGGTCATCTGTAACATTCCATCCCGAATTATCCAAACTTACAAACTGTAACGCCCCACTAACTTGCTCTATGAAAAATTATGGAGTATAAAACTTTCTATTTACCATAATTTATAATTATGATTTGGCCAACATACACATCCCTGTTCTCCCTTCAATACCCAAAGCTTAAATCCCCACCATCTGCCATATTTCCCCCCCTCTCTCCTTTGTTAACAAATGAATTTATATATGTAAAATTCCCTCTCTTTCTAATCCTTATTATCACTCGAAATGTGTCTTGACCACACCACACGTGGCCCTTCCTTTACTGTTAGAGGAATGCTAGGTATAAAGAAAATATACCCGAAAATCACCCAAAATACACTTGTACAGGTAATTTCCGGGTACACTTTCTTTCTATCTAGCACTTTTGTTATTGTTATCCCTTGCAAATTCATGCAACTCATTTAGATAGTCTAGTCCACCTATTTTGTCTTACGTCTCATTTGTTTTCTTTTCTTTTGTCTGCTATTGTTTTGAACAAGTGTGTATATGCGTGGCTCCTTTGTCATTTAACTTTGATCCCTTTGTCACGTGTAATACCCCCCCCGCGCAACACTCAATTCCACCTCAGAGTCTATAATCCTATTATTTACTCAAATCCCCACAATCCTTCCAATTATATTAATCCCCATTATTAACCGTTTACCGGAAGAAAAATAAAGTACGGGTCTCACATCATCCGCCCCAACCCCAGATCACAGGGGGATAAAGTAGACTTTGCCCTTTGTTTTTTTTTTTTTCGTCATCATCAGTGTCTTAAGCTTCTAGGAAAGTATAATAATGTGATAAATGGGGCTACCCTAGTTGATTAAGCAAGTAATTGGGCTAAGAAATGAGAACAAAAGAGAACATAATTCTTCCCGAGGGTGTACTTGCTCATAAAGACACGATAATCACCCATTGCTTATTCATTTGTTTAGTCACCTATGGAAAATCTAACACCTACAATTCACTCAATCCAATCCAATCAATCAGTCAATATATTATAGAAATGTGTCTGAGCCCACAAGTCTCTAAACTCTATTTCCTAATTTCCTGGATTTTTTACTCTCTTTTTTTTATAGAGAGAGAGAGAGAGAGAAATGTGGGGAAGTGGGAGAGAGAGGTGGATTTAGAGAGAGAGAGACGTGAGGAGGGGGTGTGAATAGGGAGAAAAAATTATTATACGCCTCTGGAGCACAGCCACATGATTTTCACCGCACATACGTTTTCTAGTGCATAGAATGTGAATAATATTAGCGTGAAAAAATTGAATTATATTTTTTATCAAATATTGTTGTGCCCGTACGTTTGATACGCGGGGCCAAAAAGTACCAATATGAATTTTTTGTCCCGTGCATTGAATGGGCATTAACTAGCGTTGTACCCGTTCAACACACTGGGCCGAAAAAAACCATTATCATTTTTTTAACCCGTGCATCGAACGGGCACAAATGCTAGTATCATCATAGAAATTTGTCACTCCCTCGTTTCCTTCCTCTCTCATGAAAGATTGTCTCTCATCTCCCGGCGAGGCTTCTCTCTCTCGTATATGGACTCTTTCTCTCTCTGCGTATATGAAGATCCGGACATAATTTCACGGTTTCTTATTCTTTCATAGATATGGCAAACTTTTGAATAAAAGTTCAAAGTACATATGAAGGGAGAAAAACATGAATGTACCAAAAATGCAGAGGAACCCTTTCTCATACAACCAAACATCATTTTCTTAGTCGTCGCATGATTGAGCCAAAATCAATAGTCGATCAAGGTTTGTTCCGTATATTGATCTTGTACGTGTCATCAACCTTCCGTGTAGTTTATAAACTTCTAAAATTTTGTAGTTTATAAACTTCTAAAATTGAATTGCTGTAACCGGGAAAAAAAAATGCATTTTCTCAACGTTCAGATACCAAGGGTGGCTAGCTTTAATCACACTCATATATACGATAGAATACACGATACGATGTTAAAACCTTTTCCCTCTAAGATACCAGCGAACAATTTCAAGAAATTTTGTACTTCAGTTTTGTGTCGGATATGCATATATTTGAACTAAGGAGGGGAAAAAATTGAAATATAACATTAAGATCTCTAAACAAGAATTGGAAACATAAGCACAGAAGGTGTTTTATTACACAAACGGATGGGCTAATCTTCATGGACGAACACAGCGATGAATTCTAAAAGCTATCCTTCGCCCGGCGGATGATGCCCAAAGCTTCTGCATCGTCAGCAGTGGCTAGTATATTTAGCGACTGGCGGATTTCCGCACTTGACGTGCGAAGGAACGGATTACATGACTTCTCTCTCTTCAGAGTCGTTGGGATCTGGGACATCAAGAAAAATTCCAATAAATATGATTAAGAAGATTCAAATACGATAGATTCTGGAAAACCAAAGCAAACACCAACGCAATAATAAGCACAGAGCAATGTTATCTGCTTGGCAGTATTCGTTCAAGAACTGGCAATATGCAGAAGAGCTTCCAACAGTTGCAAAGTTGTCATACGAACAGTTTCGGCTCTCTTGGTTGCATTTCTTTTCCCTTTTCTTATTACGGTTTTTGGGTGGAGGGTTGTACCTGGCCTGTACCATGTTTCTATAACCATTGACATTGCCAGTTAACATGTTGCTCTCGTGGTTGCTTTTCTTTTCCTCTTTCTTATTTTGGGATCTGGGTGGAGGGTTGCCATTGGGAGTGACAATTACGACGCTTGGCTCTTGGATTTTCCGAGGGAAAATAAAATGCTATGGTAAGATATTGATTACAGACCCATATATACCCCTCCCAAGACTCTCAACTCTTATTAATGGGGAACTAAGCTAGGTCTGATTATCTTTTCTTTATCCAAACATTGTCTGAAATTTTGCCCGCCCCTTTCGTATCCTCCAGCAAACCCTCTACCTATGACACAGAATGTACGTACAAAGAACCCGTGGCGAACACGGCACTTAGATAATAGCATTGGATACATACCCAACACGAGCTTCACCTAATTGACAGGCATATTTCGTGATTTGAATTTAGGTGACCTATCCATAGAACTCCATTACACATATAGTTCCTAAAGCACCTTGTCAGCGCTATTTACTCTATAAAATAAAAGCTATGAGTACCTAGGGGTGAAATAGATTAATCCGACACTTAGAACCTGACACCCAACAACTGTACCCGAGTCCATGTAAACAAAGTCCTCTACAAATACAATATTGAAAAAAGACATGGAGATAAAATATGGCAATCGATCCCCAATTCAAATCAACCTCAGGCCGCCAAGCATGTGCCACACTGCAAATGGAGGAAACCCAACTCAATTCTGAGACTCATTCCAACCCACAACCATAGCCAAACTGGGACCAACTCATTTGCATTTCACCAAAACCCCCATCCTTCGGACTGATAGGGTGGTGGACAATGTTTTACCAAAAGGCAACCACTCAAAGCCAACTCAAATTATGTAGATTTAACTTACAAGGTGTTTTCATGTGAAGCGAAATGACTACATACTTTTAGGTATTTACGATGACTGGAAATGTTAGACCACCCAATTACACAGCATTCACCAAAATTGACAGCCGTGTGATATACACAGACTAGACCACAAACTCTTCATCTCAAATTCAAAATCGCAAAGCGGTTCATGGCCAAACTTTCCACTTGTGGGAGTGAGCAAAAAAGAGTCACAAAGAACTAGTGCACGAATATCAAATTTTTACATAATGAATTGAAAGAAATAAATAGATTACCGTTGGCAAGCCCTTCTTACGGAGATGGGCTATGTGGGCAGCATAGGACTTGAGTTCTTCGTTTCGGGGTTCAATGGACAACGCAAACTTTGAATTACTCTGCCAAAATAAGCGGGGCATTACAACTAGGGTCCACGAGATAGAGAAGTCAAAAGAATAGAGTACACAAAAAAGGAGAGTACAAAATAGGAACCTAACTTACCAATGTATATTCATGACCACAGTATATGTTTGTGTTATCAGGCAAAGACGTTATCTTTTTAAGGGACGCCAGCATCTGAAACACAAAGAAGCAATTGTTACAAAAGCTTAATCAGGAGAAACCGAGAAAGAAAATTAGTTGCTATACCGATTAATTTTGTTTTTATTACAGGTCATCTTACTTCAAATCGTATTGGACTACATTGATTCAGCAACAGTATTCGATGGTGTTAAAGTAAGAGAAAACCTTAGGTTTTGAATCTAACAAAAGAAATATGCTGGACTGGACAAATTATCCTCTTACTTGATGACAATAAAATATTGGAACTTGTGGAAGTTTCCATCACAGTATCAACAAAGATCTTTTGGACATCAAAAATCCAGTTCAGTTGATAAACCTTTTCACATTTGAAAATTTTGCTATACACAAACTCTCAAACTTAGCACTGGAAAGTGAAATTAAACCCATAAACCAGAATATTTTGAGCATGGAATTAATTAGCAAATTTGTTTACTATCCAGCTGTTTCATAACGATAGTTACAAGACATCAAAAAAGGGCAATTCTAGATGAGGGATTCTCTTGAAAGTCAAAAGGAGCATCCCTGCAAAAGACCACTATATAGCAGCAGCTCTGTCGCCCCCTACCATCAAAAACCCGAATCCTATTCCAGCTGAAGTGCTCGAACCAAGTCAGCTCATTCATTGCGCTCTCCAAGCCTACCCTTAACATATCATTGTCCTCAGTCCTATCCCATTTAGGAGGACAAAGAGGCACAAATTAAGGGATTAAATTGAGAACCTGCATCCCTAACTCCACCTAGATGACCTTACAAGTAAGTCAGATAAGAGATCACTTCCATTCGGCAAATTCCTAATATCCTGTACATTTTCTGTTCCCCAATCTTGGGCTCTAGCAGTCCACAATACAGCCAAATACAGTCAAACTAACTTAGATAGTAGCAAGTAAACAATGCTCAAACACTCTTATGAATAAGGAACTCGAGCAAAGATTTATAGGTTGGCTTAGTGAAAGAAGTGCATCCTTACAAAACGATGTCCAAGACAAATTCTAATGACTAGTTAAAAGACTCTCACTTTGCTTCCATCACTCTCCCATAAATTGCCAAAAACGAAAAGAACTTAGATAGTTTGGACGAAGGGAACATTTGGCAACTAAAACACATAAGCAATGCTCTTAGGTCTATAATTTCTTGCTTATTACAATTGTAAAATGATAACTTACTTCATAGTTGAAAGTGAAGATTCATTTGTTAAGGTAGGAATACAAAACAAGATATTGAAACCGAGGAATTCAAACAAATCCATTAGCATCCCCCTGCAAAGGACAAGTCAACATCCTTCGGCATAAATAGAGAGAAAACTCCTTTGAAAAAATGAAGCTGTGTTGGGGAATCTACTGGGGATAGACGCTATTCAATCATCACAAATGGCGTAAATAGAGCTCTTCCAAGTTGAAAATGGTTATTGGAATTGCTCTACCTTATGCAGTTTCCACCAACCAAAAAAATTGACTTCGGTGGTGAATTGATGAAAGATGGGGAGGGTGGAGCAACTCCAATAGCCGTTTTCAAAACTCGAAGAGCTAAATTTATTTCGCCCACCACATTTGATGAGGATGTAAATAGGTAAACCGTAAACTACTTATAACACATTCACAAGTTCTAAGCTCCCCAACTTTGAAAAAATTTCCTCTCTAACTCTAACCATGTTAAGAGATGTTGACTTATTGTTGGCAGAAATGTTAACCAGTGGAATCAATCAGAATACGAGGACGATCTTACACGAGTTATGCTGGAAAATCTTAAGAAAATTGAGCCTCGCAACTCAAATTTCTTTAAATTAGTTTATTAATACTGCATATACTATACCATACTGAATAACTCTTCATCTCACTTATATAGAAGAAATATAAAGCAACAATAATATGAAGGAAAAATTAGAGCCTTATGAAACTGTTTATTATACAGTGGCAATGTTTACTATAGGTATAGTAAGTTCCTTTTTGGGTGTGTATGAAGGGAAGTCAAAGCCTTTTAACTGGTTGGCATAAACGGTCTCGAACATATTCTATGAAAGCAAAGCAGTCGCAAGGAACTCTAACTTACTTGCTTTGTGCGAAGGAATTACCTTGTCCACTAGGCCAACCTATTCGACTTTGCTTGAGCTCTTGATTCATAGTGTTATTTGACCACGTTTACTCGCTAATGATAAGTTCAACATGTTCTAGAATAACTAAATATCTAGCTATTTATTTACCTTCTGCAACTAGGTCACTTTCACTCACCATATCTTGGCAAAGTTCTTTTACCCCACAGAAGAATAAATTTCTATCTCCTCACACAAATTTTTGTTTCATTGATTCTTTGAGGGAAGAGAAACGTAACAAAAGAAGCTAATCTTACAATGGAAAAGGTTCAGCACTATAGCTTTGCTCCCCATATCTTGCCCCACTGTTGATGAAGGCAAGCTCCTAAATTCAAACATTACATCCCACAATCCGATACTGAAGTCATGTTTTACCATGTTCTCATAAATCTTTCGTTAAGGCCACAGGTTAGAACTTAGAATCAGACTCTGCAGTACTTCAGGACGACGAAAGGTTTTTACTTCTATATCAAGTGATACAACGCTGGTGTGGATGGTTATCACAAACCAAATCACCAAAATTTGATGGCTTTGTCTAAGGGATTATTCACCTTAATCACTTTAAGGGCACTCAGCCTCCTTAAAAGCAACTAATCCATTTTCTTTACCATTCCACTGCTATTGCACCTAATGACCTCAACATTGGAAATTTTAAAAATACCTTTAACCAAAGCATAAAAGGAGTATATATATCTAGGTGGTGTTGTTGCCCCAACCTTTTTGCAAGTCACAAATTTCTAGAACAAAGAAATGAACTCACTTGCAAGACGAAATCCTCGCAGAATGGGCACATAATAAGAAGCATCGCAAGTTTAAAGACTTAGTTTAAATTTACCTCTTCAGGGGTTCCTTCAAAAAGCTTGCCGCAAGATAAACTAAACAAAGTGTCCCCTGTAAAAATCGCTCGTGATCCAGGAAAATAAAAGCTAATATGCCCTGCTTGAAATTAAGATCAACAATGAGAGTTAGCAAGTAGAAAAGATTGGTGTAAAATAATCTTGTGCAGGCTATGCATCAAGAAGTAAAGAAATAAGAGAATCTGGCAACACCCACGACTAGATCGGGCAAAAGTTCTAAAAAAATCTCGGGAATGAAAATATTAAAGTTTTCTGGAAAATGTTAGAAGTTAAAACTACATAAGTTAGAGTTACACAATCAACTTAAAGGATATTATGTAACACTTAATTATAAAGAAGTGCATCTAAAATGAGCACAATATCAAGTCGATGTATGGATGATCTACAAGACCTACATGATGACAATCAGTGTTCAGTCATAAGAATGTCAGAAAATATTTTCTCATCAAGGAAGGGTAACCATCTAATGCATGACAAGGAAAAGTCATGAGGTTCTTCTAGCTTGGTAGTTTATAAACTGCACTTCTTTCTTTGAGCTTTAAGACAAGAAGCCTAGAGTTTGAATAGTTACTTCACTCGACAAAGTGTGCAAAGAAAAACTCAAATGTAGACAACATGCTTAAATCTCTATGATAAATGATATTATATTACTTGTGACAATATATTAAACAAACGATTATAAGCATAAAAATGACAAACTAGATGTAGGCCAAGTGCAATGCGTATAATCCTAATCTAACAACACTACAGCCTTTTATTTTTGTCATCGGTAATTGTGCACTACATCATGTGAGCTTAAACTTATCGATTCCCTCTCCCATGTCTTTGCTTTCATTCTGGTTTCTCTCTTACCAAGTTAATTATGTTGTTTCTGTAAGATTGAGTACATTCTAAACACTCGGTTCCATTTGTAGGCCGATATACTAAGAAACATGTGTAAGGGTACCAGTAGGATACGGGTACATCGATGAGAAACCTAAAAATGTAGGGTACGGGTACGGCTGGAGTACGACTATAACAAAGATACTTTTTATAATTTAGAGCAATGTATTATAAATAATGATTACTCTTCAAATAAAAAATAGCTAAAACTTGGGCAATAAAGGATCAATAATAGTTCAACGCCAAACTTAACGTACAAATAAAAGATTTTAATTACATTGTACAACAGAATCTATGGACCAAAATCTTTATCTAAAATCATGCTAAGCATACAAAAAAAAGTTTTACCAACTTAGCTTCATCTCTGTGTTGGGTACAACTTGATATATATTGGGGTACTTTTGGCCTCTTAAGGCACGGCAGAAGTCAAAGAGCAAAGTTTCGGTATGTGTTTTGATTTTTGTGTACCCGGTACGGATTTAGAAGTACCATTTAAAGTAAGGTACCCAGTAAGCTACGGGTGCGAGTACGACGGGGTTTCAAAAGTACCCGTGCTTCATAGCCGATATATGATGAGCCAAATACATTGTAACTGTAAACAAATCCATTTGCAGCAATAATGATCCAAATAACATCCAAAATAGGCAAAACAAGAACCTTCCAAAACTATACCCAAAGACATATCACACAGGATAAAAAAGAGAACACAAACCTCGAGTATGACCAGGAGTTTCAATTACAATCACTTCATGGCCTGCAAACATCCACTTGTCCCCATCTTTCAAAACTATATCAATGCCAGGAATTCTGTCCTTGTCAATTCCTGATCCAATTACCTAATAAAGTACAACAGAAAATGGCAAATTTCAAAAGAGCAGCCTGAGTTATGAAATCGAAACACTTTGAGAACACGGAAAGGACATTGCCATAAAAACATATAACACTCCTATCTGTATTCAATGCTGAATTCCCCAACCAGTAGACTAAAATCGTATAATGATAAGCGCGTAAATGTTCATATTAGCGCCCCCTAATTTATCTTTGTTAAGTCCATTTATATTGTTACTTGGAGATTAGTAATATGATTTTTGTCTTGTAGGTGTTTGGAAGCTTAATTCGTAAAGGCCGATTAAATAACTGGATGTGGCTTGGGCTGAGAGGATTGAATCATGCATTGGGCCTTGGGAATTATCCTGCTGTCCATATTGCTCTTAGAATTAAAATTGGTTGGAAGCATTACAAAATACACATATTTTGGTGGGCCCAAAGAGCTACCATTCTTTACTCCTAATTTTGACTTAGTCTTGGACTAAGAAAAGAAAAGGAAAAGACGACAAGGGGTGGCTACCTAAGAGTCAGTTCAAATTATAACAACCCGAGTTTTTAAGACAGCACACATCTCCGTCTCTGTGGATTTGACTCCGGTCTTACCGGATATTGTGCTACGTCGGTCCCAGCCCTACGCTTGGGGCAACCCGTTATTTTAGGACTAGGAATTCGTCAAGCATATGAGGATCACTATGATGGTAGACAAGAGAAATTAGGACTAGATAAGAAGTTTGAAAAGAAGCATTAACCTCAAATGGGTTTAGACTATGTAGGACTAAACTTGAATATAAGGCACATACTTTAGCAAAAATAAACTCAGAAAGATAAAATAATACCGAATACCGTGGACACTAAATGAGAACAATTTCTTCATCTAGCATAGGAACTCAAGATGGATTGTGAGGTTGCAAAAGATGTAACCAATAACATCAAAATACGACGTAGCGATGCTTCCTTGCATATTATGCTCTCAGTAAATACTTATAAGACAAGTGCGTAGGAATACTTATTTTGGCCTTTACTCTCCATAGTTTAGAATCAATAATAGTTGCATACAGGGAAATGTCTGAACCAAAACTCCACAGGAATATCATTTTTCCCCTTCCAGGCAATTCGAAAATAGTCACTCTACTTGGCGATTCCAAATATGATGATGAAGTTGCAATAAGAGCGCAAGAGTAATGGAAAAAGACAAGCCAAAATATAAAATTTTCCAGAATAATACTATCGTACCTTTGCGCCGTACATTTCTTTTAGCTCCCTGTTCCCCCCAGTATGATCATTATGGTGATGGGTATTAAGTATGTAAGTCAGATTCCCATTTTTTCTAGACAAGGCATCCATAACAGGTACAGCTTCAGAAGGATCAACAACTCCAACTGTGCCAGTATCCACGTCATGTAGCAGATATGCATAATTGTCGCTGAGACATGGAATCTGAGGAGAGTAAAGAACAGAAAAGATTGAAATCATGGACAGACAACTATCAAAACAATCTACGAATTGATTAAATCAAAGTACAGTGTTTTCTTTCAATGAATATCAGCATACAGACTAGCAAAATAAAAAAACAGTGTACAGACAAAGGTGTGTGCACGAGAGTGTGTGTACGTCAATGAGCTCCGTCATATACAACTACATGTATTTAACTCCAAAACAAATGATGGTTCCTGCTTTGTTTGGTTTGTGTTTTGAAAAGTTTTTTGAAAAAGAGTAGGGGTAATAAGTGGAGAGAGATAGAGAGAGAAATGTTGAAAGTAGGGGGAATTTTTTGAAAAATTCTTTTTGAATTGCAAAGAGAACAAGGCAGGAATTTCTTCAATCAAATAGCGAGAAAATATCTCTGACCTGATTGCTATTAAATAAAGCGTGTAGCGATCAATCCTTACTATTAATCATCCATAAATCAAGGATTATTTACATGTCAAAACTACGTAATTGCACCCACATTTTACAATTTCAACAACTAGAAGCACAATAAACATCTGTCAACTCAAACTATTCATCATTTGTCACATGTTTTCCCATAGTCGAACTCATGACACAACAGAAACAAGTTGAGGAGGCATCGTAAGAGTCGCAGCAAAAATGGTAAAGAGCAAAGGAAAAATTACCTAAAAACAAAGGATTAGACAGCAAATCAAGCAACCACACCATTGCTTACATAAACAACAAAAAATGAAGAGATCAGCTAACCACTTCGATTTGTAGAGTGGAAGACATTTTGGGAACTCTACAGAAGCTAGAAATTCCAATCGATCGACTAACTCCACGTAAGGTTTTGAGTGGGATAGACAAGAACCGCATGAATCCGTACAACAAATTTTTCCTCAAGCAAAGTTGTCTCGCGCCCGGCCATACGCATGACCCTCTCCTCATCTAGAACATTTGACAACACAAACCAGCAGGAAAAAAAGAAGAAGGTTAATTCAATCCATTCGAGTAGGGGGAAGTGAACAATCGATGAGGAATCCAAGAGCAAGTGGTTTTAGCAACTAAACAACAACAACAATCCATTACGTTGAAGAATATTCAGGCCGAAATTAAATCTGCAAAAAATAAAATAAAACAACAACTCATACTCCGTAGTAGATATAAATGTACAATTCATTAACCCAAAGCATATATCTCTATATACTCTACTCTCGTCTAAATCCACGATTCAAAAATTAGGGTTTCCAACCTACAAGCATAGCCAAAGGCACCAATTGAACTTCGTGCATAAAAATATCGAACTAAAGCTCCATAAAAATACTTAAATTCCGAAATCCAAGCGAACAATCTATATCCCGTGCTATACCATTAAATCGAAAGCTAAATCCAAGAGCAATAGGTTTTAGCAACCAAATAATAAATGACAACAATTATTACGACAATGATGACTACAAGGAATTGAGCTAATGAGCTAATACACGAAATCAAAACTATTCAAAGCGAATCCACCGAAACAATTTTGAGCGCAATATATTCTAACCACATCCAAATCCACGATTCAAAACTAGGAATTGCAAAAGGAACCAATTGAATCTCGTGCATACTAATAATTACACCAAACTAATACTTCTAAATTCAAATTACAAACATGTAATCTGTATCACATACTAATACAAAAACAAACAAACAGAGACGATTTGACACCAGGGGTGGATTACTAACACAAATCTTCATTTTTCTCTCAAATATAGCTCAATTTATTTCCAAAGGTAGCACCGTTTTTCTTCTTCTTTTTTTTGGAACCAAAGGGACCCGACGCATCAAAGATTCAAAATTTGTGTCACCAAGATTTTATACATACATATTACTATGATGGGTATATATATATATAGTGAGAGAGAGAGAGAGAGAGAGAGGAGAGAGAAACAAACCCCAGAACGAGGAAAGGATACCATGGCGGAGGGTGTCCTACAAATCATTTGCATCATCTTTCATATTAAGGAGAGAGAGAGAGAGAGAGAGAGAGGGTGAGGGTATGGGTATGGGTTGGCACACGCAAATGAGCCGATTGGTGTAGAATACAGATGGAGAGTGTAGAGAGAGAGATGGAACCACGAATTATTTTTTCGATTAGGAGGACTTTAATTTAATTTAATTATTCTGGGTGGCAGGGGGAGGGATCATTGCACCACCGCTTTTCTTTGATGCTTTACACCAAAGAAGGCACTGAAAAGGCAGTTCTTCCTCTGTGGATGACCCCACCCTTTTTGATTTGGTATATTCTCTCTCTTTCTTTTTTGTTTTTTTTTTTTTTTGACCAATTCTTTTTTGTTTGATTCTCTTCTATTTTTGCTGTCTTCAGAATTTAATAGTAATACAGATTAAAAAAAATTGAGAATAAGCTAAATTATTAGGAAAACTAGTTTAATTTGTTTGCTGCAGATTTTTATTTATTTATGAAAAGGTCAACATGTTGGGGAAAAAAGAGGTCCTAATTACCAGCATTAGGCCATACGCATCAAATGATATCCAAGTCAAACAAACTACAGTATATAGCTTTACCTAATTATAATTGAATGCTTTGGACGACGTTGCCATCTGTTGTTGGGAAGCCTAGTGAGGCAAGATTCGGAAAATCATGCAACGTTATGCTATGTACAACGTTGTCAACTGTTGTTGAGAAGCCTAGCTAGTGAGGCTGGATTCGTACGACGTCATCAATTGTTGTTGAGAAGCCTAACTAGTGAGGCTGGATTCGTACGACGTCGTCAACCGATGTGGCATGATTTTGAATAATGCAATTCTATGCTTTGTACAATCCCCTTGTGCTCCAACACCTAATTGGACATCATTTTGTATCGAATAAATTGAAGCAAATGTTAGGTTAACTAAAACACTGTTATTCAGGATTTTGATTTTTCAAGATACTACAAAATAATCTAATTTGCAATAAGTAGTAGTATAACAAGAGAAGGCCCAAAATAAAACTACTTTTCTAGTTCGTCAATTTGAAAAATTAGGGATGGAGGGAGAATAAAATGATGTTCTTCTTCTTCTTTCTCTCCTTTCTTTCTTCCATTCTTTTTATTTTTGCATCTTTTCAGCATATAATTGGATAAAGAGGGGAGGAAAAGGAAAATAGTGAATTGGCTGGAAGAGAAAAGCAAATAAAGGAAACATTGAATTTACTTTGGAATATTATAAACCTAGTTTTCTCGAGATTGTTCGTCTTTCATGATTTTGAATTAATTAAACAAGACCCTTTGTTTTTATCATTTTAGAATTGTTTCGATGAATCCCATTTTAGGATTACGGTTGACCTTTACATTTTAAATATTTTTGGTCCACTAAAGACTTTTGAAAAAATTATGCACAGACGATGGCAGTAGAAGGACTCAAAGACTTTAGAATTGACTCGAGCCATTGGCACTTTTCTCCCACAAAAGTACAAAGTATTTAATCTGTCTTCTTCACTAATTTTCTTCACATATTTTTCCCTGCCACAAATTTAAGGTCCATTATCTAGAATTAAGGTTTGGAACTTTAGCGAGATTCTAAAAAGAGACCAAAGTTTTATTACATTTTCCAATAATAACCAGTTAAATTTGGATTCTTCATTCACCTAAATCGACCCAGATAGCCTCTTTTTTTTTAATAGTCTCGAGCTCGTGTTATACACATGACAAATAATATTGGTCACAATACATTATCATTTTTCCGTTTACTAATTCCTACAGCCCCTCCCATAGCTGTTTTCGCACGCTTACGCGTGAGGTGGCTCCAAGGGTTATTGGCAATGAGAATCGAACCTGAGACCTTAGGATGGAGTAAACACCTAAGTCCCAAACCAATACCACTTGGCCAACCCCATCAATTTTAATCATTAGGCTCCATTCCGCTAAGTTTTTTTTTTAATACGGAGTACTAATTTTCTACCTTACGAAAGTAACGAAACAAGTCATTCTCTCAAAATACACCGCCTTTAATTCAAAAAATAATTACTTATTTGGCGGAACGGGGCCTTAGAAATGTATCATTAAAAATAGGGAAAATTTTACAAATGATCCCTTTACTTTGCATGAATTCTCATTTTCGTCCCTCTAGTACCAATTGCGTTAGTTTTAGCCCTATAGTTTATATTTTGCCTCAATTTCGTCTCTCTTGCTTACGGTGTCAATGAAACAAACAGAATTGAAGGGCAAAATTGTCATTTCTCCTCACAGACGGGCTAAATTGAGACTTCATACAAGCTAGAGGGACTATTTCTAAAAATATTCTTTTTACTTTTGTTTTTGCAAATATAATTAAAAGACACCATACATAATATATTTTTCATCTCAGTTTTTTTAATCAAAATATGTTGAAAATTTTAAAGCTTTTATTATATTCCATATCACAAAAATATGAGAAAATTCGAAAAGTAACCCCTATGTTAAATGTCTATGTATCGTATTTTTTTCAATTGGATTTTCAATCTCGTTATGTTCTTTGTTACGCGATTAAAAAGAAAAATTGCTCAATAGTATTTAGGTGTCTTGTATTTTTGTTTAATTAACCAATGAAATACTATTGCATTAAAACATGGGTATAGTGTATTTTTTTGGGACTTACTCATAGGACCACTTATATAACAAATAAATACAGATTGAATATTAATAGCTACATAATCAGTTTATTTTAGTCTTCAAATAATTTAACGACATATAGCTACATATGAAATACGAAAACAATATCTTCAGATCAATATAAGTTAGCAATATCAAAGCTGTGAGTTGGCTTAAAATATCACCCCCCAAGTCAAAAGTTCACTCGCTTATTTGTTATTCAATAGTGATTCACTTCTTAATCAATGATTACAAGATTAACTAAATAATTTTGAACATTATTTTTTATTGGGTGAAAAAAAAAAGAACATTATAAAAACATGATACTAATGATATGGAATATTAAGTATGGAATATAATGATTTTCAATTCCATACTAAATGATAAAAACAAAAAATTTTGTGATATGGAATATAATAAAAACATTATATTTCCATACTTAATGATATGGAACATCATTAAAAAATTTTGTGATATGGAATATAATAAAAGTAAAAGCTTTAAAATTGTTTATATATTCCAAAAAAAAAATTGATATGGAATATTAAGTACTCCTATTATATGTTGAAAACTTTTGCAAATTGTTTTCTCTTGCATTTTTATATTCCATACTTAATATTCCATATCATTAAGTATGGAATATTAAGTATGGAACATCATTAATATTTTCAACATATTTTGATTAAAAAAACTGAGATGAAAAATATATTATGTATGGTGTCTTTTAATTATATTTGCAAAAACAAAAGTAAAAAGAATACTTTTAAAAATAGTCCCTCTAGTTTGTATGAAGTCTCAATTTAGTCCCTCTGTGAGGAGAAATGACAATTTTGCCCTTCAATTCCATTTGCTTCATTGACACCGTAAGCAAGAGGGACGAAATTGAGGCAAAATATAAACTATAGGGCTAAAACTAATGCAATTGGTACTTGGAGGACGAAAATGAGACTCGGATGAAACTAGGAGGACCATTTCTATAAATTTCCCTTAAAAATATGCCATTAAAAATGTTAAGTAAGTTTTAGAAATAGATATTGTACACACGATTAGAAGAAAATATATAATTAAAAATATGATTATTAACTCTCCAGTAATTACGATAGATATCCATCGACATCACCTATAATCCCCATTAACATCATTTGAATACCACGATTATCATTTTCATTATTACAATAAATAGATGACATCTTTGAAAATACCATATGCAGCCATCAAATTCAGTATAGATGGCTACCCCTCATTGCAAATTCTGTCGGTCGTCACCATTATTTTCGTCCATATATAAGCCTTGGTGGCTTAATTTTATCATTATTGAGACATGTTTTTAGCTAGCTTCCTTTTGATATATAGTTAATAGAAGATGCTTTTTAGACACATCACCAGACACATATGGGTACGCAGTCGTTCGGGCCACGTGCAAAGAACGATTCTAGACAGATTTGTATATATCCAAACTTGCATTCGGTCACATGGGTTTATATAGTATTTACTAATCGTTAATAGACTTGTTCAATAGCGGTGTATGTTGAGTTCAATAGTCAAACAAGAAGGTGTAATTTTAACTGTTATAAAGTCATATAGAAAGTAGTTCAATAGTCACACAAGAAGGTGTGACTTTAACTGATATAAGAAGACATATAAAAAGTACGGAGGAGAGACTCACGGAAACGGATAGAGCTTTAGGATAGTTGGGTCATCTAGGATTCATCTGATTATAGGGTTGAGTTCAAAGTGTGTTTTTTTCATTTCCGAGAGTTCACGATAAAAAAAAAAAATTAGGAAAAATGAGTTGGTTCTATACGCCCGGTGGTATTTGACACACATGTGTAGCTGTTAAGACCCGAGACAATGGTGATCTCGAATCACGAAATAATTTTCTCAAACGACGACGGCACTTCCCCAAATAAACAAAGTCGTGGTGTGGTAGGCAAACTCCCAACAACATAGAAGTACTTTCAATTATCAAATGACGTTTCTCCAGCTTAAGGAAATTAAAGAGCGTCATGAAAGGGACATCCTCTCTCTTTGTAGACATGAAATTGACATCCTTTCTTGTTAGGTCTATGTTGACTCTAATTCTAGTGGAGCCCACCTACGAAAAACTTATTGATCATTTGGACATCAGCAAGGGTTGATCAATTCATTCAATTTGTATCAGATTCGGGAACAAAAAACGATTAAGTTCTGACCGATATCCGAATGAGCTAATTATGTAGGAACTCTTAAATATATATTTTAAACCAATTGAACGACTCCGTTCATTTGTGTGGAATACCTATATGAATCCCTCACGATTCGGTGTACATTTCGTGTACCCATAGTGCTTTTTTTGAATTATGGTGACGTTGCTCGTCATATTTACTCAAGTAGGGAAAAAAGGTAAAAGAGGTTGCACTTTGACAGGGTGGATTTACAATACCTTTTTACCTTTTCTTTTTTTTTTTTGTCTGGTTTTGGATCTTTCTTATACATGTTCTTTGGTCATTTGCTTTTCGTGAGTAACGTTCACAAAATTCAAATTAGATGATGACTTGGGTTGTTGGTGTTTCCCCTAAAAGCCAAGTCACAAAAAGGGAAAAAAGGAAAAGAAATGGAAAAAAGAAGCTAGTGATCATGAAAGAGCTGATGTGAAGGAGGAAAAAGTGAGATTTTGAGACCGAATCCCTTGACCGACTCCCCCTGTCTGAGCTGTCTGTCCCACCCCTTTCGGCCGTTGATCTCGCAAATTAATGACTGAGATGGGCCGAACATCTTTTTCTCAAAACGACGTCGTTTTGGAGCAAAACATGCTTGGCCCATCTCAGCCATTGATTTGCGAAATCAAAGTCCGAGAGGGGTGGGACAGGCAGCTCGGACAGGGGATCTCAGGTGTGAGATTTTAAGCTATAATAAGCTAGTAAAAACACCACATCTTGGCGAAACAATTAATTTACAACCACACATACAAGCTCCTCTCACATGAGTGAGAGGAGCTTGTGTGTGTGGTTGTAAATTAATTGTTCAGCAGAAAGAACCTCAATATTGAACTCAAATTCCGCTTTGGAGCCCTCTTGCTAGCCATCACGCAAATCAACACAAAAAAGGTTTGTAGGATGAGCCTTTAAAGTGTATGGACTGCACCACAATGTGTGATGAAGAAGAAACCTAAGGCATCACGTAACGGTGCCCCGGGGGATAGAATATTTTTTTCGCTCAACTTCTAGCCCGAGTCACCCATGTCCAACTTCTAGAATGCGAATTCAGATCCCTACCACGATTCGAGTCGGCAACTTACGGCCACAGGAACTTAATGAGCAGTAGGGTGCTTCGTGGGTGCCTTGTGACTAGGCCTTCAACATGAAATCAAAACTAGGGCTACAAACATACCCAGCTGCTTGCAGCATCTCAAGGTTTGGATCAGTCCAACACGTTTACTAAATAAGCTGAACTTGAACTAAAGTTATAGGCTTATGTAATAAACGAGCCGAACTCTAATGCTCGGCTCGTTAAAGATTAATCGGGCTCGCTCTGTTAAGAGCTTGCTCACAAACGAGCTAACCTGGAACTCAAGTTTACTAAACAAGCCGAGCTTGAACACCGCAAAGCTCGGCTCGTATGCTAATAAAACAAGGCCTTAGGCCAATATTTTTTTTTGCCAATATTGTATACATCTACGGAGTGTTGATATATTAGTTAACAGGGGGTAGCATAGCCCTGAACCCCAAATTCGCCTCCTGTGGGGCTCGAACCTCCGCTTCTACTGTGGAGGGAGGGTGAGACAACCAACTTTATTAGGAAGGGTTTCTTGAACGCAAAATTGAGTGAACAAGAAAACATGCAAAAGCAGGTGAAAGGTAAGTTCAGGAGACGTAGACGATTATATATACTAAATGCAACCCCCATCAACTACAAAAACTCCACTAATATATATATATATATATATATATATATATATATATATATCTTTGCCACACTTGTATCGTCCAGATTCGATCTTTGCCACACTTGTATCGTCCAGATTATAAACCAGGTGTTTCTTGACACGTACAATTTTGATGGTTACATGCAGGCCCTATCCAACACCCATTCTGGTACGTAGGTCCCACGGTTTCAAATAAAGGCCGTTACTTTTTGTACCGATCATCAAGTAAAGAGATTTCAGACCCCGATGCAATTACCTAGCCATGTATCGGCCGATGATCCGATATCGGCTTATATATAGCCGTATCACCTGTTAACGAGATTTTGGACCTCCGATGCAGTTACGTATTTACTCACGTATTGACCGATATGTAATCGTATCACCGATACCTTTTCCGATATCGCGATTTGAAACCCCGTTAATTAGGTCCCCATTTGGTTTGTTTGTGTGTGTGTGAGAAGCCTCTGGAGTTCAGACATAATTCTCCCCTCATATAAAGGATAAACTTGAAGAATTAAAGCAAAGAAACTGAATAACCAAATTGAATTGCAGTAACTGCAGAACAATTGTGGTTTTCATGGGCCAAACACTATTGAGCCCATAAAAATAGGCTCAATAGTGTTTGGCCCAAAAGTATTAATTTGTGGGCTAGTTTTTGGTGGAAGTTTGTACACTCTTGTCACGTGTTTGGGATATGTTTTGTGAGTGAGATTGCTGGGTGAATTCTTCTAAACTTGTCTTAAAATAACTTGATTTTGTCATTATTTGATTTTTTTTCGCATTTGTTATTTTTGTTGACTTTTTCTGCTAAAAAATGGTTATTTTCCAAAATATTGGGGTAAAAGTAAAATATTTTTATTTTTTCGATTTCTCTCGTCTAGACGAATTAATAATCTACAAAAATTTAGCGCAAAATTAACAAACGCAAAAAAATATTCAAATAATGACAAATCAACTTATTTGAAGATATGTTTAGGAGAACTCACCATAGCTAGCTTCTCTTGGAAGCTTATTGGCTAGACTTCTCCTGGAAAACAAAAGCCGTGAGTGCACTGTGTTTGACCTTCAGATGAGTCACGGCAACTCGTGTTTTTTTTTTATCAGCAAATTTTTTTTATTAATCACCGAATTTGAAAATTACAGAAATTAGAAGGACAAGGGCACATGAAAATTAAAATTACATAATCTCCATAGGTACTCGAGACCTAAGCGCTGGTCAAAGACTAACAAAATTCTAAAAACACCCCCAAACCCGAAATATCGCCTGTCTCTACTGCCACCACACCCACACCTAAACAAACCCTGTCCAAACAACTCGATCAGGATATGGAACGTCGTTACTGTCGGCAACTCATGTTATGAGGCACCAGCATACCAAACATTAAACATACATGCCAACTCAGACTTGAGCCAGGTACAAGTAGCTAGGTAGGCAGGTATGTAGGAGACAGAAGGCTGGTATCCATCATTCCACATGCACGTAACAGCAACAGGACTTCCAACGACATGTTACTTTTCTCATCCGCGAGATGGATCCGAACACCATGAGCTACCCGCAGCAGCTTGAGGCTCAGCTCGAATTTAGGCTTGTGTAGTAAACTATATCGAAGAGCTCAATACTCTAAAGCTTGGCTAGTTTATATAGGCTCGCCTCGTTTATAGAGGCTCATTTAGTAACTAAACCGGGCTAAGCTCGTTTGTAAACAAGCCAAGCTCAAGCTCGAGTTTTAAGCTCATTTAGTAAGAGAGCCAAGCTCAAACGCTACAAAATTCTGCTCGCCTCGACTCGTTTGCATCCTTACTCACAAATAAATGCAATGGAGATCGGTGGAATGGGGAGGATGCTCAATCGAATGCTGCAAAGGTCTGCTCGGCTCGGCTCGGCTTAGCTCATTTGCACATTTACTCACAGTAAATGGAATGGAGAGGATGCGGATCCGCCGAAAACTAGCAAGTTCGGGGCTCTTTCTTTTCCCTGACTCCTCTTTGCAGGATAGAAACTTTGAACGATTTAGCCAATCTAGTAAATGATGCCTAAAAATGGACTAACACCTAGCAGATAATGCTTCACAAGTCTTTTCCATAGACATGGCATGAGACGTGGGGCAGCACACTCTTAAATTTAGCCTAGGCATAGGAAATTGAGGATACAGATTGTTAGGTGTGAAATAAAACTATAGATGGTTTATTAAACGTGGAAGTGTTAAATGATGCATCTAATCCAGTAATGACGCGTAAAAATGCCCTAATGTGGCAGATGATGTTATAGGTAAGAAACAAAGGCCTCATTTGATTCGGGAAACAGTCCTGAGATTAGTAATCATGGACTATTTGTCCCGGTACTAATTTAGTCCTGAATCCTATACAATCCTTTGTTTGAACGCGTCGTGTTCAGATCCATCTCGTGGGTGAGCAAGAAACACGTGGTTAGAAGTCCTATTGCAGTTGCTTGAATCGATTAAGAATTAACCAGTCCAAACCCTAGGGCTGTGAATAATAGGATGAGCCATATCTGACAGGCTGAATGGGTGGATTTGAGCAGCGTGGGCCGAGCAACTTCTTTGTATGCTAGCAAAGGACATTTTGTAGTATTTGGGAATTCTGTAGAGCTTGCTCGGATTAAAATTCGAGCCATCCATTGTTGAAGTGGACAGCTGGATATGTCGTACTACAGCTACACGCTGTAGTGCGAGGGGTTGCACTACAACATCCTCAAATCCCCATTTTGTAGGTGAATCACAAATTAAAATGGAAAATGCTTCCGTCCATATTTCTATCACTTTTGAGCCCAAGGCAAGACGGTAATTCCATTTAATCCTTTCAAGTTTCAAATAGGCAATTACTGACTGATGAGAAGCAAGAGGACCCTACTAAGAGCATCTCCAACAGCCTCTGTTGCATCCTAAGCAAATTGACTACTCAAAACACCAAAATTCTACTTTGACTACTCACAAAATACACCCCTCTCCCAACAGTCTAAGCAAATCCCTACTCAAATTCCAAAACTCTTAAAAAAAATCAAAATCACAAATCCCTTCCCACCGCCACCACCAATCCACCGCCATTGCCACCAGCAGCAGCCATACCCAGCAGCCATACCCACCATCTGAATAAGTCAAAAACCCACAAATCAACACTGGAATTATAAACCCACAAACCCACAAATCAAGTCAAAAACCCACAAACCCACAAATCAGTTGAAAACCCAAAAATCCACAAAATCGAAAACCCACAAACTGCAAACCCACCGTCGCCGTCGAGTTCGATTTCGATTTCACCGTTGAAAACCTACAAAACCACAGAAATACACCTCGCAGTCGAGTTCAATTTCACTGTCAAATTTCCAGTTCGTCGGTTTCCAGACCCAGCAGGTGTGTGTGTGTGTGTGTGTGAGAGAGAGAGAGAGAGAGAGAGAGAGAGAGAGAGAGAGAGAGAGAGAGAGAGAGAGAGGTGAAGCGAGGCTCAAAACCTCGCTGGCCCTAGCATGGTTCTGTAGCAGTCACCGGATCGACGAGGCTGTTGACGAGGTTGTTGGCCGATGGTTTTGAGGTGTTTCACTCGGGGAAGAGACGAAAGTGGAGAAGAACCGAGCCTATTGGAGATGCTCTAACACACACAAATCCAAACTTCCCGAGGACCCTACTAACACACACAAACCCAAACTTCCCGATGCGGGAAGCCAGCCCATGACTTTTGAACAACCCATAACATTCAGACATAATGACATCAATTTTGGATCTTATGTGAGTATCGCGACTTTCACACTATGTAATAAATTCTTGCACAAAATGTCATGAACTCGACGGGATTTCAAGAAGGTGCATACCATACCCAACTAAGGAGAATGGGGCTTTACAAATTATATCATACGTGTTGTCACTAGCAAATAAGCAGTCACTAATTACACAAACTGTGACTTCAAGTTTTTTCTACAAGTCTAAAAACGTTGACCAAAAAAATGAGAGAACACATTGAGACCCTCATCGCGATGTGAAATCGTTCGTTGAAAACAGATGCCAGTGGTTTCACCATTGGACAGTCAATAGCATTTTTCTCAGACAAATTAAAAAAGACTCTTACCATTAGTATCTGACAGTTATAAAAGGAAAATAGAATGGGGATGAAAAGAAACACGAACTTAGGTTCAGCTATCAGACAACGAAGAAAGAAAAAAGAACGAATTCTCGAACAGAAATTGCAGAAATACGCATGAATCAGGTCTACGCGTTCAAAGCCGTTTAAGCAAAACCCACAACTGCTTAAAAATTTAAGGAGTGTGAAGAGCCAAAGCCATTACAAAGGAAGTCTCTTTAACTATCATATTGAAATGGATAACTGGGCAAAAAGCAGTCAAACTGGTGGCCTTCCAACTAACTCAGAAGATCTCGGCATGCTTCACAGGTCTTGCACGCTCAAACCTGCAAAATTATGAAAAGGGTAAATAAATGTACTCCGTGCAGCAAATCAATTATTACCAGTCAAATTTACACTAGTTTCAATAATCGAAACGAAAAAGGAAACACAATGAGGCACCAGTACACCAAACAGTTAATTTACATGGAGGGAAAAATGGGGACTGGAGAGCGCAAAAAAAGCTTTTAAGAAATTTAGTCTCAACCAGTAATACTTTTTCTTGTAGTCAGTTTGACTATCTCATCTTGGAAGTTCAGATGAACAAACACAATTTACTTTAATGTTCATATCACTGATAGCTGTCAATGCAATAAATGAAACGTTCAAATAATTTGGATATTATCCAAAACTTGAGAAGAACCAATGCAGTAATAACCACATTATGCATTTTATGTCACTATTCTTCTCCTGCACTCTTCAATTATTCATTCCTAGGTAGGACCAACTTACACATTATTCAGTCCTGAAAAAATCCCCATTTACATGACATACACATGCCTGCAAAACTGTGGGAGAACGATAATCTAAGTTCAGCGAGAGAGAGAGAGAGCATGAAATTCAACCTGGAGGAAGGGATTGCTTCAACTTGTCAGCTTTCTCAGAGTCAAACACACAGAGTGTGTAGAGGTACTTGGAGCAACGGACCTTGAACTTGACAACATCTTTGCTCCTCTTGATTTTCACGGAACGTGCATCCTTCCTTCGGGCAGTTAAAAGGAAGTCCTTGATCTCATGAATTTGCTTGGGCTATGAATTGAAAAGCAGAAAATGAGAAACAGCTATCAGCAAACGATGTATCTAAGATAAACAATATCAGCAGATAAATGTAACACCTCAAACCCCAAATCTTCATTAACCTCAGGATACAAAGGGTAAACAGACCATCCCCACGACACCAAGTTTTTTGACTTTTTAAATGAGATTTCCAAATTCTATAATAACTTTTTCAGTAAAATCACCAGCACTTTTACACAGTTTCAGAATTTGTAATCATGGCGATGCCAAAACACTGCAGATGCAACCTTGGAACAACCAGTAAGGTATAACCTCCATTTCCAAAAGAATGTTGCGAGGTTCATTAATCAACCATCATAATCTTTAAGGGTTTTCCCAAACACCA
The DNA here is from genome assembly GCA_018127125.1 of Rhododendron griersonianum. Taxonomy (NCBI): domain Eukaryota; kingdom Viridiplantae; phylum Streptophyta; class Magnoliopsida; order Ericales; family Ericaceae; genus Rhododendron; species Rhododendron griersonianum. The sequence goes on from CM030789.1 coordinate 14,217,107, forward strand.
CAAATCATTGCAAAAGAAAACACAATCATAATCACTGGAAAACTTTAATATGGGCAATATAAAGTGTAGATGTCTCATAAAATGAATCTTACAAAGTTCTATTTCTGTCCATCTCAAACCTCATAAGTACACGGGGAAGATAACATATGATTCTGAGACTTAAGAGAGAGAGATTCAAAACTAGTCCTATAACTCACTCCTACCTACCAGCAATGCAGAAGTTTCTCTTTTGCAGAAATTTGTTTCCAAAGTGAGCAGAAATTAAAAAAATTAGAGAATGCTTCCATGTTTGGTGGTTGTTTTCAAAATTAAGTGTCCAAAATACTTTCCCCAAAACTGTTTTTGAAAACATAAGCACATATCATACTTTGACAATGTTTATTTTCTAGTTGACATGGGAGAATTTCGACAAATCTGCTTGCTCTTTTAAGTAAAATGGGATTTTCTCTCTAAGAAATCCTGAAAAACTACTTTAGTTTCTAAATCAACAGCTCAATGAATTTTTTTCCGTGGAAAGTCATCTGGATAACATCACCCAAACATGGTAATGCTCCAAAGAGCCAACCATTTGAAACTTGAACTAAGACAACGGCAGAATCTACAATAAGCAACAACAAACAAAACCGTAGCTCAATCTATACGCGGCATCGCTACAAAATCTAAGACACTGGAATGAAACGCAAAAAAGTACACACACCAAATCGATCGAAATGATACCACAAACTCGTTCTAAAATCAGCAACCAGTAAACCAAATGAAAGAACCCTAACAAGAACACGATAGGAACTTTAAATCTACCTCTCTTGTAACTGAAATATTGGCCTCTATTCGTCGTTACATAATTCGATCAAAATCGGAAGCAAATAACAATAAATCAGCTAACAACGAGAAAAACATCGACGTAATGGTATTACGCATCAGATCGATAATTCGAGGTCGGAGAGAGAGAGAGAGAGAGAGAGAGAGTACCATTTTCGATTCAGTTGACACGTTCCAAAACCTAGCTGTGGTTCAGAGAGAGAGAGAGAGAGAGGCGGGATTATAAGACGAGCTTATAGTTTCGTAAAACCCTAGAGTTTCATTTCTTTTAGTAGTAATTGCCTATTCGGCCCCTGTAAAAATGATTTTATTTACGGGAAGGCCCAAGCAAGTAGATGGGCCAATCTGAGAGTCCGAATGGGTGGGTTTTGAGGGCAGTGCGGGCCGGGCGACTGCAACCCATTTTCCTAGTAATGCTAGAGAGGCATATGGTCGGATATAGATCCGGATATTAATTTTTCTAGAGTTATTCAATGCATGTAACTTGACACGATACACTTGAGAGTCAGATGCACCATCGATTGTGGACACATCTGTGTTTGAATCTATGTCGGACATTCCAAATCGTTTTCGTTCCGGTCTATTTAGTTTTAGTGACGTAGAAATCACATTTTTCGGATAGGCTGTTTTCTAACTGTAGCATTGTACACGTCATCAATTAACATAAAATCTTCCTCGCAAAAAAAATATTTAACATAATGTCCCCGTTTTATCCTTGCAAAAGTCCAACAGAAAAAAAAAAAAAAAAAGCAGCATAACGGTTCCATTGTACGCACCTAACATGACTGTAAAAACCGAGCCAATCACATCTCCAACTCCAAGTACCAACTTGAATACCAGCATTAAAAACCTATCAAACTTGAAGTGAATGAAGCACCAAGCATCCGTTATCAAATTGACTTCTTGTATATGAAGGAATTTTTGCATAGGTGTAGGTAAGGTATTAACTCAAGCCCAAGGGGAATGATCACAAATTGTAGGGAAGACATTTACAATAGAGGTTGGAACAAGTTTACAATGACTAAAAGAATCGAAAATACGATGGCATGACAACAAGAAAAATTAAAACTGACATTTCAATTATGTTGCCCTCACCTTGGTATTATTGGTATTGAAATTGAAATTAAGTACTGTTCATCCTGAATTATTAAAGCCATGCTATTTATTGCTATTTAGGATTATTCGGAAAAATTCTTATTCAAAAATAAACTTGATCAGATATAAGTCTCCATAAAATATCACAAAGTGATTGAATTTTAGTGCTCCTGTAATAATCTTGAATACATTTCCTTTTATCCATGGATATGCAGGTTAAATTCTTTTGATCTTTTTCCATCATTTCCCCTTCTTGAAAGTAAAACTATGATTGACATCGTTGTTGAATCTTTTATTTTCTCTTGCTCGTTTTTTTATTAGCTTTATTTTCTCTTGCTTTGATCAAAAGCAATATTAAAGAAATTGACATCGTTGCTAGTACTAACACATAATCCTTTTCTTGTTTTCCTAATAATTATCCAAATCCATGTTAATCAATTTTCATTACAAGTAGAAGAGAGAATTAGAAGGGAATTCAACTTGTAAATTGTAATTGAGAAATTGAACCCCTGCGCGCCACCATAAAATGGTGGCCATTTTTTTTAAATTTTCCGGTGCAGCATATTCATTGATCTATCGCAACTGCAAAGTTAGTATTGATCTAGTACTAGCTTTTACTATATCATCTCTTAGTTAGGAAGAATAATCCGCAATTACCGCATCATTTCTAATTCGCTCCACATTAATATTCCATTAATATCGAGGCCCAACGACTCTTTTCATTTTTCACAATGTCTCTCACTTTACAAGAAGTAGCAAACTTTCTATTGTGGCTTCGCTGTAGGGCTGTTCCTCGCTTAAATAAATAAATAAAAGTAACAAACTTCCTAATTCTCGAGTAGAAATTAATGTGGTGGTCCCAAACTACTACTAATAAATAGGTTTCCATTAATATGGGTATCACAATCCAGCTCAGGTGAGTAGGATAATAAAATTGCCCCGCTGGAGTTAAAATTTTGAAAAAAAAGAAGATTGCTAAGGAAGCCTCTGTACTTTTCCCTCTCATCAAAAGGTTTACAAAAACCCCTGTTGTGTGATCATTTCTGCTTATTTATTTGTTGCCTCATACTACAACAGAAAGATAGGAAGCCAAAATCATGAAACAAAGGTTGCTTTGGTTCACCTTCGGATTCACATCGGCCGTGGCAGCTGTAATGACTGTCTTCGTCCTCAAAGATCTTTGGTTCGATCGGGAAACTCTCTCTTACCAAGTAATATCAATACCATCTTTTGTACAGTATCTCATCTTTCTTTCTTTTTTGGGCTAAGCATTTTGTATCTCATCTTCAAACCTCCTCTGCATACATAGATGTGTTGATAGAGTCATATCTATGTATTTATAGGTTTCTTGCTTTTGTTGTTTTGTAGTTGAAGGAGAAGGTCGACACCATGCACATCAAAATCTCCAATCTCGAACCATCAGTCCTCCGTCCAAATAGTAATAGTACAACTTTGATTTCTCTGAATGTTTCAGTCGGGAACCCCGCTAGCTGCAGTCTTATTGGCGGCTGAGGTAAGTCTTTACTTTGTTTTGATCAGGATCCTTCATTCTCCGGTTTGGTACGCTACATACCTGAATTTGGTACTTGCATTTGATCATTTCTATGGTTTTGTTTCCTCGATCATGATATGGTTTTTGCCGTACCTAACTATCTTGCCAATTTCAAGTGTATTCAAGGGATACTGAGTGAATTGGCACTACAATTGAAAAAATTGTAAAAGAAATATGAGCCATGTTTTAAATTTAAGACTATAGAAATATACTAAAAATATAGGATCTATACTATATTAAAGTTTTGTCAGTCTTTCGTCCGCCTTTCATGCTTGTTCGAATTCTCCTATTAACACGATTGATTTCATTAGCTGTTTCATTGTTTATTTCGTTTTCCTTTTCGATACCTTCGTGATTCTATTCTTACAACGTTGTCGTAATTTTCTTGCAGGATGAAGGAAAATTTGAATTGAAGCCCTGGTTTTTCGATTCCCATTGCTAGATATATAGTAGAAACTATTTTCAAAGGGGGACAGTTTCTTTTATTTTTCTTCTTTCCTTGGAATCATATGCTTAAGGTCTCATGAAAGCCCCATAGCTTGCGATGTTTTTGTACTTCTTTTGTGACCTCATACTACATTTGTTTAATTAAGTAGCATGGTTTGTGTTAGATAATCGCGTTTTTATCGTTGGCTTTTCGCAATCTTGCCTCTTTGATAAACTAAACGCCTAGAGACGTGATTATCTAACACGAACTATGCTTACTTAATAAAATAAATGTAGTATTAGGTCACAAAAGAAGTACAAAAACATCGCAAGCTATGGGGCTTTCATGAGACCTTAAGCATATGATTCCAAGGAAGGATTAAAAGAAGAAGAAGATGGCTTCGCGTTATAGGATTTTCTTTAGAAACTTTTATTGTTTGCTACACTCCAACTCTGTTATTGATACTCTTTTGTGGTCTTGCTCCAACTGCAACTGGATTGTTGTCCCTTGAGGAATGTCTATTTGGAATATCCTTCTTTTTCCCCCTACTTTTTTCCAGCTTCAAAATGGGTAAGAGGGGCAAGCAATGTGTGCGGCAGGGCCGGCTTATGGCCAAGGCAGGGGAAGCCTGCACTTCCGGCCCTCAAAAAAAGTTAAAATTGAGGGCCCCCAAAAATTTAGAGGAAAGTCCACTTTCACCCCCTGTGGTTATCGCCATGTGCGGATACACCCCTGTGGTTTAAAAGTGTGCACATAACCCCCTGTGGTTTTCAAATTGTGCGGATAGACCCCCTGCCATCATGTTTTCCATCCATATTAACGGAGGTGTATCTCACACACCTCTAGAATGTAATCTGAGTCGTTCATAATGTATTAAATAAAGAATAGAGTATCTCTGTAAAAAATCATCTTAATCAGCCATCAGTAACCCAGTGATCTAATTTTTAGTAAATTCAAATTTGAAATTAATTTCATAACAAAATCAATTTGACCATAAGCTTTTCATTTTTTGATTGACTTGAATTTTGGCATAGACGTAGTACTCGTCAAAATTTACAATATTAACGGTTTGGATTCAATTTTTGGTATACGGGATGGTGTGGTTAGATTTAAAAAAGAAGAAGAATCAAGGAATGTGATGGGGGTATAACGGTCTTTTAACGTTGTTTCCGTTAATATGGATGGAAAACATGACGGCAGGGGGTCTATCCGCACAATTTGAAAACCACAGGGGGTTATGTGCACACTTTTAAACCACATGGGGTGTATCCGCACATGGCGATAACCACAGGGGGTGAAAGTGGACTTTCCTCAAAAATTTAGGATCCTATATATATATATTGCACTAGCCTCCTTTACACAAAATAGGCCCAATCGAAATTTAAGAGCCACAAAATAGCCCCAAATGGTGGAATTGCTCATTAGAAACACTGAGGCGTTAAAAAAAATAAAAATTTAAGGGACGGCAAGAAGATATATTGCGCGGCCAATCAAAAAAATAAGAAGAAAGAAACGCAGCAAGCTGCAAACGCTTCATGCTTCACGCTTGAGGAGTCGAAGAGAAGGAAAGACAACGACCGACGACCATAGACGGCAAATACTTGCATACGGAATTTCTTGAGACCTCATTCAAGAGGTTCGCTTCCAGCCTCTAAAATTTATGAGCCGGCCCTAGTGTGCCGTGTGCGGTGCAATGTGTCTAGCCTTCAAACTATGCAAGTGTGAGTGTTGCTAGCATTATTGACAAGATACCTGCGACTACATATGAGACTCTCACTCATGTCTCTTTTGTGTATCGTACCCCACCAAAATTATAGTGACACCATATTTTAACACACACATTGGCGTACAATCACATGAGTATCCACAAATACACTGGATGATGCAGAGTGTGTGTAGCTCTCCACCAGTGCAATTGCGTATAAACTATAAAGTGTTTGTGCAAAGTGTGTGTCATGCAATTCAAAACATATACTGTAGTAGTTAGTTAATCTGCTGAGAGAGTTGTTTTCAGAAGATCAAAATGAAAATAGATCCGAAAAGAATTTGCCAAACAAGACTGCATACTCTCTGTCCCAATTTGTTTGCTCACTACGAGAAATCCCCCAATTTAATGAGTCAAAATCAAAGCCTTTGAATTAAATGTGTGCAAATTTCCAAACTTACCCTTCGAAAGTAAAAATGATTACCTATTCAATTCAAAAGTGAAAAAGAGTGGAAAGGGTAAAATTGGTAGTTTGTCAAGTACTTGTGGCCAATTTTAGAAAGTGAGCAAACATTTTGGTGCAGCCCAAAATAGAATACTGAGCAAACAAATTGGGCGAGAGGGAGTGCATGTTCTCAAAAACTTTAATAACCGAAACGGAAATGATACCAAAGATTGGCAACCTAGGTCATGTTCCGGCATTTCGTCGCATTTTCCAATCTTTGTATCTTTCAACCCTAATGGCATCAAAGGTATTTGCTCGTAAGGGCCTAGAGTTATCGGAAACCCTGTAGTGCAAGGGTGCACTATAGGAGCTGCAAGGCACATTCAAACCGTCCAAGTTTTCAACGGTCCAAATTTTTAACTCTTCCTTAGAAGAGTTTATTTTAAATCCAGACCGTTGAAAGCACTTTTGGATGGCTGCGAAGGTGTCATGCATGATACCCAGATCCCCGTGCTCTCCGTTCTCCGAAGGTAATGATCGAACTTGATGCAGAGGTTATAATCAACAATCGCTTAGCTTTCACTAACCCTCCCAGTGAAGTTTCGGTTATGGTACAAGACCGCTCTATTCCCAAGGATTGGTTTCTCTCTTGTACATTTAGTTTTGTTAGACATAAGGGTAATCGGGTTGCACGTGATTGTGCTAAGAAGGCCCTTTCTCACGGATTGTCCGGTTTGTGGACTTCCGTGTTGCCCTCGTGAGTTTCTCTTTATCTGATATTTAGGCATATTAGCCTTGCAGATTAATAAAACTGTTTCTAGTTGGTAAAAAAAACAATACTCCATCCATCCGTCCGTCTTTGTCAGTCCACATCCACTATTCCATACACCTTAAGAAATTGTACATATCTTTCAATACAAATTTCTAAGAATATGCAATATGGATCTTATTTAATAGATTTTGATTAATTCTATTATATAAAATTTTCAAAATCATGAAACCCATTAAAATATAGACAATTTAAAACATGACACGACTGCCGTAAATGGACCAACAGTGTTACACAGGACAAATCTTAGGCCTAGCACAAGTTTTTTGTATCCCACCAGAAGTTAACTGTTGTGAAAAATTTTCAACCACTTTTACAGCTATCTTCTCTATCATGTTAGAGTAAGACGGGGCTAAAGCAGGCCTTATGAGCTCCATGCCTCCATCCCGGGCTAAAAAAATAAATTCAAATCGTTCATTTGTTAGACTTGTCAAGATGGTTAAGTTTGCACAATGTCACATTAATTGGACATCGAATCATCGATACCTAACGGCTAATGTATCAAATGAACGAAACACTTTTGTCTTGACGACAGAAAAGAAGGTGCAAGGGAGAAGTTCAGGGTTGAAGGATGAAGTGAATGCTTTGGGTCCAAGGAATGCTAATCTATCCCTCCTCAAAATCATTCCTGAGAACCAAACACAACCTTAATGTTCTATGCAGGACGACCCGTACAAGTGCTTTTTGCTAGTCAGAAGCAGACATTCGAATAGGAAAAACTGCGTCAGTTGAAAGACGAAAATTATCTGTAATAAAGTTCATGGAAATTCAACTCCCTTATTGGATCTGAGTTATTAACTTATCGTTAAGTTCTTGCACAAAGAAAAAAAAAAGTAAATAATTTTTCATTGACTTTGACAGTTTGAATGTTTCCGGGAAAATACTTATACAAAACCAATTGAATTGGTGATACATGGCTTTCCAATTGTATCGATATAACAACGATGAAATCACATAAAACCCACCTGCAATATAACTACAAACAATCCTGCCCGAGAGACATCACGCAAGCTCTATCCATTCTCCAGTCCTATCACTGGCATCAGGTGACAAAAGTGTTATTGACAATGTTCATTCACAGTGGTCTTGAGAAAGCTCCCAAATATCTAAAGACAATAAAATAACTATTTAACAAACGCTGTATCACAAACAAGCGAAGAAAGAAGAGTCCACAAAAGCTGAAAGTATAGACAACTTAAAACATAAAATCCCTTGCAACTGCCAAAACAATTCTTAGCATCAGGTTAGCAGTCTTATTGTGGCGGCAATTTTAGCAATAGAAAAATGAACCAAGGACCCAAGCTTTCCCCTAGTCATGCTCCATCCAATCCTTTTTCTTTTGACAAGTCGAAATCTGGTCTATTGAACTGACTAATCCGGAGGGACCAATACCATCATCTACTCGCAGGAGCTTTTCACCGTATCTCTTAAAACAAAATATACTAGTAGATATCTAAGATATGTCAGAAGATTATCAATTGACGGGGATGGCTAAACTGGTGACTGAGAACCTGCCCCTTAAGGTTCTCACTTGTCTAGCCCATCACAAAGCCTCATCCGCATACAACAGTTTAAACAACATAATGGACATTTAGAGATTCAAGTAAAGCACAGACAGAGTAATTACCTTGCGTTGCAGGTAGAAAGGTTTTGTAGGCACAAATAATTGGATGAATCATCAAACAGCATACGCCCTTTGCCAAATCTCTTCGACTATAAAATAGTTTAAATAACAAAATCTTATCACGCCACTCCAACTTCGAACTTGAATTATTGCTACCCACAAAGAAAACCGAGCTACACTAGTCATTGTGCCGAGCTGTAGGGCTGCTTCTCTTGATCAGCTGGTTCAAACAGGATTAAAGTTTAACAAGTAATCCAAGAGAAGAGAACAAACCCAGCAATGGCATCATTGGCATGTTATGCAGGTGACCCAAGATGAAAGATTAGTAATGTGTGCATTGCTAAAGCATAATTGTATCCAGTGGTGAAAAGGAGCCGATGAGAAAGAGAAGATGGCTCAATTACAACCTGATAATTACTTTAGGCAAAGAGAAAAACTAAAAGATCACAAGAGTTTCCTAAAAAGTGAGCATAAGGCGATGACTATGCAATGAAAGAGAGATAGAGGCGATAAAATTCTCCAAACCTTGAAGAAATACTTTTTCCGGAGTTTGATGGCTGTACGCACACATCTCTTTACCCTAATCTTGAGCATCCTATCGTTGAATATCTGCAAGAGGCACCATGTAACAAACCATCTGAACCGCAAGCAACTATTATCATAAGTGTGTGTGTTTGTGTTTGTGTGTGTGCGTGAGAGAGAGAGAGAGTAAAATCCTAATGCATACGGAGATGTTAGAATCCCATCATGGGATCCATAACGAGACAAACAAAATCCATGATTCCATATAACAGAACTCTTAGGGCTATATTCCTAAGTGAACTCAAAAAAAAAAAAAAACATCAGGACCAAATGGCTAAACCAGGTCAATTGGCTGCGGATCTAAGACCGGGTGATCGATGGGTGTCAGGTGCAGGTAGGAGTGAAGGTTCCATACATGAGCTTATTAATGATCAGAATAGCCTCCTATGTCTCCCTTTCACTCACACGTACAGTGAAATAGAAACTCAGGGTAAGCAGATTTGTCAACAAAAAAAAACTGATGACATAACTTCACCTAAATTCTTGCAGATTACTAATGCAAAACTTAATTGTACCCATTCACTATGTGAGTTCATTTTGAATTTTTGCCGTCCAGAAGTGAAAATGGGTATCTTCTACGGTCCTAAAATGACCCCTATTGAAACCAACTTGCCAAACCGAATGAATTGATCGGTCGGCTTCAACAGTTGTTCGGCCGAAACTAGTTGTGCATGCTAATAAACAGATGCAGTTTGGTGGTTGGCAATGTGATTTCAAAACCCCTCAAGCAAGAAACCACAAGCATTCAACAATTGAAAACACGTGAAATGGGTGGTCAATCTAAATGCCTAGAGCCGAAACCTCAGTGCAGCGCACCTACCTTTATCAGGTCATCAATTGAATTGGTTTCTCTGATGATTTTCTGGCGGTTCAGGATCAAAATTGCCGCCACACAAAAGACAGGCAATTCATCGTCACCATTCCTAGTCGATGAGACTATGGTACACATATGCAAATGATCATTTTTTGACCAGAAAGTTCTTGTCAATCCACAGAAGGGAGGCATTGATGCTGGTTTGACTCCACCGTTGACAGAGATGCAGCGTTCTCCATTTTCATGACTTGATTTTGAACCACCTTTTCTACTACGTTTTCCATCTCCATTTCCAGGGGTTTCTTCTCCCAATTCTGTACTTGATACCCTTGGAATCTGTATTACCAACGGCTCCAGGCAGTTCTCCTCTAAGTTGCAAGCAACGGATTCATCAAAATCAGCAGCCCACATCATCTGCAGGGGGAACAAACGTATTAAAACAAAAAAAATGGCATACTTAGGAATGAGACATGGACATCAATCAAGGTTAACCAAAATTTGAATTTTAAAAGGTATCCGAATCAGATTAGGAACACGTGTCGCAGAAGCTCCTCAGATTATTTTCACCAAACGCTCCTTTCCACAAAAAAATAAAATTAAGAACACATTTTCCAAGGAAGAAAAACAACTCAACCTGAAATAGATGAAAAGAGTTATCTGATCTACACAATGAGAGAAGATGAAAAGGAGTTAGATCTGATCACACAATGAGAAAAAAGATCAAGGCAAGTAGATTTGATAGAGTTCTTGAGACTGAATGCCAAGACAATGCAAGCCTCCCAATCACTCACTTCACATCTCTTTCAATATTCACTCCCAACATATGTGAGTCCCAGAAGTAAACTTGTGATTTGAATAGAAAGAACAACTTAACCAAGAATAGGACATCGTGCACTTTTCAGTTCCTGCTTGTCAGGTGCCAGAAGTGAATTGTTGGTTTTGATGGGGTACAAAACACCAAAAGTTTCCAGAACCTGGGCAATCATGCCCAAGAAAACTAATCTTGACCTGAAGTAGATGAAGTACACACATACACACACAAGCAACACACAAGAATTGTACTTTGTATGGCAAGAACTGCATTATTGGTCAGATCTATTATGCCCTCACTATGTTAACATTACCACAGCCACATTAATAACTGAGAAAGACAAAATACAAGCACAAACCTCCCACATACAAAGAGCCTCGTTGAAAGATAACTCCCGGCGGAAGAGTACCAACAGCATCCTGAAGGCAAAATGAAGGCTTTCAGCACCTACATGTGAAAGGTGAGCAAACATTTCTTTGTCTGTAAGCTCCAAAATACGCCAGAGTGATTGCAACTGCTTCATCACACCAGTTGGTCCTTCCATCTGAAAGTTTTCCCGCTGGGGAGGCATGAAAATATACATAAGCAAAAGAGTATCATATTGTTTAAACCGATTTGCAAAAGGATCCACACTGGTTAAGATATATCTTAAGCAAAAGAAGTCTCCCAAATTAAGATATACCATTCTCCTTAAAAGTGTCTCAAAGCACCAAAAAGCATCAGCATTGTCCTCAAAAAGAATGATGAAGGGCGAGAGCAAATCACTCATTCCTGAAATCAAATTTCTTAGTTATAACAAGCAATAATCCTTTTTTCATTTTTTTTTCCAAAATGAACCAACTTTAGAGCTTTGCATGGACAAGCAAGTAAGAAAACAGTTCAGTCAAAGGACAAGCCAACTACCTTGGCAGTACCCTGTGGAAGGATCAACCCAGGCATAAACAGCAAGTATATCTGACATTCGAGCTAAATTTTTTGTATCCTCATAGAACTCGAGATGACCATCAGTTCTAACCACGTCAACAACTGAGAAAGAGCGAGCTCGTTAGACTAGAACATAGCAAATCTACTGCATAAATCACAGATTGCTACTTTCTGTCAAGAAATAGAATATTGCATGACTCATTTACCAATTCGGTGCAGTGTCCAAAGCCATTCTGATACCCTGTCTTCGCTAACAGGCTCCCCTGCATCCATAAACGGTGTTTCTTGCACGTCCGATATTCTTAGTCTGTTTACTATCTCTGTTTTGTACTCCAGATTATTGGACTGAGATAGAGGTTCGTGGACATCAGGGCGGTCCATCTCAATTTCACAGTTAAAAGGAAATGAGACAGTGTTAGAAGGCGAACCATTGGGTTCCACAACTAGATCTACATTGCCGTCTATCTGAAAACTATGCATATGATCATCTTCGTATTGCAATTTCCGCCATGTAGAAAGTCTATTATCATGCAACTCGTGTCCTTTCCTATCATTGCCATTGCCACTATTCTCGAACAAATTTGTAACAGGTAATGGAGGAAAATCAAAATAACTCTCTGTATATTGTGATCCATTTGCTTCACTCCCGAGTTCTGGGGAATGACAGTTGTATGGACTAGAAGTAGGTATAAAACCGGATGAGCCATACGCTGCACTATCTGTGCTTCCTCGAACACTGATGAGGTCACCCGAATCACTAGAGCTTTCCCTTTCACAAGCATATGGTGTATCTGTGCAATTATTATCCCAATCACAGTAATTCTCTAGAAGGTTCACATTATCTGAAGTGTTTCTACTTTTGTCCTCAGCTTCACTTCTTCCGCCATCTTTGGACACCGTCCTCATATCCATGACTTTGGACCCCACGGCATAGGCAAGGGTACCTGTACCTATGCTTGAATGCATCATCTGACATTGCTTGATAAGATCATTGTAACGCTCCCTGCATGCAGAATTTTGATAAAGCTGTTCAATATAATTCAATAGGTAATACCAAGGGATTAGCAGCTTTCCAAACCCTAAAAGCTTGTATTGATGTAAGTCCCTAACTGAGTTAATGAATACTGATATGGGTATTGGTTGTGGAAGTTGGCACGCATCTAGGGGTCGGACCTCCATAAACCCTTGGCCGTATGGTATCGACATGAATTCTAAATTTAGTACATGTATAGGGACACATTGTCAACTTGTATTGATGTAATATATTATCTAGTATTCTGAAAAGACATTCCAAGTGAAGGAGATCAGAATTTCCATCTCTGATCCATGCAAACGGCTGGAATTATTTTTTATATCGATTATCTTCTCCTTAAAAGTTAGATGGTAAGTGTACTAACTCGGATATGAGTGTTGGGCATAAATCCCATATCTTTAGCCCTATTACCCTCGTCATATCATTGGCCCTTCAAGCCTACATTACATGGACTCTTCTATATGCTTAAATTTCCCGTGTCCCAAACTCACAACTTGGGAAGCATATGGAATAAATGTAACGACTCATGACTGGTTATGCATCCACCCACCGAGAATATTTAGTAATCCCATAAGCTAGTTATCAAAGCTAGGCTTTAGGAGACTTTTATGGCCCTGTTGTTTGTGCCTTAAGCGCACCTCGTTTCATTGTGATCCCTATGATATGGATCCTTTGTTTACCTATCCACGTGCAGGTAAGGAGTCGCATGGTCAGGGGAGTGTAAGACCTTGTCCTGCATTAGTTAATTCAACCTCCAAAACTAGTATATGAGCCTGGGTAGCCTCTCCACTCATTATTAATTGGTTTTGAGTTGGATGCTTTAAATGACCAAAATATCATCACAAAGAGCATGAACATCATATAAATGTAATGACTTGATGGCGTTTCTCGAATCCTTCATCTCATGTAAAAATGATTCCCATAAATTCAGGGTCGAGACAAGTATCTGTGCAGTTGGCATAGACAGTTCGACAAATACATGGCAGTATGTGAAAAGAGGAAAACGAGGACATTCTTCACTCCGAACAACCAGACATCAAAGAAACAAAGCTGCTAAGAGCATCTCCAATGCACCCTTCATTTCTCCATTTGAGAGGACCATTTTTGGAGGAAATACAATTCCAACCCATCCTCCATTTGAGAGGATCAAGTTTGGTACTCCGAATTTGGAGGATGGAGAAAAAATTGGTACCATTTTGTTCATCAAATTAGTGTTGATACATTTATGTTTTATAAAATTGGTACCAATCAAAAGATATTTACAATATCTTCAAAATAAGACCAATATCGAGTATGTTTTTTTTATAAAATTAGAAAAATGAGAATTTGAATGTTGGAGGGAAAGTGGTGAAGTTTGAGATTTGGAGTGAGTTTTTATAGAAATAGAGGTAGAAATAGAGTTTTGGGTTGGAGTTAGATTTCCTCCAAAATTACTTTTGTAATAAAATACATTATTTTGATACTCTCAAATGGAGGAATGGAGGCACAAATGGAGTATTGGATTGGAGATGCTCTAAGATTGACTAAAAAAACATCAAAGCAATCTTCCTCAAAAGCTCACGGAACGCCAAAAAATGGGCTTCTAAAAACATTTATGTTTAACTTTTCCTATGTTCATTTTCTAAGTGGGCTGTTCTATGTCAACATTAAATTGCTAGTAGAAAATTTATCTGCAGTTCAATGCAGTAGAAAATTGAAGGGGGCTATACCTCCGGGCACTTCTCAATTGCCTTCTATACTCAGCAGTGCTGCTTAAAGTGTAACATCCCAGAAGGAATTCCCAAACTTCTGGCCTTATAGATGGATCCACACCCTACAAAATGAGATAAAGTAAATTTAATGACTAGCAAGTTACTCGCATAAACTTCCCTGGAGAAGAAAACTCATAATTTCTCATGATGTAACAGTCAAAATGAATAATACAAAGTGCGATAGAATTGTAAAGCAACACAACTCAAGCCAAACCAATGATAAGTGAAATCAAATCAATCAAAAAGACCAGTCAAACAAAGGATATAAACTTTTTTGGGGAGGACAGAAACCAAAAGTTTTATCAGATAAAAAAAGACACAGAGCAAGACGAGTCAGGATTCATAAAAGTACATTAACTGGGGAAGGGAAACAGAAACGAGACAAAGGGAAAAAAATGAAGGTGGATAATAGTCCGTCTCTAAAGAAAAACCTTTTCGTTTTCTTACTGTCAGCCTCTAAAGAAACCTGAGCGGAAGACCTCTTTTACTAGAGTCTAGGCTTGCTCATCAGTCACCACCATCATTTGGCAGTTGGCATCCAAATGAAATCCACATCCAAAGAATTCACACGCCATAAAAGACAATACCAACTTACCTAGAAAAACTTGAGAATGTACTGCCACCAGGTGTTTTGCAAAGCATGTTTTAGTTCAACCAGATTCAGTAAGCTATATGTTTTGTGAGCATTAAATTTAAGTTCATTTTCTCTGCAAAAACAACCAAAGAGAATTTCCTCATGAATTCTCTTTTCGCCATTTTTGATCTATCAAGGGGCTGTATGTTTAGTAAAATTCCCCAATAAATTCGTGTCCATTTCTAACACCATATTCAGGTTCTAAATCGCAACACAGACTACGTATTGGTGATGCCACCTTGTATCAACCCACATCGCACTACATCGACAGATCTACAAGTAAATATCGGCGTCGGAGATCCGAAAAAACCCATTAGTACGGATTGATGTGAATCATCTGATGTGACGACCAATACCCAGAACCATGACCGTATCCCATGCCAATTTTTCCTTCATTTCCCAATCAACCCTATGATACAAACAATAAAAATGAACAAACGGAAAAAGATTCTAGGATGAAAAGTACCATGTCGGCCCTCGGATATGGCATCAAGGCTTAGGAGAGCACCAATCTCTAGATGCATTACGTAATGCATTGTTGAGAAGTAAATGACGGTGTTATCGATGAGAGCACCTTGATATCTTACTTTTACATTATATTGAAAAGTTCAAAAATGGATAACCCATTCCGAATGTGGCCAAACCTTCAATATAGATGTCACCATCTTCCTCAAATAAGCAACAAAACAAAATGAACACTAAGCTTTCTCATCCTCGATTAATGCGATTAATGTAACTAAGCTCTAGAGACAAAGACAAACTCTTATCGGTTGGAGTGCCGCTTGAACAAGTTAGCCGCCCGATGAAAGCATCCATATTATGTCATGTAGATGCCTATTATGTAGTAGACTTGCTCCTACTTTTGGTCTTTACTTTGTCCATGTCCTCTACACAGACCTAAAAACACGTTTGCCATTCACTTTCAAACCATTCTTAGCTCTGGCTCCTTGCTGACAACCACAAAAGCAACCTCATCAAAACTTTTCTTTTGCTCTTTTTACTTCTTTCACCATTGTTGCCCTGCCCTGCTCCTCTCCTACCGCAAATCTGAATATAGTTGATCTCATCATTCCGTAAATCACACTCGAACTCTTTGTCGGAAGATGTAGCATGACAACTATTGAGAAGTAAATAGGTGATTCGGCTGCTATTCCAGATTTGCAACCCACAATAAAAAAAAAAAATTGTTAACCAATGGAAAAAGTTGCTGCTTGCAGGGGTAACTATCCCTGGCACTATCAAAAAATAATTGGGGAAATTTCATCAAGCATTTATTCGAAGCCATGATTGATCGTCTAACTTGTTCAAGCAACACTCTTCCTGTGCATAAGCATGTTTTCGTATCTAGAGCTGTGATATACTTACCGTCAAGATGCGTTTGTTTTTGCTTTTTTGCTTATTTGAGGAAGATGTGACATCTTTGTTGAACAGTTGGCCAGATAAGGAAGGGGATAATCAGTTTTCAAAGAACTCAACTAAATGGGAAAAGTAAGGCACGGAGTATTTTATCAAGAGCTGGTTTTACCGTCTCCCATGTTCAAAAATGATAAAGGTCCTCTAAGGGATACCTAGCGGCTAGCAGCTTAAGCGAAAAAAACTCTCCATCAATAAAGAGACTCAAGTTTGAGTCTTCTTAACTAAGATACCATAAGGAAAGAAACCTTCAGCTTAGAGCATCAATGATGGGAGAACATCTCAAGTGAAATATATCCTCAACTAGACAATTATCACCACTAACTGGACATAGGTAGATTTTAGTTTGCCTAGGATTAGTAGCAATGCCAATATTGCATTCTTGAATATCCAATTGTAACTTCATGAACATCCCATCCAAACACTAAACACCATACTGCAAAAATTCATGGGCTATTAATTGAACAATTGCTTGAGCAAGTACTTCAAGTAGTTAAGTGATGGACATGTCATCCTCCAAAGTGCCCACAGCATGTCATGTTCTATGAAAAGAATCAACATAAGGATAACCTTGGAAGGGGGTAACACATTTTTGGGAGTGTATAACGACTAACGAGTATGGTCAGCATCCGAAGAATTAAATTATACAATACTAAACTAAGGCGATGCTTGGTATGCATAAAGAGCACGAGTTTGAGATCGAAACGAAGAAGGGAAGGGAAGGGAATGCAAGGTGAAAACGAGTAGAATGCTGTTAAAACATCCAACTCAAAACCAAGTGGCAATGAGTGGAGAGGCCGCCCAAGCCAATATACTAGTTTTGGAAGAGATAATTAACTGATGTGGGACAAACTCCAACACCATTACTTTTCCACAGCCTCTTTCTTGGTAAATAACCAAAGCAAATCTCACCACTAAACTTGGGCATACCCCACCTAACGAGAGCAAAGACAACAGGAAAATATAAACTCAAACCAACTGTCCGAGCAGCAAAACGACATGCCAAACAGCCCAACCGAAAACCTCTCGTATCTCTACTATTCCCCAGTTTACTGTCATTCCAATTCTGATTTGTTGTACTAAATGTAGGAAAGGGAATGAGAAGGTTGAATTTGCAAGCCATTGGAAACCATTGGCCTGAACTACACTTAACCAAAGATAAGCATTTGGGGGGAAGTCACGAAAATAAGCTGGAAGAGGAGATCATTCCATGCGATTGAACAGATGAAGAAAGGATAAGCAAGTATAAAATCGCCTTGTGTATTTCCTTCTCTTAGATACAAAGATAGATTCATAAACTAAGCAATTAAAACTTCCTCAATCAGATGGCATAAAACAGGCCCATATAATTGTGCTTTAAAATATCACTTAGTATACAGGCACTTAATAAGATATGCCAAGGTAGTACAAACACATTTGTAGAATAAGGTATCGATGCTACCAAAGATTCAAATTATGGCAAAAGTTGAAGTTCACAGAAACTTAGAGCACACAAGCCAATTGCACTACGCATGAGATTGTCCAGAAAAAATAAAGAACACCTAAAAAATCACTAGAGTTTGAGATGCTATTGTAGAGATAACAATAAGAACTATTCATAGCAAATAAAGATTAAACATAAAGAATAGCTTTCGAGTCTAGAATGATGCCATGGATGCATTTATACAAGCTGCCACATGGGAATGTATGGTTCACAAGATGTGGATAAAGACCAAAAAATGCATACTGCCACCATAAAGTAAGCTCTTGTGGAGATTTATACAATTGACAAAAACAAACAAACAAACAAACTAACTAACCCCAAGAGTAATCCACTTCAGTGCTTTATGGAAACCAAAAACTTTCCCATCATTATCAAAGGTGGCCTGCCACTTGTCTGGATTAAGCATTCTACTGATCTGCATCACCACAAACAAGGAGATGAATGGACGACAGGAAGGCATCTGACTTCTAGTGCTGCAGTTATTTGGAAATGATTGATTATTCAGGAGAGACAAAATAATGCATAGAAACCATTGTATGATATGACCCAATCCAAAACTGCAAAAAGAAACAAGGTGCTTGACTTAAGTCTCTGTGACCATGTGACGGCAATGTATATAAGATGCCCACAGATGAATGCGAAAGGACAGCCTTATTTCATCAAATGACTTGGTAACGATACTTGAATCCCTGACTTAAGGTGTTCCAACTCTTCCATCCATTGTCAAAGTCACAATACGTTATGATAAGAAAAAGTAAATGTCGATATTGTTCCAATTTACTAATATCAAAGCACAGAGCAAACATTTTTTTTTTTATAAGTAAATAATAATAATTATATAAAAGATGGCATTAAGGGAATGCCGCTCGTATACAAGAAGGCCACGAGACAAAAAGGCCCTATACACTTCCAAGAGAAAAGAAAAGCTCAAACCAACCTAAACCCTATACACTTCACAGAGCAAACATAATAAGTAACAACGTATAACATTAATCAAAGAATGAAGTTCTTCAGTGTTCTTTACAGTTGTAACAACCTTTATATGTGGTTGATGAAGACAAGGCTCCCCAATGTCGCGAACCATAGAACTGACTCGTTGTAGATTTACTGTCCCGACTTTTCCACAAATCCATTGCTTGTAATTATCTTCAACAAGAGACATCAGCAGCCTCCCCCTCTCCCCTTCTACCCAACTCCACGCTTTTCAACTTGTCAACTCTGCAATCAACATGCAACCAAATACTCAAAACTTTCACCCAAAGAAAAGGGTAAAACAAGCGTCCGATCAACAAACTCATCGACAAATGAATTATGAAACCAAAGACACATTTTTTTTCCCCCAAGTAAAAGGATGGGAAGGGGCAACTAGTGTCGCCTCCCCCCATGGGCGTGACCAATGGGCATTCTCACCCACTATGGAATGTTCAACTGTGACTACCTATCTCAATTAGGGTCGTCACCACAGGGCGCTCTTGCGAGTTGACCACTGCCCGAGGGAGGACAACCCGCCACCATAGCCCCACCAAGGTGCGCAGCATGAGCCCTACTACCCACAAGTGAGATTCGAACACAAGACTGTGTGGGAGTGAAGGAACTTCACCCCAGCTCCTTGGCCATCTCAG
Organism: Rhododendron griersonianum; assembly: GCA_018127125.1. NCBI lineage: Eukaryota > Viridiplantae > Streptophyta > Magnoliopsida > Ericales > Ericaceae > Rhododendron > Rhododendron griersonianum. The sequence goes on from CM030789.1 coordinate 14,236,670, forward strand.
AAACCAAATAAACAACCAAATCGGGGCTCAAATCACGGCGGAATATCTCATCAAGCCGGGGGGGGGAAAGAAAAAAAAAACGAATCTTAAAACCTAGATAGCGAAAACAAGTACTTACAACATTCCATCTTTTAAAAATGTACCAGAATTTGGGAAGTCTGATTGTGAAGAAGTTGAATCTTCCTACCACGGTGTAATTCTACTTCTATTCCCGCATTCACCGCATTGCAATTTCTCCGGATATTCTGTCTCTCTCCCTCTCTCTCTCTCTAAAACCCCAAAACCCGAGAATCCGTTCAACTGTTTCCGATCGATCAAACAGATCCAAATTCCAATTCCAGCCCCAAATTGTAACTCTATATCGACACGATCGAACTTATAAATCAACAATTTGGCCGGCGATCCGAATTGTATTTTATATCACGTGTGTACCACGACATACACTTCCATTATACCCTGTATACATACAAATCGTACGTATTACTATATGTTTGTGCATACAAAAACATAAATACTAACACAAACATATATATATATATATATACACATTCTTAGAGAGAGAGACAGAGAGATTGACCATGACGCGAGTTGAAAATCGATCGAAAGAGCTTCGTCGCCATTGACAGAGACATAGCGTGTCTTCGATCGCTTTCGCTTCGAATGAAATTTGTTTATTTTTTCATGTGTTTCCTAATTTCTACTCAGAAGTTCATAAAAAATGAAATAAAGAATTGTTTTCGAGTGCGGGTGGTCTTACAATAATATCCTAGATTTACCTGCATAAAATACACTTGACCCTCCTCCTAAAGAAAAATAATTATGGTGCCCCAAAGCTCTCTAAAATCACACTTCTTTTTTTCCCAATATTGTATACATAAGCGGAGTTAGCGTGGAGTTAGTAACTTAGTCCACAGGGAGTCCAGAGACTGTCCATAGCTCTCAACCCCAACCAACCACCACTCAAAGGGCTTGAATCGAGGCCTTTACTAAAGAAGGCGGTGGGTGATGCTAACTGAGCCAGGAGCTCATTTGCCTAAAATCACACATACGCACGGCCCATGACTAAATGTGTGGTGCTACTTGCCTGATTAAAAAAAAAGAAAAGGTGTTGCGCTAGAGCACTATAGGATATCACATGGCAGTACTCCAAAATAATTACTCCCTCCGCAATACCACCGTGGGCACGCTTTAAACACATTTTACATATTTTTCAGCAATGCTGCTCTTCGGATATAGCAAGACACTTTTGCCAAAATAGGACAGGGCCCATGGTTTATCTCTTTTCCCGTCATTACTCATTACAGAGAGGAGCTGCCAAACGGACAAAAGGTAGGGTTAGCACAATTCTACGTTCTACCCTCTATAATCTACGGGCAACATGGTCCGTTTAATCCATACGCGTGATTACAGCCTAGACCTTTTTGTTTTTGGTTTCTTTCGTCCACTGTTTTTTAAGTGAAATTATGGTTAAAAAATTAAAAGTGCTCCAAATTTTAAACTTTTATTTTTTGGTGTTTGGTTGACACTTGAAAATATTTTCAGAAATCAACAAAATAGTGTAGAGAGAGAGAGGGGGGCTTAAACGGTGGAGAGATCTAAGAATATTGGAATTAAACGTGGGTCATGACTGACAATCGAGAAAACTGAGCAGTTAGAATTATAGTAGAAGGCATCTGGTTTATTTCGAAAAATAACTTATGGAAGATTTAAGGGTAAGTCATTTTCATCCAATTGAATGGTTCGACTTCGAGCACCACTTAACATTATCGAGCCAACCATAAGCATAATTTTTCCAATTTTGTATCATAGTTTTCTATAAGCCTGCCAAAATATAAATTTGAATCACTTCCAATTTTCTCAATCATTTGAACTAGGTCACCTCCATCATCGGCGCATGAGATTTGTCGCTAGTTCTGTCAATCTCCTCCAATCGATTCGTCTATTGTAGTTATCAAATTGACAATTGGGTTCGAGCCCCACAGGGGCAGGCCCTTAGGGAGTCAGGGCTATGGATAGCTTCTGGTCTTCCCGTGCTAACTCTAACTCCCCCACTAACCCCCGCTGATGTATATCGCTGTGGCAAAAAAAAAAAACTCTTCAACTGCTAATTCGATGATTTGGGTCCCAATCCTATTACCTAGATTGGAATGTCGCATTATTCAATATGGTGATCCCGTAAGACTGCTTCAATGCTATTTAGATTTTCTATAATCGTTTCAAACCTACGCGGTCGCCGGTCGGGATTGAAAAAAACTATACATTAATTTTTTTTATCTGAAGTCCATGAAATGACGATAGAAATGTAATTGTAGCTTTTTAATAAGATTCTCTTTTATGCCATTCCAAATGAAAAAAGTTAAGGTTGGAATTTAAAGATGTGGTCAATGATTAAATATTTTGACTTTTGCTCTTTCTTGAAATTGGCCGCAGCAACTTTCTTATAAGCCATCGATGGATAATCCATATTGGTGATATTTCCATCAGAGTTGGTTTATTGAGATCCTATCTTATCCGATTCCTCCAGCAATGATTTTGAAACGTGAAGTTGCGGTTTGACCTTTTAAGATGTGATCAATGAATAATAGATCTTCCAAATTTTGATATTTTTATCAGAGTTGGTTTATAAAAATCCTGTATTATCCGATTCCTCGGACAATGATTGTAAAACGAAAAGATACGGTTTTACCTTTTAAGGTGTGATCAATGATTAGATATTCGAAATTTTGCTCTTTCTTGAGATTTCTCATAGGGCTCAAACTCTATGATTTCTTTTTATATAGGATGACAAACTATATATAAAAGTAAATTATGCACGACTGAAATCTTGAACACCCTCGATCGTTTGCATCGCAAAAGGAAGAAGTACTAAAATGTGTGTTTCCATTTGTTCTTCTCTTTCGGAAATAAAATTTGTTTGTACTAAAACCATAATTAAGAAATTTAAATTTGTCGATCTTGGTATCGACATGTTGTCTTGGTATAGAAAAGATTTCGAAGTATTTGGGGAGACATATGATTTCATGTGCAAAAATATAACGAAATATCAAAATCGTGATTAAAACATTTTTTCGGAACGTGAAAGAAGTATACAAAGATAGATGGAAGATAATGAGAGGAAAATATTTATTTGCTGCATAAATTTACTCTAAAAAATGTAGTTTTTTTTACTCATGTTGCTGTTTTATTTTGGAGACGAACATGCACTATCTTTTGAATTTTGCAAAACTAACTCACATGATTACATTAAATTGCATATACAATACATTGATGCTTTGTTTTATTAAGATTAAGAATGCTTTGTTTTATTTTGGAAGCGAACATGCTCTGTATGGAGAGAAAGACGAGAGAAAATAGAAATATCTAGAAGCGTGAATAGTGTAATTTAATTTCCCTTTCAATTTTCTTCCATTTTCCTCTCTCTTCTTTTCTCTCACTTTTCATCAACTTCCAAACAAAGCATGAATGTGACGTCGGATGTTGCCTCGTAGATTTCTGCTGAAAAATAGACGGAAAGTTAGAAATTAGGTCACCTTGGAACAGCCAGAAAGTTGGGGGGTTAAGTGTAACTTAATTACCCTTCTACTCCATCAATACAAGTTATACAACTATACAAGATATTTAAACAATTCGCATGTGAGTTCAGTACTTTGTAATCATTGCAACATTTCCATTGTCAATGTTATCCGGATCCTTTTATTATTTCAATGTATGCACTTAAGTACTGTCCCCAAAATAAGAGTTCAGTACTTCATTGTGGATTTTTTATTTTTTTTTTGCCAATAGGATAAACCGATTCATTGATACCCGAAATGAAAAAACAAATCAAAGTGTATATCCATCATTAGACAAAGGCGTAGATAGCCAATCCGGTGGATAGGCCCTCCCAAGCGGAGACACCTACACACCCATAACCCTACTAGAGACAATGAGCCACTCCATTCCCACTACGTTTAACAAAACTAAACTCACACACCCGAAAGTCACATGCCAATCTCCTAATATCCTCCACAATAACTTCAATATCACTGTGAGTAGCCAATTCCCCTTTGATCATCCAAATAAGGTTCAAAGAGTCACCCTCGAACTGAGCTCGCGCAAATTCCCTTTTGGGATGTACCTTTTGGAAAAAGTTAAAGGGTAAAGAGTAAAACTCCATGTAGAAGTGGAGGATACTTTTGAACAGTAAACGGTAAAAATTGATGTGAAAATGTGTAATGATGATGCATTCTTAACAAATTAAAATTATGTAGCTAAATATACTTAGAAAAGAACGGAGGGAGTAATAGTGTTTGTTACTGACCTCTTGTTATGTTACAGTTTACTCCCCATAGTAGTTTATTGCTAAACAAAATTTATACTATTGAGATCAAAGCCCTCCTTATTTACCGGTAAGGTGGGAAAGGAGTATTGACTTTGTCCAAAGAAGCTTTGTTGAAGGTAAAAAGGCTGCGTCGCAGGCGCTACTGCCACTGTTCCCCCTTTCTGATTTCTGATGGTCTATCTATCACTGGATCTCTACACTTTCTGATTCGCAGAAACAAGTAAACTACGAAGTAGGCCCAAGGAAAGTGCATCACTTGCTTTAGCCCCCCACCCACCAAATGAAAGGCCAAGGTTGAAGACATGTTATTAATGTTTTCCAAAAGGGACAAGCGGTGTCCGCTCCGGTCTTGCTTTAATGATCGGAAACTTTCATTTTGTAGAGCTCGTCGAGTAGAACAAGTGTACCGAAAATCAACTTGATCGGATATCATTAGGTGCCTTATCGGAACATTTTTATGTTGAAAAAAATGGATCCGAAACACTGGAACCCATTATTGGCAAGTTATTTGAGTTTCGATCAAGCACTTAATGATATCCGATCGAGCTAATTTTTGGTACACTTGTTCTACTTAACGAGCTCTACAAAGTGAACCTTTCCGATCATCAAAGCGAGACCGGAGCGAGCCCCGCTTAAAGGGACAGCCTCCTTCCAAAAGTATGATTTCTTTAAAATGAGAGAGAAATATAGTACACTTTTTTCATTATTTGGAACCTCTAAAAAAATTATTTATATCTTTTAATTTATAATATTTTTAACATATTAATCTTGTTTGATATATCTCAACTAATTTTATAAACAAAGTTTTTTTTTTTAATCCACATAAACAAAGTTTTTGAAATGGTAAAAAATATTAAAAATTGTGATAATTGTTTAAGGGGCAAATTTCACTCAAACCCTCTGAGGTATCTACAATGAAAGAAAGTACCCCCTCAGTTTTGAAAAATGACAGGGACCTCCCCTATTTCACAGTTTGGGTTTCACTCCCTTTAATTCCGTTAGTGAGACGGACGGAAAACAAAATCTTAAATTTCATTTAGTTCTATGGCTCTCTTAAGGGCTCTCATTGAAAGCGCTATAGCCAAAATTAATTATGACTCTTAAGGATAAAATGATCAGAAAAATAAAATCTTCGCACCGATTCAAATGGATTAAAAATTGAAACACTTAAGTATTTGCTTTTCATTTGGTTTTACAGCTCTCTTAGGGCTTTTTAGAGCAAAAAAAAAAATTATGGCCCTTTAAGATAAAATATTTAGAAAAATAAAATCTTTGCATCGATGCAAATAGATTGAAAATTGAAGCACTTAAGTATCTGCTCTTCATTTGGTTTTACGGCTCTCTTAAGGCTCGAATTGAAAGCCCTAGAGCAAAAAATTAATTATGACTCTTTAGGATATAACGATCAGAAAAATAAGATTTTCGCACCAATTCAAATAGATTGAAAATTGGAGCACTTAAGTATTTGCTCTTCATTGAAAGCCTTAGAACCAAACGAAGAGTAGAAATTTAAATGTTTCAATTTTTAATCTGTTTGAATCGGTGCGAAAATATTTATTTTATTTTATCCTAAATGGTTATAATTAATTTTTGGCTCTAGGGCTTTCATTGAAAGCCCTGAGAGAGTCGTAGAATCAAAGAGCAGATACTTAATGCAAACATCGGATTTTGCCCCACCCCTATTTTTTACTATCTCTGGATCACTTATTTGCCCCCTCTCCACCTTCCCCCAACGATGGGAAAGGGTGAGACCGACAAGGGTAAAACCTCGGGTGCGAAATTTAAGTGCTCCAATTTTCAATCTACTAGAGTCGGTGCGAAAATTTTATTTTTCTGATAATTTTATCCTAAAGGATCATAATTAATTTTTGACTTTAGGGCTTTCAATGAGAGCCGTAGAACTAAATAAAATTTAAGATTTCATTTTTCCATACATTTTTCGTCCGTCCCACTAACGGAACTAACGGAGCGAAACCCAAACTGTGAAATATGGGAGGTCTCTGTCATTTTTCAAAACTGAAGGGTACTTTCTGTCATTGTCAGATATCTCAGGGGTTTAAGTGAAATTTGCCCTTGTTTTTAAGTGGCACGATTGCCAAAAAAAACCCAGCAATATGGGACGGTGGTAGTACGCATTTTCATAAATTTTACTACGATCTTATGATAGTTAAATGACCACCATTGAGCATATGTGCACCCTTCGCTCATAAGAATGGGGATATCGGATAGTGGTACTTGCAACAATAAACATACCGGAACACTAACAAGTTATGATAGGCTCTATTGGCATGTGAGTGTGTTGGTATATATGAATCATCGTTGTGGGTCTTAAATAGGCCCGCAACAATTTAAAATTGGATCAAATTAAATAGATCAAAACTGAACAGGAGCTGAATCCAAATAATGATCCCCACTATTAAAATCCAAGTTGACGTACCATTTTGCAATGTCCCAAAGCACTTGATCAAATTCGAGAAACCAAAAAAGTCCACTCCTATCAAATTCTCTGCCCACTTACCATTGACATTAATGACACATTCTTTTCTCCCACTTGCCATTGACATGAAATGACACAACTAATATAATTAATCAACCTAACATGAAATGACACAACTAATATAATTAATCAACCTAACATGAAATGACACAACTAATACTCCGTATAATTAATCAAACTCTAAGATCAAAATTTCCATTCTTATTTTTGTTGTATTCCTACTTGAAGAAGTAACATTTCATATTCAAGAGAACCAAAAAAAATCATAGAGACAGAACCGCAGAAACATCACAACATGAGTTAAAGCCTTCAACTCAAAATTAATTAGATATACTGCTTTGTATGTCATAATTGATCGATGTGCAAGAAGCTCTTCCGACTTCACTCTCTTGTGAGGTTTCTAACTCGATCCATGTTTTGAGATTTTCAACCAAGATCCATTTATGATATTCACCAATCAATTGGGCCCTAAATGGACATGGATACAAATATGGGATGTATCATGAGATATAATAGTCCTGCCTCTTTAACCAAACCAAACCAAACCTAATCAATTAGGGTCGGTAATCAAATTCATGTCATAAGGATCTCACGAGTTCTTTTACATGTTAGCGGTAAGCTACTTATCGCTCAATCCTCCTCCATCTTGTTTGGGACCGGATGTGTGAAAGATAAGATTCTAAGCATGACAAAGGCGAAGAAGTTTCCCAACTCCGAAACAAACTCCATCAAAATTAGCATCACACACAAACAAAGAAAAAAGCAGCCGAAGCAGCAGCAATTCAAAAGCATCCAACTCTGGAAACTATAAAAACTGAAGTAAAGAGCATCAGAGGAAAATCCATTCAACTACTGCATGAGATATATTCCCACCTCCTAAGCCAGCTAAACCAAGCCAAACCGGGTCAAAATTTCAATCAATTTGGGTCAGCTACTGTAGTTAAATTCATGTCATAACGACGTGCCAGCTATCAGCTAGCTGCTTACTGCACAATACTCCATCCTGTTTGGGACAGGATGTGTGAAAGATAAGATTCTAAGGATGACATAGGCGGAGTTTCCGTTTCCTAAACGAACTCTGTTTAAATTAGCATCACACACACAATCACAAAAAAGCAGCAGCAACAGCAGTAATTCAAAAGCATCTAATGGAAACTATACAAATTGAAGTTAGAGCATCAGAGGAAAATATATTCAACTACTGCAACTTTTCCTGCTTCTAGCATTTACAGACCTATACATTGACACATCTGTGGAGCTACCCTTGCCTTTCATTCCTCACCTTCTACCCCATCCTTTATCCTTTTCTGAATTCCTGCAATAACCAATCATAGCACAACACATCGTTTCAAAAATATTACGAGATATTCCTGATGTGTGACACCATGATTGTTAACCGCAAGAACAGCCAAAAAAAGAAAAAAAAAAGAAAAAGAGAGGTTCCGAAAGGCATATGATGATCTCATCTACAAACCACCAACTCACCAGAATGCCAATTGGAAAACAGAAATGAAAATGAAAGCAATATACAAAGGTTTCCCAACTTCCTACCTAAGACTTCCTAAGAACTTGCTACTGCCAGAGCTGCCCGTATTGCAAGGGACATCACAAACGAGAAACTTAACATTGCAAGTTCTCTTCTGTGCAGTGAATTGAACTCACGAACCATGTAGTTTCATGACACTCGAAATCCAAATAAAATGCTGTTTCAAATATAATCTATATCGATCGGGAAAGGATGGCTGAATGTATTTTGTTAACATAATATTAGAAAATATTATGTTACCATGTTTTCTAATCTTTACTATTATGTTTCCTATGCTAGGCGGATTGTTATTTATGTTTCCTAATTAGATTAGGTATCCTTGTTATGCGTATTCCTTTATTGGTTTATTATATCTTGGTTACCAAGTCTTTATAGCCTATATAAAGACATGTTAGGGTTATGTTTCACACACAATCAATAATACATCTTTCGCTTTTCTTAACATGGTATCAGAACTGTAAGATCTAGGCCCGTGAAATTTTTGCTCTCGGCAAGCGGCCTAAACTTTGTTGCCGTCCGCCGGGCACTCGTATATGTAGTATCATGTAATTGGCTCTTTACTGGCGGCTCACTCACTGGCTGCTCTTTATTGGCTCGCTCACTAGCTGTTCTTTTCAAACTCAAGTTTTTAAACCTACTCGAGTTTGAGGGGGATGTTGACTCACTGGCTGCTCTTTATTGGCTCGCTCACTAGCTGTTCTTTTCAAACTCAAGTTTTTAAACCTACTCGAGTTTGGGGGGGATGTTGGTGTTGGTTTCTGGTTCCAGACTTCTCTTGGCTCTTGGCTGTTTCTTCTCGTTGTTCTCCTGATTTTCTTGGCTTGGCTTGGCTTGGCTTGGTTTTGCTGCTCCTAGTTTCTCTTGGCTTTTTCAAACTCAAGTTGGTAGACCTACTTGAGTTTGAGGGGGGATGTTAACATAATATTAAAAAATATTATGTTACCATGTTTTCTAATCTTTATTATTATGTTGCTAGGCGGATTGTTATTTATGTTTCCTAATTAGATTAGGTATCCTTGTTATGCGTATTTCCTTTATTGGTTTATTGTATCTTGGTTACCAAGTCTTTATAGCCTATATAAAGGCATGTTAGGGTTATGTTTCACACACAATCAATAATACATCTTTCGCTTTTCTTAACATATTTAATCGGAATAAAAGCAATACGTAGGAAATATGTGATAATCACTGTGTATGTTTTTAAAGCAGGGTAGAGACAGAGATATTGATAAGAGTTTTTCACCAGTATGTTTCAGCCGGAAAAGGAAATTAGATTTATATACAGTTTAAGCAAACAACTTCTCTGATATATAGGAGAAGAAATAGGAGATAATCAAGCTAAAGTGGGTTTACACAACAGTATGCTACTAATAATTAGGAGTAAAACAAGGAGACCAATTCAAAAGGTATTTCCACTCCTTTTATCTCTAACTGTATATATTACCTCCTTTGCAAAAACCCACGAGATTAAAATTAAATTAAAGTAAAATATTAAATTAAACCAACAATTGATTGTTGGGAAAATTATATGATTAGGAAAATTCTGTTAGAAATTAAATACCTAAATAAAAACAATAATCAATCAAGTAAGGCAATTCATTATTATTATTAGAGAAAAGATAAGAATAGCCTGTAGGGTGGTCGAGGCACGTGATGGCGTCCTCCTAAGGAATGATACACCCCCTCCTACACGGGGTTGGATGGCGTTCTTTCCCCCCAAGATACAACGACCTTCAAGTTCTCTTCGGTGCAGCGAATCAAACTCACGAACCGATTGTTTCCTGACACTCGAAATCCAAATATATTGTTGTACCAAATATATATATATATATATATATATATATATGAAAGAGGATGGCTGAAAGTATTTAGTTCGGAACAGAAATCAACGAGTATCATTGTGTAAATTTGTAAAGCAAGAGAGAGAGTTTTTGATAGAGTTGTGCACTGTTATATCTTTCAGCCAAATAACAAAGCAGAGGTTTTATAGGCATTAATATAACGTAAGTTTGTTATGCTAACAGATAGTGGTCTTAAAACTAGGAGGAAAAATAGGAGACTTAGTCAAAGTGGTTTTCAACTAAACACTTCCATTTTAACTCTAACTGTACATCCCTATAATTAAGGAATCATACACCCCTTCTGCACGGTGTTGGATGGTGTTCTTTTCCCAAGATATAACGACCTTCAAGTTCTCAGCGAATCAAACTCACGAACCGATTGTTTCTTGACACTCGAAATCCAAACACTTAGGAGGGTGGCCTATTGTTGGGAAAATTATATGATTAGGAAATTTCTGCTCATATATTGAATAGCCTGTAGGGTGGTCGAGACACGTGATGGCGCCCTCCTAAGGAATGATACACCCCCTTCTGCACGGGGTTGGATGGTGTTCTTTTCCCAAGATACAATGACCTTCAAGTTCTCTTCGGTGCAGCGAATCAAACTCACGAACCGATTGTTTCCTGACACTCGAAATCCAAACACTTAGGAGGTTGGCCTATTGTTGGGAAAATTAAATGATTAGGAAATTTCTAGTATACTAGAAATTTCCTAATCATATATTGAATAGCTTGTAGGGTGGTCGAGGAACGTGATGGCACCCTCCTAAGGAATGATACACCTCCTTCTGCAGGGATTGGATGATGTTCTTTTCCCAAGATACAACGACCTTCAAGTTCTCTTTGGTGCAACGAATCAAATTCACGAACCGATTGTTTCCCGACACTCGAAATCCAAATATATTGTTGTACCATATATATATATATGAAAAAAGATGGCTGAAAGTATTTAGTTCGGTACAGAAATCAACGGGTATCAGTGTGCAAGTTTGTAAAGCAAGAGAGAGTTTTTGATAGAGTTGTGCACTGTTATATTTTTCAGCCGAATAACAAAGCATAGGCATTAATAAAACGTAAGTTTGTTATGCTAACAGATAGTGGTCTCAAAACTAGGAGGAAAAATAGGAGACCAAGTCAAAGTGGTTTTCAACTAAACACTCCCATTTTAACTCTAACTGTACATCCCTATAATTCCTCCTCAGACCCACGTGATCAATGTTAACGTAAAAGTAAAATATTAAATTAAAACCAACAATCCCCCACATAATTTAAAATTTTACAAGAGTGCTTTTACTATGCAATGGGCATAGGTGTCTTCCAGACTTGAATCTACACTTAGTGTTAGCAGGTTTCAATTTGAAGAACCGTAGTGAACTAAGTCTTAAACTAGGTCCTTTAAATCAAACTTACGCCTACCACACACACAGTACGGGAAACAATTATGGTTCTGAAACGGTTTGCGCGATTGAGAGTCATGTGCACGTATCTTGCTTCTATGAGTGTCTTTAGAGAATAGCCCAATTTCCCACAGCAACGACCCCACTGCCACACCCATATAGGTGTAGCCTCCAAGGGTGATTTGTGACCAACACCCTGTGGAAATCCTACCTTAGACACCTTCAGAGCGAAGCTCTTCCTATCGTCACATAATTAACTTGAGCACTATCACCATAGGAATAGGACCAGGGAATTCCCCTCTAATCATTTTTAGTGCTCCTCCTAGTCACCATTCAGCTTCGTTGTTACCTATTGAACCTGATTCATGGGATCTCCAATCACACAGGTTAGGTGTCCACCGAGGTGACTAACTTATAGGCTTCAGTCCCATTCCCTTCGATGATTCAAAGACTAGCCAAAACTGGCAATGCCATTCCTCCCACTTCATCCAAGCCATTAGATTTGCTTTGAAAAATGAGATGAGTTTAATATCCAATGGTCTGGATTTGAGATTGTGCCAAAATGGCACCAAACTACTATAGCAACATTGCTATTTTTTGGTTTTTTGACACTACAACAAGCCAAAAATGGCTTTGGTGATGCCATTTTTGCGCAACAGTGGACTTGCTCTATTACCTCCATTTTTAGGATCAAGGGCTTCATTGTGAAAACATTGTACTGGAAACTGATTCTTGTTTGTGGTACTGAACTGTTTTTTGATTTCATGACATTTTGAGCAGGCAAGATTCTTATTAATTAGCTAAGTTGAACCCATCGGCTATGTATAGTAACGCTCTTGAGATGGCATCCAGGACAGAAATGATCTTCACTGACGATGTCAGTCTTCAAGTGTTCTTTGAGCATCTCCGGAGGCTGGCTGTACAATCATCATGGGACACCACAATTGAGTTGGCTAATTATGGGTTCTTTATGTTTGTTAAAATAATGGGGTCTGAGAACTCTGTCCCGTCCAGTCCTCATTTTGTCCATTTTCTTGGTTCACGAGATGAGATGTCTGGACCCCAACATTATTTGAACAATAAGAAGAGAGCGTTTGGGAGGTGTTTGATTCCTTAAAGGAATAGGGTACAAAAGGTGAGAATGTAAGTGATTGAAAGTTTTCTGGTCTATTGGCAGATTACTGATATTTATATGTAGTGTGTACTGTGTAGCCTCGGCTGTTTGGTTGAAAAGTTTTGGATAATTATGTTTGAATTTTTGTTTTCATGGTATTGTGGAATATACCGCCTTGTGTCTGCCAAATTTGTGTACCCTTATGGCCTCGTGTCTGCCAAATTTGTGTACCCTCACTGTCAATTTTCTTTTCAACTTCTGTTCGAATTGAAGTGACAGGTAAATGCAATGCAGTTATGAGAGGAGCCCTCACCACCATCTCCGGAGGGCTAGCAGAAACACCTCGATCAGCACCTTCCTCGTTTTAGTAAGCAATTGCAAATATGCTATAGTTGCAGGACTCTATCCGCTGCCTTTTGTATCCACACTTCTAGACTTACAGTGGAGATTGTAACGATAAAGGCTAGTAAGTCCATAGTTGTCCATGTACCTTTCGACGTTATGAGGACTCAGTAACTCTACAAGAACTGGACGCCTATGAGGCAGGTCTTCGGCTCCCAGTAACGCGGCAGGACCTGAGGAGCCTGTGGCTAGTGATGGAGGAACACTAGGGTATTTTTAACAACAGTATTGGGGGCGTTCCTACTAAACTAAAGCTTTGTTTGGAACTTGTGGAAGAGAAGGAAAATGAAGGGAGAATTAAAAACTTTACTCCTCTCTTATTTGGATTCCAATAGAAAGAGGAGGGAAATTAACAAAATCACTTCAGTTTTCTTCCTATTTTCTCTCCAATTTTTCCTCTTAATTATTTTTCATCCCTTTCCCTTCTCTTTCACAATTCCCAAACAGAGCTCAAAAGTCTCATTTTGTCTTTATTAAAAAAATTCGAGTTTGTTAGTTTTGCACCAAATTTTAATGGATTATTGGTTCTTCTAGACGAGAAGAATCGGAAAAGCAAACAATTATGACATTGTAGATGGTTGAGGCGCCACACTCGGGATCTTTTCCATTCCATTGTATTTATGTTCATTCGCCATTGTCAGTCCGTTACAAATTCTCCCTGTAATAAACCTGAACACCGTGCCTAAATTTGATTCTCCTCTCTTAAAATGCTCACTTCTCCACACTCGCAGCCGTACACACTTGACATCACAACACTTGCATACACAATGTGGTTCAACGATCCACAACCACACCAGTTTTTTTTTTTTTTTTGAATAGCAAAAAAATTAAAAAAACTAAATTCAAGGGGGCCAACTCCAGACTCCTCTGCATGCTCACAAGGCTAGAGTTCGAGAGGGCGTAGGAGAGGGTTTCTGTTTGACACGGGAAACGACACCGTTTTGCGCTAAACACCGCATTGTACGCCTGAATACGGCGCCAAAACTTGACTATGTAATCTCTCTCTCCCCTTCGTACACTTGAACACCGAGCCCACATTGTAATCATTTAATGTAATATTTCGCCAAGTTTAGAATGCTAAAAAAAAGCCACCTATTGCTATGAAACAACTATTCAACCTTGGCGCAAATGATAGTTAGCAAAGCACGGTCGAAAATGGAGAACCAAAACCCAAACATGGCTGCTGCTTGTTTTTTTTATTATGGCTGCCGCTACCATCTGCGTTTAGTTTAGGAATACCGGGTGGTGGAGCTATCCACCCGACACGAGCGGCACAAGGCTGGGATAAAGTTAGAGGGCTGAATCAGGAACTGCAAAATTTGAACCCGCAAAACCAGCATTGTAAACACAAATACCAATCGGTAGCTTTATTCCAGCCTCGTGCCTCTATTCATTACATAATAGTAGAAAATCCAAACACGCTTCCAACTGAGCCGAGATGGGAAAGTCCCCATTCCAAGTCAGTGGGGAAACAAGAGAGAGAGCATACTTGACTATCAAATGAGCCATCCTATTACACGTGCGAGGAATAAAATTAAAAGAACAAGAGTTTAGAGTAGAAGATAAAACTAAAGTATCATGAATGATGACATCCAAATCAGCCTTGATCGAGCTCCTTCGTTGCAGCATATGAACGATTTTCTGAGCATCACCTTCGAGATAACATTATTCCTTCCCAAATTCTGCAAATGGGTTACTGCAATACGAAATCCCATCGCTTCCACCATGTCAGTTGAGCATGCTTTTGTGATTGGAATGGCTTCCATACTTAGAATGCTTCCCAGATGATCTCTAACGACAAAACCCATTCCCCCTCTACCTGTTTACTTTATAAATGAACCATCAATGTTGATCTTCAACGTCCCCTGTTGTGGTCTCTCCCGAGACTGTATTTCCACTGCTCACCAGTTAATAGATCCACAGAGAGAGTTCTCGCGAAGGATTAATCTGGTGAGGTTTGCCAAGTCCCCAATTGAAGCGGGGATTGACCCCGTGAGATTATTCCTTGACAAGTCAAGCGTAATTAGAGATCTTAGCATTCCTACTTCTTGAGGGATAGATCCAGAGAGAGAGTTCTCATAAAGGTACAATTTTATGAGATTTCTCAAGTTCCCTATTGAAGCGGGGATTAATCCCGTGAGATTATTCGTTGACAGTTCAATATCAGTGAGAGATCTTAGCATTCCTACTTCTTGAGGGATAGATCCAGAGAGAGAGTTCGTGTGAAGGTACAATGTTCTGAGGTTTCTCAAGTTCCCAATTGAAGCGGGGATTGATCCCGTGAGATTATTCATTGACAATGAAAGACCAGTGAGAGATCTTAGCATTCCTACTTCTTGAGGGATAGATCCAGAGAGAGAATTCTCGTAAAGGTACAACGTTGTGAGGTTTCTCAAGTTCCCTATTGAAGCGGGGATTAATCCCGTGAGATTATTCGTTGACAGTTCAAGATCAGTGAGAGATCTTAGCATTCCTACTTCTTGAGGGATAGATCCAGAGAGAGAGTTCGTGTGAAGGTACAATGTTCTGAGGTTTCTCAAGTTCCCAATTGAAGTGGGGATTGATCCCGTGAGATTATTCGTTGACAATGCAAGATCAGTGAGAGATCTTAGCATTCCTACTTCTTGAGGGATAGATCCAGAGAGAGAATTCTCGTAAAGGTACAACGTTGTGAGGTTTCTCAAGTTCCCTATTGAAGCGGGGATTAATCCCGTGAGATTATTCGTTGACAGTTCAAGATCAGTGAGAGATCTTAACATTCCTACTTCTTGAGGGATAGATCCATAGAGAGAGTTCTTAAAAAGGTACAACGTTGTGAGGTTTCTCAAGTTCCCTATTGAAGCGGGGATTAATCCCGTGAGATTATTCGTTGACAGTTCAAGATCAGTAAGAGATCTTAGCATTCCTACTTCTTGAGGGATAGATCCAGAGAGAGAATTCTCATAAAGGTACAATGTTGTGAGGTTTTCTAGGTTCCCTATTGAAGTGGGGATGGACCCTGTTAGATTATTCGCTGACAAATCAAGATCAACGAGAGATCTTAGCATCCCAATATCTGTCGGAATTGTTTCCGAAAGATGATTGACTGACACATTAAGAGATGCGAGTCTCGAAAGGCAGCCAATCTGAGAGGGAAAGGTCCCATATATTAAGTTGTTGGACAGATCAAGTTTCACTAGATGAGGTAATGAAGAGAAGTTAAGACTGGAAAGCGTACCTCTCAAACCAATACTGTCAAGGGTTAAACTGGTTACTTTACTGGCCTCGTTGCAACCAATTCCGACCCAAGTGCAATGACTAGTTTCATTCCATGATGAAAGGAGAGATTGGTTTTGATTGTCAATGCTAGCTTTCCACTTCAAGAGAGCGACTGCTTCGCTTTGTTTTGCAATTGTTTTAGTTGCAGGAGAAGCCGATTATCATCATCAATATTCTGAGGCCGCATAGACTTGACTACGGTGGCTATTGGTCACCTTCTCTTCCCTTGGAGAGGTGGAGGCCTTTGGGAAGCAAGAAGTGAGCCATTGGTAGTGCCGGAGCTATGTCAGCCCCCGGGCCCCGAGTTTTAAAATTTTTATTTGTATATATCTGATTTTGAATATTATTGATAATTATTTGTGTATAGTTACTTATTATCTTAATAATTTTTGTTTGATTTGATAAAAAAACTGGTTATTTTTTATTCTCATTTCTCAATTTCTTTCATAAATAAAAAATAAGCGCGTGACTGTTGAAACTTGAAATAGCCTAAAGAAAAAAAATATAATGGTTGATATACTTTAACTGCATTAGGCTAGAATCATTTCAATGTACAAATGTAATATGTAATGAAAAATTTTATGATATAATAAGTACACGTTCGATAAAAAATATTTGTCAATTTAGTGGGTCCCTGGGGTCAAAATCTTGGCTCCGCCACTGGTTGTTGGCCTATTGTCATTGTCTATTCTATGCTTTCTGTGGTATCATATCCGTGGGATATTTATCCGAGTAATTACTTAGCTAACGTTTCTAGAATACTATGTGATGTTGCCTACGTGGTACTCCCAGCACTAACAATTTACGCAACGGCAAATTATTCGGAAGGAACATTATCATTCACTTGGTTGGGTGGTTGGGAGATAAGGAGTGACCCACACAATTAATGTGGTCACGATATGTTATGCTAAGCGCGGAAGTTCCGTCCAAACATGGGATATGTTTACCATTTGATTCAAAAAAATTCCGTCACTGATAGTTTTACTTCAATTTTTGAAAATATTGGTTCGTCTCAACGAAAGAAATCTAAAAAAAATTATGATCAAAATCTTAAAAACTTTCACGAAAGACAAAAATTATGCAAAACAGACCGACTTTTTTATTATTATTTTTGTTTTCCTTATAAAAAATTAAGTCTGGTTCTTTTTTTTTTTGTTTGATTTCCTTTTTCTGGACCAACCAATAAGCCACAACAATTTGACGAAAAACAAACAAATGAAAAAAAATTGAATAAAACAAAAAAAATCATCTAAGTTAATTATTAAGGCAAAACACCCTGGACAAACAAAAGATGTGGAAATGTCTTTCACTGTTCTCAGTTTTATAGAAGATTGGGTTGTGTATAAGTGAAGTAATGTGGCACAAATGCTGGATTGTAATTTGCAAGTTAATATTTTGAGGAGGATGTTTATTCTCCAATGTCTTGGAAATTCCTCTATTTTCCAATGAGTGATTTTCATAGCCTTCTTTAATAACCACTCTTTTTTACCGTCTTGTGATGTTAATTTATAATGTTGTCCTTCTAAGTGTGAAAAACTATAGAAATGAAAGATTAATTTTGTAAATTCATATAACATGAGGGTAAAAAATAAAAAAGTGTGAAAATCAATTACCGTTTCCATACCAATTAATGTGAATTTACATGTGGTACATGCATCGAATGGCTCTGAACGCAGTTATATCCGGTGTTCTGTTTTAAAGTTGTGTTTATAGACTTTTTGTTTTGGAAGAATTGGAGCTTTCATTCAATTATCACCTTGGGTGGCTAATGGCGACCTTCTCTTCCCTTGGAAGCCTCTAGGCCGGAAGCAAGAAGAGCCGCCCAAAAGTAACTCAAATATTGCTCTTCTTTTTTTTTTTGAACGGCAAAAGAGAATTTATTAAATTTTTTAGGAGAGTACAAACATTAAAGGATAAGGAGCAAGAGGCATCACAACAATAAGGAAGCATCTCAACAACGTTGGCACCCAACCTATCGACAATCATATGCCACTCCAAACCCTAGACAAAAAAGTTGGTAAAATACCCACCAAAACGAAAAGCCTCTCAGAAGGACATACCCAAATGAGAGGGCGGGACAGTTTCTATGGTATCATATCCGACGGATATTTATTCTATTCTATTGCCATTCAGGGGATATGTTTTACCCTTTTGATATATGTTCCTATTTTGGCTTAATAATCCTGTTCGATTATTCTTTTGTCTTAATATCTACAACACATGTTTTTGATTTGTGGAAATTCTGCAGTTGTTTGGGCCAGATCGAGGATGACTGATGAGAATAATTAGCAGAAGTCGCCAAAATTGATTGATTTCAAGGGGCATGTGCAGCCAATTAACATGGAATATTATATCAAATACTACACGACATTTGGGAAGAACTGGGAGCTAGTGAGCTTTTAGTCAATTATGATCACCATAAATGTTCTAGACCCAATAGACTTGACTATGGTGGCTATTTTGGTCACCTCCTCTTCCTTTGGATGCCTTTGGGAGGCAAGAAGAGAGAGAGGCCCAAGATTATTCAAATGCTTTTAACAGCTATTAATTAGCCTATTGCAATTCACAACAACGTGTAGCGCAACCCATAATCTATAAAAAAAAAAATTAATTTTTTAATTTTAATTTCTTTTGTCTATACGAACCAATAATCTATATTAACTTTTTTAATTTTTTAATTTCTTTTGTCGATTCAAACCAATAATCTATAAAAAAAAAATTGAGGCATTATTAACTTTTGCAAAAAAATCGTGCAGATAAAAAAGGTGATGTTATATTATTAAGATAAAAAGAAAGTGATCCTACGACATTGCTCCCTCCATCCCATATTGCTCGCCCTTTTTAGGAACCGTCCATTTTGCATGCAAAAATAACATATTTATGAGTTTTTCTATAAAAAAAAATTGCACCAATTTGTTCTTGTCAATGAGATCTTTAAATTGCTGCAAAAATTTTGAAAGAAAATTCGTGCTAATACATTACTTTTTCTAAAATACACGGTTTCAAAAAAAGGTGAGCAATTTGGGATAAATGGAGTATTAGCTTTTACATGTTTGACTTGCTTCTCAAATATTTAACTTTCTCCTTGTATTGGAAACAACGCCACTTCATTGAGGGCAAAATGGTCTAGCCAAAACCCAAAACTTCTGTCCAATAAATTTTCTCCATCTATATATATCTCTCCACTCATTAGTCTAAAAAATCTCACTCAAAACCCAAACCGAACCATGTTTTGGGGATTTTAGAACTATAATTATTTTATGTCCCCACCACTGTCCGGTAATTTCCCGCGGTTGCTTCAGATCAATCATGGACAAAAATGCCCTTTTGAGATGCTCCAAATCGCACGCAAATTGGACTTAATTGCGTCATGGTATATGTAATTGGCTGTCCATTACATGGACTTTTATTGCATGGAAAATGAAAGGAGCTGTCTCCCCACCTAGCTGGCTGGCTGGACGGTTTGATCTTTAACCACGTATGTGTAGTCGTAGTGTCCACGTTCCCCAAGACACCACTATTGGCTAATAATAAGAGTTAAGAATATGGGTAAAGTCCATTTTGACCCCCTGATGTTTGGGTCATGAGCGGATACAGCCCCTATGGTTCAAAAGTGTGCACATAACCTCCTGTGGTTTTGAAACTGTGCAGATAGATCCCATGTCGTTATGTTTTTCATCCATATTAACTGATACAACATTAAAAGACCAATATGCCCTCATCCTCTCCCTCGATTTTTCTTCTTCCTTAAATCTAACCAATCCATCCCTTATATCAAAAATTGGATCCGAACAGTTGATATTATAGATTTGACGAGTACTACATTTAAGCTAAAATTCAAGCCATCAAAAAATAAAAACCTCAAAGTCGAATCAAATTTATTATGAAATTAAAAATTTAAATTTGAATTTACCAAGAATTAGATCATTGGGTTATTAATTGATACCTAATCGAGATGATATTTTCTAGAGATGCTCTATTCTTTATTTAATAAATTATGAACAATTTAGATTAGATTCTAAAGGCGTATGAGATACACCTTCATTAATATGAATGAAAAATATGACGGTAAGGAGTTTATCCACACATTTTCAAAACCAGAAGGAGTTATGTGCACACTTTTGAATTATAGGGGGTGTATCCGCACATGACCCGAACCACATGGGTGAAAGAGGACTTAATTAATACCAATGCAATTTAGGATACCTAATCATGGTGCATTTATATGCTTATCTCCACTTTCGCAGTTCATGATTACGGTGTGGATGGGTAATGGCTCATGTTTAGGAGTTCGACATTCGTTTGGTCTCTTTTAGGGTTTGATTGTTTTTCTGTATCTCTGTTTTTGGATGGTTTCCAGTAGCTATTGTATGACTTGATCCGTATCTGGAAGATGTTTTGTAGATGCCATATGACTAGTTTGAATGAATGAAAAAAAAATACAGTTTAAATTTGTTCCCCTGTTGTTTTCTTGAAACTTTGGGCCCTTTTGCTATCCCACACTCTCTCCACTGTCTAAGTCTCTGTTAAGGCTACCCTTCTGTCCTGCATGTACCAATCAAAAACGACATACATAGGGAGACGACTAGTCTTCCAAATAGACAATTCGATTGGCAAAGAAACAAAAAGATTATCCTTGTTGAATTTACAACTAAGATCAAGAACAATAACCACTTACAGTTGTTTCTCAAGTGCATTAAAAGTTTAGGTAATACATATTTTTGCTAATTAACTTTTTTTAAACAAATTCTCATACAAAATTCCAACAAATAAACTGTAGCAGAACAACTACTTAGCGACTTACAGAATTGCTAGAGAAGTCATCAGAAGACCCAAGTTGGTTAAAAAAAAAAAAAGGAGCAAGGACAATGTAGAAGAAAGAAGAAGAAAGGATCAATATTGGAGCTTATCTTGAACTGAATAGATACCATATGTGATGCCCCATAGTAGGTTGGGGCCAGGCTTCGATAAAGAGTCCCACTAGACATCTGGATGGGTGGTCCCGAGTCCCACATCCCTTAGAGACTGCGAATTAAGTGTTACATATAATGGATCATCCAGGAAATTTTGTTTAAATTATTCTGCTGACTCTATTCCGTCCAAGGATTTTTAAAGCCGTGAGGGTTGCCAATACTCGTTGGAACTTTACGGTTAATCGTATTTGCCCTACAATAATTTTGGGGTGGGTGATCTAATAGGAAGTTCATGGAGCTTGTTTCATGATATAGGGCAGAGAATTAGTGAATTTTTCCAATGATTGAAGATCTATGTTTTCTCTAGTTTTTTTTTTTTAAGTTCAACATATTAGGTGCATGTTTTGGTCTTTACTGAAATTGTGGTAAATGGATTCGATTTGCATTTTATTGACGTTAATTTTGAGGAATTTGGTGAGATTGCATGTACTGCTTAGGAAGAATGTTAGTTGGGTATTTTAGGATTTCATGAGGAAGAGAATGAGCTTAAGGGCTGAAGTGATGTTTGAGAAAGAGATCGAGGGGTGTAGGGTTTGATATGTATGAGAGGGTTTAAATGATGTGGGACCCACCCAAATGAGGTTTGGTACTGCGTCCCATTCAGGAAAGTTTATGGGACCGTAGCATTCTTGAATGCCAATTCCACAAGCAAAATGATTTTGCACCCCTTTTATTCTTTTGTAACGTTTTTATTCACTTGAAATTATCAAATTGTTCTTCCTTCTTAATTTACTTTTTGCATTTTAAAAGTGTAATTTGACAATTTCATAGGAATATATAAGAGCAAGAAAAGGAGGAGTGGGTGAACAATATCCACTTTTTTATTGGTTGTGGTTACAACTTTACTCTTTAGTCTCTTTTAATCATTGTGCTAGTGAAACCATAGTTAGCTATTTAAAAAGAAATCCTTTTGTTTTTTTATTATGATATGAGAGAGTCATTACTTTGCTAAAATAACATATTGGGTTCCATATTCAGTTTTTACTTGTATTGAATATAGTTATATTACTACCAGGAATGAATTTTATTTTTTTTTTAAATTTTTTGGTTGAACATAATTGGATTGGATTATGTTAATGACGTATTCATGAAAGATGAAAGACGGGCGTTTGGCCCAATGGCATCAAGGCAGGGACGGATGTAGGTGGGGTTCCGCGGAGGCACGGGCCCCATTAGATTTCGTGAAATTATATTAATTTTTGTGAACATTTCAATTATATCCAATAATTTGTCGTGATGTTCCAATAAAATTATTGTAGATTTCCAAACTTTCGCTATTTTGGTTTATGACCTGTTTGTTAGCCCACGATATTTTGTCCTATCACCCAATGCATAACATAAGTGGACCTTTTGTTACCTTCTTTACAATAAGGAGGCCATATCATCCTGTATTCATATTATATATAGGTGCATGAATGCTTATAAATTCGCGCGCTGTGGGCTCCCCGCCCGGCACGCGCTCGAAGAGTCACCATTCGGATTTTTGAGATAGATGATCCGAGAAACCGAGAGTTTGTTTGAGAGAAAAAGACTTTTGATTTAGCAAAAACGTTGAGATTTTGGATCCGGGAGCCACATTACGAGCGGGGAAGGTTTTGTTGATAAAGCACCCCACTCGCCCGGTAAAGACCGGTCTCTACTAAGCATATTAAATGGGGGATGTTTGAGATCGAAACGAAGAAGGGAAGGGAAGGGAAAGCAAGGTGAAAACGAGTAGAATGCACTTAAAACATCCAACTCAAAACCAAGTGGCAATGAGTGGAGAGGCCGCCCAAGCTCATATACTAGTTTTGGAAGAGATAATTAACTGATGTGGGACAAACTCCAACACCATTACTTTTCCACAGCCTCTTTCTTGGTAAATAACCAAAGCAAATCTCACCACTAAACTTGGGCATACCCCACCTAACGAGAGCAAAGACAACAGGAAAATATAAACTCAAACCAACTGTCCGAGCAGCAAAACGACATGCCAAACAGCGCAACCGAAAACCTCTCGTATCTCTACTATTCCCCAGTTTACTGTCATTCCAATTCTGATTTGTTGTACTAAATGTAGGAAAGGGAATGAGAAGGTTGAATTTGCAAGCCATTGGAAACCATTGGCCTGAACTACACTTAACCAAAGATAAGCATTTGGGGGGAAGTCACGAAAATAAGCTGGAAGAGGAGATCATTCCATGCGATTGAACAGATGAAGAAAGGATAAGCAAGTATAAAATCGCCTTGTGTATTTCCTTCTCTTAGATACAAAGATAGATTCATAAACTAAGCAATTAAAACTTCCTCAATCAGATGGCATAAAACAGGCCCATATAATTGTGCTTTAAAATATCACTTAGTATACAGGCACTTAATAAGATATGCCAAGGTAGTACAAACACATTTGTAGAATAAGGTATCGATGCTACCAAAGATTCAAATTATGGCAAAAGTTGAAGTTCACAGAAACTTAGAGCACACAAGCCAATTGCACTACGCATGAGATTGTCCAGAAAAAATAAAGAACACCTAAAAAATCACTAGAGTTTGAGATGCTATTGTAGAGATAACAATAAGAACTATTCATAGCAAATAAAGATTAAACATAAAGAATAGCTTTCGAGTCTAGAATGATGCCATGGATGCATTTATACAAGCTGCCACATGGGAATGTATGGTTCACAAGATGTGGATAAAGACCAAAAAATGCATACTGCCACCATAAAGTAAGCTCTTGTGGAGATTTATACAATTGACAAAAACAAACAAACAAACTAACTAACCCCAAGAGTAATCCACTTCAGTGCTTTATGGAAACCAAAAACTTTCCCATCATTATCAAAGGTGGCCTGCCACTTGTCTGGATTAAGCATTCTACTGATCTGCATCACCACAAACAAGGAGATGAATGGACGACAGGAAGGCATCTGACTTCTAGTGCTGCAGTTATTTGGAAATGATTGATTATTCAGGAGAGACAAAATAATGCATAGAAACCATTGTATGATATGACCCAATCCAAAACTGCAAAAAGAAACAAGGTGCTTGACTTAAGTCTCTGTGACCATGTGACGGCAATGTATATAAGATGCCCACAGATGAATGCGAAAGGACAGCCTTATTTCATCAAATGACTTGGTAACGATACTTGAATCCCTGGCTTAAGGTGTTCCAACTCTTCCATCCATTGTCAAAGTCACAATACGTTATGATAAGAAAAAGTAAATGTCGATATTGTTCCAATTTACTAATATCAAAGCACAGAGCAAACATATTTTTTTTTTATAAGTAAATAATTATATAAAAGATGGCATTAAGGGAATGCCGCTCGTATACAAGAAGGCCACGAGACAAAAAGACCCTATACACTTCCAAGAGAAAAGAAAAGCTCAAACCAACCTAAACCCTATACACTTCACAGAGCAAACATAATAAGTAACAACGTATAACATTAATCAAAGAATGAAGTTCTTCAGTGTTCTTTACAGTTGTAACAACCTTTATATGTGGTTGATGAAGACAAGGCTCCCCAATGTCGCGAACCATAGAATTGACTCGTTGTAGATTTACTGTCCCGACTTTTCCACAAATCCATTGCTTGTAATTATCTTCAACAAGAGACATCAGCAGTCTCCCCCTCTCCCCTTCTACCCAACTCCACGCTTTTCAACTTGTCAACTCTGCAATCAACATGCAACCAAATACTCAAAACTTTCACCCAAAGAAAAGGGTAAAACAAGCGTCCGATCAACAAAATCATCGACAAATGAATTATGAAACCAAAGACCCATTTTTTTTTTCCCAAGTAAAAGGATGGGAAGGGGCAACTAGTGTCGCCTCCCCCCATGGGCGTGACCAATGGGCATTCTCACCCACTATGGAATGTTCAACTGCGACTACCTATCTCAATTACGGCCATCACTACAGGGCGCTCTTGCGAGTTGACCACTGCCCGAGGGAGGACAACCCGCCACCATAGCCCCACCAAGGTGCGCAGCATGAGCCCTACTACCCACAAGTGAGATTCGAACCCAAGACTGTGTGGGAGTGAAGGAACTTCACCCCGGCTCCTTGGCCATCTCAGAAACCAAATAAACAACCAAATCGGGGCTCAAATCACGGCGGACTATCTCATCAAGCCGGGGGGGAAAGAAAAAAAAAACGAATCTTAAAACCTAGATAGCGAAAACAAGTACTTACAACATTCCATCTTTTAAAAATGTACCAGAATTTGGGAAGTCTGATTGTGAAGAAGTTGAATCTTCCTACCACGGTGTAATTCTACTTCTATTCCCGCATTCACCGCATTGCAATTTCTCCGGATATTCTGTCTCTCTCCCTCTCTAAAACCCTAAAAGCCGAGAACCCGTTCAACTGTTTCCGATCGATCAAACAGATCCAAATTCCAATTCCAGCCCCAAATTGTAACTCTATATCGACACGATCGAACTTATAAATCAACAATTTGGCCGGCGATCCGAATTGTATTTTATATCACGTGTGTACCACGACATACACTTCCATTATACCCTGTATACATACAAATCGTACGTATTACTATATGTTTGTGCATACAAAAACATAAATACTAACACATACATATATACATATATATATATATATACACATTCTTAGAGAGAGAGACAGAGAGATTGACCATGACCCGAGTTGAAAATCGATCGAAAGAGCTTCGTCGCCATTGACAGAGACATAGCGTGTCTTCGATCGCTTTCGCTTCGAATGAAATTTGTTTATTTTTTCATGTGTTTCCTAATTTCTACTCAGAAATTCATAAAAAATGAAATAAAGAATTGTTTTCGAGTGCGGGTGGTCTTACAATAATAACCTAGATTTACCTGTCGGATTAAAAAAAAAAAAAAAAACTCCTAGATTTACCTGCATAAAATACACTTGACCCTCCTCCTAAAGAAAAATAATTATGGTGCCCCAAAGCTCTCTAAAATCACACTTTTTTTTTTCCCAATATTGTATACATAAGCGGAGTTAGCGTGGAGTTAGTAACTTAGTCCACAGGGAGTCCAGAGACTGTCCATAGCTCTCAACCCCAACCAACCACCACTCAAAGAGCTAAAAATTGAGGCCTTTACTAAAGAAGGCGGTAGGTGATGCTAACTAAGTCAGGAGATCATTTGCCTAAAATCACACATACGCACGGCCCACGACTAAATGTGTGGTGCTACTTGCCTGATTAAAAAAAAAAGGTATTACGCTGGAGCGCTCTAGGATATCACATGACGGTACTCCAAAAGCACTAAATAATTACTCCTTCCACAATACCACCGCGGGCACACGTTAAACACATTTTACATATTTTTCGGCAATGCTGCTCTTCGCATATAGCAAGACAAGACACTTTTGCCAAAATAGGACAGGGCCCCATGGTTTATCTCTAGGAGAGATGCTACATACACTATCATCATCCACTACATTTTTTGTGGGGCTCACTCCGGATCTCAAAAAAATACAGAAAAATGTCCATAAATTTTAGAATAATATTTTATGTGGCCCTGTAAAAAATCAGCTCTAACTGATGTCAGTAAGTATTATTTCTTGATTTGTAGGTGCGAAACTGCTCAACTGCACAGTTTCGCCCCTACGAATCAAGAAATAATATTTGCCGATATTTGTTGGAGCTGATTTTTTACAGGGCCCCATAATATATTATTTTAAAATTTATGAACATTTTTTTGTATTTTTTTGGGATCCGGAGTGGACCCTACAAAATATGTAGTGGATGGTGTAGTAGTTGGATGTAGTGTACCTAGACTTATTGTATCTGTTTTCCCATCATTACTCATTACAGAGAGGAGCTGCCAAACGGACAAAAGGTAGGGTTAGCACAGTTCTACGTTCTATCCTCTATAATCTACGGACAACATGGCCTGTTTAATCCATACGCGTAATTACAGCCTGCTCTGGACCTTTTTGTTTTTGGTTTCT
Source organism: Rhododendron griersonianum (assembly GCA_018127125.1). Lineage (NCBI taxonomy): Eukaryota > Viridiplantae > Streptophyta > Magnoliopsida > Ericales > Ericaceae > Rhododendron > Rhododendron griersonianum. The sequence goes on from CM030789.1 coordinate 14,263,962, forward strand.
TTTGTCCTCTGTTTTTTAAGTGAAATTGTGGTTAAAAAATTAAGTGCTCCAATTTTAATCATAATGATTTTCATAGTATACAAATATAAGCAATTAATTAGTTATTGTTCATAACTAATTTCAAGAAGTGCCTATGTCCTCTATCTCATCTTTAATATCTCTATGATTGCTCTTTAATTACCAATTACTAAGATTTAGGCTCGTTTGTTTCATTGTAAAATATTTTTTCAGAAAACAAATTTTAAATTTTTATTTTTTGGTGTTTAATTGGCACTTGAAAATATTTTCAGAAATCAACAAAATAGTGTAGGGGGGCTTAAACGGTGGAGAGATCTAAGAATATTGGAATTAAACGTGGGTCATGACTTACAATCGAGAAAACTGAGCAGTGAGAATTGCAGTAGAAGGCATCGGGTTCATTTCGGAAAATAACTTACGGAAGATTTAAGGGTAAGTCATTTTTCATCCAATTGATGGAAAATGTTTTACATGTAAAATATTTTCCTAATTTTTTACACAACCAAACACCGAAAAATAGGTAAAATATTTTATCGGAAAACATTTTATGCCCAAACAAACGGAGCCTTAAAGAGAATTCTTTAAACTTGCATTTGAATGGTTCGACTTCGAACGCCACTTAACATTATCGAGCCAACCATAAGCATAATTTTTCCAATTTTGTATCATAGTTTTCTATAAGCCTGCCAAAATATAAATTTGAATCACTTCCAATTTTCTCAATCATTTGAACTAGGTCACCTCCATCATCGGCGCATGAGATTTGTCGCTAGTTCTGTCAATCTCCTCCAATCGATTCGTCTAATGTAGTTATCAAATTGACAATTGGGGTTGCAGTGCTGGTTTGCATAATTCGAGTACTACGTCTTAATTTTAATATTGCGAGTACCACAGCATCCAACTCTTCAACTGCTAATTCGATGATTCGGATCCCAATCCTATTACCTAAATTGGCAGGTCGCATTATTCAATATGGTGATCTCGTAAGACCGCTTCAATGCTATTTAGTTTTTCTATGGTCATTTCAAACCTACGCGGTCGCCGGTCGGGATTGAAAGAAACTATACTAATTTTTTTTTATCTGAAGTCCATGAAATGACGATAGAAATGTTGATATCCCTATCAGAGTTGGTCTGATAAGATTCTCTTTTATGCCATTCCAAATGAAAAAAGTTAGGGTGGAATTTAAAGATGTGGTCAATGATTAAATATTTTGACTTTTGCTCTTTCTTGAAATTGGCCGCAGCAACTTTCTTATAAGGCATCGATGGATAATCCATATTGGTGATATTTCCATCAGAGTTGGTTTATTGAGATCCTATATTATCCGATTCCTCTGGCAATGATTCTGAAATGTGAAGTTACGGTTTGACCTTTTAAGGTGTGATCAATGAATAGATATTTCAAATTTTGATATTTTTATCAAAGTTGGTTTATAAAGATCCTATATTATCCGGTTCCTCGGACAATGATTGTAAAACGAAAAGTTATGGTTTGACCTTTTAAGGTGTGATCAATGATTAGATATAATTTCATGTGCAAAAATATATAACAAAATTTCAAAATCGTGATAAAAACATTTTTTTCAGAACATGAAAGAAGTATACAAAGATAGATGGAGGATTATGAGAGGAAAACATTTATTTGCTGCATAAATTTACTCTAAAAATATAGTTTTTTTTTACTCATGTAGCTGTTTTATTTTGAAGACGAACATGCAATATCTTTTGAATTTTGCAAAACTAACTCACATGATTACATTAAATTGCATATACAATACATTGATGCTTTGTTTTTATTAAGATTAAGAATGCTTTGTTTTATTTTGGAAGCGAACATGCTCTGTTTGGAGAGAAAGACGAGAGAAAATAGAAATATCTAGAAGCGTGAATAGTGTAATTTAATTTCCCTTTCAATTTTCTTCCATTTTCCTCTCTCTTCTTTTCTCTCACTTTTCATCAACTTTCAGACAAAGCGTGAACGTGACGTCGGATGTTGCCTCGCAGATTTCTACCGAAAAATAGACGGAAAGTTAGAAATTAGGTCACCTTGAAACAGCCAGAAAGTTGGGGGGTTAAGTGTAACTTAATTTACCCTTCTACTCCATCAATACAAGTTATACAACTATACAAGATATTTAAACAATTCGCATGTGAGTTCAGTACTTTGTAATCATTGCAACATTTCCATTGTCAATGTTATCCGGATCCTTTTATTATTTCAATGCATGCACTTAAGTACTGTCCCCAAAATAAGAGTTCAGTACTCCATTTTGAATTTTTTTTTGGCCAATAGGATAAACCGATTCATTGATACCCAAAATCAAAAAACAAATCAAAGGGTATATCCATCATTAGACAAAGGCGTAGATAGCCAATCCGGTGGATAGGCCTCTCAAGCGGAGACACCTACACACCCATAACCCTACTAGAGACAATGAGCCACTCCATTCCCACTACGTTTAACAAAACTAAACTCACACACCCGAAAGTCACATGCCAATCTCCTAATATCCTCCACAATAACTTCAATATCACTGTGAATAGCCAATTCCCCTTTGATCATCCAAATAAGGTTCAAGAGTCGCCCTTGAACTGAGCTCGCGCAAATTCCCCTTTGGGATGTACCTTTTGGAAAAAGTTAATGGGTAAAGAGTAACTCCATGTAAAAGTGGAGGATAGTTTTGAACAGTGAAGGTAAAAATTGATGTGAAAATGTATAATGATGATATATTCTTAACAAATTAAAATTATGTAGCTAAATATACTTAGAAAAGAACGGAGGGAGTAATAGTGTTTGTTACTGACCTCTTGTTATGTTACAGTTTACTCCCCATATAGTTTATTGCTAAACAAAATTTATACTATTGAGATCAAAGCCCTCCTTATTTACCGGTGAGGTGGGAAAGGAGTATTGACTTTGTCCAAAGAAGCTTTGTTGAAGGTAACTAGTGTCACACGACGTGCTCCGCACGAATCGCGTGCTCACTAAAAATGTTACAGAGGAACCAGTTGCAATGACCCAAACATGATATTTCAAGGATTCAAGATTCTCCAGCAGCACTGATGAGAGTCTTTGAAGCAAAGATCTGCTTTCACTACTTCTAACCCAAGGATCAACGCAATTCCCGTAACATAAGTTGAGCTTCCACAAGGAACTTCTGTTTTAAGGCTATATCTCATTGACATACATCTTTATCGGCAAAAACTTAAAGAAAATCTGAAGAAGGGCCCAATTATCATCGATATATCGATCACTTGGAAATGTGTGCAAATAAGTATCACCCTTCTTTAGCATATCACTCAGGGAGCAGCCTCTCTCCTCCACTTCCAACACAAACATGAAACCCTGTAAGTCTTGCAGGTGCTATAAAACAAATTTAACTATGAAGTTAACTCTCCTATCTGAATAAAAAAACAAGTAGCGAACATGCATAAATTGGTTCTCATCATCCGAACACAAAAGCTTAACCAATGCTAGTTCATCCCAACACAAAAGTGTGGTATGAGCGTGGCACAAATATCTTCAAGCTCAGATTGCTTGTTGAAAGCAATTTCCTTCATCCGGCTAGCTTTTAGCTGATCAAGCCGTTCAACTTCTACCATAACCAGCAGTTACTATGTTATACAACTTAAGTACTGCAAGGTAATGGAATTCAATTTCCTGCTCTATCAAATCCAAAGCAAGAGCCCCGGGGATGGTCACTTCATCTACTGCAGCTGATATGTTATGAGTAACGAGATCAAACAAACTCCGTTCTTCTTGAGGGGCATCCATTACCATTAGATTCCAAAGATCAATTAACTGAGTCGCTAATTCTTCAAGCTGTCGGGGCAAGATGCACATCAGAAGAGTATCCAAAAATATACACGGCATTCATGTTTCAACATTTGCTGAACACGAGCTCATGGAAGTTACATGTTCCGAGTCACAATAAGAAGATTTATCCATTGTGAAGAAGTGAAAGCAAAGAGCTCATATTTCAGAACATCAATTAGTAATTAAACAAAAAGCTTACCATTTGGCAAAGCAAAAAGAAAAGCTAACAAGTGCAAATTATCAAGGGTGAATTCCATGATCTGTTAACAATTAGCAAGTGCAAATTTCGAAAAGTATAAAAATTAACATATACCTTATGTAGCTTCTGCTTCTTATTCAGTACTAAGACTCCCTTAGCCAGACTGGATAGGTGGCATTGCTAATACTTTTGGATTGTACATCAGTCGAGTCATTTAAGCTTGGACAAACTTCAGTTACTGTGCTGAGGTACTATCATCCCAAGAACAGCACAGAGATAGTGCACAGTGCTTACAAATTCAAGGACCTTGTGCAACCTCTCACTCTGCCGGATCAAAGAAACAATTGACAACCATTGACTGTGTGGTAAAAGCTAGTCAAACTCCTATATACTAATTAGTTGTGATATTTTGTCTTGGTCTTGCGATCATCTAGGAGATCTGTCAGTGCTCGCCTCTGCACAACACACACACAAACAGAGGGAGAGAGGCACATGAATGTCCAAGTGAGTGGCATTGTGCTAGATTTAAACGACATCATAGCATATAGCATGGACACATTGTCTCTGTGATCAGAAAGACTACTCACATCAATTCACAAAGCCGTTAGGCATGCCACAATTGCCATTGATGTTATAATGCAAGGTAGTCAGAAGGATGCGAAATAAAAAGGAGAAACTCTGCAAAAACAAAGAATTCAGAGACTCTGTCATTGGTTCAAGGATTATATACATTCAAACTGCCATAAGAGAAGCCCAACAACAAACCCTCAATCTTAACAAGTTTTACTACACATTTGAACAACACCGATTCATGTAAATAAACACACACATGCATACGCTAACAAAAAAAGATATAGGCATAAGACTTCCTTAAGCTCTAGTTTCTAAACAAGTTTATAAAATACAAAAGAACACAACTAAAATTTCTTTTAACAAATAAAAAAAGAAGAAGCAATATCCCCAACTGCTAAAATACACAATGAAATGGCAATCAAGATCCAACTACCAAATGTATTATTAAAAATATAATAAAATCATTAGCTCAAATACTCCACCATGCTCACACACAAAGAGATGGAGAAGAAACGATACCTCTATACTACAGAAAATTTTGATGTTTCTTGTTCAAGGAGAATTGGCAAAACATATGGCAGTCATGAAATGCCATGATTAGTCCTTGGAACATATGCCACATTGGAATCTCAAAGCACAACTATGTCTAAGATGAATCAGATGATATACATTGGATATCTGAATATTGATACGATTGATAAATGGCTTGTAAAGTGCAAAGTTGTTCATCAAATCTATCCAAGTTTCATAAGCCCTGACGTTCAATATACCAAATGGGTGATGCATCAAAACTAACAAGCATTCTAGTATTCTAAATAGATCTGAAATATAATTTCGATGCAGCATCTTAATTATAAATGTGACCTTGGAATGCACAAAATGAATGCCAACCTAAAAATATCTAAAGTTTGTGCGAAAGAAATAAAAACAAAACACATGGGTAGGTATGCCTTGTGGAAAAAAAAAATGGTATGTCCAAGCACAATCCTGAGATTGAACTGAACCCAATTTGTAGGTCACCAAAACAAATAAATTTTAGGATCAAAGAGTATCATCTATCCATCAATACCCCTATTATACACTAAACACATAGTCTCCATAACACTCTCTTCTCTTTTTTTACAAAAGGAAAGAAAAATCAAAGAAAAACTCGCGTCACTCTCTACATTATTGGCTATCTATTAAGTCAATTACTTTCAAAACTTCATTAAGAATACATGGCATATCACAATTTTCATAAGTAAATATACAAGATCTTCCACATCCGTTTTTAACGAAAAGATTACAAAACCATTTTTCTGGCCCAAATCATGAGTATAGAAGGAGCGGTTACCTAAAAAAATAATAAGACCTAAGTTAAAAGAAATATAGAGAATGCACGATTAATATTAGCTACCTGCTCAAGATCAATCATTTGCCAGGACTCAACTCCTCTGAGTCTTCAAAACAATCTGATACATACAAACTCAATGAAACTGGCACTCATCGCAAACCCATTAATTGTAGTAATCAAGTTCATGACCCCTGAGTTAAGAGGAAAACAGAATCAGATCAGAATAGGCTTATGATCAAATTTTCTCATTTAACTTGGAAGGGGAAATTTCAATAACTGGAAATAAGTTAAGTACCAAAGAAAATTGCAGGGTTATATCCCAACCTTGTTATTGGTCTATGAGGTTGATTAGGAAGGTTCTTGTCATCCATTTCATGTGTCCTAAGAACAGAATTGCTAAATTGTAAGTGCTCACATGAAATCTATATCTGTATTATATCGGCCCGTACCCATCTCCTCAAGAAGCATGCAATTGAAGAAAGACTCAATTTGCCCATTGGTAATATTACGAACATCAGCACCCAAATTAGTATCTTAAAACCTCTAACCACAAGTAGTTTTAAGAGGGTCTGAAAGCTCACTATGAGACAAGCATTGAAGAAACACCCAGCAACCGGAGCCTCTGCCTATTGAGTGCATTTGTTGACAAAAATCTATCAAGGTAAGAGATGGAATGAAAGAGAGTATCAAAGTAAAGCTTGCACTCTTCAGAAACCTCTGCCAAACTATCCACTAAAATCTCCCTCCTATTAGGGTTCACATCCTTCTAGACATTCTCAATGTAATTTGGCAATGGTTTCCTCTTCTTCTTTTGTTCCCAGCTCCTCTTCTCCTCAATCTAAATAAAACAACACTAATTGGTCCATACCACAAACACGTAATGGACCCCTTTTTATCAAATAACTCTAAGCCCATTAATTTAGATGAAGAGAGCTCTCAGACTAAACAATTCCTTCATGTTGAGATTAACTCATTACCTACGTTTGGAAACAAAGTAATATCCAATTACCCATTTCCCAGAAAGATAATATCAAGAGCGAAAATGTTCTCATTATTTGATTAGACCCAAAACAACAACGTTGTAAAAGGTTGGATAAGTATGTAGTAATTGCATTAGCAATAATTGAATCAAGCTGTAACAGGTTGGATAAGTATGGAGTAATTTTCTTATATAGCTCATACAAATTAAATTTTAAATGTAAAAAATTCTAGAGCCACCAATGCAATACCTTGCAGGTAACCATAACAAAGCAGAGAGAGAGTTGAGAGGCAAACCTGAGATGTGAAGGCATGGCACACGTCTAATACAAATACTAAAACCAAAAGTAATAGGGCTAACATAAATAGTAAAAGTAATTTGGATTTGTCCTTAACCTGTATGTATTTTGGCCACTTTCTTCTGATTAAAACTAATCGAATAAAAAATCATTAATACAAATAGTATAACCACTTTTGTACCCCGTACGATATTAGCAAAACATTAAGCTTCTTTTTAATGCTTTCGTTTCCACGGCTCCTCGGACACAAGTCAACCGCGTCAAGAAATTCTGGAATCGAAATGGGTAGAATAAATGGTTAAAACTCTAATCTCTAGACTCTCCCCAATCCAGCAAATCAACACCATCAACACTTGGAACCTTAACAGATAGAATAAATGGCATTCCAGAATTGGAAGATAAAAACTGCAAGGAAGGTCGATGTCAAGAATAGCTACTATAGTTTGCAGAAAGAAAAACCAGCCGGAGCCTACATGTATGGATGCAAAGACTTGGGTATTTTCTGCATACTATCATGATCTTTCATTACCCATAGAAAAACTGCACGAAAGGTCGATACCAAGAATAGCCACTATAGTTTGCACGAAGAAACATCAGCTGGAGCATGCATGCATGGATGCGAAGACTTGGGTATTTTTTACATACTATTACGATCTTTTATTACCCATAACCAATAACGCACAAGGAATTTTTTCACCGAAGACAAAAACAAAATTTTCCACTCTCTCATGGCTAGAGGAGCCCAAGCAACAACACCACAAAACCATGGTGGTTGGTTTGCTCTATATAGAGTAAAATAAACTAAACTTATTTGGATCCAACAGCGAAGATTGATATCTTCTATACAAAATAGAATTTATATTTTTCCCTTCCTTGATGCACAGATTAAATAAATCTGAGTTCAATACTGGAAACAACAGCTGTGCAATCCCAAAGCTTACCTGGAATGGTCCAAAAATCTCTTTTGTAACCAGTTGAAAATTGTTCTCCTTTAATAATAATATTTTTTCCAGCGGGAAAAACACATCAGTTGGTTTTATGGCACCATATGCTGGAGGAATACAATCTTTCTCCAACGCTCATGCCTAAGAGTAGTAAACTGCAACAACAACCGCAAAATCCTAAGCCGGCAAGAGCAAATAGATCCAATATCAATGAAGGAAATGCTTCATAAGCTAAAAACGCAATTAGTAATTTAGGCAAAATGAGCTAAGCCAGAACAGGCTCAATTTTAATAATGAATACTCCATCAAAACTGTCTCATTTATATGAGTACAAGTCAGCCACAAAACAACTATATCCATCAAGCGCTGTTACTCCGGCATCCAATGCGGTTCTTACTACTCTGCAATTGATCTACTCAGATCACCTAAGCTTTCTACACTACCCTCAAATGGGTAGCAGACAATTGTTTAACACGTTAGGCCAATCTTCCCACAAACTATACCGAGCTATGTACTGCGGAGCAATCAACAAATATAAGAAATTGTGCATACTCGCCGCCAAAATGGGGCCAATATTTTTTTTTTAAAAACCATTAAGATCAAACCTTTATCCAAAGACTTCAGATTCTGTGTGTGTGTGTGTGTGTCTAGGGAATGAATTTGAGATGTTACTGAACTAATGATTCCATAAACCAACTTGTGCAGGCTGAAACATAATCCCAAATTCAAATTTCTCATATCCCCTATAACAAACAAAACTCGACATGTGCTCACCAAGCCACAATTTTTCCAATTCAGTATGCAACAATGGACAAGCCCAACAACACAAAGAAACACACCTCAACGAGTTGAATACAATACTTATTACCTTATGTAGAAGGAAGGTCTTTGCCATCTTTACTATAATACTCCCTGATTGACCCCAAAGTTTTCCCCCTGAAATCCTGAATTGTCACCCTTCTCTTCCCTAAAGCTACAATAGAACAAATAAACAAGATAGCCTCACTGCCCCAGTCTCAGATAGCTATTGAAACAACATCTACACAACTTGCTAACCCTAAGTAATATTTCTTACTTCAATAGAATCAATACAAATACTATGCGTGTGTGTATTAAATGCTAAGAAAGTCTCAAAAAATAGTATAACCCGAAGATGGTGTACCCAAAGTATTTACTCCCTTGGTCCCAATCTAACAATCTGTTGATTTTCTACTGTTTAAAACATCTGAAAAAACCATCCATAGTTTATGCTTTATTCTTGTTTAAATAATTTTAAAAACTACTTTGGAAACAACTAAATGAGGTACACAGATAGGTTCTGAATTTCATTTTAGGTAGAGACATAATTTGTTAACTTGATCTAAGAGCATGAATGCTAAAAAGAGAACAATAATTTGGGATGGGGGGAGTATACGGATATATTCATCTTAAGAGAAACTACAATGATAAGCCATTTCCCAATCTAAATCAATTATTTGGCATGAAGTCTCCAAAAAATGAGCTCCTACAATCAGCCATTTCTTGGCTTAAGAAATGGCTTTACCATTAATCAAGCCAAATTTGGCACAAGAAATGATAAAGCCACGTCAACATCCGTGTGTTGTTACCTCTTTCTCCAAATCCCTATGAAATTATTTAAGTGATCAAACGGTCATCATGATTAAGGTAAAAAAAAATTGTCGCCACAGTTAGAGTTAACTTTGCCAATATTGACAACATACCAATGGTAGCAAGCCCAAAAATTGCTTTGGCTTGACAAAAATTGCTCAAACATTTATAGATGCTCTAAGCCACCATATGCACAATTTAGGGATCACATTATGTTGCAACCCTCACCTAAACTCATAGACAAAATCCACTTGTTAATGAACACAAACATCAAATTAAATTATAAAAATAGGCTAAGATATCTTAGACTCAAATTTTGGAAGACTAATTTTCTCCTCCCAAATTTACAATCATGCCATAATGAAGCTTTTACTCGAATTTGAGCTTGCTCATTGGCGTCTTTCCAACCAAATGCAGCTTTTAGCCAAATTTATTTGAGTAAAAATACAAGGGCGGGCTACAAACACTATTACTCATAGATATCTCTATTCAAACATTTGCGCAATTTAGGGTTCACATTCTATTTAAACCCAGACCTAAACTCTCATAGAAAATCTACTACTAATTCTGCTGGTGTTATTTTCCTACATATCTCGTCTATATTTATTTGCATCAAATTGGTATCAGAGCAAGTTCCCACAACTCCTCTATCCATCACAATATCATAACTTTGTTATGCGTTTAAATTCGACGTTAGGGTTGGAGAGGAAGGGTTTCATGATGTCAAATTTGGAATGGTGAAACACCACCCAAGCCTTAAAAAAAATTTGACATCTCCCATCTGAAGGCATGGGTCAGAGATGCTCATGTTAAGACTTTCCCAAGCAATTCAACAGGGTAGACCTTAATAAGGTCCCGTTCCGCTTAACTTTTTGTTTTTTCCCTTTATTTTCTCACAAAATCCGGGCAGAATGCCATAGTTTCATTCCATACACAAATGGTAGCTAGAAAGAGCTCAACCAACAGTTACCAATTACCCAAATGTTATGGTTTAAAGCTCAGATCTGACATTACATGTGAACTACAATGTTGATACAGAGTTACATACGGGAAGCAAAGCTTGGTTATTGGAACCCTAATTTAGAAAACGAAAACCAGAATTCACATCCTCTTGGAACTCTAATTTCAAACAAAATCCCTAATTTCATGTCAACACAGAACCGTAAACGAAAACCAGGACTTTTCAAGAAATGGGATCATTCATAGCAATATAATCAAGTTTCGCTACTGGTGCAATAAATAAACGAAATGATTGTAGTATTACTGGAATTTTTGATGGAGTTGGAAGTGGATTAGGGTGCTATTATTTTAATTGTGGTTATCCACTTCCTGAAATTTTAAAATGCCCCAAATCATGTAAAAGTCTACAACTTTGAACAACAATAAAATCTCTTCATAACGAAAGGATCGGTATTCACCTCTGTCTCGGCGTCGATTGAGCCGAACAACCGTGCCAGATCCATCATCATCGGCCACATGAGCGAGTTGAGGGCTTTAGATGGAGCAGATTTTGTGTGGCGGTTGTCTGCCCTTGCATCGCCATTTACGGCCGCCCCCACCACCGATCGCCACCGACACCACCTTCTCTCTCTCCCCCTTCCTCCTCCTCTTCGTGTCTCTCTTCTTTCAGGCGATGCGAAGGAACGTGAAGTTCTAAAACCGAAGCTGGAGAGAGAGATATTCCGAGCAAGATGATCGATCGACGGGGCAAGACGAATCGATCGATATTGGGATCTTGAACTCTCAGCATCGCGTAGCACCATCATCGTCGACGTCATTCAACTTCACAAGAGAGAGAAGATGTAATTTCCGGGGTCTGTTTTTTCGTTTGTTGCAGAGGTGGTGGTGGAGCGGGTGAATCCCATCTAGTGTGGGCTACGATTCAGTCCGGTTCAGTTATTTGCGGGCCTTTTTCCGAGCTCAAAACAATGATCGGAACCGTTCAATTTTTAGAGCTCATTGAGAACATTGGCCACGTAAAAAATCATGTTAATCAAATACCGTTTGATATGATTTTTAAATGCATTAAGCATAAGGTAAATGTGCTAAATGAGTTGTAATCTAGTGTTGTGCACCTTTTTTTTCAAGCTTAATTCATTTCAAAATTATAGCAAAATGTATTCGATCAATATGCTTTTTTGTGGAGCCTATGTTCTCAACGAGTTCTAAAATATGAACAGTTCCGATCATTGTTTTGGGCCCGGAAAAAGCCTACAAATGCCGAACTGGACAGGACTCGACCATAGCCCACACTGGACGGGAGCTGAACCTGGAGACACACGGCTGAATTCCTGCCGAGATTTCCGCATGCACAGTATATGCACAGTATAATGGTGATGTAAATTTACCGGAAAGCCCCCCAGCCCAACACCACTACATGACAAAATAGTGTAGAAAAGTCGGGACGCAGACGGAAAACATCGAAAGTCCGAAAACCCGTTAAAGTAATTCAAAAATAACCCAAATAGTGTCTATGGCCCACCACTTTTGAGCGTGAAATGACGAAAACGCCCAAAACTCTAAAGAAGGAAATGTAAGTGGCTAGTTTCCGAACCGAGGGGCATTATCGTCCGGAAATGGCCAAAAAAGGAGCCACATTTTGGAACTTCATTCCTTTTATAGCGGCAGCTGGAAAAGGCTGCGTCGCAGGCGCTACTGCCACTGTTCCCCCTTTCTGATTTCTGATGGTCTATCTATCACTGGATCTCTACACTTTCTGATTCGCAGAAAAAAGTAAACTACGAAGTAGGCCCAAGGAAAGTGCATCACTTGCTTTAGCCCCCCACCCACCAAATGAAAGGCCAAGGTTGAAGACATGTTATTAATGTTTTCCAAAAGGGTCAAGCGGTGTCCGCTCCGGTCTTGCTTTAATGATCGGAAACGTTCATTTTGTAGAGCTCGTGGAGTAGAACAAGTGTACCGAAAATCAACTTGATCGGATATCATTAAATGCCTTATCGGAACATTTTTATGTTGAAAAAAATGGATCCGAAACACTGGAACCCATTATTGGCAAGTTATTTGTGTTTCGATCAAGCACTTAATGATATCCGATCGAGCTAATTTTTGGTACACTTGTTCTACTTAACGAGCTCTACAAAGTGAACCTTTCCGATCATCAGAGCGAGACCGGAGCGAGCCCCGCTTAAAGGGACAGCCTCCTTCCGAAAGTATGATTTCTTTAAAATGAGAGAGAAATATAGTACACTTTTTTCATTATTTGGAAACTCTAAAAAAATTATTTATATCTTTTAATTTATAATATTTTTAACATATTAATCTTTGTTTGATATACCTCAACTAATTTTATAAACAAAGTTTTTTTTTTTATCCACATAAACAAAGTTTTTGAAATCGTAAAAAATATTAAAAATTGTGATAATTGTTTAAGGGGCAAATTTCACTCAAACCCTCTGAGGTATCTACAATGAAAGAAAGTACCCCCTCAGTTTTGAAAAATGACAGGGACCTCCCCTATTTCACAGTTTGGGTTTCACTCCCTTTAATTCCGTTAGTGAGACGGAAGGAAAACAAAATCTTAAATTTCATTTAGTTCTACGGCTCTCTTAAGGGCTCTCATTGAAAGCGCTATAGCCAAAAATTAATTATGACTCTTTAGGATAAAATGATCAGAAAAATAAAATATTCGCACCGATTGAAATGGATTAAAAATTGAAACACTTAAGTATTTGCTTTTCATTTGGTTTTACAGCTCTCTTAGGGCTTTCTAGAGCAAAAAAAAAATTATGGCCCTTTAAGATAAAATATTTAGAAAAATAAAATCTTTGCATCGATGCAAACAGATTGAAAATTGGAGCACTTAAGTATCTGCTCTTCATTTGGTTTTACGGCTCTCTTAAGGCTCGAATTGAAAGCCCTAGAGCAAAAAATTAATTATGACTCTTTAAGATATAACGATCAGAAAAATAAGATTTTCGCACCAATTCAAATAGATTGAAAATTGGAGCACTTAAGTATTTGCTCTTCATTGAAAGCCTTAGAACCAAACGAAGAGTAGAAATTTAAATGTTTCAATTTTTAATCTGTTTGAATCGGTGCGAATTTTTTTATTTTATTTTATCCTAAATGGTTATAATTAATTTTTGGCTCTAGGGCTTTCATTGAAAGCCCTGAGAGAGTCGTAGAATCAAAGAGCAGATACTTAATGCAAACATCGGATTTTGCCCCACCCCTATTTTTTACTATCTCTGGATCACTTATTCGCCCCCTCTCCACCTTCTTCCCCCAACGATGGGAAAGGGCGAGACCGACAAGGGTAAAACCTCGGGTGCGAAATTTAAGTGCTCCAATTTTCAATCTATTAGAGTTGGTGCGAAAATTTTATTTTTCTGATAATTTTATCCTAAAGGATCATAATTAATTTTTGACTTTAGGGCTTTCAATGAGAGCCCTAAGAGAGCCGTAGAACTAAATAAAATTTAAGATTTCATTTTTCCATACATTTTTCGTCCGTCCCACTAACGGAACTAACAGAGAGAAACCCAAACTGTGAAATATGGGAGGTCTCTGTCATTTTTCAAAACTGAAGGGTACTTTCTGTCATTGTCAGATATCTCAGGGGTCTAAGTGAAATTTGCCCTTGTTTTTAAGTGGCACGATTCTCAAAAAAAAACCCAGCAATATGGGACGGTGGTAGTACGCATTTTCATAAATTTTACTACGATCTTATGATAGTTAAATGACCACCATTAAGCATATGTGCACCCATCGCTCATAAGAATGGGGATATCGGATAGTGGTACTTGCAACAATAAACATACCGGAACACTAACAAGTTATGATAGGCTCTATTGGCATGTGAGTGTGTAGGTATATATGAATCATCGTTGTGGGTCTTAAATAGGCCCGCAACAATTTAAAATTGGATCAAATTAAATAGATCAAAACTGAACAGGAGCTGAATCCAAATAATGTTCCCCACTATTAAAATCCAAGTTGACGTACCATTTTGCAATGTCCCAAAGCACTTTATCAAATTCGAGAAACCAAAAAAGTCCACTCCTATCAAATTCTCTGCCCACTTACTATTGACATTAATGACACATTCTTTTCTCCCACTTGCCATTGACATGAAATGACACAACTAATATAATTAATCAACCTAACATGAAATGACACAACTAATATAATTAATCAAACTCTAAGATCAAAATTTCCAATCTTATTTTTGTTGTATTCCTACTTGAAGTAGTAACATTTCATATTCAAGAGAACCAAAAAAATCATAGAGACAGAACCGCAGAAACATCACAACATGAGTTAAAGCCTTCAACTCAAAATTAATTAGATACACTGCTTTGTATGTCATAATTGATCGATGTGCAAGAAGCTCTTCCGACTTCACTCTCTTGTGAGGTTTCTAACTCGATCCATGTTTTGAGATTTTCAACCAAGATCCATTTATGATATTCACCAATCAATTGGGCCCTAAATGGACATGGATACAAATATGGAATGTATCATGAGATATAATAGTCCTGCCTCTTTAACCAAACCAAACCAAACCTAATCAATTAGGGTCGGTAATCAAATTCATGTCATAAGGATCTCACGAGTTCTTTTACATGTTAGCGGTAAGCTACTTATCGCTCAATCCTCCTCCATCCTATTTGGGACCGGATGTGTGAAAGATAAGATTCTAAGCATGACAAAGGCGAAGAAGTTTCCCAACTCCGAAACAAACTCCATCAAAATTAGCATCACACACAAACAAAGAAAAAAGCAGCCGAAGCAGCAGCAATTCAAAAGCATCCAACTCTGGAAACTATAAAAACTGAAGTAAAGAGCATCAGAGGAAAATCCTTTCAACTACTGCATGAGATATATTCCCACCTCCTAAGCCAGCTAAACCAAGCCAAACCGGGTCAAAATTTCAATCAATTTGGGTCAGCTACTGTAGTTAAATTCATGTCATAACGACGTGCCAGCTATCAGCTAGCTGCTTACTGCACAATACTCCATCCTGTTTGGGACAGGATGTGTGAAAGATAAGATTCTAAGCATGACATAGGCGGAGTTTCCCATTTCCTAAACGAACTCTGTTTAAATTAGCATCACACACACAATCACAAAAAAGCAGCAGCAGCAACAGTAATTCAAAAGCATCAATTGGAAACTATACAAATTGAAGTTAGAGCATCAGAGGAAAATATATTCAACTACTGCAACTTTTCCTGCTTCTAGCATTTACAGACCAATACATTGACACATCTGTGGAGCTACCCTTGCCTTTCATTCCTCACCTTCTACCCCATCCTTTATCCTTTTCTGAATTCCTGCAATAACCAATCATAGCACAACACATCGTTTCAAAAATATTACGAGATATTCCTGATGTGTGACACCATGATTGTTAACCGCAAGAACAGCCAAAAAAAGGAAAAAAAGAGAGGTTCCGAAAGGCATATGATGATCTCATCTACAAACCACCAACTCACCAGAATGCCAATTGGAAAACAGAAATGAAAATGAAAGCAATATACAAAGGTTACCCAACTTCCTACCTAAGACTTCCTAAGAACTTGCTACTGCCAGAGCTGCCCGTATTGCAAGGGACATCACAAACGAGAAACTTAACACTGCAAGTTCTCTTCTGTGCAGTGAATTGAACTCACGAACCATGTAGTTTCATGACACTCGAAATCCAAATAAAATGCTGTTTCAAATATAATCTATATCGATCGGGAAAGGATGGCTGAATGTTTTTGTTAACATAATATTAGAAAATATTATGTTACCATGTTTTCTAATCTTTATTATTATGTTTCCTATGCTAGGCGGATTGTTATTTATGTTTCTAATTAGATTAGGTATCCTTGTTATGCGTATTCCTTTATTGGTTTATTATATCTTGGTTACCAAGTCTTTATAGCCTATATAAAGGCATGTTAGGGTTATGTTTCACACACAATCAATAATACATCTTTCGCTTTTCTTAACATGGTATAAGAACTATAAGATCTAGGCCCGTGAAATTTTTGCTCTCGGTAGGCGGCCTAAACTTTGTTGCCATCCGCCGGGCACTCGTATATGTAGTATCATGTAATTGGCTCTTTACTGGCGGCTCACTCACTGGCTGCTCTTTATTGGCTCGCTCACTAGCTGTTCTTTTCAAACTCAAGTTGGTAGACCTACTCGAGTTTGAGGGGGATGTTGGTGTTGGTTTCTGGTTCCAGACTTCTCTTGGCTCTTGGCTGTTTCTTCTCGTTGTTCTCCTGATTTTCTTGGCTTGGCTTGGTTTGGCTGCTCTAGTTTCTCTTGGCTTTTTCAAACTCAAGTTGGTAGACCTACTTGAGTTTGAGGGGGGATGTTAACATAATATTAAAAAATATTATGTTACCATGTTTTCTAATCTTTATTATTATGTTTCCTATGCTAGGCGGATTGTTATTTATGTTTCCTAATTAGATTAGGTATCCTTGTTATGCGTATTTCCTTTATTGGTTTATTGTATCTTGGTTACCAAGTCTTTATAGCCTATATAAAGGCATGTTAGGGTTATGTTTCACATACAATCAATAATACATCTTTCGCTTTTCTTAACATATTTAATCGGAACAAAAGCAATACGTAGGAAATATGTGATAATCACTGTGTATGTTTTTAAAGCAGGGTAGAGACAGAGATATTGATAAGAGTTTTTCACCAATATGTTTCAACCGGAAAAGGAAATTAGATTTATATACAGTTTAAGCAAACAACTTCTCTGATATATAGGAGAAGAAATAGGAGATAATCAAGCTAAAGTGGGTTTACACAACAATATGCTACTAATAATTAGGAGTAAAACAAGGAGACCAATTCAAAAGGTATTTCCACTCCTTTTATCTCTAACTGTATATATTACCTCCTTTGCAAAAACCCACGAGATTAAAATTAAATTAAAGTAAAATATTAAATTAAACCAACAATTGATTGTTGGGAAAATTATATGATTAGGAAAATTCTGTTAGAAATTAAATACCTAAATAAAAACAATAATCAATCAAGTAAGGCAATTCATTATTATTATTAGAGAAAAGATAAGAATAGCCTGTAGGGTGGTCGAGGCACGTGATGACGTCCTCCTAAGGAATGATACACCCCCTCCTACATGGGGTTGGATGGCGTTCTTTCCTCCCAAGATACAACGACCTTCAAGTTCTCTTCGGTTCAGCGAATCAAACTCACGAACCGATTGTTTCCTGACACTCGAAATCCAAATATATTGTTGTACCAAATATATATATATATATATATATATATATATGAAAGAGGATGGCTGAAAGTATTTAGTTCGGAACAGAAATCAACGAGTATCATTGTGTAAGTTTGTAAAGCAAGAGAGAGAGTTTTTGATAGAGTTGTGCACTGTTATATTTTTCAGCCGAATAACAAAGCATAGGCATTAATAAAACGTAAGTTTGTTATGCTAACAGATAGTGGTCTCAAAACTAGGAGGAAAAATAGGAGACCAAGTCAAAGTGGTTTTCAACTAAACACTTCCATTTTAACTCTAACTGTACATCCCTATAATTAAGGAATGATACACCCCTCCTGCACGGGGTTGGATGGTGTTCTTTTCCCAAGATATAACGACCTTCAAACCGATTGTTTCCTGACACTCGAAATCCAAACACTTAGGAGGTTGGCCTATTGTTGGGAAAATTATATGATGAGGAAATTTCTGCTCATATATTGAATAGCCTGTAGGGTGGTCGAGACACGTGATGGCGCCCTCCTAAGGAATGATACACCCCCTTCTGCACGGGGTTGGATGGTGTTCTTTTCCCAAGATACAATGACCTTCAAGTTCTCTTCGGTGCAGCGAATCAAACTCACGAACCGATTGTTTCCTGACACTCGAAATCCAAACACTTAAGAGGTTGGCCTATTGTTGGGAAAATTAAATGATTAGGAAATTTCTACTAGAAATTTCCTAATCATATATTGAATAGCCTGTAGGGTGGTCGAGGAACGTGATGGCGCCATACACCTCCTTCTGCAGGGATTGGATGACATTCTTTTCCCAAGATACAACGACCTTCATGAAGTTCTCTTTGGTGCAACGAATCAAATTCACGAACCGATTGTTTCCCGACACTCGAAATCCAAATATATATATATATATATAAATATGAAAAAAGATGGCTGAAAGTATTTAGTTCGGTACATAAATCAACGGGTATCAGTGTGTAAGTTTGTAAAGCAAGAGAGAGAGTTTTTGATAGAGTTGTGCACTGTTATATTTTTCAGCCGAATAACAAAGCATAGGCATTAATAAAACGTAAGTTTGTTATGCTAACAGATAGTGGTCTCAAAACTAGGAGGAAAAATAGGAGACCAAGTCAAAGTGGTTTTCAACTAAACACTCCCATTTTAACTCTAACTGTACATCCCTATAATTCCTCCTCAGACCCACGTGATCAATGTTAACGTAAAAGTAAAATATTAAATTAAAACCAACAATCCCCCACATAATTTAAAATTTTACAAGAGTGCTTTTACTGTGCAATGGGCATAGGTGTCTTCCAGACTTGAATCTACACTTAGTGTTAGCAGGTTTCAATTTGAAGAACCGTAGTGAACTAAGTCTTAAACTAGGTCCTTTAAATCAAACTTACGCCTACCACACACACAGTACGGGAAACAATTACGGTTCTGAAACGGTTTGCGCGATTGAGAGTCATGCGCCCGTATCTTGCTTCTATGAGTGTCTTTAGAGAATAGCCCAATTTTCCACAGCAACGACCCCACTGCCACACTCATATAGGTGTATCCTCCAAGGGTGATTTGTGACCAACACCCTATGGAAATCCTACCTTAGACACCTTCAGAGCGAAGCTCTTCCTATCGTCACATAATTAACTTGAGCACTATCACCATAGGAATAAGACCAGGGAATTCCCCTCTAATCATTTTTAGTGCTCCTCCTAGTCACCATTCAGCTTCGTTGTTACCTATTGAACCTGATTCATGGGATCTCCAATCACACAGGTTAGGTGTCCACTGAGGTGACTAACTTATAGGCTTCAGTCCCATTCCCTTCGATGATTCAAAGACTAGCCAAAACTGGCAATGCCATTCCTCCCACTTCATCCAAGCCATTTGATTTGCTTTGAAAAATGAGATGAGTTTAATATCCAATGGTCTGGATTTGAGATTGTGCCAAAATGGCACCAAACTACTATAGCAACATTGCTATTTTTTGGTTTTTCGACACTACAACAAGCCAAAAAATGGCTTTGGTGATGCCATTTTTGCGCAACAGTGGACTTGCTCTATTACCTCCATTTTTAGGATCAAGGGCTTCATTGTGAAAACATTGTACTGGAAACTGATTCTTGTTTGTGGTACTGAACTGTTTTTTGATTTCATGACATTTTGAGCAGGCAAGATTCTTATTAATTAGCTAAGTTGAACCCATCGGCTATGTATAGTAACGCTCTTGAGATGGCATCCAGGACAGAAATGATCTTCACTGACGATGTCAGTCTTCAAGTGTTCTTTGAGCATCTCCGGAGGCTGGCTGTACAATCATCATGCATGGGACACCACAATTGAGTTGGCTAATTATGGGTTCTTTATGTTTGTTAAAATAATGGGGTCTGAGAACTCTGTCCCGTCCAGTCCTCATTTTGTCCATTTTCTTGGTTCACGAGATGAGATGTCTGGACCCCAACATTATTTGAACAATAAGAAGAGAGCGTTTGGGAGGTGTTTGATTCCTTAAAGGAATAAGGTACAAAAGGTGAGAATGTAAGTGATTGAAAGTTTTCTGGTTTATTGGCAGATTACTGATATTTATATGTAGTGTGTACTGTGTAGCCTCGGCTGTTTGGTTGAAAAGTTTTGGATAATTATGTTTGAATTTTTGTTTTCATGGTATTGTGGAATATACCGCCTTGTGTCTGCCAAATTTGTGTACCCTTATGGCCTCGTGTCTGCCAAATTTGTGTACCCTCACTGTCAATTTTCTTTTCAACTTCTGTTCGAATTGAAGTGACAGGTAAATGCAATGCAGTTATGAGAGGAGCCCTCACCACCATCTCCGGAGGGCTAGCAGAAACACCTCGATCAGCACCTTCCTCGTTTTAGTAAGCAATTGCAAATATGCTATAGTTTCAGGACTCTATCCGCCGCCTTTTGTATCCACACTTCTAGACTTACAGTGGAGATTGTAACGATAAAGGCTAGTAAGTCCATAGTTGTCCATGTACCTTTCGACGTTATGAGGACTCAGTAACTCTACAAGAACTGGACGCCTATGAGGCAGGTCTTCGGCTCCCAGTAACGCGGCAGGACCTGAGGAGTCTGTGGCTAGTGATGGAGGAACACTAGGGTATTTTTAACAACAGTATTGGGGGCGTTCCTACTAAACTAAAGCTTTGTTTGGAACTTGTGGAAGAGAAGGAAAATGAAGGGAGAATTAAAAACTTTACTCCTCTCTTATTTGGATTCCAATAGAAAGAGGAGGGAAATTAACAAAATCACTTCAGTTTTCTTCCTATTTTCTCTCCAATTTTTCCTCTTAATTATTTTTCATCCCTTTCCCTTCTCTTTCACAATTCCCAAACAGAGCTCAAAAGTCTCATTTTGTCTTTATTAAAAAAATTCGAGTTTGTTAGTTTTGCACCAAATTTTAATGGATTATTGGTTCTTCTCGACGAGAAGAATCGGAAAAGCAAACAATTATGACATTGTAGATGGTTGAGGCGCCACACTCGGGATCTTTTCCATTCCATTGTATTTATGTTCATTCGCCATTGTCAGTCCGTTACAAATTCTCCCTGTAATAAACCTAAACACCGTGCCTAAATTTGATTCTCCTCTCTTAAAATGCTCACTTCTCCACACTCGCAGCCGTACACACTTGACATCACGACACTTGCGTACACAATGTGGTTCAACGATCCACAACCACACCAGTTTTTTTTTTGAATAGCAAAAAAATTAAAAAAACTAAATTCAAGGGGGCCAACTCCAGACTCCTCTGCATGCTCACAAGGCTAGAGTTCGAGAGGGCGTAGGAGAGGGTTTCTGCGTTTTGCGCTAAACACCGCATTGTACGCCCGAATACGGCGCCAAAACTTGACTATGTAATCTCTCTCTCCCCTTCGTAAACTTGAACACCGAGCCCACATTGTAATCATTTAATGTAATATTTAGCCAAGTTTAGAATGCTAGAAAAAAGCCACCTATTGCTATGAAACAACTATTCAACCTTGGCGCAAATGATAGTTAGGAAAGCACGGTCGAAAATGGAGAACCAAAACCCAAACATGGCTGCTGCTTGTTTTTTTATTATGGCTGCCGCTACCATCTGGGTTTAGTTTAGGAATACCGGGTGGTGGAGCTATCCACCCGACACGAGCGGCACGAGGCTGGGATTAAGTTAGAGGGCTGAATCAGGAACTGCAAAATTTGAACCCGCAAAACCAGCATTGTAAACACAAATACCAATCGGTAGCTTTATTCCAGCCTCGTGCCTCTATTCATTACATAATAGTAGAAAATCCGAACACGCTTCCAACTGAGCCGAGATGGGAAAGTCCCCATTCCAAGTCAGTGGAGAAACAAGAGATAGAGCATACTTGACTATCAAATGAGCCATCCTATTACACGTGCGAGGAATAAAATTAAAAGAACAAGAGTTTAGAGTACAGTAGAAGATAAAACTAAAGTATCATGAATGATGACATCCAAATCAGCCTTGATCGAGCTCCTTCGTTGCAGCATATGAACGATTTTCTGAGCATCACCTTCGAGATAACATTATTCCTTCCCAAATTCTGCAAATGGGTCAGTGCAATACGAAATCCCATCGCTTCCACCATGTCGGTTGAGCATGCTTTTGTGATTGGAATGGCTTCCATACTTAGAATGCTTCCCAGATGATCTCTAACGACAAAACCCATTCCCCCTCTACCTGTTTACTTTATAAATGAACCATCAATGTTGATCTTCAACGTCCCCTGTTGTGGTCTCTCCCGAGACTGTATTTCCACTGCTCACCAGTTAATAGATCCACAGAGAGAGTTCTCGCGAAGGATTAATCTGGTGAGGTTTGCCAAGTCCCCAATTGAAGCGGGGATTGACCCCGTGAGATTATTAATTGACAAGTCAAGCGTAATTAGAGATCTTAGCATTCCTACTTCTTGAGGGATAGATCCAGAGAGAGAGTTCTCATAAAGGTACAATTTTATGAGATTTCTCAGGTTCCCTATTGAAGCGGGGATTGATCCCGTGAGATTATTCGTTGACAATGCAAGATCAGTGAGAGATCTTAGCATTCCTACTTCTTGAGGGATAGATCCAGAGAGAGAATTCTCGTCAAGGTACAACGTTGTGAGGTTTCTCAAGTTCCCTATTGAAGCGGGGATTAATCCCGTGAGATTATTCGTTGACAGTTCAAGATCAGTGAGAGATCTTAGCATTCCTACTTCTTGAGGGATAGATCCAGAGAGAGAGTTCGTGTGAAGGTACAATGTTCTGAGGTTTCTCAAGTTCCCAATTGAAGCGGGGATTGATCCCGTGAGATTATTCATTGACAATTCAAGATCAGTGAGAGATCTTACCATTCCTACTTCTTGAGGGATAGATCCAGAGAGAGAATTCTTGTAAAGGTACAACGTTGTGAGGTTTCTCAAGTTCCCTATTGAAGCGGGAATTAATCCCGTGAGATTATTCGTTGACAGTTCAAGATTAGTGAGAGATCTTAGCATTCCTACTTCTTGAGGGATAGATCCAGAGAGAGAATTCTCGTAAAGGTACAACGTTGTGAGGTTTCTCAAGTTCCCTATTGAAGCGGGGATTAATCCCGTGAGATTATTCGTTGACAATTCAAGATCAGTGAGAGATCTTAGCATTCCTACTTCTTGAGGGATAGATCCAGAGAGAGAATTCTCGTAAAGGTACAACGTTGTGAGGTTTCTGAGGTTCCCTATTGAAGCGGGGATTAATCCCGTGAGATTATTCGTTGACAGTTCAAGATCAATCTTAGCATTCCTACTTCTTGAGGGATAGATCCAGAGAGAGAATTCTCGTAAAGGTACAACGTTGTGAGGTTTCTCAAGTTCCCTATTGAAGCGGGGATTAATCCCGTGAGATTATTCGTTGACAATTCAAGATCAGTGAGAGATCTTAGCATTCCTACTTCTTGAGGGATAGATCCAGAGAGAGAATTCTCGTAAAGGTACAACGTTGTGAGGTTTCTGAGGTTCCCTATTGAAGCGGGGATTAATCCCGTGAGATTATTCGTTGACAGTTCAAGATCAATCTTAGCATTCCTACTTCTTGAGGGATAGATCCAAAGAGAGAGTTCGTGTGAAGGTACAATGTTCTGAGGTTTCTCGAAAGGCTGCCAATCTGAGAGGGAATGGTCCCATATATTAAGTTGTTGGACATATCAAGTTTCACTAGATGAGGTAATGAAGAGAAGTTAAGACTGGAAAGCGTACCTCTCAAACCAATACCGTCAAGGGTTAAATTGGTTACTTTACTGGCCTCGTTGCAACCAATTCCGACCCAAGTGCAATGACTAGTTTCATTCCATGATGAAAGGAGAGATTGGCTTTGATTGTCAAGGCTAGCTTTCCACTTCAAGAGAGCGACTGCTTCGCTTTGTTTTGCAATTGTTTTAGTTGCGGGAGAAGCACGAGCAACGGCGGAATCCGATGAAGAGACAAATGGAATTAGGATGATAACAAAGACAAAGATGATTATGGAGTGAGCTGCTTGGAAATTGGGAGCCGTTTTAGGTACGGATGCCATGGTTGGTTTCTTACAACAAGCTAGGAGTAGCGGTCGTTGCATGGAAGGATGAAAGCTTTAAATTTCCATTGTATGGGGTACTGTTTATTTATAGGGACATGGTTTTATCGCATATGTAAATCGCGTACGTGGTTGAGATAAATTGATCAGTGCGTACAATGAAATTTACTCAAACATGTACTAATTAATATCTACGACTTACGCTTCCATTTTGTGGAAAAATTCTGTAGCTGTGTGGATCATAATTAAGGAGGATGACCGATGAGAACAATTTGCAGAAGTCGCCAAAATTGATCGATATCGACGGGCATGTGGGAAGAACTGGGAGGTTTCAGTCGATTATCATCATCAATATTCTGAGGCCGCATAGACTTGACTACGGTGGCTATTGGTCACTAGGGCCGTAAACGAGCCGAATCAAGCCGAATATTAGAATGTTCAGATTCGTTCATTAAGTTTTTTAGCGAACTCGAGCTCGAGCCGAACTCAATGAAAATTATGACGAGCCAAACTCGAACCGAGCTTGCCCAGGTTTGGGTCGAACTCGAGCTTGTTCACGAGCCTTAACGATCCAATAATATCATATTTTTATGCTCTCATACAGGTCTCAAACTGCAAATAAATTTTTCATTATGTACATAAATATGTTCATATACATATAAAATGATAAAAACATATACATAAGTAAATTTTTAGTAATCGTAAACGTTTAGACTTGTACAAGTTTTAAAATTTTCACTATATAACTATATAAAATCCCCATGATACACATATATTCTAGGTTCGCGAGCTTAATCGAGCCGAATACTACTGCATTCATGTTCGGCTCATTTATGAAACGAGCCTAAAATTGAGGCTCAGGTTCGGTTCATTTAGTAGATGAATCGAACTCGAACGAGCCTTTACCGAGTCGAGCCTCGAACAGTTCACGAACGGCTCAGTTCATTTACAGCCCTATTGGTCACCTTCTCTTCCCTTGGAGAGGTGGAGGCCTTTGGGAAGCAAGAAGTGAGCCATTGGTAGTGCCGGAGCTATGTCAGCCCCTGGGCCCCGAGTTTTAAAATTTTTATTTGTATATATCTGATTTTGAATATTATTGATAATTATTTGTGTATAGTTACTTATGATCTTAATAATTTTTGTTTGATTTGATAAAAAACTGGTTATTTTTTATTCTCATTTCTCAATTTCTTTCATAAATAAAAAATAAGCGCGTGACTGTTGAAACTTGAAATAGCCTAAAGAAAAAAAATATAATGGTTGATATACTTTAACTGCATTAGGCTAGAATCATTTCAATGTACAAATGTAATATGTAATGAAAAATTTTATGATATAATAAGTACACGTTCGATAAAAAATATTTGTCAATTTAGTGGGTCCCTGGGGTATTGGCCTATTGTCATTGTCTATTCTATGCTTTCTGTGGTATCATATCCGTGGGATATTTATCCGAGTAATTACTTAGCTAACGTTTCTAGAATACTATGTGATGTTGCCTACGTGGTACTCCCAGCACTAACAATTTACGCAACGGCAAATTATTCGGAAGGAACATTATCATTCACTTGGTTGGGTGGTTGGGAGATAAGGAGTGACCCACACAATTAATGTGGTCACGACATGTTATGCTAAGCGCGGAAGTTCCGTCCAAACATGGGATATGTTTACCATTTGATTCAAAAAATTTCCGTCACTGATAGTTTTACTTCAATTTTTGAAAATATTGGTTCGTCTCAACGAAAGAAATCTAAAAAAATTTATGATCAAAATCTTAAAAACTTTCACGAAAGACAAAAATTATGCAAAACAGACCGACTTTTTTATTATTATTTTTGTTTTCCTTATAAAAAATTAAGTCTGGTTCATTTTTTTTTTGTTTGATTTCCTTTTTCTGGACCAACCAATAAGCCACAACAATTTGACGAAAAACAAACAAATGAAAAAAAATTGAATAAAACAAAAAAAATCATCTAAGTTAATTATTAAGGCAAAACACCCTGGACAAACAAAAGATGTGGAAATGTCTTTCACTGTTCTCAGTTTTATAGAAGATTGGGTTGTGTATAAGTGAAGTAATGTGGCACAAATGCTGGATTGTAATTTGCAAGTTAATATTTTGAGGAGGATGTTTATTCTCCAATGTCTTGGAAATTCCTCTATTTTCCAATGAGTGATTTTCATAGCCTTCTTTAATAACCACTCTTTTTTACCGTCTTGTGATGTTAATTTATAATGTTGTCCTTCTAAGTGTGAAAAACTATAGAAATGAAAGATTAATTTTGTAAATTCATATAACATGAGGGTAAAAAATAAAAAAGTGTGAAAATCAATTACCGTTTCCATACCAATTAATGTGAATTTACATGTGGTACATGCATCGAATGGCTCTGAACGCAGTTATATCCGGTGTTCTGTTTTAAAGTTGTGTTTATAGACTTTTTGTTTTGGAAGAATTGGAGCTTTCATTCAATTATCACCTTGGGTGGCTAATGGCGACCTTCTCTTCCCTTGGAAGCCTCTGGGCCGGAAGCAAGAAGAGCCGCCCAAAAGTAACTCAAATATTGCTCTTCTTTTTCTTTTTTTTCCTTTTTTTTTTGAATGGCAAAAGAGAATTTATTAAATTTTTTAGGAGAGTACAAACATTAAAGGATAAGGAGCAAGAGGCATCACAACAATACGGAAGCATCTCAACAACGTTGGCACCCAACCTATCGACAATCATATGCCACTCCAAACCCTAGACAAAAAAGTTGGTAAAATACCCACCAAAACGAAAAGCCTCTCAGAAGGACATACCCAAATGAGAGGGCGGGACAGTTTCTATGGTATCATATCCGACGGATATTTATTCTATTCTATTGCCATTCAGGGGATATGTTTTACCCTTTTGATATATGTTCCTATTTTGGCTTAATAATCCTGTTCGATTATTCTTTTGTCTTAATATCTACAACACATGTTTTTGATTTGTGGAAATTCTGCAGTTGTTTGGGCCAGATCGAGGATGACTGATGAGAATAATTAGCAGAAGTCGCCAAAATTGATTGATTTCAAGGGGCATGTGCAGCCAATTAACATGGAATATTATATCAAATACTACACGACATTTGGGAGGAACTGGGAGCTAGTGAGCTTTTAGTCAATTATGATCACCATAAATGTTCTAGACCCAATAGACTTGACTATGGTGGCTATTTTGGTCACCTCCTCTTCCTTTGGATGCCTTTGGGAGGCAAGAAGAGAGAGAGGCCCAAGATTATTCAAATGCTTTTAACAGCTATTAATTAGCCTATTGCAATTCACAACAACGTGTAGCGCAACCCATAATCTATAAAAAAAAAGCTATAAAAAATTGAGACATTATTAACTTTTGTCGATACGAACCAATAATCTATAAAAAAAAATTAATTTATTAATTTTAATTTCTTTTGTCTATACGAACCAATAATCTATATTAACTTTTTTAATTTTTTAATTTCTGTTGTCGATACAAACCAATAATCTATAAAAAAAAAATTGAGGCATTATTAACTTTTGCAAAAAAATCGTGCAGATAAAAAAGGTGATGTTATATTATTAAGATAAAAAGAAAGTGATCCTACGACATTGCTCCCTCCATCCCATATTGCTCGCCCTTTTTAGGAACCGTCCATTTTGCATGCAAAAATAACATATTTATGAGTTTTTTTAAAAAAAAAAAATTGCACCAATTTTTTCTTGTCAATGAGATCTTTAAATTGCTGCAAAAATTTTGAAAGAAAATTCGTGCTAATACATTACTTTTTCTAAAATACACGGTTTCAAAAAAAGGTGAGCAATTTGGGATAAATGGAGTATTAGCTTTTACATGTTTGACTTGCTTCTCAAATATTTAACTTTCTCCTTGTATTGGAAACAACACCACTTCATTGAGGGCAAAATGGTCTAGCCAAAACCCAAAACTTCTTTCCAATAAATTTTCTCCATCTATATATATCTCTCCACTCATTAGTCTAAAAAATCACACTCAAAACCCAAACCGAACCATGTTTTGGGGATTTTAGAACTATAATTATTTTATGTCCCCACCACTGTCCGGTAATTTCCCGCGGTTGCTTCTGATCAATCATGGACAAAAATGCCCTTTTGAGATGCTCCAAATCGCACGCAAATTGGACTTAATTGCATCATGATATATGTAATTATATTGGCTGTCCATTACATGGACTTTTATTGCATGGAAAATGAAAGGAGCTGTCTCCCCACCTGGCTGGCTGGACGGTCTAATCTTTAACCACGTATGTGTAGTCGTAGTGTCCACGTTCCCCAAGACACCACTATTGGCTAATAATAAGAGTTAAGAATATGGGTAAAGTCCATTTTGACCCCCTGATGTTTGGGTCATGAGCGGATACAGCCCCTATGGTTCAAAAGTGTGCACATAACCTCCTGTGGTTTTGAAACTGTGCAGATAGATCCCATGTCGTTATGTTTTTCATCCATATTAACTGATACAACATTAAAAGACCGATATGCCCTCATCCTCTCCCTTAATTTTTCTTCTTCCTTAAATCTAACCAATCCATCCCCTATATCAAAAATTGGATCCGAACAGTTGATATTATAGATTTGACGAGTACTACATTTAAGCTAAAATTCAAGCCATCAAAAAATAAAAACCTCAAAGTCGAATCAAATTTATTATGAAATTAAAATTTTAAATTTGAATTTACCAAGAATTAGATCATTGGGTTATTAATTGATACCTAATCGAGATGATATTTTCTAGAGATGCTCTATTCTTTATTTAATAAATTATGAACAATTTAGATTAGATTCTAAAGGCGTATGAGATACACCTTCATTAATATGAATGAAAAATATGACGGTAAGGAGTTTATCCACACATTTTCAAAACCAGAAGGAGTTATGTGCACACTTTTGAATTATAGGGGGTGTATCCGCACATGACCCAAACCACATGGGTGAAAGAGGACTTAATTAATACCAATGCAATTTAGGATACCTAATCATGGTGCATTTATATGCTTATCTCCACTTTCGCAGTTCATGATTACGGTGTGGATGGGTAATGGCTCATGTTTAGGAGTTCGACATTCGTTTCGTCTCTTTTAGGGTTTGATTGTTTTTCTGTATCTCTATTTTTGGATGGTTTCCAGTAGCTATTGTATGACTTGATCCATATCTGGAAGATGTTTTGTAGATGCCATATGACTAGTTTGAATGAATGAAAAAAAAATACAGTTTAAATTTGTTCCCCAGTTGTTCTCTTGAAACTTTGGGCCCTTTTGCTATCCCACACTCTCTCCACTGTCTAAGTCTCTGTTAAGGCTACCCTTCTGTCCTGCATGTGCCAATCAAAAACGACATACATAGGGAGACGACTAGTCTTCCAAATAGACAATTTGATTGGCAAAGAAACAAAAAGATTATCCTTGTTGAATTTACAACTAAGATCAAGAACAATAACTACTTACAGTTGTTTCTCAAGTGCATTAAAAGTTTAGGTAATACATATTTTTGCTAATTAACTTTTTTTAAACAAATTCTCATACAAAATTCCAACAAATAAACTGTAGCAGAACAACTACTTAGCGACTTACAGAATTGCTAGAGAAGTCATCAGAAGACCCAAGTTGGTTAAAAAAAAAAAGGAGCAAGGACAATGTAGAAGAAAGAAGAAGAAAGGATCAATATTGGAGCTTATCTTGAACTAAATAGATACCATATGTGATGCCCCATAGTAGGTTGGGGCCAGGCTTCGATAAAGAGTCCCACTAGACATCTGGATGGGTGGTCCCGAGTCCCACATCCCTTAGAGACTACGAATTAAGTGTTACATATAATGGATCATCCAGGAAATTTTGTTTAAATTATATATTCTGCTGACTCTATTCCGTCCAAGGATTTTTAAAGCCGTGAGGGTTGCCAATACTCGTTGGAACTTTACGGTTAATCGTATTTGCCTTACAATAATTTTGGGGTGGGTGATCTAATAGGAAGTTCATGGAGCTTGTTTCATGATATAGGGCAGAGAATTAATGAATTCTTCCAATGATTGAAGATCTATGTTTTCTCTAGTTTTTTTTTTTTTAAGTTCAACATATTAGGTGCATGTTTTGGTCTTTACTGAAATTGTGGTAAATGGATTCGATTTGCATTTTATTGACGTTAATTTTGAGGAATTTGGTGAGATTGCATGTACTGCTTAGGAAGAATGTTAGTTGGGTATTTTAGGATTTCATGAGGAAGAGAATGAGCTTAAGGGCTGAAGTGATGTTTGAGAAAGAGATCGAGGGGTGTAGGGTTTGATATGTATGAGAGGGTTAAAATGATGTGGGACCCACCCAAATGAGGTTTGGTACTGCGTCCCATTCAGGAAAGTTTATGGGACCGTAGCATTCTTGAATGCCAATTCCACAAGCAAAATGATTTTGCACCCCTTTTATTCTTTTGTAACGTTTTTATTCACTTGAAATTATCAAATTGTTCTTCCTTCTTAATTTACTTTTTGCATTTTAAAAGTGTAATTTGGCAATTTCATAGGAATATATAAGAGCAAGAAAAGGAGGAGTGGGTGAACAATATCCACTTTTTTATTGGTTGTGGTTACAACTTTACTCTTTAGTCTCTTTTAATCATTGTGCTAGTGAAACCATAGTTAGCTATTTAAAAAGAAATCCTTTTGTTTTTTATTATGATATGAGAGAGTCATTACTTTGCTAAAATAACATATTGGGTTCCATATTCAGTTTTTACTTGTATTGAATATAGTTATATTACTACCAGGAATGAATAATTTTATTTAATTTTTAATTTTTTGGTTGAACATAATTGGATTGGATTATGTTAATGACGTATTCATGAAAGATGAAAGACGGGCGTTTGGCCCAATGGCATCAAGGCAGGGACGGATGTAGGTGGGGTTCCGCGGAGGCACGGGCCCCATTAGATTTCGTGAAATTATATTAATTTTTGTAAACATTTCAATTATATCCAATAATTTGTCGTGATGTTCCAATAAAATTATTGTAGATTTCCAAACTTTCGCTATTTTGGTTTATGACCTGTTTGTTAGCCCACGATATTTTGTCCTATCACCCAATGCATAACATAAGTGGACCTTTTGTTACCTTCTTTACGATAAGGAGGCCATATCATCCTGTATTCATATTATATATAGGTGCATGAATGCTTATAAATTCGCGCGCTGTGGGCTCCCCGCCCCGCACGCGCTCGAAGAGTCACCATTCGGATTTTTGAGATGGATGATCCGAGAAACCGAGAGTTTGTTTGAGAGAAAAAGACTTTTGATTTAGCAAAAACGTTGAGATTTTGGATCCGGGAGCCACATTACGAGCGGGGAAGGTTTTGTTGATAAAGCACCCCACTCGCCCGGTAAAGACCGGTCTCTACTAAGCATATTAAATGGGGAATTTAATATCATTTGAAAAAAGCTTAACTTTAAAACATGTACGGGAAAGGAGTATGAGGTGTAATATAACACATTGGCGTGCTTGTGGTGCGAACTGTACACTATGTAATGGATGAGCAATATACATAAAGTGAAATAACAGCATTACAGCAGACTGTCAAGATCATGTGAAACACCGCATGACAAACCGGATGCATCGCACGGTGTAACTAAAACACCGTGCGATGTACCTGTCTACACATTCCAGAATCAGTTTGTTTTTACATGACAAAACAAACCATAGGTCCGCAACATAGTTTGTTGTATTTTTCGAATCTCTGAAAAATGATTTACGAGACCATTTTTGTTCATCTTATCATGTAAAACAATGTTAAAAGCTTTTGAAATGTTGAAAAATTTAATAAAGTAAAAAAAAAGACTTTTAACATGAAACTTGACTCTGGATTGTACCCGTACAATCTGTAAACAACATTAGCCGAAGTAGGAAAAGAAAAAAGAAAATAAAGTAATAATGAGCAGTACTAAAAATAACACGCAGTGCAATACGCTACGCCGTGTGATGTTCTAAAGTACCACACGATGTAGCGTATCCAGTACAGAAACTATTTTTTTGTGCTTTTTGAATATAAAGCTCGTTTGAGACCCAAACTCGGTATAGAAAGATCGAGAAGGGCCTTGATCGGCTCCCCTCAAAGCTAAATGTGGTTTAGCCCAAGGAATTTATTTATACCTTTTGATTGAAGTTTGGATGTGCTTGAAGATGAAGAGTGGAGGTTGATTTGGAGTTTTGAGAGAGTTGTGAGCAAATGAGTGTAGAGAGAGAGAGAGAGAGAGAGAAAAATCAATTTGAGATTGATTTTATAATAGACTAGCTTGTGGGTTGATGTAGAGAGAGAAAGAGGTGTGTATAGTGGTGATGGGTGTAAGGAGTTGTAGAGAGAGAATCAAGGGGGTCTTTTTTCTCTAAGAGGAGGGATGTATTTATAGGCAAAAATATGCTTGGAGTGCACCCAAAGGGAAAAAAAAACGTCCAAAATGTGCTCTGGCCAATCTGCTGACGCCCATGGGAATCTGTCAGACGCTCCCCCTGAAGGCCGTGCGGTGGAGTGATTTTTTTTTTCTGAAATGCCGCGCTGCGTTTTGAAATGCCATGAGGTTTTGAAATGCCGCGTGGCGTTTTGAAGTGCTGCGTGGCGTTTCTGGAATGCCGTGCGGTTTTCCGAGACAGCACAGCATACCAAACTTCGCAGGGGTGCCCTGGACACTCCCGAACTCGGATTTGGGCACGGTTCGAAGCGTTGGAAAGCTTGTCGAGTCCTCTTTCTAACCCAATTAGTTTTACTCAAAGACGTTTTATACATTGAAATGTGTGCCCATGTTACCTTCAATGTGTCATGGAAAAAGTTATTTTCGACAAAGCAAACGCATCTTTTTCTTTTGCAATCGAACCGGGGGCCACCCTACATGTTTGAAAAGGGTTTTTCTTGAGATTAGAGAAGGAGTAGCAAAGGAGCAACAATCCAAGTCCTGAAGGTATATTTTTTCTTATTTTATCATCTGGGAACTTAAAGATTATTCGGAGGTCCAGATTGGGGTGTCTACACACGCGCACACGACAACTAACGTATTAATTAATGTGATTCTTGATTTCTTTTCCTTGTAACAGCAAGTCCGCCTCGTTGCCATTTCCCTTGCCATTGGCATAATTCAGCATATTATTTGGCAAAATCTAAGTCCACCCATTGCCATTTATCATGCCAAAAATGGCAATGCCATTTCTCCCACTTCATCCAAGCCGTTTCATTTGTTTTGAAAAATGAGATGAGTTTAATCTAATGGTCTAAATTTGAGATTGTGCCAAAATGATACCGAACTGTTACCATTGCTTTTTTTTTTTTTTTTTGGCTTTTTGACACCATGCAAGCAAAAACATGGCTTTGGCAATACGGTGGGCTTGCTCTACTACCTCCTCTTTTAGGATCAAGGGCTTCATGGCGAAACCATTGTACTGGAAACCGATTCCTCGTTGCGGTACTGAATAGTTTTTTGATTTCATGACATTTTGAGCAGGTGAGATTCTTTTTAGCTAAGGCTCAATTTGGTTGGCAGGAATCTTGAGGAGAAATGAGATTGTGACACTATACTTCCATGATTTCAACATTTGGAAGGAACAGGAATAGGAATGTCATGCCACACTATCAAGATTCCCATGTTTGGAAGAGACATAAATAAGATTGTGATTTTAGATGACATATCCGACTAGAAATCACATTACCAGATTGAGTGGGAATCTGATCCCTCCTTTGCCCCATAGGGAATCTTCAGGTATTGTATTTCTAGGAATATCATTCGTAGTAATCATATTCATATTCCCACTCAATAAAATTCCTTGGAATTTAATTGATTTCTAGTAATCACATTTCTATTCCTGCTGAAGATTTCAGTCCTCCAAACTGAGCCTAAGTGGAACCCATGCATCGGCTACGTATAGCAACGCTCATGAGATCGATGGCTTAAGCTTCTGGGACAGAAATGTTCTTCACTGACGATGTCAGTCTTCAAGTGTTCTTTGAGCATCTTCAGAGGTTGGCTGTACATTTGGCGACGAAAAATTTCGTCACCAATTTATTACATTTGGCGACGAAAAATTTCGTCCCACATTTTGTTACAATGGTGACAAATTTTTTCGTTGCCAAAAGGATTAATTGGTGATGAATATTATTTTCGTCGCCAATTTTGTTACACGGATTTTTTTCCTATGATCTACTCTATTTATTTAGTTCTAAGGTTCTCTTAGGGCTCTCATTGAAAGCCTTAGAGCCAAAAAATAATTATGACCCTTTAGGATAAAATGATTAAAAAATAAAATCTTCGCACCGGTTCAAATGGATTGAAAATTGGAGCACTTAATTTTTTAACCATAATTTCACTCACTACAAGAATCATGTAATAGAGATGACGAAAAATGGTGACGCGCGAAAATGGTAATGGTACCAATTTATTGTAAGTCAATTTTTTTGCTTAAGGTGTATTTTTTCCTAACGTGTATATTAATGGTAATGGTACCAGATATGATTAATTTGCTAAAATACTAAGTCTGTACAGCAAGATAATGAGATTTAATAAATAAATTTTATGTTTTAAAGTTAATTAAAAACATAACAAATTAAAAAAATTACTCCTAATAGATCTCCTATTAATTAGCACATTTTATAGTAACAAAATCAAAAAATACTAAAAATAAACATTGAACATATATGTCACGCCCTCGATTTTTAACATAATTATAAAAAAAAATTCATAAATAAATCCTCACAAATATTCCATACGATACCCAAAAGGTCACCGTGTTTCCATTTCCATTATAATCATTCCAAGCCCATATGAACTCCAAATATTACTTCATCGGCTCAACGGCCCAAAATAATATAAGTGTCAAGTAGCAATAGTTTACATATATTCCATGTCAAAAGAAATACAATTTTAATTACAAATTGATCTTTCAAAAGAAATTTACAAAGATGAATAAGTAACTCCTTTGGTTAACTTTCAAAAGTAATGCCCACACTCCAAGCATGCAAGCTATGGTTCCGGGTTAGCACCTGAAAATAATATAAGGTTTGAGCTACACTAGCCCAGTAGAAAAGTCTACTCAAACTCTACATGTAAATGAGCTAAACGAAAGAACAAATGATAGGAAATCAAATGACTACGGAGGAAGCACAACTATCATGATCAAGTGTCCCAATATCTCCAATCCTTCTTTTACTCAAACTCATAAGTCATACTCGTTCAATTTGTGTCTCAACATATCATATCTCTTGTGTGTCTGAGCCGAAGCTCCTGTCGGGTCAATTATGAGATCCCGATATCCCCTACCAAGCGCCCACCTTGTAGGTTAGACCTTGAGTGTTCAATACGAGCATTAGCTCCTGCTGGGCCAGTTATGGGATCCCGATATCCCCTGCCAAGCGCCCACCTTGTAGGTTAGGCCTTGAGTGTTCAATACAAGCATTAGCTCTTGCCGGGCCAGTTATGGGATCCCGATATCCCCTGTCAGGAACCCACCCGTCGATGAGCCCCGAGTGTTCGCGTGTGGATCACGAGCTCAAGTGTATCATTGGTACTAATGTCGTGCTAAAAGGCTCATACTTTTCATTCCATAGTTCTACAAATTTGGACCATTTCAATGTGCACCACATAGCACATGAAGACAAGCAGTACTTCCCATTTTCTTATTATATACTCCCTCCGTCCCATAATATTTGTCCGGTCCGCAAAACGGAGACGTAAAAATAATACTATTTTTGTAAGAAAAGTTGGAAAAAAAATTCAACAATTTACTAGATCTCGATGAGTTCTTTTAACTTATGAAAAAATTTTGAATTTTTTCTTGAAAGAAATGCATTATTTTGTAGTCCTTGTTTCGCGGACCGGACAAATATTATGGGACGGAGGGAGTATATA
The DNA here is from genome assembly GCA_018127125.1 of Rhododendron griersonianum. NCBI lineage: Eukaryota > Viridiplantae > Streptophyta > Magnoliopsida > Ericales > Ericaceae > Rhododendron > Rhododendron griersonianum. The sequence goes on from CM030789.1 coordinate 14,300,410, forward strand.
AACCCATGGAAAAGATTCAAGGTTGTAGAAAAGTGAAACTGTAATGACCCAGAAGGATTTGACGTTATGACTGGTGACCTACCGGTAGAGGAAAAATGGTACCGGTAGGTGTCTGGGAAAAATTTGTAATCCTACCGGTAGGGAATAAGTTATACCGGTACAAACACAAAGCAGTGAGTACACATTATCTTGACAACAAAGTTCTACCGGTAGGAATCCAGGATTTTGGCGATTTTCACCACATGACAAATTTTGATCCAAACCCAATAACAACCAATACAAGTTCGAACAAAACATAGAAACACTCAAATAACATATAAAGAGAGGTAGAATTCCCTACCTCGAGTATCCAAACCAAAATCGAAGAGGTTGAGCAAACCCTAACTTCCGGAATCCCAAACCAAGCGAAAATACACCCAACCGAGCTCTATCCAACACGATACGAGCCCCAATACGCAAGTAAGAGATGGAGCTGAGGTTGATTGTTGTGGGTTTGAGTTTGGAGATGAATTTTTTGTGAAATGGTATGAGAGAGAGTGAGCCGAGAGAGGAGAGAGTGTCGAGAGGGATGAGATGAAAAATGGGAAAAAAATCCCCTGGCATATACATATATACACTATATTGCACTAACACCCACACTTTTCAATCCTTGCACATTTAACCACCACATTCACTTTCACGTCATTTCCACCCTTTTTCCTAAACTATAAATATTAAAATTACATAAAGAAATTTACGGGTCTCTACAATATAAGTTATATATTAGATATTCTCAATATATTTTGAAAATTATGTCTAGTGCAGTTGGTTCATTGTGTGCGTGCATGGGTCAGGTTAGGCGAAATGCCCAGGTTTGAAACCCAAGAGGCGCAAGAAGGGAGCTTTTTTTTCCATATGAAAAGGGCATTAGCAACGAAATTTTGATATTTGGCGACGAAATTTTTCGTCGCCAATTGTTAGATTTTGCGACGAAATACAATGAAGAGAGAGAACCTATAGCTAAATGTCGTGGTTGAGTAATTATTTAGTGATCCTGAAGCATCGCCGAGTGATTCTCCATTGCATTAGTGTTTGAGTCCACACAAATGTGAGGTGGAAAAGGCTCCATGAGCAAGTAATATTTTCTTATGCTATGGACCAGTGGCATAGTCTTGGGCAACCAAACCTTTCCACCATAACTATCCACGTCAAACTGTCATGGATTCGGGAATATATACATTTTTTGCCATACTTTATATGCCAACGGAGGTAGGGGGCCAGATTAGTGAGTTAGTCCACATAGAGTTCAAAGTCTGTCTATAGTCCTGAACCCACAAACGCCCACGTCGGGGCTCGAACCTTGGTCTTCCATGAAGGAGGACCAAGTGTAACAATTGGGCTACAATCCCGTTGGTGGCTTCGGAATTTATTCACCATGTTCGTGGACGTCCATGGTCGAACTTCCCGTTGGTGGCTTCGGAATTTATTCACCATGTTCGTGGACGTCCATGGTCGAACTTATTTGCACTAGCTAGGAGCGGAAAAGGCCTCCACACTAATTCCGATAAATTGGTCGTTCCAACTTTTTTTTTTTTATATCCATGGAAAACAGACCGAAACCACTCCATAAATTCCATAACTTCAATTCTCTGTTCTTATCGTTGTGTTTCTGCTAGTTTTTTTTTCTTATGAAAGAGTACGAACATGGTTGTGTTTGCTGGGCAGTTCCACCTTGTGGTGTGCGCAGACAAAGGTTTTAAATAACGGTTTTGGGCACGTAATAGTAACGTTTGAGGTGTAACGGTATCGGGAGTATCGAAAGATACGTATTGGGAATCGGTTGTCGCAGTCGTGAATTTTTTAAAATCATTTTTGAGGGAACTTTTTTTTTAAGTGCCAAAATCACCCGTAACAGTTGAGTATCGGCCATAATAGTGAATCGGAAATGGACCGTTACGTAACGAGAACCGGCCGATACGCATGCGATTTTCTCTCCCATCGGTATATCGGGGTGTGAAGGCATCAAGAAGCCAAAACCGTTACATAATTTTAAATCCTTGGTGCGGAACTGTGTAAACCATTGTATCCTGAGAGACAGACGCCGGTTGTAACCTCAACCACCATTCTAGAGGTAGCAAATCTATTTTAAGGCCACTGTGTGTAACACAGGCCACGGTTGGGAAATTTTCGATTTTCCACTAACGATTCAATCTGTTATGTTGTTCCAAGTTTTGAAGTTTCCTAGATGTATAAAACTTAGGGATGTATTCATCGAGAGTCTCAACCAAATCCAAAAGCTTGGAGGGAACAAATTAATAGCTAAAAGACATGACGGCTCCGTTTGTTTCGATGTAAAATGTTTGACAATTTAAAATATTTTTCATGTAAAATATTTTTTCAGAAAACTTTTATGGGAAAAAAACTGAAATAGTCCTTGTAGTTTAGTATTTGTGTCAATTTGGTCCCTGCAGTTTGAATTGGCTCAATTTATACTCTGTAGTTTTCATTTTGTACTAACTTGGTCCAATTACTAACTGTCGTTAGACTCCGTTAACTCCAGACATGAATGGGCCCCTTTTCTAGGGTTAAAATTATAATATGTCATTCTCCTCTTGCCCTAATATACCTCTGAACAAACACATAGACTCATTGTTCCATTCTCCATTTGTCGCGCCCGGAATTTTACCTTCGACTGAAACGTGTCTCGTTTGCCTTCGGGGGGAAGGAGCGAGAGGAATTAGGGCCTGGATAAGTGATCCGATTCCTATGGATTGCGACGTGATTCTTGAAAAGAAAGAAAAAATGAGGAGTATTGTGTTCTATAAAAGGGGTTCGGATATTTTTGAAAAATGTTTGAATTTTAGAAAATGAAGTGGGTTTTATTTTAAAAAGGGACCGAGCTTTTATCAAGCTGACTACATATCTCCGGGTAAAGGAGAATCAGGTCCAGCTGTAGTTCAGGCCACAAAAGGGGTTTAGAAAAAACTTAGAGTCTCCACCAGGCATAGAATTTAGGTGTGCCCAGTCACCTCTTGTGTAACAACCCGCTCTAAGAGGATTAGCAAAAACTGTCTCAAAGAAAGCTAAATATTAACCTTAATAACATTCATTCCATAAACGCAGGACAAAGTCGACCAAAAGATTACACATGGCTTCCAAACTAACGTTTACAAGAGAACTATACAAGATGAGTTCACATCCACATGAGTTACAACAACTCTCCAAAAAATTATATTACAATATGCACTATGCCAAAAGGACACCAAGTCGTCCCTCATCTCCACTCCTACAGCCTGTCAGACCAGTAGTGGACCAAAACTCTATTTTGGATACCTGAAAGGATTGTGAGTGTTACTGCTTCATTCAAGTGGAAAGCATAAAACGGTTTACAAGAGCAAACATGGATCGAGTAATGCTTCTAATCATATTTAACAAAAAACATACTGTCTTTCACAAACAAATAAGTAAGCAACAATATTTCAAGAAGCCATAGGGTTGCTTCCCTCGCAACCAGGAGTTATGACGGTACCGTGACCCTGTGAACAGGGTACTTACAACAATTTATACCTTGTTTGTGTACAACAAATAGACAATTTATACCATTCTTGTATACATCAAGAAGAAAGCAAATCCAACCAACAATACAGCTATGGCATGCTCTTGAAATAAAAACATGTTTCAAGCAACTTGATCCATATCCACAACTATCAAAAATTCCCAACATTCGCAGAAAAAGCATAAGTTTATTTTTAGCTAGTCACTTCAATGAAACAACACACTCACCTTAGAGATCCAAAAGACAAAAGCGAAAAGCCTCCTTCTCAACCTTAAGGTGGAGACTCGTCCCCCGATCCTAGAATATGAATGACACTACACTTAGTATAATTCGAACTCCAACTCATGTTAAAATGCAAGTAAAATGCATCGATACGTCTAGCATATGATCTTCTTTTTAATCTCCATCCCTAATATGATAATGAATGAGACCAATGCAATAAAAATGATGGGTGATGTGCTTCAATGCTCCAAAGATGATTCAATGAGATTTGATACAAGAATTCCCAAGAATAAGGCTTAGTCCATGGCCAACGTGTACGGTTCCGACCATATCCAATACATAATCGTGAATTCTAAGAATTTCACTTAAACCGTTGAAAAGTTAACTTCTTCCTCTTCGAATTGACAGGTCATACATCAAAAACGGAGTTCGGATAACCTTACTACGGCCTCGCGATTATAACTTAACATAATACTAAAACTGGTGCAGAGACAGATTTTGGGTCAACTTTAACAGCAAATCTGTTATTGCTCAGGCATAACCACAGCGCATGGGTTGCATCGTTGGAAAGCTCTATGTGTCTAGTTTTCAACAAAGAAAGCGGAATGTGTTTTCGACTCTCGAGCTAGGAGATATGACTATTTTTCCAACTTGTGTCAGGACAGACTGCTCAATTCCGAATTTGAGTGATGCTAGATTAAAATTTTCTATAGAGCTCAATACTTTGAACTAGATCCTGAAATTTTTACTGTAGATAGAAGACTCATAGAGGAACTATCAGCAAAATTCCCAGAAATTACAGAACTTTCGAACTATCTCAATAAAATTCCCCAAAATCAGACAGACATGAATTTTCCAATTCTGCAGAATTCTAAACCAAGTAGTTTCTGTTCTTAACTACTTTAACTACACAAAATCCATTCTCCTATGACCTAATTAGGATTTAAACTACATGAACATGCAGGTATAAACATGTTTGATCAATACCCAAAACATAAATTAGGTATAAGATAGGGTTTACCTTCAATTAGGTTTCTTTTTCTTAAATCTCTTCTTCTTCTTCTAGTTCTTCCTCAATCTTCTTCGTCTCTCTCTTCCTCTCTCTCTCTCTCTCTTTCTCAGTGTGTGTGTGTGTCGTTTTACAAAGCAAAAGCAGTGGAACAGTGTAGAATACCGTAGAAGGTTTATTAGGGAAGAATTATCCCATGAGGTTGGGTGTATGGGTTCAAATGGCCAAAACTCATCTTTACCCTTCATTCCACCTACCAAGTCCAATCCTTTTTAATTAAGTAAACTCTCAAATTAAATCATCTATTGCTAGACAATTAATGAATGATATGCGGATGATAACACAACACGTAAATCAAATAGCATGACCTATGCAACATAAAGTTAAATGTCATATGCGATGCACGTGCATGCTCGGAATGGGTGTTACAATTCTCCCCTCCTAATAAAATTTCGTCCCCGAAATTTACTTACCTTGTCCAAATAAATGAGGGTATTGCTTCCGCATATTAGTTTCAACTTCCCACGTTGCATACTCTGTTGAACGACTCCTCCACAATACCTTTACTAGCGATACGGTTTTGTTACGAAGGACTTGTTCCTTGTGATCCAAAATCTGAACTGGTTGTTCCACGTAGGTCATATCATCTTTCAATTTCACCGTTTGAGGAACCACATTAGATGAATCTCCTTTGCACTTACGAAGCATGGATACGTGAAAAACATTATGCATCTTAGCCAATTCTGAAGGTAAATCTAGCTGATATACTGACGAGCCCACCCGTTTTACAATCTCATAAGCCCGATATATCTTGGACTTAATTTACCCTTTTTACCTAATCTCAACACCCCCTTCCATGGTGATACTCGAACAAATACTTGATCGCCCACATTAAACTCCAAGTCTCTTCATCTTGCATCAGCGTAACTTTTTTGTCGACTTTGCGCTACCTTCAACTGTTTTTGAATCACTTTTACCTTATCAATAGTAACTTTTACTAATTCTGGGCCTAGAAACTCCTCTTTGCTTACCAACTTCCTTTCACCCACCTCACCCCAACACACTGGAGTCCTGCATTTGCGGCCGTACAATGCTTCATATGGTGCCATGCCAATGCTTGAGTGATAGCTATTATTATATGCAAATTCAATAAGAGACAAATATTGATCCCAACTACCCTGGAAATCAAGTACACAAGCTCGTAACATATCCTCCAAAGTTTGGATTGTACGCTCGGACTGTCCATCAGTCTGAGGATGAAACGTTGTACTGATGTAACAACTCCGATTTTTAGGAAATAAAAATCTCGTTGTTTATTCGATAATCCTTTTATTCCTCTTTAGTGCCCTTGTAAATTCCTTTCGATTCCTCTTAAAAACCCTGGATCGTTCTCAATAATCCGTCAGTATTAGATTCAACGTTTCTAAATAGATTTCGGTCACCAAGTGACTCGGTCATTCTTTTAAGAGACGAGCATACTTATCAAACGCTTATATGTTCCATAATATTGTATTTAAGTATTGAAATTCTATTTACCTTTGACTAGAAACCCAACTAGACTAACTAGAATTTGTTTCCAACTAGTTAGTTAGCCTAACCTAAGTACCATTGACTTAGTTATCTTTCCCTAGCAATCTAGAACCATTGGTCAATAGAAGTAATCATGGCATGCCAAAAGTAGAACACATGGCCTATGTAATCATCACCTTTTAAAGCAAAGTTTTACTTTCTAGGAAAGTTACTTTTTAACTTTTTGCCTTTTCCTTGCTCTTTCCATATATAGACTTATATATATATTAGGACCTAACCAAGTAGGAGAGAGAGAGAGAGAGAGAGAGAGAGAGGGAAAGAGAGAGAGAAGCCGTGAGAGAGAGAGAGGCCGAGAGAGAGAGAAAGGGAGAGAGAGTGAGTGTGTGCTTGTGTCTTGGCCACTCATGCAAGGAAGATCTCACTTTAGCCAACCAAAGTACAAACCTTTTATGATCTCTTTTGATCTCTTGCAAGCCAACTCATCCTAGCCTTTCAAAAGCACAATCTAGCCTTGCCACTTGTCCATCCTTTTATGACTAAGCCCTTAATGATAACCTAGACCTAACCTAAAAATAGAAGCCATGCTTGACATGCTTTAAGCATGATTTGACAAGACAATGGGAGGGAGAGAGAGAGAGAGGAGAGATTTCGGCCAAGGAGAGAGGGAGAGAGAGAGAGTGAGCCGAGAGAGAGAGAGAGGGAGAGAGAGAGTGTGAGGTGCGTGCTTGTGTGTTGGGCACCTCACCAAGCTACAAGCTTAGCTTCAAGCCTAAAACTCCATGTGTCACCATTCTAGTCTTTCCAAAGCCAATGATGAGATTTCTTCTTACAAGCCAACCAATTCTAGACAAGAAAAGACCTTAAGCCTTCCATGATAACCTAGGATTTTAGCCCTAACCCTAAAAAGCTGGAGATGACAAGCCATTGGCATGCTTGCTTGCTTGATTTGACAAGACAATGGAGCAAATCCATGGGAAAGATAGAGAGAGAGAGAGAGAGAGAGAGAGAGAGGGCCGGCCAAGAGAGGAGAGGGAGAGCCAAGACTTTGCCTATAAATAGCACCCCATTCTCACCATTCAACTCACACCTCTCATTCCACAACTTCTCTCTCTAGAAAGCATAATGTTCTTGCTCTTTGTTGTTCTTGAAAGTTCTTCCTTGTTCTTGAAGAGCAACCACCAAACCACTTCCAAAAACATCCTTAGATCTTTAAAGTAGTCTAGTCTAGTTCTTAAAGTTGTTTCTAGGAAGAGAACATCCATCTCTCTTCCTTTCAAAGCAATCCGGAGCCGTTACGCCGCCAATCCACCAAAACCGATGACCAATCTCTTAGATCGACCTACCGCCAAGAAGAACGGTAGATTCTATATCTACTTTTCCTAAGTATATGTAAATTATTTTGAAGTATGAGCATGTGGATTAATGAACTTTATTTTCCTCAATAAACATATGTTGTTTTGAACTTTCTTAAAAGAAAGAAAGAACAACTTTTAAAGATAGGAATTTATCGCTTAGTTTCGATTATAAGGATGGTGATGAGCTTGTTGTATGATTGCTTGACTACTTGTTATTGATAAAGCATAAGTGGTTTACCACTCCAAAGGTGTCCGTCCATGTGGCACTATGCTTTAGTTTGTGTGTTAAATGTTCAAATGTGATTAGAATGAGCATGCTAAGTAATATAGAGTTGAATGATCTTGTTAGTTTAATTCCAAGAAGTCAATACTTACTGCCGCGGAGTCTATGCATGAATACGAGACACAAAAACGAGAAAATAGAAACATGACACCTAGGGTGTGTTAAACAAGGTGTGTTTTAAAAACCGCAATGTGGCCGGACTTGCCCATTGTATGGTGTGCGTGCGTGCATAAAATATTTTTGAAATTACATAATGACCAGTGTACGAGTCATTATGTGTGTGTGTGTGTGCCAATGGGAACCCGGCGCGGCGGAACCATTGTGAGGATACTCGAGAACCCGGCGCGGCGGAATCGAGATTGGGTGTGTTAAAATGTGATTTTCAAAATGTTAATTGGGTAAAAGAAGTGAAATTGGCGACACGGTCTACGAAACGCTGCGTAGGAGAAACTCTGATAACACAGACACCAACGATAGTTAATAGAGAATGTGGATGTGTCATTGTTGATAGTTACATATACTGCGTAGATATCGTTATCTGTACGTATGACTGCTTTGTTTGTAAGTTAAGGGTTAGCGGGTATAGATTTCTCTAGGGAAAAAAATTGAAATGGTCCATGTAGTTAAGTATTTATGTCAATTTGGTCCCTGTAATTGTAATTGACTCGATTTACACTCTGTACTTTCCATTTTGTTCCAATATGGTCCAATTGCTAACTGCCGTTAAGTCCTTTTAACTAGGGGTGAGCAAAAAATCCGTCAAACCGCGAATCCAATCCAAACCGAAAGGTTTGGTTCAGATTTTTAGTAGTATGGTTTGGTCATGGTTTAAAAAAATTGGAGACCGCGTTATATGGTTTGGTTCGTGGATTCATGTTCACGGTTATGATTCCAAACCGATTCGAACCGTATAATACATATATATATATATATACACACATAATTTAATTTAATTATGATTCACCAAATAAATATAAGAGCTTTAGTCAACTACTTTTCTAATTTATTGATCCTATTAAATTCACCACGATATTTAGATTTTCTTCTCTGTCAAGATAATTTAAATTAAACTTCTGTCACTCTTGCTTGAGTTGAGCCATTTTTTAATCCACCTTTATAAGGAGTATATAAGTCACACCAACAAAAAAACAAAACAAAGAAATACAAATGACCCAATAAAAATAGATATATGGGAAGTTATCAACTTTGCCCAAGAACCAAAATGAGAGTTCTGTTGCAAAATCAGAGTGATCTCCATTTTTCAAAATAAAAAAAATTGCCTACACAACATCATATCCATTCTAGAAAAATCAGAGTGATCTCCATTTCGCTAGTCGGCAATTGTGATATATAGAAGTTTAATTTAAATTATCTTGGCAGAGAAAAAAAACTAAATATTGCGGTGAATTTAATAGGATCAATAAATTAGAAAAGTAGTTGACTAAAGCTCTCATATTTATTTGGTGAATCATAATTAAATTAAATTTTGTGTGCGTGTATATATACCGTATAATAGGTTCAGATCGGTTTGGAACCATAACCGTGAACATGAATCCACGAACCAAACCATATAACGCGGTTTCCAATTTTTTTAAACCATGACCAAACCATACTACTAAAAACCCAAACCAAACATTTCGGTTTGGATTGGTTTGGACTGGATTTGCTGTTTGACGGATTTTTTGCTCACCCCTAGTTAAAAGGACTTAACGGCAGACTAACGGCAGTTAGCAATTGGACCAACTTGGAACAAAATGGAAAGTATAGAGTGTAAATCGAGCCAATTACAACTACAGGGACCAAGTTGACACAAACACTTAACTACAAGGATCATTTCGATTTTTTTCCCATTTCTCTATCGAGCGTTATACTCACGGTGTTACCTTTGGTGACCCTGACATATTATATTGGTGGCGACGCCGGTATAATATGTCAGACCTCATAGACGAACAGGGGGAACTCTACACTTTGGAAGCCTTTGGAGCCGAGGAACTGGCAAGAATGGAGGAACAAGAAGAGTAGTCGATAGGAACCCTAATACCCTGCCCTTATGGAAAAAAAGTACTTTTGTAAGGTTTATGATGTAATAATGAGCTTGACTCTCTTTACCTTTCAATAAAATTATCCCTTTAACGTACCCGAATTTGGGGGCGTTACAACTGAATTTCAGAGAAGTACCCATAGCATTTTGAAGTCTAGGCCAGAATCGTGAAGTGAATCTAGGATCTCTGTCTGAAATAATAGAAACTAGAGCACCATGTAGTCGAACAATTTCATTCACATATATGCTAGCAAGTTTATCCAATGAATATGTGCTTTTAACGGCTAAGAAATGTGCAGATTTAGTAGGTCTATCCACGATTACCCATATACTATCATTTCCTGTTTTGGTTTGAGGTAATCCAAGGACAAAGTCCATAGTAATATGTTCCCATTTCCATTCCGGAATAGGAAGAGGTTGCAATAAACCTGCAAGATGTTGATGTTCTATCTTCACTTGTTGGCATACCAAACACTCGGATACAAATTTAGCAATTTCACACTTCATTCCAGCCCACCAATAATTCTCTTGAAGGTCACGATACATTTTGGTACTGTCAGGATGCATAGCATATGCGCAACTATGAGCCTCCTCAAGAATTTCTCTTTTCAAAGAAGGATCATTAGGTACACATATCCGATTCCCAAAATACAAAACATTTTCATCTCTCACTGCAAAGTCCTTGTGCTTTCCTTTTCTAACCTTTTTCTTAATCTCTTCCAAATTCTCATCTGATTGTTGCATTTCTCGAATACGATCTACCAAAAGGGGTTTAAGAGTAAGGCTAGCTAGTAGAACTGTTCCATTGACGGAAAGTTTTACCCGGAAGGAACGTAGATCAGTAAGTAAATTCTCTTGTACGCTCCGCAAAGAAGCCAAAGTGCCCGCTGATTTCTTACTCAAAGCATCAGCTACTACATTGGCTTTACCCGGATGACACTGAATTGTGCAGTCATAGTCTTTCACTAACTCCATCCATCTACGTTGTCTCAAGTTCAGCTCCCGTTGTGTGAACAGATATTTCAAGCTCTGATGGTCGGTGTAGACTTCACATGTTACCCCATACAAGTAATGACTCCACAACTTCAATGCAAAAACAATAGCAGCCAATTCTAGATTATGGGTGGGATAATTGTATTCATGAGGTTTCAGTTGTCTAGAGGCGTATGCAATTACTTTGCCATGCTGCATCAAAACACAACCCAATCCTTGTCTAGAAGCATCGCTATAAATAACAAACCCATCATCACCTGAAGGAAGAGTTAATACTGGTGCAGTAGTCAACCTTTTCTTCAACTCCTGAAAAATCTTTTCACAATCTTCAAACCACACAAATTTTACCCCTTTTCGAGTTAATCGGGTCAAAGGAACAGCAATAGAAGAAAATCCTTGAACAAACCTGCAGTAATAACCAGTCAAACCCAAGAAACTGCGAACTTCTGTCACACTAGTCAGTCTCTCCCAATTGGTTACTGCCTCTATCTTTTTAGGATCAACAGAAATTCCTTCCCCTGATACAACATGTCCCAAAAACACAACAGAGTCTAACCAAAAATCGCATTTACTTAACTTTCCATATAACTTCTTTTCACGTAGAGTTTGTAATGCGATTCGAAAGTGACTTGCATGTTCCTTTTTACTTCGAGAATAGATAAGAATATCATCAATAAATACTATCACAAAGGAGTCAAGATATGGCTTAAACACTCGATTTATCAAATCCATAAAAGCAGCTGGGGCATTCGTTAGACCAAATGGCATAACAAGAAATTCATAATGGCCATACCTTGTACGAAAAGCAGCCTTCGGAACATCCTTCTCCTTTATTTTTAATTGATAATATCCTGATCTAAGATCAATTTTAGAGAATATTGTCACCCCTTGCAATTGATCAAACAAATCATCAATACGCGGTAAAGGATGTTCGGATGGTCACCTTGTTCAACTGACGGTAGTCAATACACATCCGCATCGTACCATCTTTCTTTCTAACAAACAAAACTGGAGCACCCCACGGAGAAATACTAGGTCTAATAAATCCTCGCTCCAATAAATCTTCCAATTGGATTTTCAATTCCTTTAATTCGGTAGGAGCCATACGATAAGGTGCAATTGAAATTGGTTGTGTACCTGGCAGAAGCTCAATAGAGAACTCAACTTCTCGGTCCACTGGCAACCCTGGTAATTCTTCAGGATATACATCAGGAAGCTCACAAACTATTGGTATATCCTCCACCCGCGGTGTACTTTTGCTGCTATCAACAATATGTGCAAGGAATCCTTGACAACCCTTTTTCAATAACTTCTCGGCCTTCATTACAGAAATTATACGAGCAGAAGTTCTATCCCCACGGAATTTCAGTTGTGGATTATTTGGAATCTGCAATGTTACTTATTTTCTGAAACAATCAATAGAGGCATGATAAGCAGATAACCAATCCATACCAAGGATTATATCGAAATCTGTGATATTCAATGGCATCAAATCAACTAACAACTCCCTATCGCCCATTCGAAATTTACAGTCCCGATATACAACTCTAGTTAATAGAGTCTCTCCTGCAGGAGTGGAAATGGCCATAGTATATTCTAATGGACTTGGGGGTCGGTCTACATGCTTTGTAAATGACAATGCTATGAATGAATGCGTTGATCCAAAATCAATCAAAATACGCGCTTCTTTACCAAAAATAGTGAGCATACCTGTGACAACATCTGGAGTTGCAAGGGCTTCTTGTTTATTGATAGTAAAGATTCTCCCTTGTGCTTTAGGTCTACCAACTGAGCCACCACCACGGCTTTGATTTTTACCCTGAGAAGTACCTCCACCCATCTGAACGCTACCCGAAGATGAAACAGACCTTGATGTTCTGGGACAACTTGAAGCCAAATGTCCCGAATCCCCACATCTAAAACACCTACGGAATGATTCTGGTTCAGGACAATCTCGAATAAAATGATCAGGTGATCCACACCTATGACATGTAAGGGCATTGCTGCGACCACTAGAGGAGAAGGAATGTGATACCATACTTCTATAATTTTGACGTTTGGAAGGAACACAAATAGAAATGTGATGTCACACTCTTAGGATTCCCATATTTGGGAGAGACAGGAATAAGATTGTGATTCCTGACGACACATCCGATCAAGAATCACATTACTAGATTGAGTGGGAATCTGATCCTTCCCTTTCCCCATGGGAATCTTAAATTCCCGTCTCAATCAATAAAAAAAATAAAAAAATATTGACTTTGAAGATTCCTAATAATCACGTTTTTATTCCTACTGAAGATTCCGGTCATCCAAACTAAGCCTAAACTTATCTTAAAATAAGTTGGTTTGTCATTAATTGATTTTTTTTTTTTGTATTTCTTACTTTTGCGCCAAACTTTTGTGTATTGTTGATTCATCTCAACAAGAGGAATCGAAAAAGTAAGAATTTTTAGGAATAACCCAAGTATTTTGAGAAATAACCATTTTTTAGCAGAAAAAGAAAAATAAGTTGACTTATTTTGAGAAATTAGTGGTTATTTCCCAAAATATTTGGGTAAAAGTAAAAAATTTTACTATTTCCAATTCCTTTGGTTGAGACAAAACAATAATCCACAAAAGTTTGACACAAAACTAAGAAATGCGAAAAAAATTTAAATAATGACAAACCAACTTATTTTAAGATAAGTTTAAAAGAACGCAGCCTTAATCATGTATGCGTAATCGTAGAGTTCACGCTTCCCGAGACACCAATATTGGCTATTAACAAGGGTTAAGAATATACCAATACTATAATAGCTTCCCGAGCCACCATAATTTTTTTGGCAAGATTAATGTTCTCGCCGAGCTCTACAAAATGAACGAATCCGATCATCAAAGTGTACTCGAAAAGTGGCCGAAAAATTAAAAATCGACTGGAGGGGATACCAAGATCCCTCTACCTGGGATATATTTATAATAGGATACCTAATCATGGTGTATATGCTTAATTATCAATCAAGTTTGTTAATTTACCACTTGTTTTCTTGAACTAGATGGTTTGATCTTAGGCCCCGTTCCCGAACTCAAAATAAGTACTTATTTTTTAAGAAGACAATTTTAAGCTCAAAAATCATATGCTTACGCAAATAATTTTCCTATCAATATAGATCTTATTTGATAGATCTCATTGAGATCTTTTAAACGGTGCAAAAAAATTGAAAAGTTATTTTCCATTTACATTATTTTTTAGTTTGAAAATGTGAAATAAACTACTTACTTTTAAAGAAGGTTTTTGGAACGGGACCTTAGTTAATCAAGTATGTGTAGTCATATTTTTTTTTTTTTTGAGAAGTCAATCAATTTATTTCACAATACCCGAAGATAAAAGGTCCGAAGGCTACAACGATTTCATCAAAAAAATACAGGAATGAACCAAAACTACCAAAATCTAGACAAAGCACATACTGCCAAAGCAGACCATACATAAATGCAGGGCATCGAACCCGTCTCCGATTTTAGTAGTAAAGCTCAAAGGGACACCCAGCTCAAACCATAGCCCTAAGCACAAGATGAAATCAACTACAAACCAGTAACAAAGAAAGCAAAAATAGAAACAAAATAAAACTGGACTTATTCGCCCACCAACCACGCCCACCGGATCTAGGAAGTCTAGACCGGTACAGTCACCGGACTGGGGAAACCAGTCGGGAAAAGCCAGACCAAAACGGCCGGTAAAAACCTCCGGCCAAGGAAAAATCGCCGGATTACGCCGCCCGTAATCTGGAAACTTATTGCCGGAGGGAGCCAAGCCACCCAAACATCATCTTGTTGTCAGATCAGGCCAAAAACCAAAACCAGAGGGAGGCGGCTGGCGAGGAGGCGGTTGCAGAGAGGAGCGAGAAGACAGAGGAGGCGGCGGCGGAAGAGGAGGGGGAGATGGAAGAGGCGGCGGCGGAAGAGGAGGGGGAGATGGAAGAGGCGGCGGCGGAGAGGAGGCGGAGATGGAAGAGGCGGTTGAGGAGGCGGTAGCGGAGAGGAGTAGGCGGAGGAGGAGGAGGCGGCGGAAGAGTGGATCTGGTTGGTCTTGGGTCTTGACGGGCAGCGCGGTGAGGCAGGGTGGCCGGCAAAGGATGAGGGGAAGAGGTGGAGCAAGGGGCGGCAGCCCCCCCCCCGGGAGAAACCCTAACTGAAGAAGTAGAGAGAGAAAGGAGAGAGAGCTCCTAGAGAGAGAAAGGAGAGGAGACCCTTATGTGTAGTCATATATAGCGTCCACATTTTCCATGACACCATTATTGGCTTAGAACCAAACTTTGAGTACAAATTTCTTGAAACTTACTCTGACGCTTGACTCAAACCTACACCAAATTGAGTTTAATTTTCTCCAATTTTTGCTCTCCTTTGAGTAAAAGTACTATAGTAGGTAACAATATATAGAGTTTGGGTGCCAACATATATAGTTGGGATGCTTCCTCTTGATTGGGATGCCTCTTTTTTAAGGTTTTTTTAATTTTTGTAACAATTTTAAAGATCGGTCTTTTCTTTAAAGATTTATAAAATTACCTTCTTTAAAAAATTTGTACTTTCCCACTTTCTGATGGTCTATCACTAGATCTCTACACTTTTGGAGAAATTTTTCAGTGTCGAGCGGATATATCCCACGTGGTGTCCGTTTGGTGCTCCTGAGCCGTTCGGTTCATTTTTGAACGGCTCAAATTGAAACCTTCACTCTCCTCTCTCTCTCTCTCTCTCTCTAAATTCAAACCGTACAAAATCGCATCGGACGGCTCAAATGTGCCGAGCGGGCACCACATGGTACCCACCCAGCACTGAAAAATTTCTCACTTTTGATTTGCGAAAACAAGTAAACTACTGTACGAAGTAGGCCCAAGGAAAGTGCATCACTTGCTTTAGGCCCCCACCAAAAGTATGATTTCTTTAAAATCAGAGAGAAATATAGTAAACTTACACCCCTCAATAACAGCATAGGAAAAAAGTGTTAGAACCACTAAAATATTACTCCCTCCATCTTAAATTCCTGAGTTTTTTCACTATTTGGAATCTCTACAAAAAATTATCTATATTTTTTAATTTATGATATTTTTAATATTTAATATGAATCTTATTCGATATCTCAACTAATTATATAAACAAAGTTTTTGAAATCATAATTTTTTTTAAAAAAATTGTGATAATTGTTTAAGTGGCATGACTGCCAAAAACCCCCCAGCAATATGGGACAAAGGTAGTACGCATTTTCGCAAATTTTACTACTTTCTTATGATAGTTAAATGACCACCATTAAGCATATGTGCACCCTTCGCTCATAAGAATGGGGATATCGGATAGTGGTACTTGCAACAATAAACATACCAGAACACTAATAAGTTATGATAGGCTCTATTGGCATGTGAGTGTGTAGGTATATATGGATCATCGTTGTGAACCTTAAATAGGCCCGCAACGGTCTAAAATTGGACCAAATTAAATAGATCAAAACTGAACAGGAGCTGAATCCAAATAATGATCCCCACTATTTTAAAATCCAAGTTGACGTACCATTTTGCAATGTCCCAAAGCACTTGATCAAATTCGAGAAACCAAAAAAGTTCACTCCTATCAAATTCTCTGCCCACTTACCATTGACATTAATGACACATTCTTTTCTCCCACTTGCCATTGACATGAAATGACACAACTAATATAATTAATCATACTCTAAGATCAAAATTTCCAATCTTATTTTTGTTGTATTCCTACTTGAAGAAGTAACATTTCATATTCAAGAGAACCAAAAAAATCATAGAGACAGAACCGCAGAAATATCACAACATGAGTTAAAGCCTTCAACTCAAAATTAATTAGATACACTGCTTTGTATGTCATAATTGATCGATGTGCAAGAAGCTCTTCCGACTTCACTCTCTTGTGAGGTTTCTAACTCGATCCATGTTTTGAGATTTTCAACCAAGATCCATTTCTGATATTCACCAATCAATTGGGCCCTAAATGGACATGGATACAAATATGGGATGTATCATGAGATATAATAGTCCTGCCTCTTTAACCAAACCAAACCAAACCTAATTAATTAGGGTCCGTAATCAAATTCATGTCATAAGGATCTCACGAGTTCTTTTACATGTTAGCGGTAAGCTACTTATCGCTCAATCCTGTTTGGGACCGGATGTGTGAAAGATAAGATTCTACGCATGACAAAGGCGAAGAAGTTTCCCAACTCTGAAACAAACTCCATCAAAATTAGCATCACACAAACAAAGAAAAAAGCAGCCGAAGCAGCAGCAATTCAAAAGCATCCAACTCTGGAAACTATAAAAACTGAAGTAAAGAGCATCAGAGGAAAATCCATTCAACTACTGCATGAGATATATTCCCACCTCCTAAGCCAACTAAACCAAGCCAAACCGGGTCAAAATTTCAATCAATTTGGGTCAGCTACTGTAGTTAAATTCATGTCATAACGACGTGCCAGCTGTCAGCTAGCTGCTTACTGCACAATACTCCATCCTGTTTGGGACAAGATGTGTGAAAGATAAGATTCTAAGCATGACATAAGCGGAGTTTCCCGTTTCCTAAACGAACTCTGTTTAAATTCGCATCACACACACAATCACAAAAAAGCAGCAGCAGCAGCAGTAATTCAAAAGCATCTAATGGAAACTATACAAATTGAAGTTAGAGCATCAGAGGAAAATATATTCAACTACTGCAACTTTTCCTGCTTCTAGCATTTACAGACCAATACATTGACACATCTGTGGAGCTACCCTTGCCTTTCATTCCTCACCTTCTACCCCATCCTTTATCCTTTTCTGAATTCCTGCAATAACCAATCATAGCACAACACATCGTTTCAAAAATATTACGAGATATTCCTGATGTGTGACACCATGATTGTTAACCGCAAGAACAGCCAAAAAAAGGAAAAAAAGAGAGGTTCCGAAAGGCATATGATGATCTCATCTACAAACCACCAACTCACCAGAATGCCAATTGGAAAACAGAAATGAAAATGAAAGCAATATACAAAGGTTACCCAACTTCATACCTAAGACTTCCTAAGAACTTGCTGCCAAGAAGCAATTGCTACTGCCAGAGCTGCCCGTATTGCAAGGGACATCACGAACGAGAAACTTCACACTGCGAGTCCCAACAAAACTCAATATCTCAAGGCACTCCCGCAAATCAGAATCACTTACCAACAAAACCCATTCCTCTTCGTCGTCCAAATATTTGAGTTGAAACGACGCCATTTGCAATTTGAACCTCTTTGCAACTTCTTCATACAGCTGGCTACACCCTAAAGAAGGCTCAAATTTAAACCTAACCGTATCTTCTTTGTAAGTAGCTTTCACTGTGATCTTGGATCCACTATCGCAAGAGCTCGTAAAAAAATTGGTGATTTTTCTTTCACCAAAGCTATGAGAGCTTGACGAACTGCCATTCATCATTGAACCAGAACTGTTCAATGAGTCTGTCGTTCCTGAAGAAGTGGGACCTGTTTGGTGGTTAGGTCCAATGACCCTATCATTGGCTTCCACACCAATTTCAACGTTCATTCTGATATCCATCTCAGCAGAAACAAAGTGTGAATCAGAATTCTCTAATGTCAAAGCGCTTCTGTTTTGTGCACCCAAAGTTTTGGATTCAGAGTAAGAACATGGTGAAGAATTCTCAGATGGTGGGACAAACCCAATTGACTTGCAACCATTGCAACAGTCAGCCAGAGCAATTTCAGCATTTGGCACGTACAGACTCCTCCCCTGTAGTTCTACTTGGTTATTCCTGTCAATATAATTCTCCTCCCTTTCCAATTTCACAGTAGAATTCTCACTATCAGTACAAGAGGGTGGACAAACTGAAGGCGCAACTGGTTTCGGTTTCTTAATAGGTGTGTTTTTGCTGGGGAAGAGAATGCTTCCCCCTGCATTGAAATCTTGGATAATGGAGCCGGCCACAAGACCACCCGTGGTGGGGTCGAATTTCAGCCCTCCATCGACGCCTTGAACAGAGTCGAGCACTGTTTGTATCTTCCTCAAGGAACGGTTCACCTTGTTTATCTTGCGGGATGGCCACCTTGAGATCCCATGTTGTCTGCATATCCTCTTGAGTGTCGTTGGGCAAACTACAAACCCAACAATAAAATTAGAACTCTAGAATATTCATTTAAATAACAGGGAAAAAGTAATCCCACTTATTAGGTACAGACCGAACTCAAAGATTAGAGGTCTGTGAGTTCTTTTTCTTTTCCCTTTTTTTTACCACTGGACCAGTGGTCACCCCTTACAGAACATCCTTCTAAATAAATTTGCAAAAATTTGTTATCATCAAGGTATTGCGATTTTGTGATAGATCTTAATAAATGGAGCTAGTTTCTGAAAACATTCTGAGTTTCTTGTAAGGCTTCAATATGCTACTCGCAGCTGAGCTACATTTGCAACATCACATTGCTTCCCTATGAGAGACTTCCACACATCCATTTTTCAAATTTTGGCTTCTTTAACCTTTTGCATGAACAGTTGAAAATTCAACGTACGCCACAGATACACAAAAAGATAAATAGTTTCTTCTCAGACCACAGCAACAAGTACCAAACACAACAATAATTTGTCCAAAAAAAGACAACAGGAAAGTAGTTAAGCAAGGCATTTGGTATAAAAGCACGCGGCACATTTTTCAGAAAGAAACAACATAATATTTACTGAAAGAGCTCCCAACAATTTGCTATTGGGAGAGAGGTTAGGAGCCAGTATGGTTATTTGTGGAATAAAAATAACCATGTTAGCAGCTGATCAAGTCAGATGATTTCAAGAAATAAACATGTAGCATGAGGTCTTACCACCAATGCCTTTGGCAGCATCCTTGAGACTCCCAGAAAAGTATTGCTGAAGAACACTTAAGCTCACATGCTTCTCTGCAGTACTCCGCTTTTTCTCTGTCGGTCTCCTTGATCCACTCATCTACATGAACTCAAAAAGTTATTCAGAGCTCAACGCACCAATCAATAGAAATTATGACTCGTGAACATTTAGAAAAGAAGCAGCACACTGGGAATAATTTAACATAAGAATCAAATCATTTGTCTGCTATAGAAGCTCTACAATGGGTGCCTTTCCTTTCCTTATTTCGATGGGCTTGAGAGTGAAATTTTTATTTCAATATCATGTAAGGTTCAGTTTGGAAATCCGAACAATAGCCTTGTAAACTTGACCCAAATATTAACCGCTACATTCAATGGTTGTAAGTTTACCATGTTTCTTTTTTGCAATATTCCATCTGTAACCCTTAACTGATCAAGCATTAAAGTGCACCATAAGTCTCAACACACATCCTTCGGACCCTTCACTTCCTCGGCAATCCAAAAAATAGTGCCCCTTGGTACTGATACATTTACAAATTAGGTCCCAGGTTTCCTAAACTTGTAAGCAAGATTCCTTAAGTCTACACTGTTTTTCGCTATTATTTGCCTACTCGATGAAAGAACAGGCCGACAAAGTACACTGCTGCCCTGTTTTGTGCTGCTTTCAATGTATGGAGGTGGTGTTGTAGGTTCTACAGCATCCCTCAAGCCAAGCCCAGTTGATTGAGAAAAAAATTGGCTTCGTTTAGGATGTTCGCAGCTTTAGTCATCAATGACAATACTTCAGACTACTACAAACTAGCAGATTATAAGAAATAACGGACAGGTTTTCTAGGTTTTTCTTGGACCTTCTCTTGGTTATCATGGGCCAAATAGAGGTTATTTCAGTGCAGTTATAGGATTTTGGTTCAGCTATGCTTAATGCATTACATTAAAGCTCGTTGCTTGGGTTCTTATGGCAACCCTTAGCCAAGCCCACTCAGTTGCCAATGAGCTATAAATCTAAACCAACCCAACCTTGATTGTTATATCAAGCAAGTCCTAGGAAGTAGGTACAGTATCATTAACAGAATCCTAAGGCCTACAGGCCGAAACTGATACAAAGCCATCTAGTTCATCTCTCAACCAACAGTCCATTGACCACGGTCAATGAGAACTGCAATACCGCCATGTCTTATTTTTAGGATGTTAGAAGCATTAAACTCAAAGCCAAGTGGTAGTTTGTGGAGAGGCCACTCAAGGTCATACTAGCTTTGGAGGTGATAATCAAACAATGTGGGCGAGCTCTAACATAGGAGAACAAGTTCAGTCATGATGTACGAAACGTACCCGTTCCTGAGGAGCATCTAGTTCTCGTCGTATATTTTGCGGGTCAGAGACGCCTGGCGGCACTGGTTCAATATGAGTTGTATTATTAGCTAATGTTTGTCTCCTTGAAAAATCCACAGTTGGGGGAAAATTTGCAAGTGATCCATTTTCAAACTCGACTTTAGAACCCTTTGCACCGAATAATTCAGCATCCGTAACCGTCCTCAAACTCTTACAAATCCTTTGCATGGTACCAGAGAGGTTGTTCAACAAGAGTTGTTGTTCTGTGCTCCCTTTCATATTCAAAGGGAGAAAGAACTCTAATATATAGTCATCGTCGCCAGTGTAGGTGCTCCTTAGCCTTATTGCAACAGCAGCATTAAGGCCAAACTTGCGTGCGTGATGGACTAATGGATACTCACTGATATCATATCCCTTGACATCTGGAAAGAAAAAGGGATGATTTGATTGAAGAGCTTTTCCAGCTATACCTTGCCCTTCCTCAAGATAGTGCTCTGCACATGCATGCACAAATCCTTGCATCTCTCTGTCATTCACGTAGCAAGCTGTATGCTCTACGCATAGCATAAATTTCTCATTTAAACTTGCATTTCCACCCTTAACACGTAATCTGGAGATTTCGTCCCCAACTCGCTCATTGTAACAACAAGGGATCCAGGTTAGGGCAAGGGGCAATCGATGAGCGTGACATACGGCTCGTAAAACATTTTTTATCTCAGCTAAAGCGGCCCTCTGATTCGTTGAAAGACACTGCAAAATAGTTAAATTCTCGTTACAAAAGTAGTTGACACATGTCATCTTTTCTAAGCGTTGGGAAAACATTCCAGAAGAAAGAGAGAGTATTTGTTTTGCTATTACCTGGGAGTAAAGCCTAGGAGGTGCAGTGCTCCTTAAATTCACAGCCTGTAAGAATTCAGGATTAGGAGTTTAGACAGAACCAACAAATCAGTGCAACAGAATCATGTTTCACTAAATTTCACATACTGTGCACATATATAAATGAAGTTTGCATACACATAATTTTTTTTTTATAACTGACGGCGAGTAGCAGCCACAAAAAATGTGGAAAAAAGACCACCTAATGGGCTTTTAACTACTGGATTCACAGATTGTGAGAAGCACAAACTTCCTTAACCGAGAAAGCTTGGTAGGGACTAGGGACAAATTGTGGAGCTGCGTGCAAATACGAGATACGCTGCGGGACAGCTAGATACAACAAATGCATTTAGATCACAAATAAACTCCACTGCCAAAATGCAAAGAACTTTTCAGCCCGGACTAAAAGATACCAGGAAACAATTACAGATTCTGAACTGGTGTGATTTATTCCCAGGAAAGTTTAAACACGAGGACAATGCTTCCTCGTAAGATCAAAAGGGAATGACAACTTCTGGCCAGTTGACTTCATGTTATTCATCAAATAATCTGAAATCGGTTCGCAAGTTTTGGTCAATGTCATGAGCACTCATACAATTGGTTTTCCCTCCTTCACATGACATTAACAGCCCCTTTGGATGGAGTGATTTCAAGAGAAAAGAAAAGAAAGGGTTTTGGTTTCTAGCCAAATCACTCATTTGGATTGACTATTTTGGTGAGAAATGGAGAGAAAAGTACAAATGAAATGTTTTGATTGGCTTCTCCCCTTTCTCACCCAATCTCACCAAAAATGGTGTGATTTTGTGAGAAATGGCTCCCCTTTCTTATCTCACCCTTTCTCACCATCCGAAGGGGCTGCAAGTCAAAAGGGAATGAAAGCTACTTGCTATTCACTTGATGTATGCACTGTGATGTCCATAGACATTAAACTCAAAACAATTCAGTCACTTCATAACAAAATCAACTCACTAGATTTTCGAAATGGAATGGATACAGCGTTAGTTGTGCAGATGACAGAGTAATGGACACAAACTTTTTTCCATCACATAAGTGGAGGAAAAAGAACATGAGGGGAAGGAAGGAAGGTTATCTGCTAGAAAGACAAAGGGGAAAACTAACCTGAAGTGCGCGACAAACGTTCTCCATCTCCAAATCAAAATTTGGTTTTTCTTTCACAGTCACAAGTTCCAACACAGCACAGCAAGACATTTCAACTGGATCATCCTCAAAAACAGGCACAGCAATGGATCCACGAACTTCGTGATCGACTGCATGCTGAACCCTCAAGTACTCTGCCGGATTGTAGTAACCAACATTAGAAGTCCACTCTGGAAATTTCGATACGAACACCCGGCCAGGAAGCCCAGGAAAAGAACCCGGCTTCACTTCTGCGGGGAAGGTATACGCCCTTGATACTTCGCGATACCCAGCAAGCACTTGGTCAAGCAAATAGGGTTGCTCACAAGTACTTAAGATATATTGATCACTTTGTTTAATTGGAACCCAAACTTGCGCCAAAATACCACCACCAGACCACTCTTTAACCAAGGACAATGCCCTTAGCATTTTCTCAGCTAGATTTTGTGCAAATGGACGAGGTATGAGACAATTTCCAGCATCGAACAGGTTTTGGTGAAAGGAAGAATTACCCTTTTTGGTAGTAGATTCATTCCAACTAGTGGATTCCATTGGAAAACCAATTTGGGTATTGATTTGCTGGAAAACCATTTTGTCTCCACCATTATAAGGACTTCCAGTGATATCGCAATCGGGCACTGCAAAGGTATTAGTGTTTTGTTCTGCGAAGCTTAATCCATCAAAGGGGGCGTAATTTGAGGGAATTGATGGAAGGGGTGAAAATGCAAAAGGGGCAAACATTTGGTCTGTGTTCGACGGGCTGCTGCACCATCCAGCATACGTATCGAAGTTCAAACCATTATTGAAGGGGTCTTCAGAAATTGAATGCCTTGCTCCCCCATCAGACGAAGCGTAACCGTTGTCTTTCTCTCTAGACGGAAAGGGGTAATCCATTTACAAGAACAAACCGAAACTTTCTGACCAAATACAAAAGAGTAAGCGCTAGAATTTCTTCATAAAAAACTGGCTCATCACAACACTTGTGTCTCGAAATTCTTCTCCCAGTTGCACACCAACACCACAGAATTTCAGCAGGGAATCTGTCCTCATCATTATCCTTTCCCCAACAAAATTCATCTAAATTCTCAATTTCCTCTCTTATAACTACTGCCCACTTTTCCTAATCTTCTGAAGTCAAAGGAATTCCCAACTCAAAATTACCCAAAAACCCAACTCAGATAGCAACAAAATCCCAGCTTCCTCAACTGAAATAGCAGAAACCCTGCACCACATCCCATACTGTTAGCAAATAATGCGGGTAATACGAAATACTTGTTCGCGGATTACATATAAACATGTATAGCACACTAAAAACATGAAATCAAGGTCAATTCAACTATTGTTCACCATTCAAACCCTCAGATCTCAAAAAAAAATAAAAAAAATAGAGCTTTGTACTGACCTTTATACTGAAAATAACAACAAAATTCCTGATATCCAAAGCGACCCACAAGTTACTGCAACAAAAACAAAAGCAAAAACAAAGAACAATATATCAATATCGAATAAATTAGTCCGAACACCTGAGTTATTAAAAATATGAAAATTTTAATTAGAAGGCCAAGGAATGGACAAAACAAATAAGGAATCACGAAATTCAACCCATGAAAAAGCTGATAATTACTCCAATGAAAAAACCCATCAACAGATAGATAGAGAAGAGAGTGAATTTACCAAGCCCTAGCTCTTTATGACAAGTTTTTCCAACACTGACCTAATTACTATCTTGACATAAGTTGACAAAAATTGCTGAGTAAGAGCCACCTCGTAGTTCGACTCCCTATGAACTAAAAGACCCAAGATTTCTAGAGAGAGGAACTTTTTGCACGCGGTTTGTAGTTTAAGTAATAAAGAGAGAGAGAGAGAGAGAGAGAGAGAGAGAGAGAGAATCTACCATAAATAGAAGGCGGGGAGGAATGGGTAGCGTAACGGTTTGTTGAGAGATTTTACATCAGGAAGGTGGGTTACTAAAAATAGAAAGGCTCTGATTAGGATTTTTTCCTAGGCTCCCTCTTTAGCCCATTGCTAAATTCTCTGCAGGCTGCAGGGAGGGTTTGATGAGAGAGAGAGAGAGAGAGAGAGGTAATTACTAGCGTGATTAGAGATCTGGAAAGGAACCCATTTGATTAAAGGAGCAATTATGTAAAGCATAAATGTATGGGAGGTGTTAAATGCACACCACTTTACTGTCATAACACCCTGCTTCTTTTTTTTTTCCAAAAGTTGAGAGATAGTATTAATCAAAAAATCCCCATAGCCATAGGGAAAGGTTGGGAGTCCACAGATCAGATCAAACATTCCAACAGAAAGAGCGTATAAGGGAATAGATGCGCCGCCCTATAGAATGAGAAAACCCTCCAAATGAAGACAAAACCCCCTGAAGGAGGACATTATTAAAACAAATAACAAAATAAAAGAAGCACCGCCGACACATCCACCGCCACTCTTTCGCAACAACCTTGATAGACTTGTAACCACCACTTCTGCTTCACAAAATAGGAACACATCGTTCGGAAGTGGTCACCCAACAAACACGGTAGACGGCATCAGATCACAGATATGAGTAGATGGAGGCTGAGAACGGTGGACGACAACATATTACCCGCAACCACTGATACTGAAGCCTCAGAACGTCGTCGGAAAACGATCTGGCTGAAAAGTTCCCAATGGACGCTCAAACTTCAGTCGCGGGATTGAGAGAGAAGACGGTTCAACGGTTGGGGGAAGAGAACAGAGGGAGAGAGATCGGAAGGGAATGATCCCTCCACGATCTTGCCATGTAGGGTCTTTTCTCTCTATGAGCTAAAGCTACCATTATCTCAATGTGAAAATATTTTGTACTCCAAAAATACGAAAAGTTTTTGTTTGTATGAGATGATAGATCGCCCAAACAACTTCTAATGGTTTGACCATAGATTATCCCATTTGTCAACATATCATGTTCGAACATTTGTAATGAGTTAGGCTATGTAGATACAAACGAAGGACGAGAAATGAGAATGTTAAGGGTATATGGCGATGCTAGGGTTTTACCGCGAAGGAAACGACAAAGAGGGAATGTGATCGAAGGCTTTTGAAAGAGAAATGGTACTCGAGGAGGCACCAAGAGAGGAGGCGAGAATATGTACATGAGAGGAATGATGACTAGCTAGGAGAGTCAATTGGATTAGAGGACGATTGGAGATTTTGTGAATGAGCAATGCAATGCCTATTGTGAATTTGGCATTTGTGTAAAGTGTAAACAGTAATTTTAATTGGGGAAAAAATGTAAAAAAAAAACAAACAATTGAACTTTGAGTACTCAAATTGTTTTAGTGCCCGTTTAAAATATTTGGTGATGTTTATGACCGAACTTCCTATGGCTTTAAAGGAAGTGAAAGGATATAGGGAAAATGACGGCTAATGACGTGTTTGATAATTAATACCCGTCAAGGATATTTTTAGCATTAATAAATGTTCTTAGCTTGTTCTTGGCGGATATTAATTATCAAAACACGTCCTGGGCCGTCATTTTCCCAAGGATATAATTTCTTTGGGTTTAAACATCTTGAGAAAGCTTTTCTTTTCTTGACACTTTATTAACCATCGTAAACTATTATACTTAGGAGTATTAGTTATGCTATGGGTAATTAACTTGGTGCATTTTTTTTAATTAGAGATGGGTTTGATCATATAAATATTCCTCATCTCATATTTATGTGATTGTCCCCGACATCGATGAAAAGATAACTACTTATTATTCCGAAATGGGTCATGACAGAGTCCACAAGTTATAAATTAACCGTGCATAAAAACATATGTTAGTGTTCTGAAATACACGAGATTTACGTTGAAAGTTTAAAAATAAGTTTGACTTTATCTTCTTTTTTTTTGTTGTTTTGCTAAGCAATTTTATCTTCTTATTGTATACTTGTGGTTACAACAATTATAGTACATTACTGTTGTAGTTGAGGACGGTTCTACTGTCACTAATAATATTGCATATTTATCTTGGCAGTGTTTTATATTGTTCCCAAGATTTTCCTCTATTTAGACCTTATTTGGATAAGCTTTTCGATTTATTGACCTTTTCAATTGGTTAACTTCTCCTAAGATTTTTGTTAATCATATACTACAATTTAGGTCTCGTTTCCACTAACAAAAATCACTAAAAACTTAACGTATTTTACCATTTCGTTTCCACTAACAAAAAAACTTTCAGCATTTTACCATCTCGTTTTCACTAACAAAAAAATTGTCAACAAATACTGTTTTTGCTACAATAACTATACTCACAAACTATCAACAACTTATTTACTACTGGAAACAACTTGATATTTCTCAACAATTTATGCACCGAAAACACCTAACAACTTCTCGATCGATTACAAATAAAAATCTACAAATTTTTCACTACCGAACTTCTAGCTAGATACACATACGGAGTACTACGGAATTCAAAATACAAGCACTGCAATGTAGTCATTAGTTGCGTGGATTTAGAAGTTCCCCAGGATTAACTTTACCGGCAGGAAATGGGGAACAGAAAGGTTCGTGAACAATATGATGGCGGACAAGTGACTGACACGTGTCACCTGGACAAGTGACTGACACGTGTCCACTGTTGTACTAGGGCTTTACTGGAACCTTTTGGAATCTAGGGCACAACTTCCAAGAATTTCCGAGGTACCCAAACCAAAAAAAAATAGTAGTAAAAAAACAACTTGCAAGCATAGATTCCAAAATTTAAAAAAAAAGTATTCTCTCTCTCTAGAAGTTTTTGGATGAAGGGCGGTACCACACACGTGATATTCTGTCGATAATTTCAGCTATCCAAACACATTTTGGATGGTTCAGATTTGTTCCATTTCTCTCCCCTCATCTGACCACTCTCTTTCCTCTTTTTCTTTTTTGTAAAATCGGGACTGTCCAAAATGTATTTGGACTATTTGGATCGCGGACGGGTACCGCCACGTAACACCCGCTCGGCATCCGAAAAGTTCTCCTCCCACTCAAACTTTTTTTTTTTTTTTTGGCTAGGACTCTCTTAAGCTCTCACTTTCGCTAAAAAGTCTTCTTCATAAAAAGAAAATTTTCTTTAGATATCACGCCAACAAAAGGTTGTCATATACTAATTTGATATGTAGATGTACAATACATTTTTAATTGTAGAAGTGATGGAGTTGGCAACCAAGATCCTTCCAGGCAATAGGATTCTCTTCGTGAAATACAATGTATCACGGTGTCTGTCATGTAAAAAATTAAATGATCGAACATCAATAAAGATTCAGTCGAAAATCATACACTATTCGACAGAATTAAGAAAAATAAACTGTAAGAGTCTGACCATTCTTTTTTTATTTTTATCACAAAATATGTAGCTTTCATTTAGGTACAAATCGATTTTGATCGATTCAACTTTATTTTCTCAAAGACAAAAAAATAAACCACTTAAATTGTCGGATAATATCCTAGCTGCATCAATTATTCACATGAGGGATTATCTCTACGACGAACTCCTCTATAATCTGGGGTTTATAGACAGTTATTTTTAAAATTCTAGATTGAAGATTATCGAATTATACATTTTTAGATTGTATCAGAATCTGTAAAAGTGTTTGAATGATAAGTGCATAATAGATTTGCAGGATTTTTTTTGTTAATAGAGGTATAAATTATTAACAGAATCTAAAAACACGTTCTGAAGTGATTTTTGAATTATACACTCTCTAATTATAATTTTTAATAGTATGTATTTTGACAGAACGGATTTCAAAAGGTGATTAAAGTAGAAAATTAAGAATGCAATAATGAGGTGGCCAAAGTCCAAACACCCCTGTGCTGACATCAGGAAGGAGTTGGGGTGACATTATCCTCCACAACCCACAAAAAGATCCAATCCGTTCATCTCGTACCTCTTGAATCAAGAACATGCGAATGAAAAATCAGCTTGATTGATCGAGAATCTGTAAATTTATAAAATAAATCGTTTACCGTGGACAACGAATATGGGTTTTGAGCTTTAAGTCGTCGACTTTAAACGGTTTGTTCGTATTGACATGTTCGGTTTTCAACCAAGATGATTTTTCACTCGCACAATCTAGAATGCAAGAGCTACGAGAAGAATGGTTTGTACATTCATTTTGAGTCCGAAAAGGAGCGAAAATAAGTGAGTTTAACTGAGGTATGAAGGATAAGGGTACGGAGGGGAGCTTAACCCGATACGAAGGCTGTTCTGACTGGTATTCAAGATAGTTACATGTGTTGACGTGGCAAAAAAAAAGTCAGCAATTGATGGTAGACACAGGTTAAGAAGGTGATGCAATCTACACTATTCATTGATTAAAAAAACCAAGATTTGTCTTCCAACTTTTTTTTTTTAATCGGTAACAAAATTTTATTAATAACTCAATAAAGAATACATATATCGAGAAGACAAATACAAGCCAAATACCCCAAGGTAGTAATTTGCTTTACTCTTCGGCTCCGTTTGTTTCGATGTAAAATGTTTTACAATGTAAAATATTTTTTCAGAAAACAAATTTCAAACTTTTATTTTTCGGTGTTTGGTTGGCACTTGAAAATATTTTCAGAAATCAACAAAATAGTGTAGAGAGAGAGATGGGGAGCTTAAACGGTAGAGAGATATGAGATTATTGGAATTGAACGTGGGTTATGACTGACGATCGAGGAAACTGAGCAGTGAGAATTGCAGTAGAAGGCACCGGGTTCATTTCGGAAAATAATTTACAGTTTTAAGGGTAAGTCATTTTCATCCAATTGATGAAAAATGTTTTACATGTCAAATTTGACAACGAAATGGCTTTCCCCACCGGTTTTTTTTTTAATAACCAAGTGTTCGGGCTAGTTTACGTGGACCATGGCTAATCTTGGTCGACCAATCCAACTGTCCACTAGCAGGGCTCCATTCGAAAATAGAACACCGGTTTTGATCTTTCTTAGCTAGTTTTTTTTTTAACAAACTCAGAAGATTTTGATTACTCAAAATCCGCCCGAAGGGCTACAAACCCCAAACCGGAGCCCATCGATGGGAACAAACCCACGATAAGGGTTATCCATATGGTTTGGATAAGAATACTCTGAGTACAGAAAAACACTACCCAAAAGTGGTAGAGAATTAAAGTTCCACGTAGGGAGCGGACGAAGACGCAAACGAAGAAGAAGACGGCAGCTGTAATTTGACGCGCCTCACCGTCCTCTTCTCCGACCAACTCTCAACGGAAACAGAAACACCCACAAAGGGTAGCAAAAGTTCCACACAGGAAACAACCCTCTCAGAAACCGGAGAGTGAGAAGACAAAACTAAAACTAAAACCAAGAAAAAACACCTCCGGTAGCCGGAGCCGCCGCCACGGAACCTGCGCGCACCTTATTCGCCGGAGGAGAGGATTTCATAGATAACAATGAGTTTGGTGAAGCGATGGAGATGCTCTTAACAATAAGTTTGGCCTCAATATCATAATCCACAAGACCAAAGACAATGAAATTACGTATATTAATTTGTCGTAGGTCATCGTAGGATCATCAGTTGATGTGAGATTATGAATTAATGACAAAATCGTCGACCGACGACAAATGGATCGACGCGTATGCTCGCAAGAGTTGTTTAATTATCAACACTTACTAGCATTTTTTGCAACTTGTTGTAGTATAAGTTTTTCGAAAGAACTCAGTCGGGTTACCTAACGAATATACTTTATCATACTATGACTGATTTCACTTCTTAAATCGGATTGATCGATCGTACGTCATGATCTCTAATTTAAAAATCAGAGCCGGTTTATCTTTTAGTGTCGTATGTTAGGCACAGGAACATACCAGACGGGATTCAAAACCCTAGAAAAATATTGTTGCACGACTTGCATCGAAAACGACTTATTCGCCAATAACATTCGAGCGGGATGTGAAACACCAATATCTTTGTGATGTAATAGTCACATTATATACACACATTATTTTGTATGAGACAATTTAATTGGGTTAGCTGTAACTTGTGGGAGCTGAATTTCAAATATTAGAATGTATAATGAAGCTTTCAATGCCCCAAGGATGACCAAAACCTAAATAATCCTCCTATTATATTCTTTCAACGCGCTATTCAAACCGAAAAAATTACTCTGACATTCTAAGACTCTGTTTGGAAAAGATTTTATTTTCAGCTTTTTGTTTCTGTTTCTGATATTTTTTGAAATAGGCACCATAAACATGTTTGTCAGTTTTTGTTTACAAAATACATAATCAATTTCACTAGTTTACGGAAATTCTAAAAACACAAAAATTGCGTTTTCATTTGTTTTGAAAACACTTTCGGCAGCCCAAAAATAAAACTATTATGGTCACCAAACACGTTTTTTGTTTTTATTTTTTAATAAATAAACAAAAAAACTGGCAACTTTACCAAACAGAGCCTAAATTAGTCTATCTTTAATTAATTGATAAAATATTATTGCATACCTCACAAGGGTGTTTACGTCAGACGGTAAAAATAAATGGTCAAACAAATGATCGGCATAGACAAAGCATTATCGTCCTGGCTCAGCATTAGATTCGAGAAATAATAAATTTTAATTAGTTGTCTTTTTCTAAAGATAAGAAAATCCATATAGATAAGTTCACAAAGGAGGGAAACAAATGTTAATTAAAAAAAAAACACCATGAGAAGCTCTGTTTGGAAAAGTTTTTATTTTCTAGTTTTTTGTTTTTGTTTTCGATATTTTATTTTGAAACAGGCACCGTAAATGTGTTTGTGTTACTGCTTTTGTTTACAAAATACATAAAGCTGTGTTATGGAAATTCTAGAAACACAAAAATCGCATTCGGCAGC
This sequence comes from Rhododendron griersonianum, assembly GCA_018127125.1. Classification (NCBI taxonomy): domain Eukaryota; kingdom Viridiplantae; phylum Streptophyta; class Magnoliopsida; order Ericales; family Ericaceae; genus Rhododendron; species Rhododendron griersonianum. Next base: position 14,332,404 of record CM030789.1, read on the forward strand.
CCAAAAATAAATAAACAAAAACTGTTATGGTCACCAAAAATGTTTTTTGTTTTCATTTTTTAAGAAATAAACAAAAACTCATGGAGTTTTTAAATATTCATCCTCAGATCTCATCTCACGTAAGTATTCATCCCGGTCATTTTGAACAGTTATGTTTTTATTCTTTCATGTGGGTTCTAAGGATGATTCTTTAAGTACCCCAAAACTCATTTCTTGTTTTTTATAAACGAAAAACAAAAAACTGTCAGCTTTACCAAACATCACCTAAAAGAACTGACGAAAAAACAGTGACTAGAAAAAAAAACTCATTCTCTAGTCAACCCAATAACAGTGGTCATGTTAATCGTGTCAATGTCAGTGAAACCTTGAATGAAAGGGATCCAAGCATCATCACTTGAGAATCTGGGATCCCTTTGATTGTCTTTTTCAAAATCATCTTGCTGATGAAAGGAAAATTATTATTTGCTCCTTGCTGGTGAACGCTACAAACGAACCGAGTTGCTCACGAGCAACTTGTGGATCGCTCATTGAGGCTCGGTTCAGCTCTGATCGATTACACTAGTAGCTTGTGGCTCGCTCGGGAAAGTCCGTAACAATTTGCAGTGCACACATATTACTCTTTTCCGAGTCCTGCTGTAGGGACCAATCGTCCCCTACCGAAATTGTACCGACGGCCGCGTCGGGCCGTCTCCGGCCACCGGACGGCCGATCCGAGCCGTCCAAAAATTCTATACAAAAAAAAAAAAACGAGGGGGCCTACGCGGGAATCAACAGCATCCAATGTGTGTAGGGTGTACATATATACACCAAAAAATGATATTTGGATCAAGCACCCTACACACATCGGATGCCGTTGATTCCCACGAAGGCCCCCTCGTTTTTTTTTTTAAAGAATTTTAGACGGCTCGAATCAGCCGTCGGTACGATTTCAGTAGGGACGGTCGGTCCCTATAGGATTTCTGCTTTTTTTCCCACCAAAAGGTAATTAATTCCTTGTGCAAGGAATGAATTGGTGGAGTCTCTGACGTGATTCTTGCGCATATTATGGGTAAAACTTTGGAAATGACACCTTTATTCCCACGCCTTCCGACTACTTTATCGCCTACTTTCTGCATACATATATGCACGAACCGTTTCTAGATATTATACAAAATGGAACTCTTTATCCATTGCACGGCAATACCTCGACCTCTAACACCGTGGTACTCTCACGACTCGGGATTCGAACCCAATCGAACGACTTTAATTACTTTCTATAAAAACCAATGTATGAGAGAGGTTTAATTAATTAGATTAAGTGGTGGGTCCTCATTTGTTACTGTGTCCCCAAAATTCTTTATTTTTAATTAGCAAGTGGGGTCTTGCAGATTAAAGAAAATGATAATTATGGGACTAAATTATTTTATATACTTGTTATAAAATGAATAGATTGGTAGTGTTCAATATTCACTTAGAGCAGAGCATCAGCATCAGCATCATATACTTAAATACTTTAGCTAGTCATTGTCTCAGAATAGTCTTACATCTCCTGCTTCTTCAACCCAGACACTATTCACTCAAATTTAATTTATTGTACTATTATTTATCTAATCCAAGAAATTTAATGTAATAACTCACGCCAGCTGACCTGCTAATCCAAAACCTAACCACGTGACTCAAAATGTTAACCTCGGATTATTAGTAGCCGGTTGGCGTTGTTATATACACTATTCAACATTTCCAAATCTTTCCGATGTGGGACAACTGCCCAAGGATGGGGTATCACATTAATGTCCAAATAATGGTCATAAATTGCAAAAAAAAAAATTGAAAATTTTCAACAATACTTAATTTGTTGATTGGTTGACGTACAGAAACCAGCTACCATCAGAGCAGCAAAATGTTTTCTTGTTTTCTTGTGGCCGTGGAATTGTTTTCACAAATATTTCCAAGCTCAATCATTCTGCTTCAGAAACAACTAACAACTATTGTAATATTGATCTAATCATTGGATTAAATCATAGAAAATATATCGTTTGGAGACTCAAGATCCATATTGAACAATATTTAAAGATGGGATTAAAATAAATGGGTACTCTATATTCAAATTAAAGAATAACCATTGAAAATATGGCCGGGAGAATATAACCGTTCCAGAAATATGGAAAGAGAAATGATATTGGCACTCCAAGAATTGATGCAGACACTCCAAAATACAAAGGAAAGTGGCTTTAGAGTTACACTGATTTTGGAGTGCTTGCATCAATTTTTGGAGTGCCAATATCATTTCCCTATGGAAATCCCATCGTGCAACTAAATCGGGAAACGCCATTTTTTTCACAAAACATGTGGGTCCCACCGTATAGCCTAGTCACACACTCACCAATAGATTGGTGTGACCAAAGTGCATTGCTCTATAAAAATGGATGACAAAAATATGATTTCGGGATTGTATTTCAAACTATGATTCCATTTGGATAATGTAGTTACCAGCACTATCCAACCCACTTGATCGTTCCAGTAACATGAAGCATTCTACTCGTTGAGCTCTACAACGTGAACAATTCGAACCAAATTTTTTAGGTCGATGTGAAATCTATTTTAAATTAAGAAACAATAAGATCGACTTACTGTGGTTACAGGCACAAACACTTCTATTTTTTCAGATAACACGCCTTCAATGTTCATGCAACATTGATTTTCTATCCAAATTCCACTTATATGATGAGAAGTTTTTGGGTGCCGGGCGGGTACCACACACGTGGTACCCCGACAGCGATCCCAGCCATCCAAACGTGTTTTGGACGGGCTGGATTTTAGAGAGAGAGAGAATAAATCTGAGCCGTCTGACGGGTACCGCCACATTAATTATACCCGCTTGGCATCCAAAAATTTCTATGAATGAATGTGTGTCCCAACTTTAAAAATTTGTCATAAACAGATTTCCTCAACGTGGGTAATTACTTTTTTTTTTTTTTTAATTTCACGTGTTAATTACTGGAAATGGAAAATTCTCAAAGACAAATATTTCAGTGTCACAAATTTCCTCGTGTTGTTACTTGAAACAGCAAATACTTGGGGTCTACCAAATCCTACTCTAGATATATATACCACACCTAGTCATCTTCCCACTTCCTTCTCTCTTAACCACCACACGCTTGTACAAATTTTTAGCACACACTCATGGTTCACTATCACGATAACGAAATCTCGATTGAACATAACTTGGCGCCCTACAAACACATAGGGCATTGGCGCACTACGGGATTCCTTTGTCCCTCGTATTCATGTTGGGATCCCTCATCCCAGGTGCACTGTGGGTATAAGCGTGTGTACGTAGTTGTAGGCTTTTGTGCCCACTCTACACCACATCCCGTGAAAGAAAACCGGTATTTTGTTGTTGGGACCCTTCCTTTCCAGTTTTGCCCATTTGGCGATTTGTGAGCCTTTTCAGACCTGTTTTGATGGTCGGTAACATTCATTTTTTCGAGGATGTCGAGTCCATTAAATATGCCAAAATATTCATGTTGGATGGATATCGACTCTAACATGATCACTGTAGAATTATCTTGATATAAATAACTTCATTCCACATGACGATTTTTTAAAAACAAATGCGTACCGTAATTATATTAATTAGTATCCGATCACTTATGCTTTTTGACATGGGCGTTGATCTCAATGTAGACTAAATTATGAGCAATTTCGATCATCGTAGTGGATCTGCGAAAGGCTCACAAATAAGAAATTGGACGGTTCATTGAGTGGTCATACACTGATTACTTGTTGTTTATTAGTAATTTGTTGGTCCTCTTTTGAAATGAGCCAATTTCGTCTCCCGATTCTTCTCATCATTAATCCCCAAAACAAATTTTTTGGGGGTTAAATATGCAAAGAAATTCAACAAGAAATGAAGATAGTTCAAAATATAATTAAATAAACAAGATAAAACTGAATCGAACATGTTAATTTCGTTCTTTGGAATTTGAATTGCAATTCATTAAGGTGTAAAAATATGGATCAAAATTGAAACAACTTCAAAAATGAAAACAAAAACAAAAAGTACCAGCAATAACTTTTTCTTTCTTTTTTTTGAATTTCTTTGGTAGTATTTTTTTAATTTCTCATTACGATTTCGTGCTTTTTATATTCATCTCGTCAAGATGAAACAATTGTACGATCTGCCACCCTCCTAAGCGAGGTTGGCTATTATAGCCATGGTTTTAATGTCCTAATGTTTTGCCTGTCTTAATAGGGCGGAGTTCAATTTCACAAGTGCCTTGGGTTATAAAATACAATTGAGACGTCTACACTACACGGCCATTGACATTTTTTGAAATTAATTAATTTTTTTTGAAGTGAATCTATCAATAATTTTAAAAGGATAAATAAAAAGACGATTAACTTAATTTAAACCAAACAAGTCCTAACTCAACCATCTCGTAGGGGTTGACCTGTGGGGAAAGCTGAAAGCGTGTTCACATGGGCCACTTCCCTAGCAAAGTCCACTTTCGGTAAGTTGGGACCACTTCCTCTAGGGTGGTCAATTCGGTCATTCATTTCGGAAATGGATGATTTGGATCAATAGGAATTCGGATTAAATCCAAACCATCCGCGTCGAAATGAATAGTCAGATCGACCGTCCTACAACCCCTGTAGTGCAAGCTGCACTATAGAATTTCCAAATTCGCTTTCTACACATTAAATCCCGGTTAAGACCCAGAATAATTTGATAGTGGTTCAAGGTCCCATTGTATTATTGTAATGAGTACTCTCGGGCACTACACCCCACATTATTATAGGGTCCACACAATTAATACCGAACCTCAAAAATTTGTGGTGAAAAAGTGTTAGAGCACCACGTAACGGTGCCTTCAAGATCATAAAACATTTTGACTTTGTAATGGACTTGACCCAACTTCAGTACAAGAATTTGAACTGCGTTGTTTATTTTATGGTAGAACTTGTCGAGTAAATATTCCTGTTTATCGGCCATTCATGAGCTGTAGCTCAAGTGGTCGTGAGTGGACACTTGGGTGTCCGTGTGTGAGATCTCAGGTTCAAATTGACCTAACTTGGTTCGAACTGCATTAATCTTTTGACCCATGATTTTAAAAATACCCCTCCAAGACGAAACTTAATTCAATCATACAATACTACCTTCACGACGAAACACTATTCGTTGAGCTTTACACGGATTGGATCAAACTTTTATGCCCAGAATGAGGCCTATTTTAGGGGCACAATAGGCTCCCCCAGGTCTTTGACAACCATGCAGTTTCTACAACTTCAAAAACGCTGCGGGGCTATATTACACACCTATCTGGTTAGAAACACAAAAGCAAATCCTCTATAACAGGTTCCAGAACTACATGAATCAAGAATGGATAACCCCAAAAACTGCTGCTATACATGGGAGCAAACTCGAAATATACACGGACTTGGGCCATACGAAAGTCCTCTAATTCAAACCAGATCAGCCCTTGGCTACATATTTTTCAGCATCACAACGTACAAAAAACAAGCAACGAGAAAATGGGTACAAGAAATTTAACTCCACCAGTTCGATACCCTGCATACAGTAAAAGGCGAAGTCATTAGCAATTCACTCTCCAGTGATGCAGTAGGACACAAAGCTGTGGCGTAACAAAGAAAGGGGAGGCATTATAAGTGAAAGCTATTGTCACTCACACACACACACAAACATACCCCACCCACATACAATGCACAATGGAGATATTGAGTCCATCTGGAGACATAAAAAGTGCCATGCAAAAGAAAGACAACACTGAAATGCAATCAAGAAACAAAAGACCAATTCAATTGGAATGTAAAACAACTGATTTTATTTCCAAGGGATTTTTTTCAAAAGCCACCACTAAAGGAGAGACTTCATTTTACCCTGCACTGGAGGATGTTTGGTGGAAGAAACATCACATTCTTGTACCAGCATTAAATTGCATTTGCTTTTAGTGAATAACCTTTGTCTATTCAATTTACGTCTCTCATGGCAGTTCACGCTAATTGTTACAACCTAGAGTAATTAATTAAGCTGCAGTAGCGAATGGAACATACCAGAACTTCCCAAAGTCTCCGATGTTGGAAGGGCAGGCAATGACATCTCTGCAAAAATTAGCGGTATCACTTAGGATATTGACTAGTTAGAAACCAAAAAGATATGCTACTCAACTGATATTACTCTACTTTCTAAGTTGTAGCAATAAATAGACAACTAGACTCTCCCCGGGCAGTTTACCAGGAGCACACAGAGACAAGGATGTCATAGAGGATGAAGAAGGCCATGGAGCTGCAATATTGTCATTCAAGTCACATGTGAAGCTGAAGCCTGCTGATTTGTCATATACCACATCTGCAGGCAAGCTGCGAAGTAAGCACCCTGCATTTACACGGAAGTGGAAAACAAACAATAGTCACTACAACAATTTCTTAAAACTAAAAGGGAATTAGTCTAATCTCTTATAGAGTCGAAACATTAAATGTTTTACACACTGAATCACTCCAACTAAAGCAATAGCAGATTAGCAGTATGTACATCTAGGGCACTCATTCAGCTTTTCCGAAGCACAAGTATATATGTATTAAAAGAAAGATTACATGTTTGTTTTGAGTCGCAAAGGAGTGCTAGAGAAAGTTATTGTGCTATACGTGACATATAGTGGTTTTAATCAGCCCACGTATATATGCTGTGCATATGTACATGTGTACGAAAAGTCAAGAGAAATATGTCATAAAAAGGGACGAGGTTTTCACATCCTTTATGATTTAGTTTTTCCCCAACAAGGCATGATAACCAATAACTTTATTGACACAGCATGGAAGTTTTTTCATTACATGTGGTATGGTTGCCGTAACGAGTGGGCTAACCAAGGAGTACGGTTTTAAAAGATAACTAGCAATAAATAAGAGAAAACAACTCTATCATTTCATAACGACTTTTGACTAGTAAGTTGCGGCTAATTCAGGTATTAAGTAACTGAATACTAATTCCAACACTTAAAGGAATATGTAAAATGCACTTTTGCTAACTGGAGAACAGATATACCAAAATGGATTGCACCATGGACCTTCTGTAATCAAGAATCTGTGTTCCTTGCTATATTGACAGGTTAATCTGCATCCTCTAGCTGTTTTAGTTCATATTCCGATTTCTCAAGATTTAGGAGTCAAAGCATATTTATTCTATTTTGATATTCTAGATTAGCTAGGTAGTCCATTGGTTGTGGTCTGTTGACTATATTTTGCTCCGGATACAGACTGAAGACTTTATATTTAATCCGAAGTAGTTATATAAAATTATTCTGTTAAGCATTTTTTAAGTTTGGGAATCATAGCCCTCATAGTAAGTCATTAACATTGCACGGAACCACTGAATAGTTAGAGAGTATGAAAGTATAACTACCACATCAATTTTAAGAAATATTAATTTCAGGTAAATACCAGAAAGAAATTACTATACAGAAAGGAATAAAGTATGGGTGATTTCCTGTATCTTGTTTATTACTACTATTTCGCAACTAATCTTGTTTATAAGATAGTCGTGTGAATCGAATCAAGAATCAAAATGGTTCTTTTCCCGATCGTGAATTGCTCTGATTCAGTCTGAATGACAAAGATACAGTGTAAAAGAGACTAGTCTGGCATAAATCAATGTGAAGCTTGTTTAAGTGATCAATTTAGGATCCCATGGTCCAATAGGGAAGATCCTTGCTTGTATTGCCTGAGATGTGGATTCAAGGAATGCCAGCTTTGGCTCCTTTCTTATAGGAAAAGGATTAAAAATAACCATTTTAGGGTCTTCGAGATTATCATATGCCTTCTTTTGTCTAGATATCGAAGAATCTTTTCCCGACCATGTCTGATTCGGTCACGATTTCTTTAATGTTTTGGAACATATATTTTGGCCTTTGAATGACAAATATAGTGTAAAAGATATTATTCAGGCATAAATCAATACACAGCTTGTTTAAGTGATCCAATTTAGGATCCCATGGTCCAATAGGGAACACCCTTGCTTGTATTGCAAGAGATGTGGATTAGAGGAATGAGATTTTTCATTTTTGGCTTCTTTCTTTTAGGAAAAGGATTCAAATAAAAGTTTTAAGGTCTTTGGGATTACTATATGCCTTCTTTTGTCTAGATCTCCCTCTATTACATTCTTTATTATCATATGTATCCATTAAAAGAATCCCAACTTCAAAAGTTTAATAACTTCCGCATTTCGTACAAAAACTGAAGTCTATCTATACTAGTGTAAACAAGACGATTTAAAACAATTGTTATGCAGAATTAGTTTAAAAAGTTCAAAGCTTTCCATTTTTTCTTTTATTTCATCACATGAGTGAATAATAAAATTGTTGCAGTTCACGATTAATCCCCTCAAAAGGCTTTCAATATCGAAATTGCCGCATTTTTTCAAACATCTCACCTGATAGACTTCAAATTATTCCTTTTGGAAGTGTAATACTTTGATTAGGTGAGTCCATCGTAGGTTGTCATGACTCATGATACGTACCATGATTCCACAAAAGTTTCGTCTTCCAGCGATTCATACATAGATGTGAATCCAAAGTTTGCTAATCGAATGGTATGGTTATGATAAACCAAACCAAAACCAAAACCAAACCAAGCCTTGTGTCCCAATCAATTGGGGTCGGCTACATGAATCCTATTTTTTCATTAGGCTCTGTCTAGGGCTACCTCTTCGCTTAAATTTAGTAAGCCCAAGTCCTTCCATATCATGGTATCCAAAGTCAGTTTAGGTCTTCTTCTTTCCCAGGTTTCCCTAGCCCGACTATCCAATACTATCATGTCACTATCCACTACTGCGTCTGCAGGTCTAGAGTAAATGTCCAAACCACCTTAATTTATTTTCTCTCAACGTATCCTGTATAGGTACAACTCCTACCGTCTCACGAATAGTTTCGTATCACTCTTAGTCTTAAGACACATCCACCTCAATATATACATTTCAACTACACTCATCTTACTCACTTGTTGCTTCTTGATAGGCGAACACCCCGTCCCGTATAGCATCGCTGGTGAGATGGCAGTTCTATAAAATTTCCATTCCAATTTGTAAGGTATCCTTCGATCACATAATACACCAGAAGCAGCTCTCCACTTGAGCCACCCAACTTGGATCTAATGGGTTACATTGTCCATAATCTCTCCATCCTTGATAAAAATTGAACCTAAATACCTAAAATGCTCACTTTTTGGTATCTCCTAATCCTGAATCCTCAATTCTTATGTCTGGTCACTTCTATTGTCAATAAACTTACAATGCATATACTCAGTTTTACTCCTACTTATCCTAAATCCTTTGGACTCCAATGCTTCTCTCCAAATTTCTAATTTAGCATAAACCCCGGTATGGTTATGATAAAAGATATCAATTACCGCAATGACGAGTAACATACGTCAAAAAAGTGTCAACATGGAATTAACGATATTGACTTTCTCAAAAGCCTGTTTCCCCTTTTTGTCTTTTCCATTGTCATATACCGCAACTTATCTTGGATCCTTTCATCTTGTTTTAAGGATCTATTCAACGGGTCCTAGAGCATTAAGACTGGGGAACGGGATGGAGGCAGTGGAGATAAATAAGAAATAAACCATCCAGGTGATAGAGGCTCTAATAAATGGAGGATCTGAGGAGAATAATCAAATGTGTTTGACCTGAGTCATTGAATTACTAGAATATATAGCTGAAGGAAGAACGTTCTACCATGATTGCAGGAAAAACACAGTAAAATTTGAGGATAAAAAGATAAGAAAGACAACTGATAGCCAGTAGACTTCAGAGAAGATGCCAATGCTCCATAACTTACAAAACTGCACAAAGCTTTGCAAATTTACGAAAAAAATAAGACTAGAAAAACATTTCAAAGTAGAGGATACAAATTAGGACTATTTACTATATCTAGGAATCCATATCTTATTGGACTATTAGATCATAAAGGTTAGTAGGACAAACCCATTCAAAGCCGCACCACTGCATAATCAAAGTCCATACAGAGCATGATACTTGACAATGCATTAGGAGCACAAGAGAGCAAAAAGGGCACAAACCTGCCAAATCAGCTAGCATAGGCAAAGTTTGAAATGATTCCGGCACTTGTTAGAGAACTGGAGCTGCCAAAATAAGCCAGAGTTACATTAAATTTACCCTCAAGAGTCAATACAAATAGGTATAAAAAGCAGATTACAAATTAACATTTTTGGGGCTTTTTGAGGACAAGGGTGAGCAACTTTCCTATACGAGCAAGGTGGAGGTAGATACTCATTGCTCCCTCCCTTTTCAACATTCAGAAAGAAATTATGTGCGTGGCTACGTATCTACAAAAGATATTCTCCCCAATTTGTATCTCTCCTATCGGACATATATTATACTTGACTCTTTGTTTTGGAAAGCTTAATCTGTGGAAATCATATTCTCAATTCGCAGCATTCATCGTCATAGCACAAACTGTGAAGTTGTGTTGGAAAAACATGACATGTAGGCAAAAATTAAGAAGCTCCATTTCAGAAGTTGAGCAAATTAAGTTCCTTGGACATTAAAAGCTATCCGCATAAGGTTACCTAGGTGCATACCTTTAAACCGACAAATGTTGCAATCTATTTCCAATCACGACTATAACTACATAGAATTTTGTAAGAAAACCATAATCAGTAGGCGAGAATGTCAAGGAATTTCTCGTGACAACAGATTCCCCGCCTGCTAGTTACAGTTTCTTGCAATAATCCATGTAGTTATGGCTATGATTGGAAACTGATTACAACATTTGTCGGTTCAGAGACATAGAGACATGCACCCAGGTAACCATATGTGGATAGCTTTTAATGTCCAAAGAACTTAATTTGCTCAACTTCTGAAATGGAAGCTTTTTAATTTTTACCTACATGTCATGTTTTCCCAACACAACTTCACCGTTTGTGCTATGACAATGAATGCTGCAAATGGACAATATGATTTCTACATTTTAAGCTTTCCAAAACAAAGAGTCAGGTATAATATATGTCCAACATGAGAGATATAAATTGGGGAGAATATCTTTTGTAGATACTAAGCCATGCACATAATTTCTTTTTGCAGGTCAAAAAGAGAGAGCAATGAGTATCTACATCCACCTCGCCCATATAGGAAAGTTGCTCACCCTTGTCCTCAAAAAGGCCCAGAAAATAGTAATTTGTAATATGCTTTTTACTCCTACTTGTCTCGACTCTTGAGGGCAAATTTAATGTAACTCTAGCTTATTTTGGCAACTCAAGTTCTCTCACAAGTGTCGGAATCATTTCAAACTTTGTCTGTGCTAGCTAATTTGGCAGGTATGTGCCCCTTTTGCTCTATTGTGCTTCAAACCCATGTTCATATCCTACTGCATTGTCAAGTATCATGGCCCGAATAGACTTTGATTATGCAGTGGTGGGACTTTGAATGGGTTTGTCCTGCTAACCTCTATGATCTAACATGCGGTTGGTTCTCCAACAAGTTCAAGAATGTTGAGAAAGGTTGGTGGGAGATGTGCTTCTTTGCAGTTTTATGGGCTATATGGCTGGATGGAAACGAAATTATTTTCACGGGTAAAAATCTGGATGTGGCTTGGTTAAGACTAAGAGTATTAAAACTTTGGTTGCCTTGTGGACTAAGCAGGATTTGATCTTAAGGATTACTCCATTGAGGACTTCACAAGAAGTCTTGGTGGAATAAGAAAACTAAAGGTGGCAAAATTATCTCTTTGCTGAAGTTATTTGTATTTGGTTGTCTTTGTTGTGGTCCAGTCCTTTTTTGGGTGAGTGTGTTTTGTGTGTCATTGGTTCCACATGTTAGTAGAATTCATGCTACCAAATCCCTCCTCAACCCATCAACAAGCGTCAACTTCCTCTCCATAGGAATTGAACTTAGAACCTCACTGCACCCAAGTGAAGCTACACTTTTTTTGTTTTTGATAAGTACCAAAGTGAAGCTCCACAACCGACCTAGTTGATAACTCAGAAGAAACTTAACCAAAAGATCCACACAAAGGAAGAATATCAACAACCTGAGGGTAGAACTAGATAAAAAGTTGGGCACTGTAAGTCAAATGCAACTTGTATACACGAGGAGTGAAGATTATAAGAAGAAAAATGCAATTATTGATACTGGACAGAAACTCAAATGTACCAAACGTTAAAAGAGAGCTCGAAGAAAAGGGAAGAAATCAAGAACCATAAAATATAGCTTACCTTCTTGTCCATATGCTGCTCCAGTGCCAAGAGAATATACCCGCAAAAGCAAAAACAAAGAAAAACACCATTTCAGATATCATGAACACAAGCACTAAGACAATATGACCAATTTAAAAGCCCAGGAAATTACCTTGAAGACTAAAATCTTTTAAGTCAACATCACAAAGCTCATAAATATTTGTCATCACCCCACCCTTTTGGAGAATGGAACCGAAAAGGGTCGCACATAGAATGGCTTGTCGATTCGTAATTAACATTTGCTTCTGTATCCCCGCTATGTAAGCATTTACTGAGCTACAACATGAAGGACTTGGAGCAGCTACGTTACGACATGCTTTAGTTACTTCATCAGGGTGCTGAAAATCCAAAGGACAAACTGTACAAAGAGAACGTCACCACTCCTAAGACACCCAATCGATAACCATCACGGCAAGCACAAAGCAGGCAAAGTAAGGCTAAATGAAATGCACCACTTCCTTCTTTAATACTTACAGCAGAAATAACGGAGGCGGGGGTGCTAAACATGAACTCATAAGCTCATTTGAGCTAAGAAAAACCCTCAAAAACAAATTTCTAACCATGATGGAGGACAGATGAGGAAACTCAATCACAAAACTGCGCATAATAGGAAAGACTGGTAGTACGTTATGGTAATGGAAAGTTTGTAGGAATCTAAAACTTAGACTAAGCCTGCTAGTATTAGCGTCACTTGATTTCCATGAGTTGCAGGTTGCAAGATCCAAAAGTAGCTACAGAAATCCAGTGAAGAACAGCTATGAGAGAAAGTTCAAAGGCCCAAAGATATGAAAACGGGTAAGGGTTGATTGGGAATCCATAAATGAGGACTGTATTGAGATCGTGCAGAGTATAGCTCCAAAATAATAACTTTGTGGAAGACAGGAGAAGAAATAGAAGAAGAAAATATTAGGAGTCCACTCTTGTAATTCTACTATTAGTGCTTGTCCCACATTGGTTACTTATAACCTCCAGAATTTATACATGAGTCTGGGCAGCCTCTACAGTCTCCACTCATAGCCAATTAGTTTTGACTAGGATGCTTTACCATGTTCCTAAGGTAAGGTTACACAAGTATCACAAAATCTACTAAGGCGTCATACAAACCCTCTAAAACTGAACTCCAACTTATAGAAAGAATTGCAGACGTATAATTATTGACACTTGGATGGCTCCAAATCCTACTAGAATTATGACCTATAAACAAGAAATTCAGACTCTTTCACCATTAGATTAATCCAGACTTAGCTAATAGCCATATTAAAGACCAAAATCATGACTTGACCCAACCGCCTGAGTCATGCAATTTTAGTAAGTTAACAGTGATATAATGATCCTGTAGCTCTATCGAGAACAAGTAACAGTAAGTATAATAGTTTCCATCAGTCCCAAGATCATCGTAAATACAGTGAAACATGCTCAATAGCCACAATAAACAATCTAAAAACCAACCAAATTATACAAATAAACTTTGAAATCAGGATATACAAAATCACTCTAACAAATTTGAAGCAATCCAGAAAGTTCCTTTATTTAAACTGTGGAAAGTGGATAACAGGTTATTCAATGCATACATGCAATGCAATACTTTCCGCATTCCTAGGAAAAGTCCATACAAATGCAGGCATATAAACTTTGAAACTGAGTGTTAATGACAAGCCCTTTAACATGCATATAAATAGTAAAAACCTTATACCTTTGTTGACTTTACAGGAAGATAAAAATCTGAATGCAGTGTTGGCAGCATCTATAGGGAGTTTCCTAGAAATCCACGAATACACCACCTCTTTACAATCATTAAGAGCATCCATCCGGCTAGGCCCTCCGACTATATTCTTATTACTGCTTACCACTGCCTGTCCCGCCGAAATCTGTAGTGCAGCTTCCATAACTGCAGGCTGACAAATTGGTCTGCAACACTCCTTAAGAGGGTCAATACTGCTGCAAGCCTCCAATAATTTGCTAGTATTAACCGTCTTCTCAAAGGTAGTTACATCGTTCACAGGACAAGACCCAACTGTAAGATTTGATGGTTTTACAGAGCAGATGCCAGGTATTGAGCTGTTTCCCCTCCTGCTTGCTAACACACTAATGATATCTGAAAAACAATCATCAGCAGTCGCATTTGGTAGACCTAATTTACCAGAAGTGGTGCTATAGTATCCCCGGAATATATGGAGCAAACTACTGAACTGAGGGCAACATATTACATTTCCCACATAAGCTGCCAAAGGTTGAGAGCAATCAGACGCCGTCTTATCCATAATATCCGAAAGAGCAGAGAAGTTTACAAGACATTTTCCAGTCAAGACTGGATTATATGTAGGTGGGAAGATGGGGTACAAAGGTGGCAAAGAGTCCCCAGGAAAGGGATAATGGGGAATAACAGCAGGTGATATCTCTATGGGTTGAAATAGTCCGCTAGAAGGTGGGTCTGCTAGCTCAGAGAAGGAAGAAATGTGAGTAACTTCAGGTGTCATTTCAACAGCTACTCCATCTTGAAAACTAGACAACCATATGGTTAGAAAAATGAACCGATGACAAAGAGAACCTGCAATGAGATATCCCAGCATTAAGCATCCCCGGCAATTCATTCAATTTAAAACCTAAGAAAATGAGAGACTGAAAACCATAAGTAGAATCTTGTACTCCATCCATTCCACACTATTAGTCCCTTTTGGGAGTTCCAAATTCAAGGAGACAGGCATTCAATGCACTCATTCAAATCAACAGGTACTGAATTTACATCATTACCCTTATATCCTTGCTTTTACACACAGCCGTAACCATTCATAAGATTGACTTTTTAGAAAACTGATAGGAAATTGATATTCATTCTCCCCTTTTGTCCAAGTGCACTCCATTTTTTGTCTTTATTGATGTAGAATTACAAAATTACCCTTCATGTATTTTTTTCCCTTCACACATGAAAAGGGTAACCATATAATTTCACATCACTCACAAAACAAAACAAAAAGAGTGCATGTAGATGGAAGGGGAGTGTGAAAATCAATTCCCAACTAAAAATATCTAAGCTTTGAGTTTTCAGAAAGGAGATGCATTTTGGGATATCTAAAATTAGAAAGATGGACAAAGAAAATGGAATAGAGGAGTTTGCAATTTCAATAACAAAAAGACAACGAGGATATTCCACTCTGTGATTAGTATTTAATTGTCGACTGGTTACCGCAAAATTTCTTGTTACGTAGTAGTAATACGACTACACAAGTAAGAGGGTCCCATAATCAGTTCCATTTATTGTGAAAACATACCCTTAACACGAGTAACAGTCTTCACAGAGTCCATAACCCACTAAGCCTACAGCCACATGGAGACTCACAAAAGCCACCCCTGCGGTAGTTGATAAACCCAAAAAGAGTCGACTGCAAAATACCAAGACCTGTAACAAGTTCCACCATTAGGGATAAACTCACAATAGAAAATTCATGTCAGCAAAAAAAATAGATGTGAAAAGGCACAATACCACGAAACGAGTATTGCAAGTTTGAATCTTTTCACATTCAATAACTGACACACAAGAATGCAACTGAAACCCTAGAAACCTAACTACGTGTTCCTCAGTGTTGCATCAAACCCTCCCAAAATCCGTGCATCTGCACATTATGTTTAATCAATGTGGCACGTGTTCAAGCCATCAGGGTACACTAGCATCTTTTGATTGACTTTTGAGGATAGACTTTGGCCGCAGAACTGACTGAAGATGTTTTCAAATAGTATACGACTGACTTGCATGTTATGAAAACAGCATGAATGTTATGTGTTACCATCTCCCCTTCTTTCAAGATAACACATACATAGAAGATTGCTATGAACTGAATAACGGAAAACCCCCCATAAACGCTCTTATTATTCAACAAAAAATTTGGTCAATAACTTACACAGGAGTTTAGCAAAATGAAGACGTGTTCAAATGTGAAAAAAATACTGCAAGAAAATTCCTACTCCTATGGTTCAACTAACTGCCCTCAGAACATCTCCAACCCTAAGCCATTTGCTTTGCCAAATCCATAAATTGGCAAGATCTCACAAAAAACCATCTCCAACTGTAAACAAAATTATAGCTTTGCCAATTCTTGTGCCAAGCCAAACATTCTCTCTGTTCTCCGATAGACCCCATGAAAATGGCCCAAAACTATCGCTCTTTAACCACTTAAGTAACATTGCCAAATAACAGCATTTTGGCTAGGGCTGCTAAATGAACCAAGTTACTCAAGTTTGGGCCTGTCTTCGCTCGTTAAAAGCTCTTTCGAGATCGCTTTGTCACATATCCAAACCAAGCTTTAACATTCTTTTAAACCTCGTAAAAGTTTCAAACCAAGCTCCAACAATAAACTACTCGGCTTGTCTGGCTTACCAAGTATAAAATATTCAAGCCACTCGACATCAATTCGTATTCGGCTTGATTAAAGCTCGAGATCGACTCGTCTTATAATTAAGCTTAGCTCGAACATATCTTTAAACCTCGTTAAGTTTTCAAACCAAGCCCAATCAACCACCTACTCGGCTCGTTCGGCCCGTTTATCCCCTAATTTTTGCACTATAGCAAGCCCAAAAAAGTTCTTGAGCTTGATAAACCAAAACAAACACTCTAAAAGCCTCGATTACCCCAATAAAATCTATATTCATATGTATGCATACGTATATGCATCAGTTTCCGGTTATACATGTGTGGGTGTGTGTGTGAGAGAGAGAGAGAGAGAGAGAGAGAGAGAGACCTTGGGGTTAGGGTTGATTCGGAGAGATTCTTCTATGCCACTTTTGGAGCCGAAAAAGCCAAGCCTTTGTCGGATCACTTGTCATTCACCAATCGCTAGGGTTCGAAATCAGAACCCCCCAAATCGTACTTGGGATCCCGATCGATTCCCATAACTCTAAAAAAGAGCTGAACAATGTAGAGAGAGAGAGAGAGAGAGAAGCCCTAAAATGAGCTAGGTTGAAAGAGAGAGAGAGGCTAGTCTGTGACAGTAGAGTGGTGTAAGAGAGAGGAGGAGTGAGAAACGATGGATAAAGTGAGAGAGAGAGAGAGAGAGAGAGAGAGAGGAGGAGTGAGAACTTTCCCTTTCGCGGGGGGGGGGGCGTGGGCGTGGCTCCTTTTTTCCGCGCTCCGGTTGCAGGGGCGTGGGTCCACGGCACCACCTGATTCTGCCACGTCAGTATGCGAATAATGAGGAAATCCGCATCTTACGGCCCTACCTACCCCATTTTAAGCAGCGACTTTTGGGTCGTCATTAGTCCATTACCAGCGTCTCTTTTCCCCCTTTTTTATTAAAACCTGTGGGGAGAAAAAAAAAAAAAAAAAAAAAAACCATTCCAGCCTCGTTCCTCGAAGAGATTCTTAACTTAAAGTCTTTTGTAAGTATTTTTTTTTTTTTTTACGAGACAAGCTCTCATCTTAGGCTGCGTTCTGTTGAACTTAACTTAAATCGGAGAGTTTTGTCTATACTTATTTATTTTTTTTGTATTTGTTAGTTTTGCGTTAAATTTTTGTGGATTATTGATTCGTCTTTGCTAAAAAATTGTTATTTCTCAAAACACTTGAGTAAAAGTAATTTTTTTTTTTTACTTTCTCGATCTTGATGATTCGAATGTTTCCTAGAAGAGTTTCCTAAAAGGTGATTATTAATACTTGGGTAAAAGTAATCTTTTTTATTTTTCCGATTCCTCTCGTCGAGATGAATCAATAACCCACAAAAGTTTGGCGCATAACTAACAAATACAAAAAAAAAATATTAAATAAAAACAAAATTTCCAAATTTAAGTTAAGTTGAAGAGAACGCAACCTTATACTAGTAATACATTACTTTTAATTCTAAAATAAGTACTTACTATAGTAGTTAATGGAACCCCTCCAATGCTCGGGCATCATAGCTCATGGTCTTTTCCTATTACTCATTTTGGGGTGAGTCCTAAATATAAGCGTGTAGACTCCAAGCTAATGTGTGGTGGATAAGAGACCTGAGACTAGAATTACGGATTCAAAAACCTTATAGTGCAGGGGCTGTAGGGCATCATCAAAACGTCCAAAAATGTTTTTAACTGTCCGAATTTAAAATAGACTCTTTCTCAAAAGAGTAAGAGTTTGTTTTAAATTCAGACTGTTGATTGCTGAGATGGACGGCTGACGTGATGCACTATAACCCTATAGGTCAGCCCGCCCTACAGAATACTGAAGAATTTTGTGAGAAGGGATGATAATCTAAGCTCCGTTCCACTAAGCAAAAAAAGTATTTATTTTGCAAATTTCAAGCTTAAAAATAATGGACTCACCGAAATCTAAAAACATGCAATATAAATCTTGTTTAATTTATTTTTTAAACAATCCAAAAAAAATGAAAGAATTATTTTTATAAGCACATTGCTTTTAAGTTTAAAAATTGAAAATAAGTACTTATTTTGTAAGAACGTCAGTGGAACGGAAACCTGTTCCGTTCCACCCGATGCGGGTTCTTGATTAATCTACTTTAATGAACGAATGGGCTGCGAAGGATGACACCAAACCAGATTTTAGGACCAAAAGACAAAAATGCTACTCACACAACTGCTGACGTCAGCACAAAACTACATCGTTTTGTTTTAGGACCATATTATATGATATTTCTATTCAAACAGGACAGAGCCTATTTTAACGAAAATAGGAGAATAAAACAGCAGTGTAGCACCATCGATGGAATTTCTTTTATAGTTCAAAATGCGCTTACAAGATAATACTTGATCAACAACAATTACCCAACAAGAGTATATTATTATTTTATTTTTTTTGGTCAATCGATAGAAGAGACCGGATAAAATTGCAAATCTATAAAATTTCAACAATACCCAACCCCGATCCAAATTACAAATTCTCCCTCAAACTCAACCGAGACCCTAAATTTAAGTCGGAGAACCACCCAAATTGCAATGGGTTCGGGTTGGGGTTGGGACGAGGCAGGATAAATAAATAGTCAGGACAACAGTACTGGTACAAGTTTGGCTCCAACAAAATGCAAAACGAAAAATGATCAAATTGCCATTTTTTTTTTCCAGTAATGCTTTATAAATACACACATGGACAATGGCTTTTACCCAAAATGAAATTCATAATCTAAACATGTGCTTGCTTTCAATTCAAGTACATCAATGGGGCATTGTTTCCAACTTGCTGCTTCGAAAGAAGTTGCCATGGCGTTAATAGCAATTTTAAGACAGCAATTTTTTGCACGTAATATAGATCCATGCGAAGCAAAAAATGGCATTAATCGAACTTCTTTATCATGGAAAGGTCATTCAACACCTTCTCAATCGCCTCCTCATCAAGCGCGCGTCCTCTACTCTGCAAAACACAAAGAAAGCTCAATCAACAAAAAGTTCATCGGGATTCGTATTCCAGGACGACATCGTGCCAAATACGCTCCAGAAGTCATTCCAAGCAGAGATTGCAAGCGTACATCTGAAGGTGTTAACAAATGCAATCACCAGTCTACCTCTGGGTCCTCAACTTATAGATCAAAGCGTTTTGAACTGGTCTACCGTTTGTAATCACGTTTTATTCAAGAGTTATCAGGTCATTGTTTGTTGGTAACTTTCGTTACAGTATAGCTAAACTAATACTATGCTGCTTATAACCATAGTAGACATGTTGTAATATTACCATATATATCCACGACTATTTCTTTTTCGGGTGGAATTTTGTTCATTAAAATTAGGGAAATTTTCACTTACACCCCCTGTAATTTGAGCGATTTTCAGAGACACCCCCTCAACTATATTTATAAAACACTTACACCCCTTGTACTAAGGACTAAAGTGAGACCATTAGTTATTCCGTTAGAATTAACAGAAAAGTAAAATTTTTCACATTTTGTGGCATATTGGGTCGAAAGTCATATAGATATACTGGGAGAGAGAGATAATTAGAAAGAGAAGAGTGAAAGAAAGAGAGTTAGGATGCTCTGTTTACTGGCTAATGAAACTTTATCCAACCCGTAAATGGTTTCTAAGGTCAATATTAGAATTTTAAAAGCGTATTTGGAAGCAAAAATACCACAAAATGTGAAAAAAAATTCTACTTTTCCATCAATTATAATGAAAAACAAACAGTCTCAGTTTAGTTCATGGTACAAGGGGTGTAAGGGTTTAAAAGTATAGTTGAGGAGGTGTCTCTGGAAATTGCTCAAAGTACAGGGGGAGTAAGTGAAAAATTCCCTGAAAATTATTTACAACTAATTCAACAAACTTACCAGAAAAAATATTTTTAAGAAAATAAATATGCACCAACACATTGATCAGTCAGTGAATCAAACGAGAAGCATGTCACATGTTGGAAACCAACTAGATGGTAACCCAAGCACGCTGTGGAACGTTGCAATGATGCACACCACAATAATTCTGGGCACTACTTACAAGCTATATACCGAAGGTAAAACGTAAAGCAACCAAACAACTACTTGGCAAAAAAAAAAAAATAGCAACGATACTTATTATCCTGAACCAGCTTATTTATGAGTAGCTTTTAACCAAATAAACATGCACCAACGTAAACTGTAAACAGGGAAAAGTTAAACTTCATTACCTTGTCCTTGAAGACAATATGAAACAGAAAAAGTTTGTTAAAGTGGTCAACAGAAATTGGTGTACTCATTAAATTTTACTGCTGATAATGTGGAAACATGTGAAGTGGCCATCCTCTAATCTTTTCGTCAACGTTCCACGATTTAGTTTACTATTTTCCATTTAAAAGCTCGCACATGCAAGCAAGTGTAGAATGTCAGCTACAGGTAAATCAATCTATCACTGTTTCACTGAATCGTCAAGTAAACGTAACAACATACTCCGTAGTTCAAAACTGTTCTGTAAGCATCACAAATACATAAGTACCTTCATCGATGGAACCATAGCAATAGCTTCCTCCACAGTTTCAGGGCAAAGATTTCCAAGGACACAGAGCTGCATCATACAAGTATAGTGAGATTCATGGGTTGTCTATTTGAGAGTTTCTGTTTCTTTTCTTCTTTTGATTAGAAATGTTCAGATGATGAGGTGATTGGATAAGTACCTCAAATTCAGCCAACTGGTATCTACTAAGGATTCTGAATATTGGTTAAGGTTTAAACTCTTGGTGCCATAGCCCACAGGCAACAAATTCGAACTAAAGGCATTGAAACAAATAAAAAAGCAAAAGAAAGCTACACAAGAACACAAACAGAAAACACCATTTCACCATACATAAACAACGGCAACTAAAGGATACTCTCGAGCTTGTCTGACGGCATCTGGATTCTTGTAGCGGCTAAAGCGCTTCACGTACTGCAGTGACTTTTCAAATACTCTGAGCACAAAAGGTAACCGAAAGTCAATATATTTGGTAGGAAGACTGATGGAACGAACCTGCATTATGAATCTCATATTTACTAGACACTCTCCCTTGTGTTGATAGGTTTTGTGGGTAGATTGATTCATGCATCCAAATAAAACCAAAAAAACAAAAACAGAAACAAAAATGCCTGCTTAGGATGCAATCCATACATTAGTTCAATGAGAGAAACCTCTCTGGTCCAGTTGATCAAGAAAAAAATACATTATTTTTGAAAGGCGAATTTTTTTTTATTAATCTCTGATATTGTTACAAAGATTAATAGGACAAGGAGTGATAACATCATATTCCTAACCCGAGACCTATACAAGAGCTACAAAGCTAAGGATAATCCTATGTCCAACCGAGACCCAAACCCAATTTTGGCAAGAAACCAAAAATGGGGAACCAATTGGGACAAAGCCCACACCCGTTGCCTAGATAGAGAAAAATAAGCTCAAACACCCAAGGGCCTAGAAGCCCAAATAAATGGGTCAAAGCCCAACAATGAAATCTCAAACAGAAACCCTAGCAGTATCACCGACCAACCGCCGCCACAGCAACACCGCAACACCATCACCCACCCACACCCAGACAGCCAAAGCACCACGCCGAAACCAGCCGCGCCAAAGCCGTGAGTGGCAAATTCCCACCACGCCGTTAAGCAATAACCGGAGATACCCAACAGTAACCGAAGAAAAAATACCTTGCCAGCCACTCTTTTGAAAATTGGCCTAAATGCAAGAATGCTTCCCATGTTTGGAGGAGTGTAATAAAACTCGTGATATTTTTAAAAAATATGAATGAATTGTGGGTTCTGGCTCTAACATTAACATGTGGCATGATTGGTGGGTTGGTAGCAAGCCGTTGGTTAAAAAATACCAAGGCCAATAAGTATATCACTGGTGAGAAGTTCTGGGATGTGGCTGCCCTGAATTCTTTGCTTAGCCATGAGGATGTGGAGTCTGTGGCTGATACTATTTTGCCTCAAGCTACTGACATGGAAGACACGCCTTGTTGGGTTAGGAATGGTAATGGTAAGTTTAGCATGAAATCTGCCTACGATTTGATTGCGGATTCTAGAGTCACCTATAGCAATTGGAACTGGTTGGAAACTTCCCCTTCCACATAAACTCAAATGTTCTGTTTGGGTGTCTTCATGGAAAACTTTTGACTAATTTTCAAAGATTCACTAGAGGTATGACACAAGATAGTTCTTGTCCTAGATGTAATGCAGAAGTTGAAAACATGGATCATTTGTTCTTAACTTGTCCTGTTAGTGCATGTATTTGGGCTAATCCCTCTTTAACTCAGGTGTTAGATGGAGATACTTCAAATTTGATGGATTGGCTATCTCTCAAGTCTCAACTGTAGGAAGGACATTGGCAGCGGGAAACCCTTGGAACCTACTTTTCATTTCAGTCCTTTTTCATATTTGGAAAGTTCGTAACATATTCGTTTTTGAAAGCGTTGTTTGTAATATACTAACATCCCTAACAACTTTAGGAACATCCGCAGTTATGCAAAAGAAGTTTTTGAGGTGTTCAAGTTTAAATTTAGAGCTGCTATTGCAGATGATAGACTGATTACATGGAAATTTCCAGGTTGTGGAAAAATGATCTTCAACATGGATGATACACGGATTGCAGCAGTTCGGAAGCGGAACACAAGGGAATTTACAATGGTCTAAAAGTCATTCCAGGCCATGATTTGAATGGAATGGAAATTGAGTCAGACTTGGAGATTGCGGTCAACATGATCAAGGAAGGTCCCCCACCCAACTTCCCCACGAAGACTCTGGTTATCGAATGTATGGCTATGGTGACGGTTGCCAAGTTCTCTGTTGCGCATACTCTTCGAGAAGGAAATCGAGTTGCCAATGCTCTTGCCAAGATGGGTTCTGAACAAGACGAAAAGCTCATCACCCTTGTGACTGCACCAGATGAAGTTTTGGACATGCTCGCCGCGATATGGCAGGAGTGGATTTAGTTCGGGGCTCGAACCCATAGTTTTATGTTGTTTTCTGTCCTGATGTACCAAGTAAATATTTGCTAAATATGGGAATCTAACAATCCCTCAAACCTCCATGCCCTACACTGGATATTGTAACCTAGCCATTAAAGTCCAAAGAAGCACTCAGCCAGCCAAAGGACCAATGAGCCACGGAGTTTCAACACTTATGTTATGCCCTTAACCAATGCGATCATGTGTAACATACCAGTTAAAACTTAAACAACAAATCAAATACATTGGCACTTGGCAGGGATCTATACCAAGGGGGCAACAGCGTGGTAGCAACATGGCAAAAAGTTTGGCGATGCCACAAATCCATAACGTCACACTTAACGTAATTGCACATGAACTCTTCTAAATGTGCGCAGCACTGAGGCTGGACTCTTGACACATGGGCAACAGTAAAAGATTGCATCCGATGTTTGTAGTTGGACATTCTCCCAAACCCATCAAGCATGTCTAGCAATTCTTTCCCATATTATTAGGCATAAAACTTCCATTCTATGCAGTAAATGCTTTATATCAACTTGCAAACACCAAATTTAAATACTAAAAAAAGAATAATAACAACGAGCATCATTTCTCACATCCCTGTTTCTCATGACAATAATAGTAGGTGAATCTGGCTCTTGGAAACATACCCACACTTGACACCCATACCCAAGTACATGTGACATAAATGGACTTATCCACAATTCCATTGGAAAATGAAAATGGGAGACGAAAGGGTAATACTCACTGAGAAACTTGGTTCATTGGATCATCAGCCATCTGCTGAAGCTGCTCGTACTTATGCTCAAGAATTATGGCAACTTCGCAATTCATTAAGCACTTGGCCTTCAAGAATTCTGAGAAAACGAAATCAGGTATTGTTTAAAGCCAAATTCTTATGCGATGTTGCAGTCCATAGCCGAATTTATATAACTGCATGTCTCAACCATAGTACCACATGTTCGACATGGTGAAATTCGTGTTGGAATATCAAGAATCTAACAAAGAATTCACTCTACCAAGTTTTTATGCCATGAATCTATTAATTTCAATTCTATTTATTAAAATTTTGCTTCCACAGCACTGCTTGTCAACATAAACCTTTTCCTCTTTCTTCTCCCCTTCCTGTTTTCACTCTCTTTCTTTGTGTAGGAAAATACATAAAACGAAATTCGATCCTAACAACCAGGTTTCAAAGCTGTTTCCTTCTCTTCCTAAAATGCAGCCAATATACTTCCACAAATGACGACCCAACACCCCATCACCCTCATACAAATAGAGAAATGTCAAGCTCTAAATCCAAAAACAGTATCCTTGCACAATTCTTGCTCCATGTATCATATTCCTTATCTATTAAATTTGAAATCCTAAGGACACGAAGCGATTAATTAGAAACTCTGATTAGTCTGAAGTGTGAGGAACCTGAACACAAGGTTCTATCATTGCTTTAAACTTCACTTCACAAATCACACACAAAAAGCTAATTGAAGTGCAACCTTTTGACAGAACGGGTTGCACCTTAAAGAAATAAGCAAAAATAACATTATTTGAATAACAGAATCCTATTGAGAAGGCAACTCAAATTAAATAAGACCTTCTGTACCACAACAAATTTATCCCGAAACTTAATGCTTTGTTTGGTTTGGTATTTGAAAAGTTTTTTGAAAAATAGTAGGGGTAATAAGTGGAGAGAGATAGAGAGAGAAATGTTAGAAGTAGGGGGAATCTAGGAGGAATCTAGGGGGAATTTTTCAAAAAATGCTTTTTGAAAAGGGAAGAGAACACAGCATAAATCATGTGTTGAGAATTTGAGAATAGTACACGGGGCACCTATAAATGAGGAAAAAACTCTTTTACAGATAGTACTCCAGAATTTTGGAGAATTTAGTTAGTATTCTATTACTCCGACCCTAGATCTTTCCTTCACCCCTTACCTTTCTTTGACTATTTTTTTTGGCATGGAAGGTCCAGGTAATTTTCTAGCATGGAGGTGATCTTCATGTCTAGCATCTCTACAAGCTAGCAGTTTAAATTGGACCTAAAATGAGCTTCAAATTTCTTCAATGGCAACTCGCTCAGAAATGAATTGATAAACATTTATGTCTAGAGTTTAGAGCAAGAATGAACTGAGCCATTTCTGTTATCTTCGAAGCAAGAAAGAATGAAGTCAATCCCATAGAAGACGGAATGGTAATAGGAAAAGAGTTTGTGCCATAAGGACAAGGATGAGGAAGTCCCGGGAGTTTGTGCCATAAGAAAAAGTTTGATGTTCACCACTTCACCTTATGCATAACAAGAGAGGAGATTGCAATAGAACATTATCCAACAGAAGTGTATTGATTCTACCATCTTACGGACCACACTTAACACACGGTTTATTCCCAACCCCAAATGTAGACCCAGAATGTAATGACTACAATATTAATTCAAACTGCTGCTATTTCCACAAAAGCTTCACATCATAGGCAGCTTCTAAGGCTGAGAGCTGAAGGAGGGGTTGGGTTTGTTCAAAAGACTAGTATCATACAACTACAAACAAGAAATATGCATCAGTTTCAATTTCCTTATTCTCAGGATTTTCACTTTCTTGATGTTGATGAAGTGAGTGATTAAGGTTGTTTTGGCTATATGAGTGTATCATCATAAGTGCATTCTCTCAAGCAAGTCCTCAACAAACGGAGGAACAGAATCAAATTTGGATCCAAACGAATTGATAAAACACCATCAACTCTTGAATTACCCTTTACCAATTTAAAGCATCTTCATAGGTTCAGCTTCAACTTGTTGAGTGAAACTAAAATTGTTTTAATTGCTAATTCAAAATCCAGACCATTCCTCGGATTTGATGTACGACAAATGGAGACATATCACATCCTATTTATAACCGCAAAAATACACAGAAAGCCACCACATTTATTGTTGCAGAAAAGAGACAGCAATTACCATCTCCAATTTTCAGTTCAGCAGCATTTTCTTCCTCTTCACCAGACATGCTGAAAGCTCTGAAAAAACAATCTGCGCCAGGGACAAAGTGTAATTGAAACCCAAAAACACCAAACGAAAGCAAAAGTCAATTACCCAAACCTATATGCAATTATGCATAACCATCTGTGATATCTCACCAGCTACGTTTCAAAATGGCGGTGAAAGTGGCAACGACAACTGAAGTCATACGGAACCCATAGTTTTATATAACCCTTGTTTTTATCCTTTTTTCGAATAATTCCGATACTTATCCAAGTGATAAGCGACTAGGTAACTTTTAGTTTGCAGTTGCAAAACTTAGATTTGGATTCGGGACACATATCCCATCTTTCGGTAGTTATGGCCTTGTATCAAATCTTTATGTTTCAAAAGCACTTGTTTGGCTCCCAAATATATGGGTGCAGAGACTTGAAGTCAAAGATTTTGAAGCTTTTATACATTGTAAAACGTACACAAGCCCAAATATCCACAAGCATACATGGCCAAATACACGAACCTGACCGAGTTTACTATCTAACTTCTAGTTCGATAAATTCTATCTCATAAGAGAACTTGCACCAAAAGTTCACCACTTACACAGGGTATTCAATCCAAAGGGTTGGCTTGGCGGTCAAGATTTAGGGTTCGCTCCCTCCTAAGCTCTCAGATTCGAAAACCTCTGACCTATCAGCTCTTATGTGGTAGGTCCATACGAAGCTTTGCTCCATCTTTTATTGGGGCTAGTGGACGGTGGGCCTAGTATTAGTCAAGATGCACGTAAGCTGCCCAAAAAGTTACGAAAGGTATTCCCAACAAGCTCAAAACCCGTGTGGTAAAAATTATACATCTCATTTGCAGTTGATTTACCCCATCAACATCGAAACATCAGAAAACGAGAAACAAATAAAAATTCAATTTGCAGAAGATAAAAAGAGAAAAAATTAGACAAATGCATGCACATCGTATATTCTAAACTACTACATGTGTAATGTAACATAGAGTTCTGAAACCCCATTGGCATCGTTTTGCCGCCTTCTAAAACTCAACCCACAAAAAAATTCCCAATATTACTGATCGGAACTAAAAAAAAAAAAATCAACCCTGATTTTTGTTCTGGGTTTGGGGAAAAAAAAGGTAGGGCCGAAGATGGTTTAAGGAATCCACACATGGACCTGATTTACCCGATCCTCGGTAATGATTTCCAAGAGGGTCATTGTCTTGGTCCCATCATCCTTCCAAATAGCTTTCGCTCTCAATCCTCACTCTGCATCCGCACTCACGAATTCTAGTTGTTTGGGAGAGTTTTGAAAGACACGTTCACGCTCGCGTTCCTCGCACCCGCCCGCGCAGTATGTCAATTAACTTAGGTCTGTGTGTGTGACTGTGAGAGAGAGAGAGAGGTCTGTGTGTGTGTGACTGTGAGAGAGAGAGAGAGACGTACCAGGAAGGCAGGAAGACGGAGAGCGTTTCGTAGGGTGGGTGCAGACTGCAGAGGAAGGGATCGGTGACTAGCGAGGTATTCTCCGCCTTTAAACAACCAGAAATGCTGCTGGTACAGCAGCACAGACAGCGCGTACAGCGCGCGTTTGGATCCGTCTTGGGTCAAACAAAGATAATCGGAGCCGCTCATTTTGTTCAATGTATTTTGCTTAAGATCTCCTGTAAAAAATCAGCTCCATCCGACATCGATAAGGGTGTTTACAAAGCGCCCAAAATTGCTGTAGAAATTGTAAAGCGATTTTGGACACTTCGTAAACGCCCTTATTGTTTTCGGATGGAGCTTATTTTTTACAGGGATCTTAAGCAAAATATATTGAACAAAATGAACGGCTCCGATTATCTTTATTGAACTCGAGACGGGTTCAAATGCACACTGTACGCGCTGTCTATGCTGAAACTGCTGTACCTATAGCAGAGTCCTTAAACAACGCCGTTTGGGCCGAAGGATTTGGCCCTTTATGCTCCTCTCTCTCCAACGTAGTATGTATATGGTTGTGTGGGATTCATACAAATAAACCGAGCCGTTTAATAATTGTAAATATCTTTTCGAGTGATCATGTAAAAAATTAGCCCATAATTATAAACAATTGATCTAATTGTAAAAAATTTTATTCAAATTTTAAGATCCTAAATACTAAATAAATATTAAAGAAATGATAAACAATTATGTGCTTAGTATCCTCGCGATCTGAATTGTTTGTATTGTAGAACTTGTGGAGATTAGCAGTATTGCAAAAAAAAAATCTTGATCGAACATCAATAGATATCAATACAGAGATTTAATTTAACAACATGTACTGTTTCGATGCCTATCAATGTCCGTTCCAAATAATTCTTTTAATGATTGCTCGCCTCTACAAGTCCTACAATACCAGCAGTTCAGATCAGATCGTGAGAATACTAAGCACACAATTATCTAACATTTCTGTAACATTCATTCAGTATTCAGGATCCTTAAAATCTGGATGAAAATTTTGATAATTAGATCAGTTATCTATTATTACTCGATTGAGCTCATTTTTAACATGATCACTCCAAAAATTATTCGGATCTTTTGTGTGGGGGCCCACACCTCAAAGTGGGCCCCACACAACCAGTACATATACTACGTCAGAGAGAGGAGCATAAAGGGCAAAGAATTTGGGCCCGTTTGGATGCCATATAAGGATTGAGGGTATTATTTATGAATGTGAGATAAGATAGTAGGAAATATTATTTATGGAGGGTGAGCCCATATTGACGTGAATTTTATGAAGGGTGAATAAAAAAGCAGTTGGTTTGGATACGGTATTAAAAATGGGGGGGGGGGGGGGGGGGATAAAGTAGTGGTACTTGGTTTGAATGAGGGAAAAAATTGAAAGATAAGGTTGTTTTGTAGTTGAAATGGAAGAGAAGGGGTATTATTTCGGCCTCATCCGGAAGTATTAATTAATAACACCCCAAAATCCATCTACAAATAATCCCCCACGCCCCCCTTTGCCCACATAAAACTCATCCCCCGCTACACTCATCCCCCTTGTCTAAATGCTTCCCAAACCAAGGATAAGAATGGCCCCACCTCTTCATCTCCCCACTTAACTAAATCCCCCTTCCTTAGGGCTCGTTTGGAAGTAACAATAGGAAGGGGTATTGGGAAATACACCCTGATAATACGTGGGGCCTCCTCTTTTGCGTGGTTTGGGAAGCCTAATCGCCGGGGGGATTCCGCAATCCACCGACTCCATAACCCCTCCTAATACAGGCTGAGGGGGGATTGTAGATGGCCAGGGTTTGAGGTAGCAATGTCGAATCCCCCCTAATCTCGGACGATCTTACCCCTCGTAATCCCCCTTTTCCCACTCTCCAGGCTCCATTTTCTGTCGCGCAGTCTTCTCTCGGTCTTGTTCGAAAGAGAAGAAGTGTGGCGATTTGGGTGCTTTTTGGTCGATTTGGAGTTCGATTCATCAGGTAAATCTTGTTCTTCGACTTTTTCCTGTTTCTGTAGATATTTCTGTACGAGTTGTGTTGATTTATGGTGTTTCGGCAGTGTTTTTGTTTGATTTGGTTTGTGGGTTTTGTGGGTTTCGACTCCCAGGTACCATTTTTGTCGCAACTCTTCTCGGTAGTGTTTTTGTTCGAAAGAGAACAAGAGGTTTGTGGCGATTTGGGTGCTGGTCGATTTGGAGTTCGATTCACTGAGGTATATTTTTGTTCCTTGTTCGATTTTGGAGTGTTTAGGGCTTGATTTTGTACTGTTTATGTTCGATTTGTGTGCTGGTCGATTTGAGTTCGATTCATTTGGGTGCTTTGGTCGATTTGGTTGAATTTTCTGTTCTATTTAGGGCTCGATTCAGTTAGGGCTCGATTTTGTACTCTTCTCGATAGTATTTTCATGATTGGTGGAAAACTTAGTTGCAATGGGGGTTCGTAAACTGTAAAAGTGCCCTTTTCAGTTTGTGATTACTTTGAATTAAGCATGCTTCCCTGTATCTGAATGTATGAGTGGTTTAGTGATTATAAGGATTTTGCTGTCTAGACTGAACATGTCACAGATGTTTAATAATTGGTCCATGAGCAATTTTACTCTATTGTGTGAATCTTTACTGGGTGCCACAACAATCTTGTAACCAATTATTGATGTGTCAAAATTTTCATTTGGTTGGTAAAATTCAAATAAGTATTCTAAGAAATTTTTCAAGTTCACCACACTGATTCTGAAGTTGGTTAGAATTGATGCTCACTGCCGACACTTTTTATCTTGTACTCTAGATTCTAAAAATCGACTGCATAAATGATTTCATCCATGCTCTTATTTGGAAGGTAAGTTCTCATTTGCGTTGTACGAAAAAAAAATTACTCAAAGGTTTATGGTTTGCCAATGTAATACACAACACATACATAAAGAGAGCTAGATGGTTTTTGAATGTTCTGTTGAGGTTGTGATCTGGTTCTGCAGTTCAGTTTCTGTTCAGTTCTGTTTAGTGTGTGTGGGTACTGTATTCTGCACATCTGTTCAGTTTCTATTCAGTTTCTGTTCAGTTCTGTTCAGTTTCTGTTCAGTTATGCCATATTCACTACGTTACTCTTTTGATATGTTTGTTGGCATATCAGATAAAGGTGGTTAATGGGCTGTTTTGGTATTTAAGCTTGCTGTTTTTGGTATTTCTGCTATATTTGAGACTGCTGGTGTGTGAGTGCGGACCTGTGTATTGCCATGCTTTGGCATAGGTATTGGTGGCCACTATGGAGTTTAAATTAAAACCAAGATAGTAGATGAGTATGAGTTGTGTATTTGTAGATGTTTATATCTCCATTGAATTTTGTTGAGTTTTGGTGAATCACTTTAAACCCTACCTAAAAACCCTAAACCCTACTGATACGGCTTTGATTTTATCAGGTTATTTAGGGTTCATCATTGTTAGTTAGGATCTCAAGATTAGGTTGTCATGAAAAACTCTAAAGCTTGTAAGTGTTTTTTAGGATGCCAAGATTAAATAGGAAACAGAAAAGGAGAAGAGAAGAGCAAGAGGGATTGATGGCATTACAGGCCTTTATGAACGCTGTCATTGGTGTTTTTCGTCTGTACTTGTTCATCACGTCCACGTTTCGCCCTCGTCGTCCGGAGTTGTCTCCGAATCCAGACTATTACCAGACGCACATAAACAACATCAATAGGCTTGTAAGGGGTAATGATGTGGACTGCCATGAACAGGTGAGGGTTAATATGCATACTTTTTTGAGATTGTGTTGGTTAGTCCGAGGTGTTGGGTTAAGTGCTTCTTCCACAACCTCGCCTTCGAAAGAGGTTGAGTTACCCCGAGCGTAGGGCTAGGTCGTTGTCAGCATAAATACCGGAAAGTCCGGAATCGTTCCCACAGAGAGAATCTCTATAGCTAACTAGGATTTGTAGATGTAAGGGTTTCCAGCGTTCAGACGGCCAACTTTCGGTTTGCTTTGAAAAGTGATAGAAATAGACTAGAAACTAGGTTTTGATTAAGTTAAACAAGCGGCATGGCAATGAAACTACTATCGCCCGCAACTTAGGCCATCGAACCATTCTCAACGAAAACTCGGTTGAATCGCACGGCTTAGGCTATCAACCGGAAGATTTAGCTATGAAACCATTGAAAGACTAGAAATGAAATATGGAAAACAAGTGAGATCTTTTTGTTCTTTTGGCAAACACAAGCCGAGACATCGCTTACGGAACCATATGAGCGAGCATATGATCACCGGAGATTAACATCGACTAGTTTTGTTACATAAAGGCGAACCCTTCTCATTTTCCATACCAAACTTTGAGTCAAGAGTTGAGAAAAGCAAGATAAACAAGAGTCACGAGACGATATTCGCCCCATGGCCAAGCCTTATCGACTACTCACTCATGATGAAAGGAATAGGAAGCATGGTGAAAATAGAAAACATGATTAACCGGTAGAATCGAAAACAAACTTGATATTAAGAAGGATCTAAACCGTAGCTACAACATTAATGAACGAGAAAACAATAAACGAGAAAGACTTACTAGAGTTCTTGAGAAAATTAACTAAGAAAGCTTGGAGAAGACAACAATGGAACTTAAAACCTAAACTAACTAACTACTTACACATGAGAGAGAGAAAGTCTTCCAACCTATTTATACAAACAAACCACTCTCTCTACAAAATATCCTAAAAACATACCAAAAGTAGCAACTATTCCATAAATGGAAAGTTCAAAAAGCAACAAATATCTAGCCGGAAGCCTCCCGTATCGATACTATTTAAGCAAAGTATCGATACCACGCAGCTATCCTCAAAATGCCATTTTCCACGTAGCAATCCCGTATCGATACTTAATAATGCCGTATCGATACGGGATCCTCTGATTTCCCACAAGACGAAATAGTATCGATACGCTTCATATCCGTATCGATACGGATCTGCTTTCTTCAGCACTCCAGGCCAGCCTCAGCAGGCAGCTCCCAGCAACTTTCAGCTCCTCAGCATCTTATTTTCATTCTCTAAATTTAAGTAAAGAAAAGGTAAGAAAGGTTTAAAATGTAGTCTTTACTTTAATTTTATTTAATGAAAATAAGAAAGTACCCCCCATTTGAAAACAATGGCATTACCAGAATTTTAAGATTCCAATTAAATCAAAATGTCAACCCCCCACTTTTAGTACAAAACAGAAAACTGCACAATTTTCTCAAGAGGAAAAAGGCTCGAAACATGACCTTGCTCTTCAAATAAAACCTTGCAACTTTGTAGTTACTCTTAGAAAAATTCAAGGATCAATTACCGCCATTTTTAATCTCGAAAATCAGAACTTTTTCAGAAAGTCATTTTTCCATACTTAGACAGATTTTAAGGGGCCGACAGGGTCTTCGGGTACTTGGAAGCACTTGGGCCATCCATGGTGTCAAACTATGCCTTATTTGCATGTTTTACCTGAAACACTAAAAACACACCTTACGTGCATTATCGCTATAAAAGCTAAATAAACATAAGATAAAAGCAAGATAGAACGGGACTAGTCGCACCAAATATCTACAATGTTGGGTGCTCATCATTAAGCGACTCACGAAACGTATGTCTCGAGGAGAGGGTAGCAATATTCTTGTGGGTCCTCGGTCACCATACGAAGCAGAGGCGTACAAAATTTCAATTCTATAGGTCTACTGAGACAATAAGTAGGCATTTCAATGCTGTACTCCAAGCTGTCTTGCGCCTTCACCGAATGCTCCTAGAGACGCTCGTCCCTGTACCTGCTAACTACCAAGACACTAGGTGGAATTGGTTTCAGGTATAGTCCTCTTGAGTTGTTCTTATTTCATCCATTCTAAAGCTTTCCTTTAGTTTGCCATATTCACTTACGTTAATACTCTTTTCCATATTTGTTAGAATTGTCTTGGGGCATTGGATGGGACGTACGTGCCAGTAAATCCCCCGGCCGCTGACAGGGCACGATATAGGTCAAGGAAGGGTGAGATTGCTACAAATATCTTAGGTGTTTGTACCCGGGACCTTAAATTTGTCTATGTATTGTCTGGTTGGGAAGGATCGGTCACAGACTCTAGAATCCTTGGAAACGCCATGGAAAGACCCCACGGTCTTAGAGTTCCCCGTGGTATGTTCCATATCCTTAGTTGATATTTACTTTGACTCCAATAAACTTATCCACCCATCAATATGTTGTCTTCCATTGGTTACAGGACATTATTACCTTGTTGATGCCAGCTACACCAATGGGGACGATTTTTAAGCACCATACCGTGGCCAGCGGTATCACATTAACATTTGGAGGCAAGGTCACATGCCAACAAGCAGAGAGGAGTTCTTCAACATGAAACACTCCGCCGCTAGGAATGTCATTGAGAGAAGCTTTGGGGTTCTCAAGATGCGGTTTGCCATTTTGAGATCTACCTCCTATTACCCCATAAGGACTCAATGTCGTATCGTGTCAGCATGTTGTCTGCTTCATAACCTAATTAAGAGAGAGATGCCTAACGATCCCATTGAACACGAGTACACAGCGTGGGAACGAGCACATGTGAACGATGTCCCTGTTGATGATAACATAGCTAACGTTGAGACTTCCAATGAGTGGACTGCGGGGAGGGATGCTCTAGCGGCGGCCATGTACAACGATTGGTTAGCCAATGGTGGGGGACAAGTGGAGGGCATCCTTCCGTGATGGTATTTTGGTTATGTTGTATGAAACATTTTTATTGTACTATTTGGAACTTGATTGTAACTTTTATTTGTGAACAATTTGTAACGTACAATTGTATGTGCCGGTGTTGTTTCATAACCAAATGTTGAAGGTCGTACTTTTACAATTGTTGCACACTTTGAAATGCATTTGCAGCTATGGCTACTAACGATGTGGAAGTAGTGGAGGTGGAAGGGCCTACAAAGGCAAAACGTAGGAGTTGGAGGGAAACTGAGGAGGATGCACTAATGAAGTGCATGCTAAGTGAAGCGGCGGATAGGTGGAAGGCCGAAAATGGCTTCAAAACGGGTTACTTCACCCACTTGGAGAAGGAGTTACACAAAGTGCTCCCGGGGTGCACCCTTAAGGTAAACCCCCACATTGACTCCAAGGTAAGGTATTGGAAATCCGTATGGGCTAGAATTGTAGACATTACAAACCTAAGTGGTTACGGGTGGGATGCGGTCAACAAACGCATTGACGTGGAGCAAGCCGTATGGGATGCGTATGAAAAGGTAAATCCCGATCTTGAATTCCAATGCTTTAATTGAATATTAAGGCATGAGAATTCGTAGTAAAATTGCAAATGTTTGTGTAGGCCCATCCCAAAAAGGCCCAAGGCTTGTACGGGAAGTCTTTCCCGTACTTTGAAGATTGGCAAACCATATTTGGCAAGGATAGGGCTACGGGGGCAACCGCCGAAGATTATGACGAAATGGCGCGAGCGGATATTCCCAATGAAAGTGTGGAGCCGCACAACTCCAATGACTTTTATGATGCCCTATTCAATAACTACGATCAACATCTCCCCAACACTCCTACAACTCCCGTAACTCCGACAACTCTGGTAACTCCCACACCTCATTCGTCACTCCCCACGTCCGCTCCCCGTGGGTCAATGCCGGAGTCCCAAACAAGAGAAAGAGGACAAGAATGAGTGATGCGGAGTTGTCCATCCATGAGAGCATGGACAATTTCTTCAAATCAAGCTCAACCTATATGGACAAGATGGCCAATTCGTTTGGGTATGACAAAGAGCTATCCACCCGACGCACGATGGTGAAAGATGAGTTGTCGAAGCTTGATATCACCTTGACGGAGAAGTTCAAGCTCAGTGCAGTAATCGTGCAAGCGGAGGAGAGGGTGGATGACTTCTATGGGACTAAGCCCGAGGAGAGGCAAGCTTTTGTGGAGGCTATCCTTGCCGGTGAAGTGTATGGTCCCATCTAGTGTCAATGAGGAATGAATGCCCTTTTTGAAGTGGCTAAAGTACCATTATAAGCAAGAATGGTACTTTATCCACTTTTTTTGTAGTGGCATAATTAGGAAGCCTTTTGTTAATTCCTAATGAACATTTGCTACCTTTAGAACTAAAATATGGTACATAGGATGCATAGTGGATGCATTGTTTTGTTAACATTTGGGAATGTATTATGAAGTTGGTCAATGTGTAATGAATAATGAAGGATGTATGAACTATGATCTATGATGGGTGTATGAAGTATTAATGAACTAATGCACTATGATCTTAACCTTGGCAAATTGGTACATTTGATGCATACATTTATCTCATCTTTCGGAATGTAATATGAAGTTTATTTGGATGACAGGTTTTCTCAACTTAAGTGAGTCTTACTAGGG
The DNA here is from genome assembly GCA_018127125.1 of Rhododendron griersonianum. Taxonomy (NCBI): domain Eukaryota; kingdom Viridiplantae; phylum Streptophyta; class Magnoliopsida; order Ericales; family Ericaceae; genus Rhododendron; species Rhododendron griersonianum. Next base: position 14,368,777 of record CM030789.1, read on the forward strand.
CAATGATGAAGCAATTACATTCTTATTAAGGTAGATACCTTGGCAGGGTAACGGTAGTTGCAGCCATGAGTACCCTTCTGATGGATTTATATTGTCGGAGCCCATAGAAGGCTATGATGAAATTTTTCTGAGCCTCTGTCCACTTTCTAGCAGATTTGTGAGCCTCTATCCACTTCCTAGCAGCTTTGTGGAGCATGTGTGTGATTTGTCCACTTTTTCTGTGTGTGATCTGTCTAAGCAATTAGATGGCTATGATGGACTGTTTTGTTGCTGGAAATTTAGTTTAAGTTGGACATTGTAAGTGCACTCCAGTTGGACATTGTTTCTGTGTGTGATCTGTCCACTTTTCACCATGCTCTTACCCCTAATAGGGCAATGATGAAAAAATTATCATGTAAATGAATGTTAGTGCCTTGGCGGGGCAACTTTTGGTTGCAGCCTTGTGAATAAAATTACATGATCTGAGCCCTATCTGCAGTTTTCTCCTATGTCCAATGGTGTGTCGAAACTACACTGTTTTGGGGTTATTGCTGTGTCCTGACTGCTTGCTGTTGGTATCTGCAGTGCTGTTGTAACTGGTGCAGTCTTGGTGTGTGTGTGGAGCAGGTTCAATTTTTGTGTGTGTGGAGCAGGTTCAATTTATATCTCCATGTGTGTGTGTGTGTGTGTAGCATTGGGTGAGGTTCATCATAATGCCATGCTGTTTTGTAGTTTTCTGTTACTGCAGTTGGTATTCTCTTCTGGTGCACCAGTTTGTTATGTTCTGGTTCTGCAGTTTGGGGGGGGGGGGGGTGTAGTGTGTGTGTGTGTGTGTGTGTGTAGCAGGTGAAGAGAGTGTGTCCAATGGTGTGTAGCAGGCGCAATGTGCAATGTGTGTGTGTGTAGCAGGTGGTTCTGTTCAGTTTCTCACTGTTGGTTTCTGTTTGCTGTTTTGGTACCCCTGATAGGGCAATGATGACAAATTTAGAATGTAAATGAAGGTAGTGCCTTGGTGGGGTAACTTTTGGTTGCAGCCATGCGTACCCTTGTGAATTCAAATACATGGTCTGAGCCCTATCTCTCCAGTTTTCAGCTGTGTCCAATGGTGTGTCCAGACTGCAGTGTTTTGGTATGTGTGTGTGTAAGGATCAATGGTGTAGCAGGTTCAGTATTTCATTTGGTTAGTGTGTGTGCAAGGTGCAGTTTTGGTGTGTGTGTGTGTGAGGAACAGTTGTGTAGCAGGTTCAGTTTTTGGATTGGTTAGTGTGTGTGTGAGGTGCAGTTTTTGTGTCCAAACTGTTAGTATGGGTTTGGGGTGGCTGTGTGGGTGATATGCAGGTATGTGGGATGTGTGGGATGTCCAGTTTTCTGCTAAGTGTGTGTGTGTGTCATGGAAACATGCCACAAAGCAGTTTTGGTGCCTGTTTTCTGTAGTTTTTGGTGACTGTTTTCCTAGCATATTATCAGGGTGTATTTTGCAATACCCCTTCCTATTGTTGCTTCCAAACGAGCCTTTTACTGCTTGGTGGCATGTTTGCATGTCTTACCTGGGCTGTATGTTTGGACTGTGCAGTTTTTGGACAGTGGTAAAAAATTACAGTTTGTGGACTGTTTTGAGGGTTTCTGAACTGCTGTTGCTGCTGGTTTTAGGCTGAACCAAATGGGGTGTTAGAAGTGCAGTTTGGTGGACCATTTCTGGGTTTGACATGTTTTTGGGTTTGACATGTTCACTTCTTATTTAGGGCAATGATGAATTATTTAATTTCTTAATTAAGGTCGATACCTTGGCGGGGTAACATTTGTTGCAGCCAAGGTATCGAGCTTATTATCTGAGCCTAATCCACTTATTACCTATGTAGTGCAGCATGTGGTGTGTGTAGTTAGCTGTGTTGAGCATCAGTTTTCAGAGTTTGAACCATCTGTTTTGGCGGATTTTTGGGCTGTTTTTCATGTGTTAGGTGGGCTATTTTGTGAGGGTTTTCACATAATGGCAATGATGAAATTTTTCTGAGCCTCTGTCCACTGTTTCTGTTCTGTTATGGTTCTGTTTTGTTCTGTTCTGCAGTTTGCTGCCTCTGTCCACTGTTGGCTCATTTGAATGGTTTATGCAGGTTCTGTTCTGGGGGGGGGGTTTGTTTGGCATGCTGTCTTGATAAGAGCTTAGTTTAGGTGGCTGTTTTCTGCAGTTTTCTGGGTTGCAACATGCTGTAATATGGCAATGATGAATGTTTTCTGAGCCAAATGTCAGAAATGGTGGTGTTTTGGCATGGGGAGTGTGTGTGTCCAAACTGGTGTTCTTCCTGCAAAGTTCCAATATGTGTGTTACTGCACTTGTTGTGTGTGTACCAAAAACTGATGGTTTTGTTCACATTTTAGTCTCTGGCCTGGCTGTTTATGTTCTGAACTGTAGGAAGCTAATTTTTGCAGTTTTCAGTTGTGTCCAATGGTTCACTAGCTTATCTGGGTTTGCAGTTTTGGTGTGTGTGTGTGGAGCAGGTTCAGTTTGTGTGCGTGTGTGAGGTCCACTCTGTCTGCTTAGCTGGTTTGCCATGTTTTGGCATGGCTATGAGGAAATTTTTCTGAGCCACCTATTATTGAATTCCCAAGTGCAGTTTTTTTGGGTTAAAACTGTGTCCAAACTGGTGTTCTTCCTGCCTATGTTCCAATATGTTAGTGGATGCACTTGTTGTGTGTCCAAGTTATTTTTCTGTGGTGAAAGAATGCTGTGTGTCCAGCTTGGTTTCTACAAACTGCAGTTTTGGACAGTGATGAAAAACTGCAGTTTGTGGACAGTTTTGACGATTTTCCAACTCCTGCTGCTATTTAGGCCATGATGAGATAATACGAGACAATTTTAGGCGAGTCACTTACTTTGGCGGGACAAGTTATGAGGGCCAACGGTTCAATCACTGTTCGGCAACATAACTTGTAGCCAAGTAGTGCACTATGTGCCGGTCAAATATATCTGAGACATATTCATTTGTAAGCTTACTCTTACTATTGTTCCAAATTGAAATATCGTAATTGTTGTATCTGAATAGATTTTCCATGGGAAGTGAACATAAAGATAAGTATTTGGTGGTTTTCGTTGGCCGTGAACTGGGTATATATACAAGTTGGGTGGCCGCGGAACTTCAAGTTAATGGATACGCGGGGAACTTGAAGAAAAAGTACAACACATTAGACGAAGCGGAAGAAGCATTGTTAGCATTTCATGAGGAAAGATATCGGCTCATGGAAGACATGCAGTTGGCTCAAACCAAACATCAATCAAGTGACGGTGCTTCCATATCCACAAGTGATTTGGAAGTGGCACAACAAACTAGTCTAACAACATACTTTGTTGTAACTTTTTTTTTAGGTTTCGTATGTTGTATTTTATTGGCATATTTGTTTGATTCGGAATGAAGTTGTAGGTATTTTATTTTCAGAATTTGGACGAATTAGGTTGGGAAGACTTTATCAAATGTAAGAATTTCGTCAGTTGTATGTTTTTTATTTCATAAATCACTAGTCTAACAATATTGGTTTGGATATTCAATTCAAAATTAACGTATTGTGGTTCGCATTTTCACTTGAAAACAATGCTACAATACGAGTACCAACACAAATGCACCCTCTCACACATACATCAAACAAATTAGGAACCCACGAAAAGGCAACTCCATTCATTCCACAAGACAGACATAAAATTAAATACTTCAGATACATTAGGAAGGCTACAAATTTAATTGTCAATCCATTTATTATCACAACTTTCAATTTATTCTTCCAATACCCGCCGTCAAACTTCGAAGTTCTAGTTCTCATCTGAAACAAAGCAATAGGCCCATCGATTAAAATGGGAAAATTGCTTGTCCCGGAAATGCCTCTGATGTCGGTGATCCTACATATAAATGGTAGGAAAATATTATCAAACTTTACAAACCAATACTTTTTACAAAATTGAAAACAAATTGAAGAGTACTTACTTGGACAAATTCATTCCAAATTTCATTTTCCACCACTAGTTTGTTTTCATTTGGATTCCACCCGAACCCAGGACGCCTAAGCATAGCGTCTAGTTTGCGAAAATCACTCTTCCAAGACTTTATCTTTGCTTCAATATGATTTTCGTTTATACCTCCTCGAGGGAAAGAAACTCGCATCTCATTTGTAAGAACTCCCAAGTAGGAAGGTTTGAACCCTCCGTTGTCGGTTCGCCAAACCCCCTGATCGACAAGGCTCGTAAGGTTTGTTAACAAAGTATCCTCCTCCTCCTCCTCTCTCCAACGCCGGTGTGCTGCCATTGAAATGATGGAAACAAACAAAATTATGAATTTAAGAAATTAAGATGAGATGTGAGATGGGATATGGAAAATGAGTGCTATTTATAAAAAATTTGGAGGCAATAATTTGTTGAACCTACTCCTCACATGAATTCAACTAACACCTATATGTTTCCAACCACCATCTACTCCCCATTCATTTTATAAATTTTGGTTTTTTTATAAAATTAATAAAATTTCGGTTTTATTAAACATTTTTAAAAAATGATAACATTTCCTACGTTAACCATTATTAAGTATTTTCATTAAACATTTAAAAAATGATATGACATTTGTTTATTTATTTTAGATAATTATTATATTAGTTAGGCACATTTTCACAAAAAAAAATATTTTCGTCACATGTGAATTCACCTAACAAAATTGTTGGACACATTTTTAACTACCAACCAATGTATTTTTCCAACAAAATAAAAATAATCAGATTTTTTATTATAAAAAACACGACTTTTTCCAAAGTAAAACTGACTTTTTCATTTTGTAATTTTATTAAATTAGTACATTTGTTAATAAAAATAAATATTACGGCTTAAAGATGAATTATATTTGTAATTACACATATAAAGTAATACATATTTAAGTTTGGGTCTGCACAAGGGCAAAATAGTCATTTGATAGCTTTTTACATTATCCACCCTTCCTAATACCCCCTATTTATCCTCCATCCAAACCACGTACTATTTTATCCCCCCTTTCTAATACCTCATCCAAACCAATCATTATTTAATCCCCCTCCATAAACATCACATCAATGTGAGCCATCCCGTATTAACCAATACCCCCTACTATCCAATCTCCCCTTCTTACATAATACCTCCAAACCTAATACCGCATCTAAACGAGCCCTTATATCCTATCCAATCGGGCTTTATTGCGTTGTTTAAAGGCGCTGGGGTTTTTAGCGAGAATATTTCGCTAGAGGGACCCGGTACGAATGTCACTTTAGTCCCAGTAATAGGAGTAATTAATACCACCTCCCCATGAACAGAAGCTAGTCGCTATTCAGAAACTACCCCGTTCCAGAACGATAAATAAGTACTTATTTTTTAAGAAGGTAATTTCAAGCTCAAAAATAATAGGCTTACTGAAATCTAAAAATATGCAATATACTCGTAGATCTTATTTGAAAGATCTCGATGAGATCTTTTATACGTTGCAAAAAAATTCAAAAAATCATTTTTTATTTGCGTTATTTTTGAGTTTGAAAATATGAAATAAGTACTTATTTTTTAAGAAGGTGTTCTGGAACGGGGCTGGTTGCATTAGTTGGGTATGGAACGATTTAATGTCATATCCATTGCATGATAAAAATGTCCAACTACTAGCTAAAAATTTAACATTCCCCACTTACTTAGGTTCTGTTAAAAGTTTTTAATTCTAGTTTTTTGTTTTTGTTTTCAATATTTTTTGAAATAGGCACCATAAACATGTTTTTTTTACAAAATATATAATCAATTCCACTAGTTTACGAAAATTCTAGAAACACAAAAATTGCGTTTTCGCTTGTTTTGAAAACACTTTCGGCAGCCCAAAAAATAAATAAACAAAAACTATTATGGTCACCAAACATAATTTTTGTTTTTATTTTTTAATAAATAAATAAAAATTCATTTCTTGTTTTTCATAAAAGAAAAACAAAAAACTGACAAACTTTACCAAACAGAACCTTACTCTTTAACTTACTAGTTAACTCATCCATGGACCATAGTAGTCAGTGGATGCTCTGGTTCCATATACTCATTCCATAAAGCCTTCCCGAGTTTAGTAAACAGTTTTTTTTTTCTTTTTTGAACAGAGTTTAGTAAACAGTTGGTTGAGTATGGAACAGGTAACACGAATTAGTCTATAGGCAACGAGGGAACAAGTCAATACCACCTCCCCAGCTTGTCCCCTCCCCTTCGAGGATCAAATAAAAAAATAATTCGGACACAGAGCACATGCGTTTCATATTAAGGTTGCGTAAGTTTTCTACCTTGCGGAGGGAATAGGTATTTTAGTTCCAACTCATATTGAACCCATTTTCAACCCATCTAAACCCATTATGTAATATGGGCTGGTTGGGTTATAAGTGGGCAGATTAGGCGGGTTAGAAAAATATGGGTTGAGATTGCCACCTCTAATTTGAACTATTAATGTGGGGTTCGAGATGGACCCACACGTACGAGGATCAAATAAACAAAAAATAATTTAAAGAATTATTCACTCGAAATTGTACTAGTAGGTGCAGCAAACGTAAGACTACACGCAATGAGGAAACACGCAGTCAATTAAGCAAACAGGGTCAAACAATTTAAGCAAAACTATTCCAATATTCAAACCTTGGGCTCCAAGGAAAAAACATCACCCCCTCCCCCTTTTCCTCGTGAAAAGACCAAAATTACCCCTTGTAAACAACCAAAGTCCATCTAAGCAACGAGGGTATTCTGGGTATTCAGTACCTTGCCTGAATCCACGGGCATTGGAAAATTCAGAATTTTCATATGGCCCCACCAAAACAAGGCCCCTTAGATCATCACATGTGACCACAACATGAAAGAATAATTCAAAATGGGCTTGGTCAACAAAAAGCACCAAGCTCTTATTCAAAGCGTTTCACCCTAGTCCAATTAGACCATACAACACACCCTATGCTACTATAAATATACTTCAAATCCATGCACTTTTTTCCTCATACACATCTCCAAAGCACCAAAAGCTCTCATTACACCAAAGAAAACTCCTCCCATCCACACCTTCATCGATCAAATATTTCTGGGTAATTCATACTCCACATCAAAAATGTATTTCCGACGAGAAACCACGAGTCTGATCATTTTTGTTATGTTGGTTGCCGTTTTGTGCCACGCCCATGTTGAGGCGACGAGGGTGTTGCCAGAGGATTTCGCCAGTGCAAACCAGCTCGCGACATACCCATCACCATACGAGAGGGCGAAGTTGACCATGGCATGTTGGCTCGAGCGCTTGGCATCAGGACCTAGTCCCAGAGGTCCAGGCCACTAATTCATCGAAGTTCTTGAAGGACATGAGAGCCGCAAGAAGATACTTGGTTTAGTTGTTTATTTATTGTATAGATAGAATGCATAGATTGTGCACGAATAACCAAAATTCTTTAAGTTGTATTTCTAAGTTCGTTAACTTTAGATAGTTCTCAAACGTGGAATTTTTAGCTTATGTTGGTGGTTGTAATTTTATGGCAAAAAACAGCTACACTCTAGCTTTTAGCTTCTCTTACTATATATGTAAGTAGTATCTTTTTGAGAGATTGAAAGACAATAAAGAGTGTGTGATTATAATAATCCTTGTCTCCAACCAAACAACCGATTTCACTATTGATTGCTTTTCACTGTCAATTTCAGTCCCTTTCCTCTCCTCATTACGAATCCCATCCAACCTATAACACGCATCACACATAAAGCTAACTAACATGAAAACACCATCGTGCAAGAGGAATGGTAGCCAAGTGGTTGACACCATGTCTCATATGCATTTTTACAGGAGTTCAAACCTCATTAACTGCAACTAACATTATAGACATTCACCGAGGGAAAAAAAAGAAAAAAGAAAAACATGAAACACCATCTTTGTAGATGGATTATTCGGTGCTCTAGAGACTAGAAGCAATGCTCCTTCCTTTCACAAAAGTACGTGAAACTCACACACACTCAAATACAAGGGAGGAGCATTCATGCTCTTAACACACACACACAAAAGTACCCAATGAATTTCATGCAAGGGCAGTATAGTCATTCAAGGCTGAAGCATCCTTAGGTCACCCCGTAACTCTAGGCGGCTTCGCTTCATCAGCTAATTAATGAACCCTCCTTGCGCAACCCATTCAACAGAGAGTTGGTCAAACTCCAACATCCACACTCCACATGAACACCACCTTATGCGGTTGGTCTTGAGTTCGAGTCCCTTATGCGGTTGGTCTTGAGTTCGAGTCCTTATTGACAGTGGTGGATTCAAGAATTTTCTATATATAGATGGGTCGCTCCTTTAGAACCGGCCCTATACATTTGAAAGCTGTAGGCAAACTCACATCAATTTTTATTATTCAATTTGAAAATGAGTATATATGTATATCACATATTTTTTGTTAGTGTTTATTGATTTTGACCTGATATAAAAAATAAATAAAATGTAAAATATAAAAAAAATAAAAAAATAAAAAAGCTGTAGGTGCTCGACTCACGTTGTAATCTCTACTAACAATTGACACCTAATTAACATCCTATCGTATGGCAAAAAGAAAAACTCCAAAATCCACGAATCTTGAAATTTGAGAAGCAGAATGCCCAAAGTGGTCCTCATATTACAGTTCTACCGCTTTCTTACTCATTTTTTTAAATTTTTTGTCCTCTTGTGATGTGAATTTATAAAATTAATCTTTCATGGGAGAATTGCAGGACAGTGGGAAGAGGGGCAAAAAATGCCCAACACATGGACCACTTTTTCGAAATTCATAAATCATGGGAGGGAGAATATTAATTCCAAAGACATGGAATTGAAAACAGACCTGGACAAAAATACCCCCTTCTCTTACATGACGTCGTTCACTCTATTCCCTCCCCAAAACGTGAAACCCTCCCACCCCAAATCACTCTGTGAAACCCTAGCTAGCTGAAACCCCCCTCTTTCTCTCTCTGTTGCTCTTTGAAACCCATCTCGTTGCTCCTCTCTCCTCCTCTCTCTCTTGCCAACCGATGACCATCAATCATCACGACTTACTCGCCGACTGGAGTGGTGAGGGTGCGTTCCCCATCTCCGCCCACCTCTGCTTGCTGTAGAAATTCAAATACAGGAATCAATACGCGTCACTAGACCAGTAGCCACCTCCAACAATCCTAATCTCAGAACAGGTAATAAATTGTCTACTACTCCTATATTTGCTATGTACTTCTGTGTAAAACGCTCTCCCCTCCCCATCTTGATTGAAATCTTTCGCCCGCCACATGTTCGACAAAATATGCCCTCCACATATTTTGGCTTTCAGACTGTAGCACAATCATCCTTTTCGATGTGGAGAGAGAGAGAGAGAGAGAGTGAGAGAGGACACAAGCCCCTAGTTAATCACCACAGAGAAAAATCTGCATATAGCATATCCTGAATTTGAAGGCAAAATGGCCTTCTCCCTCATTGTTCTCGTTAGAAAGGTACAATCTCAAGCTGTACGGCATAATATTGCAAGCACAACACAAAAAATAGTTACCGCTAAGAAAGAAACTGCCGCTGTTTTCCCCAAAGAATCAGAAAACATGGCAAATCTCAGTCACCAAAATAGTTGATTATTTTCACCAATAGACTGTTGGAGATTGGCTATTTGGCTCTCCTTTAGTGGAATAAGATAAATCAGAGATACACATTATATTTTCAGGAAAAAATATGTTACATAACTTGAACAAGAATAAGAACCACATTACATACATTGCACAAATTTGTAAAGGGACAACCATTCAGGAGCATACATTCAAACATAGAGAGCAACAAAAGTTCTTACAAGGAGTAACATTAGGTAACTTAAAGACCAACTATTATATTTTTTAGGAAAAAACATATTACATAACTTGAACAAGAACCACATTTCATACAGACTAACACACCTTCGTAAAGGGACAATCATTCAGTGAGCTAAAATATAGGTCATTGCCCGTTGCTGATAGGAGAATGAAACACCCACAATATCCTACGTCTAAAATATAGGTTATTTCTTTCTCTTCAACAATTTATCGAGCACATGTTATGCATGACAAAATAGGTACCTCCTCAATCTATCTTTCAGAGAGGCATTTTTTGCTAAAAGAAATTGTAGTTTACTTTCTAATGAAATTGTTTCATTAATCCTATCAGTTTGCTGTTGGAAATTGGGGCTGGGCTCTATTTCGAAATTTGAGAAATTCCTCGAAACCATTTTACTTGCGTCGTTGTTTTCACGTCACTATAGAAGGAGAAAACCTAACAAACTTCTGCCTTTACCAGACCACTCACTCGTACTGAAAAGATCAAGTTGCTTATAAACAGAGACATAGGGATGAAAAGAGAGAAGAGAAAGTTGCAAAAAAAAAATTGAATCACCCAAAATCTTACTAACTGCGTACGACGATGAACTCGCTCGGGGAAGCAAAAGATGCTGCTGCTTCTTGGGTGGAATGGAACAGAGAGATGAAGTGAGAAAGGGAAGAAGATCGAAGTGAAGGAGAAGAGGTCTAAGGATAGCAGAAGCAGTAGACGAAGACGAAGAACCCTACCTCTGTTGTTCTCTTCCTCTTCAGCGCACGAATGGGACTGGGAGTGGATTTTGAAATGAGAATAGTGGGTGGGATTGGGGATTTAGGGTTTTTTTCATGAGGGGCATAATAGTCTTTTTAGGTGGCCCTCTCCATGTATTGGGAATTCTTTTTCTCCTTCTCATATTTAGATGAATTCCCTGAAAAGTGGTCCATGAGTTGGGAATTATTAGCCCTTTTCTCCACTGTTCAGTAATTCCCCCATCTTTCATTTGTTTACTCTTTTATACTTAAAAGGACAATATCATAGATTCAGATCATAAGAAGACAAAAAAGGGAGGTGATAATAAAAAGGGTAGTGTGAAGATCACACTGCCCATTAATCAATATCTAGCTAGGTTTATTTTTTTTTGTTCGATCAAGACCAAATTAGAGCGGACTTTGGACTAAATTATTTTTTGTTTTTTTAAAACTTTTGTTAGTTTTGCAAATGAGCAAAACCCCATGGGAACTTTCGGCTATATAAGCCAATTGGTTTTTTTTTGTCTTTATTTAATTTTTTTGTATTTGTACGTTCTGCATCAATTTTTCTTTTGTAGATTATTGGTTCTATTTGAGGAGAGGAATCGAAAAATTAAAAAGTTATTGTCCAAACTAAAATTTATTTGAATAAAGACAAACATCAACCAAAAGGCCAGATTTTTTGCATCTTTGTGTGTGTGTGTGAGAGAGAGAGAGAGGCTTGTTTTGGTTCAATAAGTATAGTCGAGGTGCACATCAGTTTGTCAAGACGCTTGAGTTATCAAAACGAGTCTTACAAAACTTTGCTCTGACTTTAATTGGGACCCCCGCAAGTAGACGGTGAGATTGATCCTCCAGAATTAGTCGATGTGCGCGTAAGTTGGTCCGAACCCCTGATTTATTAAAAAAAAAAATTCACAAAAGAGGCCTTTTCAGGTTTCATGCGGCCGAATTGCAGAAAGAGCACATGCGTTTCATATTAAGGTTGCGTAAGTTTTCTGCCTTGTGGAGGGAATAGGTATTTTAGTTCCACCCCATATTGAACCCATTTTCAACCCATGTATATACGGATTTATATGGGTTCAACCTATATAAACCCATTATGTAATATGGGCGGGTTGGACTGGATTATAAGTGGGCGGGTTAGAAAAATATGGATTGAGATTGCCACCTCTAATTTGGACTATTAATGTGGGGTTCGAGATGGACCCACAAAAGAGGAGCATGGAGGAGAGGGATTAAGGTATGGAGGGGAGCTGACACGTACGAGGATCAAATAAACAAAAAAATAATTTAAAGAATTATTCACTCGAAATTGTACTAGTAGGTGCAGCAAACGTAAGACTACACGCAATGAGGAAACACGCAGTCAATTAAGCAAACAGGGTCAAACAATATAAGCAAAACTATTCCAATATTCAAATCTTGGACTCCAAGGAAAAAACATCACCCCCTCCCCCCTTTTCCTCATGAAAAGACCAAAATTACCCCTTGTAAACAACCAAAGTCCATCTAAGCAACGAGGGTATTCTGGGTATTCAGTAGCTTGCCTGAATCCACGAGCATTGGAAAAATTCCGAATTTTCATATGGCCCCACCAAAACAAGGCCCCTTAGATCATCACATGTGACCACAACATGAAAAGAATAATTCAAAATGGGCTTGGTCAACAAAAAGCACCAAGCTCTTATTCAAAGCGTTTCACCCTAGTCCAATTAGACCACAACAAACACTATGCTACTATAAATATACTTCAAATCCATGCACTCTTTTCCTCATACACATCTCCAAAGCACCCAAAAGCTCTCATTACACCAAAGAAAACTCCTCCCATCCACACCTTCATCGATCAAATATTTTTGGGTAATTCATACTCTACATCAAGAATGTATTTCCGACGAGAAACCACGAGTCTGATCATTTTTGTTATGTTGGTTGCCGTTTTGTGCCACGCCCATGTTGAGGCGACGAGGGTGCTGCCGGAGGATTTCGCCAGTGCGAACCAGCTCGCGACGTACCCATCGCCGTACGAGAGGGCGAAGTTGACCATGGCATGTTGGCTCGAGCGCTTGGCATCAGGACATAGTCCCAGAGGTCCAGACCACTAATTCATCGAAGTTCTTGAAGGACATGAGAGCCGCAAGAAGATACTTGGTTTATTTGTTTATTTATTGTATAGATAGAATGCATATATTGTGCATGAATAACCAAAATTCTTTAAGTTGTATTTCTAAGTTCGTTAACTTTAGAAAATTACGGCAAAAAACAGCTACACTCTAGCTTTTAGCTTCTCTTACTATATATGTAAGTAGTACCTTTTTGAGAGATTGAAAGACAATAAAGAGTGTGTGATTATAATAATCCTTGTCCACAACCAAACAACCGATTTCACTATTGATCGCTTTTCAATTCACTGCCAATTTCAGTCCCTTTCCTCTCCTCATTACGAATCCCATCCAACCTATAACACCCATCACATAAAGCTATCTAACATGAAAACACCATCGTGCAAGTGGAATGGTAGCCAAGTGGTTGACACCATATCTCATATGCATTTTTACAGGAGTTCAAACCTCATTAACTGCAACTAACATTATTGACATTCACCGAGGGAAAAAAAAAGAAAAGAAAAGAAAAACATGAAACACCATCTTCGTAGATGGATTATTCGGTGCTCTAGAGACTAGAAGCAATGCTCCTTCCTTTCACAAAAGTACGTGAAACTCACACACACTCTAATACGAGGGAGGAGCATTCATGCTCTTAACACACACACACAAAAGTACCCAATGAATTTCATGCAAGGGCAGTATAGTCATTCAAGGCTGAAGCATCCTTAGGTCACCCCGTAACTCTAGGCGGCTTCGCTTCATCAGCTAATTAATGAACCCTCCTTGCGCAACCCATTCAACAGAGAGTTGGTCAAACTCCAACATCCACACTCCACATGAACACCACCTTATGCGGTTGGTCTTGAGTTTGAGTCCTTATAGACAGTGGTGGATTCAAGAATTTTCTATATATAGATGGGTCACTCCTTTAGAACCGGCGCTATACATTTGAAAGCTGTACGTAGGCGAACTCACATCAATTTTTATTATTCAATTTGAAAATGAGTATATATGTATATCACATATTTTTTGTTAGTGTTTATTGATTTTGAGCTGATATAAAAAATAAATAAAATGTAAAATAAAAAAAATAAAAAAGCTGTAGGTGCTCGACTCACGTTGTAATCTCTACTAACAATTGACACCTAATTAACATCCTATCGTATGGGAAAAAGAAAAACTCCAAAATCCACAAATCTTGAAATTTGAGAAGCAGAATGCCCAAAGTGGTCCTCATATTACAGTTCTACTGCTTTCTTACTCATTTTAAAATTTTTTTGTCCTCTTGTGATGTGAATTTATAAAATTAATCTTTCATTTGTTTACTCTTTTATACTTAAAAGGACAACATCATAGATTCACATCATAAGAAGACAAAAAAGGGAGGTGATAATAAAAAGGGTAGTGTGAAGATCACACTGCCCATTAATCAATATCTAGCTAGGTTTAACTTTTTTTTTTGCTCAAGACCAAATTAGAGCGGACTTTGGACTAAATTATTATTATTTTTTAAATTTTTTATTAGTTTTGCATCAAATTTTCTTGTTTTTCAGACTGGTCTTGACGAAAGAAATTTTAAAAATAAAATTACAATAAAAAACTAAAAAAATTCAATAGAGACTCAAAGCAGATTATTTTTTGAATTAATTTTGTCTTCTTACAATGTTTTTATCGATACTTTAATTTTTCGCCCATTGAATATTCCTATGATTGGGATGAATCAAAAAAGAAAAACGTTTTGAACGAAAGTTAAAAAGATCATTTCCTAACAACTACTCTTAAAACAAAATTTTTAGTTCATTCCAAACTCAAACTAAAATCCGGAAAATTATAAATTGCTCCTAGAGCAGCGCTACGTGCTACTCCAAATTCCAGAGACCTTCTGCGCCACACATTGCAGCGGGCTCCTCCAATAAATGCACAAGTCTCACACCAATGTGCAGTGAAAAAGACCCCTCCGCAACAAGGGCGTTCTTGGTATTCAAACCTCACGTATAGCGTGTTGATACGTTCAAACTTCAAATTCACCTACCCCATAAAACTTACGTATCGTACTCCACTAGTGCCCACAACGAAATGTCAACAAAGCCCTCCCATATTTAATGAACATCACCCATGATGTAACACCACTGACTACACAAGGAAAGAATACTTCAAAGTCCATATTGAGAAATTTTTAGGTGCCGAGCTGGTAGCACGTGGCGGTACCTGTCGACGATCTCAACCATCCAAATGTGTTTTGGACGGTTGGGATTTATTCTCTCTCTCTCTCTCTCTCTCATTCTGTCTCTCCTCTCATCCTATCACTCTCTCTCCTCTTTTCTCTCTCTAAAATCTGTACTGTCCAAAATACGTCCGGACGATTGGGATCGCCGACGGGTACCATGTGCATGGTAACCGCCCGGCACCTAAGTCTCCAAATTGGCACCCAAGTCTCCAAATTTGAAAAATGTGTAAAGCTTGGACAACACGTACTACCAAGTTTTTCGCCAAGTCCAAGCAAGACCAGCATACGTACGTAACCTCAATTTGCAACTATAAATATGCTTCAAACCCATGCATCCAAATTCTCACACATCTCCAAAACACCAAAACCCAGCTCTCATTAGATACAACAACACTAGCCCAAAAAAAAAAAAAAAAAAACCTCTCGCTCCAATTATTTTCCAGGCGACGTCCGATCATAACGCAAACGATTGAATCGAATATGTATACCTTGCGAAAAACTACCCTTTCGGTCACTTTGGTTGTTTTTGTTGCCATTCTGTGCCACGCCCATGTCGGTGCAGCGAGAGTCTTGGCGGAGGATTTTGCCGATGCAAATCACCTTGCGACATACCCGTCAACGTACGAGAAGGCGAAGCTGAGCATGGCTTGTTGGCTCGAGCGGTTGGCATCGGACGGTCCTAGCTCGAAAGGCCCAGGTCACTAAGTAGTAGAGGGTTTTGAAGCCAAATTAACCGCGAGAAGCGTCGAGTTGGTTTTTCTTCATAGTGTAGAAAATACAAACAGGATGGATAATACATTAAATGTAAATCCGTATACGAAATTCTTTTTTATACTCCTATATATGTATTTACCTGATTCTTTTGTTAATTTTTTCTCGTACTCGGTTTTTAGGTCGCATAGTTTTTTTCTCTCTCGAAATTAGAAGAGCTTTGCATCGTTTCCGCAATAGCTTGTGGAAACGATATTGCATCGTTTAGGTAGCATGTGATGTACTGTCCAATTTTTTGTTGGATATTCCTTTCCCCTCTCTCCGTTTTTAATAAAATTTTTGCCTATCAAAAAAGCAGAAGTAAAATTTCATTGAGTGTATACATGGTGTTATGGGCCTTATGGTTGTATGATTTACTTTTGCTTAAAATACACTAGTCCAATATTATTTGAGACAATTTCATATGATCACCTTACATATCTGGAGTCGGTTATGGGCCTGTGACCTCCGAAAAGCGTAACGTGGCCTGCGGTCAGGAAACGTTGAATGTGCGTTGTTGCGGGCGTGCCAAGACCGTGGCGTGTTCTAAACGTACAAGGGATGACGTACGTAGTATCCTGATCTGACTTCTGAAAGAACGAATGCGCCACAACCATTTGGGAAGGGCCGTGATAATTTGTTCGAGAATGCCTTGCTCGTGTATGTGAAATATATAAGTTTAAATACAATAGTAATATATCGAGATATGCACCGGTAACAGTCGAAGTGTAACCCTACTGAATTATCCAATGGCACATAAAATTTCTGATCGGTGGCACTTTTGCGAATTTGCAATTTTTTTTTTTAAATCATAAATTTTTAGACCTGCATGATTTTTTTTGGGTCAAAAAGTGAGAAGATTGTATTGATAAACGCCAAACGGCACTTACAAAACGGAAATCATTACAAAGACCTTGGACAAAGCCAAACTAATCGTCAAACAAATACAAAACAAGTAAATCACAAGGCAATCGATATCTTTCATCCTAATCCAGACATGGCCTGACGCAATAGCGACACTTTTAAATTGCCTAACATCTAATTAGGAGTCTCGAAGAGATTAAGTGCAAAGTTAAAGATAAAGACACCAAATACCCAGATGATCGGATGCACTCCACCCAAGTATGAACGCACTAATGAATTCTCAAGAACTACAGATCTGTCAAGCTGCCACGGGTTTCCTCGCCAAAGACATCGTGTAGGGATAGAACGATGAAACATAGATATTGTTGTGAAGCAACCTCGATTGAGAGAACCCGATCTGTACACAAAATTCGTCCAAAGACGAAATTAATAACTCTCGTTGAACGAGAGACAAAATTCTCACAGATCAGACGGCAAGTCGTAGATCTGAAGAGACGGAAGGGGGAAAACAAAAAAACAAAAAAAAAAAGGGAGTCGGTAGTACCATGGCCTCTCCCTCCCGCCGCCGCACACGGGTATGGAACCCACAGGGGGGAGGGAAAGGGAGAAGATCGAGGAGTTGTGGTGACTAGGATTGAAAGAGAGGAAGAGAGAGATAGGGTTGAGAGAGATAAGAAAAAAATTTAGACCTGCATGATTAGTCGAGCATAAACCAGGAATCGAATACTAACCGATACATGCTGACAATAAACTTGTTTTTTTTGGTTCTTCGAAATGTTATAAAACTAAACGAACGAAGAGTTTTGCAAAAGATGAGCGAGCATAAGAATGATGTTACATACCCAACAAGGTCACTAGCACTAATCAAGGAACTGCCTTATATTACGGCAATATTTCCGAGTCATGAACTCCCTAATTGAGAGTGGTTTATCCACGGAAACCCCTAAATCAATTGGTTTGCTTCACGGTAGATGTGGGTTAGCGTCGTATCAGTCTCGCTCAGGATGACATTCGCATCATTGACCATAACACTTTGCGTGTGTTTAGCTAATGACATGTAAACTATTTCCAACGAACAATTTGCTACAAACCGTCACTCAAGTCAACGATACGTGTGTATGTCGTATTTTTCTTGAAGACTAGTAAGTAGGGGAATGATAGTCAAAATTGGCGGGTTTATCATCAAAATTATGAAGAGTTGGTTTGGTCTGTATGTAAACTAATGGGTTCTGTTAGATTTTTTGGAGAGTTTCAACCTAAAATCAATTGGCAAAGAGTGGAGAGGCCGCCTAGGATCATATACTAGTTTTGGAGGAGATATTTAACCGATGTGGGACAAATCCTAATACTCCCCCGCACGTGCGACCCCTGACTCGCACGTGAAGAGGTTAGCAAAGGATCCGGAACACATGGATCACAATGAAATAAAGTGCAACTATGGCACAAATAAAGGAGAAAAGCCTCCGAAATTCTAGCTCTGATACCATGTTAGATTTCTTGGAGGGTTCCAACCTAAAACCAATTGGCAAAGAGTGGAGAGGCCGTCCAGGATCATATACTAGTTTTGGAGGAGATATTTAACCGATGTGGGACAAATCCCAATAGGTTCAAAGAGGTGGACTCATGAAAATATAATGAATACAATACTCACTCGGATAGGGAATATTAGTGTTGTACGTACCTATTCGATGCATGGGGAGAAAAAAAAAAATCAGTAAAGAAAAAAAAAACATCAGTAAAGAAAAAAAAAACACA
Organism: Rhododendron griersonianum; assembly: GCA_018127125.1. NCBI lineage: Eukaryota > Viridiplantae > Streptophyta > Magnoliopsida > Ericales > Ericaceae > Rhododendron > Rhododendron griersonianum. The sequence continues at coordinate 14,387,036 of CM030789.1, forward strand.
AGGAAAGAATACTTCAAAGTTCATATTGAGAAATTGGGTGCCGAGCTGGTACCATGCGGTGGTACCCGTCGACGATCTTAACTGTTCAAATGTGTTTTGGATGGTTGTGATTTATTCTCTCTCACTCTCTCTCTCCTCTCATCCCATCACTCTCTCTCCTCTTTTCTCTTTCTAAAATCTGTACCGTCCAAAACACGTCTGGACGACTGGAATCGCCGATGGGGTACCACGTGCGTGGTACCCACCCGGCACCCAAGTCTCCTTCAAATTTGAAAAATGTGTAAAGCTTGGTCAACACGTACTACGTACCAAGTTTTTCTCCAAGTCCAAGTAGACCAGCATATATACGTACGTAACCTCAATTTGCAACTATAAATATGCTTCAAACCCATGCATCCTATTTCTCATACACATCTCTCCAAATTAAACACCAAAAACCAGCTCTAATTAGATACCACAACACTAGCCCAACAAAAAAAAAAAAAAACCCCCCTCCCTCCAATTATTTTCCGGGCGACCGATCATACCACAAACGATTGAATCGAATATGTATACCTTGCGAAAAACTACCCTTTTGGTCATTTTGGTTGTTTTTGTTGCCGTTCTGTGCCACGCCCATGTCGGTGCAGCGAGAGTCTTGGCGGAGAATTTTGCCGATGCAAATCACCTGGCGACATACCCGTCAGCGTACGAGAAGGCGAAGCTGAGCATGGCTTGTTGGCTCGAGCGGTTGGCATCGGACGGTCCTAGCCCGAAAGGCCCAGGTCACTAAGTAGTAGAGGGTTTTGAAGCCAAATTAACCGCGAGAAGCGTCTAGTTGGTTTTTCTTCATAGTGTAGAAAATACAAACAGGATGGATAATACATTAAATGTAAATCCATATACGAAATTCTTTTATACTCCTATATATGTATTTACCTGATTCTTTTGTTAATTTTTTCTCGTACGCGGTTTTTAGGTCGCATAGTTTTTTTTCTCTCTCTCGAAATTAGAAGAGCTTTGCATCGTTTCCGCAATAGCTTGTGGAAACGATATTGCATCATTTAGGTAGCATATGTGATGTACTGTCCAACTTTTTGTTGGATTTCTCTTTCCCCTCTCCCCGTTTTTAATAAAAATTTTGCCTATCAAAAAAGCAGAAGTAAAATTTCATTGAGTGTATACATGGTGTTATGGGCCTTATGGTTGTAAGATTTACTTTTGCTTAAAATACACTCGTCCAATATTATTTGAGACAATTTCATATGATCACCTTACATATCTGGAGTCGGTTATGGGCCTGTGACCTCCGAAAAGCATAACGTGGCCTGCGGTCAGGGAACTTTGAGCCTGCGGTCAGGGAACTTTGAGCGTGCATTGTTGTGGGCGTGCCAAGACCGTGGCGTATTCTAAACGTACAAGGGATGACGTACGTAGTACCCTGATCTGACTTCTGAAAGGATGAATGCGCCACAACCATTTGGGAAGGGCCGTGATAATTTGTTGGAGAATGCCTTGCTCGTGTATGTGAAATATAAGTTTAAAATACAAAAGTAATATATCGAGATATGCACCGGTAACAGTCGAAGTGTAACCCTACTGAATTATCCAATGGCACATAAAATTTCTGATCGATCGGTGGCACTTTTGCGAATTTGCAATTTTTTTGTTTAAATCATAAATTTTTAGACCTGCATGATTAGTCGAGCATAAACCAGGAATCAAATACTAACCGATACATGCTGACAATAAACTTGTTTTTTTTGGTTCATCGGAATGTTATAAGACTAAACTTCGAAATGTTATAAAACTAAACGAACGAAGAGTTTTGCAAAAGATGAGCGAGCATAAGAATTATGTTACATACCCAACAAGGTCACTAGCACTAATCAAGGAACTGCCTTATATTAAGGCAATCCCGAGTCATGAACTCCCTAATTGAGAGTGGTTTATCCACGGAAACCCCTAAATCAATTGATTTGTCTCACGGTAGATGTGGATTAGCGTGGTATCAGTCTCGCCCAGGATGACATTCGCATCATTGACCATAAAACTCTGCGTGTGTTTAGCTAATGACACCTAAACTATGACCAGCGAACAATTTGCTTCAAACCATCACTCAAGTCAACGATACGTGTGTATGTCATATTTTTCTGAAGACTAGTAAGTAGGGAAATGATAGTCAAAATTGGCGGGTTTATATAATTATCATCAAAATTATGAAGAGTTGGCTTGGTCTGTAGGTAGACTAATGGGTTCAAAGAGGTGGACTCATGAGTCATGAAAAGATAATGAATACAATACTCATTCAGATAGGGAACAGTACTAGTGTTGTACCTATTCGATGCATAGGGAGAAAAAAAAAACATAAGTATGGACTTTTATTTCAGTTGTTCTGTGCATCAGCAGGTCAGCGTATATTGCTCTTGGAAATTTATGCCATTTTCTGTTTACTCCCCTTTTTGGAATTAAGAATTGGCTTTCTTGACACACACACACACTCTCGCAAAAAAACTAGGAAAATTCCACAACAATAAAAACCAAAGAAAGAAAGAAGATAGGTTTTAAGAAAAATATATGAAGTTTATATTTGTTGTATACAATAAAGCATGTACGTATTTTAATTTTTGCAAACAATTTAGAACAATGAATAAAAAAAATGAAAAAACAAGAAAATTCCATGTAGGCAACTTTTTTTTTTTGAACGGCGAATTTTTTTATTATTAACCACAGTAAAATTACAAGAAGTAAAGATTCAGTGATTAAAAGGATAGAAAGACTAGAAAACTAAGGAAAGAACTTCCTTTTTATTTTAGGTAACTACATTCTTTTAGTATATAGTATACATACATTTAATGCTGACATTCAATATAGAGGCAATTGTTTAAAAAACCAAATTAAGGTATTACAGGACCAACGTGTGGTTCGACTCGATATACCTATTTCGAGTTTATGAAATTAAGTTTAATCGGCTGAGAAAAAAAAAACATGTGGTTCGACCCCTATATACCCGCATGCTATTAACTCAACTTCTAGCCCAATTCTAATCGGACCTCCGCAAATAAACATGAGATTGGTCCCCTCAAGATTAGTTTGGTTCATCAGGCCAGATAACAAGTTAGTAATTCTTAAAAAAAACTGTTTTAGGTAGACTGTGGATACACCACTATATAGTTGAGGTGTTAACTTTGGAATTTGAGTTGAGTGGTAACCCAATAGTAAGAAGTTCTTGTAGTCTTGTGCACAAAACCCCTGATTTTATTTGAACTCAAATAATTTTAGTTGGTCTCAATTTCTTTTGTTTTCTTTCCGCACTCGTTACTTTTCTTTATCTATTTCCAAAATCTTAATTCATCTTTAAAAAAAACTTCTAATCCTAATATCTTTCTCCACTCATTCACCGGTCACCCGCGTCACTGGCCCAACCCTCCACTGCAGTACCCTCTACTCCAAACCGCAGTTTTTTTCAGGATATCAGCACCATATGAAAAAATTTTAATTTTTTCCGCACTCAAATAAAATCAACATTTGATATTTTCGCCGATTTAAACAATATTTTGTATGTCTCCACCTAGTGAAATTAATGAAGCCACCATGTAGGTGGTCGTAAAAATCCTGTAACTGATGGGTGCATTAATGATGGAGTGGTTAATTTAAATTCTCTCTTGGACTCGGTCATGTTTGGCCAAACTAGCTAGATCTTTAATGTAGTTGTAATTGATTTGGGTGCCGTTCCGGATGCATAGTAAAAGGAAGTTTAGGAAAGGAAGGTAATTCAATTTCAAAAATCATGTGTTTACGCAAATAATTTTCCTAACAATATAGATCTTGTTTGATAGATCTCATTGAGATCTTTTAAACTATGCAAAAAAAATCGAAAAATTATTTTTTTATCTTCATAATATATGAGTTCGAAATTACCTTCTCTTTAAAAAAGAAGATTTAAAAAGAAAGCGGAACGGGGTCTTGCTCTTTTCGGGCGGTTGTCTCCTTGCCAACCATTTTCCGTTTCGGGCTTGAGTGGCACGTGATTGTCGAGAGGTATGGGTGTCAACTTAGTTGGCATTCTTTTCTCTCATTATGATGCCTTTTGCTCTTGTTCCTTTAATCTTTTGTAATCTCTAATTGATTCATAAAGTTACGAGTACTTTTTTTCGCCGTTTAAAAAAAACAAAACATGAACTCTTTTTTAAAGCAACTTAGCATGATGATCAAATGAAATTCGAATATGAAGAAATTGATGAAAAAATTGAATATGCAGATAGGGTACTTCACATATTCATAAGAAGTATCGGTTTGAGCTCCAGATAATCATTTTGCAGGGGAAGATGGTAGCATAGATTAAGCATTTCAAAATGGAACACATGACCCATCAAGTGTTGTGATACAAAAATTACGTACCTCTACTGGAAAACTCAAATGGTTCCTTATCTTCGTGGCCAAAATCTTATGGCCTATGTTGATGGCTCTTTCCCGTGCCCTCCATCCACTGGTGATTCCCCTAGTCCAAGTCAATCAGCATGGACTCAACAAGACCAACTTCTCATGAGTCTTTTAATTTCATCTCTCACTGAAGAAGTTCTCCCCATTATTGTCGGTTCCACAACCTCTCATGAGATTTGGGACACTCTAGAAAAGTCTCTTGCCTCTGCTTCGCAAACCCGAGTGCTTCATCTCACCTGTTGTCTTCAATCCATTCGGCAAAAAGACCGCTCTGTTATTGCATTTCTTCATGAAGCCAAAACATTGGCTGATGAACTCAGTGCTGCTGGAAAACCTCTCTCTCGGGCTGAGTTCAATCTTTATATTTTCAAAGGACTTCACTCAAACTTCAAGGACTTGGTCACCACACTTGCTTCCCGACCAGATCATGTGTCCTTTTCTGAACTTCATAGCTTGTTGCTCAGTCACGAGTTTCTGCATAATGACACCTCCTCTCTTCAGATCTCGTCGCCCATTGAATCTCCTCAGGCGCATTTCACTCAGACTAGTCGTGGTCGTGGTCGGGGCTACCATAACTCCTCTGAGCATCGCCACCCACCACATGCTACTGCTACGATCGCTTTAATCAGCGTGTGAATTATCCTAGTGCTCATTACACTACTGTTGACTGGTTCCCGGATACGGGTGCCACCCATCATGTCACTCCGGATCTTACTAGTCTCTCGACCTTTGACGGTTATCATTGCAATTCACAGCTCCAAGTTGGTAACGGTACTGGTATACCCATTTCTCATGTTGGCTCATCCATTCTCCGTTCTCCTAACTCTTCTTTTCAACTTACAAATGTTCTTCATGTTCCTTCTTTTACTAAATCATTATTATCTGTTCATCAACTTACAAATTTTTACGAGTTTTTGGGTGTCTATGTTATCCATTTCTCCGTCCCTACAATAAGCATAAAATCTCCTTTCGTTCTGCTGCTTGCGTTTTCCTTGGTTATAGCCCATCTCATCTGGGTTATCGGTGTTTATGTCTATCTACCGGTCGTACCTATATACATAGCCCGGCATGTCCGGTTCGATGAATTTAATTTTCCATTTTTAAGTTCATCACTTTCAAGTCCATGTTCTAGTATGTCTTCGCAACCAAATTATGTACCAATTTTCTACCCAATTCCCCGTGCCCAAACCTATCCCCTCCTTTACATACTCATTCTGTTATGCCTTTATCAAAAACTCCAAAACAAATACTCCATCCTTATCCCAACCCAAATTCCCACTCAGGTGCCACTACTTCCCAAATTCAAATTCCCACTCTAAAAACTCCATCCTTTCCTCGATCTCCCACAATTTCGGCATCTCGTGTGTTAGAACATGTGTGAACGTTGAGTCCCACATCGGATAAACAGAAAAAGAGTTGGACCTTAATATACAATTGGATGGCTCACCACTTACAAGGCTTAGCCTTTTAAGTGGATATGGGTCATTCAGTGTATATTGGGCCCAAGTAATGTGGTGGACTCTTTGCCGTTTCTCCCATACAAATTGGGCCTTGAGCACGCAGTGGCGGGTCGATGCATCGGACGACCTCACAACAAACTGGTATCAGAGCCTTAGGTTGCAAAAACTAGGGTTTCGTTTCCGATTGTGGCTATGGCGGCTAAATTCGAGATTGCGAAGTTTGATGGGCAGAGCAGCAGTTTCAGTCTTTGGAGAGTAAAGATGAAGGCTCTATTAACCCAACAAGGATTACACAAGACTTTGTCAGGCAAGACTAGTTCTGGAATCAAAGAGGAAGATTGGGATGATACGGATGCCAAAGCTCTGAGTTCTATTCAGTTGAGTCTGGCAGATGATGTTCTTCGCGAGGTGGAAGAAGAAACTTTACCACGTGTTCGGGCCCTGTTTGGCCTTGTTCGGGAATATCTCCCTACAGTTATATCTCAAACAACGTCTTTATACGTTTCGTATGCGAGAAGGTATACCTGTTAAGGATCATTTAGACGAGTTCAATCGTATTATTATGGATCTGAAAAATATTGATAGTAAAATTGAGGATGAGGACCAAGCCCTAATTTTGCTATGTTCTTTACCACTTTCGTATGAGCACTTTGTTACAACCCTATTGTATGGCAAAGACACGATATCCATGGAGGATGTTAAGGCCAGCCTATATTCGAAAGAATTGAGGAAAAAGGTGTCAGGTGAGGGTGATGCACATGCGGAGGGTTTGTTTGTTAGGGGAAGAACAACAGATAGGGATGAGTCGAGTAATAGGGGAAGATCCAGGTCATCAAGTAAGAAGAAGGAAAGTGCAATTATTGCAAGAAATCCGGGCACTGGAAAAAAGACTGTTTAAGACTCAAAGAGAAAGAAAAAGAAGACCCGAAAGGGGGTAAAGTAATTGCTGGTATTGCTGAAAGTTCAGATGAGTCAGATAATGTGTTATCAATTACAGAGGGCGATTCTCGCTCTAATACCGAGTGGATTATGGATTATGGATGTTCATACCACATGTGTCCGCATAGAGAGTGGTTTTCTACTTATGAGACGGTCAATGGTTGTACAGTTTTGATGGGCAACAACATGGCATGTAAGACTGTTGGTTCAGGAACGATTCAACTTAGGATGCATGACGGTATTGTTAGGACTTTATCTGAGGTTCGACATGTTCCAGATTTGAAGAAAAATCTTATATCCATAGGTGCTCTTGATTCTCATGGTTGCAAATTCCTCGGTGAAGGTGGAGTTTTGAAAGTCTTGAGGGGTGCATTGGTACCGATGAAGGGTCAGAAGCGTGGTAACCTCTATACACTCCAGGGCAGTATAGTTCTAGGTGCTGCAGCAACGGTTGCTTCATCCAAGGTTTCAGATTCAGACTTGACTCGTTTATGGCATATGCGCCTTCATATGAGCGAGAGGGGGATGACAGTTTTGAGCAAACAGGGTTTGCTATGTGGCCAGAAAACAGAGAAGCTGGATTTCTGTGAGCATTGTGTCTACGGCAAGCAGTGCAGGGTGAAATTCAATATAGCTGTTCATCGCACCAAAGGCACAGTGGATTATTTTCACTCAGATCTTTGGGGTCCCGCAGAGGTAACTTCTAAAGGTGGTTTTCGCTATTTTATGAGTATTATCGATGATTTCTCTCGTAAGGTTTGGGTGTATATGTTGAAACATAAAAGTGACGCCTTTAATACATTCAAACAGTTTAAAACTTTGATTGAGAATCAGACCGGTAAGAAAATAAAACGTTTGAGAACTGACAATGGTATGGAGTTTTGTCTTGGCGAGTTTGATAGGTTTCTGCAGTGATGAGGGCATTGTGAGGCATCACACAGTGAGAAAAACCCCTCAGCAGAATGGTGTGGTTGAACGAATGAACAGGACTCTTTTGGAGAAGGCACGTTGTATGTTGTCCAATTCGGATTGGGCAAAGAATTTTGGGCTGAAGCCATTTCCACGACATGCTATTTGGTGAACAGGTCTCCGTCGATTGCTATTGAGTGTAAGACTCCGTTTGAGGTATGGTCAGGTCATCCAGCTGATTATTCCGTGTTGCGTGTTTTTGGGTGTCCAGCTTACGCTCAGGTGACTGAGGGTCAAGTGGAGCCACGGGCCAAGACGTGTATTGTCGGGGGTTATGCAGCAGGTGTCCCAGGGTCCAGGTTCTGGTGCTCTGATGATTCGAAGCTTTTGATTAGCAAGGATGTGACTTTTGATGAAAATTATTTGATTAAGGGGTCTAAGCAGGTTGATGATACAGTTCAGGAACAGAGTGTTCCAAAGCAGGTGGAGTTTTTGAGTGAATCTTCCGACTCAGGGAAGAAGCACATTGAGAAGCCAATTGAAGAGGAGTTCAAGAGTTCAGACACAGAGGTTGATGCGTTAGTTGAGCAACCACGCACTATTGCTAAAGATAGGCCAAGGAGGGAGATTCGGCCTCCTGAAAGGTATTCGGCTTATTCTGAGATGGTGGCCTATGCTTTATCAGTTGCTGAGACAGTTGAGTATGAGGAGCCTTCAAGCTATACGGAAGCTGTTTCGAGCACCGAGTCTGCACAGTGGTTTGTTGCTATGAATGAGGAGATTGAGTCTCTTCAGAAGAATCAAACATGGGAGTTAGTAGAACCGCTGAAAGGGAAGAGGATTGTTGGGTGCAAGTGGGTCTTCAAGCGCAAATCAGGTATTACAGGGTAGAAGACGCTCGGTTCAAAGCTCGGCTAGTGGCGAAAGGATACAGCCCAAAAGAGGGTGTTGACTACAATGAGGTATTTTCACCTGTTGTAAAACATAGTTCCATTCGCACTTTACTTGCTATTGTTGCCTGTTATGATCTTGAGTTAGAGCAACTTGATGTCAAAACTGCGTTTTTGCATGGCGAGCTTGAGGAACAGATTTATATGCGTCAGCCTGAGGGATTTGTTATTTCTGGTAAGGAGGATCACGTTTGTTTACTTCGTAAATCTTTGTATGGCCTCAAACAATCCCCAAGGCAGTGGTATAAGCGGTTTGATACTTTTATGATAAGCCAGTCATATTCTAGGAGTGAGTATGACAGTTGTGTATATTTTCGAAAACTTCCAGATGGTTCATTTGTTTATCTACTGTTGTATGTTGATGATATGCTTATTGCTGCCAAGAGTGTATCAGAAATCAACAGTTGAAACAACAATTAGGTGGTGAATTTGAGATGAAAGATTTGGGTGCGGCAAAACGTATTTTGGGTATGGAGATTTGCAGAGATCGAGTAGTTGGCAAATTATTTTTGAATCAGAAGTCTTATATTCTTAAAGTGTTTGAGCGCTTTGCCATGCATAACTCGAAGCCAGTCAGTACCCCTTTGGCAGCACACTTTCGACTTTCAGCTGAGTTGTCACCACAATCGGAGGATGAGGAGAAGTATATGTCTCAGGTTCCATATTCGTGCGTAGTTGGGAGCCTTATGTACGCCATGGTATGTACTCGTCCCGATATTTCACATGCAGTTAGTGTCGTTAGTCGTTATATGGGGCGTCCAGGAAAGGCACATTGGGAGGCTGTGAAATGGATACTACGGTATTTGTGCGGAACTGCAGGTGTTGGTCTATTGTTTGGGGTTGCCAATTCTGGTGATCATGCTGTTGGTTATGTTGATTCGGATTTTGCCGGTGACCACGATAAGAGGAGGTCTCTGACAGGTTATGTCTTTACTCTGTCCGGAAGTGCCATTAGTTGGAAAGCTACTTTACAGGCTACAGTCGCGCTGTCTACAACAGAAGCGAGTATTTGGCCATTGCTGAAGCTGTGAAGGAGGCATTATGGATGAGAGGTTTGCTTTGTGAGCTTGGTCTTGCACAAGGTGTGAGTTCATTATTTTGTGATTCGCAGAGTGCTATACATTTGACTAAAAATCTGATGTATCATGAGAGGACCAAGCATATCGATGTCAGGTATCACTTCGTTCGGGATATCATCTCACATAAGCAAGTTGAGGTGAAGAAAATGGGTACGGCAGATAACCCAGCAGATATGTTGACTAAACCGGTTCCGGTTGCCAAGTTCAAGCATTGCTTGGGCTTGCTTGGTATTTGCAGTTGATCGCCCCTCGGGGGCATTTGGCGAGTGAGAGGTTAAAAGGGGAGAGCTATATTTGGTGATTTGGTTCAGTGGAATTCAAGTCAAGGTGGAGAATTGTTGGGAATGCCTTGTATTCTTTAGTCCCACATTGGTTAATTATGTTGTTCCCGTTTTTGTAGCCTATTATAAATAAGGCTTTTGGGGAACTTCTAAAGTATCTTTTTGGGCTTTCATATTGTGGCCTTTCTAGAGTTACGGATTACAGCCGGCTCTTTGTATCTCTTCTTCACGTTAGTTAGTGAATCCTCTCTCTCCTCGCCCGTGGACGTACCCATTTTGGGGAACCACGTATATCTTGTGTCTTTGTGATTTCTTGTTTAGTTTTCAATTTCTCGTTCTTAGCTTGCATTCATAGCGTTCGTTACAACAAATGGTATCAGAGCCGATGGCTGACGATCTATGGGAAGACTCTCAGCGCACCATTGAATGGGTTTGCACAGAAGACACTCGTGGAGCGGTATAAAATCCAAAGGTGACTCCCGATGAAGCAAGGTGGCTCGATGTTGGAGTGCTGTATTGGATGGCTCATTGTCGATGGAGTTTGACTCGTCAGAGAGCACGGTGCTATCGAATTAATGAGCACATTGGCTCTCAATGGAGTTCTCGTGGGGGAGCATAGTGCCGGTGACTAGGCACGTTGGCTTCCAATTGAGATGACTCTGAATCGATTGAGTGGGTGCAGAATAAGCCCAGTTCGGGAGATAGGGTTGAGAGTAGTAGATCAGAATCAAGGGGGAGCTTGGATGCAAAGAGAGGTTAAGGCCCAATGTTCGGTTCACACATGAGGGGGAGATTTGTTAGAACATGTGTGAACGTTGAGTCCCACATCGGATAAACAGAAAAAGAGTTGGACCTTAATATACAATTGGATGGCTCACCACTTACAAGGCTTAGCCTTTTAAGTGGATATGGGTCATTCAGTGTATATTGGGCCCAAGTAATGTGGTGGACTCTTTGCCGTTTCTCCCATACAAATTGGGCCTTGAGCACGCAGTGGCGGGTCGATGCATCGGACGACCTCACAACATCGTGAAACTACTCCCCACCAAATTCAACCGGCCCAATCCTTATCTCAATATTCTCCAATTAAAATCTCTTCCTCAATCAAGAGTCTCACTACACTTTCGGAGAGTCCAACTCCCAATGAATCTTTATCTTTCTCATCTCCTCACACAACAACTCGTCAAGTTCCCCAACCTTTCCTCAATAATTCACGTGGTCTAAATCTTATTGTGGACTTAACTTCCAAACCCTCTCCCGCAGCTCCGATAAAACATCGTACTCATCTCTGATGAAACTTCGTCACATGCCCTCTACGCCCAAAGCTTTACTTACCCACTCCTCTTCTCACCCAGTTGATCTCATTGAACCCACTTGTTTTTCAACTGCAAATAAATCCCCTTTGTGGCGTCGCGCCATGTCTGAAGAACTCAATGCTCTCATTCGGAACGGTACTTGGAGCCTTCAGCCTCCTTCTCCTAAGATGAACATTGTTGGATGCAAATGGGTATACCGTATCAAACGCCGAGCTGATGGTTCCATTGAGCGTCATAAAGCTCGTTTGGTTGCCAAAGGATTTCACCAACAAGAGGGACTCGACTATTTTGAGACATTCAGTCCAGTTGTAAAACCAACTACAATTCGGACAGTTCTCTCTATTGCAGTATCTAGTGGCTGGCCTATTAATCAATTGGATGTTCATAATGCTTTTCTCCACGGTCAGTTGACTGAAGAGGTATATATGCAGCAACCGCCGGGATTTATTGACAAAAATCATCCAGACTATGTGTGCAGGTTACATAAGTCACTCTATGGCTTAAAACAAGCCCCTCGCGCTTGGTTTTCTCGGCTCACAACATTTTTGCTCACCCTTCACTTTTTTTTTTGATAAGCAACAAAATTTTATTTGAAACTCGACAAAGGGTACATCGAGATGGCCGAGACTCAAGCTACAAGAAGAACTTTGAAGCAAAAGAGAAGGCCGACGAAAAGAGAAAAAAGAAAATACATCCAAAGAAAATTTGGATGAAGCCACAAAAAGAAAAGTGGCAACACCCTAACATCAACACCCTAACAAAAAGAAAAGTGGCAACACCCTTCACTTCCATCCATCAAAAGCAGATTCATCTTTATTTATCTATCGGCAAAGCGGTATCATTATATATGTTCTTATTTACGTTGATGATATTCTTGTCACCAGCAATTGTTCGTCGCAAATCCAACGCATTATTTCCTCACTTGGCAAAGAGTTCGCTATCAAGGATCTTGGCTTGCTTCATTATTTCTTGGGTGTCGAAGCCCGTACTTCTTCCAAGGGTTTGTTTTTATCTCAACGGAAATATATCTCAGATCTTCTACAAAAATCTGGTATGTCTCATTCCAAGCCCGTCCAGACCCCTATATCTACCACTGCCAAACTCACCGTTAAAAGCGGCACGCCTATGTCTGATCCGAGTCTCTACCGTCAGATTGTTGGCTCTCTTCAATATCTTACACTCACTCGGCCCGACATTTCCTTTGCTGTCAACAAGGTCTGTCAATACATGCATTCTCCCACCGAGGAACATTGGCAAATCGTCAAGCGCATTCTCCGATATCTTCAGCATACCTCCACATATGGTCTTTTTATCCAACAATCTTCCCTGACACATCTCCAAGCATTTTCTGATGCTGATTGGGCTGGTTGCGTGGATGATCGTAAGTCAACAGGAGGTTATGCAATTTACTTGGGTTCAAATCTTATATCATAGTCTTCCCGGAAACAACGCACCGTCGCGCGCTCTTCCACAGAATCTGAGTATAAAGCTCTAGCGGACGCTTCTGCTGAAATCTCTTGGCTACAGTCTCTATTATTTGAGCTTGGTATCACCTTCTCGCAACCTCCTATTTTGTGGTGTGATAATCTTGGAGCCACGTATTTATCTGCTAATCCGGTATTTCATGCTCGAACAAAACATGTCGAGATTGATTTTCATTTCGTGCGTGATAAAGTGGCTCGCAAAGAACTCCAAGTTCAGTTTATATCCTCCAAGGATCAAGTAGCTGATATATTTACCAAGGGCCTACCTACATCCACTTTTCAGTTTCTACGTGACAAGCTGCAGATCCATCCATTGGATCCTCCATCTTGAGGGGGGCTGTTGAGATAATGATTGTTGAGATAATTATTCAGTGTTGAGATAAAGATTGTTAGATATTCAAATTCAAATGTACTTCCATGTGTATCCATTGTAACAGATTCTCTTATATAAATACATCACTCTCAAGCACAAATTGTGTGAGAGAACATTTTATTTCCCAAATACAAATTCAAGTGGTTCGACTCGATATACCCATTTCGAGTTTATGAAATTAAGTTTAATCGGCTGAGAAAAAAAAAAACATGTGGTTCGACCCCTATATACCCGCATGCTATTAACTCAACTTCTAGCCCAATTCTAATCGGACCTCCGCAAATAAACATGAGATTGGTCCCCTCAAGATTAGTTTGGTTCATCAGGCCAGATAACAAGTTAGTAATTCTTAAAAAAAACTGTTTTAGGTAGACTGTGGATACACCACTATATAGTTGAGGTGTTAACTTTGGAATTTGAGTTGAGTGGTAACCCAATAGTAAGAAGTTCTTGTAGTCTTGTGCACAAAACCCCTGATTTTATTTGAACTCAAATAATTTTAGTTGGTCTCAATTTCTTTTGTTTTCTTTCCGCACTCGTTACTTTTCTTTATCTATTTCCAAAATCTTAATTCATCTTTAAAAAAAACTTCTAAACCTAATATATATCTTTCTCCACTCATTCACCGGTCACCCGCGTCACTGGCCCAACCCTCCACTGCAGTACCCTCTACTCCAAACCGCAGTTTTTTTCAGGATATCAGCACCATATGAAAAAATTTTAATTTTTTCCGCACTCAAATAAAATCAACATTTGATATTTTCGCCGATTTAAACAATATTTTGTATGTCTCCACCTAGTGAAATTAATGAAGCCACCATGTAGGTGGTCGTAAAAATCCTGTAACTGATGGGTGCATTAATGATGGAGTGGTTAATTTAAATTCTCTCTTGGACTCGGTCATGTTTGGCCAAACTAGCTAGATCTTTAATGTAGTTGTAATTGATTTGGGTGCCGTTCCGGATGCATAATAAAAGGAACTCTAGGAAAAGGAAGGTAATTCAATTTCAAAAATCATGTGTTTACGCAAATAATTTTCCTAACAATATAGATCTTGTTTGATAGATCTCACTGAGATCTTTTAAACTATGCAAAAAAAATCGAAAAATTATTTTTCATTTTCATAATATATGAGTTCGAAATTACCTTCTTTTTAAAAAAGAAGATTTAAAAAAAAAGCGGAACAGGGTCTTGCTCTTTTCGGGCGGTTGTCTCCTTTTTTTTTGCTCGGCAAAGGAAATTTTATTAGAACTCGAAAGGGTACATCGAGAGAAAAAGTTGGGGACCAAATAGCTCAACCCAACACAAAGAAAACAAAAGCAAATCCCATCCAGCAGGAGTTTGGATGAGAACACCTCACATTGCCAACCATTTTCCATTTCGGGCTTGAGTGGCACGTGATTGTCGAGAGGTATGGGTGTCAACTTAGTTGGCATTCTTTTCTCTCGTTATGATGCCTTTTGCTCTTGTCCCTTTAATCTTTTGTAATCTCTAATTGATTCATAAAGTTACGAGAACTTTTTTTCGCCGTTTAAAAAAAACAAAACATGAACTCTTTTTTAAAGCAACTTAGCATGATGATCAAATGAAATTCGAATATGAAGAAATTGATGAAAAAATTGAATATGCAGATAGGGTACTTCACATATTCATAGGAAGTATCGGTTTGAGCTCCAGATAATCATTTTGCAGGGGAAGATGGTAGCATAGATTAAGCATTTCAAAATGGAACACATGACCCATCAAGTGTTGTGATACAGAAATGATATATAACAAGCTTTTTTTTTTTTCGATCGGCGAATTTTTATTTATTAATACATAACAAGCTTTCCTCTCATTAAAATCGTTGCAGTTGAGACGAGAGCATATCCATCCAAAATAAAATACTTTTATTTCCTTCAAATAGACGATAGAAAGTAAACTTGTATACACTTCAAGATCATCCTTTCATGATCCGTTTCATGGGACTAAACTAAGAAGCATGACAAATACATGTTTAAGTATTACCTAGTAGAGAGTAGTACTAGGATGGGTGACCCCCCGGAAAGTCCTCGTGTTGCACCCCTTTATTTGCAAAAAAGAAAAAGAAAAAGTATTACCTAGTGGAATTAACTTCAATTTTTGGAGAAATCCAAGTTGTGCATGTGGTGATGTAGTAAATTAAGTATAGATATATCGACAAAACCCTAGCGAGGATATAGGCGAACCGGAAGTCCTTTCTCCGGCACTGGCATCATGCTGCCTAAAATTTTCTCTCTAGGATCCAAGATGGCCCATTTATACTTTTTCACCACGTTGTGGACGAAAGCGAGTATCACTATTCGAGCGTATTCGTTTCCGGGGCACATTCTAGGTCCACCTCCAAACGGCACGAATGTGTAGGCTGGTGGCGCTTTGCCTTCCAGGAATCTTGAAGGGTCGAACTTATTTGGTTCAGGGAAGTACTCAGGGTTCTTTTGTGTTGTGTTCACAGTCCAAAGTACCTGAAATAATGTGATTTTAGAGTGAGTTTAGACTAAACTAATTATTCCTCAAGTAACTAGTTGTTTTTAGTAATTTTTTTAAGCTTTTCAACAATATTTATCGCCTCGCTAATTCATTTCGATGAGTGAAATCGAAGAAGTATAAAATTATGGACCAAAATTAAAAAATATTCAAAAAATACAAACAAAAAGAAAGTTTTTTTCAGCTCAAAAGCCAAAAAGGGTTTGTTTGCAAATCTGGCCGCCAAAAAAATTGGGTCAAATCAAAAGAAAGGTTTGCAGCCTCATATTTTTTTAAAAAATAGATACTTATTCACGGCAATCTGTTTACAGTGGGGTGAATCTGAATCGTCCAATTGTGTTTTGGACGATTCGGATTCTAAGCAAACTTTTATGGGGAAGAGTTTAAAATCTGGACCGTCCAAAACACTTTTGGACAGTCCAGATTCACCCCCGTAAAACTTATTTACGGAACTAAGTTTTTCTCATTTTCAAAAATACATTGGACCTGATACCGAATTACTATCAAATTACCGGATGTTGATTTTGGCGCTTCACTTTTGTACGCAGGCGCTCCAGTTTGTTCATGAAACTACAAACTGGAGCACATGCGTACAAAAGTGGAGCGTCAAAATCAATTTCTTTTATGTACCTTCCACCCTTTTGGGACAGTATAACCAGCATAAGTGAAATCAGTCATGGCTTCTCTGAAAGTTCCTAGAAGTGGAGGAACCAGCCTCATCACTTCACAGACCACAGCCCAAGAGTACTTCATTTTTTGCATATCCTCCCAGCTTAAGGCTTCTCCAGGTTGTTTTGCCTTTGAGATTTCCAATTGCTCTGAATTTTGCAAAACAAATTTATTATCACAAAATCTGATGAACACCCTTTGAAATGCCTTGCCACTGGGCAAGGCCGAGGACGAATCTAACAAAAGATGAATTTTTTTTTTCTTATAGGCAAGAAAAATTCTACTACTCCAGTATTAATTTATTAGACAAACTAATAGGGCAAAAAGGGTCCTTCAAATTGAAAAGAAAAACAAATGTAGTGCTTCGTGCTGTGCCCCGTGCCTAATCGTGCCAGGCACATACCGTGCCGTATCGACGCTAAACATGCATGTGCCAGCCCAGCCCGTTCGACACCTCTAAGTGAACATAATTATCACACTTGTAAAAAGAGTCTTTCAATTCAAATTGCTTTACATAGAGAGAAGGGTACAAGAGTATTTCGATAGGATGTTATTCTTGGTTTTTTCAAAATGGACAAACAAATGAGGACATTAAAAGAATAAAAAGCGAATGAACAATATGAGACGGATGGAATAGATACTATTAGAGTCTAGATAGAGCAAAAAGAATATCTATGTGGTTGTATAGTCGCAATAAAGAACCTATCAGGACATGCACGTGGGAGAGATACATAGACCCGCCCCGATGTGCCCGACTCAATTGAGACAAATTAAGGTGGAGCGGAGCGGGTTAGATTGTCATCCCAAATCTCAATAGAGAGACAAACAAGATAGATCCATACATATCCAACATAGAAAGGGGTTGTTATATTACCTGTTAGAAGCTTATGATAAACCTCAGGTCTCTCTCCAACAGACTTCATGAAAAAAGTCATGGTAGTAGCAACCGTGGTGTACCCGGCCACCAGCGTTCCCATCACCTTGTCGGCTATCTCGGCGTCCGACATGTATCCGCCGGAGATGAGCGCCGACAACATGTCCTGACTCGGTGATCCGACTGCCGCCGCAGCGTCGATCTTCTCCTTGATGACGGTCGCGAGCTCCTTCCGGACCACGTCCGCCGCTCTGCACGCGTTGTAGAACGCGGTCCCGGGGAAGTTCACAGGGAGAGATTGAATCCCTTCGGTGATTTTGTCGAAATGGCCGATGAGTTTCGCGATGCGCTCCGGATTTTCGGTGCCCATGAAGAACCGGCACGCGAGGGTCAAGGTTACTGCCCTTGAAAAAGGGTGGATCTTCACCTCAGATTTGCCTTCCAAGTGAATCTTGAGTTGTTGCTGGATAATGGAATCCATACCTGACAAGGAAAATGAATTCTCGTATGAGCCAAATTAAGTAGATAGACAAAAAAAATTTAAGCTAAAGAATTTTCTAAAGAAAATTGATTTTCACGCTTCACTTTTGTGCAAAAGGCGTTCCCCTTTGTACATAAAGTTACTAGTAACTTCACGTTAAAAGTAAAGCCCCTGTGTACAAAAGTGTAGCGCCAAAATCAGCCTCGTTAGTGTATCTACGAATGAGCCAAAAGACTACTTTGGCTCAGCTCAAAGTAGATACATTTTTGCTTATTTTGTCAAAAAGCTAAATATTTTGACTAAGAACTATATAAAATTTACTAACAATGTAGACATATAGAAAAGTCAAGCCAGGAAATAACTGAGTACAGCCCCAAATACTGAATACATGAGCAAACAAGAACTAGTGCCTAAATTAGGGAAATGATTTTGCCACTCCCTTTTTTGTTAACGGCACTCCCCTGCAAGTATATTTTTGCATCAAAAATACACTTGTAGGGGAGTGGCGTTAATAAAAAAGAGAGTGACAAAATCAGCAGCCCTAAATTATTGGTTGAGCGTTTTAGTTTGACCGCGATCATCAATATATATACATGCAACATATCATGATTCTGTTTGTAAAGCATTACCCGCCAAGTTGTGGATCAGCGACTCGGGCTTCAAAACACCGGGTCCTGATCTTATGGCCTTGAGATCCTCTTCACGTATTACCCTTTTCGGTTGGTTGGAGAGGAAGAGTTTTTTCATGGCTTCCGGATAGAACGAAGTGAAGTACTTGTTCTCGTTGGACCAGAGAAACTTGTGCCCGTTAGGGCCGCATATCACCACGATCTTCTCCCCGAAAAAAGTGGTCCTGAAAATGTCCGGAGAGTGCTTCTTCATCCTATCCCTGATGAACTTCTCGGGATTGAGGAAGAAATCTAGGGTTTCGCCCACGAAGGGCAACCCTGAGCCACCCGGTGGGAGCCTTGAACCGACATCCGATCCGTTTCTAACGACAAAAAAACTAATCGTGAGAGAGACGATGAGAAAAGCTAGGGCTAGTGAGAGAGCCTCCTCCATTGTATATTATCTAGCTTGTTGTTGGAATGAATTTGAGACAGTTTACTTTTATAGGCAGGAAAGAGAATGTGTTTGATATTTTTACAGAATTGTTTCACTTGAGGTTTCATTTTAATTGCTTTAATTAATGTCCTTGGACCAGCCCTAGCCTTATTTGTGAAGTCATGACTAGCCCATCAAGATTGAACATTGATACAGTTATTAATAGTTGTTGGCTATTAATAGTTTGGAACGATGGTGTAGACTACCATGCATATATGTCTGGGTGAAACAGTTATTAATAGTTGTGGGCTATATATTAATAGTTTGGAACGATGGTGTAGACTACCATATATGTCTAGGGTCAAGGTGAATCGATGTTCGGGCCAATTGTTGTCAGATTTCTAAAGTTAATGGCCGAACAAATCGTCAGTGACGATACAAATTGTTTGATGCCTTGCCTGTGGTGCGGCAATTTAAGAATCTTCGCCAATTAATAGTTTTTCTATGTCAACAAAAACTACAAAAATGATATCCACACTGATAAGAAATCTGTGCCAGCGCGCACAGATCTTTTTTGACCCGTTTTGGATCCCAAAAAAATGATCGGTGCCGCTCATTTTGTTTAAAATACTTTGTTCATGGTCCCTACCAAAAATTAGCTGAATTTGATGTCGGTAGGGGCATTTACGAAACATCCAACTTTGTCATAAAATTTAGGCTTGAAATTACGTCCAAGTCATTTTTTTTTTGAACGGCGGAAAATAAATTTTATTGATCACAATGAAGTAGTACATCAAGATTTTAGGGCAAGAAAGGATAGCATCACAACGTGTGAGTAAAATCCCAACAAGGTTGGCACCCTACCCCACGACAATCATATGCTATTTGTGGGGCTCCTTTTGAGATGGCTCGAGTGTCTTTGCTCCGGGGTCTGAATCTCGTCCTTGATCCTCTTTAGTCCTGCAAAACAGAGCACGACTAAAGATCACGCCGGAGGTTCTCCGGGGCGATCCTCCGGTGTGAGAATCAGTTCTCTTGCCAAAGGGGAAGGAGAAAAGTGTTTAGGGTTCCGTCTCCAACATACCTCTTTCGGGAGGCATCACTGTATATTTATAGGGATCGCTCAGCTCGAACCAAGATCATATACATGCTCGCCACGTGTCGGCCGACGTATCTCCTACGTCACCAACTAGGGTTTCGTAACCGATTGGTGAGTGAGCGGGCCCCCTTTCACGTGGTACCATCAGCCTGATCACCGCTCGGCTGACGTCACTATCGTCATCACAGCCAGAGTGGCATTCCCACGTGAAGGGGGATGGAACATGGCCCCCACATTCGTTCAAGACCGAACGTAGCCGACAGTCAAGGAGTCGGCTAGCCGAGAGGCTTTGGCCGAAGAATGCGTCGGGAGGAAAATGTTCATCCGTGGGGAAGCCGAGGGAATGAGACACAGCCGAGGATGTGAAAACATTCCTGGATCAATATTGAACCTGTCGGTTGCCGAAGCTATGCCAGATCGCTTCCAGGTTGAACGTGGGCAGTCGGTCCCTCGGCTCGGGATTATGGTCGGTGCAGCCCGAGCCAGTTGACTCGGCCTGCTACAATAGCCCCTCAATTCCTGCCGAGGCTCCTCAGTTGGTAGGGATTGATTTTAATTAGGCCGAGCCCCAGCCCCAGCCGAGGGTCTTCCTTTGGTGCCTGCAACGGTGAGACCCGAGCCCCAATGGCTGCTTGACAGATGTCAAACGACAAAGGGCGGTGTCAGTTGAAAGGACGCTTTGGCAGACGAAGGGACGCTTCCAGTACGCACGAGGAACGGCGATGTCCACGTGGCGAGGTTTCACTGGTCAATGGTTCGGCGTGATCATCATTGCGCGGGAAATTCGAAACGGCCTCCTCCGTTATAAATAGAGGAGGGGGAGGAGAGAGAAAGGCTTCTCACACTCTCTCTCTCTACAAATCCAGAGCTTCTCACTCCTCAGACCCGTTCCAGACTTCGATCCAGATCTTGATCTTCCAATCCCAGTCCAGTTCTTGCAAATCTTCAGGTAAGCAATCGATTTTTCTTTCCCCGCTGTCTCTCTCAGCTTTTTATGCATTTTTTCTGGGTTTTTTGGGGTGGTTTCATGGATTTTAGTTCTGAATGAATAGTAAAAACCCTGGGGATGAACAGCGTGTTCATCCCCAAACTCAACCTGCTCTTCCGAGCCTCCAAGGGGATGCTTGAAGACTCGCCGAGGCTTTTGTCTCAGCAACTTTTGGTGGTCGAACGTTGAATATCTCGACGCTTGTAGCCGAATGCGGCCTTCTCTTTGAAGGTCGCCGAATCACACCAAGGACTCCTAAAAACCTGACTCGTGAGCCTGTAGCGTAATCCGAACCTTCTCATCTTTTCTTTTTGCCGACGCGGATGCTTGGCGATCTTATTTTTCTTTGTTTTCCCTTCTTTCTTAGGTCTGGCTCACGAGGTCATCAACATCTCTTCAGGCTCGGACGATTCTCTCACCGAATCCGAACGCCGAGTCATCGATACTCTGGTAGAACGCCGTAGGAACCTCGGCCGAGACGCACCATCCGCGCCTACGAGGATGTCTGCTACTACTCCAGCATCCGGTGATTCAAACGCCGAGATGGACTTTGAATACGCCGCCGAGGACTGCGCCTCGGTACCAGAGATCGTCTCCACTCCTGGAACCGTGTCTGAGGCCGAGCCCAGGATGGGTGAGGAGGCCAGGTTACGCTTTGAGTCTGGCGAACAGGCTTCCACCTCGGCAGCAGCGAGTGACGACGACTTCTTCGACAAAGGGATCCTATGCCCTTATGCCCATTACTTCTCGGGGGAGGCCGGAGAGTATGAAGCCTTCTGCGTGAAGTATCATATTCCGAACGATGTTTACATCCACCGAGTGAGGAGCGATGCCATTAGGGCAAAGAGGGAAGACAGACCGGAGCACATCACCGTGCCTCTCATGGCAATTACCGAGGCTGGCCTGAGGTTCCCTTTCCATCCCTTCCTCAGGGAAATTCTGTATAAGTTCGGCTTGTGCCCGCACCAGTTGGCGATCAACAGCTACAGGATTATCATGTCCTTAGCCGCCATGGTCGAACTTCATGGTATCGACTTCAAGCCGACCGACCTCTTTCATACTTACACCATGTCTCGGCACGGGAAGTCCAAACGCCGG
Source organism: Rhododendron griersonianum (assembly GCA_018127125.1). Classification (NCBI taxonomy): domain Eukaryota; kingdom Viridiplantae; phylum Streptophyta; class Magnoliopsida; order Ericales; family Ericaceae; genus Rhododendron; species Rhododendron griersonianum. The sequence continues at coordinate 14,409,007 of CM030789.1, forward strand.
TTTCTCACTACTAGGCCGAGGAAAGACTCTCTGATAGAGGGTCTTTCTGATTCAGATAAGTGGGCTAACCTGTTCCTCGAGGTCCGAGGGAACTTCGAGTTCGGCGAGGCTAACCGTCGGAATCCCATTCCGAGGTTTGTCGACAACCGAGGTTCGGAGATCTGTTATTTGTCTTTCACCTTGCTTTAACTTTTCCCTTCTCTACCGAGGCTAATAATTTTCTTTTTGTTTATTGTCTTCTTTATTTTTGCAGAGCTCGGCCCAATATCCAAGACTCAGAACTCGCAGGCACGGGAGAAAGCTTGCGAGGAGATTCTAGCTCAAGCCTGCCGACACGCTCCGACGCTATTGGATTACGAGCCGTCGTACAAAGGCGTTTTGAAGAAGAAGGACAAGAAGAAGGACGGCGAACCGAGCGATTTTTTGAAAGGCAAGAAGCCGGTCCAGCCGAGTCAGGGGACGAAGAAGAAGAGGGCGCCGACCTACACCGAGGGTCCAAGCGAGCGCCAAAAGGGAGTTCGATTGCCGAAGATCGGATTTTCTGCCGAGGAGTGGCTCTCTCCGCTCGGACAAGATTTTATCTTTGAGCCGACAGGACCAGGTTTGAACGCTCCTCTTCAGATTCGCGAGCCGACTGAAGCAGAAATGTCGAGGAGGAATATTCCGAGGCCGAGCATTCCGACGAAGAATGCGAACCCTGCTCGGGGCCGAGGCACGGACCAGCAGCAGCAGCAGCAGAAGAAGCAAAAGCTCTCCGATGAGGTCCCGCCTCCGAGTGCTTCCAAGACCGCTCCCTCCGAGACCCGCCGACCACCTCCTCAGAAGGATCAGGGTCGTCAGACCGAGGGCCCCGTCGATTTGGAAGGCGGTCCTTCCGAGGCGGAGGTTCTGCGCCCTTTCAGCCCGACCTACACAACGGCTGACGGGAGGGTGCTAATGCTGAAGGATTCGGTGAAAGAAGAACCGAACCTTGCAGTTACCCTGCTAAGGGGTTTGGCCCTTCCGAGGGATTGCGATCAGCTTCCCACCGAGCTGATTCCGGGACTCGGGGATATGTGCTCTCACCTCGTCCAGGTATGTCTTTAACTTTCGAATTTTAAGATTCAGCACTTCAATTTCTACCTTGTGTTTCTGACTTGTTTTCTTCTCAGGCTGCTCTGAAGGCTTATGACAGAGCCAATAAGGTTACAGCCGAGCGTGAGCGGTACAGGACTAACCGAGACAACTTCCGAGCGAAGTTCAAGATCTCGGAAACTCAGCTTCAGGAGACCGATGCTGAAGTTGAGAGACTGAAGAAGGAGTTGGCCGAAGCTAAAGCTGCTGCTGCGACCGCCGAAGCTGACATGGAGAAGATGAGGGGGGAGGAGAAGAAGAAACTGGATGAAGCCGACGCCAAAGGCTATGAAGCTGGGATAAAGAGGGCTGCTCTGGAGTATACTCAGACGACCCATCAGATGGTGAATGACGCGCTGGAGGAAAGGCTCCCAGAGTTCTTCGAGCTTGGTTATGCTGCTGGTGCCGAAGCCATGGCTGATGTCTTGGTTGTCGAGACTGACAACAAATTTCGCCAACAGCTTCCTCCGCCGGTGATTCCTGACCTTCGGCTGCCTTACACCGAGGAAGAGTGTGCTCCTCTCCCACCCGAGGAAGATGAGGGTGATGAAATGGCTGAAGCCTCTGTGCGGGAGAAGCCATCCGAGGGAGGAGAGAAGCAAGATCAGGCGGCTCCTGCCGAAGGCAAGGATGGAGCTGCTGCCACCCTAGATCTCTTAACTTAGCCTTTTCCTCGCTTTTTCCAAGTACTTTAAATCTTAAGTCTGTAATAGTTTTTGTGGAGGGGCGGCGCCGAACGTTGCACTATGCCGTGCCTTCCAGTTAAGTTTTTATAAGACATGTCAAGTTTTTCCAATGCCTTAGAATTGTTTTCCAATGGTCTGAATGTTTGAATATTTCCTCATGCCTTAGAAATATTTTTTGTGTTGATGTTGCCGAGGGTTTCGAATCCCTTGTTTATTTACTTGTTTATCAGCCCCTATTTTGGTGTAAGGCTCGGCTGGAATGCCAGCCTTATGCCAAAAGTTGAAGAGACGTAAGTAAATGATTGAGTGTGGCTTTAATTGTTCAAGTCAAAAATGAACGAAGCCGAGCATAAATAAACCATGAGGTTTAATGATCTGTACTTAGCCGAACGTCAAATCGCCCGAGGCAAGTAAGTGTTTCTGGATACTAAATCCGGTGGCTCAGAAGCCGAACTGTGTGACCGAGGTCGAACAAAACATGGTGGAGAGAATAATAAAGATAAGATCAAAGCGTTTGGAAAATAACCACTCAATTTCAAGTAAAATTGGTCTCAACACGTGTTACAAGTTTTTGGAATTAAAAGACAGATAAAGGCCGAGGCGAGCTTCGGCCGAGTAATTTCCTCAGAGGTAAGCTTTTCTGAGGTTGAGAGCGTTCCAAGGATTTTGAATCTCTTTTCCATTTTTGTCTTCCAATTTGTAGGATCCGTTGCCGACTTCTTTAACGATTCGGTATGGACCCTCCCAGTTGGGTTTGAATTTTGTCTTTTGGCTTGCCCGAACGACCTTCCTCCAGACCCAGTCATCTGGTTTGAACTTTTTCAACCGAACGCTTCTATCGTAGCCCCTAGCGACCTCTTGTTGGTAGCTTGCCAGCTTGAGTTGGGCTTCATCTCTCTTCTCCTCGGCCAAAATTAGCTCTGTAGCGACAGCCTCGTCGTTTGTCTGAGGGTCGAAGGTCTCAGTTCTGAGTGTTGGAAATCTTGATTCTAGTGGGATGACTGCCTCCATGCCGAAGGCCATTGCAAATGGAGTTTGGCCTGTGGAGCGTCTTGGGGTGGATCGGTAGGCCCAGAGTACCCTCGGTAGTTCCTCGGCCCATAGCCCTCGCTTTGAGTCCAGCCGTCTTTTAATGCCAGCGCATACGGTTTTATTGGTGGCCTCGGCTTGACCGTTGCCTTGGGGGTACGAGGGAGTTGAATTAAAGAATCGTATCCCAAATTCCTCGCAGAGTCCTGTCAGCTCTTTGCCGACGAACTGAGATCCATTGTCCGAGACAATTGCGTACGGTACCCCAAATCTTGTAACGATGTTTCTCCAAACGAATCGCCGAACGTCGGCCTCGGTCGTTGTGACGAGAGGTTCTGCTTCAACCCATTTAGAGAAGTAATCGGTCGCTGTGATAAGAAACTTGAATCCGCCAGGGGCCGTAGGGAGTTTCCCAACTATGTCCAAGCCCCACTGAGCGAAGGGCCATGGGCTGGTAATGGGTTTAAGAGTCTGGGCTGGCTTCCGAGGGATAGGAGAGAATAACTGGCACGGCTTACATTTCTTGACAATTTCTTCGCAGTCCTTTTTCATTCCCTTCCAAAAGTATCCCTGACTGAGGGCCCGTTGACAGAGAGAACGTCCACCAGAGTGGCACCCGCAGCTCCCAGAATGTAGCTCGGTTAGGATCGCTGGAACCTCGGTAGGATGGACGACGCGAAGGTACGGCCCAGTGAAACTCCGTCTGTAGAGTTGGCCGGTTTCGGAGATCCAATAATGAGCCGACTTGCTTTTGACCCTGTGTGCTTCCTTCTTGTCCGAGGGGAGAGTGTCGTTTTTGAGGAAGGCTACGATTTCATCCATCCAACTAGGACCAAGTGAGATGTTGAGGACTTCTGCTGGGGCCTCGAAACTCGGTGCATCAATTTCGCCGAGGCTGATGCTCCTGTACTCCGAGGCTTTTGCGGCCGAAGCCAAGCTTGCGAGAGCGTCGGCATGGGCGTTGTACTCCCTGTTGATCTGCTCAATATGAAACCCCTTAAATTGCCGAATGAGCTCCAGAGCCGTAGCTTGGTATTTGAGCATCCTGGGATCACGAGCCTCGTAATCTCCTGTCACTTGATTGACGATTAACTGAGAGTCGCAGTAGACGTGTAGGTCTTCCACTTGAAGTTTTGCTGCCGCTCGTAAACCAGCTAACAGAGCCTCATACTCGGCCTCGTTGTTGGTTGCCTGGAAGTTGATCGTAATGGCACTTTCGTGTATCACGCCGCAGGGTGTAACAAGAACAACTCCGGCCCCGAGCCGTTGCTGTTTGAAGCTCCATCAACGTGCAGCCTCCAGACATCGCCGCTAAATAAGTTCCAAGTCTTCCGCGCTTCATGCTGCTCAAGCATTCCATATTCTGGTTGGATAAGGGCTTCCTCGTCTGGACTTCCTGGAGTGAACTCGGCTATAAAGTCGGCCAAGACCTGAGCTTTTATCGCTGTCCGAGGCTCAAAATGGATATCAAAGTTGGCCAACTCGACCGCCCACTGTGAGACTCGGCTTGAAAGGTCGGCCTTCCGAAGAAGGTTTTTCAACGGGAACTCCGTGAGGACGATAATGGGGTGCTCCTGGAAGTAAGGAAGAAGTTTCCGAGCCGAAGTCACCAGTGCAAGCAGGAGCTTCTCCAAAGGTAGATACCTAGTCTGAGCTGGCAGCAGCGTCCGGCTAGCAAAGTAAATTGGCTGATCTTCGGCGCCTTCGCGTCGGACAAGCGCCGAACTGACGGCGTGAGGGGAGACAGCAAGGTACAAGTAAAGAGTTTCGAAGGGCGATGGTTTGACCAGGAGTGGGACCGAACCGAGATAAGTCTTTAGTTTGGCGAGTGCCGTATCACAGTCCTCTGTCCACTTGAAGCTCCTTCGGCTTTGCTTTTTCAGAGTTTGAAAAAACACATGGCATTTGTCGGATGACCGACTGATGAATCTGTTGAGTGCCGCGGCCATTCCAGTCAGCTTCTGTATCTCCCGAGGGGTTGATGGAGTCTTCAGTTGCTGCACTGCCGTGATTTGGTTTGGATCGGCTTCGATACCTCTTCGCGTCACCAAGTATCCGAGGAATTTTCCGGAGCCGACGCCGAAAGCACATTTCTCGGCGTTGAGGCGTAACTTAAATTTCTTTAATATTGTAAACACCTCGGCGAGATGTGACAAATGGTTTTCAGCCTTGAGACTCTTCACGACCATATCATCAATGTAAGCCTCCATTATTTCACCGATAAATATGCCGAACAGCAGATAGACCATCCTCTGAAAAGTTGAGCCGGCATTCTTTAAGCCGAAAGGCATTACGAGATAGCAAAAGAGGCCCCTCGGAGTAATGAAGGCTGTCTTCTCCATATCGTCTGGGTCCATTGCGATCTGATGATAGCCTCGGTATGCATCCATAAAGCTCAGCCGAGCGTGTCCTGCTGTAGAATCTACCAACTGATCAATTTTTGGGAGAGGGAGGCAGTCTTTTGGACAGGCGTCGTTTAAGTTAGTGTAGTCCACGCAGACCCTCCACTTGCCATTCTTCTTCTTTACCACCACTGGGTTGGCGAGCCAGGTGGGGTACTGAACTTCCCTGATGGCTCCTGCTGCGAGGAGTTTGTCGACCTCTTCATTAACCGCTTCGGCATGGATGGCGGCCGAGCGTCTGGGTTTCTGTATCACCGGTTTGGCGGATTTGGAGACGTTGAGACAGTGCCGAATGACCTGTGGGTCGATGCCTGGCATCTCGTAAGGAGTCCAGGCGAAGACCTCGATGTTGTCTTTAAGAAATTGGACCAATTCCTCACGCTCGGCATCCGTCAAGCTGGATCCGAGCATGAAGAAGCGTGACCCGTCTTCATTGATTGGTACTCTCACGAGATCTTCAATTGATTTTTGCTCAGCTGGAGCTCCGACATCTTCCAGGACCGGCTTGTCTGGAACCTCTACCCAATGAACACGGTTAGGGCTCGGCGCCTTTCCAACGGCCGAGACGTAGCACTGCTTCGCTTGAACTTGGTCGCCGTGCAGGTCTTCCTGTCGGCCCGTGGACCCAATGTACCGTACCAGTTGGTGGTAGGTTGAAGCAATGGCCTTCAGGGAGTGGAGCCAGTTCCGGCCGAGGATGGCATTATAAGGACTTGGAGCGTCCACGACAATAAACTCTATATTGACAGCAACCGAACCAGTGACGACGGGAAGAATCAGTTTGCCTAGGGGCCAGACTGGCGTGCCGCTGAATCCGACGAGAGGAACGGTGCTTGGGATCAAAGATGATTCTGGGATCTTGAGTTCTGTAAAGAGAGACAAGTACATGATTTCTGCCGAACTTCCCTGATCCACAAGGACCCGTTTAACCGAGTGAGTGGAGATTTGCACTGTCACCACCAAAGCGTCGTTGTGAGGAGTCTGCACTCGCTCGAGATCTCTGTCGGTAAAGGTAATAGACCACGGTCTCCCAGTTGGCCGAGGTCTTTTGAGAGTGGATGAGACAGAAAAAATTTCTGCAGATTTTTTGGCCCTGTCCAAATCAGACCGAAGCTTCTGTGCTCCTTCCTTGGTTACTGGCCCGTGGATTACATTGATGACGCCGACTGGACGTGGGATTTGATGCTGGCCCCCAGCGTTCGGCTGGCGCCTCGGCGTTTTGGTCCAATCGATGTGATCATCCAAGAGTCCTTGACCTGCCAGATTCTCCAAGAGTGCCTTGTATGGGGCGCAAGCCGTTGTGTAATGTCCGAGCTCGTTATGGTAGGAACATCTCTTCCGAGTGTTGTCGTTCCCTGCTTCGGTGTTGAGCTTGGGTGGGTTCGGCCAAACGAAGAACGGCTCGCGCTCCAAGGTTCGTAAGAGAAAGTAGATTGGTTCCTTGAAAACCGTCGTCTCGGCTACATAGTCATGGTCCTTGGGAGCTTTCTTATTTGCAACTTTTACCGTATTGACCTGTTTCTTCGGTTGTGTGACGGCTATTGGCTTTGGTGCCGAGATCTGAGGGGTAGGAACGTGGAGCTGGTGCGGGATGGCTGAGTTCTGTCCTCCTTGAAGTTCTCGCTCAGTGAGGAACTCTTCGTAAGAGCAGAACTGCTCAACCGTCCTCATTAGTTCATTCATTCCATGGGGCGCCCGAATTGCCAATTCGTCTAGGATTTTACTTCCAGTTTCTAATCCATTCTTGAAGTTTCTTGCTGCCCAGTACTGATCAACACCAGGTATCTCATTGAATAACTGCCAGTAGCGCTCGGCATACTTCCGAAGCGTTTCGCCAGGCCTCTTCTTCATCTGAGCCAAGGCATCTTCTTCCTTGGCTTGCTTGTTGCTTGTGATGAACCTGTAGTTGAAGGCCCTCTCTAGCTCTTTGAAACTATGGATTGATCCTGCCTCCAGCTGATTGAACCATAACAGACCGAGGCGTCCGAGACTTGAGGGGAATGCCTTGCACATGATGGCGTCATCATCGGTGACGCAGGCAATGGTGCTTCGGTAGCTGATGAGGTGGGTGTAAGCCTCGGACGTGCTTGGGTCAAACTTCTGGAACTTTGGCAGGTGGAGCCCGGGCTTCGGCAGAGTTGCTTGAATTTTTGCCGAGAAAGGAGACTCGGTTAATTTCTTTAGCTGATACTCGTGTGTCGGCCGGGGCGGGCGTCCGTTTCTGTCTCTCCGAGATTTTTTGTAGGCCTGGTACTCCCTATCCCTGTCGGCAGATTCGTCTTGCCGACGCTGATATGCCCTTTCCTTCTTGTCGATGGGGACCTTTAGCCGATCCGGGTCTGGGAGATTTTCCGTGCGATAAACCTTGCGTCGACTCGGTTGTTCGTCGTGCCGAATGACAACACTCACACTCTTTTCCCGAGGGAAAGATCTTGGGTTTCTTGAGTTCACCGTGCGTCCGGCTTGTGTATTTTCCCGAAGGAAATCTTCTTGTTCTGGAGGGAAAATTTCAGGATCCTTGCCGTCTCTCCTCGACGTTCGGCTCTTTCGCCGTCCGTCATGTGGAATTAAGGCCAGATTGTTCTCATTGTCCCGAATTTCAACCGTGTCATAACTTTGGGATTGGGAGTATTCGTCACCAGCCGACGAGCTTGAGTAGTTGGTGTAAGGGCTTCCCTCCCTCCTTGTCTTTCCACCTCTGTGTCCCGCACCACTACCGAGACGCTTATGGACCGGGGACCGTTGCTGCCCGAAGCGAGCGCTGTTCCCGGCCCGATTGTCCGTTAGTGGTGGGTCCAGGCGGTCGTATACCGAGACTCGATGAGGATCTCCTTCACCCACCAAGTGAGGCGGTGGTGGTGGTAAGTTACCACGCCGGCGCCTTCCCTGAGAGCCTGAATGGGAGCCCGCCGGACGCTCGTTAGCCCTGATTCTAGCCATCTCCATTTTGAGCATGGCTACATCAGAGTTGGTTTGTTGCTGCGCTGTTCCAGCATCTGGACGTACGCCAAGGCTTCGTCGCTTAGCCCCACCGGACGCTGAACCGATGTGCTAACGCCCGGAGGGGTAAAGCCAGGAGGGTGAGAAGGGGAAGCGGTGTGGACGCCTGTGTCCGAAAGGATCTGAGAAGGATTGAGGGGTTGGAAGGGAGGTGGTGGTCCGCCCATTTTCTGAGTGTAAAGTGGTGGAGATGTGGTGAGAGTGGTTTCTTTTGTCAAGGAATTGGGGAATGGCTAAGGAGGAGCCGCCGTGGATCAGAAAGAAAAAGGTTCACGTCGGGTTCACCAAATTGTGGGGCTCCTTTTGAGATGGCTCGAGTGTCTTTGCTCCGGGGTCTGAATCTCGTCCTTGATCCTCTTTAGTCCTGCAAAACAGAGCACGACTAAAGATCACGCCGGAGGTTCTCCGGGGCGATCCTCCGGTGTGAGAATCAGTTCTCTTGCCAAAGGGGAAGGAGAAAAGTGTTTAGGGTTCCGTCTCCAACATACCTCTTTCGGGAGGCATCACTGTATATTTATAGGGATCGCTCAGCTCGAACCAAGATCATATACATGCTCGCCACGTGTCGGCCGACGTATCTCCTACGTCACCAACTAGGGTTTCGTAACCGATTGGTGAGTGAGCGGGCCCCCTTTCACGTGGTACCATCAGCCTGATCACCGCTCGGCTGACGTCACTATCGTCATCACAGCCAGAGTGGCATTCCCACGTGAAGGGGGATGGAACATGGCCCCCACATCTGTTCAAGACCGAATATGAGCCGACAGTCAAGGAGTCGGCTAGCCGAGAGGCTTTGGCCGAAGAATGCGTCGGGAGGAAAATGTTCATCCGTGGGGAAGCCGAGGGAATGAGACACAGCCGAGGATGTGAAAACATTCCTGGATCAATATTGAACCTGTCGGTTGCCGAAGCTATGCCAGATCGCTTCCAGGTTGAACGTGGGCAGTCGGTCCCTCGGCTCGGGATTATGGTCGGTGCAGCCCGAGCCAGTTGACTCGGCCTGCTACACTATTCTTACCCAAGGATTGACAAGAAATCAATCCCAGCGAATTACAATATAAACCTCAAAAGGAAGCTTTCAAAAAGTGATAGAAGCTTCACCAAAAAGTACACATTCATAACCCCAGCCAAATGAGTAATATCAGCAGCACTAAGACGAGCTGCAGTTCCATGAAAATAAATGCAGATCCATGGTCAGCAGTTCCAAAAAATCAATGCCCGCATGAGGGTAATGCAATCCAGCAACATGAAACTAGAAGTTCAGCATCAAAAGCTTTGAAGTTCAGCATCAACATATAGCAGAGCTTCGGATGGCTGAAGAATCATTTCTTAAGCAAAAAGAAGCTTTGGGTAAATATGTTGAGCTTCGGATGGCTGAAGAATTAATCATTTCTTAAGCAAAAATCTAGGGTTAAATGGTTGGCTTTGGGGGATCAAAATACCAAATTCTTTCATCAAAAAATGTGTACTCATAGGGCTAGGAACACTATCTTAAGCCTCACTGATTCTAGTGGTAATTTGCTTGATGATCCAGAGGCAGTTAAACAAGAAATTCTGGGTTACTACACTGGTTAATTGGGAACAGCTTTTGAAGGGAAGACTGATGCTATTCCTACTCTCAACCAAGCCATTCATGCCAAAGTTCCTCCCCACTTTAGAGATCAGTTGGTTGCTCCTGTCACTGTAAATGAGGTTAAGGCTGCTCTCATGTCTATCAATGGGGACAAAGCCCCAGGTCCAGATGGTTTTAACTCCTTGTTCTTTCAGAAAAATTGGGAGGTGGTGGGTAGTGATTTTACCAAAGCTGTCATTTCTTTTTTTGAGACAGGGGTGTTGCTTAAAGAATGGAATGCCACAGCCATTTCTCTCATTCCAAAAGTCAGTGCTCCCAGTTCTATTAGAGACTATCGACCCATTTCTTGTTGTAATGTCAAATACAAGTGCATTACTAAAATCTTGGCCAACAGAATGCAAATGGTCCTGCCTCTTATAATTGATCAAGCTCAGTCTGCATTTGTTAAAGGAAGGTCTATTGTAGATAATGTGCTTTTGATGCAAGAGTTAGTTAGGGGCTATCATAGACCAAATGGGGTTCCAAGATGTGCTATTAAAATTGATCTTATGAAGGCTTACGACTCAGTGGATTGGGGTTTTCTGTTTGATACAATGCTTTGTATGGAGTTTCCAACCTTGTTTGTTAATTGGATTAAGGAATGTGTGACTTTAGCAAAATACTCTGTGGTTATTAATGGTAGTATGGAGGGATATTTTCCTGGTCAAAGGGGGTTAAGGCAGGGAGACCCAATTTCTCCCTATTTGTTTCTAATTGTGATGGAGGCATTTGCAGCTATTCTAAAGTTTCGAGTTCAGCATGGCAGGTTTAAGTTTCATCCAAAGTGCAGTACTCTGAACCTCTGCCATCTTGCTTTTGCTGATGACCTATTCATCCTTAGCAGTGCGGATCATGATTCTTTACAGCTTATTAGTGTGTTGTTGACTGATTTTCTTTCTTTCTCTGGGCTGAAACCTAATGCCAATAAAAGTGTTGTGTTCTATGGTGGAGTAGATGAGCCTTTAAAGAGGCAACTGCAAAGTGTTCTCCCCTTTCCAGAAGGTTGCTTCCCCATCAAATATTTGGGGGTGCCTCTCATTTCTACACAGTTGCGATTAGCTGACTGTCTTGTTTTGAAAGAGATCTAGAAGATCTTACAAAGGATTACTGCATGTTCTAACAGAACAATGTCTTATGGTGGAAGGGTTCTACTCATCCAGTCTGTATTGTTTAGTATTCAAGTTTATTGGAGTTCCATATTCATCCTTCCCAGCAAGTTAATTCATGAGATTGAGGGCACTTTTATGGCCTTTTTGTGGTCTGGACCTGATCTCAAACACTCAGGGGCAAAGGTGAAATGGGCTCATATTTGCTGTCCTAAAGATGAAGGGGGTTTAGGGCTCAGAAGGATTAAAGACTGGAATAAGGCAGCTATGCTTAAGCATTTGTGGGCTATTTGTAAGAAGGCAGACACCCTTTGGGTTAAGTGGATTCATACATACATCATAAAAGGGCAGTGTATTTGGTCCATGGAGGTACCTTGTGATGCCTCATGGACTATGAGGAAGCTCTTAGGCCTCAGACACCTTGGGCAACCTCTTATCAGGTATCAAGTTGGAAATGGAAAAAATACCTTTCTATGGTTAGATAACTGGCATCCTCTAGGGCCGTTGTACTCTACTTTTGGTGAAAGGGTAGTGACTGATGTGGACAGGTCTTTGAGGGCTAAGGTGGCCTCCATTATTGACCAAGGGTTGTGGAGATGGCCTCGTTTACGGAACCCCATTATCCAATCGATCATTGCCCAAACTCCTCACACTCTTAGACCAAATTCTGAGGAAGAAGACACTGTCATTTGGGTGCCTCATCCAAGTGGTGCTTTCAATGTTAGATCAGCTTGGAATGCCATTCGGGAGAAGTACCCACAAAACCCTTGGTCTAAGATAATCTGGGGTCGACATACTGTGCCTAGGTGGTCTTTTATTCTTTGGTTGGCTACTCTCCAACGTTTGAGTACTAAAGATAGGTTACGAATTTGGGGCTTGCAAGTGGATGAATTGTGTTGTCTATGTAATTCAATGAAGGAAACCCATCAACACATATTTTTTGAGTGCTCTTTTTCTTCAGCAGTATGGCAGCATATGATGTCTAAAAATAGAGTTCAAGGGATGCCCATGAGCCTAGAGCAAATTCTTAACTGGTTTCTCTCCAATGGGAGGGGCACTAGCACTGAGCTGAGTTTCATTAGCCTTAAAAGCACTTTGGCTGCTTCTGTTTATGGGTTGTGGCAAGAACGGAATTCCAGAATCTTTCGAGCAATGGCAAAGGGGTATACCCAGGTAGCTGATGGGATTGAAGCTACAATTCGGGATTTTCTAAGCTCAAGAAGAAATATGAAACCATCCAGTCAAAATAAGAATATATGTGCGATTTGGGGACTGTCTAACAGAGTCATGGAGGTTGTATAGTTAGGAGTTCTAGTTTGATTAGTGGTTGTTTTTGCTTTGTTTCTGATGTAAGTTGTTTCTGTAAAGGGATTGACTCCCTCGAAATCCTTGTTTTCCTTGTTTTGAGCTTAATAAAAGTGTGCACTTATCAAAAAAAACATATAGCAGAGCATGAGAGTCAAACCAGTCCAGAAACATCAGACCAGAATTTGGCAGTTAAAAGATCAGAAGTTCAGCATCCAAATGTAGAGACTACGCAAGGAGCATCCGGAAACAAACATAAAGCAGAGCAGACAAGAATCAAATGCAATCCGGATCAGACTAAACAACAGAACCCCAAACTCAACAACCAAGGTTACCCACAGCAAAACGGAAACCCAAAAAAAAAGAACCAAAAGACATCAAGACTCAACAACCAAAACACCCCCAAGAAGAAACCCAGACCCAAAGAAAACACCACCCACCACAAAAGACCACCAGAAAACAGACACAATGAAGACCCGAGACCAAGGGGAACAGGCACGACACCACACACTAAAGAACCAAAGGACCAGACACAAAAACACAAGACACAGGACACATACCAGAACAGACACAAAACACAAGACACAAGGCCTGAACAGATACAAGACAGACCAAAAACACAAGACCAAGCATAGCCACCTCAATGTTATGAGGCTTGAATAATGCTTGACAATCTGAAGATGAAATCAGAGACGGAGTAATCTCCTTCATTCCATTTAGTCTTGACCCAGAAAGCAATCCTTAGCTTTATCAAATCCACCACATCTTCCCAATTAAGATCCTTACGTCCAAGTCATTGGTAGCTAGGTTTCGTGCAATCTCTACAAAGTGCCTGAATTCTCAGATTCAGAAGAAGTATAATTAATGAACTAATTTTCATTTTCTCTGGAAAAAAAAAAAACCATGAAGAATTCTGATGGCGTGGACGCCCAAGCACCGAAGAAAGAGAAATGGAGTCACACGGAGACATATTGGTTGCACTATGCCTGTACCCATTTGCTATGAAAAATGTGAACTCGTGTTCAGGAGAAACAGAGTGATGGCCGGAGGCCATTGTTATTTTATTATAACCATCCTAATTTTGGCCCTAGTTTTTTTTTATAATAAAAATCACTCCTAGATTATTAATTGATTTGAATAATTAATTTAGTTAATTATTCTACCGTAACGACCTAAGGCGATTTTGAAAAGCCACAACCACTTAGCTTTTCTGTCGGGGGGAGGGCGCCCCTCTTGCTCCTCCTCCTTCATCCGCTCTCTCTTTTCCGCTCTTCTCTTTCTTCCCTTTCTTCCCTATGGTTTTTTACTTTTCGTTTTCTCATTCCTTAGATCTGACCCTCTCTGTTCGGTGGGCTCCTTCGTCACCGGAGTCGTTTGTCCGCATGTAATCCATCGCCGGAGCCCTTGTGGCAGCAGCGGTGGAGGCAGTGAGGGTTGCGATCCGTTCGGCGGTTTTTGGGCAGCTAGATTTAGAGCAAGTTCTAGGGGAGTTATGTCTCTCCTTGTAAGAGTAATAAAGTTTACCTTTGGGCGATTTGTTTACTGTTCAGGCTCGAGAAGATTAGTGTGCATCTATTGGTCGAAGTTTATCTGATCGTCTGAGTTCTTGTTGTCTTTTTTCTTGGCTAGCAATGTATCTCTTTTTGAGACTGCTATAGGAAATATGAATCTTCTACTCAACAGAAGGTGCGTCAGGCAATGCCTGAGCTGGGGATGAAAGACATCAATCGCCTCGTTCTTTCACGTTATGTATCAATTAGATGATTAGTTTGACTTTGTCCAAGTTATCTGTAATGAATTTTGTTATATATGTAAATATCGTTGGGTCTTATCAGTACAGTACCTCTCACTTTTGTCAAAAAAAAAGAAAAGAAAAGGTAAATGACCTTGTAACTAAAACCTTAACCAACTACCTGACCTAACTAAACCAATTACACTCCCATCCATCCATCACTCTCCACCCTTTCAACCCATCATCTCCATGTTTAGCTATGCCTTTCCCTTTTTTCCTAACCAATGAGGAGCCAACATACCTCTCTAAAGTCTTCCTTTAACCAATGAACCTAAACTTAACCCTTGCACCACTCTAACCACCAGGTTTTAGCCTAAACTAATAATTCCCGATGAATATCTGGCTTGTCTATAATCCAGTAGAGGTGCGATTCAAGTGATCATAGCCGTCGGATGATATTTTCAATGGTCCAGATTTGTTTTCAATCTATTACCGGTAACGGAATTCTAACTCCACACCCACACTCACAAGAGGCTCTTGTGAGTCACACTGGATGTGTAGAGTGTGCGGGCTCCACCCCTATTATGAGTGGGTGTGTGTGATTGGGTGTTGAGGTAGAATGATTGTACTAGTAATAAAAGACTATTACCGATAAAAGATTCAGCAAATCTAAACCATTGATTATCAAGATGAACGGTTTAGATTGAACAACACAACTTTCTCTGCAGTTGATTGCAGATAAGCCAGATCCATTCCCAACAAAAATCACCCACCCCCATCCCCCTTTAATCTCGGCAGAGAGAGAAAGAGAGAGTGTGTAGTACGTGGGGAGAGAGAGGGAGAATCACTACCACCCTTATTATTTCTTCTTCTTCCATATTGTTTTCCACTTCTTCCAGCAAACCCATATTTGATTTTATTCCTTATTCCTTATTCCTTTGGCTTCTAAACAGGAGTGAGTGAGAGGGATACCATTATACACACTCATAGCTAGAGAGAGAGAGAGGAGACGGCAAAGGGAGGGAGAGATTCCAAGTCTTTAACCTTTTGCTTTGTTCTTCCTTTGCTTATTTTTTTCTCCTTTTCTTGTTTGTTATTAAAAAAAAATGCTCCCGTAAAAAGTCTTTGACATTAACAAACCTCAAAAAATGTTCCAGATTTTTTGTTGTTGTTCCATTACATATAATTTAAACCAAAAAGAGTAAGATTGTAAGAACCAACATTTTAAACCAATTTAAGTATATCAGTTAGTGCTTTGCATTAACTAAATTAGTAAAAATCTAAGCACACGAGTCAATACTCTACATTTAATAACATATAAGAGCAAATCTAAACACACTAGTCAGTGCTCTACATAATAAAGAAATACTTATGAAAGCCTCGTGATTCAAGGTACTGCCGGCTGAAATCATTTGGATGGTGGGTTGGGCTGAATGGGATGATGGGTTAGACTAAAATTATTTAAACTAAAATTTTACATATAGTTTTTTTTTTTTGAGGTAGACATGGGCTATAGCCCATGGGAGCCCATGGCTAGTTCCGCCTTTGACCGGAACACTCAGGAATGAACCGGCCAGAGACCTCACGATCCTCGCCCCCCAGCCCCACTACTACACCTCGCCGTTGAGCAAAACTGGTTACACCAAGTGTGATAACCAGCGGTGGGTCAGAAAAGAGGGGAAACGAGGAGGAGAAGAGAAGGTGACAAAAGAATGCGATGGAGAGGAGACCAACAGGAGGAGAGGGGAAATCAGATGTGGATCAATAAATCGGATGCCAAAGCCATTGCAACCGCGAAACACCCACGTCGTGAACCTGCCATATGTTGCATGTCCCAAAAACATCGGAGAAACGTTGGCCTGTAAAACCCCCAAGTCAGATCTGCACACTTGCAAAAGAAAAATAAAAATAAAAAGAGAGTGAGAAGGTGAGAAGAGGAATCTGGAGAAGAGAGAGAAGGAGGAGTTAGGGGAGGAGCCCGGAGGAGGAGAGAGGATTGAAGACATATTTTTGTTATTTTTTTAGTGAAACTTAATTGACTACTTCAGTAAAGTTTAATAAAACTAGATGGTGTTTAGGTGAATAGTTTAAAGTGACACTTTAGATTAAAACAATTAGGAGATATCGACCAGTAAGATTTTAACTTAGTAAAACTACAAATTTTACCTTAAGGTTAAATATTACAAGACAATCGCTAAGATTAGTTAAGTTACTAATTAAGTTGACTCTATGGTTTACGAAAAGACTCATCAAACCTCAAAGTGCTAGTAAAGAAACCCAAAAGTCACAAGGACAAATCCGAATACGTACTTTACGTGAAATTCTTTTGTCTTTTGATTTATCAATAATGTTATGTATCATTGATTGTTTATAAACTGTTGTTATTATTGATCCACTTGCAATTACTCTGGTATTGAAGCATATCGAAATCGTTGTGAGGTTAGTTTGGACTTAAGCTCACTGGAGATGGGTGTACGGTGGTTCAGTTATCCTAGCTTGTGTCTGTGGTGATAGTATGATCAATTTACTCGTCGTTTGAAATGATTGCTTTGTCGATTGAACTGAGAACGTAGAAAGGATATTAGGAACATTTGGTGAGTTTTTGACTTAGAGAAATTATGTAGACATTATGGTTAATGGAAAAAGGAAACAGATGAAAGGTTGTGGGCTTAGCAGGACCTTGGGGGTAGCCTGATAGGATCTCGTGTTATTGGGGGTACGTAGCCTGGTAGGACCTTGAGGGCAGTCTGAAAGACCCAATGTAACTAGGGTGGCCAAACAAGACCTCACGGGTAGCCTGGCAGGACCTCAGGTATTGAGGTTAGCCTAACAGGACCTTGAGGGCAACCTGATGGACCTAGAATTCTGAGGATAGCCTACTAGGACCTCGTGATATTGAGGGTACCCTAGAAAGGGCTTGTAAAGTATGTTCAGTGATATTCTGACTTCTGAGTTTGGAACGTGATGAATATTGCAGTGTTGAAACGATTATAAAAGTTGAGATTTTGGGATTTATTTAAGTTAGTGATCAGATAATGAAACAAGTTTTGTACTCTTCAATTCCTACCTTATTTATTATAAATGCGATTACTTGTAGAGTAAGGGTTAATAGGTAAAATTTATCTACTGAGTGTCAAAACTCATGATTTTGGTGTTGTTTGGCCTGACGTTTCATGCCAAGTATTCAGGAGACGAGAGGTGATCAACATTTCATGAAGAGAACCCGGTTGTTGAAATTGAGCAAGCTTGGAATCCGAATAGGAATTAGAGTCATGCTCTGTCCTTTTATTAAATAAAAGTTGTCAGACTTCTGTACCTGTACCCTCCTTAGATACTCTGATTTATTTTTAGTACTGAATTTCAGATTCCAAGAAATATAATCTTAAATGATTAACTTCTTCTTTTATAAGACTCATATTACATTTATCTTTAATTCGATTTTTACGACTTCTGTTGCTAAACTATGTTTAAAGAACTATTTGACATTAACTCAATTTAAAAGTTATCAAATCGTTTAGAAAAGATTTAATTAACGTGTCCGAAAATTGAGGCATTACATCTACTGTCGATGATTTTAGGATGTGAAGATGAAGAGCAATAACAGGATCAATAACCACATCGAATTACCTAATCACAAACAACTATTTGTGGCGTGTAAATTGCATATGGCATCAGACGGCAACATGCTCCCTTGTTTCCCTCAATGTTTCTAATCCAAGAGTCACGTATGCAGCCTGTATGTTCGAAGGCTCTGGTGATTCTCCAAGAGTTGCGTATGGCATTCACATAATGCCGGCCGCATAATCACAAGGGAGTATCGGTTTGAGCTCCAGATAATCATTTGCAATGGAAGATGGTAGCATAGATTAAGCATTTCAAAATGGAACAAATGCCGGCATTCCACATCAAGTGTTGTGTTACAGAAATGATACATAACAGGCTCTCTTTTTTCGGTAGGCAAAATTTTTTTTATTAATACATAACAGGCTTTCCTCTCATTAAAATTGTTGCAGTTTATACGAGGGTATGTCCGTCCAGGATGAAATACTTTTATTTCCTTCAACTAGACGGTAGAAAGTAAACTCGTATATACTTACAAGATCATCCTTCCATGGGACTAAAACTAATTAAGAAGTATTACTTGATGGAATTAAGTTCAATTTTTGGAGAAATCCAAGTTGTGCATGTGGTGATGAAGTGAATTAAGTATAGATATATCGACAAAAACCCTAGCGAGGATATAGGCGAACGGGAAGTCCTTTCTCCGGCAATGGCATCATGCTGCCTAAAATTTTCTCTCTAGGATCAATGAGGGACCATTTATACTTTTTAACCACGTTGTGGACGAAAGCGAGTACCACTAATCGAGCGTATTCCTTTCCAGGGCACATTCTAGGTCCACCTCCAAACGGCACGTATGTAAAGGCTGGTGGCGCATCACCTTCCATGAATCTTGACGGGTCGAATTTATTTGGTTCTCGAAAGTACTCGGGGTTCTTCTGTGTTGTGTTCACGGTCCAAAATACCTGAAATAATGTGAATTCAGGGTGAGTTTGGACTGAATTAGTTATTTTCAAAGACATCTGGTATTATTGGTGTTTAGTGAACTTTGTTTTTATTTTCTGTCAATTTCTTTTATATTAATCATTCTTCTTGAGAGAGAAAGCTGAAAAATATAAAAAAAAACGCATCGAAGTTGAAAAGAATTTTAGATAAGTAGAACAAAATGACAGATTGAAACTCACTTTCTAAACTTTTAATTTTTAGTGAATTTTATTTAATAGTTTGATCATGAGTTTTTGGACTCTTTAGGTTTCCGTTCATCAAGGAGAATCATCAACCCAAAAAAAAAAAATATTAACGTGAAACTAACAAAAATTCAAAAAATATTTAGACGACAAAAAAAAGATAGTGATATTTTCTTTTGCTTAAACTACCTCTAAGAGGTCACAAAATGGGTTGAATTGATAGAAAGGTGTGCAACCTCTTTTTTCTCAAAATTTTTTGAGTCAGGGCTTGTTCGTTTTTTGGTCTCAATTCTTAAAATTCCTACGAACGGTCTCCAATGAATTCTCTCTCTCTCATTACAGTAAAAAAACCTCTCTCAAAATCTAAACCGAACAGAGAAGTTATCCACACACAAAAAAAGATTTACCTTCCACCCTTTTGGAACAGAGTAACCAGCGTATGTAAAATCAGTGATGGCTTCTCTGAAAGTTCCTAGAAGTGGAGGAACCAGCCTCATCACTTCACAAATTACAGCCCAGGAGTACTTCATCTTTTGCATGTCGTCCCAGCATAGCAATTCTCCCGGTTGCTTCGCCTTTGAGATCTCTAGCTGCTCTGTTTTATCGCAAAACACAACCATTAGGGTTACATGAGTCCAAAAACATGATCTAATAATCAGATGATCTTGAAATGTGAGTTCATTGAAATGTTCTGGGTATATAGGAATGACAACAGGGTGAATCGGAGTCGGATTTCACATTTTTCCGTCCCCGAAATCCGAAAATATTCTCTACCTATAAATCCGCCTCGATCCCAGTCGAACAATATTTGACGTACTTGATTCTCACTCCTAACGGGGATACGATTTTTCCGCCCCAACCCCGATCCCAAGAGCGAAACTCCATTCCTTTTGCATCCACTAACTCATTCCCTCCCAATTTGTTTGTCTAATTAATTAAAGAAATCCAATTTATTAAGGGGAGATAACCATTACACTTAGGGTCTGTTTGATTAGCGAGAAAAATATAATGGAAAGTGAAAATGAGAGAAAGTGAAGTAAAAGAAAAGAAAATGAAAATATATTTTTCTTTCTTGCATCCGTTTGATTAAGATGAAAATTTTGCAAGAAAATACGGAAGTTGGAGTAATAAATGTTCATTCTTGCAAGAAAATAAAATTTTCCTGCAACTTTTTGTGAGAAAAAATAAAGCATGCTTCCTAGCTTTAGAGGGTTGTACGGAAAAGTTTATTTTCTATCACTTTCTAGGACACTCTTGTTAAGTGAAAACCAAAAAAGTATATATTTTTTCTCTTTCTTGCACTTTCTACCATTGTCTCGCTAATCAAACGGACCTAGCTAGGCTCCATTCTTTCTAACTTTTTTGTCTATAATATTTTTTGGTAATTTTAACATTTTGTTTAGTTTTTCATCGTAATTTTTGAGACTAATGTGGACCGATGTTGAGAAGATTTCATATAAGACGACACTTTAGACAAAAAATACAACCATTTTTTTTTCCATCTTTGGTAACTTTATCTTTGCTTTTGGTTATAATTTTTTATTAATCCAAAAAATATAACGTAAATCATGTGGAGCAGGTTAGATTGTCATCCCAAATCCCTATAGAGATAAACAACATGGGCCTTGTTCGTTTCGATATTTTACTTTGTTTTTCAATTATTATCTTATATTTTTCTCCAATCATTACCCTATTTTTCTAATTATTAATCTCATTTCTTTCTCTATCTCTCTCCACTCAGTACCTTATTTCTCTCTTCACCTACTACCAAAATTAAAATACCCAAAGTTACCAAATGAACAAGGCCTATTCCTATGTATGCACGGTTCGACTGTGATGCCCCCATAGTGGTATTGGGGCATGGATGCCCCAAATTGTCGTGAACCATTGGATCTGTCTTATTTAATCAAAACTGTTGGATCTTTATGCCTCTTCCATTACCGGACTGACCAGTTGGCTATATTTTATGGTAAGTATGGTCATAAAACATAGTATGTATAGTCTTTTTTTGCGGTAAGTGAAAATGCGATATTTTGGAAGAAAACGTACCGCAAAACTACCTCGTTTTTAGAAATTTCACCTTACTTTTTGTGTGTGGTTTTGATCCAATAGTTCAGCTTCACCCATTTTTGATCTAGTGATCGAGATTTACTCGGGCTACAATGCCCCGATACCACACTCGGACATCATAGAAAAATTCATGTATGCAACACAAAAAGGTGGTGTTATTACCTGTTAGAACCTCATGATAAACCTCAGGTCTCTCTCCAACGTACTTCATGAAAAAAGTCATGGTGGCGGCAACCGTGCTATACCCAGCAATCAGCAATCCCATTATCTTGTCAGCTACCTCGGCGTCCGACATGACCCCGGTGGAGATGAACGTCGACAACAGGTCCTGACTCGGCGATCCGGCCGCCACCGCGGCTTTCTTCTCCTTGATCACGGTCGCGAGCTCCTTCCGAATCACGCCCGCCGCCTTGCTCGCGCTGTAGAAGGCGGTCCCGGGAAAGTTGAAAGGGAGGGAGTGAATCCCTTCGGTGATGTCGTCGAAATGGCGGATGAGTTTTGCGACTCGCTCCGGATTGTCGGTGCCCATGAAGAATTTGCATGCGAGCGTCAAGGTTACAGCCCTTGAAAAAGGGTGGATCTTCACCTCAGATTTGCCTTCCAGGTGTGTCTTCAGTTGCTGCTGGATGATGGAGTCCATACCTGTCAATAAGCAGGAGCGGAACCAGTATTTTCTGTTAAAATTTTTGAAAATTCACATGCGAAAGATAAACATTTGTCTGATAACTCAAGTGTTCGGATTGAAGGACAAATCTCACCGTCCACTAGCGGGGTCTAAATTAAAACAAACAAAGAAAGAAACATGATTCTGTTTGTATAGCATTACCTGCCAAGTAATGGACCAACGCCTCGGGCTTCAAAAATCCCGGTCCCCTTATCGCCTGGACAGCCTCTTCGCGTACTAATTTTTCGACTTTCGGTTGGGAGGTGAGGAAGAGCTTTTGAATGGCCTGCGGATAGAATGTAGTGAAGTACTTGTTCTCGTTGGACCAGAGAAACTTGTGCCCGTTGGGGCCGCATATCACCACGATCTTCTCCCCGAAAAAATTGGTCCTGAAGATGTCCGGAGAGTGCTTCTTCATCCTGTCCGTGATGAATTTCTCCGGGTTGATGAAGAAATCTAGGGTTTCGCCCACGATGGGCAACCCCGTGCCACCCGGCGGAAGCCTTGAATCGGCATCGGATCCGTTTTTGAAGAGAAAAAAACTGAGTGTGAGAAATATGATGAGAAAAGCTAGGGCTAGTGAGAGAGCCTCCATGTACAGTATCTTGTTCTTGGAATGGATTGGAGTAAAGGACAGTTTGTTTTATAGGCAGGAAAGGGCATTAATTTGTTTGTTATTTATAGGGAATTGTTTCACTAGAAGTACCCATTTTATTTATTTGGGAAAAAAAAATTCAATTTCAACTAAAAAATACTCATTACCCCTACTTCCAATCATTATTCTCATTTTTCTCTCTGCTTTTCAATCATTATTTTCATTTCTCTTTCTATCTCTCACCACTCAGTACCCATATCTCTAATTATTATCCTAATTTATCTCTTCACTCATTACCCAAAAATCAAATTCAAAAATTTTCAAAATACCATCCAAACAAGGCATTAATTTCCTTGGACGGCCAGCCCTTATTTGTGAAGTCACTAGCCCATCAAGATTGAACAGGGACATGTTATTAATTGTTGTTGGCTATTAACAGTTTGGACGTACAGGTGATATGTAAGACCAACTACCATTATATATGTCTGGGTGAATGGTGAATCTTTCTTCGTGGTGGGATGTTCGGGCCAGTTATCTACGCTTCAACTAATGTCAAATTTCTAAAAGTTAACGACCGAACAAATCTTCCATAACGATACGAATCGTTTGTTGCCTAAAAATATTAGTAAAAATGACCTAAAAATATTACTCCCTCCGTCCCTTTATTACAGTCCAGTATTCCATTTTGGGCTGTCCCTTAATAAGTGTCCATTTTGTAAAGTTAGTGAGTAAAAGTTGGTGAATTATCTATTTTGTCCCTAAAAGTAAATTATATTTTGAAAAGTTAGTGAGTAAAAGTGTAATGATGATGGATAAGTAGGGAAAGTGGAGGAAAAAGTTGATGTGAAAGGTATAATGATGATGTCTTTTTAATAAGTTGGAGTTACGAAGCAGGACATTTAAAAAGGGACGGAGGGAGTAGTAAAAATAAAAAGTTTTTTTTTCTTTCGGATAGGCAACAAAATTTTATTAAGAAACTTGACAAATGGTACATCAAGTTAGGAAAGAGGGAAGGGGAATCCAACAAAAAAATTGGTTGAACACCTGTTGGGACAAGCCCAAAACACCTAATGGGCAAAGCCCGAAACACCTATGGGTCAAAACCCAGATCAGACATTAAGAACAGAAACACCTAAGGGCCTAACTGCAAAAATTTTGTGAGTTAGTAAAAATAAAAAGTTAGTAAGAGCTTTAAGGTGAGTTAGGCAGGCTGGGGGTTCGGTTTTGTAGCCTAATTTTGCATTAAAATTGGAAGGCAGTCATTTTTGTTTTAATTTCTTGGACCACCCTGTGTTTCTCAAGTTTACTAAACAGCCCATAGATACCCTTCATGGTTTTTACTGTTTTCGTTGGCTGTTTTAAATATGTTGCCATTGAGAATTATATAATTTTCGGGAACCATCTAGCTAAATACATGGAAGTAATTGAATTATTTCGATTATTTCTACGGTTGGTGCATGGTACTATTGTGTGAGAGATATAACACTTCGGTTATAGGGGCCGAGAGTAAGTGGGCTAGCCCAGGTCCAACTTGTGGCCCAATGACCTTCGAATCGATGTTCGGTCCATGGCCGAGTCGATCCGGAGGAGTGTACGTAGGAAGGGGCGGATTGAGGCCACACCCGACATACCTCGGGTCAATAATGATCGGTGCCGTGCAGTGAGCCGTGGAGGGAGATTGACGTGATTGTTCGGTCTTGTGCCAAATCACTTGAACGGAGTTTGGCCAACTTCGTGGAAGGTGAAAGAGTAAAGGTTATATATACCGAATAAGAGGAACCGTCTCCGAAGAAAACGGTGAGCCCACTCGGTCAAAACATTGAGACTACGAGAGGGCAAGTCAGGCCGTTCTATAAAAAGGTACACGATAAAATCTTAGTGGATAAGATGGTGCAGACTCTTAAGTCTCATACTTGACCAACGGCTAGGAAAAAGACTCTCCGAAAGCATATAATTGACGTTGAGAATGATCACAACTGTGGGTGATTGCCACGTACGTAGCTGATCTCCCAGCCAGCCTTCTTCCCTAAATTCATTCTCTACACACCTAAATTAATTTAACCACCCTGCATGTGCCTGCTTTGGTGGGGTCCATCTGCCATGCTTATGATTTCAGTGTTTTCATCCCAACTGCTAGCGTACATGGGTAGTCTTTTTAATGTCCTGCTCTCTCTCTCTCTCTCTCTCTCTCTCTCTCTCTCTCTGACAACCTTAAGTCTGCAAACCCTTAAGCTAGCCTGCAATGTTTTCAGTGTTTTCTTCCCAACTGCTAGTGTACATGGGTAGTCCTTTTAATGTCCTGCTCTCTCTCTCTCTCTCCACCATTGAGACCACATTCATCTTCATCTGCTGTGAAGGATAAGATAATGCGGTGGATAAGTTGAACGGCCCATTCCCAGGACTCCTGATAGCACACGGCAATCCCATGCATGCGCAAGATATTGGGTGCCGTTTTCCCGGGATCGATCAAGTTGGAAGGCGCAAAGTCTTCTGGGATGAAATTGATCTGTTGATGTGATACCAGTACTGTTGGTCCCAACTCGGAGGGAGGGGAGACTATTAAAAGTATCGCAGACGTACACTTGCATTCTGTCAGAGATGGTATTTCCAGCCCCCGATAAATTAATCTCTAGCAAAATGAGAGCCATGTGATTCACATGGTCCACCGCATCCACTTGAATCCTCCGACATGCACGGTTAAGCCATTGATACTACGCCAAATTTTAGCTTTAGCGGCATGAAGAAACTGCTGTTAATAGTCCAGAAACCGACGTTAATAATCTAGAAACCGCCGGTAAAAGTATTTTCTACAACTGTTGGGAAAGAAAAAGCGGCGGTAAAAAACCAACGGTAAAAGTTCCACACTAAAAGTTCCGCAATTATTATTTTTTTTGTTGAGATTCAAACCCGCAACCTGTTGAATAGTAACCAAGCACTTAACCACTCAGCTACATGAAATTGTGTTTTATTAAAAAAATAATAATATCAATTTGTATTATACCGCAATTATTACCGCCGGTTTTTTCTTACCGCTATTAATAGTTATTTTTCCCGCGATTTTACTACCGCCGGTAGTAATCCCCCGTTAATAATCACCTTTTGCGGTGATTTTTTATTACCGCCGTTAATGTCACTCTTTGTCGGCGGTTTAAAGGCAATATTTGGCGTAGTAACTTATCAAGCAAAAGTTGCACATAGGTGTCAGATTTCCCTCCATGTTTTTGCTCTGAAGCACTTAAAATTTCTTTTGCCGCCTTGATGTTCCCAAACAGAGGAATCAAATCATCTTGCATGTGACTCAAAACAGCGGCAAGTTCGTTATCCTCCCATTTTGCTGCAGTTTTCTTGGCGGCATCATCAGTTCAGGAAAGCTTTTCGGCGGAAGTCACGTACAGTATAAGAGTGTTTTGTCTCGTACCAACAAATAACACATACTCTTTTTGTTCCTTTTTAAGTGTTCACTACATGAGAGCCATGTGATTCACATGGTCCACCACATGCACTTGAATCCTCTGACATGCACGGTTAAGCGCCATTGATACTACACCAAATTTTAGCTTTAGCGGCATGAAAAAACTGCCGTTGATAGTCAAAAACAGCCGGTAAAAGTTCCGGATGCACTATTAGCGGTGGTACTATTGCGACTGCTGGTAATGGTTTTTGGAAAAAATCTATACTTGCCATTGAATGGTAACCGATCACTTAATCACTCGGCTACATGAAATTTTTTGTTTTAGTAAAAAAATAACAATATTTGTATAATACCGCAATTATTATCGGCGGTTTTTTCTTACCGCCGTTAATAGTTATTTTTACCAGCAGTTTATCATTCCCGCCGTAAATAGCCATAGGAACAATTGAAAACAAAAGTAAACGTACTGACCGAATAGATGTGGATTGCAAAAAATATATATATATCCCGATTAACCAAACACGCACACTTATCTTCTTTCTTATCCCCGCTCTGATACCGCTGTTGGTCCCAATTAAGCGTTTGGTTGAGATGCAAGAAGAGGAGATTGCTGATAGGGAGGAATTGAGGAAGCTTTGAAGATTTGCCCTGAGGTTGAAAGAGGGTGAAATTTCTAATGGGGAAGATGATGCTTCCCTTTCGCTGGAGTTTTAGGTTTCATTTTTTGTTTGCCTTGCCGGTTTTGCTTAGGTTTTTTTTGTTGTTTGGCGTTGGCTTTTCGGTTTGTTCGGTTTTTCTTTCTAGTGTTTTGATTTTTTGGTGTTTCTGATGGGGGTTTGCTTTTTGGTCTTTGGGTTAGTTTGGTGTTTTGGGTTTTGTTGTCTTTTTGGGTCTTGTTAGGTGTTTTATTTGTGTTGTCTCTTTGGGGTTTTGGTGTTTGGGTTGGCGTCTTGCCTTACTTTCAATCTTGGGTGGCTTCATGCCGGTGTGCCCTCGATCCGTTTAATTTTTGTAATCTTTTATAAAGATTAATAAATCATTTTTGCTATGCAAAAAAAATCAACCATTGCAACTATCCGTTAATTAACAAATCTTTGCAACTAATTCTATAGGAAACAAGCGGATCGAAGCTGAATCCCAAACCCAAGTATTATTATGTCTAAAATAATCACATAATCCAACAATTAGCAGTGCTGTTGGGAGTGGCTATGTTTTTTAGAGCATTTGTATAGGTGTTTTAAATTTATGTATGGTTGTATTTTGGTTCGCCTCTTGCCAATTTCTCTGAAGGCCATGGGCGGCATGGGATTGTTTATGGGGGTCCTTTTCAGGCTTGAGTGACATATGATTGTCACGGGGGTAGTGTGCCATATTTGTTTGGATGTTATCCTCTTGTATTGATGTCAATATGCTCTTATCCCTCTTATCTTTTGTAATCTTTACATTTAATTAATAAATTTCTTTTTTTTTTGCGGTTCAAAAAAAAAAAAGACATTGGGTGCCGTCACGTGGATGGACCCGGGGGCTCTGCTGCCCCCAGAGGCGCAGTAGCCCCAACCCAGCTGCCAAAACGGCACAGTTTTGGTTAAAATCAATTCTTTACCACTAATTTGCAATCCTATGGAGCAGAAACGTGATTATGAGAGCCTTAGAGACAAAATTTGATTATGTCTCTTTAGACTAATATGATCAGAATAGTAAGATCTTTACACCCGTTCAAACGGATTAAAAATTGGACCACTTAATTTTTTAACCATATTTTTTAATATATAAACGGTTTCAAAAAATTAGTGCTCACATTTTCACTCCGTTTAAATCGGTACAAAGATTTTGTTATTCTTATCATATTATTTAAAAGGCTTGTAATTCATTTTTAGCTCTAGGGCTCTCATATTAAGTATATGTTCTTTATTTAGGACCCTATGGAGCATAAATGTAATTATGAGATCCCTATAAACAAAAATTAATTATAACCCTTTAGAATACTATGATAAGAATAACAAGATCTTTGTACTGATTTAAACAGAGTGAAAATTTGAGCACTTAATTTTTTGAGACCGTTTATATATTAAAAAATATGGTTAAAAAATTAATTGGTCCAATTTTTAATCCGTTTGAATGGGTATAAAGATCTTACTATTCTGATCATATTATTCTAAAGAGACATAATCAAATTTTGTCTCTAAGGCTCTCATAATCACGTTTCTGCTCCATATGATTGCAAATTGGTGGTAAAAAATTGGGGCTACTGCGTCCCTGGGGGCAGCAGAGCCCCCGGGTCCCACGTGGATCCTCAACTCCTCCATTCATGAAGAGTTCTGAACTAAGTGCATGAACACGGAACGTGGAATGCAAGGGTCCCACACACACTATATGTGCAGTGTGTGTGGGACCCTTGTGTGTTTTGTGAGAGGTTGTGTATTTGGGTGTGTAATTTTGGGTGTGGTTTGTAGCATCTCTCTTTAAAGATTACGTTATTGGTATGAGTTTGAAGGCAGACAAAAAAAATTGCATGAATTTCACATAAATATGTGGTGATAGAGGTGTTAAGGCACTACATAGCAGTATACGTTCAAAGACCACAAAACAGTTGCCATGCCCTACCTTCGGGCTCGGGTAGAGAGTTTCGGTAGACGTCTGGACTGGTGGTCTCAATTTTCACGTCGCTTGGTCAACACAAAGTTCAGTCCTATATATAATAGAGGGTTAAGTCCACTTATACCCTCTGTGGGTTGGGCCATGTGCAGATACATCATTTCAGGTTTAATTTTGTGCATATGCGCCCCCTCTGAAAACGTGCAGACGGACCCAATTAACAAAAAATGCAAAAATCAACTAACGAAAAACAATGAAAAGTCCAATATGCCATCATCTTCTTCCTTGATTCTTTTTCTTCCTTCAATTTAATCATTCCATCCTCTGTATCAAAAAATCGGATCAGAATAGTTGATATTGTAAAGTTTGACAAGTACTGCACCCATACCGAAATTTAAGTGGACCGGAAAATGGAAACCTCACGATCATATATAATTTATTATGACTCTTTGTACAAGATCTTTTAAAGCCGAAAGGTCATAAAGGCCCTCTGAAACTCAGTTAAGCGTGCTCATGTTGCAGCAATGCAAGGATGGCGACGTATTAAAAGTCTTCGGTGGAAAAAGCAGATAATATGGCAGAGCGTGAAATGAAAAGTCAAATTCGTTAAAGGCTATGTTATTGGCATGAGTGTGAAACTTTTAATTTGTACTCCAAGGCCCACAAGATTTGTAATATTGCCTCGAAAATATTGCGACCCATATAGTCATAGAGAATAATTAACTTCTTTACGGAGCAACCCGTAGATAAAAGTTTACGGCGCGCCTTTTCAAAAGTGTTTTGGACGATCCGGATTAAAAATCAATTAGTACCAATTTGGCGTTGTCTTAGAAGCACAAGTCTCTGGTTCAATCTCCACTGAAAGCAAAATCCTTTGCAAAAGAATTGCGAAAATGGGCTCCGGTTCACGGGGTGACTACGCGATCTAAGGTTGCGATTGGTGGGGACGATTCCAGATCAACAAAAAACGTGATACATATCGACAATCGGGCTTTCTTACTACTTTTTCCCACAATGCCAAATAAAAATACCAAATGCAACTCAATCAGTTGAGAGAGAGAGAGAAGCCTTCCGAAATTTCGCCAATCGACAAACTTTGTGCCAAACCTAGTACGATGTTTGGCACTTGTGAAATTTTAGCAGTTGATATAGCAGAAGCAGAGCATTGAACAGTCATTTTATCAAGCTCGTGCCGCGATTTGGCAAACGCAAACACATACATGTGCGTGACTTCTATATTGGTGCTTTGAGAAACAAGATGATATGTAGCCCGACGAATGGCTTCGAGCAACGCCCCCAAAATGGGTTGCAATATACGTCGACTCCAAACTACACCACAAAAACTCATAATATATATATAGCGCGAATTTTCATACATTTTCTGATGAGAAAACTCCGTAATCAAACCACCACAATCATTCGTAGCTCAACTTTTGTGATGGTACACCCATCCGTAGCTATGCCACGAAAATTCAACACAATCACCAGAAAACTTATCAGTTTCCTATGGTATGGAAATGCGTAACTGCAAAATTTTCCAATGTTAGGATAATATCAATGGCGGTATATATATAGCCTAATTGGTCCTACACCAAGTCTCGGCGCGAAAGTTTAGTGCAAGCAAGCAGCTGTGAAAATGAGAGCAAAATCCTCAAGTTGGGAATGTGCCAAAATTATGGAGAAACCAAAGATTATTTTCAAATTGCAACTGGAAAATCTATGACATTCGTATATTACCCGGGACACCTAGAACGTAACATGCCACACTCTCAAAAACTTTCAGAAAAATGTGGACAGGAATAGCAGATGTATTCAAGGTTTTTGAGACAAAACAGTTGGAATTCCCACACCCAAATCGGCATAATTTTATTTGGTTTCCCTCACCAGCAGTAGGTTATTCAGTCATGCTAGGTCATAATCATCAGTTTCCAAATTCACAAAATCTGAAAAGAGGATCAAAATTTTTGTTTCTCACAGATTCCTTGATCTTGAAAACTACTAGTCCAAATGAATGGCACCATAAGCAATATTTACACATAAATTCAAGAAGGGGCCCAATCTGTATGCTGAGAAAAAAAAGGTTAATATTACCTTACTTCTTCATTTTTTTTGCATCGGTACATTATGGATTCCATATTCCCATGCATTGTTGATGCATTTGCCTGCTTAACTTCCTGAGACGCCTGATGTAAATTTTGAATCCCACGACCCAAACAGGCAATTGAGGAAGCTGTAGGAATAGATTCCGCACCACATTCGATATTTTCTTCATACATGAACAACGCTCCAAAAGTAGCCCCGCTGCAACAGAAAGTTGTCCACGGCATAACCCCAATCGGCTGGACACCCTTTCTCCTCATTATCTGATAAAATGCTGTCTTCATGATCGAAAGACTGCTTTTCTCAGCAGAGGCTATAAGCCCATGGGCCACCGCACGAATTTTCTCGGCAGAAGCAGCTGCTTTCAACACAGAAGTGGTTTTAGCTCCATAAGCCGCAATTCCTTGAGCTGCTGCCTTTTGAGTATATGTCAAAAGCAATTTAAATGACACAGGGAATTTAAATGTAACCAGTTTAATGAAAGTTGATAAAGAGATAAGTTTTGGAATGGATGAAGCTCCTAAAATTGCTGTTGCTCCAACTGCTACCATTGGATTTTCTGTGAGTAACTTCTTGTCGACAGTGCCAATGGCAAGCCTCTCTTGATCATCGTCATACTTTCTAATCGACTGTTTCACCAAATGCTCAAAATCCCAGGACACTGGAGTCCTCCAATATTTTCTAAGGCCTGCTAAGCTACTAGCTTCCACAATAGCTACTATGGATTTGAAATGTTTGGTTTTACTCCGAAGGGCTTGTGCTAGAACAACATGAGACTTCTCACTCATAGGAAGTTTGGGGAATTCCTTAGTAGCTGAGCCTCGGACTTTTCCCATAGGGCTTCGACCGGCTTTGTTCAGTCCAATTCGTAGCCCTTCAACTGCAAGTCTGAAGGTATGAACCTCAGATAGCAGTTGGGCATCCACAACGTCACCTCTGTCAATATCAAAAAGCATCTTTTGTGCACAAGACAAAGCCTTCCCAATTGATGGTAGATCAACAAAAATGCTATTGAAGTCTGTGAGTAAGGGATAAATGGATTGAGAAAATGGTGGGGCCTGGTAATTGCATCTGGGTTGAACCTCTCCAATTTGCAATTCAGAAACGGAAGCTACTTTCAAATCTGACTGTTCAAGTAATGAAGACAAACAACTGACCAGCTCGGATTGCAGATCATCAGAGAGGCAGAATCTGTTTGACAAAGCAAAATCCACATTCTTTGGGGCCAAAACAGGTTGTTGTGGGACTAAAGCTTGAAGCTTGTTTCCCAAACTGAGTTCACGACAAGAGTCACCCTCAGCATTCATACAAGGAGGACTAAGCAAAAAGAAAACGGACCCGACATCTTCTGCAGCCCTTTTGGCAACCAAGTAATGCTTGTGAAAACCCACCCCAAAAATTTCTTGCAAAACGAGATTCCCAGCAACACTTTCATACGTCGCCTTGTTTAACTTGCCAATAGTACAACCTTTAAGTACCCCAAAGGTAGAAGTTGGCATTTGTTTCGCCATATTATCCTTCGATCTTGCTTCCTCTGCTAAAATCTCAATGAGGACTGAAGGAGTAACCTGAGCCACGACCGCCTCTGGGCGAACCTCTTTAATAAGACACTCTGCATCTAAAGCTGCTTGCTCAGACAAGTTTTGCGCTGCTAGTATGTAAATTACGGACTGGGATTCTGGTTCAGAAATGGCAAACACAAATTGCTTTGTTTGCTCAGGTATGGAGAGACCACGAACTAATCTGTCTGATACTTCCAAATCATCAACTTTATGTAGCGAGAAAAGCCAGAAAGTTTGGAGGTATGAGAGAAGTTCAGGCACCATTTTGTGACCATTAAACTAAATGCGGAACAGAAGTAGTCCAAAAGCCTCAATTTTCGATTCCTAACCTGGGAAAGATGCTAGTCAGAACACCCTCTCAGATAGGCTCTTCTGGCGAAAACCTGCGCATTATCCTCAATGTCAAGTGGCCCAACACAACCTATTCCACGAGTTTTACAAGCCAAATTTCAGAAAATTAGTATGCCTAAATACAAAGTCTGGTCAAGCACTCGAACAAACTCATCTCTTCTCACAATATCTAGTTGGCTGACCATGTCAATCAGGTAACAATCATGATTAACTAACAAATAAGGACCCCAAATCATCCCCACTTCTTGTCCTTCAACACGCCAAAACCGTTCAAAATAATCAAACCTGACAAGATATCTCCAAGAAATTGACGGATAATACAAACTGTACCACAAGAGGGTAACCAGTTAGTTTCCAGCTATTCCGTTGATACGTAGGAGCATAATCCAATGATCATAGGTGAATAGAAAACACAATCTAACTGCACAAGAGCAAGAATTTGCTTCAATACACCAGGTAGCAAATTACAAAAGCAAAAACCAGACTGCCTGAAATGAAACAATCCATGCTGACATACTGAATGAAAAGAAGCAAGTCACGGCGTTGTAATTTATATAGAAAAACATAGACCTCCCCTAGCATTTCAAGAATAACCCGAAAGAGTAAGGATGTTAGTCAAAAGCCAAACAGAAACTCCACATATTTTCGACAGATTCTATGTGAAAAATGGCCCGACTCCCTCAGCAAAACTAGATTAAGTACCCTTTTTTCCCAAGTAATCACTTAGTGGAAAAAGACGTGATCAAGGTGGCCCTACCGAAAAGGTGAACTTTCATAAATTTCTCGTAAATCATCAGTGCTCTTTACATTCTCAAATCTTAATCCCGTTTGTAGCAAATCCAGTATCCACCTTTGCTTTTTCTTTTGCATTTTCTCCTTCTAAAACTTCTGATATCTAGTCTGAGTTCCATCTTTATAACAACTGCTTAACAACCCCAAAATTTTCGATAAATTTGAATGCAGTTCAATTGAGTTTATCACCAATACCCACCACAACCCAAGTTATGAAGTAGAGAAAAAGAAAAGCAACCAATCCAAAGATTTGTTCAAGTTTCATCAAATTATTCAATTTCGAGTACTCAAGAACAATGAACCACTGTGCTCTAAATCTACAATCCCTTAAGGGTCCATTAATTTGACTGAATATGAGTGTAACATATTGGACTATATAAGCAAGGATACCACACATCCGGTGATTGGTTAGTTATACAATACCATGGGGATGCGGTATTATTAACCCCATTTTACTACTCCCTCCGTCCCCGTCTGTTATCCCTCGATCAATCCTAACCAGATAAAAAAGTGATTATATTTTTTTAATTAAGAGCATTTGTCATGTGCGATATGGGTCTTGTTTGTAGATTAGTTCTATGAAACAATGTTTTCAAAATCACAAAAAAAAAAACATTATAAATTACAAGATATAAGCAAATGAAAAATGGCACCAGGCCACCACCAGCATCTGAAAAGGACTAACAAATTGGGATGGATAGAGTATCCGATAGAATTACATATTTTATTATATTATTACCCCGTTCCACTAACAACTTTTTTCACTTTTTTGGTTTTGTCCTTATTTGAATTTTTTTTGTGTTTGTTCGTTTTGCACCAAATTTTTTTGTACAAATCAAAAAGTCAAAAAAATTTGGCGCAAAACGAACAAACACGAAAAAAATTTAAATAAGGACAAAACGATACTTTTTCTAAAAGTGCTAATGGAACGAATCAAAAGGTCAAAAAAAATTGGCACAAAATGAACAGACACGAAAAAAAATATTAAATAAGGACAAAATGATACTTTTTCTAAAAGTGCTAATGGAACACCATCTATGTATTCTTCTCTATAAGTCTTGTCAAACAAACTGGCCCCAAGAGTACAAACTCAAAGTCTTTATGTGATATATTGATTTTTCTAATAACTTAAGGCGTTTGAACCAGCTTATGTGCACCCCAACTAATCCTGAGGAACCAATCCTTTCGCTCACTTGTGGCCCAATTAGAGCCAGGGTAGAGCTCTATATGGACTGGACCCGAAAGATTTGATAGTAGTTTCGAATTGATAGCATGTGATCATGTACGCACCAGATAC
This sequence comes from Rhododendron griersonianum, assembly GCA_018127125.1. NCBI lineage: Eukaryota > Viridiplantae > Streptophyta > Magnoliopsida > Ericales > Ericaceae > Rhododendron > Rhododendron griersonianum. The sequence goes on from CM030789.1 coordinate 14,443,178, forward strand.
CAAGAATCCAAGATTTAAGAAGAGGAATTGGCATTATATTTCCAATTGTCAAATACACAATAGCATCTTATACGACTGCAAACATACAAATCCATTCATATATATATATATTTATATATGACTTCAGAAAGCAAGCATGTAGATGAACATCTCAATGTTTATAGACCCTTTATAGTATATCAGAATTCTATCAACAAATAGCACTTTACCTTCGTCGAGGATCGTTGGGCTCTCTCTCTCTCTCTCTCTAGGGGTTGAGATATTTCTACTGCACTTTAGTACTAGTAGTTCGCAAGACCGCCGCCATATTTACTGGGAATTGGGCTGTGGGAATGTTTGTGAATGGGCTGGCTGGCCAGTGTGCCTGTGGGCCCACTATAGACTCAAAGTACAAAAAATAATTGGGAAAATGACGGCCAATGACGTGTTTTGATAATTAATACCCGTCAAGGACATTTTCAGTATTAACAAATGTTCTTAACTTGTCCTTAACGAGTATTAATTATCAAAACACGTCCTGGACCGTCATTTTCCCAAAATAATTTTGAAAGGTATAAACTAAACAACAAATCTATAACCACAAACAAACGCACAAATACTTAAACATCCTCGCAGACATATAAGGCCCACACACCATGTGGGGCTCACATCTTTGTGAGTGTGTGTGAGTATCTGTGTATTTTAGTTTTGCGGTTCTAGACTTTTTGAAAACGGAAAATGAACTCCCGTCCAATCTTCCTCCTCTCCGGTCTTGGTCCAGTTGCGAAAAATGATCGAAACTGTTCACTTTTTTATAGCTCGTTGAAAACATCGGTCACGTCAAAAATTAAGTTGATCTGATACGGTGAAAAATCCCCTCAACAATCACATTACTGAAATCCTCATCCCCCACCAGCCGCACCCACCCCAAAAGGGTAATAGATTATTTTGGCGATGTTAGTGGGTGATTAATCTTCTTATTTTTGAACGGGGTTGATTTATTCCTTCTTCTTTTTAGGGGATAATTAATATAGGGATACTAGAATACTTCCAAGTTCCAACTATCACGTAGTATATTTTCAACTACTTTATATCCAAGAATATGCATCATTTTATTCTGTTTCCCTATTCTTGAAATTGTTGGTCAGTTGTATATTTTCAACTACTTTATATCCAGATTTCCCTCTCTACTTTTTAAATGCAAAAGTTGGAAAATTGTTTATCTTTTTCTATAATGGGAAATAGCGACGATATACGAATTTGTAAATGCCATCAATGCTTAACGGTTGTACCAATAATTTCCAGTGAGACTGGCAAATTATTGAACTGTAATACCAAATGCCCCAGTTTGTGAAGACGGTAATTAGTTTGGTTGGACCATTGTTCATCAACTCCTTCTGTGGTAGAGAGGATTGTTTCCTTCTATTCATTGGTGCTGGTTTTGTGCATGATGGGGGTATAGTTCATATCCTGGCGAGAAGTCGGATGTGGAGTTTTTCTGAGTGGTTTTGCTAATAACTCACACCTTTTTCTTTTGTACATTACGGCAGTACAGAACCTTCCTTTCATTGAGAACATGGAGAAGAGGATACAGAATGCTAGCCAACTCTTGGATGCTAGCTTGAGGCACAGTTTTGTAGATGGACTGGAGCACAGGGACGCAAATGCGGTATACAATTGCTTATGGGCATATGCGGCTATTGACAACACTAGGGGTGCTGAAGAGATTTTCCGCTCAACTGTTGTGGCACCCTGTATTACGAAAGTTATTTGGCTTTGATTTGGGGGCACGGTTCTACAACAAAACGTCCCTGTAGCTCCTTGGTTCTTGAAGGTTTAGGGGGACCACTGTTTCAGTGGTATTCTAAGAGCAGCCACTTTGTACATATATTGCCAAATGTTAGGTCTGTCTCCGATCATCTCCGCCCATACCCCCAATGATTGGGGACTAGATGGGTTATGTTATGTTGTTGTTGTATTCCACATAGTTCATCAGGGGTGGTTAGTGGGGCATTAGGAGATGAACTTGAGGAGGACTACAAACAAATCAAGCAGTACATACAAAAGGATTGTAAATTTGTACTTGAAATTTCCTCTACAGGTATGTAATAAACATCAAGTATTGCATCCAATAACATAATATAAAGCCTTATTCAAACTGTTCGGTTTGGTGTGCAGAAAATTCAGGTTTACATGTATTTAGCTTCCTGGCCAATTCAATACTTAAAGAAATACTCTCAGCGATCCAAAAGGGAAAACCAGCAGTCTTTTCTCCTGTAAGACCTACAGAATTCCTGAAAAATTACAAATCAAGCGTAGATTTCTTGGCTCATTTGGAAGGTAGACCTTTTCCTTAAAAATCAAATTGTTTTGGATATCCAATGTTGTTGCAACTTGCAAGACTTGTGTCTCGTGTCTGTATGTGGCTATGTGCATTTATGACCGCTAACAATCACCTTTGTTATGTGCATGTATGTTGTTTATTCTTGTTTATAACATCATTTGTCATGCAAGGCTACTGTCCATCCAGATCTGCTGTTGCCAAGTTTCGAGCCGAGGCTGTCTACATTATGGACTTGGGATTGGACTAATAAAGTGGTTTGGGCTTGAAGTTGCTTGTTTGGTTTGATTTTGGTGGGAGGGATTAATAGTACCATGGGATTGTGAATCCCACAAACTGGCCGGATTACCCAACCCAATGGGAGGGTGTTATTACCAATCCCATCCCCCTAGGATTGGTGTTGGAAGACTTTTATGCCCTCCATTTTTACATAGATTGACACAATTACCATTTTGCTTCATTTTTTTTACTATTTTGCATAAGGGTAAAAATGGAAATAGACATTTTAATCCAATCCTATCCCATGTAAAACAAACATGGTAGATAATACTCCTATCGTTTAATCCGGTGCAAAACAAACATACTCATTACCAATCACATCTCTACCAATCCCTTCTCCTTACCAATCCCTATCCTAATCCCACCTCATTACCAATTCCCTCCAAACAAAACCTGCCATCAAACATGCCCTGAGTTCTTGAAGCAATGGAATGTCGGGGTCTTTCTCGTTGAGGTACTCAATGCTGTTCTTCGAAAGTTTTTGCGTTGTCATAATTGTCCAATAGAATACTGGATAGTTCAATGCGTTTGTTCTGTTAAAAAAAAAAGCGTTTGCCCACCTAAAAATGCATTCTGTTCAAATCCCGATTTTTTATAGTGACAAACATGACGATCGATGCATACATTCATGAAATCTATCACATTGTCACCATCTTGTTCTTTCACACAACTTCGAACTCGTACATTTTATTGAGGTAGTTTTAAACAATATTCCGTTGGACATAGTAAATAGTTTAGCTAGCCACAATGAACTAGGCATGAGCAGAGGTGTTGTTGGATTCTATGTATATAATTCCTCACATCTACACTGCATGGCCATCCCAACTACACCATAAATAGCATTGAAGGCAAGGAAGCAATCACGGGTCCCATTTGGATCACATTCCCCTTTCATTCTCAAGTATACTGGGCAGAATTTGATTTCCCGTGAAATGCAAACCTTTGTAAAATATATTCCTCCGTCCCTTTTTTAGAATTCAGTATTCTATTTTGGACTGTCCCTTAATAAGTGTCCATTTTGTAAAGTATAATAGATAAAAATTGGTACGTTTTCCATTTTACTCCTAAAAATAGAATCCATTTTGAAAAGTTAGTGAATATATAAAAGTGTAATGATGATATCTTCATAAAGGAAAAGTAGAGGTAAAAGTTGATGTGAAAAGTATAATGATGATGTATTTCCAATAAGTTGGAGTTACAAAGCTGAACACTTAAAAAATGACGAAAAGAATATGACAATATAAATACTATGACAAAATGCGAGAAGATAAGTTTAATTACTTTCAGTTCAACGTAGTAAAAATAAAAGCGAATGCTATGCTTGGATATTAATGTCTAGTGCGTACTTGTTTACAAGTAACCAAATGGAAAGGAAAAAAAAAAAAAACCCTTTTTGCTGTCAAGAAATTACTTTAGCGCTTTTTCCCCCCCTATTTTCTTGACCCAATTGCAAAGAAGAGTTTTTTCTTTTTCTTTCTTTTTTGAGATGTGGAATTTTTGTCCCAACTACTCTCTCGACATACAATATCTCACGTCCCACGCACATTAAATAACACAATTAGGAAGTCACACTAACTCTTTCTGTCTCGGGTTCTCTGATTTTTTTTTTTTTTAACTTAATTGTATGTTTGTTGGTTTGACGATTGCTGATTACCTTATTGTTGTTAATCTGGTACAACTATGCAAAAATGTTGATAATTCCCACCACAACCAAGCAGTCCACCAGCAGATCTAAAAAGAAAAGAAAACAAGCAGTCCACCATAATAATTTATCAAGTAATTTGGAAAACTCGATACATACACATATACAGCCACATTATTTTAGGATTGTGTGAAAATCCCAGACCCTAAAGTGCAGAAATATTAGGTTTGGTGATTGGACCCTATTACAATTTCTACTCTCAGGATGACGAGTATCCTTACCAGTGCCCCAACGAGGATAAAGTACACAATGGTGGAACTGTTGGAGCTTGAGTGTGTATATTTGTAAAACATGGTATTTTCTCTAGTCCCACATTGGGAAGTTACAAAACTTCAATTTATTTTATATGACTTTGCACTCTAGTGGGTTTGTAAAAGAGGAACCAAGAAGAGGTCTCGCGCGCTCAGGAAAATGGGCGGCAATTTGAAAAATTGATTCGGAAACTAGTTAACCGGGTGCGCGTCACGAGTTATCCACGCAGGAGGGGTGCAAATCCGGGATTTGAGCCTTGCACGTAAAATGTTTGAAACCAAATCCGTCTTGTGAACTCGCTTTTGGGAGAGATGACGTCATTGTAGGATCGGGGGACGTCGGTTGTATGTAACTCATCACACATCTGGACGATTTCCCAAGCCTCTTGCATTTCCAATAAAGATAGAAGGCCACGCAACACATTGTCCATAGAAGGGCGTCGGATCTCCTCGACATCCAGGCAGCTTAGTGCTATATTGACATAGTGCCGAAAACAATCAGGAGCAATTTTTCCGATAAGGTATCGATCAATGACCTCATCAATAGTTCCCCGTAAAATGCACACGCAGAACCAATTAAGTAACGAAGCCCTATAATTCGAAACTTGGTAGGGATAAAAAGGGATCTTAGCACACAATACTTCAACCAACACAACACCGAATGCATACACGCCAGTTTTCTCTGTCACTTTACAATTGTGCTGATACTCCAAAAAGTCCCATCATGCCAATAATATTTGTTTCCACACCCTTGGTTGCCATGCTAGACGGAATAGGTACGGAAAAAGATAGCTCTGTCCACCGATAGTGAACTAAGATAGCTCTGTCCACCGATTGTGAACTTGCTGTTGAGAAAGATGACGTCATTGTAGGATCGGGGGACATCGGCTGTATGTAACTCATCACGCATCTGGACGATTTCCCAAGCCTCTTGCATTTCCAATAAAGATAGAAGGCCACGCAACACATCGTCCATAGAAGGGCGTCTGATCCCCTCGAAATCCAGGCAGCTTAGTGCTATATTGACATAGTGCCGAAAACAATCAGGAGCGATTTTTCCGATAAGGTATCGATCAATGACCTCATCAATAGTTCCCCGTAAAATGCACATGCAGAACCAATTAAGTAACGAAGCCCTAGAATTCGAAACTTGGTAGGGATAAAAAGGGATCTTAGCACACAATACTTCAACCAACACAACACCGAATGCATACACGCCAGTTTTCTCTGTCACTTTACAATTGTGCTGATACTCAGGGTCCAAATATCCCTTCATGCCAAAAAGTCCCATCATGCCAATAATATTTGTTTCCACGCCCTTGGTTGCCATGCTAGACGGAATAGGTACGGAAAAATCAAAAGTGGCAACTTTCGCAACACATTTATCATCCAAAAGTATGTTTGATGGGTTTAGGTCACAGAGGACGAATTGTTGCTCTTCATTCGTAAGGAGGTATTTGAGAGCTCGTGCAGTGTCTATGCAAATCTCAAGCCGCTTTTTCCAAAGAAGTGGATTGTTATTGCTTCCGTGGAGATGACTTTTCAATGTCCCGTTTCCCATGTAGTCGTACACGAGGATCAACTCATCCTCCTGTTTGCAATATCCTATCAAAGAGACTGTATTAGGGTGACGAGTCAGAGATTGTACCTCAATCTCGGCAATAAATTTTATGAACAAGTTTGCCTCTCCCAATACATATCGTTTGATCATAACCGCATGAAGTCCCCTCACCATACATCCCTTGTACAAACTAAACCAATTGCCTTGGCTTATCATGAGTCGGTCATTGAAATCATTAGTGGCAGCGCGAATCTCAACAAGCGAGAAACAGGTAAGATCGCCTAAAATTGGTCCTCCACCGTCATTTGATCCATTGTCCTTCCTTGCTCTCCTCCAAAGATTCATACCTTTAGGCACAAGCTTTATGCCCTGAAACACCTTTGCAATAGTTCCCTGCGATCTTTCCCAACGCTCATGCGATACCAATGCAATCTCAAGGCTCTCCACTACTTCAGACATTGTAGGCCTTTCCCTTGGTTTAAGTTGTAAACAATTGTTCGCAAGTTTGGCAAAGTACTTAAGACTGTGTGGTGTTGTTTCTCCATTAAGAGAGGGATCGATGATTCGGTCAAGCTTTCCCTTTTCGATGTGCATTTTTGCCCAACTAATTAGACTACTTTGCTCCTCCTCGAGTCTATCATCTAACGGTGGCCGACCACACAAGACTTCCAACAACACCACGCCAAAGGCATACACATCAGATTTTCTGGTTACTTGACCGGTGCTGAAATATTCTGGATCCCAATATCCTCTTGTTGCTTTGACATTTGTGCTAACATGGGTTGTTGCTTGGCTTGTAATGAGTTTACATAACCCGAAATCAGAAACCTTTGCTACCAATTTCTTGTCCAACAAAATGTTTGTGCTCTTCACATCTCGGTGTATGATACGATGTTCGGTACCCGTATGAAGATAGTCGAGTCCTCGTGCAACACCAAGGCAAATTATGAGCCTTTGAGCCCACTTTAGATGTGATAAACTTCTACTGCTTTCTTCTCTACTTGATTTGTAAAGATGACTAGCGAGAGTCCCACAAGCTATATATTCGTAAACTAGAATCATCTCTTGATTCTCATTGCAATAGCCGATGAGCGAAACGAGATTAGTATGATAGAACTTTGAAAGCAATTTTACCTCTGTCCAAAATTCTTCAGCACCTTGGTTGGACCGGGCATTCAACCTCTTTATGGCAACAAAGGTGTTCGTAGCACCATCGTTAATGAACCCCTTATATACCTTGCCGAATCCACCAGTTCCAAGAACTAATTCATCATCAAAGTCGTTTGTCGCTATTTGTACTTCATGCAATGAAAAGCAATGACAAGATCCCCTAACTTGAATCACGCCACCATCGATTGGATTCTCCTTCTCAAAAGAGATCGGGGTGTTGGACGAGGCTTCCGCTTTATCAAAGTGATTTGGATACAGCAAGGCATGCGAAATCTCATCCATATTTTCCGGGAGGTGAATTTCGTGACTCGAATCCGGACCACTAGAAACGTTAATGGCAAGCGGGCCGGTCTTGTGCAAAATTCTCCATCTGTAAATCTGAAGTGGTCCGGAGAATCTCTAAGAAGCACTAGACAATGAGGGATGAGAGATATTGGTCATGAAACCACGTAGATGATATTGATGGAGATATTGGTCAAAAGAATACCCTCAAATCAGGATCGGGGAATCCTAAAGCGCATTGTCGATGTTGTTTTGTTGCCCATGTTAAAGGACGACTTGACGCGGCAACATCTTTCTTCCTTGCCTCGCTATTCTAAACAATTCTGTGGAAGAAGTTAGGGATCCAAGAAATTTTACTCCCGTGCATCAAATTTGTAATCAAACCAATCAATGTGAAATCGTAAGAAAATTAATTCTACAAAGTACACAATCAAAAGCTTCATAGCTGTTATGGGCAGGGCCATGCCCCATAGCTATTTTAGCTCTTCTATTACGTAAACAGAGAGAAACAGAGCACATAATACATTCATACAAATATGTACATACAAACACAAACAACCTCACTAATCTGTGTCAGGATTTAAAGAGTATCATGTTCTAAAGTTAATTAGTACATATTTTCATAGTCTAATCATCGATCAACATAGAAAAAAATAAAATAACACTCAATTAAGCTGGAACTCGACGTCTTTCATTTCTGGAAATCGTTCTAGTATCCTAATCCGTTCTTATTGTATTTAGGAGAAACCTACCACAGATAGCTATAAACCACTTGTGGAATTTCAGTATAACCTCATTTTGTATACAGTACACTGGTTCTAAATGATACATTCATATATATCATGTTGCCAAGTAGGGGCACCATGTACTCCTATGAATTTGATAGAGTTCAAATCAACCTCACTAACTACAACTAGTGGCGTAGCCAGGAATTTGGCTCGGTGGGGTACCATTAATTAACATGGTATTAGAATTTTCTATTATTTTTCTTGGTAAACAACCGTAATATAAAAGAAATGAACTTAGAACGTAAACTTTGCGACAATATACAGATGGATAACTGGCCTTTATGAAAAACAAACGTATTTTGGGGAATTGGATAAAGATATTAAAAGATGTAAGTGTTACAAGAGGGAAAATGTAACTTTCAGACACAAATTATCATGGCCTTTATAATTTGGGGGGTAAAGTTGATATTATTAAAAATTACAATGGGCCCGTGCCCCCACTGGTCTCCATGTGGCTCCGCCACTAACTACAACTAACAATGCTTACTTTGGCCGAGACCAAAAAGGGAAAAAACTTGTATCTCTACAAGTTGCTATAAACATGGGGTCCCTTAAGCTCACTGATCCTAGAAAACTCAGGGATGGCCCTGTGCTTTCACCAATCCCATTTGTACAAATACGAATATCTGATAATAAGTTGTACTGCTTTTGACCTAAAATTTTCCTCAATCGAAATCGACAGAGTTTTGAGAAAACAACACTCGGATAATGTTTGATATGATTTTTAAATGCATTAAGTTTGTAAAAAAAAAGTGTGCAACACTGGATTGTAACCCATTTTGACACAATTTTCTGAAGATAAATGCATTTCGATATCATATCGAACGTTATCCGATCAACGTGATTTTTGGCGAGGTCAATATTCTCGACAAGCTCTAAAATTGGACTGAACTGTTTGGAGCAACACTTGACTGGACCCTTGCCCTAAAAGCACCCGATCAACTGAAGAGAAAGAACGTTCACAAGAAATGACTATAAAGAGAGAACGTTCCCTTTGAGTAAACTTCGCTCACCTTGGTTTGTCTTAGTGACAGATACCCCTCACGTGAGAGACTGACTATAAACCTCCTTTGGTTTTCAAGATTAATTTCATCAACACCCAACCAACAACTATTAGTCAAAAGTGGCTTATATTGACAAATACACCCGTTTCAATAATAGAATAACTAATGAAAAGCTCTCAATTATCAGTTTTTTGAACAAAAAGTAATAAATTTATCCTTTAGAACAACAAAAAAATGGTTCTTTTTTAGTGGTAAAAATTCAGTAGTTGTTAATAAATTTTACGTTTTGTTTTTTCAAAATAGCTTCCCAACGGGTAAAACAAAGTCATTTTGATTCAAAATAAATGGAGAGTTGATAGTTTCTATTACTATTTTATTATTCGAAAGGGTTAATTTTTGGATGTAAGTAACTTTTGGATCTTTACATCACGTGTTTGGACAATAGTTGTCGACTGGGCATGTCGGTGAAATGCACATAGAAATCAAATGAGTCTATTGTAATTTACCCTTGTTTGTAATTGTAATAGTAGTATATTAGGGTGACCAGTTAAGTTATGCACATCTCGATTATTAAGTTTATTTGATCAATTTATAGACCGGAGATAATTTTGAAGTGGGCTAAACAAAATAAACCTGTAGATTTTTCCTGTTCTATATATTTCCCCGCTAAGTCCAAGGATCCTTGGATTAGACGAGACAATCTAAATCTGAACCATATATCGGTGCAATTATTCATCGTACTTGTAACTTGTAGTCCATATTCATTCACCACATAGTGACTTCGGGTTGGTGCTGTGCAGAAAGGTGCACAACAACATGCTGCACACCTCTAAGCCATTGAATTGTGCACCTGATGTCTCGGATCTTATCTTGGCAACCAATGATCAAGAGCCGTTCATTGCCGAGATTGCCGAGATGAGATCCGAGCCATCGGATGCACGATCCGACGGCTCGAAGATGCGCAACACGGTACACCACTGCACAACACCATCCTCCAATTAATCAATAAGCCTCATATCTCGATTAATAAGTTAGAAGATCAATTATAGATTGGAGATAATTTTGAAGTCATTTAAACAAGATAAACCAGCGGATGTCTCTTGTTCTGTATATTCTCTCTCAAGTCCAAGGAGTTGAACTAGACTCTAGACGAGACAATCACGGTTAATCGACGGAAAGAAACAAAAGTAGGATTTACCTTGTAAGATTAATTCCGGTGATCGACGACTTTCTCCCGGTAAAAAAGTCAACTGGCCTCACTCTTTTTCCATCAATGCTTCCATAACCTAATGTAGAGAGAGATCGAGAGAAAGAGAGAGTGGGGAAAAAATCAATGAAATGAAAAGGGGAGGACCAGATGCAACGTGATCAAAAGAAGGCCAGGTTATTCAATGACTCGAACCTGCAACACCAGAAATATTGATGGCAAACGGGTCTTGCGCAAAATTCTCCACCTCTAAGGCTGAAATGGTCTGTAGATTTTTTCAAAAACAAAAGGCAATGGGGGATGAGAGATATTTTGATGTAATCGCGTTGATGATACCGAACACTTGTAAGTGAGTGCTGCTATGGGTACATACAAAATGTACATATAATGTACATATAGATTTTGTGAGGTTCAAATCGGGTCCTACAAAAATGATCCAAACCGTTCATTATTTTTAAAACATATTTTTATGGAGCCCTGTAAAAAATCAGCTCAACCCGATATCGGTAAGGATTTTTTCTGAATTTGTGGGGGCGACGAATAGTTTTCGCCCCCACAAATTCAGAAAAAATCCTTACCGAAATCGGATTGAGCTGATTTTTTACAGAGCTCCATAAAAATATGTTTTAAAAATAATGGGCCAAAATCCATATGTACATTGTATGTACATTTTGTATGTACCCTTAGCATTTTTGCTTGTAAAACAGGACAGGGGGTTTTGGTCGTCTTCTCCAACTGGTTTCCACTTTCCAATTTGTGGTCTGCTTTAAAAAGTAAAAGCGAATCTTGCTCTTTCACTAAAAAAAAAAAAAAGGGAAAAATTCAAAATACCCCCAACCTTTACACCAAAATTTAATTAGACTTCTAACCTTTTAAAAACTTCAATTTTACTCCCAACGTTATCTTCCGTTAATCAAAACGCCCCCTTCCGTCCAAATGACTAACGGAATTCGTTAAAGGCTCGGATCATCGAAAGGGGGCGTTTTGATTAACGGAAGATAACGTTGGGAGTAAAATTGAAGTTTTTCAAAGATTGGGAGTCTAATTGAATTTTGGTGTAAAGGTTGGAGGGTATTTTGAATTTTTCCCAAAAAAAAGGGGTGAAAGCGAACTTGATCAATCGAAGAGAAAGAGCGTTCACATGTTGGAGGATGCCCCATCTCAATTTTTGTTTTTGTTTTAATAATTTTGGGTGTTTACACTAGTGATTAATTTATGCACCACAATTTTTTAGTTTTGTCTTTATTCAATTTTTTATTTTTTTGCATTTGTTAATTTTACGCAAAATTTTTATGTGATATGAGTTTGTCTCGACGAGAGGAATCGAGAAAGTAAAAAATTATGACTTTTACACAAGTATTTTGAACTTTTTCTTGGATATTTCTCTTCAATTGGTCATGTTCGTTTTCTTTTTGCCCTTTCAAAAAAAAAAAAAAAGAAGTCATAACAATAAAAACTTGGGTGTTTTTTGCATTTAGTTCACACCAATCAATAAAAGTTTCAACATTTTACTATTTCATTCACACTAACAAAAAATTGTCAACAATAACTTCTTTCACAATAGTTTTGTAACTCATATACTCATCAACAACTTATTAAAATAAGCGGGGTGGTTTGGGTATAAAATGTATATACGTAGTGCTCCATTAATGACGGAAGAGGCCAAGAGAGAGAGAGAGAGAGTTACTTGGCTATAGGCTTGTTTTGGATTACAAAAAATTAACGTTTATGTATGTTAATTGAATGACCTGTCTCAAAATTTATAATTTTTTTGACTTTAGGCCCCGTTTGTTAACCAGATTGGACAAACAATCCCTCTAGATTGTGAATTTCTTATTTGGTAACACAAATCTTTTTGAACTATGAATCCCATGGGATGAGCAAGACCCCTAAATGGGGGTATTAGCAATACCCTCTTGGAGATGGTATTGGTAATCCCATCCCAATCTATCCTCATTATCAATTCCTTCTCATTATCAATCTCTTCTATCAATCCAATCTCATCTCAAACAAACATGATATTAATAATTACATCATCTAATCTCATCCCAAATAAACAAACTCACTATCAATCCCTTCTCATTAACAATCCATTCTCATTAACAATCGCTTCTCATTACCAATCACAATCTTAATTTCATCTCTTTACGAATCTCATGCATCTATCACTGTTATCAAACGGGGCCTAAATCCTTTTTTTTCCCAATATTATATACATCAGCAGAGGTTAGCAAGATATTAGTATGTTGGTCCACAGAAGATTCAGAGGCTGTTCATAGCTTTGAACTCCAAATTGCCCCTTGCGGGGCTCGAACCATGCCTCCACGAAGGGAGGCATACCAACTGAGCTAAGAGCTCATTGGTGACTTTAGCCCATTTAATCTATTCAGACAATAGGAAACCCAGCCATACAAAAAGTTTCAATTATGTGTGCATAAATTGTCCCAGACATCCAGTTAAAAAAAAAAAATTGGACGAAACTTCTACCCCTAGGATAATACTATACAATAACTTGGGTGGTGCTGTTATATATAGAGTCCCCTTCCTATGAGATGTCCTCACGTCCCCTTTTCTACCCTTTTCCGATCAAGTTTCGATGATCTGAGCCGTTCAATGTGTTCAGAACGTTATTTTAAGGGTAATTGTGAAAAATCAGCAAAAAAAATGACAGGGAATGGCTTGATTTGAGCAGTTTTTATTTGAAACGTTCGATAAAATACAAACAAAAACTGCTTGGATCAAGTCCTTTCCGGTCTTTTTTTTGCTGATTTCACGCGAGTACCCTTAAAATCACGTTTTGAACATATTGAGCGGCTCGGATCATCGCAAATTGGATAGGAAAGAGACATCTCTAACTTAATAAGTTAAGGACACCCTTACATGAAGTTTTTGTGGTTATATATATATTATTTGTGGTAATAGACCAATATAGCTGTTAAAAGCAATTGAATAATTTTGGCGTTCTCTTCCAGTGATCTTCCTAATTTCTTCCCAGAGACTTCCAAGGGAAGAAAAAAGGTGACCATCAGCCACCACAGTCAAGTCTATGCGCGTGCTGATCAAAGGCGATAATTCATTGAAAGCTCCCATGCCACTTCCTTCCTAAACAAAAAGTTCTACAATATCAACTTTTAAACACAAAATCAGATACAATTGCATCTGGAGTCATTCGATGCATGTGAAGTGTAGACTACCCACATCAAACGGCTCCAAATGCAGTTGTGTCTAGAATTATTTCTTAAAGTTTTGTCAATAGAATATGTTGAACCAAAGCAACGACCAACGAGAATAGGATTAGGAAAAGGGAAGCACAAAGCAAAGGCAAAATAGGATTAGGAAAAGGGAAGCAAAGCAAGGCAATGTAATCTCTTTTAAAGATTAATAAAAATCTTTCTTTTAATTTGCCGGTGAAAATAAACATCAAAATTCACTACCTAATTGTTGCAAGAGGAACATTTTTGAAACTTCTCATTTTTTCCCAAAAATTAAAAAAAAAGTTTTTTATCTTAAAAAATGGGCTCAAAAAATCTAATGAGTGAATAAATAGGTGGCCAAACGGCCCAAATTTATAGGGTGAGGTATTGAATGTGTAACGCCCCAAATTTTGGAACGTTAATAAAAACATTTAAAAGACAATCTTTCCAAATAAAATTCATAGATTTAATACATCACTATTTCAAAAGCAGATGTCATCAAATTACAACCATTTTGAATTAAGTTTAAGTAGCCGGATTTGACAAAATATTACAATTCCCAAATAAACTTTGAAGCTCCCAAAATAAAGTTGACTTTAATAAATCAGAGCAACTACGCGTATGGAAACCAAGGTTCTTCGGCTCCCTCCTCAGCAGCATGGACTTCAATCGGATTCTGCGACATTTCCGTTCCGCCTTCGGTACCTGGCGTTCGAGTAACCAGGGCAACATAGTACCGTGAGCGATGACGCTCAGTAGCCAAAACCCATAACTTACAAGCAATAGGAATATAATTGACATGCATTAAAATAACATAAAAAGAGAACGATCAACTTTTCTTTCATTACTATCCTTTAACCTATGTGAGATCTCGGATCTTATCCACAGGTCCGTTCCTACCCATAACCTCTGGCACAAACACTGGTATGGTCCGACTCCCCTTTTCCAGATCCGGGTGAAAGATACCTAAGTTATGTACTCGGGTATCCCATCCGCGACCATAAGTTCGGATAAAACTTCACCGGCAACGCTCAAACGCCGTCTAGCCCGGGTTGAACTTCACCGGCAACGCTCGAGCGCCGTCTAGCCCAGGTTGTGACGCAAGCACAATGCCACCCTTATGTCCCGTCCCAACATCCGAAAGCCGATCACCCCCATGTCGTACCCAGGGTTTCGTAAATCAACACTTTCAACAAATCACCACCAATCATCTATCAACAATACATCACCACGGGTTCCAAACCAGGATTGCCCAAAATCCAAATCACATCCTCTCACCTTATCCATTTTCCATTAAACCTACTTTCACGTCTAATATGTTAAATCCGCATATCGCAACCAACCCCGGGAACCTATTGTCCATTCTAAGTTCTCGTGAAACATGGTAATCAACAATCAAACATTATAATTCACAGAACTGATCAAATCATGTCTTTACAAAATAAAATTTATTGGACACATGAAGCATAACAATAAGAAGCAAAATGATCTTTGTGCATTTTGATTTATGTCTTAACTAGGCTTGTGCGAGATCTCGATGCACATTAGATATTTCCATGGGTCGATTTGTATATCTATATAATATGGAAGAGCGGTACATATTTTTCACCATTGGATTGGTACATATTTTTCAACCGTTGAATGAGAAAATACAATTCTCTCCTTAAATTTCGGAAATTAAATTACAGACTTCTAATTTTCATGTTTTAACTTTCCGGAAAACTATAATTAGGGAAGTTATCCTAAATGGAATCCATCCTAATCTCCTTGATTATCTCCATCGGAAATATATAATTAAATAATTTATCCTATTTGGAATCCATCCTAAACTCCTTGACACTCTCTCTCTCTCTCTCTCTCTCTCTCTCTCTCTCTCTCTCTCTCTCTCTCTCTCTCTCTCTCTCTCTCTCTCTCTCTCTCTCTCTCTCATTATTTCCCCACAAGAAATCAAAACCGATGGCTAATTTTTTTTGAACACATAAAAAAAATCCTACGTTCCCAAAAATGGGCATTTGGGTTTGTGATAGTTTGATTAAGGAAATCGAAAAATACTATGCCGAACGGTTAGAAAAATATGGAGTACAAGTTATTATGGAGTACATTTTTCCTGACCTATACCGTTCTTTTCTGGCCTATAAGAAATTATGTATTTTTGCAGTTATCTGAGCAAGCTTCCTCACACGTAGAAAGAAGAGAAAAATGTTTGAATCTTTTTTTTTTTTTTAGAACATAGAAGGAGGATTCGCAGAAATGAGTAGAGGCTAAAAGTGAAGCAGAAGTATAATGGGCCAGGACAATTGGTAGGGTCCTAGGGAGGATGGATTGGATCCATGCACTTAGTACCATCCCTGTCTAATTCTAAAACACATCCCTGATAAAAATGATGGGATAAGCATATATTTAGCAGGCCCTCAAAATCCAAAAAAAATACTATCACCAACATTAAAAGTACCATTTTTATTTGCCTACCGGTAAGATTTTAGGGTTGGAGAAGGTGAAGAAACCACGGGCAAACTTATCTATGTCTATGGATTGGCTCCATCCCTGTCTAATTCTATGTCTATTGTAATCTTATCCACACACTACCAACACGCACTCAAATAATTATTTGAATCTATTTTTACTAACATAGTTACCCATCTTCATTTTTTTGATGTCCCATTTATAGGATGAATAATGCAAATGAAATTAATATGTTTCCAGTGGACGAAGTCGAGATGCATAAGGATGCTCCAATTGAAGAGCAAAACATGCAAATTGACCCACCAACTGGTAAGACTTCTAAACTGCGCTTTTTAGTCTACGAAAGAAATAACTGGTATGCATTTATAATAATAGTGATTTGTAGTCGAGTTTTTTGTGTCCCGTGTACATGATAAATCGTGACAATGAAATGTTACCAGTGAGCGTAATCGAGACGCATGCGTCTATTGAAGATCAAAACATGAAAACTGACACACCAATTGGTAAGACTTCTAATTACAAATACTGACACACCACAATTTTCGTAGCATCAACTGCGCTTTTTAGTATACTAGCAATATAGATTTTCTTTTGTTTGTATGCTTGATGATCTGCACAATAATAATGTTCTGTTTGCTACGGGGTTGAAGATCGACGACTTTAAACATTTTTATTCCAAAAAACCCGAATCTAATAATTTTAGTATTTTATCTTCTAGGTCCGTACCTTACCACTTGCATGAAGAGCAAACAGTATGTGAACCACCCATTTCCTATTGACGGCATTCCTAAATGGTAAGTTGGATATAAAATGAAAATTGGCTATAGATTGAGATGAATATTATTTATTAATTTAACTGTTCTAAACAAATTATGTGCTAATCTAGGTTTGGCAATGACAAAGATGCACAAAGGTTGGTAGCATGGAATCGCACATGTGGATTTTCAATTACACAAGCGCTAATAATATCAAATGCTAAGAGAATTCAAATAAAACAATTTGTGTCCATGCCCAATGTAAGAATTTTTCATACTTGATTCTATGGTTAATATTATCTTCCCATTATATACCTACAATTGGAATTTCCGAATTTTTTTCATAGGTGCAATATTATCGCATTCTTGGCCACATTGAGAAAATATACGGAGAACACCTATGGATTTATAAATGCAAGACGTGCTATACAGAAGTTGAAGATCAGTACGGCTGGTTTGTCTGTAGTCAATGCGGACAAGAAGATGTGGAAACAGTAACCAGGTTTTTTTTTTTTTAAATGATAGTATTTGAACTAAGTCATGCATTTTATGGGTTTTTTTTACTAACAACTTATATCTACAATTTATTCGTAATTCGTAATACATTTTAGGTATAATGTAAAGATGGTTGTTAAAGACTCCAGTGGCTCAATGGAGTCTATCTGGGCTTCTGTTGACTTATCATTCTTTTTTAGAATTGGGATCGAAAAGACTCGAAGCTCAAAAGGATCAATAGTGTTGAAGATTTTTAGTCTTGACATGTTTCATGTTTTCTTTTTAGATGTCTCCTCGAGGCATGCATTTTCGTTAATGTGTATCGTTTTATATTTTCATCGGTGTTTCGGATGGTATTTTTTTTATTTGATCAAGTTTTATGCGTTTGAGTTTGTTCAATGTGTTTTAGTTGGTTGAATTTGTTGTTCAGTATTTATTTGCATGTGCTGAATGTTCGAGCCGTGCCTTCAGGCACGGGCATCCGCTAGTCTATAATACAAATCGCGACGGTGTGGTGGCCCACACATTTTTCCTACATAAATCTCAACCGTTGGCTTAACACACATTTTCCAGCACAAATCTCCACCTTTCATTCAACCCTTGGCATTTTGGTGTATACTTTGTATTTTTTTTGGGAAAATTTCAAAATACCCCCCAACCTTTATACCAAAATTTAATTAGACTCCCAACCTTTTAAAAACTTCAATTTTACTCCCAACGTTATCTTCCGTTAATCAAAATGCCCCCTTCCGTCCGAATGACTAACAGATTTCGTTAAAAGCTCCGTTAAATAGCGTCCCAATCGAATTTTGATGATCCGAGCCGTTCAATATGTTCAAAACGTGATTTTAAGGGTACTCGTGAGAAGTCAGCAAAAAAAAAAAGACCGAGAAGGGCTTCATCTGAACAGTTTTTTTATTAAACTATTCAATAAAAAATTGTTCAGATGAAGCCATTTCCGATCATTTTTTTTGTTGATTTCTCGCGGGTACCCTTAAAATCAAGTTTTGAACACATTGAACAGCTCGGATCATCGAAATTCGATTGGAAAAGAGGAGGTGCAGATCGATCCGGATTTTGTTCAAGTCCGGACATCCGGATTTTGCTTCGGTCTGCACCTCCCCTTTTCGATCGAATTTCCATGATCCGAGCCGCTCAATGTGTTCAAAACGTGATTTTAAGAAAACCAGCGAGAAATTAACAAAAAAAATGATCGGAAAGGGATTCATCTGAACAGTTTTTTTATTGAATAGTTTAATAAAAAACTATTCAGATGAAGCCTTTCCTGGTCATTTTTTTTGCTAATTTCTTGCGGGTACCCTTAAAATCACGTTTTGAACACATTGAGCGGCTCGGATCATCAAAATTCTATTGGGACGATATTTAACGGAGTATTTAACGAAATCTGTTAGTCATTCGGACGGAAGGGGGCATTTTGATTAACGGAAGATAACGTTGGGAGTAAAATTGAAATTTTTAAAAGGTTGGGAGTCTAATTAATTTTTGTGTAAAGGTTGGGGGGTATTTTGAATTTTTCCCTTTCTGGAATAAATGGTTGGGTAATGATTTTTTTTAGTTTTGGTAATGATTTTTTCGGTTTTGGTAATGATTTTTTCGGAATAATTGGTAAATGCAGTTTTGGTAAGAATTGGCCTTGAATGCTAGGAATTCTTGGTAATGAATCGGTAAGGTAAGAATTGGCAATGGCATTCATGTTAAAAGATACTTACTCCGTAGGAAGGTTAGGTTTTTTCCAGGCCATTTGGTCTTCACTCTTCAATAGCTTGATCTAAAGAAAGGAAGGTGTCCGTCTCTCCCTCAGACAGAGAAAGCCACGTCTTTGCCTTCGGAGCCGGTGCCAACCTCGGGTCGTACACACACAACCATCTCTCTCTCTCTCTCTCTCTCTCTCTCTCTCTCTCTCTCTCTCTCTCTCTCTCTCTCTCTCTCTCTCTCTCTCTCTCTCACTCACTAACTGCAGAGGGGGATGCGACGAACACCCCCTTCGTACAGAGGCACATGAGGTGAATCTTTCTCACTTGCCCTAATTTCTATGAATCCCTGAATCGTCTGCTTATATATATTTTTTTTTGGGTAATTAAGTTGCTGTTTATATGGTTGCTTTAATAGTTTAATGTGATTTCAGATTTAGGGGTTCTTCAAGCTACATCCCTAATCTATAATACAAATCGCGACGGTATGGTGGTCAACATATTTTTCCTACATAAATCTTGCCCGTTTGATTTAACACACATTTTTCTGCATAAATCTTCACCCTCTATTAAACCTTGGCATTTTGGTAATTACTTTGCATTTTCTGGAATAAATGGTTGAGTAATGATTTTTCCAGTTTTGGCAATGATTTTTTCCGTTTTGGTAATGATTTTTTCTGAACAATTGCTTAACTTGAATATAATGAATTCTAAATGCAATTTTGGCAAGTATTGGCGTCAAATGCTAAGAATCTTTGATAATGAATGATGGTAACCAATCCGTATTATTAGCTTTTTCATTACCATATTTGGTAATGAATGTTGGACCATTTTCAAACGTGAATGCTAACAATTCACACCGTGCCTTCATTTAGAATTCTACCCAATGAATTTTGCCGTGCCTTCATTTAGAATTCTCGGTAATGGATTTGGGGTAATGACCGAATTTTTGGTTACGTCGACTTTTTAAATTATTCTCATTGTTTGTTTCCTAATATTTTCTTACTCTCTCTCTCTCTCCCTAAACTTTTTCTTTTCAGTTCTCTTTCCCCTCTCTGACTTTCGCCCTCTCTCCGGTTCTCCCTCCACAAGTATGGCTCTTTCTGGTTTTTTTTTAAACAGAGAATTTTCTATCCATGGTGAATTAGTTCTTTGTTCTCTTCCATTCTTTGTACACTTTTTTTTTCCAGTTCTCTTTGTTCTCATTTTAATTTACTTATGGGCTCTAATTGGGAGTTGGAGTGAATCGAAAAATTCTTTAGGGTTCATTTGTTCTCATTTTAGTTTTGATGAACTTTAGGTTTGTGAGCAGTAAACTAGGGCTTGATTTAACTCGGTTTGGCCGCCATTCAGCCTTCAAACTAATCAAGTCTGGTTCCGTTTAATTTGTTGACGATTGATTTAGGTTTGTTTATATACTACTTGATTTAGTTTCAGTTTTGGTTTCTGCATCTTTTCTATTTAATTGTTATGGTCGTTTCGTCTCTGTTGTGCAGGTCCTTTTGGTTAACCAGTTGTTCGTCTTCCTCTTCGATTGGCAATGAGTCTAGAATTTATTTGTGTGTGCTGATCGTTCGAACTGTGCCTTCAGACACGGGCATACACTAGCCACCTTCTCCCACTTGGATATATAAAGGCCATTAAATCTTTAAAGAAAAAGACACAAGGCTCTCACATCTGAAAGTATAAAAGAACAACAAGCTAGGGGAGGCTCTCCAAAGTAGAGAAACACAAGACTCTCATATCAAATTGTTCTCTCTCACTCACGTGTATCCCAAAGCAGTAGCTCTCTCTCTCTCTCTCTCTCTCTCTCTCTCTCTCTCTCTCTCTCTCTCTCTCTCTCTCTCTCTCTCTCTCTCTCTCTCTCTCTCTCTCTCTCATTGTAACTGAGAAAGAGAAAATTGATTTCTCACTCATTAAATTTCAGACCTTTGAAGTTGGACAATTTTCATAATTTGAATACACACTCTTCGACCAAGGAAAAAAAATTAAACACTCGATAATTCATTTTAGACGTGTTAAAAAACGAATTGCATCGTGCCTTCAGGCACGGGCAATTTCTAGTAACAGAAATATAATTAGTCTAGTATCCACAATCCAGAGGCTTTGTTATAATTAACAATAATTGTTAGATCCCTAATATTAACCTCAAAGCTTCTTGAGTACGTGATTATTTTCCTTTAGGGATTAGCCTTATACTGCTAATAGTTAACAAATTCTCCAGTTGAATTACTTAGTGCACAGGTAACACAAATTAGGGGCTAACATTATTGTTTTACTAGATATAAAAACGACTATATATCTAACTAATCGGTGCACGGCATAATGGGATTCAAGGGGTGACATGTACATATTACTTCTAGTCTAGTTGGAGTAACATTTGTCAGTTTAAGAGACTAACCATTATTTACTAACCAGTGATTAATCTAATTAGTGAATGGATAACACAAAATCACTATAGCTTCTGTCTTCATGGGATACATGGACTACATGTTTTTCTTTTGTTCATTTTGAACTTCCTCTTCGAATGTTTATGTATCTTTATGCTCCGGTTTATACCATTCATTCCGGTAAAAATAAATGTGACATACACATCACATTTCAAGTTCAACGTTTACAAGCTATATACAAATATACTTAGGGAGGTAGGATTTAACTACCTCTCTTCCCGAAGACTAAGCGGTGGTTCGAAGAAAAGAAAACGGAGCGAAATGGCGGTTCGGTGGTGACTCGGTCGCAACGACTCGGGACCCAAAAGGCTGATTTTTTTGGAGTAGGATTGGCTGTCTTCTGGAGCTGTTTTCAGGTTGGAACAGAGCAGTCTTTAGAGTGAAATGGAGTTGATTTTTGGAGCTGTTATGAGAGCTGAAATTGGCTGCTACGGGACTGGTTTTAGTGTGGAAATAGGGCTGTTTTTCTGGGCAGATTTTGGAGCTAGAATGAGGCTGGAATAAGGTTAGTTCAGTGGTGATGATCAATGGGGTGGAATACGGTTGCTGAAGATGGTGTTTGTAGGTGATTGGGAATATGGAAAATGAAGAAGAAATGTGCACTTCTTGAGTTCTCTCTGCCGTGAATATGAAATGGGGGAGGGAGTTTATTTAAAAGTGTCATTAGCTTAGGCAAAGATCTCTTGGATAATAGGAGGTAGGTTTATGAGTTTTGTTTAGAGGTTAAGGGAAAGCATTATGGAGTGGTGTTGGTTTCTTAGTGGCTAGGGAAAAGCTACGGCTAAATATGGCTAAGCATGGAGAAGAAATCTGATGGGTGATGGAAAACAAGGAGGTGATGTTTGGTTTAGTTGGTTTGAGATGGTTTGGTTAGAGTAAAAGGATGGGGTGAATGGCAGGCATAAGACCACGTACAAAAGAAGGTGAGGCTGGGTATTAGTGTTAGGAAAATATTCTAGTGTAGCACAAAGGGCACACATATGAACACAATACGGAATTCACTCACCGGACACGCGCGCATACACAATCGATTATGGAATAAAATTTGGCGTGACGTCGTAATTAATTTTCTGCATTAAATAAACTAACGATCACAAATTATATATATATATATATATAAATTCTTTAAAAAAAAAAATCGGGTCATTACAGAATGCTTGGGGAAAATGACAGCCAATGACGCGTTTTAATAATTAATATCCGTCAATAATATTTTCAGCATTAACAAATGCTCTCTGCATGTCCTTGGCCGTCATTTCTCCGAATGCTTGCTGTGATGTATATGTCATTCGTGGATCACTACCACAACGTACGATAAATGGCCTTTTGTTTCAAAAGGAATGTGTTTAGTAGTCGTTTTCTGGGCCAATCACACTTCAATGCTAACCATTGCAATTAAGCCGTGGGTATAGATGTACATTTACTGTAAGTTAGACTAAGGTTCCGTTTGCTTGGGGTAAAATATTTTTCTGTAAAATGTTTTACCTATTTTCCATTGTTTGGTAGTAGAAACAAGGGGGAAAATATTTTCAGTCAATTTCAGTAAATCTTCGGTAAATTCTTTTACTCAATGCAGCTTAATCTCCCGGGATTCCTGCCCCGTTTCTATATCTCTACAACTGAATGAGAGCTGTTACTCGCCCCCCCGGTGTCAAGGGGGGGGGTCTGACACCGGACCCACCTATTTCCCATTTTACCCCGAGACCCATCCACCTTCTCTCCCCCTCTCTCTCTTTCTCTCTCTCTCTCTCTCTCTCACTCATATTTTATTTTTTTTAAATAAAATTTTAAATGCCAATAACTTTTTTTTCACATATTTTTTTTAAATAAATTTTATATTTATGAAATCTACTCAACGAAACCTATCAAACGAGCCTAATATTGATGGTGAAATAATGTAAAACGAAAAAACTATATTTTTTTCAGTCTAATATCTTATTTTTTTGTTTTTATTTTTTTGTCCTTCATTTTTTTTAAACTTCTATATTTGAGTTTTCAAGTAAATTATGTATGTTGAATTCACCTAAATTTTCTTTATATACGAAAATGAAATGAAAGTTGAGAAAATTGTGAGGATATGATGAATGAGAGTAAGTGTGAATATATACGCAACTAATTATATAGGCGCTACTGTCAAATTTGCAACGGGCAACAATCCTCTCAATGCTGCAGGTTCAACTTTCAACAACCACTATCAATGTAACCCAGCTCCTGACAAGCAGAAAGACTTTTTTCCCTCCAGTAAATTAGTCAACAATGGCCGGCTCTTTTGAACCACCAACTGCAACTTTCAACCACCACTAGTGAAATCAATTTTTTCCCTTTTTGTCCCAAAAATACAATAACCTATTTTTTGTTATTTTTTATTTAATTAATAATGTTTATACTCTATATATTTTTCCTTTTTTATTTATTTAAAATTATTTTAGTGTTCCGATTTTTAATCCGGTTCAATTGGTGGAAAGATCTTGTTTTTTTTTATCATTTTATCTTAAATGGTCATAATGAATTTTTGATCTCGTAGAATCAAATATTTCTTAGGGCTTATCAACGAGAGTCCTAGAGTCAAAATTTAATTATGGCCATTTAGGATAAAATGATCAGAAAACTAAAATCTTTCCACCAGTTCAAACGGATTGAAATTTGGAACACTTAATTTTTCAACCTATTTAGACAGTTTAAACTACCACAAAAATATAATTTTTCCGTTTTACATCATTTAACCATCAATATTAGGTTCGTTTGATAGGTTTCGTTGAGTAGATTTCAAAAATATAAAATTTATTAAAAAAAGTATGTGAAAAAAAAAATTATTAATATTTAAAATTTTATTAAAAAATTAAATAAGAGAGTAAGAGTGTGCTGAGAGAGACTCGTGGTTGGGGTTGGGGGGGTGGGCCAGGGGTTGGGGGTAAAAGGGAGAAGTCTTGCCCGTGTCAGGGGGTCTGACAGGGGGGGAGGGGGGGCGATTAGTAATACTAGAGGCTGGGGCACACGCGATGCGTGTGCAAGTCGGTTTTTCACAACGTTTGTGAAAATTTGATCAAACAATAAGTGGGAAGCATTTTTACAAAAACGTTATAAAAATCCGACTTGCACACGCATCGCGTGTGCCCCAGCCTCTAGTATTAACCTATTGTGATAGATAAATAACAATTAAATTCTCAAAAAATCAATCGAATGGGTATATACTGTAGTAACAATTAACATGTATATACATATCTATACATTACCATGCTAATCGCCACTGTTTTGCTAACGTCGTTGCCGCCACCGATTTTGCCACGATCTAATACCCAAGTACTCTTCAATAAGATTTCGTAAATCAATTGTGTTAGCTCTCACAGAGAACATCCATT
The DNA here is from genome assembly GCA_018127125.1 of Rhododendron griersonianum. Taxonomy (NCBI): domain Eukaryota; kingdom Viridiplantae; phylum Streptophyta; class Magnoliopsida; order Ericales; family Ericaceae; genus Rhododendron; species Rhododendron griersonianum. Next base: position 14,468,170 of record CM030789.1, read on the forward strand.
ATGAACAATAGATGCCTATCTTTACTATCCGCATAGATTGTGAAGTCAAAACCTGTCATTCGATGAAGAATATAGTGTTACTTACAAAATTTCCTAAACAATTTTCTTTTAATGCAATATTAAGGCACACAATATTGAATAAATAAATTTACTTATTACCTGTTGTACATCAGTCACTTCATCGGTCATAGCACTCTCATGTTGACATTTTTTCCAAAGTTGAAATACTATTTTTCTATGAGACATTCCTACATAATAACAAAAAAAGTTGAGAAAGTTCAACGTGTATCCTCCTGTTTGAAGTATGCAATCAGTAAGATTAGAAGTTTATTTGGCATTTAAATTTGAGAAAAATAACTGTAATATTTTATTTATGAACCTGGGTGGTGTCGTTGGTTGTAGTTTGATCGTCGTCGTGCCAATTGTTGTTGACGTTGCTCATTGGTTAAAGCAGCTCGTCTTTCTCTAGCTCTGTTACGCCATCTCAATCTTTGTTGATCATGAGTAGGTGGAGTGGGTTGATCTATACGATTAGTTGACCTTCTATGTGGTACTTGATCCGCAATAAAATTTTGCAGAGATGTCTGTCTTTCTTGCGCAGCTTGTTGAGGATTGAGACGTTGTCGACGGCGTCATTGGCTGTCACGATTTTGTTCTCTTACACGTTGTAGCCATTTTGTAGATATTTGCTCTGATGTATCTCGTGTTTCCTCCTCCATTGTGGTGTCCTGGCCAGATTTTGCAAAAAAATCGATCAAATTAACAACAAAGGAGTCAAAGACACATTTAAAATTGAACCTCATTTATGTATTTCAGTTTTTGTTTTTAGAATAGATTTTGAGAGCTATTTATTTTCTCTATCTAATAGTAACCCACTTGCATTGAAAATGCATGTTCCTAAATGCTGAGTAATAAACCCAAATTCTGATTTCAATTGCGCCTTCAGGACCGGATCCCACCTTTGTTTAACGTGTATATATACTCATGTGGGCCCACTAAATGCATTCATTTTTTTCCTAATCATCCCCTCGGCTCAAACGGTTTTGGGCGCTCTAAATGCATTTTTTTACTAATCATCCTCTCGGATCAAACTGTTTTGGGCCCACTAAATGCATTTTTTCCCTAATCAACCAATCTTGAGCTCAAATGCGTGTTTCAGCTCTCTCCAGGGAATTTTTTGAAAAGGTTCAACGACAATCTATCTATCTAATAAGTACGAAGCTACAAACTGGCTTTAACTTTGGACAGAATTGTAAAAAATCAATCAAAGTAACAACAAAGGAGTAAAAGACACATTCAAAAACCATGGCTTACGAATAAACTCCTGGAAAATTTATCAAAAACCAAAAACCGATAATGTGCATGTACGACCACATTAAAGACAGACAGAGATAATGTGCGTGTATGACCACTTCAAACCTTTGGTGGACCTTTGGTGGTCGACGGTGGCAGATGAAAGAGGAAAAGTCAGGAGGGTGGGTTTCATTTGAGTTAAAGTTGGGTAAACCTTTTTGCTGATTTTTTGTATTGAACAATAGAATAGGTGGGGCAATTGCTGCACCATGTCAGTTGCCATAACACTTTTGCATTCAAAATTGATGGAAAGAAACAAAAAGAGTGAGGTAGAACCGTGCTACTTTTGGGAGAGAGAGAGAGAGAGAGAGAGAGAAAGTACCTTGAATAGCCGAAAGAGTGATGGAATGAATGGAAACTGCTGAAAGTTTTGTACAACGTGGGTGTATGATGTTGGGTGGAGCAGTTGATGGTAAAAGGAGTGGTAACTGTTTTTTGTAGTTTTTTTTGTGTGTTAAAATGACTAATATATCTCCAATTCTAATTATTTTGTTTTGTGTGTTTTTTTTCTTTAGAGGGCATTTTAGAAAAGGGAAAAACATGACAGGAGAGATACCAAAAGGATGCTCTCCCTTTATATATTAGAATATATCCTCCCAACTGAATACAATCTCCAATTTTGTTCCCCTCTCTCTCTCTCTCTCTCTCTCTCTCACACGTGAACCCAAATTCTGTACATGGTGGTGGGTCGGTGGGGGCAGAGACAATTTGCATCTCACATATAACCATGCTATTTGAATTTTAATTTATTTGTGAACCAAACACTGGAAACAGAAAATTAGACAGGGGTCCAAAAGAATAGGCTCAATAAGAGACTTAATCCAACCTAAGTTCTTGCAACTTTTGGGGTCCATTATTGCGTTTTATTTAGATTCTAAGGTCCATAAAATGACAATAGTAGTCTTTTGTTTAACCGTTGTTCTCTCGCATTCTCTCTCCGTTTTCTGAAGCAAGTGTAGGTGGCTCTCTCTCTCTCTCCCAATGTTATCAATACCGTTCCGTACCAGCCGGTATGTACCGTTTTTATTAATAACCGGTACCCTAGCCCCCCAATACCGGTCCTTACCGCTTGGTACAGGCCGTTTCGGAAAATATCGGCCGAGACGAGCTTATCAGTAATTTCGTCCGGAATTTTGCAGATCTGAAAACCCAATTTTGAATAGTTTTTTTTTGTGTGCAGATCTGGGTCCAAAAAAAATGTGCACAAGGCTCAAATCCCGAATTTGCACCCCTCTGCGCGCGAATAACCCGTGACGCTCACCTGGTTAACCGGTTTCCAAATCAGTTTTTCCAAATTGCTTTCGGCCACGGCCCATTTTTCCGAGCGCGCAAGATCTCTCCTTGGGTTTTCATTCACAAGCCCACTGGTGTGCAAAGCCATTTAAGATGGAAACAAGTTTTGTAACTAGGTAATGTGAGACAAGAGGCAAACACATAGGTATTTTATGATGAATTGGGGATTTTTTTGAATTATAATTATATATAATTATCATATCTATTGCAGTTGCGGTAAGTCCGAAACGGTACCCGGTATTTGACAGGTACCGATATGTACCATACCAGTAGGAAAACTAGTACCCTGACCGGTACGGTATTCAGAACATTGCTCTCTCCCCCTCATCTGCAGCTGTCTCGCGGGTGGCTAACTTCTTCTCTGACAATAAGTCAGACTTCTCTCGCTCAGATCTGAAGGAGATACCGACGCCGGCAACTTATTTAACTCAGGCACACAGAGGAGAAGAGATAGAGGGAAGAGAGGTGGGACGGCAGCGGCGGACGGCGGCCATGGCTGCTGCTGCTCAACGGCCTCCACACATTTTTCTTTTTTTTCCTGTTCATTGAAGCTAAAAACAGAGGAAGCTGAGGTAGAGAGAGAGAGAGAGAGAGAGAGAGAGAGAGAGAGAATTACCGGAGGAGTGGCTCGCCGGACGGCAGCGGCGGACGGCGGCCATGGCTGCTGCTGCTCAACGGCCTCCACACATTTTTCTTTTTTTTCCTGTTCATTGAAGCTAAAAACAGAGGAAGCTGAGGTAGAGAGAGAGAGAGAGAGAGAGAGAGAGAATTACCGGAGGAGTGGCTCGCCGGAGGAGGAGATGGCCGAAGGAAAATGTGAGGGGAAGAATTACTGGAGGAAAAAGAAAAAGAGGAAAAAGTTATACAATATCATAAAGGAATCTGTTCAAAAAAAAAAAAAAAAAAAAAATCATAAAGGAAGACAACACAGTACATTTCATTACATATACAATATTGGAGTATAATGAATAGGTACTGGGGTCCACTTGGTGACCTTTATTTTTCTCATGACTTTTTTTTTTTGCCCTTTTTACCATGCACTAGTTGCATCTTTCCTATTATAGGAAGCACTATTCGATTAAAAAAAAAAAAATGGTGGATATAAGGAAGCAATGTCCTCAAAAATTTCGGGTATGGAAATAATTCCTCCGATAGTGTGGAGTCGGTCCCTATCCGGTCGCGATGTCTGAACTTCTAGTCCAGAAAAGTATCGATAATTTGGAATAGAGCATAAAAACTATCCTATCAACAACCGTGTGGCAAAATCTTATGAAAAGAATTTTGAAGAATAACTTCTAAACTTTTATCAAAAAATCGGGTAGTTACAACAAATTTCGCAATGATAACCTTATCTGTTAGTCTTTTGGAATAATACAGAGTATATATTGGACAAATAATCACATATGTTGATTTTATTGCGACCATACAGAGCATGTAATTGGCAAAGATAACCTTAGTTGTCGGGTTTTTTTTGAAATAATACAGAGTATGAATTTGATAGATAACCGCATCTATCTATTGGTGCGATTATATATAAAGAGTATGTATTATGCATAAATAACCTTATATGTTTTTTTTTTTTTGGGATTATACAGAGTATAGAGTTGGACAAATAACTATATCTGTTAATAACGTTATCTACCATTTCATTTTGGAAAGAGAAAAAAGTAGATTGACACAAATCACGTTATATGTTGGTTTTTTTAGAAAAAGAAAATAAATCAACATAGATAACATAATACCATTTGTTGATTTTATTGGCTTGTAAATTGATTGTTTTTGTTGGGTACTAAAAGATTTTGTTTCGTAGAGATATGGTCTTCTGGGATAATAAATAGTATAGATTCGGACGGATAACTACATGTATTGGTTTTATAGGAAATATACATAGCACATATTTTATAGAGACAACCTTGTATATTCGACTTTTTGGAATAATATTGAGTATGAATTTGAAGAGATAACTATATATGTCGGTTTAGATGCGATTATACAAAGTATATGAATTGAAAATTTTAAAACTGATACCAATTGAGTTGTGTTTTAGTTTGGTATCACATATAAAGAATTCATGTAAAATTATTTGTGTGCTTTATATGTCACATTTATAATACGGAGTATAATATTATATGTGTTTATTTGTATTATTAGGAGAACAAAGTAACACATCTAAAGTTATCAGTTTGTTTTGTGCCAAGCAAATATTGTTTTTTGTTTGTTTTGTCTTACTTTAATAACCTGAGATGATACTCGTCCCTGTTTTTTTCCCTCTTGGATTTACCGCAGCAAAAATAAATAAAAAAGTGAAGTTGTTTTGTGCCCTAGTCTCCACTTTCTTCTCCATTTTGTTTTCAAAACTTAAAAAACAAAACTCAAAAGTAAAGGAATTATCCATTAGGCTACCGGCCAAAACTCAAACATAGAAAAGCAAATTGATCTAAAGTCCAGAAGTTGTGATCTATGGGGCCATTTAGCCCAAGCTATATTTTTATAAGGTTTGGAGCCCATTAATTTAGGGAAATGATATTGCCACACTCTTTTTTGTTATTGTCACACCCCTGCAAGTGTATTTTTTGTTATTGTCACACCCCTGCAAGTGTATAAAAATACACTTGCAGGGGTGTGACAATAACAAAAAAGGGTGTGGCAAAATCACTAGCCTTAATTTATAAGTGTTATTGTCTAAAGTCCTTTTATGGACAAAAATACCCTATAATACAACTGTTAGTGATACCCCCTCCCTTTCTTTGCCCGACACAAATGGCACTTGTAGAACCACCGACGCACCATCCCCAGCCCGCACACCAAAGGCCACATCACCGGAAAACCACCCAATCAGCCACTCTTTGCCGGAATACGTCTCTCCGCAACATCCGACGTCCCCCACATCAACAAACTCATCCACCGAATGGCCGTCTTCAGGCGCCTCACCCAGCTCTTCTCTGCCACCAAATCCTTCTCCTTCGACCTCCCAATCGCCGACCCAGAACCAAACCTCTTCCATTCGGCTGAAAACGACGCCGTCGCAGCCAGCTTCATGTTGTTTACCCTGAATTGCAGCACGTTTTTTGCGAAACCAGGGTTTTATATCGAGGATTTGTTCATGAGGGACTTTTACAGGACGAAAGGTTTCGTCCTTGGGAAAATGCAGCTATCGACGGCGGCGGCAAAGGGGGTATGGGAGGGTGGAGTCGGTTGTGCAGCTTATGCTTGATTGGAATGTGTAAATGTTTTTCATTCACTGTGCCCAAGACCCATTTAAGTTGGAGTATGACATAAAAAGGATCAACATCAAGCATGGATGAGTACACCACGTTTCTATGACTTGAAAACCAGCAACTCCACTTGTAAAAAAAGTACTCCCTCCGTTCCAAATTAATAGTCCGGTTCGGTCTCCAATGCATTTTTTAAATTGTTAATATCTTTCAATCTATAATGAATTTTATGTACAATATGGATCTCATATGATAGATCTCAATTAGTTCTATTATACAAAGTTTTTAAAATCTTTAAATACATTATAGATTGAAAGATATTAACAATTTAAAAGTTGCATTGGAGACCGAACCGGACTATTAATTTGGAACGGAGGGAGTACCTCTCATTTTTTTTCCAACAGAACATTGGCCTAAAATGAAAAAATGAAACACATGTGTTGGTCTAATCACATTTGTTTTTTTTTTTGAACGGCGGATAATCACATGTGTTGGTTTTATTACAATTAAAGAGTACAGATTCGGATGAGTAGACCATGTTTTTGTGACTTGAAAACCAGTCCTTCCACTTTAAAAAAAAAAAAACCTCTCATTCTTTTCAACATAAAATTGGGCCTAAAATAAAAAAATGAAAGCATCAAAAAATGAAACATGCAAGTTGGTTTAGACTGATAACTACATTTGTTGATTTTATTATAATTAAAGAGTACATATTTTCCAACAATAACCTTATCTGTCGATCTTTTTGGATAATATAGCATATGAATTTGGATAAATAACCATATCTGTTGAAGAAAAATTGTACAGATTCAAGTGAGTTTTTTTCAACAGAAAGTTGGCCTAATATTAAAAAACAAAACACATATGTTGGCATCAAAAAAATGAAACACGCAAGATTGTTTAGACAAATAACCACATTTGTTGCTTTTATTTTATAATTAAAGAGTACATATTTTGCAATGATAACCTTATCTGTCAATCTTTTTTTTTGATAATATAGCGTATGAATTTGGACAAATAATCATATTGTTGGAGAAAAATTGTATAGATTCAGTTGAGTTTTAGTTTAGTGTCATACATATACGGTTATCTGTTTGCTTTGTGTGTCACACATAGAACGTTATCTGTGTATATATTTGTGCTATTGGGATTACAAAGTAAAACATATAAAGTTCTTTATTTGTTTTGTGTTACAAAGATAACATTATTTATTTGTGTTATTTGTGTAACGCCCCGATATTTTAAATGAATATCGGCAACAATATTTATTATTTTTCAAAAAAATTTCTTTAGTCAACCAAATATACACGGATGCTCCAACATAGGGGTTTATTTGTTTCAACCCAAATTGAGAATACTAAACTTTTATTCAAAAGTAAACATTGGTCTGACAAGCATTGAGCCGACTTTTCTTGGAAGATACCGACTCGAAAAAAAAATACTTATATAACCTAAACAAAATCTGGCATTTTATTGAGATAACTTCAAAGCGACTCTAGTCTTGATATAGATCCCAAGTGTACTCGATTTCCGCTCCTAGTTTTGCTCCTGTGTCAAACTACTCCACCATTGGATCCTGCACACTCTGGCAAATTGATCGCCGAAGCAACCGATTTACCAAGATACAAACGTATCCGTGAGTGATAATTCACTCAGTAGAATAATCCTAACCCTTACCAACCCCCTTACTATACAACTAAGCAGTTTTATCACAATTCATATGAAAATAATAGAACGATAAGCATTAAATAAGTAAATCCATTAGCAAGCCTTTGAATCTCACATTTCATAATCATTCCTGTACCATAGTATCCATCGCCTTACGAACTCAGTATTTCATTGAACATATATATTTTAAACATCCTGCTACCTTTAATAATCATTAATGAGCCAACAAGATGGACGCCGTCTGGTAGAGGTTTGTCGAAGGTTAATTTTGATGCAGGTTTGGATGTGCAAACTTACAGAGGCGGACTGGGAGTGTGTTGGAAAATCGGAGTCGCGCTGTCAGACTCACAACGAACAAATCACTCGGAATCTTGGGATAATACCGTCACAGAAAACAAACTAGAGAAAAAGGAAGAGAAAGATCGATGAACAGAAAAAATAGAACAAACAGATATACGAGGTTTGACAACTTGCCTGCGTCCCCGGGAGACACATCAGCCCACTATGAACAAAGAAAACCAAAGATTAAAAGACTTCTCTTTCCTCAGTGAGAAAAGTTTTCTCTTGCACACACTCTCTCTAGAATTCTCTCTGGCTACACAAACAAATGAATATAGCAACTCATATTTATAGGCAAACCTGATAAGAATGGTAGACCAAGGAGAGAAAAGATTAGAAGAAGATTTCTGAGATAGTTTATTCATTATGTGCTACAACTTATATACAATACAAAAGTGAATATGGTGATTGGTTCAATCCCATGATTGGTGGGATTGATTTCCTAAGAATCAAAGATTATAAACTATCCTAACTCCTAAGAATCAGCTACTATACAAAGAATCAAATCATACCCAATATGGAAGGATTCTAACACCCCCTCAAGTTGGAGCATGAAGATCCGTAATGCCCAACTTGCCCAATTTGGTGAAAATGTCTGCAAGTTGGTGTTGGGATGAAACATGGCTTGTGACGATAATACCAGCAGTGAGTTTCTCACAGATAAGATGGCAATCTATTTCAATGTGCTTGGTGCGCTCGTGGAAAACCGGATTGGCGGCAATGTGAAGCGTTGCTTGATTGTCGCAGAAGAGGTGCATTGGTTGGGGATGGGAAACTTGGAGGTCATGAAAAGGAGTCTTGAGCCAAACTAGTTCACAAGTCGCGGTGGCCATGGCACGATATTCGACTTCAGCAGATGATCGAGAAACAGCGGTTTGCTTCTTAATATTCGCCATGCTATGGAAAGGAAGGGAAGACATTCGTGACTAACGTAATTTCAATTACTCCAGGTTCCAGGAAATAGCTGGGTCTTTAGATTCTGCACTTCTTGTCCCAATTCAAATCTCACATTCAGACAAGGGAACTTCACAACTTCTAACACTAAATCAAAGCGCTACTCTTTTGGAATGCTTGATGTCATGCTGGAGAGAAGACGTACTTGTCCTTTCTTGCTCTGACAAGTTCCTTCGTTTGTCTTTACGACTTATTTCTAGGTCAGTTTGTGTCTGAAACATCGCTGTTGCATTTTCTTTGTGTTAACTAATTTGCTGACATGTGGAAATATGTGACTGCTTTTCACTTATAGGTACTCCCATTGGGTGTCAGCTGGACTAGCTACTCGCAAAGCCGGTAATGCTGGCTCCACTCCTGGCTCTGAATGGGCTATTTCTGCTGTGCCAGATGATTTTATCTACGTATGTAGCTTTTCTTGATTTTATTATATCAGGCTCTCTTTTGTTGGAACGAGCGTATTATGATTTTTCTCCTTTCGTTCATTTTCTTTGAACATTTCTTCGCCATTTTTTTTTTCTATTCTCTGTTTTAGTGTTTGCCTTGGGTTGAGTTTCCGAATCTAGGCTGAGGATAAATCCATGTTTCTTACTTCTTAAAAATGCTTTTTTGTTTCCACTTCCCTTCTTAAATTCCAAGTCCGAACGTAATTGAATTGTTTTCTTGATAAACTGCTGGATATGTTTTCTTTTATAGCTCTCATGTTGTCAATTTATGACAAGCCCAATCTGCGTGCTACTTTGTTTGAAGGTCTTACACTTATGCCAAGAGATTTAGACCATCCAATAGATGCAATGCTCAGTAGATGATTTTGCTTGGCTACATAATGATGGTTGTGATGATATGCTGCAGATAATTCATGACTTAAATTGTCTGGCGGAGAGAATTTGTGGTGATTTTCTGGGACATGTAGTTGTGCTACTTAGTTCAAGCTCCTCTGAAGTTCTAGATCTTGTAAAGCAAAGCATTTTAGAGGGTGGAGTGTCTCTGAAGGATCTTATACCCGAAGTGATTAATTCAATAATACAAACAGTGGTTGAGAAATCTGTGGAGGTAAGCTACATACTTTATCAAAGGTTTAATTTGACTACTTTCCCCATGATACATGGGTGAAGGGATCATGTAGATTCCCTTGTCGCCGATACTGATTTCTGCTTCTTTCTTCCTGAAAAAGAAGGTTCCTGTTCCGGGGAACAGAATGTTTATCTTATGTGGGGATGCTATGAACATTTAGCAAATTGACTTGTGATCTTCCAAAATTGTCTTAATTGTGTATACTTACATAGTTCTACTCCTTTATCGGTCTTTAATATGTTTTGCCCTACAATATTTTAGGACTTGAAACAATTGAAGGGCATAACGGCAACTTACAGGATGACAAATAAGCCTCTTCCTGTTAGGCATTCACCATATGTGTCAGGCGTACTGCGCCCTTTGAAGGTTAGTTGTCTTGTGCTTTGTACCTTTTATAAATCTGTTCTTTCCTTGTTTCCACCTGTCATTGCCATTGCCATTGCCAGGCCATTTAGTTAATGAACCTTTGCGCTGAATGACTGAATCCTTTTGGCTGTTGTCGGCTTGTCGCAGTTAGACGAGTCTCTATTCTTGTACAAAGTCGTCGTTCATTACTGTGACAGCACTGGAAAGACATGCAATATGGATCTGAAAACCAACCCCTACTTTTGTGTCCAATTGCAAAGTGAAACTTGTGGATGTTGAAAATTTCATAATGCGCTATACTATCAATTGTTTGCTTCAAGATGTGCGCTTATGCGGTCATACTTGACATTACTTTCAAACATTGAACATTGTGTCAATCTACTCCCTGTTTTCAGACCCTTTTGGATGGAGAGCAAGCTACTGCATATTTGACCAGGGACATTAGGAATGAACTCGTACAAGGTGCTGCTTTGGAGATAACTGGCCGTTATTATGAGTTTGCTGCAGACCTCGTTAGTGTGGTTAGTACAAAGATCACTATCTAATCCTTTTGGGGAGGGAACCTTCTTGCCTGGATTTTTCTGTTTGATTATGCTTGTGTTAAAAGCTTACAATATGGTGACCAGGCTAGGAAAACGGAGTCCACACTTCAGAGAATACGTCAGGGTGCACAAAGGAGAGCTGGAGCAAGTTCAGATGTCTCAGACAATAATGTGTCGGATACTGATGTGTCGGATACTGATAAGATCTGTATGCAACTATTTCTTGATATTCAGGTCAGCCTCACCCTTGGGCGAATGTCTCTCTCTCTCTCTCTCTCTCTTGGAGAACGTGTTTGTGTTTATTATCACGGAAGTTTTTGAATCTGTCCTTTTTGTGCATTGGGTGGTAATTAGAAGACTTTTCTGGGTTTTGGTTTTGCTTTTCTGATTTTCTTTTGGATATTATTCTTATCGAACAGGAATATGGGCGCAACCTCTCTGCGCTTGGGGTTGAAGCTGTAAAAATTCCAGCCTTTTGTTCCTTGTGGCAAGTTGTTGCTCCTACGAACAGGCAAAACACAATTAGTTTCTAATTTTGGGCATTCAGCTACATCTTTATTGTAACCACTGGAAAAGATGCGTTTGGCAGTTAGCGGCTGGGCCTTTGCTTCCATGCACGACTTGCGAAAGAAGGCATTTGGCAGCGTGTGGCACGTACATTATACGTTGTTCTTCCGATCATATTATTCAATATTAGGCTGGTTTTTTTGTTGTGTATTGCAATTTTGTTTTGTCGCGTTCATTTTTCTGTAGTTGCGTTTTGACAATACAAAGTTATGTACTTTTTAAATGAGTATCAATAAAAATGATATGCATTCTTTTTACCTTAAAGCAGAGTATCGTGTCTTTCTCTAGCTGCCTTAATTTCCCAAGGAGTACGAGTAATCCCATCAGACAACAGGTGCGCAGATATCTCTTCCCAAAGGGCCATTCGCCGCTTCACGACTTGGAATTTCTCATGGAGTTCACCACGCAATACAATCAGCTTTTTAATCTCTTCGGGCTTCCACTTGTTCCGTTTCGCAGGCTTCGAATGTTTTATTTGAGAATTTGGAAGTCCCACAGAATCGTCAACCTTTGTTTCTTTCTTAGGCTTGTCAGTGTGATCCTCATGTGGAAAAGATCCGTTGATATTCTCTACCACTTGGTCCATTAGAGGCATTTTGTGAACCTCAGTTTCTTTCTTAGGCTTGTCACTGTGTTCCTCATGTGGAGAAGATCCGTTGACCTTCCCATTCTTTGTGTGGTGTTCACTGATTGCATGATGCTGTTGCCTTCTTCCTCTCGTATCTCAGTCGGCTCTCTCTTTTTTGGACGACCAACCCTTACTATTCTTAATGGCGATGTCTCAAAAGCGCCATCTGGCTTGAGCTCGTCTGAGAGAACTGCTGCCGGATTTTCTACGGCAACTGCAATGACTTCAGGACTTTTACTACTGTACTTTCTTACCATTTTTCTCAAAACCTGAGACACAGTTTTTTCCATGTGGGCTAGAGGACAAGCTACAGGACAGCTTGAGAGTGCAGCATGGGCAGCTGTATGGCGTGCATCCAAAAGCTTTCCTTTGTCAAGCCATAAGCAACGAGTAGTGATTCTAATTTTTCCTTTCAATGTGCTTTGTTCACCAAAATTGTCAGCATCTTGACGGCGCAAGATTTCCATGCTGCGAAGAAAGAGAGGAAGTTGATGTAAACATACAGATGAGTGCACAAAAATCCTTCATTTTTGTAGTGTGAAAAATCTACCTCACCACTATAATTCCATCGGATCGGATGCAATTCTTAGTCTCTCCCCAATGCAAAGTTCAGAGGATGTACCAAATGCTTTATCACCATCATTGTACATCAACTGCATTTATAGGTGTCGTTCAGTAGCCAGGAGGGGCGGGGGCGGATAGTGGATCCGTTTGTGCTTTCCTCTTGCTCACAAGAATCGTTGATGATCGTTATCGACATAACAAACAAATGCCTTTCTCCTGATTCATCGACTCGTCCATCTTTTGAGGATGTTCTCTGGAACTTGCAGTATGCAGCCCAAGTACAGGCAAATCTTGATGGTGACCAAAGATCTTAAATACTGTCTCACTTTGTGGTTTTGTGAACAAGGGAACATGCCTCGAATCTTTTCAGCTTATTGGGAATTGTTATGTACAGGATAAGACTTTTCATCGACAAGTATAGATAAATTTGTGTACAACCTTTGCACTTCGAGAAAATGATTCCTGTCTATCGGTATAAATATTCCTGCCATTTTGTTGAAACGAATCTCTCTCTCTCTCTCATCCACATGCATAATAGTACATTATCGAATAATCATTGACCGTCTCTGCAGCTTATACAGCTAGGCAACTCAGTGACTAGGGAATTAATAAACTTATAATATAAATTTCAATGATGATAAAACCAAGCCTATTATTTAGAAAAGGGTATCATTAAAAGGTTTCTAATATTGAGAACAAATTGTAAAGTACAAGGCTCCGTTTGTTGGGAACTTGGGATATAAAACATTCTACATCAAGGAACATCCTCTTGATCAAGTAATTTGTATGTAAGAATGGAATGCACTTTCTTCGTGCTAATGGTCACAGATATCCTGACAAGTCGTGATACTGCAAACATATCATACCGAATACCAGGAATTTCACAGATAATAAAATTCTTCTAATTAAAAGGAAAAATGGATTATATATATTTAAATGCTACAATAATGCAGTACTAGTAAAACAAACAAAACCTTACGTTTCAATTTAACTACGAAGCGAAAAGAGAAAACTAAGCATAAGGAACATTCTTCTACTAATACGATACGAAACAAGTCTAGATCGAAAATAAGAGAATGAACCATTAGGTGTTATTAAATTAAAACAGCAAATCATCCATCTTGATTCTCAAGCACTGCTCTTCTCAAGCATTGCTCGAACCCTCATTGGAAGTCCATAAAGCCGGATGAATCCAGCAGCATCTGCCTGATCGTAAATTTGCCCACTCTCGAATGACGATATATCTTGCCTGTATAGACTATTAGGGCTTCTACGTCCGGTCACAGTGACACAACCTTTGTACAATTTGAGAGTCACTGATCCAGTGGTGGTTTCCGTTATCTTCTCCATGAAAGCGTCCATCGAGGTACGAAGAGGGTCAAACCACCTTCCCGCGTAGACCAGCTCGGCATATGTAAGGGCAAGAGAGTCTTTTACTTGTATGGTTTGACGGTCGAGTGTCAGAGACTCCAGTTCGCGTGCCGCAGTGAAGAGGATGGTCCCGCCTGGAGTTTCATAGACCCCACGGCTTTTCATCCCAACAAGGCGATTTTCAACCATGTCGACGCGTCCAATTCCGTGCCTCCCACCAATTTCGTTAAGCTCTGAGAGGAGAGATGCAGGGGAGAGCTCCGTTCCATTGAGGGAAATGGGAAGTCCTGAATCTATCCCGATTTCTACGTATCTATGTGGGAGTGAGACCATGAAAAGAGAATAAGTTAGTGCCTGAGTAAATTAAGGCCCTTTTGGGCAGGGAGAAATGGCGAGAAAGGAAAGGATTGAAGTTTCTCTCCATTTTGGTGAGAAACAAAATCGGACAAAGAACATTCCAGCATTTCTCCTCATTTATCACCATTTATCACCTCTTTTATTCTGTCCATACACCCAACCGAATCATCCATTTCTTTTCTCACCGTACAAAAGGATTGTAAAGGAAATGAAATAAATAGCACAGCAAACAAGTAAACTTACTCGGGTTGATCGGGCGCATCTTCTGGGTCGACACTCATCATGTACATATCCTTGTTCGGCTCATTTGATGGGTCTTCCAGAATGTCTCCCTTCATTGCCACAAACCACGCACAAAACCAGAGAGAGAGGGAAAGCGAGGAAAGACATTAGTGTTTACTACGTGAAAACGATAAATTATGAAGTTGATAATATATTCACTATCCATGGCGAAGGAAGAAAAATAGCTAAGGGAATAACTACACAAAAGATAACACTATGTCCAGATATCATCCAGCTGACATCAAGCACATTGTATCAGGTAATTCAGCAAAAGGTACAAATGTCAATATTAACATTTTGTAACAAATATGCTGCCAAAGGTACTTAGTTTCTCATGTGTGTGTAATATTCCATTGTTTCACATTTCCTCCAATTGTTTCCCCTAAATTGAGAGTTCCTACCCAAAGGTTATATTGGCTGAGCCTGGTTTGTGCTAATTTGTCTCTATTTTGATTACCCAATCAACCTAGCGAAGGAGCTTCTACCTGTGGACCTATCCATTTCGAAAATGAGTCTTACTTGACTTGCTCTCGAGTCCCATTCTACATGTCAATACCCATATGATGCCGATGAGTCTCACTTTCCTTGGTTTTAGAGTTTGGTATCTCATCTATCCCACTCCTTTCATCTCCTGCGCAACAACTCAAGGATGGTGAAGAGTTGACTTCTAATAAGATTGTGGGTTGCACCGTGTCCACTTGATGATAACCAATTCAATTCAGCTAATCAATGTCTGTACATTAGTCAATTTAAAAGAACTAGAAGTGAAAATGAAGAAGCGACAGGGCCCAATCTGACTTGGCACGTGTACCATAAGCAACTTGGAGAGTTCACAGAAATCATCATTCATGAACCTGCGAGGGGACATGGGCTCAATGTAAAATGAGTGCATCAAGAGAAATAAATAATTATTTTTACCTCGTGACTAAGGTGCCATAAATTCCTGTCTCTGCTGTAGATGGATTTTTTTGTCACAGGGACTGGCACATTATGTTTCTTGGCATACTCAATAGCATCTTCTCTCCCTCTGATTTCCCATTCCCTCCAGGGAGCCACAACATTGAGTTCAGGATTTAGAGCAAAAAAAGTTAGCTCAAAGCGGACCTGCATATATCAAGATAGGGCAGACGAAACCGTTGTGTAATTAAGGAACTGCAATGGTAACTATCACAAATAAGAATTGATCACTAAAGGCATACTTGATCATTTCCTTTCCCGGTGCATCCATGAGAAACAGCGTCAGCTCCAACTTCTCTAGCAACATCAACCATGGCCTGCCATTGCAAGTAGATATGAGAGTTCATATAAGTGCAAAACTTATAAACTACCTCCGACGAATGTAATACAAATCCAACTTGAGAGATCATAGAACGCAACGCCATGCCACAAAGGGGATCGTTCTTCGAATGAGAAAACTTTGCCTCATAAGTTGCCTCATGCTTTTTTGACACTGCTAATGGTTTTGAATGGGGCAACCTTATAATATCCAACTTGAGTTCATCTTGTTCCTTCTGCTCACCTTTGCAATAACAGGGCGGGCCATTGAGGTCCCCAGCAAATACTTCCTTTCATAGACTGCGCCAGCTCGCAAGCAAGGAAATATGTAGTCTTTCACAAATTCCTCCTTCAAATCCTTGATGACTAAATGAGAAGCCCCACTTGCCTTGGCCTTCTGTTCCAAACCTTCTAATTCAATCGTACCCTGCAGAAAATTAGCATTGCTATCACGTGGGTGAAATGGGGACCTGATATGAGTTCCTCAGGTTTTAGACAAAGTAAAAAATATCACGCTATCTTCAACTATTTTTTTCATAAACTTAATTCAACACCATATGGATGAAAAGAAAACTTTAAGTATGTCAATGAGTCATTTAACAACATACTTGACCAACATCTGCAGTGAAGCACACAACCTCACAACCGTAATTCTCCCTGCATCCAGAAGATAATACAAAATTAAAAAAACAACCAAGAACTATCTAGCAAGAAGAGCACATAAATACCCTGAGCAGTATAAGGCTATAAGCACCACAGCAAGTAAAAGCAATACATATCGAACATGTTACAAGCATCATCAGAGGGACGCCATGGGCGCAACGTAAAGTTGCCCCAACGTGATATGGAGGTAACCGATATAAGTCGCGGAAATAGTCTCTATGCTCGTGTGGGTAAAGCTGTGTACATCCAACCCTTCTCCAGACAGTGGAGTAGCGCAATAGCGTGAGCCTCGTGCACAAGGTAGCCTTTTTTCGCGTATATGTTACCGGCATCAATAACAGGGAAGAAAAATGCTATTTGCAACATTCAACTCAGGTATATCCAACACTTTTTTGTCAAGGCCCACACTATGAAGGGGTCCTCTCTAAACCGCGGCCTTTAAATTAAGGACTGGCTGTCCTCCACACAACAAGTAGTTACTACTTGATAAGAAACGTTACCCAAAACATGACATGTGCTTTCATTGTCTCATCAGATGTAATGGAAATCACCATTACATTAAGATGAATAAACTTTCTGTATGACAGCAGCTCTTTGGAAAGGGAGACCAATGTGTTTGTATCTTGTACATACTACATATATCCAGTTATGACACAATATAGTAAACATGCATTGATCAAGCAGAAAACAGCATACCTTAGCCATGGCACAATGACTGAGGTATCTAAGCCACCACTATAGGCTAGGACCACTTTATTCAATTTTTTGCGTAAAACTCTCTCATCCCCAGCAGAAGAGGCTCCTGTCTCTTTTTCATCAGTCAAAGCGGCTTTAATTGCTGCAGTTTTTTTAAAGCCATCAGAGTAAAGACAGTGCGTAAATAAGCACAAACCTAAGTTACCTACCTTCAATAGACTATAGCAAAAAATTCCAACTTCAGAAACTTCAAATGGAATATACAAACCATATGCAATTAACACAATATGATACGGATCAACAGGGAAAAAAAACAATAGAATCAATTCCGAGATTGGAATCTTTCCCAAACTTAGTTCCATGTTAAAATGGGACAACCACGGAACAAAAAGAACTGGTCGAAACTATAGTTATAACAAAATTGAAACATGTAGTCAGTATTGTAACTTTTTTTTCCCAACATGGACTGGTACTTCAAAATGAAGGTTGACTCTTGGTGAATGAAACGCAAAACACAAAAAGGTACTTTTTTATTCACAATCACAGCGGAAAGCACTAATAACAGGATCCTGTAACAACAACCTCCAAGCGCGCGGGCGCATACACACCTGTTTAAGTGTACAAGTTGCTATGCAATTATATACATGAAACATAACCAAGATATGAAATAGCATGGCTTCATATAGGTTATGGAGTTCTAGATGTAATTGGGAAATAGAAAGCAAGACCACAAGCTTAAGGTTGATACCTTGATGGTTATGAGCCTTAGTAAGGCTCCGATCTTTATGAACAATTACGTGCCTATGGAGCTCACTCCCTTTCACCCCTAACTGCAATACAATAAGAATTTAACACAATCCCATCATTTAAACCCCAGGAATGAAATATAAAAAGAGATGAAAAGAGATCGCACAAACCTCTTGGAATGAAGACAACTTAATGGAACCGCAAACTCTATCAGGACGAAGGAAGGACACTGAAGACAAAACCAGTTTTACACCAACATAGTTTGAAATTGTTAAAATTAGAATCTTACGAAATGTGAAAATGGCCAAAAAGCATGTTATGTCTTGTCTCATAATTTCGACATCATGAATTTCCGGTAGCCTACGTTTCTATTGAGCAATATTTATCCCAAAAAAAAAAAAAAAACCTACTTTTACAGGGAAAGAGAACCCAGTTTTTCCATAAAAATTAGTATGACAATCAATACAGAGTGGCCCTCAAGTTTTCAACAAATTCCTTTCATTATCTCTCTATGTTTACGTGTCTTCATCAGAAAACATATCACAACTCGATTCGTTCCCATGTTTTGCATAGCAATTACAAAGAGTGTATGCAAAAGCTAACATATTTTGTTGATTTTCCTAATAAAATAAAATAAAAAATCACACAAATTCCTCATCACCCTCTCCGCTTCTCACATTCTTTTATCCTGTGTATGAGAAACGGATATCCACAGATGCAGAAACTAAATGAAAGAACAATTACCTCGCTTGGATCCATTGAAGATGAGATCGGTGGATGAACACGACGGAGTTACTGCCCGTATCTGAGCCATTGCTGTCACAAAGCCGAATTATACTAGATTACTAGGGTTTTACTCTCTCTCTCTCTCACCAATCAAGGGGGGCTGCTGACAAGGTCGTAGCCGCTGCTGTCGTAGAACTGTGTCTGGGGGGGCTAGGCTTAGGGGTTTCAAAATCGAGTACACGACGCCGTTTCGGAATAGACTGCACGGGTACTGGCACCGAGGATCCCCTGTCCGAGTGAAATCCGGACAGGGGCATGTCCCACTCCGTTGATCTCGCAAATCAACGGTTGAAATCTGTCGAGCCAAAACGACGTCGTTTTGGACCAAAAAGTGTTCAGCAAATCTCAGCCGTTGATTTGCGAAATCAACGGTTCCGAGGGGTGGGACAGGCCCTGTCCGGATTTCACTCGGACAGGGGATCTGGTCTTGGGTACTGGGGCATGCTCAGGGCCTCAAAAAAAAAAAAATTATAAATTTTAAAATAATTTTTGGCTTTGTAAAAAAAAAAAAATTTAGCTCCAATGAATATCTATAGGTATGTTTTCTAGATTTTTTTGTATTTTGTGAGCCCCACTAACTGTGCTGTGGTTGTACCACGATTGTGAAATTAGAAAACGAAATTGACCCAGATTACGATTTTGTCATTCACTACTTCATCTTTTCCAAATTCGGTTGAGTTCCGCTGAATTTTTTGAACTTTTTCTTACCTTATTCAAACTTATTTCGTGTTTGTTAGTTTCTCTTTTTTTTTTGGATTTTCGACTTGTCTCGTCAAGACGAATCGAAAAAATAAAAAATTATGACTTTTATCCATATATTTTCTGAAATATCCAAGTTAAAGCCCACTTTCATAATTTTTTTATTTTTCCGATCCGAATAAAAAAATCATAAAAGTGAGGCGCTAAACTAACAAACGCGAAAAAAAAATGAATAAAGACAAAATAAAACACGATTGACTGCCTCTCTCCTTTCGCTTGACTGCCATCACCGATCGACCCAATTTCATCTCCCCTCTCTACCATCACTCTCCACGCCTAGCAGGTTGGATCGATATAACAAAATATATTGGTTTACTTTCACAACGCAAATAAGCTAGAAAAGATAAATAAGAAATTATTCATAATTGGTACTAAACACTATTGATTAACTTTCATATTGCAAATAAGCTAAATAAATTACTCCCTCCGTCCCGATTTATTTATTTTTCCACTTTTAGACTTTTATATGTCCCAATTTGTTTATCCATTTTGACTTTTAAATAGATAAAATTTCCTTTTTGCCTTTTACTTTTCTAAAATAAAGTAACTTTTCTTAAAAATTGAGGGGGTTGAGGTGTAATTGTTATGCTCCCTAAATAAGTGGGATTTTTAATATTAGACAAATAAATTGGGACGAAGAGAGCATATTATTAAGTGCTAGCAAACGGTGCTATTGTGATATTGGAAATTCAAGATTGGTCAAAATCGGGATCTCTCATTTTTTTATTTTGGTTTTTTTTGTTGGTAAAAGGCTAACGAGAAGGCGGGGAGAATATCATGCAGGGATAACGATTTGAAAATTAAATCGGAGGTGGACAGCTTGTGTGATTTGCAAAGGGGTTTTAGTGTTATTTTTATATTCTCAAAAGTGGACTTTTATTTTCCTAATGTAATAATTTTATTTTTATAAACACTATGACATTAAAATTTTGAAAATTAATTTTGGCACTTCACTTTTTTTATTTGAAATTACCAAATTATCCTTTAGAATTTTACATAGGACAAAGACAAAAAGTAGATGTAACGACCCGAATTTTCACGTCAATTTTTTTTTGAATAAAATAAAACATTTTATTATAGTTCTTTTACTAAAAATCATTTTATCATTTATTAAAGTGATTGTATTATTATAATTTAACTCTAGAAGCTAGCCATTAAAAACCATTTGATATCATAGGATTTTTTCATATCTTGAACCTTGATATCCTTGTACCCAACTATTATAGAACCCTAGCCTTAGTGTCACGCCCTCGATTTTCAACATAAATAATAACCATTTGAGATAAATAAAATCCTCACTGGAGTACAGGTAATACCCAAATAACATTTCTTTCCCCAGTTCTCAAATTAAAAACAAATATTACAATCCGGGCTCAAGGTCCCAAGTTATACAAGTTACCAAATTAATATTACAGTTTACAAAGATCATCCTTCAAAAATACATCTTTCAAGGTAAAAGCATAAAATCGCCCCTCTATACCTTTGAAACCCATGATCTACAAGCACGAAATGCACGTCATGCCAACTTCCTTGCTTTTTTTACCTGAAAATGATAGGTTGAGCTACACTAGCCCAGTAGAGAAATCTATACTCAAGCTATATGTAAATATAATGAATCATGCACTATGAATGAGTGAATATTGACAGATACGCTCAAAGTACGAACGTTTACCAACGAGCCGCACACTATAGTCAAAAGATTCTAGACTTCACATAAATACCACTTACTGTTTTCCTCTCTGACTAGATACGTTAATAAACTCACGTCAATCCACATTAGACTATAACCAATTCGAATTCATCTTATCATTCATTGTACGATACAATGATCTTTCTCGTGTCCGCATTTATCATCATCAACTTCCTTCATTACAAAACCCTTCCTTTTGATTTCAAAACAATCCAAAGAAAACTCAAGACCATTGTAGGCCGAGCTCCGTTGATTCGGGCTGAATACCGGAGGATTTTCATCAAAATCCTTTAACCAAAACCAAAATCCTCACATTAACTTCATAAACCAATTACGTGTCGTTAAAAGTCTGAGCCGAAGTTCCTGCCAGGCACTTACTCGATAACGAGCCCTGAAGACAAGTGATATGAGCATTTTAGCTCTTGCCAGGCATTTACTCACTTAAGAGCCCTGAAAACATACGATATGAGCATTTAGCTCCTGCCAGGCATTTACTCACTTAAGAGCCCTGAAAACATACGATATGAGCATTCAGCTCCTGCCAGGCATTTACTCATTTAAGAGCCCTGAAAACATACGATATGAGCATTTAGCTCCTGCCAGGCATTTACTCACTTAAGAGCCCTGAAAGTTCTCTTAATGACCATTTGTCATCCACATTCATTTCACGTTTCCATTTCACAAACATCAAATCATTCAATTGAATCCAAAGCCATTTAATCAATCACATGGCAATACCAATCCGTATTCAAAAAGACAGCATTTTCCCAAGGTCACATTCGTTCATACATCATCAACAATATGTTGCAAACTCATAAGCATGCCCTATTGTACATTGATAAATATTTTAAGTCCACGTTATTCCTCTAAATCTATCACAACGCCCTATGCCACGTATCGAACCCATAATGATTCCACGGTACATCACCGGCTAAGTTCCAAACGAGAATCTTATAAAACGAGTGCCAAAGGAACCTAAGGAACTCAACAAGGCGAGGCACGAGGATACAAGTCTCATTAAGACACAAGTAATCATACTCGAGAGTGACTTAAACATGTTCTAATCATATAGGGAGTCATAACACGGAACGAATACAACTTAGGAATAGCCAGCAGGCATTGGCAGACCAACACACCTCCACTCAAATAATCATAACTTTCTGTGTACTAAGACTTTTAAGGCGATTCCGGTGGCAATGGAAAGCTGACTTCAAGACCTTCGATTCGATATAAAGTTTGCATAAAACGGACATCGGACGAGAACGTTATGTCCGTTCGAAGTGGGCTGAAATCCAGAACACGAGACAGATTGCAGACCAGTTTTCTAAAAATCACCATAAATTCAATTCTCAACGGTTTCGGGTGATTCTTGCGGCATTAAAACGAGTTCTAAGTCTACTCTATTTCATACAAAGGAACCAAAATTCAAATCTGAGTTTAAGAAGGCGTAAAACCCCAAAAACGCAGGCCCTGTTCTGCTGATTTTCGGAAATGGAAGAAACAACCTCAAGCAACGAAACAAGGCACGATCTAAGTACATAAACACCGTATAAACGCATAACGAGAGTAAGAAATCCCTACCTCAAGGGTTTTGAGCAAAACCCGGCCCTTTGACCAAGTCAACCGTAGCTCCACGAGATCCGATCATGAATTTTCTTGGATATTTGGAAAGCCCGTGCTCCGTATAGCAACTTTAATTCTTGGATCTTGTCTGGAATCACACCCTTGGTAGATGAAATCGAAGACAGAAGAGGGGAGAGTGTTTCGGAGGAGAGGAGTGAGAGACAGAGAGCCGAAGGAGTGGAGGAGAAAAATGGGAGTACTATTCTTTCCCTGGGAAATAAAAGAGGTGGGGGAGGAATCCCCTACTTCTCACACCACACACTCACACGTGCACCACTCGCTCAATTACCCTTATATCCTTCCACGAATAAGTCACACCGAATATCCGCACCGTCTATCTCGACGGGCCATACGTTTACAAAAGAAAAATACGGCCTAAAAAAAATACGGGTCTTTACACTTAGGTTCATGATCCTAAAAATCTAGGAAAGATATGAGTGAATCTAGGAGAGATCTTGAAATATATATATATATATAGAGAGAGAGAGAGAGATCTAAGAAAAGATTTGAGAAATCTATGAGAGATTTGGAAAAGATATGTTACGTACATGTAGATAAGGAGAGAAATCTAAGAATTGATCTTGTAGTTAATACTAAGATTTGTAGTACAAATTCTTTTCCTCCAAGTAAGAAAGCCTAAACCTAGATTAAAATCCTAAATCTTATTGTACTATTTGATTCTTGTATTAAAACCTAAGACTAAAAAGAATAAATCTAGAACCCTAATGTGTGAGTGCCGAAATATAAGAGGGAGAGATTGGAGTAGATTTTGCTCTTGACACTATTGCACAAAACCCTTAAAACCCCTAAGGATTTGGCTTTGAATCCATACTTGTGTGATAACCCAATTTTCACCTTAAAAAAAATTAAAAATACGATTATTGAAAAAATTTCTTGAAATACTAACACCGCAGTTAGATCCAAAACATTTTTTCCAGTCTACGGTAAAGTTTAGATAATTTTTCTGAGAACGAAGTTTGGACAACGTAACCTTTCAGGAACTGCACGCATTTAGACTGTCAACCAAATATTTTTCTAAGGCTTGGCAATGTCGGCAGATAGTTCCCAAATGAGATCGATTCTTCAAAAAAAAAAAATGCTATGAATGTAGTAATATTATTCACATAGGCAAATTCAGTTGGGTAGTTATATAAATTAAGGCCATCCACAGTGGTATAATCAAAAAAGGATAATCAAAAGTTGACACATCAGCTTTTGATTATTCACTTAAGAGGTTGTTAAGCTTAACAATGTTGAGTTTCACAATGGCCATATCTAGTCCATAACCAAAATAAGGGTCCACTACAATTTCACTCTCTCTCCCCCTCTATTTCCTGCCATTCACTTTCCTTCATTTACGTTTTTTTTTGGCAAAAATATATTGATTCCCTCTCTTAATTTTTGGGAAAAAATCGGTAATTTTCTTCCCTCCTATTATGAATTTTTTGGGGGGAAAAAAGTGAAATACCTTAATCCGGCGATGAAGGGTTGAATTGTAGATGATCGAAAGATATGAGCTTCACTTTTTGAGGGAAAAAAAGAGAAATGGTTTGTGGATGAGGTGAAGAAGATATAGAGTAGGAGAAGAAGAGAAGAAAAAAATACCAATTGAAACACGCGTGTATACAAATTTTGGAACTAATTAACTTATATGGTGTGGAGTTCACAAATTTTGATTATTGAAAAAGGTTGCTAGTTTTGGTTATCCAAAGCCCAAAATTTGATTATTTCTAAGTATGTTGCTAAGTTTGATTATACCATAGTGAGCTATCTTTGACACCAACATTGTTAATTTTAAAAACAATTGGCTTTTGATTATACCACCGTGGATGGCCTAAGGAGCTAACATTAAGCAAGCTGCTTACCATTAAAATTTAGAGAGTATACTAAGTCATGACTTAAGATTTATAAAAATTAGAGTATTTTTTATGTATCTATCAATTTCTATTTTACAGATATCGCCCCAACCCTATTAAGAACATCGTGTGTCGGGAGTGAGGCACGAGCCCCCACGAGACGGAAAGCTGTAAGGTTCAAAGAATATTCAGGAAAGAATCATATTAGATATACTTAGATTTATTAAGATTTGTTTTAGATTTACTAGATATTACTCCCTCTGTCCCTTAATTAGAGTCCAGTATTCTGTTTTTGGTTGTCCCTTAATAAGTGTTCATTTTGTAAAATTAGTGGGTAAAAGTTGGTGCATTATCTATTTTGTCCCTAAAAGTAGATTTCATTTTGAAAAGTAAGTGAGGAAAAGTGTAATGATGATGGGTAAGTAGGGAAAGTGGAGGAAAAAGTTTATATGAAAGGTATAATGATGATGTCTTTTTAATAAGTTGAAGTTACGAAGCATGACACTTAAAAAGGGACGGAGGGAGTATTAGATAATATAAGATTATGTTTAGATGTTATAAGATTATATAAGATTTTAATCTAGATTTGATTTAATTTCCTAGATATGACCTAGATTCTAGGTTCACTAGTATAAAGAGCCCCACACCCATGCATACCAACTCACATCTCACTTCTTCATTCTTTTATTCATTGTTCTTGCATTTATTTAAAGAGAGGGAAAGTGAGGGAGAGAAAGAGAGTCAGCCAAGAGAGAGAGAAGAGGGAAAAAAATAAAAAATTCAAGCACCACTACCTTGCCACCTTTCCACAACCACTCAAAACCACCATTCGATCTTTAAATTCCAAAATCTAAAAGTTGTTCGGATTCGTAGTTAAAAGAAAATTATTTTTCTTTTTATCAAATTCCAACCGAGGCGACGTCACTCCGTTTCGACCTGACGAATTCGTAACCCGCTACCGCCAAGAAGAACGATAGAAACCTAAACCTCATATCAGCTCACCTAAATATAATGTTGATGTACTATATGTTTAACTATTTATTTATTATTTTTATGATATCACATGATTAAATTGTTTAAGTTCCTTCTAATAAGGACCACCTCATTTTAACTAAAATGCGGACCTCCCCATTTCTCCGCTTTCCCGATTGAATTTTGATGATCCAAGCCGCTCAATGTGTTTAGAACGTGATTTTAAGGGGACCAGCGAGAAATCGGCAAAAAAAATGACTGAAAAGGGCTTGATTTGAGCAGTTTTTATTTGAACAGTTCGATAAAAAATAAACAAAAACTGCTCGGATGAAGCCCTTTCCGGTCTTTTTTTTTTGCTGATTTCTCGCGAGTACTTTTAAAATCACGTTCTGAACACATTGGGCGGCTCGGATCATCGAAATTCGATCGGGAAAGGGAGGTCCGCATTTTATTAAAATGAGGTGGTCCATATTAGAAGGGGACTGTAAGTTGAAAAGTTGATTTTATCGTTGTAAAAATAATTAAAATACTAAAGTATTTATTTTAGGCCGGGTTCGGAAGTTTTGGACTAGACGAGACCGTCCAAATGTGAATCATACATTCGTATGATCAATAGTCCGAATTTGCTAAGTGTCGTCCACTCAAAATTAAGGACCGGGAAGGATTCAATTCTTTTTACACTGGTGAAAAATAATGTCTCGTTCCGCTAAGGTTTTTTTTTTTTAAATACTTATTTTTCGCTTTAAGGGACAAGTCATTTTCTCAATAATACATCACCTTTAATTCAAAAAATAAGTACTTATTTGAGCTAGCGGAACGGGGCTTCCTATAACTAAATCATGCTTGAATGGTATCCAAATGTAAATATCTAAAATTAAGGCACTGAGAT
Organism: Rhododendron griersonianum; assembly: GCA_018127125.1. Classification (NCBI taxonomy): domain Eukaryota; kingdom Viridiplantae; phylum Streptophyta; class Magnoliopsida; order Ericales; family Ericaceae; genus Rhododendron; species Rhododendron griersonianum. Next base: position 14,494,696 of record CM030789.1, read on the forward strand.
ATTTTGAAAATTAAAATTCCAACATATTGAACTCGGTTAAAAAAATTTTATGCCGTGTGTATGCCCATATCAAATAGATTTTTTCAGGGGTGTTCAAGAAAACCGTCCGAACCGTAAAATCGGTCCGATCCGGACCAAACCGTCCTATTTGGTTTGGTTCTGCGGTCAGGTTATGGTTCCAAAAAAATAAGAACCGTTAATTTTGGTTTGGTTACTGGTTCTCAATTAAAGAACCGTGGTTAGAACCGGACCGGACCGTTTAGAATAATATATATAGATATATGTGTAGAGATTGGTCTACTTTTTGAACATGGAAGAAGTTAGTGCTGCTGATTTAAGTGATGTTTTGGGCATTGGAGCTGATGTTCTTTACTTCAAAACGTGCTGCTATATTTTATAATTTATGATATAGGTTTAATTTTATTCCTAAATATAATGGGTCATTAAAGTTTTTCTGTCGTTGAATTTAATGATTCCATAGGTGGTTTTGGCTACTTTATTGGTGGTTTTCATCAATATTTTTTCGTCAAGTGTCAAGTATTTCGTGAACCATATTAGATTTTGATTCTTACTAAAATGTCTATTATTATTTTATGAGTTATTTGTTGCTTTCTTCTCGAGCACGCTGTGGAGAAGTATCATAGTACAAGCCCAAATCTAACAACATTCACAGTTTTTGCACAAATTCAAATTTCCTGATTCTGCTAAATCAGGAGAACACCTAAAACCAAAAGACTACGTATCCTAATTCGGTTCGTATCATACGATTTCTTATTGGGAAAAAGTCAAATCTTATTTCAAGAAGCGAAAATCCAAATGCATTAATTTAAGCCGTTTGATCTAATTATGGTATTTTCCAAAGCATTTGATAGAAATTCAACCTCAATGTAGGGCTTGTATAGAAGAAAGAATCATACTTTGATTGTGTATTGCCTGACTTTTCTTTCCCTAACAAAGGAAACAGAAAATCTTAATGTAATAAGCCCCAGTCGAGAGACTTGAATGTAAGCATAGTTTGTTGGTGTTATTAGATGTATCTACTTTTTAATTGTATATTAATTATAATTAACGTTGTTCAAGCACAAACTAAATTTAGTATTTCGCACAAGAAAGTTAAGACCAAACAAGTCTAATTGACAAAGTTTCAATTGACAAAATCCTAATATGGAAGATATTATTAAAGTAGATATATCTACAGTAGTTTTTAGAAACTCAAAAATATCTAACTCTAGAATATCTTTGCGAAATATCTAGATTTTTTTTGTGAGAATTAATCGCATGTGCAATTCTAGAATTATCTCAAAATTTATCTTGTATGAAAATATCTTTGTACCAAAGCCTTCCATGGAGTAGTATAAATAGGGATTGGTTCTAGCCATTTTGTACCCAGCCACAAAAAAAAAAGTTTGAGTTTAAGTGTAAGAATACTCTCCTTCCCCACTCTTGTCTTTAGTATTCTCGCTCTTCCAAAAATCTTTTCCAACTAAACAATAGAAACTCCTACTCTTCTAGCAAATGTATCTTAAAATACGCGATACGTATCCCGATACGATCTATACAATTGAAAATACAATACAAGATACGTATCTCGATTTGAAAACACTAAGTGGGACATCCTCCCATCCCTAAAACATGAAAATGGATGTGGTGATATAAGGAAAATTGATTTTACACCCAAGTAGCAGTGTGAAAATGTTACCCATAGGAGCCTACCATGGCCTTGCAGCACTCTAAGAATATGGTGCATGAAACATCCCATTACAGTTGCCATGAAACATCCCATTACAGTTGCTAGAGAAGTTGGAGCTGACGCTGTTTCTCATGGATGCACCAGGAAGGGAAATGATCAAGTATGCCTTTAGTGATCAATTCTTATTTGTGATAGTTACCATTGCAGATCTTTAATTACACGATGGTTTTGTCTGCTCTACCTTATATATGCAGGTCCGCTTTGAGCTAACTTTTTTTGCTCTAAATCCTGAACTCAATGTTGTGGCCCCCTGGAGGGAATGGTAAATCAAAGGGAGAGAAGATGTTATTGAGTATGCCAAGAAACACAATGTGCCAGTCTCTTTGACAAAAAAATCCATCTACAGGAGGGACAGGAACACCTTAGTCACGAGGTAAAAATAATTATTTATTTATCTTGATGCACTCATTTTACATTGAGCCCATGTCCCCTCGCAGGTTCATGAATGATGATTTCTGTGAACTCTTCAAGTTGCTTATGGTACACGTGCCAAGACAGATTGGGCCCTGTTGCTTCTTCATTGTCACTTCTAGTTCTTTTAAATTGACTAATGTACAGACATTGATTAGCTGAATAGAATTGGTTATCATCAAGTGGACACGGTGCAACCCACAATCTTATAAGAAGTCAACTCTTCACCATCCTTGAGTTGTTGCGCAGGAGATGAAAGGAGTGGGATCGATGAGATACCAAACTCTAAAACAAAGGAAAGTGAGACTCATCGACATCATATGGGTATTGACATGTAGAATGGGACTTGAGAGCAAGTCGAGTAAGACTCATTTTCGAAATGGATATATAGGTCCACGGGTAGAAGCTCCTTCGCTAGGTTGATAGGGTAATCAAAATAGAGACAAATTAGCATAAACCAGGCTCAGCCAATATAACCTTTGGGTAGGAACTCTCAATTAAGGGGAAACAATTGGAGGAAATGTGAAACAATGGAATATTGTACACACACGAGAAACTAAGTGCCTTTGGCAGCATATTTGTTACAAAAAGTTAATATTGACATTTGTACCTTTTGCTGAATTACCTAATACAATGTGCTTGATGTCAGCTGCATGATATCTGGAAATAGTGTTATCTTTTGTGTAATTATTCCCTTAGCTATTTTTCTTCCTTCGCCATGGATAGTGAATATATTATCAACTTCTTAACTTATCGTTTCCACGTAGTAAACACTAATGTCTTTCCTCGCTTTCCCTCTCTCTGGTTTTGTGCGTGGTTTGTGGTAATGAAGGGAGACATTCTGGAAGATCCATCAAATGAGCCGAACAAGGATATGTACATGATGAGTGTCGACCTAGAAGATGCGTCCGACCAACCCGAGTAATTTTACTTGTTTGCTATGCTATTTATTTCATTTCCTTTACAATCCTTTTGGACGGTGAGAAAAGAAATGGATGATTCGGTTGTGTGTATGGACAGAATAAAAGAGGTGAGAAATGGTGATAAATGAAGAGAAATGCTGGAATGTTCTTTGTCCGTTTTTTTTTCTCACCAAAATGGAGAGAAACTTCAACCCTTCCTTTTTCTCGCCATTTCTCCCCGCCCAAAAGGGCCTTAATTTACTCAGGCACTACCTTATTCTCTTTTCATGGTCTCACTTCCACATAGATACGTACAAATCAGGATAGATTCAGGACTTCCCATTTCCCTCAACGGAACGGAGCTCTCCCCTGCATCTCTCCTCTCAGAGCTTAACGAAATTGGCAGGTGGCACGGAATTGGACGCGTCGACATGGTCGAAAATCGCCTCGTTGGGATGGAAAGCTGCGGGCGGGGTCTATGAAACTCCGGGCTGGACCATCCTCTTCACCGCGGCACGCAAACTGGAGTCTCAACCGTCAAACCATACAAGTAAAAGACTCTCTTGCCCTTACATACGCGGAGCTGGTCTATGTGGGAAGGTGGTTTGACCCTCTTCGTACCTCGATGGACGCTTTCATCAAGAAGATAACGAAACCACCACTGGATCAGTGATTCTCAAATTGTACAAAGGTTGTGTCACTGTGACCGGACATACAAGCCCTAATAGTCTTTATAGGCAAGAATCTTCATATAGTTATCCATTTTCCCATTAATTAGTAGAATCTTCTTATCTATGAAATTCCTGATATTCTTTATGATATATGCAATATCTTGACTTGTCAGGATATCTGTGACCATAGCACGAAGAAAGTGCATTCCATTCTTACATACAAATTACTTGATCAAGAGGATGTTTCTTGATGTAGATTTGTTTTATATCCAAACAAACGCAGCCTTATACTTAACAATTTGTTCTGGGTATGAGAAACCTGTAATGATACCATTATCTAAATATAAGGCTTGGTTTCATCATCATTGAAATTTATAACTTCATTAATTCCTTTAGACTCAGTGAGTTGCAGCTACTCACTAGCTGTCTGCAGAGACGCCAATGATTAAGGATATATTTGATAATGTACGTATACATACGTATGCGGATGAGAGAGAGAGAGATTCATTTCAACAAAATGGCAGGAATATTTATACCAATAGACAAGAATCATTTTCTCGAAGTGTAAAGGTTATACACAAATTTATCTTAACTTGTCGATGAAAAGTCTTATCCTGTACATAACAATTCCCAATAAGCTGAAAAGATTCGAGGCATGTTCCCTTGTTCAAAAAACCACAAAATGAGACAGTATTTAAGATCTTTGATCACCATCAGCATTTGCCTGTACTTGGGCTGCATACTGCAAGTTCCAGAGAACATCCTCAAAAGATGGATGAGTCGTTTGTTCAGAGAAAGAGGCGTTTGTTTGTTATGTCGATAACGATCATCAACGATCCTTGTGAACAAGAGGAAAGCACAAGCGGATCCACTATCCGCCTCCGCCCCTCCTGGCTGCCGAACAACACCTATAAATGCAGAAGCTAACCGTTTGAGGGGTAGATTACACCAACATCAAAATCTCTAACAAAAATGATCGAGATATTAGTGGAAGTTGGTAGACAAGCTAAGAGGGACTAAGTATAGTTTCCCGTTTAGTCAATGTTCCTAGAAAATCAAATACATGTATCCTACGCAGATCTCCTCCTACTACAAGATCATTACAATCAACACAAAATCCGCGGCCAAATCATTCTCCTTTGATTTAGGCCAAACATGCCCTAACTCAGCCGCTTTTAGGATGAGAAAAAACCCTTCATTAGTAGGTACTGATGATTGGCGTTGCATTATGAATAGAGTAAACATGATTTGCATTAAAAAGGATAGTTAGTGGATACCATTTCATTCTGCAGAAATGCTTCCCTTCTTGCAGATACCGTTTGGCCCCACAATCGACTCGAGTAATATGAACCCAAAGCTATACACATCATCCTCTAAGGATTTCATTTGCCTGCAACGATGGAAAATGAAACTTAAAGATCCAACGACTGCAAGTTCAATCAAAATCCACGACTCATCGTTTCTTAAGGAAACGACTATATATTTATATTTCGCCACATTGACCTTCCACAAAGTTGTTGACAGTAAAGTTTCATTTTTATTGAGGAAACCAAAAATAAAAAATAAAAAACTTACCATGAATTAAGACCCTGTCCTTTTGCCTACAGACCAAGAAAATGAGTGATTCAATAAGGAAGTGAGCACAACAAAAAGACACAAAAACAGCAAAAGGCGACCAACCAATTTACATACTACAGACTAGGGAGACATCAGACATTCACATACCTCATTATGATCTTCATCTTCTGCAATAACAATAGACAGCCCATAGTCGCTAAGCTTTGCCACCAGATGGTTGTTCAGGGGTATATTATTTGCTTTCAACCTATTGTTGAAGAAACCGGGAATAATTCCAGTATGTAGGAAGTGCACAGCCTTCGCCACACCAATCAGAGCTGACAATCTGTCTGCCCATTTGAGAGTTTTTTCTGGACTATTATCTGCAAGCACATCAGAAAATGAGTATTTGTGTCTGCATAGCATCACACTCGATAGAGCAACATTGCTAAAAAAAAACGATAAAACGACAATGTAGCCAGCCAAAATCTTGGCAATGGCATTGCCAAAGTGGCAAAAGCAGTGAATATGCTCTTTAAAACTGCAAAGCAATGAATATGCTCTTTACTTCTCATAATTGACCGTTGGATTACTGGGAATTCTCTCTCTCTAATTAGAAGTTGGAGAGCTTGAAGATATTTTCCCCATGAGTGGAATGTTATATAAAGTCGAGCCCCCTTTGCAATATAGTCCTATGAACCAGATGCTGTGTAAAAGACATGGGGGAGACTATGTTCTGCTCGTGCCATGGTAGGGCGCTAGAAACCTACGGGTGACCGATCCACTGGTCTAGAGTTACCGAGTCTCACCCAGTGCAGGTAGCTAGCTAAACTGGTCGCCCCCGCCCCCGCCCCCCTCTCTTTTGTTAGCAAAACAAAGTCGCGGGCCTTATTCTCTTGCTGACTCTCGTGGATCGCCCTTTTGCTTAATGTTCAGTCGGCGTCGATTCTTGATTTATGGGGCTCGAGCTGATTTTTACCTTTTTCCTTATCCCAAACCTGACATGATGTGTTGAAAAAATGTACTTATTCGATCAATGTCTAAATGAAGAATTTTGCAACTTACTAGCAGAGATGACAATAAGCTCTTTACCTTAGTCTATTAGCTAGGTCTGTATCTCCAACGAATTCTTCTGCTCCTGTATTTCCCACTGCTATCCCAGCTATTTGTGCTTGGACTCGGGAAACTCGATCTGCCAGGTATGGATCCGAAGCCTAGGTCCTTGTTAGTTATAACTTATAACCCTGCTGAATAAGATAGTTTGTTTCAGGTTGCCAAAGAATCATTATGTCAGTTTAGTTTTTGGCAGGTAATCATAATCCATTCATAGCTCCCTCACATAGAAAATTATTTTAAAAATGACATAAAAAAAGCCTACCCGGCTTTGGCTTCGCTATCGCTCATGACTTGTATTGTAGACGTAGTTTTGTAGTCGGCCCATTATTTCTGTGTTTCATATGGCTTACCAGAATCTCTCATTTTATTTGTCACCATTTGGTCCATTTTATCTTGATTTGGGTTATTAGAAGATTGGCATAATGGCAATGAGATTGAAGCATATTTTCACTACTTTGTCACCTTCATCTATTACGATGAATTTTGTCGAAATCCATTAAGCATTCACTTTTCAAAAGTTCTTAGGGCTTATAGACCATTTTTATCTTGAAAACTAACTTCTTAGTATTTGAAAGAGAGACAAATTCTGCTGATATGCGACATTGACATCTAGTCTTAAGCAACCATCCGGAGCTACCCAATAGAGGCCATTGGGACCACTAGGAAGCACAAAGGATGGCTTATATCTTGTCGGCGGAGCTCCTTCTGGAAATGCTTATGTTTGGGAGGTTAATAAACTCTTTCCTTAATCTCAGCTCCAGACGTTTACATCAGAATAGTTGTCTTGCTTTTTTTTTCCCGTGGCCGCCCCTAGGCCTCTCCCGGTAACTCCTCTTAGAAGACTTTTAAGTTAAATCGATCTCAGAGACTACAAATTCTTGAAATTACTAGACCTTTTTAACAAAGAGAATTTATAGAGGTGTCAAATATTTTTCTACCCGAGAATTGTCTATATTGTCTAATTTTCAGGTCTCAAGTGGGAGGTTGCTCGATCAGGACTTGGTGCGCGCATCATAAGTCACTAACGTGCTTGTCATTTTCTGGTGATGATTCTTTTCTTATTTCTGGTTCAGTAGATGGCACGATCGTTGTCTGGCCTATGATAGGGTAAAAGCTGTATCTTTCATTCTTCAACAGTTCATAATTCCTATACGCACAGGCTGTTTAGTCCTTTTGTATATCAAGAAAACTATATGACATGCTCCGTAATGACATTGTTATGGTCTGTTTGATGAAAGTTTGCTAGATGAGGCAGATTGTTGGAACTCGCCTTCTCTGTTGAATTTCTCGTCGGAGCATTTTGCCTCAGTAACCAGTATATTGACAACATTAAGCAGCTCGATCGAGTTCTTTTTTTGTGTCTAGCTCCCTTGATGGCACATGCAAGGTCTCTTAGCTTGTGTAATGTTTCAGAGTTATCATCGCAACTGCCAACTTTTCCTCGCTCCTAAGGTTTTTTATTCGTTTAAGGTATGGGACCTAGTAACGGGAAAGCGCGCTGTTGCAGAATCTAGCTTTTCCGCTGCCCATAACTGCAAGTGTTCTTGATCCAGCAGAAAATATGTTGTTTTCTGGAAGTGCAGATGGGAGAATTTTCATGAGCATGCTGGATGTTGGACTAGTGGAAGATTCGTCTATCGTTTCAGAGGATGAACCATTTGTGCTGAAGGGACACAAGTAATGGCCGACTTCGTTGGAATTTTCACAATGCTTTATAGAACACAAATAGTCTGTTTTAGATGTGGATCGGTAGTTGGTGAAGTAACCAAGTCCAAGCTAATCCTTTATGATGTTAGTAAAATCGGAATTTTCATCGCCTAATTATAGAGTCTATGCACATTAATTGGAACAATCCCCGGTCAGCAGTAGAATCTTTGACGTGATGAGGTTGAAAATGACTCTCTAAGTAAGTGTATTTTATACAGAGAATTATGTGTTTTACTATGTTTTGAAACCAAACTTAAACAATCAACTACTCTATTCATTCAGTTCATTCATCAGCTCTACATGTAGGAAACTTCGCTTAAGGCACCAAGGGTTTCGTTCGGTTCATTCATCAGCCCTACATGTAGGAAACTTCGCTGAAGGCACCAAGGGTCTCGCGCCGCCTCCAACCAACCACAACCTCCATTCCGACTTCGTTTGGTTAACCTATTTACATTATGATGTTCCATTTCCCACCAAAAAACGAAAGATGGGTTTGGTCATCTTTGTATTGGAAAATAAGTTCAAGGAGCCTCAAGTACAACTTCACCGGTAAATCCGACCTTTAGATAATTTCGTCTTAAGATTATTGCAATTCGCTGTTAATCGATGAGGGAATGTGAATATGATGTTTGGAAAAATGCAGTTCTGCAAAGCATTGAATTTCAATTTTAATCAGATAGAGGCTTTAGCAACCAATATAAATCCCAGCTAGAAAATTTCCAGATAAAACGAGAGAAAAACTGCAATCTCTTGAATCCCCGTAGCAGCTAATAGTTGCAGATCGAAACCATGGGATCTACAAAGAAAACATAACGATTGAAAATTTTGGCATTCTAAAAATGCCGTTCTGCAAGGCATTGAAAGCAACCAATATAAAACACAGCTATAAAAATTGCAGATAAAAAGAGATAAAAATAAACTGCAATCTCTTGAATCCCCGTAGCGGCTAATAGTTGCAGAAGAAACCATGAGATCTACAAAGAAAACATAACGGTTGAAAATCCTGGCATTCTATAAAGAAAGTGAACGGAAACAAGAAACAAAAATGAATGAAGAACCAAATGATCCAGTTTAAGGAGAACTAAAGAGCATGAGAACGCTTCTTCTTCGAAACCTTTGTTTTCTTATCTGCATCAGCAGCCTTTCGCTTGTCCTTCCTCTCCCTCTTCTTTAGAGCAGTCATTCGGGCCTTGAGAATAGTCGCGTAAGAAGCTTGAAAGCGTTGGTGATCCTTTGCTCCCACCTTTTATTCCAAGAAAGATAACAAAACATGAACAAACAAGCAAACGCTATATTTAAGGATCATAGCCTCACTTCATAAAAGTGGGTACTAATACTATCTTTCACTAAATCCAGTCAAAACGGGAAAAAAACGACCAAGGCAAAAATACACCGCAGTTTATTTCGAATCACACGATGAAAGTCAGTTTGGGGGTACACATCCAAAACTGCCAATCAGATATGCTACTTTTTGAATGCAACCTCAATGGTAGCGTTCCCCGAAAACATCATCCAAAGATAGCATAGCCAAAATATGAAAGAAGTCCTGCTGTTATATTGCAGAACAAGTAACGGAATATCATAGCAACTATTCAATGATCTAAGCAAATTCAAAATAAAGGCACAACGATAACATGGACGGGAAACACTTCAATAGCATGTGACCCACAACAATATCATAGCAAATTGTAAAAATGAGAAGGGAGATAAGCATAATATGCCAGACCACAGTTTGAAACCTAAACATATCCTAACACGAGGAGTGAACCTTTACTTAATTATATTTTAAGGAATCTTATGCCAAAACACAGTCAAAAACCTGAGTACACGTTATATAGCACTAAATGGATACAAATAGATACCAAAAAATCAGACCGCACAAACCAACATGGTCATTGGCAGGTTTCTGGGATATGCACAATTGTTGCTTACCAATATTTACCTACTCATTCCTATCATATCCATCAGCAAAAAAAATGTTTAAGCAATTTTACCTACTCATTCCTTCCTCTGGCTTCTTGCCACCACTGAAAACCGCTCTCATTCCTCACATGGTCATCAGGAGAAAACAAGGTTGTCTATGGTGGCCGGAGGTAGTGGTGCTGGCAGTGGTAGTGCCAAGGTGAGGAAGGGATTCGGATCTTATGAGATCATGGCTGGTCTTGGAGTGAGCTATGAGGGTTGTGGACTTGTAAATGTTGGGTTTGAATACATTAACAAATGGAAATGTTGGGGTGAGCAATGGTACGTTCTGGCCAAAGGACACGTATAAATATTCCACAAACCAAGTTCACATAGGTATTAACCCCAAAAAAATCCTAGAAATCAGACCAAAAACTAAAATAGAAGATAATAAGAATAATTACCGAAGTGGAAATAGTCTTTTTCCCATCAGTTGCCCGAATAAGGCATCGATGATCGATTTCTTCACCAGCAGTCGCCATCTTATTCCTTACAACCTTAGATTTCAGGGATGCTAAAGAAACAACACAAAAAAGAATAGCATAAATCAAAACAACCTTCTTTACTGTGCAATGGCGAATAACAAAGAAAAGGTAATAAAATAAGTTAAGACTTTACATCGCTTGAGAGTAACCCAAACAGACCCTTTTTCTGTGCTGCGCTCAAACATGCTAGTTAACTCATTGAGAAACGGGTCTGGCTGTAGAAGTACCTATAGAAACAATGAACAAATCACAAAAAGGGTCTATACATTAAAAATCAACATACAGTCAGAGGCGGAGCATTATGGAGGGGGAGTTGCACACGCCACCACCGATTTCAAAGAAATTCTTTTACACTAATAGATAGGCACTAACTGGTACCCCAATAGCTTGATTTTTCACACAAATAATAAAAAGCTAGCAATTTACGATGAGTTGTTCTGATCATCCTCATTTAAAGAGGACGAAAGAATTGAATCAAGCCATTATTCCTTTTTAACAAAAAAATAAGGAAAATATATAACACAATTTATTCTTGCCGATGCTCTGGTCTAGGAATGAAGGAAGCATGGGCACATAAATCGATTTGCGTCTCTACGCATGTCTTTTGGCTTTGATTTGGGGGCATAATTCAGCAACAAAACGTCCCTTCAGCTCCTTGGTTCTTGGAGGTATAGGAGGGCCATTGTTTCAGTGGTAATCCTCCCCCGCCTCTTATCCCCAATAATTGGGACTAGATGAGTTCTGCTATTGTTGTTGTGTAGATAGGCACTAACCGGTATCCGAACAACTTGGTTTTCCACACAAATGATAAAAGAGCGATATAAAAGATGATTTGATCGGGCTATAAAAAAAAATATGTCTCTTCCATTGAAGACCACATAAGAAGTGAATCAATCCTTTATTCTTTTTTTACCCAAAAAAATGGACTAAAAAGATAAATCCCTTACGCTCAACCTTTGTCTTCATCCTTTTACGAAAAAAATATATAACAATACAAGTGAGCTCCCAATAAACGTCACCCTAAATCTAAATCCTGGCTTCACCACAGAACATACTCAACTCATTGGTGACCAATTCGAAACTTGTTTAACTGGAAGCAGATATGGAAACGAAAACTATATGTACAATAAGTACTTAGTTATTTTGAGAGAGAGAGAGAGAGAGTACCATGGCGAAAACCCAGATCGAGACAGAAATCACAGCGGCAAAACCCTAGTGAAACCGACTCCCTCGATCGACTTCTCAATCGCGCGGAGAGGAGAGAGAGAGAAGGGTAGAATTGCTTCCAATTTATAGGTGCAAGAAAGGAAGGAAAAGCAAAGAGCGTAAATTGCACCGAGGTACCTAACGTTAGTGAGTATTACTGAGGCGAATTTACCCAAAAATATTACTGAGGCGGTGGAGGCAGTAAGAGCATCTCCGGTCTTCACCCATATTTTTCCTCAAATTTGAGTCAAATTTTGGGTAAAAATTCATTTTGGATAGACACATCTCCAATCATCAAACCCAAATTTTACCCAAAGATATATACATTTTATTCTTAATGGCATAATGGTAAATAAGGTAAAACAATCAAATCCAAAATGAGTAGACATGGTACTCTTCTCTCTCCATCTTGGTCTCTCTCTCCCCGAGAATCGAACACAAATTTTTTTTTCACACAAAACCCAGAACCAGACACAACCACAAAAGACAACTCTGAAACTCGTTCATCATCATCGGAGGAGGCCAGAAGAAAACGACAACTTTGGGGGACCCAAGATGGCTTAGAGGTCACAATGCCATTGCCATTTTCTGCATCGCCTCTCAAACCACCGGCCCTCGGCCTGCCGCCACTGCCGACGAGGTTCTCTCTCTCCCTCCTCTCTCTCTCTCTCTCTAACTAGCCGTTGAAGAAATGGGTCAAGGCAAAAGTTGTCCCAGATTTGAGCAAAGAAATGAGTAAAACCCAAAATGGGGAAGGGTTTGGGTCAAAGATTAGAGAGAGATTTTTGTGATTTTTGCCCCATTTATAAATTTGAGTCTTAAAATGGGTCAAGGCTGGAGATGCTCTAAGGCCCCGTTTTTTAATGCCAAATAAATACTTATTTTTTAAGAATGTAATTTCAAGTTAAAAAATGATAGGCTTATTGAAATTTTAAAAATATGCAATATGAATCTTGTTTGAAAGATCTCATTGAGATCTTTAATACGGTGCAAAAAAAATCAAAAAATTATTTTTTTATTTACATTATTTTTGAGTTTAAAAATGTAAAATAAATACTTATTTTTTTAAGAACGTGTTCTGAAACAAGCTCTAATTCGAATCCCCAAAATTTTAGAGTAATTACACATTTCTCTCTCTCGCGTTTCCATGTTGCCCAAAAGTTATAGTAAATGGATCCTCAACAATGAATTGTCAATTCCAATTTCATGCATGGCACTAAAAGCCACAACCCCCAAATAAACACACTTGTACTCATTGAATGGTCAGCCCAATTGAATGGCTGGCATTAGGAGGATGAGGATCCAATAATGCTATGCGTACACCATATGTACATTGTCTATGCGGTAGCTGCCTTGGTTAAATAATGAGGCCCACCCCCTCTATTTGCAAACAGAAAGTCTATTGACACAGAGTTTTCATACACATATCATGCACAGAACATTATGTGGGGTCCATTATGGGTCCCACACGAATGATCCTAGCCGCTCATTATATGTAAAATATTTTTTCAATGGTCTCCGCAAAAAATCAACTCAATCCGATAACTAGAGGCTCTAGATCCAATCATTTAACTTTTCATTATCCTGAAAGCTGAATGAAAAGTTAGATGATTGGATCGAGCCTCTATATGTATCAGATTTAGTTGATTTTTCGCGTGTACACTCGAAAAAATGTTTTACATTTAATGAACGGCTCGGATTATTTGTGTGGAACCCATAGTGGGTCCCACATTGAAATCTGTGCATGATATGTGCACAGAAATCTGTGTGGATAGCACGTACACTGTCTACGTGGCAATTGCCTTGGTTAAGTAATGGGGCCCATCCCCTATATTGCAATTCCAAAAATTTGACCAAGAGTTTTACCCACTTTACCAACTCAAACCCAACACCCTCGAGATTATTACTCCCACCATCGACGCCATTTTCACCTACCCCTATCGACACTAGCGACCATCGCCGCCATCGACCACCACCACCATCGACTTCAGCGACTCCCATCTCTCTCTCCACAAAATCGAATCTGATTGTTACACTCTCCACGAAAATCGAATGAAACTTGAAAGAAGTCAAAATCTCAAAGAAGGTTTGATCCGAAACGGCTAAATCACTCATTTTCCCCTACTAATCTTCCCATTTTTTTTGTTTCTTCCTTAGATTTCTTTGATTTTAATACAGGTCAGTTTGCCCAAATTTTCCAAAAAAATCCCCTGTTCTAAGATTAGGGTTGCTCGAAAATTAGGGCTTTGAAAACCTGGATATAGAAGAAGGCATTGTTAGACATGGATACAACATTGAGGAAAACGTGAGCTTTGTACCCTCACTGGACAGAAGTAGTTTTGTTGATTTTGTTTTGGATGTTACCCGTATAAAAGCCGAAATTTTTAAGCCACTTTTCCCTACCATGCTCATAATCCTCCTACTTGTTTTCAACAACCCAAAAAAGCACATGCCTTCCAAATTGTCATTTCAAAATCCATATTCCACAAGATTTTCAAGAGCAAAATCAAACAAATATCGGCACTTCTGCATAAACTGTCCGAAAATGTCCCTCTAAAAAAATGGCCTAATCTGCTCCTTGTACCAAGTGGTTCGAAACGCATGAAACATGGCTCAAACAAAACGATAACAAGGTTTATTGTTCTGTCTCAATTCAATTCTCGGAGCTGAACAACGGCATCAAAGCTGAATTTACCACCCGGTTCAAATGTGGCTTCAAGATCTTCAAAGCTCTGCTCAACTCTCAAGTCTGTACTCACCGTCAAACCTTCCTGTAAACATTGGGCCAACAAACGCAAATCAGGGTTACCAAATATGCACCTGAATTTTTTTTACTACAGGGAGAATGTCATACAAGTATCCTAGTCTAAAGGGTACTCCCATCTTCTTGTCTGGGATCACCATGTCTTCTTTAGTCCAGGCGAATAATGGTTGTACTGTGAACCAAAGTCCCACATCAACACAAAAGTAATCAGCAGTATATACACATAAGGGTACCTCACCTCAACAGTTAGTTTCTGGGATTAGATTCTACCCAAATTCATGAAACATGATATAAGAGTCGGAGTCCCCATAGATAGTAGGGTAATAGGTCATATAGCTGAATTAGTTGAGGTGTGCACAAGCTAGCCCGGACATCTGGTTATTAAAAAAAAAAAAAAAAAGGTAGTGTAGCCCTCTGTAGGTTTGACCTGCTAAGATTTGAGGTGTTAAGCTTTCAAAATGGTGAGTGAGTACATGTTAATTTCCCAATCCCTTTGAACTTGAAAACCAAGTGGTAGTGTCCAAAACCCATCAATTTCCTGATATCCAAACCAATTAAAGGAAGCCATCTATTGTTTCCAATTGAGCATGGACAAGACAACGATGACGCAGAAATAACGGAAAAGGCAAGCATTTCCGACATGAAGATTGGTAATGAAACACAGGCAAATATTTTTCTGCAAGAAGCTTACGGTAAACAAAATGGAACATAAGAGAGTAATAACATTTACCTTCTCTACATATTCAGCTATAGTAGAATTGATTACTTTCTTAATCACTTGCTTGTAAACTTCGGACGGTCCAAGAATTTGCAAAAGAACGTCTTGAGGTATCTGCCAGATGCAATAAACAAGAGAAGACAACTGTTATAAAGCAAACAGAAGAAATATACACATACATACGTCTGCATACAAGCATGAATAGAATGCTAGACATCTATGTGAGTTCATTTTGTGGGGATTCATGTCATGAGGGAATGGCAGGCGTGGGATCAGAAATTTGCCATAGAATGGTTCCAATATTAATGCGACCGCATCTGCGCTGCAACTCGACCATTCTGCCACCCATACACAAACAACCCACCACCGGAAGAAAGACGAACAAAAATACTGCCAAAGATACGATGACATATCCTACGGACTTAAAAGAACAAAAAGAAGACATGCATAATGAAGTGGAGAACTTAAAAGAAGTGAACAAACTGAATGCATTTGAAGATTAGGAGCTTAAAACTTACATTGGGTGTTTTTCCTGTTAGCTCCAAGTTGTTCATCAGTGACAACAATTCGAACAAAAGAAATCAGCAAAATATGTTAGTCAATAGTATGACAGAGGAAAGGCAAGAGGAAAAGAAAGACGTTAATGAATTGAATAACTATCCGTAGCAAATAAGAACAAAACCTGGCTTAGGAAGGTAACTTCGGAAGCCACTTGATTGACTAAATGAACGACTACAGATAACCTATGTAGTTTCAGGAGAAATCAGATGTAGTGATTTCACGAATCTCACCTCCTTTTACTCTTCTAAAGCCTGGAATTGGCTGGGCAGCAGCAACCATTTTGGAGAGGACATCATCAAAAATTGCTTCAGTTTTAGCTCCGGATACCTCCACACTTAACTGCCACAAAATTTTGTAATGAATTCATCTCACAACTAAAAGCTAACCATTGATAAGTAAACATCACCCACTCAAGCTACGACACTAACATGTAATACATCAGTCTTTGCAAAAGACATCTTTATTACAGGTTATTGTCCCGCAATATTGTGTATTTGGACTCTATTATGGTCTTTTATTCTCCCTTTTTAACGTGTTACGATTTATCTTCACCTATACTCCCCAAAACAAAGATTCTCATACCCTTAGTTCGTTGGCCTCGCTAGTACCACTTGCAGTAACTGAGAAATCTTGAGATGGAGAAGACGAACCTTCAATATCCTCTACACCTATTTTAGTGGTACCATTTGGAACGACATTCAGCAATAGCACTCATCTAAGAAGCATGGATACGGGATACGGATACGATACGATACGGATACGCGGATACGTGATTTTTTCAAAAAGAAGGATACGATACGCTGGGGGATACGTTGAATATAAAAGTAAATAAAAAATATATTATATATATAATTTTTAATTCCTAAAATTTCATTGATGATTATAGTTTTCCATTACACAAGTTCACCGTCAAGAGACATATATTTACATACATACAGAGAGAGAGAGAGACTTACAAGGCTATCGAGAGAGAGGATATTGTCGGTGTGTTTCTGGTGTCGATTGGTGGGGGAAAAAGAAAAATATAGTCCTACTAGCAATTTTAACCCATATATTTTAAGTAATAACATATTTACCCTCGCGCGTATCCAAAATGTATCCAACACGCATCCACGCTTATTCAAAACGTATTGGGATACCAAAAAATAATTCTAAAAGCAGGATACTTTTAAAAAAAAATGTATCGGATATGTATCCGGAGCGTATCCAAGAGTATCTGTGCGTATCCGAAACGTATCGGGATACCAAAAAATAATTCTAAAAGCAGGATACTTTAAAAAGCGTATCGGATACATATCCAGAGAGTATCTGAGAGTATCGGTATCCGATACGGATACGATACGTGATACGGAGGCCAAAATAGAGTATCCGTGCTTCATAGGCACTCAGAAAGTCAAGAACAGCAACTGGGAGAGAAATTACTTGTCTTTGCATAAGCTGCCACAGCAGAAACAGCAAATTGAATCTTGGGATATGCCCTGCAACACAACGGTAGAAAAAAAATACACAAAGATAAGGTATATACAGTACCCAACCAATTTCTAATTCTCAAAAAGACATATTTCGAAAGTAAAGAGATGGGTGGAAATGCTTTACTTTCTACGAGTAAAGTAGTGTAAATAGGCAGTGTTTTTACTTGTTAGTAACTAACAGTTAACACATGACAAGGGTAGAGATTTAATCATACGATGACTATACTGCAATAGCCATATAGGAGGAAATCTAAAAGATGCTCACCTTTCTGGTGAGATTGCCTGGGTTTTAAACAGTTAAGACAGTAAAATATAATCAATTTGATTGGATGCTGAGATACTAGAGATGTGAATTTGTGAACACTACATGGTTAGGTACGGAAATGGGCAAAAAAGATCAAGATTAAGGTTTTGACATTCCCTCATGTATACACCTTTACTAATTACCGAACAGAAACAAATATATCGTTGTATGACTTCAAATCAACAAACACCTCCGATTGATTATAGATACTCTTTTATAGATTCCATCAGCCACCTCAAAACCAACATATTACTCTCCCATAGTTCCATGTATTCAGTCAAAACCATAGTGAATTTGTATGGAGAAACTTTGGTCAATTTAAACGTGTTATTCAATGAACGCATTGGATGCAGAGAAAAAAGCTTTTGTCACCTCAGTTTGCAAACAGTTGCCATCCTCAAAAAATAGGACGACAAGTGACAAGAACTAAGGAACTGGTGTAGCTTATTCCGAGTGAGAATCAGTATTCTAAGAGATTTTGAGCACAAAAATCAACCAAAAACTCAGCAGAGTTAGTTCATAAACAAAGTAGTACCTGTTGCGAAATTCTTTGGCATTGTATCCGATTTGAAGGGGAAAGTTTTCTCTTTTCGACGAAAGATGTGGAATGAAGACATCTGAATTTTGGTTAACCGTTAGTATCTGCATGAAAATGAGTTAAGTTTGTGAGTCCTCATCAAGCCAAGAACTTCCTATCAGCAAGTCCATGGAAATAACACAAATGCAATTAATGACCAAAAGCACCATATATTTTGCCAATTAACGGAATATTAACATTAAACCCACACCATTGCAACAAAGTATCAACCAAAATGCACAAATGCACAACCATACGATGTATTGACGTGATTTGGCACCATTCTGCATCATTCCAATAAAAATTACCACAATTTTATTCTGTATTGCAGAAATGTCAAGCCATATCCTTTGGAAGGATATTTTTACACAGAGACAAGTTAAGCCTGTTCTTCAAGGTAAGCCATCAAACTGGTTACCATAATGAATAACCAGGAGACGAAAAAACACAAACCAAGAAAATCCACCCAGAAATTCAAATTTTCAGGCATTAAAATATCACGGGGAAAAGAGCGAGAATACCCAGAAAGCAGCCCACTCATCCGAAACTACAACCCTTTAAGTACCAATGATGAACGAATAAACATGTAACATACCACAATTCGGCAAGGATAAAAAAAAAAAAAACCCGCAATGCGGCTATGTACCAAAAAAGTATACTACTCCCTCCGTCCCAAATTCTTTGTCCGGTCTGCAAAACGGAGCGTTAAAAATAATACAATTTTTGCGAGAAAAAATCAAAAGTTTTTCAACAACTTACTAGATATCAATGAGTATTTTTAATTTGTGAAAAAAGTTTGAATTTTTTCTTGAAAAAATTAAATTATTTTTAACACTCCGTTTTGCGGACCGGACAAAGAATTTGGGACGGAGGGAGTACTAAAAAAAGTTCCATATTGCCCTGATGCAGAATTTCTCACCACAGAATCCTAGATGAGAGTAAAACATAGCTAAAAACCTCATCCCACCCTCGTGAGATTAAATAGAGGAAAACTATGCAAACCTTACCGTTTTTTTGAACAGCAAAAAAAAGATTTTATTAATCTTTGAGAACAAAATACAAAGATTAAAGGGATCCAAGCGCGAGGCATCACACCATAGAAAAACATACCACAAGGAAGGCACCTCCTCACCCCGACAATCACATGCTGCGAGGACCCAAAAGGGAAAGAAAAACAACCCGAGGCTAGCAAGAAACCAACCAAGACAGAAACCCCAAAGGATAACTAACAAGGGTTTACTGAAGAAAAGACCGTACAAGAAACCAGGATAAGGGAAAACCCAAGAATTCTCAAAAGATAGAAGTACTAGTTAAAACCATTAACAGACAAGTGTACCTAAGATATCAACAGAAACAAACATACATAAGATCACTACTTGCATCTCTTTAGTACGAATAAATTCATATATGCAGGTGGGTCTTCTTTCAATTTGAATATTTACTGATACCCATTTTGCAGTGAATATTCAACATATAATTCAAGCTTCACGGCTAAAGGAAAAAACTTATAATTGAAGCGAAAATTAGAACAAGGAAGCGAGAAAAATGGAAGATTATTGAAATACCCAACTGTTACATTAGGGCTTAAACCCAGGAAGAGTTTCTTAACGGCTACATCCATATCCACTTTCCTCTCGCCCTCTCTCTCTCTCTCTCTCTCTCTCAACACAGATAGGAACTAGGAAGATGGGAGGACAGATTTGTCCACGAAATATATCTCTTGACACAAGTGACTGAAGTGAGGGGATATTCTATTGGCACCCTTTTTCTCTTACCACAACAAAATCATTATTCTCATCAGCTCTCAAGCTACGCTCTTATTTCTACTATACTAGTATATGATTTGTCCACCACCGAGATGAGCAGATTTGTGGATTCCGGCATCGCTTGGTTTTCTTTTTGTCTTTGTTCTTGGTTTCTTGAATTTCCTGAACCCTCGAATCCTTTATATTAGTGGGGTTATTAATTTATGCATTTGTTTTCTCAAAAAGAATACTATTAAATATAAAAATTAAGTTATAGTAGTATAAAATTGCAGTACTATCTAATTATTACAATTTGGGTGCACATTACATCACGCCCAAGTCCTGGCCATTTCTAAGTCCAGCCCCCTTGAAGTTTCATTTTCCAAACACTATTACATTTATTTTTCCTAAGTAAACACAACATAAATTGATCATTCCTACTATTATAAATTAGAGTATGCAACCATAAATTCTATAATTATACGAAGGCCAAGGAATATATGTATACGTATACATTTTTGGAACTTAGAGATATGAAAGGAAATTTTTAAAAAGAATTTCCTCCAATTGTTTGGATTGGATAGAAAAATGAGAGAAAATAAAGAATTCAAGTTTGTCAATAGTAAAATTTTCCTCTCATTTTTTTCCCCCCTCACATCTCCTAAGTTCCAAACACAGCCTAAAAACGGGTACTGTGCATATATAGGTATGGTGCATTTAGAGGCACCTGGACCTTGTCTTTTCTGAATTACCAAAATTGCCCAGGCTTCTTTGCTAGTATTACGAAGAGATTAGGACCTCTCTGTTTGAGAGACTGTAATTCACTCCCTCCTTCCCCGGGAGCACAAGTTGTTTCATTCAAGAAAAGCATGGCGACTATCCCGATGATGTCTCAGTTTCACTGTTCCAATGTAAGAAAAACCTAAACTGCATAGCTAAAGAATTCTAATCTCTGATAATTCACACACATATACTTGTATACTCGTCAATGTATTCAGTCTTTGATGCGAAAAAATTCCTACAGCTATGTCTTTTTGAGGTAGACTTTTTCTTGAATTCATGGTGTTCACTCACTGCAAAAAAGTAGAGCCCATGTTGCGAATATAGCCCTTTGGGGGTAGCTGGTCCGGTAAAGACTCTGCCTTTTGTGTTCAAGGAATACCCATTTCTGAGTCCCCCTCGAAGGCCACTTGAGGGTTGTCTGGTCGTTGACTTCAGGGTCCCCTAGATTAGTCTCTTGACCCAATTGTGAACTTGCAATAGTTGGTTTGGCTAATCGTTAACTTCACGACTCCTAGTTTAGTCTCTAGGACCCAATTAGGCGGGGATGGGGGTACTATGTTATCAAGAAATGGAAAAAGGTGGATATATGGAATCTCTATATGTGCATTTTTTTTGAGTTTTTCTGCATTTCGTTGGTCGCGACAAAAGCATAATGAGAAAATTTTCCGGTCAAACTTGAGATTTATAGGACCAAATGTTGATTTTTAAATGGGATGAATATGAGCTGACAAGATTGATTTTTTGGTATGATATTTAGGGATTAAATTCTTAGAAGCTCTGTTGGTGCTGGAAAATGGATTGGGGAAAGGGGAGGAAAATTGAAAGGAAAACTATTTTCCCTCATATTTGCACCCGCAGTTCAAAAGAATGTGACAAATTGATTTTCACATGTAGCTTAATTTTTCCTGGCTTTCTAGGTAACAATCGAGGAGACATGATTCCCCCTTTTATTTTCTGTTTCTTTTTATCATCAGATCCCCAACCAAAATAGGAAGTTAGTCTGAAATATGTAGGATATGGGTTTTCACCAGGACGCCTTGTCTTTCAGAAGGTAATGGTTGCTGCAGTATATCCAAGTATAGATGCTTTATGGCCCTTTAAAGGACCCTTGTTTTTAACATACTTACCATTAGTGACTTTTCTCCTTAAAGAATACATGGAATCGGAGTTTCTATTGCATTATGTCTTGAAATAGCTTGTGATATACGACTGCTCCATTTCCATGACCATTGATTCCTTTGAGTTGCTCCCTGTTGTTTTTTTATTTTTATTTTTTTTTACGGCAGGTTGCCTTTAGAAGCCTGCAGAAGCATGTTCAACTCGAAACTAGTCGTAATGCAACCAGAATCAATTTATGTTCTGCACAGCACGATGCACATGGGAGGTACACTTGGATCCATTGTTTGTTTGAGCATGTCTCCTTTGCTTTGATTGTTGATTCAGCCGTGTACTTGGAACGTTTGCTTGATAAACGAGTTTGGACCGTTCATTCTTCTGGATTAATAAATAATACATTTACGATTCTTTCAGTTAATGATCCAAATTTACAATACTATCCTCACAAATTCACATGAAATGGACATGTTCCACGTAAAACAAGAATGGTACTTGCATTGCTTGATGGCCTTGGCTATTTGGTGAAGTTTAGAGTGCCTGAACCATTGGAGTTCACGTGAGTGGTTTCTTTCCCTTTTCAGACTAATAAACATCTGTACCTCGTCGAGAAGAAGTCTTAAACGCTTGAAGCCAAAATCTGCGGCTGGTTCAGGTGATCTTACCTTGAATGTACAAGTTCATGTTGCACCCTCATACATCATAGCCTATGTCTATTTCCTGGATTAAGTGTCTTCAAACTTTTGTATTGTAGGTGTTGAGGTCTCTACTGATCCAAAGGACAATGCGATAACCATATCTACTGCCAAAATAATGGTGGAGTCTGAAGATTTTGATAATATACAAGTATGTTTGCTTGCTTGACTTGTGTGAGTATTTGTTTTTGTCAGCAGTATGGTGCTGGTAGTAAATTTGTCCTTGTTGATTTTCGAACCAATTAATGGAGTACTGCGAAGAGAGTTGTGCCGGTTTTTAGAAATTAGCTTTTCATGATTGTCCGCCAAAGTCATGTAGTAATGGGTTTTCACTACTGTCGTGGGTAAAAGTATTCTGAGCCCCCCTTGGCACATCTACATCCATTCGAATTTGGTTGGATATTACATGTTCCATGTTATACAGGTTTATAGCCATTGGAACTCATTAGAATCATTTGACATCAGAGAGATGAATATGACTGTTCATAATGCACTTCATTTTTATTTTTATTTTAATCATTTTCTTAGGTTTGTGTTTTGTCTATATTGTGGCTTGTTTGAAACTTTGAAAACTTATTCTGTTTTCAGCTAAGAGTGGACTTGGCTGGGAAGGATACACAAAGAGTGTTTGACCAGGTTTTGAAAAATTTGGCCCGTTCAGCACCTCCATTCCCAGGTCTTCGAAAACTAAAAGGAGGTGAGCCATCTAATTTATTACCTGTTTTGCTCAACTTCTCGCTAATCAAGTACAGATGCTTCGCCGGAGGTCCCGTACCGGAGTCAAACACTTGTCGAACACCTATACTCTCCAAACAGGTGTCCCACCAATGCAGCCAGCCCTAGGTATAAAGACTTGATCTGCACCGATGGAAAGCGGAATCAGTCACACTCATATTCGAAGTGTCCCATATTTTTTCAAACTTTTCTCCATTTGGACACCCCGGGGATGACCAGAATCATGTTCTTGTAAGTCTATTACCAAGTAGTCTACTACCTGAGGTATTCAAATTAAGCCTTCACCTTATCGTGGAAACTCCACTTTAGCCTTTAACTTGACAAAGTTGGTAAACTTTAGTTGGGAAAACGGCTCCCGCTTGAGTAGAACTAACAAGGACTTCCTATTCCAATTTATTCCAATTGATGGAATCATGAGGACTTGAGATCCCATTTCTATTTTCCCTCCAGATTCGGGCCAGCCAAACAGAGCTAATAGTGTCTAGCAATGAAATTGACAGTTGAAGTTTCTGGGAACAAAAAACCGCGAAGTGCGTATTGACCACAGGTGTCATTCTCTAGTGTTTCCACCATTTTTTTTTTTGATCCAAGTGTTTCCACCATTGACTTGGAGGAAATTTGCACTGGGACAAATTAGGCACAAATGGAAAACTCGTGGGACAGAATTGACAAAATCAAAATTTGGAGGCCCCACGTGACACTGAATGCTTGCTTTAGGGACTATAATGTCCATTATGGCTGAAGTTAAATTTCAAAACTAGACTTTGTCTTGCACACTTACTTCAATCGTATCAAGATCTCACCTGCAATTTTTCAATTAAGAGATGTTGAAAACGCATCAGATATGCTTTTAGGAGTGTCCAAGGATTGTCGGTGTCTGAGACATCTTATGAATAGTATACTTTCTTCCTAATCTATTTTCGAAAAAGAGAAATTGTTCTGATTGTGGCAGATTAATAGTTGGAAGATCTGGTGTAGTTTCGGTTAATGAATACTTAATAATGTTCGGAAATCAAATAGGGATTTGAGCTGTTTAAAATGGGCATCAATGCATCCACAGTCATCGACAGCTCCTTTTTACATCAGCTAATCTTGCTTCTTGTTTCCAAGTGTCTCATGGATTTCCAAACCTCACTATGGCATACCTTTTTCGTTTGAATTAAGCGATAATGTATATCCTCCATGTAGTACTGTGAGCCATGTTTGTAACTGTTCTTTCTTATGCGTAATTCCATAGAACTGAGGTGAAGCTTGCGGGATTGCTTCTTCTCGGCAAGACTATAGGCTTAACGATCTGAAATAGGAATTTAGACGATTGCAATACTCGAGCTCATGAAAGTGTGTTCGAAAGATCTTTATCATTTGCTGCACTTGTTCTTTATGCTACCACCCACCAATTTTTTGATCTTGTGTTCATATGTTTTATTACTTGTACCTTATGTTTAGAAACTCCAGGGACTTGTTAATCAAGGCATTTTAACCTTTTGACATATCTTATTTTGCATGGATGCTACGCCAGGAAAAACTTCAGAGGTAAACCGCCTTTTGTGTCCCTTTCTATTCGCTTACTTCTGCAAATTTATCGAGATATTGGTCAATTGGTTGAACTCATAATAAGAATGCTCATAACCAGCTTTGGATTTGTATAACTGTGAACATGAATAGATTTAACCGTTTACGTTGCAGTTTGGGAACTCGACTTGAAATTAGCTATTTTTCCGTGTCTATTTTTCAAGTGAGATTCTCATTACGGGTAATCCTGTCCCGTTCCCTTTCATACGGCTGACCGGAATGTCTCTGCAGATTCCAAAGAGCTTCCTGTTTGATGTCTTTGGTAAAGACTCCGTCACGGAGTTTGTCGTGAACGAAATAGTTACTTCAACCATGTGTGATTATGTGAAGAAGGCAAGTCATTGTTACTTCTCAGTTCTATCCTGTTTATAAAGGCTTTTGACTGTTAACCCATTTTGGATCCGGCATTCACCAGGAAAAACTGAAGGTGAAGGACTCGAAGGTCAACACAGTCCAGACCGCAGAAGAACTCAAATCGTCGTTCGCTCCTGGAAAAGAATTTGGTTTCAATGTCACGCTGGAGCTCGAGAATTTTTTAAGTTGAAACCAGCAGTTCATGAGCATCTGAAACGTGAAGGATATATCCTTCGGGCTCTTGATTAGTCGATTGCTCTTGTTAATTCTTCTATTTCTCTTGTTAATTGCATTTGCTCATCCAACGATTCTATCCAAGTAATACGGAAGAGGGTACCAACATGCTCATACTTGAAGCGTATGTCCTAATTTTTTTTTCTTTTTGTTTTCAAGGTATATTTGACAAGGACGGAAGATCCATTTTCTAATTACTATTGTTGGAGTAAGATCAACTTTTTTTTTTCTCATAATAATAATAAAAAAGTATCCGCTGAATTGCATATTCCGTCTTTCCTGATTATGAATACTGAATTCCAAGTCTACGAGGTTCAGAGCTATCTCATCCGTATGCCAACTCTAATACAAGAGTTTTCGAGAAATATGCAATCCATCCGATTGTGAAATGAACGTCAAATCTGCCATATTAGATTCAAGAAATAGCACAAATTGTTACTCGGTTGATGGGTTCTTCTCTCATACTAGCTATTTGCAATTGTGCCGTCATAATTCATTTTGAATTCCAAAATAATGCCAAAAACTTGATGTTTGTAAACCTAAACGGACAAGCTCAAGAACTAGGGAAAATTGGACCATTTGGTTACAAGGGTGGAATAGCCAACTTTACACCTATACCCATTGAATAAGCAAAACTATAAACAGTTGTTAGTGCACTTGATTCTTGGCCATGTTAGAGAACTGGAAAACATCCGAATCATGTCGTCTCAAGCTTCTTCCACAGATAGATCGCTCTTCTGATTAGTGAATCGGCCGAAAATCCTTCTGCATAAGCACTGATTGCTGTCAAGAGACTTGTAAATTTCTCCCCATTGTCCTGTATCCACAAGATCCAAGCTCAGAAATTCTGCTGTCAGTTCTATATAAAAACGGCTTTCAAAAGGTACTTCATTCTTGTCCAAAATAACAAAAAGGGGGGGATTTCATTAGAGTGCTGAAAAAAATTGAACCTATTATTGTTGTTTGAAAAAAGAAATAAACTCATGCAAGTTAGAAGCCACACGAAAGTGTCCAGTTAAAGTAAAGAGCAAAGACAGCCTTGATCATAACAGTGATAAGTCCTCCGGGTAACGTACTCAATGGAGTTTTATTTTTTTTTTCCACTCAGATGACCAAAATTAATTATTGTTGACAATGTATTCGAATTATCCAAAGAAAAATAAGATGCAAAATATAGATGATTTTTCAGATGTCCAGAATAGTTAAAATGGGCAAAAAATGTGTCCCCCTGCCATGGAAGACGTACTCCAAAATAGTCAGTTGGACATGATTCATAGAACAGTATGTACAAACCTCTGGTTTCGTAAATCTGAGATCCTCAGTTGCAAATGGAACCATGTAATATGGAAGATCTGAACGTAGCATTGCCTGCAACAAAGTTGAACCTTTGTACATCACATTCCATCCAAAGAGTGTTCAAACATCTAATTACTAGATACTCCCACCGTCTCTAAAATATTAGTCCACTATGAAAAGACGTGAAATTATCAGACCAAAAAACAAAGTACTTCGTACATAAGTTTTTGAATATCTTTGCACTGCATTAAAGATCTAACATCCCTAGCTGTTATTTCAATAGAAAATTAGTCTTAGGTCCATTATGTAAACTTCATAAGCTCACAAGTCCACCTATTAATTTTGTAAGGTCTCAAGTCCATTTTAGGGTACCCTAGAGTAGGGTAGGGTACCCTAGGGTTTAGGCACTTTCATAAGATTTTAGGGTGCACTTTTTATTATAGGATAGGGTACCCTAGGGTAGGGTAGATTACCTTAGCGTAGGGTACCCTAGGGTTTAGGCACTTTTATAGGATTTTAGGGTGCACTTTCCTATCACAAGGTTTTAGTGGTTTAGGCACTTTCATAGAGTTTAGGGTTTTAGACACTTTCATAGGGTACCTTAGGTTTAGGTTGTGTGGACTTGTGGCTTTACAAAACCATTAGGTGGACTTGTGGGCTTATGAAATGTCTATAGTGGACCTATCACTAAATCTCCCTTTTCAACCTCCTAGCTACACCATTAAAGCTCTTGAAAATTACCCTCGCCACCTTTTCAAGAATTCACTACTGTATCATTAGGTCTTGTACCTGTCATACCATCACCAAGGTTCTCTACTTATAAAATAGGACAAGTAATCAACCCCTTGGGACCTTAGTCAAAACTCAGCAACCCTGTTGAGAGACAAATGTGGAGGTTGATGGTGGTCTTGTACTTGTCATACCATCACCAAGGTTCTCTACTTATAAAATAGGACAAGTAATCAACCCCTTGGGACCTTAGTCAAAACTCAGCAACCCTGTTGAGAGAAATGTGGAGGTTGATGGTTTCAACTAGAACGGAGGACATGGTCTTCAACAGCATATTGCCTAGAAGATCTATAAAGTAAACTGTTGAGTTCATTATCCCCATAAACACACCATCAGACTGCGTGATTAAAGGTTCCACGTAGCCTATCACCAACAAATCCACCACTATAAGGAACTTGTAGAGTCTCTAGTCCACCTCAATAATTTGTAGAGTCCCTAGTCCACTTGCTTAATAAGCCCACCTCCACCACCCCCCACCACCCCTCCACCCACATCACCACTGAAAAGTTCGCCAGAGTGCCTAAAACCACTAAAACCCTATGAAACTAACTGCCTAAACCCCTAAAACCTTATGAAAGTACCTAAACCACTAAAACCCTATGAAACTAAGTGCACCCTAAAACCCAATGAAAGTGCCTAAAATCCTAAACCCAATGAAAGTGCCTAAACCACTAAAACCCTATGAAACTAAGTGCACCCTAGAACCATATGAAACTGCCTAAATTTTCCGGCAAACTTTCCGGCGCTGGCCAATTTTCCGGCGAATTTCCTGGCGCCGGCCAACTTTCCAGCAAACTTCCCGGCGATGATGTGGCGGGAGGGTATAAGTATTAAATTGAAATGGAGTGGACTGGGCCTACTATAAAATGTTAAAAATGGACTAGAGACTTTATTAACTTAGGAGGTGGACTAAAGACTCTTCAAGTTCCTTATAGTGGACCTAAGACTAATTTAGAAAAAGTTATCTCCGGATGAGCCGGCAACTCAACCTTGTCCGCGCAACCAATGGGGGAACTACACGTCATCCAAGTAGTAGACGTTGCAACACAATCACGAGGAAGCATTAAAAATGCTTATCCTGTTGTTTCCTCTTTTTGAACGGCTTAGGATCCTATGTGCCAATTGCCTGTCACAACTCCCCATCCTCGTCTTCCAACAATGACACGTGTCAACCACAAGCAAAAACCAAAAGGCTCAACCACATCCAATCTTTTCTCTACTGTGAAAATCTTGGCCGACGGAACACATTCTTTCTCTTCGGCATATCGCCACATCCATCAATGATAGCCTTTTCATCCTCTGCCCGCCGCCGCCGGCCCTTAATCACGCTCTTACTTTCATCTCCACAATGCAAGAATTAGGAGATTTAAAATCCTTATTTTCAAGAGAATGAAAACCTAATCATAACAGCCCCTTTTTTATTCTCCAAAAACCGAGAGTACATGAATTGGTAAAAGATTTGGGCAGTAGAAAATTAGTAAAGAGTGAATTGCTAATCTGGCCGGATTGATTAATATCGTGGGTCCCTTTTACTCTTATATACGGAGAGAGAGAGAGAGAGATCACCGGAAAAGTGATGGTGTTGCAAACCATCGAGATCAATTTGGCCGGAGGTTAAAAGCTGTTACTAAAAGAAAAGGGGTGTAGACGAAAGCGAGATTGTGTGTGGCTTAGCCTTTTGGTTTTTGGTGTAGCCTACACGTGTCATTGTTTTGATTCGTGATGGTAAGCATTAAAGTAAACAAACAGGGTAAGCATTAAATGTTTTGTGATGGTTGCGCAGCTTCTGCTACTTAGATGACGTGGAATCCCCTTATTGGTTGCCCGGACAAGGTTAGTTCACCGGCTCATCCAGATATAACTTTTTCTCTTTTTTAAATAAAATAAGGGAGATGATATTCACAATCCACTCCAAGCCTCTCAGATGCCCCCTTTTCCCTTTTAGCCTTCCGCATGGAGAGCGTGGGAGTCCAAAAGTGAAGGGTGAATACCATTATCCAAACCTAAGATCAAGAAAAGGAACAGAATCTCCAAGAAGAACCTAAAACAGAAAATGTAATGTTCTCACAGCGACAGTCAATGAATGACTAAAGTGGAAGAGATATTTCCATTGTTATCTTGTATCCTGTAACCAGGTACTTACAGATGCTTATATGGACTCACCACATTTCATTTTATACGTTAAGTAGGACAATATCTCAACACTCAGCATTGTAAATTACATAAAAAATAAAAAACAAAATTGCAAGGAGGAAACATAGCAGAAGGAAGAGAGGATTACCAAGTTCTTGCTTAGGATAGCCTGATGAGCATTTGATATCAAGGCCTACAAATGAAAATCAGTTGAAAGAAGTTACTATCTTCTTTTGGTAATCATACAAAACCAAAAAGGTGTACTTACTGTTTCAACCCACAAAAAATGGGAAAAAGAAAACACAATCTACTTCAATTCAATAACATACGTAGGTAATAAAAAGACTACACTACTTCACACACATCTTATCGCCCCATTTCTTTCTGCTCTTCACAGTACTCTTTTCTCTTTGAAAAAACCATAAGGAACTAGTTTTGTATCCATGTTTCCTCATATAACAACTTTTGAAATGCAATGACAAACATGACGTGCAGCTTCCGAGTGGCACATAAAAAGGACCAGACTGAAAGTAGATCCACATCATGCAGATCCATAATCTAACACAACTTAAATCAGCAATATAATCAGGCCCTAAAATAAAAAATGCTGATCTTGTTCGAAACACTTGGGTAAGAGCTAAGAACCACTGATGGATACAAGGACAAAAGCAAAGAAAAAAGAAAATTCTATCCATTGCAAGGACCAACTGCATGGATCAGACTAAATGCGCTCCATTCAGCTTCATATGGGGAAGCTAACTGAAAACATGTGAACTCTCTAACCTATTACCAACCTTTCTGAATCGTTCCTCCTCAACTTGGTCTACTTGGTCCAACAACTTCTCCAATGAACCTGTGCATATCGAGGAGGATAAGTGCCAAATCAACAAAGGGTAACAATCACAAAGTGGAAGAACAAATAAAAGAAATGAGACCCAGGAAATAAAGAATAATAGAAACTGATCGGCCGTAATGCAAAACTAGTTAACTAACCTCTCAATCGTAATATAACATATTGGGTCGTCCTAATGACTAATTGAACAGAGACCAATGGCCATCCATGTTTGTAAATGTATACTTCTTAGATAGCTTGATAAACATTGTTGGGCCCATTTCGTAACAACTTAAAGCATTAGGAACAATTTGTGATTTAACATGGAATCAGAGCTTTGATTTCTAAGAGCTGTTGGATTCAAGTCTCTCAATTTACCTTTGTTCCCTCTTTGCATTCTACTTTTCCACATCGTGATCTATTTCCCTCTATTTATGGATGTTTGCATCTCTAGGTGCAAGAACAGTGTGCACATGATTGAGGGTGTTTGATAGCTTGATATACAATGTTTGGCCCATTTCCTAAAAGCTTAAGCTTCAGAGACAATTGACGATTAAAAATAACATGTGCTGTAACTGAGGTACATTCCTGACACTACGGTTGCACTCACCACCTTGACACTATGGTTGTACTCACCACCTTGCCAACGGTTTGAATTCATGATTTTAACACGATTGGAAACATGCACCCAAAGGATAAAGAAAATTATGATCCCTTTAAGTCTAAGTGTCTAACAAGGGGGGGCAATGTATAGTTTTTTTTTTTTTTTGATAAGTGGGGCAATGTATAGTTTTGCGTACAAAGTATGCATCTCAGACAGTCAACCAAGTATAGCAAAGCCAAGAAGGTTGCTAAGGACTTCTACATATCCATATGAAGCATCATTTCCAACACAGCTTCAATTCTCTTATCAAGCACATTATGTAGTCGCCTCATGTCCAAAATGATTACATGTCGCTAAGAAAATGTTCATTTTATACATGTAAGTCCATTCGTGGTCACATCTTACCTTGGATAGATCTTACCATTCAAGACCAAAAAAGTTAATCAACAGACAACTCTTTACTTAACCAAGCTGTTAAACTATACAGATTCAAAACATGAGCGACTTGAATGATAGTAGCACATAACACGATCTATAGTGTATTTGATGAGTAACAGGGATTACAGTTTATTCACAAAGTGCCTTTCCATCTAGAAAAACAAGAAAGGTAGAACATGTAGGTGACCATGAAGCAAGCAAACTAACCAAATTAAGTATATAAGAACCTTCGATTTCCAATCAGTTATAACAAGCCCCTCTTGGTAATTACATCTCACTCAAAAGAATAGAAACTTTCTACGGAGAAGAATTTATGCTCCCCAAACACAAAGGTTGAGTTGGAGAGAGATTTGCCAAACCATTATGGTATTCTAGATCAGAGTAATACTTAGTTTTAGTTGCTGCTGACAAAGTTTGTAACTTTATCAGCACTATACAGTATAAATTTACCAGGGCTATACAGTATACAGCATGCAAAGGCAATTATAAGACACCATATACAACTGCAAGAACTTATAGGAGACCCATAACTTACATTTCATGCTGCAGCAACAACTTCAATAAAACGAAAAAATCCCTAAGTTAGCAGTGTTATTATGATTAATATGTAGTGTTTCTTTTAATTTTCCTTTTGGTGGAGTTGACCTCCTTTGTATGCTTTCAGTATCCTTTTTTTTTTCTTAACCGAAAATGTTTCTTCATTACCAATTGCAAATAACAAAAAGAAACTTACCAACAGAAACTGAGTAGCAAATCAGATTTGCCTATAGCATATAGGTGAATGCTACGTATGTAACAAACTTCATTTTGACATAGAGAGATGGAGGATAACACAAATGTTAGTCTTGCAACAGAATAATATCACATATATCAGAAGGCATATTTATTTATGTGGACAAAAGCTTATTATGATTCAATAGAGATCATAATAAATCTGAGTATGCCTCATGAAGCAACAAAAAATATAGATATAAAATTCGAAAGAGCTTAAACTCTAGGTTACTTTCATTCAACAAATAAGGATTACAAGGTTTTTTTTTTTTTTTTTTTTTTTAAGTTTTGATAACTGGAAGTCCATGTCAGCTTGAGTGCACGTTGACTAATTCTGGGGCCCCAAAGTTAACGACCGGGCAAAACTCCAGTGGCCCCAAGGTTTGGCATGTTTGGTCCCTGGGAGGATGATTACGAGGTTTTATTATCATATGTTCTTTCTTAGTTTTAGTATTTCTTCATGTTTTCCTTGTACCACTTTTGTCCCCAAGTTAATACTAAACCCAAACCAAACAGTTACTCTATCAGTATGCAGAATTTAACAGAGCTGCTGCGCTAAAGTGTCTGATAGGGAGACAAGGAATCAGAACTTTCCATACTCATTTTCCAGCTCAAACTTATCTTACAACACATGCAGGTATTCAACCAAATAGCAGACAGTACATCTCAACCTACCAAATTTCGTGATCAATTTAACAGCATGAACAGTTCCGATTCCTGCGATGCCTGCATTTGAAAAATCAACTCATCAATATACTCTACTTTATCCAGAGCCTTATTGTGCAGAAGAAATGATATCAAAGTTCAATGGCAGTTCAAAGAACTACAATAAAACAAATAGATATATGCATATATTTACATATCACTAAGATTGAACTTTGAAGGAAATTGACAATTGGCTTAAAAATAATTCGAAGAAAAACAGAAGTGAAAACAAAAAGAGTAACGATAATGTATGTTCGACACCGAGGGAACATCTCGCATCATCTACAACCCCAAAGCCCCTTAATTGCTGTATGGATTCATCAACTCCACAAATATATGCAGCGGTACCACTTTATGGACTACATGGGACGTTTAAAAAGCCTAGAAACCCTTTAGTTTGATAGAACCAATACAAGTAAATCTAAAGAAATAGAGAAACGTGAGACTGAATGAATTCAGTAGATTAGGCACTGAAATAAGCTCGAGATAAAGATCTGGAGCAGTGGACTTTAAAAAAGCCTAGAAATCCTTTGATGGAACCAATACAAGTACAAAAGAAATAGGGAAATGCGAGGCTAAAAGATTTTAGTAGATTTGGCACTGAAATAAGGTTGAGATAAAGATCTGGTGCAGTTTCCAGATTAGCTTTCAGATGTAATTTATAGAAAGAGCAAAGAAAATTATGTTCAGGCATCTTAGTAATTTTAGCAGCACAACGAAAAATTATTGAGGGAAAGAATTCTGGTGTCTCGGCAATTAATTGACTCAGCAATTAGTAATTGGCAATTAATCGGCGCATAGCAATAAGTCGGTTAAGTTGGATAGGCCCCGCCATTGATTACTTGCTGATTAATTTCGATTTTTAGAACACTGGTATTTTTGGAAAAAAAAAATCATGTTTACTCTTCCTTTTTTTAATGTCATCAGAAAATAGTTGTACATTCTTCCAAACGGGCCCCTAAATTGGATACAAGCTGAAACTAGTGACATGTCTTTTTGGATTACAGATGCTACTGAGGTGCTTTTAAATTGCTCTAACTTAGTAAACAACCTAACTTGTTAAATCTTGCTTCCATCATAGAATCATCCAACCAACTTGGAAACAGATTCGCTCAATCTGTGGATAACTGTGTCCTTTAAACCACTTTGCTAGACATATCAAGCTTTCAGGTTTCCACAAGAAGAAACGTAATCATTCTCCTAAAACCTAAAGAAAAACGCATAATAATCTTTGATAGGTGCGTAAATACGCCTATTTGCGCCCCCTAACTTGGGCTTGTTACGTCCGTTTATTATATTACTTGGAGTTTGATACTTGGTTTTCCCTTTTCAGGACTGAAGGAGCAATTAAATGGTACACGGAGCTAATTAAGAATTATTTCATGGGATGGGCCCGCCTAAAAAGGAAATTCAATTCCGAAAGGAGTTCATTTATTTTAGAAATTGATTATGGGCCAATGATGTTGGGCTGATTTTGGAGAATTAGACTATGGCTTGTGGACACAAAGGCAACGTTGAGGCCGAGGAGTAATTTAGTCATCAATGGGCCAACACTGGAATTCTTTTGCTACTTCAGGTTCACACGGTGGAAAAGAAATATATAGGACAGCAAGGGTTTTGTTTAGGGGGACTTTTGACACGCATAACAGCCGCGGCTGCAGCAGAGGCAAAAAACTCCATGTTTGGCTAAGCGGTTCGGCTAGGGTAACGAGGATATATCCCTGAGTAATGTGATTGTTTAGATTTCAAGGGTTTTTATTCAACAATTAATTGTATGACTTTGGATGATTCATAGTTTTTATGAAAGTTACTATTTTTCCGATATATCTTTTGTGTTTGTATTCATGATATCAAGCACCGTCATACGATTGTTTTCATTGTTTCGGGATAGGCTTTGATATAGACTATGCGATGTGAGACAGGTCGTGCCGTTGGTTAAATTTAGTAAGACGATCTGCGCCGTGTTAAGATAGCCTATACTGAGTCTTGAGAATATTTTGGGGAATTATCGATAGGAATTGCTACCCTATCGGAGGTCCGTTTACAAGTTTAATAAGACCCTAGACTTCGCCACAATTATATTGCAAGGGGAGGTTGAATCGAAACCCTTGTCCCTTTTCTCTCATCAGTTTCCCAAACCTTTAATCTACTTTCGTAGTTTAATCATTAGCTTAATCAAATCAATCACAAATCCAACTTCTATTTGTTTTTCAAATTAAATTAATTAATTGGAAGTACCGTAACTTAGCTTTTTACTCCCCGTGGACGATCCTGGACTTAACCTCTGTTCTTCGAAATAATAGTTAATTCCTTGTTTTATAAATTATATTTTTGGTACAAAAACGACAGACCAATCTTGCACCAACCAAAAATAATAGATTCCACAAATGGCCTAGCAGTCAAATACGTAGTACTTGGCTATTGGAGTCATTTCAATGACCTAGAATCTTTTGTGGAGTTCATGGGGGACTAGATCTTCAGACACATGGGTTGCACTCCCGTCCTCTCCAATACAATCATACAGTGTATTGGCCCTTATGTCCATGAGTACAGTATAAACAGGATGGTGATCCTAATAGGCCACGTTGGTTTCCTGCTTTCTATTTAATGTTCAACATTCTCATACGGGTCACAGACTCACAGGCACTGTGCATAAAAAGGGACTTGAGATACAAAGACTCAATCCTCTTAAATTCAACTAGTCAAGATACATCTTTTGAAAAGAACAAATATGGGTTAAAAACTCATGGACTTTGCAGAACAAAGTAGAAGTTCATAGAGCAGAAAGTGCAAACTAAACAGCTCAAGCATACAGCCAAAGTAGTTTGAGCATTCTAGTAACCTAGTTTTCCTTTTCAATTCAAGATGGTCAGCTCATTTGCAGTACACAACCTCCCCGAACAGTTTTGTGATTCAAAAAACCAACTACACTACAGTACCATGCAGGATGCTAGTTTGATGTGAGCAAAGGGTACAGCTTGAATATGCACAAAAGCACAAAATCTAGTTGCTTATTGCTATATGCTCTCAGTTTCATTTTCGATACAAAAATATAGTACCTCCCAGCTGAATTTACTAACCAACAATACAGATATCAAGATAAAGGATTGACAGAAACATCATTCTTGAACGAATCACTAAAAACCTGGTATGTTGTCGGACTCGTCCCCCATAAGTGACATCACATCAACAAACTGAGAAGGTTGCAATGATCCATACTTCTTAGCAAAATCCTCCATTCCAAACGAAACCAACCTGGAAGCAACACCAACATGTCAAATCCCCACATATCCGATGCAAAGCAATAAATAGACCAAAATCCAGGGGAGACCAAGGTATATGATTCAACCAAATATTCAAAACTGATAGATTGAGATGAAAACTTCACGAGGTATATGATTCTACCAACCCAACTGTGCAAACAACTGCATGCATTGCCCGATGGATGTCCCCATGAGCATAATTCTGAATTTCCATGACCGAACTAGTGCAAGGTGGTATATTCATAATTAATAATTGTCAATTCAGGTTCGATTAAATCCCTTCAAAACAAGTCTTGCCTTGCATCTTTTAACTGTCATGTCTGCATTCATCTACACAACGGCCACCCATTTACAACCCCACTAACCTTGATCAAGCTGGAAGAGAAGAAACTAACTTCCAAGCATCATTCTTGCTACAGTATGTGCAATTAAGGATCGTTGACACATAACTTCCACCACAGCGGAACAGACACATAGTTCAAGGAAAAAACAGAGACGCAACTATATCAAGAAATTTTGATACAGGATGCTACATACAAGCCGTGACTATCTTTCTAAGAGTAACAAGAAGGTTGGAATCATCAATAGGAGATGGAGATCATCACCTGAAAGATCAACGGAAAGATCTGTAATTGAAGTTGATCAAAAGAAAAGACCGAAAGATGAGAGCTGAGAATGGCAACAAGGCTCATTGCCAAGAACGAAAAGACCAGCATGTACTAGTTGCACCAAGCGGAAGCAGGAGTGAGGGAGCAAAATGTTTAGATTAGGAGCGCCTATGGGAGCATTTATATTTTATTTGTAGAACTATATGCTATACTATTGATCTTTCTTGGTTACAGTCCACAAGCTGAAATATACTCCTATACCATTCAAAGCCAAGCACTGGCAAGTCCAACCCCTTGACAGGCCAATTAGCGATCCGCTTCAGCTACTTAACCATTAAACCCCCAACCACAAATTTTGTTCAGGCCATCTGATTACACATATCCGAAACTCCAGTAAGTCAAAACTTCTAAAATGAAAAGGAAATATCTCAATTTTCTATCTAGAAGGCCTTCTTCTACCTTATGGAACCCTAAGTCAAAAAGCTACCAAAGCAATAAGGTACCTATGGAAGTTCCTGTTTAACTGCATCAGTTATCCATTCATTAAGACAGACAAAAAGTGATAACATACGTCAGGGTTTTAATGACCTAAACATTATTATCAAGCCAAACATCAACTTATACTTCAATATGTGAAGTCCTTACAACCAAAATAAATCCAATCACATGATTTTACTGACAATAAACATTTAAGAAACAACTACAATCCTGCTAAACTGAATGCAAGTCTGTAAATCTTTACTGGAAGGTAAGCTAAATTATAGAATGCAGCATGCACTGTTATGTGTCTTCTACATAAGCCAAGCAATTAATTTAGCATCAGATCTGACATATGTTTACACAACATGCTGTTGTATAAGGCAGAAAGGCAGAAATCCATTAAGTTTTCGGCAGTATATAATTCAAAAACCCGAGCATTATTTACCTAAATTTGGCACATAACCGAATTTTTAGACCACCATTAGGATTCAACTACCATTTTGGCCGTTTAATTCAGGTGCTGCACATCTTGAAACCATAACGTAAAGACTAACATTAAAGCAGCCCCAGCAAGACTAAATCCATGTAAAAAATAAAGAAGAAAAGTACTCAAAATTTAAAACCAAGAGACAATAGATGCCAGCTAACAAAAACACAAAGATGCAGAAAAGCAGTTACTTCGCAACATAACGATGATACTAACCCTGATCCACGAGGTGCAATTCGAAGAAGACGTAATGAAGGAGATAGAATTTGGAAAAAATCTTTGTCAGGAGAGACAACTCGTACCTGCGACCAAGGCAATATAAATAGTGACTACAAATTATGAGTATAAAACCCACTATGTTTTTCCAAATAAACATTACAACAGAGCAAGTATCTTAATAATTAGCAAAGACAAGAACTTATTTTCCTGAATGAGTAAGAACTTGCAGAAATTAAGTTGTGTAATCATGTGTCCAGAATTACGGTGCCAAGAACTTTTTAGGAAAGTGGACTAAAAGAATCAAGCCAAAACGTATGAAATCGTTGGAAAGATACCAACTTACCAACTCTTTTGCTCATTAACAAAGGAAGAAATTGGGAGATAGTCTCCCTAGTACATATTTTTAACCCATCAGAACAAGGAATTAAATATTTTGATGTCATGTTTTCAACCACTCAATCCTTCTTGCGTTTCCTATATACTCCACTTCATCAAATTACACAAAAGCTTATATTCACTCTTCTTTTCAATTTCCTTTTCTGTCTTACAGAAAACTCATAGGTGAACGTAATAACAAACTTCTCTATTAGAACTTATTTAGACGTATAAGTGCATCAACTTCTGAGTTCTGTCTAGAACATTCTTAAGAACCATCCAAAAGGATGCCCGAAAATGCGAGGAACACCCTATTTCCCGAATGAAACAGAATGCAAATGAAAACTATCTGCTGGTTTTTTGCCAAATCATAAAGGAACACAAGTAACTTATCTACTAATAATGAGTAGGAGCGAAAGACATTTTTCTGCCAAGACCAGCCACACTTGACACAACACATATGTCCTTTTGAATCCGTATCCATTGAGTCTCTACCCACTGACATAAGATGCACTCCTAAATCTTTCATTCTAATGAATGGAGGAAGAAATATTTTGTTTAATTCATAAATGCAAAGTCAGTATTAGCAAGTAACATGCCTTCCGCATATAGAAACAATACAATGGATGAGATCTCTATGATCAACTTATACTTCAAGCCAAACATTAACTTATACCCCTTGCCCAGCCTTGATCTGATAAGGCTCATTCAACAGGATCAATAGCCCAGCTAGACTATGTATTCACCAAACTTTAATCTGTAAAACCTTTCTACTAACATCTAAAAGTCTAAGTAGCATTATGCGGAAGCCAATATCCCTTGTTGGAAGACATCCATTTCTACATGAAACAACTGTTCCGATTTCTAGACAACCGCATCGCTGAGCAAAGTGTATATCTTCCTCAAGTCCCTCATCGGAAGAAACCATCTTTAACCTTGAACTAAAACTCCAAACCAAGGCATGTAACTAAGACTTGGTTTTCCACGATAAACTTCTTCTTAAAACTAGAGGGAAGGATTACATTTTATCCACACATTCTTTTTCACCAAAAAGATGTATAAGGTTTAGCATTATAAAATCTGGTGGTTGGATATCACCAAACAAGTTTATTATAAAAGACCTGCATAATAACAGCTCTATCATGCTTTCTAACTCTACTATTTATTCCCTTTCTTAAACAGTAAAAGGTTGCACATTCTTTGATACATGGCATCCATGATAGTTGGAATGGTAGATTCAGTGTCTCACTCACCATCCCAGTAGCAAACAACTGAGTCAAATTTTTCTCAAATCCTCTATTAGCCGGTTTCTATAAATCTTACAACAAAAGATAAAAATTCAAGTAGAATCATGAAACAGTAGACAGTGCTTATTTCCAAAGAACTGTGTTCAAATAGATAACAAGTTATTTTCTGGTACCAGTAATGTAGCTTGAGGAAATACCTTGAACCCAGCATTGACACTCCTTACGCCCAATGTACCAATGACATCATCAGCTTCAACCCCTGGCACCTGCTTTAAATTGAAGTTCAAATTGCCTCCTCCAACCACACCTTAGTCAACTGATCAGAAAATGTGTGCTTCAAAGCTAGTTACCTCAATTACTTTAATGGACATAGCTTTAATAGATGCTTTAAAGTATTGAAGTCCCTGAACTATGGTATCAGGAGTAGGAGGGCGGTGGCTCTTGTATGAAGGGTAGAGAGTATGACGAAAGTTTAGGCCTTCACGAGATTCAAGACAGAGTGTTAGAGCCACAAATACATAAGAGTAACTAAACCTTCAAATTTTCATCTGCAACATACTGAACACACACACACACCGAGAGGACAATGATGGAGTCTTCGAACTTCTAACACCCACACACCAGAAAAGAGAACTTCCAAAAC
Organism: Rhododendron griersonianum; assembly: GCA_018127125.1. Classification (NCBI taxonomy): domain Eukaryota; kingdom Viridiplantae; phylum Streptophyta; class Magnoliopsida; order Ericales; family Ericaceae; genus Rhododendron; species Rhododendron griersonianum. Next base: position 14,534,980 of record CM030789.1, read on the forward strand.
CACAATAAAAGGACTGGTAAGATGTCTTCACTTTGGTTGTCAATATCTATAGAAGATTCCCATTTGAATTCAGATATCCATAGCATCCAGACCAAGAGCAAAGTTGTCATGACTCCACTGTTGGCAAGTGCACACTCACATGTGGCACTAGCAGGAGCTTAAGTGGAAATCTTGTGATTTGTCTTCTTACAAAAATAACAAATGCAGTTATGACAAAAGTATACTATTACGAAAGATATGTACTGCACAAATCCGAGCATGTGCTACACTCTCACACAGGAAAGCAGACATTTATGCCTGTGAACACAGACATGGATGCGGGCACATGTAGGCTAGAGAGAAGTGGATGGTAGAAAGCATCTCAGCAGACATTTACAGTAATTAAATCATTAAAACCAGCACGTGAATTATTCAGTTCCTGAGGCATGACCGAAATCCTCCTCCTAGCCACACATTTGCATTGGACTCATGTGTCTAGTGGTAGGACCCGGAGAACTATGTGGCTAGATGGAGGTGATGGGGCATGCCTAGGAGCACGGATGAATTTTCCCTGAGAGGGATGCCACGAAATAACTTCACCCAAACACTCATTTACTAAGATCAACAACCTTAATCACCTGCAGCCAGCCCCTGCTGCCAACCCACCTCCCCATAGATACCGCTGGAAGCAGCATGTCTCGATTTTGCTAGACATAGTACGATTAATTAATATTTGTTATCGTGGAATTCGTCTCTCTTCTAGTTTTTTGCCTTAATAAAGAAGTCAGAAGAAGAACAGAAAGCTAAATTTAATAGCTTAGGTATTTCCAGTCTTTGGGCTCAAAACTGGACCCTACGTGCCTACCAAACAGTAACCAGCAAGATAACTGGTGAGTTCAGCCAGTCAGTAACCACAGTTAAAACATAACCTTGACAAGGCTCTATATGTTCGGGTTTTTCCTAAAGCAAGAATTGTTTGAAGCTACAAAATCTTCTGAATAATCAAGTGTGAGATTCAAAGGTTGGGAGCGCCTAGAGAGCATTAATGTAGTTAGAATACAATAAAATAACATAAACATATGCAAGCAATATCATTTTGCAAGCTATATCATTTCCCTTGGTGGAGTACGTATGACAAAATGGGAATAAATACTGACAATAGGGGATTCACAAATGTCCAGTCTTCCTCATGATAATTGGGCATATTTTCTCCCACTAAATGTTCTAACTTGTACAATTAGATAGGAAACTTTTTTGATAGCAAGAACCAAAACGAGTTCTGTTTCGTGGCATGAGTTTATTGTGCAGAATTCAGATGTTAAAACAAGGGTAGTGATTTTGCCACACCCTTTTTTGATAATGCCACACCCTGTAAGTGTATTTTTTGGTGCAAAAATACACTTGCAGGATGTGGCATTATCAAAAAAGGGTGTGGCAAAATCATTTCCCTAAAAGAATCCCTGATTTTCATTTACTATTTAGTACATCAGGGATTGCATCAAACACTATGGCACATTTTCCTTAATTGCAAGAAGAGAAGGAAAGAATATATTAGACCCCATGGCGATAATTAACTTTTGCCATATTCACAAAGAAGTCTACTATTGGGACCAACGGTGGACTGACTGCCGCGCGGGGCCCACTACGGGTACCGCACAAAAAATCGAAAATCCGAGCCATTCAATAATTTTAAGAAAAAAATTCAAGTGCACCCACGAAAAATCAGCTCAATCTGATATGTGTAGGTGCTGGATCCAATCTTCCCATTTTTCATCCATTCTTCCCATTTTTCAATCTTAATGAGAAATGGGAAGATTGGATCGTACACCTACACATATCGGATTGAGCTGATTTTTCACGGGTGCATTCGGGTTTTTTTTTTTAAATTATTGAACGGCTTGGATTTTCCGTGCGGGACCCATAGTGGGCCCCGCGCAGCCTTCGGTCCCAATAGCTTTTTCGATTCACAAATGTCCAATCTTCCTTCATATTTGGAAGTCAAAACTCCGCCATCCGGCAAGTCAAACATATTCTCACGTGCAGCAAATGACTGTATCAGTACAATATGAAAATGTAAAGAGGAGAACAGTTAGCTCATGCTAAACTCGGGCAATCTCACCAATTACAATGGTATAGGGGACAATTGGGCATATTTATTTCTCCCAGTAAATGTTCTGCAATTAGATTGGAACCTTTTTAATAGCATGACCGAGTTCTGTTTCATGGCATGAGGTTAATATGCAGAGTTCAGATGTTAAAAAAATCACGGGATTTGTATTTAGTATTTAGTACATCAGGGTTTGCATCAAACATTATGGCACATTTTCCAAAACAGAAAAAAGGGAAGGAAGGATTACATTACACCCAATGGCCATAATGACTTTCATTATATTCACAAATGTCCAATATTCCACTCTTCCTTCATATTTTTATTTGGAGTAAAAATTCAGCCATCCGGCAAGTCAAACATATTCTCATGTGCAGCAAATGACTGTATCATTACGATAGTAAATGTAAAGAGGTGAACTGCTAGCTCATGCTAGACTCTACAATTAGATTAGCGTAAATAATGCTCGATATGGGTATTTAGACAGACGACATCCAAACCATGGTGATGCCAAACTTGTGGTATGTGCTGAAGACATGGTTACGAGGACAAGCAATTGATCTCTAGATGGTTAGAAGTAAAGCATGAATGTAGACTACACTCAACTTGAACAAAGAATATAAGAAAGCTTTTCCCAAACTAGGACATGCAAGAGCACTAATTATCCAATTCTTCAGCGGTACCAATCAGACATAAGAAGGCAGGAATGAAGTGCCAAACAAGTTCTTTACGGGTAAAAGAAAAAAATAGCTAACCTACAACGATGAACAATGCATTTACTAATGTCACAGACAAGAAATAAGGTGATTCAGATGAAAGCAATATCATAGGACATAACTTAAACCCACCACCACCACCTGTGACCCCACAAACAAAAGAGAACAAAAAGAAGCAGACATACATATAACTATCAACTAAATAGCGTACACCAGTGTAACTTTTGATGTTGAGTCAAATGGCCAAACCATGCAGCACACTGCACAAGCGTACATACACTATTGCTTTACTATATCAGAAATGGAATGCATTCTAGATGGAACCCCGTACCTGCCAATATAATTCGCAGGGGAAGAAGGAAAATAAATTTGAAACAAAACTGAACACAGAAAAGGGAAGGAAACACTATGTCGATGTTCCAGCAAGAACAAGGAAAAAACCCACATGGGCCATATCTACAGAGGGCCGGCACTGAGATTCATGGGGCTATAGGCGAAACTACAAGATGGGGGCCCTTTATCCTTAATACACATACTTGAGCCGCTAACGCTAGATTGACGCAAATCCTACCAAAAAATGTGAGGCGTTCTTAAGCCATTATCAGATTGACAAAATCACAGCTTCTAGGTGTCCTTGTGCCTTCTTGGACTATGCATCTGTTTCATGTAGAGGCCATAAGTTTGTGAACATGTGTTTTGCATCTTAGATTATACATCTTTTCCATGTTCAAGCTCCGTGATACAACAATTGGAGGCTTATAATAGGGGGGCTTATGAATTTCTTTTAACCAATTTTCGAAATACTTTTAAAAATAATTTAAGAACTAAGGTATTTTTTGATTGATTAGCTAAATAAATCTTGTAAAAGGAAGATACCGTAATACAAATCAAGAAAAAAAAAATTAAAAAAGCATACAAACTGTAGTATGGTGGAGTAATTGAAATCTGTAAGTTTAATATATCTACACACACACACACACCCCTCTTCAAGATACTTGACAAGTAAACCAGTTGGAGCAGTGGTTTCGAATTTGAAACTTAACAACAGCATTTATAACATGAAATAGCTCGTGTGAAAAATTGCTTCGGACTCAAAAACAGATACAAGAAGGTTCAACCTTAGGGTACCAATGCAGCCTTCCTACGGCCACAGGGGCCCTAGTGTAGAATTGTGCTACATATAATATGTAATACTTCTCTTACTTTGGAGCCTTATTTTTGGGCCCAAAAGTGGGGGCCCTAGGCTGCGGCTTGGTGGGCCTATGCCCAAGACCAGCCATAATCTACTGAGTCCAAAACTGCGCATCCAAATCAACTCAACAAGCCTTTGTCCCAATCACACAGGGTCGGCTATATGAATCAATTTATCCCATTTCGTCAAATTTCTTAACAAAAGCACGAAAAAATTGGAAATTCAAAATACCCATTTTTAGACAGGAATGCATAAACTGCTGTTGCAGTCGATGCTCAAGTGAGCATCCCAGAAATGACACTTCAGTAGCATAATAAGGTTTGAATGTGCATACTGTATCAACAGGAAAGCATCTAGAGTCATAACGATTATTCAGAGGATATGTGGAGCTATATCATCATTTTTTGTTTAGTTCAATTTTTCTCTCTTCTTGTTCCCACTCATCAAAACAACAAGGGAGAAGTGCATTACATCTTTGAAGGACGGAAACATGTTCTACCTCAACAGAAATCGCACAGTCCTAAATAAGCCAGCCAAGCTACAAGGCAAATAGGACTTATGCACCAAGAAATCTACATCCCTTTATCCTCGCAAGGAGCACTCTTAAGTTCGTAACTTCCTGTGTAAAAAAATTATCTTTAGATCTATCTTTCGTTTACTCGAGCCTACAGTTCAAGTTTATTACACAATACAGGCACTCAAACAACATACCTTTTCCCACAAAACTTTGTTTGGACGAAACAGACGTATGACCGAATGGAATTCCTGTAAAGACAAGTTTTGTTTTATCAAAATATTGCCTAAACATCATCATAAACGAAACCCAATAATTAGCAATTGCTTGCCATTGATTACAAAGAGGAAGATTAGTGTCGGTACCAATGTTATTCAACCTACGCGAATGCAAAAAAATCTTATGGCTACCATGAAATTAATAAGCATCTAGTCGAGCTTTGACATCACAGCCATCCTAAAAAGTCTCGCGAATCTACTTTAATAATACAAGGATCATTCCTATAAAGACTAATATAAAAAGGCATCGAACTACTAAAATAATAAAAAGTCTCGTGAATCTGCTTAAACAGTACAAGGATCATTCCTGTAAAAATAATATGAAGGCATCTAACTCGTAAAGTACCTAAAATGGTTCGAAGACTCAGAAATACTAGTAATCACTAACCTAAACATGGAATAAGTACTATGGGACTCAGTTTAGAAATCCAATCGATAACAAGGGATAATATGCAAAGAAACACTCAATGCCATCCTAAAAAGACCAAAACAAGCAAGCTCACAAGATAACTGCAATAAATCCTCCCAATTGGTACAAACTATGGTTATGCATCACAGCCCATCGTAGAATGCACAATGTATCGGTGCGTAACTTAACTCAATAAAGTTAATAACCAAAGGAACAGAGTTTAAGTTTGATTTCAACAAAGAGGGTAAAGAAGGGAGGCAGGCCGCAGGTTTGACAACATAAGGAGAAAGTCGCACCCTTTCTTGCAAGTGGAGTGGTAGTCAAGTAGTAGGCACCATGTACTCCCATGCATTTGACTTGCTAACTACAACTAACACTACCGTCTTTCGCCGAGCAAAAAAAGAAAAAAAAAAAGTCTCGCCCTTTATTAGGCCCAACAATATATTATCAAGCTATTCAACACCCTCTCTGCAACCTGTTTTGCATCTCTTGCATGTGAGATGCGGAACTGGGAACGAGTGAATGAAGGCACTTGACCCCAAATAAATAAGGTTAGGAAGAATAATCAGCCATTTACTGCCGCATGAATTTATATTAGCTTCAGTCAAGAGTGGAGCACCTACAGTTTGTTGTTAAACAAGTATTCCTAGTACAAATCATTTTCACTACTCTGTGGGAGCACCTGCAGTTTGTTGTTAAACCAGTATTCGACAAATTGAGAAGGACAGCGTCCATCATGACTCCTGATGACTGCTATGAAAAGGAGTAATACTAGTAGTTATATGAGCTACAACTTGAAAGCTATAATCTGAATATTTTTTCTCAAAAATCAGGACCTCAGCAGAAATCACAGGCAGCCCCAAAACATCGTTTCATTTTCTTCCATGGCTTTTGAGTTCCAGAAAACACAACAGAAAAGGATTTCCAAAAGCTGTCTCTGCCAACCCCAAGGGGTGGCTTGGTGGTCAAGGCCAGAGACTTAGGGGTTTGCTCCCTCATAAGGTCTCGGGTTCGAAACCTCTCAAATGCTATCAACTCCTTCGGGGCCAGTTCATACGGAGCATTTGTGCTGGCTTTAAGTGGGCCCCTCCGCTAGTGGATGGTGGGTTTATGGTCCCCAAGGATTAGTCAAGGTGCCCGTAAGCTAGCCCAGACACCTAGTTATCAAAAAAATAAAAGAAAGCTGTCTCTCCCACAAAAGACTACAATTGCCTAACCATCTTCATTGTGCAAAACTAGATTAAACAGGATTCAGCCAACCATTCATTCCATTAAGATAAGAAGATGATATTTTGCGGTTTCTATGTGACTAGTGATGGGGAATGGAAAGAAAACTTTGAAGATTCTTGGCAATAAAAAGATCCTGTCTAGATATGGTTTATATGGACAAGTTGTATTTGTATTTGAGTATACTATGCTATTTAGGATGTTTCGATTTGTCAGGATATTATTTATTATTCTGTACCTTTTCTATTTAGGGAGTTTATATTTGTTAGAATCCTATTTCTAATTTATCTTTCTGAATTATGGTAATTGTCTTGCATATAGACCACATGTATTAGCCTATTAGGTTATGGGGGAATGAGTTATTGAGAATTTGAGATTAAGTGTGACATTTGTGTTAGGGTTTTGGCCCTCATTCTTTATCTTCCTAAATTATCATTCTTCTTTAACTATTTGCTCCTCTTCTGGAGCGGTTTTCCACCTTCTGTGGTTTTGTGATCAATTCGATAAATGGACGGATTTTATTAACAGCAGTCCTACATCAACTAGGGTATTTCCTTTTTAACTAGGGTATTTCCCTTTTAACTAGGGTCCTTGACCACTCCAGCCAATTAAAAAAAAAAAAAAAGGACAGCCACAGAGTAAAGGTTCCAAGGAATGAGAATTTGGCAGGGTGAATTCCATACACAGATGTTTAACGGTTTTTATGAGACTGAGAAACTAACATGTTTCTGGAAAAGAGATCCATAGATATAAACAAATGACAATGAGTCCCATCATAACTGGAAAGACTTCCCCTTCAAATAAGGTCACTCATGAACAGGATCATTCTGTTGAAGCTTATTGAAGATCAAAAAAAGGGATTAAAAAAATAGATGCAAGTACTCATTGGTAATCAAAGTAGAAATAGAAGATGCCAATACTCACTAGCTAATTAAGTCTTACCATCATGGTCAAACACCACCTGCACAAGAAACAAAAAAAAAAGAATCAAACAGAAGCAACATCAACAGTTGCACTATAAATAGTAAGTTTCTGATGATTAAAAAAAGAGGAAAAAAGAAAGAATAAGCGAAATTAATATGGCTTTTCGAATCAGAATGAGCAATTACAAGAATACCAGAAATTTGAAAGTTCATATTTCCAATTGTGATTACGTAAATTACTACTACAAACATAAACCATATAAACTGCTCATTCAGGTTCTAGAATGTTTATTTATAAAACAAGGAGAGAAGAGGAACGAACAGAGGACTAAGGATAAAGAAATACCCTATTTATGCCTCATAACACTTGTAATGGGTAAGTTACACGAGCTGTTCTTGTAATTTTATCTTTTGAGAATATTAGTCCTCCTAGTTTCAACTATGAAGTTCATCGATCTTTCCCTTAATTTTATGACTTCTGCATGAACTAAGTCCAATCAAAAGCATCGTTGTCATTCTGATGGAAATTGCACATATGGCCCTCGCTTGACGTATTGCGGGAGCAAAGTGGAGAAAGTTAAAAATAAAAAGTAAAAAATAGACAAAGGAGATCATTCTGGTAATTAGTGGAGAAACAATCAGATATTCATAAGACCAAGCCCTATTAATCAATCTACCCACCGGATGACCAGGTGGTTGTTGTTGGATAGCTTCATATCATATTCATTGTTTGAGTCCATTTTCTAACAGCTTAAGCTTTTGGGACAATTGGTAACTTAGCATGAATTAGGGCTTTTGTTTTTGGAAGGTCTTAGGTTCGAGTCTCTCCATTTACATTTGTTGCTTGTCTGCATTCTTCTTCTCCCCTTTACAATATGTTTCGGTCTCTGCATGGATGTGTGCATCTCGACATGCAAGCTGTCTCGCACGTGAGGGAGGGTATTGGAAAACGTGAGGGAAGGTGGATAGCTTGATATACATTGTTGGGCCCATTTCCTAACAACTTCAGCTTTTAGAACAATTAGTAAATTCAAAGTCCCAAGCATTTGAAATACTATTGAAGAGAATTGTCAATGCACCCAGAGCTCCCATATGGGCAACAATCAAAAGAAGATGGACAAAGAAAAAAAGAGTACATCAAACAATTATCTACCTTTTCATTTTTGAAAAAACGTAGATACGTAAATGAAGAATTATGAAAAAATCACAAGTTTTGAAAACCATCTCTCTTATGCGGAAAATATAGACTAGCTGCTTCAGCATTATCTCCAAGTGGGGTAAAATAAAAAGAGCTTGAGTTTAAATCCTTCAACTAGGAATGTAGCTGGAGATGCCCAGCTAAGTCAATCTCTCCATCCAATTGTCATAACAGATAGTACCCAAAAAAAGTTCATAACAAGGCCATGCCAACTAATAGTAATCGAAAACTAAAACAAGGATAGTAATACCAGCATAGGAAAGTGAAACGATAAAAAGCACAGATGGTGCATAAGTGTGGCTTTTCTGTATTTCAAGAGAAAGACATTTGTTGGCATAGATACGTACCGCAACATGTGAAGGAGTAAACTCCAGGACATCAATTATCTGCAAGAACAACACAAATGAGAAATACCTTAAAATGCCCCAAAAAATTACACTAATATTCTGTTTCGTGAGGTGTGCCTCAATTCTTTGTAGATAGTTATATCAATGAACGTATTTTAGCTTACCAAAAGCGAAGGCAATTGGCAGAGTTAGGAATTACAATTGTTTTCTTGCACAAAATTACCCTAGTTGTGAGAGAAATAAAACTTGAGTTTGAACTTAGAAGCCAGCAGCACAATTCAGTACATTATTCAGTTAGTCCTGTTTCTAAGAGGCAATTTTATTTTTTTTTTGAACAATTTCTAAGAAGCAATTGAAGCAACATAAGAAGATCAAGTTACTCAACGAGGTGCCATCAAGTCTCCATTCAACCACAAAAGTAGAAAATAATGCAAGCTTATTTCTCCTTAAGATATCCATATAGAGTTGTGGAGCATTTTATTGCTCTGTATACTTACTGCAAGAATGGGTTACTAGATAGTAGAAGAACGAAACAAACATAAACACGACTTACAAGAGATAAAGCAGTAGATATAGTTAAGACCCAATCTCCATTGCCATCAGCGTTTGATAGATGACCATGGTGCAACTTTGCTACTCAGAATGCAACATAATGGAACAACCATTAGCAACTGAATTAGTTAGGATGTAACGAGATAAACGGATAAAGTTATAGACACAATGTCAATGTATACTATGTTGAATGCTGAGACAGAACAAGTGGTTTCTGATCCCTATATGCGTCTCTAGATTACCAAATAGGCAATTGACAAATCCATTATGCTTCTTTCACAGCGATGTGAAAATTCTCTTACTACTAGTAAGAGTCAAGTATCAAAAGTATTTACTTCCACTTTTTACATATTTCTTTTCAATTTGAGTACCTTGGAACCTATCTAGGAGGTGGGGGAAATGAGTAAGGTAGGAATCATCTCATGTGAATCATACTGGATGAGTATCAAATCATAGACTAGTTAACAAAATAGTGTTCACCAGCAAATTCGGAGACATGTGCATCGCTTAGTCTCTGCTCAATCACTAGAACAAAAGAGAAGCAAGAACTTTTTGCATCCATACCTTTTTAGTAAAGTACTAATTCAGCCACTAAGAAACAACATGCGAGTAAGATGAGAGTAACTGAATAAGAATGTTGCGATAGACGTGTGGTAAAACTTTGCAAAATAGAATTAGAAAAGAAAACTTTTGTGGGACGATAGGGGTAGCACCGACACCGATAGCAAATAAGGTGAGAGAGAATAGATTAAGGTGGTTTGTACATGTCTATCATAGACCATCGATGCGGTAGTTAGGAGAGTGTCAAGTGATATGGATACGGTAGATGGTAGGCACTAAGGGGAGGGGTACACCAAACTTGAATTTGGAGGCTCTAGTTCAAAAAACCTAGGTTTCTTGGATACCATGGAACATGGTGCCCTCGCAAAACTCAATAGAGACAATGGATTCATGTAGCCAACCCTAAGTGATCGGGATTTAAGGATCGGTGTGCTTCGGTTTGGTACAGTTCGGGACGGTACTAATTCAGCCACTAAGGATGGAAGATGTACTACTTTGCCATTTTGAGGTATATAGCATTATGTTATCATCAAAACATCTCGAACTTATTACATTTGCCCCTAAAAGAGCTACTAGTCATGTTATCATATTTCTTTGTTGTTTGGACTTTCTTGGCATCATCTTCCAACAGAAAACTGCTCTACACCAGCCTGCAGCTGTTTGCATCAAAGTTGATGGTACATAACTTGGTAAGACCAAAACAAAAATCAAGTTGATGGTCAATACTCAATAGCCTGCATAAGTTTGCATCAACCAAATTTCAAATGGTCTCATTTACAAGTGAAACAGAATATTACTTCTCCAAAGTTCATTATTGCCCTCTGAACTAGGTATGTTCATCCTTACAGAATCGTCTAAAAACGGGAGATATTAGAGAGGACTATTTCTTCATGAAGTACCTACCGTGCACAACCAAGGAGTAAAACTCATTCCATGAAGATATTAATACAACATTACTTGTGGATACATCAAGACCACCAACCTAATAGTATTACACAGCTCAACACTTTAAATATGCATACACACAAAATAGGCAGGGTTGCGTGATGTACCAAGAAGCCTGAAGTAAGCTCTATAAATGACCGATGTGCCATCAATAAGCATAACTCTGCCATTTGAAGAATCAAGATTGCTAGATTTTTCAACAGTCTTAACGGAGTCAGAAATTGTGTTTTCACAGTTTGTTCCTTCAGTTTCAGTAGATATCCCCTGATTTGTTGAATATTTTCTGAAAGGAACTCCAAATAAATCTGAGTCCAAACTACCAGAGAGTTTGCAGGAATCCTGATAGACAAGTACCAGATTGGATAGTCAGATAAAAACATACTAAGCCTGTCGAACGGTAACCTCAATCAAAGTGCAAAACTCAATCCTATCTGTTCAAAGGCAACATGTGTGTCTATACTTTCGACATTTTGTATTGTACTATATTTCCACATATGTGATACGTCCATGTGATACAGTATATCATAATACATTAGCTACGGCACAGATCATCACTAAGCCATTTTTCTCTTTAATTCGCAGGAAAAGCTTGAGTCCAATCTGCTGCCTTCACTTTGAGTTATTTTCTATAAGGAAGACCAGAAAAGATTGTAAAAGTGCATCGACAATTAATCGCTTATGCCTGTCAATTATGAGAATGTATTTCCATGTGAAATGATGATTCATCTCTTATGACTGTCAAACATACGAAAAATACACAATGGAAAATAAGATGATGGGAAGAAATGATGTAGAATTGACTCACATTATGAAAGGTGATCGGTGGTCCACATATTCAGGATCCATTAAAAAAAGGGGTCGACGTCATCAGGATTTAATAATAGTGTTGACACCAAGAGCATCAGAATCTAAATCTGTTAAAAGGTGTCTAATGCCTTCCTAGTAAAGTGTCACTGCCTTGGTTGGGAAATCTCAAAACTGCGGCTAAATTTTCTCATTGCCTGCTCTCCATTAACATCCAAAAGTCAAAGGAGTAAATGGGCTATAGGAGCAAAATCTTCCGTCAGCTATCAAAAAGAATAGAGGAGAATCTCAACAGTGTCCAGATTAAAGTGAGAGTCGTCAAGAACTCTCAAGTTTTGATTCCTCTCCATATCACTCGCAAAAGGGGGTTGAACCCTTGGAATTTATTTTCCCGTATTTTGTGAGAAAAACAAGGTATTCCAGGTAAGAGACTTAGCAAACAAATGAGGGTGGGGAAGCGCATATATTCTTTTAAGTTCTCCATAGAATCCATACAACTTGGCTGGCACAAGAAACATGAAAACCAAAACAGAGCTAGCTAGCAAACCACACACACACACACATAGAGGGGGTTTGTGTGTGTGTGTTTTGCTCTCTTTTTTTTTTTTGGAGGGGGGTAATCCATGCTTTCAGCAATAACAAGCAACGACACTGACCTCCTGCACAGTTGCTGAAATACCTCATTACCCAATGTAGCAGTCACACAAAAAATTTCTTTATTTCTTATTCAGCATTAAAAATGCAACACAAAAGGTGAAATCAGTCAATTCTAGTGGCCTGATAGCCTGATTTCACAAGCCGCTACCTCAAGGATGACAAATACTGTCACAAAAAGCAATTGCTTTCTACCATTTGCACACAATGCATTATAGAGTACTACCTTGTTAAAACATATGGCTCGCGGACGAGTCCCATAAGGCCTCAGTCTCACAAGATTGCACAAGTTTCCAGCCCTTTGAATCATTAAAAAGTTCCTCCCATGGAAAGAAAGACCCCTGGAAAACGAGTGAATGACATTATTTGACAAATGATGGCATGCCATGCACTCATGCCAACTTTTCCAGATCCTATAACGCTGAATTTTGGCAGGTTATTTCATGGGAAATGAGTTCCAATTCGTGGCCTGAGACGTTGAAATTACTGCTCGCACAATACAACTGCAATGCCGATAAAACAAAATGTCAACATGCCGAGTAAACGATGGGCCAAAAGAAAAAGATACATGGAGCCACAGGTCTCAACCATACCCCTCCCCGGCACAATTATTAATTTTTTTTTTGACAAAATCAAGAAACAAACAACAACAACAACAACAACAACAAAACGGTGGCACAAACACAAAAAAGAGGTGAAAGAAAGACCTAAACAGTGACCATAAGTAGGTATCCACATTCCCCAAGGCGATTTACAGACTTCCTAAAGCTGTTCAGTCTCTCACATCAGGTCCCATGGAAGGATGCATCAAAAAACCTAAAGACCATTGTGGCCATATGCTCCATAGAGAGAGAGAGAGAGAGAGAGAGAGAGAGAGAGAGAGAGTGGGCACTTGTTCGGTTCTTACAGTTGCCGGAGCCGCCAATCGTCGCCGGAGCTGCTACGGGCTTTGCTCGATTCAAGATAAAGATTTTGGGGGTACTGATACTGACATATACAACAGTATACATGTATTCTAAGCTTCACAAAATTAAACCCTACAACTTTAAGATATAAGAGATTGACACCAGAGAATTTTAAAAGTTTCTATGATTGACCCTGCGGTGTTGTCTCAAATTTAGGGTTGCAATGAGCCAAGCCCCATCCCCTCCCCCAATTCTCCTAGGATAGTTTAGATTAGGAATAATGAATGGCAAAAAAACAAAAAAAAAAGGAGCCGAGCCAAGCTTTGTCGAGCTCAAACTTGGCTCGTTTAGCCAAAAATTTGAGCTTAAGCACGACTCCATTCTTAATGAACCGAGCCCTTAACGAACCAAGCCTAGACATTTACTAAACGAGCATTTTTAATCGAGTCGAGTCTCTCTTAACGAAACGAGCTTTTGTCGAACAATTCGGCTCATTTCATTTACTAAATGAGCAAAAAACTCGAGCACGAGCTTGACCCATTTATTAAATGAGCCGAGCTCGTGAGCTACTCGATTCGTTTACAACGTTAGTCCCAATCGACCAACCGTGTCACACGGGGAAATATTCATGAGCATTCGCTCGGAGGGGTCACCTTCCCCACCCCACATTGTACATGGGAGCTTATGAGCATAAAATATACTCCACTTAAAAGACTCTCATACTTGCATTTGTAGTCCGCATTTTATAGTTATTTATTAAAGTGTCAATTTCCATAAAAGTGTTAATTTCTAGAAGTACACAAATTGGGAACAATTCATGGCCCAATGCTCTCACTTTTTTTTCTCTTGTAATCAGATGTCCGGGCCAACTTGCGAGCACCTCAACTAATGGTACATGTATGCAACGAATAGAGAGGTTGTGATGAGGTTTTCTCTCTCTCTCTCTCTGATGAGGAACCTGTAGTCTTGTCTCGTCGAGGCGGTGGTGGAAGTGCTGGAACTGTTTCGTGAGCAGAGTAATGGAAAGGGAATGAGGCGGAGGCACGTGGGATTCACCGTCCGCCATTGGAAAGGGGGAAGAAGAATAACAACAACGGGTTGGGAAGAGTGGCGGACAGAGGTTGAGGAGTGAGGTGGGGGAGGTTGGAATGGCGATGTGAAGATGGGAGAGGAGAGAGAGGGGTTGGGACAGGGAGGCAGAGGCGAGAAGATTTTCAGTGCGGAGCGGGTACATGTGGTGCCCACTCGGTGCATCCGGGTCGTCTATTTCGGTTTTGGACGGCTCGGATTTGGAGAGAGAAAGTGTTGGGGTAAGAGGAAAGAGAGTGTTTCAATCTGAGCCGTTCAGTACACTTTTGGACGGCCTGGATGTATTATTCGGGCACCATATCAATCAGGTGATGTGTTACCCACCCGACACCCAAAAATTTCTCGAGGCGCTTGAGGTCGGTGGGCGCAAAGGCCCCCACTGGTTTTTTATTATTATTATTATTTTTGCAATTGTAAGAAAAGAAATTTGTACCACGTTCAAAAAAGGCCCTATTCTAGAACTCAAAATAAGTACATAGTATTTTTTAAGAAGACAATTTCAAGCTCAAAACTTATGTGTTTACATAAATAATTTTTCTAGCAATATGGATCTTATTTAATAGATTTTATTGAGATCTTTTGAACAGTACGAAAAAAACCGAAAAATTATTTTTCATTTATATTATTTTTGAGTTTGAAAATATGAAATGTGTTGAAGATGATTCATTTAGGCCTAAAAAGTAAATTATTTTACTTGGGGAACTTATGGCTCTGTTCAGTTGCCAGGAATGTTGTACTGGAAAGTTATTCTCAGGAAAAGCTAAGTCAAGTGAAGTAAAGGAAAAACGAAATCTATTTTCTTGTGAGTGTTCATTTGACAATTTTTTTTTGGCAGGAAAACTAAAGTGTAGTGATTCATTTGCCGGGAAAAGGCACTTATAAGAAACTTCTTTATTTTTATTCTCATGGCTAATTTTAAATAAAAATAACTTTGAGAGCTAAATAATAGGCTATCATATTTCAAAAATTAACACATACAAAAAATGTATTTTATCTAATGCAAAGCCTTAACATGAAATGAAAAAATCGATTTGCAATTCCCTATTCAATTTGCTATATTCTGAATGGTCATGCAAATCCCCCATTTAAATTGACATTCTCTGATAATCAACTGTACAAATAAAGTTTAAAAAATAAGTAGATAATAACTAAATAAATAAATATTAAACAACCGTGCTTGATTAGTTGCCGATGCAAAAACTCATTGAAAATTAGTTAGTACAAAACAAAATTAAAGACTAACTACAAGATAAATAAATACTTCCAAAAAAAAAACTATCAATCTTTTCCCACAACAATTATCTCAGAAAGCACCATAGTAGTCGAAATTGTTGTTGCTCACGTAAATGTCAAAGTGTTTTTCTAAGAACCTAGTTTGTATTTTTTTGGTATTGGCGTCATTCACTTTTTTTCTTACCCGCCAAATATTTTGGCCCCACAATGGATAAAACTTTTTCCGTGACGCAAAATCCTATGCTTTTGGCCGGATCACTTTTGCAAGAAAGTAAATCTTGCAGGAAAACTTAAAAACATGTTTCCCACTACTTTCCTGCCAACTGAACACTACAAAAGTTATGGAAAAGTTGATTTTCCCATCCTTTCCTGTACTTTCCTGGCAACTGAACGGGGCCTATATGTTTAACTGCAACGTAAAATTATTTTTGAATTTTTAGAAGGGTCTATAGAAGGCCATAGCAAATAGGGAGAAACCTGAAGCAATCTCAGATGAGAAGTTTTTCAGTGTCGGATGGGTATATTACACCTGGTGCCCGCTCATGCATTCAAGTCGTCCAAAAATGTTTTGAATGGTTTTGATTTAAAATATATATATTTCAAGGGAGAGTTTAACTTTTTCAGAGAAAAGTTTTTTTAAAATCCGGATCGTGTTTTGGACGTCCTAGATGCACCGAGTGGGCACCACGTGGTACCCATCCGGCACTGAGAATTTTCTCCACAATAGGATACAAAAGCAAATGAGGATACTCCAAATGAAAGACAAACGATCCACTTCAGGCACCTTGTGTCGTCGCAACGAGATGAAATCCACATCATTAGCAAAGTGACTAATTCGACTTTCACACTGTTTCCATTTAGACAACCAAGATCAACATAACGAAAATCTTTCAAATCATCAAAACTAAAATTCAAGCAGTGAAGAAAACACCAAACTTCCAATTGAACAGATGATGAAAAAATATGGACCAAAAATCTAAATGAACAGACGAAAATATATTGACCAAATTAGCTGAAGATGACCTTGTACCAAGAGTCAATACAACCATTATAACATGATGGAATCCTCAACGTGCGACAATGTGGGGCTTCGGACTTCAGAGCGTGCATTTTGCCGGTGACTGAGAACAAAGGACTCAATCTTGCTTCCAAATGGTACCAAATTTGGATCGATTGCCTCGTCGTACTAGAAATAGTAGAAACCCGATATCCAAAATCAAGTAAAAGAAGCAAAACAACGAGTCGATTGTGTGTCGGCTCGGTATCAACGGGAGGAATCCTTAACCAATCCACTCTTATATCCTCACAAACCCCCATGTCCTAAACTACATTGCAAGTTCTAACTTTTCTTTATACAACTTCAGTAGCTCCGGAGCCTCTTCCCTGTAACGTATAACAAACTTTTCTAGAAACAGCTTTTCAGAAGTTGACAGTGCCGTCCAACTAATACCTTTGGCCTTAATTATCCCCTTCGACGACAAAACTTGATAAATGGCAAACCTTGGAAGGATCCTCTTCTCAAAGCTCAGCGAAATGAGTACTGGCCGTCTTGCAATGACCGAAGACTCCCAACCGATTTGATTGATAGCAAAATCCATCACCCGATTGATCTTATCCTCCGACGCTCGCATACAATCCGGATACAACTTAAAAGCTACAAGAATCTCATCCTTGGTCCAACCCCATTTCTTATAAACCTCAACCTTCTTCTCCCACGTAGATTTACTCACTGCTCTCAACACATGAATTGCTCTCAAAAGACTCCCCTTCGAAGGGTCAAACCCCATTTTCTCTCCATCCTCCACGATCTGTCGAAACTCATTGCTGCGCATCATGAATGGTCTAGGTTGCTTCAAAAACGAACTTATCACACGGGCATTCGGCACACCGGCTTCACGCAAGATTTCGATGTTGGGTGTGACATGAGTTAGCTAGTCTAACGAAAGAAGCATAGCACAACGTTTAATAGCAGCTATGGCTTCCTCTTCGGATCCAAGCAAATTACTACAGAAATTGAAAGACGGGATGATCAAATTTTCCAAACTTCTCACAGCAAATGCCGATGTAGACATTATCCTGGCAACATCTTTGGCTGAAACGCCTTTAGATTTGAGAAACTCGATTTTGGGCAAAAGGGTTTTATTGGGATCGAATATGAGTAACTGAGGGTACTTTTTAATGAGGTTTGAGATCTGGGTTTTGGTGAATTCATTGTTCTTGAAGAATGCCAGTACAGAGTCTGGCCTTTTGGGAGATTCGAAATTAACATGCTTTGATGCGGAAATGGCTACTTCTGCAGAAAACCCACATGATTTTATGAGGTAAGTGACTGTGAACGGGTGTTGAATTTTTGGGTTTTGAAGGGATTTGATTGATGAGGAAAAGGGGTGGATTTGAAGGAAATGGATATTGTGGGCCGGAGAAGATTTAGCAGCAGAACTTACATGGCGCAAAGCGTTCGTAAAGATAAACTTGATCATTTGATGAATTTTTTAGGAGTAAGAAGAGGAACAAACCTGAATTTCAGAGGAGATCTCACAAACCAGAATGTGCAAATATTCCCTAAAACCCTCTTGTTCCATGAACCCTAAAAACGCTGAGAATTTGAGAGTTGTTTTTAGCATTAGGTTCCCGTTTGGGCGGCTAATTATTCAGTACCCCCAATGTATATTTTCCCCCATGTAACATGTGACGTCTACACGTGGGTTTCGCGTGAGCCCACATATTATGTGATGAAAAAGAATATAAATTGAGAGTATTGAATAATTTTTCTGTTTGTGCTGAAGCTTACAAGCTATAAAAACAAAGAGAAGCTTTTATGCACACAAGGGATAGAAGGGGTGGCGATGTCCCCTCCGGTTCATTTTCAATTTTTCGACCATTTTCCAAACATATTTGATGATCGGCTCCGTTCACTTTGTAGATCTCGGCGAGAACATTAATCATACCAAAAATTGTATTTATTAGATTTAAGTAAATATATGATCGGCACACATGAAAATTGTAAAAAATAAAAATAAAAACTGGGCTGCGATTCAGTGTGTTTTTAATCTAGTTTTTGTTTTCTTCAATATTCACGTGTGCCGATCATGTATTTATTGAAATCCGATGAACACGATTTTTTGTAAGATTAATATTTTCATCAAGATCTACAAAATGAGCGGAACCAATCATCAAAGTGTGCTCGAAAAATGACTGAAAAATTAAAAACAGATCGGAGGGGACACCACCCCTCTTATCCCCATTATACATAAAAGTTTCTCAAAAAGAAAACGTCCAAAATACCTTAAAAAACCCAACGAGTCTCGACATTCATTTGAGAGGATTGAATTAGTAATTTTCAATCAAAAAGTGGATATAGAGAATTTTACTTTTCATACCAACTCCAATCACAAATCAAGGGTGCGACTATTTGCAGCCCCGTATTTTCTCCCTTAGCCCATTAAAAATTTTCAATTACCGAAATATGTTTCGACAGTTAGTTACCGAAATTAAAATACATTTTCGACAGTTAGTTACTGAAATTGAGATACATTTTCAGCATCTAATTACCGAAATATATGTTTTTTGTGCATTTCCGACATGTAGTTACCGAAATATAATCTTATTTTCAACAGCTATTTACCGAAATATATGTTCGACAGTTGTTTACCGAAGGTTGAACATATTTTCGACATATAATTACCGAAATATAATTTTCGAAATTTTTTAACAGGCTATGGGAGAAAATATGCAGCTGCGAATAGTCGCCCCCCAAATGAAAAACTTCCTCACTCTCACTCCAATCTTTATTCACTCTCAATGCAAATCTAATACTTTTTGCATTTTATATTCAAAAAGTAGTTTTGGAGGATTCTCTATTTCTTTTTCCCATACTCTATATATGGAGTATCAAATTTTATCTTCCAAAATAGATGAGGGGTTGGAATGAAGATTTCCTCCAAAATAGAAAAATAGAAGAAGAAATGAAGGATTAGAGGATGGGTTGCAGACGCTCTAAATATAATCCATTAAAAAATAAAAACCAACAAATTTTGAGACAAAAATACTCTCATGTGTCATGACCATTTTATCCATGAAATTTTCTACCTACACTACAACCCTTCATCTTCCTGCTCCTTCCACTACAAATCCTAGTTTTGTACACTTCAAATCACCTCTTCCATTTCTCATCTTGCTGGTGGTGGTGGCGATGGAGTTTGCTAGTGGCTGCGATGGTCTTGAATAGTGGGGTAAGTTGGGAATTTGAAAATTTGTTTTTTAAGTACAAAAGAGGGGTGGTTTTATTTGCAATGTGTTGTATTTAGTAAATAGTGGGTTGCTAATAGAAGCGGCCTTTCGTTTTAATTTTCTATGAGTAACTCCATTTTTTGGGGTCTGACGATCACGGTGTCTGGACTAGTTTACGTCCTCCCTAATCTGGTCAAATACAGATCATCCACGTTGAGATTAAAAAATTCACAATAAATTACTTTATTGCGGTCTAACCCTAAGAATCGAACCCCACTAACCAACCGGACTTACCCTTGTGGCTGTTTTTTTATGAGCAACTCAATCACACACAAATCCCAAGAGATTGACCTAGTGATCAAGGTCTGACACTTAGAGGTTTTCTTCCTCCTAAGGTACCAGCAAGGTACCCTAGTATGTGGCTTATAGTAATTTAGCTAGGCTCGCATCCTTTCAGTTGTTGATTCATTTCTGGATTGCTGCAAGGGAGAGACATCACTATTCTTGCAAAGTGGACTGCTCAACTAGATAAACAAGTACTCCCCCATCCCAATTCTTTAGTCCCTTTTGAGAGTCCGTGTCACTTTTCAATTGATTATATCTTGCAATCTATAATCTTTTAGGTGATTTTGAAAACATCGTTTAAAAGAGCTCATTGAGATCTATCAAATAAGATCTATATTGCATATAAGCTGTATTACCAATTAAAAGTTATAATTAATTTTTTATCCGGTTGAGATAGAATGATAGACAAAAGAATAGGACGGAGGGAGTAACTAAGAAAGGGGTGCAGTAGTTGAACTGCTCAGAGAACCAGGGCACCGGGGACCAAGCAGCAGCTAGCAGAACTGGGCGAACCAAGGCACGAGAGACCACGGTTAATATATAGCAAGTTAGCAACCCATGGCTGTAAAGTAGGAGAGCATAGAGCATCCCAAACGAATATGAGCAAATAGAGACATCCATCAACAGCAACAGAAGAATATCTTCTTCTTTTTTTTGATCCGTCCAGAAGAAAATCCATCGATCATCACAATTCACAAGTCCAATAGCACCCCCAACGAACAAAATGATCGAGCAGATGCAAAAATCAAGAGTCTGGGGTACGTACAAAGCTTGAGACACACGCGTGCAAAAATTCAGAGATCTGCAGCCACATGCATGCGCACAAAGCTTGAGACCCGGTTAATTATAACTAGTTGGGTCTAGCCACATTCTTTTGGCCTACTAGAAGAGGATGTTTAAAGTGTAATAATGTCTAACCAATGTAGCACAAGGTAATAAAGAGAAGATTTGAAGAGGTTTCAAAACACCTGAAAATTAGATACACATCCCGGCCCAACAGGAACTTTTGCGCTTGTGATGAACATTCGCCGGGCATCTTTGTCAACAAGGTCGTAGTATGTGTGTGCGAGGGGCGGAGATAACTAGTGAGGCGGTGAGGTAGGTGCCACCCCCACCCGCAACCCTAGTTTCAAGCAAAATTTTTTTTACGGTAAGGAAATTCGATTGGACGCCTATATATTAGTATTTGGACAATTTATATTTTTACACGGATAAGGTAAATGTTTATTTATTTATTTATTTAAATGAACGGTTTGTAAGGTAATAACGGCTTTCATTTGAAGAACTTAAAAGAGTTAAGTGTAAACTTTTATTCTTTTAAAAAAGAAAAAGGCCACGGCAAAATTTAACTACATGAATATATATACATGTAACCTTATATATTCTACACACTTTTACGGATAAAACGTAACAACAAAAAGTAGGCTCTCATCAAGCAATGTCACCCCTGAATTTAAATGCTGGCTCCACCACTATATGTAAACTCTAGGCAGGTCTCAATTAGTCGCTGGTCAAAAGTTTAGACAAATCGCAATTCATTTGCTCGTCGTTACCACACAAAGAATAAAATACTTAGGGATTTGCTGTTATTTTTTTTACTCGGGAATTTTCTTTTACTAATCTTTGGAAAATAACATATAAAAATTAAACGGACCAAGGGTATATCGGCAATGGCCACTCAAGATCCAAAATCGGAAGGCAACACACCAACCAAAACAAAAAGGACCATCGAAAATAGAACACCCGAACCTAACAACCAATCTTAGGGTGGGGGGTTTTTTTTTTTGGGTTCAAACGGAAATTAAATCTTAGGGGGGATTTGGGGATGTTCTAGGCCATCCACCGCCCAACAATGTATAATGCGGTAAATCTGGCCATCCATTTCGACACGAACAACTCAGATTTAATCCAAGCTTCTACAAAAATTTGAATCGTCCATTGTTCGGACGGCCAGATTAGCCGCACTAAACGTTGTTGTTGTCAATTGCAATAGGCTAGCAAATAGCGGTTAAAAGCATTTGAATAATTTTGGGCCTCTCTTCTTGCCTCCCAGAGGCCTCCAAGGGAAGAGAAGGTGACCAATAGCCACCATAGTCCAGTCTATGGGGCCCCAAGAATGATGGTGATAATTAACTGAAAGCTCCCACTCCTTCCCAAATGCCGTGTGAAAGGGTTTTTTTATATTTTTTTAATGCATGATGTTCTGGACCAGCTTGCGCACACCTTGAACTAATTCCTACAGTCTCTCCTTCAACCGTTTCACATGCTTATGCGTGGGGTGAGATTGTCCCAAGAGTTTCTACCAAAAAGAATCAAACCTGGGACATTAAGAATGAGCAAACTCCTAAGTCTCAGGCCAAGACCACTTGGCCTGTGGTGTAGTAAGTTGATCCCATGTTTATGATTCTGTGAACCAGACAATTGCAGAATTTCCACAAAATCTGAAGCATGTGTTGTAGATATTAGATTATCAGTACTTCCTAATTGGACTAGGGGAAAAACATCAGTCCATCTGCTTCTAGCGCACGGTTTCACTGCTCGGTCAATCTCACCGTCATTCTCAGCAATCAAGAGTTTAACTTTTCTTTGGAAGAGATTTTTAAAATCCGGGCCGTCCAAAACACTTTTAGAGGGTGAGATTGAGTGTGGCGGGGGAAGCCGTGAAAGAGAGGGGTGGACGTAGACTTTTGGAAAAAACAAAAAGTGACCCGGGCTCGAGCACGTCGTCAAGTCTACCCCTCCATGCACGATAAGTTGATATTTGGTGATAAAATATGGGAAAAGAATTATTGTATTGAACTTGAATAACATGTACATAGGGGCTTGTATTTATGCAAGAGTGGAGTACTAAACTATGGAAATAAAATCCTATACTATGGAACGGTAATCAAATCCTTGATCCTAATCAATTACAATAAATTAGAATATTATTCTAACATCCCTCCTTAAACTCAAGGTGGTAGCGCAGAGACCAACTTGAGTTTGGAGACTAAATCATGAAAACGGTCGGGAGGATGAGTTTTAGTAAAAATGTCAACGGTCTGATCAAATGAGGAAATTGGGAGAAGGCGAACGGTGCCGCAGACAACATGTTGACGCACAAAGTGACAATCAATCTCAATATGTTTTGTGCGATCATGAAATACATCATTATGAGCAATCTGAACAGCACTTTGATTGTCACAATAAAGCACAGTGGCATTGGAATGGATAACACCCATATCAGCAAGAAGCCAGCGAAGCCATAACAGTTCTTGAGTAGTGTCAGCAAGAGCACGATATTCAGCCTCAGTACTAGACCGGGAAACAAGAGTTTGCTTTGTACTACGCCAAGAAATAAGAGAATCGCCAAGGAAGAAGCAATAGCCTGTGGTAAAACAACGATCAGTAGGGTCACCAACCCAATCGGCATCGGAATAAGCACGTAACTCAAGAGAGGAATGAAATGAGTAATGTAGACCATGAAATAAAGTGCCTTTGATATAGCGAAGGATACGAAGAACGGCAGCATAGTGAGGTGACCGTGGAGCAGACATGAACAGACTGACAATATGAACTGCATAAGCAATGTATGGTCGTGTAACAGTGAGTTATACGAGACTGCCAACTAATTGGCGATAAAGGGTGGCATCAGGAAGTGGTGTGTCGTCTAATGGTGTAAGACGAACATTTGGATCAAATGGTGTGGAAGCAACCTTGTTGTCAGTGAGTCCAGCACAGGCAAGTAGATTAAAAGCATACTTGGCTTGAGAGAGATAGTAACCATCAATAGCAGAAGAGATCTCAAGGCCTAAAAAATAACTGAGAGAACCCAATCCTTCATCTCGAAATTTTTAAGCAGAGAACGTTTGAGTTCTTAGATACCAGTACTATCATCGCCAGTAATAATCATATCATCCACATAGAGGAGAAGCAAGATGATACCACGCTTAGACTTGCGAATAAATAGAGCAGAATCATATAAACTGGAAGAGAATCCAAAATTCTTGATAGTTGTGTTGAATTGTGCAAACCAAGCCCGTGGAGCTTGCTTGAGACCATAAAGAGCACGATTAAGTTTACACACTTTGTTTGGAGGATGATCATACCCAAGTAGAGGTTGCATATAAACTTATTCAATAAGATCACCATTGAGAAAGGCATTTTTGATATCCATCTGATACAACTCCCATTTGCGAACTGTAGCAACCGCAATTAAACTCCGAACAGAGGTGAGGCAGCAACAAGGGCAAACGTCTCCTCATAATCAATACCATACTTTTGTGTGAACCCCTTAGCGACCAAACGAGCCTTGTAGCGCTCGACAGAGCCATCAGAGCGAGTATTAATCTTATATACCCATTTAGAGCCTATTGCAGTCTTGCCAAGTGGAAGATCAACAAGATCCCAAGTATGAGTCTTATTCAAAGCAAAGCCTGTAACTCTTCTTCCATTGCTTGCTGCCAAAGAGGGTTAGAACTAGCCTCATGATAAGAGTGAGGTTCATGCTGAGAAAGGATGGTGGAAAAACAATGATACTCAAGAAGACGGATAGGTATTTCTTTTACCCGAGTGGAGCGACGAGGTGGTGAATCAGAGCTGGTTCAGGAGGCTCTATTGATTCAGGAGACTCTGTAGGGGATAAGCTGGATGAGGTAAGGGGCTCGCTAGGACTAGAGCCAAAGAGCGAAGGCTTGGGAAGAGAAGAGCCCAGTACAGGAGCAGGATCGTTGGATGAAAAAAACGAATTGGGAATGGCTGTATCAGTTTGCTCAGAAGAATCCGCATCAAACTCATCAAATAACAACTCTACAGAAGGATCAGTAAAGAAAGATGAAGTGGAAACGGACAGTAAGTAAAACTTCGACATGGTGGAAAACATTTTATGTTCCCAAAATATGACATGACGGAAAATACAAAGGCGCTGAGAATGTGGATCCCAACATTTGTACCCCTTATGCTCAATTCCATAACCTAAGAAGTAACAAAGACGAGCTCGGGGTTCTAACTTTGTACGCTCATGAGGTCGAAGCAAGACAAAAACATGCACATGTACATCCAAAGACTTTGAGAAGATCATATGCTAGCAAAATACCATAAAGACGTTCATAAGGGGACTGATTCCCAATGATGGGAGAGGGGACACGGTTAATAGTATACACAGTAGTTAAAGCAGCTTCTCCCCAAAACGTTCTGGACAGGATGAAGATATAAGAAGTGCACGAGTAGTGTCTAAAAAATGTCAGTGCTTACGCTCAGCACGACCATTTTGTTGAGACGTGCCAGGACATGATCGGTGAGTAAGGGTGCCGTTTTGACGAAGAAAGTTCAAAAATGACTTTTCTTTGTATTCCATGGCATTATCAGCACGAAAAACTTTAATAACACGAGAAAATTGAGTTCGAACCATTTTTGCAAAATCGATGTAAATTTGTGGTAGCTCAGATCGCTTATGCAAAAGGTATAACCATGTAAAACAGGAGTCGTCATCAACAAATATAACGAAGTATTTGGATCCACCCATAGTGGTGTTGGGAGAAGGTCCCCATATGTCAGAGTGAACTAAATCAAATGGGGTAGACGAAACAGAATCACTTTGAGTAAAAGACAATGCTGGTTGTTTTGCGAGTTGACACGAAAGACAATTAACATGTTCATCTTTAACAGATCCTAGATGACCACTCGAAACTAAAGTGCGTAGTCAACCAAAAGAAACATGACCTAAGCAAGAGTGCTGAAGACCGATAACAGTGGAGGAATTAGACGTTACAGAACATTGTAAAGAACTCACAGATTGAACTCGAGGAATAGAAACACGAGATTGGGGTATAGCAGAGAGCTGAGATGGAATGTGAAGATTAATAAGCTCATACAAACGTCCAACTTTACGGCCTATCCCAATCATATGTCATGTCCGTGGATCCTGGCAGAAAAAATGACATTAAATCCGAGTTCGCATAATTGACCAACTGAGATTAAATTCAAGGCAAGTTTGGGAATCAAATATGCATCGGAGAGGGACATGGTAGAAGTAGAAACACGGCCAATATGAGTGACGGGTATTGCAGAGCCATCAGCAGTATGAATGGTTGGTGTATGAAAATCCAAAGATTTTATAGAAAAAATATTAGGATCTGATGTCATGTGATTGCAACACGCAGAATCGAAGAACCATGAAGATGTACCAGAGGCGACAGATAAAGGCAGTGAAAGAATGCTTACCAGACTTTGGGAGAAGACCTGAGTTAGAAAGAATTTCTGTAAATACCGATGGGAGATCGCTTTTGGAAAAGCGTGTGGAAGGAGGATAATGGTTTTTTTTTTTTTTTGGGTGATCTGCAAGGAGGATATTGTTTGAGGCCCTCCAGAATGACGGGGGCATACAGCGACATGTCCAATTGCTCCGTAGTAGCGAAACAAAGGGGAACTGGACTAGAATTGGAGTCGGAAAAGAAAACTTGAAGTTGAATTTTGTTCACCCTCCATTTAAGAGGGTCTTGAACCGCACTTTGACAATAGCGACGCGTGAGAGTGCTAGAAGCGTGCTGGATTACGGGATAAGTGGAGATTGAACTCCTGGAAGATTGATAATGGAGTAGGCGGTGATTTTTGGTTTGTGTGGGCCACAATTTTTTATTATTATTATTATTATTATATTTTTCTGGAAAAGGGCTAGGTTGGTTTGAGATGGCTTTGAGGCAGTGGGTGATGGGTTTTACTGCTAGTGGAGTAGAGGCAGTAAAGTAATGGGGAAATAAGGAAAAAAAAACAGTGATGGTGGACGGCAAATTTGGAAATTGGTGGAGTTAGGCTTTGAATTTTGATGATTGGAAAAGCCCCTAGTATTTGAAATCGAGGGATCAAGGAGATTACCGGGGGTAATGAATTGGAGATGGTAATCGGTGGCTGCGGAATGATAAAGACGGTAATGGCAAGACGGAAGGGATGGTGATGAAAAATCAAGTATAGAGCATTAGCTCTGATACCACGATAAAATATGGGAAAAGAATTATTGTATTGATTGAACTTAAATAACATGTACATATAGGGTCTTGTATTTATACAAGAGTGGAGTGCTAAACTATGGAAATAAAATTCTATACTATGGAACGGTAATCAAATCCTTGATCCTAATCAATTACAATAAATCAGAATATTATTCTAACATTTGGGAACCGATTAGAACGTTCAGAAGACCTAATGTGTGATGGAAATTTCATTGTACGCATTAAATTTATCTTAAGCTCGCAATTGACATGCATGTGAATTATGTTCTTATCATATTTCCATTTCACCAACAAAAAAAAAAAAAAAGAAAGAAAGAAATATATTCTTATCTTCCTACATTTGAGCAAGTTGGTGGAGAGAATGGAATTCTTGGTAAGAAATGAGATGAAGAAGGGGGAAGAAAGACACACAGATTGTTTTTCTATTTTTGCAGAGAAAAGAGAATTAGTGCTGTACGTTCAAGAAACTGTGTTCTCATTCATGCATGCAGCCAGCATCTTCTTCGCGTGAACTTGAAAGTCAAATCCAGACGCGAAAACGGGGTTTCCCCAAAATTGCTGTTGCCATATTATAATATAGATAGATAGATAGATAGATACGGATTTCAAAATTCAAGGTATTTAGGCGGCGCGATTCACGCCGATAAAGGTAGTACATACCCCAACAATGCTATAGTGAACACATTTTGCGTACAACGTGTCGTCGTTGCGTTGTAGAACGTGATCCGCTACTTGACAAATTGCATTACATGCAGGAACGTGCTCCGTTACGTGACAGATGGAACACATTTTATCAGTACATTGGTGAGATAACGCATTATGTGGTTTTGAGTTCTTTAAACGAACAGGTCCCAAAGTATTAGTGATGTATACTATATATAGATACACAATATTATTTGTATGTGTGTCAGTGTGTGTTTGGAGAGAGAGAGAGAGAGAGAGAGAGCATGGCTCAATCATCTGCATGTTCATTCCTCCTCCCTCTGAAATCGTCTCTCCACATTCAAGGTGTGGTTTCCCTCGACTAATTTCATCCCTTCTTATCGGATTTTGCATTTTACAATTCTCTCTTCAAAGCCACTAACTTAAATACTTTTATGGCTTGTTTTGGTTTATGTATTTAATTAATAGTAGTATTCACTAAGTGATCTAGTGCGCACATTTCCAACCATAACTAATAGTAGTACCCAGTGTTCTAATAGTCGGCCGGCTAGTTCCGGCTTAGACGCCAAGCGGTGGTTCAACACCTAGATTAGGCAGTCGATGAATCGGCGTCGCCTAGGCACTAGACGCTCATTTTCCGCCCGACATAGAACATTTGTTAGTACCCTAATACAGTATCCAAATCCCCATGTCTCTGCTCCTTTGGCTATCTTTGAATTTCTTGCACTTATGCAGGAAGAGGCTCTGTCACACAACTTCAACTCCCAGCAAAGCGGATACAAAATCGTAAACATCTGCAAAGCTTGAAGAACCCTTCGAGAGAGAGAAAAACAACTATACGGTGCAAGTTGTCGGAAAGCAATTACCTCTCGGAAGAACCCGAGGATGAGCATGTACAAGGATCGTTTCGAAAGAGCGATATTTGGAAGCAATTGAATAGCTTGTACAAGTTTTCGCGTCCATACGTTGTTATGAACACTGTGAGTACCGAGAAAAAGTTGTACCGAGAACACTAAAAATACAATGGGCAGATACCACAACACACATTTTGTGCGACTTTCGACCAGAATGACATAAACATGTACTTTAACGATGCCTCATTACGTTAGAATTCAGGCTACGCCACCAACAGGGTGTGTAGATCAGAATTTTATTTTTAGCTCGGCAAAATAAGGAATTTATTAGTCTTTGAAAGAGGATGATAATCATCCAAACAAAACGTTAGAGTGAGAAGAAGTTTGCTCTGAGTTCAGTTTGCTCTGAGTTCGGCTTATATGAGTTTACCCGCTTTGTTTGATCAGCTTGTAGCAATACCATCAATCTCTCTTCTTCCGCTGAAGTCAACTGCCGATCTTTCTCTTCCGTTCGTTGTGGGTTTATTCCAGGTAAGTTTTAGCAGTTAACGAAGCCTAGTTTCATTTTACTTGTTACTATCAAGGTTCTGAATACAGTACCGCCTGCTAGAGTATCGGTTTTTCTACCGGTACGGGATTCAAAACCTTGTGTGTTACAGTAGTGAACATCTTCCGTTCCTATCGCAGGCATTAGTGCCATCAATAATGATGAACCTCTACGCGGTGGGACTTAATCAGCTGACTGATGTAGAAATAGACAAGGTAACTGAACACTTACTGAGAGATCAAAACATCCAATATTGACAGATAAATTTTCCCATGTAGTATGTTTTAATTCTACTTTTCTTTTGGTTGCCTGTATTTAGCTTATTGTTTTCTGTATCTAGGTGAACAAACCTTATCTTCCGCTAGCTTCCGGGGAAATTTCAACGGAGCTTGGAATAGCGATTACCTTCGCATATCTCTTAACGGTTCGTCAATCCTGTTGCCCGTAAGATAAACGTTCAAGTCTCAAACAACAACCGGGCTTTTGCCAGTAGCAGCACTCGAAGAGTTCTTGTATACTCTTCGAAGCTCTATCAACGCGTTTCTTTTCATGTTGTGCTGATTTAATGTTTTTATCATGTTTCAGAGTTTCGCAATGGGAGTCATGTTTCAATCCCCACCATTGCTTTCTGCCCTTCTCGTAAGGTTTCTACTGATGACTGCATATTCTGTTCAGGTAAATTGCACCCCTTTTCTCTCCATATTAACCTATTGGTAATCACAAGAGTTCACTTTCGAACAAAATTTTTGTTCTGGAAAAAAAAAAAAACTATAGAACAAATTTACAAAAACCATGAATGTGGAGCGTCGATCTGTTACGACATAAGAAAGCTATTGCTATTGCAACTATGCTGAAATTATTAGAGCAATATACCATTTTCGTTAGATTACTTCGTCTACAAATTGAGACATGATTAATTAACTGTATGGTAGAAAAGCTATATTGCAAATTTTCTGTTCAAAATGATTAATACAGTACAAGAAAATAGTTTTATTAAGGATTTTTTGGCCTCAGTCATTCTTCATTATCGAGTTCCCCGCCGAATATGTAGCAGCATCTCACATAGTTTCGTTGTAAAGATTGTTATTGCCAGATTCTAGATAAAGATTAATGGGATGATAACTCCAAAGCTGTCCATCCACAAGAGCTTCACAATTTGGTGATGACAATACAACTAGCTTGAGCTTCAAGCACTCAATTTCTTGGACCGGACAAACAGGGAATTTTCCAAAGTGAAACAAAGCCACTCCTAGCCAAGAACTGAAACTGAAGTTACAAGAATACACATTGAGCAAGTACACCAATAATGAGCTAAACTACCATGTGAATAGTGCACAATTCTAATTTACCTATCAACTTTTTCTTTCACAACTACACCAACACTATCTATTTTACCTAACACCTATTAAAATATACATTTTTCACTCTTTTTCTTTATCCTTTATTTTTAAACCGAAAAACCCACAAGAAGTTTCCCCAACTTCTTCTCTCTGTCCATTAATTTCGGGAATAGTAGAGAGAGAAACCCAACTTCTTCTCTCTGTCCATTGATCGAAAAACCCACAAGAAGTTTCCCCAACTTCTTCTCTCTGTCCATTGATCGAAAGCTTCGCCGAACCTCCGTTGAAGATTGATTTCGGGAACAGTAGAGAGAGAAACCCAGGACTTTCTTCGTTGAAGAACTCCGTCGAGATCGATTCTGACTTCGCCGGACCTCCGGTGCTCCGGTGCAGTCGAGAAATATCAATTCTTAGTACATCTTCTCCGTCAAAAGCTTCGCCGACGAGCTGATGAGTCACGGAACTGGCCGAATTCGACAACTTCAGTCGGCGATCAAGCTGACTGGGTTTCAACTTTCACCAGCAAGAAAAGAGAGAGGAGGGAGGAGAGAGGAGAGAGAGAAAGAAACAATAAAATAAAGAAAGACTTTTGAACAGTGCTGAGTTAAAAATACCGAAGAACTGTTCATAAATCCTTTTTACCTCCCTTTTTAGCTCATCTGGTGCAGAATGTTTTTCTTGCTTTTTCTCTCTAAAATAGCTAAAAAGCCTTTTTTCCTCATCTGATACACTTGCTCTTAAGAAACAAATAACTTCAATTGAAATCAAGCCCCAGAAGTGCCTTCAAAAGGACTAGGAGATGAAGTGTTGAAGAGCATCCAGGCTTTGGTATTCCAAAGTGAAACGGATACTAGTTTGAATCGTGAGTGTCTAGATAGAACATGGTTCGCCGGTAAACAGTTGAGTACTGCTACACAGAGTTTAATTTGCAGGATTAGAGCTTGGATATTACTTCGCTATCAAGTATCAACAAAAAAATAAATTCAGACTATCAGTGTATGTACTCAACACCACTAAAAACATGAATAGTAGCCCATTAGACGGCAAAAGAAATGGCTAGAAGCCCCCTACATAATGTAGAAGCTGGAACTCGAACATTAATTCAACAATAATCATTGTCGTTCAAATGGATGAGGGCAATGCAGCAAAAAATCTTTCAAATACAACGGGGTTGTTGTCATCAAATTCGAAGTTGAAGGAAGATCTTTACTAAACAAGTTGAGATGAATAGCATCGACAAATAGGTGGCACCGTGGCGGAGGCTACGGTGGGCAAAGGGAAGAAATTGAGGTTAATCTGGTAGATAAACAACAAAAGCTGGTGTTTGATTCACTTGAATGGAATGTCAAACCGTCATTTGGTTCGTTAAAAGAAAATGATAGAATTCACATTACGAATCAAATCTTCATTTAATATTTTAGGTGGCTGGGCCTTCCACCTTCGTAGGATACAGTGGGTAAAGGTAATAAGTTGAGGCTAATAAACTTAAGGTTGTGTTGGGTTCACTAGAATGGAATGTTCAATCCATCATTTGGTTTTTTAAAAGAAAATGACATAATGCACATTACGAATGGAATCACCGATCAACAATTTAGGTGAATTGCCCTTCCATTGCCAAGCCAAGGAATGACGATACTGTTGCTTTCCTAAATCATTCTAGACACTACCTTCTTACCGGAAGCATTAATACCACTTACACATTTCAACAATAAGACTTCAATTTCTCAAGAAGTTAAATTACATAAATAAGATCCTAGATGTTATGTCCCAACGGGTTGCCAAACCTAAGGACGATGAGGCAGCGAATTCTCTTGATGTAAATACTTGTATCCAGACTTATTAGTTCAGTGCAGCACCAATGAAAGCCCCAAAGGTTTTAGCAGACTTCACATGATTAGCAACGAGATAGAGATGATTGAGGCTAGGGATGCAAAAAAAATATTGCCGGACCAAAAAACCTCAATTTGAGGCAACTAAAGTAGGAAAGAGATAGGTCACATTGGTTCCTTCCAAGTGGGTCCAAAGGGGAAGATTGTTAATGAGTGGAGATTTTGATATCGTCACTGCCAAGTGCCAATAAAAGGTTCATACCAGGAACCCATATGTCCAAATATATGTCCCAACCTACAGATATGACACCCATCTATGAGAACTCATGTAATCATGCTTCATAGGTTAAACTCCAACCATTATTAGTCCGTCCTAGCCATTTGTGTTATTGTGTATGATCAAGGACATAATATTAGTTCAACATACATCACTAACCAGCGTCCTATATACCTCAACATATGCAAGTATCAAAAAGGGATATGTGGATTTGCAACCTCCAAAAACCTTTAAATATAGACGCTCATGTGATACACAAGTCATACAATTATAAATCTACAAAAGAAGGGATAGAGTCATTTCTATGTTGAAAATATACCTGATAACTCTTTGAACTTTCACCTCAAGAAGCTTCACAGTGTCTCCGAATCCGTCCTCCGTGATTAGGAGAGACGAGGGTTTCGATGTAGTTGCCTCCAACCGTATATTTAGTTGGAATGCCACAAACCACCATGTCCCTCAGTGTTTCCTTTTTAGGATTGTACACTACTAGTTTCTCTAGACTAGATTCATCTATCATCCCTACCCCATTAACTTCTTCTATCATTTTAGATGTTCTCAATACAAATTCCTCTTCTGCTGCCAAATACAACACATCCTCTAAACCCATCCGGTGCTTAGCCATCATAAATTTGGTCCAGGACTCTCTAACCCCGTACTTCTTCATCATCCAAACTTCAATTCTGTCGCCTTCAAAGGGCGAAACAACCAAACAGAGACAACTCCCAAGTACCAACGGGCCCAACTTATAATTATCAAAGGAAGTAGGCAGGGGCACTTCCCTAAAAACCTCATCCCACAAATCAAAAGAAACAACAACTTTAGAACCACTACTAGTCTTCCGCCAAAACCAATGGAGACGCTCATTAAAATAAACGCCATGAAGAAGACCCGCAGGGATATAATGTGAATCTTGAATTCTCCTCCAAGCATCAATTTTCAGTGAATAGACAGCCCCATTATTAATACAATAACAAAAGCCATTAGAATCAGTAATAGGACGGGTAAGGAGCATCACAACCTTGTAATCATCCGTAGACGAGTCGTAACCCAATCCATGTTGAAAAACGTGGAAATCTTCATACAAACAGAGGTCAGCCAGAGGGGATTGGGGCAGTTTCTTACATTCTCTAGTGAATGGATTCAACAAGAAGAGGCTGAGAGAAACACCTTCATCAGAAACCAGAACCAAGCCATTGCAGGAGCCCCAACCGCGGACCGGATTGCCGGGGCGTTCCACGGGGAGCGTAAAATCAAGCTTTTCCGCGGTGGGATTGGCGGCGGCGAAGTCGACGGAGTAGAGAGCGCGGGAGCTGGAAATGAGAATGGTTTTTTGAGGCTTGTTGGTGGTACCGGATATATGGAGGTGGGTTTCGGCGAAACCGGGGGAGGAGATTAGGGAATTCCACGAGGGTGAGACGCACTTGAATCGGCAGAGGGACTTGATGGGCAGTCGAGAGAGTACGTCGCCGATGATCTCCGGTGGAAGGTTTCTCCAGATGGAAAGGTCGATGATGGTCATCTTCAGAAAATTTGAGATTCCTGATTTGCAGATGCTTTCTGCTTCTAGGGTTCTTGTATGGTGAAAAAGAGAGGGGAATACCGAATACGGGCAACGATAGTATCATAAACGATTAGTTTCTTTTTCACGGAGGCTGAACATTTCAAATCTTGAGACCACTGAGATTATGTCGGATGTTAGCTTTGAAGTCCCGGAATTAATTGAGATGCGCATAAGCTAGTCCGGACATCCGATTATCAAAAAAGATAGACAATAGTTCATTTTTGTGGAACCCACCCCAAATTCCACAAAGATAATTTTCACCCTATGAAATCTGAACACTTTGCCCATTTTTTGATTGAGCTAATTTTTTTACAGAGACCCTTACAAAATTAATGAGCAGTTCAAATTATTTTTGTGATACCCGAACTAGCTCCCACAAAAAGATTTGTGCTACTGGTACCCAAAAAATGTACAATGTCTTGTGGGGCTCACTTTTGGGTGCAAATAACCAAAATCGTTCATTAATTTAAAGATAATTTTTCTAGTGGATACCCAAATTTTGAATAAAACTTGAAAGATTAGATCAACCATTTACGCATATTCAATTCAGCTGATTTTTTTCCAATGTCACTCAAAAAAATTATTTTAAAATTAATGAACGGTATGAACTATTTGTGTGGGACCCTAAAGGGAGTCTCACAAGCCGTTTTACATTTTCGATATCCATTTATTTCGGTACCCATAGTCGAGTTTGTGTATTTAATCTTTTTGCATAGCCGATTTTGTGTGTCCAGATCAGTCTTGGGGTCTACTCCTAAATCATTGATTAAATTTAAAATATTTTCCGATTGGCTCCATAAAAAATTAAATTAATAGAACTGTAAGTGTTAAATCCAATTTTCGCGTGACCAATCCCTCGAATGCTGAAAAATTGAAGAGCAATGCCATTGACAATGCATTTTGACACCGTATTTTTTATACTTGTTTAGACACAAATGTGGTGGGTTCCATATAAGTGTAGTGTCACTAAAATTTTCCTAAAATTGAATGCTCATGCAAGGGATCCGGACATGCATGTTCTAGAATATATAAAAAAAAAAACACAAAAACAGAACTATAGTTATCACCATTCTTCCTAACCTTTTTTCTACGGTATTTTTACTTTTCGCAATTTTTTGTTTAGCTTTTCGTCTTAATTTTTTGGATTAATCCTCATCTCAATAAGAGAAATTAGAAAAGCAAAAAAAAATGTGAATCGAAGTCCAAAAAAATTCATATACGACATACTCTTTTACTTCTTATACTTCGCCCGTCGAATTAGATGATTGATTCAAAAAATATATGTCTGCTTGAATTTGTTGCAGCTTCCCTTACTCAGATGGAAAAGAAACGCGTTCCTCGCTGCAATATGCATATTGATTCCCAGGGCAATGGACAACGTAGCTACGTTCATACACATTCAGGTACTTAACAATCATACTCTCGTATTACGGTTCGATCTCCTCTGTCCCGAAAACCTCTATGCCAAGGGATTTTTCAGCCGTTGAATTGTGTGAATTTTATTTTACGTTTTAAATCCAACGGCCAGAAAACCCCTCGCACTCTTGTATAAAGGAGATTTCTTCGCAAGAAACATTGGATTAATCGATAGAGGATTGTTTAAATCTGCAGAAATATGCGCTCGGCAGACCGGTTGTGTTTACAAGATCATTGGTATTTGCAGTTGCTTTCATGTGCTTGTTCTCCACTATTATTGCACTGTCCAAGGTAACTCTTACAGTTTGCAGTATACTTTGTACACTGAACATATACTGAAATCGTTTTAATATTTGTGTTAGTACAATATTTGGAAAGGGGAATAGTGTATTTGGATGGCGAATTAGGCAAACGATAGCGATGTCGTGTGCGAGCTTACTGAGAGCGTTCGACAGACAACGACAAGACTCAAGGCTGCTCGCTGGTGAGCGGAAATTACACGAGGCCCGAAATCTTATGACCGATAAATGTTAGAATATTGGCAAAGGAGAATATTGTATTGGAGAATTGAATGATCACCTCCAAGTAACCTAGTCAAATAAAGAAGTAAATCCTAAACAATCAAGGGGATATACAAAAAAACAAAGAATATACCATAAGAATTTGACTATGGGTATTCAATACTCTTCTTGTTCTCTCAAAACAAAATTTAATTCTTGTTTTTCAAAGGGACCATCAGATAGGTTTATTTATGTAGAACTAATTTTGCATTTAAATGGTGTTGTAACAGGACATAGAAGATGTGGATGGCGACAGAGAGCATGGAATTCAATCATTGGCAGTCATCCTTGGGAAAGAAAAAGTTAGCAAAACAATCCGGTTTGGCCTAATAAAAAAAAATTGGATTTTTTTTTATTATCTTTATTCAAAAAAATTCACAATTTTTTATTTTTTTTACTTTTGCATCAGATTTTTGTGAATTATGGAATCATTTTGATACAGGAATCTAAAAAGTAGAGACAAAAATTATCTATTTTTTTTTAGGCCAAATCAGGTACTTTACATTTTCTTACCTTTTTGCCGTAACAG
The DNA here is from genome assembly GCA_018127125.1 of Rhododendron griersonianum. NCBI lineage: Eukaryota > Viridiplantae > Streptophyta > Magnoliopsida > Ericales > Ericaceae > Rhododendron > Rhododendron griersonianum. The sequence goes on from CM030789.1 coordinate 14,571,753, forward strand.
TTGCCAATAAAAGGAGAGGGACGGACAGTAATGCTACATACACACCATATTTGCACAGATCCAACCACACCACTCTCACATACATGTAGGCCCCACGTATGGCGGTATGAGGCCTACACGGTGGGACTCACATGTATGTGAGAGAAGTGTGGTGGGATATCCGTGCACATGTTGCGTGTACAAATCATTTCCATTGTGACCACCCTCTTTCCCAGGCGAGACTCAATTTCGAGTCTCGCCAATGGCAAGGGACTGGGGGATTTGTGCTCATGCCATCTTGCACCTAGATGGTGCTGTGGTGACGGCATGTCCTCCCGGACAATAACTATGGCTCAACCGGACATTTCCATTGTGGATACTTCAAAAATGATTATGAACTTGGAAACATGATTGTTTGGCAAAACCCACCTCTCCATCTTTCCTCTCACCCAAGATTTTGGCATCCAAATATAGCATTTTCTCACAAGTTTTTTTTTTTTTTTTTGGGCTGGTTTGGAAAGGTATTTTGGCTTTGCATTAGCATGCTACTGATAGGATATGGATGTGCAATGGTGATCGGAGCTTCTTCTTCCTTCTCAACCACCAAGTTTGTCACCGTACGTCATATAACTCTCAACAAAAGCCATGCCAGTAATCAGATACTCCGTATATTTTTCTTTACTATACTCTCAATATGGCTTTTTAAGGGCCTCCCTAAAAGGCTTGAGGCCGATAGGCCGCATGCCTTTATGTTTTGTTTGCGTGAATCAAAATCATCGCGTCTCGAATAACTTAAGTTTATATATGGCTTCTTCTTTTTCTGTTGTTTCAGGTGTTAGGCCACTGTGTACTAGCTTCAACTCTTTGTCTCCGAGCTTGGTCCGTCGATCTTGACAACAAGGCATCAATAAGTTCATTTTACATGCTCATATGGAAGGCAAGTGATCGAATAACGTCCGGTCAAGTAAAGATTTTCATCGATCTAGTAAAATTAAGTACTAACTAAAATAACTACATATTTTTTGAATTAAAGGTGGTGTATTGTAAGAGAATGACCTGTCTCGTAAAGCGAGAAATAAGTACTTAAAAATTTAGAACCTTAGTGAAACGGGGCCTAATTTGTGATTTTATTTATGAAGTAGAGTAAGCGGAGGTGGACTCGTCGCTCTCGATCGACTAGTCGTGAACCCCTGATCTATGTCAATTATAGATCAAATCTCTAGAACAACATATTTGTTTCTGAATGTCTCAAAAATTACTCCACTCTTCTCTCTAATTATTACTTAGCTTAATTTTATTCTAAATCATTTCACTTTACTCTATATATTTTGCAGCTAGTCTATGCCGAGTACCTTCTTATTCCTTTCATACGTTGAGAGAAGCAGATCCTTTCTCTGGACACCTGACGCCGCCCACGAATTTGCAGCTAAATTTTCTTGGTTTAATTTGCAGTTCTGTTAGACATTAATGTTTTCTTTTTCTTTTTCTTTTAATTTTAGTAAACATGTTTTAAGCTTAGAATGGTCCAAGGTGAGAACAATAATAAAAACTATTTTCTCCTAATATTGTACTTTTCTCAGTGGTGAGGAAATCTAATGTTGACGCAGATGTGGCTGACCCTCTGTATTTCTGAGAACACCACCTAGTGTGGTTGGTTCCTTATTTTCCCTCTTAAGGGAGAGATCATGAGTTCGAGGCCTCATGGAGGAGATGCTCGACTCCCTTTGTAACTACTAACAACTAACCCCTAACATTCTATCGTCTGGCAAAACAAAAAAAAAAAATCTTTGTATTTCAAAAGAGATTTGCCGACCACGTGACCATGCTGAGATGTGCTTAAAAATAGGGTTCTGACCGGGAGCGGACGAAAAGGGTGCCACCGTGCTGGGTGGGCCCCGAGCTTCTACACTACTCCAAATATTCTTTTTAATTGTAGTACTAGTTTTCAGGTTCATTGGGAAAAGTTCTACTATAAGATTGGCCCTTGCATGAAAAAAAAAATTCTTAAAATAGACGTGTGGAAACAACGAGCTAGACCGCTGAAGGTGCACCTGCCAAAGCCAACATATGACACAAACTCATTTCCAATGCTTTCTAATCAGTGGGCATGGCACTTGCCATGGTTCGAGGCATGTTGTGGCATTGATAGAGAACTTGTAACCCAGTTAGTCCACTTCTAATGTTTGTAACTCTTCTAGTCCTCTAATATAGTTTAGTAAGACTTTAAGTCCACTTCTTTCAAAAAAGAAATTAAACCAAGACAAAAATGCCCTCCTATATAAACTGTCATATAGAAAGAAACCCTAGACCAAAAACAAATCTGGAGCGCAGCCTCCTCTCTCCCTCTCTCTCCCCAATAACCTTATACGTCAAAGAATCCCCCTGTAAACCACATCCATCCCATTACGTCAAATGGGTTGGTAGCTTTACCACCACTACTTCCGGCGGGGTTGCCACCATGAGCGGTGGGCGGACGCATGAGTGCTCGATATGCCCCAAGTGTTTTCCGACAGGGCAGGCGTTGGGAGGGCGTAAGCGCCGCCACTACGAGGGCGTCATTGGCAGAGGAAACAGCGGGGTGACGACGACGACGGCGATGTCGTCCGAAAGTGCGGGGTCCACGATCAGCCACCGTGATTTCGACAACAGCATATATTACTGATGCAATCGAAAGGGTTTTTGTCTTCTTCTTTTAACAACAGCAACACGACCCCGACTCCGGTCGCTTCCTCTCCAATTTCATCCTTCTTTTGGTAAAAATCACTCATCTTTCAACACAACTTTTAATGCTTCATCTGTTCAGTTTTTCAAATATGTGAAAACAGGATTTTGAAAAACGTGTTTAAACAAGTCGAGAAATGCTTAGGTCATGTTTGGTAGTCATTCTATTTTCTGTTTTCTGTTTTCATTTTCAGAATTTTCAAAAGTTAACTTTGAAAGTTTGTTTGTTACACTGCTTCCACTTTCAAATTCTGGAAATCACTTTCACTATTTTCATAATTTAAGAAAGTAACAAAACTCAACTTTCACTATTTTCAGAAACAAAAAAACAGGCTACTCCGCTACAATTCCTTGGAGGTCTTTTTTCATTTCCTTCTCCTCTCTCTCTCAAACCTAGGCCATTGAAGATACTCTCTCTCTCGCTCCCTCCCTCCCTCTTATAGTCAATAAAAGATACTTATCGAATGAGAAAAACCTTATAGTCAATAAATGACCGACTTTGGAATTAGAAAATTTCACATGTATTTCATCTACATATATACATATACATATATATATATACTCTCTTAACTTAGAGATGAGAGAAGGCCGGAAGTGATACGTTGGGCTTATGAAGCCATCATTTTATGAAAGTTGATGCTATAACTTCGGCCTAGGAAAGAAGAATCCAATCACCTGGACTCAGTGCCGGCTCAAAGATATTTGGGCCCGAAGCGAAAGTTGCAATAGGGGGGCCATTTATCTCCTTATCTTTGAACAAAATTTTGCGAAATGTTGAGGAAAACTAAGGGGTGGAGATTCGAACCCAGTTTTTAAAGCATTCAAAGAGCTTAAGCTGCCACATGACCAAAAAGATGTTACTCAAAGCAAGGCAATTGAAACTTCTTATTATTTAAAACTAAAAAACTATATTTTTTGGAGCCCTCTTCGGGCTAAAAAATCGGGTGCCAAAAGCAACGACTTCTTCGGCTTCCTCTCTAAGCCGGCTATGCCTGGTCTATCCACCCGGCCCTTTCTTTCAGAATATCAAGTATGGAATTTGTTTCTAACGTGATTGCAAAGGCTTGGATGATTCTCTCTCTCTTTCTCTCCTAGTGGAGAAATTGCAAGAAAGACCATTTTAGAAAAAGTAAAAACTAGTTTCAGAAATTGATTTTTAAAAAAAAAACAGGTTAACACAAACATGTTTTCTGTTTTCACTTTTTTTTTAGGAAAAGTAAAAACTGATTTCAGCAAATAGAAAACAGGAAACAGAAAAGTGGCAGTGTTACCAAACATAGCCTTAGTGTAACTTTAATGAAGAATCAGGGAATTAGCTCTTTATCCGTTGTAGTTAGGGTGGGTTTTGAATAAATATATAAGGTTATATGTGTGTATTTTCTAGGGTTAGATATATAAGGTTGGAACAGATTGTGTTTTATGAAAAAATATATAAGGTTATATGTGTGTTTTTGTTGTTATTTAATGTCATTTTTTTAAAACATTCTCAGTTATAGAGAGTCAGATCGAGAGATATAATAATATATAACGTTATATTGTTATATATAACATTCTAGATCAGAAATATTCTATGTTATTTAATAAAGAGAACATATAACGTTATATATGACCTTTTGTACCGTGTAACGTTATATATGAGCTTCTGTCATATATAATGGTATATGCTCCGTTGTCGATCACTTATTAAATTGGTCCACGTAGCGGCCTCTCCGACTTATACGTGAAAATATGTGATTTGAAACTCGATTAGCGATGTGGTTTGGTTTATAGATGATCTTCTCTACTAAGACATCTATGTTATATGTGACAATTTGCCCTTGGTACCTAATTTTGTCCTATAAAACTCCAAAACAAAGGAACTAATAACGTTATATGTTCTCTTATTGAATTGGTCCGCGCAGCGGCCTCTCAAAAACACATATGGATATATCGATATATTATCAGAAGCAAGTCGAAGAGGCCGCTGCGCGGACCAATTCAATAAGTGATGGACAACAGAGCATATAACGTTATATGTGAACTTCTGTCATATGTAATATGTGTTTTTCCTAGGATTAGACATATAATGTTATATCTCGTTTTTGAGATATATTAATGTTGTTTATGTTGTTTTGAATATGTATATATATATATATATATATATATATGTAAATATAGAGGTTATGGGAACGCTATTAGGAAGCAAAAAATCACAAATTTTGAAGGATTCGATGAAGGTTTTGATGAAGAAACGGTGAAAAAAATGAAGCTCGATCCCCTGTGGCCTCAACAACATTCAACTTGGGATTCAAGGCGCGACTGAAAACAAGGATAATGGTGGCATGATATGTGAACATATAATGTTATTTTTTGAGATATATAATATTGTTGAAAAGATATGATGTTGTTTTGAGAACATATAATTTTATATGTCATGTTTTGTGAGACTTAGAGCTACAGAAGCTCAGATATAATGTTATATATTCTTTTTTTTTTGTGAGATTTAGAACTACAGAAACTCACATATAATGTTATATGTTCTGTTTTATTTTTTTGTGAGATTCAGAACTGCAGAAGCTCAAATATAATGTTATATGTTCTGTTTTTTTTTATTTTTTTGCGATATTTAGATATTCAAAAACTCTCATATAATGTTATATGTTTTATATGGACTAACATATAACGTTAAAGACTAAAAACAAGAAAAACAAAAAAGAAATGTTGCATGTTAGAAATTTTTTGCCACACTTATAATGTTGTATGTTAGGAAATTTTTATCACTCATATAACGTTAAAAAATCAATACAAGAAAAATAGGGAAAAACAAAAAGAGAAATTTGTCACATATATAATGTTAAATGTTAAGTGTAGCAGGTTCAATAAAAAAATCGAGAAAAATGAAAAAATACGTTTTTGTTACACATATGACGTTATATGTGGCGTGATGGCGGCGGTGGTGGCGGCGGCTTGATTGCAACAAAAACAAAAAAAAATGGAAAAAATACATTTTCGTGTTAGCCAAACAAGGCCCTTATTTCTTAGGTGGGGTATTTTTGTCATTAAAATTATTAATGGACTTAGTGGGTTATGAAACTTAGAAGTGGACTAGATGGGTTTGGAAACTGCTATAGTGGACCTATGCAAAATTCTCCCGAAGTTTTCTATACTGCTATTTTACATATTTGTTCTGCAAATATTAGAAATTTGCCCCAAAGTTGTCTTGAAAATTTTAATCCTTGCCATCAAAAAACCACATATGAAACACTCTAATAAATCTTGGCCCCATATCTGGCAGCTTGAAATATTTTGGCTTTTGCTAAAACTTCGGCCCCGAAACATTTGTGCGATACCAATAAGTATTCAGTGCTCTTAAAAATAATGCGCCAATGATCTTACCTATATATCCTACCATCTTTGTATTAGTTGACCTAAGTCGCACTCTTACTGTCAGGGAAGGGCTAAGCCTCTAAAACCATTCTTCCGCGTAAAAGAAGGCAATATTTCTTTGTGGCAAACTCATAGCTCAAATGCAACCTCAACGTCTTCAATAGCCTCTGCTTTAGGGAGCGTTATTTACTCTTGACAGGTGATCTAGATATTGCTATTCGAAGAAGCATAGGCAATAGAAGGGTAAACAAACTTTCGTAGTCAAAGCTCCACACCAATCAAGTTTCGTTTCTTCATTTCGAAGAATTTTCCTCCCCCAACCATACTTCATTTAGATTATTTAAAAATAAGGGATCACTTTTGATTCTCCATATATTGAGAATCGTTCAAAAAAATGAGGAACCATCTTCATTTCGTTTTTAGATCGAGACTTTTAAAATGGTATGCCATATAATGCTATAATGAATGTGTATATCATAAAATTAATACAATAAGAAAGAAATTCACAAGACCTTTATAATGAGGCGAGCGATCAATACATTCAAATCGTACACATTTCAAAATGAACTTTGAAGGAAAAGTAAAGCTTTGGAGAAAAATAAATGGTAAATTTTTGAAGAAATGAAGAATGGTGGTCGAAGTTGATGTGAATAGTTTTCTCCCGCGAATTCACTTTTGAGTTAAGGGGGTGTTTGGCACCCTACTTATTGCATTTTCAAATTTTGAGTGTTTGGCAAGGGCCAACTAAAACACATTTTCCAGAATGCTTTCTCCAAATTGTGGTTTGGAGATGAGAAGTGAAAAAGAGGGTAGGAGGAGCTTTTTGACTTCTCATTTTTGACTTTTTTCATTTTGGTTAACAAAAAGACCCACAAAATACATTCTACATATAGTATCCAAACACTCTACCAAATTCAAAATACATTTTGACCATAATTCACAAAGCCAAAAAACCAAAAAGTTGAAAATAAAAAACCAAAAAATAGGCTCCCATATACCATAAAGTATTTTGACTCTTCAAAATGAAGAGTTGGGTTGGAATCGATGTTCTAACCAGGACACTGTGACACTGTGACTGTGAGGTCCATAGTACAACTGTTAGGGCACTTTTTGAGGATCAAACTGTAATACTTGGAAGTTTTGGGTTAAAATTTGTATGAAGCTAAAGAATACGACTCCGTGTGCTTGTGTGATTGCTAGATTCCTAATCGATCAGAACCAGTTGAGAATCGAGTAAAGCTCGGTAGCTCCGGCAACTATCGGCGGCTCCGGCAACGGTGAGATCAGGTACCTCTCTCTTTCTCTCTCTCTCTCAATATACATGTGTGTGTCAGTGTGCGTGTGCTGTTTGTTTTTTTTTATAACTCAGTTGTCGAGCCAACTTACGCGCACTTCGACTAGTCTAGGGACCAATCCCACCGCCTACTTGTAGGGGGTCTCAATTAAAACCAGAGCAAAGCTTTTTATGGACTAGGCCCAAAGGAGTCGATAACACCTCAGGGGTTTCGAACCTGAGACGTGGGTTGGCCTGGTGAAATTACAGCGGGTTGGCCTGATGGTGATTTCACCAGGCCAAGGGTTGGCCTGCTCCTTATGTGTAATTTAGATGTTTAAAGCATTATATTTTAGTATTCTTGTAAACGAAAGTAGTTACATTTTTCTAGTATTTATTTTTGGGTTCGGAAATGGGAAATGATGTACGCGAAGCTGAATCAAACATAAGCCGATTAATCTGAGATACCATTAATAGAAGAATTTATTTTTTTCTGTAGTATTTGGTTACAAGTGTAGGAAAATGCTAGTACAATGGATGGAAATCATGTATGCACCTTGTCTTTCAATGTTCTTATAAATCAAGGAGACAAAGGACTAGATCATGCCAGACGTATCAAATTGGCGAAAAAGAAGTGTCCCATTGTAGCAAATTATGTAGAAGTGGCAGAATGGCTTGAGGTCATTTGCAAAATACTTTTTGTTGGCTTTTGTTGAAACTCCTGTTTTAATCCCCTTTTGTGATATAAATATAGATGGCATTGAGAGGTGCTTGGCAACTTCAGAAGCTAATTGTGAGCTATTGTGATTGGGGCGGAAGTAGCAGGGGTATCAGGTAAGCTTTGTTACAGTATGTAATTTCAACCGTATTGACAACAAAATTATGCAGTTTTTGTCTTCTGCTGTGCAAACGCCCAGGAAAACAAGTATAGTTGCATCTAATTGCGCTACCCTTTTGGAATTTGGTTCATATTCTTTTGTTCTTTTTGGTTTTCCCCACCGTGGTGTAAATGCCTTCTTCTCTCCCTTAACATTTTTGAAGAGGATGGAGGACTACTTTATCTTGGTCTTAACTATCCTTTTTATTTGGAATGAATATACTCCAATTTTGTGCTATTCGGCCCGGAGGCACGGACCGTACTCGAGCTTTGGATCAATGTCCCCAGAAGCGAGGAGAATGCCTGCGTGTTTCAACGAGAACACCGAAAAAACCTAATTCAGAGGCAGTTCCCACTCTCCCCTTCAATGATATCTCTCCCGCTATTGGGTTCCCTTACTTGTTGAGGGTTCGTGCTGCTTAGCTGCTGCCTTCTTTCTAGTGTGAATCAATTTACCACCCGGCTAACAGAGGAAGCTGACTACGCGGAATGAAAGAGCCCTTCCTCACGTTCTGTGTACCTTTAATTTCTGGGTTAATTTTATAGTATGTAAGACAGCAAATACATATGGATAGATAGATTGGTAGATAGATAGATAGATAGTAAAATTCACTATTACCAAGGGAAGTTTGGAGAATGATAAAGAATCATTCATATAATGCTGCAATAGAGAAAAACTAAGGAACAATAAATATCACAATAAACAAAGATAAAAGTATGAGCCTACCCAATGGACTAGGCACACTCATAAAAATGAGGAATGGTAGTAGTCAATGGGGGAAAGAGTGACTCTCACTCATCTTTTAACTCTGAAAGTTGTTTTGGCTTGTTATTCACATTAAATCTGTGTTCTTGGGAAAAAAATAACGAAATCTGGTTCTTATGTTGTAGGGCATTTATGGAATCCAATTTGCCGGCGTTTAAAGAGAACAATCCTCAGCTAGAAGTTGTCACTGAGCTCATCCGTGGTCAACATCCTCATTTGAAGGGCCTTTACAGTAAGAATTTCTCTATCAAACAACGGAAATAATACATAAATGACTCAGATCAACTTCTTTTTTCTTCTTCTGCTCCTTTTCTTTATGTGAACAAAAAATTTAGAATTGTCTGGTTGATTATGTTGGGCCATTCTAAGTTTAGGTTGTAGTTTAGGTTATCAGACTGTTTTATCTTACGTCTGAGGTACCCAACTTGGATGTCAGAATTGATAGAAAATATAGTTGAGACTTGAGGCCACACTCTTCAAATTCGATTGAGCAGGTAAGAGTGTAAGACATGATTTTATGCTTAGTGTCTTCTGATGGAGAAAATGGCTAATGATAATATTGGTATGCCATTTGAAGCAAGGTTGAGTCAAATTCTAACTAGGTTCTAAATCTTTGCTTTCTAGTTTTCAAGCAGGCCTTACTTCTTATGCAACCTTTTGATCACTTCTTAACTGGATTAATTTGTTGAAGTCTGTGAAATTCTACAAACAAATCCGCAAGTTTGGCAGATGGCTGCTGACCCCTTTTAACTTGGATGGGCTTGGTTCAGTTGGATGTGAACTCTCACCCAAACTTATGGGCTTGAATTTAGACAAAGCTCAACCTCCCATTAGCTGTTAATTTCACTCAAAAGAAAACTTGTCAGGTTCTTGACATCTTGTTGCGAAATTGCCTTCCATGCATCTGGCCTACTTTATGATCAGTCAGTCACTTGATGTACCATACATAGTTGTAAATGATCAATAGGCATTTTGTTATGTTTGTGTCCACTGAGACTGGATCAGCATAGAACCCCCCAAAAGGGGGAGGGAGTCTGCTAAACATCTCAGCCATTGCTGCGTTTTCGGCCACATCTGATCACGTACTTCTATCCCAAAAGTAGGGATCATGGAAGGCATACCTTCCAATGCTACAGGAGAAGCTCTTGTTGGAAAATATTATTGGGATATAATATTTTTATTTTGTTTGAATGTAAATTGATTTGGTTTGGAGTTGTATCTTTTGAGTGACACCTTTTCATCGTGGACGGACGCGTCTTTTATGAACAAAGGTGCCCCTTCCTTTGGTGACCTTTCGTAGAGTCACCAGTTAGTCTATAAATATCATTCTTCTCATTCATTTGATGTGATGGATTTTTCCCTTTCATTTGTGTCCATTCATATGAGAGAGTACAAACACAAGGAGGTTCAACAGACCCATCGATTGCAGTGCTGCTTCTGTGGGGAGTTCAATCAAGTAGTACTGGGAGATAGACGTTCATGCAAACCGTAAGCACCGTAGCGGGGACGAATCTGTCTTAAGTATAGAGAGTGACACAATCACCCTCGCCTTGATCATCATTTTGTTATCATCAGTTTCCAGGTTTTGAGTTCTAATTCTGTAGCACTCAGATTATTGGTTTTCATCACAAATAGTAAACTCATTTTTCCAACAGCTCTGGCAAACAAATTCATCTACGAGGAATGGACGATACACCAGTTCCTACAGATTGAGAGATGAATAACTTTAACTGCACAGTTGTGAGAGGATTTATTCTTTTTTATTCTCTTTTTTTGCTAACTGAGAGGATATGACCTAGCATCATGTTGGAATTGTTGTAGTAGCGAACTTGAAGTTCCACAAGAGCCCCTGAACTCCTGAAGGTCCTGTACATTCTTTCCTGCCATATATGTTCCTAACACCGTTATGGAATCTTTTTGGAAAATGACATCTGATTCTTTGCTTTCAGAGCATTTTCTCTAGTGGAGTTTTGGTCAGGAATTTTCTCTCTCTCTCTCTCTCTCTCTCTCTCTCTCTCTCTCTCATATGTATTTATGCTATATAACCACAAGGTTGAACAAATTTTCAGAAGTTTGAACTGCTTTTTTGTTCACTCAATATGCAGAAAACAAGAACCAGCGGGTGGTATGTGTGAAGAATTTGACACAAGATGATATACTGCTACATGCAACCAGGCTCAGGAACGCATTGGGCAGAAAAGTGGTGAAGCTGAAGACGAGACATGTCACAAAACACCCTAGTGTGCAAGGTACTTGGACAACGGACTTGAAGTTTGAGGCTTAGAAAAATCTTCATTAGGAGCTTATTTCATACTCTTTTGAAAGCATCTGTTGTTTACACTCCTGTTGGTGATCCTCTACTAGTCTTTCAGTATGTTTCTTGAAAAGTGAGATCAAACTATGAGTCTCCGAAGACTGGTACAAACTGTTTTGCAACATCTTCGTTTTCTGTCATTTGGTTTCTTCAAAAAAATTGGAATCTAGAAGACATCAGACTACTGCATAGTATTTCTCAAGTCCAGGTGGTATTTTAAGAAGCAAGAAAGAATCATGTCACTTGTTCATTTCCTCCCTCCGCCATCTTACCACCAACTTAGGCTACCCCACCTTCACAAGTTGTGTTGTACTCTGATTTGAGAGAGAGAGAGAGAGGATGTGGGCTTCTTTCCCCTCCGCAAGGAATGAGTTTCAGACCTTATATTCATTTCAGATCTATTCATACGATACAACCATCAGAATGATACACTCTTTTAAAAAATACAGCATCCTTTCTTATATATGCAAAAGATCAAACAATCAGAGCTTTACATAAAAATTGAACTCAAATGCTTTTTTTCATATATGTATTGTCATCCCCTACAAAAACTTTATAACGTTGGAGTGAAAGTTACAAAGAGTGGCAGCTGCCGAAAAATTTATTTCCATCACCTCCGAAATGTTTACTCTGTTGGAGTGAAAATTACAACTAGTGGCAGCTGCCGAAAAATCAAAATCCAAGCACATCAAGAAGGCCATAGAAAATAGGGTGAAACCTAAAGCAATCTCACAGTAGGATGTAAAGAAATTTTCATGGCGATGGATAAGATCAAACCTTGTGATCCTCCACCCTCTGGCACCATCCGTCTACGCGCCTGGGTAGCCATTGCGTCCTCCTTTTTTCCCAGGCTTTCCCCCTCTTGAATGGGTTATGATTAGGCTCGCATCCTGATGCAGAACAGAAATATGAAGAATATAAATTAATTACGCATTATTTTGAGTTTATTATTTTGTTAGGAAATTCCATTTTAGTTGCCTCTTATTTTGGCAACCTTATATTTCTTTCTAGTATTTGATTTCCTATTCAAAGTAGAATTTTTAGTTTTTGGTAATTTTTGTTAATTAATTGATTCTGCTTCCTTTGCAATCAAAATGGTTAATCGGACAATTCCTTTTTTTTCTTCAATCGAAAAAGAAGACACAAAATCACTTGCTTTCTTACCACAAATGGATTCCAAACATGAGCCATTTGCAATTTCTTCATCATATGTAGGCGGTTTACTCCAATCTATAACTGGATCTAAAATAATTTTTGATGTGAATGGCCACTCAATGGTAACTTCATCCACCATTGTCCTCCCCTGCGACTGATGGTTACCAGCCAAAGGTTTGGAGATAGAAACATCATCCGATACCTCCTCCTCTTTCGGAAACCGAGGTTGAACCAGACGACGATGAGGTGGGTTCCCCCCAACAGCCATGGCAGCCACCTGATCGGTTAGGACGCCAATCGCATCCATTACACGCTGCTCAAGTTGTTGGAACCGCGCCTTCATTCGTGCTTCTTGTGCAGCTTTACTTCGATCATACACATCTTCGGCAACAGCATAACGACCATAACGAACTCCTTGTCGCGCCATGATCCGGAATCGAGCGCAAGCTCTGATACCAACTGAAGCAGCGTAAAGGCGAAGAATAACTCACGCAATAAAGAACAACCAAAAGAACAAGAGATACTCTCTCTTCTCAAGCAAAGCTAGAATTTTATTAATCAACCATAAAATCACCATTAGCCCTAAGGCTTACATATTAATTTATAGTAGTAGCAACCCTAGAACTAAAAAAGGAAATAAAATAATGAAAAGCTAAATCTAACTCTTGGAGAGCAAGAAAATAATAAAAAGGAAATAAAATCAACATAAATAAGAAAACATAATATTCTAGGCAATTTATACTAAAACGAAAAGATTCTTAATAAAATAAATTTATATATTTTAATGATATTGGCCTGCATCATCCTCTCCGGCTTGAAGATGAAGAATATAAATATGAAGAATATATGTTCTGCATCATTAATGATGCAGAACAGAAATATGAAGAATATAAATTAATTACGCATTATTTTGAGTTTATTATTTTGTTAAGAAATTCCATTTTAGTTGCCTCTTATTTTGGCAACCTTATATTTCTTTCTAGTATTTGATTTCCTATTCAAAGTAGAATTTTTAGTTTTTGGTAATTTTTGTTAATTAATTGATTCTGCTTCCTTTTCGGACGAATCAATTAGAGTTAGGGTTTTTTCCTATATAATAAGTTGTAAGCCTTCGGGCTAAGGGAGTTGTTTATTGAATTAATGAAAAATTGAGAGTTTATCTCTATTCGTGTTTGTGTTTCAAAGAGAGAATCTTTAACATAAGCAAGTTTGTGATCTCTTCTTGCAACTAATTTCGTAAAAGGAGGCTGCGCTGCATCAGTTGGTATCAGAGCTCTCGTTCCAATCCTGACTATGGCCGAAGGACGTGCTGGAGGTCGAGGTGGAAGAGGAGGTCGTACAGCTTATGTTGATGAAGTCTATGAGCGAGATGATGCTGCTCGGGATGCTCGAGCAGAGGAAATATTTCAACGACTAAAGCGGAGGGTTGCATCAGTTATGCAACGCCTCGAGGCTTTAGAAGTTGGGAGATTGCCTCGCCGCCAACCGTTTAAACCTAGCCTTCCAACGGAGGTAAATTTTTCGGATGGTGTTTCTATCACCAAACCGTTGCCGGGTGGCCATCAGTCAATGGGGAGGACAAGGGCGGTCAAGGTTGTTAATCATGATTCGCGACTTTGGGAATTTGGTTTGAAGATCAACTTTTCTGAGTTCCAGGGAGGTATGACACCAGAAAAAATCTTAAAGGTTAGTGCAGGAGAAAAAAAAGTCATAGAAGAAATTCTAGTTGAGGGAGACGTAGGAGACTTTCTCGACGATATGTTAGAGGAAGAATTCGATAAAATATTTTTGGACACTAATCTGTCGCCGTTTCAGTTAGAAATTGATTGGGAGTCACCTCCAAAATTCGATGAGTATCCGGATGACGAGGAAGTTGTCATTCATGAAGTGGAAGAGAATGTGAAGGATGAACCGATGAACGAAATTATTGCCGAAGAAAATATTGTCCCAGTGGCTGGAAAGATTGCCCGAGCGGAACCAATGGTTGGTCTCGTACCCAGTTGTGCTAGTGCAAGTTTTTGGTGCAATAAAGAACTATCTTCTATTTTGGTTGGTGAGAATATAAATCCATCATATATGGAAGCTCTCATCCTAGACACCACAATTGAAATAAATGCAAAGTTATTTTGCAAAATTCATGAGCACGGCAGGATGATTTTGTCTTTCAGTGAAGACCAAATATTAGAGTTATCTAAGGACATTGTCCTAGTGATTTTTGAAGATTGCTCGTTCAAATTCAGGTTCGAGAAGATTAATTTGAAGAACAAACTTGATGCAGACAAGGTTCGGCGTACTCAACTATATAAACTCGAGGACGTGTTTCTTCAAGACGGGGAGAATGATGCAGAACAGAAATATGAAGAATATAAATTAATTACGCATTATTTTGAGTTTATTATTTTGTTAGGAAATTCCATTTTAGTTGCCTCTTATTTTGGCAACCTTATATTTCTTTCTAGTATTTGATTTCCTATTCAAAGTAGAATTTTTAGTTTTTGGTAATTTTTGTTAATTAATTGATTCTGCTTCCTTTTCGGACGAATCAATTAGAGTTAGGGTTTTTTCCTATATAATAAGTTGTAAGCCTTCGGGCTAAGGGAGTTGTTTATTGAATTAATGAAAAATTGAGAGTTTATCTCTATTCGTGTTTGTGTTTCAAAGAGAGAATCTTTAACATAAGCAAGTTCGTGATCTCTTCTTGCAACTAATTTCGTAAAAGGAGGCTGCGCTGCATCACATCCCTTTCTTAGTCTACTTATTATCGAGTTGAGCGATACACTTGCCAGAATAGTGATCACTCTCTCTCACAGTGATCTAGAAGTGAGGTCAACAACTGAAAGGGATGCAAGCCTAGCTAAATTACTAATCCACTAGTGTGCTGGTGCAGGTAAGGGACAACGCCGCTCAAAAACATTGAAGACAAAGAAGATAAAAAAGAAAAGTATGGGTGGCTAGGAAGAGAAAAGGGATTGGACCATCGTTGCAAAGGCACCTTGTGATGTAGCAATGAGATGAAATCCACATCATTAGCAAAGTGACTAATTCGACTTTCGCACTGTTTCCTTTTAGACAACCAAGATCAACAGAACAAAAATATTTCCAATCATCAAAACTAAAATCAAATAGTGAAGAAAATATCAGATTTCCAAATGAACAAATGATGCAAACACAAGGGCAAAATTTCTGAAAGAACAAACGATGAAAATAAATTGACCAAATTAACAGATGATGACATTGCATCAAGGCAACAATAAAAAAAAGATAGAATTGTGCCATAATGAGAAAAAAAGGACTCAAACTTGCTCACAAAGGCTAAATTTTGATCAATTACCTTGTTATATTGGAAATTGTAGAATCATTGACCCAAAATCAAGTCAAAAGAAGCAAAACAACAAATCTATTGTGTCAGTTTGGAGTCAAAAGGAGGCAATCCATCTTAAGTCTTATCCTCGTATCTCCATATCCCAAACTACATCGCACGTTCCAACTTTTCCTTATACAACTTCAGTAGCTCAGGAGCTTCTTCCTTGTAAGGAACAACAAACTTCTCTAGGAAATGCTTTTCTGAAGTTACCAGTGTATTCAAACTAATATACTTGGTCTTAATTATACCCTTTGACGACAAAACTTGATAAATGGCAAACCTCGGAACGATCCTCTTTTCCAAACTCAGTGAAAAGAGTACTGGCCGTCTTGCAACCAACGAAGACTCCCACCTGAGTTGATTGACAGCAAAATCCATCACCCGATTGATCTTGTCCTCTGATGCTTCCATAACCTCCGGAAACAACTTAAAAGCTACAAGAATCTCATCCTTGGTCCAACCCCATTTCTTATAAACCTCAACCTTCTTCTCCCACAAAGATTTACTCACTGCTCTCAACACATGAATTGCTCTCAAAAAACTCCCCTTCGAAGGGTCAAACCCCATTTTCTCTAAATCCTCCACGATCTGTCGAAACTCATTGCTAAGCATCATGAATGGTCTAGGTTGCTTCAAAAACGAACTTATTACACGGGCATTTGGCACACTGGCTTCACGCAAGATTTCGATGTTGGGTGTGACATGAGTTAGCTTGTCTAACGAAAGAAGCATAGCACAACGTTTAATAGCAGCTATGGCTTCCTCTTCGGATCGAAGCAAATTACTACAGAAATCAAAAGACGGGATGATCAAATTTTCCAAACTTCTCACAGCAATTGGCGATGTAGACACTATTCTGGCAACATCTTCGGCTGAAAAGCCTTTAGATTTGAGAAACTCGAATTTGGGCAAAAGGATTTTATCGGGATCAGATATGAGTAACTGAGGGAACTTTTTAATGAGGTTTGAGATCTGGGTTTTAGTGAATTCATTGTTCTTGAAGAATGCCAGTACTGAGTCTGGCCTTTCGGGAGATTCGAAATTGACACGCTTTGATGCTGAAATAGCTTCTTCTGGAGAAAACCCACATGATTTTATGAGGTAAGTGACTGTTAATGGGTCTTGATTTGCTGGGTTTTTAAGGGATTTGAGAGATGAGGAAAAGGGGTGGATTTGAAGGAAATGGATACTGTGGGCTGGAGAAGATTTAGCAGCACAACTTACACGGTGCAAAGTGTTCCTAAAGTTAAACTTGATCATTTTGATGATGAAATTCTTTGGAGAAGAAGAGGAACTAACCTGAATTTCAGAGGAGACGTCAGAATGTGCACATATTCCCTAAAACCCTCTCTCTTCTTACATGAACCCTAGAAATCCTGGGCATTTGTGAGTCGTTTTTAACATTGGGTTACCGTTTGGGCTGAAGCTACAAGCTTGAGTGACGATTCTTTCCCCCCAAGTATCAAGAATTATGTATTACAGTACTTCGTTTGAGTTAATTTTGCTTTTTATCTCCTAAATTTTCACATTTTTGCTACTTCATTGTAAACTAAAAAACTACTCCCTCAGTTTCAAATTGAGAGTCCGCTGTCAGATCTTTAATTTGGCGTAAATAAATTGAAAAAACGATGCACGGAAGTACTTTATTTATTTTTCCCGAAAATTGCACGTCTTTTTGTAATTGATTCTCAATTTAGAACGGATGGAGTATATTTCTTCCCTCAACTTCCCAATTGCAACCCATTTAAAAAAATTGGTCTAGGGTCCATTATAGCATATTTGTAACCCACCAGGTCCACCTCTAAAGTTTGTAACCCACTAGGTCCACTCAGACAAGGGCCTTGTTTGGCTTAGACAAAAAAAATGTATTTTTACTCTTTTTCTTTTTTTGTGTTGCCAAACTGAGCCCTTGTCAAGCCAAAAAGGAATTAATACAAGCCAAAAATGCCCCTGCTAGCTTTTTTTCACTACAATCACGGCAGTTACGTTGGGATTTTGGGATAGAGAGAAGGAGGGAGTTTTGCGACAGAAAGAAAGAGGGAGAAAGAGATATAACGTTATATACTCGTTCATCAGTTCATATTTAACGTTAGATACTTACATTTAACGCGCTGCACAGATAACATTATTTGAGGCCGCTGCGCGGACCAATTCATATAAGGTGATCTGTTAGACCACATATAACGATATTAAGGATGCAAACCTAAAATGATTTTGGTTGTTTAGGTTTAACCTTATATAATGTCATATGTTCATTTTTCAAGGGATACACATGACAGAACAATACTGTTGTTTCTGTATGAGCAAAAAAATAAAAAGAATGAAGACAAGAAAGAGTGCTTGAGGCATAGCCCAAACACAACCAAGAATGAAATTTAAATTTTGACACTGATATCGACTTACACTATCAACGCAGAGCAAAAATGAGAATGAAATTTAAAGCATCCTTAGACAGTCTATGTTTTCTCTTATAGAGTACAAGAAGTAACAAGTCAAGGTCACTCTTTTAAAACAATTCTGAGAAATAATGTTCATCCAAAGTTCTCAATATTCCAAAGACGTTGGCAGTTCATGTTCAGAAGTCTATATCAGAAACAAAGACCATATGAAAATAGCACACTCTGAAAAAGATACAAATGAATGGAAATCATACAAATCAAAGAAAAAACAGGCAAAATGTAAAACAAGGTTATTTTATTAAATCCAAGCCAAACGAATCCATGTTTTCAGCACAAAGAATGAGGCTCCTCTAAAAAGACACAACAAACAACGAGGAATTAAGCAAAATCTTTTTCAGTTAGGTATCAACAACAAGAACGATGTCGAACTTCATATCAGCAAACAATCATGATCTAGACTTTGTTTTCTGCACTTGTGGGAGTTGCATTGACTTGTGCTCCATTGATCATTCCATCTCTTGTCATCTTCTTCCAAACTTCTAAAATCAGCGAGGTAAGCATGACTGCACCGGAGATAGAACCATACCCGATCATCCATCACTTTGCAGGCTTCAAAATGGTGAAGCCTACCCATATGTTGACCAAGCTCAAGAGAAGAACTAAGTAGCCGGTGAGATGGTGGAATCAATTCCAAATATGTCTGTGCTTGTGGTCCTTCGCAGGTCGCATAAATAGAGCAGAAATCTAAACACAAAAGAAAGCATTTTGTTAGCATGACGTACACCAGTCACAGAATAGCAAATTCAAATAGCATTGTGCATTAAGAGGATAAGAATGGACTTTGTTTTGATACCTGTAGTAGTCCGAGGGCAAAAAGTGCGCTCCCAATACCCATGTGGCAAGGATGATGATTTCCAGATGACATACTACCAAGAACAAGCCCAGTTGCGCCTCCCGACATGCCAAGAAAATAGCCAGAGAGCTGAAGAGATACATGAGTGTAAAACCAAAGAGGGTTTGCTCGTGGTCCGAAGGCCTTGAGATACCTTGCCGCCATGAATCCCAGAGGCATCATAATACCCCAACTGACAGCATTAAGAACTCCATGTGCCTGCAAAATTGATTCAAAATCACCATTAGAGAAATTCAAGCTACTTGTTTTTATGAAAAGAAACAGGCTTCTCCTATTAACAAAGTAAGACGTCCAAGATTATTCCATGCAGTAATCAAGTTATATTCTCTCACGTACTATGTTTAAGCCCTCTGCTATAGTATTCTCTCACGTACTATGTTTAGATATCTCTATAAAACCAATTAAATTAGATTATTGAAATGGTCCGCGCAGCGGCCTAATTGATCCGAACATGATTGGTGAAAACATGATATATAACCTTCCACAAGTCTACTGGTCATATATAACATTATATCAAAGTTAATATGGAACATCTAACATTTGTATGCTGTTGCAATACCATGAAAATGATACAGATTATCAATGGTTATAATATGATGTTGCAATACAATGAAAAAGGGAGAATATATATTGTTATATAAGTACAAATTTGGACATATAACCATATATGTCAGTTAAACACACAAATTAATCGAGTAAATTTGGACATATAACCATATATGTCACCTGTATCAGAAGTTCTGAGTTTTGAATCATGCTAGTTTCATTCCTGTGTCACAGGCCGGATGTTGTCCGGAGTCCAGACTTTGGTATAACCAATAGAAATCAGAAGTGCAAAAAACAGTATCAGTCAACAAATCTACTTTGGACTCTCCCATTCAAACTTTCAAAGACAACCTCACGCTTGCTACGGATTTTTTTAGAACTAAGAACGATTGATATGTTGTGAACCCAATTCTATATAACATTATATGATTCCATAAGTTCATCCAATACCCTAACCAAACCAGATCTGCACAAATACTAACAAATAACCGTGTATGTTCAACCTTAAATTCGAGACAAATTTAGACAGCTTTGACCTGTAATTCGAGAAATGAAAGAGAACTCTCATCCCCCAAAACAAAACAAAGAAACTTTGAACTGCTAAATTTTCCCAATTCTCAATCAAACCAACAGTTCTAACATTTCTGCCAACAATCAGGGGAATATGGTTATATGTACAAATAAAAATAACATATATTTATACACAAAAACTAATAAACTACTAAATTTACGTTATTGAATAGGTCCGCGCAGCGGCTTATAAACCTGAATATAACCATATATATTGTTGCATTACTATTAGACAGATCTAAACGCAGATCAATACAACAAACAATACGAGACAAATTACGAGTCGCATTTGCATATAGCTTTAACCAAAATCAAACAATAGAGTTCCACTCCATTGGTAAAATGTTTATGCGAGACGACAACAATTTAAAGTGCTGAGAAACAAATCTCAGAAGAGCAATATCTATCAAATATACGTCCTTTTCAAAAAAGGTAAAACAAAATAGCCAAAAATCAGACAGCGATTAGTCTCATCTCCTTCATAACTTCATAACCTAACCAACTACCAAGGCCAGGGAGGAATTATTACCATCATGAAGACCATCTCTACTTCACGGTGACGATCTTGATGATAGAAGCGGTCCCAACTCGGTGCAGAGCCACAACAGCATCTCCATCCTTGCACAGTCCCTTCGCGACTGAACAAGGCCGACGACGAAGAAGGGCCGACGTGAATGATCGCGACTGAACAAGGCCGACGACTACGACGAAGGCCGACGACGAAGAAGGGCCGACGACGCCGAAGAAGGGCTGACGCCGAAGAAGGGAGAAGGCCGAAGAAGGGCTGACGACGAAGATCTCGACGAGAACGTGGGAGAAGGCGACGACAATCTAGTGTTTTGTTTGAGTTTTTTTCGTCTGGAAAAGGGGGGAGGGGGGGAAGGGGGGGGAGGGGGGATGGGTTTTATAATGGGATGTTAGGTTTGAATGGAGGAAAAAACGGAACTGAATGGAGGGAAAAAAGGAAACGGGACAAAAGATTTTTTGGAAGCAGGGGTATATTAGACTAACCAGGTTTATTATATCCTTACTAATAAGTTAGTGGACCTAGGGGGTTATAGAATTTAGAAGTGGACTTAGTGGGTTTTGAAAGTGGTACAGTGGACTTGGGAAAAATTCTCCCTTTAATTTAATAGACAACGGGAGTCCAAATCTTGGACGGAAAACAGTTCACGTGGCAACCAAACAAAAAGATTATGTCCACGGGCCCATTTCGAGGCCCCCACACAAACAAGTCGAAATGTTCATCAAATTTAAAATAGTTTTTCGAATAGCCCATTAAAAAATTATCTCAATCAGATAACCACAAGTTCTTGATCTAATCTACTAACTTTTGATTCAAAATTAGAATCCTAAATTCTGAATGAAAAATTTAAAGATTGGATCAAGAAAGGAACTCGAAATATTATTTCAAATCTAATGAATGTTTTTGGAATGTTTGTGTGGACCTTGAAGTGGGCCCCATAAGCTGTCTACATGCGTTGTCTTTTGTTTTGTGGCTACGTGAACTTTTTTCCGTCCAAGATCTGGACTCCCGTTATCTAATAGTAGACCAAATGGTATGCAATGGGAAAGTTGAGAGATAAAATAGATTGTTTTCAGATGAAATAACAAAAATGTGAATGGTTTAGGGGATAAAAACAAAATTAATTATTTCATTTTTACTTTTCTACGAGTAACTTTTTCTTTTTCCTTTTTATGTTTAGGGATGTCCAAGCCAGCCTACGTATACCTCAACTTATCTCCTTCCCAATCCGGTCAAATGAAAAACATCCGCATCGGAGCTAAGGAATTCACAAGAAATTACTTTATTGTGGTCTGACTCCTAGCAGAAATAGCTTAATGGTAGAGCATAGCCTCACCAAGTCTGAGGTTGAGGGTTCAAGTCCCCTCCTTCTGCTCCTGGCTACGTCATTATTCCTTTTTCTGCCTTGCCGGTTCGCCTTTTTTGAGCCGGGCATCCCTTTACTCCATTGCATTAGAAACGCAATGGCGGGATGGGAGCTCTTGTTTGTTCTGGAAACACATCTTCCTATTCCATCTTTTCTCAAATCTCCTTTAACGGAACAAATAGAAGCTCAAGAAGGAGAATCAAAGCAAACTCACCAACCAACCGGACTACCCTCCCAATGCTACATTCTACCCTCCCAATTGAAGGTCCTGTACATTCTTTCCTGCCATAGGGTATGTTCCCAACACCATTGTGG
Organism: Rhododendron griersonianum; assembly: GCA_018127125.1. Taxonomy (NCBI): domain Eukaryota; kingdom Viridiplantae; phylum Streptophyta; class Magnoliopsida; order Ericales; family Ericaceae; genus Rhododendron; species Rhododendron griersonianum. The sequence goes on from CM030789.1 coordinate 14,594,203, forward strand.
AATCATTTTGAAAAATGATATCTGATTATTTGCAAAATTGCTTTCATAGCATTGCCTCTAGCAGAGTTTTGGTCAGGAAATTTCTATGACTTTTGGACCTCTCTCTCTCTCTCTCTCTCTCTCTCTCATGTATTTATGCTAACCACAAGGTTGAACAAATTTCAGAAGCTTAAACTGCTTTTTCGTTCACCCAAAATGCAGAAAACAAGAACCAGCGGGTGGTATGCAACGTGTGTTGGTAGAATTTGACACAAGATGATATACTGCTACATGCAACCAGGCTCAGGAACACATTGGGCAGAAAAAGTGGAGAAGCTGAAGACGGGTACATGTCACAAAGAACCCTAGTGTGCAAGGTACTTGGACAACCGACTTGAAGTTTGAGGCTTAGAAAACTCTTCATCAGGAGCTTATTTCATATTCTTTCGAAAGCTTCTGTTGCTTGCGCTCCTGGTGGCATACCTCTACTAATCTATCTTTCGGTATGTTTCTTGAGAAATGCGATGAAACCATGAGTCTCCTAAGACTGGTACAAACTGTTCTGTAACATCTTCGTTTCCTGTTATTTGGTTTCTTCAAAAAAATTGGAATCTCGAAGACATCATACTAATCCATTATTTCTCACGTCCAGGGCGTATTTTAAGAAGGAAGAAAGAATCATGTCAGTTGTTCATTTCTTCCCCTCCGCCATCTGACCACCACCTCAGGCACCTCCAGCCACTATTCCCCTATTGCCGCCCATCCCTCCAGGCTCCAAACATCCTACCTCCGCCCACCTCCCCCGGGGTTGTCGGGAATATGTGATTGCACTAAACATGGTTTTGTTCTTAACTTTTCGCAGAACTCGTTAAATATGTAATGCAGCTTGCTTGACAAACTTGTAACTGAACGCTGAGCCGAATGCACAGTATATAATGCAATAGTAAGCGTTGCAAAAATAGATTTATCTCACAAGTTGTGTTGTACCCGGATAAAAAACAAAAAAGATGTGGGCTTCTTTCCCCTCCACAAGGAAGGAGTCTCAGACCCTCGTATTCATAACTATTCATACCATTCAACCATCAGTACACTTCTTACAAAAATACAGCATTCTTTCTACTATATGCAGAAGAGCAAACAATCAGAGCTTAACATAAAATTTGAACTTCCAATGCTTTTTTCATACATTTATTGTCATCCCCTACGAAAACTTTATAATGTTGCAGTGAAAATTACAAAGAGTGGCAGCTGCTGAAAAATTTATTGCCATCACGTACGAAATGTTTACTATGTTGGGGTGAAAATTATAACGAGTGGCAGCTGCCAAAAAAATCAAAACCCATGCACATCAAGAAGGTAGTGTTCTAAAAGGCGGCCGCCTAGGCCGATTAGTCCCCGCCTAGGTGCTTGGTAGTGGTCCGATGCCTAGATTAGACAGCCGACTAGTCGGGCGCCTAGTCCCCGCCTAGGCGCTAGGCGGCCAACTAGTCGGCGCCTAGGCACCCCTTTCCCGCCAGATTAGCGCCTAGCGATTTTTTAAACATTGCAAGAAAGCGCCATAGAAAATAGGGTGAAACCTGAAGCAATCTCAAAGTAGGATACAAAGAAAATTTCATGGCGATGGATAAGAGCAAACCTTGTGATCCTCCACCCTCTGGCAGCATCCTCCTATACGCCTGGGTAGCCATTGCATCCTCCTTTCTTTCTCAGGCTTTTCCCCTATTGACCGCTTACAATTAGGCGTGCATCCCTTTCTTAGTCTACTTATTATCAAGTTGAGTGATACACTTTGCCAGAATAGTGATCGCTCTCTGCCTCTCTCTCACAGCAATCCAGAAGTGACTCAACAACCCAAAGGGATGCGAGCCTAGCTAAATTACTAATCCTCAAAGTATGCTGGTGCAGGTAAGGGACAACAATGCTCAAATAGATTGAAGACTAAGAAGATGAAAAAAAAAACTATGAGCGGCTAGGAAGAGAAAAAGGATTGGATCATGGTTGCTAAGGCACCTTGTGATGTAGCAATGGGATGAAATCCACATCATTAGCAAAGTGACTATTTCGACTTTACACTGTTTCCGCTTAGACAGCCAAGATCAACATAACAAAAATCTTTCTAATCATCAAAACTAAAATTCAAACAGTGAAGAAAACATCAAATTTCCAAATGCGCAGATGTTGCAAAAAATATGGACCAAAAATCCAAATGTATAGACAAAAATGTATTGACCAAATTAGCAGATGATGACGTTGTACCAAGAGTCAAGACAACCATTACAAAAAGATAGAATCCTCAATACGCAACAATTTGAAGTTCAGACTTCAGAGTGTGCATTTTGCCAGTGACCGAAAACAAAGGACTCAAACTTGCTTCCAAAGACTAAATTTGGATCAATTACCTTGTTGTACTAGAAATTGTAGAACCCGCTATCCAAAATCAAATAAAAGAAGCAAAACAACAAGTCGATTGTGTGTCACCTCGGTATCAACAGGAGGAATCCTTAACCAATCCACTCTTATCCTCATAACCCCCATATCCTAAACTACATTGCAAGTACTAACTTTTCCTTATACAACTTTAGTAGCTCGGGAGCTTCTTCCCCGTCACGTATAACAAACTTCTCTAGAAACTGCTTTTCAGAAGTTTGCAGTGTTGTCCAACAAATATCTTTGGTCTTAATTATACCCTTAGACGACAAAACTTGATAAATGGCAAACCTTGGAACGATCCTCTTCTCCAAGCTCAACGAAATGAGTACTGGCCGTCTTGCAACAAATGAAGGCTCCCAACCGATTTGATTGACAACAAAATCCATCACCCGGTTGATCTTACCCTCCGAAGCTCCCATACAATCCGGATGCAGCTTAAAAGCTACAAGAATCTCATCCGCAGTCCAACCCCATTTCGTATAAACCTCAACCTTCTTCTCCCACCTAGATTTACTCACTGCCCTCAAAACATGAATTGCTCTAAAAAAACTGTATTTCGAAGGATCTGTGGGAAAAATGGAATTTTAACCAAAGAGAATTTGGTGGGACCCACTCCGCGCGAGGTGGGCCCAAGTGGGTTTTAGATACTTGTTGCTAAGGAGTTTAAACCGTTGGAAAAATGAACAAATTCTATTGAGAGATGAATTAGAAATTGTCTCTCAAAGTGAGTTTCGGACCAACAATAGTGCACGATTGGATGGTCAAAGCTGGTTGATTACCAGAGTTATTACCCATGATTGTGTATTCAATTTCAGGAATAATAACTTCCAGAATTGAATTGCGGAATCAATTCCCCTATTGATTGAGAGGCTCCTCCACCTTCATTGCAGCATTCATGGCAGAGGCTCCTCCTTCAGCTATAAAAGGGGACCTCTACCTTTGGTTTCAACACACCGAAAAACAATCCACTACTACTTCTGCAATACTATTGTTCTTTTCGAGAGAGAGAGTACAGACACAAGTTGGTTCGACGGACAGTCTTAGTAAAATCGTTAATGAAACCCTAGTAAAATCCAGAAATTAGTAAAAACGTTTACTGTTTTTTCCGCACTATTTTCCTACAGGATCAAACCCTATTTTTTGCGCATCCTCCACAATCTGTCGAAACTCATTGCTGCGCATCATGAATGGTCTAGGTTGGTTCGTCAACAAACGCATAATACTGTCATTTGGCACACCAGCTTCACGCAGTATTGCAATATTGGGTGTGACATGAGTTAGCTCATCTAACAAAAGAAGCATAGCACATCGTTTAACAGCAGCTACGGCTTTCTCTTCGGATTGAAAATAATTACGGCAGAAATTGAAAGACGGGATGATTAACTTTTCCAAGCTTCTCAAAGCAAGTGGGGATGTGGATACTATTCTGGCAACATCTTTGGCTGAAATGCCTTTAGATTTGAGAAACTCGAATTTGGGCAAAAGTATTTTATTGGGATCAGATAAGAGTAACCGAGGGAACTTTTAATGAGGGTTGAGATCTGGGTTTTGGTGAATTCATTGTTCTTGAAGAACGCCAGTACAGAGTCTGGCCTTTCGGGAGATTCGAAACTGACACGCTTAGATGCCGAAATAGCTTCTTCTGGGGAAAACCCACATGATTTTCTGAGGTAAGTGACTGTGAACGGGTCTTGATTTGCTGGGTTTTTAAGGGATTTGAGAGATGAGGAAAATGGGTGGATCTGAAGGAAATGGATATTGTGGACTGGGGAGATGCTGGATGGTTCGGGTTCCACCAAAGTCAATGTCTTGCACTGGTCGGTTGCCCGAGTGAAATCCGGACAGGGGCCCAAAACAACGTCGTTTTGGACCAAAAAGACTGCTAGCTGTTGCTTCTTTATGCCGTGTCTTTCCATCTTCTCCCTTGGAACATGTATAATGTTATTATTATAAGGGATGATGGGTGCTTATATATTGGCATGAGGAAGGTATTTTTCGGGAGGCAGAGAGAGAGAGTTAGGGTGGAAGAAAAACAGTTTGTGTGTGTGGGGCAGCTCTTTTGGGAGCTGCCGGGTACACGGGTTTTTCTACCGCAAGTTTTGTGTGTGCAAGGGTCAAGTCTAGTACTTGGTGAGAGTGTGTTCTTGTATGAGTGAGTGTATAAGGGTTGGGTGTAGGTTAGTTCATACTCAAGTGTACTTGTACGGAAATTCTCATAGTGAAAAGAACGGGATCCTCTCCGTGGAGTAGGCAGGTTTTTGCCAAACCACATATATCTTGCGTGTGTCTCTCTATTTTATTTTTCATCGAACTTCCATTGGTTGCAATTGTGGTTGTGTTTGAATCTCGGTTCTTGGGTGCTTCCGCGTTTAATCTAACAGAAGCTATTTCAGCATCAAAGCGTGTCAATTTCGAATCTCCCGAAAGGCCAGACTCTGTGCTGGCATTCTTCAAGAACCATGAATTCACCAAAACCCAGATCTCAAACCTCATTAAAAAGTCCCCTAAGTTACTCTTATCTGATCCCAATAAATCCCTTTTGCCCAAATTCGAGTTTCTCAAATCTAAAGGCTTTTCAGTCGAAGATGTTGCCAGAATAGTATCCACATCCCAATTTCCTTGGAGAAGCTTGGAAAAGTTAATCATCCCATCTTTCAATTTCTGTAGTAATTATTTTCAATCCGAAGAGAAAGCCGTAGCTGCTGTTAAACGTTGTGCTATGCTTCTTTTGTTAGACGAGCTAAGTCATGTCACACCCAACATCGAAATCTTGCGTGAAGCCGGTGTGCCAAATGCCCGTGTGATGAGTTCGTTGATGAAGCAACCTAGACCATTCATGATGCGCAGCAATGAGTTTCGACAGATCGTAGAGGATGTAGAGAAAATGGGGTTTGATCCTTTGAAAGAAAATTTTCTTAGAGCAATTCATACGTTGAGAGCAGTGAGTAAATCTACGTGGGAGAAGAAGGTTGAGGTTTTTAAGAAATGGGGTTGGACCGAGGATGAGATTCTTGTAGCTTTTAAGCTGTATCCGGATTGTATGCGAGCGTCAGAGGATAAGATCAATCGGGTTACGGATTTTGCTGTCAATCAAATCGGTTGGGAGTCTTCGTTGGTTGCAAGACGGCCAATACTCTTTTCGTGGAGCTTGGAGAAGAGGATCGTTCCAAGGTTTGCCATTTGTCAAGTTTTGTCGTCGAAGGGTATAATTAAGACCAAAGAGATTAGTTGGACGGCACTGTCAACTTCTGAAGAGCAGTTTCTAGAGAAGTTTGTTATACGTTACGGGGAAGAAGCTCTCGAGCTACTGAAGTTGTATAAGGAAAAGTTAGAACTTGCAATGTAGTTTAGGATATGGGGGTACGAGGATAATAGTGGATAGGTTAAAGTTCCACCCTTTGATACCAAACTTGACACAATCAACTTGCTGTTTTGCTTTTTTTTATTATTTAATTTTGGGTGTAGGACTCTACTATTTCTAATACAATGAGGTAATCGATCCAAATTTAGCCTGGGTGAACAACTTGAGTTCTTTGTTTTTAGTCGGTATGGCAAATGCAGTTTGAAGCTCCACATTGTTGTGCATTGAAAGTTCTATCTTTGTGTAATAGTTGCCTTGATACAATGTCTTCATCTGTTAATTTGGTCAAATATATTTTCATTGTTCATTCATTTAGAAATTTGGTCCTTGTGTTTGCTTCATTTGTTCATTTGGAAATCTGGTATGTTCTTCACTGTTTTGATTTGCGATGATTAGAAAGGCTTTTGTTCTGTTAATCTCAAAAGGATACAGTGCAAAATTCGAAATAGCCACTTTGCTAATGATGTGGATTTCATCTCATTGCAACATCCACAAGGTGCCTTTGCAACGATGATCCATTACTTTTTTTCTTCCTAGACACTCTGGTATTTGTTTTAATCTTCTTCGTCATCAATCTCTTGGAGCGTTGTTGCCACTTAATTGCACCAGCTACCCCAGCATACTTCGAGGTACCAGAGTGGATTCGTAATCTAGCCAGTCTTGCATCCCTTTCGGTTGTTGACTTGCTTCTGGATCGCTGTGAGGAAGAGAGATCACTATTCTGGCTAAGTGGATCGCTCAACTGGATAATAAGTAGACTTAGAAAAGGGTGCAAGCCTAATCGTAACACAGTTAGTAGGAGGAAAGCCTGAGACAGAACGGAGGATGCAATGGCTGCCCAGGAGTATAGATGGATGACGTGCTGCCAAAGGTTGGAGGATTTCAAACCTACCCACTGCCATGAAATTTTCTTGTATCCTACTGTGAGATTGTTTCAGGTTTCACCCAGTTTTCTATGCTCAATTTTCTCTAATCTTAACATTTGGGAAATACTTGGCAGAAGGTCAATATAGCCACATGCTTACTTGAATCTGAAGATTAAAAATTTAAAATTCATAGATCCGGCTTCAAATGATTACGAGGTGTTGTTATACGATAGTGTATTTTTTTGCTAGTCACAAACTAACTCGCTACTGATATGGGAATACATTTGGATGACTTACCGATATATGGTATCTTGGTGGTTGAGCTGGTCAGATGCTTTCTTATTGCGAAATACATGCATTTGTAGTTTTACTCCTGTAATTTCAGCATGATGTGGTGGAATATGCCTACACTCGTTATCAACACACATTACTGAGTTGTTTTTAGCCACGATGTAACTGAGCACCACGCGAGAAATGGCGTACAAGATCAAGAGCAACCTAGCCTCCTTCGCTGCCCTTGGATCTAATGAGTTTTACACTGTAATGACAGCTATCTGGAGGAAACCCTGCACAGCAAGTGCACTATACTCTCTGATCTGTTAAATCTTGTTTCCCTTGTGTTTTTTCTGTCGATATGCAGAGTTTGGCTTTTGGTGTTTCTGTAGCCAACTTCATTGTTAGTCTCTCTCCTTTTCCTCGCATTAGTTTACGGAAACGATCAACAAGAGGGATCAAAAAATAAGAAAACGGGGGGAGAAAGAGGGAGAAAACGCGGCCGAGGCTCCTACTGCTATCAAGACTTAGGCCTACTTTGATGTAATTCGATAACTTGTATTCTCATACTGCTTGTAAATGAAGTTTGATGTTCCGAATATTAGACAAGAGTATGAAATGTTTAATAGTTGGCGAATTCTGGGACAAGCAAGCAAATCCACTTGAGGAAACATCCTCTTTCAACAAGATTATGCTCTAAAAGCCTCTAATCTACTAAACAACTGTATTAGTTATATAGCACACTGTAACCCACATTTGATTAAGAAACGTTAATTAACAAAAATATATGCCGGCTAAAACACGTGTCAATCTAATCTCTTTGTTAATCTTAGAGAGAGAGAGAGTAAAAGGTAGGGGAAACTCCGCTCCGGTCCTAAAAATGGACTGAAGCATAGAGTTTTGCTCATTCGTGAGGCCTTTTCAGTCTACTCTGATGATCAAAATCGTGTCTTTTTTAGAGTTCGGCAAGAACATTAATGGTGATAAAATTTATGTTGATCGTATATCTGTCCACGCAGGATCGATATAGATGTATCTTTCTTTTTCGTCAGAGAAAGTCAGTATTGTTATAATCATTAATATAAATGAGTTTAATCCAACGTGATGATGGCTCAACAATTTACTAGCTAAGGTGAAACTTCCCACTAGCCGAAAAAAAGAGGGTTGTGATGATGGTTTAGAGGCGGGTACAATGACGAGCTTCTAGCCACGACGCCCCGACTCGATTCCTAATTGCCGGTATGTAGTTTTTAGCCTTTTTTGGTCCAGGACTCTACATACAATCTTTTCTTGCTCTTGATACATTAAAGTTGACGTCGCACTTTCGAGTCACTGCTACAGGGCAACCAACCCACTGGACCGGAGGCGGCCAAGAAAGATTTGAGATTCTAGCTTTTTGTTTTTAAAGATAAATGTGCTTCGTAGTCATATTAACTGGTATCCGATCAACATGAATTTGGACATGCTGGAAGGCCTCGTCGAGGTCTAAAATATGAACCATTTGGATTATCAAAATGGATCCAAGAAGAGCCCAATGAACAAATCGGATGATTCGGTCCCTTTTCAGTAGTTGAGAGGATCTTCCTCCTATCAGTAATTAGTCTTCATTGTATAAACTCATAATGTCAAAACTGTTTTTGTTTGTGCCAAAACTGGAGTGCATAAAAGCCTTGTACCCCATTGTACAATGTACAATATTTTTATGCACTATAATTTTGGCACCAACAAAAACAGTTTTGGCATTAGCAAATTCCCATTGTATTCCTATTTCACTAAAGTGATGGATAGGTATGTTATCTTGTTGATGGAAGATTAAGAAAAAGTGTTCTGAATAGTAATATTGGTAGGAAGGTCTAGTCATCCCAAGAAGAAAATAGGGAAAAGAACAAATGGGGCAGGTTTCTCTTCTTTACAAAAAAAAAAAAAAAACTTAATTTGTGGCTTTGAAAATGACTTGGCACCTTTAAGAAGAAGCCTTTTGAAACTACTCCATCTAAAAGAAATCTTGACCCCATTTACCTTTTGAAATTATGAACCAACTACACTATTCTATGGAAATCTGTTCCCCCTTTTGTTTAACTTTGCCAATAGCTTTTGAAATTGGGTGTTTCCTTTATTCATTATGTTTGGAACTTGAATCTATGCAGAAAAAGCAAAATGAGAGGTTTTCTTTTTATATAATTGTGTTTTCATTTTATTTTCTTTCTTTTGTTAATTCAGAAAAAAGATCGTTGTCATGATAGAGGAGAAGTAACAAAACAAACATATGCGAAAATCAAATGAAGAAGCCAAATTAGAAATAAAAAAAATACGGGAGAAACTAAAGATCTCCATGAGATCACGAACGAACTAAGTTCCACCAAGTGATTAGAAGCCACACCATAATCAAAGATCTTCCGAACGTTGGAGCCTACCAAACCCACCAAAGAACCATGAAGAACCATGAAGATTTACCAAAGAAATCTAAGGTTCTACCAAGAACCCACATAGGGGGTCTCCCAAGGAACTAGGAAGTCCAACCTTAATGGAGAGAGTCAAGCTATATCCATAGCCCAAGAGTCCTTCCTAAAGCCAATTGATTTTCTTGCCCTAGAAGTCCTAAACTTAACCAGGAAACCTCCCAAAGTAAAACTTTTAAAAGCCCAAACGAGATCCAAAATCGGCCAAAATACAAGTCGATCGTCCGGACGGATTTGTCCATTGTTCGGACACAAAAATCATAAGGCCCTGGGAACAAATTCATCGTCGTCTGGACGGCTAGAGGACCTCCGTCCGGGGCATCCGAAAATCAGGCCAAATTCCACAAGTAGAAAGGAGATTAAATTCTCAAAAGTATTACTATCAATCGAATGATGCTACTGGTACAGATGAAAAAAACGTACCAGTGGGTACAAATCCCTTTCTCGGTCCATTTTGGGTCTCAAAAAAATGATCGGAGTCGCTCATTTTGTTTGAAATACTTTGCTTATGGTCCCTGCAAAAAATAAGCTCAATCCGATATCAATTAAGACATCTACAAAACGTCCAACTTTGTCCCAGAATTCAAGCCTAAATTCTAGAGCAAAGTTTGGATGTTTCGTAAATGCTCTTATCGATACCAGATTGAGCTTATTTTTTGCATAGACCATAAGCAAAGTATTTCAAACAAAATGAGCGACTCCGATTATTTTTTTAAGACCCAAAATGGGCCAAGAAAAGAATTTGTACCCACTGGTACAGATGAAAAATCTGTACCAGTAGACTTTCTGCTATCAATTCTCTTCCTAGTCTACCAATAGGCCCATCATCCTTTTGCCTTCCTTTTCTCCCCTCAAATCCAACATCCAAAATATAGCCGAGATTTTCGTTCTTCTAGCTGTCAAATAATCAAATCAATGAAAGACTAGACGAAATTTACGTAGGATGATTTTGACCCTTCGACTTTTGGAGTTAAACCAGCTATTTACGTAGGATGATTTTGACCCTTCAATAGAGTAGCTTTCATTCCTAATAGATTCATGTCTGTTTTGATTTGTCACACTCTCAATTACTATGAAATTAGAGGACGAGAGAAACTTATACACGGCTCCGTATAATTTCGGTCGTCCGTTTCGACTTTGAACGGTTCGGATTTAAATGAAACTTTTCGGGGAAGAGTTAAACTTTTCTCCGGAAAAAGTTTCATTAACATTCGGACCGTCTAAAACACTTATGGACGGTTATGGGCGATTGGCTCCGTAAACAACTATTCACGACTCCGCTGTTAAAAATATTTTCTCTTAGACGATATTGTTTGCAAAAGATTTTCCCCCTTTAAAACAAAAATGTTTAAGGGAAGACATTGATATCTCTCCTGGGTTTTTTTTTTTTAGGGACGGAGCCAGAATTTACATGGAGGGTAGGCCGAAACTTAGAACCTTGATTTTCACATATTCACGTGGTTGTTGAACTTTTAAGTTTTTCATGGAAGGTTTCGAACTTGAGACTTAAGAGTCGTGAGGGGAAAAAAAATTTATTTTTTGAAACTAAAAATAAGGAAGTCAAAAATGATATATAGAAATTCACGCAAATAAATTATTTACAATAAGCCAAGAGTGTAACTCCAACTTGGAGTGAATAAATTACGAGGAACTAAAATTCTCCTGAAAAAAAGTCTTGAAAGTAAAAAACAATTTCATTATTTCCAGTTACATCTCGTTTCGAACAAAAAGATTGATTATTATTTTATCCCTTCAAAAAAGAAAAGAAAAAAAAAAAGGAAGAAAGAAAGATATTGTTTGGTTTTCATCTTTGGGTATTTTAGTTTTGGTAGTAAGTGAAGAAAGAAATAAGGTAATAATTAGAGGGTGGGGTAATGAGTAGATAGAGATAGAGATAGAAATGAAAGTAATAATTAGAGAAGGAGAGTGATTTTTTCACTCTCCTTTTTGTTAATGTCACTCCTCTTTGTGTTTTTATTAGATGATTTATTTTGTGAGAAAAAAGGAGTGACATTAACAAAAAGGGAGTGGCAAGATCAATTCCCTTAGAGAAATAGGTAATGATAGAAAAGAAAAATAAGGTAATGATTAGAAAACAAAAACAAAACAAAGTTAAACTTGAAAACGAATTTATGGCTTATAATCAACGATGTCGTACAGTACTCCTACCGACCACTCCCTGGTCACTCCTCTATCACATATGCATGCGTCAGTCTCATGCATTTAATTGTGGGATGAGTCCTACACATATGCGAGAGAGGAGTGGTCGGTGGACAGGGACGGTTTTACATAGGGGCACGCGGGGGCACGTGCCCCCACTCGAAATTAAAATAAATTTTTTATATTTTTGTATAAATTAGCATAATTTTGAAAAGGAAATTGATTTTAGCACTCCAAAAATTGATGGAAGGGCTCCAAAACGACGCCGTTTTATGCATCAATACAGTTCAGTTTTGGAGCCCCTCCATCAATTTTTGGAGTGCCAAAATCACTATCCTTTGAAAAATATGCTACTAATATATAAGCACACATACTTCCATATATCTAAAAAAATATACATATAGAATTAATTTTATGCTTGAATTTCATCATATGATGCATTTATACTTGTTGTTTGTCTATTGGGAGCTATTCTTTTCTCTTTTTTTTCTTTTTTTTTAACCGTCTGAGAGAAATATTTTAAAATAAAATCATTAACAAAACTAGTCCACCGTTCTAAAACTTGTCTATGTTCATTTAAAATATACTTTAAAAATTTTGTTTAGGATTTTGTGCTCATTTTTACCTAGTAATGCATGCCTTAATTTTGTACAATCTTGCCGCGGCTGACTAAAAAAAATAAATTTTCCCCATTATGATTAACATGTGCCTCCACTAAGTTATATTTCTGGATCCGTCCTGCCGGTGGACGTGTCCAAAGCATTATCGTATGACTTAATGGGGCGATAAATGAGATTAAGACATTGATTAGTACAGTAAGTTTTTGTTGATGGTTTTAGTTTTAATGACCTTTCCCTGTCATCAAATGAAAAACAAGTCCCTTTGCCCAAATTTCCACCCTCTTCGGTCCCTTTCCTTGCGATTTCCATTAGATACGGAAAACCTTGTATTGTGCCACGATTTCCGTTTGGCTCTCACCCTTCCAAGGGTCAACGACAAACCTGTCAAGATCGCGAACGCGAAGTCTAGCTCGAGTGGTAAAATGTGTTAATGATTTTATTCAACGTCAGGTTCGATCTAACGTGCATTAAATATTAACGATAAGATCCTCTTATCTGACTCCTCATGTGATGCGAAATGAAATTCATCACGATCCAAAAGGTAAGAGCAAGTTTCCTAGTTTGTGCAACTATGGATGTAGGATTGCATTCGGATGAATCCCAGCAAGAGGGTCTTTGTGGAGCTCGATTGGCCCATAACAAGTTCCCATTTCGCTAAGAAAAATAAGTACTTATTTTTCTGAATTAAAAGTGATATATAGTGAGAGAATGACATGTCTTGTAAAACAGAAAATAAGTACTTAAAAAATACTCCGTAAGAATCTTAGCGGAACGGCTTAATTAATGACTCGAATCACCTAGTCGTAGGGTCATTCGAGCATATAATTTATGCTCAAACGTATATAGGTTCAATATATTTTTTCCTCCAATACAAACAAATTCTGAAATTATGGATGTCAATTGACATAATTTTTAGAATGACTGATGTGCTCGATAAAATTTTAAAAAATAATAATTTCGATCGTATTATTGTAAGCTAAGAAGAACCCGCAGAAAAATTTAAACATGAGGATGTAGGAAAGCGAAATTCTAATGTCCCATTCAATTACACGGAAAGAAAAGAAAAGTGCATGGGATGTTTAATTTTGCAACATCTTTAATGTGCACAATTAATAAGAAAATCGTGGCACTCACGTCTTAAACTTTTCCATTAGAATTAGACTTTCTTTCGAAACTTGTTCAGCAAAAAAAAGAAAAAGATTTTCCGAGAATTTATTTTCTACATAATTAAATTACGACTTCTCGATGTCTGAAAAGACATCAAGTTTTTCTTAAAATTCTTATTATTATCAAATAAACGCACACGCACGAAAACTTTTCATTTACTTTTACTTCTCTTCACTATATAATTTTCTCGAGAATAGAATCACCGATTTACTATTTATGTGAACGAAAAAGAGATAGAAAATTATCGTGTTTGTTTTGAGTCGTTAGACTCAACCTCTCCGAGCAATGGTAGATAGATACACAAAAAATATATTCCAAAAGTACCCCTGAACTCAACCTCTCAGAGCAATGGTAGATGCACAAAAAATATATATCCCAAAAATACCCCTGAAAAGATAAATCAACTATACAAATTCACTAAAAATCTGTATAATTGATTTATCTTTTCGGAGTAGATTTTTTGGGTACTTAATTATTGGGTTGGATATTAGCTGTCAATTATTACATAGTACTATTAAAGCTTATAAATACAGACAACACTTCCGAAAACATTTCCCCTCTCTTTCCCCCCGTCTCTGTCTCTGTCTCTCTCTCTGTCTCTCTCTCTCTCTCTCTCTCCGGTGAACCTCTCCCGCAATATTCGCGCAAATTTTCCTCCCCAGCTCACATTCCGAACCGCTAAAGACGCAAAACTTATCTCAAAAGATACTGGCAGTGAAAACCCATATTTAGAAACGAACAATCTTCGTGTATCGTTCGCTTTTCAGGCGAGTTTTCCTGCCGTTACGGCGAAAAGTGCATGCTTTCCAGTGAAAAAGGCCAAACTTTCCTTTCCTGCTAGGTAAGGCTTGTGTGTGTGTGCGCGCACGCGTACGCTCACAGCCACGGTTCTGTTCTGTTCCAAGAGAGAGAAATCAGGGAGAGAAAACCAATTACAGAGGAGAGAGAAAGAGTAGTTGCGGAGTATATATGTCTTGTTCTTTGACTTAAAAACAAAACCCTAGAGAGAGAGAGAGAGAGAGGGAGGGAGGGAGAGAGAGGTCTGCCTTTTAAAGACTACTCCCAGTCCCAGTTGATGATAGAGATTGGTTGATGAAGAGCAGAGAGAAGATTTTACGGTAATTTCTATTTTCTTTTCTCTTTTTATGAACAGAAGAAAGAAATTGAATTTCTAATTTCTTTAGACCTTCGTACTACTGCAAACCTTTTGGGATTTTTTTTTAAATTACTTAGTTGTATGAGTCAGTTTCCGCGCAACTTGACTAATCATGGGCCCAATTTCACTGCCCGCTTGCTCCAAAGGAGTTGATATAGCAACTGAGAGTTTCGAACTGAGGCCTTTCTGGGAGCAAACCCTAAGTCTCAAGCCTTGATCACCAGGCCAACTCCTTTGGGATTAAAGAAAATAACCTTTTGAATTGGGAAATTTGCTTCTTTGGATTGCCGTTTCCCAAGGATTGGTTTTCACTGTGCCGTTGTTATTCAATTTTGGGATTATTATATTTCCAGTGGACAGTGATTTTGTAGACATTTGTGAGTTGTGAATTATTAATTTCTTGTGCTCATAAATGCTTATCTCATGCTGACGTTGATTTCTGTTATAAAGTATGGATCAACTATTAATTAATCACCGCTGTAATATGATAAGGTTTTTTTAGAAGATAACCTAAGCAAATGGTGACAGAACTTCTGTTTTTGTTTTCTATGTAATCTTTCTTTCCTGTCCTTATAAAAATGGTTTACTAACATGAGTGGTTCATGAAGTATATAGTATATACAAGTAGGGGCGGAGCGATGATAGTCCAGGAGTGGGGTCAAAATCTTAATCAGAATTGTACATGGCATATTTTGGAGAATCAACTTTTTAAGATGGTGAAAACTGAAAACATATGAATCTCAAGTATTCGTTGATTGGTTAGCAGAAAACGGTATTTACCCTAGCGAATCGCGTTTTGGAGCTAGTGTTCTGAAACATGGTAGACATGCGTTCTGAAATGGTAAATTTAGCAGTCCAAAGTTTTTCTTACAAAAGCTAGAGAGATTGAAGCTTTAGCAAGATAAATAATGAAAAAACTTTGTGATAATAGTTCTAAAAATGTCTTTGAATCATTGAATGGAAAATTGTTCAACTAATAGTCTGTTTTGTTGGATGTTTATCTCTTGAAGAATGTATTTTTTAATATGAAATCTATCAAAGATTACTCCTACCATATCGCAATTTTTGGATGTTGCGTACCGCATTTCCCTTCGCAGTACGAGGAACCAACACGATTCGCGTTCCCTGTAACGTAGGGATATCAGGATATGCATCTATAGATCATAGAATACCCTCTGTCAAGACATTTTATATCTGAAAGTCACACCTGATAGGTCTTATTTGAAATGCAACTAAAGATGTCTTTTTCACTCATTACAAACAAGCTATCATTCAGATAACAAACAAAAACGTTTTAATAATTTGACTTAGTGGTTGGGAGAATTTTATTACTTTTGTGAGCTGCCTAAGACAAAATTTTAGCTCTTTGTGCTTGCGGGGTTGAATATAAAAAAAGCTTCAAAACTATCTCAATAATGGAGATTTTTTGAAATTCAGTAGGGTCAAATTGACCCCACTTGTCTCTTAATCCGTCTATACAATTCTGAATGTGGGCATACAATGTTTTGACACAAAGTAAGGGATGTGATTTTACATCATTCTTGGGTCCTATTCAACACAAAGGATGTGATTAATCATTTGCCCTGATCTGAGAAATAGATCACATGCCTTAATGGTGTTTTGATTGAAACCACCAAATTGCTGGATAATTTTAGTTCATCTTATTTTTCATTTACCTTTGGTTTTTGGCCGTTGGAATCCAATTGGAATGTAGAATAACCTCTCAGTTTGCGTGAAGGTACTTTAGGCTTAGGTATCTCTTATGTCCGAGGGTGATGGTTTGCGATACCATCTACTTGTTTAGTCTTTCTGTATATCTTTTATATTATGTTGTCAATTATTAAAAAAACTGGAAAAGAAGAGTAGAATACTGATAGATTACACAGCCACAGGTTGGGCTATTTTTATTAATTGTGACATGGAATCTTAGGCTTTCAATATTTTGATGAACTTGCAATGATGAATGACAAAGCTGGTGGTTTATTTATGCATTTTCATCAGAAAAACCTTCTGTTTGTAAGCTTTACATTAATAGATTGTGAAACTGAAACTTAGGCTTTCAATAAATTAGCGAATTTGTTATGATGAAATTACCTCCCCACATTATCTATGTCTAAATCAGACCAAACTGAAGATTCATTGACTATAATGTGATTTTTAATTTATAATATATCAAGTCTTCTTCTTCATACGACCTTAGTTGGCTTAGTTGTTTTGGAGTTCTGTATGTGGGATTTTTTGAAACACACTTGGTCGTTGTACTTGCTTGCGTGCAAATCTTTCTTCTTTTTTTTTTTTTGGGGTTGATGTGGGTATTGGTTTCTTCTGTGGTTTTATTAGTGAGGAGAAGTAACAGAGGAGGGAAAGATGATTGAACACAAAAGAAGCCCCATCTCTATTGATCAAAGCAGCCACACTACTTTTGCACCAAAACGACACAAGGCCGATCTGTCTATCTCCTCCAAGGTTTCTTGTTTTCTCCTATACTTCTGCAGTTCTTTCCTTGCAATATAGTTTTCCTTTCGGCTTCTTGCTTTTATTCTCAAATCTTTGGTCCATACCTTGTGTTAGTTTTGGGGAAGGGCTTCTACTAGTACATTTCAAAGTAAGATGTGAACTTTGTGAGGAAAGAGATTTCCCTTTAAAATGCCAGCGGATGGTTCTAATTCTAATCACCTCTACTGGAAATATAGTAAAGATATGGAAACAGGGAAAATCTGATATGCCAGTATAGCTTCCAACTCCTGCAATATCAAACCAAAGCTCTTGTATAGATAAAACTGATATTACATCTTGTCAAGAGCTAAAAAAGCCCTGTGATGGGTTATTATAGGAATTGAGAATTGAGTTAAACCAGATGCCGCACCTAGGATAGTGTAGAATTCTTATGAGTTATGCCTGCATTGTAAATAATAATTACTCCTTAGAGCTGATTCCACATATACTTGAATGTCATTTTCGTCTCTTGATTTAGTGCCTCTCCTAGGTTGCTTCATCTCTATTCAGCCAAAAACATTTATTAGTGTCCGAACCAAATATTTGTGGGTATCATTGCAAGCTGGTAAATGGGATAAGTCTTTGAGGAAACGTATTTTGAGGTCTACTGATTTGACCGGTGCATCCATCCGTTTATCACATGGTGCTTTCTATGCCATCTTTATACAATATTTTGGATGATAGGAGACGAAAGAGAAGCTTGGCGAAAAAATTGCGGCTCTGCAACAGCTTGTTTCACCATATGGGAAGGTATGAGGACTATTGTCTTTCTAAATTCTAAGCCAAGCTGAGAGATTTCTATTGAACTAGGATAGGATTTTATTTTTCTGCATCCATAGAAAGGGAAAAATGCATATTATCAACATATCAGTAGCATTTGAGGCGGTGTACCATCAATGATAGACATGTAGATCCCGAATTGCTGCAACTGTTTTAAACTGGTTTAGGTTGGGATTAAACACATTGATGCAGTACTTGTTGCTTTTTTGTAAAAGTTTTTGATGTTAGAAGTATATGCCCTTGTGGTTTTAAGGCATTTTAAATTCATTGCAGACAGATACAGCTTCTGTCCTTCTAGAGGCAATGGAATATATTACATTTCTTCATGAACAAGTTACGGTATGGCCTTCTACATTTTTATTTTGCTTGAAGATATGCTCCCTTTTCAATTTTACTTTATGTTGGAGTAGGATATGAACTTTTAGGCGCCTATAATGTAGCCATAAGCCATGTAGGCCTACAGTATATGCAGTCGAATATTTGTATGAATTTTTTTTTTCTGATTAGTTTGGGTAACATTGATTTCTTCCAATCTTTAGTTTTTTCTTTTTCAATTGCCAAAATTGGTGACCAGAATAAATTTGAAACAAGCGTATAGAGTTTGTAGATCTATCTATCTCCTGTCTATTCTGAACCCAAATGGGAACTTGGCGGTTAAGCCCTAGAAACTGTACATTTGAGTTGTATTGGTTTTATAGTTTGGGAAATGCTACACACAAGCATAGTGCCTGTCATTGCTTATGCAGTTACATCATTAAATGATCCCGTGCATAATCCTACCAAATTCTTTATCAATTTTTTCCCCCTGACAAATCAAAGCCTGTTAGTGTTATACTGGTATTGTTATTGTTGTCCACCAATAGTTAAGTGTGGGGGCTTTGATCTGCACCAATTTGCTAGTTTTTGAAGTTCAGATTTTCTTGCTCTAATTGAACTTCATTGTAATAAGATGACGAGCACTATGTTCTCTCACACACTTGTGTATCCAAATGATCGGGCGAAAAGTTGAACCGATTTCTGGTGGTTTCAGGTGCTGAGTGCTCCATACCTGCAGAGTATTCCCACAGCTAATATGCAGGTGAGGATTAGCTGGTGTAATAGCCTTCAATTTAATCTTCAAGGTTCACTTCTTGTTTTTTTCCTCACGCTAGATTGAAAAGAATGAAACTAGGAATAATGCTTATGCGATTGGTGCGTAAGTAGATGGAGTTGTGCTAGATTTGATTTCCATGGAATCTTAATATTCCATTTCACATTAACTGGCCGAGTAAATAACGGTATTTTACCTGATTTTGCTTATTCATTTGACAAGGAAATCGAACCATACAGTCTTCGGAGCAAAGGCTTATGTCTGGTGCCAATTTCATGGACCAGCGGCGTTGATAGCAGCAACGGTGCAGATATCTGGGCTCCCATCAAGACCACCTCTCCCAAATATTAGACCAGCTGCCTTAGTGCAATCACTTGTACAATCCACAGTTAAGCATCCAAAAATGGGCTTTCAAGTTGGTAGTGGTCTGGACAGCTTTCCATTTCTTCAAAAGCAGGATCCTTTTTTCATGCAGTGGATTTGTAGAGAGAGAGAGAGAGAGAGAGAGAGAGAGAGAGAGAGAGAGAGTCCAGACGATTGCAAGTGTATGACAAGTTTCCGGTAAGATGCGAGTAGATTAGAAACCCAGGTAAGCCAAAATAATGGAATTATTGATAGGCTTTGATGTTGTAGTTGGAGTTCCAAACCAATGGTATGAGAGTATAGGGTATGTATTTTTCACTTAGTGTAAATGTAAATGACGGAAAAGGAGTTGTGTAATAATCATAATAGTTACTGAAATAGAATCTAATTGAGAATATGGCTGCCAAGTTTATGAATTGATGTTGCCAAAACTGGAGTATCCCTTCAATCTTGAATGTCTTATGCATTCTTATTTTGGGTGTTGTGATTGTCGATAGGGCTGCCATTTGGGCTGGTTAGACTTTGGTTGTTAACAAATGACCATAAAATGTTCCGTATCATTTTTTACGACGCCTCACTCAATACTTTTGTGCTTTTTCGTCGTGATAAAGATGTATGGTGACTATTCTCATCATCTATTTTCCTCCAGAGAGATGTGATTTATAATAGCCACTTACTGTAATACTTTCATTCTTAGAGCATCTCTTACCCCATACCTTCTTATACTCCATTCTAGAGAATCCTGAATCCAGATACTATTTTATAGTAGTAATGATAAATTTAAATAATTTTACTAATCATTCAACTGGAAATCACCACTCTTTATATCTCTATTTCTCATTTCCATTTCAAAAATTCTTCACTTTTTCAAATTTTATTTGGGTTCAAATGGTTTACCAGGCGTAGCCTGTGATTTCTGTTTCGAAAATAGTTCGAACCAAAGAATCGACCAGACCAACTTCCCTATAAGGAGTCATCTCAACTACGGAATAGCATAATCTTCTGCTCCTCAACTTCCTAGTGGTTTAGCATCAATCGATTCTCTGTTTGTTTTCAAAAAGTTCCTTTAGAGATCCTTTTGTTTTTTCTTTTTCCGGACTCCATATTTCATATTTGGAGTGTCAAACTGAATCTTCTAAAATGGTGAGTTGAAGTAAGAATTTTCTCCAAAATAGAGGAATGGAGGGGAAAATTAAGGAATAAAGTTTGGGATGCCCTTAGGCAGCCAAGATCATTGCATAAGAATGATCCTGTCCACAGATTTCCTGGATGAAGCTTTACAAGAGAAACAAAGATGATTGCATAACCGAAATAGATACTCTATTAAAGCAGCCATTACAAGTAACACACCACTTGTTCTCTATCAAGGAGGCAGGGTGAGTTTGCATTTACAAACAACCCTTGACTATTTTGCTGACTAAAATGGACCCAGTGCTCTAAATATACACTATAAACAGAAAGGATTAGAGTACAAGAAGGTTAAGAGAAAAAAAAAATCTGAAAAAGACTGCCCTAAGGGCCTAAGCTATGTGCTCTGTAGTATAACAACATTGGTTGTAGGTGCAGGGGAAGCAATATTGTCAACCTCACCACCACCAGTTTTTGATCTAATATACGAACGGGCCACCTCTACCATCAACTCCACTTCTTTCTTGTACTGCACAATTAGTCCACGAAAATTCGTTCATTGTTTCGTTGAATAAAATCCGACAAACGACCACAAACATCTTACTAACCATTGAAGGCAATCTGGAAAAGCTTCAAGCTCTAAGGGAAAATGATGGAATGGTAAGCAACCATATAACAATTTAAGTAAAGAGCAATGCATACCTCATTAATTGCACTTGATCTTATCTTAGATTGCATCACACACCATTTCTTAAAATGTGCACCTGCATAAATTCCGGAATTCTACAGATTAACTCAAATCTTCACGTGTTGAACAAATCTTTGATGTTTGTCTCAAAGATGGATACAAAAGGAAAAGGACCAAGTTACAGTACTTTAGCAACATTATTACGTGTGATGCTTATGAATGTGGAATATCTATCTATTATGAGGTCAACGGGTAAATTGAAAATATAGGGCTGGTCAATGAGTGGGAAAAATAAAAATCAGTGGTGGAAAGGTGATGAGGTATGAAAAGTGGATCAAGCACTAACATAACTCAAAGTTATTGTGTAAGAAGTATCTCCCTTCCTATCCAATCAACCCCAAGCCAATCCTTCCAATCTTCATTTCCCTCCTAGTCTCTCTATCTTTCCAAGCCTTTTGTCTCACTCGTACAATTGGACTGGAGAATAACATAAAATTTTGGGGAATGATCAAGATGATGCACATTACCTTTATTGGGGAATGGAAGGTGGTGCTCTTGTTGGATTCAGGGAAGAGGTTGACATGGATGGAATATTCTTTTACCCTCTTCGCCTACTTCCTCTCTCCTCCTTCTACCAATACAAGTGGGTTTGTGAAGCATGATTAGGACTGGACTGAAGGCTCAGTACTTCAGGGATCCAACTACAGATATTATGTTCTTCTTCCCCGTTCAAGAACATAGTGAAATCTGGAGCGGCCGTAGATGTAGGCATTCTTCCCAAACTCTCTATTTGGTATGCCTCGTGCTAGTGCATGTGCTTTGTGCATGTGCACGCATGCGTGAGAGGCTTGTTACCAAAAACATCGAAGATCAAATTCTTCCGCTTCAAATTCTCCTCTCCCTCTCCAACATCGCCTCTCCTCCACCATCCATAGCTACAGAGAGGTCGTATTAATCCAACGAGGACGAAGACCAACCTCCATCCTCAACATCTCCGGCAACGGGGAGACCTCCTATGGCTCATCCAACCTACGTCACACGTTTGCAGAGTGGGTGCAACCTATCAAACTCAAATCTTTCTCTCTACTCAAAAAGATTGTAACGTACATAACACCTCCCCTCCTAGAAAGGCCTCTATTATAACTGCTTGTTCTTAGTAGCTACATTGATGAACTCTTTCATTCTTAGGCTTATCACACCCCAAACTCTAACCCAAATGTCTTGAACCAAATTTATACATCAGAATATGCTCTTCTTCCACTACTAAAAACCTTAAATCTGATAAGGCACTTTTTTTTATGTGAATCCTTAAATCCACACACAAGTTCTCTGATTATACTAAAAAAATAAGCAAGGTGTCTTAAAATATCATCCTACTAAAATTTACAAGGAAGTGGTATCACAAGCATTATGGAAGCATAGATCGCTGTGGAAAAATTCAGTATAGGGAATTAATGGTATGAAGCGCACAAGGGAGACAAAAACTATGATACAAATTTCTCTTCAACGGTTCAACCTATTCAATGCTTAATATGTAGTGCTTCAACAAGGTGTTGATACACAGAAGAAACTTACCAACTTTTATATCCACATTGCAAGAGGATTCAGAGCTTGTCTCCAAAGACCATTTACAATGTACCTGGTGTATAAAAGAAACAATAGATGAATAATGTACAAAAAGAAAGCAAAACCCAGCCTCTTACATAATTGTTTTCCAACAGAGAGCATTAAATAATAGCGAGTATGTAATCTATCGACATTTAGGAGTCAATCTAATAATCCTCTTCTACTTTTCCATTTTGTATGAATTTGACCATCCAAGAAAGCATTGGCACCTACCTGACAGTTAATATGGATTATCATCTCCCCATTCTACAAAATTGGGTTTGTTTAAACTCGAAAATTGCATATTGTGAATCAAAGATTCGGATTGAC
Organism: Rhododendron griersonianum; assembly: GCA_018127125.1. NCBI lineage: Eukaryota > Viridiplantae > Streptophyta > Magnoliopsida > Ericales > Ericaceae > Rhododendron > Rhododendron griersonianum. The sequence continues at coordinate 14,617,154 of CM030789.1, forward strand.
TTGAACTAAATATCATATGAAAAGAAATCTTAAAACTAGAAAATTTCCCAAAGCCAGTCCAATAGGTAAAGACTGGCATAAAACAAATGAGCAACATTTACCCATAAGAAATAAATTTAATAAAACAACAGTATACTTCTTCCAAATAGAATCCACATAATTTAGCTTCTTTGATCTATCTAATATTAATGAAGAGAGTGAATGTTTTCGACATCGCAGAAGTCAAGGTATGCAAAGTCTAGAACACAATGTTGATGAAAAACACGAAAAAATGTAGTTACAAACTTACAACAAGTCTAGAACACAAATTTGATCCACATTCGTACCTCAAAGTGAGACCCAAACGGTACATCGTGCGCCTGTTGGACGGTCTCATACACCTAATAGAAGAGAATTACGATGGCAATTTGATTAAACAAAGTAACATCACTTCAGAGACAAGAACAAATTAGTCACGAAAATCTATTACTAGGAAGTAGGAACAAATCAAAGTAGGATACAAAATAAGTAGTCGCACCAGCTGTTTCTTATCTGATGACAAAACAGCATGCTGCCATTCCGTCATTGCGGTGTCCGGAGGGCACATAGGACTGTTACAAAGGGCTCTTAATGTCATCTCTCTGACTTGACCATCATATTCATCAGCAGCATGCCACGGACCGATCTATCATTAGCATCAGAAATATACACCGAGTTTTTAGATTACTGCAAATCATTTGAATAAACAAAAATTCCAGTTTTGCTGGGTGTAAATAGATTCAGATGCATCTCATGATTGAGGGTCAACGTTGGTTGACTATAGGACGGGATGCCCTTATACATGTTTCTTCGCACATTTGGCCGATGTTTCTTGGCCATGTTAGGAACATGTGTGAAAGGTTGAGTCCCACATCGAATAAATAGAAAACGGGTTGGACCTTAATATACAATTGGATGGCTCACCACTTACAAGGCTTAGCCTTTTAAGTGGATATGGGTCATTTAATGTATATTGGTTCCCTTTGATGTGGTTTGGACTCCGTGGATACTGCCCCAACGGATTGGGCCTACGCACACACGGAAAGACCTCAGGCAGATCAGACTCCCAACAGGCCACTCAGACCTAATAGGATTACTGATGGAGACCAAACTCTTATATCATGTACTTTGAAAAAGAAGAAAAGTCCATGTCTGCCCGGCCAATGGACCAATAGGTCTTGCCATAGGCATCACCTGACCGTGAACTACTAGTAGATGAGTTCGGGACTGAACAGATAAATGACCTATACATAAGTGTCTGCATGTAGGGTTGTACATGTTTTCTCAACGAACAGAACTCACTCTGAAGATCTACAAAATTGGAACAAGGAAATTCAATCTTCAAAACCTTTCACCAATTACTCGGTTATTTCTTTGCACTGAGTATATTTAATTAGAAACCCCACCAAGGAAGGTAACTGTGGACCCACCCATCAAAAGTAAACCCCGTTTTCTTGCAACTACCCACAAGCAATGGCTATAGGGTAACTTCTCTGTACTGAGATTCTTAATCAGGATGATGGATAATTGTTGTTTGCCAATGTTTTAGGTGCATACACAACTGTGCATACAATCTTAGATAATAAATGCCATCTTTTGATGCTGTTCTAATCATCTACTTGATGGTTTAGCTATTAATTCTCAAGGAGTTCTGCACCAGGAATGTACATGTGTATCTCAAATTTTTCCCGAATCTTTCTCAAGAAGACACAGTTAACACACTTTCTTTGAAAACCTAGAGGGTATAAAGTTAAGATGTTATGCAACAATCAAGACATAAAATTGCCAAGTTATTTTGGATGTGAAACATTGGCATGGTTTGTAGAACACCCAAAAAAGGGCTGGGCTTCCTATGATGCGATGGATATAAGAATACAAAACTAGCTTGAGCTCGGCAAAATGGCAACCAAACCCGATAACCTTTTATCTTCTTTTATAGGCTAATCTACCAGCACAGATAATCAGTTGAACTCTAAACTCTGATTAACAGATTCTTCCGACAATTGTTTTTACTGGCTGTTATTTCAAAGTGAAAGAAAGCTCCAAATTAGATTCTACGATTCATCTCTAAGATAGTAACATTTTTGTTTTAACCACCTTTACCCCATGCATGATGCATCCGATTCATCTCTAAGATAGTAATATTTTTGTTTTAACCACCTTTACCCCATGCATGATGCATCCTATTAAGGTAATTTCTGACATAACAGCTCAATCTGTAGGACAGCACCCGATAATGCATAACGTGCAATTGATCATGTGATGCTCATAATTCAAAGTTTAGGCTTTGATAGACCAGAATCCATCATAAAGAAGGGGAAAACTTCTCAAATTCATCAGTTTGCATAGCCAATCGAAAACATGGTACTTGAAAAGACATGCAAGTATGATCACCATAAAATCTTGGTACTTACAGAAAGATTAGTGTCCTTTCGGACCGCACGATACTCATTTATAAAGGTCGAACCATCATTTAACAATAAGGCAAAGAATTGCTCCGCTGTGCTTGGAAAAACATCCTGGGGGACATTAATTTGGCTAAAATTAACATTAAACCACCAGGAAAAATATATACTGAAGGATGGGAAAAAAGATAAAACACATACATGATATATACCAACTAGAACTTCTTCTCTAATGAAGGGTTGGAACTTGACAGCCTTGGGCACGCTTTCCTCTGGAGTCTTAACCTGCCTTTTACTGCCTCTAACTGAGCTGCTATGTGCACGCAGTGCAGACTGTTCCTTCTCCTGTTAGATCAACCAAAAAGTTCAATCAGCTATTAAAACAGTTCAGGGTCAGAACCTAACAAAAACAAAAGAAAGAAGAAGCTAAATGTCAAGGCCAAGGGACATTCAAACAACTTTTAACCTAATTCAAGCAGAAGAACGATAAGTAGCATGAAATACAGGTCATCTTAGTACCAAATATGATTCTATCACACATCAGCCCTGAGTCAATGTATTTTCTCACTTCTAACTAATAATACCTTTGAAGATGATATGTTAGAGAATTCTTGCTATGTCAAGTTCCTTTCTCAAACATAAAGTATGCAAAGCCATATCAGAACAATAAAAAGGTTAGAATAGTTCATCACATTTTCTCAGGCTTTTACTAGAATCTGGACATCAATAACCATATGTAATCCAAATAATGTTTGACATTCTCTCTTTAGTACTTTTAAGCATCGTCTCGCATACATGAACGCAAATAACGCTGCCCAATATATAAAATTGTCAGAAAGCACATGGAGCAGACCTTCTTCTCAGCTTCTACCATTGAATGATACTTGTCAGACGCACGCTGTAATCCTCTTAGGGCATGATTTCTGTTCCAAAATGATGCAAATTTATATCTGACTCTACCTGAACATGGAAATGGAAAAAGGCTTCAATACAATGACACTCATTCAATTATTGTTACTGATAAACTCTCTAATGATTTGTCCTATCTAGATCCTTTAATTAGCCATACTTAGAAAAACATAGGTCTCTTACAATTCAACCTACCTGTTAAAGAATATTCTCAAACACTAAAACCATTAAATGACGTGAAGAGAATAAAATGGTCATATCTAGAAATAAATATTCCTTATAGTTTATAATAATGGTAGCAATTTTCTAGGGCCAATTGCATATCACAATGGTTACCATATCCTCCTGTAAGTCTTACTCAAATACAATTTTCAGGATAGTGGACCTTAGTGAAGCCTACTCATTTCATATCGTCAAGGATCCATACTAGTAACATGCGCGAATCCCCTACTACTGAAAGACAACTTGATCTCAAGTTTCGTGACAATGAGTATAAAATCCTAAAACTTTAACAAAATAATCTCCACAAAAAAAGGTTGAAATCCAAATAAGTAACTACCACAGCTGGTCCTTAGAGCACACATTTTATTATATCCAACAAAATAAAAGAAAGTGAAACCAGTCACTATGAGCCATGAGGTACATCCATCGGCAAGAGAACATGAAGCTATATCTCATCCCATTGTTGAAACCGTAAAAACAGGGTGCTACCACTATCGTATTTTTTGGTGCAACTCTTTCATCAAGATGTAATATCGATTCTATAGTTTGAATACACCATTGGTATATCAAATTCTGACAATAGGAATTTTCTCCTCAAACACAGGTCAAAGTACGTTATTAAGAGCTTTTTAACAGCAGTTCAACCTCTAAATACAAAACTAACCATCAGGACTTCCCAAGGGAGGTACGCCATGACCACCGGCACCCATGCGAAGGATAATTGTAATGGCCGGATTGATAACTGCATGCTGGCTCCTCCTTATCTGTATAAATGAAATAAAAGAAAAGCAATTGTCAATACCTTGTACAGCATGTAAGCTATTTGAGTCAGCTAACAGGACTAGGAGGGAATTAGTATAACAAACTTGGGAGAAGCTATGTACCTCATCTATATCTCCAAAGGGTATAATGACCTGCCAAATCAAGACACATTATAGACAATATGAGCACTGACTGCATAAGTTTTAATTATGGCATACTAAGAGGCAGCATATGGGCAGTTGACGCGAGATAAGCAAAAGAATAACCTAATGTAATTCACGAAATCAAGAATATCTTTCTATGATGACTATGTCAAATAAACAGCAGACGTTCCTTCCCGTTTAAGAAGAAAGTACAGAGGGTAAGGAAGATAGGGTAGATCAATGGCATGACTGGGAGATAGAGCTACTCAGCTACAAATCAATGTCTTAACAGAAGTCAATGACAATCCTTCTTTTGCTATTACACAGGACAAACCGTCCAAAGCCTAAACTGCACTTGTAAGAAGTAACATGAAGGCCCTATACATGCCTCATCAATAGATTAGAAGTTGTCACATTGACTTGCCATCCCTCCTTGTCCATGCAACACAAGTTTTTGTTCACAAACACCTTCCTCCTCCTAATCAACTTGACGGTAGGAAGAATCTTCTCTTGAAAGGAAAAAAATAGGCAACTCCAACGCATGCATATCAAGCACTTCACAATGATAGTCAGCCAAACACAATGGCAAAACACATTCTGTACGGCAATTTTCTCATAGCATTACATGCAAAGTAGTGTCGTCGTGTTCTTAAAAATGATTGTAGCCTAACTGAAAAGAATATAACATGCTACTAAAAGTAAGAACAACAAACCTTCATTTGCTTGGAAAACACGTTCGAATGGAAGCAGATGTGCCATGCAGAGACAAACATACGGCCATGATACAGAAAGGACCTCTCAAGTGCACAAGAATAGCTATTCTCAGCAAACTGGAATAAGAAATATGAATCCAGTTAGCTCCTGAAGTTGCCAAAAATGGTCTAGAGCCTTAAGTTCTTCTGTTACCAAAGCATTAGACAGAATTATATACAAATGGAAGCTCAATGCATAAACATGTGAAAAATGACAGTTAACAAACTTGCCTCGTCAAGAGGGAGATCAAATATTGTTTGCAGAGGACCAGGTTTTTGATGAACCACAGTGGGACCTTGTTTATCTGAAATCCTTCTTCGAGCCTTAGCTCCAGCATAGCCATTCAAAACTCTAAATGAGGTAATTTTAGGCTAACTAAGTATACTACATGATAAATTTGGCAATACCATCGACAATAAAATCCTACAACCATGCAGAGTACGACAAGCAGAATGATTCCAAAATAACATCTTCCGACAATAAAGTACTGGCCTTCGGAAATTTCAAATAAAATATCTCAAAAGTCATGATGAAAACAGAAAACAATTTAAGAAGCACATTAACATAAAAAAATAACCTTGAGAGAGAGTGCAAAAGATGCACTTGACTCGCTTTCTTTGAGTTTTAGGCAGGACCTCGCGTTACAATTTAGTATCAGTCACAAAGATTCCATAGTTGAACAGCTGGGTACTTGCTAAATTGACCAGTGTGCCTTCAGAGCATGTAGAACGGCATATCATGCCCACAGACTCCCCCTCTCCTTCCTTTTCTAGTAATTATTCTTGAATTGGTTGTGTATTTTGCAAATTAATTTCGGATCACAAAGTTAAGTCTTTCTTTCTTCAATTAAAAGTGTCGCAATAGATTGAATTTGATTACTTTCTAGTCTAACTGACATCAGGATTGTTGACTGGGGGTGGTTTTAAGTTTCAGTTGAGACAGGTAGAGCTCCATATATGGACTTTTCAAGGGGCTCTGATTAGTTAATGTTTGTGCGAACATCTTTTATTGTGCCTCTTTTGAATTTTTTACATCACAAGTAGAATAACGGAAACGAATCGATAGAGTAAACGGAGTATAGAAGATTCAAAACTGCTGCTATAGTCCCAAGTTCCTAACCTTCACTTTATGTGGGTCATCAAATCAGCTTCATTCACTATGTCAAGACAGTCCAATTTACATTTTTGAAGACTCGTGTGGGCAAGAACTCCTCTACAGATTCCCTTTTCCGTGGAAAAAAAAAAGAAAAAAAGAACTCCTCTACAGATCAAAGAAATAAGGTAGTCAAATTTTACATTTTGTTTAGGACTAACCAAAAAAGTCCACTAATGGTCCTTATGGTACACACCTTGCAACACTTCAGTCCCCCATGAAATGGGTATCTATGTGGTCCTCATGCCTGCATCGTCAAACCTAGTACCAGATATGTTTGGAAGAAAAAACTAATCCTAAATGAAGCATCTTGTGAGATTTCAGTGCCATTTCCAAGATGCCTTGGACCTTCTATTGATTTGGAAGAGAGTGAGGTGAAGGGACCACTTAAACACTCGCAATACATTTCAAGTACTAATTGATGCAATGGGAACATGGGGACCAAAATGGAGTAGCCACATATATTGCAGAGTAGTAGGGTATTAAGCAGTTTTAGACTTTAGTTTCTTGCAAGATGGTCTTATTAGTGCTCAGGGTTCTCTCTGAATCAGGTTTGTGATCCCATTAAACTGGGGATAAAGATCAGGTAGATTGTTATTCAGCCATCCCAAAAGAGGAGGTAGTGTCTGCCCAAGACCAATTACTTCGCAAAGGATGTTGTGTGCAACCTCGGCAGGTTGCAAGTTGCAACGAGATTTCAAAATCACCAAGATAGTGGATTATAGAGTATCTGGAGAAGGATTATAAGGCACTTCGAGCCAGACACACAACCACCTCAAGGCTGACTATACGAGCCTCTTAAAGGAAGAGGATAAACTAAAAGCAGAGGAAAATGACCCCTATTTGGTTCAAACCTCTTCGCCTTGCCAATCTACCCCTCTCCCCTCTTTCTACATCTTGCTACAATATGGGAGATCATCACATATTCAGCGAACAAGGAGGTGTATGGCCTGATGAGGAAACAAGGAGTTCAGTGCAATTTGCATCCAACAAAATCTCCCTCCCAAACCCCCAACCCAGTCGAACAAAGAACTGACAGGCAGACAATCTTCTGACTCAGTCAAGACGAAATTAAAAGTGTGAGAGAAACATCTGCCATTAAGTATTCCAGGCGACCCGGAAGTTGTAGAATGTATCTAGCCATTCCATAAAAACAAGTATATTTCATGGTGATATACTACACAGAATAAAACATAAAGGCAACGAAGAAAGAGGAGGCGGGGACGGGGACGGGACACAAAAGGCTACCTGGAAGAGTCTACAGGGAGTTTCGTTGCTTTAATATTTAGGCAAACCTGACAAAAAACCAAAGGAGTTCCATAAGAAATAATAGGGGTGAAAGTAAAACCAATGGACCGACCGACCGATCGCTTCAGTTTTCGGTCGGGGTAAGGGTGGTTTGGTCGGCTTCGGTTTGGACCGAACTGGACCGATCAATTTTCAGTTCGGTCTCGGTTACCTGGAAATTTCTCCAGACCGAACCGAACCAATCCGATATACCCCAAAACCATAACAATTTGGACCGATCAACCAAAGCCGTCCATCTTAAACCCACAAAAAAAAAATCTCAGCCGTCCATCTCAATCTCAACCATCCATTTCAATCTTAACGCCGGACCGAAAATCCCGGAAAAACCTAAAAAACTGAACCACCCCGAACCGATTTCGGTCCATTGTTTTTTTCAGTCGAGGTCGGTTCCCAGCTACATTACCCCGAACCGATCGGTTGGGTCCCGAACACCCCAAAAACCGAACCGACCGACTTTCACCCCTAAGAAATAATATGGCAAAGAGACCATTGGCCGAGTAATATAGACCGCCAACAAAATGAATAAAGAATAACATGAAGCAACAATTACCTGCCCTGATGGGCTATCCAATGTATACCATACAGCACCAGTTTGACCTTCATTTTCAACAGGAACAGTTATTGAACCAAGGACTGCACTTTTCCAAATTATATCCCAATCATATATAGTCACGTTAATCTGCCAATGCAAATAAAAGATACACTGATTCAGGAGACCTGAACAAAATGAGACACATTCGGAAGGATGTGCATACATATGACTATATGAGAGCATAAACATGAGAACCAATAGATACACCACAAGATACTCCTGAATTCTACAGGTAAAAGATGCATGTCTTGGTTCAAGTAACTAATAGAACATCCTGAGATCTTCTACTGCAATTACTTAAGTTCTACAAAACCACTAACATTGCATATGGTCCAGAAAATCAGTGGCGCCTCTCATTTGATATAACCATCTCAGGCCTTATTCAGAGATTATTATCCTGTACTAGACAACTCCAATTTTGATAGCAAAACCATAACGCACTTAGCTCACATAATTAGGTGAGAATTTGCGTATTAATCTGGCAAAAAATGCTAAGCAACTACTAATCATCAACAAGCTCATTCAATACGGTTAGTTAAACAGGAGCAGAAGCATGGACTTCATGCAGTGTTCTAAAACAAGGAATTAATCGCCGATTAATCGTTGGTGGAGCCTATCCGATTAGGTCCAACTAACAATTAATCACCGATTACTAATTAATATGCGCCGATTAATCCGATTAATCGCTCGAAGGTGGCTTACCGCCCGACTAGCACCGAGCGACTTTTAGAACATTGACTTCATGTAGATGGATTGCATCCTGAATACATATCCAGATACCACTCATGACGTACACAAAGTTCCATTCCCAGCCAAAATTGTAGAAGTGCAGTCAACAGACTTCATGTTGAAAAGAGAAAGTCCAAGCTTTCGACAGTAGGCTTCACCTTGGAAACCCGCTTCAAAAGGCGACTCGATACACCCTGCCTCCATTGTACTAGTCTTTCCTAAATGAGAAACCCACTACTACTACCACAGATGATTGAGGCAGCAGTTCTACTACTTATATGGAAGCAAGCAAGAAAAAAAATGTCTTTGGTTACAATCAGTCCAGCTTTTGCCCGTGGTACAAAAGGAAATTAAGATGATAAACTGATGTCCTGATCCTTCCACCAAAACTGGAGGCATGGAAACTTTTCATGGACATGCATGGAAGCGAAAGGGCACATAAGGTTGTTCCTACCACTGAAACAGTGAAACTATCAGAATATTAGCAGCTAAATAAGAAGAATTTGCTTGGTATAGAAATTTGTTCCCTTTAATCTGAAAATGTCAAGAGTAAATCTGAAGAATTTAGCTACTAATATTATGATAGTTAAGTAGAAGGAAGGACGACATACAGCTTAACTTAAAACTGGAATAGCAGAGGTATATGGATTTTGGATACCAACGCGGCAACCAATTCAACAGCTTACAATAAGCAACTAAAACATATTGTCTTACAAAATGACCCACATAATATACCAATCACAACAATTTGAAGCAACTGAAAACATACCCCCGCACTACTGAGATTCCTAATGACCAACTGCTAATCTCCACACACTGTAAGAGGTTCGTCATGTTAGAGTTATGAGGAATCGTCGTTTAGTTCCGACATCACTGAGTTTTTTTGTCCGCAATTCAACTACGCAAAAGCACTAGGACCTGAAGTTTTCCACCCTCGTGAAAATTTGATGTATAAAACTCAGAGTCAAGCTTTGAAAAATTCATGCTATCTCAGTATCTTCAACATTACTCCCACATAATTTGAACAACAATACCAGTATCCATGTAATCCCCAACCGATGGGGTTAACATTGGGCAATATATGCACAAGGTGAGAAAGTTTACCACTAATAACACCAGCCCTCCTATACCTTCAAAATCAAGAAACTCAAAGGGACTTTATACCGTGAAACCATGCCCCCAAATCAAAGCGGAGGGCATCAGAGATATTTTGAGGATCCTTTTAAATAGGACTAGAAGGGCGGGCACAGACATTTCATGTCGAGAGTGTGTGCATACATATATGTAGATATAAAGCATTATGTAAAATTACAATGAAACAACAATAATGAAGCAGCAATACTCATCAGAGATTTATCCATGTAGAGTAGAAAACAACCACAGCCCAAAATTAAATACACAAAGTGAAGGTATATCAGAAGAAATTCTTCAAATAATATCAATGAAAAAATGATTGCACAACAGTTAAACATATGTTCACACAGAAGAGAGTAGAAAAACAAAACTTACAAAAGATAGCGGAAGAACTAATTCCGAACTAGATAATTCTGAATCAGAAGTGCACACAATGGTGATAAAGAAGAAATATATCTTGGGTTAGAATTCAAGACAAATCGCACAGCCCATCTGTACCCAAGCAGTTACCTAGAGTTAAATTACTGGGTATATGTTTCACTTATTTGCCCAAGCAGTTAATCAAACTTAAAGAAAAGAGCAGATGTAAAATTTTCCTTTTTTTTTTTTGGGCAATCATGGAAATCACTTTTGTGACACAACTTCAAAAATATGTTCTTTAGAGTGACTACCCGAAGATTTTGTTCACGACCTACTTGCCTTAGAGTACCTTCTCATTTCCCTCCTCTGTCTTTGGCTCTGGTGCAAGCTCTGGTATTTTAAAGATTATCTTTTCCTGTCGATACGGACTTGAGATTGGGACATACCAAACAGAGGTTTTCCCCTTCTATATTAGACAAGATGCTACCTCCCACTTCAGGATGACCCCATAAGTTAGTTTCCCATGCTTCTATAATGTCAAAACATGTGCATCAATATGTTGTGTAGTTATTAAGGGTTGACACACATGAGATTTCTTAAAATCAAACACGATGAAGACTAAATATCCTTCACCATGGAAAGTGACCGTCACATTCTTTTTTACAAGTCAAAACAAAAGATACACTGCAAGGTACAAGTATCAACTACCGTTCTGACAACTTTTAGCTGTACAAATGGGAATTGTCTTAAACTCTCAACGAATACCAAAGCAAAGCAACTACCTGAACCGGAAGCTCATCAACAAAAAAAATGAACTCTTCTCCCCACATAGGATTTCTTGATCCAGGAACCATTGAACTGCAGCAATAGGAGCAAAAAAAAAAGACTTTATTTCAGGTCTTCGTTCAGCTAGCATGGGAAAGGAAAGGAAACATCTCTGAAACCTTTCAAAAACAATTACATATTTACATTTATCTAAATGTATGGAACCCATAGAATTGTGGAAGCCTAATTCATACTCCATATTCCAACAACATAAAAGGTCTATAACTTTAGAGAGATTTCGTATCTAAACAAAAAGAAAAGTTTTGAAGAGGGTAATCATAGAAGTATGAACAGGAGGAAAACCTTTTTTAGTTTTGTTCTGGCTAGTATGGTAAACGGAACAAAATGTTGCAAGGTAAAGGAAAGGAACCATTTCGGAAATGTTTGGGAAATTGTTCGCTAGAAACAAAAAAAAAAATTGAATATATATAGAAATGTTCAATAAACAATCAAAAAGCCAGAACTACATATTGGTTCCACACTCCAGGTGACATAGATCTTATCAGTCCTTTACGATACAAATATATCATTTCTGTTTCCATGTTCGAAATGTTGGACCAAAAGTGAGAACAGCAAGATCTAATGTTTATTTAGAAAGTTCAATTCCCAAAACGAGTGGTCATTTTATGTTTTAAACAATAGCACCAAACTATTTCTCCAAACTTCCACCAAGAACACATGTGCCTAGGAAAAAGAAACATGCTTTTCCAAGTATGTAAAGTTTTTTTTGCTTCCAAAAAGAGTCAAAAGGTGCTATTAATAACTTGAGCCAGTGTCCAATCGGTCAAGGCGTGTGCAAACTTTGTTAGAGTCCAATACGTGTCCTAAGTGGACATAGCACCTCCTTACAAGCTTCATAAGCAAACTAAACCACGCTTTGTGTACCAATCAACTAAGGTTTTTTTGGGTAAATCTAATCAACTAAGGTTGGTTACATAAATCCTGATATCCTTTTTCCAGTCAATATGATGACTAGGGATCAAAGTGATATCCTTTACTTCGATAAAACTTAGCTCCATCAAGATCCCAAATCTACATTTAGAAAATATACTACATATCCGATCTAATCAGAGACACCAAATAATTGGGAGAAAGCACAAATATTCAACTTCAGTCTGAATGGTACATGACTCAAGATCAAATCTATTCACCTGAATCGCTTTTCTGTACCACATGTGATGATTACATAGGGGTCTGAAGTGCCATTCAAGTTAGCACTGATAAGATTTTTTGCTGCCAACAGCTCCAACTGAAACACAAAGCATACACCATGTTTCGTAATCAAGGGGGAGTAACATAAGTTAAATACTAGTAATAAACATCCAACTTAAAACCAAGTCAACAGTGCAAAGGTTGCCCAACATCATATGCTAGTTTTCGAGGGTATTATTTAGCTAGTGGGAGACAAGTTGTTGATATTACCATTCACGTGCGACCGCGAGTCTCGCACGTCAGAGACAAAGAACAAATCCATTCCCATTAAAGTTACAATTCAATGAGGTGGATTTCCAGCCCCAGGCAAGGGGGGTCAATAAGGAAATAGGGAACATTGCCCAAAACTGAGAAGTCTAGCTCTGATGCCAGCCTTGTTAAAGCACCAACTCCAAACTAATAGCCAACGCGGAGACATTGCCCAAGCTCATATACTACATTTTAAAGGTATTAATTAACGATGTGGGGCAAGCTTACAATTGTCACTGGGAGGAGTTCCCAAAGATGGCCCACACACGAACGAAGAAACTTGACGCTACATCACTTTGCAAACAAAAAGTACACATTTTGTGCATGAAAGCACTAGAAAAACTGCAGGGCATCAGACTACAATTTCAAACCGGCATATGAGACAGGTGCATGTATACAGAATCTAGAATTACCGTGATCATATTAGCAGACATACTCTGAGTGTCTCCTTTAAGCTGGAACATCTACAAAATAAGTGCACAACTGCATGTCAAACAAGTGGAAAATTACTCCATGAAAACAGCTAGTAAGGAACAAATACAAGATCTACTTTAATGAGTAAGGATAGAGAACTATCAAGTGTCCCAATTTCAAACTCAGAGACAAAAAGAAGGTTCTAGTCGCGTGGAATCGTGACAAAATCATCCAGTTAAGACAGATCTAACCAACTCAAAAGCAATCGAATAGCAATTTGCTTGGATCTAGGGGCAACGTGAGCAAGCAAAGTAGAAAAACGTACTTCCAAGTCAAGCCAAGCGATTTCATCCTTAGCATTTAGAATATCACGAATAAACAACCTTTTCCTCCTGTATTTTATTTATATCTATAACGCCCTTAAAGTGAAAGGTAGTAAACAGAGCATCGGCCTATCATTGATGGGCAGACAGTTCAAGTCAAGAAGACATCAATCCTAGCAGGAAGGTCACTCAGTTTATGCCAGATCAGCCAGCCAATCATCACCAAATGTCCAAAGAACAGATACCTTTTGGGCAGCAAAATAGATGGCAAAATCTACAGTAACTTCACACAAAAGGGAATAGTATATTCAAATCCTCATGTAAAACCCACGTACATCTACTGGTATTTTCAATTATTAAATTACAGATTAGGATGTGTCTTTCAATTTTCCTATCAAACTGAACACCGCCAATTCTTCTGTGCCATTAAAGTGAAAATATCGCACAAAATATGCGGACACATTTTAATACAAGGGAAAAGGTTAACTGGACCATTTTACTTGAAACTGGAAAGTCATGACACAAAGCCATAAACAATACTACCTCAAGCAGGGGCACCACTACACTAAATTGGGGAAAATAAATAACTCTTTTCTTAATTCTTATGCTATAAATGACAATTGACCAAAATTCGACCCCATTAACAAATAACATTCACGGCAACCAAATGTGAAATAACCCCACTTCTTTAGTCTCTTCATCGCGTTCGAAGTAACAAATGGAAATAAAAACCCAGTCATTGTTCCCTATCTCTCTCTCCCAGAAAATGTACAGTTCAAATGAAAAATTTCTCGTCTCAAACCAGATTTTAAAATACCCATACAAGAGAAAGAAAGGGAGAAAGACAGATCATCTTTTATTTCCTTCTTAAATTTTTGGCCTCCAAAAGGGGGAAAAAATGCTCATACACACTTTGAACTTGACTACCACCAAATAAAGCCTTGATAATCATTCTTTCAATGTTAAACCAAATTCATCGGCAGCACCACAGATATGCAAGGGTGGTCCTTCAACCCCATGTTACGCAGCACCAGTGCCGGCCCACCCCCAAGGCCCAAGAGACCGGGGCCTCGGGCATCCCAAAAATTCCAAATTTTAGGGGCACTCCAATATTTTTACTACTTGGGTTTGAGTAGGACTCTTTTGATACTTTTGCTTCTAGATATGCAACACGAGTAATATATACTTATGTGTTCTTGAGATAATATGTATTTGCCTATTTGGAGACTTTGTATTTTGTGTTCGTATGTAATGATTAGTAGAACTTTATATTGGTTTGGCTTTCTCGTATTGTGATTGTTGCTGTAAAAATTGTTAAGTATTAACTCTTCAAGGGCACACTTTTTTTTATTAAGCCTTGGGCACTAAAAACCCTTGGGCCGGCCCTGCGCAGCACGTCCCAGCAGGAGAAACGGCAACCGAAACATGGCATGCAATGTCTCCTAAATCATAGTGCTATAGGGGTACAAATTATAAGAATAAAATGTACTTTTGTCAAGCAATGAATATTCAAAGAACCATTGTTTTCTTCTCTCAAATTATTCATCCAGAATACATTTCACTGTCGCCAATTTTGACACTGTCTAGAAAAGGCCCACTCTCCCTGAAACTCTAGATATTTCCAAGTGAGTTTTCCTAAGGAAAATGTTAAGGAGATGAAGAAGAATAACTTTGAGATTGTTTTGGACCGCTATAGTAACAATTTTGAAACGAAACTGTACCACACATCGGAACATGCATTACAAATCGTAATTTGATAGGTATTAGCATTTTCTTGCAACACAAATTTGACCACACTAAAGTCGGGGAAAAGTTTCATAACATTATACATATTGATTTTTCTTGATTACCAGACACTTTGAACACTCCAACAGCAATAATGAATACATCAACATCTATGAGTTTTTTATATAACTCAAAAAAGCATTGCTACCTTAACACACTTCGTTACTCCAAAAACACTAATTTAAACCAATGATAAAATTGAACTTATCAATCAATCATATGATTTATTTAACAGCCCGGCCCAGTTCATAGCTCTATCATTCTACATCATTAGTCAATTTGCTTAACTGCATCAAATACACAAAAAGTAAATTATGTAACCAACACTAATGACACTATTATGCAAGAATTTTTAAAAAAAACAAAAAACATTCAGGACGCAGGTAATATATGGTTCGAAAATAACCAGATTTTCTCAAACATTGTGATCAATACATTCTGGCTCTTTTGATTTTTGATATATATAACTACTAAAACATTTAAGATTCTTGCCTTCTTGGAGCCACCGCTAACCAAATTAACACTTCTCACCGTACTCATTCACAGGGTCAGGGGAGTACGATACAAGTGCGGTCACTTGATCCCACTCACTTTGATTTCTCACAAGGATATTTCACAGTATGTAACCAAATTTTACAATTTTAACCCCCACAAAAAAAATTAAATTGCCCCAACTTGCTTCAAATGCTGAGAAATCTCAAGCACTTGGGAGGTGCATTAATGCATTCTAGATTTTGCATTAATGCATTGTGGGTGTTTAGGAGCTTAGACCCAAAATGCATTATAACCACACAATAGAGACACAATTTGCGAATCACACCAGGAGCTTTTGCATTCTGATTTTTGATTTCTCATCTTCTACGGATCAAAAGACATCTTACCCCTTTCCTTTTACGAAATTTCTACCCTCGTTATGCTTAACCAAGGGCAACACGGAAAAAAATCAACACACAATCTATTTTGATGAGTATACTTCCAAACACCCCTCTACAAAACTATACTGCACATATTGTCAAAACACTGTATTGTCTCTACAGATTCACATCTATTATTTGCTATCATCCCAAAAACTAAAATTCAAAATTAAAAAAAAAAAAAAGGGCTCCCAAAACCCCCCTTAATAGTAGTAGGATTGAGGCTATCATGCATCATTTTTCAAAAACTAATAATTACCTTTACTAATATACTCCATCCGCCCCAAAAAGTTTGTCCGGTTCGCAAAATGAGCACTTAAAAATAATAAATTTTTTTAAAAGAAATTCAAACTTTTTTCATAAATTAAAAGATCTAATGGATATCTATTGCTATCTAGTAAATTGTTGAAAAAAGTTTGCATTTTTCTTGAAAAAATTGTGATATTTTTAAGTCTATCGTTTGCGAACCGGACACACATTTTGGGACAGAGAGGGAGTATATGATACCTTGTACTTAGCCTCTGAATTTAGTACTTTTGGCTAAGCAAATGGAAAAAGATCTAATTTTTGACCCACTAACCAAAATTTCATGGCTCCGCCCCTGCCTATTGACCAATAATCAATCACGAAGACTATAATTTCATCAAGTACTGCAAATATGAAAACCCGCAATACACTACAATTGACCAGGACAAATGGACTCGAGAATACCTTGTCTTTATCGTCCACGACGTCGCCCGAAAACCCGGGATTCTCAAGAACAGACCTATCGGGGTTTCCGCCGGCGCCGCCGTAGGTGAAGAACCAGCAGGCGACGACGACGAAGATGGCGGCGGCGAGGGTCACCTCGACCTCCCACCAGGACGGCACGAGGAAACAAAAGTGCGCCGCGTCGATCATCGTGTTTTTTCTCAGTTGACGAAAGTGCAAAAAACTGTGTGATTGGAATTTGTTTCTAGGGTTTGGACTATGGGGAGGTGGCGTTACGCCGTTACCTACTACGGTTTTGTCTGTTGTGGAGGTCCATGAGCGTAGTAGAGAGAGAGAGAGAGAGAGAGAGAGAGAACGAGTAGACAATCGTTGAAAAGGTATGTATGTATTGTGTTTATACGTATATAATTTATTGTGTGTGTGTGTGTGTGAGAGAGAGAGAGAGAGAGAGAGAGAGTCAAATTAGCATGGCCGGACCCGTTCAAGGGAAATGCGGTTGACCGGAGAGAGAGAGAGAGCCTATTGTGTTTCAAGAGAGAGGGAGTGGTGATTGCGACGCTGAGTGGGAGGAGAGAGAGTGATCGATTGTTGGATTTTGGAAGAGTAAAAAACAAAAAGTATATAATCTTTTCTTTGTTTTTTTTTATCAGACATATTTTGTTTTAAAACAATACTCGCTCCCCCTCCGTCCATTTTTAGGTGTTCAATTTCCTACTTTCAACTTATTAATGCCTTGTTCTCTTCCCTTCTCAAAAAGAATTTTTCAAAAAAATTTCGTTAGATTCTCCATACTTTCAACATTTCTCTCTTTATCTGTAACGCCCCGACTTTTCGGAAGCAAAATAAAATAATTTCTTAAGAAAATTTTGCTAAATAAATATAATTTTCCAAAATAAAGATCTATTACCATCTCAAAATAAATTTACCGATTCAAAATATATTAACTTCAGAGCTGACTCTAGACTTGATAGGAATCCCAAGCATACTCGATCTCTATTCCTGATATTCTTCTTATGTCGAATTGCACCATCGTTGAATCCTCTCCATTGAATCCTGTGCCTTCTGGCAAATTGATCGCCGAAGCAATCGATTTACCAGGATACAGACGTATCCGTGAGTGATAAATCACCTAGTAGAATAATCCAACCCAACCGCCCCTCTTACTTTACAGCTAGCAAGCAACAGGATAATAATAATAACGCGAAAAAGTAAAACAGAGATATTTCATATTAATCAATTTATTACTATCCATTAAACTTACATATGATCTAAGATCTCACCCACGAGACCTTTCCTCCCCAACCGCTAGCTATGCTCAGTCCCATGAGATCACTTCCCTTTGCTGTCGTAGATAACCTAAGTTACAATAACTACACCAAGGGGATAGCTTATCATGCCGGAATCACAACTAGGATTCGCCCATCTTATATACCGCATCACAACCATTTCACAATCATCGCTGGACACACGCCAGTCTATCAATTCATCACTGGACACACGCCAGTCTATCAATTTACCGCTGGACACACGCCAGTCTATCAATTCATCACTGGACACACGCCAGTCTATCAATTTACCACTGGACACACGCCAGCTTATCAATTCATCACTGGACACACGCCAGTCTATCAGTTCATCACTGGACACTCGCCAGTTTCAATCTCATCACATCTCAAATCACGCCTGCAGGCAATCTCTAAAAAAAAAAGAAAACTTCACAATTCATCCATTACTTAGCATCGTCTAAGTGATTTCTATTTCGTATACCACCCCATATCTCTAGGGTCCAATCTAGCATATCAATCAGAAGTTGGAATGATAGATAAGCAATCAGAATAATAATTGAAATAAATAATACGCATAAAAATCACGTAACCTTTTATGAATGGGCCGTTGCCCTTAGTCCTGTATGATCAATAAGTTATTAATAAAGTAAGAAACTTTTATTAAATAAAAGTTTTAAATAAAAATAATATAATCTAGGCTTGTATAAATTTTTAATTAGGAAAACAAATTGATTAACGATCATAATAAATACAATAAATAAATAATAACATTAGAAACAATTAGGATGACCTTTAAAAAGATTTCTATGATTCTATACAGTGGGATTGAGTGTCAAAATCGAATCCGGAGGGTCGTGAGATTATTTTAAAAATAAAAACATTTTTTTTTAGATTGTCAAAAGTAAAATAAATGGGTAATAAATTATTTAATAAATAAAATATGTTGAGGCTAACAACATATCATCTTTGGAATGTAAAGAATTAAAAAAAATATTTCAGAAATTAATAAAATGGTTTAGAAGGTCGTATGGATTTTTCGTTTGCAAAGTTTTACATGAAATCAAATAAATAATTAATAAATAGATAATAAAATAAAAAAATATGAAATTAACAAGTTATGATCTTTGAGGTGTTAGAAGTCTAAAAAAATAGATCGGGAGTCGAAAACATTGTTCGGGATGTCGAAAAGTCGATTCGAACCAAAACAGTCCAAACCGCGAGGTTGGACCGGTCAGAGTTCGCGGCCGCAAGGTTCGGGGGCCTGGTTCTTGCGGCTGGAGAATCCGAAGGTCGCGGCCGCAAGGTCGCTGTCAGAAATCATTTTTTTTTTGGTTTTTCTCACGGTTTTCGATGCATGGGGCTACGGGGGCTATTGGGTTATGCTTAAAAACATTAAATATACATAGAAAGGAGGTTGGAGTGGATTATAATACCTCGAATTGGATCGAATTGAATTTAAAACGAAACTTGAATTTTTGAGAAGACGACTTCGATTTTGGCGATCGGGGAACCTTGGGCTCGAATTGGATGATGTTTGAAGATGCTTGGGGTCGTAGGAAGTGATTGGAATGATCAATTCGGGTTTTGGTTGGTCGTGGCTATGAAACCCACTTTTCTCTCTCTTTCTTTCTCTCTCTAAAACTCCATGGATTGGAGTTCGATTTCTCTGCGATATTTCTCTCTCTCTGGACTGCTGGAACGTGGGGAGTACCGTGGTGAGCCCTAGGGTTAGACTAATGGGATATATATAGGGAATTTTGGAAGAGGATGATAAGTTTGTATTCGAATAGGATTCCGATTTCTTGGGTTTTGATAGGAGAGTGATATGGACGAAAATAAGATCGAGGAAAGAGGTAGAGATCGAGTAGGAGTAGGAGAGGGAGAGATGGAAGAGTTTTAAGCATGCATGCAACTAAAAAGAAAATAAATAGATAAGATAATTATTTTTTTGTATTTATCTAATAAGGAAAAGGAATTTTATTTTAAAATAATAATAATTTTAATAATAATAAGACCTAATAATATTAACGCTATTATTTATAAAAAAAATTGGGTCGAAAATCCGGGTTGTTACAACCTACCCCCCTTAAAACAATTTCGTCCTCGAAATTAAGGCGTGCTAGATTCGGCGCGCTTAGTATCGGTTCGTTCTCGAGTTGATTCTTCAGTTCCTTGATGGCTGTAATCCTGGTAACTCTTCAGGGGACACGTCTTTGTATTCGTAGGTCATTGAGAGAAAGACCCAACTTCATACGATCTGTTTCCTCCAATGCTTGTAGAGCTTTTTATGCCACCTCGTTTTGTGCGCATTTGTCGCAGAAGGGTCTTATCTACCCCCCTTAAATGAGTAAGGCCTCACTTGCGGAAAGTGATTGTTTGTTCCTCTTATCACTTCTGATGATTAGCTAATAGTCGACCATTGACGTCAAAGTCGATTTTTCTGGTGACTCGTTCCACTATGATCTATCCATCGAGAGGGCGTTCGGAGCTTGAGGTTGGAGTTTAGGCGTAGTCATGGGAATAATCGCTCGTATGAGTTGCATATCTTTGTTGGTATCCGTATTGCGTTGGGGTTTGAGTTGGTATTGATCTCGAGATTCACGGAATCATCGTTATCGACGTTGGCAATGTTGTCGTTGGTATTAGGACTATGCGTATTGTCCTTGCTGGTGAGGTTGACAAAATGACCGTAGAAAGTGACGTCGTTGTCCTTTTGTACCAATCTTGTAACGACTTCTTCACGAGGTTAGGTTCAGGATTTTAAGGGTTTCTAAATATCTGGTTCTCCAGAGGGAGTTCGTGCAACAATGCTCTCTCACTGATCCTTCTCTATTTGATCTATTTTCGATCGTTATCTACCTAGAGAAAGGAAACTCTTCTTCGACAGGTACTTGATTTGCTAAATAGCCTCCTTATTCTCTATTGTCAAGATGTTGTCTCCTCGCCTTCTTCATACTGGGATTATTTGTCTCATTTTGATCGGCCAACGAATTATAAAAGAAACGGCTCTTCTATTGCTTCCTTCAGGATGGAGTCAACGCGAATTCCGTATTTCCTTTTGAGTCGCAACAGGTAAATGAATATTTATAGGATATACTTAGGTAGGATATATCGTAGTTTAGAGGAGTAGTAGATATTGTAAACGTTTAGCTATTCGGATTTTCGCTCTCGGAATATGGTCTACCCAATCTACCCAAGGTCGAGTGTTGAACCTATGCTCTGATACCATTTGTAACGCCCCGACTTTTCGAAAGCAAAATAAAATAATTTCTTAAGAAAATTTTGCTAAATAAATATAATTTTCCAAGATAAAGGTCTATTACAATCTCAAAATAAATTTACCGATTCAAAATATATTAACTTCAGAGCTGATTCTAGACTTGATAGGAATCTCAAGCATACTCGATCTCTATTCCTGATATTCTTGTGTCGAATTGCACCATCGTTGAATCCTCTCCATTGAATCCTGCGCCTTCTGGCAAATTGATCGCCGAAGCAATCGATTTACCAGGATACAGACGTATCCGTGAGTGATAAATCACCCAGTAGAATAATCCAACCCAACCGCCCCTCTTACTTTACAGCTAGCAAGCAACAGGATAATAATAATAACGCGAAAAAGTAAAACAGAGATATTTCACATTAATCGATTTATTACTATCCATTAAACTTACATATGATCTAAGATCTCACCCACGAGACCTTTCCTCCCCAACCGCTAGCTATGCTCAGTCCCATGAGATCACTTCCCTTTGCTGTCGTAGATAACCTAAGTTACAATAACTACAACAAGGGGATAGCTTATCATGCCGGAATCACAACTAGGATTCGCCTATCTTATATACCGCATCACAACCATTTCACAATCATCGCTGGACACACGCCAGTCTATCAATTCATCACTGGACACACGTCAGTCTATCAATTTACCGCTGGACACACGCCAGTCTATCAATTTACCGCTGGACACACGCCAGTCTATCAATTCATCACTGGGCACACGCCAGCCTATCAATTTACCACTGGACACACGCCAGCCTATCAATTCATCTCTGGACACACGCCAGTCTATCAGTTCATCACTGGACACTCGCCAGTTTCAATCTCATCACATCTCAAATCACGCCTGCAGGCAATCTCTAAAAAAAAAAGAAAACTTCACAATTCATCCATTACTTAGCATCGTCTAAGTGATTTCTATTTCGTATACCACCCCATGTCTCTAGGGTCCAATCTAGCATATCAATCAGAAGTTGGAATGATAGATAAGCAATCAGAATAATAATTGAAATAAATAATACGCATAAAAATCACGTAACCTTTTATGAATGGGCCATTGCCCTTAGTCCTGTATGATCAATAAGTTATTAATAAAGTAAGGAACTTTTATTAAATAAAAGTTTTAAATAAAAATAATATAATCTAGGCTTGTATAAATTTTTAATTAGGAAAACAAATTGATTAATGATCATAATAAATACAATAAATAAATAATAACATTAGAAACAATTAGGATGACCTTTAAAAAGATTTCTATGATTCTATACAGTGGGATTGAGTGTCAAAATCGAATCCGGAGGGTCGTGAGATTATTTTAAAAATAAAAACATTTTTTTTTAGATTGTCAAAAGTAAAATAAATGGGTAATAAATTATTTAATAAATAAAATATGTTGAGGCTAACAACATATCATCTTTGGAATGTAAAGAATTAAAAAAAAATATTTCAGAAATTAATAAAATGGTTTAGAAGGTCGTATGGATTTTTCGTTTGCAAAGTTTTACATGAAATCAAATAAATAATTAATAAATAGATAATAAAATAAAAAAATATAAAATTAACAAGTTATGATCTTTGAGGTGTTAGAAGTCTAAAAAAAATAGATCGGGAGTCGAAAACATTGTTCGGGATGTCGAAAAGTCGATTCGAACCAAAACAGTCCAAACCGCGAGGTTGGACCGGTCAGAGTTCGCGGCCGCAAGGTTCGGGGGCCTGGTTCTTGCGGCTGGAGAATCCGAAGGTCGCGGCCGCAAGGTCGCTGTCAGAAATCGTTTTTTTTTTTGTTTTTCTCACGGTTTTCGATGCATGGGGCTATGGGGGCTATTGGGTTATGTTTAAAAACATTAAATATACATAGAGAGGAGGTTGGAGTGGATTATAATACCTCGAATTGGATCGAATTGAATTTAAAACAAAACTTGAATTTTTGAGAAGACGACTTCGATTTTGGCGATCGGGGAACCTTGGGATACATAGAGAGGAGGTTGGAGTGGATTATAATACCTCGAATTGGATCGAATTGAATTTAAAACGAAACTTGAATTTTTGAGAAGACGACTTCGATTTTGGCGATCGGGGAACCTTGGGCTCGAATTGGATGATGTTTGAAGATGCTTGGGGTCGTAGGAAGTGATTGGAATGATCAATTCGGGTTTTGGTTGGTCGTGGCTATGAAACCCACTTTTCTCTCTCTTTCTTTCTCTCTCTAAAACTCCATGGATTGGAGTCCGATTTCTCTGCGATATTTCTCTCTCTCTGGACTGGTGGAACGTGGGGAGTACCGTGGTGAACCCTAGGGTTAGACTAATGGGATATATATAGGGAATTTTGGAAGAGGATGATAAGTTTGTATTCGAATAGGATTCCGATTTCTTGGGTTTTGATAGGAAAGTGATATGGACGAAAATAAGATCGAGGAAAGAGGTAGAGATCGAGTAGGAGTAGGAGAGGGAGAGATGGAAGAGTTTTAAGCATGCATGCAACTAAAAAGAAAATAAATAGATAAGATAATTATTTTTTTGTATTTATCTAATAAGGAAAAGGAATTTTATTTTAAAATAATAATAATTTTAATAATAATAAGACCTAATAATATTAACGCTATTATTTATAAAAAAAATTGGGTCGAAAATCCGGGTCGTTACACTATCTCTCTCCACTTATTACTCCTACTATTTTTCAAAAAAAATTCAAAACACAATCCAAACTGCATAATTTTTTTTTGACTCGGAAACATAGTTGGATATTATTCATAGGAAATAGGGTCCGAAGACCTAACATCGGCAAGAGCAAGGCTAGCTAAATGGTGAGGGATAGGAACTCCCCCCCAATTCTCTAACCTAACACCTAATAGGAATTATTTAGCCAACGAATGAGCTACCCTATTGCAAGACCGATTAACATGTTTAAAAACACAAGAGGAAAATAAAGGAAGAAGCTCTAGACAATCCGAAAGGATAGAGCTACAATCGGAGAATGATTTTCCTACTTGAGTAAGTGCTTGAACAACCTGAACTAAATCACCTTCAATAATAATACGTGAGAAACCCTTATTCGCAGCGATAACCAGAGCTTCCCGAAAACCAAATGCTTCAGCCGTTCTCGGGGAGAATAAACCGTGAAAAGGAATGGACACCGTTCCCAATATAAGGCCGGAGTGATCGCGTGCCACAATACCAACACCAACGAGACCATTATTCTTGCCTATAGCGCCATCAACATTGAGTTTTATTATACCAACAGGTGGCAGATGCCACATTGGGCGAGGCACGGAGGCAGGAGCTCCTGAGGTACCACGATTAGAAACATTCGCTGCGTTAAATTCAGAACAAATTCCACCAGCTTTTTCCAAAATACTATTACTATCCCAGCAATGGCCTTCAAAATGCGTATCATTCCGAGCCTTCCACAAGAACCAACAGATTGATGCAAGAAGTGCACCCTTATCAATCTCATCAACAATTGAAAAAGGGGTATGGGAGAGATAAGGCCACCACTCAAAAAATTGAAACGAATCCCATGAATTAGAGAAAGCAGATGCAAATGGGGATTTACGCCATACGTCTCTTGACAATTTACATTGGAAGAGCATATGTTCCAAGGTTTCATGCTTGGAATGGCACCTTGGGCAATATGGAGAGATATTAATACCCTTCCTATTTAAATTAGCAAGAACCGCGACAGCATTATGGGAATATCGCCACAAAAACATCTTAATTTTATTGGGAATAGAGAGAGAGAGACCATGGAGATTTCCAGAAGGGGTCTGTTGGATTACCTAAGCTTGATTCACCTCGCTCACGTGAATGGCGAGGGGTAATGCTCATTTTCGCCAGGTGGTATGCCGACTTAACCAAAAATATGCCATTGCTAGAGAAATGCCACACTCCTTTATCACCAACCCCTTGCGAGCTAATCAGGATAATTGACTCTACATCAAAATTTGAGAAGAGAGACTGAATAAGATGGATGTTCCAGCTATGGGTGTCACTATCGATAAGTTCCGAGACAAGACCAATCTGGTGGTGAGGGGATCCTGGTGGTGGCGGTGGACTAAGAACTTTAAATGATAGAGAACAGGGAAGCCAAGGATCATTCTAGATATCAATAAAAGAGCCATTGCCAACAACCCAGCGCCACCCCTTTATAAGGACATCCCGGCCTGCAACAATGCTCTGCCAAGCCCAAGATGCCGTACCAGGGCAACCAGCCCCCCAAAAGGATGTATTGTGAAAGTACTTGCCTTTGAAGAGGCGCCAGAACAGAGATTGGGGAGATTGAAGCAACCTCCAACCTTGTTTGGCAAGAAACGCAAGATTAAAGGCATGGAGATCCTAGAAACCAAGCCCTCCTTCCGATTTGCGATTACAGAGTTTCTGCCAACTTACCTAATTAATTTTATTCTCCCCATCCTTAGATCCCCACCAGAATTTGCGGATAGCACTACAGAGGTCTTTGCAAAGACGTTTTGGCAAAAGAAAACATTGCATAACAAAATTGGGCATAGCAAGCACAACCGACTTTAACATAACTTCCTTCCCTGCCAAATTTAAAACCGAATCCCTCCAGCTTTGTAATCTTTTCATAACACGATCATACACATATTTAAATACCTGAGATTTAGATTTCCCAATGTTAGACGACAACCCCAAATATTTTCCACCTTGACACTCACTTCGGATGTTCAAAGAACCAGAGATCTCTCCTTTCACGTCATTAGGGGTGTTAGGGCTGAAAAATAATGAAGATTTCTCACGATTAACTATTTGCCCATAAGCCTCTTCGTATTTCCATAAGATTTCTTCAACTCTTAAGAATTGTCTTCTTTTATTCAGTAAATTTTATAGAATATTTGTTAATTTATTAAGGCTCCATTTTGTTAAGGTTCTTATTTTTTACGTACTTATTTTCTGTTTTATGAGACAGATTATTTTCTCACAATATATCACCTTTAATTCAACAAATAAGTATTCATTTGAGTTAGGAGAACACATCCTAAATCACCCTGATCGAGAAAAGTTTAACAAGATGTGTGCAATAAATATTTTTAAAAAATAAATACTTATTTTAGTTAATGAAACACACCTTGAGTATGTTTTGATTGGATAGTGTGGGTGTGGTGGAGGAGAAAAATTTGTGTCCACTAACTAAAATAAGTACTTATTTTTTCAATTAAAGGTGATGTATTATGAGAAAATGATTTGTCTTGTAAAACAAAAAATAAGCACTTAAATGATAAGAATCTTAGCGGAACGGGACCTCAGTGCTCTACATTGTGATGGGGACAGGTGAGGGGGTGGCAGGTGAGGGGGTATTTTAGCAGTGAAAACTCAAAAAGAAAATGAACTTTTTCTTGTGATGCCTAGAATATTTTAGACGGTACTCCCTCCATCCGGATTTAATAGTCCCTAGTTTAGGGAAATGATTTTGCCACTCTCTTTTTTGTTAACGTCACTCCTCTACAAGTGTATTTGCACCAAAAATACACTTACAGGGGAGTAACGTTAATAAAAAAAAGGAGTGGCAAAATCAGCAGCCCTAGTTTAATACTAACTGGATAAAAATGAGTTATATCTTTAAATTAGTAATGAACTTTCTATATCAAATATGGATCTTATTTGATAGATCTCAACTAGTTCTATAAGACAATATTTTCAAAATTACATAAAACATAATAAATTACAAGATATAATCGATTAAAAAGTGGCACGAACCCCCAAAAAGGACTATTAAATTCGGACGGAGGGAGTAGTAAAAAGGTATTGGTCTTTTCAAATGG
Source organism: Rhododendron griersonianum (assembly GCA_018127125.1). Lineage (NCBI taxonomy): Eukaryota > Viridiplantae > Streptophyta > Magnoliopsida > Ericales > Ericaceae > Rhododendron > Rhododendron griersonianum. The sequence goes on from CM030789.1 coordinate 14,644,418, forward strand.
AGCTGGAGTCCTAGTGTGAGTCTAAAGTGGGTCTTATTGAGCTTGCAAATTAGATCTAAAAATCGTTCGTATTGTAATTTAAAATAAATTTAATCCGATTGACTTGATTTTTTATTGTTAGAAGATCCCAGGGAGAATGACCGGACAGAGGTGTGGACCAGGTCATATCCCCAATTCATGGTCTCCACTCTTGAAATCACTCATCCCATGACAAGAGGTAAAATATTCACGAAGACATGGTGTGCCAAGTTGAAATGTCAATTATACCCTCCTTTATATATCACTTCCAAGCCCTAGCCCCAAATTTTCTCCCACAATCAGCATTTTCTCCCTCTCTCACCAACTGCACCCACCTCCCTCTCTCTACCCCATTTCTAGTTCTGGTGGAAACCCATATATTCCAATCATATATATCCAAAGGAGCAACCCATTTCTATGTTCTTGAATCATCCAAACTTTATGAGTTCTATAATGGAAACAGTCGAAAACACATCTCCAAGAAGGCAAGAATTGATATTTGAAAATCGTGGGTATCGACTGTGGGTTTGATTTATATGAACTGAATCGTGGGTCTTGTAATTCAATCAAAATATGTGAATTTGTGTTACCTCCACTGATTTAGGTTTTGGTTGGGAAAAAAGATACTAATTTGGGTTTGATTTGGGAAAAATCGAAACTAATTTTGGTTTGCCTTTCAAAAAAATTTGGTGGTGGTTGCTATGGAGGTTGAGGGGTGATGGTGCCGGAGATGGGGGATAGTGGTGGCGGTGAAGAGATTAAGGGATTTTGTGGTTTGTGAATGATAGAGAATTGGGGGTTTTCAAATTGAGAGAGAGAGAGAGAGAGAGGTGGGTATGGCTGGGGTGGTGGTTGCTATGGAAGTTGAGGGGTGCCAGTCCTGCCGGAGATGGTGGGATGGTGGTGGGCCTGGTGGCGATGAAGAGGAATTGGAGAAGGGGAGATGACATATTTCAATAAAAATGACTTGGTCTTTAACAATAAAGATGATGGTCTATTTCAATATAATAAAACGTCTGCTTCATATATTAACTTGCCATTTTCTGGATGAATAAGGTTGGTTGAGCTTCAATAGGAGATGACATTCATTGAATGACTTGGTCTTTATCAATAAAAATGATAGTCTGTTTCAATATAATAAAAAGTTTGTTTCATATATTGACTTGCCCTTTTTTGGCCCAAAGAAAGGTTGGTTGAGCTTGAATGGGAGATGATATTCATTGAACAAGATATGACTTGGTCTTTATCAATAAAAATGATGATCTGTTTCAATATACAAAAGTCTGTTTCATATATTGACTTGCCCTTTTTTGGCCCAAATAAGGTTGGTTGAGCTTCAATGAGAGATGACATTTATTGAACATATTATGACTTGGTCTTTATCAATAAAAATTATGGTCTATTTCAATATAATAAAACTTCTGTTTCATATATTGACTTGCCCTTTTTTGCTCAAATAAGGTTGGGGCTTCTGACTACAAGTGGTGCCGTTTTATATTCAGGGGCAAAATTGTCCCAACTGTTCCACCGGGGTTACGGTTACCATGTATTTGTCATTAAAAGGCTTTCGTACACGTCTATCTGGTAATTCTCCCCAGATCCTACCCGTCGAGGTCTACGACATTAACTATCCTGATCGAACTTTTTAGCTCGAGATGAACCTTGTTTTGAAGACAAACCAAGCCCCCCGACCCGAGTCCCTTCCCAACATGTTTCACGTACGTGCCCGTTTATCTCTATTGTCAATAACTTCCAAGAAAAAATTCAACTCCACAATCACTTTACTCACTAATGTTGAATTGGTGTAAAAAAATTAGTAATAATTTGATTGGTTACCTGCGCTTATTTGCATACTTACTCCAGCCAAACTAAAATAAAGAAAACAACAGATAAGTCATGAGTGATGAACTCAGGAATTTGATATGAGAGAAACAACTATAAAATTATTTTTATTTGAAAGGAATATGGTTTAGAAAATCAAACTAACCAATAGGCTGGTAGCTTGCTTCATTCTTGACTTGATTGAGAATTGTGGCCATGGTCCAAAGGAGCATTAAAAAAAAAATTAACTTTTGAATGGGTCATTGTAAAATTATTAAGCCAAAAACAAACACTAAATTTTGATTTAAATTTCAAACTATACCAGCCTATTTTAGCACCTACGATATCTCCGACAGCGGTGATCATAAAAAACACCCTTGCTATAAGTGATGGAGACTAGAGATCCAAGATAAACGAGCCAATAATTGTCGATTTCCAATAGGGCTGGACTTGTCTCTAGTTAGAATTCTCTCCAATCTGAACCGTTCATCTTAAAGAATACGATAAAATTCTTTTGGGAGTTATGATGTAACTTTTTTGTCTTTAAAAAAAAAAAGCACCTTTGTTGTTCTTTGGCTTCTAAGAATCTCAATGATGAGATCAACTTTTTGTTTGTTTAGGATTTTGAGCTGCTCTCAAAGCACCTTCACCAGACCAACAAAAAGAAGATACGAATCCACAAGCAAAAGAAACACCATCGGCATTATGCACATAAATCTAAAAATGATTGTAAAAAGCAAGGGAACAAAAAATCGATCTGGGTTCTTCTTTTCTTTTCTTCTTTTGAACGGTATCTGGGTTTATTCACTCTCTACTTGCTGCAAAAGATGTTATAGTATATTGTTGCGGCGGGAGGCAAGAAATATCCGAAGCAAGCTGCACGGACAAAACTGGGACTATAATACAAAAGGTGTAGGGGAATCACGGGGCATATATGGACATCGATGCCCCACGATCTAGTTACTAGATTACATATTCTCGAACTTTACCTGGGTAACACTTTCACAAATTCTGACTAAATCCTGTTTGCCCCAAGAATGACCCAAGAAGATAGGCCCACGAAAGTGGATAGTTATGACTTAATTCACGAGGAGTTGGTGATTATTAGAGCCCATGAAGGGGGTTCTGAAACATGGGAGGTGGGCTCTAATACTAACTAACTCCTCGTGAATGAAGAAATGATTTTCTGAACTAGGACCCAGTAATAACCAGGACTATATAAGCTAGGACCCAATAATAACCAGGACTTCCATATAAACTAGGACCTAGGATACCTTAAGAAATGATTTTCTGAATCCTTCACTGGAGGTTATTTCAGACACTGGACGGATCTCAAAATAATGTACTCCATTTATAGAGAAGCCGGATATGACTCACAAACCATACCAAAGGAGGGACGCAGTATTTCATCGTAGAAGGGTTAATATAAATGCAATAAAATGTCTCTAAAAAACACGTAAACTTGATATAATTTTTTTTTATAAGTTAAGTGATAATATAAATAAGGCATTAAGAGAATGCCGCCCCGTATACAAAAAAAGGCCACAAGACAAAAAGGCCCTATACACTCCTATTGGAATGGAAAAGCTCAAACCAATCTAGAAATTGGTCAAGAGAAGGATAATAATGTCCCTTGTCCCAACTATATAAGCTATGCAACAAAAAAAATTTAATTTTAAACAGAGGTTTTTCGACCCTTTCAAACTTGATAAAATTTTAAAAATTTCGTATGAATTCTACATAATTAGGGGTTTTCGGAAGCTGTAGGCGGCCGCCCCTGCATATCCCCCCCAGTTTCCCAACCAGTCCATGTTCAGCAGATTTAAAGCTAAAAATCTACTGCTAACTCCCAAAACATTCTAAGGAGAATAAATTCTTTACACCGCCGGTGTAAACATTTGTTTCCTCCAAATCAATTGCATTGCGACACGTGTCAAAACAATGGTCCCTGAGAGTACACCAATACTAAACCAATTAACATACTAACCTAAATAACAAGGAATAAGAACGAAAAAACTAGATCATATGACAATCCAGTGTAAAGAAACTAAAAGAAGAGCTTGTCTAAGTGTTACTGAAGGTTATAGCTAAAATGAAATGTACGGATAAACATAAGCTTACAGAAATTACGAGCCCAAAGCACAGAATACTTGTTTCCTGCAGAGCCCGGGCTTCTTAATGCACAAAGACATTTCATGTTTCCTTACAGATCTCGTCACATAATGTAATCCTGTTTTCTCTGAATTTTTCTTGAAGGAATCACTTCTCTTTCCCTGTATTCAAATTTTATAACCCCTTTCAAAAGGCACTAGAAAGACACAGAGATTAGGAAAAGTAAAATCACTGATTAAAGAAATATACCGTGTATCAGCCACATGTCGAACCTTTTGTGACTTAGTCACCACTGACTGCCAGTATGAGTCACCAATGTCATCTAAACAAATCAACAATTACAAGAGAGAGCCTTTATAACTTGGGAACAGTCACATTTAGGATTTTTACATCTTGGTATGGTTTATCTCCCTTGTCTGTCTTCACTTTCTCTATAGCCTGCCAAGGATGGAATTCCAAATGAGGCCAATCTACGACGAATGGACTAATTGAGGAATATAAACAAGTCATGCACATTAAGAACACCATTATTCACAAGATCGTTTCAAACTGCATGGCCATGGGGCACATAGACTACCCAAATCAAGAAAACTGACAAACCCAACTCCCAGCAATCATTATTAAATTCCCATTTGGTTAAGTGCATTTGCTACAGAGGGTGAAACCAATGAGCCTTGTGGTAATGTGCTGTGCCACATAGCATAAATACTTTTCTCGCAGTTCTCAAAGAAACTTAGCAAACAAAAAAAATAAAATAAACGAGAGAGTAAATTGGAGACATCAGCAAAGCATGAGTGTGTAAGTGCAAAGTTTGTACCTGTACAACGTCCATCCCCTTTATAACTCTACCAAAAACGGTGTGCTTATTGTCCAGCCATGGGGTGGCCACCGTAGTGATAAAAAACTGAGAGCCATTGGAGTTGGCCCCCGCATTCGCCATAGATACAGTGAAAGGCCGATCGTGACGTAAGCTGCAGACCAGTATAATTTAGTCAAAATATAACTTGGATTTACACAGGTAACACCTTTGAAGGGCCAACGCTATTGAGTAAAAAGTTCCAACACCAACGTGCACACACAATAGAAATCAATACTGAACTTGAATGCAGTTCTACCTTGAAAAGACAGAGTCTCATAGTAGAGTTTCAATAAAACTTCTGGTTGCAGATGAACTACATGTCAATCAGATACCAAATGTGTCCTCCCAAGTGGAACTCAAGTGTAGAGGATTATTTTCCCTAGTGTTGGCAGCTCAATGTAACACCCACTTCACGAGGAAGCCTTCAAGACTTGAGCTACTCTTATGAGTATAGGTTGTATATACATGTGTGTATTGCGTTGAGAGAGAGGTGTGAAACTGTGGGAGGGAGACAGTGAACCGGAGGGAGAGTGAGGATTTTTCAAGTTTGTATTTGTTGATTAATACAAACGGAGTGTTTCCTCATATTTTGTGCGTGTTTGACTCCCGTGGCACAACAATTGGTATGTAAAGCGTAACCTACAAACATTGCATCTTTTGCTTCCTAAAGTGGCATGGGGCCCATCCCTTCGACGAAATGAAATGTATTCAACCCCAACAGCATGATCACAACGAGCAGAGTAATGCCAAAACTCGGCCACTCTTTCCAAGGACCAACATACGTAGGGACAGGAAGGATGGACTGCAATTCTTTGGTTTAATCAGAAGTGCCATTATCAGACACTTAATGAACATTTCTTAAATGAATCCACTTCAATGGAATAGGAATCATATCCTCCATTATCCATATTCCAGCATGGGATAAAGGGAGTTAGTATCTGTTCAAGCACAAATTGAGGCAGTTACAGATCCCTTGTAGCAGTTAATGGGTGACCCAGGCCCAGTATCAGATACTACAGTTGAACCATAAAAAGCACTCGTGAGAGCATGATAGCAGAAAGACTTGGCCCATAGCTATCCTATACCCTAACAAATACCCTATATTGTCAGTGGGCTGCCACTTCCCCTTGATAATTAAAGCTCACCCACCCACCACTCACTGATTTAAAAACTCTTCTGCAACCCCTTTCCCAAACGGGAAAAAACAACACACATGCACATAAGCGCGCGCACACACACATATACACAAAGACACTTTGAAAGGAAAGAGTTCTAAACTCTACAGATGGTGTGTATCCCCCATTTTTATCGTCACAAATACCTTCTTTCTACAAAAGATTGTGTAATCAAACTGTAACATTCTCCCTTTAACCTTAAGAAGATGACTGACCAGCAATCAAGTGGATGAAAAAGTGGATTATCAGCATTGTACGTTTTCCTAGAACAAGGACTCAATAATTACAAACACAAGTCCTTACCTTTTGTGAAACTCATCTTCGAACTCCCTACCCCAGATAGATTGCCCACCAGTGCCATCTCCCAAAGGATCTCCTGTCTGTATCATAAAGCCTTTGATGACCCGGTGGAAAATCAGATTATCATAGTAGCCATTTCTGCAGTGAGTAGTAAAGTTCTCCACTGTTTTTGGACATTCTTCAGGGTAGAGCTTCATATGAATGTCCCCCAGTGTAGTGTGCACAAGCTGAAAAAATCGAAATGCAGAAAAGCATATTAAAGAATTAGACTAGAATCTAATATGTCAAACACAAAGCTAAAAGGCTGATCAAAAAAAATAAAAACTCAAAGCTAAAGGAAACGAACACATGATCAGCAAATGACAGTCAATAGGAGAAGTAAACACAAACTGCATCTGTTGGGAGTAATTACATGTATTTGAAATGCTGAAACAAACCAATTATTTTTCCTCAAACTAGTTCTACAGACAGACTACAAGGCAGATTCCAATAAGAGTTTCCAAACATAGCAGAGTGGAGATACAAAGTGCGCACAACATAGTCAAAGCACATAAAATTGCAGGAAAAAAAAGAAGTTTAGTAAACATGTAGTAGATCCAATAACTAACATAACCCAATACATGTCAAACGTGCAAACACATGCCATTTTGAGTTAATAAATATGCAAAATGCAAGTTGCCCGTGGCAGTCTTGTCAACGCAGGACGTTAGGGATATCTAGATGGAGTACAGGCAATATTCTAAAAGTCACTAGGTGCTAGTCGGGCGGTCGGCCACCTTCGAGCGATTTATTGTATTAATCGGCGATTAATCTGTGCATATTAATTAGTAATTGGCGATTAATCGTTAGTCGGACCTAATCAGATAGGCCCCGCCAGCGATTAATCACCGATTAATTCCTTGTTTTAGAACACTCAGTATAGGCCTAAATTCTAGTACTCAAGCTCCCTTTGGCCTAACTTCTTGTCGACTTTTTGGCAGTCTTTTTGATTGTTTTCTCTTAATGTTCACTAGATTGGGGTAAAATTTTAACATCACATCGTTTGGCTCGATGAGAGGCATTGGAAAAGTATAGAAATACAGACCAAAGATTAAAAAAAAGTTCACAAGACGAAGACTGTCTTTTTGGGTTTTCGTCGTCTTATGCGAACTTTTTCTTACTTTGATCTATAAATTTAAACTTTTCTGATTCATCTCGTTGAGCCAAATGATGTGATCTAAAAATTATACCCCAATCCAGTAAAAATTAAGAGAAACCAATCAAAAAGACCGCGCCAAAAAGTCGGCATGAAGTTATCTAAAAATTATATCCCAATCTAGTAAAAATTAAGAGATCAAAAAGACCGCGCCAAAAAGTCGGCAAGAAGTTAGGCCAAAAAGGGAGCCTTACTTGCACATAGAAAGAGGAATATCAGTGTCAGAAGAAACAAAAGTTGAAGGCCAGATTTTCCCACATGATTGCTTACATCATCCACACAAGGTTCATAAGAAGTTCATGGCAGCAAAATATCATCAGTCGCAATGTAGACAGAACCTTCCAATGACTGTCAAAAAGGTGGCTAAAGTGAAAAAGAAAACTTACCACATTCTCCGGAAGAGAGGTCGTAACAGATTTCCCAATGTCTGATGCAGCCAAAAGTTCATCAGGAGGAGGCTTCTCATTAAACACATCTCTTCCCTTAGTTGCATCTTCAGGCTCCTCTGGTTCTCTCCGACTATTAAGACCATAATAAGGTACAAAGTAAGAAACTCTTCAACCATGAAATGCTAACATAGATTTCGACAACAGCCTCGTATGATCTATAAAAGAAATGCAATTCAAATTTTGAATCCACTGGGGCGAAATACAATCTCAAAAAAGCTCCTCGCTATCATATGCCAGGAATTATGTACCGTAACTGCAAAAGTACTAACACATGACCAACAGGCAGCACAACCACAGTAGGTCGTAAACACCCAAAATCCACACAAGTTCAGTTCATGAACAAAGTAGTAGTCTGAACTGTCTCATGCTTGCATATTGGCATAGCAAATGAGTTGATTGGCTGGACAAGTGAAATGGCTATCAACAATTTGACAAATAATTTCTTCACACGTTTAATGACATTAAACATGCTTTTAAGAGCAACCTTCAGTGCATACAGGAATTATACATGATTATGAAGACGTCTCAAAATCCGTTACCTGAACAAATAGATCCTATGCTTTTTGAAAGCACAACATAAGAGAGTGGGATCCGTCAAAGGGTCTTTGCTTTCATTGGCATTTGCTCCAGCAGCTGGCATTTTTCTGATCTTTTTACCGCTTCGGTCACCTTGATACAGAGCAATTCTTAAGAATCTATCATTGTTCTCCACCTTTCCAAGAATTCGGGCCACTTTATTCGTGTGTAAATTGATGATCTTCCAGCACAAACAGAAAAACATAAAGAACATATAGAATCAGAAGAGAGAAGAAAACAAAAACAAAAGGACAGAATTTATAACAACCATGTTTATGTATCATGACAACGAAAGTTCAATCTAAAAGGGAAAAGCTTAGTTGCACAACAAGAGTAAAGCCCTCAAAATGCATCTACTTGAATTTAAAGGAAATTAAATGTCTTACTTTAATCCCAAGGAGGGTTGCATATAATAGAAAGTTAGAGCTTTCATCAAAAATTGCATTTGGCTGTGGTGCATTTTCGGTCTTTTCAATTTCCTTCTCTACGGCCATTCTTCGCCCAAAATCAATAGCATCCAGCCGGTATAGGGGAACATCACTTCTCTGGAGGTCTTGTGCCACCTAAAAGTAATGCAGGAGATATGGTTAACAAGCGGATAGCTAGAAGCAAATATATGTCGAATAGTTCAAGAGGAAGCTACTATTACCTCAAGAGATTCATCATAAACTCGTCTCAGTTTACCTGTTCTAAACCAAAAAACACGGATCCTACGATCAGGTGAAGTGATAGAAAACTGCTTACCATCTGGGCTCACCTGAGGAACAATTCAGAATATCGCAACCATTAGTCAGACGACAACGAACAAATACAATTGCAACGCAACTTCTGAAAATACAAGTACCAAACAACCAATAACAATACCCCTGTAATCCCCCAATCAATGGGCTATGAGCGGGAGAGGATTGAATCGTAATAAATTTAAGTAAGGTTCCTATGAAAACTAGATAAGTTGCACCAAAAAACCATACAATTAGATATTAACACACAATTGACAAAGTGATGATGTACTTTCAACCACTTCAAAAAGGATAGGAAGCTTGAACCTATTCTTAAAAATACAACAGTTTCTGAGATTGCAACTTGAAGTAGATGCAATTCGTGTGGCCAAATGCCAGCTTGGGAAAGTCATATCTGAAATATACAAAGCTTGAAATGTTCTACGGGCTACATATATTACCTCAATAGTCGAAACAGTTGTCTTGCACTTCACTATTTCAAAAAGATCAGTATCGCTTTTCAATCTGAATTTCACCCTGCATTTACGAATTCAAAAAGATTGAATTTATTTGAAGATGCGAAGAAATAACTAAGGGCAATAATGTAAATAAGCCTGTTATGTTAGCATCGTCTAACCCACATTACAGACATGAAACTCAGGGCCGTTTCATGAATCTAAAGGACTCAGGGGAGGTCAGTCTAATTCACCCATTTTAGCACTCAATGAAATATTTTTTTAGATGAGATTAAGCTAAAATGATACTGGACTTTCATCTATCAAGTTCAGGGATCCACCACTATTTTTTGTCAATTGGTTCAGTATTGTACAGCGTGACCACATTCCATAGCACTTAAAAACCCGTGCGAATGTTCATGTTTATAATACAGGGAGAGTCAGAGACACACCCATCCTCGGGGAACTGAAGTGTAGCAGGGTTCCAGTACTCTATGATTCCCTTGGCATCAACAGATATCACGGTATCAAAAACATGGTTGTACTTCATAACTTTTACGGAGCCCAAATGTATCTGGAGAGAAATGAAAGAAAAAGAAGAAACAACATTAAATCACAACAATTAAAGCTATAAAGGAAATTCAGGGGAGGACAGGGGTCAGAATTAACGGTAAGAGCAATGCTTTAAGGCAGCAACTACCTCTCTAGAGAGGATGGGTTCATTTGAACCACTCCACGCATCGTATATGTGCACAAATAAGGAGTTACGATCACTAATAGCAAGTTTGGCTTTGACATCCCCTTGCTTGTAAACCCAATCAATAGAACCAGCTATATACGGAAGACGTATCATGACCATCATGTCATAGTTGACCACGTCATATATTTTGACAGAACGATCATTTGATATCGTGCAGCAAAGCAAACCATCACCACTAACCTGCAAAGGTGAACCAAGTTATGGTTGATGATCACACTTCTATTTTTCACTCCTATATCTGTTGACAAGTGGTGCAATTATGAGATTTTTATAGTCCCCAGATAACAAAATTCATTGCAAATAAGAAAACAAAATATATGATGCACATTGCTCAGAATCCTGAATAGTAAACACATACTCTGAATCCAACTTATGTCTTTCCTGTAATGAATTTTCTCCCCATATTTGGCACAGAGTCACATGCACACAGATTCAAAACTCCCATCTTACTAGGGAAAAATATAGCAGTAAATAGGAGAAAATATGACCACTTCACTCAACTAGCCTGTCAAGTTCTAGTATTGGGGTGCGCTAATAACTTCCATGTGTTTCACCAAATAAAAAATAACTTCCATGTGGCAAGCATGTGCACAGCATTACATTTCACTTGAAATGTCAAAAGAATGTCCTATTACAAAACAAGCATTAACATTATCAGAAGCATTCTATAGTGGGAGACATGCATATCTATCTTTCTATCCCGTTATGCATTGTTAATTTGCTTTATGTAGACGCTATTGGGAAACAATACCCAGGGATGTAAAATACTTTAATTTCGGTTTAATGAAGTTCCAGTTTACCCAAAAAACACACAAAACATATAGGAGGTGCAAGGAACAATGCAACAAAAGAAAAAAAAAGGACGAAAGAGAAATCTCAATCAACCTTAGTCCATAAATCATACATCGAATTGAGAGGATCTTCCACTGCCAATATGAATTGGCTAAAGGTCCACACATCCCCACTACCAATTTAATTAAAAAGCTGTCCCGCAGAGGAGCACTAACAAATAGATTCTGCAATTTCAGGAAAATATAAGTTCCAGGAACATTGCAGATCTTTTATGCAATTATTATAGTTAATACAGGCAGATGAACTTTTATATTTACGGCTTGAAGAACAAGATGCTGTGATAAGAACGCGCAAGCATCATAAAACCACTAGCATTTTTTTCCTCTTGAACACTACTCAAGGCATGGACTCAGCTGCTACATTAGGCCTACGAAGTATGGACAAATTTTGACAACACCATTTGTCAGTAAGTTAGTGTTTGCCCAATCACAAGTGGCACGTGGTGGTTTGATTGTTCTTATGGTTCATACAAAAGCATTGCATGATTACATCTTTATGGATCACTCCAAGGTTGTAGAAACGCCAATGACGCAAATAAGCAAAGGGCAGCTCTTTTGCAACATTATGCAGAAAGCTTCACCAGATTCTTCAGGCATTATTACTAACCAATGTTCTAAAAATCGCTAGGCACTAGTTGGGTGGAAAAGCGGCGCCTAGCGCCTAGGCGGGGACTAATCGACCTAGGCAGCCGCCTTTTAGAACACTGTAAATACTAACCCCACTTTGCAATACAGAAAATACATAGGCTACATGCACTTCAGGAAAATTATTTTTTCCTGAATGTGTGAACATTAAACATGGTAGTATTGACCAAAAAACACCATAGTATCATACTACAAACTGTAAGCTAGCTGAAACCGTTTATGGTTTCCATGGAAGACAGAACATAATGGAATGAACAAGTAGAAATCCACAAACCTAAGATACACAGAAAAAAAGTGTGAACATCAAAAGGGCACACAAGACAGTATGGAATGTACTTTTCATAAACGAACACTTCGTGCCACAAAAAAACATTCATGCATATTCAGCATGAACATTATACAGAAGGACGGACCAAGGCAAGCAAGTAGGAACTCAAACGTAAGCGCATGCATGCACGCACACACGCTTGAACGAAGATGCAAAGTACTCACAGCGAGTCCCTCAATGGGTCCAAGATGGGACCTAAAATGCTTTGCAAACTCAATGCCAAGGGCCTTCTTCTTCCAAAACTTCAAATGACCTGAACGATAAGAATCAAAGAACAAGAAGTCAACAGATCGACATGTTAGAGAATTTTCACTTGGGTTATATCCATTAAGGACTAGAACGAATCCACCAATTACATAAAAGACTATCGCATATATGGGTTGATCACTCAAATAAAGCGCAAGTGTACAACTCAAAGACCACCTCAGCAAGCATTAGATTTGGGTATGTAAAATGGAACAATTATCTTAAAACAACAGCTGAAGACCCTTTTGTTCGACATTGTTACATTGTGTAGTTCGCCTCAATGGAACAACTGGTGGAGGCTTTAGATACAAAAACTCTAGGGAACAACTCCTAAAGGCCCTTTCAATTGGCAACATAAGATATGGGTAGTTGTATCAGGTTCAATACACTTGATCAAAAAAAATAAAAGGTATAGGAGGGATTACATATCCGTTCCAATCTACAAAACATGCGATATACAATACCTTGAGGGATGTAGTATTGGTAATCCTATCAGTATTTGCCAGGTTGGAACACTCATCCTACAGGATATATCGCCTCATTAGTTCGGTCAATCAAACATGGCCTAAGGTCATATTTGTGAGGAGCTCGTTGCACTACAGGCTACCAGAGGAAACAGGCCTTCTTTTGGTATCTCCACTAGTCCCTTCAGCGACCATAGTCAAGCACTGGAAGTTACATTGACATTCGTCCAATTACAATCAGAGGTATGTTGTACCTCTGAACAGTGAAGACTCAGGACATAACAACAGAGAATAAAAGGAGGGACTAAACTAATTTAAGAAAATGCATTACGGGAAGAAAGAAAAAAGGAAGGTAGATGACTAGGCAGCACAATATGTCTTACCATCGGCACTTCCAGTTATGAAAAAATCTGCTGTGGAGACAGCAACATGCGTTACCACATCACGATGCATATAACTTTTCTCATACCTATATGACAAAGGTAGCAGACGTTACCGACAATATTTTCATGAATTGCCACACATCCCTGATGCACAATTGTGAGAAACAGAGAAGAAAAGGGAATAACAGAGATTCTTATTCAGGAAGAAGGAAGCGAATTCCAAGTGCAATATCCCACACCCTCTCCACTCTTTTGCTTTATAAAGGATCAATAAACCAGCTAACAGTTCTAACTGATTCCTAATAATTTTCCCTCTTACTTCTGTTCGAGAGTTCAAAACCCTAATGACTCCAACTATGAACTAATAACTCTCACGAACCACTTACAATAGCACTCATGAGCAGAGCGACTAAGAGACAATTGGGATCCCTAATAAGCATGGGAGAGCTGATTGTAATTGTAGTTTGTACTTAGGGATCAATGTGCAAATATTGAAATTGGGAGGGCTGTTGGTTGTTCAGAGTCGGTTATTCTGTTAGCAGGATAAAGGAGGGGGGTGTTTCGAGTGGGTGTGTGTTGTTGTTACCACTTCTGTAGTTCTGTTTCTCTCTCCTTCCCTTTTCTCCTCTCCACCTCCTGTAATTCTCTCTCTCACTCCCTCTCCCTCTCCCATTCTCTTGCAATTCTTTTTCAACATTAATAACAAAGTTCCTTGGATCGAATACTTAGTATCTTTCTGCATAGTTCTATCAGTGGTATCAGAGCCACGCTCCTCTGACTGTGGAGATCACACAAATGGCGGATAACACTTGTTCTCAGTAGATCAAGCGACTGGACAAATCAATTCGGAAGTTGTCAGACACTACCAATGAATCCATTCAGCATCTGACCGACATTTCGGATCGACAAGCAGCATCGATTGAGGGTTTCAAGGACACGATGGAAGGAATCAAGAATCTGATCACCACGTTGACTTCGAAGTATGAACAAATTCAAGAAAAAGGTATCGTCGTCTTCTTCGTCACCACTACTTCCAAACCCTAATCAAAATCTGGGTTCTGTTCGTTTGTTTCAACCAAAATTGGATTTTCCAAAATTCTTCGGTGAAGACCCAGAGGCTTGGATCTACAAATGTGAAAAATTCTTTGAATTAAATGCTATAGAAGAAACCCAGAAATTACGACTAGCTTCACTACATATGGAAGATAAAGCCATGCACTGGTATAGATGGTTTGAGAAATCCCACACCCTGCGTACTTGGAGGGAATTTTCTAGGGTTTTGATGCTTAGATTTGGGGAAAATGTTTTTGAAGATGCCAAGGGGCAATTAACCAAACTCCGACAATAGTCGACTGTCAAAAGTTATCAAGAAAAGTTTGAAGAATTAGCAAACAAGACCACGGGCCTTTCTGAGGAATTCTTTATTAGTTGTTTTGTTAGTGGGTTGAAAGAGGAGATAAAAGGTGGAGTTCAGATTTTCCAACCAAGGTCAATCTCCCAAGCAATGGGATTGGCACGACTACAAGAAGATACAGTAGAGGCATTGAGCAAGAAGACTAGGGCCCCAATGAAAACTGTTCTTCCTTTTTCTACTACCTCACAGACATCTCAAGCATCAAATTCTAGGTCAGCCGAATCAAGTGGAGTGGTCAAAAGAATAACCCCCAAGGACTTTGACGATAGGAGGGCAAAAGGGCTGTGTTTTCGCTGTGATGAAAAATATTTTAGAGGGCATGTGTGTAAAAAGAAGCAGTTCATGATCGAAGTTGGGGAAGATGAAGAAGAATTTGTGGAAGCCCCACAAGAATTGCCTTCAGAAGACAGGACAGAAGAGTTCCACATTTCTGTGCATGCCCTATCAGGAATTCAGTCCTACAAAACTATGAAGATAAAAAGGGGCATTAAGAAAGTTGAGGTCAACATATTGGTGGATTCTGGAAGCACCCACAACTTTCTGGATCCAGGGGTGGCCAAAAGGGCAGGGGTGAGAATCCACCAAACCAGTCCTCTAACCATCGTTGTAGCTGATGGCACTAAGATCAGCAGTAAAGCTTTGGTTAAAGACCTTAAATGGAATATGCAGGGCATTGATTTCAGCTCTGAAGTGCGTTTACTGTCACTGGGAGGTTGTGATATGGTGTTAGGAGTACAGTGGTTATCAACACTTGGCCAGTAATTTGGGACTTCAAGAATTTGCAGATGCAATTCTCAGTTTCAGGGAAGAAGCTCTTACTTACAGGAGACACTGCAACTGGTGTAAAAATTGTGGATGCTAAGAAGATGCAACACCTACTCAACAAACAGTCTCCAGGCATGATGGCCCAACTATGCAGCCTACAAGCAGTGACTTCAGAAGAGGTACACCCTGAAATACTCCAGATCCTGCATACTTTTGATGATATCTTTAGGGAACCTAACTGTCTGCCTCCTTTTAGAGACCATGATCACTAGATACCCCTAAAACCTTGTGAGAACCCACCTTAGGGAGTCCCACATCGGGAATTTTAGAGTAGATGAAATGGAATATAAGGAAAGTCCCACTAGCTACTATTAACCCGAGGTTAACCTTTTGAGCCACGTGGTTAGGCTAAGGGTTAAGTAGGTTAGCTGACACGGGTCGTTACATTTGGTATCAGAGCCTGGTCTACATGGTGGGGGCCACCTCTAGAATCTGGTACGAGCACACGGATGTGCTGTACAGAACTAAGTGCCACACCATAACCACCAGGGAAAGGTTGTTGGGCCAATGCAACAAGGATGTTGCATCATAAGGTGGGGAGATTGTGAGAACCCACCTTAGGGAGTCCCACATCGGGAATTTTAGAGTAGATGAAATGGAATATAAGGAAAAGCCCACTAGCTACTATTAACCCGAGGTTAACCTTTTGAGCCACGTGGCTACGCTAAGGGTTAAGTAGGTCAGCTGGCGCGGGTCGTTACAAACCTGATGCTCAACCCCCAAATATCAATCCCTATAGATATCCGTACATCCAAAAGAATGAGATTGAAAAGTTGGTAAAGGAAATGATGGCATCAGGGGTAATAAGGCATAGTGTTTCACCTTTTTCTTCACCTGTTTTGCTGGTTAAGAAGAAAGACAACACTTGGAGGATGTGCATTTGATTATAGAGCTCTTAATAAAGATACCATCAAAGATAAGTTTCCCATTCCAATTATTGATGAGCTGTTGGATGAGTTGCATGGAGCCACATATTTTTCTAAACTAGACTTGAGATCTAGTTACCATCAGATTAGAATGCATCCTAAGGATGTTGAGAAGACAGCTTTTAGGACCCATGAGGGTCATTATGAATTTCTAGTCATGCCCTTTGGTTTGACCAATGCTCCCTACACTTTCCAAAGTCTCATGAATACTGTATTCAGGGCTTTCCTCAGGAAATTTGTGCTAGTCTTCTTTGATGACATCCTTATTTACAGTAAAACTTGGCCAGACCATTTGCATCATGTCTCTCTTACTTTGCCCAAACTAAGGGAACACCAATTGTTTGCAAAGATGTCCAAATGTGCATTTGGGCAGCAACAAGTGGAGTATTTGGGACATGTGATTAACTGCTAAGGGGTAGCAGCTGACCCTGCCAAGATTGAAAGTATGATGCATTGGCCTAGACCCCAGTCAATTAAAGCTCTTAGGGGTTTCCTAGGTCTCACTGGATATTATAGAAGATTTATAAAAGACTATGGAAAAATTTGTCAACCCTTGACTGTGTTGCTCCGGAAAGATGCTTTTGGGTGGTCTGCAGAAGCTGAAAATGCTTTTATTCAGCTCAAAACTGCTGTCTACATCCCCAGTTCTGACATTACCCAACTATGCCAAGCCATTTGTGTTGGAATGTGATGCTTCAGGGAAAGGAGTGGGAGCAGTCTTGATGCAGGAAGGTAGACCTATAGCTTTTTACAGCAAAGCTCTATCCCCTACCAGGTTGGGTCTCTCCACTTATGAAAAAGAACTCTTGACAGTGGTTATGTCAGTTACCAAGTGGAGGCATTACTTGTTAGGCAGGCAATTCCTTATCAAGACTGATCATCAAAGTTTAAAATTCTTGTTGAAACAGAGGGTTACCACTCCTATGCAACATAAGTGGTTATCAAAACTGATGGGATTTGATTATGAAATCATCTACAAGACTGGAAAAACCAATGTGGCAGCAGATGCTCTTTCTAGGGTGGAGGATGAGGCCCAGTTGTCAACAGCAAACCAAGGGACCATTGCCACTATGACTGTAGTTCTTTGTCATTGGGTAAAAGAGCTCCAAACCAGTTGGGAAAAGGATCCGGAACTCCAGGTAATCATTCAAGACTTACAACAAGACCCAACCAGCCATCCTTCCTTCTCATGGCAACACCATATGCTCTACTATAAATCTAGGTTGGTGGTGGGACATGATGTTTCTTTCAGGCTCAGATCGATCCAAGAGCATCATGCCAGTCCAGTGGGGGGACAATCTGAGGGAGAAAGGACTTATCGGAGATTGAAACAAGCTTTCTATTGGAAAGGAATGAAGCAAGCTGTGCTGAAGTATGTGGCAAGCTGTGATGTTTGTCAACGACATAAAAATGAGACTGTAGCTTCTCCTGGTTTACTCCAACCTTTACCTATTCCAGAACGATTATGGAGTGACATCTCCATGGATTTCATTGAAGGTTTGCCAAGTTCTAACCACAAGACTGTTATTTTTGTGGTAGTGGACAGACTTAGCAAGTATGCCCACTTCATGCCTCTGACCCACCCTTACACTGCTACTATTGTGGCACAAGTCTTCTTAGACAACATTTTCAAGCTTCATGGTATGCCACAATCCATTGTCTCGGATAGAGACCCAATCTTCATTAGTACTTTCTGGCAGGAGTTATTTCGTCTACAAGGTACCACTTTATGCATGAGCACAGCCTACCACCCCCAATCTGATGGGCAAACAGAGGTAATTAACAGATGTGTGGAAAATTATTTGAGGTGTCACACTAGTGACAGACCAACAACTTGGATTAAATGGCTTCCCCTGGCTGAATGGTGGTACAACACCACTTTCTATGTTTCTACTGGAATAACCCCTTATGAGGCCTTGTATGGACAAAAACCTCCCAATCGCATGCATTATGTGCCTGGGGGTACAGCAGTAGCAGCAGCTAATGACTTGCTACATGACAGAAACTCACACTACTCAAGGAACACTTGGCTAACTCACAGCATAGAATGAAACAACTTGCGGACCAACACAGATCAGAGAGGTCTTTTGAGGTGGGAGATTGGGTGTATCTCAAGCTTCAACCTTTCAGACAAGTAACAGTGGCTTTCCGCAGGAATGCTAAGCTAGCCCCTAAGTATTTTGGTCCTTATCCAAGTGGTGAAAAAGGTTGGTCCCGTTGCTTACCAACTTGAGCTTCCTCCACACTCCAGAATCCACCCTGTTTTCCATGTATCTCTTCTCAAGAAAAAGCTGGGGAATGATGTTGCGCCACAATCAGACCTTCCACTTGTTGGGGACGATGGTCTCATACGGTCGGAACCCTTGGCCATTTTGGACAAGAAGTTGGTTAAACGGAACAACAGACCTTGCACTGAAGTCTTAGTCCAGTGGACTAATACCATTCCAGAGGATGCTACTTGGGAGAATTGGTACGATTTACACCAGCATTTTCCTGATTTCCAACCTTGAGGACAAGGTTGTTCTTAAGGGGGTGGAAATGATAAGCACGGGAAAGCTGATTGTAATTGTAGTTTGTACTTAGGGATCAGTGTGCAAATATTGTAATTGGGAGGGCTGTTGGTTGTTCAAAGTTGGTTATTCTGTTAGCAGGATAAAGGAGGGGGGTGTTTCGAGTGGGTGTGCGTTGTTGTTATCACTTCTGTTTCTCTCCTTCCCTTTTCTCCTCTCCACCCCCTGTAATTCTCTCTCTCTCACTCCCTCTCCCATTCTCCTGTAATTCTTTTTCAACATCAATAATAAAGTTCCTTGGATCGAATACTTAGTTTCTTTCTGCATAGTTCTATCAATCCCTTAGTTTGATCTCTCAATAAGAAACACCATATCTTGCACCCAAAATTTGCTATTTTGACCCCACAATAGAGCCCCTAGTTTTTTTGGTAAGTGGCAGAGCCCCTAGTTCGCCGTAAACTGCAATTGTTTAAGTTTTTTACCCTTATCGAAAATTCCGGCTCCGCCCCTAATTAGGAGATATTAAGCAGTGTACAACTAAGGATAGCACAGAAGTAACATCACTTATCAATGGTTGTATATGTATACTTCGATGGAAACAGTAACTAACAAATCCGAAAGCGGGTTATAGAGCTTACATGTTGGCGGAGGGAAGGGAGTCGATATAAGCTTGCTCGAACTGGAGAGGGCGCTTCGGCCGGGAGCGAGGGGCCGGGCCCGGTCCAATCACCGGCTCTTCCTCTGTCTCCGCCGCCGCCGGAGTGGAGCTTCCGTTCCCCGTCTCGGTCTCGGTTTCAGTCTCCGCCATTTTTTCCTGTCGTTCGCTCGTCTAGGGTTTTGCTGTTCTGGGGTTTTTCTCCAGGAGGGTTCGCAAGATGGCAGGAAATCAAAATTGGTGCAAGCTCCGTTGGTAACCTATGGAAAGGAAAGAAAAATAGAAAGAGAAGGAAAATAAGAGAGAAAATTTACTAGTAAATGCATTTGAAATCCTTATTTTTTTCTCTTTTAATCAAATAATAAGAGGAAAAATTCTTTAATTTTCTTTTTTTTTTCCCTAAGTTTCAAATAGCGAACGGCAAAATTGGTTTATATATAAATCACTAATGAGAAAAGAAAAGTAAATAAAAAAAAGTGGCTTGTTTGTTTTCCCACCATCTCATTTGGATAAATAAAATCAAAATACACCGGTTGTGTTCGGTTGCCATTTTTCTTTAGTTTTGTTTTCCAAACATCACCCTATATCATTCTCCAATCATTACCCTATATCTCCAATTATTAATTTTATTTCTCTCTCTATCTCTCTCCAATCATTACCCTATTTCTTTCTCCACCCACTACCAAAACTAAACAAAACAAAACTACCAACCAAACAAAGCCGGCCGCCGTGATTCTCGCTCTCTCTCGCCAATATAGCCATCCAAACAACAGAGAAAAAACTCTTACATTCCGTTTCTTTTATTTTCTCTTGAAAACTCTCAAGCGGAAAGTTTGAAAAACTTGAGCTCGAATCTGAATGACATGGATGAATGTATAGGGATTGTCGACGCCTAATAAGCAGAACCATTTAAAAGTGTTTTTAATGGTGTAGATTTATCTGTAGTATCTTACCAATAAAATAGTAATCGGGCACGCTACGGAGAGAAAAGATTCAAGCATAATATAGGGTTTTGAGAAAAGAAATGTTATTACCGGCAAGATACTTTAACAAAACTGAATTATCGATTGTCGAGATTGTTTATTGCAATCCAATTATAGAGAAGTTGGGTCCTAAACAAATTAAAGTTTGATCTCAAACTTGAGCTCAAGAAAGATAAGCAGACATCCTGTTTGGAAGTCGGGAAAAGCAAAAATGCAAAACAACAATAAGAACGTAACTTTAAAACACAAGAGATTACAGCAAATTCTTTTCGCGTCTCCCATGATTTCCGCCGCATATTATAAGTTTTACCGTGTGTCTATTACAGTAATTTAAACTATTCATCTTGTAGGATTAGCAAAATCATGCAAAAAATAAACTTAACTGGACATCGATAAGTATATCGAAAATTGAATTTAGTTTATAAAATTGACAGTGATAAACAGTTTAAGTTTAATTATGAACATAATTACACAGTCCATTTATTAAAAAAAATCAATTTTTGATATAGTTATCGATATCCAATCAAGTTGATTTTTTACATTTATATACTATTTTGCAAATGCTAAAAAATGAACGATTCAGATTTAGTGTTCTAAACCAAAGAATTAATCGGCATTAGGTTAGACTAACGATTAATCGCCAATTACTAGTTAATATGCACCGATTAATCGCTCCAATGTGGCTGACCGGCTGACTAGCGCCTAGCGATTTGTAGAACATTGTTCGATTATTACAATAAATGCACGGTGGAACTCACAAATGACGGTAGTGGAAACTATGGGTTTTGCCGAGCATCTTCCGCAAAGCGTATACAGAGCAGCCGATCCGGCATTCATCTCTGCAATTAACGCTTAGGTCTTAACCCAGCAATTGACGATTCAGATTTGTATGCACTCAGATTCAATCCAAACCTTCCATGTCGAGATGAATGACCAGATCGATCGCAGCATACAAGCTATTGATGTTCGATTGTTCGTTCAGTGTGATCCTTTTTTTGGTACGACCTTAGAAAATGGAGCCCTTTTTTAAATTTTTTTTGGCTAAAGCTATAAAATGGATCCGGGAAAAAATCCTCACAGCAGTGTGCTACTGTGCTTTGCCATGGTGGCATCTATAGTCTCATTTTTAATTATTCTTATGACCCGTTCCAGAATACCTTCTTAAAAAATAAGTACTTATTTCACATTTTCAAACTCAAAAATAATGTAAATGAAAAATAATTTTGCAATTTTTTTAACACTGTATAAAAGATCTCAATGAGATCTATCAAACAAGATCCATATTGATAGAAAAATTATTTGCGTAAGCACATGATTTTTGAGCTTGAAATTACCTTCTTAAAAAATAAGTACTTATTTCTCTTTCGGAAACGGGGCCTAAGGCCCCGTTCCGGAAACCTTCTTAAAAAACAAGTACTTATTTTGCAACTTCAATTTCAAAAACAAGAAGGGTCATTCCACAAAATTCAAACAAAAAGTTTACTTCACATTTTCAAACTCAAAAAAAATGTAAATAGAAAAAAAAAATTTGCACCGTATTAAAAAATCTCAATGAGATCTATCAAACAAGATCCATAGTGATAGAAAAATTATTTGCGTAAACACATGATTTTTGAGCTTGAAATTGCTGTATACAAAAAATAAGACTGTTGCTATTGTGTTGGGTGTCGGCGGAGGGAAATCATTCCAACGGCTGCGCCGGGCCGTCTCCGGCCACCGGACGGCCGATCCGAGCCGTCCAAAAAATTTTAAAAAAAAAACCAAGGGGGCCATTTCAGGAATCAACGGCATCCGAGGTGTGTAGGGTGCTTGATCCGAGCACCCCTTTTCCGAGTATATATGATAGTTTCTTTTTTTAGATTTTTTGGACGGCTCGGATTGGCCGTCCGGTGGCCGAAGACGGTACGATTTCTCTCCCCGGCCGGTCGGTACCTATACAAATTCTTCCGAAATAAGTGGCTGCCTTCTTATTTTCCGGAACAAGCCTTCTTATTCAACAAAAAATAAGTTCTTAAATCGATTCTGGAACACAGCCTTTAGTGCACCAGCCACCAGGAGCAACACAGTTTTTTTTTTTTTTGAAAACGAGGTGCAACACAGTGCCCTTGTGGGATATTAATAAGATATCAATGTCATTATCGGAGGTCTGGTCGGGTGGCGAATTTGTTTTCCACCCAATTGATAAGGATTCGATTTTTAGCATCAGACGGTAAGAAAAAAATTTCTTGTGAATCCCTTAGTTCTGACGCGAATGCTTTTGAGCAGACCAGAAAAGAAATTAATCGAGATTCGCGTAAGCTAGTCCGGACACCGGAGCGTTTGAAAATAAAAATTGTCATTGTCGTAAAAACAAAGAATAATATATGGTAGAAAGAAGGAGATCAACCTAATCGTTTAAGCGAAAAATTGGATTTGTTGTGTCGATCAATAAATTGTCTTCCCATCCAAGTAAAGTTGAAGTTGGCCAGCCATCCTCATCTCCTGACTGACAAATTGGCCAACCTCCCATCTCCCACTCTCTCTCTCTGATCCCACTAAAAGAAAATTATAAAACCACAAGAAAGGTGAAAGGTAGGAGGAAAGGTGAAATCTTTTGCAAGGAATAACCAGATTCATCATCAAAGTTGTAAAGAGAGAGAGAGAGAGAGGATAAAAGCTAAAAAGTTTGAACAGAAACTCTAAAAAGGACTGAATTTTTGCTGCGAAAGGAAGAAACATGTTGTCATTTGGGAAAGGAGAGGGTGGTTAGAGAGAGAGAGGTGGTTAGAGAGAGAGAGAGAGAGAGAGAGGCCTGCCTAGTTCACCTCTCTCCCTCTCCCTTTTGCTTCCAACAGCTTTCTGGGAGGTTGGAAAAAACTCCTTCGAGGTACAAATATGCTCATACTATTGCCACTTAGGCATGATTTAATTCTTGGGTTTTGTGCTGATTTTTTGTTCTTGAGTTATTTATTGAAACCGCCTGTAAATCATTAAAAAGTAGGGATTTTCGGAATGGGGATGCTGTGAAGTATCCCTCTGCATAGCGGCCCTGGCAATTGACACCGAGCAATGAATAGTTCAGATTTTATGAACTCAGATTCAACCCGAGCCGTTTGGCAGCATCCCCTGTCGTATTTTTGGACATAGGGTACCGAAAATTTGTGCTTAATTCTCCTATAAAATCTCTATAAGGTTAAAACATTATATAAATGAATAAACTCTGTTCATATTATTGTCAATTAATTGTTGGGTTTTGAGCTGATTATTGTGTTATGCATTTGAAATTGGCTGCAAATCATTAAAAGGCTGGTCTTTTCTGATATTGGGTTTAAAAAGTTTTAATTGTTTTTCCTTTTTGGAAATAATCTGTCTGTTGTTTTCTTGGTGGATTCTTGATTTTCCAATATTACATAAATCTGTCCAACGGAAAAATCCATGCAAAAGTACTTGCATTGTATAAATGTATCAACCTTGTTCGGATTTCAAATTTCTTAGAGAAAAAACTTCTTCTTCTTCTTCTTCAAATTTCTCAGGCTTGTACAGCAACAGAGGAACTATATCTAGCTTTTGTTCTCGAATATGTCCATTTCTTCGTGTGTGTGCATAAATATACATATAGGTACAATGTGTCCATTCCTTCTGTGTAGCTTATTTCTGTTTCGAGAAACTCTACTAACAAAACAACATGCACAACATTTGGCGAAACATGCTTATTCGGCAGTGTTTCGTTGACGACTGGGTGGATTTTTAGTTCTCAATTACCGACGAGATACTGCCACTTACGCATGTTGTGCATGTTATTGTGTTCCTAGACCTCCTCATCCGTTTGTGAGTAAACAAGATTGATTACTACCATTTCTAGGTGATATTGTTGTGTGAAAGCATGCAGAGTATCTGTTTACTTTTTGAGAATTTGCATAGAATATGAAATTTCCACAATCTAGTCTGTTTTCTCCACTACATGTTCTTGATGGTTCTTCTTCTTTCCTTTTTTCTCCTTTTTCATTATTTTGCGTTGAATAACCCAGGAGAGACAGGAACTTTCTTCTTTTTTTCTCTGTTCATTTAGATCTGTTAATCCCAGAAGCGTATGCATGAAACTTGGCTATGCGAATTTGATAATCTCCTTGATTGTTCATCTTTGTCTGATCTCATTATTTGTCTTGTGTATGTATCTATTGTTTGAAATGGAAGTTAGACAAGATGATGATAAGAGGCGCGCGAAAAATATACCACTGCAAAATGGGAAAAAGGTGTTAAAGAAAGAAGATGTAGGACTCATGATCATAAATTCCTGATGCAGTTTTTTATGTATTTTAATTGGGCACGAATTTCTTGTGTTTGGAATGTTTCCAAATATTTTCTATCTGTAAGGCCGAACCAACAGATCTGCATGTAACATAGTCTGTGATTCTGGATCATAAGAACTCATTTTTCTACTAATTTTGCCATTTAATTTGTCTTTCCTTTTAGGGAAAAAATGTGATACGAGAAAGATGGGGAAGAAAGGGAGCTGGTTTTCCACGATCAAGAGGGTCTTCACACCCAACTCCAAAGAGAAGCCAGTTGATGTAAGTAGAAATTTTAACATGGTTTGTGGTTGGAGACAATTTAGTCATACTATGATTTCTTTTCGCATTCTTTGTTTCAATTTATGGCCCATGGAAATGAGATGTTCTAGTTTCTAGTAGAGCTTGTTTTTATCTTCTGTTCAAAAGAGCCCGACACATCTGAGGTTTTAGTTCAATTAGCCCAAGTTTTATTGAATTTAGCAGTGATCATATTTGGTTACTGATACTAAACTCTACCCGTCATGCCAAACGACCGAAAAATTATTTATGGGCTACGTGGTGTAATCTTGCTTTGAACCAAATCCACACACAGTAGACCATCTCGAGTTCTGTTTGCACTATCTGCTGGTTTTCAAGAATTTTGGAACTACTTATATTGGCAAGATTTTCGCCATGATCATGTTCTGTTGTTGTAGGGGTTGGAGAAAAAGAGCACGAAGGAAAAGAAGAAACGAGGGATATTGAGGCATGGAGAGTCCAAATCATTCATACCTCTGTTCAGGGAACCGAGCAGTATCGAACAAATACTGGGGGAAGTGGACCTACAGCAGTTGCTTATTAGGCCTTCCACACCTGTTGAGCA
Organism: Rhododendron griersonianum; assembly: GCA_018127125.1. Taxonomy (NCBI): domain Eukaryota; kingdom Viridiplantae; phylum Streptophyta; class Magnoliopsida; order Ericales; family Ericaceae; genus Rhododendron; species Rhododendron griersonianum. The sequence continues at coordinate 14,670,220 of CM030789.1, forward strand.
ACCAACACTGCCGCCTTTGGCAGTTTCTAGGGCTGCCTCTCGGAGAGTAGCTTCTCCGAGGGCTGCTTCTCCACAAGTCACTTCTCCGAAAGCTGCTTCTCTAAGAGTTGGATCTCCTAGAGCTGCTTCTTCAAGAGCTCTTCAACATCATAGGGAAATAAGTTACAGGCCAGAACCAACTCTACGATACCGCAATGTTTCGGTCACCAAGATCCAAGCAGCCTACAGAGGTTACATGGTATGATTGTAATTGACGAGCCATTTAAAAAAAAAAGATTGTAATTGTCAATCGTTGTTGGTTGACTTTTAATATGATCGCTAAACGGCGTGACCATGGAAATATTTATATATTTTTTTTCTATCAGCAATTTATCTTGTTATACATAATGCATTAAAAAAGGATAGTGGGAAAAAAGGTAACGAGGCACAATTTGGCTCAATTTGATGAAGTCCTATATCTGCAACTAATGTGGCAGTTTAGGTTCTTGTCAGCTGTTTTGTATCATGGGAGAGTGTTACTACCTTTCCAAAATGTGAATTGAAGATTCCTGGAGGGCTGTTTGGTATCATTTTGGTTCTTCTGTTTTCATTTTCCGGAAAACACAACAAAAACTTGTTCGCTTTTGGCACCACTTTTCAGGAACACCGGAAAGATGTTTAATTTCCCAAAACAGTTTTTGACACAAGAACGAGCACAATATGAAATCGATGACTGTTTTCGAGTTTCCCAGTCTTGTGTTCCTGACAACTAAAAAATGGATATCCTACCATTTCGAGAGAATATATGGACTTCTTGTGGCATTTCAGACAGTACTTAGCTAGCCATCTCGGACTAAGTACAAGTACATTTGTAGTCACACTTTCATAGGCCCAAGTATGTATTTCTGTTTGATTGATTTGAATCCAGTGATTGGACTCTCAGTGCAATTGACATAGTTTTGTTGATATTATACAGGCAAGGAGGGGCTTTAGAGCTTTGAGGGGTCTGGTTAGGCTTCAAGGAGTGGTGAGAGGCCAGAATGTGGAGCGACAGACTATGAATGCTATGAAAATGATGCAACTACTGGTGCGGGTTCAAACCCAAATCCAGTCTCGTCGCATCCAGATGTTAGAAAACCAGGCACTCCAACGCCAAGCTTACAATAACGATAAGGAATTGGAGAGTACGTTGGGCAAATGGACTGCGAATCAGGTAGTTATCTTCCCTGCGGCTTAATTGTGAATACTGTCCTACTTATCTCAGGCAGCACTCCTGCACACAAAAACACAGATAAGCACTTAGACAGATCCACATCAGCATGGGCTTATTGTTTTGTGCTATATTCTATGACTGGTTTTTGTGTGCCTATTAATTTTGTACTTTGGCCAGCCATAGTTAAGTAAAATCCATCTAAGTGACCAATTTACCAACACTATTGACCCGTAGTTGTACGATTTATGACAATGCTAAGGGGCCTAACGACCTCTATAGCTATGCGTGATGTCAAGGCCACCTTTGTAGTCGATGAACCGGTTATTGATTTGACGAGACCAAGACTTTGGATTGGCTTAATATAGAACCCATTCTTTTGTTCTCCCTGGTATATTTTGATGGTATCCTCTTTTGTTTCACCAAGTACTCTGTATATTCATTCTAGCAAGTATTTCCAAGCAAATTGCTAAAAAAGGACAGAATGTACACTGCAAATTGCACCATCAATTGTTAATTTAGGTGAATGGCAAACCATTCTGAACACTGACAATACTGCTAGTAATATGCGGATCCCTAACTAGGCTCTATGAGACTACGAATGCAGAACAATAAAGAACAATCACACAAGAAATACAGTATTTTACGTGGTTCACCCAACCAGGGTTGTTGGGATCTGCATCCACGGTCTTTGCAGCTGTTTCGCTAGGAAAAAAGAATGAGTTGTTACATCGGAGTTGCCCTAACGCTACAATATCTGAATGGTTGTGTTGGTGTAGTCTGAAGCAGGACTCCACGAGGATTGGGATGACAGTGTGCTGACAAAAGAAGAAATAGAGGCAAGGGTACAGAGGAAGGCGGAGGCATTGATCAAGAGAGAAAGAGTAATGGCTTATTCATTCTCCCACCAGGTACCATACCCTTTCTTTTTTCAGCCCAAAACTCTTTGAACAATGCTACGTGCGGAGACTCTCGTGCACAGGTTCGGGCAGAGATGTGTTCGGAAATGTCCGATACATGTGGGCCTCCATTATCTTGTGAGATTCACGTGCATTGGACTGTTGTGTACACATGTGTATCCGAATTTACACACAAAAGTCTGAGTGCACAGACTTCTCTGAAACACCTTGGTTGACGTCCTTGAGAACAGCTCAACTGAAGGGTCTATCATACTTTAGTTTCTTGAGTTTCTTTTCTATTTCATTGTGTCTGAATTTTACAATCTCTATGCCCTCAGTTGTGGAAAGCTAATACTAAATCAGCTCAAATATCGCCAATGGACCCCCGGTCCGGTGGCTTTCCATGGTGGTGGAACTGGTTGGATCGTCAACTACCACCGCCTGCAAATCCTCCCGAAAGCCAAACCATGAAGAGCTTTCTAGTAACTCCTCCAAGGCCAAAACCGAGCCCAACACCCTCACCGTTCAACTATAAGCAACCTAATATCGGGGCCTCACCGTTCAACTACAAGCAACCCAATATCGGGGCCAACAATCTTGAATTGCTCACACCGAGGTCAACAAGATCAGAAACACCGATGAGAACTAGGTACCAATATACCCCTTCAAATCGAACACCAACAGACAGCTCATTTCAGATGAAGTATTCAAAGCCAAGAACCAGCACTGCCGGTTCTGCTTTTGATATGAAGGACGACGACAGCCTGACGAGCTGCCCGCCTTTTTCTGTTCCAAACTACATGACACCAACTGCTTCGGCTAAAGCTAAAGCGAGAGAAAGTGGCAGCATCCTCAAGGACAGGTTTCCGGAGAATGCTGATTCCAATTCCAAGAAACGGTTTTCATTCATGCTAACGTCAAACTTTGCATCTTTCAAGTGGAGCAAAGGCTCTAGCAAGGACTCAAATTCTCAAATGGTAATCGAAAAACACAAGTCTTTGCATTCTGTTGGGGATGTAAGTATTGATTCAGCCGTTTCCATGCCTGCTGCATTTGGGAGGAAACCATTTAACCGGTTTGTGTAATTTTACATTTGCATTTGCTTTTTCTTTTTAACCATTTATCTGAAGTATTGGGCTTCTTTTTTTTCTTTTTTTTTTTTCACTTTTTTGTAGCAGTGAACGTGTGGTTTGGTATATGATAAAGTACAAATTGCTGATGTAAAATAATGATGTAAAATAATAAATTTATAGAAAATTATGGTTTGTTTGAATGTTACAGGATTTGGGATTTTCGAAACTGAATTATGCCCCATCAATTACTAAGTTATTTGATGATGACATTCTTCCAAAGTGAAATCCTGGGAAACACAGAAGCTGCAAGCGTGTTTTTCTGAGAACAGGAGCAAGGGGAAGAAGAAGATTGTGAAAATTGTACAAATACTCTATACAATTGTATAGAGTCTCCACAAGCCTCTAATCCTCCAATTCTAATTTCCTAGAGTTTCGCTTTGGGAAGTGATTTTGGCATTCTCCTTTTCTCCAATGGCACTCCTCTTTTCTCTCCATTTCTATCGTCTAATAGAGACATAAAGGGGAGTGTCAAAAAATCACTCCCCTTTGCCTCTTTTTTTTTGTATTTTGTAAAATTGAGAGAGAGGAACATAGGGAGGAGAGTGGAGTGAGAACATGTGGAGGAGGGAGTTGGGTATTTTGAGAGAGATTCCTGAGAAGTGGGGAGAGGGCAGTTGAGCTTCATAAAAGATTTGTTTATACCATTTGTTTTGTAATTTTTAATTAAATTGAGTTAATACTACCTCACACTTAGACATGCAAATGAGCCGAGCCGAGTTTTGTAGTATTCGAGCAAGCTCAATTCTTTTATAAACGAAGCAAGCCCTTAACTAGCCAATTCCGGTACATTTATTGAAGGAGCATTCTATAAATAAGGTGAGCCTAAAGAAACGAACCGCGCTTTTTTCGAGCCGAGCCACACTTTAGGGTGTTAAACTCGGCTCATTTACTATACGAGCCTATAACTCGAGCTCGATTACTCACGAGTCGAGCAGAGCCAAGTCTCAAACTGCTTCAAGCAATTCAGTTCGCTTGCAGCCCTACCCACACTCAATTTTTAATGCATAAACAGTTTCCGTGCAAAGAACAGGAATAATGCTAGTATAAAGCATGTTCTAGTATAGGAGAGTAGATTTTCTTCTTGAAAATGATGCTAAAAGAACCCTAAAAGAGAAGGGGGGAAACAAAGATCAAAAATTTTCTGAACTGATAATGTCAGCAAAAAGGTGATAAAAGAATATGGAGCCAAGGGAGACAAATGGTGGCCACAGCAAAGCCATAATAAAGATAGTTTCACCGGTTCACAAGTGGGGAATTCACCCACAAAAATCAAAATCTTTGTCAATTAAGGCTGAAAATGGTGTGCCAATTCAGTACTATAATTATTGGGATTATATTGAAGCCTGGACAAAACCATTTTATTACCAAAATCAAAAAAGAAAACATTCATGGTTTTTCAAATTATGTCCAAATCTTGTTGGGCAAAATGAATTTCCAAATTGGTTTCTTATTTGGTGGTCTAAATTTGTACCACAATCAGAGTATCTTCCAAAAGAAGTCCAGAAGGGAACCCTTCTTACAATATTATTCCCAATTAAGGGGAAGCATTGTTTCAGAAGGAAGACTCTTCCTTGATGCTATGACAATTTTTGGGATCCCTTGGATTTGGAAATGGGATGTTCAAATTGGAACAAATGAATTGGACATACCAATACTCTAGAGAACTTTCCAATACAGATGGTGGAAAGGTGCTAATATGGAGAAAACTATTACAGAAATGAAGTCCAAGAACCAGGAATTAAGACAACAATTGAGACAAAAGGAAAAGGAAAAATTTTCCATTAAAAATCCTTTCTTGGAAATTTCAACCCAAGTCAGGGCAAAGAATCCAACTTTGACAGATGATGAAGTTGACATCAAAACAATGGATTTCATGAAAGAACAATTTCTTCAGTCTGTTTTATAAACGAAGCAAGCCCTTAACTAGCCAATTCCGGTACATTTATTGAATGAGCATTCTATAAATAAGGCAAGCCTGAAGAAATGAACGACGCTTTTTTCGAGCCGAGCCACACTTTAGGGTGTTAAACTCGGCTCATTTACTATACGAGCCTATAACTCGAGCTCGATTACTCACGAGTCGAGTAAAGCCGAGTCTCAAACTGCTTCAAGCAGTTTGCAGCCCTACTCACACTCAATTTTTAATGCATAAACAGTTTCCGTGCAAAGAACAGGAATAATGCTACTCCAGTATAAAGCATGTTCTAGTACAGGAGAGTAGATTTTCTTCTTGAAAATGATGCTAAAAGAACCCTAAAAGAGAAGGGGGGAAACAAAGATCAAAAGTTTTCTGAACTGATAATGTCAGCAAAAAGGTGATAAAAGAATATGGAGCAAGGGAGAAAGAAGCCAAGGGAGACAAATGGTGGCGATCATCATGACAATAATTTAAAAAAAAAAAAACTATTATTACTAAAATAAAAAAAACTTATTCCAAATTATATGGGCCTGCCACTAGATTTTTTTTAATTTTTTAGTTATATTTAAAGTTCTTAGTCCTCTATTTTTGTTTCAATACAGGAGACTCAACAAAATTTCCAAAGCCAAATTTAATGCGCCGAGTGAAAGAAGGAATTAAGAGAAAGAAGGTTTTGAAAGAGCAGACAAGATGCAAATTTCTGTACAGAATACTCCCAAATTTCTTGAACACAAAAGGGAAATTGTTCGTCGAGTTAACATTCTATATACCAAAAAAAAGAAAGTTTTACCGATAAGTTTCATCCATTCAGCTCATTACCAGAGACTGATTTGGCCGATTTGGCCCGAGTTGTAACTCCATAGGCCGGTTCGCTGTTCTGCATTGTTTCATTTATCGTCTTTCTCGCGGGTACAGGTCGTTCTGCATCTGGGGCGACCCGATAGATGGTAACTTTGAGCACGATATCGACCGTCTTGATCAGCTCAAAGATACAAACATCACCCTCCTCCAACCTGTTATCCAGAACAAATTGATGCCACCCCGTGGTTAATTTAGCCGAACCATTCTCCAGCCACGTGCACCTGATCTGCCACTCTTCCCCGGTGGAAACTGCAATGGTTATGAATTGTGAAACCCCTCCGAGATACCTCTCAGCGAATGAAGATGGAAAATGCTGCGCAGGAAAAGAACAAGACTTAGGCTCGGTTTGTTAAAACGCAAAATAAATTCCTTTGAAATATCTTTTACCCTTTTTCTGTTAGTTAGTTAGACAGCATGCATGGGAACGATATTTATCGTCAAAAACGAATTCTATCGATCAACCAAAAACAAAATTTGTGTTTAGAAACTCAGCCAGGCATTTTAAGTGTCCTCATCTGTTCATGGCAGGTCTCATAAACGCAGCAAAACTGCTGGTGGTGGTGCAATATTCCTGCTCCAGCATTGGTTCTGTAAAATTGTAATACAAAGAGTGTTCCATCGCCACGTGGAATCGGGAGCTGAGGTTTTTTTTTTTTTTGGACGAGTGTCTAGCTCTTGCCATGGTGAACTTTGTTTTAAAGTATAAATTCCAAATGCAACCCTCGCGGTAAAACATGTAGAGAACAGTAATTCTTTGCAAAATCGTTTCACGTGACGACCTTTTACTAAGTGAAATATTTCACATCAAAACAAACGTAAGATCCTTTAGAAGCGGAACCAGAAGATCAAGTGAACGCGTAAATTCAAGGCTCACCAGGCTATTTCCCTTGTGTGTATACGAGGGTCGCAACAAAACCCTGCAGAATGGATTTTCAGAACGAAACATCCTTGATATATTTTGCACTTTAACTTTTTCTTGGGGTGTCACGGCTCTCGATCTCCTCAAACTCGTTTCAGTGCCAGGAGTTGGTGACTTGCTCACTTTTTGTTGAGCTGAATCCTCGCATTCATCTGCACAAACACATCAGTTACCTCATACTAAATAAATTCATCATGGCAATAAAAGTAGTATGATACGAGAGTAACAAGATTGCAAGGTCCAATACCTATTTTTCTTTTCCTGGTTTCTTGATTCAACCTAGTTTCAGATGTCATAAGCTCACTTAGCAGCACTTCCTTCACTACATGGGACAAAGACGACAGTGAGTTGGATATTCCTGGTCCGTTTGCTTTGGCTGTTTTTTCAAACACACTATTGGCTTCTTTCCTTTCCCAAGATTTAGGAGTCGGGCAGGGAGGAGGGGGATCCGATATTCCAACACCATCATCATCTTGTACTTCTTCCTCAATAGGTTCTCGGTATCCACAACTGGATTCTCGGTAACCACACTGAACGCATGGAACCGGTGCCTTATCCAAATTCTTGAAATTGTGTAGCTTATCTCCCTTTGCACTGTTTACTTTGGCTTCAGACACACTATCAGCTTCTTTGAATTCCCGAGATCTAGGTGCTTGGTGCGGAGGGAGGCGATCCATCAATCCAACGCAATCGTCTTCCTTAACAGGTACCTGGTATCCACAACTTGGTCCTCTGTGAGTGTTGCATTGATAGTTCATCTCAGCATTACCAATGTCATATATGTTCACTCTCAAGGTTGAGTTCCCGAGGAATGTGAAGATTAAAAGGCACTCCACACCGATAGAATGGTGGTTTACAAATTCATGCCAACCGTCAGTGAAGCAAAACTTGCCATCAATTTTCTCTAATCTGACATGGCAAACACAACCATTTGGAGTTATGAGAGTCGCAACATTAGGAATTTCATTCCCAAGCTTCTTGATGAACTTCCCCGGGATCCTCTGCAGTGAGACAAGTCCGTTAAAATTTGTTTGCTTGTATTGAATGTCCAAAATATTACTTTTTGAAAAGTATTTTTCACGTTACATTCTTACACTAAAAACACGGCTATTCTACAAATTTCTGGTGTTAGGCTTTGGGAATGGAGAAACAATCACGAAGCATAAATGTCTACCTAGTATCATGACCAACTAGAAGGACTCCTATTCAATTCAAGAACCAATTCCAGGGACAAAAGGCTTCTATATTTCCATTTCGAGTTTATCTTAAATTGGATGCTCACAGGCCAAAGAATGCAGATTTGTACACAATGGGAAATGAGATGAAGGAGAAATGTACAATGCAGATTATAGAGTTTCAGAAACGTGTTTAATTAATCTTGGTTTATCAATCAAGTTGCTGTCAAATGAGTTTCTAATGGAGCCGACTTCAAGACGCTTGGTTTTTCAATTTGAGCCAAGAAGTGGATTGTTGATTTGGAAACTTTACTAGCTTAAAAAATTGTTCAAGCATAATTTGATTATTGATCGATCTCCAACGAGCTTTACACGAACTCAACACATGGGTATTCTCGAGCAGCTTGAATTGTTTGAAATCCCTACTTAGACTTGCATGAGAACAAGAGTAATATAACTCTTCAGTGCTTCAAAACCACCAAAACTTTTCTCAAGTTTCATACATCGGACAACAGGGCTCAAATATGCACCCAAACAAAGCTTACCAATGCAACAATGGAAAAAAACACTTTGGGACTTGTTTGTTATGCCCTATGATGCACAGACACGGAGACACGAAAATTCTAAAAAAATGGGGACACGGACACGGCGGGAGACACGCCACGTGTATATTTATTTGTTTATATAAATAAATAAATAAATAATTATAGTTTGACACCCAGGAATTTTTTTAAAATTACAATTTGGCCCCAAATTTTTTTTTATAAAATTACAGTTTGGCCCCTGCTGTGTCCCCATCAATTTCCCCTCGTGTCCCCAGCTGTGTCCTCATAAAAAATTTAAATTAAATTACGGGACACGCCCATGTCCCCGCCGTGTCCCTGTGTCCGACACTGCGATACGTCGACCTCTAGAGGTGTCGGTGCTTCATAGGTTATGCCGCATAAGGAGAATAAGAGCCTTTGAACTACATGTGGGGAAAAATAGGCAAACAAACAAACACAGACAGTGCAAAGAATAACCACGGAAGTAAAAAGGCCAAACACGAAAGACATGAGGATTTTACACGGTTTCCCTATTTTGTACCTAAGTTCGTACTGAAAAAGAGAACAAAGTACATCTACCGCGTACAACATGTACTGATGTCCGGGTCTCGTAGACAATATAGGAAATTGCATCGGACTATCATCTTTTACTCCTGGGTTTCACATAAACCGAACAGGTTCAAGTTTTCTTTTTAACTCAGAGCAGGGCTATAAAACATGGTTACGGAGTTTAATGTTATTGTATGAAGGAAACAATATATCAAAGCCTTACTTCTACAAGCATGCTAAGCATAATTTCTAGACAGAGAAAAAGCCAATGCAGGATAATGTAGGCAAGAAACATCTCTAGACAGAAAAGAAAACAAGACAGGAGGGGGAACTGATCTCCATAGAGAAGTCAGCTTAGCCTTCAAAGCAAGAAAGGTACAGAATATACCCAACACGTTCGGTCTGTTTGTTTGACGAGATTAATAGTGGAAAAAATTCATCATGTGACAAGGTAGATAATTTTATTGAAGTTATAAACTTATAGTGAAGAGATTCATATCAACAACAACAACAAAATCCATGTAGTCTCCAATCATTGGGTATGGGCGGGGAGGATTGAAGACAGACCTAACGTTTGACAATATGCACAAATTGACTGCGCTCAAAATACCACTGAAACATATTCATACCGCAAAACGAAAATAAATATTCATTCAGAGCGTAACAATTTTGAACTGAATACCAAATTTATGATCAACTTAACATATAGTGAAATCCAATATTTTTCATGCTTATATATCCGATCAGACAAGTGAGCTCATATTTTTTTCACGCGTGTGGTACCCGCCCGACACCCAAAAACTTCTCGGGTGTGAGAGGATGTTCTTGGGCACCGCGATATTCCTCTCCGCTACACACTCTGACTAGAATTTTACAGAAATGTGCGGTGGTGACGAGTGTTGGGACATCATGCTCGTGGGCCACGACCACCCATTAGGAGCAATAATTTTCCGTGTGTGAGAGAGAGATGTGAGGTACGTACGTACCAGCATCTCTTGAGCACTGGTTGATACAATCAGTCTGCAGAAGTATGGATAGTTATTCTGACTCGCCAGACAACTCCGCCGCCGCTGGCAGCCGGACTCGGCTACTTTCCCCCGTTGCTCTCCCATTTTTCAACCGGAGCCGCCAATGTCCGGTTTAATTCATTGAATTCTTCTCTCTCTCTCTCTGGAGGAAAGTTGGCGTTTACTGTGTCCTAGGAAATAACGAGAGCGACGAAAGGGTCAGACTCTCAGAGGCCTTCATTTATAGTTATACTCGGGAAAAGTGGAGGTGGCGCCACCGAGGCGGTTGATGTGATGTGATCAGCATCCACCAGGATTGTATGCAGGGCCGGCCCAACCCCAAGGCCCAAGAGACCTGGGCCTTGGGCATCCCAAAAAAGCCAAATTTTAGGGGCACTCTACTCATTTTTTTATTTGGGCTTGAGTAGAAGTCTTTTTTGACCCAAAAGAAGGAATAAAAGGGCTCATTCCATATTAAAACCACCGGTGGCCCACACGAATCAAATGAGGCCCAAAAAAACACACGGTGGCATTTTTGTAAATATGAGATCTAAATGGTCCATTTAATTAAAATCCTATTCAGCTTTTCTCACCGTCTCACTTTCCTCTCAATTGGAAAGCATTGTCAATGTTCATGGAGATCTTGATGAAAGTATCACAGTAAGCTGCTCCTCACATGTCAATTACTTATCTTTCTTATGCTATTTTGAACTAGAGAGAGAGAGAGAGACTAAAACCCTAGGTTACTTCAAGAGGAATATCTAGAGTCGGACTGGCCTGTGGAAAAAAATGAGAGATTCGATGAGAAAGATCGACGTAGAGAAGCTAATCGCGTATGGTGATGACCTCGTCGGTTGTCTGAAGGAAGAAAAGGACGTCAAAAACTTGACCCAACACTTGGAGCTATCCAAGGCTCTTCAATCGCATTGCGATGCCGATTCCAAAGCTGTTCGTAATTTGCTTCAAGGTCCATCTTCTTTCACTGCTTTTACTCAAAAGCCCCTTTCTTTTTTCATTCAGTTCGCGAAATGTTTGTGCTCTTTGACATAAATTGAGATTTTCTTTTCTTTTCTTTTCTGCGAAGTGGTAATCGTTTATACATAATACTCCCTCCTCCCAAATCCCTGCCCCTACGATAGATCGTATAATATCGGAATCACAAAATAATCTACTTCAGTACCTTTTTTTTTTTGAATTTCTTTTGCAACAAATAAACAACTTTAATTTATTGCACTTGCTTGAAAAATCATTGTACCAACCTTTAAAGCATGGCGGGGTTTCCGATATTGATGGGAGACATTTGTTTGTGGAGTTGAAATACTTGAAACAAGTATTGCCAAGAGGAGTGTATCAATTTTATCAAACTTATGGCGGACTCTTTCCCAAATGCATGGAATGCGTGTAGAGTACTTTTGACTATACCGGTTAGTGTTGTCATGGGAGATAGAAGCTTTTCAAAGTTGAAATTGATCAAAAATTACCTTCGATCAACCATGTCACAAGAAAGACTAAATGGGTTAGTCATGTTATCAATTGAAAATGACTTGGTGAAAGAGGTGGATTATACAAATTTAATTAATACTTTTGTTTCTAGAAATGCAAGACGAGTAATATTCAAGTGATACTCATGCATTCTTGAGATAATATGTATTTGCCTATTTAGAAACTTTGTATTTTGTGTTCGTATGTAATGATTAGTAGAACTTTATATTGGTTTGGCTTTCTTGTGATTGTTAAGTTAATCTCTTCAAGGGCACACTTTTTTTATTGGCCTTGGGCACTAAAAACCCTTGGGCCGGCTCTGATTGTATGCACCCAAGTTTGGTTACAGAGAGAGTATAATAATAAGGCCATCCACAGTGGTATAATCAAAAGCTAATTGTTTTTAAAGTTAACAATGTTGGTGCAAAAAATGGCTCACAATGGTATAATCAAACTTAGCAACATCCTTAAAAATAATCAAATTTTAGGCTTTGGATAACCAAAACTAGCAACCTTTTTCAATAATCAAAATTTGTGGACTTCACACCACATAAGTTAACTAGTTCCAAAATTTGTATACACGCGTGTTTTAACTGGTATTTTCTTCTTCTCTTCTTCGCCTACTCTATATCTTCTTCACTTCACCGACAAATTATTTCTCTTTCTTTCCCTCCAAAAGTGAAACTCATTTCTCTCGATCATCTACAATCCAACTTAATTATCGTCGCCGGATTAAGGTATTTTACTCTTCTTTCCCGTTTTTATTCTCCCAAAAAAAAAATTCATAATAGGAGGGAAGAAAGTCACCGATTTTTCCTCAAAATTAAAAGAGGAAATCGATATATTTTTGCCCCAAAAAACATAAATGGAGGGAAGTGAATGCGCGCGCGAGAGAGAGAGAGAGAGAGAGAGAGAGAGAGAGAGAGAGAGAGAGAGAGAGAGAGAGAGAGAGAGAGAGAGAGAAATTGTAGTGGACCCCTTATTTTGGTTATGAACTAGAAGTGACCATTGTGAAGCTTAACATTGTTAAGCTTAGCAACCTCTTAAGTGAATAATCAAAAGCTTATGTGTCAACTTTTGGTTATCCTTTTTTGATTATACCACTGTGGATGGCCTAAGAACACAACTTCAAAACACAACTCCGATCACAACTGAGGGGTGATTTGGATTGAAAAGTCCAACAATAACTTTTTTTTTGTTTTTATTAAAAATATTCTTATTTATTAGTTTTGTATCAAATTTTTTTGACTTATTGATTCGTTTCGGTGAGAAGAATTGAAAAGGTAAAAAAAATTGATCGAAGCTCGGTTTTTTTTCATTTAAAAAATACAAAGATAAGTAAAAAAAAAGTTGTCTTATTGATTTATTTTTGTCTTTATTTAAAAAATTATGAGTTTTGATCAAAAAATTTTACTTTTCTGATTTCTCTCGTTGAGACGAATTAATAAGTCACAAAAGTTTGACGTAAAACAAATAAATACAAATTTCTTTTGAATAAGGACAAAAATAATGCTGTGTTTGGATGATTTTTGAGAAATTTTGTAGGGTTATGAGTGAAGAGAGAAATGAGGGTAATGATTAGAAATTGAGGTAATGATTGGAGAGAGATATGAGAATAATGATTAGAGATAGGAATGAGTAATGATTAGAAGTAGGAGTAATGATTAGAAGTAGGAGTAATGAGCGTTTTTTGAGTTGAACATTTTTTCCAAAAAGCAATCCAAACAAAAATCACTCAATTTTTTAATCCAAACCCACCCTGAATCTAGAATTGTTTGATGCATTTTGGTACATATACATCGGCCTGCTCCAAGCACTGTTGTGTTAGGAGTTGTATCCGAATGTTGTGTTCCTAGACTTTTTTTTAGGGAAAATGACGCCTAAGGACGTGTTTTGATAATTAATATCCGCCAAGGACATTTTCAGCATTAACAAATGTTCCTACTTTGTCCTTGATAGGTATTAATTATCAAAACACGTCTTAGGCCGTCATTTTACCTTTTTTTTATTGACTACATTCCTAGACTTGTTGGGTGGTCTTAGGGCCGAGAATAGGTATATGTACCTCACCCGACTTTGTGGTGAAAAAGAATGTTGGACACCATGTGATGGTACTCCAAAAATACTTTACTCCTGTTACTTCACCCAAACACTCTACTTAATAAAAATTACACAAAAATTTAACTAAATGACAAAAAATAAAGCGCATTTATCAAAAAAGGGAGTGTGGAAATTACTACTCTAAAGTTTTTGTCCAAATATTATTAACTTTCTCAAACTAACTACATACACAACTTTCGACCATAAACTCTGGACATGATTGCGTCCAAAGCCATTCGATGCACATAAAATAATAATTTATTAAAAAAATGAACACGTAAATAATGTTGTGTATGTAGGCATCCTATGTGCATTGATTGACTCCAGACGCAATTATGAGGGTGTTCATGTGTAATATTGTTACGCATAATTTATAAAAAAAAATGAACACATTAATAATATTGTTACGTGCCCTATGTGCATCGATCACAACTCTAGACACAATTTACAACCCTGGACTTATTGTGGTCGAGAGTTGTGTATGTAGCCCTTCTCTAACTTAAACATTTTATATATCTTGACATTATTCCAACTTTTTTAAAATCGTACAATGTTCAAGTTGACACTGTTAACTTGTATGATCAATTTTTTAAAAGTATTTAAATTTATGCACATAACAATATTACACATAATTACATAAACGCCCTCATAATTTATTAAAAAATATGAGCACGTTTTCATACCATCATAATCACAAAAATAAAAAACTAGCAAAACATTTACCAACAATAGCAAAAATCATGGACACGTTTTTAATACCAACACATAATTTACACAGAAATTAAACTAACAAAAAATTTAGCCAGCAATCGCAAAATCATGGCATATAATTGAAGTAGACCTATTGTGTTATGCCGCAAAGTGTCATGTTCAAGTCGTGTCGTTTCAGATTCATGGGTCCACATAAAACAACAAACGGTTTACCAGTGTCCTTACTAAGTTACTTCGTCTAATTCAATTTCCGTGGTCTTTGAAATCGTGTCATATTCTCCCCGTGTAAAAAAACTAGTCGAGTCAGATCCTCTAACTATGCGTTGGGTTCGAGTCTTGTTAACGAATCCCACCCCTAGCTCATGACACCTTGGAGGTGGATTCGGGAGACGGTGTTTTTGGGCTCTCCAGCGGCGACGATGAAGGCGTCAAGATGCAGACCCTGTGCAGATCCAGTGGCGATCCTCCGTCCAACTCCACGAGCGGAGTGTTGGGTCCAACATCGAAGCTGAGCGGCCTTTTCTTTTCGTTTTTGTTCTTGTTGTTTTTGTGTTTTTTGTTCTTATTTTGTTGTATTTGTTATTTTTTCGGCTTACGAGCCATTCAGTTTGTATTTGATTTCGTATCAATATAACTTGCGTTTTCTTTCTCCGTTTATCTTAATTTAGCAGTCCTATGTTTGAGTACTTGAGACTCGAGAGTAGGTTCAGATTTTGGTTAGACTCTGGGCTTTCGTCTAGCCCAGTCTTCAATGGACCAAAAAAGTTACAAAGCCCAGCCCTCATCCTGCTTGACCCCATGGGTATTTCCGACATTTCCTTTCTCCAATTAGGGTTAGGGCTCCAGCCATTCTCTGCCTATATATAGAACACCGCCATTCACATCTTCTTTGCACAGATCTCCTCTCTCTCTCTCTCTCTCTCTCTCTCTCTCTCCATCCAATTGTTTTCTCAAACATGTTTGTGTTCTTCGTTTTTGATTTTGTTACTAGTTCAATTTTGATAAAGAGGAATAAAAGAAAGCCAATTTGCAGAGCAAGGGCGTGTATTTTGATTCAATCACGATCCCTTGCATTGAAGGTTGGCAACATCGTTGAGCGATTCTCCGTGCCTTTCAAATCTACTCTCGTTTTGATTACGGCCTCGAACAAATCGCTACATTCCAATACTTGTTCCTCTTTCTCTCCCTGTTTTTTTTCACAAATTTCCCTCTTGATTTTTCTCTATTGAAAAAACTTTTTAGACTTTTCCGTCAGATTTGCTCTGTTTGCGCCCGGTTTTCTCGTCCCCCAAACATGAAAATTGGTTGGGAGACGTTGATAATTATTGTAAATACTCGATTTTTGTTTTGTGATTTCTGGTTACTTTTTGGTGATTAAAGAACCTGCAAATAATGGTGTTTTTGTTATTGAGAACCGATTTGATTGGTGATTACGAAGATTCTGTATTTTGTAAATCTCAACCAAACAGAGCATAATCGGTGATGCTTTTGGTTTCCAACGAACGATATACTTGTAAAATACCCCTTTCATCCCCAGATTAAATTCATTTTTTGGGGGAATTAAATTTTTTTCAGCGATTTTGATCATTACTCATTACTTAATATGGGTGATTTGAAATCTGATACGAATTTTGAACATGGAAAGGAAGGGAAAAACTCTTACTTTTTTCCCCCCCTTCAGTGGTTAAATTGAGGAGTTGGGGGAGCTGCTGTCTCGGCCAAGGAGGCTGTGCTCCGATCTCGCTCTAATGATCGAAAAAATGGAAAATGTACCAAAAACTGGACATCTATAAAATGGAAAATGTACCGAAAATTGGACTGGAAGGAGTATGTGTTTGCGGACGGAAAGAGAAAATGGGAAAGTTTTTTGCGAGAAATTGAAAAAAAAAATGGGGGATTGAGCCAAGGAGAGAACTTGTGCGGTGTACCAAGGTCTCGTTCCATAAATCCGAATAAATACTTATGTGTTTACGTAAAATTTTTTTCTATTAGTATGGATTTTTTATTTTATTTTTTATCATGAGAAAAGTCATATATGGATCTTGTTCAATAAATATCATTTGAGATCTTTTAAATGGTGAAAAAAAATTAAAAAATTATTTTTCATTTATATTATTTTTGAATTTAAAAAAAATATGAAATAAACTGTTTATTTTTTAAGAAGGTTGTCACATGAAACCTAATCGAACACTATGTTACATGGAACCCAATTGCACACAATGAAACCTAATCGAACACTATGTTACATGGAACCCAATTGCACACAATGAAACCTAACAAGGCTCTTCAACCTTGTTGGAGATGCCAAATTTTTTTTTGAAAGTTTATGTGATATTTTGGCATCTCAAATTTGATATAAAAGTCTTCTCACAATCAAATTTTATTTATTTAACATCAAGTGAGCTCAAGCTTTGAAAGGGAAAAAAAAAAAAAAATCAAACGGCAAAATTTTGAACTACAGCATGTGTGTTCATCTATATGTCAAAATTAGCATGCTTCCTCCCCCATAATCCATGTCAAAAACCAGGTTTTGGCCAAACAAAAGGCATCTGGGTTGGTTTATGAATTGGTGTCAAATTTGAACGTTACAATCTTCACATCACATTTGTCATATCAGATGCTATTTAAAGCGAAAAGGGCTGGGATGATACAACCAATTTGAAATCTCAACCAGAGAGAATGAATTCGATCTCAAATGGGATACGAACTAAAAAAAGGGAAAAGTTAGTCCAAAACAATCAAAGGCATTTTTTTTTTTTGGTAAACGGAAGTCATTAAGAAAAAGCAGTTCCTCTTTCAAAGAAGAGAATTTTCTCTTTTCTGGAAAAATATATTTTTAATCTGGACAGTTGAAAATTTGTTTTGAACGATTGCAATGCTGCACTACATGACACGAGGTACGCTACAGCAACCCTTATGCAAGAAAGGGTAGATTAAAAAAGGGAGTCATTTTTTAAACAAATTTTATAGGTGTTTTGGCTTAATAACTAAGCTGTTAAAGAAAGAGGTATGAGAACCCACCATGAGAGTCGATCAAGTCCCACATCGGTGGATTGTGGGGAGTTGATATGGTATATAACGAGACACGTCGAGCAATTGTATAATTTGAGGTTAATCTTTTGAACCACGTAGTTAGGCGAATGATTAGCAGGTCACCAATTAAGGAGCTTGAGGTGCTTGTCGTGCTTGGGCGGGCCCCACATGAGACGAGCTTGTCGTGCTTGGGCGGGACTTGTCACACATCGCTTAACCTTTTGAACCACGTGATTAGGCAAATGGAGTGATTTTTGTACTCCATTTTTTTTATAGAGTACTACTATTTGCACCGACGGTTTCCGTAGGGAAACCGTACCGACGGCCGCGCCGGGCCGTCTCCGGCTACCGGACGGCCGATCCAAGCCGTCCAAAAATTTTTTGGACGGCTCGGATCGGCTGTCCGGTGTGGCCGGAGACGGCCCGGCGCGGCCGTCGGTACGGTTTCCCTACGGAAACCGTCGGTGCAAATATCATTTTCGTTTTTTATACATGCACTCCCCCTTTTAACTCGGCGCCATCGCCGGCGTTCCTCTTCCTCGATGTCAGATCATGTCTGTTGAACTTGGTGCCAGACTGTCATCTCCATCCGCTCTGTGGGTTTCATGGCTCTTGATCTGCTAGGTCTTCATTTGACCCGGGGCAATCGCCGGCATTATCTCTCCCTCGGCGTCCAATCAAGTTTTCATTTTGTTGCCTCATATATGTGCTCTGGTCTTTAGGCCTCTGTTGGCCTTTGCTGTCGTCAACGTTTTCTATTCTCGGGCAATAGTACAGATTTCCGATTGTCGTGACATCTCGGCTGTTTGGGTTTGATTTTGGTTGCTGAATGGACGAGCTGTTTACGGGTAGGTAGTTTGAGGGTGTTTTTTCAATCCATCATCCATGAAATGGCTATAGCAGCTCCTTGTCGTTGTTGCCTAATTGGTTTTCTATTGTTCTAGCGGATCAGAGCCTAGTAAGAAGTAAGAACTGCTCTCAATCTAGTAAAATTCCAGTTAGGGCCGTAAACGAACCGAGCAACTCACGAGTTCGACTCGGCTCGTTTGGTAAATAAGCTAAGCTCGAGCTCGAGTTTTCGAATCGTTTAGAAAACGATAAAAGGTTGACTCGATTAAAGATGCTTGTTTAGTAAATGACTAAGCTCAGCTTATTAAGGTTCAAACTCAAATTTTTTGCTTATTTAGTAAATGAGCCGAGCCGAGCTACAAAGTTCGGCTTGGCTCATTTACGGCCCTAATTCCAGTAATAAAGTTTACAGCCTTCTCGAAAAAAGAAAAAAAAAAAACGAAATAACATCAGAATCTTCCTTAAACTAAACAGTAAACACATATACTATTAGCAATGACTATTTAGAATTCATCTGCTTACAATCCATAATACGGAGTACATTATTTGGCTGGTATATATATATATATATATATATCAATACATTACTTGGCCAACTTTCCCATTGGAAAAACTCGTCGTACGTGTAGGATCTTATTCAAGTTTTTGACCTTACGTAGTTAAAATTCTAGCTCCGTCACTGCTACTGCATGCGCTAACCTTCAGAGCCTCACCACTCTATCGAAGATCCAGCTAAATGGCACGGCGCGCTTTTCCTTAGCCCTACTCCGAGACTTCATTTCCTCCAGTCGTCTAATCCTCGGAGCCAACCCACAAACATAATCCTGAGCTCTCCGCCCCTCTCCCGAAAGTCCAGTGAGCGTCTCCACTCTCCACTTTCCGACCAAGAACTCCAGTATATCCGCGTAGTCCTTGGCAGTGTAAACCCCCAGCCGCTGGGCCACGGACGAGAAGTGCTCGAAGAGGTTCTCGTCGCGCCCGTCATACATCAGGTGGGCTGGCATGGTGATCTTCTTCTTCATCATGTTGGCGAGGGCGAGGACGGCTCCCTCGGGATCGATCTCGAACAGCTTCTCCACTATCTTGGTGTAGGCGGTCTCGTGGCGCTTCTCGTCGGAGGCGATGGTGCCGCATATCTGGGCCAGCTTGATGTCGCCGTACACCTTGGCGTGCCTCGCCGTGTTGCCGTGGGAGATGAAAGTGGCTCGTTCTTGGAATGATGTGTAAATGAATCCCATATACGGGTTGTTCTCCGCCCGGAGGTCCTGAAATATAGGTTACGTGTTTTTAACTAAAAAAATATATGATGTTTCTAATCTTAATTGGAAGAAGACCCCGTTTCGCTTAACTTTTAGTTGCACTTTTTGTCCTTATTTGGTTTTCCTATTTTTCGTATATATATGTATGTGCATTATTGCGTTTATTAGTTTTGCTTCAAACTTTTGTGGATTATTGATTCGTCTCGGCGAGACGAATCGAAAAACCAAAAAGCGAGTCGCAAAACTAACAAATGTTAAAAAATTCACATTACTGGACCATTCATTACCTTTCATGTTTAGTTTCATGGACCGAGAGTCATGGATCCTAACATTTTTGTATAGTGTTCCGTAAACAATTTTGAAAATCCTGAAAAAACTAAATCATAGTTGAAAAGTATGAACAATCTTCACTTCGAACACACTAAATTACGGAGCCGAGAATCGATGTTTACGGCGGAGCAGAGAATAGATGTTTACGGAGCCAATCGCGACCGTCCAAAAGTGTTTTGGAATATCTGGATGTGAATGAAACTTTTCCGCCCGGAAAAATTTCATTAAAATCCGGACCGTCTATAACGCTTTTGGACAATCGCGATCGGTTGCTTGCTGTTGTAAAGAACTTGTTCACGGCTGAGCCGTCAATAAGTTTCTCTCAAAGTTGAGACCTACTGTATGATGTGAACTAACGGAAATGGGATCTTACCATTCCTGACCCAATCAAGTAATGAATCGTCTTCTCAATTTGCCTCATGTCCACACGCCCGCTCAGGTACAGATACTTATTGAGAAGGTCTCCATGCCTGTTCTCCTCGGCAGACCAGCCCCTGTTCCAAACAGCCCAAGAAGTCGGGCTCGCCCCTGTTTCGTCCCCGACGCCATCCAGCGAATTCACGAACGACTGGTAAGTCGGGAGAGCTTCTTCCGTGACCATATCTCCGACCAGAACGACAAAGTAGTCGTCCGGGATCTCCTTTGCTCTCTCCCTTATTTCCCCGACCTGATCGTGGAACTCGTCGGGGTTCTCAGGAGCCGGAAGAAAGTCCTGGGGTTGCCAGCTCTTCTCCACCGGTTTCAGGTGGACCAAGACGTTCTCCTCGGCCCAATGCTCCAGGTTTTTGAAGATCTCGATCTTCTGGGGTGGCATGGAATGCGTTACCGGAACACGATGAGCCTCCCTTAATAAGACATGAGAACACCAATTAGCACTTTCGTTAATCGTGGAAGCTTATTTTCAATCAATCGTAACCAGATGTTGCCGTTACCCAGCAACTTTTTTAGCCGTTTTCGGTCTTTTTTTTGAGCAATCTCTACGGAACGTGATAGCATGAGCAATTGAAGGCAAACGGCCGAGGAAATCTAGTTGCTTAATTTAGACTTTCATTTGTGATTCGCAGAAAACTGTAAGGCATCATTTAGACTTTCATTCTATGAAGTTCGTAAATTGAGTAGTAGTTAGAAGAGGGAGACATTTCTGATTGGGAGGAAAATGCTTCTATCTCTTTGGAGTTTTAGTTTCCTTTGTTCGGGTCAAAGGTTTGTTCTGCGTTCTCGTTAGGTTTGGTATGTCGGTCGTTGAAGTTTTGGCTTCCTTTGTTTGGTGTCCGAGGCTTGTTGTGCGTTTTTATTGGGTTTTGGTGTCAGTCTGTCGGTTTGCTTCGATTTCTCGCTTCAATTTGTTTCGCTTCTTGTGGAGCTTTGGTTTTGAGGTTGGGTTTGGAGTTTTTGCTTAGGTTTTTTGCCGGTTTTTTTTAGTTAGGTTTTCCTCAGGTTTAATTGCCGTTTTTTTTGGTGTCTTGCCGTCCTTTTTCGGTGGTCTTGTGTAGCTTATGCCGGTGTGCCCTTGTTCCGTTTACTCATTAAAAAAAAAAAAAAAACCCTAGACTAGGAATATATAAATCAATTTTGGAAGCTAACAAACGTCATGGGGCGACAAAGTTGAGGCATGAAATGAGATCCATGTTGATTTACTTTTGAGTTATTTATTGGGATACTTGTTCCACTTTTTCTTCTTTTTTAAAAAGTATTTTTTCTTCAATTTTCAAACTCAAATATAATGAAAATGAAAAATTTTTAATTTTTTTTTGCACCGTATAAAAGATCTCAATGAGATCTATCAAACAAGATCCATATTGGTAGGAAAATTATTTGCGTAAACACATGATTTTTGGGTTTGAAATTACCTTCATTTTCTTAAAAGTTCTTTTTTGAGAAACCGGAACGGTAGCCATCTATTAAAGATATGCCCAAAAAAAAAAAACAGAAGTTATTTTTTCAGATATGCAGGAATACAAATAATGGAGTATTTGTCAAAAACATATTTGAGTGGATGTATCTACACCTCGACAAATCTGCCACTGCCAATTAGATATATACTCGCTAATGAGCTCTAGTCCAGTTGGCATCTCTTGATCCTCCCAATGTGGGAGGCCAGGGTTCGAGCCCCGTCGTGAGCGTTTGGAATTCAAGATTATGGACAGCCTCTGAAATCCACTGTGGACTAACCTACTAACTTTCTGTTAACCCCTGCTGATATATACGAAGAAAGAAAAATAGATATATACTCCTACTTAAATAAAATAAGTTAAAATTCAGTTTGTGTTCATGGCTGATGTGATCGATCTCCCAATGGGGCCAATTAAGTTTATTATTGTCTATGCAAAAATTTAAGTTGGTCGAACATAAGTAAACGAAACCAATCATAGTTTCCAAGAAAAATAAATTTCAGACTTTTTTTGTTTGAAAGTCTAATCTTAGACTGACGATGTCCAATCAGTGTGAAATAGATTTGGTCTAATCTTAGACTGGGCGACGAACTCACCGAGCCTAAGAAAAATTAACAGCTCCGACGATGAAGTTGAGGAAAAGCTCGAAAAATGGGCACGCAACTAGCGCTGTCTCCAGTGGTGGAGCCAGGGCCGGTCCTGAGATTTTAGAGGCCTAAAGCGAATTTTTAAATGAGGCCTAGTTATTTTAACAAAAAAAAAAATTAATGTAGGTGGGTAATATAAGGTAAAAGTTTTATTTACTGCTAAGGCAAAAATATTAAATATGGTATTTTAGCTTCGTAATTTAAGGAAGAAAAACTTTTGAAAAAATTATACCCTTAGAAAAATACACGAATTAAACATAACGAATTATCCGTCATCATACAATGCGTTTTCTTTAACGGTTATTTAAATATTTTTTTTATCAATGTTTGTTAAGTGAAAATAAATTATGTTGGCTTATTTTTAGCAAATTATATTTTATTTAAAATTTGATATTCAAAGTTAATTAAACAAACAAAAAAACTTATCAAAATATTTATGGTGCACAAAAGATTTAAATCTTGATCTTGAGTAACATATTATTAAAGTTTAAATAGCTTATAATATAGGAGTCATCATATGTTATTACCAACAAGATCCAGGAAAATAAGAAAGGGCAAAAAAAGTGCCAAAGGGGAAAAAGGTTGTGCTAGGCGGCATTACTTGGGTTCGAACCAAGGACCCCTGGCTTATGGAACATTTAACTCACCACTCGGCCGGAAGGACTTTTGTGCAATTATGCGGAACGATATACATATAATATATAATTGTATTATATGGACGACGAGGCCCTTGTTTTTGCATAAAATCTGGAGGCCTAAAGCGGCCGCATCTCGGGCTTCAGCTCAGGGCCGGCCCTGGGTGGAGCCAGAATTTTGGCTACGGGGTGGCACTTTCCGATGGTAGATAAAAACTGGCCCAATAGGGATTTTTCTATCCCTCATGAGGGCCCTTCAATTACAAGTCCTTTCTCTCATGTTCAGAATTTGGGTCCTACGGATTCGAGGCCTCCTGTTAAGGAGAAAAAAAAAGATGAAGCTATTCTTATATTGGAAAGGAGATTAAATAGAGCCAAAAGAGCGAAAATAATCAATGCTCTTGATGATCTGGAAGAAGATGATTTTTTAGAGGAAGATGAAGAGCTCGAGGAAGGAGCCTCCCTTTCCTGGAATTAAAATTCCGCGGCATATATGGCCGTGTTTTGGTTTGTTTCTCCCGGCGGTTTTCGGTTTCCTTTGGGCTTTAGTTTGATTTGGTTGTATGTTGTAGGGTGTTTTAGTAGGTGTGCGCTTGATTTCGCTTTGCTTGGGATGTCTTGGTTTGCTTATTGCCGTCTGGTTTGGTTCTCGGGTGGCTTTTTACCGGTGTGCCCGAAATCCGTTTAAGCTTTCTATACCTTCTCAAAGATTAATGAATTTTTTTTTTGCCGATTTAAAAAAAAACAAAAAACTGATGAGATAAAGTGAAATGCGAATACAAACTTGAGAGAGTCGTTGAGAGAAAATCTACACAAAATGCAAATCTAGTGAGTGTTAGTCAAATTTGCCCTTAAATATTTGATGTTTTTTTGGGGGGTGTTCTTCAAAAGCATTTTCTTCTTACATCACCATGCAAAGGAAAGTGCAAAATGGGACTCACTTGGAGGCGGTAAGTAGAGCGGAAGCCACAACAAACTTGGGAGATCTGACAGCAAAAGAAGGGTATTTCTGGAATTTAAAGGTGGTTATGGGATTCATCTTCAGAGCCATTTTTTTCCCCTTCTTCCCTTTTCAAAGCTTCTTTCTGTGAGAGAGAGAGAGAGAGAGAGAGAGAGAGAGAGAGCCGTATAGTATCATGCACCAGATGTCACTATTTATAAGTTCAAAACGAAAATCAACTTAAGTTATCATTACATAGAAGACATTAATAAATAATGGAAAAGTTTATAATACACACCCCTTAAAATGGTGTACGACATGCACCTATTTTATGGTTCAACCATAACATTTTAGTGTATTTCGTAACTTTTGTTCTACAATTCATAACCTTCCAGCAATGAGTTTTTTTTCTTTTTATCCCCTAAACTATGCACTTTTTCTCTACTTAGTCCCTGAACTATCAATTTGGCGATTTCATCCCCTCAACTATCATTCCGTTACCTACTTAATCCAATAGATAACGGAAGTTAAGAATTTGGACGGAAAATGTCACATAAGGCCCTGTTTGAGACCCTGTAGAGCAGATACTTGATTATGACAGCCCTAGAGATAAAAATTAATTATGACCCTTTAGAATAATACGATTAAAAAAAATAAGATTCTCGCACTGGTCCAAACGGATTGAAAATTGGTGCACTTAATTTTTTTAGAAGGTTTAAGTGCTCCAATTTTCAATCCGTTTGGACCAGTGCGAGAATCTTATTTTTTTTAATCGTATTATTCTAAAGGGTCATAATTAATTTTTTTCTCTAAGGCTTTCATAGTTAATTATCTACTTTTTATTTGAGACCCCTTAGAGCAGATACTTGATTATGAGAGCTCTACGGACAAAATTAACTATGACCTTTTAGGATAAAATGATCAGAAAAATAAGATTTTCGCACCAATTCACATGGATTGAAAATTAGGGCACTTACTTTTTAACAATATTTTAAATATATAAACAGTCTAAATTTTATATAAGGAGGTCAGTCTTTTTGGAAAAAATATGTATTTGTTAGTCTCTATAAAGTGCCATGTAAGATCTTGATATATGAATCTCGTAAAAAAAAATTAAATGTTCCAATTTTCAATCTGTTTGAACCGGTGCAAATGTCCTATTTTTTTGATTTTTTTATTCTAAAGGGTCATAATTAATTTTTATCTCTAGGGCTGTTATAATAAAATACTGGTCTATAGGGTCTCAAACAGGACCTTACGTGGCATTACGTGGCATTTTCTGTCCAAATTTTTAATTTCCGTTATCTATTGGACTAAGTAGGTAACAGAATGATAGTTGAGGGGATGAAATCGACAAATTGATAGTTCAGGGACTAAGTAGAGAAAATGTGCATAGTTTAGGGGATAAAAAGAAAAAAAACTCTCCAGCAATACGATTTGTAACATTTTCATTATGATTCATAACATTTTAGTGTATCTCGTAACCTTTATACGATTCGTAACTTTTTAGCAATACGATTCGTAACATTTTCTCTATAATTTATAACATTTTGGGGGTGCATATAATACACACCCAAATAAGGGGTGTGTATTGTAGTCTTTTCCTAATATAATATGCAAGTTTGGCGTTGATATGCTATTAAGTATTAAGGCTAGTGGTGGTGAGGATCCTGTTGATGGGTCATATGCGGTTCCGGGAACACCTAAAAAAACATCTAAAAAAATACTTCAAATCTCAATCTCATAGTTCCCGATCAAATTTTGATGATCCAAGCCGCTCAATGTGTTCAGAACGTGATTTTGAGGTTACCCGCGAGGAATCGGCAAAAAAAAGAAGACCGGAAATGGCTTGATTTGAGCAGTTTTTTATTGAACCGTTTAATAAAAAACTATTGGGATGAAGCTCTTTCCGGTCATTTTTTTTTTTGCTAATTTCTCGCTTGTACCTTTAAAATCACATTCTAATTACATTGAGCGGCTTGGATCATCGAAATTCGATCTAGAATTTTGGGGTGTTTTTTTAGATATTTTTTTAGGTGTCCTCGGAAGCGCCCATATATATATATATATATATATTAACGGCAAAAAAGGATTTTGTTAATCTTTGAAAACAATTACAGAGATTAAAATGAATCCAAGCCCGAGGCATTAAACCGGAGGAAGAGCAAATCTGTAACGCCCCGATTTTCAGACATGTTATTAAACGATTTTTCAAAATAGTTTCTTAAAAGAGACCGACTACTGACATAGATTTTCTGTGCACAGATCACTGTGTGGGGCCCACTAAGGGTCCCATACAAACGATCCAAACTGTTCATTAAATTTAAAACACTTTTTCAAGGGCCCTCGCGAAAAATCAGCTCAATCCGATACCTATTGATACTCGATCCATAAATCTAAACTTTCATTCATACTTTCGATCCTAAATTCTGAATGAAAGTTTAGATGTATGGATTGAGGATCAATAGGTATCGGATTGAGCTGATTTTTTGCGGGGGCCCTTGAAAAAGTGTTTTAAATTTAATGAACGGTTCAGATCGTTTGTGTGGGACTCTTAGTGGACCCCACACAGTGATCTGTGCACAATCTGTGCACATAAAATCTGTGCCAGTAGACTTTCTGTTCTTAAAATAAAGAGCAAATTCCTTAAATAACAGCGGAAGCTCAGTTTGATTACAACAAGTCGTCTAACATAGACTTAAAAGAGTAGTTTTAATGTCCTAGATACAGAGTAGTTTTAATGTCCTAGCTACTAGCTAGTACAAATACAGTATATATACGTACTGAGAGTACTGACTTAGTTCTTTTTGGACTTTAGGATCATGACTTAGTTCTTTTTGGACTTTAGGATCATGACTTTAGTACTATCTTTTAATGAAGTTTGATGTGATTTTGAATACTTTGTTGAATATAACTAATTGAAATTTGTCAAACAAAATTTATATTGTTTTTAATATATAGTTTTGTCGATTAGAAGATATAAGTAACATATTTATCAGAAATGATACTCACATATGTTTTGTGCACAAATCGTGTACAGATTGTGATATGGGGCTCACTCCAAGTTTCACATAAACGATTCGATCCGTTCATTAAATGTTAAATATTTTTTGAAGGGTCTCCGCGAAAATCAGCTCAATTCGACACCTATAAGTGCTCAATCCAATCATCTAATTTTTCATTATCCTGAAATCTAAATGAAAAGTTAGATGATTGGATCGAACACTTATAGGTATCGGATTGAGCTGATTTTTCGCGAGGACTCTTGAAAAAATATTTTACATTTAATGAACGGATCGGATTGTTTGTGGGGAACCCGAAGTGGGCCCCACACTGCAATATCCATTGCACAGTTGCTCTGTGAGTAGTGTGACTTTATATTTATACTGGGTGAGCAAAAAATCCGTCAAACCGTGAATCCAGTCCAAACCGAAAGATTTGGTTCGTTAATTTAGTAGTGTGGTTTGATCATGGTTTAAAAAAAATTAAAATCCGCATTATATGGTTTGGTTTGTGGATTTATATTTACGGTTATGATTCCAAACCGATCCAAACCGTATAATATATATAAAATAAGTTGGTTGCTACCATGCTACTGCTATTTTGTTGCCTCATTTCAATTCTATAGTTTTAGGAATTATCTTTGGCCTTTTATTTGGTTAAACTATCTTAAGATGTTTAGTTAGTTGATTCATTTAGTGACTTACCAGTATTTCATTTTATTAGTTTGAGGCAAATGTTAGTACTCTTGTCTTAAATTAGTCGGTTGATATTAGTTTGTTTTGGTAATTTAAATGAAATTGATTTTAATATAAGTTTTTTTAATTTATCATCATAATTTTAAGTACTTCAAATATTTTTTGAAGATGATAGCTTAGTTCAAAGCAAACCGTGGTTAAAACCGAAACCGAACCGTAGTTTAATGGATTGGATTGGTTTGGTTCTATGCCTATTGTGGATTGGTTTGGTTCGGTTCTGTAAATTTATAATCCGTAGGTATTGATTTAGTTCTTGGTTTACTATAAAACCGAACCAATCCGGACCATGCCCACCCCTAATTTATAGAGTGGAAGCAACATTTGCAATGACGATATCGAGGAGAAAGTCCAAACTATACCTCTTTAGCTTTCTTGTCCATTCTCTTACAAAGTTACAATATATCGTATTTAATTTAAAAAATAAGTACTTGTTTTTTTAAAGCAGAATGGGGCCAAATTATCAGATCCGAAAGAGAGCGGTCCCCCAAGCTTCTTGTGCAGCAGCAGTAGTACTACTCTTACGTAGAATTGGCATTACTCCTGTGTGGGGTAATTGAGGTTGGTTTGTAGAAAAAGTAGTTTCTGTTTCTTCCTCCCTCAGACAAAAAAGATAGTATTAAATTGGCACATTTTCACTGATAGAATCAGGTAGCAGATTCCCTTCCCTCTTCAAAGTGTTAGGCCATGAACCAAACAAACAGCCAACCCTATCTCTTTCTCTCAGCCAACCCTATCTATTTGTTAGACAGATTAATTTTGCTTTGTTTAAATTCTCTGTAATGATCTTTGTTTTGTTAGTGTTGCTAGGCGTTTATCAATACAATCTTTTCACTTTTGACAAAAAAAAAAAAAAACCAAACCAGCAGTTGTCCAACATAACTTTGGTCCATTTTGTGGATTTTTGATATCGTGATATTGAGATTGTGATTTGATTGTAATAAGGCTGTGATTTGATTGTAATAAGGATGATTTTCTTCCGTAGTTAATTAGTACTTATGATTTTCTTTCGTAATTAGAATCTATCTCTTGTATAAATAGAGGACTCATTATATAGTTTTATAATCGAAATCAATAAAATATCTCTTCTCTCATATTTAACATGGTATCAGAGTTATAAGATACCCTGTGAAATTTTTGTCATTGGCGAGCGGCCTAAATTTCGTCGCCATCCGCCGGGCACTCGTAGTAATATGTAACCAGCTCGTGCACTCAGATTTCACCTCAAATCTTTACTGTCATGGCTTCTCTTGCTCATGACTGTTTTTGGCTCTCTCCTGGCCGTTTCTCTCTTCTGGCTTCTCTTGGCTTGGCTGTTCTTGGTTCTCGTGGCTTTTTTCAAACTCAAATTGGTGGACCTACTTGAGTTTGAGGGGGGATGTTAGAATAATATTAGGAATATTACGTTACCAAGTTTTCTAGGTTTTATTAGTATGTTTCCCGTTTAGGTAGATTGTTATTTATGTTTCCTAATTAGTCTAGGTTTCCTTGTTATGTGTATTTCCTTTAAGATCTTAAAATTATATTTCTTGGCTAGAAATCCTACTTGGCATGTAGAAATAGTTTCCAACCGATTAGTTAAGGAAACCAAACTACCGATTCACCTAGTTACATTTCCCTAACCTTAGATGGACCTTTTTGACCATCTTTGAGCCTTATGAACCCTCCTAACCCTAAATGAACCATTAGACCATTAGAGGTAATCATTTTTTTTCTCCTTGATTAGTCATTTTCAATACCATACTTCTTTTTACCTCTTTACCCATTGGTTAATAAATGTTAGGAAAAATCTTAACCCTTGAGTAATAAAAAAAATTAGTCATGGCCTAATCTCATCATTTTACTTCCAAGAGAAGCAACCATAGCCTTGCCCAGGGCCGGCCCTGAGGCGAAGCTCAAGGTGCGGCCGCTTTAGGCCTCGAGATTTTATGCGAAAAGTAGGGCCTCGAGGTCCATATAATACCGACATATAATATATGTATAAGTTGTTCCATTATTTCGCTAAAGAGTGCTCTCAGCCCAATGGTGTTTGCAATTATATGGGGACAACGGGTCCCTAGTTCGAATCCCCAAAAGGGGCATTGTTTTGCCAACTTTCTTTTCCTTCTTATTTTCCTGTTTTATTTATCTTGCCAATAATCTTTGTATCGATAATGTACACTACTCGCATACCTCTTATATTTTAAACTACTTAAGCTTTAGTAATTGTAGATGTTAGTCAAGACCAATATTCAAATTTTTTGCATACCACAAATGTTTTGATAAGTTTGTTTGTAATTTATTTTCACACTCCCCCTTTTAATAACTACACTCTGTTTTTTTGTCTTATTGTGATGTGAATTACAATTTTGTTCTTCCGAGTATGAAAGAGTATACAAATGAAATATTATTTTTTATAAATTCACATCACAAGAAAAAAAGAGAGTGTGGTTATAGAAAAGGGGAGAGTGAAAATCACTACCATAGCCCATTTTTTTTTTTTAATTTTACTTCTAACTTTGAATATCAAATCTTCAAATGAAACACAATTGATTAAAAATAAACCAAAAAAATTTATTTTCACTCAAAAAGCACTAGTAAAAAATATGTTCAAATAACTGTTAGAGAAAACAAATTGTATGACCTATACTTCGTTATGTTTGATTTATATTTTACTAATATCATAATTTTCTTACTTAAATTAGGAAGCTAAAATAGCATGTTTAATCCTTTATCTTTTAGTAGCAAAAAAAAAACAAACTTTTACCTCATATTAGCACCTATAGCGATTTTTTTTTGTTAAAATGAATTAGGCCTCATTTTAAAATTGGCTTTAGGCCTCTAAAATCTCAGGGCCGGCCCTGGCCTTGCCATGCATGCCACCCTAGACTAAATAGCCCTAACCCTATTTAAGTTACTTTCCTAGATTCACCAAGCACATGTATACTTAATAGTTCATTATCCTTTTAACCATTGGTTAATAATTGCTAGGGAAATTTTTATCCCTTGGACAATAGAAAATTTGTCTTGCTAATAAAGACTTAGATTGGTAAGACTAGTCACTTAGGTACTTGAAAAATAGGAAGCCATTATATTGTTTCAAAAAGAGGAAAACTAGTCTTGCCAAGCATGCAAGTCTAAGAACAATAGCCTTAACCCTAAATTGGCCAACATAATTACATTTCTAAATTTTCTTTAAGCTTATATTAGTATGCCCCTTGGATAAAAGTTTCCTAGGAAAATTTTAACCTTTGGTCAATGCTTAACACTTGAAAGCCTTAGCCATGTCATTACTTCTTTTAGGCATAATAAAACTACTTAGTACTTAAGCATGCCTAGATAAACCTAGGTTTGCTTTCTAGGAGAAAGATTATCCATGGGACAAAGTTCTTACCATTTAGAACCTCACCATAATCATTTCCTCTTTCCTTAGACTTATAAGCCTACTTGATGCTTTAGTGTACTTAGGTTTATTCACATAGGCACACATGATACAAAAAAAAGAAAAAGAAAGGAGAGGGAGAGAGAGGCGGGTTGGAGGGGAGAGAGAAGGAGTGAGTGCATGCTTGTACTTGTACTCTTGTGCAAAGCTACCATTAGCCTCAAGCCTAATTACCAATTGCCAACCCATCCTAGCCAACTTTAAACATAAAACTAGCTTATCTAGCCTTGGCTTGATTAAAGGAGTGATTAGACAAGGCAATGGAACAAAAAAAAAGAGAGAAAAGGAGAGATGGAGAGATGGCCGGTTGGAGGGAGAGAGAGGTGGAGTGTGTGCATGTGTTTTGTACTCTTGAACAAACTAGCCTTAAGCCTAAACCCCATTTGACAACCCATCCTAGCCAACTTTAAACATAAAACTAGCTTATCATTTTGTTTCTTCTTGCAAGCAAGCTATTCAAGGACATGACTAAGCCTAAAACCCCTCGTGATGACCTAGACTTTGAACCAAATTAGATGGCAAGGCATAGCATGCCTTCAAGCATGAAAAGACAAGCCATACCTTTCAAAAATTGCCCATTATCCATTGGATAATAAGCCAAGTTTTTGCTATAAATAGCACCCCACATTGGCCATTCAACTCACACCTTCACCCATTCAACTTCTCTCTCTAAGAAAGTCTAGTGTTCTTACCATGTTCTTGCTTAGTTCTTAAGTTCTTGAGTTTTTTTTTCTAAAGCTCTTCAAGAAACTCATCCTAGGCCGCCACCAAACCACCACTTAACCACCCTTCGATCCATAAAAAGTTAGACAGTTAGTCAAGAACTAGTTTCGAGAGAAATCTTTCTCTTTCGAAGCTACCGGAAGCCACCGTAGGAAGTTACTCCGTCCGACGTACTTACTTTTTTCCGTAGCCGTACCCATCGCCAAGAAGGAAGGTAGAATACCTCTACTCTACCCCTCGTATAAAAAAGAAGAAGAAGATAGTATTTACTTGTATGATCAAATGCATGTTAGTTAGTAACCTTATTTTGCTAATAGAATTATGAGCATGAATATAGGATTATTAGATTTACTTGCCTTGATATGTGATAAGGCATAAGTGGTTTTTCACTCCAAAGGTGTCCGTCCATATAACACTATGCCTTAGATTGTATATTAATTGCTTGAGCATGATTATGTGGAATTAAGGATAAAATGAGCATGCTAAATAAAATAGAGTTGGATGATCTTGCTAGTTTAGTTTCAAGATTTCAAATTAAATGATTTATGTTAATTATGTGAATAAGTCCCACCGCGGAGTCTAAGCATGAATACGAAACACAAAAATCGAGAAAATTAGAAACATGACACCTAGGGTGTGTTTAAAGGCAATGACTTGGTAAAATATTTTTGAAACTACATAATGACCAATGTGGGAGTCATTATGTGAGTCGTGTGTGTTTTGAAAAGGAGAAAAAGCTTTGAAATGTGATTGTGTGCCAATGGGAACCCGGTGCGGCGGGACCATTGTGAGGCTGTGTGTGTTTCAATGAAAATCCGTGGTGGCGGAACCATTGTGAGGCTGTGTGTGTTCCAATGGGAATCTGTGGTGGCGGAACCATTGTGAGGCTGTGTGTGTTCTAATAGGAATCCGGAACAGCGGAACCATTGTGAGGTTTGTGGCTTGGTTATCCTTGGAGAGGAGCCA
The DNA here is from genome assembly GCA_018127125.1 of Rhododendron griersonianum. Taxonomy (NCBI): domain Eukaryota; kingdom Viridiplantae; phylum Streptophyta; class Magnoliopsida; order Ericales; family Ericaceae; genus Rhododendron; species Rhododendron griersonianum. The sequence continues at coordinate 14,703,158 of CM030789.1, forward strand.
ATGCTGTTGTATGCCAATGGGAACCCGGTGCGGCGGAACCATTGTGAGGATACTCGGGAACCCGGAACAGCGGAACCGAGGTTGTGTAACGACCCGGATTTTCGACCCAATTTTTTTTAATAGCATTAATGATTATTAGGTCTTAATTATTATTAACTATTTTCCTTATTAGATAAATACAAAAAAAAACTAATTATCCCTTTTATTTTTTTAAAATTGCATGCAAGCTTAGAACTCCTTCCATCTCTTCCTCTCCTACTCCTACTCAATCTCTACTTCCTCCTTAGTCATATTTTTCGTCCATATTCCATCCATCTCAAAGCTAAGAATTAGAATCCTATTAAAACTCAAATTTATCTCCCTCATCCAAATCCTCCTATAAATATTCTTTTAATCCGACCCTAGAATATACCACGCCACTTCCCACGTTCCACCAGTCCAGAACGAGAGAAAAATCGGAGAGAAATCAAGCTCCAATCCATGGAGTTTTAGAGAGAGAAAGAAAGAGAGAGAAAAGTGGGTTTCGTATCTACGATCAACCGAAACTCAAATTGATCGTTCCGATCTCTTTCTTCAACCCCAAGCATCCCCAAGCATTGTCCAATTCGAGCCCAAGGTCCCCCGATTGCCCAAACCGAAGTTATCTTCTCCAAAAGCTCAAGATTCGTTTTAAAATCAATTCGATCCAAACCGAGGTATTATAATCCTATCCAATCACTCCTCTAAGTATATTTAGTGTTTTTATGCTTAACCTAATAGCCCAAATGGTCCCATGCATCAAAACCATAGCAAAACAACCAAAAAAACGAATCTGGACAGGGACCTCGCGGCCGCAACCTTCGGGTTCTGCCGCCGCAAGAACCAGCCTTCCAACCTTGTGGCCCGCAAGGTCAACTCGGTCAGACCTTGCGGTTTCTACTGTTTTGTTTCGAATGCGTTTTGCGACCTCCCGAACATCGTTTCCGACTCCCGAACTATTTTTTCTAGCTTTCTCACACCTCAAAGATCATAACTTGTTAATGTCATTTTTATTTTATTTTATTATCTATTTATTAATTATTTTTTTGATTTCTTGTAAAAATTTACAAACGAAAAATCCTTGTGACCTCATAAATCATTTTATTAATTCCCGGACTATTTTTTTTAGACTCTCTACATCCCAAAGATGATATGTTGTTAATCTCAACATATTTTATTCATTAAATAATTTATTATCCATTTATTTTACTTTTGACAACCTTAAACGTCATTCTTATTTTAAAAATGATTCCGCGACCCTCCGGACCCACTTTTTGGTACTTGAACTCAATATGTTGGACCTTTAGGATTCTTAATAAAATCATGTTAATTATTATTACGTTTTCACCTATTTAATGTATTAATTAACTTATTATCAATCTAATTACAAATTTTAAATAGTTAATAAGAACCTAAAAATATTTCTTAAATTATTTTTAAGTTCTTACTTTAATTTTGACATCGTAGCCATATAAGATTAAAGGCAACGGCCCATCCATAACAAGTGAAGTGATTTCATTGCTTGATAATTGTTTAATTATTTCCGCTTATTGTTTATTTATTACCGTGATTATTATTTTTTTGTGTTAATTGATTTAATGCTAGATTGGACCCTATAGACATGGGGTGGTAAGCGAATAGATTTCACATAGACGATGCGGAGTTAATGGAAAAATGGTAAAGTGATTGGAATTGTGAAATGTGGATTGTGAAATGGGTGACCTGTTGGGCCCTGGATTGAAATGGGTTACCTGCGGGGCCCGGTGATGCTATTGTGGTGACCTTAACGTATGGTACGCCATGGAAAGTTCCAAAGGGTAATCGTGCCTTGCAAGGCCAGCAAGGGGGATTGTCCCATGACACGGTCATAGTTAGTGGCTTAGGAATGGTGCGACCTTAACGTATGGTACGCCATGGGAAGTTCCAAAGGGTAATCGTGCCCCCTGCTATGGTTGTAAATGAATTCATACGAAGTACATAACCTAGATGAATTCATTTAGGACCCCGGTGCAGGACAAGCAAGGGGGGATTTTCCATGACACGGTCATAGTTAGTGGTTATGGGAGGAAAGGATCTTGTGGAGAAGATCTTAGATTTCACTTAAGTTAATGAATAGTAATAAATTGATTTGTGTGAAAACTCTCTGTTTTACTTCCTTATTATATTGTTTGCTTGCTAGCTGTAAAGTAAGAGGGGTGGTTGGGTTGGATTATTCTACTGGGTGATTTATCGCTCACGGATACGTCTGTATCCTGGTAAATCGGTTGCTTCGGCGATCAATTTGCCAGAGGGTGCAGGATTTAATGGAGAAGCAGTCAGACACAGAAAGAATACCAGAATCGGAGATCGAGTATACTTGAAATCCGTATCAAGCCTAGAGTCAGCTTTGAAGATAATGTATTTTTAATCAGTAAATTTATCTTGAGATTGTAGTAGTAAAACCTTTATTTTGGAAAATCATATTTATTAGCCAAATTTTCTTATGAAATCATTTTATTTTACTTCCGGAAAATCGGGGCGTTACAGGTTGGGTGTGTTAAAATACTTTTCGAAATGTTGATTTGGTAAAAGAAAAGTGAAAATAATGACACGGTCTACGAAATGCTGCGTATGAGAAACTCTGATGTCACGGACACCAACAATAGTTAATAATTAATGTGGATTTGTCATTGTTAACTGTTTTATTTGATAAGCATGTACTGTGTAGATAACGTTATCTGTATGATTCATTATTTGTAAGTTATGGGTTAGCGGGTATGAGATTATTCTGCTGAGCTTTTGTAGCTCATGGTGTTACCTTTGGTGACCCTGACATATTATATCGGTGGCGACGCTGGTATAATGTGTCAGACTTTGTAGATGATCAAGGTGAGCTATACACCTTGGAGGCCTTTGGAGCAGAGGAGCTAGCTAGAATGGAGGAGCAGACAGAGCAGTAGATAGGAACCCTAGTTCCCCTCCTTTTGTTGAATAAAAGTACTCTTGTGAGAATTATGATGTAATAATGAGCCAGACTCTATTTAGATTATCAATAAAATTGTCCATTTAACGTACCCGAAAATTGGGGGCGTTACAGTTTCGCATTTGTTCACAGGTTAAATATATAATTTACGTTTGTGTTGTGATGATACAAAATGTAGCGATATAATGAGTTGAATTTGTGAAAATTAATAGACGTCTTGTACGTACGCAAACGTGATAATGCATAATGAGCATAATCTGAGGAAATGAATTTTGAAAGATACTCATGGGATTAATTTAAAATGAAAAAGAATGAATTCTAAGATGCATCCATGTCGGAATATTTTGGGCATTGAGACTTGGCGTCTGACGAGAGGATACAACTAGGATATATGGTTTAATTATATAGCAGATTAATTATTTTTTATTTTTTCGATTCTTCTTGTCAAAACGAACAAATGATCCACAAAGATTTGCCTTCGAGCCTTCGAGGGCTCTGTGTCTATAGCTGTGGGCCTGGGGCTTCTTAATTTCTTTTTCTCTTTCTTTTTTTTCCTTTTCTGTTTTGTGTTTGTTTCTTTTTCGTGTCTCCGTGTAACAGTGACGGGTCGTTTGCCAACCGAATTAATTTTGGGTGGATATAGTATAATGGAATAGATGGTTTGTTCGAGTAATTTATAGAAATTGACATATGTGTATGCTTGGTTTGTTTTGAGGCAGGAAAATATTAGTAGGTGATAGAATTAAAAGATGATAGTGGAATTTTATCCTTAGTATATCCGCCTGATCGGATCTATATCGGGTGGCACAACCCAGATTTGAGAACTTCGGCTATAGTATCCGTGGTAATAGCGTATCCGTCTCTTATATTTTGTCGAGAATTAAACGGAGGCCGTGAGTGATTATTCTGTCCCCACAAGCATGGTAACCCGCAACGTGATACCCTAACCTCCTTTCCACCCCATCTGATGAGTAGTGGAGACAGGGAATAGGTGACAGCGTGATTTTCTACATTTCTTATTGTGAGTGAAAAATTAAATTTTTAAAAATAATTAGGGCTGATTTTCTCGGGGGATTGAAAAATTAATTTTTCGTGCTTATGTGAGTGAACCGGTGGAGAGGGGAGTACAGAAGAAGTGATCCCACTGAGATTTTCTACATTTCTTATTAAATGAGTAAATTTCAACGTTTTATTGTTTGCATTAAAATTTTAGTGCTGACAGATAATATATATAATCCTTCTTTTTTCATACACGAGACTAAAAAAATCCTCTAAATAGAAGAAGTCTCCGAAATATATATATATATAAGGGCGCCCTTACCGTATTAAAGTGAGAACGCCCCTTTCCCGACCAATTTGCGATGATCCGAGCCGCTCAATGTTTTCAAAATGTGATTTTAAGGGTACCTACGAGAAATCAGCAAAAAAAAAAAAGACCGGGAAGGGCTTCATCCGAGCAGTTTTTGTTTATTTTTTATCGAACGGTTCAAATAAAAACTGCTCGGATGAAGCTCTTACCGGTCTTTTTTTTGGCTGATTTCTCGCGAGTACTCCTAAAATCACATTCTGAACACATTGAGCGGCTCGGATCATCGAAATTCGATCGAAAAATGGGAGAAATGAGGATCCCCTCATGGGAGACTGACTGTATATATATATATATATACACACACACACAAAAGAAGTAGTGAATGACGTACCCAAAAAAAGTTGCGACTGATATATACAACATGATGACAGTAGGCCTTAAAATCTCCGAATCACCATGATCTTTGAAGTATTTCCATCCGGTCGCAACTAAACCGACATCACTTGAATAATAAACTAAGTCGCAAAGTGTATAATACGGCAAGAATAAAAATTGCTCAAATTAAGAAATCAAATAAATGAGTATGAATCAAATGCATGGATCAATTCTAATCAAACAAGTCAATCAAGCCATGTAATCCGCAGTCAACCACATTATCATGCCTGGTTTCACCTGAATCAAATCTTATGCGCCATTTTGGCCGCATAACAATGACATACTCATTCTCTGCGAGACAAATGATTTGTTGTGCGTGTACGAATATCAAATACATGATGATTACGCCAAACAAATACTAGTATTTAACAATTACAATAAAAATAAGAAATAACATTGAATTTGACAACAAACTCGACAACAACAAACATAACACAAATTAATCAATATTATATATACACACACACAAATTAATATATTCAAGTCTCGAAAGCCTTCAATTCCTAAATTCTGAATTCTCCTTAAGAGTACTCTCTCTCTCTCTCTCTCAGCAGTGGAGCTAGAACCTGGGCAGTGGGAGCGCATGCACTTTTATCAAAAAAATATTGTTGAAGTCAAAATTTTTTCTACTATTTCGTGCATCAAACGGGAAATAATCAAAAGGTGTTACCCTTTGTATAGAGATTAATGAGTAAACTATTGTTACACTTTCTGGTTGGATGGGTTAATTCCATCTCTATGTTAGCATATCAAAATTTCGAGTACTATATTGACTTTGATTTTAAGATGCTAGGAATTGTCCGTGCCTGAAGGCACCGCGCAACACGTGTTGGAAACAACAAAATTGAATTGTCATTGTTCTACAATTGACCACCCCACCAACAAACTAGAAAACTCCGAAAAGCCATTCTCTCACATGCCTTCAAACTGTGTCCATTTAATCAAATTATATATGGAACAACGACAATTTTCTGGTTTGTTGGTGAGGTGGTCAATTGTAGAACAATATATGACAATTCAATTCCGTTGTTTCCAACTCGTGTTGCGGCAATTCCTAGTGTGTTGTTAATAATAAACACATAAATTATGTAAAAGATTCAAAAACTTCACTACCAAACCTACCTTGTACGTGAATTAAAAAAAGAACCTTGCTACTGGCACAACAAATCTGGACACAGATTGTGCACAGATTGCGTTGTGGGGCCCACTAAGGGTCCCATACAAATAATCCGATCCGTTAATTATGTTTAAAACATTTTTTCAAAGGCCTCCGCGAAAAATTAGCTCAATCTGATACCTATAAGTACTTGATCTAATCATCTAATTTTTCATTCAGGTTTTTAGAGAATGAAAAGTTAGACGATTAGATCAAGTACTTATAAGTATTGGATTGAGCTGATTTTTCGTGGGGTCCCTTGAAAAAATGTTTTAAACATAATGAACGGCTCGGATCACTTGTGTGGAACCCGTAGTAGGCCCCACATAGAAATCTGTGCACAGATTTGCTGTGTCCACAGACTTTCTGTTATAAAAAATGTACTGTAGTACTTATGTGGTAGAGAAGAGGGAAGAACAATCGATCAGTTTGTTGGTAGTTTGGGATTTGGCTCCCATCCTAGTAATCATCCCTTAATTAGTACTTATGTGGTAGAGAAGAGGGAATAGCAATCGATCAGTATCGATCAGTTTGTTGGTAGTTTGGGATTTGGCTCCCATCCTAATACTCATCCCTTAATTAGTACTTATGTGGTAGAGAAGAGGGAAGAGCAATCGATCAGTTTGTTGGTAGTTTCGGATTGAGATTAAATTCTGTACACCGTCGGTGTAAATATTTGTTTCATCCAAATCAATTACATTGTGCCACGTCGTCATGTTTTATTGATTGAGACCACTGTTTTGCAACGTGGCACAATGTAATTGATTTGGAGGAAACAAATGTTTACACCGGCGGTGTAAAGAATTTATTCTCGGACTCGGATTGAGATTGGGCTCCTATCCTAGTACTCATCCCTTAATTAGTGTTTCAACCCCCGGAGTGTAGTTTGGGCTCCATTCTTGTCTGGCGTTGGAGAGAGAGAGAGAGAGAGAGAGAGAGAGAGAGAGAGAGAGAGAGAGAGAGAGAGAGAGAGAGAGAGAGAGAGATATAAATTTTTTTTTTCACTTTACAATTCCATTATGTGTTCGGTAAAGGTTTGGGGCACAACAAAAACATATATGAAGCAAAAACAGACGGTGACAATGAACATGGTTTATTAATACCTTTGCTTTGGAATCTGTTTCTTTACAAAAATTAATATACTGTTTGAAGCAAAAACAGATGGGGCACAACAACGAACTCTCAGTTTTTTTTTTTTGACGAACAAGTTCAATGCATTATAATATCAAAAACAAACACAGTATAAAAAGGGGACACTACCGGTCCCAAAATATAAAAAACAAGAAAAAACAGGAAAATACAACGGAAAACAAAAAATCCGCATGGAACCACGACGCCGGAGCCGGACCCATCAAACACACTCGTAAAGAGGAGTTGGAGAGAACGAAGTTGAGAGGCCAGACCCGCCACTCCAACTCGAACTCGTCTCGCCGCAGACTGGAGGCAGAAGCCGCTGCAGACGCCGTCTTCGTCGCCGAAACGCTGATTCCAAGAAAAATCAGATCTGGAATCCCAGATCTGACTCCAAAGCCCAAAAATGAAGGGGAGATTGAGAAATCTCAACTCCCAAAGGAGATAGTCTCAACCACCTCACAACCTTGAGCTGGGCAACTGGAGAAAGAGAAGAAGAGGAGAGAGGCTGGAGATGAGGAATGGAGTGCTGAGGAGGAAGAAAATGGGTGAGGGAGGGGGTTGCAAGAAGGGGGAGGGGGTGGGGAGGAACCCACCCCGACTCTCTCTCTCTACCTTTCCTGTCTACCAGTCGCTTATAGTGCTGTAGTACTCTCAGTTTCTGGAATACCCCTGTTTCTTTAATACCTTTGCTTTGTTCCATTGTGGCCTTTTATCAAACAGATGGTGACAATGGCAATCTATTTGATTGGTGATAATTGAGTCCTGCTATTGGTACCGACGGGTACCTTATCAAAAAATGAACCTCTGGCCACCGGACGTCCAATCCGAACCGTCCAAAAATTATAAAACAAACAAACGAGGGGGCCCTCGCGAGAATCAACAGCATCCGATGTGTGTAAATGCTCGATTCAAGCACCCTATACGAAAAAAATGGGGTGTTTGGATCGAGCTTCTACACACATCGGATGCCGTTGATTCTCGCGTAGGCCCCATCGTTTCTTTTTTTTAGAATTTTTGGACAGCTCGGATCAGCCGTCCGGTAGCCGGAGTTGGCCCAGCGCGACCGTCGGTCCATTTTCGATATGGTAGCCGTCGGTACCCATAGCTTTTCTGGTGATAATTTTGTGGGAAACAAAGCAAATGTAGTCAATATATAGCCTGACTTGATCCTAAGCAAATAAAAACGGAGAGTGCTAAAGGCACATCAACCACACATCTCTCACATAAAAGTGGGTCCCACTTTTTAAACTTTTATTTGAATATTTTCCAAAATATTTGTGTAAAAATTATAATTTTTTACTTTTTCGATTCATCTCATCTTTATTCACCCATATCACATAAAAATTTGGCGTAAAACTAACAAATTCAAAAAAAATAAAAAATAAAGACAACCAAAAAATTATTCTGTATAAGTTTTTTTTTTATAAGTAAAAAATTAGATGATTGGATTGAGCACTTATAGGTGTCGAATTGAGCTGATTTTTCGTGGAGACCCTTCAAAAAATATTTAACATTTAATGAACGGGTCTTCTGTATAAGTTAATCACTAAACACCTTAATACGCCCAAGAGAAGAAGTTTGGAATTAGGTCACAACGTCATAGTGGGAATTAAACAATTAATTTTTCGTGCTTATGTGAAACCAGGAGAGGGGAGTACAGAAGACGTGCTCCCACTGAATTTTTTATTTTTTATATATTTCTTATTTGATGTGTGAATTTCTACGTTTTATTCTTGCATTAAAACTTTATGTGACAATCCGATTATTATAATGGCGGATAAAAAAAATCCGATTATTATAATGTTGACCGATAATATAATCCATCTTTTTTCATACAGGTAGGACAACTAATGAATCATTAAATCCTCTAAATAGAAGAAGCTTAGTTTCTTGGGACGGAGATAGCAGTTGGTGGTGCTGTACGGTAGGGTGTGACTGCTGTGGTGATTGTGGCTCCGTTCTCTCGGTGTTTATGGGCAGCTGGATTTAGGTGTGATAATCTACTGTAGGATTTTTGTTTTGTTGATGTTTTTTTGGTTTTTTCTGTTTTCTCCCCCATTGAGGGGGCTTTCCTAACCCCTATGTGGGCGTTTTTTGTTGGTTGCTTGGCTAGTGTTGCATTGATCGGAGATGTTCTCCATCTGTTTTGCGCATTAGGTTTTGTAAGGTCCTGAATATTTATCGTGATGTTTAGGCCTCCATTGTGGTTGCTATATTCCATCTTTTAGGATGTCTGTCCTTTCATTATTATCCCTTTGTTATCAATGAAATTGTTCGCGCGCAAAGTGGCTCAAGGACTAAGCGGGCGTGCCAAGACTTGTCGCGTCCAACGTGAAGGACTGGGCGTCCCTTTTTCTGACTTCGAACATGTGAGGGCGAGAGTGCTGCAACCTAAGGACTGGATTGTAGTGAAGGTCCGTAGTTATGCCTCTTCGAGCGATGACTTAATAATTTCCTAACTGCAGGAAAAAAAGTAACAATGTAGAATAACTTTATTATTTCGCAATAACAAAGTTGGAGATACAAGAGAGATAGAAAATAACTTTATTATTTTTCGTAATAATAAAGTTGGGATACAAGAGAGATAGAAACTTGAATTACTTGATGAAGTAATTGAGTGAATGTGAGAAAAGTGAGCTAATTGCTTCGCTGAGAAGGCTTTGGTTTTAAGCGTTGAGCTTGATTGGTGTGAGAACCCTTTTTTCTTCTTGACTTCTAGTATTTATAGGCCAAGCAACTCCACGGTTTTGCATGCAATGGGTTTCCCGTCTTGCCTCTTCTTGTGCCACGTGTCCGATGTAACTTCCAACTCATGGGATCATGGGTGGTTGAAAAGGAGTTGGAAGCATATTACCCATGTGCTTTTTCCATCATGGGAAGTTACTAGGGGTGAAAAAATAGTTACCCACAAGTTACTCCTGATCATGGACAGTTGAGACATAGTGGGTCTCTTTTTTCACGGAAGCATGTGGGCTATTTGACCGGGTCAGATAAACCACTTGGGCCTCGTTCCGGATTTGACAAAACCTGGCCCAAAGCCTATAAATCCAATCACTGGTCCAAAATAGACTAAGATTAATTGGGCCCAGTTAACATGGGTTTGGCCCATTAATTTTTGGTCCAACAGATATTTAATTCATGGTCCAATTTAATTAAATTTTAATTAAATAGCCGTCCAACGCTTGTCTAGGACTGAGTGCCAAAAACGGGTGTAAATAGAAATGTACCTTAATATATATACAAAAGAATAATAAATGACGTACCCAAAAATAAGTTGCGACGCATGATATTGACGGTAAGCCTTAAAATCTCCGAATCACCATGATCTTTGAAATATTTCCATCCTGTAGCAACTAAACTGACATCACTTGGATAATAAACTAAGTCGCAAGGTGTGTAATACGACAAGAATAAAAATTGCTCAAATTATGAAATCAAAAAATAGATGAGTATGAACTAAAACGGAATCAATCCTAATCAAATAAGTCAATCAATCTATGCAATCTGTGGTCAACCACAATATCGATCATGAATCAAATCTGATGCGCCATTTTGGCCGCATCACATGTAATAACACACTTCATTCTCTACGAGACCAATGATTGTGTCCGTATAAAAATCAAATCCATGACGATTAGACCAAACAAATAGTAGTACTAGTAAGAGTAATTAACAATTACAATAAAAATAAGAATAGCATTGAATTTGACAACAAACTCGACAACAATAAACATAACACAAATTAATCAATACTATATACAAATTAATACAGTATATTCAAGTCTCAAAAGCCTTCAATCCCTAAATTCTGAATTCTCCTTAAAAGTAGTCTCTCTCCCCCCTCAGCAGTGGAGCTAGAAACCTGGGCAGTGGGGACGCATGTTACACACTTCTATCAAATTTTTTTTTTTTTTTTTGCTGAAGTCAATATTTTTCTATTGTTTCGTGCATCAAACGGGAAATTAATAATCAAGAGGTGTTACCCTTTGTATAGAGATTAATGAGTAAAACTATTCTTACACTTTCCGGTTGGATGGGTTACAATTCCATCTCTATGTTAGCATATCAAAATTTCGAATAGTGTATTTTTTTTTGTTAAAAGACAAAAAAGGGAGTGTGAATATCAATTTTCTTTTTTACATAAGAAGTGGAGTGCATTTATCAAAAAAATTGAGCGTGAAAAGTCATTTTTGAGCATTTCAAAGAGGCTCTCTACTTGAGCCTTGTTGGCTATTATACCTAGCCAAACCTAGATTTCAATGTTCCAAGAGGCTCACAACTTGGCTAGGCACTTTGCCTTTTTTGTCTACTTCCACTAGCTGCTAGTAGAGAGCAAAGAAGACTAGCTACTCTCTCTTTTTTGCCACTAAATTCTATGTGTAGATGTGTTAAAATAAAATTGTTTGGATAGAGAGAAAAAACAGAGAGTAGTGATTGAATTCATTGATGAAAAAGTGAATATATACGAAAATTAGATACTATTTTACTTTTTTACTTTTTACTAGGTAAAGTAGAGAGTACGTAGTGTTGGAGATGCTCTGATAGTTGATAATAGTGATCATGACGTTTAGTGAATCCCTTTTAATAGTTTTTCATCAAACTATATGGGATTAACATTTGTCTTGGTGATAGAATTGGAAAACATAAACATCAGATAAGACGAACAAAAAGATATAACGAGACTCTTTTTTAGTCGTTAGTGAATATTTTTTTAGTTTCTGGTCATAATTATTTATTCTTTCAATTTAATAATGACTTATCTAAGAAACATAGAGTGAATCTAACAAAGTTAAAAAAAAAAAAAAAGGATCAAAAGACATTTTTGCTTAATTTAAGCCAACCTGACCTATAGTTTTCCCCTTTGACCCTCTTTATATTTAGAGAAAATTAATTAGCCATACTATTTGCCCAACTTATTTAGGTTCCCATCCTACTAGGTTTGAAAATTTAAGTCGACATCCTGAAATTTAAATAATACCTAAAACACCCCTAATCATGACAAATACATAAATCATGACAAAATCATGAAAATACAGGAATTATGACAAAGTCATCCGAAATCATGACAACCTTAAACAAATTTTTTAAGTTAGTTCTACATCCCGAATTTCTAGTTTTACATCCCGAATTTCTTCACCTATATAGTAAGGAATTTTAGGATCTTAAACTAACTTTTTAAGTTAGTTCTACATCCCGAATTTCTTCACCAATATAGTGAAGAATTTTAGGACCTTAAACTAATTTTTAAAATTAGTTTTACATCCCAAATTTCTTTACCTATATAGTAAGGAATTTTAGGATCTTAAACTAACTTTTTAAGTTAGTTCTACATCCCAAATTTCTTCACCTACATAGGGAAGAATTTTAGGACCTTAAACTAATTTTTTAAGTTAGTTCTACATCCCGAATTTCTTCACCTATATAGTGAGGAATTTTAGGATCTTAAACTAACTTTTTAAGTTAGTTCTACATCCCGAATTTCTTCACATATATAGGGAAGAATTTGAGGACCTTAAACTAACTTTTTAAGTTAGTTCTACATCCCGAAATTTCTTCACCTATATAGTGAGGAATTTTAGGACCTTTATCTAACTTTTTAAGTTAGTTCTACATCCCGGATGATTTTGTCGTGATTCTGGATGACTTTGTCGTGATTGCCGCTGCGCGGACCAAATTAACAAAGTCAATATTCCTTATTTAATTAGGTCCGCGTAGCGGCTCTATTAAAATGTAAAAAATTATTAAGGGCAAAATGGGTATTATTTAAATTTCAGGATGAAAACATAAGTTTTCAAACCTATAAGGATTAGAACTTAAGTTTCATGTAGAATAGGACCCCTATTTAAGTTCCCCTTATATTTAATCATTTATGTACCTATTTCTATATATATTACATATATATGCATTTAACTGCCTATGATGTGTAAGTCTCTCTCACTTCTTCATCTTTAAAACATAACTCTGGATACAGTTGCATCCGGAGTTGTGTACTAAAATTATGTTTGCAGACATTTTGATTTGAGATTGATCATTTGAAATTCTCGATATGTACGTCAATTTTTTTAAAAATATTTGGTTAGTCAAACATTAATTGGTATATACTTTGATGATGCATATTTATTTTAACGGCAATGGTTTGTCGAAACAAATGTACTGATTTGATCAAGTTTTTCTTACCAATATCTGATCAAGGTAACTTATGCATGGATAATTTACGACGTATGCAAAATGATTGGCTCGTATCGCCAAGTAAGACTATTGTGTGTCTCGTTTTCCGTCTTGCTATTGATCGGCGTGAGAGGATCCAATCTCAATTCCAATCCCAACGACTCAGAAAGTTTTTAGACTTCAGCCTCAATGTCAAATGATTTCATCATCGAATCTTTTTGACTTTCAATCTTTTTGACTTCAGCCTCAATGTCAAATAATATCCCGACACACAATCTTTATTAACAGATCGAAGTGATTATTCAAGAAATTACTTAAATGTTTGAAACTCATGAAGTATTTTACAACTTCTTTGTAGGAAATGGATCCTCTCTGGTCCGAAGATTTGGACTGGACGAGACAGTCCGTGTATGGACCGTCGATTTCTGTAATGAATGGTCGAGATTTGTTCAAAAATTCATCCATGGAAGAGTTACTATTACGTGGAAGAGTCTTTGAACAAATTCCAACCATTAGACGGTCCCGATCTGGACTGTCTCGTGTAGTCCAAACCATTGGACTGGAGAGGATCTGGACCCTTCTTCACATACTTATTGTTGATTTTATGCTATATTTTACGAATAATTTATTTTCATTTTAAGTTTTTTTTTTTAGATTTTGATAAAAATATGTGACTGTTCGGATTCATCTCGAGGAGGAAAATCAGAAAAGTAAAAAAATATTCACCAAACTTCAAACAATTCAAAACGAGAAAAATAATATAGCCGATTGTCTATTCTGAATTACTGTTGTTAGTGATTTTTTAAAGTTTTTGATCATAAGTTTTTACTTTTTAGTTTATCTCATCAAGACGAATAAAAAAACATAAAAGTTAACACAAAAGCAACAAAAATCAGAGAAGACTTTGTAGAGATACACAATAATCAATACCACAGGGCCTGTGAAGACATATACACAATGCTCCTTTTCACTTTTTAGGATCAAACTAATTTCCAAAAACAAAACAATTATCTTCTTTTGTAAAACTGGAATTTTGTCATGAGAAAATCTTCTTTACGGTTGTTCCGTAAAGAAGAAGTTACGCAGCCCAATCTTGATCGTTCAAAGTGTTTTTGGACGATCCGGATGTTAATGAAATTTTTCCGGTGAGTGACTGGTCATAATTGAAAACGAATCTCAGTCATTGATTGCGCGAATAGACGGCTGAGATTGCGCTGCTCCGTCACGGAGCCTCCGTGAAAAAAGACTCTCTCTTTTGTCATATATTGCCTTTCACTGGTTTTGGCACGAAGGGTACAACTTTTTTGGAGCATTACCGGTACTAATTTGGGTTGAGGAATAAAGTGTTTTAGGGGTAATATGGGAACTAAAAAGTCGAAAATAGGTGACATCAGTGATTAACTTCTGTTAACGTAGCTAACAGAAAGGGGAATTGGGATAATAATTTGAAAAGCAAGGGAGAGCAATGATATTTCAGAAATCTCAGGAGAGGCCCTTGTGGTTCAGAGCATACTGTGCGTATTGTGCACAATCCGAGCCGTCGGATCGTGCATCCGACGGCTCCGATCTCATCTCGACAATGAACAATAGAGAGCCGTTCATTACTGAGATGAGATGTGAGCCGTCGAATGCACTATCCGACGGCTCGGAGCATGCACAACATGCCCCCGGGTTCGCTCGGAAATCCCAGGCGAGATCAATGAAATTAACCCTTGTTTTCGTAATCTGTACAAAAGCCAACACCATCAATTAAGTAATTTGGTAGCCCTATAATAAAAGTTCATCAAACTTCATCATAACCTTGTTAAAAATTTCTTGAGCCGCCACTGCATAAACAAGTTAAACTTAAATATCATTTCGGAACCCGTTATGTTTTAAACCAAGCTTGATTGCCACCTAATAAATTACTAGTTTTTTTTTTTTCTTACACCCATACTTGGCCTAAAGAAAATACTGTAGTTTTTTTCTTTGGGAGTGATTTTTACACTCTTTTTTTTTTATATCCACACTCCTTTTCCTTTTTTTTTTAATTTTTAGTGTTGAAAGTGTATATTTTTTTGCGAAAAGACAAAAAAGGGAGTGTGGATATAAAAAAGGGGAGTGTAAAAATCATTTCCCCTTTTTTACCTATCCTTGTATTTTCTGATTTTTTAAAAAATTAGATTTATTTTATGGTTCAGACGAATAGAATTATGAAGTTAGGTTAAATATATAAAACATTCAAAATAAAAATAAATAATCGTAAAACAATTTTTTCAAAAGAAATCCTACATTACCCACAAACAACCTTTTTCTTGTTGGGCCTTTTAGGCCGTCTACCCTGTTTCTTGTTTCTTTTTTGTTTGTTTCATATGTTATTATGTTAAAGTCGAGTTAAATTACTACGTTAACTCTACGACAGATCAATATCATTCCATCGACTTGAATCTGAAATCTTGCACACTGGCTCCTAAGTTTCCACTCACGACCACTAGAGCCTGAAATCCCGCACACTGGCTCCTTAGTTCCCATTCACGACTGCTTGAGCTACAACTCGGGTCTAACGGAATTACTTGTTCCTTGAAAGAAAAAAAAAAATCACTGTCGCCAAGCGTAATTGACAAAACCCTATCGAGCTCCAGTGGGAATTTCTCCGGGTCGCGGCTCACAAATTCCGCATCATATTCCGGTGGGAAATGGGAATTCGGAGAAATCCCGAGTCGATATATGGGAATTCGGAGAAATCCCGAATCATATCTACTTGATCACAGTAGCGAGGTCGCGGTGGAAATATGGATGGGTCCCTCATATCGACTTGATCACAGTAGCGAGGTCGCGGTTGAAATATGGATGGGTCAGGGACGCAGCGGAAATATGGATGAGTCAGGGACTCAGGACAACAGATTCGCGGATGGGTCAGGGACATAGGACAACAGTCTGGACGTATCAAGCAATCCCGAATCATACCAACTTTGATCACAGGAGCGAGGTCGCGGCAGCGGATATGGACGGGCTGCAAAATATGGACGGGACAGGGACTCCAGGCTATACTACTGGAGTGAAGCCCACATGATCGCCCATTGGGATTAGCCCTCCAGGATGACAGTCGGACATAACAAGCTCCGGTGGGAATTCGGAGATATACATTGGCATTTTCGGGGATAAAGCTTAAGACCCAAACAAGCATAAAAGTCTCAATTCAAACACTACACTAAAACTCAAGGCCGAAGAGTATGCCAGATATCAATCATACTCTCATAAATTCATTGCACACCCGGTGCTGCGTCATTCCACAAACTGATGCTATGAGTTGGTTCTTCAGCTGGAGCAAACACTAAACCAGACCAAAACAAACAAGATATAGCCTGTCTGTATCATGAATTTTTGGTGAGTGATCGGTGGAGAAAAACGAAAATACTATGAAGTGAAGAAGCTGAAAATTCAATTCAATTCTTCGGTCCCTTGCCTAAGAAATACATTGGAAAACCCGCGATCCAAACATGGCCTAAGGTGGAGGAAGTATCCATTTATTTAGCATTCAATAGAGCATCAACATCAAAATTGGAAAAGAGATTTTTTATTACACCCAGACTAGAAAAAAGAACAGAAACAAAACATACACTTAGTAAAATACCATCTAATGACACCACACAAGAGAGAAACCACCATATCTACAACTAAATGGAGTTCATCTAAACAAAATCTCTTCCCACAACACGAACGGCGAAAACAGAACTGCAAACAACAAAAGCTAAAAGCAAATAAAGTCAAAATTTCGACCCCGTACTTTTCGACTTCGTAGAACCAAAGAGAGACTTACTTGCAGGTGAGTGAAGCTTAAATTCAGACCTTCACTTCTTTATCAAAGATCCAGCTAAATGGCACGACGCGTGCTTCCTTAGCCCTGCTCAGAGACCTTTCCTCCAGCCGTCTGATTCTGGGAGGCAATCCACAAACGTAATCCTGAGCCTTTCGTCCCTCTCCCGAGAGTCCAGTTAGTTCCTCCACTTTCCACCTTCCAACCAAAAACTCCAATATATCCGCATAGTCCTTGGCAGTGTAAACATTGAGCCGCTGGGCCACGGATGAGAAGTGCTCAAAAAGGTTATCATCACGACCGTCGTACATCAAGTGGGCCGGCATAGCAATTTTCTTCCTCATCATGTCGGCAACAGCGATGACGGTTCCATCAGGGTCGATCTCGAATAGCTTTTCCACTATCTTGGTGTACGCAGTTTCGTGGCGCTTCTCATCAGAGGCAATAGTACCGCATATTTGAGCCAGTTTAATGTCCCCATACTCCTTGGCATGTCTCGCTGTGTTCCCATGGGAGATGAAAGTTGCTCGTTCTTGGAATGATGTGTAGATGAATCCAAGGTAGGGGTTGTTTTCAGTCCGGGGATCCTGAAACAAGACACAGAAATATCGAATATTTGAGAATAGACGTGATTGTATTTGTACCGCTAAAAGACTTTCTAACAATCTAAGAAATCACAGTTGGTAGAGGGATAGTCATGCAGGACTACAAACAACTCCGAATCTGATAGCCCTTCAACCTGTCTTACTATTGCCCTCAACGTAAGAGATTTGTTTCAGGGAAGCACACGCGGGATTGCTATAAAAACAAGTACATTCCCTGGAGACATGCAACAAATAAAATAAAATAAAATCCTTTCCCTGTTGAAGGTGAAAGAGTGTGCTCCATGCTCTACCAAGAGGTCTCAGACTCCAAGTAGTATAGCAGGACAAAGAACATACTACAAATCTTTCGTCTACTTGCACGGTAATCATATGCACTTTCAAAACTGACAATGAACCCCTTCCGATCCCATAATGAAAAGAACAATAATTCATGAAAAGGAGAATTAGCTTCTCACAACCTCTCATACGGGAAGTAAACTAATATATGAGGAGAACTGATATCAGAAAGCCAAAAATACTGCATATGTTTGATGTGCATACTTGTCTAATCCCCTATAATATTTCGGGTCATAGTTTTCATGCCAACCCAAATCATGAGAAACAACCCATATAAAGTTTACAGTCAAAACAACAATAACTGGCCAATACCAGACCCAGAAAGTGATTGGTACAGCATAAGCTTTGGATAGCATGACGCATATCAGCAGGGGTTGCAGCTCTTTTGTCATTCTAAAGACGATAATAACCTCATTACATCATGCAGCAAAGTGAAATTGTTCCTCACTATCTTTCACAGTCGGAAAAACAACTTCATTTGAAGAAGCCATTGGTACCTAAGACTTAACTAGGTGGTATTTTATGCAATCACTTCCTCATCTAATTCACATAATAGCCAAAGCCTCATCAGTATTTAGACTTGAGAAGGTGAAAAAAAATTGATGATAAACAGATATTTAGACTGAAAACAGTTAAAATAAATGAAATGATCTTACCATTCCTGACCCAATCAAGTACTGTATCGTCTTCTCGATTTGCTTCATGTCTACGCGTCCAGAGAGGTAGAGATACTTATTGAGAAGGTCACCGTGCCTGTTCTCTTCAGCAGTCCAAGCCCTAGTCCATCTTGCCCAAGAAGTTGGGCTTGCACCTGTTTCATCCCGAACACCATCAAGGGTATTAAGCATTGTTTGGTAAGTTGGAAGGGCTTCCTCTGTGACCATATCTCCAACCAAAACCACAAAGTAATCATCTGGAATCTCCTTTGCCCTCTCCCTTAGTTCTTTGACTTGATCATCAAATCCCTCAGATGCAGGATCGGGCAGAAAATCCTGGGGTTGCCAACATTTCTCCACTGGCTTCAGGTGAACCAAAATGTTCTCGTCAGCCCAACTCTCCAAGTTTTTGAAGATCTCAATCTTTTGGGGTGGCATGGAATGCGATACTTGAACATGAACCTCGCGAGGAGGGGTGAAAGGCTTCTTGAGATTCTTAACCTCCCTAAATAAGACGGGAGAACACAAATTAGATACTCAAAAAAAAGACAAAACTCAGTTTGGGTTCACGGCAAGGCCTAGACACTGTGATAAAAGAAGTAACACAGAGTCACAGACAAACATAGAAATTAGTAAAGTACTCCCATTAGTTCTCTCAAGCTACCATGTAATCCAAAGACAACTGAGCACATGGATCAAATTGTATGGCAAGAAAAGAATTCTAAAAATAAAAAGTGAACAGCCCGGTATCGCTTACAAGTTACAATAAACAGATTACATCATAGAATGCTTCTTGGAGAAAATCAAAGCCAAGCGATGAAGAAGAAGAGAACAATGAAGAATGCATAGCGAAGATGACTAGGGATAGCAGAAAGAAATCCCTCGACAATTGAATTCGAGAAAAAGGACTGATGTCCATAAAAAAAAAAAAAAAAAAAGAAGGTGCCTAGCAAAGATGATTAGGTATATTTGGAATTTCGGACAGGTAATTTTAAAAAAAGAAAAAAAGAAACTGTAGCTAATTACAAAGAGAAAACACAATCTGCGAAGAAATGCGTATGTCAATGTTAAACGGGACCAAACAAAGTTAGCTAGGTGACTGATCAATGTTCTAAAAGTCGCTAGGCGCTAGTTGCGGTCGGCCACCTCCGAGCTTCGAGGCCTAGTAATCGGCGATAAATTGGTCCATATCAATTAGTAATCGGCGATCAATTGCTGCATAGCAATTAATCGCAGCAATTAATCGGATAGGCCCCGCCAGCGATTAATGCTGATTAATCACCTATTAATTCCTTTTTTAAGAGCACAGTGACTGATGACCACCAACCCAGGAAGAAGAAAAAAAGTTGTTAAAAAACAGGAAAAACAGGATATGAAGTACAGCTGAAGGTCAAACATGCACCACCTAAATCAACAGGACTGGTACATTTTCTTCACTAGTTGTTCATTTTATTCCCTTTTTAGGTTTTTAGGTGGAGCCAGGATGGATGATCAAACTAATAGAACTAGGTTCACCAACTTGGATATTATGTTGCAAGAAAGCACTCAAAGCAGATAACCAATGACAATGGAAAACCAGAACCACTATTAAGAAGTTTAAAAGGGACAAAATATAGTAGAAGAATAAATAATAAAGAACAGATGAGTAGATCCCACCAGGCACATTATGCAAAAGGAGAGATTGGCGACACAATCAAGAAAAATAAAGAAGGAATATCTATGACACCGGCCAAATGAGAAAAGTTAAAAAGCACATGACAAACACAGAAACGGTTAACAAATCTTGGCCTGATTCTTCCCTTCAAACCCAGAAAGAAACAAGCCTCGAAAACCTTCCTAGATTCACCATCACGATTTATACATGACACATGAAAAACAAAAAATGTGGCAATCAACACCCATTGCATTCTAATCCCTCCGTCACAAAATGCTTGTCCGAGACGCAAAACAAGAACTTAAAAATAGTACTCTTCTTCGAGGAAAAATTCAAACAATTTTAAGTTTTGAGAATAGTAAATTTTCCTTTCCTTTTCCTCCCATTTTATTTTATTTTCCTTTCTTTTCTTTTCCACAAGTTCCAAACAGAGCCTTTAAACCCACAAATGGAGAAAGGAAAAAATAAATAAAAGGGTCTTGGGAATTTTCCAAAAAGGGAAAAGGTTTAATCACTTCAGAGTCCTTTGGAAAGGAGGAGACGAGGGGGGGCATCCAAATATGCACATGCAACAGCTGAAACCAACTACTATGATAAATGAGTCAACAGCTAAAAACCAACTACTGTGATAAATGTTTCAAACCGAAGTTTCAAAAAAGAAAACAATAAGTTTTTTTGGTGAAAAATGAAAAAAAAAAATCATGTTTTAAGTAATGCTCTGTTGATCCTCCAAATGATTGAATGAAAAATGATAAAAATCCTAGCTACCCAGCCTAATTGAAAAGGACAAACATAAGGTCTATATGCAAAGATGCAATAAACTATGCGATACTCTACAAGTAACAATAAACTACACTTATTCCGAAGCACCCAAAAAAAAAAAAAACCAACCCTACACAAGTCTGTTGCAAAAATTGGAGTATAAATTTTAATTAACCAGAAGGCCAAATTCAAGAAAAACAAAATTCAGCAGCTAAATCAAATTCATTTAACCAAACCCACAATTGCATGCATCAATTGAATCATGCATAGTTGCATACAAGAAACGTGTGTGTGTATCATTTGATAGTCCAACCATACAGTCCTTTTCATAGATATGCGTTCAGATTGAGAACAAACACATGTCAGGATAGAGACATCAAAACCCAATAACCTAAATATCGCAACAGAACCATAAAAATTGAACAATCTGAAACCCAATTTGGAGGTCAAAATCACAGACCCAGATCGTGAAAACATTAAAAGAAACAATCTTTAAACTCTGACAAGATCCTAATTATGAAAAAGTTGAACTTTTGTGGGTGTGTAAAGGAAAGTAGAAATGAGGGCGGAGAAACTCACTTGGAGCCGGTGTGAAGAACGGAAGCCACAACAAACTTGGGAGATCTGAGACGGGCCACTGGTGGAAGGGCAAAAGAAGGGTATCTGTGGGATTGAAGGGTGACGATTGGATTCAGCTTCAGAGCCATTTTTTTCCCCCTTTTGCTTGTTTCTTGATTCAGAGCTTTTTCTTTCACAGTAATTGTTTTCCTCCACAGAAGTGAGAGAGGAATGCCAAAATGATAGACAGAGAGACAGAGAGACAGAGGAGGGGAGGGGAGAGGTGGAGAGAGGTGGTGGGACAAGTATGCCACTTGGGGGGGGTGTACATGTACTTAAATACTGAATAAAATAAACACCAAAAATGCCCTTTGTTTTTGCCCCTAGTTTTTGCGCACCTGTAACTGTGTTCTCGTTGAGGTTTTCTCGGTAGAGCTGAAAACGAACAAACCGCTCGTGAGCCACTTAAAACTCGGTTCGGTAAAATCTCGTTCGAGTTTTTTCGAGACATAAATAAACAAGTTCAAATTCAAATTTAAGGCTCGTTTTGTTATCAAGTTGAACACAATCCAGTAGAGGCTCGGCTCAAGTTGGCTCGCAAGCCTAGACTTAGTAGACTTTTTACATTAATTATTACAATTAACATTAGCATTTTGAAACCCTGATGCAGAATCCTTACAAAAACATATTACATGTTATTATTATTTTAAAATTGATATTATTTTTTTTAGAGTATAGAAAAATAAAAGATATATACCTTCATAATCAAAATATTTTTAGTTGTATTAGGCCTCGGCGAGAACATACATATATATATATATACATGGCATTTCTAATAAGGGCGCCCTTATTTTTGTTATTTGCGGACGTCACTGGTAGCCATTGGATCGTGATTTCAATGGTCCAAATTTTAATGAAACTTTTTCGAAAAAAAGTTAATTGTGACCGGTCATAAACCTTCCGCAGATCCGGACCATTGAAATTACGATCCAACGGCTAACAACAGAAATCCGCAAATAACGAAAATAAGGGCGCCCTCATTACAAGCGTCCTCTGTGTGTGTGTGTGTATATATATATTTTGTTGGTCCGTTAAGACTTGTGAACAAGCTAGAGCTTGAGTCAAGCCAAGGCCCGCTCGGCCCGTCAAGTTTTCATTGAGCTTGAGCTCGAGCTCGGGTTTGTTAAAAATTTAATAAACAAGCTTGAGCAGGGTAAAAGCTCGGCTTGGCTTGTTTGCAACCCTATTCCTGGGCCTATTTCCCCCCGGAATTTTGGTTATGGTTTTTTTTGGGAATCATTTATTTCTTGTAATTTTCTTAGTTTTTTGGTATAATTTTTTGCATTAATCATTTAGCTCGACGAGAGGAATGAATAGTGTAAAAATGTAGACGGAGGTTGAAATAGAATCAAAAGAGTATAAAAATGTAAACGGAGGTTGAAATAGAATCAAAAGAGTATAAAAATGTAAACGGAGGTTGAAAAAAATATACAGAACAATACTAAATACAAAAAAAAAAAGAAGAAGCAATTGTTTGGTATGTTTTTTCATCATGGTGATTTATTTTTAACAATATTGTTAGTTTTTGAACTCTCCTCGTTGAGACAAATGGCCAACCCAGAAAGTTTAATATGAATGTTACAAAAATTGAGGAAAAGGCTTAATTAATACGAAAGCAAAAGTTTAGGAGGAACAGTGCCAAAAGTCCCTTGGTTTCACATATCTGGAGGACTGGTTTAGATTTGTTAATACTTGCTTTATACACGTAATATTGGTCTCCTGTAGGTAAGAAACTATTAGTAGGAGTACAATTTTTAACTATTAATTCCGATAAAAAATTAAAAATAGCAAAAAAATCAGAACTGTTTAATCGAGTTCAAAATAACAACCAGAGCCACGTTGTAAGAGAATCCCGAAGTAAAATTATCAATGTAATGAAGACCAAAGAGTTTAATAAAAATTTTCCGCCGGCGGTGGAAACCAAGTTTTTCGCCATTGTCATTATGGGTTTCACTGTGCGTTTATTGTATTAATGTAAATCGTTCGTCTTGTAGGACTCGCAGAGTAGTGTATGCACGCCAAAAAATCAAAACTTGAATTTTTATTTATAAAACTCCCAAACCAAAATGCAGGGTGAACTTGGAAAAGAAAAGTAATGAGGGGTGTATACAGTTGAGATAGCATCACCCACCAATAAATCCGGTGACGAAAGTAACAGCCTAAACAGGTATTGCCAAAACGCAAAGGTCGGCAGGTGGAGAGGGAGAGAAAAACAAGAATTGAGTTATTACGATTCCCAGAAAGTCTGTGGTCACTGCACCAAAATGAGGTGGACGTTGTGTGGGGTCCACTCTGAACCTCACAAAGATAATCTGAGTTGTTCAATAGTTTTTTTAAAAAGATCAAGTGGAGATCATGAAAAATCAGCTGGATCCGATATGTGTAGGTGCTCGGATCAATCTTCTCATTTTTGGAAAATTGGGATTGGTTTTCCGATTCTTTTAAAAAAAAGATTGGATCCGAGCACCTACACATATCGGATCGAGCTAATTTTTCACGATGCCCACTCGTTTTTTTTTAAAATTATTGAACGGTTAGAATCATCCGTGCAGGACCCGGAATGCGCTCCACACAACATGTGGTGGCTGGCCACCGCATTTTTTGGTGCGTGACTGTAACGTTGTTGGTACAATTCCACATCTTGGTGTCAATTTGGGTTTTTTCGAAGTCCTTTGCGAGGAATTTTTGGGTGTCCAGCGGTACCACGTGGCGGTACGCGATCCTAGCCATTCAAACTTATTTTGGACGGTTCAGATTTATTCTCTCTCTCTCCCCTCACCCGACCACTCTCTTTCCTTTTTATCTTTCTCTAAAATCCGGACCGTGCAGAACACGTTTGGACGGCTAGAATCGTTGACGGGATACCACGTGAGTCGTACCGGCACCCAAAAACTTTCTCCTCTCCAGTGGCGACGATGAAGGCGTCAAGATGATGCAAACCTGTGCAGATCCAATGGCGGGACTAGATCCAGTGGTGATCCTCCACCCACCTCCACAAGCGGAGTGTTGGGTCCAACATTGAAGCTGAGCGGCTTTCCCTTTACGGTTTTTTGTTCTTGTTGTTTCTGTGTTTTTTTGTATTTGTTTTTTTTCGGCCTATGAGCTGCGCAATTTGTATCAATATAACTTGCGTTTTCTTTTCTGGTCAACAAAATGGGTAGTACCATCATTGTAGTAATTCGAATTAATGCAAACCTGTGCAGATCCAATGGCGGGACTAGATCCAGTGGTGATCCTCCACCCACCTCCACAAGCGGAGTGTTGGGTCCAACATTGAAGCTGAGCGGCTTTCCCTTTACGGTTTTTTGTTCTTGTTGTTTCTGTGTTTTTTTGTATTTGTTTTTTTTCGGCCTATGAGCTGCGCAATTTGTATCAATATAACTTGCGTTTTCTTTTCTGGTCAACAAAATGGGTAGTACCATCATTGTAGTAATTCGAATTATTTTGGCACAATTTTCTGTTGAGATCATTTCATTTTTTTTTTTGATATTAAGATCATTTCATTGAACCCATGCAATTTCGGATGCAGATCAGTTTGGTTTAGGTGGTGTGACAAATTTTGGCGAAGTAAAGGCAAGGCCGATGTCAAATTTGGCACCGCAGAAGACCTTGCCATTTTTTAGCAGCAACTATTGTTTATTGTAGATGATCGTGAGAGTCGGACCTTCAATGACATTGCTTAAACTTGTGCTCCCATCCGACCAACCCTTGAAGGTAACATATTGCGCTCCAGCATTATATAGTTACAAAAGAGCATGTGCAGCAGTTCCAAGCCAAAAATGCTAGTGAACAGTGCACATTTTTTATTTTCGCTACTCTTTCAACACTCCAACAATGTTAGTAATCTATTTTACCTATCCTTTATTTAATTTTTTTCTTACCCTTTTTTTCTTTTCTTCTCCTTCCCCATTCTATTTTTGGGTTTGAAGCCCAAGCACAATTTGTCACAATTCCAGGCCTAATTATCACATCAGAGAACAACAGAAACCAAAGAAAACCCTAGCGGCGAAACAGAATTGCTATTGGTATCGACGGGTACCATACCGAAAATGGGCCGACGGCCGAGCCGGGCCAACTCCGGCCACCGGACGGCCGATCCGAGCCGTCCAAAAATTCTAGAAAAAAAAGCGAGGGGGCCCTCGGGAGAATCAACGGCATCTGATGTGTGTAGGTGCTTGATCCAAACACCCCATTTTTTCGTATATATATGCAATAATATCATTTTGAATCCATTCAATTTGAATTGGTATTTTCTCTATCACAATTATTGTGAAAAGACATCTATAAAAATGAGGCTCGGACAGTTTATTTGTGAAAATGTATATATAGCCAAAAACGGGCCACACCTAAAATCAGGTCAAGTTTTAATTGTTCAAGTTGACTATGTAATAATACGATCAGCTAAGCCCTATTTGGCCACTCCAGGAACAACTATTAATGGCCATTATGGGGAAATCCTTTACGAAGGAGATACATTACTTACATTTCTATATGAAAAATCGAGATCTAGTGATATAACGCAAGGTCTTCCAAAAGTGGAAAAAATGTTCGAAGTGCGTTCGATTGATTCATTTTTATAGATGTCTTTTCACAATAATTGTGATAGAGAAAATACCAATTCAAATTGAATGGATTCAAAATGATATTACTGTATATATATACGAAAAAATGGGGTGTTTGGATCAAGCACCTACACACATCAGATGCCGTTGATTCTCCCGAGGGCCCCCTCGCTTTTTTTTCTAGAATTTTTGGACCGCTCGAATCGGCCGTCCGGTGGCCGGAGTTGGCCCGGCGCGGCCGTTGGTCCATTTTCGGTATGGTACCCATCGATACCAATAGCAGGGCTCGCAGCGAAATCCTAGGCATCTGCTGAGGCTGTTGGAAGGCTATTTTTATGTTTTCGACTAGCAACAGTAGCTACAGAGCGTCGGTGGTGGTAGGGTTTCTCGGCGGCTTTGGGGGCGGCGGATTGGAACTGATATTTATGGGCTTTTATGGTTGTATCATTTTCAAGTGTTTCTTGCTGTTTGATTTGTTTAATGTGATTTGCTCCTAAGATAGTAGCGGAATGTGACTTTGGGGGTGGCGGGTTGGGTGGTGGTTGAGACTGATATTTATGGGCTTTTATGGTTGTGTCATTTTCAAGTGTTTATTGCTGTTTGATTTGTTTAATGTGGTTTTCTCTTAAGATAGTTAGCAACATGTGATTAGCGGGCGGGTTGGGTGTCGATTGTTATGCATTTCGTTCGTTATGTTGCTTTGTACTTTCTATCCTTTTAATCATTGTAATTTTACTCCGACTAAATAAATTTATCTTTCTTTGCTGTCAAAAAAAGAAATAGCTACATAGCCAGACTCTTGGACTTGCTTTGAACTCGTACAAAACAAATAAAAATGTTAAAGCCACAAAAACAACTTTACACCAACAAATACACACACATTCACAAGGGCGCGTGCCCCTTCTGAATGTGAGCGCGTGTGCATTCGTTTGCGTAAAATTGTGTGTGACTGTACCATTCTTGAACAATAAATAATAGTATAAACAAGGATATCCAACGACCCCCAGGTGATTCCATATCAACGCCTATTACAATTAATGAGTGACATAGGAAGATGGGCAGAGGTGGCTAGGCAGGCATGTGTATAGGAGTGTACATAGTATTTTGAAAAACAACTTTTGGTTTTCTTCCAAGAAATGGGTTGTTCAAATTATCTCTTTGGGTGTTTCTTCCCTCTAAGAAATGGGTTCTAATTAGTTCGCCAGAAGCAAGTTTCGAAACGTTTCGCTGTGGTACACACCATGTGCACCACAAAGCTTTCTCCCAAAAGCAAGTTTCAAATGTAGTGACTTGAGACACCCCCCCCAAAGTTATTGCCTTGTCCCAAAGTCTACATCTTGCTGACATTTCCTAACTCACTAACATTAATAAGTGCCCAACGTTTGCCCAACAATTTGCTAGTTGGTGGTTGATATTTGTTGATTTTGAGGCACTCTTCTAGGGTCTAGATTTGGTCATCAAATCTGCACTCTCACTTTCCTTTATACTCCTTATACATTGAAGTATTCAACCCAACCAATTTTTCAGGGTAGGCAATTAATACAAAACCAACTTAGCCAGGAACAAGAGGAGAGAAAAAAGGATGTGAAAACAAGAGGACCTAGGTCACATAATCCTATGGCGGGAATTTCCGCTCTTGCTCTCAATTCTCGCTCTGTGTTACGCTCTCAATTCTCACTATCACAAATTTTAGTAGACTAAACGTTTTTGAAAGGTATTTTCACGTTCTCGTTCTTGTTTTTGCTTATGTGACGATGAACACAAAGCAAGCAATCTCACCACAAAACTAATGTACCATCCATGGAGATGATGGGACGAAAATCATTGTCCTTTTTGCTACTCCCATTAGCCTAACATGATGGACCCAAAAAAAAAAGATGGACCAAAAAACCGGCCTGGAATTGCAGGCTATACCTATGCAATATCTGTACGATTCCATGTGACCATTTTACATTGAAACCAACCTCAGATTGATCTATAGTACTTCTTGTAGCAGAAAAAGAATACTCCTAAGTTTTTAGGAAGGAATGTACCTCTATACCGCGATGTTTCCCCATTAACCAACATTGTTCCCCATCTCAAGAATTTCAATGGCCTTTCTTCTGGCCCTTTGAGTCCCCCTCTGCGCCACCGTCGATATCGTACCGTTTGCAGCTTCTTCTTGCTTCACCTCCTTGAGTTCATCCTTATCGTTCGAGCAAATATCGAACAAAATCACAGCACAACTCTCTACGACGTTGCTGTCTTTATTACCCCTCTTCCGCATGATCTTGAGCAAGCAAGCCACAGCACCCATCCTTGCCATTTCCCCGGCAGCACTCGGAAGTCTAGAAAGCGTCGCCAAAAACGGGTAACAACAAATCAAGGAAAGCGCCGTCCATGACCTTCCTCAAAACCAACCTCAGTGCGCCGTCGCTGACAGCTTTTTCTCCATACGTATGGGTGATTGGACCGCGGCAAAGAATGTACATTGTTGTGCAACCATTGGCCATGGTTTCTGGGTTCCCTTCTCCTACCAGACGAATCAAAGGCCCGAGAGCACTGGATTCAACGATGAGGGTCCTGTTTGAATCGAGCTCTGATAACTTGAAAAGTGCTGCAGCAGCATTCCTCTTCGTCATAGTGGTACCGGTTCTCAAGGCATCGATAAGCAAGGGGATCTGTTTGGCTCCGAAATGGCTCAAGGGCTGAGCGTGGGCATACCAAGACTTGTCGCGTCCAACGTAAGGGCTAAGTGTCCCTTTTCTGACTTCGTAACCGTACGACGAATGTACTGCAAACCTAAGAGCTAGATTGCAGTGATGGTTCGTGGTTTTGCCACAACGAGCGTGGACTTAGCTATTTTCTAACCGTGTAGGAAAAAGAGCAACGTAAAAGTAAAAAACTAATTTTATTATATCGGAATAATAAAGTTGGATACAAGAAAAGTAAAAACCCAAATTACTTGATGAAGTAATTGAGTGAATGCAGGAAAAGTAAAATAATTGCTTCGCTGGGAAGACTTTAGTTTAAGCGCTGGACTTAATTGGTGTGGGAACCCTTTTTCTGTCTTGAGAACTAGTATTTATAGGCCAAGGGTCTTCGATTTTTGTATGCAGATGGAATTCTCGCCTTCTCCTGGTGATGCCAAGCGTTTTCCACTCTATGAGATCATGGATAGTTAAGGTGGTGTTCTACTAAAAGTTCTTTTTGTAAAAGTTCCTTTTTTCCAAATTTTATAATGAAAATGGAAAATAATTTTTTAATTTTTTTTGCACCGTATAAAAGATCTCAACGAGATCTATCAAACAAAATATATATTGGTAGAAAAATTATTTGCATAAATACATGATTTTTGGACTTGAAATTACATCTGTTTGAAAAAAAAACACTTTTTCCAAAAGTGGAACACCACCTTAATATATGCAAAGCATATTTACCACATGCTTTTCTTGTTCGTGGGTAGTTAATAGAAGTTAGTGAGCTTCTCCCACTTCCTTTTTTTGTGGGCACCTAAGAGCATCTCCAACCCATGCTCTATTCCTCCATTTGAGAGTATAAAACTCCTCCAACCCATCCTCTCAAGCCTCCTCTATTTGAGAGGATGGGATTTTGATCCTCCATATTTAGAGGATGGGAGAAAATATGGAGGATCTCCTCTATAATACTATTCACCTTTTAAAATGGCATTTGTATCTTTAGAGCATCTCCAACCCATGCTCTATTCCTTCATTTGAGAGTATGGAACTCCTCCAACCCATCCTCTCAAGCCTCCTCTATTTTAGAGGGAAAAATAGAGGGTTTGTGGTTGGAGTAAATAGGAATAGTGATTTCCTCTCAAATCACTTTATGAATAAAATAGAGTATTTTGATACTCTCAAATAAAGTATTGGATTGGAGATGCTCTAATGAGTAATGGGCATTTTGACCTAGTCAAATGGCCATGTGTTGAAAATCCCCATCAATCTCTCCTAACTTCCGTAGGATTCTTTCAAGACAAGATAATGGGCCTCTTAAATAATAAAAGGCCTACTTATTTGCTCCATTGGGCTTCAAATAAACATAGCCCAAAATAAATAACTTTGGGCCTATGGCTCGATTAGACTGAAATTAATCGGGCCTAATAAATATTGTCTTTACTCATTAATTTTAATCCAATACATCTCTATGGGAAAATGACGGCTAAGGACGTGTTTTGATAATTAATATCCGCCAAGGACATTTTTAGCATTAACAAATGTTCTCAGCATGTTCTTGACAGGTATTAATTATCAAAACACGTCATGGGCCGTCATTTTCACCTATTTTTTGCTCAATTTAATCAAATAATAATTAAATGGCCTTCTAGCGCTAGTCCAATGTTTAGTGCCAAAAACGGATGTAAACAGGATCACACGCGGATTTTCTGCCACCACTTTCTTGTTCGGCAGCGAGATGTTTAAAACTGTGGTGATTATATCTCCTTGGAGATGGAGATCGAGGCAAGGGTTACGGGGAACAGCAAGTGGCTCGAGCAATTTGGAAACAGCCTCGTTGTTGCCGAGAAGGTCCCGATACAGGGGGTACTCGTCTGTGAGCCACCGAAGGGTCTCGGCAGAACTCTTCTGATCCGAAAGCGAAGAGGACATCATGTTGTCGAGGAGCGAATCGAGATAGCCTCGGTCCGGGGAAGCGATCGTTGCGGCATCGATGAAACCTTTGATGCCGTTGGCGATCTTTAATAACCAATTGAACCAAGAATATGATTCCTGAAAAATCTATTCGCCAGGAGTGAACTAAAGCACACACTAGGCTAGTCAAAATCCTAATGGCAGCACAAACATGATTGAATTCAGCTCTGAATGAATTTCAAAACCCTAAATCACAATAGAAACAGATGGGAAACTCAAGAGACCAATAAGGAGAAATATACTCCAATTTGGCAGTGGAACTTGCAAACCCCGAAGAAAATGTGGGTGGCGGTGCTCCGCCCGCATAAATGTATGGTGGAAAAAAGTGTTAGGGCACCACACGATGATGGCCTCAAGAATGCGAAATAAAGTTTAGAAGAAATGACATTGAGTAAATAGTACCCATAATCCGAACCCATAAACAACCCATTACAAAAGAAACTCATAACCCAGATCATAACGCAAACAGAAGGGAATTAAACTCTATAACCCAGAAATCAAGAGAGAGAGAGAGAGAGAAACCACCATTCGAAGGATACGTTCAACATCACGGAAAAAAGTGCAATTTCCATAAACCCTAAACGAAAGAATTAAAAATCTTGCATGCAAAAATAAAGGAAATCTTGGATTCAAGAACCCACCAAAAACCCGAATAGTACTGCAAGTAAAAACCAATGGAATTCAACACTGACTGCATTAATTCATGAAAGAAAGCGAAATAAGAAAAAAAAAAAAAAACCAATATTTTGATAGAGAAAATCAAGAATGCAGTTGAACCGTGTGTCTAACCTGCCCACCCATAATCTCTGCCGACACTGGACACTTGAATTCCTTCGGAGCCGATTCCTTGATTTTCAATTCCCTCAGAGAAGAAACGATCCTTATGGCCTCGTCAGTGGTTTCAATCTCCCGTTCTTTCTTTAACTCCGCGGGGGTTTCAGCGTTGCGGGAACCGGGGTTGCTGTTCTCCGGGTTCGCCATTAAAGCATGTCCTCTGGCTTTGCCATTAAAGCAATTCCTTGATTAGAGAGCGAGAGAGAGTGAAGGGCAACCAAAGGAGAGAGAAAACGAATTGGGTTTGTGATTTAGAGTGAGAGAATTGAATGAAAAATCGAGTTCTTGAAATTCGGGTGTAGATTTGTGATGTAGTATACGAGTTGGGACTCTGTTTTTGTGCGCCACTCTGTTCTGTTACTCTCTCTCTCTAGTCACAGAGAGAGAGAGGAGGTTTGGGCGCGGGTTTACAAAACTTTTACAAATTTCCTACCAAAAGAGACCTTTAAGAGATTCTTAAAAATGGAAAAATAATGTAAAATCCCCTAATTTCTGTTTTAGAAAAGTTGAGTTGTTAGTGGTCTTCGAATCAAATTTTAAAATTTTAAATAATTGGAAAGATGTTTCTCGGTTTTTCAAAATAAACACTACTCCCCGGTCCCAAATTATTGTGCATGTTTCCTTTTTGGGACCTCTCATAAAATTGTCTATATTTTTTAATTGAGAATATTTTTCTATTGAATATGGATATCTGTTTGATAGATCTCAATTAATTTTGTTAAACAAACACTCAAACTCATAAAAAAACATATTGTGAAATATAAACAATATTTTGAGAGGTCCCAAAAAGAAAATAGGCACAGCAATTTGGGATGGAGGAAGTATGATATTTGTTACAATTTACTTGTAATTTCACAATTATGGGAAAAAAATTATTTACTTTGATTTTTGCGCTCTACTTTTTATTGATGGCGCACCAATTTTAACGTGAAATTACTAGTAACTTCATGAACAAAGTGGAGCGCCATCAGTAAAAAGTGGAGCGCGAATATCAATTTCCATTACTAATCACTGCAATTCATAATTTAAAATTCATTTTCGCAAACATCCTTAAGGTTGCATGCCCATCCCGGAAAAATTATTCCGTGCTCTTCTCGGTAATTTTGTACCCATTTGTGTGGTCTACTACAAAGTAAGTAGTGAAAAAAATGTATTAAAAAAAATGAATAATTTATCATTCTAATTTCTATGGCCAGTTGGACTAATAATTCTATTTCATTTTCTGTCATTCTGTACAATAAAAATTGTGATTTCAACTTTTACGAAAATATTCTTGTCGATGAGTTGAATTGCGGGTAGAATATTGCGTATGTTTTTAACATAACAGAGAAAATATTTCACGGGGTCAAAGTAATTTGATTTCACTTCAAAAAACAAAAATCCTGAAAATCAAATAATAAGAGTCATAAGACCAAGAGTTTTCAATTAGTAACATTATTATAGACACCTGATGATCAAAAGGAATATAGACAGATCAACACTGATCATAGAGACAGGGACAACCCAAGGGTTTGATAAGGTTAGCATAAGAAAACAAATACTCCTTTTGGTGTTTATAATGTCGCATGTTCAAATTCCACGAAGTCCAAGCATTCCAAACTGCTGGAGGACTTGCTCGGTTGTTAATTTTAAAACCCCGAAACTAGTCAAAATGCTCACAAACTGATCAAACATCCGATTATCATATAAAAATCATGGAGACAAATTCTATGGTGCGAATCTCCACTTCCACTTCCACTCTCAATTCTCGCTCTCAATTCTCACTATCACAAATTTTAGTAGTCTAAACGTTTTTCAAAGGCATTTTCACGCTCTCGTTCTTGTTTTCGCTTACGTGATGATGAACACAAAGCAATCCCATTTTTTCGTATATATATATATATATATATATATATATATGTATAAATGGGGTGTTTCGATCGAGCATCTACACACATCGGATGCCGTTGATTCTCGTGTAGGCCCACTAGGTTTTTTTTAAGAATTTTTGAACGGCTCGGATCAGCCGTCCGGTGGCCGGAGTGGGCCCGGCGCGCCATTGGTAACCGGTCGGGGACCCTTTTGGTCGGTATCCTTAGTTTTATTGAAAACCACTAGGCCAACCCTTGGGTTCTCTTAACTTCTTTTATTGAGCTTATTTTCCTTTTTCAGTGAATTTTTTTTTTTTTTGTAGCTTAGGGTAGCTTCTTTTTTAAAAAAAATAAAAATAAAAATTTCCGCAGCTATGGCCTAATATTGAGAAAATTCAGAAAATGACAAATGAAAAAAGGTTTTTTGGGTTTTAAATCACTTTTGAAACCCAAAGTAATATTAGGCCAAAAAAATACGTTTTCGGCTTAGTTTCATCTTTAGCCTACTTTTTTGAGATTTTGATCATTTTTTTTTAGACCCAACACGAAATAGATGTTCAGAAAAAGACAATATAAGCTCTGTTTTGTTTTTGTTAGATAGCATAAACCACAAGAAATGTACCCATGTATTTGGGATCATTAAAATTGTGTGAGAATTTTTTTTATTTTTTGAAATTTTTATGTGATCCGACGGTCGAAAATTCCTCGGTACAACACTCAATGCGGAATTTTATCATCTCAATGACCTGTTCATTCCTTTTTGAAATCAATAAGATCTAGCTAAAAGTCATGTAATGACATATACAAATTGAATCCAAGTTTAATCTTTTTAACTGCACGTGATAGTCCAAGTCAACTAAGTACAGCACGCAAAAGGTCTCCAATTTTCTACTGAAAATTCTAGACATATCTTCTTTTAGATTGTTGAGAATATTCGTTAAAATTTCTGTAAATATAAATAAATGAAGACAACCACGAAAACAATAAGATGATGAAATGATATTTTAGGTAGAGATATAGGAGAATAGAGATAACTTATGTGAATCAAGACACGTATATAACATTGTTCTTGGAGAAGATATGTACATTCCTACTTGCACCGAGTTGTGTGACATTATATTCCCAAAGTAAAACGATCTCTGGGAAGCTATGTGTGCAGCTAAAGCTTTTCCCGTGAACCAAGAACAGCCTGTATGCTCAAAATACTAAGAGTATATGCAAGTTATTTTCAGAATATGTGTATGGTGTACCATATTTATATTTGATCAAAATATCTCTTCAAATCAGAACATCATCTCGTGCACTACCTACCTTTTTATAGTAAACCAACCACAAATGCAATTTTATCATTGCATATAATAAGAACTCAAATGCATAATATAATGATTGGGAGTTACAAATATTTATTCCTCATAATCGACAATTTAATTAGTAATTAAAGGTAATTAACATAATAAATCGTACGTTTTAAAGAAGTTCTTAGAAGTTTTTTCTAAACATATTACAAGGTAGGCAACTAATACAAAACCAATTAGGGAGGAAGAAAAGTATGTGAAACCAAGAGGACCTAGATCACACAATCCAGTGGCGTTTCTTCCGGCCCTTTTGAGTCCCCCTCAGTGCCACACTGGCTATGGTACCATTCGCAGCTTCTTCTTGCTTTACCTCCTTGAGTTCATCCTTATCGTACAAGCAAATATTTCGCAAAATCGCAGCACAACTCTTTACGGCGTTGCTGTCTTTATCACCACTCTCCATGATCTTGAGCAAGCAACCCACAGCACCCATCTTTCTCATTTCCTCTGCAGCACTCGGAAGGCTAGAAAACGTTGCCAAAACGGGTAACAACAAATCAAGGAAATCGTCGTCCTTGACCTTCCTCAAAATCACCCTCACTGCGCCGTCGCTGACAGCTTTTTCTCTATGAGCAACGGTGTTGGCACCGTCCCAGCAGAGCATGAACATTGCTGCGCAGACGTCGGTCATGGTTTCCGAGTTCCCTTCCCCTACCAGACGAATCAAAGGCCCAAGAGCACCGGATTCATGGATGAGGGTCTTGTTCGAATCGAGCTCCGATAGCCTGAAAATTGCAGCAGCAGCATTGCTCTTCGTCTGACTAGTACCGGTTCTCAAGGCATTTATAAGTATGGGGATCACAAACAGATTTTCTGCCACCACTTTCTTGTTCCCTTGGGGCAGCGAGATGTTAAAAACCGTTGTGATTATATCTAGTTGGAGATCGAGATCGAGGCAAGCGTTATCGGGAACATCAAGTGGCTCGAGCAATTTGGAAACAGCCTCGTTGCCGAAAAGGTCCCGAGACAGGGGGTACTGCTTGGTGAGCTGCCGAAGGGTCTTGGCAGAACTCTTCTGATCCGACAGCGAAGAGGACATCATTTTGTCAAGGAGCGAATCGATGATGTTTTTGAGCAAGTTGGAGATCAAGATGTTACGAACCGTGGTGATTATATCTGGTTGGAGATCGAGATTGAGGCAAGCGTTACCGGGAACATCAAGTGGCTCGAGCAATTTGAAAACAGCCTTGTTGTCGAGGACCGAATCGATGATGTTTTTGAGCAAGTTGTTAGGGGTGAGGAGAGAATTGGTGAGTTCTTGTTTGGTTTTCGGGCGTGTCTTGTGGCCTTGGCGAAAGCATTCCTCAATGGAGGGACAATTGTAGGTCTGCAATTAAAACACACACACCTCAAAAATGATGAATTAAAGATTGGTTATAAACATAAGGAACTACAATACTCAGGAAGTATATATCACTAATTCATTACACCGGTTTTAGCTCGAAAGAAAACACGGATTGTTGAAGCCTATCCCAATTGATTGAGACTTAAGGTTCGGTTTTGGTTATTCATTACACCGGCTTTGCCTTATGATGCCAATACTTGGAATGAGGAAGAATGAAGCATTGCAACAACACAGCACACTGATGTTTCAAACATCGAATGAGTATTGCGGATCGGGGCTCCCATCATTAAAAACCACCTCTTTCCGACACTTCCATATCCTCCATAAAATCAATGGTATCAGTGTTAACATGATACCGCCCTCCTCTGTTCCCTTCCAGCGATCGATCACATTATCGAACCAAGCAAGAATGGACGACTGCCCATTCATGTTCGGGACACACCTAAGCGGCGATATCCCCCACATAATCTGAGCAAATCGGCACTCCAAAAATAAATGGGGAAAAGTTTCTCAATCGTTGCTACACATTGGGCAAAGCAAGTCCTGAGTCACCTTTCTCCTAAACAAGTTTTCCTCAATCGAAACGATTCATTGATGCATTTGAACATGAAATGTTTAATTTTGTTAGGAATCAGGAGAGCCCATACCTTCTTCCTGACCCTTCTGTCCTCATTTCTTGTGCTCGGCTCCCCTCGTTCCATTCGCCTTCCACTTCCCTGTTGCCCAATTGATAGAGCCGATTCATACCCCGAACTAACCGTATAAACTCCATTCTTCGTATGATCTACAACATCATAACACGGGAGCGGGATGGACTGGACCACACTCACATCCTCTTCCTGCAAAAATTAAACCGACTGTAAAAGATCAAGCTTCCAATGGTGCGGCACCGGAAATCTTGAATTCAAAAACCCAAATAGTAATGCAAGTAAAACCAATGGAATTCAACTCTGACTGAATTCAAAATGTAACAAAATTAAAGCATAAACCCTGATGTTTCGAACAATGAAACTTCCCCAACCATAGAATGAGTAACAAAGGTGAAACCTTTGATACCATTGGGGATCTTTAACTAATTGAAGTAAGACATATATACTTGATTGCATTTTGTTTCTCTTTCCCTATAATATGATATAGCACTAGTGCATGGCACGGCTCGAAATCTGTATTCAACAAATAATTTAGTTTTGTCCCTCTAACCTCTTGAAGGCCAAGACCCCATTCGTTTACAAAATTTGCAGAAGAGTACATGGTCATGGTTCAAATTACGAGAGAGAGAGAGAGAGAGAGAGAGTGTAATACCCGTCCCGAATATTTAGTATTTTAATTCATGTTTATAATCGGATTATATATCTCGGGATTAAATTGCATACATTAGATGTGTGGGGGCTTGTGTGTGATTTGTGGGTGGGAGCATACTTGCATATGGTCTTGCATACACATGATAATTTTCCTATTAAGCCTAGTAAAACAAGGAACGTTGTACGTGTTCTTTTTCCCTTGCTCTTATCTGTAAAACGTAGAGAGAGAGAGAAGCGGCAAGAAGAAGATGAATGAAGAAGGGAGGGGAAAGGCTAGGGGTAAATTCTCTTGGCTTGGTCCATAGTTTAAAGAGGTAATTAATTTGCTCTTGATTTTCTCTTGAGTTGCATGCTTTAAATAGCTCTTGATCTTTACTAGTTTGGGGCTGATTTGGGTGTGTTTTGAGTTGTTGAGATGGGTTTTTGAGTGAATTTCGTGGGTGTTGTGGCTGCTGTCCTAACCTAGAAAATCTGCAGAACAGGGTCTCGGTTTTTGGGGATTTTCGCCTTCTTAAACTCAGAATTGAATTTTGGATCCTTCTTATGAAATAAAGTAGACTTGAGGCTTGTTCTTTTGCCACTGAAATCACTCGAAACCGTTGAGAATTGAATTAATGGTGGATTTTAGAAAACTGCTCTGCAATCTGGAAATCTGGGTAGCTAACAGAGCTGCGTCTTTCATCATTTTTTTTTAGTTAAACGACCCTCCTGATTATGGGTCCTCATGAGTCTTAAAGATTGATAAGTTTGTGATGTTTTGGCTTTGGAATCACTGAAAAGTATTGAGTATTCGATTTTTAATGAATTTTCGAACACGGACTGTTCTGCTGAAAATTGTGCTTCACTGCACAGGATTTCTGAGTTTGGAGGTGCTTTTGACTAGGTTCCTTTATTGTGAAAAATTTGGAAAAAAATCAGGGATAAACTTTGATGTGTGATAATGATGTGTACCAAATTTGGGGTTTATTAGATGCATATTCTAAGTTTGACGGATTTTACAAGTTTGTATGTTCCTGCTGAGTTTTGTATTTGCTGCACTGACACGTTTTGGGAAAATGGTCATATCTCTTAGCTCGGGTATCGGGTTTGCGTACGGGTTATTGATTCTGAAACTAGACTCGTATACCTTTCGGAATATGTAAGGGTTGTGGCTTAGTTTGTACTAGGTTAAATCAGTTTTTGATTTAAAGTTGATAGACAGAATCTGCAATTTTGGGCAGTTGTGTGTGTAATTTCGGACAAGCATAACTTTGTCGTCCGGACTCCGTTTTAAGAAAATTTTATATCAAAATTCAAGTACCAGAGGTGTACTTTCTAATGGTGGTGGTCTCATGACCTGGTTCTAAACCAATAAGAAGTTATGGTCAGAATACGACAGGATGGTAATGGTTTTCAAACTGATTTTAAGAGTTATGTTATATTTATACTCTTACGTTTGATTGGGGACACTTTTAAGCCTTAAGATGAACATATTTTTATTCGTTGGGTATTGTCTAATACCTTATTAGTTTTATAATTTGGTATCAAATGGTTGTTAAATGGTTTAGGAGGTGTTGGTGACCTTGTTAACCTTTTTTGACACTTGTTAGCATGGTAAATATATTATAGGGTGCATCATATATGTACTTAAACATTCAAAGGGATTTGTTTGCTAATAGGAGTTAGCATGTGACTAGGTAATGAGCTGGTCAGATAGGAGGTGCCGAAACCGTAAGTTTGGCGTATCTCGGTGGATGCAAAGGTGAGTGTGTTTGACATGTTTATATTCAATAAGGTATTGCTATGGTGGTGAGTGTACATATTGCTAATCATGGTTTAGCTTTTGATATGGTTATCTTTAATGAGATATTGGTGTAGTGGTGACTGTATATCATGCTATTGTTGTTTAGCTTTGATATGTTGTGGATGTGTGCGTGTGAGGCACACCATGTCGTAAGCCATATCGTTCAATGGACGACGGTTGGGAGCATGGTGTGTGGGACACGAGGTTTAATTGTGATATGTGTGTTTGATGAATATGCATGCTGATGGGTGTTGTTTGAACCGCCGAAGGTTAGCGTGTGAGGCATACCATGTCGTATGCCATGCCGGCTAATTGTCGGTAGATGGGAGCATGGTATGTGGGACACCTCTTCTTGGGTACATGCGATGTGACAGACGTGTCACTGCATGTGTTGTGATTATATTCATTTTGTTGAGCATTGAATAATACTGCTCTGTTTGATGGACATGTTGGATATAACTATTGTTTACATTCGATTGTTTCAATTATGTTGGAGTTCCAAATTTACATTCATATTCCTTCGAGTATTGTGATATCTTATCGAGCACTTCTATGTCTCACACACTCTGGCTTTCCTTTTTGGTCTGCCAGGTAGCAGGTTACTTATAGTGGGTCCACTACCGGTTATCGTGTTGAGAAGAGTTTGGGCTAGCGTTGGATGATGTGGATGAGCGAGTTGGTTGTAGGTAGTGAACTAAGTAGTGGATTTATTTAAGTTGTAATTGAGTTGTCGATGGACATATTGAAGTACGAAATTTTGTAGAGTATTGTAATTGAAGTTGTAGTTGGTTAGTCAATACGTTGACTCATTTTTATTTTGAGGTGATAAGTCTTCCGCTGGGTGTTTATTTCTGATAGGTTATGTGGTGTGGTTTGGTCTTCTGTGTGGAATGCCACGTGGTCGTGCCGACTCGGGCCCACTTTGGGTGTCGTTTGCGAGACGGGGCGTGACAGAGAGAGAGAGAGAAAGAGAAGTGTGGTAGAATTAATCATACCACTTGAATGGCATTTTCTCTTCCCCTGCTTGTGGATGTCACCTTCTCTTTTCCCTTGCACTTTCCTCCAGGTTTTTCTTTTTCCTTTTAGGAAGATAAAAATGTATAAGGAGTATAGGAATAAAGTTACTGGGTGAGGTGAAAATAGATGTAAGAAGAATAGGAATAGAGTAGTTCGGAGAGTATACCTCTGCCATGCGAATGTCATTTGAGTGACCATCACGGATAACAATACCCACATTCCGTGCTTGACTTAACTGAAAATTAATATCAACACAGAGATATTTTGTAAGTACAAAAGATCGATGCAGGAAAATTGAAAAAAAAAAAAACATGCAGAAAATAGGAGAATAAAGGATTTTTAGTAGTTTGAACCAAGATATCACAGACCACCTCATTTTGGAGAAAAGTAATCTATGCGGAGGGAGCGCATGCATGGGTTAAAGCTAATAAATGCCCTATCTAAAAGATTGAAAAAGGGACTTATATGTACAGAATTCTTAATGCCATCCATGGTAACGAGATTTCTTCAAATTAGCAAGTCTGAAATAAAAGACATGAAAGTATAACCAAAGGTTACAACGCATAAATCTGATGATGGTATTGGATTCCATCAAGTCGAAATATACCCTTAAAGAATGGGTTCTTTTATATGTTTACGCTAAGTTCATGACTGAATTAGTTAAGATTAGTTAGGTTTTTATTACTGAAACTACGACATCCAAATAGAGACGTACTCATTATACGTCTTTGAATCAAAATCTCATCTGAAAAAATAGAGCAAAACAAAATAGTAATGAGAAAGGTAACGATTATAAAAGCCAATTGAGCTGTCAAAAAAAAAATGTAACGTATCACTAACCGAATTATGAATAAGGGCCAGAGAATTGTACGCTAAGCATAGCACCGTTAAACAAATACACTACCCAAACAAATAAAAGCCAAAAATGTTAGAAACTGCGACCTAACCATAGAGCTAAAAGGAAGGAATACAATAGCCTTGCAGCCTCGGTGAATGAATTAGGGAAATTGAAGTCTGGGTTCCCAAATCATTAACTGGGAAAAAAATCGAAAACAATATATCTGATTAAATTCCTTCAGGTATGCAATTCTGGATCAACCGGACGTGGCAGGACAAACTTTACCTACCCATGTTCACTACAGCTCGGAAAAAATAACCGATTGCATTTTGTCTCTCTTCCCCTATAATATGATAGCATTCATGAACTCATGATACCTGTGAAATTTATTTCCTAAATTTCTTGACTACAACAAAGCTGACATATGGGGGAAGGAGTGAAATAAATAAAGCACACATTATAATGCAAACACAAGGGAATTAAACTCTGTGATCCTAGGAGAGGACGGGAAATGAAGAAGTAAAAAAAACCGCCATACA
This sequence comes from Rhododendron griersonianum, assembly GCA_018127125.1. NCBI lineage: Eukaryota > Viridiplantae > Streptophyta > Magnoliopsida > Ericales > Ericaceae > Rhododendron > Rhododendron griersonianum. Next base: position 14,744,840 of record CM030789.1, read on the forward strand.
AAAGAAAGTTCAAAGAACGACTCAGATTATTCATTTCTGATCGACAAGAAAGCAGAGGAGCAAAACCCAAGTGCTGATATAAACAAAATGAAAATATTCAAAGCTCTAACTTCCTGATTCCAAGTCCTAAGTACAGGACATCTTGAATTCATAAACCCACCAAAAATCCAAATAGTAATGCAAATAAAACCAATGGAATTCAACTCTGACTGTATTCAAAATGTAACAAAATTAAAGCATAAACCCCTATCTTCGAACTACTTCATGAAAGAAAACGAAATCAAAAAAAGAAACCAAGAGTTTTATAAAAAAAAATTAAGAATGCATTTGAACCGTGCATGAGTCCAACCTGGCCAGAGGCCACCACAACAGGGTCGCCCATGATCTCTCCGGACATTGGACGCTTGAATTCCTTCGGAACCGATTCCTTGATTTTCAATTCTCTCAAAGAAGAAACAACCATTATGGCCTCGTCAGTGGTTTCATTTCCTCTGGCATTCTTTTCTTTCAGAGAAGACAAAATGCATATGGCCTTATTGAGCTCATGCACCGTGTAATCGTCTTCGTTGAGAATCAGCTTTATCAGTTTCTCCAATTCTTTCTTTAACTCCGTAGGCGTGGGCTTTTTGGCATTGCGGGAGTCGGGGCTGGTGTCCTCTGGGTTTGCCATGAAAGGAATTCTTGATTAGAGAGAGACAATGAAAGACTAGGAAAGGGGAGAGAAAAGGAATTGGGTTTGTGAGTTAGAGTGGGAGACTGGATTTGGCTTAGAACTCTGTTTTGGCTACAAAATGGCTTGTTGAAGTGAGGAAGGAGGTGAAGGCCTATTGTTTGTTTTGGCTACGAAATGGCTTGTTGAAGTGAGGAAGGAGGTGAAGGCCTATTGTTTGTTTTGGCTACGAAATGGAGGAAGGATTGTTGAAGTGAGGAAGGAGGTGAAGACCTATAGTGGATGGAGTTAACTGGGAGTGGATGGGGAGTCAAATGCTGCATTTTTTTGGATGGAGTTAAGTGTGGAAGGAGGTGAAGGCCTAGAGTGGATGGAGATAACTGGGATTGGATGGGGAGTCAAATGCTGCATTTTTTTGGATGGAGTTAAGTGTGGAAGGAGGTGAAGGCCTAGAGTGGATGGAGTTAACTGGGAGTGGATGGGGAGTCAAATGCTGCATTTTTTTGGATGGAGTTAAGTGTGGAAGGAGGTGAAGGCCTAGAGTGGATGGAGTTAACTGGGAGTGGATGGGGAGTCAAATGCTGCATTTTTTTGGATGGAGTTAAGTGTGGAAGGAGGTGAAGGCCTAGAGTGGATGGAGATAACTGGGATTGGATGGGGAGTCAAATGCTGCATTTTTTTGGATGGAGTTAAGTGTGGAAGGAGGTGAAGGCCTAGAGTGGATGGAGTTAACTGGGAGTGGATGGGGAGTCAAATGCTGCATTTTTTTGGATGGAGTTAAGTGTGGAAGGAGGTGAAGGCCTAGAGTGGATGGAGATAACTGGGATTGGATGGGGAGTCAAATGCTGCTTTTTTTTGGATGGAGTTAAGTGTGGAAGGAGGTGAAGGCCTAGAGTGGATGGAGATTGTGGAGTTTGGTTTTTATACGGCATATTGGTGTTGGTAGCTACGGAGCATGTAAATTTCAGTTACCTCCCCCGAGGTTTCTAACAATTACAGACACCTTCCCCAGGTTTTGAAAATTGCAATTACCTCCCCTCTAGTTTAGTTGTCGGCTGCACATACCCCCAACCGTTAGTCAATTGTCACTAAAGGTGACGGAAATTGGTGAGGTCGGCCAAAAGTGGAGATTCATTTCCCATTTTGTCCTTGTCTCTTGTCTTTAGCCTTTTATATCCTCTTTTTCATTTCGAAAAATGCAATAAACATATATTGAAACACCACATGTTGATGATATATGTACACACCAACAATAGAGAATACATGTTCAACATTTTGGGTTAATTTGTTTTCTTTTCTAAACTTTTTTATGTTTTGGGAAAAATAATTATTGCTTTTTTTGGTTTCTCTACATAAGAGGAATATAAGAAGTAGAAAAATATGGACCAATTTAAAAATTTTAATTGAAAACAAAATAAATGAAATAAACAAGATAAACCAGTTTATTTTGACTATTTTGGGCTTTTTCTAAAGTTTGAAAAATATGGTCCATGTTGTTTTAATTTTTTTATTCTACTCGTTGAGACGAACCTAAAAACTAAAAACAACTAATTGAAAGTTCAAAAAAGGTTCACAGACGAAGAGAAAAAAGCCAAGAAAAATAGTGAACTTTTTAAATTTTTAGGCTCCATAGATTTGTAATAAGTGAATGGGTGGTTCTAAGATACGGTGGTGGTTCTTAATTATTATTCAAATACTAATTTGTTTTTTCGGTTTCAGGCTATACATAAACATGTATAAACTCATGTATAAATCTTTGGCATTTACGTGAAATTAAGCTTAGTTTGGCATGAATGAAAATTTATTTCTTTGTGTTTTCAGGAAAAAAAAAAAAAAAACTTGCTTGTATACCCAACTTGTATAAATATAAATAAGTCTCCAAAAATAACCAAACATAACTCTTTTAAAACCCACCTTAAAAGCTCTACATAAGTATTTAACTTTTTTGAGCCAATGAAAAATAGAATGTTTGGTATCTCAAATTAATTTTTGCTTCAAATACAAAAAAAAACTAAAAAAAAATTAACTGTTTACATATTTTTTGGGGATTTTTTTAGTTGTTAGAGAACTTTTATTATTTTTTGTTCAATTTTATACTTGTCCATTGAATGATTAAAGAAATTAGTAAAGAACTAGATAAGAATAAATGAAAATAAAAAGTTTCAAAAATTTTATTTTTTGAGATCCCATATAGAGAAGAAGTGACTAGTCAAATGTTATGGTGGTTAGTTTTGTGTTTTTTGAGTTATTTATTTATTCAAATAGACTAACATTATAGTAAGAAAATTTGTGAAGGGGTAAAAAAGTAAAAGTGCAACTTCTGTTAGCAAAAGTTACCCGACAACTCTGACAGGGGAGATAAGTGTAATTTCAAAAACATGAGGGGAGGTTTGTGTTATTGTTAGAAACCTCAGGGGAGGTAAGTGAAATTTACCCTTTTTTTTATTTCCACATTTTGGTGGCAGCCGCTTTTCGGGACCGATTGGAAGATATCTTGAATTCATAAATCCACCAAAAACCCTAAGGCGTTCTTTAATAAATGTGTTGGATTAGATATAATTAGTAAAGAGATGTGATTGGGATGAGATTTGTAAAATTATGGGATTATAGAGTGAGATTCCTAAGGAGATGGGATTAATAATATTACGTTTGTTTCCCACGCGTAGGATAGGATTGGAAGATTAATTGATGTTCCAACATTACCCTTATTCATGCGTAATTTCCAAAATTTTACCTAATTTGTTTTTTAGGCAATAAACAATGGAATACTTTAAATAAAAAAAAACATAGAATGATGAAATTGTTAATACCATGTTTGTTCAGGACACGATTAGATTGGATTAAAACAATAATTTTCTTTAATTTTTGCCCTCAATGAAGTAAAAGAGAAAATACAATTAAAATATCCTAATTTTTTAGTCTTTCTTCTTCTTCTTTTTTTAACTGTACTCAACATTTTGTGAAAATACAATTAACATGGATTGAAAATACAACTAATGTACATTTTTATACTACATTCAGGTCCATGACAATTATGGCTACTCAATACTATGCACCGACGGCGTACAACTGGGTTTGTGGAATCCACTTTTGAGTTCCACACAAATAATTCAAGTTACTAATTAATTAAATCTATTATGCCTTTTTTTCATTTCCGTTTGTCTTTTTGGGTTTTACAAGTTCCAAAAATATCACGAAGCAAAAAAAAAAAAGTGGAACAAAACAAAAAATTTAAAAAACATGAAAAAAAAAAACTGTTTTAAAATTATTGCTCAAAAAAATGTAGGAAAATAATGGATGTTTTTAACTCACTCTTCAAAAATGGACTGATGCATTGATAATCTAATTTTTACACAGCCAATATCATACTCATTATATCAGTGGTAATTTCCGGTGGTTTTTTGGTGCACGGGGAGATCCCAAGGGTAATTGCATAATTTATCCAAATGACCAAGGGTAATTGGGTCAATGTAATTAAATTTCATGGGATAGGATTGTTAATACCTAGTCCCCCAAGGTATTACTAATCCTCCCTAGTGAGGGGATTGCCCATCCCATGGGATTACTAATCCCCTTCCATTTTGTGCAATCAAACATAGAATTAGGGGACCCATAGAATTAGTAATTCTATCCCACCCTCTAACTCACTTATCAAACAAGGCCTAATAGTAATGCAAGAAGAATTGAATTCAACTCTCGCTGAATTGAAATGAAACAAAAATAAGTAATGAATTCTTTCTTACGACGCATGCAATTCAATTTTTTTCTTTACACGAAAGAACTACGGATCTTGTCAATTTCTTCTTTCTTGTTTGCGATCACCACAATCAGGTACATTCATCTCTTTATATGCAAAAAAGCTGTCCTCTTAACTTATTTTTTGTCTTTTTCAAAAAAAAAATTATACTTTTTAATTCCTCTCGTCAAGACAAATTAATAAGTCACAAAAATTTGATGCAAAACTAAAAAATGGGGAAAAAAATTGAATAAAGACCCAAAACAAAAAACCACTTGCTAAATTTTAATCAAAACCCACTTGATATTTCTCTTTTTTATTGTGGTAATTTATTGATTATTTTCATATCTTTTAAGTATTGTGAAAGTTGATATGAATACACTATTATGTATATTTTCATATGTTAAAAAGTAGCCCAAAAAAATCAGACTAACAATTTTTTTTATCGAACAATGCCATTATGATATAATAATAAATTACAATCACTATGTTTACGTAAATTAGTCTCCATAATAATGAGTTAACAATATAAACCGATTGATTTTATTAAGACGGTTAAATAATCACTATGCTTACGTTGTATGTGGAAAACTTATTTTAAATCTCTGCTTGGATTCTCGAGCCATCAAGAGAGCTACAGGCGTTCAAGCACTTCTTCAATATCAACAGAGTTGGCCTTGACTTTTCGGGAGCTTAAAACAAAAATAAAAAATAGGATTTCTTTTGTTGGACTATAATAAGGGATAACAAAGTAGGAGAGACCCTTACAATTCATAATTTTTTGAAGGTCTAAAGCGACCGCAACATTTACTTTAACTCAGGACCGGCTCTGAATATCAAGTACTGCTTTTTATATTTGGAAGCCATAGTCTCAATTAGTCGTGGCCACTTTTTGCTTAGGATTAAAGTAGGTAACAACTTTATATTTGGAAGCCATAGTCTCAATTAGTCGTGGCCACTTTTTGCTTAGGAATTAAATTAGGAAACAACTTGAATTCTTCCACGACAGCCACTACTAAACCACGCCCTTTGCACATTCGGTCAATATAATAAATTAATAACCATAACGGAATAAACATGCCCGTACACTCTACAGCCTAGCACCAAACCATAGTTGTCAACAATGTCAAGGGTGAAACGCGCACCAAGGCGCGAAGATTTGTTGTGCTTAGGGTGAGAGGCGCACTTATGCGAAAAAATAATTATTTCTGAAAATAATTATGTTATGTGAGCTTTTTTGATTGATTTGAAATAAGCGCCCTTTTTTGCGCCTTGTCGTTTTTTTTGCGTTTTTTGCTTGCCTTTTTCAAGTTGTCTCGCCTGGGGTCAACAAGGCGCTAGGGGTGCACCGGCCTCGCCTCACCTTGGACCTAGGCGCGCCTTTGACAAGTGTTAGACTTTGTCCCACATCGCTCATCTAAACTACTCAAGCTTGATTAATATTAGAGGTGGCAAATGAGCGGGTTTGGGCGAGTTGAAACGGATCACAGGTCAAATATGGGTCAAATAATAAACGGGTTAAAATGGGTCGGGTCATATATGGGTCAAACCAAATCCAAACCGCCCGCCCCGACCCGTTTTCCTTCATTTTCTCCCATTTTCAAATACTCCCTTTGTCCCAATTTAAATACTCCCTATGGTTTTCAATGCATTTTCAAACTTCAAAAAAATATAATTCTACATATTATTTTTTAAATTTTCTTACATGAGTACTTTAATTTGGTGTAAGAAAATAAAAATATGTAAAAATATGAGAAAAAAAAAGGACACTCCGGGAGAAGTGTGTGTCCGGAAAGTGTCGGTGTCCGAGAAGTATCTGACACCGGTACGTGAGTTCCGACCAAGTATCCGTGCTTCATATGGGAACCAATTCACCAAAAATATAGCAGAAACAAATTTTTCAACCCACCTGTTCTAGCACACCATCCTTTTCAATTACATCTGTTGTATTTAGATCACCGACTTCAGCTTGATTTCTAGATCAAATTTGGAATACAAAATTCAACTAAAGCTAACGAAATTCAATTGAACCACACCATCCTTTTCTAGATGAAATTCAATTGAAGTTAGCGAAATTCAAGTTATTTTCAGATGCATTTGGCAATACAACTCATAATATTGAGAGAGAGAGAGAGAGAGAGAGAGAGAGAGAGGGGGGGGGGGGGGGACCAGGAGAAAGTACAGTAAGTAGTGAGAAAGGTGTGTTCAGGAAAGACGAGTCAAGACAATCATTTTCCCATGGTTTCTTCCATTTAAAGAACGAATTTTCGATTACGAGCAGTTATAAAAGGGGTGGGGTTTTTAAGTACAATCCATATTGAACCGATTTTTAATCCACTTAAGCCCATATAAATATGGGTTGATATGAGTTGAACCCATATCAACCCATTATATAATATGGGTGGGTTGAATTGGGTTGGGTTATAAGTGGGCGGGTTTAAAAAAATGAATTGAGACTGTCACCTCTAAATTAGAGCCTCTAATTAATAGTATAATTTAGAGATTACTCCACATATTAGCAATTGATTTTAGATTGGAATCCAGCAAAAATCTAACAAGAAGCATGCACCTAACAGAATCAAATCCTTTTGTCCTATAAAATACTAGTATTGAGTCGATCATTTTCAATGTACAAGAACAGAATCAAATTAGTATATGTACAAAAACGGAATCAAATTAGCATATGTAGAAGAACAGAATCAAATTGTTCAGATATGTAGTTTAATTTGCATGGTATGCGTTGCACACATCAGTTAATTAATGAAGTCATTTTCTTAATTGCTTACCTCATTTTAAGTACAACTCATGCAGACAAAAAAAAAAAATCCTAAAGAGCCCTTATTCTAAGGAAAATTATTTGGTGGTCTTCGGGCGCCGCGCACACTACCACCATATCCATCATATATTTTTGTAGGGTCCAATGTAACACTCGACGAAAATGTTGTATATAATGGATACAAATGTTGGGGCACTATTTAATGGTGTCCCAAGACTACTGAATAATTGTTCAGATTCCAGAGAAACAAGTATTAATTGTTTGTGCAAGTGTGACACCAATTCGATTTAGTCTTATTCACGTAGAATATTTGTATATTCTCTTTAACATAATGGATAAAATATTTCATGGGTCACACTATTTCGTTTTGGTCTTTAGCGTACTTTTTGAGATTTTGATCAATTTTTTAAGACCCAGCACGAAATAGATATTCAAAAAAAAAAAAGAGACAAAACAAGCTCTGTTTTGTTAGATGGCGTAAACCACAACAAATGTACCCATGTATTTGCTGTCGTTAGATTGTGTGAGAATATTTTTTATTTTTTTTCAAAATTTTTATGCTACCCAATGGTTAGAAAGTCCTCCGTACAGAAGTACAAGAGGAATTTCGGTACAGAGGAACAGTGACAATTACTGTCCATAATTCAGCACAGTACCTCCCTCAAAGCGTGGGCTCATTTGGCACTAAAGTGATTGAAAGCGTTCATTTTGTAGAACTAGTCGAGAAGACTCAATTTGTTAAGCCCACATTATGCAAATTGGATGGTACAGTCCATGAACAAGCCAGATTCTACTTGTATATCATTCAGAATTTAAATGTGATTAAAGGTTTTTTCTTTTCCTCTTCTGTTAGTATAATTCAATGTTTCCAATCTAATTGTGGAAGTGATTTTGTATAGAGAAAAACAGTTTACGGAGCCTAGATCGTGCGTGTCTAAAGTGAATTGGACGGTTCAGATTTTAATGAAACTTTTCTAGACTTTTCTTCGGAAAAGTTTCATTAAAATCCGGATTGTTAATTGCCAAAATGGATGGTTATGATTTGGCGTCTCGGCCAATGACTTGTTCACGCCGTGAACAAGTCTATCTCTTTTGTATATGGTTGCAGATTTTGTTGACGGTATTTTCATCTCTGCTACATATGAAATTTTCTCTACACAATTAGGTCATTGATCTACAGGTAACACACTAACGTACACCGTTCGTCTAAATAAGCTAAGTGGCTTATTTTGTTGTTCTTATTCAAATTTTTTTCGTATCACTTGACTTATCATCAATTTTTTGGGGATTACTGCATCCTAATGACGAGAAATCTAAAAAGTAAATTTTTTTTTTAATCAAAATCCAATTTTTTTTGAATAAAGACGAAAAAATTGGCTTATTGGCGTCTTTATTCAAAAAAAATTGGATTTCGGTCAAAAAAATTTACTTTTTAGATTTCTCTTGTCATGAGGATGCAATAATCCCCAAAAAATTGATGATACAAGTGATACAAAAAAAGTTTGAATAAGGACCAAAAAATAAGCCCTCGGCTTAATAAGCCGAACGGCTATCTACAACTTATTCGTCTCCCAAGTCAGAACTCAAGGCAAACAATAACATGAGGGTAGGCAATTAATACAAAACCATCAGGACCTAGGTCACATCATCCTATTGCGGGAATCTCCGCTCACACTCTCAATTCTCACTATCACAAAATTTAGTAGTCTAAACGTTTTTGCAAGGCATTTCCACGATCTCGTTCTTGCTTTCGCTTACGTGATGATGAACAGAAAGCAAGCAATCTCACCACAAAACTAATTTACCATTCATGAAGATGATGGGAAGAAAATCAATATCCCTTTTGCTAATCCATAAGCCTAACAAGATGGACCAAAAACCTGCCTGGAATTGCAGGCTATACCTATGCAATATCTGTACGATTCCATGTGTGACCATTTTACATTGAAACCAACCTCAGATTGATCTATAGTACTTCTTGTAGCAGAAAAAGAATACTCCTAAGTTTTTAGAGAAGGAATGTACCTCTATACCGCGATATTTTCCCATTAACCAACATTGTTCCCCATCTCAAGAATTTCAGTGGCCTTTCTTCTGGCCCTTTGAGTCCCCCTCCGTGCCACCGTCGATATCGTATTGTTCGCAGCTTCTTCTTGCTTCACCTCCTTGAGTTCATCCTTATCGTTCGAGCAAATATCGAACAAAATCGTAGCACAACTCTCTACAGCGTTGCTGTCTTTATTACCCCTCTTCCGCATGATCTTGAGCAAGCAAGCCACAGCACCCATCCTTCCCATTTCCTCGGCAGCACTCGGAAGTCTAGAAAGCGTCGCCAAAACGGGTAACAAAAAATCAAGGAAAGCGCCGTCCATGACCTTCCTCAAAACCACCCTCACTGCGCCGTCGCTTACAGCTTTTTCTCCATACGTATCGGTGATTGGACCGCGGCAAAGCATGTACATTGCTGTGCAACCATTGCCCATGGTTTCCGGGTTCCCTTCTCCTACCAGACGAATCAAAGGCCCGAGAGCACCAGATTCAACGATGAGGGTCCTGTTCAAATCGAGCTCTGATAACTTGGAAAGTGCTGCAGCAGCATTCCTCTTCGTCATAGTTGTACCGGTTCTCAAGGCATCGATAAGTGAGGGGATCACACGCGGATTTTCTGCCACCACTTTCTTGTTCCCATCGGGCAGCGAGATGTTTAAAACCGTGGTGATTATATGTCCTTGGAGATGGAGATCGAGACAAGCGTTACCGGGAACAGCAAGTGGCTCGAGCAATTTGGAAACAGCCTCGTTGTTGCCGAGAAGGTCCCGATACAGGGGGTACTCGTCTGTGAGCCACCGGAGGGTCTTGGCAGAACTCTTCTGATCCGAAAGCGAACAGGACATCATGTTGTCGAGGACTGAATCGAGACGGCTTCGGTCCGGGGGAGCCAGCACTGCGGCGTCGATGAAACCTTTGATGCCATTGAGGATCTTTAATAACCAACTGAAGCAAGAATATGATTCCTGTAAAAGAAACACATAACCCAGATCATAATGCAAACAGAAGGGAATTAAACTCTATAACCCAGAAATCAAGAGAGAGGGGGAAAAAGAAAAGAAAAAAAGCCAAAACCCAAGTGCTGATAGTAAAGGAAATCTTGGACTCATGAACCCGCGAAAAACCCGAATAGTAATGCGAGTAAAACCAATGGAATTCAACACTGACTGAATTAATTTCACGAAAGAAAAACGAAATCAAAAAAAACAAACCGAGATTTCGATAGAGAAAATCAAGAATGCAGTTGAACCGTGAGTTCTAACCTGCCCAGAGGCCACCAGGACAGGGTCACCCATAATCTCTCCCGAGTCCCGACATCGGACACTTGGATTCATTCGGAACCGATTCCTTTGTCTTCAATTCTCTCAATGAAGAAACGGTCCTTAATGGCCTCGATCGTTCAGTGGTTTCAATCCCTCTGGCTTGTTTTAAAGAAGACAAGATGCTTATGGTCTTGTCGAGTTCCTGTATGGCCGATTGCAATTTTGTTCACCCTCCTTACAAGAGGGTGAACATTACCTTCCTTCCTATTGGTTGAAATAGGGTGGACCCCACCACAAAATGATATCACTTTGTGGTGGGGTCCACACCATTTTAACCAATAGGAATGAGGGTTAAGTTCACCCTATTAAGTGGAGGGTGAACAAAACTCAACTCCTGTATGGCCTTATCGAGTTCCTGCACCGCGTAATCGTCTTCGTCGAGAGTCAGCTTCATCACTTTCTCCAGTTCTTTCTTTACCCCGAACAAATTTGGGCCTGGGATGCAAAAATGGGCCAAACTGGTCCGGGCGGACTGGACAGGATGCGGACCGGAGATTTGGGCGCGGGTTTACGAATCTTTTAAAATTAAAAAAATGATACTATAAAAATCCTCAAAATTTCTAGAGCTCCTCGAATCAATTAGTATTAAATAATTTGAAACGTATTTCTCATTTTTTTCATGATAAACAGTGGAGTATCATATTTTGTTATAGATTAATCATAATCATATTTTGTTATAGATTAATCATAATTTCACAAGCTCGGTAGCTATGTCAAATTGGAACAACATTGTATGAGAATTTGTTATCCATATTCAGAGACAAAGGGTAAAAATTACTGTATATACTTTTACTAATCAGTGCAATTCATAGTCTAAAATAAAAAATAATAATTTCTTTCTATAGCTATCGCAAACATTGCATGTCCACCCAAAAATATTATTCCGTGCCAAAGTCCACGTACACTTTTATTTTAATTTTTTTCATATTTGTGTGGCTTATTAAATAGTACGTAGTGAAAAAATGTACTGTATTAAAATAACGGATAATTTCTACGGGAAAAATGGAATAATATTTCTATAACTTCATTTCTGTGCAGTGAAAATTGTGATTTCAACTTTTACAAAAATATTCTTGTCTATGAGTTGAATTGGAGGTAGATATTTTTTTTAACACTACATACAAAATATTTCATTTTGGTCAAACTAATTTGCAGGCCTGATTTAGCTTAAAAAAATAAATCCTGAAAAATCAAATAATAGGACCAAGAGTTTTCAATTAGTAGTAGTAACATTATTATAAGCACCTGATGATTAGAAAGAATTATAGACAGATCAACACTAATCATACAGACAGAGGCAACCCAAGGGTTTAATCAAGTTAGTATAAGAAAACAAATATTTCTTTCGGCGTCCATGACGTCGCCGTTTCGAATTTCACGGAATCCAAGCATTTTAAATCTCGGGGCCAATGGGAGACTTGCTCTGTCGTCAACTTTAAAATTCCGAAATTAATCAAAGTACGCACAAACAAACTGACCAGACATCCGGCTATAAAAACAAATCAGGGGGACAGACACACATTCTTTCCTTTTACTCCTAAATATAATACTCCTAAATATAGCTCTTTAACTTTCTAATCAGAAAAACAAAACCCCCCTCAACATCCAGTTAATTCCAATCATGTCCCTCGACCCAGACTCCTCGCCGCCGTCGACGAGCAGAGACTGGCTCTTCCAGTCGCCACCGCTTACTCACTCCGCTCACCACCACCGCCACTCCTCCACCAGAACCTTCTCCACAAACAACCCCCGTAGGACTCGAAGGACCTTCGTCTCCGACCCCAAACCGTCGTCGTTTCAGACCTCACCATCCCTATCGGTTTCGGCTCCGATGCGGGACTCTAGGTCGTTTGGAGGATTACGGCGTCGAATCGAATTCGACCGCGAGAGGTCGAGCGGGAGGTATGGAGGGGAGAGGGATTCGGGACGAGAGGTGGAGGTGCCAAGCGACTCTGGTGGGAATGCGGAGGAATACGGTGGCGTTTTGGGGGAGAAAGTGGCTTATGGGAAGAAATTTGACGGGTTTGGCGGTGGCCGGCTGAAGGTTCGGTGGCAGTTGGGTTGTTTAATCGCCGTGAGTTGACTCTCCCTCTCTCTCTCTCTCTCTCTCAACATAACTGTCCTAACTTCCTTTTTTTTTAGTACTTTTTTTTGTGGTAACGCATGGTGTCCAAGCTAGATTGTTGCCTGCACCTCGTATTTTTTTCACACGCTTACGCCGTAAGAACGAGCAAACCTCAAAGTCCCACTAAGCCAACCCTTGGGTTGTCTTAACTTCTTTTATTGAGCTTATTTTCCTTTTTAAGTGAATTTTTTTTGTAACTGAGGGTAGTTTTTTTTTTTTTTTTACAACTTTCCACATCTATGGCGGCATGGCCTAATATATTGGGAAAATTCAGAAAATGACAAATGGAAAAACGTTTTTTTGGGTTTTCAATCATTGTGGTTCTCCAAAGAGTCCGACTACTGACACAGATTTTCTGTGCAAACACTTTTTCAAGAGCCCCGTAAAAAATCAGCTCAATCCGATACCTATTGATACTCGATCCATACATCTAAACTTTCATTCAGACTTTGGATCGAGTATCAATAGGTATCGGATTGAGCTGATTTTTTACGGGTTCGGATCGTTTGTGTGGGACCCTTAGTGGGCCCCACACAGTGATCTGTGCACAATCTGTGCACAGAAAATCTGTGTCAGTAGACTTTCTGTTCTCGAAAGTAATAAATCAAGAAATACGTTTTTGGTTTAGTTTCATCTTTAGCGTAGTTTTTGAGATAGATAGCACGAAATAGATATTCAGAAAAAGACAAAATAAGCTCTCTCTTTTCTTTTCTTTTCTTTTTTTTTGTTAGAAAGCATAAACCACACGAAATATACCCATGCATTTGGGGTCATTAGATTGTGTGAGAATTTTTTATTTGAAATTTTTATGCGATCAAACGGTCGGAAATTCCTCGGTACAGAGGTACAAGAGGAATTTCGGTACAGAGGATCAGTGACAGTTACTGTCCATAATTCAGTTGCACAGAATTTCCCCCTCAAAGCGTGGGCTCATTTGGCGCTAAGGTGATTGAAAGCGTTCATTTTGTAAGACTAGTCGAGAAGAGTCAATTTGTTAGACTCGTCGAGATGTATAAATAAAGTAATCACGCGTGTAATATTGTGTCTTTTTTAAGACAAATGTACTCTTGATCATATCATAAGTTATCGCTATAATCTGAATTTTATGCACAGATTATTTCTCAACAATTTTGTAATATAACCGACGTGAGCCCCAAGCCAGATTCTACTTGTATATCATCCAGAATTTATATGTGATGAAAGGTTTTTTCTTTTCCGCTTCTGTTAGGATAATTCAATGTTTCTAATCTAATTGTTGGAAGTGATTTTGTATATGGTTGCAGATTTTGTTCACGTTGTCTTCGTCTCTGCTACATAAGAACTTTTCTCTGCACAATCAGGTCATTGATCTACAGGTAACATACTAACGTAATGCATACAATCTAGAAAGGTCAAAATTTCTTGAACTCTTGTTGGGAAAATTGAACTCAATTTTACATTTGGCACTGTGTCTCAGGTATGGAGATTAACTAACTTTGTTGAGATTTTACACCATGCTCTGATAAGTCGATTCTCCTTAGTTACATATAACTTCTTTGTCTCTGCAAGTCAGAACTCAAGGCAAACAATAACATCAGGTGTTTTCTGTAGCTAATTTCTGGGCCTTTCGAGCCATGTACACTTGTAGAACTTACAAATAAGCATACCCATTTCTCTACCCAGGTTCTGGTAGAAATTTTGTTTAGAACAACCAAGCGGTCGATTCAATCAGATGATGGAAATCATTTCTGTATGGTTTATAATCAGGTCAGTGGACTAGCATCAGATGTCCCAGGTTTCAGATAGGTTTGTAAGTGCCCATTTTACTTCTTAAGTCGTAAAATTTAAGGCACTTTTCCATAGGTTCATTCATCTTTTAAATCTCTCTATCCAGTTTTGCACCTTAGCCGCTGCCCATGGTTTGTGGTTTGTATTTTCCTGGAGAAAAGAGAGACATGAGTAATACTAAGGAAAACCCTTAAGGTTGTGTATTAATTTGATATATTTGTAATCTTTTAGTTAAGCGATATACATTTCTATTGTGCTGGATGTTACCCCTGTTATGATATCCTGGCTCTGCTGTTGGAGAGGTCTGCAAGCATCAATGAGCTCTTTAATTGTTAAATCTTACTGGATTTACCAGGTGGTTTTTCTTGCAGGATCACATTTCCAAGCTCAACGTGAGATTACGGGCATGCAATTTGTCAGATCCTGTGGATATTATCAATTCCATACCACACGATAGTGTTTATCTACCCAACAAAAGCTTGAAAATTTCCGCTCTCATTGTGTTGCTTACAATTCTGTCCCTCCCTTTTCTTTTCTTCAAATACTTTCACCATGTCTTAAAATCAAGAAGATTGCCAGACAACACTGCGGAAGAAGTGTCGTTAAACAAGCAAATAGCGTACAGGGTAGATGTGTTTTTATCAGTCCATCCATATGCTAAGCCTATGTCATTAATAGTTGCAACCCTACTACTAATTTGCCTTGGAGGCCTAGCACTCTTTGGTGTGACGGAAGATAGCTTAACAGACTGCCTTTGGTTATCTTGGACGTACGTAGCGGACTCGGGCAATCATGCTAATTCCGAAGGCATTGGTCCAAGGCTAGTTTCAGTAGCCATTAGCTTTGGTGGGATGCTTATATTTGCAATGATGCTTGGACTCGTTTCTGATGCGATTTCGGAGAAATTGGACTCCTTGAGGAAAGGAAGAAGTGAGGTTGTTGAACAGAATCACACTTTAATTCTCGGGTGGAGTGACAAATTGGTGAGGGTCTGATTCACAACATAATTGTTGTAAATTTTGCATGAAAGTGAGACAACACGTGATTTTGTTGAACAATGTTGTATGCTTACGCTATGGTAGTACTATTGTCAAATCAGGGATCGCTATTAAATCAACTTTCCATAGCCAATGAAAATTTGGGTGGAGGCATCGTTGTGGTGATGGCTGAGAGAGACAAAGAAGAGATGGAACTTGACATTGCTAAAATGGAGTTTGATTTCAGAGGAACATCCGTCATATGCAGAAGTGGAAGCCCTCTGATTTTAGCTGACCTAAAAAAGGTGTGCATACTTACATGTTGTTATTCTAGCGAATATAGAGTTTTTCATGATTCCAATTTCCTCTTGTATGCTTGATTTTTAAGTAAGGAACTAAACCTTATGATCCAAATACCACACAGGTTTAAAGAGAAAATCTCCCACAGGGATGGTTGAATACCATTTTGGTCAACTGACTCTTTGTTTAAACGGTTCAATTTAATTCCTACTCATTTTCTTTTTCTAATAGTTCATTGTATTGGAGTCAAAGATGGAACTAACTTCTGCCGGAGAATCATTGGCCTCTCTCTAAAAGGGAACTACAGTCTTACCATACTTTGGAACAGCTTCGAGCCTTTTCAACACTTTTCCTCTTTCCTTCTTCTTCTTCTTTCTTTTTTGGTGGCATGAATCTGATTGTTCACTTTGCTGTTGAGGAAATTTAGATTCCAAATGTTTCTAAATTCAGAATTTAGCGTGCTCAACTTGGTTAAGTTTTTGTGCTGTGTGTTTCTGAGCAGTTGTTACCATGCACTTTTGTTTTCCTCTTGTTGTAGTAGTTGTCATAATCTACCATGATTATTGTTTTGACAGTATTCTGCTTTATTCAATTTGTTAACTTCATGGTATTGTTTAGGTATCTGTCTCGAAAGCCCGCGCTATAATTGTCCTTGCTGATGATGGAAATGCTGACCAGGTTATGTTAATGCCTGATATTGGAAAGTGGTTGATGTTATTATTTTTTTGACCGGCAAATTGGACAGTGTTTAATAACTTCCTTTTTTGTTGCAGAGCGATGCTCGTGCACTGAGGACTGTCTTAAGCTTGACTGGGGTGAAAAAAGGACTGCGGGGACATATTGTGGTGGAACTAAGTGATCTCGACAATGAGGTCCTTGTTAAACTTGTTGGTGGAGATCTTGTTGAAACGGTCGTAGCACATGATGTCATCGGTCGCCTGATGATTCAATGTGCTCGGCAGCCAGGCCTTGCGCAGGTCACATTAATAATTCCTAGTCCAGCTGCTAAAAAGTGTATCAAGTGAATGTTCTTACATACTTATTCCCTTGAGTTCTCCAATTTATTATCAGAGCAAATATTTTTTGCTAAAATTTATCGCCAGTCTTTGTTTGGTGTGAATAAGTGGAGATCTCATATCCTTCATGACAATTTCCATCATATCGCTAATGGATTCTTCCCTATTAACTTCACCATGGCAGATCTGGGCAGATATCCTTGGTTTTGAAAATTGTGAGTTCTACATCAAAAGATGGCCACAGTTGGATGGCATGCAATTCGAGGATGTATTGATCAGCTTCCCTGATGCTATTCCATGCGGAGTCAAGGTTGCATCGTATGGTGGAAAAATTATTCTCAATCCTGATGAGTCCTATGTTCTACAAGAAGGCGATGAAATTCTTGTCATCGCAGAAGATGATGATACCTATTCCCCGTCAACATTCCCCACGGTGCGTTTCCTTGTCTTGCAACTTTAGTTTTCTTGTAGATTGCTTCTATTTTTCACATTTTTCCCATTAACCGTGCAACGTAAAAGAGATAATTGCCTTGGCATTTGAACATGCCAGATGTGGGATACATATTAACTGCAAAACTGGAAGCATGTAAAAAATACACTAGATGAATGTATAACTCTTGACTTAGTCTGGTACATTAGATTTCGACTTCGATCAAGATATAACAGCAATCTGCATCTTCTTCATTTGAAGCCACGGATTTGTGCCTTGTGCTGTTTGTTAGGATACTTTTGTGCGTTTTGTTTCATTCACTCTCTCTCTCTTTTTGTAAAGAAAAGGCAGGTCCTAAAATGTTATAGACAACTTGTTCTAATTAATGTCCAGACTTGCAAAAGAAAAGAGAAACTACTTGACATCGGTAGCCTGGCCACTCTACAAGGAAAAATGATCGTCTTCTTTGGGCACGTTGGGATGATTCCTACAATGGAATTTAAGTGTGCGGGGCATACCAGAAATAAACTTACAAAAGTACAATCAATTTTATCATTCAGGTCAAAGAAGCACCATTCATAGATATTACCCGACCAGCAAGAAAGCCACAGAAGATTCTACTTTGTGGATGGAGACGGGACATTGATGATATGATTGCGGTAAGTTCTATCTATCAGAGCCCCTAATTCTTTCTTGTCTTCACCTGAATGCTGCAGGTTTGGAGAGGACATCTGCCCAAGGACTTCATTGTTCCAAAGTCTTCAGAAAGGATTCTTTTTTGTGGTTGGCGGCGAGATATGGATGATATGATTATGGTAATGTTATAAGGATCCACTGTATGCTCCTAATTCTTCTTCCGGACCAGTTCTCAGTATCACCACAATCCACTTGGGTCTTTCCATCATGTTTCCTGTTTTTCCAAAACTTCTCGCTTCCTAAATCTGCATTGGTGTAGCAATAGAAGAATAATGGGTTACTCCATCCCAACTTGTATTTCAATATCTCTTCTATTTTGTTTTAGGTACTGGATGCATTTTTAGCACCTGGTTCTGAGTTGTGGATGTTCAATGAAGTTCTTGAAAATGAGAGGGAAAAGAAGCTTATTGATGGTGGCCTTGACATCACCCGGTTGGTGAATATATCAATTGTTAACCGTGAAGGAAATGCTGTTATCAGGCGACATCTTGAAAGCCTTCCCTTAGAATCTTTTGATTCAGTAAGTATCATTACATTTTAATCTGAGAAACACAACCTGGAGTGATACAAAAGTTAAGGCAATAAAAATTTTCACAATTTTCCATGGAAAGATTGGCACCACCAAATTGGTCTTCCACGGGAAAGAGCAAAGATGGTAAATAATTTGGCATAGAACAATTGTCCTTAGAAAACATCATTTTAAACATCTAAAAGCCAAAGGAATGACGTTGTTCGTGATTATGGATCCTATTTTGATATCTTGACGTGAAAGATCTTTGCTGCTTTTTAACGGTTCAGGAAGGGTATCCATCTCATTGAGTCATTTCTAAATTACAAGTAGTTGATATGTTTCCCGGCTTTGTACAGATATTAATTTTGGCTGATGAATCAGTGGAAGATTCAGCCATGCAAGCTGATTCTAGATCTCTTGCAACATTGCTACTGATTCGAGATATTCAGGTACTTCCTCTGAAGGGTGAACGTCAATTCTTATGTGTGCAACTTGGTTTTCAAACCAACCCAAACCGAGCCTTATGTCCTAATCACTTGGGGTCGGCTACATGAATCATTTTCCTCCATTGAGCTCTGTCAAGGGCCACTTGTTCGCACAAACCTACTATACTCGTATCGTTGCACACCACAGCATCTAATGTCAGTGCAACTTGGTTTTCAATTTATGATTAACTTTACATTGATTTCCTGTCCACCTCTCTCTCAAAATATGTTATAGCTTTCCTTTTTCCTTGGAAGTGCACATACTGTTGTTCATGGTATGGGTTGTTTACAAGCACGTCAGGAATGGAAATTGGATCAGTTGTCTGAGGACAATAATGAACGTTATAGTTTTGAAACCTGACACCGAAACCATGAAAATTGCTAGTAAATTGTAGCTACCATCGAGCTTGTTTTTGGAGCTGGTTTTGCTAGTTTAACTACTATGCTGAAAGATTCCACCACCTCTCAAGTCCAGTATTTGAGTGTTTTTGTGAAAGTTATTCAGAAGAGGTGACTCTTGTAGACTCTCCACATTGTAACACCTCAAGTTTCAGACGATAACTCTTCAAATTTGGCAGGCTAAGCGTCTCCCGTTCAGAGAAGCCAGGGTTTCCCAAGGACACAAAGGTAGCTCCTCACCAGGCTCTTGGATAGGGGATATGCAGCAGGCTTCCGACAAGTCGGTTATTATAAGTGAAATTCTAGACCCAAGGACTAAAAATTTGTTATCCATGTCAAAGATCAGCGATTATGTTCTATCAAATGAGTTGGTCAGCATGGCATTGGCAATGGTTGCTGAAGACCGCCAAATTAATGATGTACTGGAAGAGCTTTTTGCTGAAGAGGTAATCATTTTTCTGGTTAATTAGATGTGATTGATTTCATGGTACCGTATCATTTAATTACGGAATTATTTTGGACCAAATTCAGTTCCTACCAGACTGACTCATTTCAGCACCATTTACTTCCATAGCAAACTGCAAATTTCAACCTTTCATCAGCATGAGTATTTGAAGCATAAATATTGGGGTGGTAAAGGGTTTTGTGAGTGTGCCTGACCAATAGTAGTCCCTTAGGCCCTAATTGTTCGTACTTTCCAATTTTGGGATATCCATAATATAAGTTCTTTTTCAAAACTCAAAGCATGAACCCCTTTAGTTTTCCAAAACCATCCCTTACAAGAGGCTATGAATGTATCTAAAAGTGGGAACTAAAGGGTATTTTTTTGGAAATCTCTAGTTCTGAATTTTCATAGATGACCAACACATTTCAAGAAGTTAAATAATACAAGAGAAATAAGTTTTTTTACCTGTCTTGGAGTTGTGGGATTTGTTGGATAGGACCAAGGTCTTTGGAGTTGTGGATTGTGTGTTTGGTCCGGGTAATTGGGTTCCAAAGAAATGCATATCGTATTGTTGGTAAGATACAGGAAGTAGGAGGGTTCGGGGATGAAATTCCTTTCTGAGCTTTGGTTTGGTGTCATCTTCTTTTTAGGGGATCCCTTGATTTTTATTAACAAGCACTGGAAAGCTGCAGTCTGCGATATATAACCGTACTTTTTTTCCTTTTTCTTGGCGGACTCATTGTTGACTTCTCTCTCCTGTATTTTTGTTGTTGAGAGAGAGAGAGAGAGAGCTATATAGGCTGCTGAAACAGTAAGAATATGTTATAGTTCGCATGCAATAATTGAAGTTTATCGCTAGGGAGGAGACTCGCAAATAACTAGATCATGAAAACGGTGGAACTAACTAACGTGTTAGGGAAAAAAATATGTATGGAGAAACAGATTCAGTGGTTCACTAGTAGACTGCTTCAGTTTGATGCCTAAATAGGTTGATTTACCATATTCGCACTGTCCTATTGATTGCTCGTGAACTTCCATTTCAGATTATAAGCTTCATTTCGTAATATTCCTTTAAGCCCTCGACAAAATGTTGTTTTTGACTTTGCCAGGGTAATGAGATGCATATAAGGCAAGCGGATCTCTATATCCGGGAGGGCGAGGAACTCAGTTTTTACGAAGTCCTCTTACGTGCGCGACAACGGAGAGAGATTGTGATAGGGTACCGACTAGCCAATGCAGAGAAAGCCGTTATCAATCCCCCAGCCAAAAATGAGCAACGAAGGTGGTCAGTGAAGGACGTTTTTGTAGTTATTGCTGAGAAGGAATGACAGCTTCTCAATGTTCTCATCCGGTCACAAATTTTTGTAGTTATTAAAATGTGGGGGTTTTCACTACATTCTTGGAAATCCTTTCCGGCTTGTGCACAAATATTTTCTCACGGAAAAAAAAGGGGACGGGATTACATGCGTAGCTGTATAGGTCCAGAGGAGGTTGTTGCCCCTGCTCCTTTCCCTCGAATATATATGTATACTTAATTTATCCTCCAAAATCGTATGAAAACCCGTCCTTTTTTCTTTATTTTAAAAATCCGTAGAGTTCACCTCTTTTGAAAATTTATCGTGCCACATAGTCTGGTTTCCCCCCTTTTTTATTTTGGTCAGACAAAGTCTCCTTTATTTTGCAACAAATCCTTTCAGCTTGCAAAATGAGCCAGCCTTTCGCTGTTTTATTGTACATTTTGCATGAAGAACATGATCTGGGAAATTGGTTACCAGATACAAGTTCTGCAGTTGTTGTCATGTATATTTTGTCCGTTGTAACTTTCAAAAGCGTGTAATGTAGAAATAACGGTATTTGTGCAAAATCAGTAGAGCTTTTTTTTTTCTTTTTTTCTCGTACGAATGACAAGATTGGCTAGTGCAATCTGTGTTTAATAGATCTGCACTGTTCCCTTTTGAGAGCTCTTGTTTATAAGCCCGAACCGAACAAATAATTAAAAGCTAGCTTTTCAATTTCCGGTTTTTGTGGTTTTAACTAAATCTGTGTCTGGACAAAGGAGAGTTGTGACTTGTGAGTCAACATAGCCAATGTATACCCAATAGCCACAAGAATATACTACTAGTAGCTTCTTCTCTTTTTAGAATTTTTGGACGGCTCGGATCAGCCGTCCGGTGGCCAGAGTGGGCTCGGCGCGCTGTCGGTAACCAGTTGGGGTTCCTTTTGGTCGGTATCCTTAGTTTTATTGAAAACCACTAGGCCAACCATTGGGTTCTCTGAACTTCTTTTATTGAGCTTATTTTCCTTTTTCAGTGAATTTTTTGTTTGGAACTTAGGGTAGCTTCTTCTTTTCTTTTCTTTTTTAACTTTCCGCAGCTATGGCCTAATATTGAGAAAATTCAGAAAATGACAAATGAAAAATACGTTTTCTGGGTTTTAAATCACTTTAGAACCCAAAGTAATATTAGGCCAAGAAAATACGTTTTTGGCTTAGTTTCATCTTTAGTGTACTTTTTGAGATTTTGATCATTTTTTTTAGACCCAACACGAAATTAATATTCAGAAAAAGACAATATAAGCTCTGTTTTGTTTTTGTTTTTGTTTTTGTTAGATAGCATAAACCACAAGAAATGCACCCATGGGATCATTAAGATTGTGTGAGAATTTTTATATTTTTTGAAATTTTTATGCAATCCGACGGTCGAAAATTCCTCGGTACAACACCCAATGCGGAATTTTATCATCTCAATGACCTGTTCTTTCCCTTTTGAAATCATTATGATCTAGCTAAAAGTCATGTAATGACATATACAAATTGAATCCAAGTTTAATCTTTTTAGCTACATGTGAGAGTCCAAGTCAACTAAGTACAGCACGCAAAAGGTCTCCAATTTTCTACTGAAAATTCTAGACATATCTTTTTTAGATTCTTGGAAATATTCGTTAGAATTTCTGTAAATATAAATAAATGAAGACAATGACGAAAATAATAAGATGTTGAAATGATATTTTAGTTAGAGATATAGGAGAATAGAGATAACTTATGTGAATCGAGACATATATGTATATAGCATTGTTCTTAGAGAATATATGTCCCCACTTGCACTGAGTTGTGACATTCCATTCCCAAAATAAAAACGATCTCTGGGAAGCTATGTGTGCAATTAAAGCTTTTTCTGCGAACCAAGAACAGCCTGTATACTCAAAATACCAATTTCCAAGTTATTTTCAGAATATCTGTATGGTGTGCCATATTTATATTTGATCAAAATATCTCTTCAAATCAGAACATCATCTCGTGCACTAACTACCTTTTTATAGTAAACCAACCACAAATGCAATTTTATCATTGCATATAATAAGAACTCAAATGCATAATATAATGACCGGGAGTTACAAATATTTATTCCTCATAATCGACAATTTAATTAGTAATTAAAGGTAATTATTAACATAATAAATCGTACGTTTTAAAGAAGTTCTTAGAAGTTTTTTCTAAACATATTACAGGGTAGGCAACTGTTAACTTTAATGGATCGAAAGCTCGTAAATCACATAAGACTTACATGTACGATTGAAGCGCAGCGGAATTAAGTTGCTTCAAGCTTTTCACGATCTGTGGCCTGCTCTACAAGCACCGATCACGTACAAGAACACGGTCTTCTCTTTACGCCGGGTAGAGGAGACTACTAGAGTCTGCTCTCGATATCCACACCGCAAATCCTAGGGTTCTTAGATGGAAACCCCAGAGAGAAAAAATATTCGACAGGAGAATTTTTCTAGAGGAGAAGGAGAGATAGAACTCAAACTCTTTCGTATTGTATATATCTCCAAATATCTGCAGGACTATATTTATAGATTAAAGTCCACGAGTTCAAAGTCTCCTAATAGATATAAGTGATTTATTATCTTTGAACTCTTCTAACAGATAAAGATTAGGAGTCTGTCTCATCATTCTAACCAACTCAATCACATAACCCATGTGGACGACCCATATGGGTTGGGTCGGATCCAAACCGACCCATTTTTCTAACATCTCCCACTCGTACACATTGGGCTATAAGAAAATATCTCAACCATGTCAATCTTATCAATTCTCTCTTCATACAGGAAATGAGGCGTGCGACCGACGAGAAAGAAACAAGCTAAATAGGAGTACCATATTAAGCTTCCATCAAACTAACATGGTACATCACTCCACAATATCTCGTCATTTCCCTAGACAAATCTAGCCACATTGGATCGAGCATCTCCAATCCCTCTTGAGTCCCAGCTCAGAGCTATGCTCAACCCCCTTGCGTTGGTGTGCTTCCAATTTCAAAATTATTTTTCATTTTGATATACTGTATATAAAAATAATAATAACTTGTGCCGGCACAAAGCACAACCAACCGCATAAATGAATGTGATACCAGAAAGTCTTCCTCGAGCCCTCATATCAATCCATGTTAACCTTGCTGCTTCCCCAGTCATGCTCCATGGGACCCTGACATTTCGTGGTCTTAGGTAGTCAAGCTAAAGTAGCAACAGAAAGTCTCTACTTCATAACATAGTCTCAAGTCAAGTAAGGGCAATGAGTGGTCATATAAATGACTCTTAGAGCTCACACAGTGATAGGAAAAGGGATCCACACTATCACTCCTCTAAGTATGGTTGACAACAGCACATGTGGTATGATCAACATGCTACGGTGGAGTAATCCCTAAAGATTGTGTCTCTCCCCAAAAACACCGTACAGACATAAATACAGTCACTACTAAAAGCGCCTTACTCGAGACTCTCAAATTTGTCGCATGCACTGCGCCCTATCTAGGTCTCCATCTGGCTCAATCAAAGGCTACACAGACTCTGTGTTCGGTCAAGAGTGACCTCATCTTGGTCCAACCAAGGCGACAATACTCTAAACTCATCATCATATAAAGAGTATAATTATGTCTCATCTTGCTCGCCCATCAGCGCCAAGGTAGGTTACCGTGTGAGATGGTCAACCCCATGCCTTTTGACACACAATTGTAAGTGCACAATAATTTAAATGCAACATGATTTTTATTATCACAATCAACTCAAATATAAAAATCAGTGCATAAACAATAAATATCCAAAGGTGTCTCAATAAAGCATAAACAACTCAAATCCTACGAAGTCCCAGACTACTAACATGGCTCTGAAAGACATCCCTCGCTATAGGCTTAGTCAATGGATCAACAACCATACTGGTCGTGGATATATGCTTTAGGACCACCTCTCCTTGCGCAACCATGTATCAAATGTAGTGAAACCGAATATCAATGTGTTTGGATTTTCCATGATATTTGGGATCCTTAGTATAAGCAAGAGCTGCCGTACTATCACAATATAGAGTCACAGGCCCACTAGCCCTAGGCCCTGTGTCAAGGCACTGTAAGAATCTCCGCAACCAAACAGCCTTTAAGACCTATTTATTGTCAATGGTCTTGTGCCCAAGCAGAAGATCAACCTACTCCCATACCCAATATTTGCCCATAGAACTAAACTCATCCTCCATAGCAGCTAGTCATTTCTTACAAGCAGGTGAAGACAAAGCCTCATTATACGAACTAGGCTCATCTTCCTCTTGAGGAGCACACATGAACGATTCCCCCTTCAATCTCAAAACGACGATGAGGAATACTTTCACGATGGCTTCTACGTGGCGGAGGATCTTGAGAATCAATAGTCTAATGGAGTACTCCCACTAGAAGGCAAGCTACTCCCACTGTTCTCGGTGACCATAGGATGAGGATTTAAACTCCCACCCTCGCTGAGAACAGGTGTAACTTCCTCTGATACATACATCTCATAAAGATTAAGATTTCCCCTCACATCTTCTCTGCTTGGAAACTCATGTTCAATGAAATTCACATCTCTGGACTCATCAATCTCAATCAATCCACCATCAGGTTGTTCGCATATCATAAAATAATGCGCACACCTGATGACCCCCAGGGTCTCAAATGGTCAAGGACTGGCTTCCTACCTGCCCATAACTCATATGGTGTAGAAGAGACTGATTTACTTGGCACACGGTTAAGGATGTAGGCCGCACTCAATAGAGCATCTCCCCAAAAACTAATTGGAAGATTAGTATGCGCCATCATCGACCTAACCATATCTAACAGTGTACGATTTCTTCTTTCTACAACACCATTGTGTTGCAAAGTACCTGAAATTGTTAACTGTCGTTGGATACCTTTATGCTCACAGAGCCCTTTAAATTGCTCAGATAAGTATTCGCGTCCGCGATTTGTCCTCAGAACTTTTAGGGTTCTACCTTTTTTATTCTCAACTTCTTTAACAAATCGAATGAAGCAGTCCAATACTTCCGATTTATGAGAGATCAAATAGACATATCCATATCGCGAATAATCATCTATAAATGTGATAAAGTAGGTACCACCATGTCGTGCCCTAACATTCATGGGTCCACAAATGTTTGAATGTACTAGCTCTAGTGGACTTGTAGCTCTCACTGCCTTACCGAATGGTTTTCTTATCGCTTTTTCTGCCATGCAAGACTCACATATTGGTAGGTTGACTTTAGCGAGTGGGCCTAAAAGGCTTTCTCTAGCTAACCTAGTCATCCTATCTTGGCCAATATGGCCTAACCTGGCATGCCATTTCACAGAACTAGAAACAACATCACTATCATGAAAAGCCATAAATTCATTATTATTCAAACCATCCAAATCCAAAACATAGAAACCACCAGAAATAGATCCATGCCCAAACGGCTTATTATCTAGGCAGATTAAAAAAAACCATCTCTGCTGAAATTAAAGAAAAATCCTAACTCAACTAAAACTACTACTGATATCAACTTATGTCAAACTCCAAGCGCATAAAGTACATCATAGAGAATAAGTGTGCGACCATTTTGCACTTCAGCTGATAAGTGCTAACTGCTAGCAAATCCTCGGCTGAACTATTCACCATAAATACACTCTGGCTACCAACAGGAATCTGACGATACTTGATAAATCCTCCCTGTTCTCGTGCTACATGTTTTGTTGCTCATGTGTCAACAATCCAATCAGAATTAGTATGAGCCATCAATACATGTGAGCAAACTAAGCAATCTATGCGAGAAATAGGGTAAGATGGTACCTCCTTCGGCTCAGTGCAGTCATGAGCGAAGTGTCCAACCTTCTGATAGTTGTAGCAAGTCACTTTGGATTTATCCTTTTTGCCTCTGCAGCGCTTAACATGTTCTTTAGGCGCATTATCTCTAGCTTCTCCATGATTAGCCTCGCCACCTTGCCTTTTGTGCTTAGACCCAATTGTCTTGCGCTGGCCAGGTTCAACCACGAGAACCTCATTGCCTCGCTTTGCATGTTGGCGCTCGGCTTCAAGCTCAAGATGACACTTCAAATCATTAAAGGTTTTAACCATTTCATTATGTGTAATCGTGAGCTTGAAATGGTCCCATGTCTCATCAGGCAAAGACCTAAGCACAGCGAGAATCTGCTGCTCATCAGTCAAAACGTTACCGGCAGACCTAAGGTCGCGTATCATAGCCGACATAACCCTCAAATGTTCAGGCATGGAATGTTGGGGTTTCATTTTATAACTGTCGAACTTCAATGTTAACGCGCGTAACCTAGTTGCCGTTGTGCCACCAAAAGCAATTTTCAGCTGGTTCCACATTTCTTGGGCCGTAGCGCAGTTTTCAAACTCGCCAATGAGATCATTGTGCATGCTGGCTAACATAGTAAAGCGCGCACAACGGTCTTTCTTGACCCAATTTTGATAAGTTTCCATGTTTCGGCGGTCTTGGGTAGTGGTCCCCTCTTCGGGGACAGCCATGGTATTGGTCATGGTTTCAAGTACTTCTTGCTCATTAAGGAGAAACTGAATTTTCTTGTGCCACATGTCATAGTTTTTCCCATCCAATTTCTCTCCCTTAACAAGATCAACAACAATAGTCTTCGAGGCCATTTCACTACATTGGTTTGCGCATTGGAAATATTTAGCACATTACAATAATTTTATCCTAAAACCCTATTAAGCAAATAATGATTTTAACCATGGATAGAGATCGAAAATCTGCAATGCTCGTAGTCATCACTCCAACACATGGTGTAAATCATTATTTCTTAATCGATTTTTAGACAAAATTTCCAATGAATCAATGTAACAGTAAGAGGATGGGACTAGTTATTTTAAGTCCCTAATTAATATTTTATGCAAGAATGGGAGGCAAAATATTATACAAACATAAGTGCAAAAATTCACCCCCTTACAAATAAAAAATAAATGAGGGTGTTGCACTTATTCCATATAATAAGTTTGTCTCCGGTCTCTATCATCAATGAGAGCCCATCTCCAAACGCATACAAATATTAATCCCTTCAATTGACCATCCATGCCAACATGCAACAACACATAATAGGTATAGGAATGGATGGTTCCACCACTTCTCCCTCTAAGAAGATGGGTAAAGTCCAATTACTAAGGGTACAATTGTTTGCGCCGTAACGCAGCAATAAACAATCAATACATAACGAACTTAATTACATCGGGATCGCTAAATATTTTCCAGAAAAGAAAATAGATACAGTAGGATAAAGATTGTAATCCATATCAATCCAAAACGATGAGAAAGGAAAATCAGTCTTGCAGTCCCTGCCTTCTAACTCGGTTTCACCAAATCACAAAAAAAAATTGGGGTGTCTCGGTTCAAAAATAGTCACCAAAGCCAAGTTTTTTTTTGTTGTTGTAACTATACAGAGAAAAACTAATTCATCAAATAGTGGTTTAACTCTACGGTTCCGGCAAGCTTGTTCCAAAACAATTTTTATTTTACAAAGGTACTTGTAAAACAGAACCGTAACCCCTTTTTTTTTAAACAAACAGAGTCCATCCAAGTCCAACCACCAACTGTTGAAAAGTTTTTGTTTTCCTAAGAAGGAAAATCAAGCCACATGGGAAAAAGAATATACTCAAGATTAAAACCCCGCTCGGCAGAAGACAATTTTGACAAAATAGTCCAATAATAATAGGAGCATAACAGTGCTCTCTCCAAGTCCGTGATTCGCTGCCGCCCCACGTCGGCGCGCCCACAACCGAGAATAACAATACTTAATCCAATGGACTCCATGAATCGTGACACAACACCAAGCCAAGGCAAGACCGCATCAGATTTATTCTCACTACAGCATCTTCCTCTCCTTTTTTTTAATAAAAACCGAATATCTTTAATATGGAAAATATTTGCAGTCGAAACACAGAACTTCAAAAACGTAGGCGATCATGCGAGAGCGAGCCGTGATGGCTCTGATACCAATGTTAACTTTAATGGATCGAGAGCTCGTAAATCACACAAGACTTACACGTACGATTGAAGCGCAGCGGAATTAAGTTGCTTCAAGCTTTTCACGATCTGTGGCCTGCTCTACAAGCACCGATCACGTACAAGAACACGGTCTTCTCTTTACGCCGGGTAGAGGAGACTACTAGAGTCTGCTCTCGATATCCACACCGTAAATCCTAGGGTTCTTAGATGGAAACCCCAGAGAGAGAAAATATTCGACAGGAGAATTTTTCTAGAGGAGAAGGAGAGATAGAACTCAAACTCTTTCGTATTTGTATATATCTCCAAATATCTGCAGGACTATATTTATAGATTAAAGTCCAAGAGTTCAAAGTCTCCTAATAGATATAAGTGATCTATTATCTTTGAACTCTCCTAACAGATAGAGATTAGGAGTCTGTCTCATCATTCTAACCAACTCAATCACATAACCCACGTGGACGACCCATATGGGTTGGGTCGGATCCAAACCGACCCATTTTTCTAACAACTAATACAAAACCAATTAGGGAGGAAGAAAAGTATGTGAAACCAAGAGGACCTAGGTCACACAATCCAGTGGCGTTTCTTCCGGCCCTTTTGAGTCCCCCTCAGTGCCACACTGGATATGGTACCATTCGCAGCTTCTTCTTGCTTTACCTCCTTGAGTTCATCCTTATCATACGAGCAAATATTTTGCAAAATCGCAGCACAACTCTTTACGGCGTTGCTGTCTTTATCACCACTCTCCATGATCTTGTGCAAGCAAGCCACAGCACCCATCTTTCCCATTTCCTCTGCAGCACTCGGAAGGCTAGAAAGCGTTGCCAAAACGGGTAACAACAAATCAAGGAAATCGCCGTCCTTGACCTTCCTCAAAATCACCCTCACTGCGCCGTCGCTGACAGCTTTTTCTCTATGTGCATTGGTGTTGGCACCGTCCCGGCAGAGCATGTGCATTAATGCATGATGTGCTGACGTTGGTCATGGTTTCCGAGTTCCCTTTTCCTACCAGACGAATCAAAGGCCCAAGAGCACCGGATTCATGGATGAGGGTCCTGTTCGAATCGAGCTCTGATAGCTCGGAAAGTGCAGGCCGCAGCATTGCTCTGCGTCTTACTAGTACCGGTTCTTAAGGCATTTATAAGTAAGGGGATCACACGCAGATTCTCGGCCACCACTTTCTTGTTCCCTTGGGGCAGCGAGATGTTAAAAACCGTGGTGATTATATCTTGTTGGAGATCGAGATCGAGGCAAGCGTTACTGGGAACATCAAATGGCTCGAGCAATTTGGAAACAGCCTCGTTGCCGAAAAGGTCCCGAAACTGGGGGTACTGCTTGGTGAGCTGCAAGAGGGTCTTGGCAGAACTCTTCTGATCCGACAGCGAAGAGTTCGGGCGTGTCTTGTGGCCTTGGCGAAAGCATTCCTCAATGGAGGGACGATCGTAGGTCTGCAATTAAAACACACACCTCAAAATGATGAATTAAAAAGTGGTTATAAAACATAAGGAACCACAAAACTCAGGAGTCAGGAATGAAGAAAAATGAAGAAGCATTGCAATAACACTGGGGATCTTTAACTAATTGAAGTAAGACATATATACTTGATTGCATTTTGTCTCTCTTCCCCTATAATATGATAGCACTAGTGCATGGCACGGCTTGAAATCTGTATTCAACAAATAATCCAATTTTATCCCTCTAACCTCTTGAAGGCTAAGGCCCCATTCGTTTACAGAATTTGTAGAAGAGTACATGGTCATGGTTCAAATTAAGAGAGAGAGAGAGAGAGAGAGCAAACTGTGGTAGAATTAATCATACCACTTGAATGCTCGTGGATGTCACCTTCTCTTTTCCCTTGCACTTTCCTCCAGGTTTTTCTTTTTCCTTTTAGGTAGATAAAAATGTATAAGGAGTATAGGAATAAAGTTACTCGGTGAGGTGAAAATAGATGTAAGAAGAATAGGAATACAGTAGTTCGGAGAGTATACCTCCGCCACGCGAATGTCATTTGAGTGTCCATCACGGATAACAATACCCACGTTCCGTGCTTGACTTAACTGAAACTTAATTAATATCAACATAGAGATATTTTATAAGTACGAAAGATCGATGCAGTAAAATTGAAAAAAAAAACATGCAGAAAATAGGAGAATAAAGGATTTTTTGTAGTTTGGCCCAAGATATCACAGATTTCGGAGAAAAGTAATCTATGCGGAGGGAGCGCATGCATGGGTTAAAGCTAATAAATTAAGATGCCTATTTAAAAGATTGAAAAAGGGACTTATATGTACAAAATTCTTAATGTCATCCATTGGTAAAGAGATTTCTTCAAATTAGCAAGTCTGAAATAAAAGACATGAAAGTATAACCAACCAAAGGTTACAACGCATAAATCTGATGATGGTATTGGATTCCATCAAGTCGAAATATACCCTTAAAGAATGGGTTCTTATATGTTTACGCTAAGTTCATGACTGAATTAGTTAAGATTAGTTAGGTTTTTATTACTGAAACTATGACATCCAAAGAGAGAAGTACTCATTATACGTCTTTGATAGGGGTGAGCATGGTTCGGATTGGTTCGATTTTGTAGTAAACCAAGAACCAAACCAATACCTACGGATTATGAATTTGGAGAATCAAACCAACCCACAAAAGGCATAAAACCAAACCAATCCAAACCATATAAATACGATTTGGTTTCGGTTTAAACCACAGTTTGCTTTGAACTAAACTATCATCTCCAAAGAAATATTTAAAGTACTTAAAATTTCAAAGATAAATTAAAAGAAAACTTATATTAAAACCAATTCCATTCAAATTATCAAAACACGCTATCTTCAACTAACTAATTAAGAGTTCAATACCAATAATTGCCTCAAGTCTTAAATTAAGAAAATGAAATACCGGTAAGTCACTAAATGAACAAACTAAGAATACCAACTATTAAACATCTTAAGATAATTTAACCAAATAAAATGTCAAAGATAATTCCTAAAAACTACTGTATTGGATTGAAATAAGATAGCAAAAGGGCAATGATAATAATTAAATTATAGGGAAAAATTCAAAATACCCCCCAACCTTTACACCAAAATTCAATTAGACTCCCAACCTTTTAAAAATTTCAATTTTACTCACAACGTTATCTTCCGTTAATCAAAATGCCCCCTTCCGTCTGAATGACTAACGAATTTCGTTAAAGGCTTCGTAAAATATCGTCCCGATCGAATTTTGATGATCCGAGCTGCTCAATGTGTTCAAAACGTGATTTTAAGGGTACCCTTAAGAAATCAACAAAAAAAAATGACCGGGAAAGGCTTCATCTGAATAGTTTTTTTATTGAAATAATTCAATAAAAAAACTGTTCAGATGAAACCTTTCCCGATCATTTTTTTTGTTGATTTCTCCCGAGTACCCTTAAAATCACGTTCTAATCACATTGAACGGCTCAGATCATCGAAATTCGATCGAAAAAGGGGAGGTGCAGACCGAAGCAAAATCCAGACGTCCGGACTTGAACAAAATCCGGATCGATACGCACCTCCCCTTTTCCAATCGAATTTCAATGATCCGAGCCACTCAATGTGTTCAAAACGTGATTTTAAGGTTACCAGCGAGATATCAACAACAAAAATGATCGGGAAGGGCTTCATCTGAACAGTTTTTTATTGAACTATTCAATTAAAAACTGTTTAGATGAAGCCCTTCTCGGTCATTTTTTTTACCGATTTCTCGCGGGTACCCTTAAAATCACGTTTTGAACACATTGAACGGCTCGGATCATCGAAATTCAATCGGGATGCTATTTAACGGAGCTTTTAACGAAATCCGTTTGTCATTCGGACAAAAGGGGGCGTTTTGATTAACGGAAGATAACGTTGGGAGTAAAATTGAAGTTTTTAAAAGTTTGAGAGTCTAATTGAATTTTGGTGTAAAGGTTGGGGGGTATTTTGAAATTTTCCCTAAATTATATATAATTGTATTATACGGTTCGGATCGATTTGAAACCATGACCGTGAATATGAATCCACAAACCAAACCATATAAAGCGGTTTCTAATTTTTTTAAACCATGATCAAACCATATTACTAAAAAACCAAACCAAACCTTTCGGTTTGAATTGGTTTGAAATGGATTCGCGGTTTGACGAATTTTTTGCTGAAACTATGACATCCAAATAGAGAAGTACTCATTATACGTCTTTGAATCAAAATCTCATAAAAGCCAAACAAATAAAAGCCAAAAATGTTAGAAACTGCGACCTAACCATAGAGCTAAAAGGAAGGAATACAATAGCCTTGCAGCCTCGGTGAATGAACTAGGGAAATTGACGTCTGGGTTTCCAAATCATTAACTGGGAAAAAAATCGAAAAATATATATCTGATAAAATTCCTTCAGGTATGCAATTCTGGATCAATCGGACGTGGCAGGACAAACTTTACCTACCCATGTTCACTACAGCTCGAAAAAAATAACCGATTGCATTTTGTTTCTCTTTCCCTATAATATGATAGCATTCATGAGCTCATGATACCTGTGAAATTTATTTCCTAAATTTCTTGACTACAACAAGGCTGACATATGGGGAAGGAGTGAAATAAATAACGGTCTTGCTATTGTCAGTCCACTGGGCTGACGATAAGCACACTAGAAGACAAAGAAAACACGTATTTCTATGTATTTTTTATACCCTTTAATACGCATTCACACACTCACTATTGTCAGCTCATTGGGCTAATTTCAGAATTTTCCAATAAAGCACACATTATAAAATCCTAATGGTAGCACCAACAGAAACATACTACTCCTACAATTTTGCGGTGCAACATGCAAATCCACAAGAAATTACGTAGACTGACTAAATAGAAGTCTTATTTTCAAGAGAAGCAATGATAGGGACCTCAAAAAGGTCCCCGAAAGAGAAATCAGTTATTCAAATTCACTCAGATGTTTGGGTCCCACACATTGAAGTGAATCTCGATCACTAATTTCACTTTCGGGGTCATTTTGCGGAAATTTTTCAGAGTCCCTAGAGTTATTAATTGTTTTCCAGAGTGCAAATATGAATTCAAATACACCACTAGGCAAGAAGAATTGAATTCAACTCTCGCTGAATTGAAATGTAACAAAAATAAGTAATGAATTCTTTCTTACCACGCATGCAATTCAAATTTTTTCTTTACACGGAAGAACTACAGATCTTGTCAATTTCTTCTTTCTTGTTTACGATCACCACAATCAGGTACATTCATCTCTCTATATGCAAATAGATGTTCTCTTAACTTATTTTTTGTCTTTTTTTAAAAAAAGAATTGAATTCCAATAAAAAAATTATACCTTTTTAATTCCTCTCGTCAAGACGAATCAATAAGTCATAAAAGTTTGATGCAAAACTAAAAAATACAAAAAAAATTGAATAAAGACCCCAAAAAAAAAAACCCACTTGCTACTTTGTAATCCAAACCCATTTGATATTTCTCTTTTTTATTGTGGTAATTTATTGATTATTTTCATATCTTTTAAGTATTGTAAAAGTTGATATGAATACACTATTATGTACATTTTCATATGTTAAAAAGTAGCCCAAAAAATCAGATAACATTTTTTTTTTCAAACAATGCCATTATGATATAATAATAAATTACAATCACTATGTTTACGTAAATTAGTCTCCATAATAATGAGTTAACAATATAAACCGTTTGATTTTATTAAGACGGTTAAATACGGAGTAATCACTATGCTTACGTTGTACTGTGGAAAACTTATTTAAAACAAACAAAATACGCGTTGAGAAGGGGGCGTTGGTAAAGTTAGACAATATAAAATGTAACGACCCTAATTTTTTGTCAATAAAAATTTTCGTTAAATATTTGAATTTTATTTTAATTACTTGGATTGCTTTTAAAATTTCCTTTCAATTTCTAATAATCCGTCATATTTAGATTTGAGACTTTTAAAATTATATCTTTTAACACCGGACAATCTAGTCATTTTCTAAAGACAAGTATGCTTATAAAAGCACTTGTATATTTTCCTAGTATTTGAAATAAAATCTTAAAATTATATTTTTTGGCTAGAAATCCTACTTGGCGAGTAGAATTAGCTTCCAACCATTTAGCTAGATTAACCTAACTACCGATTCACCTAGTCACATTCTCCTAACCCTAGATGGACCTTTTTGACCATCATTGAGCCTTGTGAACCCCTTCCAACCCTAATTGAACCATTAGGCCATTAGAAATATTCATATTACTTATTGATTAGTCATTTCCAAGACCACACTCATGACTTACCCCATTACCCATTGGTTAATAAATGTTAGGGAAAATTTTGCCCTTTGGTTAATAAAAATTAGTCATGGCCTAGTCTCATCATGTTGCTTCCATAAGAAGCAACCTTAGCCTTGTCATGCATGCAATCCTAGAAAGATTAGCCTTTAACCTAATTCCCTCCTAGACTTACTTTCCTAGAAATTTTCTTGGCATATATATATATATATATACATACTTAGTACAAGAGAGAGAGAGAGGAGGGAGGGCCGAGAGAGAGAGAGAGGGAGGCCGAATGGGAGAGAGAGGGAGGAGTGAAGTGTGTGCTAGTGTTTTGGTTACTTACACAAGCTACTTCTTTAACCCTTTTCACACTCAACCTAAGTACTACTTGACAACCCATGACTAGACTACTTTAAGTATAATCCTAGCCTATTATCTTGTTCTTTTTTGCAAAATAACCCTTCCTAGGACAAGACAAGCCATAAAACCCTTCAAGATTACCTAAGTTATGACCAAAGATGGATGGACATGGCCTTGGCTTGATTAAATGAGTGATTGGACAATTCAATGGAACAAAAAAAAAAAAGAGAAAGAGAGAGAGGGAGGGAGCCGAATTTTAGAGGGAGGGAGAGTGTGCTTGAGTGTTGTACACTCCAACAAGCTACATGTTTATCCTTAAGTCTATTTACCAATTGCCAACCCATTTTCTAGCTAACTTTAAACATAAACTGGCCAATCATTTTGTTTCTTCCTTACAAGCAAGCCATTCTAGGACATGACTAAACCAAAAACCCTTCATGATAACCTAGATTTAGAACCTAAAATTGGATGACAAGGCATGGCATGCTTAAGAAGTGATTTGACTACACAATGGAGCAAAACTCATGGGAAGGAGAGAGAGGGAAGAATTCGGCTAAGAGAGGGAGGGAGAGAAGCTCATTCTTTTGCTATAAATAGGCACCTCACCCTTGCATGCCTTGAACTCACACCTTCAAACCTTCCCACTTCTCTCTCTAGAATTCTTGAGTTCTTACTTTGTTCTTAAAGTTCTTCCTTGTTCTTGAGTTTTCTTGAAAGTTCTTCAAGAAACTCATCCTAAACCACCTTTTCAATCCATAAAGTCTAGTAGTTTTAGTCAAGACTTAGTTTCGAGAGAAACTTTTCTCTTTCAAAGCTACCGGAAGCTCACCGTAGGAAGTTATTCCGTCCGACGTACTTACTTTTTTCCGTGGCCGCTCTACCACCAAAAAGAACGGTAGGATAATCCTACACCCCTATCCTAAGTATATGTAGATTAATCTTAACCTCTATCTCTAAGTATATTGAAAAGTTGTGTATTATTTGTATATTTGAAATGCATGATAGTTAGTAACTTATTTCGCTAATGATGATATTAACATGTTGAATAATTGACTTCTCTATGGAATAACATATGTTATTTTGAACTTCCCTAAAAGAAAGAAAGAACGGATTTCGAAAGATAAGAAACTTACCGCTTGAATTGAAGTATTCGTATTTTGATCTTGAGATAAACATGAGCATGATTGGTACTATAGAGTTGGATGATCTTGTTAGTTTAGTTTCAAGATTACGATGAATGATAACGTTTACTTTTATGAAAAGTCCTTCCGTGGAGTCGATGCATGAAAACGAGACACGAGAATCAAGAAAGTTAGAAACATGACACCTAGGGTGTAGTTAATGAGGAGATGTGTTTCGAAAAAGGAAAGTGTTTTGAAAACCGCAATGTGGCCGGACATGGTAGCCCATTGTGTGGTGTGTGTGTGTGTGTTTCCATGGGAACCCGGGGCGGCGGAACCATGGTGAGGATACTCAGGAACCCGGAGCGGCGGAACCGAGGTATGGCTTGGTTATCCGTGGAGAGGAGCCAATGCAAAGTTTTGTGTGCCAATGGAAACCCGGAGCGGCGGAACCGAGGTTGGGTGTGTAAAGATGATTTTGGAAATGTTGATTTGGAAAATGGAAAGTGAAAATGGTGACACGGTCTACGAAAAGTCGCATAGGAGAAACTCAGATATCACAGACACCAACGTTGTGGAATAGTGAATGTGGATGTGCCATTGTTAACTGTCTTTGTTAAATATGCATGGACTATTGTGAACTTGATACAATGTCCTATTATGTGTAAGTTATGGGTTAGCGGGTATGGGATTGTTCTGCTGAGCTTTCGTAGCTCATGGTGTTACCTTTGGTGACCCTGACATATTATATCGGTGGCGACGTTGGTATAATGTGTCAGACTTGTAGATGAACAGGGTGAGCTGTACGCCTTGGAGGCATTCGGAGCTGTAGATAGGAACCCTAGTTTCCCTCATTTTGTTGAATATAAGTACTCTTGTGAGGTTTATGATGTAATAATGAGCCAGACTCCATTTATGTTTTCAATAAAATCGTCCTTTTAACGTACCTAAAATTGGGGGCGTTACATAAAACTTATTTAAATTTATGCAGTGTACTATGTGGGAAACTTCTCTGCTTGGTTTGTCGAGCCATCAAGAGAGCTACAGACTTTCAAGCACTTCTTCAATATCAACAGAACCGGTCCTGATTTTTTGGGAGCTTAAAGCAAAAATAAAAAATATGGTCTCTTTTGTTGGACTATAATAAGAGATAATAAAGTAGGAGGAGCCCTTACAATTTATAATTTTTTGGAGGTCTAAAGTGACCGCAATATTTACTTTAGCTCAGAGCCGACTCTGAATATCAAGTACTCCTTTTTATATTTGGAAGCCATAGTCATGGACTATTTTGCTTAGGAATTAGAGTAGGTAAGAGCATCCGCAATGAGAATAATCAAAATCAATAACCAAATGTGTCACGTCAGTATTTGATTATCCATTTAGTCCATAATCAAACTTAACAACTTTTACCTCCACATTGTGTAACGCCCCGATTTTCGGAGTTAAAATCGAAAGCATTTAAATAATAATGTCGGGAAAATTTACTAAATTAAAGTTTAAATCCAAAATAGAATTCTCAACGTAGAGATTCATTTATTACAAACCACTGGGAAATCCTAATGATAGTCTTTGAGATAATAAAATAGATAAAGTAACAGAGCCGACTTCTAAGTCTGATACGGATCCCAAGCGTACTCGGGTTCAACTCCCACTTCTGGATTCTCTTCTGCATAAAATTGCTCGCCTTCGGGATTCTGTGTTTCTCCTTGAAATTGTACCATCGCGGGATCCTCTCCATTGAATCCTGCATCCTCTGGCAAATTGATCGCCAAAGCAATCGATTTACCAGGATACAGACGTATCCGTGAGTGATAAATCACCCAGTAGAATAATCCAACCCAACTACCCCTCTTACTTTACAGCTAGCAAGCAACAGGATATATATGGTGCGAAGAAGTAAACAGAGATATATCACATAAACAGTTTATTGCTATCCATTAACCTAATATGAAATCTAAGATCTCATCCACGAGATCTTTCCTCCCCAACCGCTAGCCATGCCCTGTCCCATGAGATCACTTTCTTTTGCTGTCGCGGATTGCACCCAAGTTATGTACCAGCGTGTATCCCTCTCATTACAACAAAAGAAGGCTTATCATGCCTGAATCATAACTAGGGTTCGCCTATCTTATAAACCACTTCACAATCATCACTGGGCTTACTTTGCCAGTATCAAAACATCACTCAACACTGGGCTTACTTTGCCAGTTTTAAATCATCACTCAACACTGGGCTTACTCTGCCAGTTTCAAATCACATCACTCAACACTGGGCTTACTCTGCCAGTTTCAAATCACACTATTCAACACTGGGCTTACTTTGCCAGTTTCAAATCACACTTAACACTGGGCTTACTCTGCCAGTTTCAAATCACATCATTCAACACTGGGCTTACTTTGCCAGTATCAAATCACACTCAACACTGGGCTTACTCTGCCAGTTTCAAAATCATCACACAACACTGGGCTTACTCTGCCAGTTTCAAAATCACGCCTGCAGGCAATCTAAAATCAACAAAACTTTCCAATTCATCCATTACCTAGCATCGTCTAAGTGATTTCTATTTTGCATACCACCCCATGTCTCTAGGGTCCAATCTAACATATCATTCAAATGTTGGAATAATATATAAGCAATCAGAATAATAATTGGAATAAACAATACGCATAAAATCACGTAACCTTTTATGAATGGACCGTTGCCCTTAGTTTTGTATGGCCAAGATGTGATTAAATAAATAAGAAACTTTTATCAAATAAAAGTTTTTATAAAAAAAAAATAAGTCTAGGCTTGTATTAATTTTATTTAAGAAAATAGATTGATTAATGACCATAATAAATTCAATAAGTAATTAATAACACTAGAATAAGTAGCATGGATCTAAAAGGAGTCCTACGGTCCTACGTAACATGTTCGAGTATCAAAAAGTGGGTCCGGAGGGTTACGGAATTATTTTTAAAATAAAAATGATTTTTTTTAAAGATGTCAAAAGTAAAATAAATGGATAATAAATTGTTTAATAAATAAAATATGTTGAGATTAACAACATATCATCTTTGGGGTGTAAAGAATCTAAAAAAATATATTTCGGGAATTAATTAAATGGTTTATAAGGTCGCAAGGATTTTTCGTTTGTAAACTTTTACAAGAACTCGAACAAACAATTAATAAATAGATAATAAAATAAAATAAAATATGACATTAACAAGTTATGATCCTTGAGGTGTTAGAAGTCTAGGAAAAATAGATCGGGGGTCGAAAACGATGTTCGGAGGGTCGAAAAATCAATTCGGAACGAAACAGAACAAACCGCAAGGTCTGACCAGTTGACCTTGCGGTGGAGCACGCGGCCGCAACCTCGCGGCTGGTTCTTGCGGCCCGCACCTTGTGGCCGCAAGGTTCGGCCCAGATTTGGTTTTTTTCGTTTTTCGCTACGGTTTTGATGCATGGGACCTTGGGGGACTATGGGTTAGGCCTAACAACATTAAATATACTTAGAGGAGTGATCGGAATGAATTATAATACCTTGGTTTGATTGAATTGATCAAAAATCGAATCTTTGATCGTTGGGGAAGATGACTTCGGTTTCGGCCGAGGGGGTACCTTGGGATTGAATCGAGGCTTGTTTGGTGATGCTAGGAGTTGTAGGAGATGATCGGATCTATCAATTCGGGTTTCGATTGGTCGTGGCTATGAAACCCACTTTTCTCTCTCTTTCTTTCTCTCTCTAAAACTCCATGGATTGGAGTCCGGTTTCTCTCAGATTTCTCTCTCTCTCGGAACTGGTGGAACGTGGGGAATGGCGTGGTGTGCCCTAGGGTCGGGGTTAAAGGGTATATATATAAGAGAATTTTTTTTGATAAGGGTGATAAAATTGTGTTCTAATGGGATTCTAACTCTTGGCTTGGAATATGGACGAAAATAAGGTTAGGGAGGAAGTAGAGACTGAGTAGGAGTAGGAGAGGGTGAGATGGAAGGAGTTATAATCATGTATGTAATTAAAAAAAAATGAAAGAGATAAATAGGATAGGATAATTATCTTTTTGTAATTATCTAATAAGGAAAATAAATTTATTAGAACTAATAATAATTATTAATGATATTAATAATTATAGAATTTACGGGTTGTTACACATTGGTTATTTTTGCATCCTTAATAAAAAAAAACCCCATGATACACAATGCACATATTTCCAATTGTAAACGAGTTCCAATCACGTACCCGACCACACCA
Organism: Rhododendron griersonianum; assembly: GCA_018127125.1. NCBI lineage: Eukaryota > Viridiplantae > Streptophyta > Magnoliopsida > Ericales > Ericaceae > Rhododendron > Rhododendron griersonianum. The sequence continues at coordinate 14,785,845 of CM030789.1, forward strand.
AATTATTCGTCTCGATGAGACGATTCCGGGGTGTTTTTGAGTTATTGATCGTTTTGAGTTTGGTTATTGAGTTTTGGTTATTGATAAAAGTTGTTAAATTTGGTTATGGAATGGGTGAAATTTGGTTATTTGCTAAAATAGTTGTAACTTTGCTTATTACAATATGAGGTATTTTTTGAGCATTATTGTTAAATTTGCTTATCCATACTCATTTGCTTATTACAATGTGGATGCTCTAACAACTTGAATTATTCCTCGACACCCACTACTAATTAAACCACGCCCTTTGCACATTCGGTCAATATAATAGTCCCTCCGTCCTAAAATTGATGACAATTTTTTGAAATTTGTATCATTTTTCATTACTTATATCTTTCAATCTATAATGTTTTTCATGAATTTGAAAACTTTGTATAATAGAACTAATCGAGAACTATTAAACAAGATCTATAATACATATTTTTTGAGATTCATATTGAAAGATATAAGGAATTGAAATTGGCACAAATATCAAAAACAGCTGTCATCCAATTTGGGACGGAGGGAGTAACCATTACGGAGTAAACATGCCTGTGCACTATACAGCCTAGCACCAAACCATAGTTGTCAAGGGTGCGCACCTAGACGCAAAGCGTTGTTGTGCCTAGGGTGAGAAGCGCAAGGCGGGACGTGCGCCTTTTTAGAAGAGAGGCGCACTTATGCGAAAAATAATTATTTCTAAAAATAATTGTGTTATGTGAGCTTTTTTGAAGAAAAAAAAAACTAACTTTTTTTTATTGATTTGAAATAAGCGCCCTTTTTTGCGCTTTTTGCTCGCCTTTTTCAAGTCGCCTTGCCTGCGGTCAGCAAGGCGCTAGGGGTGCACCTTACCTCACCTTAGACCTAGGCGTGCCTTTGACAAGTGTTAGACTTTGTTCCACATCGCTCATCTAAACTACCCAAATTTGATTAATATAATTTAAAGATTACTCCACATATTACTAATTACCAATTGATTTTAGGTTGTAATCTAGCAAAAATCTGACAAGAAAGCATGCACCTAACAGAATCAAATCCTTTTGTCCCCTATAAAATAGTAGTATTGAGTCGATCATTTTCAATGTTAGTGGGCGAAGGCACCTGAACTCGACGAGCCAATCATAGATGTCCTCCGGGAGAATATCCATTTTTAATTCGAAACTCAATGGAGATTAATAAATTACAAATCACTATGTTTACGTAAATTAGTCTCCATAGTAATGAGTTAACAATATAAACCGTTTGATTTTACTAAGCATTAAATAATCACTATGCTTACGTTGTACTATGTGGAAAACTTATTTAAATCTCTGCTTGGTTTCTCGAGCAATCGAGAGAGCTACGGGCTTTCAAGCACTTCTTCAATATCAACAGTGTCAGTGTTGGCAAAAAAAAAAAATAAGGGATAACAAAGTAGGAGGAGCCCTTACAATTCATAATTTTTTGAAGGTCTAAAAAGGGGACCCGGGGTGCTTGCCGAGCGGCCAATCCGGCCGTCCATCTTGGAATCAACGGTCCGGATCGAAACATCTTTTTCCTTTTCCTTTTCGTTTTTTTTAAATCCATTCGGTACTTTTGCATTCGGACCGTCCAAAACACTTTTAGACGGCCGAGATGCGCTCGGCACCCTTGCCAAGCACCCTTGCTTGGCAGGATCTTCCGATCCCTAAAAAGGCCACAACATTTACTTTAACTCAAAGCCGGTTCTGAATATCAAGTACTGCTTTTTATATTTGGAAGCCATAGTCATGGACTATTTTGCTTAGGAATTAGAGGAGGTAACAACTTGAATTTAACAGCTTGAATTCAAGCTGTTAAATTCATTCGGAACCGATTCCTTTGTCTTCAATTCTCTCAATGAAGAAACGCTCCTTATGGCCGGTTTCAATCTCTCTGGCTTGTTATAAATAAACAAGATGCTTATGGCCTTTTCGAGTTCCTGCACCCCGTAATCGTCTTTGTCTGAGAATCAGCTTCATCACTTTCTCCGGTTCTTTTTTTACCCCGAACAAATTTGGGCCTCGGATGTAAAGAATGGACCAAATTGGGACTGGACAGGATCCGGACCGGAGATTTGGGCCCGGGCTTACGAAACTTTTAAAAATCTTTTAAAATTATTTTTGGTAATTTTTTTAGTGTTTTAAAAACAATAATCAGTACATATTTTTTGAAATTTTCTACCAACAGAGAACTTAAAGATTCTTAAAAAAAAAAAAAAATTGATATAAAAATCCTCAAATTTTCTAGAGCTCTTCGAATCAATAAGTATTAAATAATTTGAAACTTATTTCTCATTTTTTCATGATAAACAGTGGAGTATCATATTTTGTTATAGATTAATCATAATTTCACAAGCTCGGTAGTTATGTCAAATTGGAACAACATTGTATGAGAATTTGTTATCCATATTCGGAGACAAAGGGTAAAAATTATACGTATATTTTTACTAATCAGTGCAATTCATAGTCTAAAATAAAAAATAAAAAAAATCTTTCTATAGCTATCGCAAACATTGCATGCCCACCTAAAAATATTATTCCGTGCCAAAGTCCAGGTACACTTTTTTTTCTTTTTCTTTTTTCCATATTTGTGTGGCTTATTAAAGAGTACGTAGTGGAAAAATGTATTGAAAATTTGAAACAACGGATAATTTCTACGGGAAAAATGGAATAATAATTCTATAACTTCATTTTTGTGCAGTGGAAATTGTGATTTTAACTTTTACAAAAATATTCTTGTCCATGAGTTGAATTGCAGGTAGATATTTTTTTAACACTACATACAAAATATTTCATTTTGGTCAAACTAATTTGCAGAACTGATTTAGCTTAAAAAATAAATCCTGAAAAACCAAGTAATAGGACCAAGAGTTTTCAATTAGTAGTAACATTATTATAAACACCTGATGATTAAAAAGAATTATAGACAGATCAACATTAATAATACAGACAGAGACAATCCAAGGGTTTGATCAAGTTAGTATTAAGAAAACAAATATTCCTTTTGGCGTCAATGATGTCGCCTTTCGAATTTTACGGAGTCCAAGTGTTCCAAACCTCGGGGCCACTAGATGACTTGCTCGGGTCGTCAACTTTAAAGTTAGTCAAATTGCACTCAAACTGACCAGACATCGGTTATAAATACAAGAGATTAACTTCAGTAGAGTTGTAAACTTGGAGTTTACACCCCTGCCATGTGTGGTCCTATTAACACTTTATCGCAATAATCTGAACCGTTCATTTTGTAGAACCCGCAAAATAGTGTATGTATGCATGCATGCAAAAAATTAGCTTGACCCAACAGTGATAGGTATATCACAAATTAAATTTTTGGTTTATAAAATCGATAGCCTAGATTCTGTCAATAGCTTTTAAGTTAAAATGATTCAGGCCGTCGATTTTATAAACCAAAATTTAATTTTCGTTATACTTATCGATGTTGGGTCAAACTGATTTTTTCCTTACATACATTATTATATGGATCCCATAAAATGAACGGTTCAAATTATTGCGATAAACTGTCGATGAGGCCCATACATAGCAGGGGTGTAAACTCCAAGTTTATAACTCTACTGTAAACAAGTTAACCTCTTAATACAAATCATAGAGACAAGGGAAATGCTACGGTGTCCACCCGCCATTTGGGGACACCGTAAAAAATAGCATAACTGACCATTAATGGTATAACCTAAACTAGTGATGTGTGTAACCAAAACCTTACGAAGGCATAACCCCCAAAATCTCCATAAATTTTGGAGATTTTGGGAGTTATGCCTTTATAAGGTTTTGGTTATACACATCACTGGTCGTTGTTATAATTGTAATGGTCAGTTATGCCATTTTTTACGGTGTCCCCAAATAACGGGTGGACACCGTAACATCATCCGACAAGACAGACAGACACACGTTCTTTCTTTTATTCCAATCTCACAACCTTAATAATATAATAATACTCCCCCTCAACATCCAGTTAATTCCAATCATGTCCCTCGACCCAGATTCCGCTCACCACCACCGCCACTCCTCCACCAAAAGCTTCTCCGGGAACAACCCCCGTAGAACTCGAAGGACCTTCGTCTCCGACCCCAAACCGTCGTCGTTTCAGACCTCACCATCCCTGTCGGTTTCGGCTCCGACGCGGGACTCTAGGTCGTTTGGAGGATTACAGCGTCGTATCGAATTCGATCGCGAGAGGTCGAGCGGGAGGTATGGAGGGGAGAGGGATTCGGGACGAGAGGTGGAGGTGTCGAGCGACTCTGCCGGGAATACGGAGGAATACGGTGGCGTTTTGGGGGAGAAAGTGGCTTATAGGAAGAAATTTGACGGGTTTGGCGGTGGCCGGCTGAAGGTTCGGTGGCACTTGGGTTGTTTAATCGCCGTGAGTTGACTCTCTCTCTCTCTCAACATAACTGTCCTAATATTTTTTTTAGTACTTTTTTTTGGTAATGCATGGTGTCCAAGCCTGCACCTCGAATTAATCCTACAGCTCCTCCCATTATTTTTTCACACGCTTACGAATGGAAGTGGAGTGGCCAAAGACTTGCTGGCAATTAGAATTGAACATGAGACATTAGAAACGAACAAACCCCAAAGTCTTAGGCGAAGAAGACTACTAGGCCAACCCTTGGGTTGTCTTGAGTTTATTTTCCTTTTTCAGTGTTTTTTTTTTTTTTTTGTAACTGAGGGTGTTTTTTTTTTTTTTTTAACTTTCCCCATCTATGGCCTATAATTGGGAAAATTCAGAAAATGACAAATGAAAAAACGTTTTTTTGGGTTTTAAATCATTGTGGTTCTCCAAAGTAATAAATCAAGAAAATACGTTTTTGGCTTAGTTTCATCTTTAGCGTAGTTTTTTAGAGAGAGAGAGAGCACGAAATAGATATTCAGAAAAAGACAAAATAAGTTCTCTCTCTCTCTCTTTTTTGTTAGAAAGCATAAACCTTTGATCCATCTCAGTTGATTACCCCTCCAGGAACTTGAGTCCGAGTACAGTCCACACGAAATATACCCATGTATTTGGGGTCATTAGATTGTGTGAGATTTTTTTTTTTTTTTGAAATTTTTATGCGATCAAACGGTCGGAAATTTCTCGGAGGTACAAGAGGAATTTCAGTACAGAGGATCAGTGACAGTTACTGTCCATAATTCAGTTGCACAGTATTTCCACCTCAAAGCATGGACTCATTTGGCGCTAAGGTGATTGAAAGCGTTCATTTTGTAAGACTAGTCGAGAAGACTCAATTTGTTAAGACTCATCGAGATGTATAAATAAAGTAATCGTGCGTGTAATATTGTCTTTTTTTAAGACAAATGTACTCTTGATCATATCATAAGTTATCGCTATAATCTGAATTTCTGCACAGATTATTTCTCAACAATTTTGTAATATAACCGACGTGAGCCCCAAGCCAGATTCTACTTGTATATCATCCAGAATTTAAATGTGATGAAAGGTTTTTTCTTTTCCGCTTCTGTTAGGATAATTCAATGTTTCCAATCTAATTGTTGGAAGTGATTTTGTATATGGTTGCAGATTTTGTTCACGTTGTCTTCGTCTCTGCTACATAAGAACTTTTCTCTTCACAATCAGGTCATTGATCTACAGGTAAGTGGTAACATACTAACGTAATGCATACAATCTAGAAAGGTCCAAATTTCTTGAACTCTTGTTGGGAAAATTGAGCTCAATTTTACATTTGGCACTGTGTCTCAGGTATGGAAATTAACTAACTTTGTTGAGATTTTACACCATGCTCTGATAAGTCGATTCTCCTTAGTTACATATAACTTCTTTGTCTCTGCAAGTCAGAACTCAAGGCAAACAATAACATCAGGTGTTTTCTGTAGCGAATTTCTGGGCCTTTCGAGCCATTTACACTTGTAGAACTTACAAATAAGCATACCCATTTCTCTACCTAGGTTCTGGTAGAAATTTTGTTTAGAACAACCAAGCGGTCGATTCAATCAGATGATGGAAATCATTTCTGTATGGTTTATAATCAGGTCAGTGGACTAGCATCTGATGTCCCAGGTTTCAGATAGGTTTGTAAGTGCCCACTTTACTTCTTAAGTCGTAAAATTTAAGGCACTTTTCCATAAGTTCATTCACCTTTTAAATCTCTCTATCCAGTTTTGCACCTTAGCCGCTGCCCACTGGTTTGTGGTTTGTATTTTCCTGGAGAAAAGAGAGACATGAGTAATACTAAGGAAAACCCTTAAGGTTGTGTATTAATTGATATATATGTAATCTTTTAGTTAAGCGATATTCGTTTCTATTGTGCTGGATGTTACCCCTGTTATAATATCCTGGCTCCGCCGTTGGAGAGGTCTACAAGCATCGATGAGCTCTTTAATTGTTAAATCTTACTGGATTTACCAGGTGTTTTTTCTTGCAGGATCACATTTCCAAGCTCAACGTGAGATTACGGGCATGCAATTTGTCAGATCCTGTGGATATTATCAATTCCATACCACACGATAGTGTTTATCCACCCAACAAAAGCTTGAAAATTTCCGCTCTCATTGTGTTGCTTACAATTCTGTCCCTCCCTTTTCTTTTCTTCAAATACTTTCACCATGTCTTAAAATCAAGAAGATCGCCAGACAACACTGCGATAGAAGTGTCGTTAAACAAGCAAATAGCGTATAGGGTAGACGTGTTTTTATCAGTCCATCCATATGCTAAGCCTACGTCATTATTAGTTGCAACCCTACTACTAATTTGCCTTGGAGGCCTAGCACTCTTTGGTGTGACGGAAGATAGCTTAACGGACTGCCTTTGGTTATCTTGGACGTATTTAGCGGACTCGGGCAATCATACTAATTCCGAAGGCATTGGTCCAAGGCTAGTTTCAGTATCCATTAGCTTTGGTGGGATGCTTATATTTGCAATGATGCTTGGACTCGTTTCTGAAGCGATTTCGGAGAAGTTCGACTCCTTGAGGAAAGGAAGAAGTGAGGTTGTTGAACAGAATCACACTTTAATTCTCGGGTGGAGTGACAAATTGGTGAGGGTCTGATTCACAACATAATCGTTGTAAATTTTGCATGAAAGTGAGACAACACGTGATTTTGTTGAACAATGTTGTATGCTTACGCTATGGTAGTACTATTGTCAAATCAGGGATCGCTATTAAATCAACTTTCCATAGCCAGTGAAAATTTGGGTGGAGGCATCGTTGTGGTGATGGCTGAGAGAGACAAAGAAGAGATGGAACTTGACATTGCTAAAATGGAGTTTGATTTCAGAGGAACATCTGTCATATGCAGAAGTGGAAGCCCTCTGATTTTAGCTGACCTAAAAAAGGTGTGCATACTTGCATGTTATTCTAGCGAATATAGAGTTTTTCATGATTCCAATTTCCTCTTGTATGCTTGATTTTTAAGTAAGGAACTAAACCTTATGATCCAAATACCACACAGGTTTAAAGAGAAAATCTCCCACAGGGAGTCAGGGACGGTTGAATACCATTTTGGTCAACTGACTCTTTGTTTAAACAGTTCAATTTAATTCCTACTCATTTTCTTTTTCTAATAGTTCATTGTATTGGAGTCAAAGATGGAACTAACTTCTGCCGGGGGAATCATTGGCCTCTCTCTAAAAGGGAACTACAGTCTTGCCAATTGCTGCTTCCCACTGACTTACCATACTTTGGAACAGCTTCGAGCCTTTTCAACACTTTTCCTCTTTCCTTCTTCTTCTTTCTTTTTTGGTGGCATGAATCTGATTGTTCACTTTGCTGTCGAGCAAATTTAGATTCCAAATGTTTCTAAATTCAGAATTTAGCGTGCTCAACTTGGTTAAGTTTTTGTGCTGTGTGTTTCTGAGCAGTTGTTACCATGCACTTTTGTTTTCCTCTTGTTGTAGTAGGTTTTGTTGGTGGAATCATAATCTACTATGATTATTGTTCAGACAGTATTCTGCTCTATTCAATTTGTTAACTTCATGGTATTGTTTAGGTATCTGTCTCGAAAGCCCGTGCTATAATTGTCCTTGCTGATGATGGAAATGCTGACCAGGTTATGTTAATGCCTGATATTGGGAAGTTGTTGATAGTATTATTTTTTTGACCGGCAAATTGGACAGTGTTTAATAACTTCCTTTTTTGTTGCAGAGCGATGCTCGTGCACTGAGGACTGTCTTAACCTTGACTGGGGTGAAAAAAGGACTGCGGGGACACATTGTGGTGGAACTAAGTGATCTCGACAATGAGGTCCTTGTTAAACTTGTTGGTGGAGATCTTGTTGAAACAGTCGTAGCACATGATGTCATCGGTCGCCTGATGATTCAATGTGCTCGGCAGCCAGGCCTTGCGCAGGTCACATTAATAATTCCTAGTCCAGCTGCTAAAAAGTGTATCAAGTGAATGTTCTTACATACTTTCTCCCTTGAGTTCTCCAGTTTATTATCAGAGCAAATATTTTTTGCTAAAATTTATCGCCAGTCTTTGTTTGGTGTGAATAAGTGGAGATCTCATATCCTTCATGACAATTTCCATCATATCGCTAATGGATTCTTCCCTATTAACTTCACCATGGCAGATCTGGGCAGATATCCTTGGTTTTGAAAATTGTGAGTTCTACATCAGAAGATGGCCACAGTTGGATGGCATGCAATTCGAAGATGTATTGATCAGCTTCCCTGATGCTATTCCTTGCGGAGTCAAGGTTGCATCATATGGTGGAAAAATTATTCTCAATCCTGATGAGTCCTATGTTCTACAAGAAGGCGATGAAATTCTTGTCATCGCAGAAGATGATGATACCTATTCCCCGTCAACATCCCCCACGGTGCTTTTCCTTGTCTTGCAACTTTAGTTTTCTTGTAGATTGCTTCTATTTTTCACATTTTTCCCATTAACCGTTCAATGTAAAAGAGATAATTGCCTTGGCATTTGAACATGCCAGATGTGGGATGCATATTAACTGCAAAACTGGAAGCATGTAAAAAATACACTAGATGAATGTATAACTCTTGACTTAGTCTGGTACATTAGATTTCGACTTCGATCAAGATATAACAGTAATCTGCATCTTCTTCATTTGAAGCCACGGATTTGTGCCTTGTGCTGTTCGATAGGATTTTTTTGTGCGTTTTTTTTAATTCACTCTCTCTCTTTTTTTGTAAAGAAAAGGCAGGTCCTAAAATGTTATAGACAACTTGTTCTAATTAATGTCCAAACTTGCAAAAGAAAAGAGAAACTAATTGACATCGGCAGCCTGGCCACTCTACAAGGAAAAATGATCGTCTTCTCTGTGCACGTTGGGATGATTCCTACTGTTGGGATTTGTCCCACATTGGTTAATTATCTCCTCCAAAACTAGTATATGAGCCTAGGCGGCCTCTCCACTCTTTGCCAATTGGTTTGGAGTTGGATGCTTTAACACCTACAATGGAATTTAAGTGTGTGGGGCATACCAGAAATAAACTTACAAAAGTACAATCAATTTGATCATTCAGGTCAAAGAAGCACCATTCATAGATATTACCCGACCAGCAAGAAAGCCACAGAAGATTCTACTTTGTGGATGGAGATGGGACATTGATGATATGATTGCGGTAAGTTCTATCTATCAGAGCCCCTAATTCTTTCTTGTCTTCACCTGAATGCTGCAGGTTTGGAGAGGACATCTGCCCAAGGACATCATTGTTCCAAAGTCTTCAGAAAGGATTCTCTTTTGTGGTTGGCGGCGAGATATGGAGGATATGATTAAGGTAATGTTATAAGGATCCACTGTATGCTCCCAATTCTTCTTCCAGACCAGTTCTCAGTATCACCACAATCCACTTGGGTCTTTCCATCATGTTTCCTGTTTTTCCAAAACTTCTCGCTTCCTAAATCTGCGTTGGTGTAGCAATAGAAGAATAATGGGTTACTCCATCCCAACTTGTATTTCAATATCTCTTCTATTTTTTTTAGGTACTGGATGCATTTTTAGCACCTGGTTCTGAGTTGTGGATGTTCAATGAAGTTCTTGAAAATGAGAGGGAAAAGAAGCTTATTGATGGTGGCCTTGACATCACCCGGTTGGTGAATATATCAATTGTTAACCGTGAAGGAAATGCTGTTATCAGGCGACATCTTGAATGCCTTCCCTTAGAATCTTTTGATTCAGTAAGTATCATTACATTTTAATCTGAGAAACACAACCTGGAATCACAATTTTCCATGGAAAGATTGGCACCACCAAAATTGGTCTTCCACGGGAAAGAGCAAAGATGGTAAATAATTTGGCGTAGAACAATTGTCCTTAGAAAACATCATTTTAAACATCTAAAAGCCAAAGGAATGACATTGTTTGTGATTATGGATCCTAATCCTATTTTGATATCTTGACGTGAAAGATCTTACCTGCTTTTTAACGGTTCAGGAAGGGTATCCATCTCATTGAGTCATTTCTAAATTACAAGTAGTTGATATGTTTCCCGGCTTTGTACAGATACTAATTTTGGCTGATGAATCAGTGGAAGATTCAGCCATGCAAGCTGATTCTAGATCTCTTGCAACATTGCTACTGATTCGAGATATTCAGGTACTTCCTCTGAAGGGTGAACGTCAATTCTTATGTGTGCAACTTGGTTTTCAATTTATGATTAACTTTACATTGATTTCCTGTCCACCTCTCTCTCAAAATATGTTTTAGCTTTCCCTTTTCCTTGGAAGTGCACATACCGTTGTTCATGGTATGGGTTGTTTACAAGCACGTCAGGACTGGAAATTGGATCAGTTGTCTGAGGACAATAATGAACGTTTTTGTTTTGAAACCTTACACCGAAACCATGAAAATTGCTAGTAAATTGTAGCTACCATCTGGCTTGTTTTTGGAGCTGGTTTTGCTAGTTTAACTACTATGCTGAAAGATTCCTCCACCTCTCAAGTCCAGTATTTGAGTGTTTTTGTGAAAGTTATTCAGAAGAGGTGACTCTTGTAGACTCTCCACATTGTAACACCTCAAGTTTCAGACGATAACTCTTCAAATTTGGCAGGCTAAGCGTCTCCCGTTTAGAGAAGCCACGGTTTCCCAAGGACACAGAGGTAGCTCCTCACCAGGCTCTTGGATAGGGGATATGCAGCAGGCTTCCGACAAGTCAGTTATTATAAGTGAAATTCTAGACCCAAGGACTAAAAATTTGTTATCCATGTCAAAGATCAGCGATTATGTTCTATCAAATGAGTTGGTCAGCATGGCATTGGCAATGGTTGCTGAAGACCGCCAAATTAATGATGTACTGGAAGAGCTTTTTGCTGAAGAGGTATTCATTTTCTGGTTAATTAGATGTGATTGATTTCATGGTACGGTATCATTAATTACGGTATTATTTTGGACCAAATTCAGTTCCTACCAGACTGACTCATTTCAGCACCATTTACTTCCATAGCAAACTGCAAATTTCAACCTTACATCAGCATGAGTATTTGAAGCATAAATATTGAGGTGGTAAAGGGTTTTGTGAGTGTGCCTGACCAATAGTAGTCCCTTAGGCCCTAATTGTTCGTACTTTCCAATTTTGGGATATCCATAATATAAGTTCTTTTTCAAAACTCAAAGCATGAACCCCTTTAGTTTTCCAAAACCATCCCTTACAAGCGGTTATGAATGTATCTAAAAGTGGGAACTAAAGGGTATTTTTTGGAAATCTCCAGTTCTGAATTTTCATAGACGACCAACACATTTCAAGAAGTTAAATAATACAAGAGAAATAAGTTTTTTAACCTGTGTTGGAAAGGACCAAGGACTTTGGAGTTGTGGATTGTGTGTTTGGTCTGGGAAATTGGGTTCCAAAGAAATGCATTTCGTATTGTTGGTAAGATACAGGAAGTAGGAGGGTTCGGGGATGAAATTCCTTTCTGAGCTTTGGTTTGGTGTCATCTTCTTTTTAGGGAATCCCTTGATTTTTATTAACAAGCACTGGAAAGCTGCAGTCTGTGATATATAACCGTACTTTTTTCCCTTTTTCTTGGCAGACTCATTGTTGACTTCTCTCTCCTGTATTTTTGTTGTTGAGAGAGAGCGCGCTATATAGGCTGCTGAAACAGTAAGAATATGTTATAGTTCGCATGGAATAATTGAAGTTCATCTCTGGGGAGGAGACTCGCAAATTAACTAGATCATGAAAACGGTGGAACTAACTAACGTGTTAGGGGAAAAAAATATGGAGAAACAGATTTAGTGGTTCACTAGTAGACTGCTTCAGTTTGATGCCTAAATAGGTTGATTTACCATATTCGCACTGTCCTATTGATTGCTCATGAACTTCCATTTCAGATTATAAGCTTCATTTCGTAATATTCTTTTAAGCCCTCGACAAAATGTTGTTTTTGACTTTGCCAGGGTAATGAGATGCATATAAGGCAAGCGGATCTCTATATCCGGGAGGGCGAGGAACTCAGTTTTTACGAAGTCCTCTTACGTGCGCGACAACGGAGAGAGATTGTGATAGGGTACCGACTAGCCAATGCAGAGAAAGCCGTTATCAATCCCCCAGCCAAAAATGAGCAACGAAGGTGGTCAGTGAAGGACGTTTTTGTAGTTATTGCTGAGAAGGAATGACAGCTTCTCAATGTTCTCATCCGGCTTGTATAGGTCCAGAGGAGGTTGTTGCCCCTGCTCCTTTCCCTCGAATATATATGTACTAGTAATTGCCCGTGCCTAGAGGCACAGCACATCGCAATGCTTTCAAACATAGTCTAAATAAAATATCAAATCCTATTTTTTCGAAGGTTTTTTGTGGATACAAATGGTTCCTTTTAACGCCATCTCACATGAGGTGAGTCCCGGATATGTGTATGGGCCCACTTCATGCGAGAGGAGCATTACAAATAACCGTGAATTAGAAAAAATTTCCTTCTCCCAACAAAATCTACTTCTCGAAAATTTTCATTTTAAAAATATGTTTCAAACATGGTTTATCTAACCAAGTTCATAAAATATAAAATAGTCTAACACAACAAATGTTACTAAATCTGTTTAATTTCGTTAGTTGCATTAAGAGATAGCATCAGAGATATTAAGAATGTATAATCATACGGGATTCTAACTCGAATTCAATTTTTTGAACGTCCACTCACTCAAAAGTGAAATCTCTATCGCACTTGTTTCCTTTACTGACCTAGAAAAATAGAAAAACAAAATAGTTCCAAGATTACATATAATCAAGTAATGAGTAGAGTTTGAAACTCTGTCTACCCAAAAGGCTCCAACAAAAAATCTGCAAATGTTTAATCCCAGACAAATCATGAAACTTTAAATCATCTAAACCCAATAGCTCAAGTTGTATTGAACAACAATTTTGTTCTCTTACCTATTAGTTAAAAAGAAAAATAATCTAACGCGAAGAATTACTCCTGCCCGTAAAGAATTACTCCTGACCGCAAAGAATTACTCTTGATCGCATCAAATTACTTCTGGCCGCGAAGAATTACTCATGTCGCGAAGAATTACTCTTGGCCGCATCGAATTGCACTTGGCCGCAAAGAATTGCGAGACCATAAAGTAATTCGATGCAGCCAAGTGCAATTAGATGCGGCCAAGATCAATTCAATGCGGCCAAGTGCAATTCGATGCGGCCAAAAGCCAGTCGATGCGGCCAAGAGCAATTCAATGCGGCCAAGTGTAATTTTGTGCAGCAAAGAGTAATTCTTCACGGCCATGAGGGATTTTTCACGGCCACGAGCAATTCAAGCCGGCCAAGTGCAATTCGTAGCGTCCAAGTGCAATTCGATACGGCCAAAAGTAATTCGATGAGGCTAAGTGCAATTAGATGTGGTCAAGTGCAATTCAATGAGACCAAGTGCAATTTAATGCGGTCAAAAGTAATTCTCGGCCACGAGTAATTCATTGCGGCCAAATGTAATTCTTTGCTACTAAGAGTAATTCATCGAGGCCAGGAATAATTCTTTGTAGTTAAGAGTAATTTTTTTGCGGCCAATAGTAATTTTTTGTGAACTTCTAATCTCAGCCATTGGCTACAATGGTTGAGATGGAGTGTCTTTTTTTGTGTCCCCGAAATACTCCCCTATATATTCTTCAAATTACGTAGCACAGAATTTGGAAAGTTTGTATTCTTCTCTCTGTTTTTTGAAAAATCATAGAGACATTAATGTACAGTTATTAGGAGTAAATAAACCCACACAGCAATTATGTAATATGTGCAAAAAATGTGAGTACTTTACTGAAATGAGGAAAATGAGCCTAAACCATTGGATCAAAGTAATCATCTATTGCAACAACTTGTCTTTTGTTAAGTATGGATTAGTCCTATACCCTTGTGTTATGTACTATAGAAAATTAAGTTATATAAGAAAATTAATTCCAATGCGGAAACAAACACATGTATATTTTCGTTGGCTTTCAACTTTCAACCTAATGAAGGCGAAGATAAAACTGGGGCAAATTTTCGTAGTAGTCCCTCTAGTTTTACGGTTGTCTCAATTTCGTCCCTCTAGTTTCAATTGTCTCAATTTCGTTCCTGTAGTTTGTTTTACGTTCCAAATTGGTAAAATCGTTAATACCGTTAATGAAACTAACGGGAAAATATGATTAAAAAATTAAGTACTCCAATTTTCAATCCGGTTGAACCGGTGCGAAGATCTTATTTTTTTGATCATTTTATCCTAGATGGTTGTAATGAATTTTTAGCTCTAAGGCCTTTCAACGAGCACCCGAAGACTCTTTATTTAATTTCAGGGCTCTCTTAGGGTGCTCATTGAAAGGTCTCAAAGCCAAAAATCCATTATGACCATTTTAAGATAAAATGATCAAAAAAATAAGATATTCGCACCGGTTTAAACGGATTGAAAATTGGAACACTTATTTTTTTTACACCATTTATATATTAAAAAATTAAGTGTTCCAATTTTTAATCTGTTTGAACCTGTGTGAAGATCTTATTTTTCTGATCATTTTATCTTAAATGGTCATAATGAATTTTTGGCTCTTAGGCCTTTCAACGAGCACCCGAAAACTCCTTATTTAGTTTCAGGGCTCTCTTAGGGTGCTCGTTGAAAGGCCTTAGAGCCAAAAATTCATTATGACCATCTCGAATAAAATGATCAAAAAAATAAGATCTTCGTACCGGTTCAACCGGATTGAAAATTGGAGCACTTAATTTTTTAATCATATTTTTCCGTTAGTTTCTTTAACAGTGTTAACAATTTTACCAATTTGGAACGTAAAACAAACTACAGGGACGAAATTGAGACAATTGAAACTAGAGAGACGAATTTGAGACAACCGTAAAACTATAGGGATGACTACGAAAATTTGCCCATAAAACTATGATTTAGAATCAAGATACAACAAAATCAATACATTTGTTGCCACCAACATATTGCAATGAATCAAATAACCAAATATATAATTAATCAGTTTTTTCCCCTCAATCACTCAACCAACTAAACATTTATCAATCTGAATACATTTCAAAAAATGACAGGGCCCACACACACACATATAGATACATGTATATATATATATATATATAGAGAGAGAGAGAGAGAGAGAGAGAGGGCTTAACTTATGTGTGAGAGAGAAAGCAGTTTTGAATTCAAAATTGGGATCCGTTTTGGAATTAACGTGTGAGGGAGAGAGAAACAGCCCTAGATCATAGTAATCGTTTTTTACTGATAACTGTTAGGAAAATTAAAAAAAATCGAAAATAATGAATCAAAATAAGATTTTGGAAATATTATTTTTAGTTTTTCTTTCATCCTTCTTTTAAATATTCATTTTTTCTAAGTATATTTCTAGTCTTACAACCCGTAAATCTTAGCTATAGAAAAAATATCTACAAATTCGATGGTCCAAAATATAGAGAATTCAAAAACCGCTACTCCATATTATATAGATAGAGTATAGACCATATATGTTGTAAACTTAATTTACCCTCCAAAATCATATGAAAACCCGTCCTTTTTTCTTTATTTTAAAAATCCGTAGAGTTCACCTCTTTTGAAAATTTATCGTGCCACATAGTCTGGTTTTCTCCCTTTTTTATTTTGGTCAGACAAAGTCTCCTTTATTTTGCAACAAATCCTTTCAGCTTGCAAAATGAGCCAGCCTTCAGCTGTTTTATTGTACATTTTGCATGAAGAACATGATCTGGGAAATTGGTTACCAGATACAAGTGGTTCTGCAGTTGTTGTCATGTATATTTTGTCCGTTGTAACTTCCGAATGCGTGTAATGTAGAAATAATGGTATTTGCGCAAAATCAATAGAGCTTTTTCTTCTTTTCTTTTCTTTTTCTCTCGTACGAATGACAAGATTGGCTAGTGCAATCTGTGTTTAATAGATCTGCACTGCTCCCTTTTGTGAGCTATTGTTTATAAGCCCGAACCGAACAAATAATTAAAAGCTAGCTTTTCGATTTCCGGTTTTTGTGGTTTTGACTAGTGAGTTAACATAGCCAATGTATAACCAATAGCCACAAGAATATACTAGCATTCATCCTGAGACGTCTTCGTCCCATTTTAGTAGCGTTATTGAAGTTCGAAAATTTTCACTTCTTTTTTCATGAAAGGCGAAAATTTTCACTTTGTCGCACAAAACCCACACACCAGATTACAATTTCTTTGTTAATGTTGCAGACCAAAATTTCTTCTACCTTCACAAAATATCTAATGATTCAATTATTTGTTTTTACAGCTCCCTAATATTTTTAGTAAAAGTTGATCAAACTAGAACATTCTGGTTACAGTACGGATTATCTCCGGTCCATGTTTTGAGCTGGACGGAACAGTCCAAATCTAATCAACAATTCAGATGGAAGAGTATCCAATTCCTTCTGGTTATCATATCATCCAAGTGAGACCCATTTCAAATATCCAACTGTCTGTATCACCTCAATAAGAGTTTGTAAAAGTTGTTTGTTTGTATAGCACTTTCCTCGTTCGAATCACAAATTTCAACTCTAAACCAGCAAATTTACATGATTCTTGTGAAAACCAAAACAGACACAACACATGTACCCATGATCCTGGTTTACATAGCTATATTTAGAACTCAAACTTGTTCAATCACAACCCAAGACCAATTCTCAAAACAGTCACAGAGATACAAAATAGATAACAAGAAAAAACACTACCCAAAAAGGTAAAATTTTCGCTAGAGCAGTATTTGCTAGGTAACAATTATTCAACAAAAGTAGTTCCCCAACCAATTCATTTATACTCCTTCGTCAAGTCCCACATTACTCCTGATCCTCAGAACTCTCTTCCACGTATATGCAATTGCCGACTGGTTTCTCCCTCTCCAGCCTAGGTGAGGAAGACCAGAACAAACAGAACAATGAAAAGGACAACCAAGAATAATATCATCATGATCTGTCCCTTGACCCCAGCCTTCTTCATCACCATACCCACCTTTTTCTGCAGCCAAAATTGCTTTTTCAAAAACAGGGGGAAAAGGAAACGGGAAAACACAAAAACTGCATTTCACGATTTTAAGGTTAGGTTACTAGTAAAGCCATTTCACTGAAGCACAATTATTGGCTCAAGTAATTTCTGGCAGCCTGAAGAGCAATCTGAGGCTTAACTTCAACTCCCAGCTTGGGCAAGACATACTGCGGTTTTCTAAGAAAAACTTATTCGATCCAAAATCTGCGTGGAGACAATCACCTGAACGAAATCGAGACGGTTTGACGTACTTTCCATTTCCGTACCAAGTTCATCTATAATCTTCTCCTGTGGCACCATAAAATACCCATGTCAGCGTCAATAATCCACAAATGATTTTACGCATAATTGTTGAGTGTGTTCAAAGGCTACAATGCACTTTCAAAGGGTTAGCCAGCCAAAGGGTTGGCCTATGGCTGCAAAGAGCCTTATCAATTTATCAAGATAATATCCCCTGCGCTATGCCAAGCCAAAGTCTTACACAAAAGTATCGAATAACTTCTGCTGATCACCGGTAGATGTGGGATGAGTATAATTCCACTACGTTTAAGTCCAAAGAACCAAACCAAACAATAGAGATTGGATTGAGTTCCATTCTCTGTTTAGTTGGTTACACCCCCTATTTACCTGTTTCCTTTTTTTCCTGATAAGTACAGCCCCTACTTACCTGTGCAAGGAGTTCTTCATGTATAGTAAGTCCTACACCTCCAATTCTTTCCACACTTGCACTGAGCTCATCCAGCTCCTCATCCTGTTGCCTGCAAGCATCAATCCAATTAACAAGAATCAAAATGAAAATAGTACTCTTTGGCAATTCAGGTGTCTAGAATAGCATGCACACGCCTCTGTGTCACCTAAAGTTTTGCCAGGATACTTCACAATGCCTAAATCAAAGTATCAAACTAGTTTGAAATGCTATTAATCATATCCCTAATCCTCCATTAACTCGGATAACTGTTTATTAAGAATATTACCAGATATCAAGATTGGACAATATTAACACAAGATTCGTAAGTTGCAATAACAGAAGTAGGCGTGAATATTCTGATGCATAACGAATCAAAACATTAGATTTCAGGCCTACCATATACGAGCACTACAAGAAACTTCCGAAGAGCCGAAGAGGTTTCTGAAATTTGCTCAAATAAGGGTATACGCACCAGATAATCTAATAATTTCCTACCTAATTCGCAAAGAACAGCTCAAATAGTTACTGAAGCTAGGAAACACACTCGGAGAAGTAACAGAAAGCATGAGGAGATATGATGGCAATGTTTTACAAGAAATGAGAGAGAGAGAGAGAGTACTACTTTATGAGAAGCAGCTGTCTGTCCGATTCCGATGATACAATATCATCATTGTTCAGAGCAGCATACTGATTGGATCTTCCACCCTGATGAGAATTTGGCATCCTCATTAGTTCACGTCGCATACCATTTACATTAGAAGTGCTTGTACCATCCAACATTTTTCCTGCTACGACTGTCTTCTTCACATTGCCCACCTAATTACATAGTGGAATTTTTAGGAGATCTGATACTAATTTGACAATGAAATGCCTGATATCCATTATAGGATCAATGGTACCTGAGTACGTGCAGTGCTTGTCCATCTCCTCCTTTTGTCAAGTTCAGCTTGATCAATCCCATAATAAGAAGGATCTCTAGCTGCTACAGCAATTGCTTTGTCCAATTCATCCACCTTCCTATCAAAAAAGTATGTTTTCAGCAATGGCAAATAGCAGTTGCCCAACATGAAAGCCAAAATCACCAGAAACGCTGGTGTAATAGAAAGTTTGGAACTTCATACTCTCTGAAGAATAACAGGAGAAAGCTATGTTACATGGACTCTTCAAAATATATGAAATACTGTGTGTTGAACAATCAATTCTTGACTCAAGAAATACTCTTCGACATTTTAGATGGACATTCACATTGGAAGCATATTTAATATTCAAATCTACTGCAGAACTGTCTGTGCATAAAACTCACATACTATGCAAGAAGTAAATTATTGTGCCTTGTAAACACAACTTACCGTAGAAAATAAAAATATATATCTTGAAAGTAAAAACATTTGGCAGTGTGCTCGTGTACTTGATATAAGAACTTGATGAGTTTGACAGCCATGTACCCATACTCAAGTCCATGTAACATAGCAAAAAAGTACATCATGCCGGGGAATGTATAACCATTCGAGCCAAAGTGTACCAGATGTTGATCTTTTGACATTAGGTAAATAAGTCCGGCAAAATCCTGATAAACTAGTGGGAGACTAGCAAGCATACCTGCCACTCAATGCTCTCACAGCTCAAGAGCAGGTCCTTAGTCAGATTTTGTTGCTCTTGACTTCCCGCAGGGATACGCTCCCATTGGTGAAAAGAAGACAGCACCTTATCAATCTAAGAAGCAGATAACCAAATAGTTAAAATAGAAGATCGACCAAATATCCATAAGTAAATGAAAGCAAGGAGCCAAATGCAATTCCAAATAATGTTTACTGTCTAAATATGCTATTGGTTGAAAGATCTAAAGAGTGGGTTGGTGCATGTCGGTCTGTGCATGAGAACAGAATCAAGCTGTGTAGGATTTGGACCTACGACTTCGTGGTGTGTGTACGAGAAAGAAACGCATATGGGTAAGATAAAGACAGAGTCACATCTTTTGGCATAACACACACATAGGCAGAGATAGACCCGTTAGCGTTATAAAAATCACAAGTATCGCAGTTGGACGAGCCTTATTTCACATACATACAAAGATTGCGGTCCTAGAGGACCTTCCTCTCCACAATTATTATTTTGCTATTCATTTAATATAATTCCATCTCGATGACCGCAGTTTTTCAATTCGGCATGCAGAAACTAGCTTCTTCTTTTGCGGCTTTACTTTTGAATAATTTGTGTTGAAATATGATATTCCACAAATACCATCCACCAAACACCAAAACAAAGGCAGCACCAAAAACATCAATTTCAGCCAATGTGCCAGTTACATTCACCAATCTGCTCAAATAAGCCAGAAATGGCAGCTACAAATGGTTTAGAGGTTTAAGAAGAAAAAAAATCTACAAATCACCTATATGAGAGAAGACAATTTGAAGTCTCACTTCAGGGTTCTATAAAATCTACCACGTTGATGTAGTTATATGATCTTCCCAAATGTAAGAGGAACCACAGGAGTAAAGATTCAGGCAATAGCTTCTCCACTCTCCAAGAACCTTATAAAAGTTTCTGAAAAAATCATTCATGAATGCAGCGCGATAGTTATTGTCATCCAAACATATTTTCTAGGGTTCTCCTAAGATGGTCCCATGATTGCACTACGAGTATGACGGCAGGGTTCCCCCAACTTGTTATTTTAGCAAGTGTTCTTCCCAATACATAAGTTTCATCATAGCATGTCGCATCCTTGAGTAATAGCAATTTCTTAGATCCGTAAGTGCGTATATCAAATTTGAAAAGCGAACATATAACAAATGTATAAATAGTCAATTCTTCAGAAGTAAAACAGTCAATTTGCGCCAAAAACCCACATATCCAACAAATTAGTTGTTTTTCTTTTCAAGAAATTGTGGCTCAATCAGCTAGCTTTCACAATACATCATCAGGAGATCTAATTTACAGTGGCTACGGTTAACAGTAACAGAATACCATCCTTTACTCGTCATAGCAGACACAACTTCCTTTGGATGGTGAGAAATGATGAGATAAGAAAGGGGAAGGGTCAATCAAAAAAAAATTCTTTGTACTTCTCTCACCATTTCTCACCAAAATACTCAATCCAAATGAGTGATTTGGCAAGAAACCATAACACTTTCTTTTATTTTCTCATGAAATCCCTCCATCCAAAGGGGCAGTGGACTTCTCGCAACCTCGCCGGCAGCAAACCGCCCACATCGCCACGATCCGAACACTTCAAAGGACCATTCAATCGGTAGGAGTGAAAATCCGGAGGACCAAGTGCCTTTCATGCCAGGTCGTACAAATAACCTCATCAGGTCTCCAAGGCATGACCCGGCCAATTATGGCCAGGAGCGCATCGTCGACAGAAGGGACAAGACGACAATGCACACCAAAGGCGGACCGATCGAACTGCGCCCTAACCTAGAACCCACAAAGGGTGTTGGTTGATAAAGGGTGTTGGTCGATTAAGACAGCAGGACGGTGGTCATGGAAGTCGAAATCCGCTAAGGAGTGTGTAGGCACTTGATCTAGAACCAATGGAAGGGATACATCAAGCATGGAACTAAAAACAGGGCTAGGAAAACATTAATTCCGCAAACTCATAATTTTTCTCCAAAATGCCCCCCTATTCAATAAACTGCTAATAACTGGATGTTCAGAGCCGAGAGGAAAAAGCCCGACGGCAGTACAACGACTCCATCACAACATACATGAAAGAAACAAAACTATCAAAATCTAGACACGAGCACATGTTTGATCAGGAAATTATCCAGAAAAAAATGGAATAAAAGACTTACGGATTCTTGAATCTCTTCCTTGACAATGTAAAACGGGTCCTGAGCGGAAGACATGTCGCGATCCGATCACATAACCCACTCGGATCCTGAGCTGATTTGGAATTCCTTCGCGCTGGGGCTGGCGATTGTGGAGTGGTGTTCGGAATTTAGGGCTTTTGGGGATTCCGATCTAAGCGAATCGGGGACTGAATCTCGAACTGGAACAATTTTCTTAGCACGGTCTGGACGATTCTTCGATCGCTTCCTATTGGAGGGGTGCGACTATTCGCACACCGTATTTTCTCCCTTAGCCCATTAAAAATTTTCAACTACCGAAATATGTTTCGACAGTTAGTTACCGAAATTGAAATAAATTTTCGACAGTTAGTTACCGAAATTAAAATATATTTTCAGCATCCAATTATCGAAATATATGTTTCTTGTGCATTTCCGACATGTAATTATCAAAATATAATCTTATTTTCAACAGCTATTTACCGAAATGTATGTTCGGCAGTTATTTACCGAAGATTGAACATATTTTCGACATGTAGTTACCGAAATATAATCTTCGAAATTTTTTAACGGGCTATGGGAGAAAATACGCGGCTGCAAATAGTCGCCCATTGGAGACGACGATGTTTGGATTGCTTGACTACGTGGGGTGAATCGCAGTAACGCTCCTTGAATTGTTTCGAAATCACTGTCAACCACCGTAGTTGTTTAAAATTGCACTGACCGTCCCTGGGTCAGCTATAACCCAGTCAAATGTGTGGTGATTTCCAATCGCAAGCTCTCTTCTCACCTAAGTATTAGTAGTAGTATAGTATACTAGTTTTCTCGAGGCAGGATCTTTTGTGCCGAAAATATTTGTGCTCTGTGCCAAAGTGTTTTTCGGCTAATAGATTTGAAAAATAAAAAAACATCACACAATTCAACGGCCGGAAAATCAATCGGCACAGAGGTTTTCGGAACAGAGGAGATCAGACCCCAGTTTTTTCGATTTTGCCAACCTCTTGCCGCCCACTTGGCGGAGGGTAATATGCAAATAATTCTAAACAAGTTCGGATATCAATGCATATCTCAGGATGTTAATACATTTTCATAAATATAAACACACTTTTTTTGGATATCAATTCACCTTTTACCTATTATCTTCCGCGCCTTAGGGTGAAGGTTAGCATTTTACTAGGATTTTTTGAAAAAAATATACCAATCGGATATTCGGGCTAATTTGCGCCCATCTCAACTAATTTTGAAAACCTAAAGTTAACACCCTACAAAAAGCCCAAAAAAGTCATTTCTCTTTTAAGCTAAAACTTTCCTAATGCTTTCGAGTTTTTTCTTGGATATTTTCCAAAACTATTTGTGTAAAAGTCATATTTTTTTTTATTTTTTTCGTCTTTTTCAATTTTTCTCGTCGAGACGAACTATTAATACACAAAAATTTAACGCAAAATTAACAAACACGAATTTTTTTAACAAGGACAAAACAAAAACATTGTTGTACACAATTTTTAAGTTTGTGGAAACACCCCAAACTATAAAGTGAAATTGACTGTTCTTAGTATTATTAAAAACAAATTGCGTATTGGTTGAAAATGAAGGTTTGGGACCGCAAGAACATATACAACATTTTGCACAACATGCTTACGTGACAATGTCTCGTTGGCGATCCATCCATTTCCAAATGAAACACTATCATATAGGGCATATTTTGCAAAATATCTTTCATGTTGTATTGTTGTGTTTGTAGACTTTCTCGTTAGCATTTGATTTACGGTTCATCAGTTTATTTCACCCCTAAATTCATTTACAATTTTAACCCCACGTCTAGGCAATGCATGGATAATCTCCCGTGGGCATTCCTGTCATTTGAGGGTAAAAACAAAACCTAGGGTTTAGCTATATATACGTTTTGGTATCCCCTTCGTCTTTCTCCCTTCGCGCAGAAGACGCATCGTCTACAGCATCTCGCTGCAACAATGGTGAGAGTCCATCAGAACTCTTTATTCATTACGATAATCGCATCTGCTTCCTTTTCTGTATTTGCTAGCTGCTTTTTATGATCATTTTTGTAGCTCAATTTTTCTGGGTATTGACCCAGTTTGTCTGCCGTTCGGTAGCTCAGAAAATGTGGTGAAACGAATAGATAGCTATCTGGGTATTGATCCAGTTTGTAATTTGTGTACGCTCATATAATCTTCCTGAGAGTGATCGGTTCTGTTTGTCTGTAATTTTTCCCTTATAATTTGTGTCTTCGGAAGATCGCCATGCGGTTTATCTGTTCATTTTATTTTTTTCAAATCTGGCCTTTTTTTTTTTTTGTCTCTAACTTGATATTTTTTCAATAACATGTCACCTTTACTGTTTCAGATACCCTCACTTATTCAGCGAGCTTTGTTTTTGTTTTTTTGCTTTAAATTTTATAATTTGGAACTCTTCTGTTGTTTGTGTATTTGGTTAAAAAAATTTTATTCTTAACTGTGTGTTTTTCCGTACCAAAAACTAGTTGTTTCCTTGCCGTTTGAGGGTGAGTTCACCCACTATTCAAGACTACTAAATGGACTAAATTGTATTTTTAGTGGAAACAAGTGGGGGTATTGTGGCATTAGCCTGAAGAGGAAAAATATAGCGTGAACTCACTCCGAGTCGTTTTCCTTCTGTTAGTGCGTGTTGTTGGTATGATTAATCTTGCTTCAATGACATAAAATTGTAGATTTCAATGGTCAATTTATTCAGTTTCCCATACATTTTAGTTCTGTTTTATGCTCATGGCATTCTTCTAATAATCCGCTGGCTGTTGTTATGTTTGCTGTATGATATTCATAACTATTATTGGAAATGTTGGCTAATATAGTTCCCCTGATTTTTGCAGGTATTTGTCAAATCTCAAAAGAGCAATGCCTACTCCAAGCGGTTTCAGGTCAAGTTCAAGAGAAGGAGAGGTACGGTGTTTGCGTTCCACGATTAATTGAGATTGAGTTTGGTTTTCTTGTTTTCTTTCTGACGGTATTTACTTTAACTAAATCGGTATTTACTTTAACTAAATTGCAGAGGGGAAGACAGATTATCGGGCTAGAATTCGCCTAATAAATCAGGACAAAAACAATTACAATACCCCAAAGTATCGGTTCGTTGTTCGCTTTGTATCCTTCAGTTGCGCTATGTTGCTGTGTGCTTTCTTTTCAAAATAGGCTTTCTTCATTTTGTTAATCATAGGTTGTTATTTTCATGGGAATTGTTATCTGGTAATGAAATAAGTTGTTTTCCTTTTCTTCATGTATTTATCTGTTGTTGAACCAGAACAGATAAATGATAAGCACTGAACTTTATTGTGGTGGGTTACCGTATAGTACTTGATTATATTTGGATGTTTCAACCTTAATGTTGTTAATAGACGAACAAGGACATCATTGCACAAATAACATCTGCTAGCATTGCTGGTGATATCGTCCTTGCTGCTGCATATGCCCATGAGTTGCCTCGCTACGGGCTTGAAGTGGGTCTCACAAATTATGCTGCAGGTATCATACCTTTTCTTCTCTCCTTCCTTCCCATTCATTTGTCTGGACATCTGTGTACTGTGTGTAGACGGGTCTACGCTTATCCAATTAACGTCTTGGTGCCTACTGACGTGTTTGATGTCTGTAACTCTCGTGTTCAGCTTACTGTACTGGCCTTCTCTTGGCGCGCCGCATCTTGAAAATGCTAGAAATGGACGCTGACTATGAGGGAAATGTGGAGGTATACTTGATGCATGCTCACTGTCAATGCCACCTTTTATCCCCTTTGCAGCTGCCTTGTGTTCTTTGAGTGACTATGCAAATGAACTTTTGTACTGTTAGGCAACTGGAGAGGATTTTTCAGTTGAGCCAGCAGAGAGCAGAAGGCCATTCCGAGCCCTCCTTGATGTTGGCCTTGTTAAAACAACCACCGGGAACCGCGTCTTTGGTGCTCTGAAGGTATTGCCATGCCCACATTTTTACAGCTACCTTTCTAGTTGATGTACTTTTTTTATTGGCTTTCTAGTTGAAGTACTTGAACTCGTCGCTTGAAAAGATGTTCAGTATGTTTTATTTCCCGTGTATAATTCTATAAGTTGCATAGATTTTGGGATAGTTAATTTGTTTCATTTCCCTTTTTCCTCTTATAACAAAGGGTGCCAAGGGGGAACCCTGAGAACTCAAGCAGGACGGCCCAATCACTAGTTGTGGCACTCCCCGAGAACTCAAGCAGGATGATCCAATCACTAATTGTGATTTGGTTTGTCATAGTGCTATTATAGTTTAAGCGTGATATCGATGTTGGGTAATTTTTTTCTTTATTTTGTTTGTCCACGCTGCACCTCTTGTGCAAAGAAGATATTGTTTCTTATATTTCAATGACTTTTCGTTTGGTTCTTTCTTCCAGCGTCGGATTGTAGTCACATGTTATGATCAACTCTCTTACCAATGCAATTAGGCTAGGAAAGTATTGTTGGATAAACTTATCTTACCATTCTTTCCCACGATAACTTTTGCACGTTGATTGCGTGAGTGTCCAACCACAGGGAGCTTTGGATGGTGGGTTGGATATCCCTCACAGTGAGAAAAGATTTGCGGGTTTTGCGAAGGATTCTAAACAGCTTGATGCTGATCTCCATCGAAAGTATCTTTATGGCGGGCATGTTGCTGCATATATGAGGGTAAGTGTTGAGAATGATAGGTGACGTCATGCCTCTGCACAATTGGGGGCAAGGGGGAGCGTAAGGCTTTATTTTCAGTCGTGAACTTGTCTTTACTGTTTGTTATGTAGACTCTGATGGAAGATGAGCCAGAGAAGTATCAGACCCATTTCAGTGAGTATGTCAAGAGAGGAATTGAGCCAGATGGCATTGAGGAGATGTACAAGAAAGTTCATGCTGCCATCCGTGCAGACCCCACTCAGAAGAAGTCAGAGAAACAGCCGCCTGAGGAACACAAGAGGTAAGTGCAAAATTTAGTTTAAGGCTGTGTGGTAATTAGTGTTTGTTCAAGGGAGGTTGGACTAGTATATAGCTGTTTGGCATCCTATTACTCTTTGCAGAAAGAATATGGTACTAGTTTATTTAGCCTCAATGGGTTACACTAGGTTAAGGTTGCCTCCACCTGATTTAGGTCTCTGGTTTGACTCCTGTTGTCCCTAACAGGGGATTTTTTCAATTGACTTGTTGACTTCGACGGTGTGGTTTTTTGTTTTAATTTGTTCCAGATGTTTGTGGCCATAGATGGTATCATGGTAAATGCATTTTCTAGCAATCAGGAATTCTCTTTTTCACAAGTGACCTATGGTTATGGGTTGAGAATTGGGAGCTGAGCTATTGAATTTATGTTTTTAGGGGAGTGTGAACACTGAACAACAAGAACTGCTGTGAATCAAACAAAAAGATCAAGGTTAAAAAGTTGTAGTGACTAGTGATTAAAGAAATACCTGAAATACATATTCACCAGAAATTATACAGAACGTAATACATATTTACCATATCCTTGTTATAATCTTGAATCTAACCACTTGTTTTGACAAAGCTATGACACAGACACAAACAAATCCACACATGTACCTTTGTGTTGGACATCAATGGCTGAATTACATGTTAATCGGTACAGCTGTGTTTTTGTTGTTTGTGAAATAAGTTGTACTGGTTGACTGTAATTGGATTTAGAGCAGTGGTCTGATGGGTTCCTTCTTATCTTTGTGCTAAGTGGTTTAGGTGATTCTGTTGTTTCTCTGGGTACTTCAACAATGTTTCTCTACCGTTTATTACAGGTACAACTTGAAGAAGCTGACATACGAGGAAAGGAAAGCTAGTTTGATTCAACGGCTCAATGCCCTCAACGCTGCAGCTGGTGCCGATGATGATGCGGATGAAGATGAGGATTGAATGTTTGAAGTAGTGGTAGGATCTGAGAGCCAAATTTGTGATGTTTTCAGTGCAGATGCTGCTGATCTTCAGTTCAGTATGGAACCTGATAATATTTGCATCTTTTGGGCAATTTTGCAGCTTGGAGTTTTTCTTGTTTCTGTGGTAGATGGTAACAGAACATTCTTAGTGTTGGGATGTTATGTTGTGAAATGCTTTGCAAGCTTGCTCTGTCATGCCAGTAGTGGTTTCGTCACTTTCGCGTTGATATATGCTGTTCTTTCCACCCGAAAGACTTGGAAAAGCACTATTTTTTTTGGTACATCGGAAAATCTTGGATGTCCTCAATGGTGTAGATGATGTCAATCTATTATTTCAAAAAACGGAACGCTTTCTTGATGACCACACCTAGTTTTTTTTGGTCTAACTTTTCTCCCATTCTAATTCTGGAGCCCACTTAGATGATCGAATATCAATTAATTTTTTTTTTATCCGCAATATCAATAAATATTATTGCAATGTATTATCAGTTTAAATGTAGTCCGTATTCATTTTTTCTTTTTCGAGATATCTAATTGCATATTATTATGTTTCTGTACGCGATTGGTTCTATCAGGAAAAAATTGCCTCCAAGATGATCTTTTCTTTTCAGGATATACTTTTACAGTACCGGTAAATGGTTATCCAAGCATTGGTCAAGTGAGAGTATAACAATAATCAACTTACTTTTGCAAGTCTGCATCTTCGATTCTTATTCCTAGCAAAAAAAACTCGAACCTACAAAACATTTGTTCGGTAATTATTTTAAGGGTTCTAAAATGTCTAAGATATGCATAAACTGGTACAGATACCTCTATGAATAAAAATAAGCTAACCCTAAACCCTTGGACTTTACATGAGTTTTATATGCTTTACAGAATTTTATGACATAGTTATGTACTATTTCATAAAATGGATGTCAGTATCTATTTTTTTTTTTTGATCATTGATGTCAGTATCTATTGAAATGGATTCTGTGGAGCAAGAGCATATTCTTGTCCTGGAGAAAACATTAGGTATGTGTCCAAACCGAGAAATTTTCCAGTGTGCCGGGTGGGTATATCCCACGTGGTATCCGCTCGGCATATTCGAGCCGTCCAATATGCTTTTGGACGGCTGGGATTGAAACTCTTTCTCTTCTCTCACCCCAACACTTTCTCTCTCAATTTTTTTCTCTCCAAATCCGAGCTGTCCAAAAACACAATGGACGGCTCGGATGCACAGAGTGGGCACCACGTGGTACCCACCCAACACTGAAAAATTTTCCGTCCAAACCAGTTGGAACAGAAGCAATCTTGGGGTCCCACAAACATCAGAACCTCATCTCAAACTGGCCAATGAACATCCATTTCCACTTGCATCCAACACTATCCACTCACACCAAAGCTCTTTTCTGCACCCAAGATTTGAGCTTCAAAAATGTCCAATTCACTTTTGGAACTGAAAAAAAAAAAACCATATAGGCTATAGCTCTACACAGTCATGGCCCAAACATTAACCAAATTACCTGCACCCATCTCAACAACATCCAGGAAGAAGACCCATTTTTCATCCTTAGGGTTTCAGAGAGTTTGGGCTTGTCATCATCAATGTCCCGATCAAGCCATAGACCATAGAATTGTCGACCGCAGGTTTGTATATGCGTACGTGCACTTTGTTTGCATTTTGACATTAATCGCACACATACACGGGTGCAGCGAATTCACGATATGTGGGAGCATTGCTGTTTAGGCTGAAAACTTGACCGAACCCGATGCATGTGGTTAGCCGTGATGGCCGCTCTACAACCTCAGAAGGCTGAAATGGCCAACCATGTGGATTGGTTTGGGCCTAGTTTTCCGCTAGCTTCTCTAAAAATCTTGTTGCGTGTCTCAGCTCATCTCCTCAATGTGTGACATTTTTTCAACTAAAGAACAATCACTTTAAAAGATCGTGCGACTGGGAGAGCATTTTGAACTGTTCTCAGGACAAGGCAATCCCATCCGAAATCAAGATACATCATTCAAGAGCATATATCTTTCTTTAGTTTGGATTTGCAAGTAAATGTCACACATATAATTGAACGAAATTGTGGGATCGATAAAACAGAATAATGACGAAATTGTGTGTATATATATCGTGGGATTGATGATACAGGACTATTGCCTTGGGCTTGGCTGGTGCAGTGCTCGGCTTGACGGTTAACAACAAGAACGCAAACGCTGCCGCCAGAAGGCCGCCTCCGCCTCCTCCGACAGAGAAAAAGGACCTGAATTTGAGCGGAGTTCAGGCCAAAGTTTTGGCTAGCAAGAAGAGGAAGGAAGCCATGAAGGACGCCACGGCGAAGCTAAGAGAAAGAGGAAAGCCCGTTGGTGGCCCTTCTGAATAGTTTTTGCAAATTCTACCGAGTAATCTCGTTCCAATGGAGAGAGGATTAGTTATCTGGGTGGTGAAAATATGTTGTGGACAACGTTTCTTGTTTATTTGGACAAGTGATTTTTTTTCTGTGAAAGTAGTGGATAAATGATTCATACTTTTGTGAGAATGTTAGGCCTCATTTGGTCTTTTTATTTTAGGTTTTTATGATCGTTTATATGACTGTTTTTACTGGTTTTATTCTTGATTATCAAGACAAACAACAAAATCTGACACTATGGCCCTGTTCCGGAACGAGTTTTAAGTACTTATTTTTTAAGAATGCAATTTCAAGCTCAAAAAATAATGAGCTTAATGAAATCAAAAAATATGCAATATGAATCTTATTTGAGGGTGCAAAAAAATCAAAAAATTATTTTTCATTTACATTATTTTTTAGTTTGAAAATGTGAAATAAGTACTTATTTTTTAAGAAGGTGTTCTGGAACGGGGCAAATGGCTGATAAACAAGGCAATATATTTGAATTCAAACTCGGTTTCTACTCAATCAAAATTTGTTTGAATGACTCGTTACATAAAAAAAAAATCAAGTTAGGAGGGTGAAACGCGTCGAGATTTTAAACCAAATTTAAGCAAGTTATTACTCATATCAGAAACGTCCTTCTAGTGAGTTGTCAATAAGTTAAGAAAAAGACAAAAACAACGTTCCAATACACCTTATACACTTTTCAATACACTTTCACACACTTTTATAGTATATTTCACACATTTCAACACGCTTTTTTAACCTTATAACATCCCAGTGGGAGGTTTGAAGCATTTTCCAATAGTAATAGTCATAGGAGGCAATCTCAAGATTCTGAATGGCGCAGGGTAGCCTAAACTTTTTTCTTCTTAATTCAGAGTAAAAAAGAGACATGTAGTTGGAAGAGCATCTCTAACCCTTAAATTTTTTTCTCAAGAGTATAACTCACTCCACTCTTTTTACTCAAATCAAGGGATCAGACTCCAATTTTTATTCAAATTTTGTATGGTTATTTTTTCCTTCTCAAATTTACAATTATGTCATTGATGAATACTCAAATTTCTGTTTGGATATACTCATTGGATTTCTTCCACTAACTTTTACTCAAATTTCTGCTTAGATTTGGATATACCTTGTTTCGAATTTGTGAAAAGTGAGGAAAGAAAAGGAAAGCGAAAATAATGAAGAAGAAATGTGTGAGAAGATTGTGAGACAGTTTTACTATTCCTAGTACTCTATTTGGTCATTTTCTCTTCTTTTTCTCTCAAACCAAACGAGGAAGAGGAAAATTTTGAACTTGCAAGTGGAGTGATAACGAAGTGGTTGGCAACTTAATCCTCTTTTGCAAAACACTTACCTGAGTTAATTTCACTTGACATTTTCGGATTACCTAGCATTACTCTTCTCCTTGTCATTTACTTTCACTTGACTTTTTCGGTCTACCTAGCATTGCTCTTCTCCTTGTCACTTTGGCTTACATACCGAAAAATATTACTAGTACTCCGTACATTTTCGAGTTAATTTTTCGGGCTACCTTGCTCTTCACCTTGTCACTTGGGCTTGTATACTGAAAAACATTAAATAAAACTCCGTCCCAATTTATTTCAAGAAAAATTCAAAAAAATTTAAACAATTTACTTAGATATTGTGATATGATGATTTTGCCGAACAAATATTTTGGGAAAAACAAAGAATTTGGGATGGAGGTATCTCTCAAATAGAGAAATTCTCGAAGATCAACGAATTCTGGGCAGATAAATCCACCTGGAATTTTATCGAAGATATTTCGTGTAGGCCTCATGCATGGGATTGTTAAATCTTCTCTCTCTCCTCCACAGTCCACATTCCAGCAAGCAATTCATAGTTCCCTCTCTCTCTATCGAAGAAATCCCTCATCAGAGATGACGTCCAGATGTTCGATTTCGTCGTCAAAGGAGGTCCCGTTGTTCCAGACGCTGAAGGGGATTCAACAGCTTGCTGAAACTCGTCGTTTCAAGGTAACAACCATCCCAAATCTCTAATATCCCTATATATTTTGTTTGTATGCATATATGCTCCCTCCGTCTCGTATTGTTTGTCCATTTTGAAAACCCAAGAACAAAGTCCGCCCAAGACTAATAATTAGTACTCCTACTACTGACTTCGCTAGCGATTAGATATTTTGATCCTTACATTCTCTCTCTCTCTCTCTCGCTAACTCCAGTCAACTGGCAGTTCCCATTACTCCATTAAATGAAATGCTTTGTTTGGTTTGGGATTTGAAAAGTTTTTTGAAAAATAGTAGGGGTAATAAGTGGAGAGAGATAGAGAGAGAAATGTTGGAAGTAGGGAGAATCTAGGGGGAATCTAGGAGGAATTTTTTGAAAAATGCTTTTTGAAAAGGGAAGAGAACAAGGCATTGAATGATTCATTCAGTTGAGAGTAGACAAACACCCCATATAGGGCCGGTTCAGTAGACTAGAGCTTCAGGAATAGTTCTGTATCCTTTGAATTACTCAACTTTTTTTTATCATCATCTCTTGAATTGGAGTGACAAGTAGAATTTGAATTCAAGGGAATGTTTGGAAAGTTCAAGTTTTTAAATTGTAATGATTGTGCGCGTCTAAGTTGAATTCCCCAAATTAGACAAAGAAATTGGGACGAAGGGAGTATACATATGTGTACACACACATACATACATATGTTCCCCTCTACGTCCGAGGTAATATATACTAGACTCCTAGGCGCATGCAATGCATGTGCCAATTGGGTTATGCAAAAGATGGAAAGAGGAAAGTCTTGATTGAGATTCATGTGTAAAGAAATCTGGGATGTAAAAGTGGGAAAGAAGGGAAAGTTTTTTTGGGGGGTGGCAGTTTCTTTTTCTTCCTGACAGTTTCTTTATGGAGTTAAACTTAAAAGGGTAGTTTGAGATAAAAAGTGTGAGCCAGCCTAAAAAATGATGTTCACATCAAAAGGGTTGTTCCCTTTATAATAGTAAGTTAGTAACCCTTCATAACAGTAATGATAATAACTGACCTCTCTGTTGGTTTCATGGGTTTGTTTTGGTTTTCTGTCTCATTCAAGTCTTACACTAACCCAGATCACATGCCCTCTTGTTGTATAATGGGGGACTAGATTATTGACATTGATGGCTGATGAAATGCCGATTCGGTATTTGCCATGAAATTCAAGTCCAAATTAGCGGTCCCTTGTTTTAATTTAACTGTAATTGACTGAGTGCATTTTTACTTTGTGTCAAAACTGTTCCTTTTGTTTTCTTTGATTCTGTCTAATATGTAATGAGTTTAACCAACCTTGATGTTGTAGTGGATTCTTGTGCTTGGATTTTTTTTTTCAGTGTTTGATTTTTTCTTTCAAAGTTGTCTGTTTTGTTAAGCTGATTCTTTATGATATCAAAGCAAAAATAGCGCACAATTCAGAATACAATTCAATCCTAATAATAGTTAGGCAATGAGTAAACTGGGAAAGCCTCTTTTGCTGTCCCATACTATAATATTAGTTGTTTTTCAGAAATTTGGGGTTGCGGTAGCCCCTATGCCCCTTGGATCCATCATTGTTTCGGTGTATGTCCAATTGTTTATGTGCAAGTTGTTGTTATTGAGGTTGTCTTCACAGAAATTTCATCTTCCCAATGTTGATGGCTTGCAGGCGTGGTTCTTAGATCAGTTTGGGGTACTTCATGATGGAAAACAACCTTACCCGGGTGCAATTTCCACATGTAGGTTCTCATCTGTTAGCTTTGGCATTTTGGTAAGATTGTTTCAGTTGGGTTGTGTCAATTGTTTGCTTTGCCAATGGACGTTCGGTACCTTGTGCTCGGTTTTAAGTTCTATTTCCTCACAGTGGAAAGGCTAGCTACCAGCGGTGCAAAGATGGTGGTAATTAGTAATTCCTCAAGACGTGCATCAATAACCATGGAAAAATTGAAGACCCTCGGATTTGATCCCTCCCTCTTTTTAGGAGCCATCACAAGTGGAGAACTAACTCATCAATACCTGCAAAGGTTGACTGATCACCATATTATTATCAACTTATATTGTTTTGCTATCGTCAAGCATCATCACTTATTTAAGTCCTTACCCTTCAATATTATGAGTTTTATACAAAGGAAAGATTTAGCCTACATTTTCAAGTTGTAAGCAGTTGTGAAACTGCTTTGGCTTGTAGACATTACTTGTAAGATGAGTCCTCTCTAGATTAGGCACTGCATTTGCCACCACTAAAACCACTGTTGACAAGTATCACAGTCTCTTATGATTCCTACCGAAAAGTGATTGAGCAGTAAACAAAAGGTGAATGTGATGTGCATATTTCCTAGCAATTATATAAGCGGATAGTTGAAGAAACCTCCGCTCTAGGTTTTTGACAATCACATGGACGTCCCTTGTGGGTTATGAAATTGCAGTGATCTCCCTGTCAGGTTTGCAGGGTCAGTGGGCTTTACCTTACACAGATAACTGAGTTATGGTTGGATTAATATAGGCTAGGCCTGGTCTGTTAGTAACTCGCTAATTGTTTGTCGTGATGGGTTGCCTGTAGCGGCTGGTTCGTGTTTTGAGCTTTTTTAAGATTGTTCTTTTTAGGTCTCTGTCATAATCTTATGTCGCTGAAACAAATAAGTTATTGTAGACTGATGCCATAGCTGCATAGTTTCATGCCCAATTGTCAATTCCTTTCCTACTTGTACAGTTGCATGCCCACTCTGTTTTCATGGCATTGACTTTGAACAGGAGAAATGATGCTTGGTTTGCAGCACTTGGAAGGTCCTGCATTCATATGACCTGGAATGACCGGGGTGCGATATCTCTTGAGGTAGCATTTAGATATCGTCCTCCTCCTAAATTCTTGTTGCAAAGTTTAACTCAAAATAAGTATGTTTTCTACTGTCCTCACTGTTCTTAAGATCTACTTAACATCATTTTCCTTTTTTTAAGTAAAAGTTCATCTAGAAAGGGCATTGTAGTGGGCCGAACCTTGAGCCTCATTGGGCATAGCGAATCAGCAGCCCAAGAGGCTAAGCGCTTGGACCAAACGAACATCTCAGGCCAGCACGAGAGTGTGGCCTGTCAGGCATAAAGCCCAAGTGCCTCGATCAACAGAGCTGGGTTGAACCGGACCAGGTTGGAGAGGGCCTAACCCGAATCTAGACAAAGAATCCGGGTGTTAATCGGAGATGGTTCAGTCACACGGCCGTGACACTCATGCGTCAGGCATGACGTCAATCAAAGAAGCGGTTAGGGCATGTGCCTAGCACGAGCTTTCTTGGAGCCTAAGCTAAGTCACTCTATATTAAGTACAAATCCAAACCCTAGAAAGGTACACCGTACATACTCACCTTCAGAGCTATGTACTTCCTCTCTTCGAGTTGAGACTTACTTAACCATCGGAGTGCCTTCCCGATTGTCCCTGGCCGGTCAGGCACTAATGGTGGTTCTTGTCTTGTAGATCCAGGTGAGGAAGGAGGAGCTCCGTTCCAGATCGGAACCCGAGATCCATTGGGGAGTACCAGATAAACAGCACCCCACATGCATTAAGGGTTTGCCACCTGTGTACAAAAAAAAACATCAAAACAATACACTCCAGGAGGATGGAAAAGGTCTATCCTTTTCAAGATATTGGTCAAGGGAAGGATTACATTCCTTTGACTCCCATCTATACAGGCAACTGACAATAAGGCTTTTAAGTCTGTACAACAGACACTCCAAGGCGTCAAAGTGACGATGATTCCTCTCCCAACATCTAAGGCACATCAACATAGTGGTATCATTTCCCAAAATTTTCTTCTCCCCTTCCTCAATCTAGTCCCTAACCAACAATCAAGAAGTTCTACCAAGCCAAACATGGATTATCCATGATTCTTTGGCTTTCGCTTGCACATGCGATGCAAATGAACCATGATTCTCCACCTTAGAATCATGTTGTCAATGGTAAGAATCTTATCAAGGGCCACACCACACAAAAAATGCAACTCTGGGTGGGGCCTTCATGATCCAAACCATTTTCCGGGGGAAGGTAGATTTGTGACTTCGGCATAATGCTTTATAACATAACCTCACCATGAAGGACCACCGACAAAGCAAGATTCCACCGCAACAATTCCTGCCCGGATCTTATGCATGGACTCATCCTACATGATGTGGATTTCTAGAATCTCTGGACTTGCAAGTGCTGCAGAGGCAGTAACAATGCCTTTTGAGAAGGTTTTCAAAAATATAGGTTGAGATTTACATTTCTTTACAGAAGAAACTTTGCTGATTCTGCAGAGTTCTTGTAAGGACCAAAGACCGGGAGTTCACTTTTTGGAAGCAATTGTGACCTAAAAAATTGCCACGAAGTCCGTCTTGACTATAAGCTTGTAAAACTGTGAGGCCCCATGGGCACAATCAGTCCCACATCGGTGGGTAGATTGTAAATGAATCAGTATATAAGATAATGCCGACTAGCTACTGTTAACCTGAGGTTAACCTTTTGAGCCACGTGGTTAGGCCAAGGGTTAACAGGTCGCTGGAACGGGTCGTTACAAAAACACTAAAGGAAAGCAGGTGTTTATTATTCTTATTTGCATAATAGAAGAACTGGTGAGCAACAAAAACACCTTGGTAATCATAATATCAACTGAATGAGCAATCTACTATCTATGTAACTAGCTTCATTTTTGGAGGTGACTCTGAGTTTATTAATTTACAAGTTTTTTCATATAAATTCGTTCTGCAGGGTCTTGGTTTACAAGTGGTGGAGAATGTTGATGAGGCTGAGTTTATTCTGGCCCATGGCACTGAAGCCTTGGGGCTTCCTTCTGGTACTTCACTTCCTTTGACACTCGAAGATCTTGAGGAAATATTGAAGCAGTGTGCAGTTAAAAATATCCCTATGGTTGTCGCAAATCCAGACTTTGTAACAGTTGAGGCCAGGGCTCTGCGTGTCATGCCAGGTAAAGATGTTTATGCGTGAATGATTGCTTAGTTTTTATTGAGACTTGAATGCTGTGTTCAGTAATAAACAATAAGGAACGGATGATCCATGATGGAATCCCTAAATAGCTGTTTTAGCTACTGAAAAGTGTGATCTTTATTGATCTCTATTTCACTCAGAAGTATATATGGTTTTTTTTTTTTTTTTTTCCTTTGGGGGTTTCTCTTTTGTTCCTCTTTCTCCTCTCTCATCCCCCTTCTTTTACATTGAATTGATGCCAATTAGGTAGATGTACCGTCACTGCCGTTAACTTTCTGCCCTCTTTGAAGTTGGTTTTCTATACACTATAAAGTGGTAAGTAGAGCATTATTTAAGCAGCTAAGCAGGGAATTATATTTAGTCAAGTCATGATGTCTTCTTTCATGCGATTACTAATTGAATGTTACCAAATTCATGGAGGAAATTTTTACCCAATGCATGTTAATAGTGTGTAATTTTTTTTATTTTTCGATTCAGATTATCTTCTTCTACAGAACTGTGTGGCATCCTATAGCAATAGTTATGTTGTGCATCTGAATCATCTCTCTCTCTCTGATATATGAATTTGTGAAGTTAGCAGTTCTTCTCATCAAATAAACACTAGTAAAGCACATCATAGATGCTATCATGATGACAAGCGACTGGGTGTCTCGTTTTGTACCTCTTGCCTGTTGTTGTATATGTCCAGATGTGTACACATATATCCTTTGTTAATTGAAAATTTCATTCAGATAAAAATTTTGAGGATTTTATCTTCGCTTTTTATTGTGTCCTGAAAGAAGAATTGTCAATATGTTTAGGTACGTTGGCATCCAAGTATGAAAAACTTGGCGGTGAAGTAAAATGGATGGGAAAGCCTGATGAGGTGAGACAGAGCATTAGTATCATTTACCCCACCTATGGACGCACCCTTTTCCATGCATGTATCCATGGAGTTACTCTAAACTGCATACATTTGCATTCACTCCATATTATTGTGTGACACCACAAATGTTTTGTGTCCAATACCATGATTTGAAACCAATGATTGCAATATCCCTTTTCCATGTTTATATCTTCACTACTGTTTGCAATTCGTCCTTGAGAGGTAATTTTCACACTACTGTAAATACAATAGATTTTGACCTTACACTGATAAAAAAAAAAAAAGATTTTGACCTTACTATGTAAAATTATGAACGACCCTTGCCGTATGAAAACAGGTGTATCAGGAATTACTATTGTGTGATGAAATGTTGTTATGTAAACAGGTGTGTATCAAGAGTCTATTTGTACAAAAGGGGAGTGCAAGAACCATTCCACTTTTTTCCTTGCTCAAAAGTCTAACCAATGACTATAATTGTAAATAAAATTTGGCAGTGGCCCTTCTTCTGCAATATTAGCTGTCCAAAAATGTCTACTATGTTCAACAATGCTAAGTGCTCACAAACTTCTATTACTGAACCGAGGAACACATGTAGTTCTATTCTATTGGAATGACTAGCTAGCTATCTGTTCAATTGTAGGCGAACGGTGTTTTATCTGGTATATCATATATGAACTGAACATGAACCCTTGCATTCATGGCTGTTTCAATTTCTTACTAGATGTTACGAGTTCCATGATTAAGTTTGTCTGTCCTCAGTTGACCAGATTCAATGGTAAAATCACTCCATAATGATACATCAATGGCTACAAAGCCATTTTCCTTCAACTAGACTATCTAGTGTCGGCTTTAAAATTTTCTTCTGTTAGTTTTGGTCTTTGATATTATATCTGTTTGCCGGTCTTTCAGAAAATTTATAAATCGGCTATGGCCATGGCTGGTGTGGATGCCGTCGATTGTATTGCTGTCGGTGATTCTCTCCACCATGACATAAAGGGTGCTAATATAGCTGGGATACAATCGGCATTTATAACTTGTGGGATCCATGCAACTGAACTTGGTCTTGGTAAATTTGGGGATACGGCAGACCCATCTTCTGTGCAAGCTCTTGCATTGACGCATGATGCTCATCCGTCTTACGTACTACCTGCATTCATGTGGTAGTCTCTTACCTTGGTAAGTACTGTAATACTCGGCCCTTTTGCCCCAACTAACTCTCAGAACAAATATAGGGGTGGAAAAGGACCACATAACTCTCAGTTTACAGTTATAGGAGTGTTATTTTGTTCACCCACCTAATATATTGGTGAGCATTACCCACTTCCTGTGTGTCCCACACCGGGTCTTATTTAGATATCATCATAGCGGTCATTTTGTAGGGCTAGATTTTTAACCTTTCCTTAAAAAAATCAGCTCATTCCATAGCGAAAAGTGCTTCATCAAATAGTACCCGTCTTGTTTCATAATATTGATCCTGAATTTTGGATAAAAATGTGAATATACTTATTGATATTTATCCAATTGAGCTAATTTTTCATATAGAGGATTAAAAATCAATATTTACAAAGTGAACGGCTTTGATCATCAAGATAAAATCTGTTGTGGACCCTCATAGAGTAGTGAATGTTCACCTTAGGTGAACAAAATAGCACTCGTAGTAGGAAGGTTTCATCGCTTTTAGGAACACCAAAAGGAATGATTAACGGGGACAGAAACATGGAATAATTTAGTGCACACAAATTCTAATACTATGGAACTGGGCTTTAGTAAAAAATGATTACTGAATAATGCTGATAGTACTTCGTAAGTTCAACTTTTACACATCTTTGCTGTGCAATTTCATGATTTGTGTTACGGCCTAGCATTTTTATTTATTTAATTAACGACGTAGCCATTTATTATATGTGTGTTATGGTTGGGTCCCAAATAATTATTTTGCGAGCGCTATGGGTATTGTTGTCATGATTGTAATCTTTGGAGTATGTGATTGATTTTGGATAAATAGTGGTACTGGAAGGTAATTCTATAAATTGGTATTAGTTGGATGGCGGTATATAT
Organism: Rhododendron griersonianum; assembly: GCA_018127125.1. Classification (NCBI taxonomy): domain Eukaryota; kingdom Viridiplantae; phylum Streptophyta; class Magnoliopsida; order Ericales; family Ericaceae; genus Rhododendron; species Rhododendron griersonianum. The sequence continues at coordinate 14,825,895 of CM030789.1, forward strand.
AAGAAAACATATTTTTGCCATTTATATACGTAAATTCTAATTAACTAATCAGCTAAAATTTAGGGTGCAACGTTGTTAGTGGGAAGTTTATAAGAGGGTTTACTGAGACCGATATTCATAAGTTTGATTAGGGTTACTTTTAAGAGAACGTTGAGAAGGAAAGAGCAGCGCAGTTAAAGGTTTTGAGGTCGGTCGCCCTTGTACTCGTCTTCAATCGTGGTAAGTTTCGAATTAATCTTATTGCTTCACTACTAAGAGTTCGGTTCAGTAGCAAGTTAATTGGATGAAAATTATTCTATGTTGATTTGGTGGGTGCTGGCTAGAGAGAGCCGGTGCGAGTGTGCACGGTTTGTGATGGTAGAAGTTATGAATGGAGATCAGGATGAGTGGTGTGTTGTATGCATGTGGCTTGGGTGCATGAAGTTGGGATTTGTAGGTTGGTGGTTACTGATGATTTGGAGTTGAAAATAAGGTTTAATAATTTGGTGGCTAATTATAGTAATTTAGGATTTGGGGTGGGATTAAGAATTTAATAGATCTGATATTCTTAGTTTGTCGAGTAAGTACTAAACTTTGATTAGTTAGTCATTTTGTGCTTTGTTCTTTTATTCAGGTTAGCATCTTTTTGCGCGTTCGATTGCATTACTTTTGAACTCAGGTGAGTAGTTAAGTGTGTTACGTATTTTCGAAAGATCCCTGTGTCCCTTAAAAGTATTTCCTTCAGAAATTTATATGAATGTTATTCGAAGACTCAAAACTGTTTATAAGTTCTATAAATTGGCATGCGATGAATTTTTTGAGATCAATTGTTAATATTCTTTTTGGTGAGAACTTGGTGGATATTAATGGGAACATTTATTTCGGAAATCCAGGAAAATTATTCCTCTTCGTGTTGGTGACCCTGGCCATTGGGGAAAAGATCGTGTTAGGCTGGTGACCCCAATGCTCAACGGCTTTCTTTCGCCGGATCATCTTAGGAAAAAGTGCCACGGGCTGCCAACCCTGGTGACTCTAAGTTTGATATTGGATCCAATTTTGATGAGATTTATTTTGGCCATGGTGCTGTTTGATTGTGGTTCCCCATTGTTGATGGAGTTAATGTGATCACCACTAAGAATGTTTATTGGTTAAATGCTTCATTGATTAATTTATTTTTCTGCTGGACACCTCGTATGCCAAATTATGATTTAATGGTAAATTATTTTAATCTTCATTTTCAACTTTATTTAATATACATATTTGCTATTCACTGAGCTCGTCAGTTGACGGATTTATTCTAACTTCTCTTTCAGGCAAGTTAGGGAGTTAGGCAAGGACTCTGGCGGCACCTTGGGGATTCTTTTGTTTGACGTCCTTAGGCTGTCTCATCTTCGTTTTATTTTAATAAATCGCTTCCGCATTCGAAACAATTGTCAGATAACGACTCCTCTTTATTATTGTTGGATCACTGGATATTGGTTGGTTCATGGGATGGTTGTGCCCCATACTTTTTGTTGAACTTAATTGGTTGGAATTGTTCTTAATAAAAAAAAATGGTTGACCGTTTATTAGTTCATTGCCTTGGTTTTTAATCAAATTTCTTTTTAGGCTGCATGTTCTACAAGTTTCAGCCTTGTGGTTCATGACCAGTCACTTCCCATTTTGGGGTGTGACAATATGGTTAATGTGGTCAAGATTGCTGCATAATCAGGATGCATTTGGTTTCTAAATGCAGCTTTTTCTGGCAAAGACATGGAAATATCACACAACATGCTCGAGTCCCAATTGTAAACATGGCAATTGGGTTTCTTTCTTCTTTGTAGTTGATTTCCTTTATACTCTGAAGTGGTTGAAGCTAAATCTTTCCAGTTTTTGTCTTTAGAAAATTCTTGCCATTGCTTTCTCATTCAGGTGTCCACTTTGGAAACTTGAATCCAATTCTTGGAATCTCGGATCCATTGGATCTTTTGGTTTTTGTTGGTTTGTTTGTACCGTTTGTATTGTTAGGTGGTTTGTATGGTTGGTATGCGCACGTTTGCACTATCTTAGGCTATTCCTAGGCTCACTTAGATGATCCAAATGTCCGTATTCTAGAGTTTGTCGAGAGCATTCGTCACGCCATAAATCAAATTGATTGGATATCATTTGGTATGATTTTGGAATGCATTTGTTTTATAGAACATAATAAGAATGCAACATCTAATCCGAACCCATTTAACTCTTAACTTTATCTCAAGACAAATGCATCCCGACATTACATCAAACGGCGGTGTTCCAACAATTTGATTTTTGACGTGGTTGATATTATTGACAAGTTCTAAATTGTAAATGACTTCGATAATCAAAATGGACCAGAAAAAAGCCCACAAATAGGCCAATCCGACGATCCAGTACATGAGCCGGAGAGGATCCTCCTCCCAAAGAATAAACCAATGCCTATTTTAAAAAGTAAAAAGTCTAGAACCACAAACTTTTTTTTGACATGGTAGAACCACAAACTTAAACACACAAATATCCACACAAACTCACAAAGATGTGGGCCCCACCACGCACTGAAAGTGTGCGTTTGTTTGTGCAGCAGTGCTACGGTTCCCAACCGGAAAAGATACCGACCGGTTCCTGACGGCGCGCTGGGCTCACTCTGGCCACCGTAAGGCTGATCCGAGCCGTCCAAAAATTATTTAAAAAAAAAACGAGTGGACCAATGCGAGAATCAACAACATCCGATGTGTGTAAGTGTTCGATCCAAATACTAAAATATACATATATATTTAAATACATATATATATATATAATCGGTATCCCTTCGGTCGGGAACTTTAGCTTTATGTTTGATGTTTGTTTAAAAAGAAGAGCTGGCCGGAAGTTTTCCATAGACAAACTGGTCGGTCGTCAGCCCAATTGCTATCATTTCTTTTGACTAGAGAGAAGTACTTCCCCCTAACCAAAGCAGGTAGGGTAATTTTTTAAAAAACAGGTTAAAAATAAATTAACCACAAAATTTGAAGGGCATTGATTTTCACACTCTCTTATTAATAATCACATTTTTTTCCTCTTTTTGTGATATGTATTTATTCCTTCTGTCCTAATTTATTTGTCTTTTTTGAGAATTCGTGTCACTTTCAATTAATTGTACCCCTTTGTTGTAACATACGACCTTTTTAAAAATATTATTTAACAAAATTAGTTGAGATATCCATATTGCACATATGTATTACCAAATAAAAAATAGAACCAATTTTCTATTTGGTTAGGATACACGAGAGACTATAAGAATTTGGGACGGATAGAGTATAATGTTGTCTTTTTAAGTGTGAAAGAATATACAAATGAAAGGTTAACTTTGTAAATTCACATCACAGGAAAGCAAAAAAAGAGTGTGGTTGTAGAAGGGAGTGTGAAAATTAATGAATTACAACCAGAATGCTACTTTTTTCGTCCCAAAATGTTTGTTCGGTCCGTAAAACGATGGTTTAATAATAAAAATTTAAACTTGCTTACAAATTAAAAGAACTCACTGATATTTAATAAGGCGTTGAATAATTTTGAAATTTTCTTGCAAAAAATTGTACTTAAATTTAGGATCTGTTTTTGCGGACTGAACAAATATTTTGGGACGGGAGTATATAACAGAAAAAGAAAACGAAATCGTTTGTTTTGCTCTCATTTCCGTAGAGAATTGAGATCTGTGTTGACCGGAAAAGCCAAACAGAGCTCGACACCACCTCCACCCGAGAGAGAGAAAAGGGGAGGAGAGAGAGAGAGAGAGAGAGAGAGAGAGAAAAGGGGAGGAGAGAGAGAGAGAGAGAGAGAGTTAGTTCCACAATCCAAGGGGAAGGGCATCAATCAGCAAACATCATCAACAGGAGGAAGAAGAATGGACGTTTCAGCTGAGCCCTCCTCCGACGCCGTGATGTCAGACGCAGCATCAGAACCAGCATCGGCGCCGGCGCAGGCCGGAATCGAGAACATCCCGTCTACGCTGAGCCACGGCGGGAGGTTCATTCAGTACAACATATTCGGGAACATCTTCGAGGTCACCTCCAAGTACAAGCCCCCCATCATGCCCATCGGCAAAGGCGCTTACGGCATCGTCTGGTCTCTCTCTCTCTCTCTCTCTCTCACACACACACACACAAAATAAAGTTTGTGGCTTTAGGGCTTAATTTGCGTTTTTATTTATATATGCGATGAGTTGTGAAAATTGTGTGTGTGTGTTTAGCTCGGCTTCTCTCTCTGTCTCTGTCTGTATCTCTCTCTCGCCCTATGTATATATACATATGTATGTATGTATACATATATGTTTGCGGATAAAGTTTGTGGCTTTAAGGTTTGATTTTCGTGTTGTATTTATTTGTGTGTGTGTGTGTGTTTAGCTAAATTAGCTCGGCTTCGTCTGGTCTCTCCTCTCTCTCTCTCTATGTATATTTATGTATATGTATATATATCTTTGTGGATAAAGGTTGTGGCTTTAGGGTTTGATTTGCGTTTTTGATTGTGTTGTGTTGTGAAAATTGTGTGTGTAGCTCGGCTTCGTTTGGTCTCTCCTCTCGCTTGCTCTGTGTGTGTGTGTGTGTGTCTGTTAATGTTCTTATTTATATGTCTTTGTGGATAAAGGTTGTGGCTTTAGGGTTTGATTTGCGTTTTTCTTTACTTGTTGTGTTTGTGGAATTTTGTGTGTGTTTAGCTCGGCTTTGAATTCGGAGACGAACGAGCAAGTGGCGATAAAGAAGATTGCGAATGCTTTCGATAATAGGATTGATGCCAAGAGGACTCTTAGGGAGATCAAGCTTCTTCGCCACATGGATCATGAAAACGTCAGTGAGTAATTTGATAATTATTATCTATTTAACTTGCGTTAATCTTGTTTGCTTTGAAGGGATTGTATTTTGTTTAGTCTTATTCGATGTAGTCGACCAAGTTGTTCATTTTATATACATTAGCAAAATATATATTCCTTCCGTTCCATGTTACTTATTGCTTGTCTAGTATTCTATTTTGGGATGTCCCAAAATGCTTGTCCTCTTTCACAAAACAAAGTAAAAAGTTTGTAAATTTTCTCAAACTAACCCTTACAAATTATTAAAAAAAGTAGTTTCGAGGAAGAGAGCAAGGGGTAGTATTGGAAACCGAATTAAACCTTCTACCAAAACATGCATTAATTGCATGTCCCTCTAAATATTTGAGTCCTCCACACAAGACAAGCAATATGGGATGGATGGAGTATCTAGCTTACAGGAATTGGGAGAGAGAGGTCAGAATGGTTGAATACTCTAGTGGCCAAATAAAGCAATTCATGTTTCCCTGCTACATGATTGATTTTGACGCGTCATAGGAGCTACCGCAACTTACCACCAGGAAAAATAAAGTGAAATATAAATTTCCTTTTATGGGATTTGTCAGATAAATCAGTTTTGATACCCCTTGTGTCCACACTTGTGCATTGAAAATGTGGGATGGATGGGTATGGCACTTGGTGTACATTTACTACTGTTGCTTTGATAGATATGGATTCAGTCTCTAATTGTTTCATCTGCCATTGTCCTTTCTATTAATGCTGCACGCCATTGCCATGCAGGTTGTTGCTATTAGAGATATAATACCACCCCCCCAAAGGGAGTCATTTAACGATGTTTACATTGCATACGAGCTTATGGACACTGATCTCCATCAAATTATTCGTTCCAATCAATCCTTGTCAGAGGAGCATTGTCAGGTTCTATTTCCTCTTTGATTTCTTAAAAGTCCTATCACTTGTTCTTTGCCTTGCTAAAGACCTGAAGGGATTAGATTTCTCACTTTCCTTGTCTAACAAACTACTTAACGGAGGTTAATCATATGCATCAATGTTTTTCCATACAAGTGTTGTTTTTATATTGTGCTCTATCCAAGGCCATTTTCCTGATAAATGAGAGTCATCATGTCTTGCCTTAATGGAATCAGTATCCCTGGACAGAGTATCCTTAACTCCTTTCGATTTCTGTTGCAACTTTAGTTTAAACGATATTAAGTAAAAAAGGCACAGTTATTATTCTTCTTTCCACATGACCTCTAACTAGGTACACGAAAGCAGCTTGGTCTTACGGATCTTACCACTTTTTGGCTATTCTGTTTAGAAATCCTCCTTCAAAATGCTGTAATACGTAGTTACTGTAGGGAACCATTCTTTAACTTTGCACCTGACTAGCAATGGAAGATGTGAAATTGAAAGGTCATTGTCTTGCCCTGAAAATGGCCTATTAGGTCTCTAGAGACCATCATCAGTGGCATAGCCAAGAATTCGTATTAGTGGGGGCACTATTTAAACAAAGTTCACAAAAAAATAGTTTGAAATGCTAGAATTATAATAATAGATTTACAAATAATAAAAGAGCTACCGTACTTATTACGAATTCACCTACACAGGTTATGAAAAGGAAACAATTGTTTGAATTGTCTCGGGAGATCAAGTCTAAGAGCAATTTAACACAATAATAAATTAATGTCAATTCTTAGCAATCTTTCTCAATTAGAAAGTTTTTTTACAAATTTTATTTCCAAATCTCAAATTCAAATCAGGTTGTGGGTTATATCGATAGGGAGGAAGAAACAAGACTATGTCAAAATTGCAAATAATAGTTAAAGAGTATAATGCATGTAGGTATAGCCACTTTTGGGTTTTCAGTATAATGCAGTAGAGAGTTTCAATAGTAATTGGTGGTTATTTTTGGAATTAGACATCTCATTTCGTCAGTGCAGTTGAATTATTCTAATATATTGGAAATAACAAGTTCAAGAGTTAAATAATTTATAAAACGTATTAGAAAGGCTAAAAAGAGAATAATTTAGAAGGATAATTCATAAGGAAAAATACGAAATATATATTTTAAAAAATTCAGTGGGGCCCTGGGCCCCCAATGGGCCCACTCTAACTCCGCCACGGACCATCATGTTCTTTTTACGGAACTATCTTTTAAATTTTCTTTTTTGACCTTCAGTTTTTGTCATGGACATAAGTTTGAAGCATATCTTTTTCAACCAGTGCGCTCATTATTTTATATTGCGCCTGACAAGCAATTGGAGATGTGAAACTGAAAGGGGATTGCATTGTCTTGCCGTTAAAAACTTCCTGTAGTTCTTTCACAACTTCTCAAATGCTGAAATTTTTGATGGGTTCAACTGCTGGACTCCCTTGGCATTCATCGCTTGAACTATTAGAGAAGCCATTGCAACCTCAAAACTGGACTGCCTTCACATATATCGTTTGACTATTAAAGGAGCTGTTGCAACCTCAATAACTAGACACATTCACAGTTCATATTATGGACTAGTTTTCATGATTACCGCTTACAAGTATAGTTTTAGCTGACCGGCATCATTTCCAGGCAAACTTTTGGAAATGTTGCTTTGTGATTACCTTAGAGACTTCAAACACATTGGTGTTTCATCTTTTTGCAAATGAGTTGATTAAGATCTTGTGTTGTAGTATTGCTCTGATTTATGTCATTCTTTTGTATGGTTGGGATAGTATGTCCTCTGTGTGTGTGTGAGATAATTTTTGTTTCAAAATTTGCCTCCTTTGGGGAGATAAATTTGGAGAAGAATAAAAGATTGGAACTTTGTTATCTTACATTTTGAGAGGAAGAGTTTGACACCTGGTTAGAGACACTTATGTCTTTTTGTGGGCTTCGCCTTTCCTGTTCTGTTGGTTGTCATCACCCTGGTGAAATTGTAACTAATGGGATCATCCTTTTGTACAGAGGAAGTGTGCTTTGAATAATTAACCTTAGATGATTGAAAGCAAATTTTTTAGTAGGAACTCAAGGCTGGGGGAATGACCTGACCAGGGAGTAGAACTTTTAGCAGTCTTTTCTGCCTCTTGCTTGTCTTTTGAGCAAGGGGAGAGCTGCTGTTGGTGATTGTCCTACAGTACTCAAGTTTGTTGGGTGTTGCCTTCCTAAAGAGCCGGATGATTGGAAGGTGGAGGATTTGGTGGGTTTCTTGGTGTCCTTTATGCCATTCAATGTATTAGACAGGGAGAGGATGTTTTCTGCTGGATGAGAGGGAACTCCAAAAGTGGTTAGGTGAAGCCTTTTACAAAAGCACTGCTGGGTTGTAGAGGACCCTTTTTCGTGGAAAGGGTGTGTAGATCAAACAACCCTTTTGTGATGATTTCAATGCAAGTCGTAACAGGATTTTCACCACTGTTAATTTGATCAGGAAGAGACAAAATAATGAAAAATGTTGTGTAATCAAGATAAAGAACCAGTTCATTACCTTCTCTGCCATCTTATTGTGGCGAGATTTGACTGGTCTTTGATTCTTGGCATGCCTGCTTCATGTGGGTTTTTCCTAGGAATGTTGTGATATTCAAATCTTCTTGGGGCCTAGAATGGGAAAAGAAGGAAAAAGCCTTGGTTTTTAGTGGCTTTGGCTTTGATGTGTATCATTTAGGGATGGTGCAACATAAGGACTTCTGATTCGAGATTTTCACCTACTGATTGGAGACTTTCACCAATAATTTAATGGTCAGGATCTTATCTTTTTTGAAATGTTTTGATTATTGAGTAGTGTGGATCCGTCCTCCATCTGCTGTTTGGAGTTTTGAAAAGTCTTTTAAGCCCTTGTCAAGGATCCACATTAATCTATATGACATTCTGATACATAATTTTCACTAAGCACATCCAGAATGAGTTTCCAGGTACGTGCCCCTTTGATTATATGGATTTAACTGACGAAACAGCCGGAGTAAATGTTAAGTTGGAGTTGTGGAGGGCTCTGTACAATCGGGACAGTTAAGTAAAGGACTATCGACTGTGGCTAATATGTGGGATTCAACTTCGATAAACTTTAAGCACAAATGAGAGAGTAGCAAAGGCATGATAGCTTGTGGTTAAATAAACTGAGCCTTGGGTAATCTGGACTGTGAAAGTAGGCAGATCCAAATAGCTGGGCCAAAAACTTTGTTGAGCTGCAGGTTCTAAAACTATAAAAAAAAATCTACCTATTTATTTCGTTCTCCAAAATGCTACTTACAATCTTATTTGGAAACATATGTACAATTTGGACATTTCATTATTCAAAATTTTGCTATTCAACTGGAAATTTTCCTTTGTTTTTGTGGTAGAACCTTTTAAGACCACATACATCTAATCACCATCTCTATATTTTTATGCAGTATTTCTTATACCAGATACTCCGAGGTTTGAAATACATACATTCGGCAAATGTTCTACACAGGGACTTAAAGCCTAGCAATCTCCTCTTGAATGCAAATTGTGATTTGAAAATATGTGATTTTGGACTAGCTCGTGTCACCTCCGAAACTGATTTCATGACTGAGTACGTTGTTACAAGATGGTACAGGGCACCAGAATTGTTGTTAAACTCTTCTGATTATACTGCAGCAATCGATGTATGGTCAGTGGGTTGCGTATTCATGGAATTAATGGATCGAAAGCCTTTGTTTCCTGGTAGAGATCATGTGCACCAGCTGCGTTTGCTTATGGAGGTAATTTCCCCTCGGTTGGATAGTAGTAGTCTCATTACTCATCAGAAGTTTGAAATTATAAGCCTTTTTGATTGTCTATATTTGTCAGCATTTTGGTTCTACTGAAGATAGTGCACTTCTGTCAAGTGACTTAGAGATATGTGATGTGTTGTATTCCCAATTAGTACTGGATCTGTAACGTATGTTGCTGACTGTTGAAGGCCTTGAACTTGATTCTGCATGTTGTCAATACGAAGCTATTTTTCTTTCTTGATGGAACATCTTCACATTTTAACATGACAAAGATGCATGTTTTTCCCCTTCTGTTCTCCCACTGTATATGCAGCCATTTACTTTTGGATTTAGTCACCTTTGCAAGGAAAATAAAAGAGAACAAGCTTTACTCTAACCATCTCTTGTTTTGCCTACTAGTCTGATAAGGAAGTAAGATGGATTGGGACTGCAAGATTCCTTGGGATTCCCCCAGACAATGATAATATGCTTTTATGTAAATTTGTTCTTTTAGTCTTACCAACATATTTTAAATGGATTAATATGCAGGGTGATCCATGTCTTGATATGATTAGAAAGTACCAACTTTACTTCTAGTTGGCACCTTTAAATTCCATTCATTAAATTTTGACCACCATATGTTAGTAGCATTGATGTATGGTCACCAATATGGAAGAATGGTTAACAACTGTCACACCATGCAGCTGATTGGCACCCCATCAGAGACTGAAGTGGAGTTTTTGAATGAAAATGCAAAGAGATACCTCAAGCAACTTCAACCTTACCGTCGGCAGTCATTTACTGAAAAGTTTCCACAAGTCAACCCTGCAGCTATTGATCTGATTGAGAAGATGTTAACATTTGATCCTAGACAGAGAATTACAGGTGAGAATTTTTTAGCCTCCAGGCCCTCTGCTTAACTTTCCCAGTCTTCTTCTTATAGTCATTGTCGCTATTGCATTGCATTGCATTGTATCTGTTCTACATATCAACAAAGTTATTACTTCTCTGTCAAGCATGAGAAGTAAGGTTTGAGTCTGGGGCACTCACTTTTGTGCATGTACAGTGACAAGTGTTTGTCCTAGCCCTATAGTCAATTCTGAGCTCTCTAACCAGCACTATATATTGTGACCAAAATTACTTTCAAGTGACTAGTTGGTTTGACTATTTTGGTCTCAGAATGGGGATATTCTGTAAACTATGTGGCATTTTGGTGCAGGGAAGCGTATGAAAACAAGAACAAACACGAGAACAAAACGCACAAACTCACAATGCAGAGAAAGCTTTCTGTTTTTCTTATTATTCAAACTCAACCGAATTGCCCAAGCCAACTAGAAAACAAATAACCAAAAGGCAATACTAGCTAATCAAGAAAAAGATCTAGGTACCAAAAAAACAATATGACTTGTACCTAATAATTCCTTGAGAACTCTAGGAACATGCCAAAACAAGCGGCATTGCAAAAGAAGTTTCCTATTAAAAGAGATGCTCAAATAAAATTTTCTCCTACTGAAAATAAATTCGAATCTTTCCCTATATGTGAAGATTTGGAGGACTTGTAGAATATTGTGGTTCTTGAACAACCTACCAAATCGTGTAATTTGGGCCTCGATTATGGGTCACTCCTCCACAATACTTCCTTGGACCGTTTCGCTCAAACCGGCCCTTATAGTCAAGTGCAATCACCTCTACATTACATTTGTCCACATTTGGTTATTAGAGGTACTTTTGTTTTTGTTTTTTTCTTGTGGACATTTAATTCAAAAGATGATCTGCTTTGTTTGGTTTGTGTTTTGAAAAGTTTTTTGAAAAATAGTAGGAGTAATAAGTGGAGAGAGATAGAGAGAGAAATGTTGGAAGTAGGGAGAATCTAGGAGGAATTTTTTTAAAAATTCTTTTTGAAAATGGAAGAGAACAAGGCAGAATCTATTTTGTAACACAATCAAAAGGCCAGTGGTGGTGAACATTCGGCACAGAAGAGCAAAAGAAGAAATAAATTCAAGGGAGGGCGAAGGCTAGATCGTACCACGACTCTCAATTTTTTGGTAGCCTTAGTTGATTTACGGTTATTTATGTATCTTCTGGTAATTTTTATTTTGTTTAATTATTTCATAGGTTGATGATATTTAAAAACTTCAATGATCTTCTGGACATGAGCTGTAGCGGCGACTTGGGTCACACCATATAACTGGTGTTCATTTTTTAGTAACTCAACTTTTTATTGAACGCATGATACTTTTCCTCTTTTGTTATTAGTCTCCCCGACTTGCCATTTTGAGAAGTTGATCTAAGCACTATTGTTGTCCTTTTGTGTTGACTTATCATTTCTGAACCTGTCCACTACCAAGTTTCTTTTCCATATCCATGAAATGCCTTCGAATTCATACATTGTCATGTTTGGGTTTCAGTTGAGGGCGCACTAGCACATCCCTACTTGACGTCGCTCCATGACATAAGCGATGAGCCTATCTGCATGACTCCTTTCAACTTTGATTTTGAGCAGCACGCCTTGTCCGAGGAGCAGATGAAAGAGCTGATTTACAGAGAGGCAGTTGCATTTAACCCTGAGTACCTACACATGTGAACTAAGCCTCACATTCGACGCCTGTGGTTTTTCATCAAAAGGGTGGTATCCGTGTTTATGTGATTCCATGATTTATTTCTTCATGTATATATGGTCCATTCAAAACATGGAGGGCTCTGAAATTGAGATAATCTAGATTATTGGGATACTGTCTGAGGGACGAACATCTGAAATGTTGTTTGTATGCCGCGGTGTTTTTTCCGCATCTATTTATTTGTGCTGAACTAATCTCTCTCTCTCTCTCTCTCTCTCTCTCTCTCTCTGCGCGCGCGCTCCTGTGGATACGCTGTGTCTGACTCAGACAAGTAGGAGAGATTATTTTTGTATCCCTAGAATATGCAATGCAACTCTCACCTTGCACTTGACTTTCAATTGCAGTGATCTAACCCTCACAGTGCAGGTTGATCATAAATGTGTCTCCCGTTTGTCAGCCTCATGGAAACTATCAACGATTGCCTTAACTGGTTTTTGAGTTTTCTTGCGCGCAGTGTGCATTTCTTTGAGCCTGAAATGCACGAAAACACGGAAAGGAAAAGGAAAAAAAAACAGAATAAAAGAATTTGGGGCCCTACCATGTTCAGTGGAGTTACTATACCCAAGGATTCCCTACTGGATATCCAATATCCACAGATATTGTGATCTGTGTTCCTTCATTTGCACATACAACATCCCAAAAAGAAGTGCACACTTTCTGAACTGCATCCATATTTTCCTACTTATCTCTTAGCCACATCCCTTGCTAATATGAACTTCTAGCATGAAGTATGCTACGAGTTAGAAGCATCAAAGTTTCAACTCTCTTCAGTTAGGATATGGACATATACGCGCGCGCGCGCACAGAGAGAGAGAGAGAGAGAGAGAGAGAGACACCCATCCGACTCATAAAGAATTCGTTTGAGCTTCTACAATTTTCCCAAGAACTGGAATGCGACACGAAAAGGGAATTCTATTTTCTTGAAAGCAATAATAAACTGTAACAACATCACAGAGTAGATCAATCTCAGAAGGAATAAACCATGAAACCGATTGAGAGAGGGAAATAGGAAGAATCCACCTCGTCTACATATTAGGAAGAAGGAAAAACACATCGTCCTCGAGAAAAGATTGTCAGCTCTTCAAGTTGCCAAAGAATCTCGAAAGTGGCAAAGGTCCTCCACCAGTCTCATCATCATCACTCCCAGAGTGCTTGGATCTTGACCTGTGTTTCCTTTCCTTCTTCCTTTTCTTGGACCTTGATTTCGATTTTCTTGATTCTCTCTCTTCATCCTCACTGCTCGAGGATTCGTCGGAGGAACTAGCAGAGCTAGAGTCGGACGATCGCCTCGAACGCTGCAAACAGAAAATGTCAGTTCATGTTACATGTTTGCACATTACTTTTTCTATTTGCGAAGTGATCCAAAAGACTGCCATGTGAAAAAACAAAAAGAACTTTTCATTACTGAGGAAAAATGAGTTACAAACACAAAAATTTCAGAACTAGGGCTATAAATGAGCCGAGCGGCTTGTGACTCGGCTCGATATGAGCTCATTCGAGCTCGGTTTTGCTAAGCACACTATGGCATTGTGCACCAATCTGGCCCTCTAGGACACCTTCGGGACAAAGAAAGCAAATTTAAATAGCAAAAGGATTAGAGGGCACCTTTTTCTTTTTGCTGCTGCGTTTTTTCAAATCCTTCTCCTTATCTGCAAGAAAACATTCTACTAAGATAAGAGAAGCCAAATACAACGTAATGAAGGGGAGAGAAACAAAGAAAAGAAGAGGGAAACAATATCAAACTTTGTCCTACAGGAATACTCTATAAATACCCTTTTTGCGACTAGATTTACTGCTCGAGTGATTCCGTCCTTTGGAAAGCTTGATAGCCCTTTCAGCATCTAGCTGAGCCCTGTACTCCCTCATCATTTTATCTTTATCTGCTTCTAACTCCCCTTTCCTCATTTCATCCTCCTAACAAATAAAATTTCGGATAAAAAATACAAATAAAATTCATCACATACAAATCTAATAACTAGCAAGAATGAAGCCCAATTCAAGATAAACACTGAAACTGAACCAGAAAACTAGCATGTACCCATAGGCAGCATGTTGAAATGACAATATTAAGGAAGCAAGAATAAGGAAAATATGATCATGGTTATACTGCCACACAACCCTGATGGTAGTTTGAGATATGGCAGACCCATGCATTTGGTGAAGGGGGACCAAGGGAAAAATACTTTTGGATTTTGGAGGGACTAAGATAATAATATTCAGGTTTCGGGACGGCCAAAATCTAAATTGACTTCTTCTATGATTAAATCTAAATAGAAGTATCTAACGTTGTCCCTCCAAGCCCCTTGAGCTTCATCCATATAGTCTAGAGTCCTATGAGATTGTTAACCACCAACTCATCTAAAAGCTTAACCTATTAGAGAGGGGGCTACCTTTGTCATTTATGTTCTCAACACGCACCCTTAAGCGGGCTAGACATGTGCAAATATTTTAACTAGGTAGGCAATGAGGTTCAAACACAGGATTTATTGCATACTCTTTTACCACATTAGATTGTTATCCACAAACTCATCTAAAAGCTTAAGCTATTAGAGAGAGGGGTAACTTTATTACTTATATTCTCAACAAGTCCTAAATAGATTACGGTGCACGACTCAAAAATTCTAGCAGTACAATGTGGGAGAAATGAAAGTCCTATTTTCTTGAGTAAGGTCATTGTAGATATAATTGGCACCAAAAGGAGTGCAATCAGAGAACAAATCAAGTCCAACAAACAAAGCCTCTACACGAAATACAAAATCCAGATAACACTCAACCGATGTGCTAATTATCCCGATTCCCCAGAAGCTAACTATACAAATATAAAAACTAAATGCAACCAGAGATCCCCAGTTGCTCACCCATCAAATGCAACCAACGAGCAAAAGGGAGCAGTTCTCCACTTCTCCTTTCCTATTTCCAATCACAAACTCTTCTCTAACTTGTAATTGTCTCTAGACTCAAGCACCAAGCTTGGAAGCACCTATGCCACGAAAAGTGTTAAAAAAAGGCCGTGCGTACTACCATCAAATGATAAATGAAAATTCAAACTCTAACTTTGGCCTTCATCTTGCAAATGCAAAATCATCTGCGTATTCATTTGCCTTAATCAAGTTATGATCATTTTTTCTAAAAAAGGCCGTGCGTACTACCATCAAATGATAAATGAAAATTCAAACTCTAACTTTGGCCTTCATCTTGCAAATGCAAAATCATCTGCGTATTCATTTGCCTTAATCAAGTTATGATCATTTTTTCTAGCCATACATGGCAACCAAGAACGCTAACTTTAAGGACCATGGTATCCCATACACTCTTCCAAAGAAAATAAAAAATAAAAAATCCTTGAGCAATCATTAGAAGTTTAGAACACAATACAGAGACTTTGCCCAAAAACTCCAAGTATGGCACCCCAATAAGGAGGCTACAGAAAACTGCTAATCATGCATTGTCCTCCTAAAGCATCCCACCTCCCTCATGCTGAGACATTTTGCCTTCTAAATCCCCTTCTGTGAACAGATCTCACTAAAGCTGTGAACTCAATAGTATAAACGCTGAAGTCCCTTACACGTCCATATCTACAAGGAACGAATTTATCAAAAGAACTTCCCAAGCTGTACTTGATTGAATCGACGCTTCTAATCCCATTCCTCTCCGCGAGAAAACAAAAATAAACATTTCCAACCTCCTTGGAATAATGTCAATTCTCAAATTTCTCTCAAACCGCTATAGTCCCACAAACTCAGTCAAAGAACAGTGTCAGTCACCAACCAAATAGAATAAGTATCGGCATTTCCCCTCATTAGTACACATGTCAAAACCTGATCTAGTTCCCATATGCCCTAAGTTATGATGTAGCACCAGTAACTTCTTCTAGAGAAAGAGAAAAGAGAAAATACGAGGACTAACAAGTATAGAATCTGGAGAAAAAGAGAAGAACATGAAAGAGAATGGGAGAAACGGGGAACCAATCCCAAGTCCGTATCTCAATAAATCAGTTTTCAAGTCATAGTCTCTAAAACCTACTAATGTTGCCTATTCAAAGGCACCGAAAGACATAATGACATGTAAACTAACACATCCAAAGCAAATTCAACTTCCAACTGCAACTGCTGAAAACCAAAGGTCTTAACTCTTAAAAACTTTCATATATCCCTCATCAGCGCCTTAAAGATAATTGTACACCCTGCATTTAACAGGAAAAAGGCAACTGTATGACATCCCTCATTTAGCCCGTCAGAAAATTCTCCCTTATTCCCTCCAAGTCTTTGCTGACATCCCTAGAATAGTAAGGCAAGAAGGGTCCCCATGCCTCAGACCTCCCTGATAAAGTGGGAATTCTGCTGGACGACTACTAATTACTAAAAGGACACAATAAGCTTCGTCCACCGCCGTTAATGCCAATTATTACTCCCTATGACTTCACCATATGGCCAACCCATTTCAAAAGAACATGGCCTTGCGCATGATGTTCAACTTCCAAAACGAGTGTAGAAATGGGTTCTCTATTTTTTAAGGTCCATTTTGCAATTGAAAGGACATTTAGACTACTCAACTGCATCACGTAAGGCAACTAAAATGAATGTTAAGACTCCCTTCCACTCCTTTATCAAATAATTTTAGATGATTAGCAGTATAGTCCAAAGAGCCAGCCACCAGGACACTCCCAAGTTGCTAAGTAAGATATAATATTCATGCTGAATTGCCATGGCGGGTAAGCTTGCTAGAAAGGAGTTTCAGAAAACATATATCACAATTTCAAATATAGAAAATGCAACATTTGATGAGCGGTTCAGAGTTTATAGAAGTGTTTATTCTGAAAATAAGAGGGTTCTGTCCATACACATCAGGAACTGCGTCCAGCAGATTACCTTTTGCTTCTTTTTGTACTCCTCCCAGGTAACTGTGTGAGAAGTGTTGAGGCTGGCCAAACGAGCAGCATGCCACTCTGGTGAATGAAAAGAACCATCCACCTGTGACAGTCCTCATCAGAAAAAGTACAGCAACAAAGCATATAACCGATGATATGTTGGTTATCCAGCTAAACTACCCTATCCCTCCGAGTAGCAACAGAGGCTAGAAATTAGAGAGGATGAGAAATAAAATTGGTGCGTCAAACATAATAAAATGTTAGACAAGACAGGTATTAAACTAAAATGATAAAAAGCACAATTAAGGTGACAAAAGTATAAAAAGGTTAGAAAAGACAAGAATTACGATAAAACAGTATAAACAGCACCTTCGAGGAACACAAATACAGGAACAAAGTATTAAATGTGGACAAAACTTGCTCCAACTACAGCAGGAAAAGATAGCAAAAAATACTTTAACCAAAAGAAACAGAAGTCACAGTTAATTTATACAAAAACCCAAAAATTAAAACAACAAAGAAAGAAAATATAGAGGTCGGTGATGCTATCCAGATCCAGTATGGAATTTAAAAAATTAACCACACAGCTTAAAGCAGTTGATTAATTGTAGCTCTTGTATACCACCGCCACAAAAGTGATGGACTGATGGTTTATGGAATCTTTACCTAGTAATTTGATTGTCAAAAACCATTTTGAAGTAGACTTACTGGGAACGCTCACTGTAAGATCATATCTTCATTTAGTTGAATTAAAGGACTGGTGTTCTAATGAAGTGTCACTGTCTTGTCGTTCCGAGTCAGGCTCCTCATGTCCTTATCATTTTTGGTTTTCAACTCACAAGGTGTCAATAGTCACCTCTGAATTAAAAACACCAATAAATATCAAAATGTAGACAATTTCTAGAATCTCACTCACTTCACTAATGTGGTAATGTAAAAAATATTATGCAAATGGAAATGATTTTGATTGGATGCCGGTGTCCATGTCTTATTTTCCAGACTTTCCGTGCCTTGTATATATCCGTGTCCGTATCTGTGTCCGCGCACGTGTCCATTTCCATGCTTCTTAGCATAAGAAACATCAATAAGAGGACTGTCAAATAATCCAACTCAAACCAATGACAAGGAGTGCAGAGAGCACCCCAGCTAACATACTAGTTTTGGATATTATAATTAACTGATGTGGAACAAACTCTAACTCTCCCCAACAACCCGCATGTAGAGAAGTGAATAAAGGATTCACAATAGTGGGATACCTGCTATACTAAGTACACTTAGGGTCCGTTTGGATGCGGGGAAAGAATTGGGGGTATTAGTTAATAAGGGGGATAAGATAGTAGGGGGTATTAGTTAATAAGGGATGGCCCACATTGATGTGATGTTTATGGAGGGGGGATTAAATAAGAGGTTGTTTGGATGAGGTATTAGAGAAGGGGGATTAAATAGTATTTTGTTTGGATGGAGGATTAATAGGAGTTATAAGGAAGGGTGGATAATGTAAAAAGGTGTCAAATGACCATTTTGCCCTTGTGCAGTGTTAAGTTAGATTATTCATTATGATTAATATAAAATTGTAAAAAATAATTACTTTTTCATAATTAAGCAATAATAATTTAATTCAATAATAAATTAATTAATTTATAATAAGTAAAAGTGTTCAAATGTTCATTTTACTGATGAGTGGTGGGGCACTTTTGAGATTTTTTTTTAATTTTTCCAGTCAAAGTGTTCAAATGTTCACAGTGGTCATTATTTTTTTCCGGTCAAAGTGTTCATTTTTGAGAATTTTTTTTTTTTTGAGATGGGTCAAATGTTCATTTTACTGATGAGTGGTGGGGCACTTTCCTTCGTTCTTATCACTAGCCCGAGAGAGAGAGAGAGAGAGAGAGAGAGAGAAAACGGCAGCAGCAGGAGGAGGAAGAGGAGAAGAAGAAGAAGAAGGGAGAACGGCTACGACACACTCCCTCTCTCCGATCCCTGGTGAACATCACAACCTGATTAGTCCTCCCTCTCTCCAATCTACTGTTCTTCGTTTTCTTCCTGTTCTTGTTTCACTGTTCATCGACAAAATCTCAGGCGGGTTGGGGGTTGGGGATAAGGAGGGGTAAAATCGTCTGATTTACGGGGGTATTGGGGGATAACTTAATTACACCTCAAACCCCATCCATAACTTAGACCCCCCAATCCCCCCTTCTCCAATCTTAGCTAAGGAGGAGGATAAACTAGTACCCCTCCGTTTTTGGCATCCAAACGGGGGTATAGCGTGGGCCCTAGGTCTTACACAGGGGTAAAAATTAATCCCTCCTCCTATGGATGCATCCAAACGGGCCCTTATGGAACAAACAATTGTGAAATCAATCAAGAGTGTTTTTTCCCAAAAACCCAAGCTCGGATATCATGTTAAAGCATCAAATTGGCAGTGAGCAGAGAGCCCGTAGTAGTAGTTGTGAAGGTTATAACTAATTGACATGGGACAAACTGTAACAAGAACACGTGCACAAATAGACACCTATTATAGGCAAGACATATAGGACTAGCAAAATATATCTCTAGAGGCATTAACCAGTGTTAAACCCCCACCCAAAAACTTAATCAATGGTGTTGACTGATGGTAATAGACCTTACCTTTACACTAAGTCACAAATATTATCTTACCTTTACAGGAGTATTTCACAAATGGCTACTCCAAAACTAGATCCACATTCTCGCACTAGTTAGCTTAAGTTTAATCATAACACCAAGCAATGGCATTGCCTCTGATAGGAACATACTTATCTCTTATAGACAAAATACCAGTGTTCTAAAACAAGGAATTAATCAGAGGCGATTAATCGCTGGCGGGGCCTATCCGATTAGGTGTGACTAACGATTAATCGTTGATTACTAATCAGTGATTTAAAAAGCGTGCGAAGCGCAGCGCAGGTTCTGCGCTTCAGAGGATAGCGCTATGGCGCTAAGCACGAAGGCGCACGCTATGGCGCAAGGCGCATGCTAAAGCGCAGAGGCGCACGCTTTTGGTCTTTGACCCAAAAATTGATCCAACGGTGCAGAAAACACATGCAATGGCAGCGATGCACTGAATAATTTTTCTTTTAAGTCTGATTTAGCCCTAAATGGACCATACGACACATACCCAGCGTAGCAGCAGCAGCTTCAGGCGATCGATCCAGAGCAGAGCAGCTTCGGTTGGCTTCAGTCGATCCAGAGCAGCAGCAGCTTCAGTCGACCGTCGACGGTAATCTCCTCCTCCTCCTCCTTCTCCGTGACTTCTTCTTCTTCTTCTTTCTTCTTCTTCTTTCTTCTCCCGATCTGCCCTTCGGCCCTTCTCCTCTTCTTCTTCTTCTTCTTTCTTCTCTTCTCCTCCTCTTCTCCTCCTTTTCTTCTTTCTTCTTCTTTTTTCTTCTTTCTTATTCTTTTTTCCTCCACCAGTGACCAGTCGGCTGTCGGCCAATTTTTTCTTTTTCTTTTTTTTTTTCCAGTCGGTGACTTTTTTCATTTTTTTCAGTCGGTGACTTTTTTAACGTGGTCAGTGGGTGTGGAATGTGGATGTTAGTTTTTTTTTTTTTTTAACGTGGTCAGTCGGTGACTTTATGGTATTTATTTGTACTTGTTAATTGTAGGCATCACATCTGAAAATTCTAATAAAAAGGACCCTGGTTGGAATTATTGCGAAAAGGTTGATCCACACAATAATACCAAGTTGAAATGTATTTTTTGTAACGAAGTGAAAAATGGGGGTGTGTCAAGAATTAAGCAACACCTTGCCGGAGGAGCTAAAAGGAATACGGCGGCATGTCGTCGATGCCCACCTGAGGTTAGAGAGGAGATGAGGGAGTTTATACGTAAAAGGGATGAAGCAAAAAGTAAAATTAAGTCTATACCAGATTTTGATGATGCAATGAATGATGATGATTATGACCTTGACGATGATATTGTTGAATCCAATCCTCTTTCTAAGAAATCTTCTACTCACGGAAGCACCACCGCATCTATTCATTCTAAGCCTAAGAAACCAAGAACCATAGGGCCTCTCGACACTTTCTACACTCCTGAACCAGAGGTGGTGGTGGAAAATAGAAAAGCCAAGGGCAAACAGCCAAAAATTGATGAGAATGAACCATATAAGAAAATATTGAAAGACAGGGCTCATCAGGCTATTGCAAGGTGGATATATGATTGTAGGATACCTCTAAATGTTGTGAACAATGATAGTTTTGCGCCAATGATAGAGGCTATTGGGCAATACGGTCCGGGTTTGCCCCCACCAACTTATCATCAAGTGCGAGTTCCTCTTCTAAAAAAAGAGGTAGAACATGTTAACAAGTTGATGGAGGAGCACAAAAAAGACCAGGAACAATATGGGTGTACGCTAATGAGCGATGGGTGGACTGATAGGAAAAATAGAACATTGATGAATCTTTTGGTGAATTCTCCGAGAGGGACCGTGTTTCTGAAATCTATGGATGCACCTGGAGTTGTAAAGGATGCAGAAATGATATTTGAATTGCTTGATGCGTGAGTGGAGCATATTGGAGAAGCAAACGTGGTTCAAGTTGTTACGGATAGTGCCGCGGCAAATGTGGCGGCAGGTGAGAATTTCAACTTCTAGTTTTAACTTCTAATACCACTTACGGATATTTGAATTACTTATTATTCTAGTTTTAACTTCTAATACCACTTATTTATAACAATTACCAGGGAAGTTGTTGGAGGCAAAACGACCTCACTTGTTTTGGTCTCCGTGTGCTGCCCATTGCTTGGACTTGATGTTAGAAGACATTTTTAAGTTACCAAATTTGAAGATAACTTGGGAAAGGGCAATAATGATTCATGGTTATATTTATAATCGACCCTCTTTGTTGAATATGATGAGGCAATTTACCAAGAGGAAGGAGCTCGTTAAGCCGGCAAAAACTCGATTTGCAACTGCTTTTTTGACTTTGCAAAGGGTTTATGAACAAAAGGGAAACTTAAGGAAGATGTTTACTTCAGAGAAGTGGACCAATAGCAAATGGGCAAAAGAGCAAGGAGGAAAACAAGTAGAAAAAGTCATGTTGATGGCCTCATTTTGGAGGAATGTGCTCCTTGCCCTCAAGTTCGCATCCCCACTTGTTAAGGTACTTAGATTGGTTGATGGAGAAGTCAAGCCTCCAATGGGATACATTTATGAGGCTATGGATCGGGCTAAGGAAACTATTGCAAATTCCTTCAATCAAAATAAGGAGATGTATGATGAGGTCTATAAGATAATCGACAAGAGGTGGGAATCCCAATTGCATCGATCTTTGCATGCAGCTGGTTTTTACTTAAATCCTGAATTTTTTTACAAAGATCCAGATGCTTGCAAAGTTCCAGAAGTCATTGGAGGCCTATACAGATGTATCACAAAGTTGATTTCCAATATTGCTACACAAGACCTTATTTGTGCCGACTTGATGAAGTATGAGAGAGCTGAAGGACTCTTCGGTAACCCAATGGCAAAGAGGCAAAGAAATACAAGAGCACCAGGTATCAGCATGTTAACCTTAACCTAGTAACTAATTTAAATCCTAAGAGTTGCACTTTAAGAATGTTTTCCAATATCAATATTCTATGGTGTGCAGCTGACTGGTGGGCCTCATTTGGTCATGACACTCCCGAATTGCAAAAATTTGCCGTCAAAGTTCTTAGCCTTACTTGTAGTTCCTCGGGATGCGAGCGTAATTGGAGTGTCTTTGAGCATGTGAGTATATGATAATCAAGTTCATTCATTGACTTCCTTAGTTCCTTTAGTAATGTATGATCATGAATTTAAGTCCCTTGTATAATTAATTGTTAATGCAGATTCACACACAAAAAAGGAATAGACTAGCTCAAAAGCGTCTCAATGATTTGGTATTTGTTAAGTACAATAGAGCATTGAAACGCCGATACCTCAAACGTGATCGCATTGATCCTATATCCTTGAAAGATATTGATGAGAGCAATGAATGGTTGGTTGGGAAGATGGAGGAAGAACCTGGGTTTGAGGATGCTGATTTGAATTGGGATGATGTTGCTTTAGCTTCTGGAGCCGAAGAACCAAGTAAAACAACTAGAGCATCAAGTTCAAAGTTAACAGACTCAACACCTATCGCGAAAATAGCAAAACCAACTCCAAAGGCTAAGGCTTCAAGAGGAAAGACATCTCTTATAGATGAGGTGATTGAAGAGGGAGAATGGGAGACGGATGATGAGGAGGAGGAAGATGTGGAAGGATATAAATCAGAATCATCAAATGATGATGATGAAATTGAAGATGAAGTTCTTGGTTCTGAGAATGATGATTAATGTCTATGCATGACTCTAGATTTTATTGCCTTTCATCCTTTTGTTATATCTCTAAGGCTAAACATTATTATGTTAGCTTTTCATGAATGATATGTTATGTTTTGTGTTTGGTACTTTTGTTTAACCATTAATATGTTATGTTTTATGACATTTGAAAGTTTTACAAGTGTTTGTTTGTGTTGAAAACTTGTTCTAATAAAATTTGCCTCGTTGTGGAGAATTTTTTTTTTTTTGCGCTTCGCGTCAATAAAGCGCGCGCCGCGCCTTGCGCTAAAGCCCCAGGGGACTGTTGCGCCTTGGTGCGCCTTTCGCCATTTAAAACACTGTTACTAATAAATATGCACCGATTAATCTGCTCGAAGGTGGCCGACCGCCCAACTAGTGCCTAGCGCCTAGCAACTTTTAGAACATTGCAAAATATAGCTTGATGGGTTTGAGTTTAAGCTACCAAAACCTATCATAGTCTGACAGATCCATATTAGTTGCAAGACTCTCCCCAAAAAGCAGGGGTATAAGGGCCCTTTGCAGATAACTAAGCATCAAGGATTCTTGGTAAGGAGCAGAGCTGGCGAAATTACTAGAAGAGGAAGTTTTACAGCAACATCATACAAACAGTTTAAGGTATCATTAAGGCAAAATCCCATGAACCAAACTCTAAAGTAGATTCTCTTTAGAATCTATTCTACTCCTTCAAAGGTAACAAAGTCAAGGCACAATGACAAAGTTGGCTTGGAGTTCACGAGCTGAGAGTAGCACCTACCCCCTCCCACTTCAAAAATCCTAGAGCATCGTGTAGAATTGCAGATCATATAGCTCCCCATTTTTCCACTTAACTCATTAAGGACCTCATACATGATGTCCATGCAGTTCTCCATCCATATAACATTTTCTCAATACAAAGAGTACGGGTCCTGTTTAGCAGGGTCTACCAGTTTTAACTTCCACCAACAATTGACACATTGACTATCGATATGCACACATAAACTGACCACCAAAAAACGCTGACTACAACTATAACACTTAGGAGTAGTACTTCTCCAAAATCTAAATGGAGGTAACTTCCTCCCTTCAGCCTCACAATCAATATATGCCGGATTTTGGCTCCATTCTTTAAGATTCATAAGTACCCATTTTCTCGTTATGGGACTGCCAAGTACAAAAACATTCCTAAACGATTACTAACAATACATAAGTGTAGACTCTAGAGCATTGATTGGATCATGAAGGGGTTATAACCATTACACTACGAACTCATGTGCAGACATACACAAAAATTAAACAAAGGTACTCTACCAATATGGTCACCAATCATTAAAATTAAGCTAGGTCATTAACTCTCCAGTTTCCCAGAACCCAAACAGATAAGGAAACCAAAAAAGTCGTAACAAACACAAATGAATACAACAGATAGGGTTTAGCACACAATAAAACCTACAATCAAACTAGTTTTCTTTTCCCTAATAGCTCAGGTTCCCGGGCCAGCCTGCACTGATTAATTTCACCGTCCACTAGCGGGGACCAATCAAAACTGGGGCAAAGCCCTGTATGGACCAGCCCCATAGGATTTAGCACACAATAAAACCTAAAATCGAACTAGTTTCTTTCCCTCATAAGGAGGGGCACCTCAAATCAGGCACCCGAGCCAGCTTACACGCACCGACTAATTCCACTGTCCACTACCGGGGACCAATTAAAGTCGGGGCAAAGGCCTGTACGGACTGCCCCAAACCACAGGTAGGATTTAGCACAAAATAAAACCTAAAATCAAACTAGTCTTTCTTTTTCTTTTTCTTTTTTTCCCTCATAATTCATGTATCCAGGCCAACTTAAACGCATATCGAGTCATCATGGTACCAATCCCACCATTCACTGACAAGGCCCAATTAAAGTCGGAGAAAAGCCTTGTATGGGCTGGCCCCAAACAGTGGCGGAGCCAGGATTTTGAGTCCGAGGGGGCCGGCTTAACAGACATATTTTTTTATCGGAACGTATATTTATTATATCATAAGGTTTTTGCTTTCCAGTTCATTACATTTGTATATTGAAATGATTCTTTAGGCTACTTCAACTATCACATGCTTATTTTTAATTTATAAAAGAAATTGAGAAATGAGAATGTAAAATAACCGGTTTTTTTTATCAAATTGGACAGAAATTATTAAGATTTTTAGTAGCTATACGCGAATAATTATCAAAAATATTCAAAATCAGGTATATATAAAAATAAAATTTTAAAACTCGGACCCTCAGGAAGCCGGGCCCCAACATAGCTCCGCCACTGGTCCCAAATCACAGGTAGGATTTAGCACACACTAAAACCTAAAATCAAACTAGCTTTTCTTTTCTTTTCTTTTTTTGGATAACTCATGTATCTGAGCCAGTTTACGCGCACCTCGAGTTATCTTGGTACCAATCCCATCGTTCACTAAAACGGGGCCCAATTAAACCCGGGACAAAGCCCCATGTCCACTGCCCCAAACTAGTTGATGTTCAGATCAAGAAAATCGAAAATTAAAACGGGGAAGGAGAGAGAGGTATAAGTAGTATGAAAGGGTACAAACCATGCCGTCCTCAACGTCATCGTGGCCGGTTGAGCTGGCACCCAACCGCGCTCTCTGCATAGCTTTGTATTGTTGATTTTTCCCCATTATTTGATTTTGTGGATTGGAAGAAAAAAACCTAAATGAGAAAACAGGCGAGAAAGTTTGAAAGCGGAGTGAAAATGGAAGGAGAGTGTTTGAAATTGGGGTATCAGGTAAGGGGGGAAGAACCCATTGAACGGCGTGGAGAGAGAGAGGATTTTATAGGTTGGGAATTGGGAACGATGAACAGCTGAGAGAGAGAGAGAGGGAGAGAGAGAGAGAGAGACTGAGAGAGAATGGTTAGGAGTCTAGGACTAAAGTTGCATCCACTTTGACATCTGAATGGTTGCTGGTGGGACCGCATTGTAATTTGAGGAAAGATCCTGCGAGCGAACTGAGAGTTGCTTGCGAAAGCCTCGACTCGTTCAGGCAACGTTCGGCTCGGCTCGATTCGAGTAGTAAATTAATTGAGTTTGAGTTTGAATTTTGGACTCGTTAAATAAATGAGACAAACTTAACATGCAAAAGCTCGGTTTGGCTCGAAAAAATAGGCTTGGTTTGTTTACAAAGGCTCATTTAGTAACCGAACTCGAGTTTTCGACTCGTTTACTAAACGAGTTGAGCTCTAACATAACAAATCTCGACTTGGCTTGTTTACCGCCCTAGAAAAGAAAATCTAGAAATTCAACAAGATGAGTTCGTCTCCATACCTCAACCCTCCATAGTCACAATTTTCATCCACATCTCGGGGTCAAAACTATAATTCGAATCGTTCATCTCATAAAAAACGCAAAGAACTATAAAATCTACTATCAAAATATTAGTATGATTGAAGATTCATGAAAAAATGAACAAAATATACTTTACATTTTTACCTTGCAATCTTCGGAACGAAAGGTGACTTAGGCTCCGTTCCGGAAACCTTCTTAAAAAATAAGTACTTATTTCTCATACTCAAAATTCGAAAATAATAAGGGCCTCCACAAAATTCAAATACAAACTTCACTTCACATTTTCAAACTCAAAAATAATGTAAATGAAAAAAAATAATAATAAAAATTCCGCACCGTATTAAAGATCTCAATGAGATCTATCAAATAAGATCCATAGTGATAGGAAAATTATTTGCGTAAACAAATGATTTTTGAACTTGAAGTTGCCGTATACAAAAAACAAGATTGTTGCTATTGTGTTGGGCGCCGGCAGAGGGAAATCGTACCGGCGGCCGCGCCGGGCCGTCTCCGGCCACCGGACGACCGATCCGAGCCGTCCAAGCACCCTACACACCTCGGATGCCGTTGATTCCCGCGTTGGCCCCCTTGGTTTTTTTTTTTAGAATTTTTGGACGGCTCGGATCGGCCGTCCGGTGGCCGGAGACGGCCCGGCGCGGCCGCCGGTACGATTTCCCTCCGCCGCCCATTGGTACCCAAGGGTGCTTCTTCCAAAATAAGAAGCACCCTTCTTATTTACCGGAACACACCTTCTTATTCAATAAAAAATAAGTTCTTATTTCAGTTCTGGAACGGAACCTTATTCACATATCTATCAGTATTCAATATACTGAGATTTTCTAGATTATATTTCTTTGCGTTTTCGACAAGGTGAACGGTTCCCATCATGATTTTGGGTTCAAGATGTGGAAGAAAATTGAGAGCATGGAAGGGTATAGAGGAATGGGGTATGGAGATGTGGAACTAAACATGTATTTTTCCCACATAAATTCACAAAATTTATACTCCTAAAACTTATCTTAAGGTCTTAATTTTGTTAAGTTCCTATTTAGTTTCCTAGCAAATCATAACATATATATTCATATACATTAAGAATAAAAACTTTATAGCTAGTTTAGAGATTTTATTGTTTAACCAATTGCAATAATCTCAAACAAAAAATATTAAGACCTTTGATGATAAAAATAATAATATAAATGGGGCGTTTCTGCTAAACTAAATGGACTAACTGAACTAAAACACATGTTACAAATTTATAGGCTCCGTTCCGCTAACAAAAACAAATACTCATTTGAGTATTTATTTTTTAAATAAGTATTCATTTTTTGAATTAAAGGTGATGTAATGTGAGAGAATTACCTATATCGTAACGAGAAATAAGTACTAAAAAAATAAGAACCATAGGAGAACGGGGCCTATAAGCAGGTCATTCTCCTTATACACATCAACTAAAATTCTATTTAGCGAAAACAACTTGGCTATTTACTATTTTCATTAACCTGTAATTCAATAATGTAGCGGAAACGCACCCGATAAGATGGGTGCGCTCATCGCTATTCCGACCTCAGGGAAAAAAAAGCCCCTTCCCTTTCGGGAAATTCGGTCGAACCGGGTCCAGCTCCGGTTTTTTTTGACAAGTAGTAATACACTAATACACAGCACAGAGCTAGGGCACAAAAACATCTGCTTTCCAATTGTTCGACGTTCTCTCTCCCCTCACTGAGCTCTACTTGTTCGACGACCATTCCTTCCCCGGGTTCTCTCTCTCTCTCTCTCTCTCTCTCTCTCTCTCTCTCTCTCTCTCTCCATACATGTATGTCTACACATAGGTTGCGTGAATTTGTATTTTCCATAAGTACGGTTTCCCTAATCCTGTGGGTATTCTTTTAAACGGATTTCTTACAAATCATGTTGCGCTATTTTTTTTTTTGTTGTTGTTGCCTTGTGCTGATTTTGGACTACTTGCTATGATGTTATGCTATCTGTTGTTTAAATTTTACTACTACCATGTAATATTTTGCTAAAGAAAGAGAGGATAAAGTTGTGGAATTGGGACAGGAGAGATGAGCGGAGCGGTGGAGAAAGGGTCGACCGGAACCACGAAAACCCCGGCCGACTTTCTCAAATCGATTCGCGGGCGGCCTGTCGTTGTCAAGCTGAATTCCGGTGTCGATTATCGAGGTCAGTCACTCACTCCGATCTCCATTACCACCCACTTATTTATGGTTATTTCCCTCTGTTTGATTTTCTTGGTTCTTGTTATAAAGATTGCCTTTTTTTTTTCTTCCGACTCTGTAGGTCACATTATGCTTTTCTTAGAATACTTCTTGAGCCTAGTTTTAGGTTAGAGCAGCTGAATAAGTATGTATGATAAGCTCTTCTTGACTTGCAAACTGAGAGGTTGTTAAGAAACATTTTTGTTGTGTGTTTGTGGATGTTGTGCCATTGCATGTGTTTCTTCGAACACCTAGCGGCCAGCACTCTAAGTTGTATGCCCCCAATGGGGAGACTTAGGTTACCTATCCGTTTGTTCGGTTTTAATGATCGGGTAGACTGAAGATGTTAAATGGCGGTATCGGGATACATAACGGTGTTTGTGATAGTGCCATGTATCGCTCGATAGCAGACAATATCTATGGCGATATATAGGTTGATATCTGACCGTGCCAGCCGATACATCCGGAAATTACGGTATCAGAGGTCCAAAATCCCATTGCGTATTGGCTGATCAGATACGTTACGGCTTATATTTAGAACCCCAATAACCTTGTCTATGATAGTATGTTTGGAATGGTTTTAAATAGGTTAGGAATGGGATTGGGGAGAGGTAATTAAATTATGTTAGGTTGAGATTGGATATCATTTTAGGGGACCAGGTCCGGTGCCCCTTTCTTGTGGTGTATGGCATGTGCATAATAAGTTAATAAACTTCCTTTCTAGTTTCTATCTAAAATACATAAACATCATTTGTACGTGAAGGATTTATCTTTAGCATGTCACTTCTTTCTTTCACAGTTTTTGCGTCTTGGCACCTTGCATTATCTCTCATTACATTCTCTCCTTTTTTCAAAGGCGCAGCCTATGGGAATCCACGTTCTTGGACTTTTCTTTTAGGAAAGAAGGAAAGGCCACACTATCTGAATTTAGTGACTTAATCAACGCTCGAATTCTGTTGATGGTGCAATCTTCTTTCTGTAATGAGATTTTCATTTGTTCTCTTAAATTCTTTCCATCCAAACATGACCTTACAACGTCAACGGGTCATGAGCCATTCCAGGGAGAAGATGTACCACCTGGTCTTTGTTTTATTCGTTTCCTTGTTTTCCAGATTTATAGGATTTTTTGGGCACTATTGGTCTTCCATAATCCATTTAGAAGATATTTGGTAGCAAGCAACCCGACCGTCTCCTTTTCACTCGTTATATCTCCTTCAGCAAATTCCTGTCTATGGTCTTCGCAACACATCCAGAATCAGCTTGTTTGCATTCCCATCATCAGATAACTTTTCACTTGAAATTTGTACGATTTACCAAGAAGTGTGAAATTTTGGTATCTTTGGATACCCTTTTAAAACCTTATACCTACATGTCTGCTTTCGGGCTATATACCAAAATAAACCAAATGTATGCCACATAATGCCTCTGTGTTAATTTTGTTTTGTGGACATCGTAATGTGGTTATTCTTTGGAGAGG
Source organism: Rhododendron griersonianum (assembly GCA_018127125.1). Classification (NCBI taxonomy): domain Eukaryota; kingdom Viridiplantae; phylum Streptophyta; class Magnoliopsida; order Ericales; family Ericaceae; genus Rhododendron; species Rhododendron griersonianum. Next base: position 14,856,155 of record CM030789.1, read on the forward strand.
TATGAAGTCAATATCAAGCTGAGAAACATGAAACTGATGGCTGTACAGTTCTGGGCTTGTTTCTTTTTCTCAGTAGGGTCTGGGTTACGATCATCTTCTAAAAATTCATGACATGCTTTAGGTGGCTCCTCTTCCTGATCACTTCCATATAAGGTAGCATTGAGGCATAAGTTAACCGACCATCTTTAACTCAAGTTAATCTTCTTCGGCAGGTATTCTAGCCTGTCTGGATGGATATATGAACATAGCTATGGAGCAAACAGAAGAATATGTTAATGGGCAGCTGAAAAACAAATACGGTGATGCTTTTATTCGAGGAAATAATGGTAAGTGATATTCAACACGGTTATATCCTTATTTTTGTTTTCTTGTTAGCTGTGGTGGTGACTTCAGTTTCTCTTGATTCTCTTGATTCAGTGCTCTACATAAGTACAGCAAAGAGGACGTTGGGAGATGGAGCTTAGCTTTCGTGACGTTTCTTTGAAGCCCGTGTAATCTCTAGTCATGTATTTCATTATGAGAATATGTGTAGATTATGTGCGTTTGGGGAGGTGACAATGAGTTGGAATTACGAGACTGGAAAAGCCCCAAACCCTAGATGTATGTTTAAGGTTTTGTTCTTTCTGTTTGACGTTAGACAACCTCAAATATGCCTCACGTCTAGTTTTGATGGAGTGAGCATTGCCTATTCTTGTTTTTAAGATTCCCCTGAGGGCCATGGAAGATTGTACTTTTGATATGTTTGATGTTTATTTTGGTTTTTCTTTGAGCCTTGTGCTTAATGTTGTAATGAACTTTGGGATGTAATGACTCTTTTATCTATGAAGTTCTTTTTATTGTCAAAAAAAGATTCCCGAGGGGAAAGTGATTCTTATGCTATTGTTTCCTTTCTTGCAATGAGGAGTCGATAGGTCTGGGTTCTTTTATAACCATCTCCTCTGGCCTTGGCCAATTGGTTGAATGAGTCCTATTATGCAAGTTTGTGGTTAATACTGTGTTTGGATATCAAATTTGTTCAGAGGAAAAAGTACGGATAAAAAAATCTCGCACAACAGATGTACTTTTTTTTGTGCTCTATTTTCTTAGCTTCACCTGTAGAGAAAAAGGGGGCAAACTTAATTGGATACGGACATTGTTGCGTAGGCGTACAAATTATTATTCCCTCCTATATTCATCTTTAGATCCACAATTTCAGTTTTGAAAATCTTATTGTTTTCTTCTAGATATTTTTCCATTGAAACGACTGAGAAGGAAGCAGGAGACATTTCCTTAGGGTTGAGGGATTCCCATTGTGCGAGGTTTTGAAATTTTGAACCATTGAATCAGCTTCTGAATTTTTTGGTTTTTTTTTTTTTGATCAAGAGATAATTTCATCATCAAAAAGCCCGAAGGCAATACAAGATTTCATCACAAGAGAAACATGAATGAAGCAAAACTACCAACATCAAGACGCGAGCACAAGCTGGGTAAGCTCTATCAACACATAACAGATCGAGGCGCAGTCGGGCTTCGGGCTGAGTGCTAGTCGAAGAGCTGGTGGTAGAGGGTCCAATAAGGACACCCTGCTCAAACCAGAAGAAGCGCGGATGAAATCTTCAGATCCAATACTCCAATAGGAATCAGCTTCAGAATTTGCATGAATTAGTTCTGCTTGGATCATGATTGTGATATAAAAGGCTGCATTGATGATTTTCGTTCCATCGGATACAAAGGGGGCACAACCACCTGTATCTGAAATTGAGAAACAAGTTATAACCTGGTGCAAATGTTCACACTACTCTTCAAGCCGAAATCTTTGGCCTTTCATCGATATTTTAGCTGCCGATGCTTACCATTCCAGAGCCTGCTTAACCAAATTGATTTGGTCCCTTGAAGCATTCTTGCTCAAGGACAGGGTTTTCATTTGGGCTTCCTGCCCAGACCATTGCTCAGTAATATAGATAAACAAGATTCAACAGCTCTTTCAAATTGACATGACAGAATACAAGCACACCATCCGCAAACATCAGAAGAATAGGAGGACGACAATCTCAAGCTATTTCAGTTCTCTGAGTAGTTCAATCTTCCAAATACGCGAGAAATCCAGATAGGACTTCACCACACAGAAAAACAATGAAGAAGTTAAGATCCTTCTGTAATATGATCCAAAAGAAAAATAAGTGCCATCACAATCCTTTTCATGCTAGCTTGGCCAAAAGTTGATTAAACAACATAACTCAATTTGTCCTTTATATAGCTGTTTTTACATTGTGAAGTAGTACATAAATCACGAAAAACTTCAAACATAGGCAAGATGTTCCCAAGACATGTACTTCGCATTTATTTATTATGTCACAATCTTTACTTGGGAATGAGGCAAGCTAAATATTTGCCTGAATTATTTGTCTACATAACCCCATACTTTTCAGGTCATGAAAAACTTGACCGTCTAGATGAGAATGGCCTAACCGCATTCTTTGCAGCTAACACTTTGCTAACCAACGTTGTCCACTTGGCCTCATCCTTCTTGCTCTTCTGCTGCATTTTCTCTTTGAAATGCCTATCAGCAATATAGGAAAACCAATGTTACCAATTGATCACATACCAAAGTCCATCATATCTGCAAAACATTACTAGCCGCTTTCCTATCGTAGACATCAAAATAGAGGTAAGTAAGACATTCTAATTTGAGGGTCAAAACATGTGTTGCTGAATAACAAAATGGGACTCCATTAAAGAAGGATAGAAACTAACAATATCTGGTTTTCTAGAGTCGGAATACAAGAAATATAGTGGACTGCCTGGTTTGCAGCAGATGAATGTAACAGGCTTGCTGTGAACAAACTTTATCCTAGTTAGACTGTATGTGAACCTGTGACCTTGATGAGCCTCAAGGCACTGTCCGCCAATTGAGCTAAATGCGTTGCTTGAGCAATGATCTTATTTACTATGGCTTTTGGCCGGTCAGCTCAACTTGTCAATATTGTTACTATCAGGTGTTGTTGAAGGGCATCCCATGTGACTGGGGCAAAAGAAACTCATGAAGCAAAGTGCTTTCATGCTCTTATATACTAGTAGCTTTTTCACTTGAGTTTTAATTCCAATATATTTTCAGTATATTTCACAAACGATTATTTTCTATTAATTCAGTCTCAAGAGAAAGTCAATTAAAAAGAAAAAATTAGGCCCAAATATTTAGATGATGCATGTGATCAGACAGACAAGTGTGCAAGAGATTAGTCCTGGATTCTTGGTGAAGCCTCAAATGCTCTCAACAAAGCAAAAATGCAAAATGAAAGAACTTGGATTGCATAAACCCGGCCATATGTTAAAGGGTTTGCTCAGGTTCGAAACCTCTCAGGTTTTCCCTTATCCAAAATGCAGTTAATCCTCACATGTCCATATGCACAGAAGCTTTTACAGACTTATCGAAAGATTTTGTGTGCCGCATGTTTAGTCTGTAAGTTAATCTTTTTGTCCCCATTTTCTATGTATGCAAAAGGGAGAAAAAAGTTCCATGGATAATATTCGGCCTATTTACCTCGAGGTTGTGAGTTCAAACACAACGACAATCACTTAGCGGCGTACATAATTCCATAGGTTAAGTTTGTACCTAATCCCAAACCCCTCCAGACCCACACCAATGGGAACTAAACTGAGTATAAAAATCTCATTGTAAATAAAAGTTTTGTGTTTACCTACAAAGAGGAACCTTGCAATAGTCAGGGTCTTTGCACATGCGAGAATGCAGTTCCAGAAGCTGCCAAATGCGCTTGCAGTGCACACACCCACCAGGAACCCGGATCTTACACATGGAGAAATGACGAACTAGAGATTCGACCCCCTTGCAAGCTGGGAAATCGCAAGCAACCTGACTTCCCTTCAGCACCTTGTCTCGAGGTCCAATTGTCCCACATCCATCCCTGCATATGTGAAGCAAGGCTTCCATCGCCTCATCCAGTTGCAAGTAAACCTTCTTCTCTTCAAGTTTCTTCAGCCTTTCTTTTTCCCTCTGAGAAGAAAATTTGATATCTATACAGTAAAAAATATTGAACTAAATGATGCTACGTCACTGAGTTGGCCTTAATGACAATATTGTAGGTTATGTGCACTGCATAAGAATACTACTGTCCATGTTTGTCATTACAGGCATGCTGGTGTGTGTCAACAAAACTTATCGTCCTAAATAACAACACTTATTGCACATGGTAGGAAGCAGAGATACAAACTGAGACGCACACATGTCAAACCCAGGACATGGTGGCATTCAAAAGATCAGGTTACAGACAAGCCGCAGATAGGACAAATATATGTACTATGAATTTCATTTGGTAGTAAATGGAACGTACAAAACAACTTAGAATAACACTAATACAACATAAGATCCGCCTTTGGATGTATAACTCCTAGATAATTTGAGCACTAGAGTAACTGACTAAATTAGCAATACAACAGAGAAGAATGACAAACTCAACAACGAACTTCTACAACTTGGTTTAGAACTCGATTATCATCTTTACATACACAAGCAATTATGTCACAACTCACAAGACATCCCTTCACGAGCTGTGCCCAAAATAACTAATGTATAATGACAGAGGGCATGTGGCATGTCCACCTTGTATCCTGGGGTGTTTGGGGCCTGTCGGTTTCGGCCACGTATCGGAAACTTCTAAATTGTTCTTGCTTCACAGCGCACAATCTTGTTCCGAAATATTTATGCATCTAGAACTTAGTTAGGTGACCAAAAGGAAAAGAAATGTGCCAAAGATGGTAATCTATGGCATTATTCATTTTCATGAATTACTTCCATGAACAAGGTATCAAGAAGAAATCAAAAGTTCCTTGGCCATAATGAACTATTCGAACTTATATAAGTAACAAGATAAAACAAAAAAAGAAGAAGACGGCATCGTCCATGACAAATTTAAAGAAGCGAACAAGAAACGAAAGTTCTTGATATCAAGTTCACTTAGAAATGTCAAATAAGTATGCAAATGATACAGGTATACAAAACTGCAAACATATGGAGGAAACTGGGTTAAATAGGCAAGAACAAAATATAATCATAACATTAAAATCACATTCTGGATGGTCACTCCAAATAAACACAGTAACTTACAGAATCTGCTTCCACAACCGACTCCAGAAGCTCTTGTTCAAGTGCAGGATTAGCACGCTTCATAACTTTCCATCCTTCGGTGGATGATATAGTTTTGAAGTCCCTCACAATCATCTGAACACAAATTAAGGAAAGGCGAGGCGCATCACAATTCCTTGCTAACTGAAGCACGTCTATCACATTTTCTGTGGTCAGCCAAGCGTGCTCCAAAAACTGTACACAAACTCTTTTAAGAGATGGAATTGAGTAGATGTGTGACAAAACCAATAAATGGAGGACAAAATTCTTCATATCTTCCTCTTCATAACTGCGTCAGGACATCAATGGAAACATAAGTTAGAGGGTCCAGACAGAACAGCGAGGATGCAGCAAAAACAGAGTTCAATTGTGAGTAGCAGAATTCACATGCATTAAACTGATTAGGAAGAGTAAATCCATCTTTCCTCTTTTCATACGTGCAAAAGCATTTTGTAAGTCTTTAGCATCTTTTTCAGCCACCTTTCAGGTTCATCTTATATGTTGTCTGCAAACCTAATCTTCCCTGTAAATTATTATCTTAGAGAACTTGCCAAAAGTTCTTTTGTTATCAGAAGCTAAGCTAATCATAGCATAACAGCCTGTCATGCGACTCTCAAATTCTATCTCAGCTAGTAATAGATGAAAACAGGAGCTTGTAATAATGATCTATCTGACACTGAGAGCATACTTAGGTAATTGAAGAATTTAGGACTTTGCGGAATATTTAGTTCCTAACGTACCAGGACGAGTAAAGAAAACGTACGAACATGCAGACAGCTTGATGAGGTACCCCAGGAATATTTATGAACCTGATGCCACTCTCAAATTCTGACCGATGAAGATAATTCGCCAGTATTGGTGATGCAACAGTCTGCAAAACGGAAATCAAGAGTTGGTTCTCTCTCTCTCTAAAGAATGTCATGCATAAGAGTTGGTATATCTTTTGTTACTTCCCTGAGAAACAACATTTCCATTACGTTGTACTGTTATACATGAGGGAGAAATTTCCTTAGTAGCAGGGAGCCTCTAAAAGAGTGCCCCTCCCACCTTAGGAGTGCGCTCCTGCGCTCCCAACTAAGGAGCTTGATGGGAGCACGCTCCCATTGAGATGAAAGCTCGCTCCTTACGAAGATGGGAGGTTATGTATGATCCTTGTATAGAAAAACAGGGATTTGGCTTTATAAATTGGTCCTCAATTTAACTTATATATAGCCCATGTTATGATATCTTGAAAAGAAAACCATATATTGGAACACCAGACCATTTCCTAATGGTGGACTTGAACTATGTTTTTACTCTCTAAAATGATCGTACTTTTAAAGTGCATATAGCCATATTCTATGCTTCATAATTTCCGTGATATATGGACACGTTCCTTTCACACTCCCAACCTTGGGAGCTTCTATATTAGCTTGCTTCCATGCTTCCGCTCCCGCTTCGTGCAACTAAGGAAACTTCCCAACAATTTGTACATCCAATGTAATGGTTTTTGTTGTTAATCAAATCGAAATTATTACTGTGCTCTATGCCCTCACTGTAACCAAAATTTTCAAAATGATAAAAACATGCCTAAGAGGTGAAAACTGTGTCAAATTCTCAATGGAAGACCACTGACACCACATGCAAAACATGATTTAAAAGAAGGCAAAATCAGGAAGGTGATGAAATTAAATTTACTGACCAGAACACTGGAATGAGCAGGAATAATTTCCCTCTCCTCGGTAATTACATAGACATCTGCTCCATACCCTTCTTTGAAGAGCTTGTCCCACATATCTTTTGTTTCCTTTGGAACAAAATAACACTCGCCAAGCATTCTGTGTAATCTGGTTCTCGTACTGATTTTGCAAGGCGGTGGAGGTGGTTCTGGGATATGACTGCCATAGCATACAGAGGAGGGAACTTCTGACCAAGCTGAACTCTCTGAATCGTCTATGCATATGTTGAAAGACCCATCAAAGGACTCAATAGTTGGGGATAACCAAGGGGCATCAATATATGGAGAATCCATAAACTGGTTGTGCACTTAAAACCAAGTACAATGTTTCTAGAAAACCTGTAGAGAAAGTAAAATAAGATCATAAAACCTGCTGTCGAACATCCAGAATCACTGATGAATTTGGTAGGCACTGTGTTAATCAATCCGGATGTGGCAGACTCTAATCTTTAACACCATGCATACATTATGTTGAACTGTTATGATAATACCAGAAGCTGCTCCTATAAAGAATCTTCACCGGCAGTACGTTATTCCAATAAGGAAAGAATCAGTAACAAAGACACCCTGCTCAATGACTCGCATACTTCCCAATCGCTATATAATCCCTTACTTTGCGGTCGGAAACTTCTTTCATGTCCATCAAAATAATTATAGGCAATCTTTAATATCACATAAAAGAGGCACACTTGTAGGCCCCAAATTCTTTTACTATCATTTGTTAAAGAGTAACAAATTGCAGTGAAGGCACAAATCATAATCTATAGTACTCTACAGACATGAAATACCAGAACCAGCCGGCAGAGGTCTAAACTGACTCAAGTCTTAAGCCATTATAATTTATAACTTAAATACCATGAAGCAAAACCTTAAAAGCCCATAAATCCAGAAGCAGAAGGAAAGCTAGATATGGACACTGTGGGACCCACATACCACACTCTAAAATGAACAATTTTGTCCATAAAAATTGGAGGGGAACCAATTTCAGTTTCCATGTCCTTACTTCACACCTTCCAGCCATTTAATTGAGGTTAATAAAGTGCAAACAAAATCGATTTTTTTTGTGAATCAGCAAAATTAAATTTTATTAAAGGGTTAGGGGAAAAGGGTTCCAACCAAAAGTTGGAAATACAGCCGAGAGACAAAGCCCTCAACATCTGAGCGCCAAAGAAATTCGATTTGCTAACATAAAATAGCAAGTGCAGAGAAACAAAGCAAATGCTTTAGGCGGACAAAACAAATAGGCTCCTCAAAATTATGATAAAAAAAAAATGCTTCAGTTGTTTTCCCAGGGATCCAAGACAAATAAACTTGACAATCTATTTTTTTAGATTGGCGAAGGACAGTATTGCTAGAATAGTTAAATTAGCACTTCGGAAGTGGAGTTGAACTCTTGACCTCCTTTCTCCCGGCACTTAAGTGCACTCTTGCTGCCATTGGGCCAAAGGCCTCTTGGCAAAAATTTAACAATCTATACATCCTTTGATGCATAGCAATCATCCATATAAACAAATTCAGACTACAGTGACCCAACTGATGAAAGAAAAGCATACCTTGGGATGAACAGCCTTCAAATCTCCTTCCTTAAAAATTGAGATTTGTGCGATCACCACAGAGTTGTATAAAAATTGATATAAACTGCCTCTATAGCCTATATACCTCTACTAACTGAAACAAAACTTCAAAGAATAAACCAAAAAAAAAAAAAAAAAAACTGATTAGTACTTCCAAAGCACAACAGTTCACAAGCACTTAAACTATCAAAACAGATGTCATGTAATCGATCAAACTGAGAAATAAATCAAACCAGTGTTCTAAAAAAAGGAAAAAATGAAATAATCAGCGATTAATCGCTGGTAGGGCCTATCCGACTAGATCCGACTAATTGCTATGCGCCGATAAATCGCTGATTACTAATTGTTAAGCACCTATTAATCGCCAATTACTAGGCAATGAAGCTGAAGGTGGCCGACCACCAGACTAGTGCTTTAGTGACTTTTAGAACATTGAATCAAACCCAGAAGCACAGTTCAACTAAAAAACCAAAAGAAGTTAAAGTGTTTAACCCATAAATAACTGTACTACAAAAAAAGAAGAAAACACAAGAAATCATACAGTTTTATGAAGAAACTGAGAAATAATTGGTTGGACATGAAAAAGCATGAATCTTTTTCGAAAAACCCAAACAGGAAATAGTTCGCAAACGCAAACAGGGCACAAAAACCAGTGAAATTCGTAAAAGCAACCTCTGGGTTTGAGAGAGCAAATTGAAAAGTACCTCAATTTTGCATCATTGACATGCATACGAATTTGTATCCACAAATACAGAGATAAGACTTTGATGATAAATTGGGTGGAGAGGGAACAAGAAAACAGTACAGTATGATCAAGTCTAACGCCCTGTTTGGAACTTGTAGAAGAAGGAAACAAATGAGAAAATAATTAAAAAGGAAAGTGACAAAAGAAATGTGAAAGAAAACAATAGAGGAAATTTTTTAAATTTTTTTCTTTATCTTCTTCTTTTTTAATGGATTTGTCTTCAAAGCAATAAAGGAGGTCCAGAAAATTTTTTTTTTAATAACCGGGTGAGGTCAGCTTACGGCACCTCGACTAATCTTGAAAGACCATAAACTCACCATCTACTAACTGGTCAAACATCATAATTATTTAAAACTCTTCCTTAAATACACTTTTTTATGTATTAAATGTACAGTATTCTAAATATATATCAACAGAGATTATGAAAATCATTTTTACATTTATCCTTGTTTACCTTCAGACACATGCATTTTTTTGAAGAAGTCATTCATTCATTAACAGCCCATCGGGCAAAAACAGATTTTAGAAAAGATACAGGACAGAACCAAAGCTACCTAAACTTCAATCTTTTTTTGAACAGGAAAACATCCGAACTTTTTCTTTTTTTGAACAGGAAAACATCCGAACTTGAAGTGCAGGAATTAAGGACCTTCTTTTTTCAAGGGAATTGATTTTGCCACTCCCCATTTTGTTAATGTCACTCAATTCTCTCACAAAACAAATCATCTAATAAAGACACAAAGGGAAGTAGCATTAACAAAAAGGGGAGTGGCAAAATCACTCCTTTTTTTTTTTAACAACAAATGAGGGCATGTATTGCTAGCTAGTATTGCCCTTTCACATCATACCATACCCCACTACTATTTGAAGAGAACCCCACCACAATAATGTCGGGACCGAAATTAAAGTTCCATAACACGCGTGTGGGACTCGTTTTCTAACGTGGCTTATTCCTTAGGGTAACTAATTGTTCACCCCCAATTTTGGCCAAAATATTTAAAGAAATTAATGTGAAAAATAATGGCTAAAATTTGGACGTGGAAAGCTGGAGAGGAACGCCCCGTCTGGTTGAGGCCTAGACAGATGAGTTGGACGCTTAAATTGGAAGAGCGTGGCCCAGATTCATGACCCTAATCTGAAATTAAATTAATTGAGCCTAAGAGCATCTCCAACCCTTGATTTCAAATTGAAGATGTCAATTTTTTTTTGAAGACTGATGTGGCATTTTGACATCTCTAATTTGACATCAAAACCTCCTCTCCAATCCTTATGTCAAAATCTATTTATTTGACATCAAATTATCTCTCTCTAACCCTTATGTCAAAATACAAATAGTCATTTTTTGAAATTTGGCAGGCAAGGTGTAGGTAGTCAAAGTTAGCATGCTTCTCCCCCCTTCATCCATGTCAAAAGCCACGTAGGATTTGGCCTAAAAAAGGCATCTAGGTTGGTTGGTTTGTTAATTAGTGTCAAATATTACCGTTACAAGTTCCACATCAAATTTGACATCTCCCGTTGGAGATCTATGTACTTTACCTTGAGGCTTGTGAAAATTATGCCAAGCCTCCATCAACATTTTGTTCTAGGCCAAGCTCCCAAGTTTTTCCAAGACTCTTTAGTAGGTCCCAAATCAGTTAAAGTTTGGCATTGACCTATTAGGCCCGAATCCCTCAGGCCTGAATAAACGGAAGTAGGTGAAAGCCTGAAAGGCTTTGGTCGATCAGTTGGGCCAAGGCGTTTCGCAAGATGGGTCTGACATTGGGGGTTTCTTCTGGGGCTGAGGTAGTCGAAAGCCCAACACTTTGCTGCTGTAGGCTTAAAAATGCCTCAAGCCCAAGGCGAGAGGTCTCTACGAAGTTGTGGTGGAACCGGCCAGAAGCATGGAGTACATGTAACTCTCTAGGGCATACATGGGACCCACTGCCCAAATTACAATAACGACCTTCAACTGATGGGCCATCCTGGGGGGAAACATGTGGAAGCAGCACGAGGCCTTACAAGTTGCTTGCGAGCTGCTCATTCACGCTTGAGCAAGCTACTCACAAGCAGCTCACTTAGGCCTGTTTGGTTATTGTTGCGCAAGAAAAAAGGGTTCAAGTCCCGAAGAATTCTTTTTGTTTTGAATCTTCTTGTATAAGGAACCAACTTAGAACCTTCAAGGGTCCACAAGGGACAAAAAGTAGCCAAAAGGTCTTCTCCTTTACAGAAAAGTTTCGGCCTTTAGTCTTAAAAGGTCCCAAAATCTTCCTTTTGGCAAGTACCTATGCAAAAAGAGATAATAAAGATTTCAGGCCTCGAGCAAAGCTTGTAGCCGAAGTCTTGGAGTAGGAGGCAAGGCATGGACATGTGGCACTCACGCATTGGAAGGCATGCAAGCAGCTCAAGCTAGGAGCCTTTGATAAAAAGACACGTGGAGGCCATTGAAGCATCTCAAAGCCATGCAAGACCTATGTTGCTGCCTATAGATACCAGTATTGAAGGCGAAAAACGGATCCCTGCACCAACAAGCCCAGCGCTTTCTCATTTATCTCTCAAATTGTCTTAATTTACATTTCAGTCATTTATCTCTCAAATTGTCTTTACATTTCAGTCACAAGCTAGCCCTATCTAGCTAGTCTTAACTTTCGATCCCTCTTCAATTACTTGTAATCCCTTTGTTAAACCGATTAACAAAGTTGCATTTCCATTCAATCTTGCTGTTTCTTTCACCATTTTCTAACAACGGTTAGGAAATACTAAGTCTTTGTCCCGTAAAGGCAAACCGCGAACCATCATACGGCCTCACCCTTTTGGGTCGTACACAGTCGATCAAGAAGAAGTCAGATTTGAGGCACAAATGCCTTAACACTGATCCGGACTGCATTCCAGTCCTGGCACGCTCGCATCAGGCCAAAACTGCACTACTCGCTGTTCCTAGGCCAGTTTTATTATTTTTACATTTTAGGAACAAACACTAATTAAATAATCAAAATACAAAGATACTGGATAGTGAATTACATTTGGCAAGAAAGTGTCGTGTTATTAAGTGATCATTAATTCCGGTTCCAAGTCATATAGGACTATGTTTTTTTAACATCTCCCTCATGTGCAGTCGCGTTTGAGGTCTATGTGGCACCTCATGAAGGCACGTGTCAAACAGAATATGCAACTATTTTGTTTGCGTGAAAGGATGCTGACTCAGAGGTCCAATTAAATTCTTTTTTTATTAACATATGGTATTTCATTAAGATGTTAGAATTGTTTAGTAAGGGTGCACACGGTCCACTTCTCTAAAAAATTTGTAACTGGACCATTCCAAACAGTTCTGGAAAATAAGGAAACAAACTGCAAAAAGGAACTTAACCAGAATCAAATCGCAAAATCGGTCCGATTTTAGTTCCATTTCGGTTCTATCCAAATTAACACTTACAGGGGGTTTGGTAGGGTAATTATGTAAGGATTATAAGAAGGTATTCTATTGGAATAAAAAAGAAAGGAAGAAAAGAATCGAAAGAATAGAAATTAGGGGTTTGGTAGGGTAAAGTAAAGGGAATTGATTAGAAACACTCCATTTTTTGGCATTCACATTCCCTCTTTTGTCTTTTAACAATATATATATATATATTATATCGGAGCGGTTCCAAGGACATTTATAAAAACACTTAAAAAAACACTCCAAATCTCAATCTCATAGTTTCCGATAAAATTTTGATGATCCGAGCCGCTCAATGTGTGCAGAATGTGATTTTAAGAGTACCCGCGAGAAATCGGTAAAAATAAATACCGGGAAGTGCTTGTTTTGAGCAGTTTTTAATTGAACCGTTCAATCAAAAACAGTTTGGAACTGTTCGGATCAAGCCATTCCCAGTCATTTTTTTTGCTGATTTCTCACAAGTACCCTTAAAATCACGTTCTGATCACATTGAGCGGCTTGGATCATTAAAATTTGATCGGGAATTATGAAGTGTTTTTTTAAGTGTTTTTATAAATGTCTCTGGAACCGCCCCGTATACCCACACACACACTTTCAACATTAAAATCCAAAAAAGAGAATGTGGTTATCAAAAAAAGGAGTGTAGAAATTAATTCCCTAAAATAAATCATGGAATCTAGAAAATGGATAAGTATTCAAGTAAGAAAAAGTAAAATTGGGTACACTCCATACTCTTAAGAATTCTTAATGGTTTGGGTTCCTATAAATATGCTACTAGTATATTAAAAACTTTATGTACCAAAAAAAAAAAAAAACCTTTTTTAACAAATGAAATTTCTTCTCTTAATAAATTAACTTTAGCAAGAAAAAGATTAACTTACCAAATAAAATACATAATTATGTATATATGTATATATTATTTTATATATTAGTTCTAAACGGTTCGGTTAGGTTCTAACCACAGATCTTTAATTGAAAACCAGTAACCTAACCAAACAAAATAAATGGTTTTTATTTTTTTGGAACCATGATCTGACCAATAAATCGCAGAACCAGACCAAATAGGACGGTTCGGTCCGTTTTTGCGATTTGGACGATTTTTTTGAGCACTCCTATTGTTTAGTTGTTTGTAAGACATTATAGTTTAGGGAGACGTTTAAAATTTTCCGAAGTAGGAAGCCTAGTGAAATCTTCGTAAAGTATGCCATGTTTCGATGTGGAGACAATTTTCGGTATGGATTGCATGTACGCATGCTTATTTTTGTAGAGAAAATAACTTATTCACGAAGCCTCCGTGAGTAAGTGAATAACTTATTCACGGAGCCTCGCAATTCGCACCTATTCGTTCTCGACAATCAATGGTTGAGATATGTTCTTAAACTTTGACCGGTAATAAATATTTCTGACCGATAATAATTTATTTTTAATCCGAACCGTTCAAAACACTTTTGGACCCGCGAGATTGAGCACTGTAAACACTTATTTACGGGGACTCCGTAAATAAGTTATTCTCATTTTTATATTGCCCACTTTACTTTCCCAAGAATATTTTGTTCTTGATTTTTGAGTTTCACCATTTGCTCCGGTGATTTTTTAGGCTATCAACAAGGAAAACATTCCTCTCTTCTTCTTTTTTTAGCGCATGCATTTAAGGATGGAGTCAGAGGGCGACAAGTGGTGGCAGTCGTCACCGCAACAATTTAAAAAAATGCCATTACTATATTAGAAATTCTTTTTTACCCCTAATTTTAATAGGGCTGCCACCACTAGATTATTTTTCATGATTTTTTTTTTGTTATATACTAATTCTTTATTCCTTAAGCATTTTTTGTTAAGATAAGATGTCGACAAAAATTAGTGATCCAAAACCAAATTTAATGGATAGATTGTTACGCCCATATTGACTTTCACGTAATTTAAGAAAACTTCATAATTACATTTAATTTTTTTTTATCAATTTTACTATTTTACCCCTTGACAGAATATTTAAATTAGGCAAAAAGTGAAATTCTAATTTTTTTTTTAATGAGGCGGAAAGTTTCCCTGCCATGCTCAAAAACTGATTTGTCCATCATAATTGCTCTGTTTTGGTTTCTTGAAAACATAGCCTCTTTTAAATGTATAAAAGAAAAGAATGTATAAAAGAAAAGGAGGGCAAAATGGTTATTTAGATTTCTAAAAATGGAAAGATTTGAAACATACAAATTATTTTGGGACATCCCAAAAAAGAATAAGGGCGCAACAAATTGGGACGGAGGAAGTATTTACTTACTTTGTTGGTACGCTACCTGTATGTAAGAAACATTGCCCAATATTATTGTTTTAGTTTGCAATTTTGATTTTATTTAAGTCGATAAGAAATCATATAATAGTCCATCTTTCTTGAGGACAGACCGAGGGGTGGATGAGCCCGAGCAACCGCCCTACCCAATTTTCATAATTTCTCCATAATCATAGTATAGTTTTTTTCTTTCTTTCTTAAAAATGTTAAAACTATATAAATTCGTCCGCCCAACGTTTTTTGAAAAGTTTAATAAGTGTCATCCTAATATTGTATGCATCTATAAAAATAAAATTAGGAACCTAGCGTCTATTTTATTAAAATTGTGTGGAGAGTTCTGAAATATTGTGGAGATATGAAGAAGGAAAGACATTTTCTAAGAGTATTCTCAAAGGAGAATATTGACTGTTTGATGAAAATGATCATAGCGGTTTATTGAGCACTGCTAGCCGTACCGACGGCCATAGATGTATATACACGAAAAAAATGGTTCTTGATCCAACCACCCTACACACGTCGGATGCCATTGATTCTCGCGTAGGACCCCTCGGTTTTTTTTTTTAGAATTTTTGGACGGCTCGGATCGGCCGTCCGGTGGCCGGAGACGGCCCTCCGGTGGCCGTCGGTACGATTTCGGTGGGGGGCCGTCGGTATACATATCATTTTCGCGGTTTATTGAGGAGGTGAAGGGCTATAAAAGGCAAGAGTGTGCTCCTTTGCGAGTGTGTATTTCCATTGTACAAGTGATTATTGGAGAAATAAAAGAATAATTTATTTCTTGTACGTTCGTGTCCAAACTCCACAACCGTCCTACGCCCATTTTAGTTTTAGTTCACATATTCGCCACCACTAGCCTAAAATCATCACTCCGTCGTTGCTTGCATTGTTGGAGAGCATGAAGCTGCCAGAATGACATTCCTGTGTTGATGGCCCTTCATAATTCTGAAGTCCAGTAATTATTTTTGGTGTGGATTATGTGTGAAGAAATATTTTTTATGTAATCCATATCTTCGATTTCTGAACTAGTTGCAAATGAATACCTCCAAAGTTTAGTAGAAATATACGCGTGTGTGCTACTTAATGTATAATACCTGTAAATTAAAATTATATAGATAGAATATGACAGGAGATACGCCACACCCCTCGTGTTCTTTCTCTGAGTTTTCTCATTCGTATCTTGCTGCCCGGCGGTACATCCTCCTCCCTCTCTCGTCTCTCTCTCCAATCTATGTTTTTGTATTTACATGTTTGTAGATTAATCAAAGCTATTCAACCAGAGAAGACGACGTTCAAAAACAAAGACCAGAGAAGACGGTGGTATGTATTTCCCTAGTGTAATGTACGATACTCTCGTTCGCAGAGCTATAATTCTAGGTTCTACTGTATATAGTAATAAGCAATAGGTTTGCTTTGTTGATACAATAGCCGGGATTAGTGGCCTGTTGATACTCCCTACTTATATTATTAATTACTGGCCTACTGGGCTTCTGTCTACACGGAACGATATTGCCCTACCGACAAGTTGTACATGTTTTGAATTCATTTGGAGATATATGGTCTTGTAGTCATGCCTGTGGTACAAGAACAGTTTAAATTAAGCTAATGTGAATTCCTTCAAATAGGATCTGATATATGTTTTGTTGCATGCGTAGCAAATTGTCATGATCTTGAATATGTATAAATGCAATCTTTTTTAGAATATGCATGCTTGATCGATACATGCATGGATCTTATGCTATATATGCTATGGATGTGTTTCCGGTTTCCTGTATCTAGTGCATGTTGAATGAAGTGTGCAATAGCTAGCTGTGATTTGATTAAATTTGTTTTCTTTCTGTGTCTAGATTAACTTTTATGTTGTTTAATTCGTTATATTCCTAACGGCAATAATGAATCGATCGGCTAATCAACTAGAATGACATTTAACTTTGACCACGTGCGTACTACGTTGCTACTATACTGGTAAAAATGAAAGACTAATAAGTAACACAGTTTTGAAAAAAGAAGAAGAAGAAGGACTAATAAGTAACACAGTTTTGAAAAGAAGAGGAGGAGAAGGGAAGACAGAGTTTGAAATCTAGTTTTAGTCACAGTTTTCCAATTCTGTTCCATTCCAATTTATATTGGATTTCATCCAACCAAACGCACCCTTAATATATATACAATGAAAAGCTGACCTTGATTAGGCCAATGACATGTGGCCATCTTTGCTCTCTTAAGAATCCTTTGGAAGAAATCGTAAAACAAAAATACATGAACAACAGTCCTTGATCATTAGGCAAATATAAATTGTGCTGCCCATATGTCGTTATCTATCTCTTTGGTATTTGTAAAGAGATAAACTTTTTTCCAGAGCAGCTGCAAACAGCCTATTTACTGAGTCGTGCAATCTCAGCCGTCCATTTCGATAATCAATGGTCCGGATTTTAAAAAAACTATTCGCGCAAATAGTAGTTTAACTATTTGCGCAAATAGTTTAACTTTTTGGACGGCTAAGATTGAACTCCATAATTAAACATTTGTTTGCAGCTGTTCTGTAAACAAGATTTTCTCATTTGTAAATAGCTGCTTATATACATTATTAACTTCACAGTAAATCCTAAGTTGTCATTTAGAGAGAATACATATTACCTAATGTACAAGGCAAAAATTCTACTAGAGTAAGCAAGCTTTAATCTTAAGTAACACCTCAAATGAGACGTCAAATTAACTGCTAACAGTCGTGTCCAAGACTCTAAACGAGCAGGGTTACCGAAGAATAATACCAGTTCTATGACGCGACGAATTAAGTCAATCATCCAAAGATAGCAATAGTACAATACATAAATACATGCTAGTCTTTAAAGGTACGTACGGTCCCAATGAGACCTCATATATGGAAGGGGCCCAAGGTATCACCACCAAGGTGCGACACATTTAGGTTTGATTCGGGTAAAATCCTACATCTGTCCATGGCAATATACGAATGCTCACGGAGAAAGATCAAACCGAAAACTTCCGGCAGGAAGTATAGAGAGATTCAAGAAAACTCCGTAACGATAGCTAATTTGGTAATACCTTGGAGAATGGACCAAGGCAGAGAAATCTACTACCGATACATTGGCAGGTCTCCTTGCTTTGAAATATCAGCTTCTTCATCCCATGAACATTTTTCCTTCTCAAAAGATGAGGCCTTATTGACCAAAGTTTCATTTTTTCTTTTACAATTTCCTTCTTGTCAATGGATGAGTAATTTCACAACCCTAGTCCATTAATAACGAAAATGGAGACCAATCAAGACGCTGCTGGGGACGGCCTATGCAAATATCAACTCTTGGAAATTTTTTTTTTCTCAGCAAAAGTCAATACTGTTGTAGTTAGTGAGGTTTAAATCCTAGTCAATTGCATGGGAGCATCTGCTTTAGTGTGATTGACTTTGGGAAATTGGCAAGTCTTGGGATGGTGCTTGTGGGAGATTTAGCTGGAAACCTATCTGATGGTGAGACTTACGTTCTAATGGAATTGCTACTGCAGTTTTGTGTCAAAAGGAATGGAGCTGAAGGTTGTTTGGAATGTTGATTTGTTGCCACTCTTTTCTGATGGGATAAGTGGTGGAGTTCTATTACTCTACTGACTGAATTTTGCAACTGTTTCTCAAGCTGCTTTTCTTTAAGGAACACCTTGCTATTCTGATCCAAAGGATTGAAGAAGATGTCTTCGGTTACCAAAGGAGTTCCATTTTGCTGTCTTTTGGTGACTTCCAACAGCTGATTATGGGAGGATGGTTGGATGGCCTATTAGTCTGAGGCTTATTCAATTATCATTGTATGGATCTTTTTGTTTTTTCCTTTTCTCTCTCCTAGGTCTTTTATGGACTTCAATCTTTGAAGTGTATGTTCGACCTTCCCTCGATGTACTCTTAGTCGAGTTTCTTAATAAAATCTTGTTGCTTATCAAAAAAAAAAATGTTTATGTGATTTTTTTTTTTTTGAAAAAAATTTACACCAATTTTTTTCTTCTCGATGACATCTTTAAATTGGTGTCAAAAAATTTCCCTAAAAATTCATGTTAGTACGTACATTCATTTTTGCGGGGCAAAATGTACGTTTTTTCAAAAAAAGGGCGAGCAATTTGGAACGGAGGGAGTAGTATATTAAAGCTTTTATTGTTTAGCAAATGGCTCCATCGATCAAAACCTAGTACTGATGTACAATTATTTTCCTTGGTTTAATTTCCTGAAATCAAACTCTATAAATACCATAACACAAAGCTCCCATGCATTAGTTTATTTTCCTTAAATTAAACTCCCATATAAACACACGTGAAGTTCTCTTGTCGCTCTCTCCTCAATCTAATATATCTCGTTTGTATCTTGTAGGCCGTCACTCTCGAGAAATTTTTGGGTGCCGGTCGAGTAGGCACCACGTGGTCATGGGCGGAGCTATGTTGGGGCCCGGGGGCTCCGGCCCCAGCTCCCCGAGCGTCCGATTTTTAAAATTTTTATTTTGTATGTACCTGATTTTTAATATTAATAATAATTATTCGTGTATAGCTACTTATAATCGCAATAATTTTGGTTCGATTAGATAAAAAACCCCGGTTATCTTGCATTCTCAATTTCTTTCATAAATAAAAAAATAAGCACATGATAGTTGATGTAGCCTAAAGAATCATTTTAATATACAAATGTAATGAATTGAAAGGCAAAAACCTTGATGATATAATAATTAAGTATATTGTTCCAATAAAAAATATATATCTACTAATTGAGCCGGCCCCCCTGGAATTAAAATCCTGACTCCACTACTGCATGTGGTGCCCGAGCAGCGTTTTCGGGCCGTTCATTTCGGTTTTGGACGGCCCGGATGCGCTGCTCGGGCACCACGTGGTACCCACCCGGCACCCAAAAATTTCTCCTCACTCTCTGCCCCGCATCGTTAACAAGTACTTTTATCATTAGATCCAAGATTCCATGAGATGTAGTATTAATTTTCTCAATGTATCTGAAGTACTGTGGGATTTAATTTGTGCAAAATTAGGGTAAATGAAGACTCGTTATGATTGGAAACATACAAATACACATCCATATTCAGGTTACCAGAAGGCAGAAGAAAATGTAATTGAGCCGAACCGCACGCATCAGACCAGCACCCACGGGTTGCTCCCTTATCGCACCGCCCGGGTGTGTGGTCCGAAGTGAATCGCCTCGGGTTAAGACTGACTCGAACCACGGTTAATGGTTCCACGGTAGCGAGATCTATTCGGAAGAGGAAGATCCACCTTAATTGAAGCCAAAAAAAAAAAAAAAAAAATTTAAAAGCCGTCATGGAAGTGACGTATCGCTGCCTTTATCGGAGGAAAAAAGGAGGATTTTTTATACTGGCGTTTGAACATTTTGAAGCTGAAGATGAGGACTACTCATGAAAAGAAGAAAAAAAAAAAATTGAAGGTAAGGATTACCTTGAATCTGATATGATAACATAAGTTTTAACAGCAAAGGAAATCCCTAAAATCAAGCAGCCAAAATCAATTAACCCCTATAAATATGAAAAGTAATAACGTGTTTACCATGAGAAAGCAATTATAAGTGCTTGACCATGAAGTCGCATGCTCGAATCCTACAAAGGTCGACTATCCTAAACATTGGGGCCACTGGGAGTTATGCCCGGTCGTTACCTTTGGAGACCCGGAATTAGTCGAGGTGAGCATAAGCTGGCCCGGATATCCAGTTATAAAAAAAAAAAAACGCATTTACCATATGTCTATATGAAATGTGTTGATACATATGAAGATAGTAAACTAATTATTAAGGGCATAATAGGTCATTCAACCAATTTCAAGAGGAGAACGTAATTATTTAAATCCATTATGGTGTGGACATAAATAAGTTTCCCAGATAAGATGACTATTTAATTTTGTTTTTTTTATTTTATTTGAAGAGTTAGATTGGAGTGTTGACTTGCAAAATCAAATACACGTGTACGGGAAAATGATAATGTCAAAACTGTTTTTGTTGGTGCCAAAACTCCAATGCATAAAAGGCTTGCACCATGTCCAGTGTACAAGTCTTTTGTGCATTGGAGTTTTAATACCAACAAAAACAGTTTTGGCATTATCACTACCTATTAATAAAGTCGCAATAACTGTTAGACAGCTGCATCGATGATTAATATTTTAATAGTGAGATAAAATCACATTAAAAATAGGATTGTGATTTTGGCACTCCAAAAATTGATGGAGGGGCTCCAAAACTGAAATGTGTTGATACACAAAACGACGTCGTTTTGGAGCCCCTCCATCAATTTTTGGAGTGCTAAAATCAATTTCCTAAAAATATACCATATCTTGTTTAGGAAAATGACTTTATGTGAAAGAAGATTTTACGAAAATGCTATGCGCACTGACGGTGGTCTTACCAACCTTGCACCGACGATCATGCGGGGCCCACTATAGGTCCTGTACGAAAAATCCGAGTCGTTCAATAATTTAAAAAAAAATCGAGTGCCCCGTGGAAAATCAACTCAATCTGATATGTGTGGGTGCTCGATCCAATCTTTTCATTTTTCATTCGCTGGGCCTTACAGATTTTTCTTTATTAAATTATTAAATAGCTCGGATTTTTTGTGCGAGACCCGTAGTGGGCCCCGCGTGGCTGTCAGTGCAAGGTCGATAAGGTCATTGTCAGTGGCTGCAGGAGGGTCCAGATTTTTAATGGCGCTCGTTAATCTTTTACTTGAATTTGTGTTATTAGGCCATCCATAGTGGTATAATCAAAAAATGATAACCAAAAGTTGACACATCAGCTTTTGATTATTCATTTAAGATGTTAAGCTTCACAATGGTCACTTCTAGTTCATAACCAAAATAAGGGGTCCACTACAATTTCTCTCTCTCTCTCTCTCTCGCGCGCGCGCATTCACTTCCTTCCATTTATGTTTTTTGGGGCAAAAATATATTGATTTCCTCTTTTAATTTTGGGTAAAAATCGGTGACTTTATTCCCTCTTATTATGAATTTTTATTTTTTTTTTTGGGGGGGGGGGGGGGGGGAAAAAAAAGTGAAATACCTTAATCCGGCGACGATAGGTTGGATTGTAGATGATCGAGAGATATGAGTTTCACTTTTGGAGGGAAAGAAAGAGAAATAATTTGTCGGTGAAGTGACGAAGATATAGAGTAGGCAAAGAAGAGAAGAAGAAAATACCAGTTAAAACACGCGTGTATACAAATTTTGGAACTAGTTAACTTATGTGGTGTGAAGTCCACAAATTTTGATTATTGAAAAAAGTTGCTAGTTTTGGTTATCCAAAGCATAAAATTTGATTATTTTTAAAGATGTTGCTAAGTTTGATTATACCATTGTGAGCCATTTTTTGCACCAACATTGTTAACTTTAAAAACAATTGGCTTTTAATTATACCACTGTGGATGACCTTAGACAACGTGGTTGAGATTTATGTTAGAAATATGCTCTATTAAAATAATTTATGTGTGGCAGGTTTGATTAAAATTTAAAATAGGGCATAGCCCCGTTCCGTTTTCTCAAAGGGAAATGATAATGTCAAAATTATTTTTATTGGTGCCAAAACTCTAGTGCACAAAAGGCTTGTACCTTGTGTAATGTATAAGACTTTTATGCATTGGAGTTTTGACACCAACAAAAACAGTTTTGGTATTATCACCACCCTTCTCAATTAAGAACCTATTTTCAAACTTTAAAATAATAGGCTATGAAAATATTTTTTTTTTGTAGGGTTTGATAGATCTCATCAAAATCTATTAAATAAGATCCATATTAGGCGATTTTCGGCGATCTACAAAAGATGAAACCCTAGCCCACCCCCCGCCCTCTCCGGCGGTCGGCGCTGGCCGCCTGTCACGACCTCGATTTTCAACATAATTAATAATCAATTACAATAAATACAATCAATATTGAAGCACCGATAATACCCAAATGACATAATTTCCCCAGATTTCAAAACTTAGTTCAAAAGTTACTGTCCTGGCTCGAAGCCCCAAGTTATACAAATATCAAAATAATATTACAGTTTTCGTTATTCATCCTTCTGAATACTACTTTCAAATAAAATGCAAATTAAACTCCTCCTTTATACCTCCGAGACACGTGATTACAAGTACGAGATGCACGCCATGCCAACTTCCTTGCTGTTTACCTGAAAATGATAGGTTGAGCTACACTAGCCCAGTAGAGAAATCTATGCTCAAGTTATACGAAATGCGATGAAACATGCAATAAGAGTTAGTGATTTCCAATCATCGAACAAGAGATACAACAGGGGATACCACAAGAACCGACGGACCACGGGAAGCATAAAACACACCAAGCTAGCAAACTACAACAACTGTTCAACCATCAACCGACTTGTCAAATGAGTGTCGCAAGCAACTTCCTCATTTCATACCATTCACCATAGAGTCTTAGTTCATGAAACCTTTCTTTTTGATTCCCAAAAACAATTTAGGGAAAACTCAAGACCATTACAGGTCAAGCTCCATTGATTCGAGCTTGAACGCCGGAGTCCGTTGATTTGTACCCAAATACCGGATCCGTTGATTCGCTCAAGAATACCGGAGGATTTTGATATCAAAATCCTCTTTTCAAAATCAAATTTCATTCTTTAATAAAACTTTGATAGAACCAACCTTTCATTCTCATTTTCAACAACTACAATCTCAAGTAACCCACAGTACAAATATCAACACAAACTTCTAAGTCAATCACAATTCTTTTCATCATATGAGACATTCAACTGTGTTACCACCCCTTGCGTCACATTGAATTCTCTTCAACATGCGAGACACTCAACTGTGTTACCACCCCTTGCGTCACATTGAATTCTCTTCATCATGCGAGACATTCAACTGTGTTACCACCCCTCGCGTCACATTGAATTCTCTTCACCTGGGTTTCCGTATTACTACACCTCGCGTAACGGGCCCTCTAGAGTCCTCGCATTTCCACCCCTTGCGTTGCGGGACCCTCTATTCAAGTTCTCAATTTAGGCATACACACACACATCAACAATCGATATACAAGCAGACAGTTCTCCGTAGTTCACATTCTTTCATTTATCCTCACATAGGGCAATACAACCAAATAAACATGTCACAATGTTCATTAGCAACTACTCAAATCTAAGTTATTCCTCTATGTCTGTCATGATATTCTTTGTCATGCACCGGACCCAACATTGGCTCTATGACACACCACTCGCTAGGTTTTATCCTAGAATCTCTTAGAACGAACACCCAAGGAATTTAGAAGGCTCCGCTTCCGTCCGGACCTCTGGGTATGTCCCTCTCGACGAACTAAACATTCTACGTTATACCCTATAATCTACGATACTCGATAACCCCTCTACTATACGTTTTCCAATTCACCAATCACCAATTCATGTCACGGCAACTAAAGTGTCAATATCGTTGACCACGTCATGCCACAATCATCCCCAAGTACGGTCAAGTTCATTAGAAGCATCCCGATCAAACATTAACCAACTACGATACTACTCTTTCTTTACTAACGGGAGACCAACGAGACTAGGGTAACTTAGATTAACCCAAGATATTCAATTAGACATGCTTGGAATAGGTTTGGAGGTGTCCACAAGGGTCTAGAACTGATCATGAATCAAAACGGTCGAATCGGAGCAACATGGCAAAACTGCCCAGAAAACCAAGGAGTATCGATACTGAGATGGAGTATCGATACGGCAGAGTTTGGAGTATCGATACGGAGATGGAGTATCGATACGGCTACGCTACGACAGATTCCTGATGCTACTGGAATGCAGATCCTCTCAGCGTATCGATACGCAAACAACTGTATCGATACGGGGACATTACGAGCGGCGATTTCGTGCAGAAAACTCAAGGACAACACAACACAATAATCAACAATTTAAGGCATGATTACCACATGAAATCAACTCAAAAACACATAACAAGAGCAAGAATCCCTACCTCAATGATCAAAGATCGAAGATCCAACCCAAATAAGCGAGCCCTAGCTTTCCAAGCTCCAAAACCTCCAAGAACGAGTTCTAGCACGAACCCACACGATCCAAGGTTCGAATCAAACGTAGGAGACGAATTGAAGGTCGAGGTATGAAGGTATTGTGGTCGATTGGTGAGTTTTCAAGCTCATAGGAGCAAGAGAGAGAGAGAGCCGAAGAGAAAGGGAGAGAGCCGAGAGAGAGATATGTTGGGATTTTAATCCCCTACACACACACACTCCTCTATATATACTCACACACCCAACAAATTACACTAGCACTCCCTCCAATTTCAATTCCATCATTTAAGACCCAAATCAAATCAACTCCACAAATTTCACATTAATCCCAATTTCACATAAACTTAACAAAAATCGTATTTTTCTCAATTTCCAATATTATATAAACCCTTAAATATTTTCAAAAATTACGGGTCGTTACATCCTTCCCTCCTTAAAAAAATTTCGTTCCCGAAATTTGCTAAGTCAAATCCAACCAAGTCTCCAACCACAAAACGTAACCTCATACAAGCTCTTCATAATTACCCTTCATCCTTCCTTCTCTACATTGACCTTCCCTTATCCTTTTGCTCGATAGAACCCCTCACTAACGGTATGATCCTACTGTGGGCAGCATGCCCTGAAAATTCCGGTTTCCAAAAATGCAAGGGCCCGGATCGAGGGAGCGCGAGCGCAGGTGGCAAGCGCTCAAAAATACAGAGTCGCCACTTGAGTTTTGAAGGTCCGACACTCAAGGAACCGTATTTCGAAGCACCTGCCGCGCTTTATTTGAAAAAGTGAAGGAAACCAGTCCGTCATAACCATATATGGGTTCGGGAGCCAGGTTACGAGAGGGGAAGGGTTTTATGGCACCCCTCTCGCCCAATCCGGAGATCGGTCTCTACTTGAGCATTTTGAAAACGTTGCGATTCTTCTTTTATTAATCAATTTTAGCCAATTAGGGTGGGGGAACAGTTAATCGGGGATTAAAACTGTAACATGTTTGCAGGATGTGATAGATGGCATGGATGAACAGTTAATATAGGATGAGAACAGACTCCTGTGGGAGTTTAAACAGACTGGAAAGCTCCTGTCTTGGAGTGTCGTGCACAGGAAGAAACCAGTATGCACTGATCAAGTCAATGCATGCTGACCAAACCTGCGCACGCTACTACAAGACCTGCGCGCGCCAGTAAGCCTAAGCCCACAGCTCTTATTCTCAAACCCTCTGGGTTCTGGAAGGACCAGTGCACACCCAGGACAAACCAAGCAATAAACCCTACCAGGCTCTGGAAGGACCAGTGCACACCCAGGACAAACCAAGCAGTTTATGCAGTCATAATATACAGTTTAAAGGCTGAAAAGCCTAATAAATAAATAAAAACACCCCATAAACAGTGTGGGGACAAAATAATAGCCTGAAACCACGTTAAACATGCAAGGCCAGCCGCTGATCGGGTATAAACAATCGCGCGAGGGTTCCAAACCGTCGCGCGACAATGCGCCCGGGCGCGCGATGGTTGCGCCCTGGCGCGCGACGATTGCGCCCTGGCGCGCTGGTCAAATGCAGCGCGCGCGGGTCCGAGCCAACTTTCAAGTGTCTGGTTTTGCACATTTCTGGGCTCTGGGACAGGTCCAGAATAATCCCAGGGGTACTCCAACAGAACATAAATGAATATTGAAGTGCAAAGCTAGCATTTCTAACAAAAGAAAGCAGTAAACTGGTTTTTTGCATGCTTCACAGTGACTTAATACCAAAATAAACTACACAACAGCTATGGCAATAACCAAAAATAAGAAATGACCAGCACCCCTTCCCCACGTGGTCCATTCTCGTGCAAACAGAACTGTCGCGCGAGTGAGTGGGACCATCGCGCGAGGGTTTTCTTGGCCACGGTTTTTGAAATCTTGCTAGCTTTAGGGCCAGGACTGGTATTGATTACTAGCCTTGACCCTGCCAGCCCCCCTCAGGGATCAGAACAGAGAGCAGAACAAAGGTAAGATATACCTTTGAATTTTGAGGTTTGAAAAGTGTTTGAGCTTTGAGTTTAGGTTGAGGTTGAGGTTTGATTGAAATGTGAAAATGGGGAGGAAGAACAAGCTTTGTTCTTAGGGTGTCTTTGTATCTCTTTTATTAGCTTAAAAGAGTACAAAGCAAAGACCCTTTGTAATGCCAAATTTTGTTAACCCCTTTGAAAGATGAACAAAGGGTTAGGGTTAGAACCTTTGTGCTTTGAATTTTTTTGGAACCCTTTGAAAGAGAAACAAATGGGGCTATTTATAAGCTTAGCACCTTCCACTAATGGAAAGGCAGGTCTGGTTCAAAGAATGGAGGCCTGTCAGCCACGAGGCTGGCTGGGGGTTACTTGGTAATTAAGCTGCCCAGCTGAATAAAGGTGATGGGGACAGGTTCTGACCGTCGCGCGATGGTTCCAAACTGTCGCGCGACAATGAGCCCTGGCGCGCTGGTCAATGCTCTGGTTGACCATCGCGCGATGGAGTCAAACCGTCGCGCGACGGTGCGCCCAGGCGCGCGATGGTTGCGCTCTGGCGCACAATGATTGTGCCCTGGCACACATCAATAGGGTTTTTGGCTTTTTGGAAGTGGCTTAAGATTAGGTTAGGTTCAAGGGTTATTCAAACACTCAAAGCTCAAACACTCGACATTCCCGGGGTGTTCTTGATCCGTTTCATCATCGGGGAATCAAAAACCGTAAGTAAACTAATCTGGAAGCCCAGATTGGGGTATCTACAGTAGCCCCCCTTTGATGGCACTTGGAGCACCATTGAATTGGTACAAGTAACGTCAAAGGTTTCTAGACACCCCTCAAGGCAATCCAGAACAGAACATACTAACAAAGTAGACAAGCATACTTACAGAACCTGATGGAAGTAGAAGTAGACGATTGCATCGCCGCTTGTTGATCGAATTTGGACAGAACGGGCTGTCGCTGTAGATGTGGATGGGGCACGCCGTCGTTGCTGGGGATCAAGCTATCCTCGGCACAAAGTATTCCAACAAACACGGGTAGGTCGTGTCAGGCAGGTTGAATTCCATCTGTTGGGAATCAGAGCCAATCTCCTTATCAAAGACCATCCGAGACAGAGCAATAAGCCTGCTGGAAGATGCACTTCGGCTAGACTGAGGGTGATTGTTGTTCGGGACAGGCCAAGACGGACTCTCCTGGGGAACAATCAGTTGCGGATGAACGGACCATCGAACGATGTTCTGGTCGTTGTTTGTGGATTTGACAGGGCCGGCTGTCATTGATTAGTTTGTCAATGCCACAACACCGACTGAAGAACGCCTCAACACGCTTTGATTTGCCAATGCCTCAACACTGACTGAAGAACGCCTCAACGCGCTTTGATTTGCCAATGCTTCAACACTGATTGAAGAACGCCTCAACGCGCTTTGATTTGCCAATGCCTCAACACCGACGGTTTGAACGCCTCGACGCGCTGATTTGATTTTGCCAATGCCTCAACACTGACGGTTTGAACGCCTCGACGCGGATTTGATTTGCCAATGCCTCAACACTGATTGAAGAATGCCTCGACGCGCTGATTTGATTTGCCAATGCCTCAACACTGATTGAAGAATGCCTCGACGCGCTGATTTGATTTGCCAATGCCTCAACACTGACGGTTTGAACGCCTCGACGCGCTGATTTGATTTGCCAATGCCTCAACACTGACGGTTTGAACGCCTCGACGCGCTTTGATTTTTGAACGGACAAATCATCAGTATAAATGATCGAACCGTTGGGGGAATTGACAGGATCAGCTGTCGTTGAAAGCGGACGGGGAGATCATTGTGCTGAGTGATTAAGCCGTTGGGGGAATTGATAGGATCAGCTGTCGTTGAAAGCGGACGGGGAGATCATTGTGCCGAGTGATCAAGCCGTTGGGGGAATTGACAGGATCAGCTGTCGTTGAAAGCGGACGGGGAGATCATTGTGCTGAGTGATCAAGCCGTTGGGGGAATTGACAGGATCAGCTGTCGTTGAAAGCGGACGGGGAGATCATTGTGCTGAGTGATCAAGCCGTTGGGGGAATTGACAGGATCAGCTGTATAAATGATCAAACCGTTGAAGCCTGGATGGGAGGATCAGTAGTATAAATGATCAAACCGTTGAAGCCTGGATGGGAGGATCAGCAGTATAAATGATCAAACCGTTGAAGCCTGGAATGGAGGATTAGCAGTATAAATGATCAAACCGTTGAAGTCTGGATGGGAGGATCAGCAGTATAAATGATCAAACCGTTGAAGCCTGGATGGGAGGATCAGCAGTATAAATGATCAAACCGTTGAAGCCTGGATGGGAGGATCAAACCGTTGAAGCCTGGATGGGAGGATCAGCAGTATAAATGATCAAACCGTTGAAGCCTGGATGGGAGGATCAGCAGTATAAATGATCAAACCGTTGAAGCCTGGATGGGAGGATCAACAGTATAAATGACCAAACCGTTGAAGCCTGGACAGGACCGGCTGTCGTTGATTTGAACTGGCGGATCGCTATAAAAAGTGATCGAGCCGTTGAAGATTGGACAGGACCGGCTGTCGTTGATTTGAAATGGCAGATCGCTATAAA
Source organism: Rhododendron griersonianum (assembly GCA_018127125.1). Taxonomy (NCBI): domain Eukaryota; kingdom Viridiplantae; phylum Streptophyta; class Magnoliopsida; order Ericales; family Ericaceae; genus Rhododendron; species Rhododendron griersonianum. The sequence continues at coordinate 14,885,591 of CM030789.1, forward strand.
AAGTGATCGAGCCATTGGGGTTGGACAGGACCGGCTGTCGTTGTGTTGATCCAAGTAGCACAAACAGTGGATAACATGGATAGAAGCAAGGCGGACTACAGCTGGGGAGAAATCGGTGACAACTGCTGAGTTGTTTACTTGCTGCCTTTGATACCGGGCAGGTTTGCTTTGTCGCTTGATGGATTTTTCCTGTGTTCAACATTTGATATACACACAATATGCAATGACATGTATAAAATATTGAAAATGCAGATGCAAGCTTAGGGCGGCTCCTAGAAGGACAACGACATCTAAGGACTACCACTGAGCCTTATTACTGTACTGTCTGTGCTTCTGAGATATGCACCCAGATAGGAAGATGTTGAACGGGCGGGCGTGCCCCAGTTGACGTTTAGTAATGGAATTGGACTTGCACGCCCTTTCTTTGATGCTTCGGCAGGTGTGCCCTAGAGATGCTTTGCTTGGCCTTGGGCTGACGTGCCCTTTTTGCTTTACGAGATTCCACTGCTTGCGGATTACAGATACTAGGGTAGCAATGTAACAATTGCGTTTTCCAGTTTATTGACTCTCTTTTGCAAGTGTTGAAGAGAATGCAAAAACTAACCACTAACATCCAATTTGCATCGACAAGTGCTTTGAATCGACACAGAGACATGCGCACATATGTACAGACTCGTCTAGCTCGAATGAAAAGGGAGAAAGAAAACCAGGGTACAATGCGAACTCTTAGACATACGGAATATAATGAAATTTTGGGCATTAATGTGCCAAAACTCACAATATTCCTGAACAGGTGAAACTGACACTTACGAAAGACGCAAATAGGTACAAAGACCTGTACAAACAAAATCGAGAAAAACACCTCGAAATGACAATTGATTGAAAAACTGGAAAAATGTCGCAAAAATGGACATAAGACGCAGATTATGACACGTATAGGCCCGGACTGAAACCGACACCCCCGTGCAGTCACATTAAGTCCATATGACTTGCACAGCATGACAAGACTTGGCAAAAGCCCCTGGAACGACATTCGAGGGTAGTAGCTAACTGCTACTGTCTGCTGCAAGAAGAGTGCGCAGGTTTGAGACCAACGCGTATCGCTTTGAACAAATGCGCTGCGGTTGCTTACACTAGACTTTGCTGAACTTAGAATAAACTGTGAGCCTGTTAAGGCCTCGCCAGCATTTCGTTCTGTTTTTGATGCTTCAATTATTTTTAAGACTTATGCTCAGCTTGTAAATTGAAGAAGCAGTTTGGTAATAAAATTGAAAGACGAAGGGTTTCCCCCTTCTGGTTCCTCCAAAGCAGCTTGTCTTGATCTTCGATCCTCTTTGACCTTTGATGTGTACCAAAATGTCAACCATGGATCCAATTGATAGATTGTGACCGAGTCTCAAAGAGAGACCGCCTATGTATCCCATTTTGGGGGAATCAGGTCAGAACGTAGTTCAGGCCAAGGGTTAACTCTCGAGTATTTACCTCTCCTTTTACGCTCTAACTTTTGCCTAGTACCGCCCATTCAGGTCTTCGGTCTAGCGAGCTTTGATTGATTGCCTATTCATTTTTGCCTAAACCACCTTCATAGGTTTTGGTCTAGCAGGCTGCTCTAACTTTTGCTTGGAACTGCCCACCCTTGGGGTTTTCAGCCCAACGAGCTTCTCTCAGGGAAAAGTTGCTTTTGAATTGATCCAGATCGACCATGGTGTTGAATTTGTTGCTGTCGAGGTCGAAAACCTTTGGCTGCAGCCCCAGATAATATGGCTTTGATAACAAAGAGTCAAGAAAGCTTCGGTTGGAAATACCTTGCTCCGGGCTGTTTTGTAAATTTTCTCATTTGTACTTGGCGGAACGCCACTGTTATTGCTTTGAACATGGTACAAGTCCTGGAGCCTTCTGTGCTTCTGCTTTCTGGATCGGCACTAGGTAGCGGGGGATTGATACTTCTTTGTCTTAAAATCAAACGCGAGGCGTGACTTGGCGAGACCATGCCAAGACGTCTATGAATTCTTCGAGCCTGTCTGACCGGGCACAATGCTCCTCTGGGGGCGGCTTTGAATCAATTGAACCTTTCGGGAGGTTATACTTGTCTTTCAAGTTTATTTGAAATTACTTCTTCTTTTAATAGGCTGAGCATGCCTTTCGTCTTCCCTTTCGGCGAGGGAACACATTTCCTTGGGAATGATCCCATCGAAATCTATCCTTTCGTCGTTAAGGTCGACACAGTTTATATAAAAGCCAGCGAAGCATGTAGAAGCAAGACGATGCATATCATAAAAACCCTCGGGGTTTGCCAAGTACAGTAGACTCGAAACTTGAAACAAAAGCTACGACGTGGAGGGCCAAGAGGCACAACCTCCGACTCAGAGCTAGACTTAGACGAACGCAAAAGACTCTGTGTCAGACTTAGACAAAACGCCAATGCAAACTAGACGCGGTTTTGAAAATGCAATTGTTAAAAAGCTACCCATAGCTTCCACAAAAAGAGGTAGGATCCAGCAGGAGTCAAACCCAAGCAACAGCACTTCGGCCTCCTCAGCTTCTTCAGCCAAACCTACTCGATGCTCCTTTGATCACTAGAACTCAGCCAATCGGTCTTCCCCTTTGTAAGCCCCTCATCACTGTCAAACCAGGTGTTGGCAGAGAAAGCTTCGACTGCCCAACCTACAGCCATCATGTTAACCTCCGATTCAGACGGGATGGATACGATGGGTTTGGGTTGATGTGCTGGGACGATATGGTGGCTAGGGTTGAATATGGTGGAGCTCGGGTTGATCTGAGTGGAGGTGATAGATACCTGACCAACCAGAGGGTCAGGCCCATGTTGAGGCAAGGAGTTGGAAATGACATTGGGCTTTGGTGGAACTTGAACCGTGCCATCATCAATTAGATCTTGTATCTCGTGTCGGAGACGCAAGCAGTTATCAGTGAGATGGCCAGGCATTTGGTGGAAGGCACAGAAAAGGTTGGCATTGTAGTTGGCTGGAAGGACTTTAGGTGGGGAAGTTGGGGTCAAAGGTTTGAGATGCCCAGACTTGACAAGTTTCTCCATCACTGCTGACAGAGATGCCTCGAAGGCAGAGAAGCTTCGGGGTTGTGTTCGAGATCGGAGGCTTTGAGCGCTTCGAATTTGGTTGATATCGGCGACACAACTGGAGTTGAAGGCTGGGGCATCACTCTCACTTGTAGCCCTTGGCTTAATCTTTTGAGTGATGGAAGAGGACTCGCCCCTTGGCAGAATTCCAGCTTGCAGCGCATCCTCGATGGCTAGGCCAGAATCGAAGAAGATCTCAAAGTTGGCGGTCGCTTAAGCGAGTACCAAGTGCCTGGCATAGTCTGGCTGAAGATTGCGGGAGATGATGCGGAGTTGGTCTCTTTCGCTAGGGCGCTCAGTCATTAGAGCGGCTCTGGCTCTCCACCTTTTAACAAAGTCCGCAAAGGACTCATTGGCTTCCATCTTCGTGGATTCCAACTCTCGAATAGTCATCTTGAGTTGAGAGTTGTAGCTGTACTGAGAGACAAAGGCAGCCCCTATATCTTCCCAAGTTTTTCGTTTGGAGATGTCGACTGACAGAAACCAATGGAAGGCAGGCCCAGAGAGGGTTTGAGGGAAAAGTTGAGACATGGCCTCACTTTCCACACCCAGCAGCTTCATTGCGGCATGGTAGCCATAGAGATGAGTTTTGGGGTCACCGCTCCTGTCAAACTTAACCAAGTCAGGCATCTTGAACTTGTCAGGGAGCTTGGCATTAGGGTACAAACAGAGACGATCCAAGTCAATTCCCCCTGCACTGATTTTCTCAGACTTGGAGACTGCCTCCTCAAGCTTTGCCATCTTGGCCATGAGAGCTGCCATATCCGGATTCAAAATAGGCTTGCCACCTACCGGATTTGGGATTGCAGCAGGCGCACGAGCCTCCTTAGGGTTGATCTGAACAATGAGACGCCCCTCGTGATTCGGATCTGGGACCAAGACAGGCTGTTCCTGGTCGGACTCATCGTCCTCGCCTTCCTCTTTAAGAGGAGGTGGAAGGCGAGTGTTGATAAGGTCATTCAAACGGGTGATGGAAGCATCGGTCTGGACAGCCCTTTGCTGCATAGCGGTGATGCTATTCTGAAGGTTCGTGAGCACTACCTCTAGAGTGAGCGGTTGATCTGCCATGGCCGGCTTTGAAGATGTTGAAGAAGGGGAAGCCGACGGTGTGGCTCTTTGCAAAATTGACGGCGAACCCGACTCTAGGGCTGCCAACAATGAACCTGGAGAAGCCTCCGTTGCAACTGACTGAGGTTCGAGCCTGACAAGTCTTTGAACCGGATTCTGAAGACGCTCCCAAGTAGGTTTGGCTCTTCTTTTCGGTACTTTCCTGCTCGGTGCAATGGCTCCAAACTAGACAGTAAAGTAAGAGAAAGCTCAGTGGCGTTCCTGCAGCAAAATGCAATGCATACATCGTCGTCGGTGTCCACCCTAGACTCTAGAACTAGAGACAAGTCTGTCTCATGATGTTCGGACACTGCCAGAATCCTCAGATTTCTTTTCGAGGGCGAATCCTTTGAATAGAACAAACTGATCCTGAGAGATGCCAAAACAGACTAAGTCTTCGACTAGTCCCTTTTGAAGATCCGACTTTGAACTTGGAACAACTCGGTATTGATGGCGTGACACCTTTACCGGGGTGGCATGAGCGACAACGCGCTTTAGCCGGGGCGGTGTACGTGCGAAGCACGATAACCAAAATGACATCAATATCACGACATCAACACTTTGCGGTTCCTTATGTTCGGTTGAATCCTCAACCAGGCATGAGCCAAGGACTTAGTAAGGTTTGATTTCTCAAAGTCTCGCTGATCTAAGGACTTTTGAAAAATTAACAACGTGCACCATCGAGATGCACGACTCTTCATCGGGTCATAGCAGCATCCTAATAAGCATAAGACAGACTCGAAAGCGAGAGACAACTTAGAAGCCACCCTAAACATGCTCCTACGCAGAACAGAATATATGCATGCATGTACAGAACCAGAGACGAGTTTGCCTCACAAGTTTTAGACGTTGCCGGAATCCTCAGAATTCTTTTCGGCGATGTGTCCTTAAGTAGATCTACAGATCCTAAAAGATGTCAAAATAGACTAAATCTTTGGCTAGTCCCTTTTGAGGATTCAACTTTGAATTTGGAACAACTCGGTGTTGATGTCATGGCACCTTAACCTTGAACACGGCGGTGTATAGTGACAACGCACTTCAACCTGGGTGGCGCCAGCGACACGACATCACCACTTTGTTGTTCCAGATTGTCGGTTGAATCCTTAAACGGGCATGAGCCAAGGATGTAGTAAATTTTGATTTCTCAAAGTCTCATTGAACTAAGGACTTTGCGATTGATAACGAACAATCGACAGAATGAACGACTCCTCATCGGGTCCAACAACGTCTTAGATAGCGTAAGGAAAGCAGTAACACATAGACAGTTACAGGGTTAGATGCAAATAGATCTTAACCTGTGGGTACCTGTCCTAGTTTGGAGAGTTCTAGTGCTTTGTATATGCAAAGGCTGGTTTTGGCTTGTAACAGGTTCCTCGGACTAGGGCCACAGATATACCTCCCGTTACCCGCGTATTCGCGAGTAACAGTCGAACGGTAGCATGACCCATCATCGTCGAAGGTTGTCGGTCATTCGGGGTCCCCGGGCTCCGGTAAACCGTGCTGGATTGCCAAAACGATCCAACGAGGCTTATCCCACATCGATGCAAATGAGATGCTAGAATTTGATTAAGAGAAGAAGAATCGCAAAATCGCAAAATGCCTTTTCAAATTTGGCTCACTTTATTTAGTCCATCTTTAGAGGAAACTACGCAAGTGAACAATCGAAAAAGCCCCAGATTAGAATGGCCGGACACGAGGTCCTGTTAAATCACCATTCCAACCTTCGGCAGCGCGAAGCTAACCGTTTTGACAGACTTTTAAAGGATTGTTCACAAGTGTATTAAACTCTAAGTATGGATTAATATTGGTTCGATCATCCCCAGCGGAGTCGCCACTGTGGGCAGCATGCCCTGGAAATTCCGGTTTCCAAAAATGCAAGGGCCCGGATCGAGGGAGCGCGAGCGCAGGTGGCAAGCGCTCAAAAATACAGAGTCGCCACTTGAGTTTTGAAGGTCCGACACTCAAGAAACCGTATTTCGAAGCACCTGCCGCGCTTTATTTGAAAAAGTGAAGGAAACCAGTCCGTCATAACCATATCTGGGTTCGGGAGCCAGGTTACGAGAGGGGAAGGGTTTTATGGCACTCCTCTCGCCCAATCCGGAGATCGGTCTCTACTTGAGCATTTTGAAAACGTTGCGATTCTTCTTTTATTAATCAATTTTAGCCAATTAGGGTGGGGGAACAGTTAATCGGGGATTAAAACTGTAACATGTTTGCAGGATGTGATAGATGGCATGGATGAACAGTTAATATAGGATGAGAACAGACTTCTGTGGGAGTTTAAAGAGACTGGAAAGCTCCTGTCTTGGAGTGTCGTGCACAGGAAGAAACCAGTATGCACTGATCAAGTCAATGCATGCTGACCAAACCTGCGCACGCTACTACAAGACCTGCGCGCGCCAGTAAGCCTAAGCCCACAGCTCTTATTCTCAAACCCTCTGGGTTCTGGAAGGACCAGTGCACACCCAGGACAAACCAAGCAGTTTAAACTCCCTGGGCTCTGGAAGGACCAGTGCACACCCAGGACAAACCAAGCAGTTTATGCAGTCATAATATACAGTTTAAAGGCTGAAAAGCCTAATAAATAAACAAAAACACCCCATAAACAGTGTGGGGACAAAATAATAGCCTGAAACCACGTTAAACATGCAAGGCTAGCCGCTGATCGGGTATAAACAATCGCGTGAGGGTTCCAAACCGTCGCGCGACAATGCGCCCGGGCGCGCGATGGTTGCGCCCTGGCGCGCTGGTCAAATGAAGCGTTGACCATCGCGCGATGGTTTGGGTGCAGCGCGCGCGGGTCCGAGCCAACTTTTCAGTGTCTGGTTTTGCACGTTTCTGGGCTCTGGGACAGGTCCAGAATAATCCCAGGGGTACTCCAACAGAACAGAAATGAATATTGAAGTGCAAAGCTAGCATTTCTAACAAAAGAAAGCAGTAAACTGGTTTTTTGCATGCTTCACAGTGACTTAATACCAAAATAAACTACACAACAGCTATGGCAATAACCAAAAATAAGAAATGACCAGCACCCCTTCCCCACGTGGTCCATTCTCGTGCAAACAGAACTGTCGCGCGAGTGAGTGGGACCATCGCGCGAGGGTTTTCTTGGCCACGGTTTTTGAAACCTTGCTAGCTTTAGGGCCAGGACTGGTATTGATTACCAGCCTTGACCCTGCCAGCCCCCCTCAGGGATCAGAACAGAGAGCAGAACAAAGGTAAGATATACCTTTGAATTTTGAGGTTTGAAAAGTGTTTGAGCTTTGAGTTTAGGTTGAGGTTGAGGTTTGATTGAAATGTGAAAATGGGGAGGAAGAACAAGCTTTGTTCTTAGGGTGTCTTTGTATCTCTTTTATTAGCTTAAAAGAGTACAAAGCAAAGACCCTTTGTAATGCCAAATTTTGTTAACCCCTTTGAAAGATGAACAAAGGGTTAGGGTTAGAACCTTTGTGCTTTGAATTTTTTTGGAACCCTTTGAAAGAGAAACAAATGGGGCTATTTATAAGCTTAGCACCTTCCACTAATGGAAAGGCAGGTCTGGTTCAAAGAATGGAGGCCAGTCAGCCACGAGGCTGGCTGGGGGTTACTTGGTAATTAAGCTGCCCAGCTGAATAAAGGTGATGGGGACAGGTTCTGACCGTCGCGCGATGGTTCCAAACTGTCGCGCGACAATGAGCTCTGGCGCGCTGGTCAATGCTCCGGTTGACCATCGCGCGATGGAGTCAAACCGTCGCGCGACGGTGCGCCCGGGCGCGCGATGGTTGCGCCCTGGCACACATCAATAGGGTTTTTGGCTTTTGGAAGTGGCTTAAGATTAGGTTAGGTTCAAGGGTTATTCAAACACTCAAAGCTCAAACACTCGACATTCCCGGGGTGTTCTTGATCCGTTTCATCATCGGGGAATCAAAAACCGTAAGTAAACTAATCTGGAAGCCCAGATTGGGGTGTCTACACCTACCACTCAACAATCAGTCTCTCCTCAAGAATTACGCCCTCCTCTAATCATTCTCATGAAATCTCAACTTTCATTGACACTCAAATTTTAACACTCACTCCGTGATTCAACAACTTATACCCTTTCGTTCCCCAAACTCTAAATTTCACTTTCTCTTTTCCCTGATCAATGTCAACTTTCAATCTAGAAAACCTCAGATAATCTCTACGATAATAAAACCAATAAACCCAAAATTCAACTATTAGACTTCGCAATGGTCACCCTCTACTCAGTTTTTAACGCCAACTCGTCATAATTAAACTTCTTACGTCTCAAATCCATTGATATCCTCCTCAACTCTAAGGACAACACGTTCCATAATTGATCCGACTCTATTGATAATACTATGGATAGACACCGACACCAAACACACATAAGACCAACCGCTAGTCGCGATCTCCAACTCACACCTCCGTCTACTTACATAACTCTTCCCTATGAGTTCTGGATAAACCTCAAACGTCTTTTCGCCCGTCCAACATTCAACACAACCAAGCTTCTAACGCTTTTCCACATCTCTCATCACACTCAGCGTCACTACCAACTCCCGTTCGAGAAATCTAAATTCACTCATATAGTAATATGTCCCTTCTACATAACTCAACGCGACACAATATTGGGACCATTCACGTGAACTCTCAACTTCACCATATTCCCTAAACTTAGTTCCCTGTACATTACTGCTACTACTCAAGAAAAGACATACACCAAATTCCGACTACAAAATAGTTCCTCATAGCGAATATCCACATATGCTTCATTGTTTATTCTACATTGTATACTGAAAGCAATCTTCACGCATTGAAACTGCATAATAAGTCAAACATGTAGGTTTATGCTAAATAGCAACGAATTTTATACACGAAACATCCCAATAAACCGATCGTACCCTTTAACAGCTTACACAACACCAAATATATATTCACACATTAACAGACTCACTCTGTATCCAACGGACTCACCACGTATCCACAATGTGTCCATCACTTCACAATTCATGGCTCTAGAAAGCCCAATGGTAATCTCGTTCCTTTCAACCTCATGATACCTTTCACTTTTCTGTTCACCCATCAATCTCAAATACTCTTGTCAATTAGTCAAATCAAGCCACATGTTTCCCATTCTCACAATCTTAAATACCGTTTAACAAGTACACAAAATCAATGTTAACTATTTCTCTATCAACATTACAATCACGCGGCATTTCATCACCCAAATAACTACACAATGCGTGCAAAAGCTGCGCTAACGAACTTCCACCACTATTTATTATCTCAATACTAAAATTTAAACATCGATACAAATATAAACAAATTGACAGACTTCATCCTAAATACCAACAAGACTCAGGGGTTTCAAACAACCTTTCTATACTTCTCATTATATTCCATGACTCCCACCACCTCATTACTTAATAATCAGTTCCACTTGCATTAATATTTTCTAACAGTTCCGTTCACCACAAGTTTCACAGCTCACAATTGTCTCTCAACTAATTAATCATATCAACCTTAATATTTCTCAAAGGCATTCACCACCTCTACACTTGACCTCAAGAACAACAACTTCCATTACCACCACCGTCCCTGCTATCACTACCATTATCACTATTTTCTCTTAATCTCTCTTAAACAAACTCATCATCTCGATGGCATACCCCAACATGTCCTACATACATTCCCTACTACACATCATACACGATCTCTACACTCCGATCCTTCAATTCACGACATACTATTTCTCCACACGCCTATCACTTCAAAGTTCCTACCATTACCACTCAGAGCACCAATTACACTTTGTCTCATTGTCAACCTCAACAGTTCACCTCAAGTCTTGTCATCCTTCTTACAAGATTTCTATGTATATATAACCTTCTACCTTAATTCTCAAGCTTAGAGATCTAGCCCCTATACACAATCCTAGTGTCCAATTGACTTTCCGAGACCTCCATCTAGAAGGAGCGATGATCAAGCGCCTCTTCCAATTGGATCTCATCGGTAGTCGTCTGGGTGTCCAAAAGACATACACCGTATCTAGACACCTTATCTGTAACCCTCATCTTCCTAAGTCGACCTCAAATACACACAACTCTCTAGGCGGGCTCAACTTGCCTTACATATGCTTAAAATCACTTCCTCAATAACCACCATAACAATGACAAAACACAATCATTACCACAACAAGACATTATCCCTTTAAACACATCCAAGACACTTACTAGCTCAATACTCTAGCTATGACACACCTTGCTTACTTTCTAGACAATGCTATGGTTCCTGTCATACCTCACATCACATAAAAAATTACTTAAAGCATTTGAAATTTAACACATAGTCTGCATAGTTCGAATAAAACACATTAATTACTTAGCTCACAAAATCTTACTAACAGTCTAGCACTTCTATTATATACTATCGGATATCAACTTTCACATATCGATCTCGGCACTTCAAACAACCACTACAATACTTCATGACTTTCTAGCCCATCGAAAAGGGCACCTTACCACATAAATCCGAAAACAAGATTGCTAATGGCAACCACAACAATAGCGATAAACGCTGCCACAACCACTATGCACAGACCAAACTCTGTTCTTTCTTTCTTTTCCCTTTTTTTTTTGCACGGGTCAACAACATTCCACCAATCCACATAAACACAGATGCAATGCCACATCAATGAACACATGTCGGAAATGCAAGCACACACATGTTCTTGTTAAAATATGCAAAGATTTTTTTTTGAACCCATGAGACCAAGTCTCCCCACGGTCTCTAGGTATTCAAACCTAACGCTCTGATACCAATTTGTCACGACCTCGATTTTCAACATAATTAATAATCAATTACAATAAATAGAACCAATATTGAAGCACCGATAATACCCAAATGACATAATTTCCCCAGATTTCAAAACTTAGTTCAAAAGTTACTGTCCTGGCTCGAAGCCCCAAGTTATACAAATATCAAAATAATATTACAGTTTTCGTTATTCATCCTTCTGAATACTACTTTCAAATAAAATGCAAATTAAACTCCTCCTTTATACCTCCGAGACACGTGATTACAAGTACGAGATGCACGCCATGCCAACTTCCTTGCTGTTTACCTGAAAATGATAGGTTGAGCTACACTAGCCCAGTAGAGAAATCTATGCTCAAGTTATACGAAAATGCGATGAAACATGCAATAAGAGTTAGTGATTTCCAATCATCGAACAAGAGATACAACAGGGGATACCACAAGAACCGACGGACCACGACCACAGAATTCTTTACATCTTAAAGATATCCCTTACCATTCGTACATTAGACTAGGGGTAGCATAAAACACACCAAGCTAGCAAACTACAACAACTGTTCAACCATCAACCGACTTGTCAAATGAGTGTCGCAAGCAACTTCCTCATTTCATACCATTCACCATAGAGTCTTAGTTCATGAAACCTTTCTTTTTGATTCCCAAAAACAATTTAGGGAAAACTCAAGACCATTACAGGTCAAGCTCCATTGATTCGAGCTTGAACGCCGGAGTCCGTTGATTTGTACCCAAATACCGGATCCGTTGATTCGCTCAAGAATACCGGAGGATTTTTATCAAAATCCTCTTTTCAAAATCAAATTTCATTCTTTAATAAAACTTTGATAGAACCAACCTTTCATTCTCATTTTCAACAACTACAATCTCAAGTAACCCACAGTACAAATATCAACACAAACTTCTAAGTCAATCACAATTCTTTTCATCATATGAGACATGCAACTGTGTTACCACCCCTTGCGTCACATTGAATTCTCTTCAACATGCGAGACACTCAACTGTGTTACCACCCCTTGCGTCACATTGAATTCTCTTCATCATGCGAGACATTCAACTGTGTTACCACCCCTCGCGTCACATTGAATTCTCTTCACCTGGGTTTCCGCATTACTACACCTCGCGTAACGGGCCCTCTAGAGTCCTCGCATTTCCACCCCTTGTGTTGCGGGACCCTCTATTCAAGTTCTCAATTTAGGCATACACACACACATCAACAATCGATATACAAGCAGACAGTTCTCCGTAGTTCACATTCTTTCATTTATCCTCACATAGGGCAATACAACCAAATAAACATGTCACAATGTTCATTAGCAACTACTCAAATCTAAGTTATTCCTCTATGTCTGTCATGATATTCTTTGTCATGCACCGGACCCAACATTGGCTCTATGACACACCACTCGCTAGGTTTTATACTAGAATCTCTTAGAACGAACACCCAAGGAATTTAGAAGGCTCCGCTTCCGTCCGGACCTCTAGGTATGTCCCTCTCGACGAACTAAGCATTCTACGTTATACCCTATAATCTACGATACTCGATAACCCCTCTACTATACGTTTTCCAATTCACCAATCACCAATTCATGTCACGGCAACTAAAGTGTCAATATCGTTGACCACGTCATGCCACAATCATCCCCAAGTACGGTCAAGTTCATTAGAGGCATCTCGATCAAGCATTAACCAACTACGATACTACTCTTTCTTTACTAACGGGAGACCAACGAGACGAGGGTAACTTAGATTAACCCAAGGTATTCAATTAGACATGCTTGGAATAGGTTTGGAGGTGTCCACAAGGGTCTAGAACTGATCATGAATCAAAACGGTCGAATCGGAGCAACATGGCAAAACTGCCCAGAAAACCAAGGAGTATCGATACTGAGATGGAGTATCGATACGGCAGAGTTTGGAGTATCGATACGGAGATGGAGTATCGATACGGCTACGCTACGACAGATTCCTGATGCTACTGGAATGCAGATCCTCTCAGCGTATCGATACGCAAACAACTGTATCGATACGGGGACATTACGAGCGGCGATTTCGTGCAGAAAACTCAAGGACAACACAACACAATAATCAACAATCTAAGGCATGATTACCACATGAAATGAACTCAAAAACACATAACAAGAGCAAGAATCCCTACCTCAATGATCAAAGATCGAAGATCCAACCCAAATAAGCGAGCCCTAGCTTTCCAAGCTCCAAAACCTCCAAGAACGAGTTCTAGCACGAACCCACACGATCCAAGGTTCGAATCACGCGTAGGAGACGAATTGAAGGTTGAGGTATGAAGGTATTGTGGTCGATTGGTGAGTTTTCAAGCTCATAGGAGCAAGAGAGAGAGAGAGCCGAAGAGAAAGGGAGAGAGCCGAGAGAGAGGCGTGAGGAGAGAGAGAGATATGTTGGGATTTTAATCCCCTACACACACACACACTTCTCTATATATACTCACACACCCAACAAATTACACTAGCACTCCCTCCAATTTCAATTCCATCATTTAAGACCCAAATCAAATCAACTCCACAAATTTCACATTAATCCCAATTTCACATAAACTTAACAAAAATCGTATTTTTCTCAATTTCCAATATTATATAAACCCTTAAATATTTTCAGAAATTACGGGTCGTTACACCGCCTCTCCTCCTAGCTCCCATACTCCCTTCCCCGATTCCCTCCCTCGATCTTCCCCCAAACCCCACCCCCCGAGCTATTTCCGTTGGTGTCGATACTTCCGCTGGTTTCGATCTGATCTCGCCGCTGGCCGCCTCTCCTCCTAGCTCCCTTCCCGGTTTCCCTCCCTCGATTTTCCCCCAAACCCCACCCCCCGAGCTATTTCCGTTGGTGTCGATACTTCCGCTGGTTTTCGATCTGTTCTCGCCGCTGGCCGCCTCCAGTCGCCGTTAGGACTTTCTCGACGTCGATCCCCGTCGACAAGGTCAGTTTCTTTTAGGTGTGGTTTTTGCTGTTTCGATTAGTTTTGTTTAGCTTCCAGATCTGTTAAGGCTGGTTGCGTCTGATATTTGCTCTGTTTAGTCTGGAGGTTCGGTTCTATATCCCGGTTGTCGGTTAGATAGGATTGTTGATGGTTTGCGAACGTGAACTGTTTTGATGCAAACCATGAACAAGATTGGTGGGTTAGGGAATAATAATCAACCTTTGTTCACTCTATTCATTGACAACTTGGCAGAGGAAGTAAATCAAAATTGGCTCAGGAGAATTTTCTCTAATTATGGAGTTGTCAAAGATACGTTTATTCCTAACAAGCGCAGTAAAAGAACTGGATCCAAATTTGGTTTTGTTAGATATGATTGCCTTGTCTCAGCAGGGGTTGCAATATCAAAAGCCAATGGTCTGTGGGTTAGCGACAAAAAGCTTTTTGTCAAAGAAGCATCTTTTGACCAATGTAAGAACAAATCAGATTTGAAGATCCCGTGTTTACAGCGACCAGATGGGGTTTCGAGCGCTAACGGGATCCTTAGGAATCAAGATCTTCACTGTGATACAGTCAAAAGTGGGCAAAAGAGTTTTTTTCATGGAAAATCCTTTGCCCAATTGGTTTCAGGTGAAACAAATAAAAGCGGCAATGATGGGAAGGTGACAGAGAAGGGGTTGGAATGTAGTAATCAAGGGTGTCGAAGGGTATCACTCAAACCTATAGGAAACGGGTGGTTATACCGCAGTGCGGTGGCAAAACTACACAAGTTAATATCAATCAATGATTTGAAGGGCCAGTTGAAAGGGATGGGCTTAGATAATATTGAAATTAGGGCGTTAGGTGGACGATCTGTGATTTTAACGTGTCCTAGCAGAGATGGAATGGAGAATATGATTAAAGAGCGTTGTCTTCAAAGGTGGTTCTCTGAAATTATTCCATGGGATGGGCAGGCAGCGTGCACTGAAAGATTTGTGTGGTTATGTTGTTATGGTATTCCGCTGAATGTTTGGAGTAATATGTCTTTCAAATCTATTGGAGAACTATGGGGATCATTCATATCTACAGATGAAGCAACATTGAAGATGTCATCTTTTGCGGAGGCTAAGATTCTAATCACTACTAATATATTCAAGGAAATTGATGAGTGGATTATCATTGAGGTTGAAGGTAAGAGCTACAAAGTTAAGGTGATGGAAGATTCATGCGACCAACCCCATGATGCGGAGAAACAAATTCCTAGAGCAAGTTTAACTTCTTTCTCGCATTCTGATGAAGAATCAAAGGATGCTTTGGAGGACAGTGAAGATGAGGTGGATAGGTCGATGTCTGACGAAGCTTTGGGAGGCGTAGAAAAGGATGTGGATTTAGGAAGTGAATCAAATGATATCAACTCTATTTCAACTCATGGTTTGGATTCTATTGTGGAGGATTCAATAGGCCTGCCCTCTCTTTTCCAAGAGGTTGAAGATTCGGGAGTTAAGACCCAAGGGGACACGATAGTGAGTCATACTGCCCCTGTGGTAACTGACCCAATGAAGCCGTTTAATGAAGGTAAGGAAGCGTGGGTTGAGCCCATAGTTTGTGATTCTGGAAACAATATCAGAGCATCTCAAATTGCAGGGATTAATCTAATGGTGGATTTTCGGCCTACGGAGGTCAACGATAAAAATAAGAGCCAGCTTTTCGGTGAAGATTTGGTCTCGAATGAGTCGAGCAGATCTTCAGTCCCGTCTCAGGATATCTCTGGTTATATAGCTGATACACTTGACCAGGAGCAGCACAGGATTGCAGAGGAACTTCAGGAAACTATCAAAACAGGTACTAAGTTGGCATTAAGTTTGATGATGCTGGTGTTTTGAGAATAAAAAAGATGATTGAACAGGAAACTAAGGATATGGAATTTATAATGAGAGACAATCGTTTCGCTCCCCTCCAAAGGAATAAGCACCAAAGGAATGAGTCTCGGGTTCGGCAGAGTCCTTCCTTAGCGTTCTAATGGGTTTGGGGCTATGAGGTGATGTGTGGGGTGCTTCTGAGTCTATGGTGAGCAGGCTATGTGTGTGCGCCCGTGCGTTTTGGTGTTCGTGGTGGTGATGGGTTGTTTGGGTTAGTTTTTAGGTTTTGGATTTTATTTTTGGTTTTGGTTATGGGGCTGGGCTTAATATTTCAAATGTAGGTGTTTTTGAGGCGCTTTGAGGCCTTTAGGTGTTCGGGCCTTTGCCCGTAAGGTGTTTGGATCTCGGTCCTCTTTCTTCCAACCTTGGTTGGATTCCCCTCCCCCCAACTTGATGTACCCTTTGTCAAGTCTTCTTAATAAAATTTGTTGCCTATCAAAAAAAAAAAAAGATCCATATTGCATATTTTTTGATTTCAGTAAATCTATTATTTTTAAGCTTGAAAATTGTAAATAAGTACTTATTTTTTAAGGGGGAATCTGGAACACCGTGGCCCCGTTCCAGAACTTGATATAAGTTCTTATTTTTTAAGAAACCAATTTCAAGCTAAAAAATAATAGGCTTATTGAAATAAAAAAAATATGCAATATGGATCTTGTTTGAAAAATCTCTATGAACGATGCAAAAAAATTGAAAAATTATTTTTTATTTATATTATTTTTGAGTCAAAAAATGTGAAATAAGTACTTATTTTTTAAGAAGGTGTTCTGGAATGGGGTCGATAATATTAGCTGTGAGTGGTCATTGTTGCGTTTGCCAACACTTCATGGCATATGCAGTAGTACTAGTATATTAGTAAAAACTTTATGTACCAAAAAAAAAAACTTTCCTAACAAATGAAATTTCTTCTCTTAATAAGTTAACTTTAGCAAGAAAAAGATTAACTTACCAAATAAAATACATAATTATGTATATATGTATATATTATTTTATATATTAGTTCTAAACGGTTCGGTTCGGTTCTAACCACAGATCTTTAATTGAAAATTAGTAACCAAACCAAAATAAACGGTTTTTATTTTTTTGGAACCATGATCTGACCAATGAATCGCAGAACTAGACCAAATAAGACGGTTCGGTCCGGTTTTGTGGTTCGAACGATTTTTTTGAGCACTCCTGTTGTTTAGTTGTTTGTAAGACATTATAGTTCAGAGAGACGTTTAAAATTTTCCGAAGTAGGTAGCCTAGTGAAATCTTCGTAAAGTATGCCATGTTTCGATGTGGAGACAATTTTCGGTATGGATTGCATGTACGCATGCTTATTTCTGTAGAGAAAATAACTTAAGCCTTTGTGAATAAGTATTCACTTATTCACGGAGCCTCACAATTCACACCCATCCGTTCTCGACAATTAATGGTTGAGATATATTCTTAAACTTTGACCGGTAATAAATATTTCTGACTGATAATAATTTATTTTTAATTCGGTCCGTTCAAAACACTTTTGGACGCGCGAGATTGAGTACTGCTAACACTTATTTACGGAGACTCCGTAAATAAGTTATTCTCATTTTTGTATTGCCCACTTTACTTTCCCAAGAATAATTTGTTCTTGATTTTTGAGTTTCACCATTTGCTCCGGTGAATTTTTAGGCTATCAACAAGGAAAACATTCCTCTCTCCTTTTTTTTAGTGCATGCATTTAAGGATGGAGTCAGAGGGGGACAAGTGGTGGCAGTCGTCACCGCAACAATTTTAAAAAATGCCATTCCTATACTAGAAATTCTTTTTTACCCCTAATTTTAATAGGGCTGCCACCACTAGATTTTTTTTTCATGATTTATTTTGTTATATACAAATTCTTTAATCCTTAAGCATTTTTTGTTAAGATAAGATGTCGACAAAAATTAGTGATCCAAAACCAAATTTAATGGATAGATTGAGTTAAGCTACTCTATTATTTACTTACTTTTTTGGTACGCTACCTGTATGTAGGAAACATTGCCCAATATTGTTTTAGTTTGCAATTTTGATTTTATTTAAGTCGATATATAAGAAATCATATAATAGTCCATATTTGCCAAGGATAGACTGAGGGGTGGATGAGCCCGGGCAACCGCACTACCCAATTTTCATAATTTCTCCATAATCATATAGTAGTTTTTTTTTCTTTCTTAAAAACGTTAAAACTATATAAATCTGTCCGCCCAACGTTTTTTGAAAAGTTTAATAAGTGTCATCCTAATATTGTATGCACCTATACAAATAAAATTAGGAACCTAGCATCTATTTTATTAAAATTGTGTGGAGAGTTCTGAAATATTGTGGAGATATGAAGAAGGAAAGACATTTTCTAAGAGTATTCTCAAAGGAGAATATTGGCCGTTTGATGAAAATGATCATAGCGGTTTTATTGAGGAGGTGAAGGGCTATAAAAGGCAAGAATGTGCTCCTTTGCGAGTGTGTATTTCCATTGTACAAGTGATTTTTGGAGAAATAAAAGAATAATTTTTTTTCTTGTACGTTTCCAAACTCCACAACCTTCCTACATCCATTTTAGTTTTAGTTCACATATTCGCCACCACTAGCCTAAAATCATGACTCCGTCCCTGCTTCCATATATTGTTGGAGTGCATGAAGCTGCCAGAATGACATTCCTGTGTTGATTGCCCTTTATAATTTTGAAGTCCGGTAATTATTTTTGGCGTGGATTATGTGTGAAGAAGTATTTTTTATGTAATCATATCTTTGATTTCTGAACCAGTTGCAAATGAATACCTCCAAAGTTTAGCAGAAATATACGCGTGTGTGCTACTTAATGTATAATACCTGTAAATTAAAATTATTCTCGCTTAAAACAGTAAAAATATATGAATCATTTTGTTCCCTTTATTTATGTTCACATGCCTGGTTATGTTTATGAAAGAAATTAAGGAATGATAATATAAAATAATCTATTTTTTACTAAATCAAACTAAAATTATTAATTTTATATGAAGCTATTACAGTAATAATATTCATGATAGTCTAAAATTAGATCTAATTTTTAAGAATATTTTAAAATATGTTGGGAACGAAAACGGTACGCGAAGAATACTTCCGACCAAAAATGTCATAAGCCCTAATTACACAGCTATATATAGAACATGACAGGAGATACCCCATACCATTGTGTTCTTCTCTGAGTTCTCGTCTCTTGCGGCCCTCCTCCCGGCGGTACCACCTCCTTCTCTCTCTCTCCTTCCCTCCCGTCTAATCTATGTTTTTGTATTTACATGTTTGTAGATTAATCAAAGCTATTCAACCAGAGAATGACGAAGTTCAAAAACAAAAACCAGAGAAGACGGTGATATGTATTTCCCTAGTGTAATGTACGATACGATACTCTTGTTCGCAGAGCGATGATTCTAGGTTTCTACTGTATATAATAAGCAATAGGTTTGCTTTGTTGATACAATAGCCGAGATTAGTGGCCTGTTGATAATCCCTACTTATATTATTGTTGGAGGCCTCTGTCTACACAAAACGATATTGCCCTAGTGGCAAGTTGTCCGTGTTTTGAATTCATTTGGAGATATATGGTCTTGTAGTCATGCCTGTGGTACAGGAACAGTTTAAAGCTAATGTGAATGACTTCAAATAGGATCTGACATATGTTTTGTTGCATGTGTACCAAATTGTCATGATCTTGAATATGTATAAATGCAATCTCTTTTAGAATATGCATGCTTGATCGATACATTGATCTTATGCTATATATGCTATGGATGTTGGGAAAATCTCGGCAATCACATAATATTCCAGAGAACAATTTCATTATCAATGATAAAATTTACAAGACTGAATCGAATTACAAAATACAATACAGTTGACAGAGTATAAGAACGAGATACAAATAGAATCTTTAGGATCGAAACCGAGTCCTGTGTGATACCACAGTCTCCTTAAGAAAGATTCGCCCCTACCGTGGGTGTTGTAGGTTGCGTCGGCGACTTCCTCCCAGGGTTGGCTCGGCTAAACCGCAAGCCGTCGGAACACCACCGTCGGCCGCCTTGGCGAACTGACTACCGCCTGTCACTTTCTCTCAAAACCGAATATTAGAATATGCTGGAAGGCTGTGAATTTGCTGGTGATTCCTCCAAAACGTGAGCCTCCTTTATATAGAGTGGAGGAGGTAGGAGAGGTGAATGCAGCCATCAATTGCTGATTTGAATTCAGCCATTATGTTGC
The DNA here is from genome assembly GCA_018127125.1 of Rhododendron griersonianum. Taxonomy (NCBI): domain Eukaryota; kingdom Viridiplantae; phylum Streptophyta; class Magnoliopsida; order Ericales; family Ericaceae; genus Rhododendron; species Rhododendron griersonianum. Next base: position 14,905,686 of record CM030789.1, read on the forward strand.
CATCAAATGTTGGAGGTTACAAGAATAAAACACCATCACGAGGAGGGTTACGGGAGTTACAGAATCCCACAATTCAATACGTCTATTGATTGTGGTGCGTCCAGATTCGACGAACCCGGAACGAGCTCGGTTGCCTCGAGAGACCTTCCGGTAGCCCCGATTTAATTCATCTGAAATTCCGTAAATTTCCAACAATGGAGTTTCTTGTATCTAGTGCATGTTGAATGAAGTGTGCAAATTTGTATTCTTTTTGTGTCTAGATTAACTTTTATGTTGTTTAATTCGTTATATTCCTAACGGCAATAACGAATCGATCGGCTAATCAACTAGAATGACATGCATTTAACTTTGACCACGTACTACGTTGCTACTATACTGGTGTAGAGGTGTTGCAGGAGTTTAATCTTCTATGGCATAGCACGTATTCTATTATAATACAGTTGTAAAGCCACTGACTGTATAGTAGCTTTCGATTACATGGTTTAGACATTTTATTCTCGATAATATTTTCTGTATAGAAAGCCGTTAGCTAAGGAAGAAATAAAACAGAAAAAGAAAGAAAGAAAGATTGGGTATGTGGGTAAATTTCATTCTTGCTATTGATTCATAGCCACAACCCAACTCTGGGAGAGGAATGATTATTCCAATCTCAATTCTTCCAATTCTATTCCATTCTTAATTCCTTTCCAATTTGTATTGCATTTCATCCAACCAAACGCACTTTTAATATATATACAATGAAAAGCTGAGCTTGATTAGGCCAATGACATGTGGCCATCTTTCCTCTCTTAAGAATCCTTTGGAAGAAATCGTAAAACAAAAATACATGAACAATTAACAGTCCTTGATTAGGCAAATAAATTGTGCTGCCCATACGTCGTTATCTATCTCTTTGGTATTTGTAAAGAGAGAAAAAATTTTCCGGAGCGGCTGCAAACAGCCTATTTACGGAGCCGTGCGATCTCAGCCGTCCATTTCGATAATTAATGGTTCGGATTTAAAAAAAACTATTTGCGCGAATAATTTTTTTAAATTTAAACCATCCAAAAGTAAGATTGAACTCTGTAAACATTTGTTTACAGCTGCTCTGTAAACAAGATTTTCTCATTTGTAAATTGCTGCTTACATACATTATTAACTTCACAGTAAATCCTAACCACCCTTGTCAACAATATAACATAATTAACATCCCTATTGGTAAACAATTCACTTAATCACAAGTTCACAACTAATCGATCAATAACTCCCACCTCCCCAAATTCCCTTCCATCTTAACAACATACCAAGCCTTTTCTTTCTTTCTTTTTTATCAGCAAAAGAAGGAAATATTAAGAATCGATAAGGGTACATCGATAGGGAAATGGAAAAATACTACCAGCAAAGAACATACTTAATTAGAGCTGCCGACATTTTACCCCAAAAAGATATCAAACCAAAGGTTGAAAATGAATCCCTTGACAGTACCATCCAAACACCTTTTGAAATCTTCTATTGCATATTCACCCAGGTTATATTTGCTATGGATCCAAAAAGCCATTACCATTATAAGTTCTACCATGGCAATATCTTAGACCAAATTAACCTTCCAGGAAAATGGGCAATGTAGTTACATATGGTTTGGAGTTTCTTCGACCTGAGAGCAAAACGGGCAGATTGCCAAGTTCAAAAGAATCAATGATATTCCTCCTCATAAGCTCAGACCGAGTTCCCTCTGCAAGATTGTAGTCTGTCCCGTATAAAACCTGGGAGCGAGCTCACCTAGGGTGTTCACTCTAAACACAATCACGACATCTTTCAAAACCGTGGCATCAAGAAATGGTCGAATCTTGTCCAAAATGATGGCCTCGAAAGCTGGGCCTGAAGCCAATCCGAGCAAGGCTCTATAGCCTGAAGCCAATTTGAGCAAGCCTCTATCTGAGGCTTGGAGGGCGTGGAAGGGCCTGTACTGAGCAGAATGTAGACCATTAATCTCCTTGTTTGAGTTGTTCTATAGTTTTAGATCAGATGTGAGGCTTCTGGCTGTTCTGTTGTTGTTTAGGTGGCATGGATTCAAGTATTTATCTTCTTTCTTTTTTATAAGTGGATTCACGTCTTTATCTTGTATGAGCTGTTTTGTTGTTTAGCAATTTTTAGGGCTATTTTGAGAGTTTGATGGGCTATTTTGGGGAAAGAAGAAAAATGAAATAGCAATCAGGTGAGATGAAAGAAATATTCTTTGGTAACTTTATTTATTTATTTTTTAATTTCCAAACTGTGTGTAGTTTGAATTATTTCGGCCTAAATGATATCAACAGTTTTGAAGAAGAATTTTTGCCTTGTATATTAGGTATTCTTGATCTCTCTAAATGACAGCTTTCAAAAGTTTGGCATCATGATGAATCTTCTCCCAAGTGATGTCGAGCAAGACTCTATCTATGTTTGCTCGACAGTTACCTTCCGCCCAGTCGGCGCCCAGCCTTCCAAGCACTCAAAGCCTTAGATGGAGCCTTGCTCGGTTCAAGCACTCCAGCTTTCGATGTCATCACTTGGGAGAAGATTCGTCTCGATGCCAAGCTTTTCAAAGTTGTCATTTAGAGAGAATACCTAATGTACAAGGCAAAAATTCTACTTCAAAACAGTTGGTATCATTTAGGCCGAAATAGTCCAAACTACACACGGTTTGGATTAAAGATGAAGAAGAAGTTGTTACCAAAGAATATTTCTTTCATCTCATCTGATTATGAAAAGACGCATTAAAAATAAATAACCCAAAGGTGGTTTTCCAAGGAAAAGAACTGTAACATATAGCACTACAACTACTAGAGTAAGCAAGCTTTAATCTTAAGTAACACCTGAAATGAGACGTCAAATTAACTGCTAACAGTCGTGTCCAAGACTCTAAACGAGCGGGGTTACCGAAAAATAATATCAGTTTTATGGCGCGACGAATTAAGTCAATCATCCAAAGATAGCAATAGTACAATAATGGGTTAAATATCTACTTGCCCCTTAAACTATCAAACTTTTGTTTACTTCCCCCTCCAACTATCAATTGAACATACTTCCCCCTCCAACTACCAAATAGTTACTCCTTCCATCCAATCCCTAACACCATCCAATTGTCTAACAGAAAACATAACCCCTTTTCCCAAAGTGTGGTTTTGGCGCCAAAACAAGGGCAATCTTGACATTCCAAGTGAAACCCTAAAACCTAATGAAACCAAAACACCTTCATCCCTTTTTACGGTAATAAAAAAGCAGAACGATAAAAAAACAGAGAGAGAGAGAGAGAGAGAGAGAGAGACCAGTGGACTGTTGTGGTTTATGTAAGCATGATGCCTTATTTTATGCTCTTTTTTTTCTACTGTCATGGACTGTTATTGCATTCATAATGCTTGGCTATGGAAACCAGTGGACTGCATTCACAATGCTAGCAAAATTTTTCATTCATTCATACTACAACCCCATTACAAATAGGTCATTGGCAATTGGAGTGCATTACATTCATGGCAATGCTAGGAATTTGCCACTTGGAACACTAGAAAACTTAGAAAGGAGTTTAATTTTACTACCTTGTAGTTTATGCAACCTACAAATTTTCTTCCTGGGATCTCTTCGGTGAAGGAGGACCTCAATGGAGACCTTTGTCCACAAAGACAAAATTGTTGGTTAGGGTGGAGATGGGGGTTGGAGTTGCTAGAGCTGCTCATTGTCTGGGAGAGAGAGAGAGAGAGAGAGAGAGAGAGAGAGAGAGAGAGAGAGAGAGAGAGAGAGAGAGAGAGAGAGAGAGAGAGAGAGAGACGAACACAGTAGGAATGGGGCGTGTACTGTGATAAACAGATGAGGAAGAAAGTGATACATACATATACATATACATATAGATTGGTAGGTTAAAGACATAAATAACCTTGAATAGGTAGTTGAAGGATGGAGGGTTAAGTTTTCCGTTTGGGATTTGGATGGGAATGAGGGATTGGATGGAAGGAGTAACTATTTGGTAGTTGGAGGGGGAAGTATGTTCAATTGATAGTTGGAGGGGGAAGTAAACAAAAGTTGGTTAGTTTAAGAGGCAAGTAGATATTTAACCCGTACAATAATCAATACATAAATACATGCTAGTCTGTAAAGGTACGGTCCAAATGAGACCTCATCGTGTATTATATATGGAAGGGCCCCGAGGTATATGGGTGAGCAAAAAATCTGTCAAATCGCTAATCCAGTCCAAACCAATCCAAACCGAAAGATTTGGTTTGGTTTTTTAGTAATATGGTTTGGTCATGGTTTAAAAAAATTAGAAACCGCGTTATATGGTTTGGTTTGTGAATACACGTTCACGATTATAGTTCCAAACCGATTCGAACCACAGAATACATATATATAAATAAATATATATATAATTTAATTATGATTCACCAAATAAATATGAGAGCCTTAATTAATTACTTTCCTAATTTTATTGATCCTATTTAAATTCACCGCAATATTAGTTTTTTCTTTCCTACCAAGATAATTTAGACTAAACTTTCCAATCCTAATTTCCTATGATTATTAATTTATTATACACAAAAAATATCACCAGATCAGTTAACTTCCACGGCCCAATTCCTAAATTTCTATACATGAAAACCAATTCCAATTCCTATTCCTATAATTTCTTCACTACCAAGACTAATTACCCTAAATTTCTATACATGCAAACCGTGGTTTAAAACCGCAACCGAACCGTATTTTAATGGTTTGGATTGGTTTGGTTCTATGCCTTTTGTGGGTTGGTTTGGTTTTCCAAATTCATAATCCGTAAGTATTGGTTTGGTTCTTGATTTATTATGAAACCAAACCAATCCGGATCATGCTCACCCCTACCGAGGTACCACCACCAAGGTGCGACACATTTAGGTTAGATTTAATTGGGTAAAATCCTGCATCTGTCCATGGTAGTATACGAATGCTCACGGAGAAAGATCAAACCGTAAACTTCCAGCAGGAAGTATAGAGAGATTCAAGAAAACTCCGTAACGGCAGCTAATTTGGTAATACCTTGGAGAATGGACTAAGGCAGAGAAATCTACTACCGATACAATGGCAGGTCTCCTTGCTTTGAAATATCAGCTTCTTCATCCCATGAACATTTTTCCTTCTCAAAAGATGAGGCCTTATTGACCAAAGTTTCATTTTTTTTACAATTTCCTTCTTGTCAATGGAGACCAATCAAGACGCTGCTGGGGACGGCCTGTGCAAATATTGACTCTTGGAATTTTTTTTTTCTCGGCAAAAGTCAATACTGTTGTAGTTAGTGAGGTTTGAATCCTGCATGGGAGCACACGGGTGCTCTGCTTTAGTGTGATTGACTTTGGGAAATTGGCATTTTGAATGCAATGTTTATGTGATTTTTTTTTTTGAAAAAAATTTACACCAATTTTTTCTTCTTGATGAGATCTTTAAATCGGTGTTAAAAAATTTCCTTAAAAATTCATGTTAATACATTCATTTTTGCGGGGCAAAATGTACGTTTTTCCAAAAAAAAGGGCGAGCAATTTGAGACGGAGGGAGTATATTAAAGCTTTTATTGTTTAGCAAATGGCTCCATCGATCAAAAACTAGTACTGATGTACAATTATTTTCCTTGGTTTATTTTCCTGAAATCAAACTCTATAAATAACACAAAGCTCCCATATATTAGTTTATTTTCCTTAAATTAAACTCCATATAAACACACGAAGCTCCAATTTTATGGTTCTGTTCATTGTGTACGAGAAACGTGAATAGGTCCTTATTTTTTTAAGTCCATAAAAACTATTTTTGTAAGTCCATTATTTTTAAATTTGAAAATAGGTCATTATTTTTTAAGTACTTTTTTGAGAAAGCGGAATGGGCCAGACCCCATTCCAGAACACCTTCTTCAAAAATAAGTACTTATATCACATTTTCAAACTCAAAAATAATGTAAATGAAAAATAAATTTTTGATTTTTTGCATCTTTCAAAAGATCTCGATGAGATCTTTCAAACAAGATCCATATTGCATATTTTTTATTTCAATAAGCCCATTATTTTTGAGTTTGAAATTGACTTCTTAAAAAATAAGTACTCATATCAAATTCTGGAATGGGATAATGAAAAGAAAAAAAAAAACTGAATGTAAGGATTACCTTGAATCTGATATGATAGCATAAGTTTTAACAACAAAGGAAATCCCTTAAATCAAGCAGCCAAAATTAATTAACCTCTATAAATATGAAAAGTAATAACATGTTTACCATGAGAAAGTGGGCATGAGAAAGCAATTATAAGTGCTTGACCATGGGATCGCATGTTCGAATCCTAAAGAGGTCAACCATCCTAAACCTTGGGGCCACTGGGAGTTATGATAATGCCAAAATAAGATGACTATTTAATTTTGTTTTTTTTATTTTATTTGAAGAGTTATCTTGGAGTGTTGACTTGCAAAATCAAATACATGTGTACGGAAAATGATAATGGTAAAACTGTTTTTGTTGGTGTCAAAAATCCAATGCATAAAAGGCTTGCACCATGTCCAGAGTACAATTTTTTTATGCATTGGAATTTTGGCACCAACAAAAACAATTTTGGTATTATCACTATCCATTAATAAAGTTGCAATATCTGTTAGACAGCTGCATCAATGATTAATATTTTAATGGTGAGATAAAATCGCATTAAAAATATACCATATCTTGTTTAGGAAAATGACTTTACGTGGAAGAAGAATTTACGAAAATGCTATGCACACTGATGGTGGCCTTACCAACCTTGCACCGATGGTCATACGGGGCCCATTACAGGTCCTGCACGAAAAATCCGAGTCATTCAACTCAATCTGATATGTGTGGGTGCTCGATCCAATCTTTTCATTTTTCATTCACTGGGCCATACGGTTTTTTCTTTATTAAATTATTGAACGACTCGGATTTTTCGTGCGAGACCCGTAGTGGGCCCCGCGTGACTGTCAGTGCAAGGTCGGTAAGGCCATTGTCAGTGGCTGTAGGAGGGTCCATATTTTTAATGGCGCTCGTTAATCTTTTACTTGAATTTGTGTTATTAGACAACGTGGTTGAGATTTATGTTAGAAATATGCTCTATTGAAATAATTTATGTGTGGCAGGTTTGATTAAATTTTAAAATAGGGCATAGTCCTGTTCCGTTTTCTCAAAGGGAAATGATAATGTCAAAATTGTTTTTGTTGGTACCAAAACTCTAGTGCACAAAAGGCTTGTACCTTGTGCAATGTATAAGACTTTTATGCATTGGAGTTTTGGCACCAACAAAAATAGTTTTGGCATTATCACCACCCTTCTCAAATAAGTACTTAAAAAATAAGAACCTATTTTCAAGCTTAAAAATAATAGGCTTACGAAAATAATTTTTTAATTTTTTTGCAGGGTTTGATAGATCTCATCGAAATCTATCAAACAAGATCCATATTATATATTTTTTTATTTCAGTAAGTCTATTATTTTTAAGTTTGAAAATTGCAAATAAGTACTTATTTTTTAAGGGGAAATCTGGAACACCGTGGCCCCGTTCTAGAACTTGATATAAGTACTTATTTTTTAAGAAGCCAATTTCAAGCTAAAAATTTATAGGCTTATTGAAATAAAAAAATATGCAATATGGATCTTGTTTAAAAGATCTCCATGAACGATGCAAAAAAAATTTAAAAAATTATTTTTTATTTATATTATTTTTGAGTCAAAAAATGTAACGTCCCGATATTTCGGAAGCAATATAAAATAATTTCTTGAGAAATTTTTGCTAAATAAATATAATTTTCCAAAATAAAGATTTAGCTATTACAATCTCAAGATAAATTTACTGATTCAAAATACATTAACTTCAGAGCTGACTCTAGGCTTGATACGAATTCCAAGTATACTCGATCTCCGTTCCTGATATTCTTTCCATGTTGAACTGCACCATCATTGAATCCTCTCCATTGAATCCTACGCCCTCTGGCGAATTGATCGCCGAAGCAATCGATTTACCAGGATACAGACGTATCCGTGAGTAATAAATCACCCAGTAACATAATCCAATCCAACTACCCCTCTTACTTTACAGTTAGCAAGTAACAAGATATGAATGATGCGAAGCAGTAAAACAAAGATTTCTCAGATAAACCGGTTTATTACTATCCATTAACCTATAGTGTGATCTAAGATCTCATCCACGAGATCCTTTCCTCACATATCCACTAACTATGACCGTGTCATGGGAAAATTCCCCCTTGCTTGTCCTGCACACAGGGTCCTGAATGAACACACATAAATTATGTACTTAGCATGAATTCATTTAAGACCATAACAAGGGGCACGATTACCTTTTGGAACTTCCCATGGCGTACCATACGTTAGGGTTGCCACCATTCCTAAGCCACTAACTATGACCGTGTCATGAGACAATCCCCCCTTGTTGGCCTTGCAAGGGCACGATTACCCTTTGAAACTTCCCATGGCGTACCATACGTTAGGGTCACCACAATAACATCACCGGGCCCTGCAGGTATCCCATTTCAATCCAGGGCCCAACTGGTAACCCTTGTCATGGCTATGGCCCAAATCAAAATCCACAATCTCACAACTCCAACACTTTACCATTTTTTCATTAACTTAGCATCGTTTAGGTTAATTTATTCGCATACCACTCCATGTCTGTGGGGTTCAATCTAGCATTCAAATCAAGTATCGGTGCAATATACAATTAATCAAAATAATAATTAAAACAATAACAAACAGTGCAATCATAAACTTGTTATGAATGGGCTGTTGCCCTTAGTCTTGTGTGACTAAGGAGTAAGTTTTTATTAGCGGAAATCCTTATTAATAAAAAAAAAAATTTGTTCAAAAAAAAAAAGGATCTATTGTACTTTTTTTTTTTTGATCGGTTATACTTAGTACGGTAACATTATCATAAAATGTTGGGAAAAATTCAAAATACCCCCCAACCTTTATACAAAAATTCAATTAGACTTCTAACCTTTTAAAAACTTCAATTTTACTCCCAACGTTATCTTCCGTTAATCAAAATGCCCCATTCCGTCCGAATGACTAACGGATTTCGTTAAAGGCTCCGTTAAATATCGTCTCAATCAAACTTTGATAATCCGAGCCGTTCAATGTGTTTAAAACGTGATTTAGAACAGTTTTTTATTGAATAGTTCAATAAAAAACTGTTCAGATGAAGCCCTTCCCGATCATTTTTTTTGTTGATTTCTTGCGGGTACCCTTAAAATCACGTTCTAATCATATTGAGCGGCTCGGATCATCGAAATTCGATCGGAAAAGGGGAGGTGCAGACTGAAGCAAAATCCAGACGTCCGTACTTGAACAAAATCAGATCGATCCGCATCTCCCCTTTCCCAATAGAATTTCGATGATCTGAGCCGCTCAATGTGTTCAAAACGTGATTTTAAGGTTACCCGCGAGAAATCAACAAAAAAAAATGATCGGGAAGGGCTTCATTTGGACAGTTTTTTTTTGTTCAATAAAAAAACTGTCCAGATGAAGCCCTTCCCGGTCATTTTTTTAGCCAATTTCTCACGAATATTCTTAAAATCACGTTTTGAACACATTGAGCGGCTCGAATCATCAAAATTCGATCGGGACGATATTTAACGGAGCCTTTAACGAAAACCGTTAGTCATTCAGACGGAAATGGGTGTTTTGATTAACGGAAGATAACATTGGGAGTTAAATTGAAGTTTTTAAAAGATTGGGAGTCTAATTGAATTTTGGTGTAAAGGTTGGGAGGTATTTTGAAATTTTCCCTAAAATGTTTATCATTTATAATTACTAATATAAAACCTTTGTTCAATAATCAAATAAAACATTTCATTGGGCCTAACTATAAACTTCATTGACTTTAGGGCTTAACTGCGATAAGATAACCACTCATAATTAATAACAGGGCCAAAACATTACATTCAAAAAGAGTAGGGGGGTAAGTGTAATTGTTGTGCCATTTTTAAACTTCCAGCGGGTATGAACAAGTGCCAAAAACGTGAACAGTGTTCACGCCTATGAACAGTGCACAGTGAGTTTCAGAAGGGAAATGATTTTGCCACTCCATTTTTTGTTAACGCCACTCCCCTGCAAGTGTATTTTTACACCAAAAATACATTTGCAGGGGAGTAGCGTTAACAAAAAAATGAGTGGCAAAATCAGCAGCCTTTCGGAAAACAGGGGAAATCGTCCGGTTTGATTACGCAACTTCAGAATTGATTTCTCTCTTTCCGGAACTTAATAATCTACACATAATCAGTCAATATACTTAGGAGAAGGTAGGGAATGGATTATTCTACCTCGGTTTCGGCCAGAAAAGCGGGTAATGGTTGGGACGATTTCGGAGAAATTGGAGAAGACGACAGAGCACAGGACGCCGGGCTGACTTCGGGTGATTGGGACTGGGCTCTGTGAAGCTCGGGGACGTGCTACAATATGGGGCGGCTCGATTGGTGATTGGCTATGGTGGAACCGAAACCCACCTAAGTTTCTCTTCTCTAATCCTCCATTGATGGAGTGAGCCCTTTTTCTTTTTTCTTTTTTTCTCTGATTCATTTGTAACTGAGATGGGGTGGTATTTATAAGGTGAGAGGAGGAGTGGTGACCAAGGAATGGAAGAGAATAAGGGTGGAAATTGAATGGTTGGAAAGATAAAAAGGTTTTGCCAACAAAAAAAAAAAATAGAAATAAGGGGAGATGGTTCACTTGGTGTGGAGAGCAAGTAAGAGAGAGAGAGAGAGTGAGGAGAAGAGAGAGAGGCATACAGCTGGGAAAAAAAAAATTGGTTTGGAAAAAGTTATGGTGTATGTGGCACACAATACACACATGAAACCTATACTAAAAAGAAATCTTTATAACTAATTTACTAAAAATTATCTTATTAGAATAAAATTTGTAAATCTAATAAAAAAAATTTGGGTTGTTACAAAAAATGTGAAATAAGTACTTATTTTTTAAGAAGGTGTTCTGGAATGGGGTCGACAATAATTTTTTTTTTCCAGTCTAACGGAAATTCTGGGTCGACAATATTAGCTGTGAGTGGTCATTGTTGCGTTTGCCAACACTTCATGGCATATGTGCAGTAGTACTGAAACTCTGTGGCGACTCGAATTTTTATAACTTCTTAAAAAATAATGGGAAAATAACGGTCAATGACGTGTTTTGATAATTAATACTCGTCAAGGACATTTTCAGCATTAACAAATATTCTTAACTTGTCCTTGACGGATATTAATTATCAAAACATGTTCTGGACCGTCATTTTCCCAAAAATAATCTTCTCACGATTACAAGTGAGTCTCTAAAAAAGAAAAACTACAATGGCCCCTAAAACCTCCATAAATATAAATACGACACTGACGGCCCATTTGGATGGAAGATATGGAAGGTAGATATTATGGAATAAATTATCAAAAGACTTAATTACCCTCATACTTTAATTGCCCACAGTTTGAGAATGTTTTTTAATTTTTTGGATCCAAGTTATGAAGGTGTATATTGAACATGTGTCACACCATATAATTTTCTCTCATCTCTTGTAAACAACGACCACCAGTTCATCTTCCTCTCCATCTCAGCGTCCACCCGTCTCTCTCTCTCTCTCTCTCTCTCTCAATCGATCATTCCGGCTACAACACATCTCACAGCGTCCAACCGTTTTGGGTTACAACGCATCTTCTCTGGCCAGCGTACAACCTCTCTCCCATCTCGGCGTCCAGTTGTTTCTTTCTTCACCGACGGCAACTGCTACAGTGTTAATGTCTCCGGCGAATTCGATTGTCCCACAATCCAGCGAATGGAGTTCAAAATTTTCCGATTAGGTAAGATTTCCATTTTTTTTGAGTTTTCAAGATGAAAATTTTATGCGATTGGATTTGGGGAATTTTTTGGGTGGTCTGATTTGGTATTTGTGAAAGAGAGATTTCAAGGGTAGAAGGGTCAACCACCACCCCGCTTCCCGAAGGTGGATTTGTAATCAGAGGCGGCTCTATGTAGGACGTTGCATGGTCAACTGAACACCCAAACAAATTTTTTTTGTTTACAATTTTTGAACACCCAACTCAAATATCATTGAATACCCAATTTTAATACTCCAGTATTGAACACCTAACCCAAAAAAATTGAACACCCAACCCAAAACTAGTTGAACACTCAATCACAATCTAATTACAGCTCATTAATCTAAATAATTTGAACATCTAACACCTTACCTCAAATAAAGCTTCTAAATCATAATTAAAACATTAAAAAAAGAAAGAGAAAATGAAGAATCTATAGGTGTAAGTATTATGATCTGCCTTCTCTCTCCATTTTTACTGTCAATAGTCTAAATGTGTTAATTTCGCATTCATTACAATAACTACTTCTTCTTTTTTTGTCTAGTTAGCTTTTAGAATACTTCTTCTTTTTTTGTCTAGTTAGCTTTTAGAATTACGGACAAAGCGTTAAAAAAACTCAACTACATTGCAAACCCGTTAACTTGAATAATATTCTTCGAATTTACAACTGCGATAGAAAATCTCATCATGTCATCCTAAAGAACGACATATTTTCGAGAAGATCAGCCCCAACATACTCGCTATTATTTCTTTCAAAAGGTTTTTAGTAGATTAATATGGTTAAACGTTGACATGAAATAAGAGAACTCATTTAGCACAGTTGTAAAATTTTACCTCCTCCATTCTCGAAACACTGTCTAATACGCAACACAACTTTCAAAAAAAATATTTGTTAAAAAAATAGTATATATTTTTAAGTTCTCATTTCGCTTGGTAGTTAATATTTTTTAGAATAGAGGTTATATTTTTTGACCGCACTATTTATACAACTATATGAGATTTTGTATATATATCATTGATTAATAGATCAACTAGTAGAGTTAAGGTAAATTTTGAACACCTACTTCAAATTTCTGGAGCCGCCACTGTTTGTAATCCCATCTCGCCAAATTCGAGAAGCAAATCCGGGTGTGCTTTTGCCCTCCCAAACACCGGAGATGAGGAGAAGTTGGAGATGTAATCTGGGCGCTTCACAAATCCGGCATCCAAACAGGGCGTGAAGTTTTTCAAAAAATTTCTAAATCCAAGTACCTGCTGAATAGTCCATTTTGGCCGCCATCAAATTTCTCCATTTGAGACATAGATTAATAAATGTAAGGAAGTATATAATAGCCGCCATCAAATTTCTCCATCTGAGACATAGATTAATAAATGTAAGGAAGTATACAATAGCCGCCATCAAATTTCTCCATCTGAGACATATAGATTAATAAATGTAAGGAAGTATACAATAGCCGCCATCAAATTTCTCCATCTGAGACATAGATTAATAAATGTAAGGAAGTATACAATAGCCGCCATCAAATTTCTCCATCTGAGACATATAGATTAATAAATGTAAGGAAGTATACAATAGCCGCCATCAAATTTCTCCATCTGAGACATATAGATTAATAAATGTAAGGAAGTATACAATAGCCGCCATCAAATTTCTCCATCTGAGACATAGATTAATAAATGTAAGGAAGTATACAATACGAAGGGAATAAAAGGCTCAAATCTATTATATCTTATAAACGGAGACCGATTTTTGGTGTGGACTCCATTCAAGGCTGACTCACATTTTACTCTTCCCAAATTGCCACGCATAAAAGAAAGTTTTACATTTAAATTTAACCTCGCATTGGAATCCGGTTCCAGGGATTGGAGAGACTCCAACCCCGGCTCTAAGAAAAAACTTTTTCAATCACACTTCAATGATCGGGACCGTTCATATTTTTAATTCACTGAGAGCTGCAAGCATGCTTCATCTAGCTCCTCCTGTTTGTAAATTTCCGAAATTCCATGGCTGCGAAAAGGTTCATACATCCACTTCGCGCAACTCCAAGAGAGTATAATCTATGGAAGGTCTCTTTTGTTTTCTTTCATTCATGGACGGAGTGGACAAAAATCGAATTGCTTCGGTTGGATGCTGAAATCCCGTCGATTTCGCTAATTCCGGTCAGACCGCCTTCACTCTCGGTGCAATTGCTGCGCTTGCATCGATTTTGGTGAGGTTATTAGTTTTCTTGGTCAAATTAGATTCATATTATATATTTTTAGATATTCACATCGAAAGATTTGTATAATTTTATAAGATATATAGAATAGTGAAAAGGACGCGGACGGAGGTGGTATAACTTACAAAATTTATAGTTCATAATCCAGGAATTCCAGCCCCGCAATGCACCCTTTGGATATATAGCTTCCAAAAGTCAGTCTCGTGTTCTAGTAAGACAAACAAACACTAATAAACTGATTATTTCATTTTATTTTTTTTCTAAAAAGTGGTTATTTCTTAAAATACTTGGATAAAAGTAAAAAAAATTTACTTTTCCGATTCCTCTTGGCGAGACGAATCAATAATCTACAAAAATTTGGCGCAAAACTAACAAATGCAAAAAAAATTTAAATAATGATAAACCAACTTATTTAAAATTAAGTTTAAGTTAAGTTTAAAACAACCCAGGCTATAAGACTTGGGGGAATAACCTCATCCAACAAGCCCAAAGCCCTCTTTTTGGGGAAAATTTTTCAGTGCCAAGCGGGTATCACGTGGTGCCCGCTTGGTGCATCCGAGCCGTCCATTGTATTTTCGGACGGCTCGAATTTGGAGAGAGAAAATGGAGAGAGAAAGTGTTGGGGTGGAGGAGAGAGTGTGTTTCAATCCGAGCCATCCAAAAGTATATTGGACGGTTCGAATGTGCCGAACAGATAACACGTGAGATATATCCTCCTAGCACCGAAAAATTTCTCCTTTTTTGGACACATTAGACAATAAGACAAGCTTGGAAGCAAAGGCCCAATTCCCTTCGTCATCTCTTTAAACTGATCAAAGACTTGGGGACACTTGCTTGCAACAATTTTTTATTATTATGTTTGACTAAGGAAGATGACGCATAAATGTGTAAATTAGGGGTGTTACGTCTACCGCTCAATATTTTATTGTCCATTTTGACAATCAACGGTCCGGATTTTATAAAAAAAAAATTTCAAGGAAGAGTTGCAAGAATTTTTTCCTAATTCAGACTGTCCAAAACATTTTTAAACATTGAAATTGAAAACAACGGGAGGAGCGGTAAAATATTGAGTGACGGGCGTGTAAAATCATCTTGGAGTATAATAGTTTTAGTATAACTCGAAAGATGCAAGGATAATACTTCACGAAATCATTGATTGCAAATTTGCAATGGTGAAGGCTTCGGTATGCTTTGAGTCCTTTGGCTACCGAGAAGTTTTTGGGTGTCGGGTGGGTAATCACACACGTGCCACCCCGTTGGCAATCTCCGCTTTCTAAACGTGTTTCAACAGTCCGGATTTTAAAGAGAGAAAAAGAGAAGAGAGAGTGGTGGGGTTGAAGGGAGAGAGAGTGAATAAATTAATTAGAGTCGTCCAAAACACGTTTGGGAGGTTGGGATCGCTGACGGGTACCGTCACGCGGAACCTGCTCAGCACCCAAAAATTTCTGCCTAATGGGTACCACATGTATATTATCCCGTCAGCGATCTTAGCCATCCAAACTTGTTTTGACTACCACTGACACCACCCCACCCACTCCATCCCCAATTACTTCTACACGAGAGTATATTTGTTTTTCATTTGAAAAAGAGAAAACATTCTTTCCGGAGGTAGAGGAAAAGGGGGTTTCTGCCATCCCGTGGGCCTCTTTCGTGGTTTTTTTGGATAATCCGAACCGTTCATCATATAGACCCTACAAAATAATGTATCCACGCGAAAAATTAGCTTGTCCGGATATCGATAGGTATGTCAAAAGTTGAGTTTAAGACGAAAGAATGGACGACCGTGGACAGTTTAACTTAAAAAACAGTTGACATATCCATGCCGTCCATATTTCCTTCAAAAACTCAACTTTTGACACAACTATCGATATCCAGACAAATTGATTTTTTGCATGGATACATTATTTTGCGAGCCCTACAAAATGCACAATTCAGATTATCCAAAAAAACGTATGGTGGGGTCCCACATTGGAAGTGGCGGAAAACCCCCTTGTCCGCCTGCGCCGGACAGAATTCATTCTCTTTGAAGAATACTTTTGTAACGCCCCGACTTTTCGGAAGCAAAATAAAATAATTTCTTAAGAAAATTTTGCTAAATAAATATAATTTTCCAAAATAAAGGTCTATTACAATCTCAAAATAAATTTACCGATTCAAAATACATTAACTTCAGAGCTGACTCTAGACTTGATACGAATCCCAAGCATACTCGATCCCTATTCCTGATATTCTTTCTGTGTCGAACTGCACCATCGTTGAATCCCTTCCATTGAATCCTGCGCCTTCTGGCAAATTGATCGCCGAAGCAATCGATTTACCAGGATACAGACGTATCCGTGAGTGATAAATCACCCAGTAGAATAATCTAACCCAACTACCCCTCTTACCATACAACTAGCAATCAGCAGAATAAACATGGTACGAAGAAATAAAACAGAGATATTTCATATCAATTAGTTTATTACTATTCATTAACCTGACGTGTGATCTAAGATCTCATCCACGAGATCTTTCCTCCTCAACCGCTAGCCAGGCCCTGTCCCATGAGATCACTTTCTTTTGCTGTCGCGAATTGCACCCAAGTTATATACCAGCGTGTATCCCTCTCATTACAACAAAAGAAAGGTTATCATGCCTGAATCATAACTAGGGTTCGCCTATCTTATAAACCACTTCACAATCATCACTGGGCTTACTTTGCCAGTATCAAAACATCACTCAATACTGGGCTTACTTTGCCAGTTTTAAATCATCACTCAACACTGGGCTTACTCTGCCAGTTTCAAATCACACTATTCAACACTGGGCTTACTTTGCCAGTTTCAAATCACACTTAACACTGGGCTTACTCTGCCAGTTTCAAATCACATCATTCAACACTGGGCTTACTTTGCCAGTATCAAATCACACTCAACACTGGGCTTACTTTGCCAGTATCAAATCACACTCAACACTGGGCTTACTCTGCCAGTTTCAAAATCATCACACAACACTGGGCTTACTCTGCCAGTTTCAAATCACGCCTGCAGGCAATCTAAAAACAAAAACTTTATCCAATTCATCCATTACTTATCATCGTCTAGGTGATTTCTATTTCGCATACCACCCCATGTCTCTAGGGTCCAATCTAACATATCATTCAGCAGTTGGAGATAATGATTAAGCGAACAGAATAATAATTGAAATAAACAATATGCATTGAATCACATAACCTTTTATGAATGGGCCGTTGCCCTTAGTTCTGTATGATCAACAAGTCATTAATAAGGTAAGGAACTTTTAATAAATAAAAATTTTATTAAAAAGAATATAATCTAGGCTTATATAAATTTTTATTTAGGAAAATAAATTGGTTAATGATCATAATAAATACAATAAGTAATTAATAACACTAGAATAGGTAGCATGGCTCTAAAAGGAGTCCTAGGGTCCTGCGTGACATGTTCGAGTATCAGAAAGTGGGTCCAGAGGGTTACGGAATTATTTTTAAAATAAAAAATGATTTTTAAGGTTGTCAAAAGTAAAATAAATAGATAATAAATTATTTAATAAATAAAATATGTCGAGATTAACAACATATCATCTTTAGGATGTAAAGAATCTAAAAAAAATATTTTGGGAATTAATAAAATGGTTTATAAGGTCGCAAGGATTTTTCGTTTGAAACTTTTGATTGAAAATAAACAAAAAAATTAATTAAATAGATATTAAAATAAAAAAAATATGATATTAACAAGTTATGATCTTTGAGGTGTTAGGAGTCTAGGAAAAATAGATCGGGCGTCGAAAACGGTGTTCGGGATGTCGAAAAGTCGATTCGGAACGAAACAGAGCAAACCGCAAGGTCTGACCAGTTGACCTTGCGGTGGAGCACGCTGCCGCGACCTCGCGGCTGGTTCTTGCGGCCCGCACCTTGCGGCCGCAAGGTTCGGCCCAGATTTGGTTTTTTTTTGTTTTTCGCTACGGTTTTGATGCATGGGACCTTGGGGGACTATGGGTTAGGCCTAACAACATTAAATATACTTAGAGGAGTGATCGGAATGAATTATAATACCTTGGTTTGATCGAATTGATCAAAAATCGAATCTTTGATCGTTGGGGAAGATGACTTCGGTTTCGGTAGGGTACCTTGGGATTGAATTGAGGCTTGTTTGGTGATGCTAGGAGTTGTAGGAGATGATCGGATCTATCAATTCGGGTTTCGATTGGTCGTGGCTATGAAACCCACTTTTCTCTCTCTTTCTTTCTCTCTCTAAAACTCCATGGATTGGAGTCCGGTTTCTCTCAGATTTCTCTCTCTCTCTGAACTGGTGGAACGTGGGGAATGGCGTGGTGTGCCCTAGGGTCGGGGTTAAGGGGTATATATAAGAGAATTTTTTTGATAAGGGTGATAAAATTGTGTTCTAATGGAATTCTAACTCTTGGTTTGGAATATGGACGAAAATAAGGTTAGGGAGGAAGTAGAGGCGAGTAGGAGTAGGAGTGGGTGAGATGGAAGGAGTTATAATCATGTATGCAATAAAAAAATAAAAAAAATATGAAAGAGATAAATAGGATAGGATAATTATCTAATAAGGAAAAGGAATTTTATTTAAAATAATAATAATAATAATAATAATAATAAGACCTAATAATATTAATGCTATTATTTATATAAAAAAAAAATTGGGTCGAAAATCCGGGTTGTTACAAGTATCCCCCTTAAAATAATTTCGTCCTCGAAATTAAAGTGTACCTTTAGGAGGAAATAGATTCGGATAGTTGGCGCGTATAGTATCCGCTCGTTCCTAGGTTGATTCCTCAATTCCTCGATGTCGCCAAAGGATTCGGACGAGTTGAATGGTTTTGCCTTGAATGCACTTCTCACTATAGTCTTGGATCTTCACTGGCTGTTCCTTGTGTTCTCGCGTTCCCAAGATGATTCTTCTCGTTCTCGGTATCTCCATAAGACATTGACTATTTTGATCGTTCGCCCTCGGGTAACTTTTTCTCCATGATCCTAAATTTTGCCGGTTGCTATTTGATGATCGTTTCCTCGTCTAGTGTGACTTCCTCTCAATTGAGTACGTGGATGGAATGGGTCATATCTTTTCGCAACGTAGAATCGTAAAAGACAACGTGAATTTTGACGATTTGCTGTTGTAAAGTTAGGCGATAGGCAACTTCTCCAATTTGCTCCAAGATCTCAAACGTACCAATGTGGCGAGGCGATAACTTTCCTTTCTTGACAAATCGGATGATCCCACGGCGTGGTTTGAACAAAAAGTACGTTAAAAATCTACGGTCTCAGCCTCTTGTCGGCGTAGCTCTTTTATTGACTTCGAGCGTTCGGGAGTCGTCAACGTATCTCCTTCCTTAGTCAGTTCTTGAAAGTTTGGTTCCTATCTCTTAGAAGGTGGGTACTCTTCTCTCAAGGAAACGAGAGGATTACAAGAATTTTTTAAGAGGTTCAAACATGAGTCAAATGTTCAAAGGTCAAAGCACCAAAAAGAAAGTACAAACAGATCCTCTTCTGCGAGTCGAAGTACTAGTAGTTTGAGTTGAGTTGGAACACGAGGACAACGAGAATCAAGTTAACCGAAGTCATACTCAATGATGATTTGGAATTGAAGGATTTCATCATTGGAACAGTGCTGATAAAAAGATTTTAACATACGAGTGAAACAAACACGTACTTGGTCTATCAAACCTTGTACTGGAATAAATGAATAAAGGTTCTCATAAGAAATACTGATCTATCGATAGGTTTTGAAAGATTACAAAGTCCAACGATGAAATCGAACTAGATATTTATTTTGCAACACGTTGGCCAAATGCGTTTCAAAATAAGCATCTAACTCTAGTCATCTTAGAAAATATGGGGCACAAATGAAAAATAAGCAATGGCTTATGAGTCCATTCTTAAAATAGAATAAGGAATTGATAGGACGATTATTGATTTTCATTAGCTCAAGACAGGATATATAGCTTTAAAGAAAGCGAAGCATGACAATGATCTGTGCCCTCAGGAACTAATCAACTTCAACATTGAAAATTGAACGACGTTTACAGAATTAGAGTTTTGTAAGATTGGACACGTGTATAGTTGTGATATCAAAAGAATCAAAGATTATGGATAACTGATAGTGCGCTGGTTAGAATAAATGAGGAGCTAGTCAGAATAAAGCAGGATTGCTCCAAACTGCAGTATTCATTGGATCGGAAAAGTTAGACTCATAATCGAGTAAACTGTTGACTTCAAATCAAATTAAGTCAAATTAAGAAAGGCTGGAACAAAATGATCAGTAGGGATACCCAACTCACAAAAGGAAAATGTCACGAGAGTTAGGTACTTGGAATAGACAAGGAGTTTAACGATTTGAGCTTTAGTTGAAGTTGCAACTCTAACAATGGAGAGTCATAATGAAGATGATTTTAAGAAGAGTACTCATGAGAGATGCAAAAACAGCGGAAGGTTAGAATACAATCAATCGAATGAAAAAGATGATTAAGATGAATGATCGTCAGTAGTTCTCCTATCCCCCTTAAAGAAAAACATATAACCTCCCTCAAAGAGAATTGTCACCGCTTTCCCAATTATTCACGACCTTGAACTCTTCTCGATCTGTTTGAACTACGATGGTGTCGTCGTCGGATGTAGTTTGCATGGTATATAGTTGGGTGACGATTTCGAATCTCTGACAGCATCATGCTTCTATTCGTCAATCTATTATGTTGAGGAGCATATGGCGTGTGAGGTTATGGTGTCGATGTGGTAATCGCTTGTAGAAGTTGCATAACCTCCATGTTACTCGGTATCGCATTGGGCTTCGTGTTGCGTTGACCTCGAGATTGACGTAAGCACGTTGATGACGTGGGCGGCGTTGGCATTAGGGTTACACGTATTGTCCTTGCTGGTGAGGTTGACAAAATGACCGTAGAAAGTGGCGTCGTTGACCTTTGGTACCAATTTTGTAATGACTGCTCCACGAGGTTAGGTTTAGAGTCTTGAGGGTTTCTAAATATCTGGTTCTCTCAAGGAAGTGTGTGCAATAACGTTCTCACACTGATCCTATCCTATTTTCGAACATTATCTGCCTAGAGAAAGGAAATTCTTCTTCGACAGGTACTCTATTCACGGAGTAGTCTCCTTCGACAGTACCTTATCCTCCATTGTCGAGATTTGTCTCTTCGTCTTCTTCATACTAAGATTCTTTGTCTCATTTGATCGACCAACTAAATTATGAAAGGAAACGGCTGCTCCATCGCTTTCTTCTGGTCAAAGTCAACGTTGATTTCGTAATTTCTCGGAGTCTGAGTCGCAGCAGGTAAATAAATATTTATATGATATACTTAGGTAGGATATATCGTAGTTTAGAGAAGTAAAAGATATCGTAAACGTTTTGCTATTCGGATTTTACGCTATCAGAATATGGTCTACCCAATCTACCCAAGGCCGAGCGTTGAACCTATGCTCTGATACCATTTGTAACGCCCCGACTTTTCGGAAGCAAAATAAAATAATTTCTTAAGAAAATTTTGCTAAATAAATATAATTTTCCAAAATAAAGGTCTATTACAATCTCAAAATAAATTTACCGATTCAAAATACATTAACTTCAGAGCTGACTCTAGACTTGATACGAATCTCAAGCATACTCGATCCCTATTCCTGATATTCTTTCTGTGTCGAACTGCACCATCGTTGAATCCCTTCCATTGAATCCTGCGCCTTCTGGCAAATTGATCGCCGAAGCAATCGATTTACCAGGATACAGACGTATCCGTGAGTGATAAATCACCCAGTAGAATAATCTAACCCAACTACCCCTCTTACCATACAACTAGCAATCAGCAGAATAAACATGGTACGAAGAAATAAAACAGAGATATTTCATATCAATTAGTTTATTACTATTCATTAACCTGACGTGTGATCTAAGATCATCTAAGATCTCACCGCGAGATCTTTCCTCCCTCAACCGCTAGCCATGCCCTGTCCCATGAGATCACTTTCTTTTGCTGTCGCGGATTGCACCCAAGTTATGTACCAGCGTGTATCCCTCTCATTACAACAAAAGAAGGCTTATCATGCCTGAATCATAACTAGGGTTCGCCTATCTTATAAACCACTTCACAATCATCATCGGGCTTACTTTGCCGATCAAACATCACTCAATACCGGGCTTACTTTGCCGCTTTAAATCATCACTCAACACCGGGCTTACTCGCGTTTCAAATCACACTATTCAACACTGGGCTTACTTTGCCGTTTCAAATCACACTTAACACTGGGCTTACTGCCGGTTTCAAATCACATCATTCAACACTGGGCTTACTTTGCCAAGATCAAATCACACTCAACACTGGGCTTACTTTGCCAAGTTTTATCATCACAAAACCGGGCTTACTCTGCCAGTTTCAAAATCATCACACAACACCGGGCTTACTCTGCCAGTTTCAAAATCACGCCTGCAGGCAATCTAAAAACAAAAACTTTATCCAATTCATCCATTACTTATCATCGTCTAGGTGATTTCTATTTCGCATACCACCCCATGTCTCTAGGATCCAATCTAACATATCATTCAGCAGTTGGAGATAATGATTAAGCGAACAGAATAATAATTGAAATAAACAATATGCATTGAATCACATAACCTTTTATGAATGGGCCGTTGCCCTTAGTTCTGTATGATCAACAAGTCATTAATAAGGTAAGGAACTTTTAATAAATAAAAATTTTATTAAAAAGAATATAATCTAGGCTTATATAAATTTTTATTTAGGAAAATAAATTGGTTAATGATCATAATAAATACAATAAGTAATTAATAACACTAGAATAGGTAGCATGGCTCTAAAAGGAGTCCTAGGGTCTTACGTAACATGTTCGAGTATCAAAAAGTGGGTCCGGAGGGTTACGGAATTATTTTTAAAATAAAAATGATTTTTAAGGTTGTCAAAAGTAAAATAAATAGATAATAAATTATTTAATAAATAAAATATGTCGAGATTAACAACATATCATCTTTAGGATGTAAAGAATCTAAAAAAAATATTTTGGGAATTAATAAAATGGTTTATAAGGTCGCAAGGATTTTTCGTTTGAAACTTTTGATTGAAAATAAACAAAAAAATTAATTAAATAGATATTAAAATAAAAAAATATGATATTAACAAGTTATGATCTTTGAGGTGTTAGGAGTCTAGGAAAAATAGATCGGGCGTCAAAAACGATGTTCGGAGGGTCGAAAAACGAATTCGAAACAAAACTGTCCAAACCGCAAGGTCTGACCAGTTGACCTTGCGGTGGAGCACGCTGCCGCGACCTCGCGGCTGGTTCTTGCGGCCCGCACCTTGCGGCCGCAAGGTTCGGCCCAGATTTGGTTTTTTTTGTTTTTCGCTACGGTTTTGATGCATGGGACCTTGGGGGACTATGGGTTAGGCCTAACAACATTAAATATACTTAGAGGAGTGATCGGAATGAATTATAATACCTTGGTTTGATCGAATTGATCAAAAATCGAATCTTTGATCGTTGGGGAAGATGACTTCGGTTTCGGCCGAGGGGGTACCTTGGGATTGAATTGAGGCTTGTTTGGTGATGCTAGGAGTTGTAGGAGATGATCGGATCTATCAATTCGGGTTTCGATTGGTCGTGGCTATGAAACCCACTTTTCTCTCTCTTTCTTTCTCTCTCTAAAACTCCATGGATTGGAGTCCGGTTTCTCTCAGATTTCTCTCTCTCTCTGAACTGGTGGAACGTGGGGAATGGCGTGGTGTGCCCTAGGGTCGGGGTTAAGGGGTATATATAAGAGAATTTTTTTTGATAAGGGTGATAAAATTGTGTTCTAATGGAATTCTAACTCTTGGTTTGGAATATGGACGAAAATAAGGTTAGGGAGGAAGTAGAGACTGAGTAGGAGTAGGAGAGGGTGAGATGGAAGGAGTTATAATCATGTATGCAATAAAAAAAAAATATGAAAGAGATAAATAGGATAGGATAGGATAATTATCTAATAAGGAAAAGGAATTTTATTTAAAATAATAATAATAATAATAATAATAATAATAATAAGACCTAATAATATTAACGCTATTATTTATATAAAAAAAAATTGGGTCGAAAATCCGGGTTGTTACAACTTTTAACTAGGAGTGTTGACTTGCTAAAACAAATGTTCACGCGTGCCATGTGTTTGTTGGAGGGCAATATGATCCATTAATAAAGTTGCAACATGTGTTACACAGCAGCTGATAAAAAAAAAAAAAAAAACATGTGTTACACAGCAAGCATTAAAAATAGGTAAATGATTTTGACACTCCCTTCTTTGTTAACGTCACTCCCCTGCAAGTGTATTTTTGCACCAAAAATACACTTGCAGGGGAGTAACGTTAACAAAGAAGAGAGTGACAAAATCAACAGCCTAAAAATACTTCGTTTAGGAAAATGACTGCGTGGAGCTATTTTTTATTTTTTTTGGTAGAATGAAAATGAGAGCATGTATGGTACCCGTTACCTTCGGCAGGAAATGTTGTCCCGTCACATTGCAATATTATTTGTAGGAATCCTACCACACCTATGTTAGGTGGTGATATCATCTACGTCTGTACCGCTCCTCGTGGAATAGATCCCGCATCCAACCAATTCTTTGACCAGGGAACGGGAGAATTCCCACTACCGCTGGTAGCCAACAAAGAATTATGGGGACTTGAACATGTGCCTTGTACGTCCAACCAAGTCCAAGTATTCGCTAAATAGTCTATTTTAGCGGATCCAAAAAAAATGGTCTAAGCACTAAATATTCTCGTTTGAATGGTACAAGGAATATTTATGTTAAAGTCATGAAGGACACTGCCCCTCAGAAGAGATTGAGACCCAGCAGTACTTTTTGACTCTTTTTTTTTTTCCTCGGCAAAAAGAAAAGTTTTATTAAAAACTCAAAAGGGTACATCGAGAAAGAGGGGAAAAGAAGTCCGACAAGGGTCTGGAAATGCAGAACAAAAGAAAAGAAAGTGAACGAAAAATAATGGGAAAATCTTTTAGACTAAGGAAAATAACGGGAAAATCATGTGTAATTTTTTCTTTTTCTTTAGGAACACAAACATATATCCATAATCAAAAAAAAATCATGTGCAATTTTTTCATTATACTGGGAATGATGTATTGATATTTTATTGAATCATTGGTTGTAGGGGTGAAGGCTTGATATGCTTGGACCAACAGTTATAACCCCAACCCACCCAGGGTCCGATCTTCTCTATAACGAAAATTCTTGTACTTCTGTGCCAATGAATTTTTCAACTGTTGAATTGTGTGATTTTTTTTCTATATTTTAAATCCAACGACCACACAAAGGTTCCTGCCTCCCCACCTACCCCACCCACTCCATCCCCTGTTACTTCTACCAATTAAACCTAATTCATCACAATTCTGCGGGCCTTAAAAATAAAAAATAAAGGCATTGGACCATTAAAATTTGTTGATCAAGGCCTTTAAATAGGAGAGGAAGGCAAAAGGAAGGGTGAGAGAGTGAGAGAAGATGGAGAAAGGAAGGAGGTCATCTACAGTTCATGTCTTGGCCATTCCTTATCCAAGCCAAGGCCACCTTAACCCTATGCTCCAATTCTGCAGGCGCCTTGTTTCCAAAGGCCTCAAAGCCACTCTTGCCATCACAACTTTCATTAGCAATACCACGCAACCTAAGTCTGACTCTGCAGTACAACTCGACACGATATCTGACGGCTATGATGAAGGCGGCTTCGAGCAGGCCGGTGACACCCAAGCTTACGTCGCCGGCTTAGAAGCCGCCGGATCAAAAACCCTAGCCGAGCTCATCAAGAGGCACGAAATCTCCGGCCACCCCGTTGATTGTGTCATTTATGACGCGTTCCTGCCTTGGGCTCTGGATGTAGCCAAACAACATGGCATAGCCGGGGCTGCTTTCTTCACGCATCCTTGTGCCGTTAATTACATAAATCATCACGCTCATCACGGACTACTGGCGTTGCCCGTGCAGTCGTTGCCGGTCTCGATACCTGGGCTGCCGTTGCTTGAGCTTGAGGACATGCCATCATTCATTTATGTGCATGGTTCTTATCCAGCTTACTTTGAGATGGTTCTAAGCCAGTTCTCAAATGTGGAGAAAGCTGATTATGTCGTTGTGAACACATTCTACAAGTTGGAGGAAAAGGTCAGTTTACCAATTCCACCCAGTTTCTCTTATTTGCCTAAGTTTTAATTTCAAGTTCAAGAAATTGACCCACCAATGGGTTGTCAACATGGTAAGGGCGAACATGCGCTTGCAACATAGCAGGGTTCGATTCCCCTTGGAGACAAACCATGATTTAAGTGGGGGCTCATGGCGGTGGGTTGCTGTGCTAGTCTCCCCCGAGGTTTGGATTGCGCAGTCAAGTCCAAGAGTGGCTTGGCTGCAGGGTTGTTCCTCGGTTACAAAAAAAAAAAAATGTTCAAGAAACTGTGGTTGTTTGAGCACATAACACTTGAATCCAATCCGGGTTTATCCGAATCCGATTCGATATCATCATAATCCAATTATCAAAATCCAATCTGGCCATCCATTTCATCCGAATTTGGTGTATAATTCGAAAACTAACATATTGGGTTTCGATACGTCCAATGAGATCCAATCCGATCCCATAGTTCTACTTATGGTTTTTGGGAGTGTGTTTACATATATTTAGTAGGGATGAGCAAATAATCCGTTAAACCGTGAATCCAGTCCAAATCAATTCAAACCGAATTATTTTGTTTGGTTTTTAAGTAGTGTGGTTTGGTCTTGGTTTTAAAAAATTCAAAACCGAGTTATATGGTTTGGTTTGTGGATTTACATTAACGGTTGCGGTTCCAAACCAATCCGGACCGAATATATACATTTATATACATTTTAATTTAATATAGATACACTAATAAACATAGGCTATGCCATAGTAAATTAACTTCCTAATTTAGTACTCCACTTCACCGCTACATTACTTTACTGCGAATAGTAATTATCCAAAATTTCTATAAGTTCATGAGTTTTGGTGATGGTTGATTTTGATAAGTTTTGGTGATCGATTTCAATAGAATTTTAAGTTTGAATATAAGTTTTGGTTTTATTTATCTATGCCATTTTGAGTACTTTAAATCATGTATAAAATTGATATTTTAACTTCAAGCAAACTGTGATTCAAAACCGAAACTGATCCGTATCTTAAAGGTCTGGATTGGTTAGGTTTTATGATCAATTGGTTTGGTTCTCAAAATTTATAATCCGTAGGTATTGATTTGATTCTTGGTTTACTACAAAATCGAACCAATCCAGACCATGCTCACCTCTAATATTTAGATGTGATTTCAAGTGATGGATTTTTTTGGGTTTGTATGCCTAGTCTAGGAATAGGACAAATGAATCGGATCGGATCAAATAGAATTATCGGACCAGATATCACAGTATCCAGATTCGGATTCGAATTGACTTCAACGAATTTGCAACAATCATATTCGGAAAGGATACTTTTTGGGATCTTATCGAACGTGGATTGAATCCGATCTATTGACAACAAATCAGATTCACATCATGTGCATCTATGTGTACGTAATGAAGTTCTTTTCTTACGATATGTTTTCAATGACTAAAGTAACTTTTTTGTGGCACCATCACATGGTGTCTTATTTTATTTTATTTTTTTTCCCGAAAAAATATCGTAACTACCTTCACTGTCACACATTCATTTGGGATTTGTATACCTAATTAAGTTTTTAGGCCACACAAATAAGTATAGTTGTGGTAAGGATTGGAGACGGCGTGTTGGAGCACCCAATAATATTTTCATTGATTCACTTCCCTTGAGAGAAATGTATGGGTGGTTTGGCTTAAATTAAACAAGTGCATTTTTGTTAGTCTTCCGGGACTTAAGTTAGATATCCTGTGGAGTTATTTCTTTGGTGATATAATATGACGTCCAATAAACCCCAAAGTGATGGTTCGGTGGTCAAGACCCGGGACTTAAGAATTTGTTCCCTCACAAAATCTAAAGTTTGAAACTTCCTAGATGCTATGATCCAATCCTTTGATGCTTGTCCATATGGGTTTTGCTCTGACTTTTATTGAACTCCTGCTAGTGGACGGTTGAAATAAGCTGACGCAACGGAATTTATGATAGAATATTTAGCGTATTATTCCAAACGAGATAAGCACTCGAGTCCACGAGCGAACCTTGCGTACAAGGAAAACAGAGAGAAACTCTGTAAATTATTGATGGAAAAACTCAATACGAAATTATGTTATAACCCTTTTTATAAGGCCTAACTCTAGAAACCCTAAAAACATGTCAAAAAATAAAGAGTCCCAGGATATGAGGAAACTACCAAAATTGAAAACGGGAAATAAAAACAAGACTTTCCTAACTGAAACCAACTTCTAAGGAATTATACGCTAAGAGTTATTAACGAATTAAAACTTTCCTAAAATTGTAAAAACTTCCAATTGAAGGCCTAAATGAAGGAATTGGGCCGAAAACCACCATCAATTACGACCTTAGGGTGGTGAGTCTTTTCCGCAGCGCGATTTTAAGTCAGCCCACCAAATTTGGACCTAATCCGAGCTCGTCCAAATTTTGTCAAATCGGGTAATCCGCAATTAAACATCGTTTGGGCTTCCGAGGCTTCAACCGGTCCAATTGATCATGGAATTGGACCCCCACGTGATCTACATCATAATCTCCTGGTATCAGTTGAGATACACGTTGGTCCGGACACAAGAGTTATAAAAAACATCCTCCAATGAATAAAAACTCTGGTGCTCCAATAGTGCACTCGTTATTAAACTGATAAAG
This sequence comes from Rhododendron griersonianum, assembly GCA_018127125.1. Lineage (NCBI taxonomy): Eukaryota > Viridiplantae > Streptophyta > Magnoliopsida > Ericales > Ericaceae > Rhododendron > Rhododendron griersonianum. Next base: position 14,934,563 of record CM030789.1, read on the forward strand.
ACTAGGGGACTAAGCTCCTCCAAGCACTCAGCTCCTTGGATGCATTAGGCAATTTTCAAGGCAAAGGCCAAGTTGCCTGATGTAACCATATGCTTTTTTGTCTTCTAAAAGATCTGCACGCCAACCATTTGACTTGTGATATCTAAATGGCGAGAAATGCTACGGTACACACCCCGTACTATATGCACATTTATAACCAAACCATTGAGAGTTGTAACTAAACCATTGAGGAGGGTAACCAAACCATTGAAAGGCGTAACCAAACCATTGAGAGACGTAACCAAACACTTCCTTCAGTTGTTATGCCTTTCAATTGTTTGGTTACGCCTTTCAATGGATTGGTTACACCCCTCAATGGTTTAGTTACGACTTTCATTGGTTTGATTATAAGGGTGCATGTGGTACGTGGGTGTGTACCGTAACATTGCCTCCAATACAAACTCGTACTTGGGTGTACAAAGAATGTAGAACCATTAAAATTTGGGTTAATATGTCCACATAGACAAATAGTGCACATATTGTGCACAGATTTTATTGAGGGGCCCACCACAGGTCTCACACAAACGATCCGAGCCGTTCATTAAATGTAAAATATTTTTTTAAGGGTTCTCGCAATAAATCAACTCAATCTGATACCTATAGGTATTTGATCCAATCATCTAACTTTTACTTTTTCAAAAATCTAAACAAAAAGTTAGATGATTGGATCGAGAGCCTATAGGTATCGAATTGAGCTTATTTTTCACGGGGACCCTTGATAAAATGTTTTACAATTAATAAAACGGCTCGGATCGTTTGTGTAGGACCCGTGGTGGGTCCTAGAACAAAATTTGTACACAATCTGCGCGCGATTGTCTGTGTGGTTAGCAGCGTTGTTAAAATTTGTTGATCAAGGCCTTTAAATAGGAGAGAAAGATAATAGGAAGGGTGAGAGAGTGGGAGAATTAAGATGGAGAAGGGAAGGAGGTCATCTACAGTTCATGTCTTGGCCCTTCCATATCCAACCCAAGGCCACCTTAACCCTATGCTCCAATTCTGCAGGCGCCTTGTTTCCAAAGGCCTTAAAGCCACTCTTGCCATCACAACTTTCGTTAGCAATACCACGCAACCTAAGTCTGACTCTGCAGTACAACTCGACACGATATCCGACGGCTATGATGTAGGCGGCTTCAAGCAAGCCGGTGACGCCCAAGCTTACCTCGCCCGCTTTGAAGCTGCCGGATCAAAAACCCTAGCCGAGCTCATCAAGCGGCACGAAATCGCCGGCCACCCCGTTGATTGTGTCATTTATGACTCGTTCCTGCCTTGGGCTTTGGATGTAGCCAAACAACATGGCATAGTCGGGGTTCCTTTCTTCACGCAGCCCTGTGCTGTTAATTACATATATTATCACGCTCATCACGAACTACTGACGTTGCCCGTGCTGTCGTTGCCGGTCTCAATTCCTGGGCTGCCGTTGCTTGAGCTCGAGGACATGCCATCATTCATTTACGAGCTTGGTTCTTATCCAGGTTATTTTGAGATGGTTCTAAGCCAGTTCTCAAATGTAGAGAAAGCTGATTATGTCGTTGTGAACACATTCTACAAGTTGGAGGAAAAGGTCAGTTTACCAAGTAGTGAAAGCTGATTATTTGCCAAGTTTTAATTTCAAGTTCATGAAATTGTGGCTGTTTGAGCACATATAACACTTGAAACATACTGTAGCACTGGATTTCTCCCTCTTCTCTTGATTAGTTCAACAATTCAACACACAAATCATCATAAAAGTTGAAAACTAAATTTGACCTTTAACATATACGAATACATACAAATTATACCTCTCCCAACGCTACGGTCACACAATTGAGAATATTCTCAATCCAAACAATTAAGAAATTTCAAATTTAAGAATATTCTCAATCCACACAATTGAGAACATTCTCAACGTATCTTGGTAGCGGTGGTGGTGAGGTGGTGGCGGCCTAGAATTTTCAAATTTGAGAATACTCTCAATCCAAAAAAGTGAGAACATTCTTAACGTGTTTGAGAATATTCTCAATCCAAACAATTGAGAACATTCTCAACGTACTTGGTAGCAGTGGCGGTGAGGTGGTGGCGATGAAGTGATTTTGGTGATGGTGAAGTGAAAGTGGTGCATGGGGTGGAGAGATGTGGTGGTGGTAGTGATGGTTATGCAATAGTGAGATGATGAAAGTCATATGTCACTCTAGGTAAAATTTGTGTCATTTCTTAATGGGAATTATTTTCTATTTTTCTGGACCTACAGGTAAAAAGCCGAAACAAATACACGTGTACCATGTGTTTGTTGGACGGTAAGCATAAATAATAGTACTACTTTGTATAGGAGAATGACTGTGCTTGGAGCTTTTTTTTTTTTGGTAGAATAAAAATGAAAGCAAGTATGGTATCCGTCGCTTTCGGCAGGAAGTATTGTGCCATCACACTATACTATTTTTTGTAGGAATCCTACGCACCAATGTCAGGACTAAATTTAAAGCCTCGGTGGTATTTAGCCAACAAAGAGTTATGCGGACTTGAAGCTTTGCCTTGTACGTCCAACCAAGTCGTGAATTTTCACCGCTGAACCAACCATTGGTGCATGGATCTCCCTTCACATTTAGGCTCCGTTTGTTTGGGCGTAAAATGTTTTTCGGTAAAATGTTTTACCTATTTTCCGGTGTTTGGTTGTGCAAAAAATTAGGAAAATATTTTACATATAAAACATTTTCCATCAACTGGATGAAAATGATTTACCCTTAAATCTTCCATAAATTATTTTTTGAAATGAACCCAATGTCTTCTATTGTGTGTGGCCCGCGATCCTTGATCCCCGTTCTTCCGCTGGTGGTTCGATGGTTGTGGAGCCTTCTTCTCCTAGCTTGCACAGGGAGCGCAAGACTAAGACCTGGCCGGGGGTTGTCCCGGCAAGGCCCTCCGGCGAGAGGATAAGTATTGTGCAGAGAGAGGAAGCAGAAGACTGGAGAGTGTATAGGTGTAAGTATCAAGTAGCATGTACCTCTTTAGGGTTACCATCACTGGGTATTTATAGGGCCTTCCTGGCTTGCTCTCCAAGTACGATCGCGTGCCTTCCACGAGCCAAGTGATGTCATGGCGACATCATGAAATAGATTTAGTAACCGTTTTCAGGGCTGAGCTGGCACACCCATGTGCGCCCGTGATCATCTTCTGTTATAACCGCTTCCGCACGTGGGAAGACGTATGACTCAGCAGCTAGCCGATGTCGGCAGCAGCCGTACTCCGCGGGTGGCCGAACACGTGCCTTGCCGAACCTGGCATGCGACCGATGGGGGAGGACACGTTGCGGGGGATCTCGCCGAGGACAACGACCGAGTATGGACTTATCTTCCGCCGAGCCTGTAGCGGGAGATGCGGCGACGAAGGTTGTCGGTGGAGTGCCAAGCTTAATCTTTTACTAAACGAGTCTCTTTAACCGAGCCGAGCCACCCTTAACGAGCTAAGCTTTTGTTGAACCCATTCGGCTCGTTTCCTAAACAAGTCAAAAACTCGAGCTCGAGCTCGGTTCGTTTGAGCCTTAACGAGCTTAACCGAGCCAACCTCGCGAGCTGCTCGATTCGTTTAGTGACAATATTAGCTGTCAGTGCTCAATTGTTGCATTTGCCAACACTTGGGGACATATATAGCGCTACTGGAATTCTGTGACACTCGAATTTATAAACTCGTCAAAAATATCTTCCATAATAAATATAAATACAACACCGATTTTTTCCAAAAAAATTCCAAGTCCAAGTACCTGCTAGCTAGATGGTCCATTTTGGCCGCCATCAAATTTCTCATAATCCAGGGATTCCAGCCCCACAATTAGTGCACTTATGCACCCTTCTGATTGCTTCTAAAAGTCAGTCTCGTGTTCTAGTAAAAGGACAAACAAACACTTATTTTTTGTCTTTTTTTTGGTGAGACAAACACTAAAACTGATTAGTGTTTGACTAAGGAAAATGACGTGTAAATCATGTAGGAGTATAATATTTTTAGGATACGGCTTCGTCTTTGCAGTCCAATCTTGTCCGTTCATTTCTTCAATCAAAAGTTTAGATTTAAAACAAACTATTCGCGTGAATAAAAGACTATTCTCGCGAATAGTCTTTCGGTAAAATCTAACCGTTCAAAACACTTTTTGATGACTGAAATTGTCCGGACTGCTCTCTGCAGTCCAAACACAGACCGCAAAGAAGTGATATTCTTTTAGTATACCCCAAAGATGTAGCGACAATAACTTTTGAAATTATCGATTACAATGGCCCTACCCACTCCAACCCCAATTACTTAATATGAGTAAAATTTATTATTATAGATATCTTGTCCCACAATAACACACTAATTGATTGCAGGGCATTTTACCTCTAGGTCCAGAAAATAGAAAGTAATTGTCACAAAGTCTCCTCTAATTAAAGAAACACAAAAACCCTATGAAAGTGCCTAAAACCCTAAACACTAAAAGTGCCTAACCCCTAGGGCACCCTATGAAAGTGCCTAAATCTCATGATACCCTATAAAAATGTCTAAACCCCTAGGGTATCCTATGAAAGTGCCTAAACCTCTAAAACTCTATAATAGGAAAGTGCATCCCAAAACCCCTATCAAAGGGCCTAAACCTAAACCCTAGGGTATCCTAAAATCTTAAGGTACCCTAAAACTCTAGGGTACCCTACAACTCTAAAATCCTAGGGTACCCTAAGATTTTAGGGTACCCAAGGATACTAGGGTACCATAAAACCCTAGCATATCCTAAAACCCTAGGGTGACACTTCCATTAAAGGTAAATGTATTTTTGTAAAAGTGGACTTAGTGGTAATTAAGTATTCAATCTCTCTTTTTGAGAATTAAGTGTCATTTTTCAGTAAAAATCTCTTCATTGCAATAGGAGGGAGATAATAGGAAGGGTGAGAGAGTGGGAGAATTAAGATGGAGAAGGGAAGGAGGTCATCTACGGTTCATGTCTTGGCCCTTCCTTATCCAACCCAAGGCCACCTTAACCCTATGCTCCAATTCTGCAGGCGCCTTGTTTCCAAAGGCCTCAAAGCCACTCTTGCCATCACAACTTTCATTAGCAATACCATGCAACCTAAATCTGACTCTGTGCAACTCGACACGATATCTGACGGCTATGATGAAGGCCGCTTCAAGCAAGCCAGTGACGTCTAAGCTTACCTCGCCCGCTTAGAAGCCATTGGCTCAAAAACCCTAGCCGAGCTCATCAATAGGCACGAAATCGCAGGCCACCCCGTTGATTGTGTCATTTATGACGTGTTCCTGCCTTGGGCTCTGGATGTAGCCAAAAAGCGTGGCATAGTCTAGGCTGCTTTCTTCACGCAGCCCTGTGCCGTTAATTACATATATTATTACGGTCATCACGGACTACTGATGTTGCCCGTGCCGTCGTTGCCGATCTCGATCCCTGGGCTGCCTTTGCTTGAGCTTGAGGACATGCTATCATTCATTTATGCGCATGGTTCTTAATCAGCTTACTTTGAGATGGTTCTAAACCAGTTCTCAAATATGGAGAAAGCTGATTATGTTCTTGTGAACACATTCTACAAGTTGGAGGAAAAGGTCAGTTTACTTGAAGTTTACCCATTCCACCTAGTTTCTCTTATTTGTGAAGTTTTAATTTCAAGTTCATGAAATTGTGGCTGTTTGAACACGTAACACTTGAAACATATTGTCGTACTGGATTTTCCCCTCTTCTCTTGATTGGTTCATCAATTCAACACACGAACGGCCCAATGGGTTCGAGCCCCGCTTCGGACATTTGGGTTCAGGGTGTGGATAGCCTCTGAAACCTTCCGTGGATGAAATTATTTGGTGTGCTCGTAACTACTATGAGTATTGTTGTTTTTTGATTGGGGTAATTATTGTGTGCGTTTGTTTCTCTGAGGTAGGTGGTGGACGCAATGTCAAAAGTCAGCCCAATGTTGACAATTGGCCCCACAATTCCATCTTTCTACTTGGACAAAAGAGTTCAAAATGACAAAGATTATGGCCTCAATCTCTTCAAATTGGACCCCTCAGTTTGCCTTGAATGGCTAAGCAACAAGCCCAAAAGGTCCGTTGTCTATGTCTCATTTGGTAGCTTGTCCAACATAAGTCCAGAGCAAACCGAGGAATTAGCATGGGGCCTCAAGGGAAGCAATTTCTACTTCTTGTGGGTAGTTAGGGATTCCGAGGAGGCCAAGCTACCGGAACATTTCGTCGAGGAGACGTCCGACAAGGGCTTGGTAGTCGGATGGAGCCCGCAACTGGAAGTGCTAGCGAGCGAGGCCGTCGGTTGTTTCTTTTCGCACTGCGGGTGGAATTCGACTATCGAGGCGCTGAGCCTAGGGGTTCCGATGGTGGTAATGCCGCAGTGGACTGACCAGACGACGAACGCCAAGTTTGTCCAAGATGTTTGGAAGGTGGGTATGAGGGTTAAGATTGATGAGAAAGGGATTGTTAGGAGAGAAGAAGTTGAGAATTGTATAAGGGAAGTTATGGAAGGGGAGAAGGGGAAAGAAATGAAGGAGAATGGTATCAAATGGAAGGATTTTGCTAAAGAGGCTGTTTGTGAAGGTGGGACTTCTGATAAGGACATTGATGAATTTGTATCTAAATTAACTAGATCTTTGTGCTAAGCTTGTAATCAAATCATGTGATATAATAATGGAAACTTTTGCCTTTTACTTGGCAAGCTCTAAAAAATTTCCACGTATTCATTTCATGATTGCTAAACAATTCTGCACTTTTTTCTTAGTTCTTACACTTTGGGTCCTAGGCGAACTTAATAAAATAGGGCAAAAATTTGCAACAGTTCCCAAATTATGGATCATTGCAAAAATTGGAAACAAACACTCAAAGACCACCCACTGGCATTTTTAGTGGCAATTTCTAGTAGCAAAAGACTTATTTACGCTAGTATAATCAATTTTCTATGCTATCGCGATAATATAGCTAATCCATTTAACCGCTTTTGTGATATGGTCAAACAAAAATAGGATTTATCAACTTAACTTTGAAAAGAATATAGGAGTAAAATTTTCATGCTACTCTCTTTTCTCTTGGCAGGTAATAATTTTATAAAAATCTAGACATCTTTTCATACAATTATTTTATCTGTGCTTTCCATAACTTAAAAAGGGAAATGTAATGAAGCTAAATTGGATTCATCAAGCAGGATTTGGTAATTGATGTCGATTGAGGCTATAGCCTATATTAGGTTCGCCCATGTTTGAACTCGTGCCTTCAGGCATGGGTATTCGCTCGTTGTATAATAAAGAGAATGAACTAACTGAAATTACTTTCCGACGCTAGGGAGTTGGGCTGCAAATGAACCGAGCTGCTTGTGAGCACCTCAAAGCTCGGCTCAGCTCCAAAAAGAATGATCTGTTCGTTTGCTTGGCTCGTTAAGGGCTCGACTCGTCTACACCTGAGCTAAGCTCAAACACAACAAAGCTCGGCTCGACTCAGCTCATTTGCAACCCCTACTAGGAAGTCACTACAATGGCCTTCCTGGTTCAAAATCAGACTAACTGGGAAAAAAGAAAAAATCAAAATAAACCCAGTAAATCAGAACCTAGAATTAAAGTAAATCCCTTGGCACAACGATGAACTTGTAGTGTACTGTTCTAATATCAAACCTAGAACACACGAGTCTTCAGCTACATATTAAAATACTTCTAATATCCATTAGTCCAACCAGAAGCGTCACTCTAGAACAAAGCAGTCATCCATGGTTCCTTTCCCTGAAAGAAGGGCATTAAACAAAAGAAAACAATCAAAATCGGTTTTACATCTCAATAAACAAAGGAACACTGATTCTAGAGAAGAGCGTGTGGTTTGTAACGTTTGTGAAAGAGAAAACGGGAGGGAGCAGTACGCAAATGTGAGAGGATAAAAGGCAAGGGCAATAAACGTAGAGAATCGTCGACAGAGTGATAATTTTGCTTCAGTCTAAACACAAAAGGCGGTATGCATTCAGTGTCAGTCGAACTATGAGGGGGTGGAGTGTTTTCAGTTGGTAATGTTTAACAACTACAATACCTTCCCACTCCTTGGGACTTCAAACAAACTCTTCGAACAATCTTGGTTGCTATTAACCTTCTTCCTCTCCTGGCAAGCCCCCTCCCTCTGACCTTGCCCTGAATACTAATTGAGTAGAAATACGGAAAACTTTGTTTGAGCAAAAACCTTGAGAGATGAAGGAAACCTCAACTGATCCATGGCAAGCTATATGATGTCCAACTGTCACTGCACAATTGAGTTTTGACACCACTGAAATGCAAAGTAGGGGATGTAGAAAGACGTGGGTTTCCTTTTGGGGATAAACCCATGCCTACGTGCTCTTAGAAGCTAGAGGATGGAGTAATGGGACAATAAATCACCATCATAGTTCCTCTTTCTCAGGCTGTTAATCGCTACTCTTCCTATGATAGTATAGTTTCCTTCAGAATGGCCCACCCCGTGCGTCTTCAAAGAACCTCTAATTTCAGTTTGAAGGCTCTCAAGGATTCTTCGCGAAAAAAGGAATACTGAGAGAAACCCATAGATACTATGAACGAATGGAAAGGGGAGATCAGAGGAATCCTAATTCTAATTCTACCACAGAAGATACGAAGAAGGGAAACAGCAATAAAAGAAAGAAAAACAAATCGGAACAGAAGAACAGAACAAAAAAATGCTCAGATTTTACAAACTGCGAAACCAAATCTGTATAATCAATCGACTCCCAACGTACCGTAGTTGGTCGAGGACCCGCCATCTCTCCCTCTCGCTCTCGCTCTCTCCTCGCAAGTTCTTCCTTCTTCTCGCTCTCGCTCTCGCTCTCGCTCTCGCTCTCTCCTCGCAAGTTCTTCCTTCTTCTCTCTCTCGCTCTCGCTATCTCTCTTCCTTCTTCTCTCTCGCTCTCTCTCTCTCTTCTTCGGGCGCAAGTTCTTTCTTTTTCCTGGGGAAAATTACCACTTCGACCCCTTGTACTTTGAGTTGAAATCGCTTACACCCCTAGATACTTTAAAATTAGACCCACGGACCCCATTCGTTTGGCTGTTTTTCTTACCTGAACAAATGTCAAAACGGCACCGTCCGGTTGTACTACGAGCTGCAGTGGTCACTACAGCATCCCCAGTCCTTACGGAATTAGGATAAAATCCTTCTCTGAACAAATACCACACCACAAGTCACGTATCTATGAAACGGACATCGGCAAATTGCATGCGAGGCTCTGGCATCTGATCATCTGATCACTTTGTCGCTGGACTCGAATCCTTTATTTGATTTGGATGTGCTGGTTGTATCCATGTGTATATGTAATATGAGTAGTTCGATGTAACAGCAGGGCTGGCCCTGAGCTAAAACCCGAGGTGCAGCCGCTTTAGACCTTCAAAAGTTAACCTAAAACTGAGCCTCATTTTCCATATGCGAGTTTTTATAATATATATGTATGTTGTTCGATGCTTTAAAAATGTTGAGTGCTGGCATTGATGGTCCGGCAATCTTTCTAAAACCTAGGGTTCCCGGGTCCAACACCTAGGAGATTTTTTTTCTTTTGCCAAAACTCAACTCTTTTTCACTCCTAGGAGGCCCTTTGTCTTTTGGCAAACTAATTCTTTTTTCTTTTGGCAAACTAATTCTTTTTCACTCCCAAGAGGCCCTTTGTCTTTTGGCAAACTATTTTTTTTTCTTATTTTCTGTAATTAGATCTAGGTCAGTATTACACAATTCTTGCATCACTTGTATTCTAAATTAGTTATGCTTAAGTGGTTATAGATATTACTCAAAGTCTATATTCAATTTTTTTTGCACGATAAGTGTTTTGATAAGTTTTTTTCCTTTCATTTATTTCAATTTTATTATCAAATTCTAATATCAAATTCACAAATAAAATACTTTTGACTATAAATAAACCAAAATAATTAATTTTCACTCAACAAACTTTGATAAAAAAATCCTTAAAATAAATAATTCTCTCATTGCTAAAAATAGTATTCTTACGGTTAAAGTTAATAACATGATTAGTTAGAAGTAAAAAACGCGGTGTATGAGTGGTACTTTGTCATGTTTGATTTTTTTCTCTAATGGTATAAAACATTTTAAGAGTTTATTTTAGTTAAATTAGAAAACTAAAATACCATGTTTAATCTTTTTATCTTATACTAACCACCTATATTGGATTTTTTTTGTTAGAAAACCTAAGGCCTCAATTTTAAAAGTCGCTTTAAGCCTCCAAAATCTCAGGGCCGGTCCTGTATAACAGTTGTATTAGTGGAATTAGTAGAACATGGTAGCTTGTACTCTTTGTATTAATAAATTTCTTGCTAATTTCGCAATAAAAAGTCATCCTGTGACATTTAAGATGTTTTTTTTTTTTTGCTCTCCCTCCGTATCACGTTATCGGATAGTTCTCAGTTTAAAGGGAATTCAAACATCAGTCTCTTGATCTACGAAGAAAATCCAGATCAAGAGGTAGCATTTTTTGATATGGGAAATGATGGCTACACACCATATTTGCATAGTTTTAACCACACTCCTCGGCCCGCTGATATACATGCGAGGCCCCATACGTATGTGAAATAGGTGTGGTTGGATCTCCAACAGTGTACATGCACAATAGTTTACACGTAACGTTGATGTGGAAGTATCTTAATCGTAATTACAAGTTAACAATCCATCCAATTGCCAAATAGATTTTGCCATTTGAGGTTATAGACATGGTTGCTGTCGATACGACGAGATACGATGAGAGCGGCCTTTGTTTTTTATAACTGGATGTCCGAGCCAGCTTACGCGTACCTTGACTAAAATCGGACCCTGAAGTTAATGACCGAGCGAACCTTAGGTGGCCCATAGATTCACACTTATTCTTCCGGTGCTCATTTTCCTCTATAATTTGGCAAAATGTTCTGCACAAAAACAGGTCCCTTTGCCATGTTCAAGAGTTGATCCCTATCATTGGTTGATTAATTGCGTCCAATGCCGTTCAATGTATGCGGACCCACGTACATTGATGGACGCGATGCTGTTGTGTTTTAAAGTTTTGTTCGATCCCACCATTGCTCAAAAAATAATTGGTGGTCAAATGCCAATGTGGAAGGAAAGTCAGCGATAAAGATAAGAGAAATGTATGGGTTATTTAATTTGGCTTAAATTAAACAAGGGTATTTTTGTTAGTCTTTCGGAATTTTGGTTAGATCTCCAAGTTATTTCTTTGGTGATACGGTTCTGCTAACAAGTGCCCCGGGGCACAAGTTAAGGTGCAACAAATATGGAATATTTTTCAACATTTACTTCATCATGCTCTAAGATTTATCAAGTATAGCATTAGCAGGTGATTAAAAACCAATCCAAACATCTAACATAAAAATTAAATGACAAAAAAATACCATGGCAGGACATAAATAAAATGCGACATTTATAATTTATTTTTTTGCAAAATCCTATAAGAAAAAAAGTTCCTCTTATGGATCCAAAACAAGGTGATGTTTAAGAAAAGAAAAGAAAATACAGGATTCAAAAAGAGTCATCGCCTAGTACTTCAACGAAAATATAGGATTCAAACAAGATGAAGACCTTGTTGTATGCGTGGAACCCCCTATCGGTTAGTCATTTTATGTTGAAAGATGCCATGGGGAGGGTTTGGTTTAGGGATTGTCCTAGTTAATTCCTAAACAAAGGTGACTCTCTAATCTACATCGGACTAATATGGACATATGAGAATAAAATATACAAATCAATTACATGAAATACTCATTGAATAATGTTTTCTTGTGATATTTGTGCACATTCCATATTTATTACACCTTCCATATTTATTATTATACCAAAACTTGTGAATATTCTATATATATCGCATGTTAACTTGTGCCCCGGGGGCATTGGTTAGCATTTGCCTTCTTCGTAAGGTCTCAGATTTGAAACTTCTTAGATTCTATCAAATTCTTTGACGCCTTTCCATATGGGTTTTGCTCTGACTTTTATTGAACTCCCGTTAGTGGATGGTTGGATTAATCTCCCGATATCAGTTGAGATACACGCTGATCCGGACACACGTTCTTAAACTGATAAAGACTCGGGGACTAAGCTTCACCAAGCACTCAGCTCCTTGGATGCATTACGCAATTTTCAAGCCAAAGGTCAAATTGCTTTGAGAGAGTTTTGAAAAGAATAAAACCTTCCTAGTGTTGCAACTCGCAAAAACTTGATCTCTTCTCCTAGCCTCTCGTTTTTTTTCTAAGAAAAAACAAAACAACACAAAAAAGACAAAACACAATTATTGATGAAAGGGTAAAGGAATGTTAATCAAGGGCTTCAAATAGGAGAGAGATAATCGGAAGGGTGAGAGAGTGAGGGAAAGATGGAGAAGGGAAGGAGGTCATCTACAGTTCATGTCTTGGCCCTTCCATATCCAAGCCAAGGCCACCTTAACCCTATGCTCCAATTCTGCAAGCGTCTTGCCTCCAAAGGCCTCAAAGCCACTCTTGCCATCACAACTTTCATCTCCAATTCCCTGCACCCCGATTCCGACTCTGTCGGATTCGACACGATATCCGACGGCTACGACGAAGGCGGCTTCATGCAAGCAGGTGACGTCCAAGCGTACCTCACCCGCTTAGAATCCGCCGGCTCGAAAACCCTGGCCGAGCTCATCAAGAGGCATGAAAGCTCCGGTCGTCCCGTTGATTGCGTCGTTTATGACCCGTTCTTGCCTTGGGCTCTGGAAGTAGCCAAACAGCATGGCTAAGCTGGGGCTGCTTTCTTCACGCAGTCCTGTGCCGTTAATTACGTGTATTATTACGCTCATCACGGATTTCTGACGCTGCCAGTGTCGTCGTTGCCGGTCTCGATTCCCGGGATGCCGGTGCTTGAGTTGGAGGACTTGCCATCATTCATTTATGTTCATGGTTCTTATCCAGCTTACTTTGAGATGGTTCTAAGCCAGTTCTCAAATGTGGAGAAAGCTGATTATATTCTTGTTAACACATTCTACAAGTTGGAGGATAAGGTCAGTGTTCTTTCTTCTTATGTTTCTCTTATTTGAGTAGATACAAATTCAAGTTCATGAAACTGTTGCTGTTTTAGCATATAATGCTTGAAACATGTCCAATAACTAAGAGAAGTGCTATTGGTACCGACGGGTACCATACTGAAAATGGACCAACGGCTGCTCCAAGCCAACTCCGGCCACCGGACGACCGATCCGAGCCGTCCAAAAATTCTATAAAAAAAAAACGATGGGGCCTACACGAGAATCAACAGCATCCGATGTGTGTAGGTGCTCGATCCAAACACCTTATTTTTTCGTATATAACACATCGGATTCCGTTGATATGTATATATACGAAAAAATAGGGTGTTTGGATCGAGCACCTACTCATATCGGATGCCGTTGATTCTCGTGTAGGCCCCATCGTTTTTTTTATAGAATTTTTGGACGGCTCGGATCGGCAGTCCGGTGGCCGGAGTTGGCTCGAAGCGGCCGTCGGTCCATTTTCGGTATGGTACCCGTCGGTACCAATAGCTTTATTGAATAACCAACACAAATTCGTGGACCTAAGGCTAAGCTTAAATTGTGATTTTCGCCTCTTCTCTTGATTAGTTCAACAATCCTAACACAAGAATCATCACAAAAGTTGAATTTGACTTTTTAAATTTAACCTTCTAAAACAATGAACATATGGGTACGGTGTATGCATGAATGCTAGATTTTATGTATAAAGCTCAAGAAAAAAAAAAGAAGGAGATTTGTTCTCATTTTTTGGCATGAATGATCGATAAGCTTGGCGGACCAAACAAAATAAACGGTTTCAGTCAGACTCATAGGCCCGAGATGGAGCCCATACAAAAAGCACAACACCCTGTTGTGCCAAACAGGTACCACGTAGCGGTACCCGGCGGCGGCAATCCGGATCATCCAAATGTATTTTGAACGGGTCATATTTATTCCCTCTCTCTCTTCTTTTTCTTTCTCTAAAATCCGGAATGTCTAAAACACATTTCAATCACCGACCCAGTACCACGTGTGTGGTACCCTACCAGCACCCAAAATTTTCTCCCCTTCGTGTATGTGATGAAGTCTGTTTTTGAGTGGTATGTTTTCCAATGACAGGCCGCAATGACTAGGGAGGCCGTACTTAGCAACCACTTGCCCTTATTGATTCGAGTGTATGTGCCATGTAGGGGAGAAAATTTTTGGTGTTGGGTGGGTATATTCCACGTGGTACCCGCTCGGCACATTCGAGCCATCCAATATGCTTTTGGACGGCTCATATTGAAACCCTCTCTCTCCTCTCATCCCAACACTTTCTCTCTCCTTTTTTTCTCTCCAAATCTGAGCCATCCAAAAACGCAATAGACGGCTCGAATGCACCGAACGGACACCACGTGGAACTCACCCAGCACTGAAAATTTTTCCCATGTGGCAAGATGGCCAACCTTCTTGGACTATTATTCTGGATCCCTATTTACTCCACGTCCCCCATGTTGCACATTCAATTGTATGGACCCTACACAGTATTGCCCGGGCCGATCTTGATTTTTTGGGGAACTAAAGCAGAAATCAAATATGAGGCCATCTACGAATTTTTCACAAGCTAAATAGTAGATAAATTACCTTTCCCAAAACAAATTCAAGTACTTATTAACATGAAAATCCCAAACAACATCAGCTGAATAGTACAATATATCAAAATCAACCTTAAATATCACAATTTCTTAAAAAAAAGAAAAGAAAAGGTAACCATATATTATACGATTTCAAAAGCATCACTTAAATATCACTAAAAGGCAAACCCAGTGCACGAGGCTCCCATCATTGCACTGCACTTAGTTGCAGCGAGGTCGCAGACTCGCAGGCTCAATTTCTAAGGAGAGAGGAAGGATGATATCCTTGTTGATGGGAGGAGAAGGGGTTTTGGTAGTATCAAAATCTTCCACTGTACGACAAAAACAATGTACTTCAATTTAAAGTTAGACTTGCTTACAACACTTCAAGAGATAAAGAGCAAAGTTGGAATTTCTTTGGCTTGATTTATTGTGTGATGTTTTTGTTTTTTGGTCATGTTAGGTGGTGGACGCAATGTCAAAAGTCAGCCCAATGTTGACAATTGGCCCAACAATTCCATCTTTCTACTTGGACAAAAGAGTCCAAAATGACAAAGATTATGGCCTCAATGTCTTCAAATTGGACCCCTCCGTTTGCCTTGAATGGCTAAGCAACAAGCCCAAAAGGTCTGTTGTCTATGTCTCATTTGGTAGCATGGCACATCTAAGTGAAGAGCAAATGGAGGAACTGGCATGGGGCTTCAAGGGAACCAATTTCTACTTCTTGTGGGTCGTTAGGGCCGCCGAGGAAGCCAAGCTACCGGAAAATTTTGCCGAGGAGACGTCCCGCAGGGGCTTGGTGGTCGGATGGAGCCCGCAACTGGAAGTGCTGGCGAGCGAGGCTGTCGGTTGTTTCTTTTCGCATTGCGGGTGGAATTCGACTATTGAAGCGTTGAGCTTGGGGGTTCCGATGGTTGTAATGCCGCAATGGACCGACCAGACGACGAATGCCAAGTTTGTCCAAGATGTTTGGAAGGTGGGCATTAGGGTTAAGATGGATGAGAAGGGCATTGTTGGGAGAAAAGAAGTTGAGAGTTGTATAAAGGAAGTGATGGAAGGGGAGAGGGGGGAAGAAATGAAGAAGAATGCTACAAAATGGAGGGATTTGGCTAAAGAAGCTGTCAGTGAAGGTGGAACTTCTGATGAGGACATTGATGAATTTGTGTCTAGATTAACCAACTCTTTGTGCTAATCTTGAAACCATGCCTTTATCATCATATTCCTATGGTAAACGTAAAATTGTGCCTTCCATATTCATATCTCGTCGTGTCGACCCAAGTGCATTACAAAAAAATGAGTCAAATGACGATTTCATGTAACATAGACTCCGTGTATTGTAATTGAGTTTTTTTGTTGAGAGAATGACAAAAGATTCATAAATGTAAATAATCTCAACAGACTCACACGCGTGTGGGATGACTTGAACTTCTGACATCCTAGTGAGATGCAAGAGTCCTCGCCAATTGGAATAGCCCCAATTAGTTACTAAGAATGAGTTTGTTTGGTAGTTAAATAATAGATGGATATAAAAGTGGGTAGATAAATAAATAACGTGAGATGCAAGAGTCCTGACATTCTAGTGAGATACAAGAGTTCTCCCGGGTGCAAGAAACAGGTCCTTCCCCCTGTTAACACTAGCTAGTTACCTCATAATTGCAGCCTCTATGAGCATAACCAACACCACTTGTTTCATACACATCTCTTCGCCCATTACAAACATCCAGGAGCGGATTCAGCTAAGGCACCATGTGGGATGTTTACCGTGTGATCACAAGTTTGAAACCCAGCAAGTCTTTGGCGTTTTTGTTTTATTTTGATGCTAAAACGTTTTGAAATAAAAAAGATTTCTTCAAAACTCGCTGAGTCAAACCCCAACCACCGAGTGCTTAGGTAGAAGCAATTAATACCGCAATGCCAACATAGACAATTATGTTTATTCATCAAATGAAAATATTAAAATACAAAACACGAGTCCATTCATTTTTTCTTAATGTTAGTACGTTTAAGTTCAAAGTTTTGTGCTCTATGAAGAATGTTTAAACATTTCTGTTCTTGTTATAATTTTTTCCTGATTGCATGGTCTCTTATACTAGATTATGAATTTTTTTATCAACTTTATGCTCGAGAGGTGACCCTTCTGTATGAGATTTCTGGATCCGCAACTGCAAACACCACTTTGCCTCGGACCTTTGTGTGAATATAATTTACTTACCACTACCACTTCTCTCATAACCGCGACCTCTTTGAACATAACTAGCTAGCACCCTGGCCTGGAAGTAAATACCGGTGGAGGGTCACAAATCAAAAAAATTACTCACATTTAAGAGAAATTTATCGGTGCCGGGTGGGTATATCCCACGTGGTATCCGCTCGGCACATTCGGGCCATCCAATACACTTTTAGACGGCTGTGATTGAAACTCTCTCTCTCCTCTCACCCCAACACTTTCTCTCTCCAAATCCGAGCCATCCAAAAACGTAATGGACGGCTCGGATGCACTGAGCGGGCACCCTATGGTACCCACCCAACACTGAAATTTTTTCCCACACGGTTTGGAAATCCTGTGGTGCACTCCCATGTAGTGCACTCTGTAGGACAGATCCGGACCGTCCATTTCAGCAATTAATGGTTCAGATATGTTTGTTATCATTTACCGGACAAAGTTAATTATTACCGGTAAAAGATGACAAACATACCTGAACCATTGATTATCGTGATGGACGGTCCGGATCTGTCCTGCAGGGTGCACTACAGGAAGTGCCCTGCAGGACTTAGTGAGTGTGTCCAACGACGAACTAATATGAGTAGTCATGTACTCATGTATCCATCTTAATCTCTTATACCACTTTTACCCTCGACAAAATAAATACATGGCCGACTGATATTAGTTTGGCCGCTGTAGATGGATGGTGTTGGGTGAGGCGTTGGAATGTTAAGGAGAGATATGGCCGTTGTGGTCGGTATGATTTTGAATGGAGTGAGTTTTGAACTTTCTGAGAATTCTTATTTTCCATGCTAACAATCTACTACTAAAGAGAAAATTAATCCCAAGGGGTTGACAACGTGGACACAGGAGAAAACAATAAACGCTTGACCATGAGGTCGCATGTTCGAATTATGCGGAGGCCAATCATCCCAAATCTTGGGGCAGCTGGAGTTATGTCCAGTCATTACCTTCAGGACCCCAGAATTAGTCAAGGTACGCGTAAGCTGACCCGTGCATCCGGTTTCTTCTACACAAGTGTTATAGGATTGTCATACCCTTTTCACCGTTATTTAGTTAGCATACAACTAGAAAAGGTTAGTGTGACGTGCGGAAGTAGTAGGGAAACCCAACCCGAATCTAGTTAACAAGATATTAGGCAGGTTTGGGGGATTCACAACATTAAATTTAAAATAGGTTATTGATTTTACTATAGTATGGAGGATCCATAAAGTTTAATTACGATAAATAGAACGAAGATATCGATGATGGAAGCAACCGACATTGATTATGGAAGAGATTGAAAAAAGTTAAAACACGAATCCGATCTCATTGAATCCAAAGCCAAAATACAAATTTAGTACTTAGCTCTGTGTACAATTGTTGAAGCCGTCTGGCATTTTGATATAAAATTGGAGCACTCAGAATATTTTTTTTTTACTAATCAGTACAAGATACTATGACATATATGATGGAGGTTTGAAGGAATTGAACAGGTCAATCACCAACAATGTTGTTAACAAAATCGTAATGCAATATCTGCAGTAAAACTTTAATAGCATAAGTGATCGACATCCAACGGCACCCTAACGCAATGGTAAGGTTGTCACTAAACAACGCTGCTCCATACGTGACCGATATTAAACGCGTACCCGACAACAGTCTAGTTTAGTGACAGAATCGTCTCCCGAAATATATACGTGACCGACATTAAACACGTGCCCGACAATAGTCTAGTACCGAAATTGTCTCCAAGAATTCACAAAAAATTCTCTTGAATTGAATCACCCTCCCATAATATTTTTTTCCCCTTTTTGGATGGTGGAAGAATCACCCTCCCACTTGGGAAAGTATCAAAATAACGCTATTCTCCACTACTATTAACCATTCCACTCTTCCCATTCAATCGAAAAGAGAAATCACTACCCAATCCACCTTTTCATCTCCCTCTGAAAACAAAACAAAACAAAAAAACCCCACCTGCGTCACTCGTCCGCTTCATTACTGTACATCTCGATTCCAATTCCTCCCCATTTCTCTTTCCACTGCATTCTCCTGGTACGTATTTCTCCTCGTTTCTCTAGCTGATTTCTTTCTCAATCTGCGAAACCCACAGTTTGTTTTCTTTTCTTTTTTTTGGCTAACCCATCAAGATATTCACTGTTTGGTCACGCAAATCGACCCTTCAATCCCTTGTTCCGAAAATTTCATTTTCTTTTTGTTTATCTGTACATGGGTTGTACGTGGATTGTGGTGGGTTGTTTCAGGTGGGTTTCTGGAGTAGGGGTAATTTTAAGATCTGGAATTTGGAAAGAGATGAACTTTCTATATTTGATTTTTGGAATGAAGAAAAAACTTTTTTCAATTTGGAATTCTTGGGTCATTTGGTATTAGGGTTTTGTTTTGTTTCTATTTGTGATTAATTTGGCGAAATACTTCATTATTGGGGAAATTCTATTTATTTTGTGGTAGTCATTCAGGGGAGGACATGGAAATGAATAAAGAGATGAACTTTCTGCGTTTTGACTTATTTATTGGATGGAAAAAGATGGAGTACATATTTTTCAGATATAAATTCTTTGTTCATTTAGCACGTGTTTTTTTTATTCCTGTTGCCAATTAATTTGGAAAAATACTTAGAAGTAATTACTAATGGAATTCTACCTATTTCTAACAGTTATTCAAGGGGGGAAACCATAAAAGCTACCAGCTTTTGAAGGAGAGTGTTGGAAAAGCTACCAGCTTTGCACATTTTCCTTCATCTTGTCACAAAGACTAGTTAATGTTTGGCTGTTGTTGGAAATGGATCTAGCAATGCCTGCCAGAAACTGAGGATTATGGTGGTGTTATTCTTTTTTAGATCAACTAGATTAGTCCATGTCCATCCCATCATATTGAGCTGTGGAAGTTTGGGTGTTCCATTTGATATTTGTGGGACCGGATTATTCGCAAAGTAATTGGAGGTTGTGTGGTGCATTGGGGAAACACTTAACATGTGTTCTATTTTTCCATGACGAAATGGGTCTTCGGCGATTTTGTATTTCTCCCTTCTGTGCATAAGTTCGACTTACCACAAGGGGCTCCTCTTCGAGAAATGCCCTAGAATTGAATTCCAGCTTCCCTGGACTCTACTCTCGTTAATCTTCCATCGGTCAAGCTGGGTTTTTGAAGATCTCTCTGAGGAAGATGATTGATCAATTCATCAATTTCGTCATTCGGCCGCCCAGGTATGTTAAGTCTGTTTTCGTCTCACTATCTCTTGCATTCCACACCGAAACTTGATCCTGCTGATTTTTTGTGTGTGTGCTTCTTTTTTTGTTGCTCTATTTTGATTTCTGACAATGCTTCACTTTTTGTATGATATAAGCCGATTACGTCCTTGAAATTGCTCCTACCATCTACTGGTTTCTCATAAGTTTTGAGATCTGTCATAAGTTATCACCCAAATTTCTTCAGCTCCAAAATACTAACTACACTTTCCTAGTTCCAATGAATATCCAACGACTAGGGCATTGCTATAGTGTCAACTTGCCTTAGTCATTTTGTTTATTTAACTACGCTATAGATCACTTTTATTTACCGTGTTGATAGTTATTTTGAAGCTTTTGCTTCCATATTAAGTTCAGAGTCTCCAGGAATTGTCTTAACGATCATGGAACCCCACAGGTCAATGACTCTATATGTAAACCAAGAGGCAATTTGATCGTTCCAACACCCAAGTGAGTCAGTGACGATGATCTTCTAGCTCTTTCTATTTTAACCTTTCGAAGAGGCAGTATGATGCGTAAAAGCTTTTGTTATTTGCTAGCAAACAATTGCAATCTTGTTTGTTGCCTATTGGGGTTGTACTCAACTTAATGAGCCTGCCCAACTACTTCAGGTGGGTTACAGGAATCCAATTCCCAGTCGTATCTAAGAATAGTGTCACTTCTTATTGAATCTTTCTCCTCGGCATCTTCTATTTCTTTCAAGGCTCTCCATGTGAATAGAATCACTCCTCACCAGAACCCCGTCGATTTGTCTATGATTTACGTGATCATTCAATCAGTTGGGTGGAGATGATGTCTAAAGGAAAGGGACATTCTAATGCGCCTTGATTCTGTCGTCATTCGTCAATTTGTTAGCACCAACTCCACTTTTCCTCTACTTCTCTTGAATTATGAAAGCGAAAGAAATCACTTTTTTCCACCAATTGATGCAAATTGTCACTAAAAGATAATAATTTGTCGTTTGCCATTGGATTAGGCGTGATTCTTATCTTTTACAAGTCATATTTCTTAATTTCCTCATTGTGTTGAAACCTTGTTATGTATGCACTATAAGTATATTATCACGTTATACAATTTCTGATTTTTATTACATGGTTGCGTGCGATACACCAAGCAATGGTTATTTTCTGAAGTTGAATGAAGGAAAGCAGGAATCACCTTAGGTTTGAAAACATTCTTCAAACCAATTCTATTTAGAAAGCAATTGATACAACTTTATCTAAGAGTTTTTACTGGCAAAAAGGAATATCATATACAACTGACTATTGCGTTAAATTTAACTCACTTTATTGATTTGATTTGAGTGTTTTACATCTTTGTGTGACTGATCATGGAGTTTTGTTTTGTTTAATTCAACAAAATGCAACCAAAACGAAGGCTAGGCCACGAAACCACATTCTTTTGTGTCTTCCTCATGTTCAAAAGCTTTAGTTGACTTGAACAAATTAGTCTTTGATTTTGTTGCTTATAACGTATTGGATTTTACCATTTCTCCCATCTGATACCCTCACATTCTCACGCCATGACATGTATATGAATAATATGCAATAGCTATGAGCTCTTGCATTTCTTGCTTAATTTTCCGCATTCCCTAGGCTGTTTGTTGAGCTATCGATATGCTGGATATGCAGGGCAGAATATAACCCAGATCAGTATTTGTGGGAAACTGATTTTACTCTTGCTGGCAGAAAATACAAAAGACAGGACCTTGAGGCGAGTATGGCCATCCATTACCAAATTTTCAGCTTCAATTGCCATACCTATTTACTACCTCTGATTTTATACCAGTATGGTTTAACCTTTTCAAACTATGTATTATTTGAGTTTTGCAGCTTCGGAATCAAAGAGGACATACCTTGCGGTGCAGTCATTATGTCCCTTCACCTTTCCCAGAGGACACTCCTCTCCCTTGTGTTATATACTGCCACGGAAACAGGTTTTCACAATCACCTTGGATGTTTCATTTCCAGAAAATATATTACTTGACGGCTGTTGAGTACGCATATGTAGTAGCAAATCCTGTATTTGTAATTATGTAATAGCTATTGCTTGTTCTTCTCTATTTCTAGTTTGACACAATAGATTTCTTTCACTGACCTCTGGAAGAATTAGGAAGCTTATTGCAGAGTGCTTCACAGATGATTAGGTGGAAAGTTAATTTTATCACTCTTGTGGACCTTGCAGTGGATGCAGGGCAGATGGAAATGAGGCTGCTGTAGTTCTACTTCCATCGAATATTACTGTATTTACTCTTGATTTTTCGGGATCTGGTTTATCTGATGGAGATTATGTGAGCCTTGGTTGGCATGAGGTGCGTTTTCTCTCTTTTTTATGATATATCCTTGACCTTCTGTTGTGTTGTTTGTGAACCCTCTTAGTTTGTTCCCATCTGTATTCAGAAAGATGACCTCAAGGTTGTGGTGTCTTATTTGAGAAGCAACAAACAAATATCTTGCATTGGTCTTTGGGGTCGGTCTATGGGTGCCGTAACTAGGTATCACTTCTTGTCACCTCTCTAACCGATTACAATGTTTGCTTCCGGCAAAGTCTTCGTTCCTAATCTTTTGCATCTTTCAAAGCTTTGCAAAGTGATGTGTGCAATGACAAGCATCGGAATTGACCCCTGATTTAGTTTAGGTTCTGCTGAACCTATTAGTTGCTAATAATTTTTCTATGACATGATACAAATGTGACACCCAGATTTGTTGGATGTAATGCAGCCTTCTTTATGGAGCAGAAGACCCATCTATAGCCGGAATGGTGTTGGATAGTGCTTTCTCGAACTTATTTGATCTCATGATGGAACTCGTGGATGTCTATAAGATCCGACTTCCAAAATTTACAGTATGGGTTTCTTTTTGCATATTTGTGCATGACCGTATATGTTGTTCAAATATATGCTGCGAATATAAGTAATGGAGTTGCCTCTATCTCTAACGGCTTAAGTTTTTAGATGGTTGGTGGTTAAAAATCTAATATGGTATAAGAGAAGGTAATAAATTTTGTGTTTGAACCTCCCCGCTTACCCTAAGCAGCACGGATACGGACAGAACATGGCACGAATCTGCAGACACATCATTTGCTGAAAAATTAGGAGATGGACACCTTAGGGAAATGTTCAATGCGAAATACATTTATATTTATATGTATCGTACATGTCCATATATAAATCGACAATATTATCCCTATCTAATGAGGATAAAAGGCGCAAATAATATGAATGTCATGAAGGTATGCCACTAATTTGATATTCATGGAACTAGCATTCATGCCAACTTTCCTTGTTAAGATGGAGTTTGACATACCAGTGAAAAATCACAATCCTTTATCATGGAGTGAGATTTGTTTTTCCTTTTTCCACCAGGTGAAGGTGGCAGTACAGTATATGCGGCGGGTAATTCAAAAGAAGGCGAAATTTGATATCATGGACCTTAATTGCATAAAGGTTTGTGCTTTGATTCTGAAGAATGAAGACTTTGACCTTTCACTCTAACACCCATTACAACTGTGTATTGTTTGGCAAGTGTGTTTATTGAGAACATTATGGGAAGACCAAATTTGATTCAGAACTTAGTACTTAAGATAGTAGCAACTGGAT
Organism: Rhododendron griersonianum; assembly: GCA_018127125.1. Classification (NCBI taxonomy): domain Eukaryota; kingdom Viridiplantae; phylum Streptophyta; class Magnoliopsida; order Ericales; family Ericaceae; genus Rhododendron; species Rhododendron griersonianum. Next base: position 14,958,240 of record CM030789.1, read on the forward strand.
AATATCTGAAACTGAGCAAATAATTTAAGCTGTTATTATTCACAATTTGAATGTTAAATAACATGTGCAGGTCGCACCCAAAACATTCATTCCGGCTTTATTTGGACATGCTAATGATGACAAGTTCGTTCAACCCCGGCATTCTGATCTCATCTTTCAATCGTATGCGGTATTAACTCGTCAAAAGGTTTTTAGTTATTTCTTAAAGTAATAACCTCCACAGAATTAATTGAATTATCTCTGGCTTTGTGCAGGGTGATAAAAACATGATAAAATTTGATGGCGATCACAACTCTTCTAGACCACAGTTCTATTATGACTCCGTATCCATTTTCTTCTTCAACATCCTTCATCCCCCTCAAGTTTCTTCTGCTTATTCAAATAACCTTGAAAAGTATTATGATTTGGGGAACTTGAAAGTCACCGCTGGTATGGATGAGGTAATTTCTATTGCACTATATATCAAGATAACCTTACTTTGTTTTCTTAGATGGACTACTAATTAGCAGCTCTAATCTTACTTTCCTTTTGGTTAAGCTTCGATTCTCTTTTGTTTACTCAAAGACATGAATTTCTGCTTGCGCTCTCTCACATGAGATCTTTAAGCAACTGCTCTCATGATGTTATTCAAATCTCCAAGGGAGGGGCCGAAGCATGAGCTATATCAGCATTGTGTATAATGTACTGTCAGTTAAGATGGCCACAATACACTTGGCAATGACCAGCCTATTATACCATGAGACTGACCAAGAATCATTAGAAAAATCCATGTAATGATCTAGGAATGCCGATCTTTGCCCGTGACCTTACTGAGCTGATGTAGTTTTCTTAAATTACTTTTGGTTGTTCGCGACTTTGCGTCAGTAATATGCACTTTTACGCTTGCCGCCCTCAGGGACAGATGACCCCCAATGCCCAATGGTGGTTAGCATAATCGCACCGGACCTGTGATTCAGGCTTCATATGATGAGGAATCCCTGTATTTAGGCAATGTTTCTGCCGTAGATGCTGATGTGACAGGTGGTTATTTAAGTACAAATAAGTACTTCCTCCGCCCGTATTGCTGGTACACTATGGGTATTCCAAACTTTTAAGAAGAAATCAAATCCACTTTTAATGCATGTCTTCTTAGAAAGTTCTATGTGACTTCCAACACTGCCCCTTACTATCTACTTTTGAAACTGCATTTACTTAATTTATGAGGGTTGGTGGAAATCTTAACAACTTTTTGTTCGACTTTTCAAAGAGGACTAATTTGTTGGGACATCCATAGTGGACCAACGATATGGGACGGAGTGTAATATATGAGGGGTACTTGAATAATGGAGCTTAAGGATTTGAGTAACAGCCTCATTCGAACACCTTCTGTCAAAAGATGGATTAACATTCTGATGCCTACATTCTGATGCCTCGACAAAAGCAGCACCCAAGCAAAAAGTTGTGTGCAAATTTGTCCAAGCTGGGCATTCATTTTGTCTTTCACCATTTTGGGGGTAGTGTAGGTTATTAGGAGTGATTGTAAGGTCTTTTTGCAATGTGTCCGTGTTTAGAGTGTTGTGTAAATGCTATGGCAGAAGTAAACCCTAAGCTCTCTCTTTCTCCCATTTTCTTTCTTATATTATTCGATCTTCTCTTCTTCTACTGGAAATCAAGTATTAACATTTCAGCTTCATTTTTGTGTAGAGTCTCCTTTATGAGATAATTTCTGGTCTTCAAACTGGTGGTACTGATGCTGCTAGTTCATCGTCTGCTCCACCTACGATTTCAACCACAAAATCTGTCATTGAGCTTCTTTCTGATGTTGCTCCAGTTGCTGGTGTAATTGTATGAGCTCTCCTGGTTTTCTTCACATTTTTCTCCAAACGATAGTTTTCGACAACTGAGGTATTGTATCTCAAATGCTTTTGGTTATTGCAGGATGCAATCACCAATGTAGCCGATACACTAGGTGGTGATGATCCATCAGAACCCCAGGTGATTTTAATTCAGATAATTTACCAGATCCTGCATTTTCTTGATCTCTTATAATGGAGTTCAACAACTTCTACTCCTATTGTAAAAGCAATTATTTGTTACTAGTTGACTTCCCAAACCAAAAGAAGTTTCTTCTGTACTGGTTTGACCAGGATATAGTTATTTCCGGAAATAAAACATACCACTAAAGAGACAACTCTACCGCTGATGTACTGTTCATTATGATTTTCCTGCTGGATTTGGGCCTATGCTTTAGAAATATAGCCATGTCAAAACATGAACTGTGAAGTAAAAGTTGGTAGTTTAATGAAATGTTTTCACCAGAGTTTGCATTCCCTATCAGGGTAAACCGATTGTCCAAAATGAGGAATGTTGCTCGTATACGAGCTCAAATAGAGAGAGTTGGGGAAGATGCTCATCTTTGGGGAGCGATGATGAACCTTCATCAGATTGCACTGCTGCTTACAACCACCACGAGGTTAGATTCTCAACCTTCATCAGGGATTTTTTGAAGTTCTAAGAGGTTAAAGCAGGGCCATGATCTCTCTTTCTCTCTGGGGATTGCCTTACTGCTTAATTTCCTTCTAACCACTTCCAATAAGCCTTGGTTTTAATAACCAAATCAATTGATTAGGCCTAGTGGTTAGGTTTCAGTTCTAATGGCGGTGATGAACTGTGGGTCTGGATGGGGACAAAAGTGAAGATTTATAGGAAGGTTGTTGTGGGAGGGCCTGACCATAAACTCTCGCCTCCATAACCAGGAATTTTTTTTTACTTTTGTTTGGAGATTCGAAGAACTTTGTAGGCAGTAACTTGGTCTAAGTATGAATCCTGTTAAACAGGTTTAGTCTGTCTTGTCAAAAGTGGATGTTAAGCAGAAATTATCCGAACCCAGAACCTGCCAACTTGAGTTGGTGGTTCGGGAAATAATTGGAACCCCAACTCATGAATCTTCTTGTTCCCTAAATAAACTGGTATATTGTCTTTGATTCTATGTACTAAAATGGTCTACCATTTACTGGATCTTAGCTGGATATTCCATCTTACATCTTAACTCATTGCTCATAAGTGTCACATATTACATGTTACAGGCACACTGTCGGTGACACTAGATTAAATTATAGCCTGTTTGATGGCTTATACTCGATAATATGTATGTTGTGGTTCTGTAATCTGCTTGATCATGTATTATCTATTTACTATATCTCGATTTATATTCCTTGTTAAGCAGCAACATGTTTTTTTTGTTGATTATAGACGACTCTAAAGGTGCTTGCCACACCTCTTCGAAACACTCAACGTGAACAAACGAACCTATCACAAAAGGAAGCGACGAAGAAGCAAAAGAAAACTCCAACCGATTCAAAGAAGCCCAATCGCGATAAGTTTGAAAAACTTGAGGCCCTTAGCCAACGTCTACGTCATTGCATTTTGAAGCGAGTTAACCATCGGAGGAATCGCTCTTCGTGATCACCTCTACTGCAGAGAAATTGCTCCTTGTAACAGTATTCTGTAATTCTGTAGGTGTGTTGTTTCTTTTGTTCAGTGATACTTTCAAATCTTCCACACCTCATTGTATTGTTTTGCACAGTTAACCAAGTATGCAATCAGTTTAGGATGAATGTGGTTTGTTCTCTCTCTCTCTCAGTGTGATTTGCCGACATGGAGCCCATATCTGCAAATCGGGAGCCTCCACGAATACTGTTGTTGCCCTAAAGACCTCTCCGATTCCCATGAATCACTTTAGCACTAGAATTAAGAACATTACCAGAGCCGTTTAAGATGATCAAAATAGATATACATCCCAACCCTTTCTCTCTCTAGAAAGTAAAGTTGATCCTTCTCCCTCCAGGGTTCTCTCCAGTTGCTACCGCCGCCTGGGGGGGAGGTGCTCCTCCTTCCCTCCTCCCCCCGGGCCGCCCTCTTCCCTCTCTACCTTTCCCTCCTCCCTCTGAACGTCTCTCCCCTTGTCTTTGTTTCTCTCTCCCTCGTTTCCTCCGCCCTCCCTGGTGTGGGAGGGTGTGGCGGTTCTTTCCGCCTCCGGTCGGAGGGTCCTTGGTCCCTCTGGGAGCTTAGCGGTGTTGGGTGGTTCGATGTGCTTTCAGAGATGCATGGGTGGCGGTGGCGGCGGCGGCGGCGATCTGGCGGTGGTTGTGGTTTTGGCGGTGGGTGGTGGTGTGGTGGCGTTGGAGGATGTTTTCTAGGCTGTTTTTTAACTTTGTTTTGCAGGTTTCTCTTATTTCCAAAAACGATTGGTAAAATTGCGGTGTTGATCAGCGGTAGCTGTTCTGGTGGTGGTGAGGTGAATGTGGCTCCCATGGCTGTTCTACTCAGGCTTAGTCAGGCGTGGGGTCAGCAGTTCGTCGCTTCCGGGTCTTCTGTTGCTGGTTGAGATTGTGGTTCCTGGGGTTTGTGCTGGGGCTTGATGTGGTGGTGGTGGGTACCTCTCTAACCTGATTGCTTTGGTGTCCACTTCCGTAGGCCGGTCTTCTGCCGTCGGTCTCTACATTTGGGAGAGGCCGGCTCGGCTTAACGACGAGGTTGAATTCCGGTGGTTTGTGCGGCGGTGGGCATTGAAGTTAATTAGGGTTTGAGGGTTTGGTTTGGGAGGGCCGGTCCACGGTTTGGACCGGATTTGGGTGTTTTGTGCTGATTTGTTTCTTATTTGGGTTTAGGGTTGGACTTTATTGCTTATCTTTTTGGACCCTTATAGACCTTTGAGTGTTTCGGGCTTTGTCCTTGTGGTGTTTTGTCCAACTCTTTGTTGGATCTTCTTCCCCTTTCCCGTTTTTAATAAAATTCAATTTTGCCGATAAAAAAAAAACAGAAAAGATGATCAAAATAGCATTTGTCGAAGGGAATATATCCAAGTAACTTTCTTTTCTATTTCATTTCCACTTTCCAACATCCAAGCATTAGATCCCGAAAATCAACTTTTTAGGGAACCATCACCACTTTGCAGTGCAAGGGGACCGCGAACAGAAAATCCACAAGCACATGCCAAGGCAGGCTGGAGCCACAGCGTCACCCCAGCTTAACCTAGGGCATTAATGCAATAACACGGCGAGTTAAGGCTAATATGCATGAATCTCTCCGTAAGAGGTTATAGATTTCACACCCGTTTACTTCAATTTTCTACCCCCTATCTTCTCCCTTTTCTTTTGTTTTTGCAATCGTAAGCATATAGACATGAATGCAACAATTGAAATTAGAACCAGATGAAACGACACTCAGCCGCATACCCACACTCAACACTTGTACTCGAGTATATGAAACATAATACAGTAAGAAAGTATTTTCCTGTCCAACAAGGTGATTTTGATCTGATCAAAACTAGAGTTGCGATATGGATAAAGGCGAAATTCGACATCAAGGTATATTCGGTGGAGGATTTTAGGATTTTTTTGGATGGAGTCAGATTGTTGAAGCTGTAAGTTTGGGTTGTTTGTTGTGGTGTATGTCTTCCAACATTTTGTTGGAGGGTTCTGATCAGTTGCTCCCTTTTTTTCTTTTGTTTTCTTGAGTAAGGGTGTTCTTGCCTTGCTCGAGCCCCCTCGATGTATCCTTTCGAGTTTTATAAAAAGTTTCGTTTGCCGAGCAAAAAAAAAAACAAGGTGATTTTGATCAAATTATAGCATTGCAACTAGATGGGACATGAAGAACCCCCCATATTCAACATTATCCAACCCAAAGATACCATACTCACAAGGAAACCAAACGCAGCTGCTGCTGTTCCCTGTGAAAACACAATCAAGAGTTTCTCTCCGAACATCAGAGGATCAACCAAAAATTACACACAATTTACATCTGTGTAATTGCACCCGTGGCCTCGTTTAGTCGTTGTGTCCACACTCTTTTAACGACAATACCATCTGACTTGCGCATTCTATTTGCTATGGGAATCACACCTCTTCTAGCAACAATCGTTCAAGTGGATTCATCTAGCAATATAAGCGAATTTCGTAAACTAACATTACCAGCCATTCACTGAATTTTTACTTCCCGTGTATCATAATCACAGTTCATCAAAACAAGCATCTTGTAGTGGATTGTTTATCGAACAACATTACTGTATTTCGAAAAATGGTGTCTCGATGAAGCAGCTTTTGTACATAAGATTTTAGTTTTATAGAGACTAGATCAAGGTGGATCTAAAGACATGGAAAAATGCTTTACATCCTTTCTTAAAAGATATGGATCATGGTGCAAGAAAAAGAAAAGGAAAAAAGATTCATACAACGCAATGAAAAGAAACATGTACATAAGGATTGACAGTCCTTCCTGCAATTCTGAACTATCAAAGAACGAAGACAAGGTTCCTGCTCATCAACCAAGACATCATTTTTAGAATGCCAAAGTTTGTTAACGTTGACAAATTGAGCACCAGATTTTTTGAGATATCTCTACATAGAATTGTTGGTATAAAACATAACAAAGCAAGTATCGTCAACTATTTAGCAGAAAATAGCTATTGGCAATTTGGCACGCCAATTAGTGGAACAACATCTCATATTGGAAAGAAGCCAGTTAAGGAAAAAATGCACTAAAAAACTAGATCACCATTGTGACATAACGAGGGTAATCATTTTGCTTTTCGCATAAACCAGTTATCCCATATGTTATGTACCTTGCTAGCTCTTCCCTGGAATAACTTCACACCAAAAGCACATATAAATAGATGGGAAATGCTACGGTGTCCACCCGCCGTTTGGGGACACCGTAAAAAATGGCATAACTGACCATTAAAAGTATAACCAAGACCAATGATGTGTATAACCAAAACCTTACAAAGGCATAACCCCCAAAATTTATGCCTTTGTAAGGTTTTGATTATACACATCACTGGTCTTGGTTATACTTGTAATGGTCAGTTATGCCATTTTTTACGGTGTCCCCAAATGGCGGGTGGACACCGTAGCATCATCTAGATAGATACATACTAATTGACATAAATTAAATTCTTTAGGGGAATTACTTCGGTGTCTCCCCTCAAAAAGGTGACACCATAACTTTTGGCATAACAAAATCATTATGAGCATAACCAAAACCCATTACAAGCATAACAGAACCATAACAAGGCATAACTTGTTTGGATATGCCTTGGTTGGTTTGGTTATGGTTCTCTTATGCTTGTAATGGATTTTAGTTATGCTCATAATGGTTTTGTTATGCCAAAAGTTACGGTGTCTCCTTTTTGAGGGGAGACACCGAAGTGCTTCCCATTTTTTAGATCTCAATATGAGGCACCAAAGCTAGTAGTACACTATGCTCATAACAGAATAAGCATAGATGAATATGGTAAACCACAAAGCGTAAGGCAGAAAGGGAAGATAAAAGCAGTCCTCATGTTCTCAGAATCAAAGTTGCATTCATCAGATTTCGTCTTACCTCGGTAGCCATTTTAACACTTCAGGAACCTAATCTGCACGCATACTTAATCATGTACCTCACCAAGGAATTGCTCTATGCGGTTTTCGGAATTGTGGTTACAGATAGAATCTTAAATCCTGTTCCTGCACAGTAAAACTTGCAAAACCTAACCCGTCATCCCAAAGCTCCTCTTTTGACTACTCCAATTGGCACCAATGAAACTTCCTTTACATAGAGCTCAACTGCTCCCCTTATGTTCTGAGCTACAGTATAATTTTAAATGGTAGACTGCTCAGTTCCTCCCAATAAAAGTCACATTCAGCAGATTTCATCTTACCTTGGTACGCGTCCAACACTTCAGGAGTCTCATCCTTGTACCTAGTGACATACCTCTGCAAGAATTCGTTCTCTTTATAGGTCAAAACTGTTGACAACTTCACATTTTCTTGAATCTTGTTTCTTGACAACAAAACTTGCACAACCAAACACCTTGGGATGATTCTCTTCTCCAAACTAAAAGTAAGTACTACAGGCCTCCTTGACAACTGCGATGGGCTCCAATGAAACTTTTTGACGTAGAACTCCACCGGACCTCTTATCACCTCCTCTGACCTGGATATGAAAGAGGGGTTGAACCTGAAGATATCAAGGGTCTCCTCATCGGAAAACCCCAAGGTTTTGTAAAACACAAGTTTCTCCTCCCAAGTCGATCCAGGGCAGAATAACATTGCACTAACAGCATTTTTAAATGCCAATGACAAAGGGTCGAAACCCATTTCCATTGCAGTGGACACAACCTTACTAAACCTGCATGGTTTTGTACATGCTATTACACGGCCACCTATCACATTAGCCATCATATTTGAAATCTTGGATTGGGGGATGCCAAGATTCCGCAATGTTGACAGATTAGGCACCAATCTTTTCGAGCTGTTGACCAGAATAAATGGGTACCTTTTAATTACCAAAACTGCATTATCTCGAGAACCAAACGAAGTTATGAGAAACTCAACTATTGGGACAAGGTGATTCTTTAAGCTTCGTGTAAATAACCTAGGGCAGGTGGTGACCACACCAAGGAATTCAGTTTCGGACAAGCCAACCGAACGAAGGAAATCAATCTTGGGCTTGAGGATTTTCTCAACACTGCAGGAGAGAATTCTGGGGTATTTGGAAACCATGGTTTCGACTTGGGTTTGTGAAAACCCATAGTCACTCAGAAGCTTCAAGACTGCATTTGGCTTCTCCGAGGACTTACATAGAACACGAAATCGGTCGGATAACCCACAGGAAGTGATTATATCATCAATTGTGAAAGAAAGCACACCGTTGGTACTAGTGCTGCTATCACAAATTAAACTAGGTACGTTCTGTGAGCTCTGCAGATGCAATGATGAGGAAATACTTCGATTAGGCGAAACTACTAAATCTATCTTGACATGGGTAAGAGATTTATTAGGTTTGCAAAGTAAAGGAAGCATTGTGTTAGGAATCATTGCATCAGAAAGACGAAGAAAAGGGGATGAGAGATAATAGTAGTAAGAGGATACTGATAATACATCCATAAAACTTGCAGATTATAGTTTTTGTTGGGTAGAAAGTGAAACGCAGCAAAAGAAGAAGAAGAAGAAGAGTATCGAATTTGACCCACCTAGAATCGGCAACTGAGAGGAAGAAAGAGTAGAAGACTAGCAAGATTTGTTATGAACATATATCGCAATAGCGGATGATGCCACGGTGTCCCGGTCATTTTGGATTTTGGGTTATGCTTTTGTAAGGTCTTTTGTAAGGTCTTGGTTATACGTATCACTGATCTTGGTTATGTTTGTAATGATCGGTTATGTCAAAAATTACGATGTCCCCAAATGATGGGTGGACACCGTAGCATTTCCCATCGCGATATACATACAGTATAATCGCGATATATATACAGTATAAAGGAGCTTCGTTTTTCTTGTTCCGTATGTTGCCGTAAGAGAGACGAACCCCAAGTCCTAATCACTTGCGATTAAACTGATTAGGTCCGTTCCGCTAATTTTCTAAACCTTCTGTTTTTTAGAAAGAATTCAAACTCAAATATAACGAAAATAAAAAATAATTTTAATAGAGATTAAAATTTTGGACAGAAGAAGGAGATATAAGAGCAAGTTTATCAGTCAAGCAAAAATAGCCAAAAGGGAGAAAGTTGCCCTACAGCAGAGTAGTTAAGCAGAGTAGTTAAAAGCAGAGGTAAAATGTATTTTTGAATAGTGCTTCGGCACTTTTACCTGTTAACTGTTCACCAGGCATGTTATTTTGTAACATTATTTTCTCTCTCCTCTCTCTGTCCCTCTCTCTTTCTCTTTCTTCTTTTTTAAAAAAACTGTACTTTGGGGCATTGTTGGAGTAAGAAAAAAAAAATTAATAGATGATATGTTAAATAGATAGTGTTGGTATAGTGTTGAAAGAAATATGAATAGCTAAAATAAAAAATGTGGACTGTTGACAAGTTTTTTTTTACCTAATTATTGATAAACTTGCTCTAATAAAAGGGAGATAAAGAGGTGGATATGATTACAGGGATGTTTATTTTAGAATTTAATGAGGGGTATTTAAAAGTTACTTGGTTTGTTTAGGTGTTTTAGAAGGTGGATATGAGATGGTGAATGATGTACCATTGTGTGATATTCCTAGTTTGCCTTTGGATTATTTCGTCTCTCTCCCTCCCTCCCAGAAAAAACTGCACACCATCAAGATCTACCCCAACATCTAAAAACGAAAAAAATATCAAACAACGGTCTTGTTTGTCTAAAATGTCATCTTATTTGAATCTTTTCAATATTGGTCTATATTTTAATACTTTTTCGATGCGTCTCGCGAGACGAACGATTAATCCCAAAAATTACGACGAAATGCTAAAAAAAAAGGGGGAAAAAAAAACCGAAATAAGTTTTAGATTATAAATTTACAGGAACGCAGCCTCAAGCTCAATTTTGATTTACTCTGCCCAAACATCTACTCCAGGTAATCTGTCATTTTTTTAGAAAAGAAAAAAACACATAAATGTGTAGCCCGGAAGGCTCAACCCGTCCGAATCGTTGCCTCAAATTCCAGCAATGGGTTCACGAGTGCAATTTTGTTCACCCTCTTTAAAAGAGTGTGAACATTATCCTCCCTCTTATTAGTTGAAATGGTATGTCTTACCCTTGCAATACATTTTTTGATAAAGCATGATATCACTTTGTGATGAGATCCACATCATTTCAACTAATAAGAAGAAGAGTAATGTTCACCCAAAACTCAACTGGAAATGCCTTTCATCCGGCCAAAATCAATCACAGAACCCTTTCTCCGGCTGATTGGGTTCTTGTTCCAAAATCACACACCCAATCAAAACAATCCCAGAATCAAGAAATCCAAAATCAATTTCTCATTCCCGACGATTCCTTTCTCCGGCCACAAATCAGAAACCAAAATAACGGAAAGTGTCGCCGACAACGACTTCAGGAAACCGGAAATGAACAAGTTTTTTTAATCCGTCGGAGATGAATGATTAACCTATGGCCGGCAACGGCTTGTCAATCGAAAGCATCCGCGATTGCAAGAAGAGAAGTAAAATCGTAGATGGACACACAAAAGAAATGAAAAGAAACTGAAAGGAAGAAGAAGGTACAAACAACGTGGGCCAAAGGGGTACATTGGTAATGTTCCAAGCTGGATAAAGATTTAATCACCCCTGGGGGGTGTCTAAAAATTATCCCCCTGGAGTTGAGATATACCTATCCAAGCCAAATAATATCCGGGAGTCAAAATCCAAACAAGTAATGGATATGCCTGACCCGGATATGTATATCCAGCTCCATCCTATATATCCTCCTCCCAAACAGCCCGTAAGCTTCACACTACAACTCTCTTCGCGGTTTTCACTTTTGCTGCTTTCTTGAAAAGTTAATCATCTATCATAAATTTCCAATCGAATCACAAACGTTTACCCATGATATATTTCATACCAAGTAGATTTCTCCTCGTTACGACCTCATGAAGGTCAGAAGTATGGTCTATAATTACGTTCGGAAGACGAGCCTCCAGAACCTCAATTAGTCACACCACCTAAAAACCAACAGGGTTTTTTCGCCTAAGAAGAATACATTCTTCAAGGAACTACACATGCAAGGAAAGTGGGAATCCTTGCATGCACAACAACATGCAACATGCCTAAACTATAAGTTACTACCTGAAACATCTTCAAACTGATCTTCGTTGCTAATGGGTATCCTCGACAAATGATCCTACTGCTCTCTGGCCAGTAAGAGTGAGTGGGGTTGCTTGTATGGTGGGCTACAGCTCGAGTCCAATATCCGCTGTGTAAGCACAGTTTCTGGTATAGAATACGCTGCATCCATGCTCACTCGTTGCTTCTTTGCTGACCTCACACCCTTGGGGCTCTCATCTGGTGAACTGCTATGGCAACCAGAATCTGGTGTAAGGGGCTCGTGGCGAGAAGAGAATGATTCATCAATAGAAATACTCTTGGCTAGGGCATTTTCCTTTGCATCCTTGTCCAATAGTGGGGTCTCAGAAGTTGGGGCAGGGGTTGCCGGGTCAGTCTTAATGTCTGATGCGGGCCAGTTGTCATTTGATGCTGGGGCAGACAACCCTGAGCCGGTACCTTCTGAAAGAACTCCACTCAGTCGATGTTGCTCTTCGATTATCTTCTTCAAATACTTGCCTTGAGCTTCTATGCGCAACTGCAGCTGTCTCTGCACCTGTTGTATTTCAAATTTTAACACCACTTGCTGGTAAAAAGCTTGGCTCACAAACCAATAGTACCTTGTATACTAGCATAACATGAAGGACAAAAAAACTCAGTCTAACCGAAGTGTCATTGTGGAGATTCATCTAATATGTGTGTCCACACCTGACACCTAAGTATTCATGTTTCTTAAGGAGGGTACATGGGAGTAGCCCTGCCACATTGATCAGCTACTCGTCCTCCAATGGTGTGCTGCCAGCCTGCCACATGGCTGCATGGACGCCTCACCTCCATTGGCACCCCGCCCTGCGACACGCCTGGTTGCCTCTCAGCGAGGAAAGGGATTCTTATTTAGTGGGGGCAGATTTCGTTTAGAGTGACATGAAAGGTTTTAGGATAAAACTCCTCTAGAAAAATAACTTTTAAGCAATAATATACATGAAATGTTACATTTCATTCAGAAGAACGATTTTGATTTGCAAAAAAACCTTGACGACTTTTGAGTATTGGATGTGGTGCGTGATAGCTCATTTGCAATGCCCACTAATATATATTTTTCATATTACACATGAGTGAAATATCTGTTGTTATCGTGAGAGAAGACCTTTGTCTTGTTTTCTTAAGAGGAAGAAAGCAATGCTGTAAATTTTACGGTAAATATGTAAGAACAAATTCAAAGAAATTTGTATACGGTACACAGGGTATCTATCTCTAATGAAAAGGATGCTCAGGGAGGACAGGAACGCTACCTCCAATTGCTCATGAAGCCGCTTCTGTACCTCCATCTGCAACTTAAGTGCTTCAGTAATTTGCATCCCTCTGCAAACAGGTAAGAACACTAACCTTCTCAGATCAAGTAGCCCATTAATCAGCTAAATGACTAGAATTAAGATGTTCCATTATGTTATCTCATCCGTATTAAAAGTTCTCATGCGATCCATATATGAGAATATGACGCAGAAAAAAGCTGATTAAATTGCTTATTAGTCGCTTTGAAATTTCTGGCCCTGATTGGGCAGGAGCATTGAACAGTTAACCACCTCTTGAATGTGTGCCACGTTTATAAGATTGCGCACAAATTGGATCTTCAGTCGTAAGCACTATAAACATTCTCTCCACACAAATGCAAAGCATTAATAGGAGGCGAAGTTACTTACGGTGAACCATCCAAACTGGAAAGCAAGTCCCCGGAGTCTTTCTTGTCAGCTTTTTTCCCTGGCGTCATCAATTCAAGTCAGGTATCAATAAATTGTCTTGTTAGATGCCGGATACATTTTAAGTCATCACAAAGAAGAATCATCATTACTATAAACCTCCCTATTTTATTTCTCCAGTAAAAGTACAAGGCATTATAGTCGGTTTGTGTGTTGTCAAACGAAAGTAAACTGACATATGGTATACTTTGTTACTTACCATCGGATGAAGAGTCGGGTAGGTATTTTGCAAGTCTATATTTCTGGATGCATCACATAGAAGAATTAGTGGAAGTCTCAAAAAGGGAGAAAATTTGAAGAAAACAATAAGAAAATTTTCATGAGAAAACAATTATACCTACCTGTAAATGGCTCTTGACGTGGTAAATTGTTAGTTCTTGTACGCCCATGACCTTGAGTACACCTTTGGGTGTAGCCCCTAAAATTAGGGCAATGATTAGATTAGTGGAATGTAATCGATGTTTATGATTAGATAATCTACAGTTAAAATTGTCCGATTTCTCAACCAGATCATCTAACCGCTGGACAGCGCTATTCAAAATTTCATTTAGCATTCTAACAAGTTCAGCATACAGGTACAAATCTTCACCATAGTAACCTGGAAGCCAAATCTAGAACTAGATGCCTGTCATATTTAACAAGCTACATTGTCAATGAACAATTGACTTTCAACGTGTTTCTCAGTCATTCAAGTTGACATCAAGTGCAAACACAAAGTCAGCAAGCAACTTCTTTGTTTGGATAGGGATTGTGTATGAAAAGAAAGAAGCTTAACCGAAGGAAATGTTTGCTCCTGTTCCAGTTTTTAACTTTTCTCATTTGAGGTAGGCGTGAAGGATGTAACGCTAAATAGATATAAAATTTAGCCAGATTAAGGTCAAGACAACTCACGATCTGGCCCACCCAGTTGTGCCACTGCTTCGACAAAGCGTTCATGAAGCTCATGTGTCCACCGCAACCGTTGCCTGGCGGCCAGACTAGGATTGTTGTTAAGAGTAAGACTGTTACATCCATTCATAGTGCTGGCACCACAATCTAACTTTTGACTAAAAACCGCTTCTGACTTGTTAGGAGCTAAACTTGAGCTAGAGACACCCTTTGATCAACAAAATTTGTCATTACCTACAAAAAGTAAGCCGATGTTATTGGAAACATAAAGAACACATTTAAACACTACGTGCATTTGGACAACAAGCTGTTGAACTGCCTTAAGAGAAGTGGCGAAATCTAAGGTCCACGCAATAATCCGTTTCGTGAACCAAGTATAACAGGATAGACTTTGATGCTCATAAAAGAGCTTGGTAAGCTTTAGCTTCCTAGAAACTTTAGCAAACAGGAAGTAATCATTTGTGCTTCCTTTCATATGTAACAGAAATGAAGCAACCTTTCCTGTGATACATAACTAGCATCCAGACGTGTCATTTTAGTGGCAATATATTAGTTCCTCAAGCCCAATCCACAACTTGTTTCGATATGAACCTTCTATCCACGAAACACACACCACAGATAACAAATTAGCGGATACCTGGGCATCTAGGTGATAAGCATCAACTTACCACAACTTATTAATTCAACATTTGGCCAACAGTTTCTTGGAGAACTCGGGTGAAAAAAGCAACCGATTGAAGGACTCCTGTCGATCAGCAAAGACATGAGAATGGTCCAAAAGGAAAATAGAAAACATAACAATGTCATCAAAGTTTAAACCTTTCAGCAAAACAAACAAAGGAAAGGAGGGAAAAAAATACTTAGGTCACAGCAAAGAAAAACTCTCTCGCATTTAATTAAAAGTAAAAAGGTGATCCACAGTGGAGAGCTACAAACAGAAAGAAGAGGTAGGTTACATCCAAATTCTAATTCAATGACATGGATGATAAGAAAGAGTAAAAGAAACCTCCACATATCTATATGTACTTCCATATAACCCCACCACCAAGTAAAATTGGCAGCTAGCCCCATTAGTTAGAGCAACTTGAAGAATTATTAACAACTGCCTTAGCTCTTTCGCACCTCCAGAAAAGGGTGAGAAGATAAAAGGAACCAGAATCAAATCACTTGTTTTGGTTGATTAACATAGTTGAGAAATGAAGAAAAAAAATATGGGTTTTTGTTAGTCTATTTGAATTTCTAACCAAAAATCCTTCCTTTTCTCTCCCTTTCTCACAATCCAAAGGGTAATTAACCCAAAAAGAAGAAGAAGAAGAAGAAAGAATCCCTGTTGCGCCATTTACAATTGTCCAAATCCAACCACAGAAACTATTACGCCATATATATACCACATAAAAGAAACAGTTGCGTAGAAACTAGTAATTCGCAGAGAAGATGTACACTTGCGAACAAATTAAAAGGCGTAAAAGAAGAAGAAGCAAAAGCAAACCCAGATCTGAAAATCCGAGAAACAACATACCCAGATCGCCGAATCAACAATTCAATTGAAACCCAACCAACTCCTTGCTCGTGGACTCCCCTCCCTTTCCCTTCACTTAAAGTTGATTGAAATTTCGGGGGAAAAAGGGATAAGTGGATGCGTGCTTGCTCTCCCAAATCTTATATTTTAATTTTTGAGCAGACAAAAGAAAAAAGACAAATTTTTTGTTGGGAAAAAATCCGGACAAATCTATTTTTTTGTACTGTTGGGAATCTGATGGACTATTTTTCATATTTTTTAAAAGTAGGAATCTGTAGGACTATGGATATGGATTGTGGGAATCTGGGATAGCCGGATAGGTTGGAGAATACTACTAGTAAACAAAAATTGTTTACTCCATATTAACGCGTTTGCGTCAGTATACACGTACATGGACTAATTATCGAAGTACGAATTTTACTATTCGCTAGCAAGGTGTCGGGAACCGAGATCCCCTGTCCGACCCCAATCTGGATAGGGGCCTGTCCCACCCTCTCGACCGCTGGAGGGGTGGGACAGGCCTCTGCCCGGATTGGAATCGGACGGGGGATCTGGTTCTAGGTGTCGGGATCTGATTAGGGTTGGGAAATGAACTTTTTATTGGAAAGTAATAAAAGCCGTTACATACTAATGTTTGCATATTTTTAATTGGACTTTAGTATAAAGCTGGTGACTGCAACATATATTCATGTATCTTCAACAACTATGATCTAAATCCTATAATTCGCGTGCGGGAGTGCAAGCGCAAGAGGATCTTTGAAACACATTTCAACCTATTAAAATTTGCAAGAGCAGGAATTGAGAACACGAGCACGGTGTGAGGAATGAAAGTGGAAGCACATAGCATTATAAATTAATGATTTGTGACTAAGGGTTATGAATATTTGAACTCATGTACCTTTGAAATAAGGAGCAATAACATGTGTTACTCTTTTATTTTATTCATCTTCATTTGAGAGCAAATACTATCCTATTGGTAGGGGAATTATGAATCTCATGTTAACAAATAACAACTCATACATAAAAAAATTGTATTAATTGTTCTCTTAAGCTCCACATTTTCAACTAATGAGAGTCAAGGTGTTGTTCATTTGTCGCTAAAACAGCGAAGAAAATCAAATGCTTGATTTATCCTTCTTTTAATACGTCGTTCCATTGTCGCCAAAAACGGTGAAGAAAATCAAACGCTTGATTTATTCTTTTTATAATATGTGGACTATTTTAATTCATGTAAAAAATATGTGGTGGAGACGTGGGAATAATACTCTCGTCCTGGCGAATATGCTATTGACTATGAACCCGATCATAAAATACACGCATTATACATCGAACGCACGCATTAAATGTATAAATCTTAGTCCATCCTATTTTAGACATGATTTTCTTGCAACTTGTTCGAGAGTGAACTCATTTCATCTGACGAATTATATAATTGGTTGGATATATTAGAAAACTGTCTCTTGACATTTTATGTCATGGATACATATATGAATATTTCAGCGTAAGCACAATTTTATGGAGTATAACTTTAACTTCTTCTGTAAATGGAGCATTAGTATTTTCTTTCTTTAATCGACCATTGTGTGTGGAGTCTGTGGACATGTATTTTAAGGGTGAGTTCTCCTAAACTTATAAGAAAATAAGTTGTTTTATCTTTATTTGATTTTTATTTGCATTTGTTAGTTTTTTTTTTGCTAAAAAATGGTTATTTCTCAAAATATTTGGGTAAAAGTAAAACTTTTTACTTTTCCGATTCCTCTCGTCGAGACGAATCAATAAGCCACAAAAGTTTGGTGCAAAACCTAACAAATACGAAAAAAGTTCAAATAAGAACAAAACTAACTTATTGCTCACTTTGTTGTCATAATTGATAGGAGTACTTGGGTTTTAAAGTTGTTAACTACATATACGTCCAACTAAAGATAATTCTTACGTATATTGGGTGATGCTGTCAAGCGGGGTGCATGGCAGCAGTGTCGAGCGGTTGATCTGGCTGTTTATCTCGATACAGATGGCTCGGATCTAATCCAAACGCATAAAAATTTGAACCTTCCGTTGTTCGGATTAAGATCTGAACGGTCGATTGCCAAGATGAACGACTGGATCAGCCGCTCGGTGCTGCTGCCAAGCACCCGCTTGCCGCTTGGCAGCATCTATACATACGTAAGAAGAATTTTGGTGACATCCGTTTGATGTTTGCTTTTGAGGTAGGGTTCCGCTAGTCTTCATGCCTGTACTCTCTATATTTTTCAAATCTTCAATCTTTGTGGTTTGACCCTGGGCTCATAACTTTGATTCGAATTATTTATGGTGGACTTCAGTACTTCACATTGAAAAATATTTGGAAAAGAAATCAACTTGTTCGAACATTGATAAAAACACGAACAAAACATATAAAACCTTTCAAAAATAGCATATAATTTAGTTACTAGAGAACCGAGGCACATGCGATGCGTGTGCAAGACAAATTTTGCATGTTTTGTCCAAATTGGATCAAACAAACGATAAACGGGGAATTATTGTGCATATTTTTTCAAAATTCGACTAGCATGCGCATCGCGTGTGTCCGGCCTCCAATTCTCTAACCACATCTTTTACCACGTCCAAAAGAAGCAATCAACGTCTTCTACCACATCCAAAAGAAGGAAGACTTAGAAAAATAAAACTCACTTGAACTATAGCATACCATGTCTCCATGTACCAAGCATTTACTGTTTAATACGCGGTCGCCTTGTCTGCAGAGTATTAACATATATTCATGTATCTTCAAGCTAGGACTATGACCTAAGTCACATAATTTGCGTGCGAGAGTGCTAGCACGAGAGTGGGGATTGAGAGCGCGAGCGCAATGTGAGTATTAAGAGCGGGAGCACATAGCATTTTGAAGAATTATGCCACTAAGCTAGGTTATGAATATTTGAACTCATGTACCTTTGAAATAAGGAGCAATAACTTGTGTTACTCTTTTATTTTATTCATCTTCATTTTGAGAGCAAATACTATCCTATTGGTGTGGGAAGTATGAATCTCATGTTAACAAATAACAATCTCATATATAAAAAATTGTATCAATTGTTCTCTTAAGCTCCACATTTTCAACTAATGAGAGTCAAAGTGTTGTTCATTTGTCGCTAAAACAGCGAAGAAAATCAAACGCTTGATTTATCCTTCTTTTAATACGTCGTTCCATTGTCGCCAAAAACGTTAAAGAAAATCAAACGCTTGATTTATCCTTTTTTTAATATGTGGACTACTTTAATTCATGTAAAAAATATGAGGTGGAGACGTGGGAATAGTACTCTCGTCTTGGCGAATATGCTATTGACTATGAACCCGATCATAAAACACATGCATTATACATCGAACGCACGCATTAAATGTATAAATCTTACTCCATCCTATTAGACATAATTTTCTTGCTTGCAACTTGTTCGAGAGTGAACTCATTTCATCTGACGAATTATTTGGTTGGATATATTAGAAAATAGAAAATTGTCACTTGACATTTTAAGTCATGGATACATGAATATTTCAGCTCTTCAGCTAAGAGAAAATCTTCTTTACGGAGGTGCTGTAAATAAGTGTTTATAGCACTCAATCGTGACCGTCTAAAAATGTTTTGGACGGTCAAAATGTTAATAAATTAAAACTTTTTCAGGAAAGAGTTAATTGTGATTGGTTATAATTGAAAACGAATTTTAGCCATTGATTGTGCGAATAGACAGCTGAAATTGCGCCACTCCGTGAAAAAGACTATCTCGCTAAGCTAAACACAACTTTATATAACTTTAACTTCTTTTGTAAATGGAGTATTTAGTATTTTCTTTCTTTAGTGGACCATTGTGTGCAAGTCGAATTTTGCATATTCTGTCACAATTGGATCAAACAAACAATAAACGGAGAGCTATTGTGCATATTTTGTCAAAATTCGACTTGCATGCGCATCGTGTGTATCCCGCCTCCAATTTTTTTAGGGCAAAGTATGGATTACCTCCCTGTGGTTTGGCTCTTTGGCAGATGACCCCCCTGTGTTTTTCTAATGACCAGTTCGCCTCCCTATGGTTTCGAACTAAAGTGCTACCGTTACATTTTCCTTCCAAACTGATGGAATGTGTAAAACACACGCCTATTTTGAGAGTGGGAATGACAAAAAAAATTAAATTAAGGTAGATTTTGGTGTAAAATGACCACACTATCCTTCTCCATCATCTTCCCCAATAATTGCACCAAACTTCCCAAACCGATCCATTTCTTTCTGTGTCTCAAAAAGCGAACGCGACCCACCTCTACCAAAAGGTCCAAAACCGTTTGCCCCAAACCACCATCCACACCGGCAACTACCACCGACGCCATCCCGTCACCAAACCGAAGGGAAAAAAATACAGGCTTGAATCGAAGGAGGAAAAATCGAAGGGAAAAAAATAAGGCCCCTTTCACATTTCTCCCTCTCTCCCAAATCGAAGGGAAAAAAATACAACAAATTGACCTGCCATGCTTGAAATTTGTCTTGATACAGGCGTGGGTTTGGGTCAAACAAGGCCCCTTTCACACATGGGGGAATCCAATCTTTATTTCTAAAACCACCGATAAAAAAAAATTATTTCTAAAACCGGTACTTTTCGGATAAAAAAACAAACCAGTGCTTTGTCCAATTTCGAGTCCTCTATGACCTGCCTTCGGTTTAGATGGGCCAGAAATCATGTTACTGGCTATATAGCTGGTTCCAGATTTTTATCAAACTTCTGTCGCGCACAGGCCAAAATAAGGAAGTGAGGGATTCGATGATTAGAGTGCTTTAATTCATGGTATGATTATGATTTGTGGGGCTGATCGTGAACAAGGAGGAATCAGATTTTTAGGTTTCTAACTCCACTTTGTTCGGTGTTGTTTTCTTTACTCCGTCGAGGTTTTGTTTTCTTTACTCCGGCGAGTTATTCCGAGAGTATATGAATTATATATATACATGAGCAAAACGGGAGGCTGTTGGGAGATGCTCTTAAGTAGAGCAAAGGCCCTTTAAGAAAGGGTAGCGTGGTCTTTTTACTTATGTCGTTAACGGAGTTAGGAGTTGCACTTTACTCCAAAATCACAGGGAGGCGAACTGGTCATTAGTGAAACACAGGGGGGTCATTTGCCAAAAGACCAAACCTCAATGAGGTAATCCTACTTTGCCCATTTTTTTATGCATGATGACAATCAGGTATGACTATCATTTTTCTCTTTTTGTCCGGCCATGGCTTGGTCTTCCATGCACTACCAATTTTCAGTTCACACAAAAACTAATCTTATACCTTGTTCCTGTTTGTTAATTACAAAATAGCTTCTCTTTATTTTTTGGCATAAGAGGTTGGTATGGTGGTTAAAGTCCGAGACAATATATACGGGCTTTCCTTGAATTTAATTGGCTTATGATACTCCCTCCGTCCCTTTATTACAGTCCGGTATTCCATTTTGGGCTGTCCCTTAATAAGTGTCCATTTTGTAAAGTTAGTGGGTAAAAGTTGGTGAATTGTCTATTTTGTCCCTAAAAGTAGATTCCATTTTGAAAAGTTAGTGAGTAAAAGTGTAATGATGATGGGTAAGTAGGGAAAGTGGAGGAAAAAGTTGATGTGAAAGGTATAATGATGATGTCTTTTTAATAAGTTGGAGTTACGAAGCAGGACATTTAAAAAGGGACGGAGGGAGTATTGAACGGTGGGGTTGATCTCCAAAAATTAATCGAGATGGGAATTTTAATTGGCTTATGATATTATGCGTCGGTTGGTAACATACGAACTTAATTTTTTAAGGGACGAAGGTCTGAGCTCTACAAAATGAACGGTTCCGATTATTATTGTGATCTTGAAAAAGGACCCACAAAAACCAAACTCGACGGGACTGGACAGTTTCCTCACTGGACAGGACCCTTGTCCACCGGGAAGGTGATAATCTTGGATGTGATGGTCCAATTGCGATGACCGGTCTGGTCCGGCAGCATCTCAGATGGATTCTTGAAAATAATATTCCGGCCTTTTTTGAATTAAAGTTGATTTATTGCGAGAGAATGATCTGTCCCGTAAAATAGGAAATAAGTACTTAAAAAATGAGAACTTTAGCGAAACGGAGATATAGTCCCCTTCCCCTCCAATTTGCTGTCTATTTTTTACAACTCAGGTATTCGGGTCCGCTTATGCTTACCTCGACTGAGCTGATCCGGACACCTGAGTTGCCAAAAAAAAAATTGTTGTCTTTCCGACGTTGATGGTTACACAATTCTCTTTTTTTATACGTAGGTAACGGGTCAAGACTATTCGGCCCGATAGACCGAGTAGTGTTCAAATTGATGCCTCCAAACTTGAAGTCCATTCTAGTAATACTCGAGGAGTGCGTTAATTTGGAATGTTGTTGGAAGGGAAAATTTAAGGTGATGTTCCGGTAAAAGTTCTTTTTGTAAAAGTTTTTTTTTTTCAAATTTTATTATGAAAATGAAAAATAATTTTTTAATTTTTTTTGCACAGTATAAAAGATCTCAATGAGATCTATCAAACAAGATCCATATTGGTAGAAAAATTATTTGCGTGAACACATGATTTTTGAGTTTGAAATTACCTTCGTTTGAAAAAAAAAGAACTTTTAAAGAAAGTGGAACACCACCTAAGATAAGAATTGTTTCTGGATATACTAGTACTATATTTTTAGCGGGTGGGTTTGGAAAGATAATCCAAGGGTTATAGTTACGGGACGACAAATTAATTATCGTTTATGGTTAACTTGTCGACCCCGTTATGACAAGAACGTTGTATTTCAGCACCTCCCTGCCCTGTGCTCCCCTGTTTCTTCGGGCTAGGTATCGATGAGGTCATTCGTTAGACCTGACTGTACCTCGGCAGACAGGAATTCGCTCCCTCATCGATGTCTACCCAAATGACATGGGATGTAAATCGTTTGATTTCATCGATTTTTAAGGGTAATTTACCCTCGAAACCGGTGATTTCGATTTAGATATTATGTGAGCCGAAATAAGTAGGCAATTGTATTAAACTTTGTCATGCATCGCGCCAGTTTGGTTTGGGCTGGGGAGGTTGAATTGGGTTTGGGCCTAGGGATATACAATCATGCTTCGAACGTATAGAAGTTTTTTTTTTTAAACTTTTAAGGGTGAGGTGGTTCCAAGAGTCGTTGGCAAAGGAAATTTAACGTGGGATATGAGGTGAGAGCAAATCCCGAAGTCCCATGACAAGACCATCAGGCCAACCCCCTTACGGTCCGTTTGTCCCATGCCACCTTTGTGCGAGAACAATTTTTTTCATTCTCACAAGAGTGTGCTCATTTTGGTCCTATTTTGATAATCTAACTAATTTATTCTGTCCATATTGATCTGCTAAGAATCCGTGCAAAATTTTACTCAAATAGATCTCGGTAAGTTCTTAATCTAGAAATTCAACTCTTGAATAGAGAATTGTATAGGAAAAAAAATTTTTACTTCTAACATGAAGCGCTCACCAAAACTTGATTGAGCTGAATTTTTGCATGATCTGTTAGCAAATGAATCTAATACAAAATGAACGATTTCTATTGTTTGCGTGCTTCAGCAACTTGAATATGTTTGAACGCTGCTACAGGTACAGCAATCTGTGCACAGATTGTGCACAGATTTTGTTGTGGGACCCACCTCGGGTCCCACACAAATCATCCGAGCCGTTCATTAAATGTAAAACATTTTTTCAAGGGTTCCCGTAAAAAATAAGCTCAATCTGATACCTATAGATGCTTCATCCAACCATCTAACTTTTCATTCAGATTTCCGGATAATGAAAAGTTATATGGTTGGATCGAGCACTTATAGGTATCGGATTGAGCTTATTTTTAACGGGGACCCTTGAAAAAATGTTTTACATTTAATGAACGGCTTGGATGATTTGTGTGGGACCCGTTGTGGGCCCCACAACAAAATCTGGCACAATCTGTGCACAGATTTGCTGTACCCTTAGACTTTCTGAATATGTTTGCACTCAAGGAATCATTCCAAAGCTCAAATTGCTTACCATAAAGAATGTTAGATGTCAGCTCCGTTCCGTTAAGAAAAAATAAAAACTTATTTTTTGAATCAAATGTGATATATTATAAGAAAATGATCATCTGTCTCGTAAAACGAAAAATAAATATTTAAAAAATAAGAATCTTAACGTAACGAGCCTTAGTGGTAAAGCAGCAAGATAAGTGAGTTGGAGGACGGATGCTGCATTGCTATTTCATTCATTATTTACTGCTTAAATTTTCTTCTTTAAATTCTGCAGGCAAGACAAGATGAAACTCAAAGAAAACAGACCATTTTTTTTACGACGTAGTAAAAAGATTGGAGACGACAATGCAGATTCCGGCGAGGCCCCTCAAATCGCGATTCATCCGGGTCAAAGGGGAGCGAAAGGCCGTGCCTCGGAAAGCCGCCTGGCAGTCGCCGGCCTCGCGAGCGGAGTCGGCGGCGTACGAGGCCAGTTCGGAGTAAGTCTCCGAGTCCAAGTCGTTGAGCGCCAGCGCCAGAGCGGAGACGGCTTCCCCGTACAACCGGTCGCATCTCTCCAAGAGCCTCGAGTACTCGCCGCGGCTGCCGCCGCGGCCCAGCAATGCCCGCACGTAGGCCTCGGTGCGGGTGGCGTTGGCGTAGGCCAAGTCGAACGAGACGAAGGCGAGGACGTAGGCGTCCGCGGTCGGCGTTCGCGGGTCAGAGTAGAGGGAGTCGACGCAAAATGCGTAGGTGGTCGTGTTTTTGCAGATGCTCTCAACAAGCTCGGTCGGGTTTTTCGCGTAAGAGGATGTGGGATTTAGTAGGGTGGAAGAACAGCTGCAGAAGAGGAGGAGGAGGAGGTTGTAGAGGCGGAGAGAAGGTGGAGAATAAGCCATTTTTGGTGGTTCTTTGTGGCGGTTTCGGTGGGTGGTTTGGAATTTTATGGGATGTGAAGGGGTGTGGTAGGAAAGTGAGGCGTACATGTAACCTCCTCCAGCCAACGAAAGGACGCAAAAGGGAAAAAAGAAAGGGTAGATCCTTGCGATTTACTTTCATGATTTTTTTTTTTTTGCCTAACTCGGTATTCGGTTCAATGGACCGACTAGTACGAGAATTTATTTTATCGTCCTCTAATAGGGGATCTAGTTGAAGATGAGGCAAAATCTTGTATGGACTGGTTCAATAGGATAGCACGGTGATGGGAGTTAAACCATAGTGCTTAAAGATTTTTCGAGACTCCTGATTGGCAAGTTACTATCATCACGTCAATCTGCAAAAATTGTGAGGAGGATGGAGATCAACGAAGTCCTAATTTGATGATTTGAACTATTGATTCTAAAGTTCTTAAAATCTAATGCCTTTGAAAAAAAAATTCAACTCAAAAAATACTTATTACCCATACTTTTAATCATTATTCTCATTATCTCCAATCATTACTCTTATTTCTCTCTCTATATCTCTCCACTCATTAACTCTATTTCCAATTATTACCCTATTTTCTCTCTCTATCATTACTCCAAAAATTCTTTTCAAATTTTCCAAAATTGTCATCCAAACACAGGGGAGTCAGTGTAAAATGTAAATAAATCATGTGAGAAAGATTGGATGAAGAAATCACATGATTCTCCAAATAGGTAGTTTCGTATGGCGGGCAACAAATATATAAGGACAAATGGGGGATTTGGCATTATGGGCTAGAATTCCGCCATTTTCCTTCTCCGGAATTCCTTACTAGTGTTAGGCCCGTTCCGCTAACAAAAATAATACTATTTATTTTTTGAATTAAAGGTGACGTATTGTAATTTGTGTGAGAATGACATGTCTCGTAAAAAGAAAAATAAATACTTAAAAAATAAGAATTTTAGCGGAATGGAGCCTTGTCAGAAACCCAATCACGTGTCGTTCTTTAAGAGGAATTACTTCCAATTTCAGTAATCGAAATGAGCTCAAAGCTCTGAAGACTAGTCCGGTCGGTGGATGGGTTTGCTCCACACATGATTGAGCAGGGTATGATTCTTGGGGTCAGATTGTAAAAAAGTAATTTCTTGTGAATTCTCTAGTCCCGGCGTGGATGGTCTGCTTTTGACCGAACTGGAGGGGATTAGTTTAAGTGTGCGTAAATTGGCCCAGACACCCGAGTACCCTACACCACGTACATCAATTCAAGTATAATTTAAAGAGATTGATATTTTTCAAAAGAATCTGAATACAACACGCATTTGCTAAGGTGTATTACGTTTTAATCATCGTGTCTTTCAGAATCTTATTCAATATTCATGTCTTGTTACTATCCTCACTTAATTTACTGCCATTTGTGTTCAATTACAAGCAAGATGGCGACAATTATATTCAAATCAATACAAAGGAGATTATGTCCATATGGAACTTCACTTTTAATTTAACACTCTCCTAATTTAACATTTCTTCTTTCTATTCATGTACAAATTCTGAAAATCCCGCCCGGGCGGCCCGTTCCAGGATGAGCAGGATGTGATTTCTGACAATCCCGTCCGGGCGGAAATCCAATTTCTCCCGGGCAGTCGGCCGGGCGTGAGAAAAAAATGCGCGTTTCAGTATTTTTAGGGTTTTCTGATGTATTAATTTGTTTGGACTATAAAAGCAAAGTTAGGGCAGTCCCCTATGTAACTTGTTCATATTTTTATTATAGTGAAACACTCAACACTCCGTGGAATACGATTAACCAAATTGCTTAAGTCGGAATCACGTACATCGCGTGTCTCGCAATTTCGAGTGCTTGTTTCTTTTGTTTGCGTGTGTGTTCTCTTGCCCTAACATCTAAATCCTAGCTCCGACACTGCGTGCCGTTCGGCTAAATAAGCTAAGTGGCTTATTTTTTTGTTCTTATTCAAAAAAAATTCATATTTGTTAGTTTTGCGTCAAATTTTTGGGGATTATTGCATCTCCATAACGAGAGGAATCTAAAAAGTAAAAAATTTCAATCAAAACCTAATTTTTTTGAATAAAGATAAAAATAAGCCAATTTTTTCGTCTTTATTAAAAAAAAATTGGATTTCAATCATAATTTTTTACTTTTTAGATTCCTCTCGTCATGGTGATGCAATAATCCCCCAAAAAAATTGACGCAAAACTAACAAATACAAAAGAAAAAAGGGTAAATTTCACTTACCTCCCCTGAGGTTTCTGACAATTACAGACACCTCCCCTCACGTTTCTGAAATTGCACTTACCTCCCCTGTCAGTCTTGTCGGCTAACTTCTATTAACAGAAAGTGTGAATTTCCATTTCAACACCTTTATTTACCTCCCCTGAGGTTTATAATAATATTAGATACCTCCCCCAAAAAAAAAGTTTTTTTTTTTTTTGTAATTGTTTTCACTTCTATTTTTTCCTTTCTAGTACAACACAAAGAAAGTTGATTGAACATTGAACTAAAGTGTTGTGTCCCATACAACACAAAGAAAGTTGATTGAACATTGAACTAAAGTGTTGTAACCCAAAACACCCTGAATTTTAACAAATACGTTGAACTAATATACATAACTTAATTGATAAGTGTAATTTCAAAAACTTGATAGTAAAGTCCTTCATCTATAAAGCATAGTTTGTTTTTGAAAATGATATTGGTACTGAAGGGGTCGGTACTGAAATCGTAGGGACGACCGCGCCGGGCCGTCTCCGGCCACCGGACAGCCGATCCGAGTCGTCCAAAAATTCTATAAAAAAAAAACGAGGGGCCTACGGGGGAATTAACGGCATCCGAGGTGTGTAGGGTGCTTGATTCAAGCATCCCTTTACACGAAAAAGGCTAGGGGTGCTTGAATCAAGCACCCAACACACCTCAGATGCCGTTGATTCCCGCGGGGGCCCCCTCGTTTTTTTTAAAAGAATTTTTGGACGGCTCGGATCAGCCGTCCGGTGGCCGGAGACGGCCTGGCACGGCCGTCCCTACGATTTCGGTACCGACCCCGTCGGTACCAATAGTAGTACTCGCTTGTTTTAGCCAATATGCAAAAGAAAAAAAAATTAGCATTCTTTTTTTGAGTTCATTTTCGTAATAAAGTTTTTTTTTATCAATATTAATGTAAAGTGTTTGAAGGTTCATTATTCAATGAATATGTGGCTTAGAAATTCCAAAAGTTTAAGAAAAAAAATTCCATGGGAGAAAAAGGAATTTTTGGCTAAAAATGTTACTCCCTCCGTCCCTTTTTTTGAGTCCAGTATTCCATTTTGGGCTGTCCCTTAATAAGTGTCTATTTTGTAAAGTTAGTGGGTAAAAGTTGGTGTATTGTCTATTTTGTCCCTAAAAGTAGATTCCATTTTGAAAAGTTAGTGAGTAAAAGTGTAATGATGATGGGTAAGTAGGGAAAGTAAAGGAAAAAGTTGATGTGAAAGGTATAATGATGATGTCTTTTTAATAAGTTGGAGTTACGAAGCAGGACATTTAAAAAGGGACGGAGGGAGTAACATGTTTTTTTTTGGGTGTAAAAAAAGGCGGTATAGGGTTGCAAAATATAATTATTTTAATATGAAGCTATATATTTGAGATTTTTTTATTCTTTGCCAAAAAAAAATGTGAAGTATCATAAAAAGTAAAGGGACTCTAATTCCTTTGTGTTTATGCCTCGTATGTATGTGGCTTAATAAAAATTCAGAATTTTTATTAAGCTTTAAAAAAAATATTTATACATGCATTTTTAAAACCAAATGTCGATATGTGTTTAATTTAACATACAAATGTATTTATGGAAGATAACATTATAACTAATTTTTTCAATATTTATTAGCTAGACAATTGATTTAGTTTAGAGGAGTAATTAATTATTTATAACATGTATTCACTAGCTAAACATTAAATTAGCATATAAGAAAAAAATATTTAGGACAAGAATTTCAATTAACAAATATATATATATATATATATATTTATGTCATGATATTTATAAGTAAATACAAATAAAGATATGAATATTTACAAAAATCTTGAAGTTTCATTAAAGAGAAAGGGAAACTAATTCTTTTTTACATTATACAAATGTAATGGCTTTAAAAAAAAGTTTAAAATTTTTCCTAAAACTTCATCAAAACTATGTATTGATTAGTTTGAAGATAAAAGTAATTTTATATTAAATTATATTTTGAAATGGCTTAAGCAAAATTGTTGACTCAAGGGTAAAATGGGTAGTATCATAGATGTAATGGATGATGTCAGCAATTTCCGTCATACTTAGTGACGGTCAACTAACGGATGGGGGAATCTGCAGCCGACAACTAAAGCAGAGGGGAGGTAATTGCAATTTTAGAAACCTAAGGGGAGGTGTCTGTAATTGTCAGAAACCTCAGCGGAGGTAAGTGAAATCTGAATAAAGACAAAAAAATAAGCAATTTGGCTTATTTAGCCGAACGGGTTAGTTTCGACTCTGAGGGTAGGAATTCGTTCCACAGCTCAAATTGCTGACCATAAAAAATGTTAGGCGTTGGTGGTAATCACACAGAAGTAAGATGATTTGCAGGAAAGAATGCTAGTGTTTTATTCAACATTTATTGCTCAAATTTTCTTCTTTAAATTGTTCAGGCAGGAGTATAACAAAGATTGGAGACGACAATACAGATCTCGGTGAGCCCCAGAAAGTCTCGATTCATCCAAGACAAGCGGGAGTCGCTGGCTCTGCCCCGGAAGGCGGCTTGGCAGTCGCGAGCGTTGCGAGCAGAGTCGGCAGCGTACGAGCCCAGGTCGTAGTAATCCTCCGAGTTCATGTCATTGAAGGCTTGTCCTCAGAGTCACTTCGGCTTCCCCGTACAGCTGCACGCATCTCCTCAGCAGCTTCGAGTACTCGAGGCGGCTGCTGCTGCTGCTCTTCAACAATGTTTGCATGTAGAGTCTGGCATCGGAGGCATTGAGGGAAGCCAAGGTGAATGATATGTAGGCGAGATTGTAGGGGTCGTGGATCGTCGGCGTTCGCGGGTCGGAGTAGAGAGCGTCCACGCAGAATGCGTAGATGGTGGTGTTTTTGCAGACACTCTCGACGAGCTCGGACGTCGGTTGTGTTGGATGAGAGGAGGTGGGATTTATAAGTAGGGTGAAAAAACAGCAGCAGAAGAACAAGAGGAGGAAGAAGTTGCAGAGGCGGGGAGAAGGAAGAAAATAAGCCATTGTTGGTTCTTCTTGTTTTGTGATTTTATGGGATATGAAGGGATGGGAAGGGACGTGGTTTGTATGAATAAGCGATCATTTGTAATTCTACGAGGATTTATCTTGAGAATCGTATTGAGGATTTTCATCCAGACCATCCATCTCGACAATCAATGATCAACAAAAGGTTGCAAAAAAGGCAAAAAGAAGGGGTAGCTCCTCGTGATTTGTTTATACTTCCGTATTTGGTTCAATAGATGGAGTAGTACGAGGATCAACTTTATCGTCCTTTATGGAGGGATCGAGTCAAAACACAGGCAAAGACATTTTATATGGACTGGTCCAATACTAGAATTGATAGCACTAGGATTAGACTTTGGAGAGTAAAACCCCATACCAAAGATTTCCCGAGGCTCCTAATCGTAGTCAATCTCCATAGTTGCGGACCTTAAACAAAATGCTTTAAGCAAAACGAACGGTTCCCGTTGATTTTGCGGGAGTTCGGAATGGTTAATTCCCAAATGGATTCTGTCCACCATAGAAGCGCTGATCGATGGAGAAATCTCACGAGATATCTGCTAGAATTCCGCGGTTTTCCTTGTCCGCAACTCCTTGTTTCAGTGGCTGATTTTCCGCTTTCGAATAATCCAGCCACATTTCCTGAGCCGGAATTAGTACACTTCCAAAACCAGGAATTAACCCAATCACGTTGCCTTCTTAAGGAGGATCTAATTTGTGGCGGAATGTATGACAAGTGGGCCCCCACATAATTTTTTTCCCCTCAAAATTTGCATTTTCTTTATAACTTGTTTTCATGAATTATTAGTATGTTTTTAGTCACTGCAATACATTTTGTAAATCACTTCATTCTCAATTTTATTTTTATTTTAAATATTAGAACATCACCATTAATACACTAGCGAAATGAGACGGCTAATGCATGCAAGCACTTCACCACCATTACCATTGAAAAGTGGCTAAATCATTGGCTATAGCCTATATGCCTTACATTTTAGCAATTACGTACAATTTTGATAATATGGGTTTATTTTCTTTCCCCGACAGAACCTACAACGAATTCGAATTTGGAGATGTCAGGTGTCAAATTTGAATAAAAGAAATTAATTGGAGCAAGATTGCTAAATATGGGTATTCTAAATATTGTGTTTTGTATTGCTCTTAGATTGAAGGCAATTCAAGCAATTCATTTGTTTTGCTAGTCTATGTATGCAACTTTCTCTAAATATGTTGGCTTTTTATTAGTTTTAGCACAAAACTTCTTCAATTATTTTAGCATCACTTATTACTAGGCAAAGCGTGTTTAGTACCCCACTAACACCGATTTTGGCTCCGCCAAGACCTAACTTCATTGTCCATTAACGGGAATCCGATATCATAAGCTAGCCATGAGGCTACAATGAGCTCCATGATAGGCAAAATTTGGGAAGATTTGGAGTTTACCGTTTTGGTTGGAATCAGTCAACCTATGATGAGCTCCTTTTTATGCGATAATAAGCATGTGGATAAGTCTCTGGGAGAGAGAGAGAGAGAGAGAGAGAGAATACTGTTAAGACTTGCGACGAATGAGGACCACCGTTGCTGCAGCTGAGCTTTCTCACCAACGGATATCCTTGTAGAAGAATACTAGAAGAGGAATAAACTGAAGGAAATAACCCAAGAATGGGCCATATTTATATTCTCTCTCCCACTAGAAGCTCACACCGCAGGCGAGCACATGCGTTCGAATCCGTTTGATGCACGTGTGCCTCACACGATACACGTACAACCCATACGCATCAGACGACCGCCAAACGGGAGCGCTCACATGCACACTCACTTAGATAGAGTGTAGTACGTTTTTTTGTAAGGCCATCCCTCTCTCTGGTTTCTACTGCAGTAGCAAATCGTACTCTCCTTCTTCTCCTTCTTCTTGTTTGAAATGGCGACTACAGCCATGTATTCAACCTCGCGTTGCAAATTCGTCTCCAGCCACAGCAACAACGAGAAGAAGAAGAAGTACTTCTGTTTTTCAAGTAATGCTTCTGAGCTTTTCGGGAGAAGAATTGGGTTGAATGCCAAGAGAAGCCCCAAGAAAAGCAATGGAAGAAGAGTTGGTCTTAATCCTCTTGTGGTTTCTGCTGTATCCGACTCTAGCTCTTCTCAGACATGTCTCGAACCCGATGCTAGCCATGTATCTCTCTCTCTCTCTCTCTCTCTCAAATATTTCTGGTAATTGACTCAATGTAGTGTTCTGCATACTACCACTTCCTCTTCCCTGTTTCTGCTAAGTGCTACACTTCAGTTCATATTTCATTGCACTTACAAAGTGTTGTTTTGTTCACACACCATTTTTGGATGACAATTACCCACTTTATACGGGTCCCGCACTTCATTTTGTAGTTGCCGCAAGTGTTTTTGATGGAATAACATTTTGCCTTGCTTCAAAGTTTTGGTCTCGACACTTAGACCGAGGATTGAATGATTGCATCAAGCACTTACCGATTTCCAATCGAGGTGATCTTGGCCAGAACCCTTGAGCCTACAAAACGGACAGTTGTTGTTTTCATCGAAGTGGGACACAGAATAGCACTCAGCTACGGTCCCTTTGTTTCCCGGTTGTATTGATCTTTTTGATGAAAAAACCTCCACAAGATTTAGGTGCAATGAAGGGTTTCTTCTAATAAATATGACTTGCATTCCCTGTTGTCTACTTATATCGCGAATGATGTTAGCCAATGGTTGACACAACTTGTAAATAGTATTGTGATATGTTGTTATTTTGGGACCCTTTTCTTTCCCTGGCAGGGCGTTCAAATAATTCTTACTGGAAAAATGAGAAATTTCTCGGTGATTATCCCATAGTGTGAATATTGCTTGCTTAAACGATTCCGTTTGTAGTTGATTTGGTCTTGTACAGCTTCTCACAGGAATGGATTTCTAGTAACCATGTTGTGCGAACTGCGAACTTAAGTGCTTAAACGATTGGCTTTGGGATTATTTGCTGAAACTTGCAACTTTCCAAAGCATGTTACTAACCTAGAAGCTATCAATTTCAAGCTTAAGAATTTTCGTTCGGTCTGGAAGTTTTAAGGGGCATCCTATAAGAGTTCCTTTTGTGTCCCTTGAATTTACTGTGTTTCTTATCTTATGTGTAACAAGATTAAAGAAACCAATTTTGTTCCATGTTGATCATGCAGAGTGTTCTTGGGGTCATTCTCGGGGGTGGAGCTGGGACGCGACTCTATCCTCTCACCAAGAAACGAGCAAAACCTGCTGTTCCTCTGGGGGCAAATTACAGGCTGATTGACATACCTGTGAGCAACTGCTTAAACAGTAACGTGACGAAGATCTATGTCCTCACACAGTTCAATTCTGCGTCTCTTAACCGCCATCTGTCGCGGGCATATGCTAGTAACACAGGTGGATATAATAATGAAGGCTTTGTCGAAGTTCTTGCTGCTCAGCAAAGTCCAGAAAACCCGAACTGGTTCCAGGTAATGACTTTACGAAGGAAAGCCATTGCATTTCTCTGTTGGGATCAAACGTGAAGTCTATCAGGTTCGAAGGCAAAGCTTGATATCGTACTTGGAGTTGTCACGACAGCAGCTTTGTTCCATTTTCTTTATAGGTCTCGAATTATTGGCTTATCTTGACGAGGAGGTGAAACTTCTAATGATTGGCTATTTAGTTGGTTACCGATAAGCTTGTAGAACCATAAGAGGGTCTTCTAAGTTTCTAACTGCTTGAAGTATATTTGCTTCATTACTGTCAGGAAAAGTCGGAAACTTAATGACTTGAAAAACTGTTGAGAAAAATAAAGTACTATGATAATTCTAGCCTAGCATCGAAAAAGGATGTGGATATTCCAGCTTATCAGATCTTAAGAAGGCCATTACTCAAAGCCAGACAACCCCCAATATCTGGTGCTGTTAGGATTAGGCTGCCTCTGATGCTTCCTTGCCAGACTTTCTAGCATCGCACTGAGCAAGGCCCTGCTACTTATGCCATTGATTCTGGTGACACTAACATAGTCTCCCTATGTAATGAGGGAAACCCCCTCATAAGCCTTCCAAAATATCGGGTATTTATATGAAACATTCAGTCTTGGCTATCTGTATGCATAGCTAGACTGCAGCTGCATAAGGCATAACTTGTTGCGATCTGACTATGGTTTGGTGTCTGAAATTTTAGGGTACAGCTGATGCTGTCAGACAGTATCTGTGGCTATTGGAAGAACATAATGTTTTGGAGTTTCTGATTCTCGCCGGAGACCATTTATATCGTATGGATTATGAGAAATTCATCCTAGCACACAGAGAAACCGATGCAGATATAACAGTAGCTGCACTGCCAATGGATGAGAAACGTGCCACTGCTTTTGGTCTTATGAAGATTGACGACGAAGGGCGAATTGTCGAATTTGCAGAGAAGCCCCAAGGCGAGCAATTGAAAGCAATGAAGGTACACAATTGCCGTGGTTATGGATATTATTACTCGAACTATTTTCCTGTATCACCACTTCAATTCAGGATCGTACTGTGCCAAAAGTGTTCAATGACACGGCAGATGTTTTTGTTTGTCTTAGCGTTTTGCTTTTTATTCCCTTTTCATCTCAGGTTGATACTACCATTTTAGGCCTTGATGATGAGAGGGCCAAGGAGATGCCATATATTGCAAGTATGGGTATTTATGTTTTCAGTAAAGACGTAATGCTAGACTTACTTCGAGAGAAGTTCCCCGGAGCAAATGATTTTGGAAGTGAAGTTATTCCAG
Organism: Rhododendron griersonianum; assembly: GCA_018127125.1. Taxonomy (NCBI): domain Eukaryota; kingdom Viridiplantae; phylum Streptophyta; class Magnoliopsida; order Ericales; family Ericaceae; genus Rhododendron; species Rhododendron griersonianum. Next base: position 14,992,806 of record CM030789.1, read on the forward strand.
GTGCAACTTCGCTTGGATTGAGGGTAAGCCATGCTACGTAAATAAGTGTTTGCGGGGTCTGTAGTAGAACATTCCAAATTCTGAGGCAGTATAAGCATTCTTGGTTAATTATAGCACCAATTAGCCAAGCTTTTTCATAAACAAAATTGTGCAGTATAAGAGTAAAGTTCCGAGCATCCATGAGAAGCTAGACAAATAGTAAACAGGTATTTCCGACAAAGTTAGTTAATTTGTTCTTTTCTGTACATCTGAATTGCCATGTATAGTGCATACCCTGTGCATTGAGATTGTACTGCCACTGCCACCGTTGACGTAGCTTGTTACAGTAAGTGATGAAACTGAGGACTTAAACACACGAAGCAGCAGGTCGTACAACCTCCTATGGTGTATTGATTCTGCTTTTTCTTTGTGTCTCTATACTTCAGGTGCAAGCCTACCTGTATGATGGTTACTGGGAAGATATCGGTACGATTGAAGCTTTCTATCATGCCAATTTGGGGATCACTAAAAAGCCAGTACCAGATTTCAGGTCAGTTTTGCTTGAAGCTCATTGTTAAGAGCCTTTACCGCGTCGTTTCTCACATGGATACTCTATGCTGGCTAGAATTTTCAGCATTAACCATGATCTCCTGATACAGTTTCTACGATCGTTCTTCTCCAATCTATACTCAACCTCGATATTTGCCGCCTTCCAAGATGCTCGATGCTGATGTCACAGACAGTGTCATCGGTGAGGGTTGTGTAATTGAGGTTGGTTCCTTTGAAGCCAGACTCTGCACTGAACTTGCACCACCTTTTATCTTTTCTCATCCCTCTTTTCTATCAAGTGTTACCCGGAGTACTTATCGTGAAGTTTTTAGAAATTCTTTTCCATTATTTTCTGCTATCCGTTTTTGAAGTTTTCTTACAGGGTCTTGCACTATTGCTACAGACAATTGATCGATAAGAACGATGTTAATCTTTATGTTCAATTTCCATGCAGAACTGCAAGATTCACCATTCTGTTGTTGGCCTCCGGTCTTGCATCTCTGAGGGTGCAATCATTGAAGACACTTTGCTAATGGGAGCTGATTATTACGAGGTAAATAGCTCTAGATGGACTAAATTTTTCTTGATCATTTTTGGTGGTTAGAGTTGTAGGATATTGTTCGTATGCTTGGTGAACAAGAACTGCTTGACTTTTGTTAACTTGAACCTAAGTTCTGCTACTAATGACCACGTTGATCTTTCCTATGGCACCAGACGGATGCAGACAAAATTCTTTTACTAGCTAAAGGTAGTCTTCCGATTGGCATTGGGAAGAACTCCCACATCAAGAAAGCGATAATCGACAAGAATGCTCGCATTGGAGACAACGTGAAGGTTGTTTCTTCAGCTTGTATACTAACGCGGATTATTAATTAGTTTGCTGCGTTGATGACATGACTGCAAAACGCGATAGTTTTCCAAATGTATTCTCTAGGAGCTTGAGTCCTTGATCCAAAGGACTTGGGTTAAGAAAGACAAAGTCATAACACTAAAACTGATAGGTTTCTGTGAAGGAGAAGCCATGGTCATTGGACATCTCTCTGGTCAAGGCTGTAAAACTGAAAAGGAAGCTAAAGAAGCTAAAATATCAGTTATGTCAATATGTTGGCTTCGTCGTTCATAATATGACGGGCTACACAGGTTACCCTTGCCGTGAGGTACCAACTTGTATGAGTCAGTCCAAGACTTTTGGTTCGACTGCCAACATATTTTACCGGTTAAGCTAACTGGTACCTTCGCTAAAGAAAATCGATTTGCAGGTAGAGTGTTAGTAATCACCATTTGTTCCATCTTTCTTCGTATCTCAACTATCCATCTGCCCCTTTGAAACATAAAGGAACTAGATTGGCAAGTCACTATTTGTACACAATACTGCTAGTTTTCTTTTCTTGGCTAGGCATCCCGAGGCAGGTTAATCACGGATATACCACGAATATACTGAGCCAATCCTTCGTGCTCTCCTCTCCGGTGTGATAAGTGGCCTTTATCGATCCCACATCATAGTCTAGTAAATGGAAAAGGTGGACTTGTTCATCTGTTTTACATTTTAGCAACAGATCTGCAAGTTTTGGTAGGCAAGGGTCCTGATTAAAGATCTGGCATGTTTCGAGCATTTAGAGCTGTTGGTTTGGTTAAGCCTGATTCGGTTTGTGCTTCGCCGACTATCCGGTTTAATTTGTGAGTCGTGGATGTACCCATCTATAGAGTGGGGAAACCAACAGCTCAGGTACGCGCCTACCGACTCAACCTTGAGCACAATCCACACAAGACGTGCACACAATATGTCTTTCAAGTTTCCTCTTTCATATTGTTAGAGCTTGTCGTCCTGCATTGTTCAAATGTTGCCCGAAATTAGTATATGAGCGCGGGTGATCTCTCCATTCATTGCTTATTGATTTCGCTGAACTTCTGCTGCAGATAATTAACAGCGATAATGTACAAGAAGCGGCTAGAGAAACAGATGGTTACTTCATCAAGAGCGGCATTGTCACTGTAATCAAAGATGCTTTGATCCCCAGTGGTACCATCATTTGAAAATTGAAGCCATTTGTAACCTATACATGCAGTATGTGTTCTTTCTTCTTCTACTTCCAACCGTCCGGAACCGGGGACCTGTAGTGCAGAAATGCACTATAGGGTCCCCGGATCCCATCCTTCTTAGTTCTTCCTCTCCCCACTTTTCAAAATTTTCTTTGATTATTTGCATTAGTTCCAAAGAATGTTTGATTTTGTTCCATTCTGGACAGGAAAAAATTGATTTGTTTTTGCTTTTCTGAGTTTTGTCGGTTTTGCGTCAAATTTTCTTATGTTTCCAATTTATCATGACGAGAAGAAGTTAATTATAAATTACAAATTTATGTCTTTATTTTTCTCATCGAGACGAGTCGGAAAAGTCTAATATTTTGATTAAAAGCTAAAATAGATTTACCACCAAGGAAATTAACCATTATATGGGGGGAAATGTCTTTTTTTGGTTCGACAGTCAGGGTGTCTGAGCCAGGATCCATGCCGAGACTAGGGGATTTACAAGAAATTTACCTTAGCCCCAAGAATCGAACCATGGTCAATTGTGTGGGTAGCACAAACCCACCAACCAATCGAACTTATCCTTCAGTCTGCTATCATTGTAGCTTACCCACCAATATATCACGTTAAACAATAGAAACACAAAAGTCAATGACAATTTTGAAAGGTGAAGCAAATAACAATAATGGGGAAACCATGCAATGCCTAATTCAAAGCTTGAATTTGAAGCCTAATAAGTGAGTCATATAGTGCCTCATGATGTTTGAATGCTGTACGTTTTAGGCCTAAAACCTCATTAAACATTCAAGTTATACAACCGGCTTTAGCGGAGTACTAACATTTCGTCAACGATATTGTGTACTACAATGATTACATCTGAAGGGCTATGTTTCGAATACCTTGTGAATCGTATTTAGTGGATCGATGGAATGGATCACACACCTACCTTTTACCCGTGCTTTTTTTTTTTAGAATAATAAAATTTTGGGAAGTGACTAGAATTGTGAACCAGGTGGGGTATTAACAGTTTGAGCCTAACAAGCTTAATACCAATGTATTTTTTTCCTGAGTTGAAGTAGCACAGTTTTTTCAACACTTTTGACTTTGCTTCCTAATTATAGCAAGTCTAATGGAGCTACCAAACAATCTTCCAAAAGCCAAATTGTGGCCACCATCCAACTTTTGGGTTCTCCAATGCATGGCTAAACAATGGCTAAATTTGGCAATTAGTAGTAGTATATTTTGGAACGACAATATTAGGTACTCCGTACTCATGTAGTTTAGCCATCTGTTGAATTTTTGTCGTTCCTTTCCCCACATTTATTTGATGGACACACAAATGCTAACTGTTTTTTTCGAAATCAAAATGGTAAATTTTTTTTTTTGTTGGAAAAGATGATAATCATATAAAACGAACTCAACGGAAAACATCAGAATCAAGCAAAATTGAAGCTCAAGCGGAATACAGCCTAAAGAAAAGCTAAATTTCTACCAAGGCAATTAGCAGCAAGCCAGTGCGCTGCTTAGTTTGTCTCTCTACCGCACCAAACAAAGGACCACTCCCTTGAAGCAGTTGATAAAGCTCCAAACAGTCCGATTCGAAAATTGTCCAACTCCCAAAGCAGTGCAACACGCAATTAATTGGAAATGGCTGAAAGTTCTTACCCATACAGCATTTCTTCCTCTCTTTTTCTGAAGAAGTCATTCATTCATCATTAGCCCATCGGGCAATAAAGATTTCAGAAAAGATATAGGAAAGAATCAGAGCTACCTAAACTTCGATCTCAAGCACCTACTGCCAAAGCAGGCCCGGCGAAATCGCCGATACTTAAGAACCAATCTAGGTCCAATTTGTAATAAAGCATTTCTTCCGTTGGTGGGTCTAATTTGTAATAATACTTTGAACTGTATATAGTAGTATCTTATGTTATAGCTATAGCAATTAGATGACTAGATGCCAAGTTGCGTAGGGTTGATCTCGTCGAAAATGAAATCCATTTCTTGATACGAGAAATTATTCAATGTCCCTGGGGAATGTTGCATGAATTTGGCGCACTCATTGGTATGGGGTCTACACAATGTGTCATGTGTGGTCTAGTTTCATTCTCAACTTTGCCCCTGATTCATAAGGCTGCAAAAGAGCCAAAAACTCGAGCTCAACTTGTTTACTGAACGAGATCGGCTCGTTCAGTAATGAGCCGAAACTCGAGCTCGGCTCGTTTACTAAACGAGTCAAGCCGAGTTTGCGGGCATAAATGAGCGTTACCGAGGCTAGTGGATGGACGGATACGTGTATGACAGGGCGTGGCTCCCACAAAACACCCCACACACTGGTCATAAACAGCCTGTCCTGTTCGGGTAGGCCAACCCAACTGTCTTCATGTGAACCCCTTTCATCCGAGAGATTTTTGAATGCCAAGCGGATATACTCTATCTACGTGGTATTCGTTCGGCGCATCCGAGCCATCCGATACACTTTTAGGCGGCTTGGATTGAAATCTTCTCTCTCCTCTCACCCCAACGCTTTCTCTCCCCTTTTTCTCTCTCCAAATCTGAGCCATTCAAACACGTAATGGACGGCTCGGATGCGCGAGCGGACACCACGTGATACCCACCCGACACCGAAAAAGTTCCCCCTTCATCAATGTCATTCATTATACAATACCAAAGCTGCTTTATTAATCTCCCAAACTCATTTTTCTTCCTTTTTCTTCTCCTTTAAAGTGAGTGTCGTGTACACCAACCATCCCAAATTTCCAAACATAAATTGGTCATTCATCTCGTGCACCCAATTCGGTCCCCCCTCTCAAAGTCTCAATTGTCTTGTTTGCTTACCCCCGTACGGAGAGAAAGAACCACCACTACCACCACTGGTGGTTGATAATGATAATACTATACTACTGGTAACATTAAAGAAATGAAGTATATCAATCATGTTGTACCCCACCACTTTTGCCTCTCTTCTTTTTCCGACGGCCAGGAGTGTCTGGATCAACTTACGCGCGTCTCAATTATGCCTCTCTCCAGTCCTGTCAGAGACAAGTCATTCGCGTCGGAACTAAGAGAATTCACAAGAATGTTACAGCCTGGTTCCAAGAATCAAACCCATATAGATTGTGTATAGGGAGCAAATCCATGAATCAACCGGACTGCCCTCGGGCTCCACCGCTTTTCCTTGTGTGAGTTAAGAAAGAAAGGGAGGACAACGATTTTTTAGGAGGTTTCTGTCCTGTCCTAGAAGGGTCTCTCTCTCTCACAGTAGCCAGTTGGCCCGCTGCCCCCACTCTGCGGCTTAATATGAGGAGGACCCCCTACCTTTGTCACAATCAAACACATAGGAGTATTTAACATTGGGCGTATTTTCTGTAGCTCTAAATACAAATTTCAAAGTCTAACTTCAGATTCTATTGCAGATTTCAGATTTTAATCGAAACAGATTAACTGTTTGTGATAGCTGTGGAATTATAATTAAGTTGTAGTAAAAACTGGTACTACAATTTATTGCAAAAAGCTGAGAATCAACTTCCAAAGTACTTAGAATCTAAAATCTGATCTGTAAAGCACCTCAAACTTAACTTCTCTGTAATCTGATTTTATTTCCTATTCTAGCATAGTAATTCATAGATTCTGAAAATCTATTACAAGAATTTTTAGCAAACGTTCTTAACAACTTTTTAAAAGCTAAAATCTCAAAATCTGCTCTTAGAAATTTTTTGCAAACACCCACATTATCTTAACTTAATTATTACTCCCTCTCCATTTTAATTATAGTAAATCCTTTAGAATAGGTCTACAATTTTAGAATGACAAAAGAAATTATTTTCTCATATAGTAATTCTTCGAGTATTCAAATATCACACTAAAGAACTAATTGAGACCTTTAATTTGATAAAAAAAAATTTAAACATTATGCATAAAAACATTGTAATGGGACAATCATTTTGGAACACCCTATGATTCATAGCCACTATAATATGTGTAACTACATGGCGATCAACCGTAACTAGCACACACACAAAATATCAAAGTTAAATGCATGCCCGTTGTGGGCTGTTTAGTTTTTTATTTCTTTCTTTTAGTAAAAATCCCTTCCTGTTTTATCTCACCTCATAGGGAAAAAGAATTCCAACCTTTTTCACCTTATTTTCGTCTCCAATGGACTTTTTCCTAAGATCAAAACTTTACACCTTTCGTCAAGATCAGCCAATAAATTATACATTTTCACATGAAACAAAGAAACTGTACAAAAAAAGATAGTAGCAATTTAACAAGAAAGTTACCAAACAATTACATCACAAGATTAGTTTCCACCAAGCATATGATCTGCATAGCATTATTATATACAAATGAGAAGCTACAGTCAAATCCTCATAAAACTGATTAATCAGCCCTCTACAACAATAGAAAATTCAGCTTCAAGATACCCAATTGAATGAACAGAAAATCAAAAAGAATAATGGATGCAACATACTAAACTATAGCAGAAATAAATCAATTCTAGCATCCAATCTTTTACATATACTTCTGCACTTCCTCAGATTCTGTCAGACAAACGATGTCGAGAATATTATCAACTCATGGATCCAACTCTATTTATGCCCCCCAAAAAACATACCAGAAGAACATATATTAAAGCCCCCATTTTACTTAGAAACGAAGACGAAATGGAAAAAGAGCCCCTCGCATCAATACAACACAGACCTGTACAGTTAACAGCTGCCATGATGCCCTCGACGATATTGCTCAACATGACAATACTAGGAGAATCAAGGATTGATGTTGCACTCCCGCAGATACAGATGATCGTAGTCAATGAATTTGGTCCAGTAGTTTCTGTACTTGGGTATGGCTATCTCGAGCCATGGTTTCAAGTTGCCATTGTAATGTATGACAGCACCTCGTTCGATGTCCTTTTGGCTGACATTTGGGTCGTAGCCAAGACCGAGGACATGCCAAGACCGGTCAAGGGAATAAGTGCTATTCCAAAACGTGATTAGACCAGGTGGCAGCGTTCCCAACTTCCACAGTTGTCTCTCGTGATTCTGCATAAAACAAGTTTCCTTCAGACATCAACATTAAGCACTTCCAAGTCAAATTTCAGGCCTTGTATCATCAAATAGTAGAGGCAGCCCTCTTTTGACCATCAAACCTTAACATACAACCTAGTTTTACTGGAATGCACACAAGTATTGCGTCTATCATGATCCGTAGACATCTAATTCTATCTTGCGTTTGGGACTGCCTAGGGTGTGTTGCTAACTAACAGAAAACCCTGGCTTTGAAGTATTACAAAATTATTTTATTGACAGACCAAACGGCAATAGATGGCGCAATGTAGCATTATTTGATGGACCGTGGACAAAATTAAGATATCTTGAGTTTGTGAATCAGAATGAAACAGAAACAGCTTAGGGCAATCTAGAGATTAAAATGGATAAACATGACAGTTGCAAAACCAAATGAATAAGCACAAACAATAGTCGTGGTTTAGTCAATAACATTTATATGGGCTACAGCAAATGAATGCTTCAATTGCCCTTTCTATTTCTACAAGGTTTTTGTCAATTGGAGCTCATAAGTCACCATATAATTTCAATTAACTAAAGCCAGACAAGAGACGTCCACGAAGAGTAAGTATATATTACTACTTACCAGATTTTGCCAGGAGTGGTACACCTCTGTGATGTTTTGCCTCTTCCATTCTTCCAAATCAAATATATTCATTCCAAATGCCCATCCACAGGCATGAGGGTCAAAAGCTTTCGAAATGAGAGGATTTGAAAAGTTGAGATACCGATCGAATCGATGGAAGCTTTCACCACATGTCTCAACTACACCAATGACATTCCCCTTCAGGTCAATGGACCAAAGTCCAGTGAGATCCTTTTGCACCACTATATCATCATCAAGGAACAGCACTTTGTTGAGCTTAGGGAAGATCTCTGGCATGTAAAAGCGCAGATGATTCATGACCGAGAGGTACTTCGGATTTCGGTACTTCATATTTGAATCAGACTCAGCTCGGCGAGTCTTAAAGTAATAGTCAATCATGGCTGGAGAACTCAACTGCTTTAGAACCGGACTGTAACTTGAATTTAACCATGTAAACTCTTCAATGTTCTGAACCTGTATTGTGGCATTGCCAGGTGGGTTTGAAAGGAACCACATCCTCATTGCCGCATAATTGATCCTATCAGTGACAAGGTGGAAAACATGGGCTGAAGGGTCCTGCCAAGAATCACACGCAATGAGAGTAGTATTAGTCAGACTTCATTTCTTTGCCGAGGGAAATGAAAATAAAAACTCCTACAACACCATTCACAAACTATCTTCTCTAATACTTCAGCCTACAATATATAAAAAACAAAATTCCCACAGGTGAGCAGCACAGATGCATACCTTGGCCTGCGAAACCGTGGAATTGACAACAACTGCTGCTGCCAATATGTTATCTGTAAATAGTGCATAGTGGAACAATCTAGAATCCTCTAGTTTCTCTTGATTGGGGAATTCTCGTTCTGAAGAATTCAAACTAAAGTACTCAGTCGTAAGCCGCAAGGGAAGACAGTGAAGACCTTTAGGCAGTGTTTTTGCAGTCAAATGTGTCAAAAACAGAGTCTGCTTCTTGTGGGCTCGGAGCTGTTCTTCTGTCGAGTGAATAATTGCACGAAGCTTCTTTACCACAGCTGCACAATCATCTTGAATCTGCTTTCCTTTGGCCAATGTTAGCTCCATTGCCTTCAACTTGTCATAGGAACTGTTATTCAAGTGAAGACCAGGATTACGGCAAGATAGAAAAGATGGACGAGAATTAAAGTCACAGAAGATGTTATGTTGTTGCTTGCCGAATAACATCTCAAAAAAGGAAACCTACTTCCTTGGTAGATCAGAATCCTTGGTGGCATCCCCAAGTGCTCGTTGAACTTCCTTCATCCGTAGACGGAGCTCCCTTATGAAGTGGGGATTGTTTCTTGTAGCTGTGAGGGAAAGGTACACACGTCCCTGAATAAGCTGATCTTTAAGATGCCGAACATGAGCATCTGCCATAACTGTACGGCCATTCTGTTTCTCATTTCTTTTCTTTACAGGTTCTCCCGTACCAGCTTTGATGGAGGTTTTAGCTGATTGGTTCTCATTTTTAATTTCCTGAAGGCAAGGTACAAAAATTCAGATATAGTAAACATTCAACGAGTTATATAGGATCGTTGATTCGTTATCTCGTAGAAAATAAGTTTTGTGTCCTGTCTGACAATAAGTAGCAATTCTTCCAAGTCAACAGTGCAGGCATAAATATGGTCAGTGTTCAGAGTGGATGGTCACACATGAAAACCCGATTTGCCAAACTTACTGTATTGGGACAGATTAGTGATAAAAAAATACGACCTCCGTCCCAATTTGTTTTGCCTACTTTGACTTTCACTTAATTTAAGAAAACATAATCATTATATTGACTTTTTATCAATTTTACCGTTTTAGCCCTTTAATAGAATATTAAAATTGGAGCCAAATCCATTTGATAACCTGTCATGATATCCATGTTGATTCCATTCCGTGTTTGTCTTAGAACTGATCAACATGCATTAATTAAGCTCAGAGTACAGTGTACTTTTCTTATGGGGGAGAGTGGCGCCTTAGATTTAAAATTTGAAATTCTAAACCTTTTTAAATGTAAAAGGAAATGATGGGTAAAATGGTAATATGGATATCCAAAAATGGAAAGTTTTAAAACAAGCATATCATTTTGGGACATCCCAAAAAGGAATAAGGGCATAACAAAATGGGACGGAGGGAGTACGACAAAAAAATGAAATATGTTAACTCTCTAAGAGAGATAGTGCCTTTTTTTTTATATGGTATTTCAAACAGTCCTAATACTTAAAAAATGGGTGGAAACATTTTTGTTAAGTCATTCAGATCGAAGTCTGGATTGCTTTACAAGTTACAATCATAATAAAAAAAACACCTTCTCATGTAAAGTAGCAATGTTCAAGAAAAGTTTCACAGTTTGGACCCCAACAATTAAAAGCTATGCTAATTTGTAAACAATAAGGAGTACACCAGAATCACAGAAACTGGGGTCACCTAAATCAAACTATTTATGGAAATCGTCATAGCCTTCAAAGAGGACCTTAAACCACGAATAAACAACTAACACTAGAACACCAGTAACAAGAGGAAAGCCGTCCAAACAAATTCACGTGACTTTTACGAGCAAACCATTAATCCATAACCATAAGCATATAAAGAAGCACAAAATGAAACTAAATCCAAAGTTCCTTAACTAAAATGCAGATATCAAAAACTTCGACTAATTCACAGGAGACAAGAAAATTAGAATCAAACAAAAAATGCAGTAATAATTTGAACAGTTCAGCAAGTTCAAAGCTGCTTTGAAGGAGCTAACCTCTCTTCTATTCCCATCATTTTGTGGCTCCCTACTTTCATTTAGGCTGGTTACTCCAGGTTTTTCTAAAGTGATGTCTCCCTGATTTATGTCAAGCCCTCGTTCGGTCACCTGTCTTATGGTGCTTTCCTCCTCATGAGGATGCTCTCCAGTATCACCTCTTGTGGATGGTAATGTGGTTTGGTTCTCCATTGAATCTGGCAAACATACATAAATAGGAATCACACACCAATAAAAAAGAAAGTTTGACTCCAATTTGATGGATTTACAGGAAGGGAAAGTTTATAACAAGGCTATTGTAAAGAGGGGGAAGAGCAAAAAAAAGGTCAAACCTTGAGTCAGTTGTCTAATTTTGCGGGAATTCTCCTGTGTTGAAGCATCAGAATCAGAAAGAGATATGCTAGAGTTTTCCAAGTACACAACCCCCAATGGCTCTTTTAGAGTTGTAGATGGCTCCTATACACACACAGGTACAACCACCACTCAAATTACAACAAAGATCTCAAATTTCAATTAAAAAAGAAATCACCAAATGAGAAAGGAAAAAAAATATATAGAGATTAGTCATTTGTACCTGGGGAAGCAGATTCAGGGGCCTGACATCACCTCCCAATGTCTGCACATATACCACAAGAAATTAAAGATCAAGTCTTTTTATTTTTATTTTATTTCCATTTTTGTTCTTTGAATTGTATGATGATGGGAACCATTTAATATGAACTGAAGGGAAAACAATTGACTTACAATAGTGGAAACATCTTCGATGAATTCATTGCTAGCTGTAAAAGTATGAAGGGATTGAACAAAAGTAGCAAAAAAGGACTGAATTAGGAACCAAACATCAATGAATCTTCCTTAACTACCCAAAATACAGCAGGAAATAAACAAGAAAGAGCAAGAAAATTCTGAGAAGAGGGGATAGAAATTACAGGAGGGAGTCGTGAAGCTGCCAAGTCTGTCGGTGTAGAGAACAATGGGGGCCACAACTGTAACCAACAGCAAGAACACCACCGAAGTTCTTAGCTTCATCCTTTACTTGCACCCACCAATCTTCTGCCTTTTTTTTTCCCAGACTCCTAAAGGGGTAGTTGCAGTTTTCCCTTCAGGCTAACCAACCTTGACTTGCAATGACATAGCCACAGAAATCTTATCACCAAAGAGAGAGAGAGAGAGATGGGGATATGGTCAGTAGGAGAAAATCACAGCTGTAGAGAGAACCCAGAAGATAAAACCAAGAAAAAAGCCTTCTTTTAATAGTATATATCTAGTTTCTTCTTGTCTAGTTCGGCGTAAGAACCTGATCATTAAAAAAATCGTAAATAAAAAAAATTCTGGGACAGATATCTACAAAAAAAAAAAAGAAAAGGTTACTACATCAAAATTGGTAGTTGATTTTTTCTTGGTAATTATAAATTGCTGAAACAGACAGATCCACAAATGCCAAAACAACAAACACAATGTTACTATCAAAACTAAACATGAAAGAATAATGGGTCTAACTTCTTCTCAATTTTTTTCAAGATTTTCCATGCAATGGGCCTAACTTCTCAAAAAAATTCAAGATTTTTAGTTAGGAATAACAAATGTTCTGGAACAGACAGATCCACAATGCCACAAAAAAATAAAAAAATAAAACAATGTTACTACAAAAAATCAAACGATAAATAATGGGTCCAGCTTCTTCTCAAAAAAATTCAAGATTTTTCATTGCTTAGCTAGGAATTGCAGATTTCTTGAACATACAGATCCACAAGTGCGAGGTAAAAAAAGGGTATTACTATCAAAACTAAAGACGAACAGGAAAAGGGTCTTTGACTCACTCACAATTGAAGAAGAACCTGCGATGGCGATTGATAATTGGAGGAACAGAAGGCCAAGCCAACGGTCAAATCTCTCTCCTAAAGTTTTACACTTGATGAGTGAGAAAGGGGAGGATAGAGATATGGAAAGATCTAGAGAGAGAGAGAGAGAGAGAGTCGGCAACTGCAGTTAACAAGACAATTCCAAGAAGAAAAGACCAAAAACGGTGTTGCTGTCAAAACCAACAGAAATAAATAATGGGTCCTTCCAATATTTGTTCAAGATTCGTCTAGTTAGTAGTAATTGTAAAACCCAAAACAGTGTTGTCATCAAAATCGAACAAAGAATAATAATACTTGTCAAAAAAAAAAACAAAGAATAATAATAAATGGAGTAAGAAAAACAAGAGGCCTGCATCCGGCCTAGAAAAATGCCGATTGGACCACCGCGTGGAAGGAGTCTAAATTAAGCAACTACGAGTACTTTTTATTTTTTACAATTATATTAATTGTAAATGAGAATGAGCCGAGCCTGACTAATTTTACTTATTGAGTATCTTTAAATGAGCCGAGCATATACAAACGAGTTGAGCTTTTGCGACCCAAGCAAAGCTTTTGAGTATTGAGCTCGAGCTCATCTCGTTTAATAATTTTTTTTTAGCTCGACTCAGTTACAAAACAAGTCGAGCCTTAACAAACCAAGCCACAAGCAGCTCGGTTTTGCAACCCTACACGAAGTCCATAAACATATCTGGATTCCGAACACAGAAGTATTTGAAACTGTTCGACGCGTGTGATTTCACATTTATCGTGTAGAACTCACACGCATCTGACGATTGCAAGAACAACAATATCTGGACCTGTGCATATCCGTAGCATTGCTCACCAATAAACTCCTAGGATAAGGAATGTTTGGGAAGAACCAGTGTCGGTTATAGGCCCATAACTAAACTGATTTCAGTACATCTAAATGTTGGTAAAATTCAGTTTAAGAATTTATTGTTTTCCAAACACGTGCAACATATGATCTGATAAAACCCATTCATACTTAACTGTATGCATAGTTGTGAGAGATTTTTCAGTGTCGAGCGTGTATATCCTACGTGGTACTCGCTCGGCGCATCTGAGCCGTCCGATACACTTTTGGACGGCTCGGATTGAAACCCTCTCTCATCCCAACACTTTCTCTCCTATTTTTCTCTCTCTAAATCTGAGCTGTTCAAACATTGAATGGACTGCTCGAATGTGCAAGCGGACACCACGTGGTACCCGCTCGGCACTGAAATTTTTTTCCATGGTTGTAGAGTTGTAATGCACAAACCACAATTGTACTTTTCTCCATCAACGGAATAATTCTTACGCTTCCACACACAAAAAAAAAAAAAAAAAAACCAACGAGTTATTGATATTAATAAGTCTTCCTTTGATAAGAAGAAGCAAAAAAAAAAGAGGTGTTACTATCAAAATCAAACAAGAATAGTCTAACTTCTTCCCAAAATTGGTTCAAAATTGTCTAGCTATTAATCGTAAATTTCCGAATTGTCTGGTTCAATTTTTTTTTTTGTAAATTTCCGAATCCACAAATGTAAAGGAAATTAAAAAAAAATGTAGTCGGGGGCAGACACATGTAGGAGCATAAGGGGCCCGGGCCCTCACACAATTTACTTGGTAGTATCTAATAATATATATATAAGAATCTGCCGCTATAAATGAATTGAACTTTTCTCTCCCTTGAATAAAATTCTCTCTCTCTCACAAAAATAGAAAACCTCGCGTTAAAATTTATCTCATCACTTTTTTATTTTTATCTTGCTCCTTCTATCGTACATTTATATATATATATATATATATATATATATTTTTTTTGTCAAAATGGTAGTAATAACTTTAGCCTTCATTGATGGAAAATAAAGTTTTTTTGATAGGCGATGGAAAATAAAGTTACAAAAAATAATCATTTAAAAGTAGCATCATTCCTAAAAAGTCAAAAAGAAGGGTAGTTTTCCAAAGTAGGGACACTAGACTACTATTATCGCTCATAGCCACAGAGTGACCCACCCCATTGGCATTCATGCGCACAAGAAAAATTCACATTGATCAAACACACACTTGAGGCGTTGGGTATCCTCAATCTAAGATTCATAACGTTTATAGACTGATGGCAAGCCAGCCCAACTGATCTGATTTGTCCTCAAACCACTACCACCCGTCCATCGCCGCCTTACTTCGTCAAAGGACCATCTCTACCGTCATTGTTAAAACCTTAAACGGTATCTCAATGAGTTAAGAGAAGCTGAGAGAAATGTAAAAAACAAGGAAAAGACACAGAAATTCTCAAATCTAAAAGCGAGAAAAGAAGTCATCACTTGTGAGTTTTAGAAAAAACTCATCTAGGGTAAAACCCTCCCCTCCCGACGCATTAGGGTGGTGAAAACCTTAGGGTGTTAGTTTGCAATTTTGTTAGTTTCCCCAATTTCCAGGATACTTTTTTTTAAGTAGGTTTGCTAGGGTTAGAGTGTTATAAAAGAGTCCGTAACCTACATTATGCTGTTAGTTCTTTGAGTTGATCTCTTTCTCGTGGATTCAAGTGTTTATTTCGTTTGAATTAGCACACAACTAATCTCTTTATAAATTTCGCATTTTCTCGAGAACCGGCCCCGGAAAGGAAGAACATGGACCGGAAGGGATGGGGGTGTTAAGGAGTGGATGACGTGGACCGACACATGACACCCTGATTGAAGGCTTTTTTTAACGAACTATCAACTTTCTGTCCCTAAAACACTCCATTGTTCCCACTGAGACAGAGAGTCAAAGTTGAGGGTTCCCTTGAGCCTTTCACATCAGCCAAAAAAGTGAAAAGTGTGAAACCATTGGAGTTAAGACCATGTTTGGATGGTAGGACTCCAAGATCAGCAATGTGTTGCCTGTAATATGATACAGGGGTAATCCTATTCCATTGTCTTTTTCGTCGAGGAATTTGATTCTAGACTAAACAAATCAAGAATCGCATTTCTATTCCAGCTCTATCCAAACGTGGGGATCTTGATAACCCAGAATTTGATTCTAGACTAAACAAATCAAGAATCGCATTTCTATTCCAGCTCTATCCAAACATGGGGATCTTGATAACCCGGAATTTGATTCTAGACTAAACAAATCAAGAATCGCATTTCTATTCCTGCCATCCAAAAAATAGCCTAAGGAAAACAAAAACAAAGAGGAAATAATAGACGATCCATCTATTTTCTGAATCTAACATTTGAATTTAACACAGCTCATGGAAGATATACAATCTCTTGGTCAGATTTACAATCAAATAGACAGAGAACAATGACTATACGAGTGTAACCAGTTTGGAAAAGCACGTATTGTAAACCTAAGGATGACATTTACACACAGGTAACGTCATTCAGGGCAAAAACCAAATAGGGCTGAGCAGAAAAAGAACGCAGATAATTACATTTACAGCACAGAAATCTCCAAGCCTCAGCTGCAGCAGCCTCCACCCTGAGAAGAGGAGCCATCTCTGACTCCGGAAGGCCCAGAGATTCCACCGTACCCAATTTTTATTCCATATGACTGCACACAAGCCCAATGTCGTTGTAAGCAGTATGTTAGCAGCAGTATTTTATAGCAGTAAACTACCCAGATTTACTCCACAAGGGCACAGATAGGTTATCCATACAGATTAAGGACGGAATTATCAATCAGTTAATATGGAAACTTATAAACTTGTTGACCATGTTTCAGACTTGAAGTTCAATGATCAGGCATAACTTTCACAATCCATTGCATGGTCTCGTAGAATCATCATAGAAAAATCCACATGCAGCCTTTCACCTTAATGAACTTGTTACTTGATGCAGTATCCAGTATACCCAGATCTTTGTATAAGAACACACCACAACAAAAACCAATTTCTCAATGTACAATAACATATATGCTGCATCAACGGGATGAAACTCTACCTATGGCACTTTAGTCCTCCAAAGAAAAGAAGTACCATGACCAGTAGGACAAAGCAAGTAGAAGGAAAAGAAACTGACCTCATTCGATACATCAACAACTCCATCCTGAATCTTCTTGTATATTGTTGCAGCAGTTGTGATAAATGCCTGCACAAAATTTCTATCAATATAAAAAATAAATCCAAAAACAAGCCCTAGCTTAGTTCCATGACTACCGTTACAAGATCATATATTTAATAGAAAAAACTCTAGCACGTATTCAATTGCTTCATCGGTCATCACCTCCTCAACGTTCTGCGCAGTTTTTGCAGATGCTTCCATAAAGATCAATCCATGCTCCTTCGCAAACTGCTCACCTTCCTCTGTGCTCACAGCCCTTCTATGAGCAAGATCACACTTATTACCAATGAGCATAATCGACATGTTTGCATTTGCATGCTGCCTTGCATCTTCTAGCCAACTAGCCAAGTGATTAAAAGTTTCCCTCCTGAAAAGTAAAAGAGCTGAACTCAATATTCAATAGTCCCTACAATCATCTTCAACAAGACACACAAATTACTACTCCAATAAGATATATAGTAAACTAGATACAAGTGATAGAAACAAGCAATACAGCAAATTTCGGGTTTTAAACATGGTATTGCATGACATGATTCATCACTTGAGTGAGGTTAATGCATGCATCTTAAAGAATGCCCTGGCTAATACTTCTTGGATCTTTTGAAATTATCAGAGCAGGAAATTCAACTCAGCCTCTTTACAGTAACAGCTATCCAGAATTCCTTATTAAAAGCATTCCAATTTATAAAAGCTGTAATTACTTATAATCTACGACCAGACAATAGGACTCAAGATATCTTATTAAGAAGCTGAAATGTAGCCAGATGAGAACCTGAATGAAATTTTATGCACCTAACCACATGGCTGCACATATTGGAACAATCCTAGCAGCATATATAAGCACAACAAGAACATTGGAAACCCTAGAACTCACATATATAGCCCATTAGCCTAGATTGGTATAGTACCTGGTAATATCATAGACAAGCAGTGCACCAGCAGCACCTCTGTAATATGACCTTGTGATGGATCTGAAGGACTCTTGACCTGCCTGAAATATTCAAGAGACTTCAGCACCAATTTGTAGACGCCATATGAGTATCTTTAAAATGTGTTAACAGCGGATACACTTTTTCCCATTTTTAAGCTTTAACAAGCAATCCATGCAAATGGTGAAACAATATTTCTGTACAATGAATATAACTTCGGCAAAGTTTACAGTCAACTAACAGAATTATAGCATTATTAGCAAACTTTGTGCCTGCTACGACACGTATTCAAGTGTCCATGTGCCACACAAATGCTTTCAGATGTATCACAAGGGCAATAACTAATGTTCAAAGACTTCGATGAATAAAAGTGAAGTTTCACATGTTTGCAGCAGGAGCAAGGAAAGGGCAACGGGAAAAAAACGAAAAGCTGGCAGATACAGGGCACACAAGGATGTAGACGAAAGACACTATTAAGGTTACTTCAGAGTGGAAGGGCTAAAAGCTCAAAGATCTTGAACGGATACAGAATCCTGGACCGAAATCAAGATTGCCAAGAATACTACAATTCTTTTCTAAATAGAATGTCAATGCCCTTTGAATTAATACACCTATAGCATCTTCAAAATCACACAATCAGTACTGACTTCTAAGAGAGATGAATTCCAAATCTAGAATCAGCCATCAGGAGCCAATGTCAAAAGTACAAAGACAGTTATAACGAAAATTTAACACAAAATTGTACAGAATCATAATGCCAACATTTACTGTGTTTCAAAACTATGCACATAGAGAAGAGGAAACAAACCGTGTCCCATATTTGTAGTTTAACGGGTTTGTTCTCGATCGTAATCATCCTGGCCCCGAACTCAACACCTATTGTCAAGTCATGGACTGGCTGGAAACGCTTGTCTGTGAATTGAAGAAGAAGACATGATTTCCCTACCCCTGCATAGGAAAGATCGAAACATGCAATTTAGAAGGCAATTTTCAGAATACAATCATAACTAATCATGAACTTTTCTTGCAAGGTATGCCATGAGAAATGGTTGATATACACCCGGAAGCATTGAAGAAAATAAAGAAACAAAAGACAACTCACCGAAATGAAAAAGAAAACAGAAAAGGAGCTCCTATATTCACTTCGCAAATAATAAGTCTGTAATTATGGGACTAAAATAAGCTTACTTCAATGGGAAAAAACTGCTGTCCGCAAATTTTATAATCCGAGAAACTAAAATCTGATGGATGAATGCTTCAAAAAAGAGAATTGCCAAAAACGATTTACATTAGAACTGAAAACAGTTTACATAGGATCGTGTTCTCTAATCCGAAAAAATATATTTTCTTTTAATAAGTAAATAATTATATTAAAGAAGGCATTAAGGGAATGCCACCCGTATACAAAAAAAAGGCCACCAAGACAAGAATCCGAAAAAAATTATGAAATTGGTGTCTGGCTTCCATGAAAGGGGTGAACTACACAAGATGAACATAAAGCTTGCAAGATCACCTTGGGATTCTACGCTCACATGGTACTACGAATCAGTCAAAGTTTTATGCCAATCGTCAACCACCTATCATAACAACCCTCCAATGTTGCTATTTTTGGGCTTGGATGCATTCTGATAAGATTAGAAAGTAAGTGTACAGAGGCAAAGTTCATAAAATCCTAAGAATCAAACAATTAACCATTCATGGAAGAGACAAGTTTTTGTTTAAATTGTTATTGAATACCTTCGTTCAAGCCAACATCCTAGGATATAATAACGGAGCCTCAATCACTCACCCGCCGGATGTCATTTCAAGGGATAACCATAGAAAAATCTAGGCTCAGTTACGAGGAAGGCATAAGGTTAATATTTGCTCAATTTTTTTCAGCGAAAACATATTCATTCTGTACAAGAGAAGTACCAACACTATAAAAGGGGAGTTGATAGCTACAGGGGAATGCCCCGACACTCCATCATAACAGTGTGAGGATAGCCGATCAGGAAAAAAAAAAGTGTGAGGATAAGTGCAGAGGCAAATTACAGTTTAATTTCAGGTGGACTGATGAGAACAATTGAACTCTGGGATTGTACCAGTTCAAAACTTTTTACTTCCAAATTGCTCCTATGTTGTTTCGCACAAATAAAATTTGGGATTCAACCAGTTTTCAAAACTTTTACTTCCTCCACCCCGAAAAGATTGTCCGGTCTGTCAAACAAGAACTTAAAAAGGATACTACATTTTAACCGCAAAAAATTCTAACTTTTTGCTGCTAGTAACTAAACATCAATGAGTTCTTATGATTTATAAGGAGGAGGTCCGAATATTCCTTGATAAAAATGTATTTTTTCTTTAAGTTCTTGTCCTACCGACCGAACAATCTTGTTGGGCTGAGGGAGTTCTTTCAAGTTGCTCCTACGTCATCTCGGATGAATGAAATCTTGGATCAACCATTTTTCAACCTAAAATACCATTTGCAATGGCTTTGTGTACCGAATCGCTGATATCTGATATATGAGATATGGACGAATGACATAACCCAATGGGGCAAGGGGCGGGGGGGGGGCGGGAAAAACGGCGAACAGTTACAAAACAAAATGGAAAAAGATGACTAAAGCGCAAATCTTTAAATCAGGACAGTAATTTGAACGGCGTCAGTTTTTTTGTGGCATAACAAGTACGAGTAAGCAGCACAGAGAGTTGGCAAATACGATTAGGAATAACAATCTGGCTATATGCATATGCATGTATATGGAGTACTACATATAGCATCTGGGTGTGGAGAGAGAGAGAGAGAGAGAGAGAGAGAGAGAGAGAGAGAGTGAGTGAGGGGTACCGGTGTCGCCGATGATGATGTACTTGAAGAGGTAGGCGTAAGACATCCTTTTTTTCGGCTCTCAGACAAATCTCCGCCGCCTCCGACGGCGATTGATTTCCGTTGATTGGGTGATGATTGGTACGTGAGAGAGAGAGAGAGGTGGTTACAGCGCCCGCGCTGCGCAAAATTCCGTCCACGCTGTAGAAACTGGTCCGAATCTCCGATGGACAACCGCCCGCTCTGAATTATTGCGAAAATCACGGCGTTGTGTAGTTGCTCAATCTTCACTTTGCCCCCTCGGACTTTTAGGTTTTCTTGGTTTGGTCCTTAAATTACCGAATTCCTAACATCCTTGACCACTCACGAAACCAAGCGTTGTGTCCCAATCAATTGGGTCGTCGGCTAAATGACTTCTATTTTTCTATTAAGCCATGTCCACAACTACCTGTTCACTCATATTAAGTAAGCCCAACTTTTATCTCTTGTTTAGCTACCTGTTTACTCATACTTAATAATTACCTCTTGTTCAACTTTTCGGTGATATATGCATTGGAGAGAGATAAATAGATAAATGAAAATAATAATTGAAGAGAGAATTTATTGGGGACCGTGCACAAAGAGAAAATGTTGAGTCTAGAGACCCAAAGGCCAAAATGAAATAGCGTCGGTTGTGTCCCTCATAGTATGTACATGGGAAATGATGATGCCAAAACTATTTTTGTTAATGCCAAAATTGTTGTGCATAAGAGTATTATACTTTGCACATTATATAAGCTTTTTGTATGCACAATAGTTTTGGCATTAGCACCAACCTATGTAAATTCTGAATTATTTCTGCAGAATTCAATCTCTCTCACAGAGAACCTAGAAAGAAAATAGTGACAAGAAGAAAAGTACATCATTCTATGTCGTCCAGTTGGCCTATGTATAGGACATGGCCACGCGTAGGGCTGCAAACAAGCCAAACTTTGAAGTGTTCGGTCTCGGCTCGTTCAAAACTAGTCGAGCTCAAGTCTGAACTATTGTAAACAAGCCAAGCTTGAAATATTTTTTTTTTATGCTCACAAGGCTACTTGAGCCAAGCTTCGACCAACTCAAGCTCAAACTTGTTTACGAAATGGGCCTAAAATTCTAAATCAAGCTCATTTGTTAACTTAATAAGCCGAGCTCTAACAAGCTCTTAGCGAGCCGAGCCTCAAGATGCTCACGAACGACTCGATTCTTTTCCAGCGCTGAACAATGCAATGTAGTAAAATTCCTAGTATATTAGGACTAAATTATAGTATGAGAAATTTTCCCACCCCAAATGTCTTAGGCTGTTTACATTTTTCCTCTAACAAAGATTCCGTGGCTATCTAAAACTCAAAAAGTGAGACCACGCTGAAGAAACAATAGGGTCTCAATAACCAATGCTAATATCCCAAGAATTTGCTTCATGTGGAATAATTGTAGTCAAAAGATTATCTTCACTTCTGAAATTGAATCCCACTTCTCTTGAGTTCACAAGGCAAGATTTTGGTTTCTGACTGGAATACGCTCCGAAACGACCAGGCCCTCTTCCCTTGATCCTCATTCGATCTTTAGAAAACTCCATCGCCTTGACAGCTCCTCCAGAGTTGTACATCTCTATCAATCCAAGAGGCGCGAAGCGAATTGTTTTGTTGTAAACCTGTACAAGGACACAAGAAAAGTTCACTTCTTTGGAACAGCTTTATATCATGTGAACTTTATCAGGTCAATGAATTATGTGACGGTACAAACATGACTAGCCAACCTTGATTGGAGATATGGTGAACACATCGCACTGCAGGGTTTCCAGTGTGACCGGAAATGATCGTTGCTTTGGTAGTCGAGAAAGGGACCCTGAAATTGTAGAGAAAACGTAGAAGAATCGTGAAGGAGAGCATCTGATGTAATCCCAAATGTGTAGTCCAATCTTCACACTCATACTGTCATACATGAAACTTAAACTTATTACAGCCACACTGTAGCACATGTGGCTGTGTAGTCGGCCATTTGATACCAACGGAGGATTCTTTCTCATTTTAAACTGAGCTGATTAGGTTTGCATTCATGAGGTTGTTTAGTAGATTGTGTCCTTGGGAATTTTGAACAGGACAGGAATTTCGTTTGAAGGGTATGTGGCTGAGTGTTCCTTGCATTATGAGCAGCAAAAGGTGGAGTAAAAACAGTTAGTCATAGTACTCATGCGTGATGTTCGAAAGAAAAATAGTACTCATACCTTCTTGAAAGGAGAATACTGCACAATCTCCTGTCCAAGACTCCCCACAAACCTCTTGAAAAAGCTCAATATCAGCAGGCGACACCTTCCCAGATAGCTCGACATTGGTGTCATTCAGAATGCTACTGTCTAGACATGGCCAGCTTCCTGCTCCTTGGCAATTGAAGACCCCAATAACTCCACTATACTTGTTCAGGTTCCAAATCTTCAAAAGACTGACATATTGTAAGAGAAATATATGACGTGAGGAGCAGAAAACACACACACACACACACTCAAGAAAATAGATAACAAGTTATGTAACCAAACAAGGGTACAAAACTATGAATGGTAGGACCTTGGAAGTACCTTTCCCCATCCATGACAGGATCGCTGAATAAGCAATCCCGTGAAGGCCTCCCAGGGTATTTAGCTCTGAGCACTGAACCATCAGGAAGTACAAGCCCTTTGAGTATTTTGAAATCGTGCTGTCCAGGCTTATCGCTGTTATATCAGCAAAGGCATACATTGAGCACATTATCACAGAAGAAACAGATGTTTCTGCAGAAAATGAAATACAAGGCTAGTTGGGGAGATTATTTGAGATGGAGAAAAGAAAGGTGGTAGTTTTCTTCTACGAGGCAAGATCAAGGACCCAAATCCAGTCCACACGTATACTTCTCTAAATTTACCTGTGGTATTCTTCATTTTCTGGTTGCAACAAAATAAACATTTGATATGTCCTGAGGACCAGGTCCACATTTAAAGTGAAGTGAACTTACCTAACATAGACCCCACATCCTCCCACTGCTCGAGCAGCTGCATGAAACTCAGCTGCATAATGGCGGCTCTGGAAGTAAAACGAGGAGATCGTATGAACATCAGAACAACAAAAAAGAGGTCTTGAAATGGAAAATGAGCCATGTCATACTTACATAAAACATGTCCCAATCAGGGACGACAAATTCACCAAAAAATATGCTGTTATATGCCACGGCAGCTATGTGCAGCGACTGTGTTTTTGCGTTCTTTGGATAGTAATCATCAGATGCACGTGTAATGGCACTTGTTTTTGAGCTGCAACACCAAATTACAAATAAGAGTACTATTGTCCTTAGGCAAGAATGAGCACAAGAAATATCTCAAACTAGAAGAACGGAATTCTTGTGTGGATGAACATATTAAGCACCATCAGTTCAATTTGCTCTATCATGCATGCAGGATGCTCCAGTTGTTGGATTTAGTGGATAATTGTAGGTTATACTAGTGAAATAAAATTTTATAAGGTAACACCAGTAATTTTTTCCTCTTTCCAGTTAGTAATATTAAAGAGTCCTATCAACCACATTGTTCCAAATTCCAAAGCACATTATTATTCCCAAAAATAAAACAGTGCAAATTGTTTGGGTTTTATGAGTTCTTCGCATTTGATTTATAGGCTATCATTTTTCTACTATTGTGTGAAACTGCAATTATTGGTAGTGACAAGTAGTTGAGGAGATTAAGAGCGTCTTAATACTTGTAGATCGAATCGGTGCTGTGACCCATGCAACAGATTATACTATTGTCCTTGAAGTTGGCGGCTACAGACTTCTCAAGTGCTTCCTGAAAATGTCTAGTTAATGAGACTCGGCCTCCTAAACCCGTTGCCAGGGTTTCCAGTATGTTCTGTACATCAACCTTAACCCCATCCACCTCCTGTGAGACAAGATATTTATGTAGATCATCATAAAATTCCGATACTTTGGTTGGATCAATCATACCGACACCATACTTCTCCATACAATCCATCGACAGATCCCTCATATTTGCAAGATTCCCCGGTGACTGTACAGGGAATTTTAATTCAGGATTGTACTTTTTGGTCCCTGGAGCGTCTGGGTGAAGTCCACCCCAGTATCCCAATAGTGCATGCCATACATAGACATACCTGGGAAAAGTAAAACCAAATCACAGATGAAATCTCGAAGTTCGTGTTAGCAATGAAAACAAAGAGATATAATAACTAACACTTTGCTCAGGAAGAAATCACAGGTGAAATTTCCGAGGTCAATGTTAGCAATAGAAATAGTGAGGTATGACCATACTTCGGTCAGGAAGTTTGTTTGGATCAATGGATGCCAAACCAGCGTTGCAGACCCAGTAGACAATCGGTGAAGGTTGGGACAAACTATTCATAAATCAATACGTCCATTTACCGAGTGGTAAAAGGAAAACTGAAACAGAAGGGGAGGAAGGGACGTCACTAAGGAAAACGTACTTGAGTCCAAAAGACTTCTTTATATCAGATACAAATTCCTTAAGATCAGTAGGGGCTTCGCTTGGAGCTTCATTTTCTGTTTTCTTGAATTTTCTGTTTTCTTTTATGCTGACTAATCTTCCACCAAACCTGCAGTTATGAGCAAATACAATTAGAGGGTACAGATATGCTTTCCAACGATTTAGAAAAGCATATAGACTTACTCCGACCCTTCTACTATAGGCTCCCCTTCTTTCCGGAACTCATTAGTTGTATCTTGCCATCCATCATCAATTATCAGAAATCTTGGTGGAGTGCCTCCCTTGGTTAAGCTGAGAGAGAGAGAGAGATCATGTTTGGAAAACAATTCTCCAGAAAATGGAAGGATAACCGTAGAGAGAGGACTCAAAGAAAAATAAGTCCCCTCCTCATTTGGAAGAGGAAAAGAAAGTGTTACATAAGGATGTCCTCATCCGCGGGGATGGTACAACAAATATATTGCCACACTGTGCTTGGAACAAGGGAAATTGCTGTGCGACTCGGTTTAACTGATGTTGGAACTGTAACATTTCCAATGCTATGTGGGATGCAGAAGAGTCATATTGATTATCAGAGAAACCAAAATAACCTTTTTATGCCATCTTTGATTCCTTGTGGATTAACCTCATGATAGAATGCATCCCAAGTGCACCAACCGAACCAATCTAGCATTCCAGGCATCTACATAGGAAAGCAATAATGGAGCTTTAGATGTACACACCTTTTTATAAACACCATTTAAATACTGAGACCAAATTGGGCAAGATCGGTTTTTCAATTCGTAAACTGACTTGCCTGTTTCTGTTCCCTGATTGTAAAGGTTCCTGTGTACTTTTCCAAAATCCTACACATCGTAAGAAACCAATTAGCACTGCATGTATACGAAAATGAAAAATTCTAGTATATCCCAGCTGCTACAAGATCCCAAGAAGCAGGCATTGAAGTCACAATGAAAATTGAACTCAGATCCAAACCAGCTTCTTGGAACCCCCGGCAAATTTTAGTTGCCTTACCAAAAAGCAACTGTAAACTATGCATATCTTAGCATTCATGAAACTCCAACTTTGCTAAAAGGCAACCTACTTCATAGATTCCGTCATCAGATCAAATGGATTGTTTCCACAATTCACAAAAACTGCATTTAGAGATTCTGATGCTACTATAGCAGGATCACCTATAGAATTGACAAGCAACCCATATCATCAGACCA
The DNA here is from genome assembly GCA_018127125.1 of Rhododendron griersonianum. Taxonomy (NCBI): domain Eukaryota; kingdom Viridiplantae; phylum Streptophyta; class Magnoliopsida; order Ericales; family Ericaceae; genus Rhododendron; species Rhododendron griersonianum. Next base: position 15,019,097 of record CM030789.1, read on the forward strand.
AGATACAGATAGCTTAATCAATTCAAGAGAAGTGAAAGAAGAACGTCAATAACTTTGAGTATCTAACATAGATATGGATTTAGGGTCCACCAAGCCCAAAGGTGTAACTTTTATATGGAATTACCATTGGTAAAACCATAACCAAGAAAAGAAAATATCGTTACATATTGTCCCACATTGTTTAATTACTATCTCCAAAACTAGTATTTGAGCATGGGCGGCCTCTGCACTCATTGCCAGTTGATTTTACTTGGATGCTAAAACCTATCTGATAGGAAAACTATAATTTTATAGGAGAATTTCTCGTAGATTTGTTACACGATGGATCCCTATTTTTTTCCACTGTGATGTGACAAAATTAGGAGTACAACTCTAATATTTTCTACGGCCAGACTGCATGAATCTTATTAACTGACCTGCAAAACAAAGGCTCATGCCAAAACATGGTTGAACCAATCAGTATAAACCTTACCACTTTCAACACAAAATTCAAGTTCGTTGGCCGAGTTTCCCTGCAAGCTACTTCTAAATTCACCATTTAACACCGGCAAGAAAACAATATAAGTTGTTTCTTCCTTTGCTTCCAGCAACAGCATCTGGGTTTCCGCAGGAATGTCACTTCCTGAGTTTCCCACTCGAGGTATCATCCAAAAGATTTTAAATCTGAATAAACATAAAAATCTGGCATCCCTGCACCAAACCATGAACATATTTCACATTCCTTTACTGCAACCGGTAATACATGAATGACAAAGAATTCAACTATTGCCTCCTGCTCCTTAATTCTAGACGATTGAAAATTGTTGTCAAATGACTGGTCAGTAGTCACACAGCGTCCAGATTTTGAAGTAGGGAAAGGAAAGGTAAAATTCTCCGATATTCAACCAATATGCTAGTTAAATCAGAAAGCAGTTCAAGGTGAGAGTGATGCACAAAAATGAAGAACTCTGAACTCCTATCCATAATCGTACAGCACTTCTTTTTTAGAAGAAGATCGCTGCCATTGTCATTAATAAGAAAATCCAAGAGGATCAAATTGGATATATACAGGACAATAAGACACAGTGGGATAAAGCACCGAAAACAAACACTGATAACTCCGTAATACATCCCCGAATGAAGCACACTGACAAATGCACATGCCGGTGAATGTCCACAATCTGTAAAGGGCACGTTGCAATTTTTGGACATTACTATCCCCTTAAAATACGGACAAGGAACCATCCACAAAAAAGGCACCAAACCTCCACCAACGGAGGGATAAACCTCCACAAAGGGAGGAAAATCTAAAACTAATACGGAGAATAAAACTAAAGAGAGGGGAAAAAAACTCAAACTTCCGATCTCGCAATTCTCGCCCTTTATTAGCCACACCGCTGGCCATCACTCACATGATCACAGCTCGCCGCCTACACTATAAACGTGCAGCATTACTATGCTCAAATGACCCTGAAAGGAAATGGATCCTCTCCGGTCCATGTTTTGGAGTGGAGGAGATAGTCCTGATTGGGACTGCTCATTTGTTGCAATCCACAGTTTGAATGTATTTTTACACTTTTTCCGGTAAGAGTGTATTCTTAACGGTAAAAGTGTATGAGAAAATCCTAACCATTGAATTTACCAATATATGGTCCCGATTTGGACCGTCTCATCCGGTCCAAACCATTGGACTGGCAAGAAGCCGGACCAATCTTCAAAATATGAAAGACAATTTTAGACTCCAGAATTTTTACATGATGTTCTACTCCAGTTCTCCTTCAAATGATGTACAACGTTCCAGTGAAAATCTTACTAGACCATAGCTTTGTCATTGTACGTTAACATATGAGAGTGATTGATTCATTTTGGACAAGGCAACAATGGACCCAAAGTTTCTACGTGATATAAGAGCGATTCATTTTATCACACTTAGGAAGAATAGACTAAATGATGCACATCAACCATGATAGAACAAAGAAAACGAAAACTTAACGATGATAGACCCAGAAAGATGCTACACCTCACCGAGTTAAATGACCGACACATTTTTATTATGGACTTGATGGTCACCAGTACATGAGAGGGAGCCTAATTTTGACCCAATAATAACTTAAAGCTTTTGAGTTGCATTAAAGATTGTACATATTGATCAACTAATGAGAAAAAGCTAGTATAGCTTACTGAATAACACCGAGCTTGAAAACGTGCCGGGAAGTGGAGTGAGCGGAAGTGGCACCCAAAAAGGCGGAGGAATCCGTCCACGGCGTGACAACCACGTTATCCGGTACGCCCGCGAGAGCATCCCTGCCGTTGATGCTCAAGACCCCATCTTTGACAGTGGGTTTCTGGTTGAGGAACATAACAGGTCTCCATGTCCTCTGAGACTGCACAGAGATTACCCTGTGGTGGTAACTGGATCCCAAGATAAATGGTGAGAAGCAGCAGGCATTTTTGAGGTTTCTCAGAGATGGTGGTGGTGGTGATGCAATCATGCCTAGTTTTTAAGGATGAGGGATGTGCATGATTGGCCACTATATATATAAGGAATACTGTACGAACTGAAAAGGGTGTTTGTGATTTCTGTTAGATTCCAAAATGATAGGGTGAATCTATTGGATTCCATAATGATAGGGTGAAAAGGAGAGAGAGAGAGAGAAATGTATGACGGTAATACAGCGGCCACGGTTTTAGTCATTTTGTCGTTCCTCATCTTCTATCTACAGGAACAAGATGTCCTCTCATTTTTATGGGGACGATTCTACATGGTTGTGGGCAGTTGGTAGTTTGGTTCAGTTCCAACTTTAAAAGGAAACATCCACAGGTTCTTTTTCAACCTTCTTTTTTAACAAGAATGTAATTTTCAGCTCAAATATAATATAATAAAAATAAAAAATAATTTTTTTTTTGCACCGTTTAAAAGATCTCAGGGAGATCTATCAAACAAAATCTATATTGGTAGAAAAATTATTTGCGTAAACACATGATTTTTAAGCTTAATATCACCTTCCTTTTCTAAAAGTTTATTTTTAAGGAAACTGGAACACACCCCGTGTACTCCCTTGAAAGGATTCAAACATACCAGGTAAATTTGGGGAAAGATTTCTCATATGGGTTATCGTGGGATCGATCACGTAAAATGTAATTTATCACAATCTCATTTGTCGATTCGAGAATTTTATTTTATAGTACTCAATTTGCTTATTGTTCATGACATAAAGTAAAAACAACCAGAAATCGATAAATATTTGGTCAAATCATATTTGTATGATGAATAATGGATTATCAGATTTTTTATTTTTTTTTTCAACGGAAGAAGCAAATTCATTAATCAAGCCATACGGCATCTACAGATAACTCCGAATAAAGAATATGATATACGGCAAGTACAGATTTCCACCAAAATACAGAGAAACAGAGACACAATACAATAAAAGACTAAGAGACGAAACTAGTGTCTAGCGCCTATGCAAGAGCCAAATGCTCATTTCTTCACACCGTCAACATGGCCGGCTAACGTGGAGCTAGTACCCAGACACCACCGTCTCGGGATGGCGAAGCTCCGAATCAAAGATAACATTAAACCTGTGGAAATCAGTCACTCGATCTGGAAAAACCAGATCGGAACAAAACCACCCGGGACAAAAACCGGACCCAACATCCGGACAGAAACCGACCTCAACATCCGGACATAAACCGGACAAGAGTCCGGACAAAACAAAAATGAAACACAAAATCAAAACCCTAACTTGTCGAAACACTCAAAACAGCCACTGCAGCACCGCTGCCACAACCACCGCACCAACCACAGGAATCACGACAGCCCCTACTGCCGCCATGCCCAGTCCCAACACACCATATCCACTCACAGCATCACCACCGACAACCCAACAAAATCTCACCATCCATCACCCGAAACGGCCAAAGCGCCGCTAGGTAAGAGACCGGCTTCCTCCAACAAGGTAGAATGGCGGTCCACAACGGGATCCAGAAAGCCGGCGGAACGGGATACACCCAGCAGAGTATCCGGCGGGATCTTATCGGAGGCGGGAGGGGGTGGAAACGAGGAAGGAGGAGGGAAGGGGAAGAGAGAGGGGGGGAACAACAGCCCACGGAAGAGATGAGCGCCGGCAAGGGAAGGGGAGAAGAAAAAAGAAGAGAGAGAGGCGCCCGGGAGAGGAGGCGACGCCTCCCCCCAAGCAAACAATGGCGGCTAGGGTTTCTCTAGAAAAAGTTTAGAGAGAGAAAGAAGAGAGAAGGGAGAGCCCAATCGTTTTATCAGATTCAAGAAGTATGATTTGTACATCGCGGATCATCAAATGGGAGCGTGATAGAACTCTATTTTGTGTCACCTGAAGAACACAGGAGAGATAATCAAATAAATAAATCTTAGAGCATCTCCAATCCATACTCTATATCTCTATTTGAGAGTATCAAAGCACTCCAACCCATCCTCTCAACCCTCCTCCATTTGAGAGTATTGAATTTTGATACTCTATATTTAGAGGGTAAGAGAAAATATAGAGTACCATCTCTAAAACACTATTCACCTTTTTAAAAGATATTTTTGTCCTTGTTTGCTTTTCTTACTTAATTTTTATCCTCATGAGAGTATAAAAAAATGTTTTTTTTTCATAAAGTGATTTTAGAGACAAAAATAGAGGGTTTGTGGTTGGTGTAAACATAAATAGTAATTTCCTCTATAATTACTTTATGAGTAAAATACATTATTTTGATACTCTCAAATGGAGTATTGGATTGGAGATGCTCTTAATTTATGGAGAAAATTAGAGCAAGCTAATAATGAAGTTAAAGTTTCACACCCATCGAGCGGAAAACTTCAATACAATCTTTGCACTATATTGGTATATCAAACCAAACTAGTTTTCATGATTTATATACAAAAATCGATCTTGAATAAAAATTTAACAAGCGAGTATAAACTAAAACTCGATAACTTGGTTGTCACGCCCCGTCCCGCGCGCAAACGTCACCCAAAGTGGGCCCGAATCGGCCCGGCCACGTGACATTTCACACAAAGACCAATAATAAATCACAAACTAACAGAATAAAACCCAGCGGAAGACTTCACACATACAAATAAAAATGTCCACATTCTAGTCTCTCAACTCAAATAAAAAACCACCAACAACTTAATTACAACTCACACAACTAAAGTTTTCAAACACCCTTAATTACAATTTTTATTCCAATACTTTTATAGTTCTATACACCAACAAACCCAATGACTACACGCGATGCTAGCCGAACACCTCCAACGCTGACCGGTAGTGAATCCACTCTAAGCCACCTGCTACCTGACAGTCCAAAAAAGAAAGCTAGAGTGTGTGAGACATAGAAATATTTAACAAAATATCACAATACCCGAAGGAATATCCACATGAATATGAATCACTAACATAACTAAAGTACTCAATTGAATACAACAATTCTAACCAACAGATTCTCCAAACACAACATCACGTGTCCCATTTCAGAACATTGAATAAGTATTTATTTGCAATTTTCCAAGTTCAAAAATAATGGGCTTACTGAAATCTAAAAATATGCAATATGGATTTTATTTGAAATTTTTTATTGAGATCTTTTAAACGATGCAAAAAAATTAAAAAATTATTTTCATAAGCTTATTATTTTTAAACTTAAAAATTACAAATAAGTACTTATTTTTTAAGAAGGTTTTTGGAACTATATACTCCTTTCACAAACCACACACAAATCCCCTCATAAATTCTATTACTTACGAATTAACCTGCAATCACATACTTTAATTAAAATATGAATTAAATATTAAATATCTGAGACGGGTGTAGTTCTCTTATTTGTCCCAACCAAAAAAGGCCAAAAAGGGCAGGAGACAAATATCTGCCAGATATTTGTTAAGCCTTAAGGAAAATTATCACATGTAAGTGAGACCATAATTTAACTTATACTCCTTTCACAAACCACACACAAAGCCCCTCGTAAATTCTAATACTTACGAATTAACCCGCAATCACATACTTCAATTAAAATATGAATTAAATATTAAATATCCGAGACGGGTATTACATTGGTTCTCTTATTTGTCCCAACCAAAAAGTCAAGCCCCTTTTCCATTACTTTCTCAATCAGTTCGTTTGTCAAGAAAGCTATTCCCGAGAAAATACAACGAAGTGAAACAAAGGAAATTGAAAAGTATTTTCCGCATCCATTTGATATAAGAAATTTAAGAAAAAGTTGAAAAGTAGTAGTTTAGTAATGTATAAACTAGTTTAAAAAAGTTTCTTGGTAATAAATGGAGAAAAAAATTATTGAAAATCGTATTAAGAGAAACTGAGCGGTTCTGAAAACCCCAAATGAACAAAGCCAAAATTTCTGCAAATTTTTACGTTTTTTGCCGTATAAGTTTTGAGAAAAAATTGATCCTAATGGGAAAAAATTGGAGACATGAGTCTCCCCCAATTTTCTTAGGAACTGAGCAATTTTAAAATAAAAGGAAATTCAACATTCCCGTAAATGGGATCCTCTGTGGAGGGATTAGACGGTCCTGTCTGGGTTGTTTTTCAAATGCGTTTTGATGATTGAAATCGTAAAGAATTATGCTAATATGATATTGTTTACAAATATTTTCCTAAACCCTTTTTAATCGAGACAAATGTGTTTCGAAAATATATTAAATAATATTTGATTAACATTAATTTTGACGTGCATAATATTTTCGACAAGATCTAAAATATATATAACAGTCTCAATCATCAAAACGAACCCTAAAAAGATTTGGAAATAACCCGTACGAGACCATCCCATAGAGGATCCCATGAGTAATTATTCAGTGCCCATGAGGCATGGAGCACCCGCGATTTCCAGGTCTCTTTTCCATCACACATCGTGATGAGATTCATACATTTTTCCTCGAGTCCCACTGCAACATGTGATGGAGAAGGAGTTTGAGACACCACGCGGCGGTTCCAAGGCCGTTTTTTCCGAAAATCAATAACTTGGATTTTGATCAAGTGGTGGACGGTTCAAATCTGTATACGTTTAGATTCAATTCGAATTGTCCGTACCAAAATGAACGACCGGATTGACACCCGCTTGGCAAGGGTGCACGACATGGCACTATAACCTCAAGAGCCACGTACGTAGCCTCTTCTTCCTCCCTTTCCACTTTCCCCACTGGTTCACTTCGCTCCTCTCTCTCTCTCTCTCCCCTCCAAATCCCCAAGCTGCAAACCCAACCACGGTCCACCCATGTCCCTCCCACACCCCACCACCACCACCACCGCCTCAGACAGCTCCACCACCACCACCACCATCCCAATCAACCTCCAACCCCTCCCCCACCTAACCCAATACCTCCCCGACCTCCAAACCCACCCCAACCCCCTCAACCAAAACCCCTTCTTCCACCCCTCCCCCCTCTTCTACTTCCACCCCTCCTCCGACGTCGTCCTCAACAACGACAACCTCCTCGCCTACCACCGCGCCGGCCCGCGCGAGCGGGTCTTCTTCGACCCGCCCCGCGTGCGGGCCGCCATGGTCACGTGCGGGGGCCTGTGCCCCGGGATGAACACGGTGATCAGGGAGCTGGTGGTTGGGCTGTGGGAGCTGTACGGGGTGAGGGAGATTTACGGGGTCAGGGCCGGGTTCCGCGGGTTTTATACGGGTGATCCGGTTCTGATGGATCCGGAGATGGTTCATGATTGGCATAAGAAGGGTGGGACCGAGCTTCAGACCTCTAGGGGTGGCTTTGACCTTGATCGGATCGTTAATGCCATTCAAGATCGCGGCTATAATCAGGTTGCCCCTTCTTCTTCGCTGTTTTGGCGTTTGATTATATTGATCGATTCGTTGCTGTTCGTAGGTTGCAAAACTTTCTGAACCTTCTGTCCCCAGATTTTATCTTTGTATGTGTTTATCAATTATAACTCCGCCTGGTTCGTCCCCAGATTTTATCTTTCTTTCCCAGCCGGTCCCAAGCCCAGATAAAGGAGGAGGGTTGTGTGTTAGGTAGGTAAGTGACAGCCAGCACGCAAAAAATCCGTCAGTTTATGACATGAATCCAAGAAAAATGATTCATGTAGCCGACCCCAATTGATTGGGACATAAGGCTCGGTTTGGTTTGGTTTGTGTGTTTATGAATTATGCGTCCAGTTAGCCCCTGAATGAGATGCTGAGAAAAGAAAGAAAAAAATAGAGTTTCTTTCCAAATCAAGTCTTTTGGATTGAATAATTTGGTGAGAAATAGAAAGAGAAGTACCAAAATAAACCAAATCTCATCATTCCTCCCCTTTCTTGTCTCATCATTTCTCAGAATCCGAAGGGGAAGTGCCTTCGCTTATTAGAGCAAGTACACTTGTAAACCATTTAGACTGACATGACAAAGTATATGGTGAAATGGTGTTCCACACGTATGCCAAGTTGCTCTCGAAAAACGAAGAAATCATCTTCCCTCTGACCAGCTTTTATTTCGCCAATTGTGCCATGTCATTCAAGCCAATATATCGGTATCGAAAAATGAGATGAGTTTAATATGATTGTTTGGATTTGAGGATTGTGTTGTGTCGAAATGATACCAAGCCGGTTAATGACGACATTGCTAATTTTTGTACTTATGACATTGTAGCATAAAATAGTTTTGTTAAAAGTCATTTTGACAGCAACTAGTGCACTTGTTCTTACGCACTACTATGTTGCATTTGGAATTTACCAATTGAGCCGGTTAATGACGACATTGCTAATTTTTGTACTTATGACATTGTAGCATAAAATAGTTTTGTTAAAAGTCATTTTGACAGCAACGAGTGCACTTGTTCTTACGCACTACTATGTTGCATTTGGAATTTACCAATTGACTGACATTATACTTATGAAGGCTGATAATTAGATTGTGGTATTTGTGTTGATGGAGTGGTATTGGGCTCCTCGGATCGCCTGACCTGTTAGGAAACTGACACAGTGACACCAGTGTGGCGTTGTGCAGTCGGCCAACACCCGTCCGATGTTTTACTCAGTTGAAATTCTAAGTAGATGAAGGTAGAATAGTTTGGACCTTGAGACTTAAGTGTATCATACCTTTGAGGGTGATAGATCACCTCTTTTTTTCACACAGCACTGGAGGGTAGAGTCCTGTTTGGACTAGATCCCTTAACTATAGGGATATTGACAAGTTCAATCTTGTAGAAGCCAATAGTTTTTGCAATCTTGTTTCCTTTACGAAAGGTATTTTAATCCCTGTTAGGATATGTAGAATCATCTCAGTCACTCCATGACGGCTTTAGTTTCCATGTGACCAGTGGCGGAGCCAGGATTCCGCCACGGGGGTAGTACCATTCAATAGAAATCTAGTTACATATTGTGCGGAAAAATATGAGGAAGAAAATTAGTTGTAGAAAGTCATAATATTAGGTTTTGTCGTGGATTTTTTTGTGTGAAATATTACGATACTAATTGTTCTCAATCCGAACCGACCATTCTCTAAATTGTAATTTTAAGATTAGTTGTACAAGGTATTAGTTTTTTTTTTTCCATACTTGTAAATACCTAGTCGAACCACATTAGTCTAAAGAAAAAATTATGTGTTCGAAATTGACACGTTTCGAACGGCTAAATTGAAAAGTTTCAGGAGTGCCGGAGGCAATGAGGAATCCCTCTTTCACTCTAAGTGTTAAAAAAGGTGTAATACCAAACTTATTCATACAAATATGAAAATTAACATATTCGTGAATTCATTTTATGTCCATTCACACACACTAATATTCGTAAAGAAACAAGAAGTAAAAATCGTACTAAACTTGGAAAAAAAAAAGAGTTCAAATGGATCACATGCCTCTTCAATTAGTGAAAAATACCTTATGGGAGTTTTATGCAAAGAATCTGGAGTGCAACCCCCACTTCTTTTATAACAAAAAAAAAATTACAGTGAGAGAGGGAGAGACTAGAGAGCGTTGATATCCCAAAGAGGAAAAGAGAATAGCCACCTAGGGGAATCTAACTCCCACGATTGGGGTCCAAGACATGGCACGCGCATTAACCAACTCTGCCAAAGTTCTCTTTGAGCAAACTCCTCATATTTTTGTATTTAACATGTTTCTCTGCAAATATATACACACACACTGAGGATCAGGTCAGGACGCCCTGATTTAGTGTTACGTCTGGACTTTTGATCTCTGCCGTTGGGTTGTGTTTTCAATGGTCCAGATCTGCGGAACGTTTGACCGGTCACAATTAACTTTTCCCCGGAAAAGTTTCATTAAAATCTGGACCATTGAAAACACGATCCAACGGCTAAGTGGTGGTCCGAACCTAAGCTCCGGTCAGGGCGCCTTGATAGGAACCGGACTCTGTGTGTGTATATATATATATATATGTGTGTGTGTGTGGTTTATATTTTTGAAACAGGGGTGGCACGTGCCCCTCCCCTCCACCAGGTAGTTCTGCCCCTGCATGTGAACTCAACTCAGTTGAATCTAGCTGACAATAAGTTTGTATTTCTTGCTGCCTTGAACTTGCCTGGTAAGATGCTTCGTGCTCATTAGCCCTTTATTCAGTTCTAACTCGTTTACGAAAGGTAATCTGATTCCCGTTAGGACATGTAGAATCATCTCAGTCACTCAAAGCCATTAGTTTCGACTTTTGACAGCTTTAGTTTTCATGTGAACTCAACTCAATTGAATCTAGCTGACAACAAGTTTGTATTTCTTGCTGTCTGTAACTTGCCAGGTAAGATGCTTCGTGCTCATTAGGCCTTTATTCAGTTCTAATTCTGAATCATTCATGAAAATCTAAAATTAGGGCTTCAATAACATGTCTTAGTGCTTTCATAAAGTTGTAGTAGTGCCTGATACCCTTGTTCCCTAAACAATTAAAGTAAATGAATATAATACTCCAAGTGTTAAGAATAGGAAACAGCAGGAAATTTTCTCCAAGTCATTAAGGTTAGGGTGTAAATTTCAAACGTGTTACCGTAAGGTCTATCTACGTTTAACATCTTCAATTGACTTACCAGACTAAATAAATTTGACTCATATCATGGTCTTCCTCTACCAGATAAGCCATACCTAGTATGATCAATTGATCATTATATGAAAATGATGGACTTTCCCCCTGCAATAAAGGGAGAACCCCTTTTGGTGTGACCCCTTTTGTGATGCTGTGTCACAAAAGTGTTTTCCACACCAAGAAGAAACAATTTTTTACAGTTATTTTAGTACGACATAAATTAACCGTTGGGGCAAAAACTTAAAAGAACCCTCACCACATTGTATGCCACATCCTAATTCAGTTTCTTGCCCACTCCCTCCCTCTTTCTCTTTCTCTTTCTCTTTCTCTTTCTCTCTCTCTCTCCCTCTCCACATGCTTGATCCTAAACTGTTTCCATTTTGTCTTCACATAACAATAACTCCATTAAAAATTCTATTTTCCTCCTCTGATGATCAACTGGCACAAATCCCAGCCATGTCATTTTGTATGAATTTTCAAACAAATTCAGTTTTCCACTTCCAAATGGACAATGCAGCGTCTTCTAAATTGTTAACAGTCATGGAAGGAAAATGCCTTCGTAAATTTCTTCTATTTCAAACAGGTTGATCTTTTCTCCTATATGTTCTTTTCTTTCCTTTATAGATATCTCTCACAAATCCAAGATGAGAGACTTAGTTTGGTGTATTTACAAATTTTGATTTCCTGCCCAGTTTTTTTATTTCTTATATTAATACAACAATAACAACAGAACCCATGTAGTCCCCAATCATTGGGGTATGGGTGGGGAGGATTGGAGACAAACCTAACCTTCGGCAATATGCACAAAGTGGCTGTTCTCAGAATACCACTGAAACAATGGTCCCCTATACCTTTTTTGCTGCGGAACCATGCCCCCAAATCAAAGCCAAATGGCATCAGAGAGGGCAGGCCTAGAGACTCAATTCAATTTATGTGCACATTGCCAATCCAAAGCCCCCCAATTCAATTCATTGATAGCCTAGAGCATCGGTATGGTTATTGCATTCTTTTTTGGGGGGCTTTGGAATATTGTGGTTATTGCATTTGCCTGTTCTGTCTTAATTGAATAACTACAGGCCGGGGTGATGCGTGTGCAAGTCAAATTTTGACAAAATTTGTGAAAATTCGATCAAACAATATGTGGGAAGCATATGTGCACATTTTGTCCAAATTTGACTTGGACACATCCAAATTTGACTTGGTATCGCGTGTCCCCCGGTCTCTAGCAGGAACAACATCTGGACCCAAAGCCAAGCATATATTGCGCCACAATGCTGTGATGGTTTTTGCCCGAGTTAGTTTGACCTGCTGCAGGTTCATGCTATGAAGTGCTGATTGATAGGTAGGGTAAATATTAAAATACCATATAATAGGACCCATTGTCATACATAGGATTTTGTTTCTTGAGCTTATTGTCTGTGCACTGTGCACATCATATGAGTTTGAGGATTCATATTTATATATTTAAGGTCAAAAAGAATTGTTGTGCCCTGATGGATGTGTTTTTTTTTTTTTTTTGTTTCTGAATCTGTTAATCCTTATTCCTTGGGATATGTATAGGTCTACATCATTGGTGGAGATGGCACAATGCGTGGAGCTGTGAAGTTATTTGATGAGATACACCGCAAGAAACTGAATGTTGGAATTGTTGTAATTCCCAAAACTGTCGATAATGATGTTGGCATCATTGACAGATCCTTTGGTTTTCAGACTGCAGTGGAAATGGCCCAGCAGGCGATCAGTGCCGGTCATGTGGAGGCTGAGAGTGCTGTCAATGGCATTGGTCTTGTGAAGTTAATGGGTCGTAGCACGGGGCACATTGCCTTGAACGCAACCTTGAGCAGCCGAGACGTGGATTGCTGTTTGATTCCTGAAAACGAATTTTACTTGGAAGGAAAAGGGGGGCTCTTTGAATTCCTGGAGAATCGACTAAAGAAGAACGGTCATGCAGTGCTGGTTGTTGCTGAGGGGGCTGGACAAGATATAATACCAAGAACTGACGCCCAGAAAGAAGAGAGGGATGAATCTGGGAACCCCGTATTCTTAGATGTTGGTGTGTGGTTAAAGTCCGCGCTCAAGAAGTGGTGGGACCGGGATCACCCAGACGAATTATTTACGGTCAAGTACATAGATCCAACATATATGGTTCGTGCAGTCCCTGCAAATGCCACAGACAATTTATACTGTACTCTGCTGGCGCACTCGGCAATTCATGGGGTAATGGCAGGGTACACCGGGTTTGTTGCGGGTCCTATTAACGGTAACTATGCGTATATTCCCTTGGAAGAGGTGGCTGTGGCTAAAAATCCTGTTAAAATGGCGGACCACAAGTGGGCATGGGTCAGATCTGTTACCAATCAGCCTGATTTTCTGAGGAGCTAAGTCTTTGGACTTCATGATATGGGGCTACTTAATGGAATCATGATAGTGTTAAACGTACTTTGTATGATGTATCACATAGCCATGCTACAGTTAAATTTGTTGGGTGAAGCAACTCCTGAATCAGATCTCTCATCAGGCATCAGTTTTCAGCAGAGAAGGTTTTTTCCCCTTCTCTTTTCTGTTCAACATACTATTAGTTAAGGAGATCTCGTCTCTCATAAGTAAAAAAATTCATGTCGCTTTTCTTCGGGAGACTTAAGTCGGGCGGATATGATTGGGGCCAATGGCTGCAGGGGCGGACCTAGGGGGTGCAAGCGGAGGGGCGGGGGCACACCAAACAATTATCCCATTGTTTCTACTATATTTTAGGTTTTGTTTGCAAATATATTATAGAAGGATAATATATTTGTGGTTAATTTATGAATACGGCTCCCGCATTAAGAATCATGTGTAGTACGATAGTGTCATTATGATGTTTTCAAATCGGGATACGTATTGTGTATCGCTTTTTCTCATTTTATGAACCGTATCGGGATATTTACGATACGTTACAAAAATTAATGTACAATAAAAACTAGTTATACCAAATCACACTTTAAAAATCTATTGCATATATGAAACATGATTTTTAGGAGGAAAATCTCTAAGTTTCGCAAGTGGGGTAGACCCCATTGTGGTGTGCTAGTGTCTTGGCCAAGGGGAGAGAAGAAGTGTCCTTATCTGATTGATCCAAAACATTATCGACATATGTTCTTTCTTCTATTCGAGCCCTAATGGATTGACTATTGAGGTTGGGTTTTCTTCAAATGGTATGAGCATGGCCATAATTAGATGAAACAATTTAGAACATGCTTGGGGCTCTGCTTCTTAAAACAAGATTTGATTTAGTTTTTCTAAAGAGACGATACAAATCATAGGATACGTATCCCGTATCATAGGTTTTTAACAACCAGGTATGTCCGCCACTGCCGACAGTTCTAAGCACCCCTGATTTTATATGACTTTTGTTATGCATTGTACGTATTTAATTGTGTAAGATATACTGTATGTAGTAAACTCATCTCTATGAATGAACAAATTTATTTTGGTCTTCCATTCGAATAGTGGCATAAAAATTTTAGTCATGACAACTGACACATAATCAGATATTAATATATGGTTGCTCTAGTTACCAAAATAAGAGAACAATTGCATCTAATACCAAGGGAAAATTTACATAATCGATGAGTGTATTTTGAGCGTATGCTCTCTTCCCTTTCGAATGAAAAGTCTTGGTTCCGTCCCTGCCTAAAGTAGCTTTTCCAGGGTTGGTGGATTGTGTGATATGAATATGATGACTTGTTTGATCGGCTGATCCCATGTTCTGCCGATTTAGGCAGGAGTTGCTTCATGTTAGCCTTAACCTCCTTTCCTGTTTTTATTTCCCAGAAAGGGGTGGTTCTCATTTTAAAGGATTGTTCTATGAACTTGACTGAATGGAGGATGAACACGGACTCCGGAATCCTGGAGCTCAGCTCAGCTGCACTACAGGAATTATAGGGCACCAAATAATTCTTGTAGTGCAGCTGAGCTGCAGGATCCCGGAGTCCAACAAAGTGGTGTTACGTGTAAATTAGCACTAATTATTACTATCAGCAATGATGCATCAAATCTTTTCTCAGTTTCTGGGTAATAAAGTAGATGATTAAAGTCAATATTAGGGTGGATTGTTGGGTCACACATGTCGATTGCTTTTTCATGAATTCTTTTTGGCATACCATATAACATGGAAAAAGTGGCAAGTTTTAAGTGATGGGCATGTGCTTGCTGAATATTGGGTTGAACAATGTTACGCATACATGTGTATTGTGTCCAGATTCGGACGCAAATGTATTCGGATTTGGAAGTGTCCGAAACAGTTGGACTCCACAAATCGGGTTCAAGTGTATTGATGGTTTCAAGATACATACTGTCTGTACCCGAATTTTTGTTGATAAATCTATAGACACGGACTTGCTCCATTGGATTTGGCTCTAGCCCAGTTGGCATCTTCTGGTCCTCCCTATGTGGGAGGCCAATGTTCGAGCCCTATCATGAGCGTTTGGGATTTAGAGCTATGAATAATCTCTGAAACTCCTTGTGAACTAATCCTACTAACACACACTGACCCCCGCTGATGTATACAATATGAGGAAAAAAAGAATTGAAGGAATGAAAGTACACTTTAATGTCTATACAATATGGGGAAAAAAAAAAAAGAATTGAAGGAATGAAAGTACAATTTAATGTCTCTATATAAATGGGGAAGATATGCATTATTAGAAAAAGTGATTTGGAAAACGGCTATGGCCTCTTGTTTTTTGCCTTCTTTTTAAAGTAGGAGTGGAAATGCTTTCTTTGGAAAATGGTTCGATTCATATTGAGATTGTTTGACGCCTTGGGCATCTCTCAGCTGCTTTTTCAACTTTAATTTCCAAAAGCATATAAAAAAGGCTGCATCTGTTAATTTCCATGCCGACATATCTTATTCTACATCAATGAAACTAGGGCAGAAAGATGATTGACGTTTATTTTTTGAATGGATCCTTCTATTGATAGTCTTATTGGGCCGTTGATAAGTTAAGAAAAAGACGGAAAAACACATACTCCAAGTTTCTAATGCGCTTTTTTTTTTTTTCCTACTCCGTATAACTTTTTAATACACTGCCACAATATTTTATATACTTTTCACACTTTTTTAATCTTGGAGACAACCCATTGGGCTGTTTGTAGCATTTTTCTTTTTAAATTTTGTCAAAATCATCAATAATGGTGGAAATCATCCTGTGGATTGTTTGATAGTATATGATTTTGGAACTCATTTTGTCTTCTGATACATGGGTTCCAATTAAATGCGTCAAGCATTTTTTCCTAACATAAATGGGTATCGGAATTACTACGTATATATTGATATGCAATCGGTACACTTTCTGACATAGCTGATGTTGTCCATGAGATTTTAAAAGTAAATGATTTTGATCATCTTTGTCGGCCCAAAAAAAGATGAGAAAATCCTTTGAAACTCCAATTTCGATATCCAACCAATCACCAAGCAAGCAATAGGAATTGAAAAATAACGATGAACACCAGATATACGTGAAAAAACCCAAAAAGGGCAAAAATCACGGGAAGGAATCAAGCACTATAGAAAAACATTGTACGGTTACAATCAAAACTACACAATTTGAGAATCCTCACAATTGACTCAAGATCGATAGCCGAATCCTCGTTCACCGTACCCCGTGCTTGATTGCCGCCGTCTCGAATCCTTAAACCTTTCAACAATCCTCCGAAAATTCACCGAAGAACAACTCTAGGTTTGTTGAGATAAAAAAAACGCGAGCACGTCTAGGAGTTTGAATGATGCTTCAACAATATTCCACCAATAGGATTGCAACTCCCAGATGCAACATCTGCTGTGTTTCTTTCGTCGTGCCCTAGCAGAAAAGAGAAAGCCGCTTTTTATAATAATTGCATCCGATTGATACACCGATCTATCCGTCACTCCATCTGCTCAACATTTGATCAGTTGGTTCCGATGGATGTCTGTTTGATAAGCCGATCAATCCGTTCCAATAAAACTAAAAAAATGTTCACTCTCAATTACACAAAATGATTCATTTCACTATAATCCTATACAGACTCACTACGCTTTAAAAAAAAGAAGAAGAAGAAGACGACATTACAACTCGATAAAGAAGGAATACAAAAGAAAATATTGTTTTGTCAATGAAATTGCCAACCAAAAAATAATGTCGCTTTTTGGAGCTAACATCCTTAACGTGATGGTGCAGTCTGAGAAAATTTTCAGTGCTGGGTGGCACGGGGCCACGTGGTTTTTGGTCATCCAGTACCTATTAGGTTGGTGAAGGAGTAAGATTTTTATGATAGACAGGCAATTGATGGGATTACGAATGGAGTGAGTTTTCTTTATAGGCTAAGAATGCTTTGTCTGAAAGATAAGCTTACCTTTCATCAAAATTGTCTTTATCTTCTAAATTTCTAAGAAGAATATAATGTCCAACGGGATCATAAAATAAGTAGAGTGTAGACTGCACGAGAAATTTTTCAGTGCCGGGCGGCCACGGCCACGTGGTGCACGCCGTGCACCATCTCGGCCGTCCAATGAAGTTTTGGACGGTCTAGATCTGTTCGGCTAATTTTAAAGTGTAAAATAACTTAAATACCCCTCGGCAGCCGAACAGATCTCAGCCGTCCAAGACTTCATTGGACCGCCAAGATTGGTACAGGACACCACGTGGCCCCGTGCCCACCCGGCACTGAAAAATTTCTCGTGAGTGAGTACCAATAAGGACAATGGATTCTTTTACTATCTAAACCAACGAAATAGTAGCCTTTTTTACTTTAAAAAGTTCAGTTTTCTTTACCGACGTAATTTTATTTATTTATTTATAACTCAGGTGTACGGGGCTAAGTTTCGCGCGCCTCGACTAATTCTAAATGACCAATCCTACCGCTCGCTTGCGGGGGTCTCAATTGAAGCCAATGTATTGACTGAGGTTTGAACCTAAGACTTTAGGAATGAGTAAACCCCTAATTAAATCATAAATCTTGACTACTAGACCAACCCCTTGGGATTTTTCTTTACCCACTATTGTAATTAAGGAAATCTTAAATCATGATTAAAAGAGTTGAGTAAGAGATAAGATAAGGAGAAATTATTCTCATTACAATCCAACAAACTAGTATAATTTATAATCCACAATCTAGAATGAAAATTGATTTTCACACTCCCTTTTTTTTTTTATATTTGCACTCCTTTTTTATGTTTTTAATGTTGAAAGAGTAAGTATTTTTTCACTAAAAGACAAAAAATGAAGTGTTGTTTTTTTAAAAAAAAAGAGTGTGAAAATCAATTCCCTCTAGAATTTGAATAACAATTAGCTCACAAACACCCCTAAAAAGTTTCTTCAATTTAAAGGCGAATTTTAAAAAAACAAAGGTAAATAAAGCAGAGTTGAGAGTACTATCGTATCGTATTTTTAATGAAATTCATGAATTGCATTAATTGACTGTCTACGATATTATTATCAATCAATAAATATTCTATACAAATGTATTTTTCCTTCAAAAAAGCCTCCAAACTCTCATCCTTAATTATTCCCAGATTTTTGTTCTCTCTTTAGTAAGTTTTCTTTGCTCCTAACATTTTCCATATTTTTATTAGTGTTATGCTCGTTCAATACACGAGATATTTTTTTTATTTTTTATTTGTTCCCGTGCCCCTCCCAGGTCTCTCTATCTCACAAAAAAGGAAAATGCTAGGAGCAAAGAAAACTTACCTGAAAAGAGCAACTAGTGGTTGAGATTCACTTTGATGTGTGTGACCCAATCATCAAAGTGATTCTCAACCATTAATTACTTTTTTCGAGATACTTTCGGTGTAAATTTTTTTTTGTACCTAGCATTCCTTTAGAAATATTAAACGAGTGTCAGATTCCTCGCATCTCTCTGCCGACCTGTTATCTCTTCAAAAGCCAAATTTCCTTGAGAATTTCGAAGAAGATTGGAGAAACAAAAATGGAACTGTGGTGTGACCCACCACCAAAGATCCATACTAATCTTCCATTTACCGTATCCAAGATCTTTTCCAGTGACTGCTCAAAAACAGTAAAAAATAAAACCCATCCAGTGCCTAAAAAAAAGATCTTTAATTTCTAAGAGTCATTTGTTTGTTCTCATTTCTTATTATCTTTTAATACTACTAGTATTTGTCCGTGCCTACGGCACTACGCACCCCGGTAGTGCCATAGACACGGGCATTTTGTAATATATTTTTGTTTTTTTATGCCAACGCCAAAAGCCAAGCAGTGGGTAAAAAGAACCGATGTCATTTTTGTAATATATTTGCGAGGGTGTAGGTATTTTCTTAAAAGAGTTGGAAAGCACGCATCAGCCATTGGATTAAATGAATCTCAGCTCTTCTTTCAACTTGTGTTTGTGTGGTCCCCACACCCTTGTGTTTTATCTTTTAATACTATATATATATATATATATATAGGAGTATGCAGCAGATCGTTAACCACCAACTCATCTAAGCTGTTAGAGAGAGGGGGCAGAACTTTTATTATTTATACCTTCAACACGCGTCTCTTATGTGTAGCCAGACTCTCCTCCATAAGTAGGCTGAACACATGTGTAAATATTTTACTATTAGATAGGGAGTTAGGTTCGAACACATGATCTATTGTCTGCTCCATATTAAATTGTTAACCACAAACTCATCTAAAAGCTTAAGACGTTAGAGATGGGAACAACTTTATTACTTATATCTTCAACAATATATGAGACTAATTGTTGATTTGTTGTCCATTGAATTTGATTCAATTTTTGCAACCTTATCAAGTAAAACCAAGGTTGTTTTATATGTCAATTGAGCTTTTAAATTTTAATTTTAACTTTCGGGAACTTTCTCGAGCGCAACCGAGGCTTTTTTATTATTATTATTATCAATTATGAGAATATTTCTACTTTATCTGTAACGCCCAGACTTTTCGGAAGCAAAATAAAATAATTTCTTAAGAAAATTTTGCTAAATAAATATAATTTTCCAAAATAAAGGTCTATTACAATCTCAAAATAAATTTATCGATTCAAAATACATTAACTTCAGAGCTGACTCTAGGCATACTCGATCTCTATTCCTGATATTCTTCTTGTGTCGAACTGCACCATCGTTGAATCCTCTCCATTGAATCCTGCGCTTTCTGGCAAATTGATCGCCGAAGCAATCGATTTACCAGGATACAGACGTATCCGTGAGTGATAAATCACCCAGTAGAATAATCCAACCCAACCACCCCTCTTACTTTACAGCTAGCAATCAAGCAGGATAAACATGGTACGAAGAAATATAACAGAGGTATTTCATATCAATCAGTTTATTACTATTCATTAACCTGACGTGTGATCTAAGATCTCACCGCGAGATCTTTCCTCCCTCAACCACTAGCCATGCTCATTCCCATGAGTTCACTTCCCTTTGCTGTCGCAGATACACCTAAGTTATATACCGAGTGTGCATCCCCAATAACTACAACAAGGGAAAGCTTATCATGCCTGCATCACAACTAGGGTTCGCCTATCTTATAAACCACATCACAACCATCACAATCATCACTGGACACCCGCCAGTCTATCAATTCATCACTGGACACCCGCCAGTCTATCAATTCATCACTGGACACCCGCCAGTTTCAATCTCATCACAACTCGAAATCACGCCTGCAGGCAATCTAAAACCAACAAAACTTTTCAATTCATCCATTACCTAGCATCGTCTAGGTGATTTCTATTTCGCATACCACCCCATGTCTCTAGGGTCCAATCTAGCATATCAATCGGAAGTTGAAATAATAATATAAGCAGTCAGAATAATAATTGAAATAAACAATAAGCATAAAAATCACGTAACCTTTTATGAATGGACCGTTGCCCTTAATCTTGTATGATCAATAAGTTATTAATAAGTCAAGGAACTTTTATTAAATAAAAGTTTTAATAAAAAGGATATAATCTTAAGCTTGTATAAATTTTATTTAAGAAAATAGATTGATTAATGACCATAATAAATTCAATAAGTAATTCATAACACTAGAATAAGTAGCATGGATCTAAAAGGAGTCCTACGGTCCTACGTAACATGTTCGAGTATCAAAAAGTGGGTCCGGAGGGTTACGAAATTATTTTTAAAATAAAAATGATTTTTAAAGATGTCAAAAGTAAAATAAATGGATAATAAATTGTTTAATAAATAAAATATGTTGAGATTAACAACATATCATCTTTGGGATGTAAAGAATCTAAAAAAAATATTTTGAGAATTAATTAAATGGTTTATAAGGTCGCAAGGATTTTTCGTTTGTAAACTTTTACAAGAACTCGAACAAATAATTAATAAATAGATAATAAAATAAAATATGACATTAACAAGTTATGATCCTTGAGGTGTGAGAAAGTTAGGAAAAATAGTTCGGGTGTCAAAAATCGGGTTCGGAAGGTCGAAAGGAAGTTTCGAACAAAAACAGATCAAACCGCAAGGTCTGACCAATTGACCTTGCGGTGGGGACCTCTGCCGCAAACTCGGCACTGGTTCTTGCGGCCCGAACCTTGCGGCCGCAAGGTTGAAGGCAGATTCGGATTTTTTTGTTTTTCGTTACGGTTTTGATGCATGGGACCATGAGGGCTATTGGGTTAAGCATAAAAACACTTAATATACTTAGAGGAGTGTTTGGAAGGGATTATAATACCTTGGTTTGATCGAATTGATCAAAAATCGAATCTTTGATCGTTGGGGAAGATGACTTCGGTTTCGGCCGAGGGGGTACCTTGGGATTGAATTGAGGCTTGTTTGGTGATGCTAGGAGTTGTAGGAGATGATCGGATCTATCAATTCGGGTTTCGATTGGTCGTGGCTATGAAACCCACTTTTCTCTCTCTTTCTTTCTCTCTCTAAAACTCCATGGATTGGAGTCCGGTTTCTCTCAGATTTCTCTCTCTCTCTGAACTGATGGAACGTGGAGAATGGCGTGGTGTGCCCTAGGGTCGGGGTTAAGGGGTATATATAAGAGAATTTTTTTGATAAGGGTGATAAAATTGTGTTTTAATGGAATTCTAACTCTTGGTTTGGAATATGGACGAAAATAAGGTTAGGGAGGAAGTAGAGACTGAGTAGGAGTAGGAGAGGGTGAGATGGAAGGAGTTATAATCATGTATGCAATAAAAAAAAAATATGAAAGAGATAAATAGGATAGGATAATTATCTAATAAGGAAAAGGAATTTTATTTATAATAATAATAATAATAATAATAATAATAATAATAATAATAATAATAATAATAATAATACCTAATAATATTAACGCTATTATTTATATAAAAAAAAATTGGGTCGAAAATCCGGGTTGTTACAACCTATCCCCCTTAAAATAATTTCGTCCTCGAAATTAAAGTGTACCTTTAGGAGGAAATAGATTCGGATAGTTGGCGCGTATAGTATCCGCTCGTTCCTGGGTTGATTCCTCAATTCCTCGCTGTCGCCAAAGGATTCGGACGAGTTGAATGGTTTTGCCTTGAATGCACTTCTCACTATAGTCTTGGATCTTCACTGGCTGTTCCTTGTGTTCTCGCGTTCCCAAGATGATTCTTCTCGTTCTCGGTATCTCCATAAGACATTGACTATTTTGATCGTTCGCCCTCGGGTAACTTTTTCTCCATGATCCTGAATTTTCACCGGTTGCTCTTCAAAGATTGTATCCTCGTCTAGTGTAACTTCCTCTCAATTGAATATGTGGGTGGAATGGGTCATATCTTTCCGCAGCGTAGAATTGTAAAAGACAACGTGAATTTTGGCGATTTGCGGTTGTAAAGTTAGGCGATAGGCAACTTCTCCAATTTGCTCAAAGATCTCAAACGTACCAATGTGGCGAGGCGATAACTTTCCTTTCTTGACAAATCGGGTGATCCCACGGCGCGGTTTGAACAAAAAGTACGTTGAAAATCTACGGTCTCATCCTCTTGTTGGCATTGCTCTTTTATCGACTTCGAGCGATCGGGAGTCGTCAACGTATCTCCTTCCTTGGTCAATTCTTGAAAGTTTGGTTCCTATCTCTTAGAAGGTGGGCACTCTTCTCTCAAAGAAACGAGAGGATTACAAGAATTTTTAAGAGGTTCAAACATGAGTCAAATGTTCAAATGTCAAAGCACCAAAAAGAAAGTACGAATAGATCCTTTTCCGCGAGTCGAAGTACTAGTAGTTTGAGTTGAGTTAGAACACGAGGACAACGAGAATCAAGTTAACCGAAGTCATACTCAATGATGATTTGGAATTGAAGGATTTCATCATTGGAACAGTGCTGATAAAAAGATTTAACATGCGAGTGAAACAAACAAGTACTTGGTCTACCAAACCTTGCACTGGAATAAATGAATAAAGGTTCTCATAAGAAATATTGATCTATCGATAGGTTTTGAAAGATTACAAAGTCCAACGATGAAATCGAACTAGATATTTATTTTGCAACACGTTGGCCAAATGCGTTTCAAAATAGGCATCTAACTCTAGTCATCATAGAAAATATGGGGTACAAATGAAAAATAAGCAATGGCTTATGAGTCCATTCTTAAAATAGAACAAGAACTGATAGGATGATTATTTAGCTTAAAGAAAGCGAAGCATAACAACGATCTGTGCCCTCAAGAACTAAACAACTTCAACATTGAAAATTGAACGATGTTTACGGAATTTGAGTTTTGTAAGATTGGACACAAGTCTTGTTGTGATATCAAAAGAATCAAAGGTTGTGGATACCTAATAGTGCACTGGTCAGAATAAATGAGGAGCTAGTCAGAATAAATCAGGATTGCTCCAAACTGCAGTATTCAATGGATCGGAAAGTTTAGACTCATAATTGAGTAAACTGTTGACTTTAAATCAAATTAAGTCAAATTAAGAAAGGCTGGAACAAAACGATCAGTAGGGATACCCAACTCACAAAAGGAAAATGTCACGAGAGTTAGGTACTTGGAATAGACAAGGAGTTTAACGATTTGACCTTTAGTTGAAGTTGCAACTCTAACAATGGAGAGTCATAATGAAGATGATTTTAAGAAGAGTACTCATGAGAGATGCAAAAACAGCGGAAGGTTAGAATACAATCAATCGAATGAAAAAGAGGATTAAGATGCATGAATGATCGTCAGTAGTTCTCCTATCCCCTTAAAGAAAAACATATAACCTCCCTCAAAGAGAATTGTCACCGCTTTCCCAATTATTCACGACCTTGAACTCTTCTCGATCTGTTTGAACTACGATGGTGTCGTCGTCGGATGTAGTTTGCATGGTATATAGTTGGTTGACGATTGCGAATCTCTGACAGCATCATGCTTCTATTCGTCGATCTATTATGTTGAGGAGCCTATGGCGTGTGAGGTTATGGTGTCGATGTGGCAATCGCTTGTAAAAGTTACATAACCTCCATGTTACTCGGTATCTCATTGGGCTTCGTGTTGTGTAGACCTCGAGATTGGCCTAAACATGTTGATGGCATGGGCGGCGTTGGTATTAGGGTTACATGTATTGTCCTTACTGGTGAGGTTGGCAAAATGACCGTAGAAAGTGGCGTCGTTGACCTTTGGTACCAATCTTGTAACGACTGCTCCACGAGGTTAGGTTTAGAGTCTTGAGGGTTTCTAAATATCTGGTTCTCTCAAGGAAGTGTGTGCAATAACGTTCTCACACCGATCCTATCCTATTTTCTATCGTTATCTGCCTAGAGAAAGGAAATTCTTCTTCGACAGGTACTCTATTCACGGAGTAGTCTCCTTCGATAGTACCTTATCCTCCATTGTCGAGATTTGTCTCTTCGTCTTCTTCATACTAAGATTCTTTGTCTCATTTGATCGACCAACTAAATTATGAAAGGAAACGGCTGCTCCATCGCTTTCTTCTGGTCAAAGTCAACGCTGATTTCGTAATTTCTCGGAGTTTGAGTCGCAGCAGGTAAATAAATATTTATATGATATACTTAGGTAGGATATATCGTAGTTTAGAGAAGTAAAAGATATCGTAAACGTTTAGCTATTCGGATTTACGCTCTCAAATGTGGTCTACCCAATCTACCCAAGGCCGAGTGTTGAACCTATGCTCTGATACCATTTGTAACGCCCCGACTTTTCGGAAGCAAAATAAAATAATTTCTTAAGAAAATTTTGCTAAATAAATATAATTTTCCAAAATAAAGGTCTATTACAATCTCAAAATAAATTTATCGATTCAAAATACATTAACTTCAGAGCTGACTCTAGACTTGATACGAATCCCAAGCATACTCGATCTCTATTCCTGATATTCTTCTTGTGTCGAACTGCACCATCGTTGAATCCTCCCCATTGAATCCTGCGCCTTCTGGCAAATTGATCGCCGAAGCAATCGATTTACCAGGATACAGACGTATCCGTGAGTGATAAATCACCCAGTAGAATAATCCAACCCAACCACCCCTCTTACTTTACAGCTAGCAATCAAGCAGGATAAACATGGTACGAAGAAATATAACAGAGGTATTTCATATCAATCAGTTTATTACTATTCATTAACCTGACGTGTGATCTAAGATCTCACCGCGAGATCTTTCCTCCCTCAACCACTAGCCATGCTCATTCCCATGAGTTCACTTCCCTTTGCTGTCGCAGATACACCTAAGTTATATACCGAGTGTGCATCCCCAATAACTACAACAAGGGAAAGCTTATCATGCCTGCATCACAACTAGGGTTCGCCTATCTTATAAACCACATCACAACCATCACAATCATCACTGGACACCCGCCAGTCTATCAATTCATCACTGGACACCCGCCAGTATATCAATTTCATCACAACTCGAAATCACGCCTGCAGGCAATCTAAAACCAACAAAACTTTTCAATTCATCCATTACCTAGCATCGTCTAGGTGATTTCTATTTCGCATACCACCCCATGTCTCTAGGGTCCAATCTAGCATATCAATCAGAAGTTGAAATAAAATATAAGCAGTCAGAATAATAATTGAAATAAACAATAAGCATAAAAATCACGTAACCTTTTATGAATGGACCGTTGCCCTTAATCTTGTATGATCAATAAGTTATTAATAAGTCAAGGAACTTTTATTAAATAAAAGTTTTAATAAAAAGGATATAATCTTAAGCTTGTATAAATTTTATTTAAGAAAATAGATTGATTAATGACCATAATAAATTCAATAAGTAATTCATAACACTAGAATAAGTAGCATGGATCTAAAAGGAGTCCTACGGTCCTACGTAACATGTTCGAGTATCAAAAAGTGGGTCCGGAGGGTTACGGAATTATTTTTAAAATAAAAATGATTTTTAAAGATGTCAAAAGTAAAATAAATGGATAATAAATTGTTTAATAAATAAAATATGTTGAGATTAACAACATATCATCTTTGGGATGTAAAGAATCTAAAAAAAATATTTTGAGAATTAATTAAATGGTTTATAAGGTCGCAAGGATTTTTCGTTTGTAAACTTTTACAAGAACTCGAACAAATAATTAATAAATAGATAATAAAATATGACATTAACAAGTTATGATCCTTGAGGTGTGAGAAAGTTAGGAAAAATAGTTCGGGTGTCAAAAATCGGGTTCGGAAGGTCGAAAGGAGGTTTCGAACAAAAACAGATCAAACCGCAAGGTCTGACCAATTGACCTTGCGGTGGGGACCTCTGCCGCAAACTCGGCACTGGTTCTTGCGGCCCGAACCTTGCGGCCGCAAGGTTGAAGGCAGATTCGGATTTTTTTGTTTTTCGCTACGGTTTTGATGCATGGGACCATGAGGGCTATTGGGTTAAGCATAAAAACACTTAATATACTTAGAGGAGTGTTTGGAAGGGATTATAATACCTTGGTTTGATCGAATTGATCAAAAATCGAATCTTTGATCGTTGGGGAAGATGACTTCGGTTTCGGTAGGGTACCTTGGGATTGAATTGAGGCTTGTTTGGTGATGCTAGGAGTTGTAGGAGATGATCGGATCTATCAATTCGGGTTTCGATTGGTCGTGGCTATGAAACCCACTTTTCTCTCTCTTTCTTTCTCTCTCTAAAACTCCATGGATTGGAGTCCGGTTTCTCTCAGATTTCTCTCTCTCTCTGAACTGATGGAACGTGGAGAATGGCGTGGTGTGCCCTAGGGTCGGGGTTAAGGGGTATATATAAGAGAATTTTTTTGATAAGGGTGATAAAATTGTGTTCTAATGGAATTCTAACTCTTGGTTTGGAATATGGACGAAAATAAGGTTAGGGAGGAAGTAGAGACTGAGTAGGAGTAGGAGAGGGTGAGATGGAAGGAGTTATAATCATGTATGCAATAAAAAAAAAATATGAAAGAGATAAATAGGATAGGATAATTATCTAATAAGGAAAAGGAATTTTATTTAAAATAATAATAATAATAATAATAATAATAATAATAATAAGACCTAATAATATTAACGCTATTATTTATATAAAAAAAAATTGGGTCGAAAATCCGGGTTGTTACATTATCAATCTCTGGAGATCGAGATGCTTCGCTAACATACCGAGGGATAGGAAGTCCTTCGACTTTCTCACAAGCATACGGAATCACACGTTTTGCAATCTTTGTTCATTAACTTACTTTACATACTTGTTTATTTTATTTTAATTTTTAATCTGAGTTATGCCTTCATTTAAATATATAAATAAAGAAGTCAACAAGAACAAGTTAATATCGTGTTATGGATTCGTGGCAAATAATTTAATTTTATAATTAGCTTACGGACTAAGTTGAAAGCAGCACTCCCCTTGTCCTTTGTCCAACGCTACATGAGAGACTCTGATTAATTACGTATGCACTGCCAAAGTGAAAATTACTAAACTCGTTTTCTTGTGGAAAATAACTAAACTCGATTGTTGTTAGTTTCTTGTCTCTGTCTCTCGGATGTAGTTTCTTGGTAAGTGTCGTTAGGCTTACCATGAACGACTTCCAATTTCGATTAAATAAAAAAAAACAACAAAAACTAACTTGTTTTCTTCTTGTGGGGCAATACTTCTTCTTTTTTTTTTTTTCACTCAACTAGAAAGTTTGAAAATAAAAATAAAGCTAAACAAAATTTACTAAAAACACATTCCTAATTCAAAATTGTGAGCATTTTTAGCTTATCTTTTATCTTCTCACAACTTTTGACATTAATACATTATTCGTTCGTTTCTTTAATGTTTAAATTCTTCTTATTAGGACGAATAAAGAACTAAAGGTACCAAAATTTTTAAAAAATTTAGACTAAAACTAATCTATTACTACATTAAAAATATGTCGTGTGGCCCATGTTATCTGTCCATTGGTTAAATTTGTGTTTTCAACTAGATCCAAAAATGTACTTTCGGGAATATTTTCAAAAATTACTTTGACAATTCAAGAGATTTTTTTGTCAGTTTTTTTAAAATAAAAAATAAAAAATGGTAACCCTATAGAAGAAACGATTTCCTAAAAATGGACAGCATGGCATGGAGGTCGGTAATATGAGTCCAAACACATGACAGAGACTTGCTTTAAGAGTTATTATTCGGTAATCCTGGAGCATAGAAGCGTAGTGATCCGAAGCCCTTTGTCCATGTATAAAAGGCACACACATGATGGTAAATTCCACATTGACGTGTAGTCGAGAACAATGTTTTAAATAACGATATTGAGACACATAACGTTAACAGTCGAGGTGTAATAGTATCGGGAGTATCGAACGATATCTAACGGGAATCAATTGTCGCAGTCGTGAATTTTTAAAAATCAATTTTAAAGAAATAAAAGTGAGTGTCGAAATCACCCTAACGGTCTATTAATGTCCGTAACAGCCGTGAATCAGAGACGGATCGACATATAACAAGAATCACGTCAATTTTCAAATTCTTAGTTGAAAAAGATCCGAACAACCACGTGACGGTGCTTCAGTGACACTTAATAAATTTCCTAACTTTGCCTTCCTGTCGTTTACAACGTTCTCACTCGCTTCTTCACTCAACCCCCATATCTCCCCCACAACCAATCGATTTAATAAAAACACTCCAAGTAGAACGAGCAACTACTACAAACAAGCAAGCAATTCCCCTTTTTCAAATCTCCATTTCCAAGAAAATTACAAAATGCCAAAACCCAACTCAATAATGGCAGTACTAGCAATATGGAGTTTATCAGCAACGGTGGCGGAGTCAGGGATAGGGGTGAACTGGGGAACGGTGTCTCTCCACAAGCTGTCGCCGCCGACGGTGGTGGATCTGCTCAGGGAAAACAAGATTGGGAAGGTTAAGATGTTCGACGCCGACCCAGATGTTCTCAAGGGCTTGATGGGGAGTGGGATTCAGGTGATGGTCGGAATACCCAATGAGATGTTGGGCTTGATTAGCTCTTCTGCCGGTGCTTCTGATTTGTGGGTTCAGAAGAATGTTTCTGCTTATTTGGGTAAAGGTGGTGCTAATATCAGGTTTGGCTCTTCTCCTTGATTTTATTTTTATGCTCCCTTTTCTTCTCTGTTGCGATTATTCTGTCTCACCATTTCCAACTCTTTTCAGAGCATCTCCTGCTTTTACTCTTTACTTTTACTCAAATTTGACTAAAAAACTTCATTTATCGGAAACACTCCGATGAGAACTCAAAATCTAAGCATAAATTTGAGTAAGAGCTTTGTCAATGGGAAAGTTGTAAATTTGAGAAGCACAAAATAATCTTCTAAAATTTGGGTAAAAGGTTTGAGTTTCCCTTGATTTAAGTAAAATTTGATTTGGTATAGGTTTGAGTCAAGGATTGGAGCGAGGTTTAGGGAGTTCCTACACAAATTTTGCTTTTGAGTTACTCAAATTCGGGTAACACCGTAACAGTTTGCGTAAAAAGCTTCATTTGATATGAAATTCAATTCAAAGTATGATTCTGAATAAAAGCTTCATGTACCGCCCCCCCCCCCCCCCCCCCCCGGGCTAATGGGGCCTAATTAAAAAAGACGAAGGTAAGGGCTGGAGATGATCTTTATTGATGATTAATTTCTTTACCTTTTTTAACCCCTGGGCTTCTGTTTAGTTGTTTCGATAGCTAGGGAGAAATGGTGATAAATTTTTAATTTGTCGGGTCTCTTGCTATGTATTGTTCTGAATCATGGAGGAGTAGTAGAAGAAAGGGGGAAAAAAAACAAAGGATAGTAAAAGTCTGTCTTGTGAGTGGGAGCAACCCAGCTGAGGGTTTATGGTTTTAATTTATTAGCCTCTTTGCTTTGCGCCCAATTTGTTTCTTTTGTAGTGTGCAGTTTTATTGTGATTGATTGATGCGTAAAAGATTTAGGAGAAGTCCATGGATTGATTAAAATTTTGGCTTGTGAAATGATGGTTAAAATCATCATATGTAGGAAAACATACAGTATTAGAGGACAACTAGCTTTAGTTATCTTGTATTATCGAGATCAAAGAAAAAGAAATGCAAAGTGAACTCAACAAGCCCGTGTGCCATTTACTTCGGATTAGCTACATGGAGCCACTTGTTCCAATTGGCTCTATTAAACGTCATTTTCTTTACGTGACATTTTTTCCCGCCTCAACATATATCCTTTTTGACCTTCCCATAGCCATGCTTACTATTAGGACCCTCGGCTCAATTTGCATTAAATTTTGTGCTGGTTTTGTTTAAAAAGATATGCATCAGGTTCACCCTTGGTGCAAATGAACCTTAATGAGGTCAAAGGTAATAAGAATTCAACGGCATGAACCTGGTTGGTAGCATGATATGAGTGGAGGAAGGAAGTAAATATGGATGAAAGTCAAAACGGGTTTGCATGATGCTTAATGAAGTCGACTAAGGCATGATGAACTAGTCGTTTGAAGTTCTCAACAAGGGGACCTAGCTGGCAAATTTCATATGAATTAATTCTGTTGTGTAGAGGAAAAAAGATAATATTGTTGATATACTTGTATCACTTACAAATCATGTTTTAAGTTTCTCACCTCTAGAATGTGGAGCTAATTTTATAGCATTTTACAACTTAGTAAGCTTGTGGTTTTCAATAAATGTCGACTATGTTTTCTTTTCTTGCTTTCACAAGCTAATTGATTCTAAACAATGTGTTGACAGGTATGTTGCAGTAGGAAATGAGCCCTTCCTTTCAAGTTATTCTGGTCAATTTCAGTCATACGTCATCCCTGCTCTGATGAACCTCCAACAGTCCTTGGCCAAAGCAAATCTCGCAGGCTATGTAAAGCTAGTGGTTCCCTGTAATGCCGATGCATACGAGTCTTCCCTCCCTTCTCAAGGAGCCTTCCGACCTGAACTGACTGATATTATGACCCAAATTGTTTCATTACTTAATTCTAATGGCTCCCCATTTGTTGTCAATATCTACCCATTCCTGAGCTTATATGGAAACTCAGATTTTCCCCAAGACTACGCATTCTTTGAGGGGACAAGCCATGCTGTAACAGATGGATCAAATGTTTATTACAATGCATTTGATGGGAATTTTGACACATTAGTTGCAGCCCTTAGCAAAATTGGGTATGGTCAGATGCCCATAGTTGTAGGGGAGGTGGGTTGGCCTACCGATGGAGCATTTGGTGCAAATCTTACTGCTGCTAGGGTCTTCAACCAAGGCCTCATAAATCACATTCTAAGTAACAAAGGAACTCCTCTGAGGCCGGGTGATCCTCCCATGGATATATATCTTTTCAGTCTTTTTGACGAAGGGGCAAAGAGCATACTCCCAGGGAACTTTGAGAGGCACTGGGGAATTTTCTCTTTCGATGGACAGGCAAAGTACCCTTTAGACCTTGGTTTAGGCAATGGGAGGTTGAAGAACGCAAAGGATGTTCAGTATCTCCCGCCAAGGTGGTGTGTGGCAAAGCCATCAACGGATCTATCTGCCGTTGTGAATGACCTTAGAATTGCTTGCAGTGCTGCAGATTGCACCACACTCAACTATGGGGGATCTTGCAATGCCATTGGAGTAAAGGGAAATATCTCGTACGCTTTCAACAGTTATTATCAGTTGCAAAAGCAGGACTCAAAGAGCTGTAATTTTGACGGGCTTGGTATGATCACTTTTCTAGATCCTTCAATCGGTGAATGTAGATTTGTTGTCGGGCTTACTGATAGTAGTGCTTCAAGTTTTATTAAGCATCGTAGGCGGTTCATTGCTTGGCTTTGGATTTCATGGGGAGTTTGGATTTTTGTCTTGTGAAAAGAGTTTTCAGTAGATGGTTTTGTCATGGTCAAAGTGTTTGGTGAATACACATAGGAGCTAGGGTAGTGTAGCCTATTGCCGATATATTGTTAGAAGTTATCAAAGTTATTGTAGCTAGGAATGTTGTTGTAGCAAAGAGATGAACATCTTATTTACTCCATACCCATTTGACAATCTATTGAGAGTGGTTAGTCTTATATGTTTGCGTATTACTATGCTGAAAAGCAATAATTTGTGTACATCTGCTTGCATGGTTGTGGAAGTATGAACTTTTGATCTGAACTTAGTGGTAATCTCATTGTCCACTTATGAATTTGTAGAAAACACTTGAGATAACTAGTTTCCTACATCCCAAAGTCTACCTAAAGAATTCCTCAATATGACAAAACTTGTCCATGGACTCCGGATGCCTGGGCGTATGGGCAAACGCCCATACTTTCATTTCAAATTTAAGTCTATGAATCAGCCCCAAAGTACTAGATTTTAGAACAGATCCAGTACATTAAAGGGTAAAGCAAATTCAGAAAACAGGTAGTAGAAAAACAAATCTCTTCGGTGGAGAAGTAATTGCCAGCGAGGTGTTAGTCACTTGACTATCAGGGCCTCAAGAAGCCTTTTGTTGGAGGTTTTTTTTTTGGAGGTTCAGTTTCCACTAGTGTGCTATCAATTTCTGGATTGGCCAGTCTATAAGGACCTTTGCCCCGACTTTAATTTGGCTCCTCAGTAGTGGACGCTGGGATTACCCCATTGGGCCGCATACTGAGTTAAAAAAAAAAGAGTACCCTTAGAGTGGAAATGGCTTTTATTCCAGTAAAACGATCACACTGGAAACATTAACTTCATCCCCATTGCTGGGGAAATGGCTTAGACATCCATTGAAGTACTAGAAAGCAAAAATGACAGTGGTTAAGTTTTATTACGGCTTCTTAGCAGAAGTTATTCCGAAGTCTGTTGCTGTATTCCGCTGCTGAAGACCTTGTGATGCATCAGTTTGAAGCGCAACATCCATCTTTACAGCATACTGTTCCGCAATGAATTTGCGGCTTCATGATAAACGAACAGCACCTACAACCTTTACAGCATAAGCAAATACAGTTAGAAATCTAGTGGAAATTCGTGACTATATAAGTAAAGGGAACATGTCAAAACAGGTGTTACGCGGAATATATATGGCAATTGGAGCTTTCATTTATGTTTTTCAATATGTATTATTGACTTTAATCATTTTATGTTTCCTTTCCTTAATGTTTCAGATACTTAAGAAATAAGGATAACGATTCTCTCCTTTTCGAATCAAGATTTTGTTTCCTTCTTAGATATGGCTCTTAGCTTATAAACAAGACTCTTGATCATTGTAGTCGTTACAGTTTCGGTAATGAGAATCGAGTTAGAGTTGTGACCGGTTTGTGCTACCCTTTTTTCCCTTCTCATTGCGTGCTGCATCGGAATGTGAATGTCTCGTGTAAGAATATTATTACTACTTAGATAGGATTAGGTGTTAGTCTACGTACGAATCCGATGTAATTACGATGACGACTTGCGAGTAGTGAGGAAGAAGCAAACTGAGTTTTACCAGCTTGGGGATGAATCATCTCTTCAGGGGTCTGCAAAGGAGCAACACCACCTCTGGCAGCAGCAGCAGCAGAAGCAGTGGCGGTGAGAATGGGTGCTGCCACTGCCAGAAGTACTATGAGCCCCAACAGAGGACCCAACAATGTGGTTCCCTTTCTTCCCATTCTGTATCTGCCTTCCATTGATTCCAAGTACCATGCAGATGCATGCATGCATCCTATTTATACAGCAAGTGGGTATATGGGCTTTTTTGGTTTATAGCTCTCCGTTATCCACACTTGTTGATGCCTATCGAGTCTTGTCGCACTCCTACAAGTAGTACTAGTATCTTTATCCGCGGGTGTGTATTTTTGACTTGTTCTCCTTTTGCATTGGAGTCTTTTCACATTGGCCGGCGTTGAAATTCGATGAAGGAAGCACTAGAATTAGTTGAGGTGTACGCAAGTTGATCCTAACGTCCGGTTGTAAAAAATGAAGCACTTTAATAAGATGAGAAGAAATTATTTTGGACCATGCAAAATTATCTCTGAGTTTGGAGAAATTACGATTGAAGGAATTAAATTGTTAAAATTTGAAGATATTAAAGTGGCCTAAAACACTACTACAATTGTTATTGCAATACCAAAATGTACGGGAATAAAATGTGACTATTCAGAAGTTTAATGTATTGTGCCCCTCAATCCGGGGTGCGTGCTGTTCCTTAGGGACAGCATGTGTGTTGGGTTAATCCGGGCCGTCCATGCTTGGCAATGGACGGCTCAGATTGCATCTCAGTCGAACAGCAATTGACGGCTGAGATTAGACGCACCCAAGTTCTGTCCGAACTGGGGTGCCCCATGTCCCTAAGGGAACAACATGCGTGTTCGGCCAATCCGAGCCGTCCATGCTCGACAATGGACTGGTCTAATTGCGTCTCAGCCAAATAGCAATGGACGGCCGAGATCTAATCGGCCGAGATGGAATCTGAGTTGTCCATTGCCGAGCATGGACGGTTCGAATTGGCCCAAGATGCACGCTGGCACCCCAAGTTCTGTCCAAATCCGCCTCCTGGCGCCCCTTTTGGACTCTATTTTGAAGGAGTGGCAACTTCTCCGAAGTATCAAGATCGAACCGAATCACCCCGGAAACTGACAGTTCGTATAGAAGCCCTTAATCACCCTCAGTTGTTTTTAATCACGAGAAACACGATGAGAAATGGAGAGAAAAGATTCATACATAACAAGTCCCAATTCCATTTGTTTTAAACAAGAACAGAGAGATTTGGTGAGGAACCCCAATCATTCATCTTTGGTTCTCACCTGCATTCCGAACGGACCATAAGAGATGCCTGCCTCCGCAGTGAACAATCTCAGCTCCGGCATTCACGATAGATTTTCTAGTGCCTCTGGCAGGGCCGGCCCAAGGGTTTTGAGTGCCTAAGGCCAAATTAAAAAAAGTGTGCCCTTAATACATAACAATTTTTACAGGAACGATCACAATACGAGAAAGCCAAACCAATATAAAATTTCTACTAATTATTACGTACGAACACAAAATACAAAGTCTTCAAGATCTCACACAAATGATCTGAGTTGTTTAATTGGTTCAAAATATTTTTTGAAGGGTTTTCAGGAAAAATCATTTCAGCCGGATATCAGTATAGGGACTTGATCTTTGCGTTTTTTTTTTTGTCTTTACTTGTATAGACCAAAAAAATATTGTATAGATCAAGCACTTACCGATGTCTGTGTGAATTGATTTTTATAGGGACCCTTCAAAAAATGTTGTGAACAAATTGCAAGGTTCACAATATTTGTGTGGGTCCTCAAAATAGGTCTCATACAAGGAGGTGTACAAGTGGTGTACCCATACCAATTTTATCAGAACAATATACCGCTGGAATGGTGGGATTATTAAAATGTAAGGATTTTTTTTGGTCTTCATTCAAATTTTTTTCGTATTTGTGAGTTTCACATCAAACTTTTGTGACTTATTGATTTGTTTCGGCGAGATGAATCAAAAAGACATAAAATTTGGATCGAAACTCGTAATTTTTTAAAAAATACAAAAATATAAGTCAAAAAAAATTATGAATTTTGACTTATTTTTTACTTATTTTTGTATTTTATAAAAAAATTTATGAATTTCGATCAATATTTTTTTTAATTTTTTCAATCCCTTTCGTTGAGATGAATCAATAAGTTACAAAAGTTTAATGCATAACTAACAAATACGAAAAAAAATAATAAGTCAGTCCTAACTTTTTAATCAAAACCTACCAAACCAACCATAGTTTACTATGTTTTCCTTTTTTGCTTTTTACCACAGTAGTAATAGCTGTGCACTTGTTTTTCCAAGGCAACCAAAGGCAATAAATGAGCTGCCACCTATTGATTGGTGGGGTGGAAGAGAGGGTTTTCCATGTGAGCCGTACATAATTTATTCTCATGGAAAAAACGTGCCAACTTTGGTTTTCTTTTTTTTTTTCAAAAATGGACCAATTAGTTCTCTGATTTATAAAATTGCCACCGAGTTTTTGAGTCATCTGAGTTTTTGGGCATTTATTTGCATGTTGGATGGGCATTTTTTTTTAATGGTATTGAGCTAAAAAAGAGTCCTAGTCAAACCCAAATACTAAAAAAATTGGAATACCCTAAAAATTGAACATTTTTAGGGTGCCTAAGGCCTAGGCCTCTTGGGTCTTGGGGTTGGGCCAGCCTTGGCCTCTGGAACAATGCCACGTACTTGTGCCCCAGTGGTGGAGGAGAGGCCCATCGAATAATGTTAGATGATTGGATCGAACGCTTATAGGTATTGGATTGAACTAATTTTTCACGGATTGGACTCTGCTGATAGCCGCTAACTTAGAAGTCCCTATTGGCATGTGCTTACTAGTGTCTCCAATTATTAGTAAGCATAATTAATCATAGATTTACTGAAGAATCTGCAATATCACGTCTACCGAGCGGTGATGAATTCAGGCAGCGATTTCGAGAAGTCGAGTAGGGTTTAGTGGTTTTACGATTAAGCTATGTTCTATCAGAGGATCAGAAACGTTATATCGATCAACTCATTGATGGCAAACAAAAAACAAATTACCACCCCTTTTTTTCCTGCCAGTTCCAGTTCCAGCTATGTGACTGTAGCTTGGCCTTTTCTTTAATTTTATTGTGCTTTCTTGGTTCAATGGCAAATGCAGTCCCTGGGGCCAAGAGTGAGAGTCAGTGTGAGACAATGACGTAAATCTCTCTTCTTTGAAGGGCCTTTCTGTCTTTTTGTCGAATGGTCAGTGTCATGCCGCTGTCCAATGTGGCCCTATTCGGTTTGGGTTTTGAGGGTAATGAGTGGAGAGAGATAAATAGAAAAAATTTATTTGAGACCCAAAAACAAACAAGGCCAGCTCCGATCTCAATTCTCGCTCTGTATTCGTGCTCGCAATCTTTACGATTTGAATAGCTTGAGAAGTTTTTAAAAGTCGCTTCTAACATCGCACGCATGTGCATGCTAATTATATGACTTAGGTCCTGCATCTCTCGGCGGAGCCTTTATTGATGATCTCTGACTCTTGGTACTACTAGGTCCTTTTTTTTTTTTTTAGACTGACAAGATCATCTCATCTCTATTATAAAACAGAAGGGTGTGGGGACAAGTTATTGGAACGGCTTAGATTTATAAGGCTGTAGTGCATCCTTCCACTTTCCGGTTAAGTACCCATGGCTTTCACCTAAATCACACAACTGCTATCCCTTTCCAAGCGGGATGCGTACGGGCTAGCACTAGTATATATATATATATATATATATCAAAACATGAATAATATAAGTATAAAAAAAATTACACCAGATACTAATAACAACAAAAAAACAAAAGAAAAAACTGCCCCGCTCTGATGTCGGATCTAACACTCCGCTTGTGAAGATGGCTTGAGGATCACCACTGGATCCAGATCTTGACGCCTGGAACACGTCCCCTGGTCGATTCAAGAACCAAGATTTGGGCCCTTTCTTATGTAAGAGAAGACAATAGCATGTGCTATTGGGACCGACGGTCCCCGGACCGAAATCGTACCGACGGCCTCGGTCGGCCATCTCCGGCCACCGGACGGCCGATCCGAGCCGTCCAAAAATTCTAAAAAAAAAAAACGAGGGGGCTCACGCGAGAATCAACGGCATCCGATGTGTGTAGGGTGCTTGATCAAGCACCCTATTTTTCGTGTATATATGTATATACACACGAATATACATATATACACGAAAAATAGGGTGCTTGATTAAGCACCTTACACACATCGGATGCCATTGATTCTCGCGCGGGCCCCCTTGATTTTTTTTTTTAGAATTTTTGGACGGTTCGGATCGGCCGTCCGGTGGCCGGAGACGGCCGACCGAGGCCGTCGGTACGATTTCGGTCCGGGGACCGTCGGTCCTCATATCTTTTCCGTACAATTATTATTGGATTCGAAGTTAAGTCAAGTAAAAAAACATTAAATTTCCGACACTCCTTATAAAGTTGATTTGCCTTTATTTTTCTGAATTCGCATCCGCCAGAAAGTGACTTGATGGAAACTCGGAATGGAAAATCCTGCAGGACGGCCCGCGCTGCAAGAGTTGTAGAGCGGTCGACTTGGCCGTCCATTTTGATGTCGACTGTTCGAATTTAATCCGAGCTCCTATTGATACGAGCTGTTCATTGTCTGGATTTAAATCTGAACCGTTCATCGCCGAAATGAATGGCCGGACCGCCGTCCTACAGCCTCTGCAGTACAGGTCTCGGTCCTGGAAACTCACCCTCGCTAAATTAAAATAGCAACCATCTCAATGAATAGTTGAATACAGCTTTGAGCTTTCCATTCCGGGGCAGCTTTACCATGGTTTTAGGGGTTTAAGCTAACCTCCCGGGTTCAAAAAATACACCGAAAAAAAATACAACCCCTAAGTTCCGCTCAGTTTTCGGAAATGTTGTGTGAAAAAAAGATTTCCAAAAAAGTAAAGTGAAGTGAAGTAAAGTAAAGGAAAATGATTTTTATTTTCTTGTGTATTAACAAGAAATCTTGCAGGAAAACAAGAATTTCTTCATTTTGGCAAGACCTATTTTGCAAGAAAGTGTTTTTGAAGTTATGAGTCTTACAACTTTCCTGGTAATTGAACACAAAAAATTATTAGAAAGTTGATTTTCTGGTCCTTTCCGTGCAACTGAATATGCCTAAGGGGGATGCATGGTCTTAAAGTCTTTGGCTTTGGTACAGTGTGATAAATAGGACAGGCAAAAAATGCATGGGAAAACCAGTGGTCCAAAATCATACACAAGCACACCCGTCTAGCTGTGGAAGGCCCCCCCGGCTCCCTGCCCACCTTAATTATTGGGGTCCCCTCTAATTTGTATGTATGATTGCATTGAGTTTGTATATATGGTTTTGTTTGAGAATGCCGATATGATCCATTAATGAGTACTCAAATGTATCCAAAAGCAATGAGGTCTCCTGTTCCACTTATAATGTTGTTCATACTGATATGCTTTGGAGCAGGTGGAACACAGGGACAAACTAGACGTATCCCCGGCGATGAAAGTAAGGTTTTTTCATTTTTTCTGTTTGTGCTTAATTCTAGTTTTTCATCTCTCAAATATAGGAGAAGAGGTTCAGCACAAGATTAGATGATGAGAGTCCTATGATTTTGTATATTTGAAATGGTTTAATGCATATGCTTCTAAGTTAGGGCTGTAAACGAGGCGAGCCGAGCTTTGCCGACCGAGCCCTTAACTCGCGAGCTGCTCGGTTCGTTTACAGCTCTACTTCTACCACAAGATCGTGTGATGTTAGTTGTTTTTTCGGGATTGTTTATGGAGTTATTAGGTTGAGTTGGGTGCATATATACCCCTCTGTGTTATTCAGTGTACTGTATCTCTGTATTTCTATCCTTGTAACTTTTAGGGAAAATTTCAAAATACCCCCCAACTTTTACACCAAAATTCAATTAGACTCCCAACCTTTTAAAAACTTCAATTTTACTCCCAACGTTATCTTCCATTAATCAAAATGCTCCCTTATGTCCGAATGACTAACGGATTTCGTTAAAAGCTCCGTTAAATATCATCCCGATCGAATTTCGATGATTTGAGCCGCTCAATGTGTTCAAAACATGATTTTAAGGGTATTTGCGAGAAATCAGCAAAAAAAATGACCGGGAAGGGCTTCATCTGAACAGTTTTTTATTGAATAGTCCAATAAAAAACTGTTCAAATCAAGCCCTTCCCGATCATTTTTTTGTTGGTTTCTCGTGTGTATCCTTAAAATCACGTTCTAATCACATTGAGCGGCTTGGATCATCGAAATACTATTATATAGAGCTTTTTCCATGTCATGTGTTTTGTCTAAATACTCAAAGGGCCACCATGATTTGGTTTCTACA
This sequence comes from Rhododendron griersonianum, assembly GCA_018127125.1. Classification (NCBI taxonomy): domain Eukaryota; kingdom Viridiplantae; phylum Streptophyta; class Magnoliopsida; order Ericales; family Ericaceae; genus Rhododendron; species Rhododendron griersonianum. Next base: position 15,059,201 of record CM030789.1, read on the forward strand.
GTGGCAGCTCTTCGTGATATAGCTCAACAATTGGGTAAACCGGCCGACTGGAATTTGAGTTTGAACGAATGTGATGAAAATGGAAATTGGTATACGCCGGTGAAGGACGGCTTGTATAACAGTACTGTCAACTGCACCTGCCTTGGTGATGTATGTCACATCAGCGCCATGTACGGTTCTTCTAATTTCCATGTCCTTCAAAATTCATATTCGCATATTACTCACTTATACGATAGAAAGCTTCATATATATATATCAACTGTGTGGTCCCAAATTCGGACGACACACTAGAGGGACAATTTTTGCTTTTATCAGTGAAAGTCACTAGCGTTCGGATACTAGAATAGTTAGATTAACATATTGGAAGAGGAGTTGAACTCCTAATCTCCATTCTCCTAGCACCTGAGTGCACACCTAATGCCGATGGTCCAAAGTTCTCTTGACGACACCTCAGAGCGACATGGTTAACATTGCTGCTTCACCTTTCTTGTTAGCCACCAAAATGACAAGTTTCCAGTTTTTAGTGCTAATTTGGCCTACCGTAGAATACCTTTGGTGCGTTTATCTTGTTTGTCTCCCTAAACTCATGTATGCAGCAATATGTTGTATTATGAAAAAGGAAAATGCTAATAACAGTCCCTTCATATGGTCAGGAAAAGGATAAAAAGAAAACTCTGTTTGTTTAAAGTGTATTAGAAGCACTTTTTTTTTTTTTTGGTATTCTTCTTTCCTTAATCAATTATATCTACTCACATTGTGCTGTAGTCATGCACTGAAAAAAAAATGGACTTCGGTTGTAATTTTTTTATTTTCCCAAATAATCCTCAACTTTTGGCACTAAATTAACGAAGGCGATTTTTTTTTTGAATAAAGACGAAACTGAAAAGTCCAACATTAGAGCAGAGGGATAGAGTAGCACCTGGGGCAGGGCGTATGGTGCACATAAGAGAAGATAGCCTCCTTTTATGGAGGAGTCTCCTTTCATATGGGAGATGGGATTAGCCTTAGCGACACCGTGCTGAGATCTCAGGGTTTCAAGTAGTACGATTCACTCTTTCTAGGGGTCAGGTGACTTGCTCAAGGTTAGGTTTTGCTTTCTTGCAGAGACCTCTCTATCTTGGCATAGGTTTGTGAACTGGAGCCCTCGGGGTACCTCACGGACACAACCCAACACGACACTCTCCGGGCATGTGTCAAATTCAAACACACCTAAATACATGTCAAAATTTTCTTGTTACATTCGTTTTACTTGGACATATTCATATTGTGGACGCGGTTGTGAAGTGGAGCCCTTGGGATACCTAAGAAGCACGGACACGTCTACCGCCCTCACGTATCGGTGTCCAACACGTATCGGACATGCCACGACACGCCACTCTCTGGATCATTTCCAACGTACACCTAATACATGTCAATTTTTCTTATTAAATTTTTTTATTGGGACACATTGTGGACACTCTAAGACAAGTAGGGACACTCTTGGGACACGTGAAGAACTCATTAAGAGATTAAAATGTAATGTCTAAAACTTGGTCCAAAGATCAAATTTTCAATTGGTGGTTTGTTCTTGAATACTAATTACACAGTGACTCTTGATTTGTATATTCAGACTGATAATACTTTTTGTTGGTTTTATGTTCATTTGATAGAAATGATGTTTTTATCTATTATATATAAACTCATAAGATACCTCAATGATGTTTTTATCTGAAAAAGTGACGTATCCCCTTGTCCATATAGTATCGTATCGTATCAGTGTCCCGTGTCTGTAACCGTGCGTCTTAGTGGAGTACCATCATCCACCCTACTCACCAATCCACAAGTAGCTACTTATCTCCGTGGGGTAATATATAGGTTAAGACGTTAAGTGCATAACGAGGCCCCAACCATTGAGGAGGGGTGAAGCCTCTGTAGTGTTCGCAGCCTAGGCAGGCTGTGATAGCATCAAAGGTGCCATTCTTGTGCTGAGTGATGGTGAGAGGAGGTACCGAGTGGGCAAGGAGAAGGTGAGGTGTCGAGAGAAGGTATCGAAAAAAGCAAATGACCAGATCAAGAATGGAGTTGCAGAACTGGCATTTACTCGTTTCAGCTGATTAAATTTTCGCTTCAAATGTCAAATGTTCAATAGGTCCATTCAAAATCCAAGGGGAAGTTGAAATGCACCCTACATGGTTGAAAATTAAGGACGTTCCTGACTAGGATGTCAAGAACTCGACATTGACCCTTGACTTTATATTACCTTATTGGTGAATTATTAGGTGGAAAAATAAGGCGGATTCCAAATGAAATTCAAGCCTACATTAGACAGACTGCTAGTTTAGAGGTGTTTACGACATCCAGCAGTTCTGAACATTTACATGGCTCTTGGTGTGAACTATGAACTGATTAGTTGCGGTTTTTCTAATTTTTTTTCCTTTCAGTTATTGTTATTTTGTGCATCAGTATTTCTAAACTTTGGCGAGATTACTTTTTATACTACAGAGTCTGTGTAATTAAAGACTGAACTATGGAATGCTGGAAGATTGTCTCCTTCTCATCATTGATAGTGAATTAATACAAAATTGATTAAATAAGTGTTTAGAAAAGCAAAAGTCCCCTCAACCAATAATTGATTTACTGGATCTAATAGGTGTTTCTGTTTTTCTGCAACAGATATCTGAAAGGGCAGGATCTTCCTGGTGTCCTACCGAAGTCAATAGCGAACTTATCCTACCTAAAAATTATGTGGGAATGATTCCAACTAGCTAATTTACATAATCTTCCATGTCTGTTGATTTTTTACCTCGTCATTACGTTGAGAGATCTGTCAATTGTTTCAGTGATCTCAATCGCAACTTTCTCAGTGGTTCTATTCCTCTTGAATGGACTTCTACCAAGTTGGAATTTTTGTGAGTTATATAGGCATTTCCTTTTTATAGTAGCTGGTTAGTTGTAATACTGTCTGTTTCCTTAATAAGCAGAGTGAAACTGCTGTAGGGGTTTGAGTGTGAACCGCTTATCAGGGACAATCCCAAAGTACTTGGGAAGGATTACCAGTCTCACCAATCTGTACGTACTCTCTCTCTCTCTCTCTTTATATATATATATATACATACAAATATATATATATATATATATTTATGTATGTATGTATTTTGTGTGGTGCATGTGTGTATAAACTTCAGAAAGTAGCAAAAAAGAATTGACATGTTGCATGGATAAAAATGTACTGTAATTTTGAAGCAAGTTGTTATTTTCAGGAGCTTAGAGAGCAACATGTTTGAAGGACTTGTCCCAGCAGAGCTAGGGAATCTTGTCAACCTACAATATTTGTCAGTTATCTTTTAGATATAATTCACATTTTTCTATCGAACTCTCGATTTCCAACCACCAAACTGTAAAGTTACTTTGGTTTTGACCCCCTACGGGCCTTGCAGCAACCTTAATTCTAACAATCTCACTGGGGAGCTGCCAAAGGAGTTATTAAACAAGCTGATAAATTTGCGGGAAGTGTAAGTTTATGTATAGGCCATTAAATAGGGAAATGATATCGGCACTCCAGAAATTGATGCAGGCACTCCAAAAAATAAAGGAAAATGATTTTGGAATTACATTGAATTTGGAGTGCCTGCATCAATTTTTGGAGTGCCAATATCATTTCCCATTAAATAATGTTGCCCTAATCTTCAATAGCTTGTCTTTTCTTTGTTTTTTACTCTTGGTTTGATGCAGTAGGTTGAGTAGTAACAGCTTCATAGGAAAGTTACCGAGTTTCCAAGGTTGGGAACAACTTCGAATATTGTAAGTGTTCCTTCCTATTAAGCACACTCCAAGGACCTTCCTATTAAGCACACTCCAAGGAATATTGCTGAAGTTGATCAATTTTAGTTAGTCTTCTCTATTGTCATTGCAGAGAGCTTGAAGCAAGTGGTTTTGAAGGGCCAATACCTTCTAACATTTCTCTCTTGCGTAATTTAATTGAACTGTAAGTTCAGCCTTTTTAGGTCATAAATACTTCTAGGAATAAATAATTTGATTAACGTACTCAAAATTGAAGCCTTTAAACCAAGGTAAATATTTCTGAAAGCACGCTATTGTTTATCGTGTCTCTAAGCAGAAGGATTACGGACCTGAATGGAGGAGTGGCTTCAGATTTTCCACCGCTGGAAGACATGACAAAAATGACAAAGCTGTGAGTCATAACAAAAATTGTAAACATGGTCTCTCAAGTATGCTACTCTTGAACTCATCACCATCAACATCACTTGCACGAATTGTTTTGAAGGATGCTGAGGAGCTGTAATATATCTGGTTCAATACCTGGCTATCTTGGAAATTTTCCGGCTTTAGATGAATTGTAAGTCTTCTACTCCCTCGTTTTTATTGAGAAATCCAAATCCCGTCTTATAATTTTCAATTCCAGGGACGCCTGGGAAGATTTAGATTCTAACAGAAATGACTCGTGAATTAATAATTTAAATGACTCACGAACTTGGAAATCCAAAATAGACGTTACGTGTCCTAACTGGTGGAACTAACCGCAAGAATCAAGTGCATGACTAACATAAAATTTGAAAAGAATGTGGCCCTAAATGTTGAAGTTCATAAAGCGAAGGTTGCCTCTGGGGGTTTGAATATGTGGGTAGCAACTTTGTGGGTGTAATGCCGTAGGTTAGGTCTGTAACTGATATGTAACACTTGTTGAAATCCTAGTTGTGATCTAATTGATAGCACCACATTTGAATACTAAAGACCACATGACCACACAACTATAGGAATCAACTTATATGCCCCCACATATGTATTCGCAGTGCAACATAAATGTTTTTCCTCAATTAGATAATTCTTTTTTTCTTTTTCCCGCTTTCATTGGATGTTTCTCTATAATCAGTATTGTAGCCGTCTTCATTTTTTGTCTCTTCCAATTTCATGTCAAGTGGTAGCTCCCCCTTTCCTCTGGAACTCTGGTAGATTTTCATGTTGTTTAGTACAAGGGTAGAACCATAGAAGTGGATTTTGTAGGATACCAACGTCAGTATATTTTTTTTAATCGGCAAAAGAAAATTTTATTAAACTCGAAAAGGGTACATCGAGTAAAAGGGAAGGGAGAACCAGAAAGTTCATCCCAACCATACAAAGATAAACAAAGACAAGGTAAATAAACGAAAAGTACACCCAAATACTCCTAAATAATGAGACGTCTAGCACCATCAAGATTTCTTTTAATATCTTCCACCGTATACACCTTGATATCAAATCTGGCTTTGATCCATAAAGCTGCCCTTGTTTTGGTTAGCTCTACCACTTGGTTACGATCCGCAACTTTGTTATTGAAAATAGGATCATTCCTTGCAATCCAAATAGACCATAATGTTGCATAAAAACAACATTCCCACATATGTTTTTCCAAATTTTTGAACCCAGACGAAAACCACCAGGAAGATAAATCCAACAAATTTGAATGAGCCACCCAAGTTAGGTTCCACCAATCTGCCATTTTTGTCCAAATGTATGTAGAAAATGGGCAAGAAAGAGTCACATGTATTGGTGTTTCCAGTTCCAGTGAACAAAATGGGCAAGCCAATGCTTGCTCGTCCAATCCCACAATTATATTTCTACTACTCAAAATTGACCTTGTCGCAATCCTGCTCTGACAAGCCAACCACGAAAAAATCTCCACCTTTGAAGGGCTAAGATTTCTCCACAAAGACCCAAGTCCAGAATTTGTGTTAAAAGCATAAGCTTCCCAAAGATCATATACAGACTTAACAGAAAATATGTTGTTTGAGTTACCAGTCCAAAGCATCTCATCCAATCTTGACGGCACTAAAGAGACATTCCGTAATCTGCCACTTAACACATCCATTTGTTCGTTTTCCCAAACATATAGTCTTCGAAAGGACAAAAACCAATCCCCATCACCTTCTGAATTAATCATATTACATACCAACTCATCTTGTTGCGTTGATTTCAAATAAAGTCTAGGAAATTCCTCCCGTAATGTTTGATCTCCCATCCATCTGTGATTCCAAAAAGAAGTGTTATTCCCAGAGTACACTTGAATTCTGAAACCAGCCTGAATAATGTTCCCCACATCACTGTCCATATTCCCAATTGAGCAAATATCTTTCCAGATGATAGATGCTCGACCAGAAGATGGTAATTGAGGAAGCCAATTTTGCTGTGAGAATCCGTATTTTTTGCACACCACCTTAGCCCATATGGAATCCTTTTCTCTACTGAATCTCCACCACCATTTTGCTAAAAGAGCATGATTTTGTTCAATCATCCTTTTCACTCCTAAACCTCCATATTTTTTGCTCTTTGTTATAGTTTCCCAGCTAACCAAATGGATTTTCTTCTTTTCAATGGAGTCACCCCAAAAAAACTGCCTTTGAAGCTTCTCAATTTTCCTTGCAACAGACATCGGCATCTTGAAGAGGGACATAAAGTACATAGGAAGACTGCTTGTATTCGAATTGATAAGTGTCAATTTACCTCCCGAAGACATAAATCTTCTTTTCCACACGGCCAATTTTTTCTCCAACCTTTCTATCACAGGTTGCCAAGTTTGCACTTTTCTTGGATTAGCTCCAAGAGGGAGTCCAAGATAGTTTAGAGAAAGGGACCCCACGCGACACCCCATCACTTGAGCTAGACTTTCAACATTCTGATCTTGGCATTTAACCCCACACAACACACTCTTTGAGAAGTTAATTTTCAGACCCGACATGAGTTGAAATAATCTGAGAATCCTTTTCAGAGCTACAAATTCCTCCAACTTATTCTGGCAGAAAATGAGTGTGTCATCTGCAAATTGTAAGTGAGAAACCATCTCCCAATTTCTACCAACTGTGACTCCATTTATTAAACCAATTGCTCTAGCCCTTTCCAGCATAATATTTAAGGCTTCCACAATGATATTGAACAGGAATGGGGATAGAGGATCCCCTTGTCTGAGACCTTTATTCGTTTTAAATTCTTTTGTAGCAGAACCATTAACAAGGATTGACATTGAAACAGTTGAGATACACTCCTTGACCCATTGACACCATTTAATCCCACAACCAACTTTTGTAAGCATATCAATTAAAAAACCCCAATTTACACAGTCGTAGGCCCTTTCAAAATCAAGTTTTAGAAGTAAGCCACCCTGAGCACTGTTTTTCCAGAAGTCAATGACTTCATTAGCTATCATTACTCCATCAAGGATTTGCTTACCACCAATGAAAGCCGCCTGAGTTTCCCCAATGACCTTCGGGAGAATGTTTCTGAATCTATTTGCCAAAACTTTAGATAAAAGTTTATACACCCAACCAACCATACTAATTGGCCTAAATTCCTTAAATGAAGTTGGTCCATCAATCTTTGGAATTAAAGCCACAAAAGTTGAGTTGATACCTGAAGTGAGTTTGGCATTTGTATGAAACTCTGAAAAGAACTTAAGCACCATATCCTTCAATAACACTCCAAGCTTTTTTTTAGAAATACGCAGTAAAACCATCAGGGCCTGGGGCTTTGAAATTATTGCAATCCTTTACTGCATCCATGATCTCTTTTTCTTCGAAAGGTTTTTCCAAACCTTGAGCTTCCTCTCAGGAGATAACTCTAGGGAAGATTCCCCCTAAAGTACCTCTATATATTCTGTCTTCCAAAAAATTGTTGCTAAAGAATTCCACCGCTGCTTCTTTAATCTCAATCGGATCCTCCAGAAGTCTTCCATTGAATTTAATAGAACCCACCAAATTCCTCCTGTATCTACTGTTAGCCACAATCTGGAAAAATTTGGTATTCCTATCTCCAAGTTTCAGCCAGTTCACTCTGGATTTTTGTTTCCAAAGTGATTCCACCATTTTCTCCAATTTCCAAAACTCAGATTTGGCCTTGCTTCTGAGTTCTTTTTCATCTGAATTGAGTTGTCTGTCCTCTGCCAATAGGTCCAGCTTATGAATCACTTCCTGACTTGATTCCAGAGCTGCGAATACATTTCCAAATTCCTCCTTATTCCATTGCTTCAATCGAGTTTTGACAGCCCTTAATTTTTGAACAATAACAAAGCCAGCCCAACCATATACCTGACAGCTCTCCCACGCCTCTTTAGCTACTTTCAAACAATTTGGATTGTTCAGCCATATATCCATAAATCGAAATGGTTTCGGTCCCCAATCTCTACAATCATCCGCGAGCATGATGGGATTATGGTCAGAAATTGGTCTAGGGAGACCCCATTGCACCAATTTAAATCTATCAATACAAGATTGAGATAGAAGGAATCTATCCAGTCAACTGTGAATTGCATGATCTTGGAAATTGGTCCAAGTGAATTTTCTACCCTGCATTTGGATATTCATCAGCTCCATTTGGTTAATAAAATCTCTGAAGTCCCTCATTCCTCGGCTAATATTTGTGCATCCAACCCTTTCACTAACTTCTGAGATTTCGTTAAAATCACCCCCTATGCACCATGGTAACTGAGAATTTGCTTTAAATCTGAATCAGCTCATCCCATATTTCTTTCCTCTGAACTTCCCCATTCGGAGCATATATATTAACAAGAACACATTGAAAATCACCATATAACGTACCTTCCAAGATAATGAAAGATCTATTAACAATGATGTTGGATGCCTTAAACACCTCAAAGTCCCAAAGAATTAGAAGTCCCCCTGAAGCTCCAATAGAATTAGATACTGCGAATTCCACATTTGTGTTTCCCCAAACCCTCTGAACCATCCTTAGCTCCACATTCTCCAATTTGGTTTCCTGAATAAATAACATATCGGGCTTTCTCTTCTTTATAATCTTTGAAACAAACCTTTTTTTTAACACACTCCCCATTCCACGAATATTCCATGATATTATCTTCATCGGAAAATATTGAACACCCTTTGATCACCTCAAGATGGATAAAATCAATTATCCCTTCCTCTCTCTCTCTCAGTCATGAGAGAGTATTCCTTTGCCTCCAATTCAATCATTCTTTTGAGAACAAATTCATCATTCTTTCTGAAGTTGAACCCCAACTTTTCACCAACTTCTAGAGTGCCTCTAATTTCTTCGCCCAGAATTGAGTTGCTAATAATAGTTTCCTCTGATGATAGCGAAGAAGAAGAAGAAAATTCTGTTATTTCAACACTGTCCCCTGAGTTTTGATCAATTTCCTCTTGCACTTTGAATAAATTGTTGATGTGTCTTCTCCTTCTTTTCCTGCATGCACCCGGAGTTAATTCCACAATCAGATTGATACCTTGAATGTGAGAAGCCCTCTGTCCATCTAGTGGAATAGTTGGTTCACTAGATTGTATTAGGGGTCTTTGCTCGCCACCACCGTCAATAACAAGGTCGACATTATTTAAATGTCCTTCATTCTCCCGTATCTCCACTTGGACCAATTTAGGATCCAATATGATTTGCCCGACAGAGTTCAAAGCCAGCCCATCTGCTTTTTTAATTTGCTGGGCTAAGTTACTAATTGCTTCATTAGTAACAGGCCCATCATCATGGTATGCACCCAAGCCCATAGAATCAACCACCCTAGACACATCTTTGTCTAACTGTACAGGGCTCTTAGTCTTCTCCTCCATTGACTTTCCGTCTTCTTGTGTTAGTGGCAATTGTTTTTGCCCGACACCACCACCCTCCTTTATTGTATTATCCCCATGCTGATTGTGTTGGTGAATTGTAGTTCCAAGAATAGCCGATGTTGCCTCATCTTCCAATATTCCGTTGGATTCCTTTCCTTTGTTTTCTTCCATATTATCATCATTACCATTCAATTTATCAGTTTGAGAATCCTCCTCTTCGTTATTATCCCCATCAGCATCGTCTTCCTCATCAGAGCTTGAATCAAAAATTGGAATTTCAAAAGATTTAACTTTTAAAAGATCAATACTCCAGTCTTCTGGGCTAATAAATCGATCATCTTCTTCTACATGAACTCTGTATAACAAATTATTCACATCTAGCATAATCCAACTATCAATCTTTGAGGATTCAAAAGTGGATATAAGAATTCTTCCTTTGGCAAAATATTCATCCCGCAACGTTTTATCATCTGCTTGAATATATTGGCCCCATAATTCCCCAATAAGCTTAAAGTTCTTGTCATTCCAAGCATTAAGAGGCATACCAGAACAAGAGAGCCAGACGAACCTTTCAAGACTTGCTGCCTCATTTTTCCAAGGACTGACCGATACGAACCACCTTTGCATGACCTTCGTTTGGATAATATCGTCTCTAATTTCAGAACTTGCAAAAGTAATAAGAACTGATCTCCCACCCATTGCTCTTATAACAACATTTTGCCTTATCTCGTTCATGAAGCTGACCCTTAAATCTGCCATGGAAACCAATCTGTCTAAGATTGCCACGGCACTCCTATGCAACCATCCGTTGCCGGCTGGTTCAGCTTTGAGACATACCTCCACCTCTTTATTCGGTTCTGACTTGGATTTCTCTCCTCTCACAATTTGCAAATAAGATTTCCCAGATTGAGCAGCTGCTCCATTTTTCACTCTATCATCACCTTACGAATTTCCTCCTCCTTTTTCTCCTTTTGCCAATTCCCATCTTTAACAGCATCTTGAAATTTTGGGATGCGAATTCTGTGTTTATCATCTCTTTGACCAAACACAGCTTCCTTTACAAACAGCTTTTTATCATCCAACCAAACACCATTTGTTTTTGCAATCGCCACTCCAGCAGAAATATGACAATCATATCGAACAAAGCCAAAACGGTTTCCGGTTTTAATACTCCTTTTGTTTGGTATAAAAGCATCCTTTACCACTCCGTAATTAGAGAACATCTTCCATAACCAACTCTGGTCATAACCTTCAGGAATGTTGTCCACAAATATTGTGAAGAGATTTGTGGTCCTCTTACCTCTTTCCCCCGAATAGCTTCTTTGATTGTTGTGTCTTCCCATCACTGGGATCCATCCACCTTCATTTCGATCATTCCTCCTACTGTGATCTTCTCTCTCCCTTAATTTCCCCATCTCTCTATGGTATGGAGCCATAGAAACAAAGACAATATGAAGAAGAGTAAACGGCAAATGGCAAGAAATCCCCAAGAAAGTGACCACTAGTACTCCCCTTACACCTCGCCGGAGGTTAGTCCGGAGAGGTAGGACGCGAAGTACCCCCTTACACCCCGCCGGAGGTCAGTACGATGAGGTAGGACGCGGTGGGTCACACCCAATAGCCAAGCCGTTCACTCTCTCTCTCTAAAAAATGGTATATTAGGATCGAACTGGTCAGTATATTGGAAGCTAATCACATTTTAGTGTGCCACGTGACAATCTAATATAATCTAAGAAAGACAAATAAAAGAACATAGGAAAACAGTGTTAATATCATCAAGTACAAGCAAGTATCAAGGGTTCATCATAACGAGAACCAGTAAATTGACAAAGCATAGACAATTAAACCTTAGATAGGCCATGAAAATTGAATTAAAATTTGGGGGAACCATCCTTATATAAGTGTAAGATATTAGGAAAAACATAGAACCACAATAAAGAAAGAAGGAATAGAAAAGCTATCTTCCTTGGTTCTAGTTTGGATAACAAGGATCACCTTTATTTTTTCGGATCTATATGTTCTTTCTCATGATCTGTGCGAGGAAATGCTACATATTTGCAGTTCCCCTTCCATCACCATCACATCTAGTTCTTCTTAACCTTTTTTTTATTGGCAAAAAACACTCTTCCGGGAAATCAAATGAGATAAATAATCAGGTCATAACGCTATATACGTGCAAGTAGATGATGGTTTAATCATCTAACCGGTGACTATATGCGACTTGCAACTACTTCATCTAATGCTTTTTACATTTCGATATGTTAATGTTTGAGTAGTCTAAACATTTCTTGTGACTCTTGTCAGGGACCTAACCTATAACAGGTTGGAAGGCAATATAACAAACCTTGAGGCTGCCGGCAAATTAAAAAGGATGTAAGCAACGACAATTAGTATTTTTTTTTTATTAAAATCAATGACACGCAATTAGGGGCACAACTTTGCCCCCCATGACAATTAGGGGCAAAGTTGTCCAAATTTCTTAGCGTCGAGTCCTTTCTCATAAATTTGTATTTTGTCGTGCCACTAGAAATGTCCTAGCATGTTGAAATGAGAATGATTGGACCACCATCTATCTCTAGTCTGAACATAAAATCCCTCCTTAGCAAAAAAAAAAAAACGGTATGACGATACATCATTGAAATTACACCTTGGAATGTAATTAGAACTCACCCATAATGTCGCTTACATTAACAGACCCTCTGATATCACTTGTACTAGGAGTGAGAGAAATTGTGGGGCACTTGCATGTAGTATTGATCACCAAATAGTAAGCTTTGCCCATTGTTGAAGGTGATCAAGAACATGAACATCCGCTGTAATTACATGTACGTTCTTCTTTCTTCGAAAATGAGATTGGATAAATTGGCTTCCTACTATTCCAACAGAAAGGGCAAGTCTCCTCTTCAAACGTTCCATCACCAGATCATCCGGGTTAGAACATCGATCCTTCGGCCAAATGTGCTGAAATGGCAGGATAGGAGGGTAAAACCAACTTGAAATGCAATGAGAGAAAAAATCAAGAAAAGAAAACTCTCGAGAAAAAACCTCAAAAAGAGGCACAAATTAAGTATTAAACTTGTTTGTCTCCCGACCAACATGCTTCCGATGCCTTGTGCACACCAAAAACCAGGGCGCACTCTATTTCCTAATAGATTATTTACCTAGCATCCTTACAGTGTCACATTAGTAATATCTTTTGCATTCTGATCGTCAATCCTTAAACTACGAGTCAAGTTGCAATAGCGCTCTTCTTTCATGTGGCATCATCCATGAAGCATGGGTACTTAAACAAACATGTCGTACCCATATCGGATACGTTCTGGGTACTGGTACTTCAGATGGTCCTTATGCACATGTTCCGAGTACACGAATTAATATATATACCCATAGTGATTGCAGTAGGGGTACACCCATGCAACACCCATTTGGAATAGTTACTTTTAAAACTAATAGTTCACTTTTTCATTCCATGTTCACTTTGTTAGATAGTAGCAACTTAATTTACTGTTTAACTATGGAGACAATGTCGCTTATTTATTGATCAGATACCTAACAAGGAACTTTCTTACCGGGCCTATCCCAACTTGGATCACGTCCAGAGCAACCAACTAGTATGTTATTCATCCTCAATTCTGTGTCCATATATATTGGCTTAATCTTCTGATCTTTTCTTCGTAATTAGTTGTGATCAATATACAATTATCTCGGGATCTACGAATCGTCATGTTCATTTTTTTTTTCTTTCATCAATCGTCACATGGTTTTATGCAGCCAAACAGATCTTTCCTATAATAGCTTTTCTGAGGTCGTTGATGATGCACCTACTTGTAATAAAAATAACCTGTAAGTTCTCCTCCTCTCCCCGAGAGGCCGAGAGTATCTGCATTTTATCTCTATGGTAATTTGTTCTTCTTTTTCCTTACTTTCTTCTGTTTTTTACCCTGTCACATTAGTAACTTGTTCAGAAGCTTATCCCGTGGGAACAACTCGTAAGACTCTAACTCTCAGTGGAACTTTACAGTTTGCATTTCAGTGTCCTATTTTATTAGCACTGGTGATATCTTCCCTTTTCTCTCTCCCCCTCTCTCCTTCCATCTCTTTATTCTCACTGGATGGACCCAGGGACTTTGCTCCGTGCTTGAAGGACACTCCTTGTACAGGAAGTAAGTACTCTTTATGTTTGTCACTGTTGAAACTGTATTTTTTATCTCCCGATGATGGACAAATCCATTGGGTACAAGTATTTCCCAATTTTCACATGTACCGGATAATTGTCGGGCTTAAGCTCTGGGGTAGCTAGGGGAGGTAGAAATGAAAATTAACTATTGGTCCACCAGTGGAGATTTGTGCCTGAGACCTCTTGAATAGAAGTCCAACCTTCTGGCCACCAGGTAGAAATGAAAATTAACAAGTCGCAGTATCTATGTCCGACACATTGGGGACACACTTTAGGCACTTGTGTCTTAAAGTTAGACACGGGTGAGACATGGAAAGGGTAAATTTTCGATATGAAAACTTACTTCGGGGGCTAATTATAGTACATCTACTCTACTTATAAAAACGTGAAGACCCTGAAGTGTTTCCCATACTTTCTATTTCCAAAAATACCCCTCCACAAAAACACAAATAACAAAGCCAACCCACCACCACGACTCTCCGCAACGCCGTAATACACAAAACGTTGCAATCCAACTGCTGCACCTCCCTAAAACAAAAAAAAAAACCCCTACAGAACGCCTTCTCCTCAAACATACAACTGCTGCAACACTTCCAACTCAGAGCCTCTCGAATGCCCTCCTTCCTCCCAACTCTCCGACAGTGTAGACTTCCCTTGAATAAGCCTCTCAATTCTCCTCCTCTCTCATTCCAAAACAGAAACCCGGGGAAGAAATTGCCAAAGTCATCCAGCCTATTCACTACGGTAAAAAGAAATTCTCTCTCTCACACATGGTGCATCTACATTAATGCTTTCCTATTAATGCTTTCCTTGCTTATATGTTAATAACTTTCAGTCTTAGAAGAACAAATCTTTCTCATTGCACATACGGTATAGGATGGGTTGCTCCATTCTCAGAAGACCGAAACATTCTCATTGCAGATACGGTGTTTGATGAATTGCTCCTGTTGTCATTCCCATTAATCCCACCAACCAATAGTCGTGACGAAAGGCCATGGAACAAACAAAGTGAATGCTTGAAACTGGGAACACACAGAGTGGATATCGAAGTTGGAAAAAAGGGAAACCAAGCTAGCAAAAATGAGCCATTGTGACGAATGGCCTTATAGTTCACAAATACGGAGGACCCATAACAATAATAATGAAAGAAAACAAAGCATCAATAGTTTTAAAACAAAACGCCCAATAAAAATTCCGCCTTCTTTTTATTTGGGGAAGAAAAACGCAAAATACTAAAAAAGACTAAAACATACCTGTAGCGACGTCCACAAACTCAATGACTAAATTCTCAATGTTAGAAGTACATTTTCAACTGTTACCGATTTTACCATGTCATCGGATATGATGCAACTTTTCCCTTGTAAGAATGTTTGCTCAAATTGGTTTAGGACATCATTAACTAGAACGCCTTAAATTCGGGTTCCCTAGATTTACCGTTACAAAATGCTAAGAGCCAGAAATGTGTTCCCTATATTCCCCCTTAGTTTTTCTATCTCCTAACGTATAGTGTCTTAGATCATGTAACTTTGTACGAGAAAACAAAAAACAGCTTTGCTGTGATATACTTATGGCTTTTGCTTTGTTATGAAAACAGCCCCTGCGTTATTATCTCTTGAAAAGTTATATACAACAATTCTATCCGTAGGCCACCAATGGTTGATTTTGGACTGTTTAGTGTTGCAGAGGGCAAAGGCAGTTGAGGCATCAAAGGTGCGAAGGTATCAAGGATTTCTACGAAGGTTAAAAACGGCTAACCGGGTAAGGTGTTTCATAAAATGCCTTCTCCATTTTGAATTTAAGTGACTTTGGGGAAAACATATGTATCATGATTTGCATTATTCTTCTACGTGCGACCTTTTTTATATGAAAAGTAGTCTTATTTCGGTTATGATTCTATTTCCCATAGGTGTCCTACTAATACTTAAATCCATAACCATATGAGTCCACCACATAATAATATCCCCCCCCCCCCCCAAAAAAAAAAAGAGAAAAAGGAAAAAGAAAAAAAGAAAGAACCATGGCGTAGGATTTTTGGGTATGTCTATACGTTTGTGCCCTAAATCTTCATCAAACTAAAGTTCCACGCTTTAAAATAAATACAAGTTTTAACCTGTGCGTTTTTAAACCTTCAATATAGCACTCATCACGAATAATAATAGAAGGCCTGGTCGTTACATTTTGGCACTCAACATACTTCCTTTTGCAACTTGATTTTGGATCTAACTAAAAGTTCCATGGTTCTAAATGAATCCGAGTTCCTAACTCCTAACATACACAGGTACAAATCAAGCTTAATTTCACCGTGGAAGAAAGAGCACCCAAAGAGGACATCCAAAATGAGCAGAAAGGAAGGTCTGTATTGGTTAATAATCATTAATCGTTACTTACATTGGGTGATGTCAAAAAAGTATTAATAAACACCTTTACAACAGATAATAATTCCCTAAGGCAAGCCCGTGAAAGGAATCGATATGCAAGGCTTACACCTGAACAACGACAACAGAAAATACAAATGTCTTGCACAATAGGAAAAGGAAGCGCAATGGCGGATGCCTATTTGGCAATGGTGCAACAGAACAACCTTTTACAAGTTCCTCTCCCAACCAGAACAATAGACCATCAGTGAGTACTGGTAAGCAAATACAACCAACAAACTTCATATTAATTTGAGCGTAATTTGATCTCAGCCTTACAGTTCCTATGGTATATGTAAATTTGCAATCAATAGGGCAAACAGCATTCCAGCCTCACCTCTCTCAATTACATTCGCTGCGACCAGTAAGAACTTGTAGTTTTTGCCATGCTAAGAGGTTCCAGTATGAATCTCCAAGCTTTTGCTGCTACAATGGACAAGTAGTTCTTGCAAATGAGAATGTTCCAGAAGCACTACGCACTTTGTTTACTTCTCAAACCGAGGAGGGTTTGGAATTTCGCAGGCACATTCGAGCGTATAATAGCATTTTTGCATTCACGTCATTCGGTGTGAAGTTAGACAAAGAACTTGCTACATCAAGGCAATGAGTTTACACATTCCGTGCACAAGGTCAAGTCTACCACGACTTGCCCTCTCTGATTCCATCAGGAAGCACTCCTTGCTACTTCCAGTTATACTTCTATGACACAGACAAGGAAGTTGAAAACAGGTTGAATGTGTTAAGCGAAGTATCACTTGACAAGTCTATTGTTGAGAAATTGATGGAAGTGCTCTCTGGAAATCCCTACAGTCAAGTTCTTCGGAAATTACAACATGTTCCATTGGATTCTTACCATATCCATATTAGGAGTGATGCGAAATTGGATCAAAGGGTTTACAACACTCCTTCAGCTGATCAGGTGGCTGCAATTTGGATAGAGGGAAACAACCCCAATGTACCGCATGACCATGATATTATAGTTCATTCAACTTCTGGGCACAAACACAGAGTTAAACACTATTATGGTTGTTACGATGCATTGCAATATCCCTTACTATTTCCAAGAGGAGAGGTTGGTTGGCATCAAAATATTTGGAAAAAAAAGGGTCCTCCAATAGCTCATGATGATGCAACCACAGAGGCGGCTCATCCTACACAAATATTTGGATCATCTGATGATATATTTAGACAAGAACAACAAGGTCAGTAGCCCTGTTATTAATTACTTCAATTTCCCAATGTGCTACCATCTATCTTTGGATCTGGTATTTTTAAAAACCAAACGAATCCTCATTATTCTACAGGAGTCAATAATGGTGGCAGACATCATGTTTCATGTCGACAGTATTACTGTTATAAGCTTCAAATCCGAGATCATCACCAATCAATCTTACTCCTATCTGGCCGGCTCTTTCAGCAATATGTTGTTGACATGTATATTAAGCTTGAGAACACAAGGCTGGACTACTTCCGACACAAACAATCTGATATA
Source organism: Rhododendron griersonianum (assembly GCA_018127125.1). Classification (NCBI taxonomy): domain Eukaryota; kingdom Viridiplantae; phylum Streptophyta; class Magnoliopsida; order Ericales; family Ericaceae; genus Rhododendron; species Rhododendron griersonianum. The sequence continues at coordinate 15,076,847 of CM030789.1, forward strand.
AGAGCAGAATTATATCAAGGGATTGTGGATAGTGTATTGGGTGGTGAAAGTCGTGGTAGCATGGTGGGGAAAAAGATTGTGTTGCCAGCATCATTCGTAGGAGGCCCAAGAGATATGCGGAGGCGGTACCTTGATGCTATCTCCTTAGTTCAGAAATTTGGAAAGCCAGATCTTTTTATAACAATGACGTGTAACCCGGATTGGAAAGAAATTAAGGATTACTTGAAAGATGGGCAGCTTGCACAAGATAGACCTGATCTAACTGCACGTGTTTTCCGAGCAAAGCTGAAGGACCTAAAGTATCAACTTTTTAAGAAGCATATTTTTGGAAAAGTAGCTGCACATGTCCATGTTATTGAGTTCCAAAAAAGAGGCCTTCCCCATGCACATATGCTTATCATTTTAAAGCCTGAGTGCAAAATTACAAGTCCAGATCACTTTGACAAATTTGTATGCGCTGAAATTCCAGATCCAGACAAGTTCCCCGACTTGTATGAAAAGGTTGCAAAACATATGATGCACGGACCTTGTGGTGACTGGAATAGAAAAAACCCATGCATGCGTGATGGGAAATGCAAGAATCGTTACCCCCGTCCATTTTGTGAAAAGACGATGCAGGGGAAGGATTCGTACCCAGTATATAGGAGAAGTAAAGAAACATTCAAAGTCCATGCCCGGAAAGCTATTTTGGATAATACTTGGGTAGTACCTTACAATCCTTACCTTCTTAGTAGATATAATTGTCACATTAATGTTGAGATATGTTCAGGGGTGAAAGCAGTTAAGTATCTTTACAAGTACATATACAAAGGCCATGACAAGGTTGCTGTCCACATCAGTAATAATGTAGGGGATATTACTATTGATGAAATACAACAATTCCAAGATGCTCGGTGGGTATCAGCGCAAGAAGCTATATGGAGGATATTTGAATTTGAGTTGAATGAGATGTACCCAGCAGTTATAAATTTGCAACTTCATTTGCCAAATAAACAATTTGTCTCTTATTGGGCAAATCAGGACTTGAACAATATTATTCACTCAGATACAGCTTCAAGGACAATGCTCACTGAATTCTTCAACTTCTGTTCGAAGGATAAGGAGAAAAGGAAATATCTTTACCGGGAATTTCCAGAGTATTTTGTATGGAATAGGAATGGCAAATGTTGGGAAGAAAGAAAAACAAGAGGTGTAATTGGTTGTATCAATGGATCTAATCCTTCAGAAGGAGAAAGATATTATTTGAGACTTTTGCTTAACCATGTCAGAAGCCCCACATCATTTGCTGATTTATTGATGTATAATGATGTGCAATGTTCATCCTTCAAAGAAGCTGCTGAAAGAAGAGGATTGCTACAATCTGATGATTGGATTATAGAAAGTTTACTTGAGGCTGCCTCGTTCAAAATGCCATTAGCTTTACGACAGCTCTTTGCAACAGTTTTAGTATATTGTGAACCTTCTGATGTGCGCAAGTTGTGGGATCTGCTTTTCGAAGCCATGTCCGAAGATTTCACCAGAAAGGAAGCCGTTAGTACTGAGGTATGTTTGTTGAAAACACTTAGAAGTGTCGATTACTTTTTGGATGGCATGGGAAGGAGCATTAAGGATTATGACCTACCAAGCATGATGTCAAATATTTGTGAGACAGAGTTTATAGGGTTCAGGGAAGTTCTTGATGAATTACAGATTCGAACTCCACCAGAAGATATTTCAGCATTAACATCACTAAATCTAGAGCAAAAAAGTGCTTATGATATCATACTTGATCAAATGAGCTCTAATGTGAATGGCCTTTTTTTCAATGATGGCCCTGGGGGAACTGGAAAGACCCATTTATACCGTGCTCTATTGGCTACAATTAGGTCGAAAGGGATGATAGCTATTGCCACAGCAACATCAGGAGTAGCTGCGTCAATCATGCCTGGTGGTCGAACTTCTCATTCCAGGTTTAAAATACCAATAGATGGAAATGAATCCAGTGTTTGTAATATACCTAAACAAAGTGGCACTGCAGAATTGTTAAGACTGGCTAAGTTAATAATATGGGATGAGGCACCAATGGCAAAGCGATGGGCTATTGAAGCTTTGGACAGGAGTCTAAGAGATATTATGAGCAACGATGTGCTTTTTGGAGGAAAAGTTATTGTTTTCGGAGGAGATTTCCGGCAAGTCCTACCTGTTGTGCCCCGTGGTACAAGAGTGGAAACGGTAAATGCAAGTTTGGTAATGTCATACCTTTGGCCTAAAATGCAAAAACTCAAGCTATCGAAAAACATGAGGGCTCAACATGACTCAATGTTCAGCGACTTCCTTCTGCGGGTTGGAAATGGTGATGAACCAACCATAAACGAGGACTTGATACAAATTCCTAAGGAAATGGTTAGTTGCTATGAAGATACTAAACATTGTGAAGATCAATTGATTAACACCATATTCCCATCATTACGGGAGAATGCACATTCCATTGAGTACATAACCAAGCGTGCTATACTTGCTACAAGAAATGAATCTGTTGACATGCTTAACCAAAAGCTTATATCCACCTTTCCTGGAAAGGAACGGAAATATACCAGCTTTGATGAGGCGATTGATGACACACATAACTATTACCCTGAGGAGTTTCTGAACACTTTGATTCCAAATGGCCTTCCACCACATGAGTTGGTGCTTAAATTAAATAGCCCAATTATGTTATTGAGGAACCTTAATCCCTCTAATGGGCTGTGTAATGGGACTCGAATGGTTTGCAAAGGGTTTGAGCCGAATATTATTCATGCAGAAATTACTTCAGGGCAGCATGCAGGACAACAGGTTCTACTCCCCAGGATACCCCTTCTACCGGCTGAAAATGATTCATTTCCTTTTCAATTTAAGCGTACACAGTTTCCAATTCGCTTATGTTTTGCAATGACAATAAACAAGGCTCAAGGACAAACAATACCGTTTGTTGGGGTGTATTTACCTCAGCACGTGTTTTCTCATGGTCAATTGTATGTGGCGTTATCCCGTGGAACTTCAATGGCATCAACAAAAGTCCTCATAAAAACAGAACCACAAAGAAGAAAGGAAAGATATTATACTAAAAATATAGTATACAAAGAAGTTTTGACTTTATGATGGTAAAGTTATAAAATTATTTATTTGCATTTTAAGTTATTAGTATGTGTTGAATATTGTTATTGCTAATCCTGTATCTGATGATGTTCCTTTGCAGTTATTGTGATATAAAAATATTGCTATCAAATGAAGAATTCTTACATCCACCCAATTTTTGGATGGTATTTGCTGGATTTGCGTGAGTTTCCTATATTATTGAAGTTTTTAACGTATTATTATTATTGTTAGTTTTCCCCTGAACCAGCCCTAAAAGACAAGCCAAATCTTTTGTTAGATCCCAATATTCATTGTAAAAAGGCTCATCTTTCTAAAATTGTAGACCATTTACAAAGTCTTTTTTCATTTTTGACAGCACACAAATCATCCATCAATCGGACATTATGCAAGTTCCGGGTTTTCAGTTCTATTTGAATGGGATTGCTCATGTTATTTTTGCGGCGATTCTATTTTGGTGAAGGGAGATCGGCTATTTCAAGTTTTTGGTTTACCCTTGGTATTTACTAAGTTGACAATTGTATGTATTCATAAGGTTTATTCACAAGGTTATTGGTTTAGCCTTTGTCTTATTTGGATAATTCTTAGATTAAAAATTCCATCTTATAATAACTTCGTGGTGTTCCTTATCCGAACCATTATTGTTTCTATGTACTATCTTTTAATAACTTCATGGTGTTCCTTATCCAAAATTTGATAAATTATAGTAGTCCATATGATAGCAGAAGTTTATGATGTTAAAAAGGCCATTTGTATGAAGCAAATGAGAAAAAGATTATGATGTTAAAAAGGACATTTGTATGAAGCCATTTGCGGACCAGAAAAATCAATCCTCGGAAACCATTAACAAAATGTGAACCAACCTATAAGAAGTTGAGGATCAAACCCGAAAACACCCCAAATGCAAATGTTATCAAGTAGGGAAGTTAAGTTCTTTTTTTAAGACGATCAAAAAAAAAAAGTTTTGTTTCATTTGATAATCTGGAAAGTTGTTTGCAAGACCTCAGGACTCAAGGCAAAAAAAAAAGATTGAATAGCTAATAGACCGAACTTTTTTTCCCCCCGTTCAAAAAAGAGTATATTTTTTCCCCACAACTACTAACCTACATTAATTCGGCAGTAGAGACTCAATATCCGTTCCGATTGAAATACCGGCCTGTTTCGGCCAATACCGAATGTACCGGACGATACCAGTCTATTTCGGACATTTTCCGGTGTTCCGGACGGTACAAAATTACCTTCTCCCTCTTTTTTTAATGACATAAGTTGTGGGCTCTAAACTAATTAAAAGAAACTTATGGACTTATATATGATTTTCTTCGATTAAGATCACGATGGAATCCTGATCTATTTCATATCTTTGTTTTGTGTCTTTTTGGATAATTTTTGGCTGCCATTTGTTTCACGAAAATAGTTTTGCAACCTGGTAGATATATATTAAATATACATATAAAATATTAATTGCGGTGAATCCAGAACGGTACTGAGATACAGTCTGGTACCGGTACGTACCATTTCAGTAGTGAAAACGGTACGCTGGCCTTTATGAGATTGAAAACTTTGGATAGAACATGCAATTCCCATCCACCAACCGTGCACCTTCATACACAAAATAATATTCTAAATAACCTGACTACAAACTGGAAAACGACGCAACATTTTCGTAAAGGTGAGAACGCTTCCGAGAAAGCCCCGCTAACATTCTTCTCGGCAACGGTTCGCCAGTACAAAAGCGAAGAACAAATTACCCTCACTCATGATCTCCAAATTCCATACTTCAAAGTTCAAACATCACTTTCACAGGAGCCGGACAATCAACTATAGATTGCACCAGGTAACTGCATATTACATCTTTGTTTCCAAATATATTGCGTAACATGTACAATCCCCGACCCCAAAACTTTCAACATCGTTGGCTAACTGGTAAAAGATTAATAAAATTTGGTCGGGAGCTTTTGCCGTTATGCATAGGAATAATGCACACCAGTTGTTTGATGAAATGACTACAAGAAACAAAGCAAGCGTCTACTGCAGCAACCAAAATTAGTTCATGATGAATCATTCTGGCTAATCTATGATTCATTTTTGGTGTTTAAGTATAAGTATACATTTGTGTTTTAAGGGTTAGGTAGTTTGATTCTACATTATGATTCTGACTCATGATGCTCATTAGAGCCACAGACTACCACGCTTCAGAAATTGTTAACTTCTTTCTTTTTCCGTTTCTTAATTTGATCAGTTGCCATGAGTTATCTGTAGTGATTGCAAGTTAACAAGGGGAAACTCTTTACATACTTATCTCCCAAATCTTTTGCATGGTGGTTAATTATTTTATAGGAGAAAGACCCATTGGTTCCACCAAAACGCTTGGAAAATGGGTAGACCAAAGAAGCCTACAATTTTTGCGAAGGGGAAAAATGTTATGCTGGACCCAGAAACTAACGATCTGCAGATTAGTTCTACTCTTGCCATCAGGGAGACTACCAAAAAACGCACCTATACTAGCAAAAAACCAAACAAACTGATTGCATCTCTTGAGAAAGATGCCAACATTGAAGAAGTTACTCAAGCACATGACTACAACAGAGAGGTAGACAGCTCTACAAGGATGGAAAGCCAAACAGAGTCTGAAGTGGGAGATTCCAGACTCAATTTATCCACAAACACATTGCTTTCAAAATCAAAGAACGCCTCCTCCAAAAGACAAAAAGCTTTATCTGAAATGCAAGGTAACCAAATGAGATCACTTTATTGTTGAGAACCTTGTGCTGGCTTATGAACAAATGCTATGCTTTATTACCATCTACATCTACAGGGAAACAAGATATACAGGAAGCAAGCATGGAGAACAAAAAGAAAAGAAGAATCACACCCAGGAGGGAAAAAACTCCGGCCACTATTGCAGAGACAGAATCACATGAGATGCCAACTGCATGCCACAACCAAGGTACAACTGGTGACAAACATGACTTGGCTATTTCATATATGTTTTCATATATCAGTCACCATTCCACAACATCATACTGCACACATATGACAACGTTCTATGTGGAAATTATGTTCCAGGTCTATGTTAGTATCCTTACTCATCTCCGATGTTCACAGGAGTAGTATTGCAGGAGAAACAACTTGATTCCAAAGGCTACATAGACATCAATCACCTTCGACCTTATGATAGAGACTGGAGAATAAAAGTGATTGTGCTTAGAAGAGGAGTGGTTGAACCATATACGACTGCAAAAGGATCCGGAACCATGTGGAAAGTTATTTTAATGGACGAACAGGTACTTAAATCTCCGAACTACATTGAAATATCTATTTTTTGATTGATAAAACTTGTGTTCGGCTAAATTCTAAAAAGTATTTAAACATTCTCAACTTCTTATGACGGCGACCTATATTCTCCTAAATAAAACAGGGTACAAGCATACAAGCTATAATGTTCAATGAAGCAATTGATGTGCTTGACCAGTGGTTTCTACGGGAGAGGACATATTTTATTTCCAACGGACTGGTTAAACCAGTAAACCCGAAGTATGCAAGTGCTCACAAGGAAATAGAAATAGGACTCTCTATCCATACACAAGTAGAGGAAGCCAAAATGAGTATCAAGTTGGATAGATTCAAGTATGACTTTATTCCATTACAGGATGTGAATGACAGTATCAAAAGTAATGGTATCATTGGTACGTCGCTACTGTTTTACACCAAACTACTATCAGCTTCCAATCTAAGCATTTTCAACTTAATAGAAATACCACTTACGATAACTTATTGGGTTCAAATTTCACTCAGCCGACGTACTTGCCTTGGTTATCGATGTTGAGCCTCTTTCAGAAGTTTCGAAAGCCGGAGGAGTTGGAAAATCAAAAAAGAGAAGTGTCACCCTTATAAATTCGAGGTACGAATAATGAACACTTGATGCCTTCAAATAACACCTCTTAAATTTGAACCTTTGTCGTTATTTCAGCTGTGAATCTATTCTTCTTACTTTATGGGGCGATATGGCAACAAATGAAGGAGATATGCTAGAAAAAATGAAAACAAAAAGGCCAATTGTTGCGTTGTCAAAAGTCAAAATCTCCACATATGCAGGTATATTTGACGATACATACGATAAAATACTATCCCTTTGATAACTACAATAGAAATTATGACATAACATCCTTCTTACACACTAGGTGTGTTATCCATGTCCACAATATCAATCACAACACTTCAAGTGGACCCGTCAATACCAGAAACGGACGCAGTTAAAAAAAGGTGTGTACATGGCAGTAATATTTGGGGTCTTGATATTTTTGAGTTTACCGAGCTATGAATTTAAACTAATTCTCAATTGTGCAGGTTCAACCATAATTTACAAAAGACGCCAGGGACTACATCCTCGGGTAAAAACAAGGAAACTGCGGAACGAGTCAAAATATCTGATGTTATGGAACGATCATTGCTTGAATTTCAGGTAGACAAAGGGTTATTTCTAAATAATTACTCATTTACATATATGATCAATTGATGTAACAGTATTTACAAAATAATAATGTAGAACACATATTGCTCCTTCAAAGCAACCATCATACGTATCGACAATATGGAGCAACCCTGGTATAATGCCTGCAAAGTATGCAATAAAAAAGTCATCCCAGGTGAACAAGGAATGGAGTGCACTAAATGTGCCGACAAAAACTCTGAGCATCATCCAAGGTACAGAACAAAACTACCAACTCCAAATGATATCATAATTCTAATTCTTGGATTATTGGGAATTGCGTTTTATCTTAAATCATATCATAAAACCTACTATAGGTACTTAATGAAGATTACTGTTGGAGATGGAGAGAGACAATTGTATATCACTTTGTTTGAAGCGGCAGAGAAAATAACTGGATGTTCTGTTGTGGATTTTATAAAGTCCAAAGAAGAGGTAAGTATACATGGTCAAAATACACTCAACATAAAGTTATTTTTATTTTTCTTTATCCGAAAATAAAGTCATGTAATAGGAAAGAAAGGTAAACAAGCTAGAAAATAATTTTTTTGTGTAATTTCAGGAAAATAATCAAGGCAAATTAATTGAGCAATTACGACATGCTTCTGGTAAAGCGTACATATTTTGGGCCAAGCTAGACAAGACGAATGATAAGGACCGCACTTTAGGGAAACTCATCGCAGATGAAGTACAAAACGATGAAGATCCTGAGACCATGGAAATTACCAGCGATGTGGATGAAGACAATAAAACTAAGAAGAGTATCAAAGTCGAGAAGGGATGATTCTGTTTCTCTTGCCATACAGGAGAAGGGAATTTTAAAAATCGATTCATGATTCATGTATATTCCTATGTCATACAGTGTAGTCTTTTGTGCTCTACATTTCCTACCAATATAGATTTATTAAGTTACACAGCTTGTAAAGGCAAAGCTTCTTTATACTGATGATAACATATGAAGATTGCATTCGCTTTGTTCTTGGGAAACCTTTTTAACTGTACCCTAAAACTATATACTAAAGTCAGGATTGATGAAATTGTTTGAGTATTTTATTTCAATAGGTGTGTTTTTATGGGAGTCCTTGAACCACTTTGTGAATAGTTTGTATTTTACCTTTCGGGATGGGATATGTCTTCGAAGGCAAAAAAATCTTCATGATATGCAGTCCTCTTGAATTGATTATTCATAAAAGAGATGCAAAGTCTACGCAATCCCTACAATATAACACAGAGACCATGGCAACGACAAACCGAAACAAGTCAGTTGAAGGCGACGGCAGTGTCCTCACAAGCCCAGAAACTGCCCCAGAGAGAGCGATGCAGGCCTTCTCCACAAAGGAGGACCGGAACAGCTTTGGCTTCTTCGAGAGAGTGGTCATAGAAGAACAAGTCGATCTTTTCAGGGTTCATACCAGCTCACTGTCGACAAGGCTTCCCTACAGGAGAGATAGATGTACAAACTGTCCATGCACTCCCTATTTTTAAAAACACAAACATTTTTAACAGCCGGACTTTAGTATTTACTAAATTCCTCGTTGCATCCAATGTGCTCCTGACACTTTCAATATCATAAAGTTCCCTTCTTAATGATTATTCCAAATTACATTACAACATAACCCATAAAACTCTAAAATGCATAATTCTTTAATAAACGAATAAAACATATTTCCATTGACAATACAAATTACACAACAACAAAGAGAATTCTAATATCAAGACAAGCGGGAAAGACATACACAAACACAACTTAATAAATACAAAAACATAAAAACATTCCCTCAAAAAAATAACAGGATTTTCGCACACACTCTACCATTTCTGGATACCATTACTTTCATTTGCCAAAGGATTTCTCATTTTCACTAGCAATAATGAAATCCAGAGCTTCTTTAATCAAATCTAGATTTGCTTTGTGTTTCTCACACTCATACTCAAGAACATCAATTAAATCCTTCAGACGGTGCACTGTAATGCGATCTTTTGACGACTTTCCGGATGACGAACCCTTTTCAAATATAGAATGCCCACCAATATTCGCTAGAGAATGGGAGGAAAACATTTTGCCCTTTCGTATTGTCCCCACATTCACATCGGTTATGTCAGGGGCTTGCACGTCTTCAACAACTTCTTGTGGATCTTCATTGTCACTGTCACTATCACTTGAGATAATTATAATCTCATTGTTGTCCATGATCTCATCAAAATAAGAAGAATAAAAAGTGTATTGCAAAAAAACAAAGCGTGGGGAAATATGATAATGGCAGTCGTATTTGTCGTGTACCGTTACACTGAGTGGGCAACTTAAATGGGCCCAATATTGTAGCGAACAGTTGCAGAGACGAATGGTAGGGGTGCTTTGTTGAAACCAGTTGCTCGCTCTTACGTTTACGAAAAGGAGGCGCCGTTTAGGTGGTTGGTTTCCCAACTTTTGGAGTCAGAAAATTTAGATTATTATATTCTGTTGGCCAAAAACAATTTTAATTCTTATAATATATATAATCTTAAAACTCTGGTGTCCAGGACACCTTACGTACCTCTCGACTAATCTTAGGGGCAAGACCCACCACCCACTTGAAAGGAACACATTTAAAACCGGAGCAATTGGTCCGTATAAACTTGCCCCAAAGAAGTTAATATAGACTAATTGGTTTCGAACCAGAGACCGGAGGATGAAGCAAACCCCTAACTCTTGGCCTTGACCACTAGGCCAATCCCTCGGCTATGTAAGTACAACATAAAATGAGAAAAAACAGCCCAATCAAAGAATTTGAAGTACTCAATCGAAAATTAATTTAATTTCATAAAGTCCTGGAGACAATATTAGAATCTGTGAATCTAAAACTTAAACTAGGGGATGAATGTTCTTAAATCTCTCTTATACTGAAGTTACAGTGTTCTTAAATTTGATTATGAGAGCCTAAATGACGGACAACCTTTCAGCTTTGGAGCCCTATTATTTTTGGACCCAAAAAAAGAAGTTTTAACGGAATTTAACGCCCATCATCCCCATTTAACTTCCAAAACCGAAACAGTAAGTGGCTTTCTGGACGCAAACCAAATTAAACCATTGCAACAGTTAGTTCCCGAAGCAGTGCAAACTGCCCAACCATGACCCCTTGTGAAACAAGTCGTACCTATTCGGTGCCTATTTAAACAGATTGTGTTCACCCATTTCATCATATATAATATAATAATATATAATATAATAATAATAATAATAATAATAATAATAATAATAATAATAATAATAATGCATCCAAAATACGGAGACCACACATACACTTTGCATATAGCGTCCAAGAGAGTTCTGCATAGTTTCAGTTCATGAGCCACGCATTCAAAGTGATACGTTTGCATGCGTAAAAAACGAGGCATCCAAAAAAACTGTGCCAAAAATCGGGACCACCTTGCCGAGGTTCTTTGCTGGACTCGATCTACTTCATATTCTCTGGTGTCGACATTTGTGAGTAATATCTTTTTGGGTATTTCGGAATGTAATTTCCAGTTTACTGCTCGTGTTCTAATCCGCTGGCACATTACTTTCAGGAATTGTTTAAGTAGTTTGCTTGACAACTTACTTTTAAATTAGTTTGTTAGTTTACTATTTAATTGTTAGTTGGAGCAGTTGGTGGGATTGGAAACAGATAATCATAATTCTATTATTATTAGATTAGATTACAAAATATAGAAACCCCAACAACGTTACACTCGTCACACTATCCAAGAAGTGCCTTCTCACTTTTAAGAGGCATAACTATATCCATTACGTATTACTATGAAAAGGCGCCTTTCGCTCCTTCTATACTCTATCTATATCTCTGACTAACATTAAATTTGATTTTTCTTGGATTAGAAAATTAATAATCAGATCCGTAAAATGGAGTTCTTCAAAATATTCGAAGAACTAACATCGATTTTAAGAGATGCTGAACAAGATACTTTGATAACAATGTCTAACAATGTTGACCAACAACAAATCGAAGTTCCAATAGTGAAGGCCGAATTACCCAAAGATATAGACCATTTGATCGAGAAGGCTTTCCAAGCAAAGTTACATGAAGTGAAGGCCGAATTACCCAAGGATATAGAGCATGTGATTGACAAGGTTTTCAAAGCAAAGCTACATGATCTCAAACAGGAGTTATACACTACAATTTTGAAGAAACACATCCAAGTGATTGAGTTTAAGAGAAACAACTTGACAATAACACATATACTACTCATCCCATATCCAATGCCAAGAAGGATAATGATGGACCATCCCAGCAACCAAGCACCTTCAAACATATATAATGATCCCACAGAGTAATGAAGGCCATGGTATGCTCAATCATAAGCAAGGATCCAGAGGTATAATTCAAACCACATTGCCAAATTGAAGTTTATTTTTCAAATAACCTGGTAAACTAAAGTATACTTATTTATTCATGCAGGTAACATCCTTGAACTGACGAAACATCAAAAAAGGAGGAAAGAAACCAAATCAAAAAAGAAGAACCGGTCAACGATGGCATAACTGTGGGAAAGTTTAGAGCAATTCTACACATTTTCTTTTCTTTTTCCCTTTTTCCCAAAGAACAATTCTACACATTTGTTTGCCCTTCTACATTTATGTATTTTTATTTCATAGTCTACTAATAATAACAATCACAAAAGTAGTGAAGACTTAGTTACTAATCCAACCCCAATATCACAGTTACAGTAAATTAAATCCATCCCAAAAAAAAACAAAGGAACGAAAAAAATTGGGTACACCATATGAAGAATTATATGTGGGAAAAAAAACCACATGGCACGTGCCTAAACACCAACGCAACCAAGAACAATAACCTTTCCACGGGCTTGCATTGGAAAATTAACATTATTATCTGTTAAAAAAGTGTCCATTACTAATACTTATTGGACATCACAAAACGTAAGAAACGATTAGTCATTTTTAACCAATCCAGCCCGACTCTCCTGCTTATTTTGGATGTTCTCTTTGGGTGATCTATTTTCTAGGGTGAAATTAAACTCGATTTGTAACTGTGTGTTAGGGTTTGAAAATTTAGATTCAACTAAAACAAAGAAAATTTAAGTAAGAGAAAAAATCAGTTAGCATATAGAAGGATGCTGCATGTAAAAATGTAACGACCACAGCTTCTATTATTATTTCTGATGAGTGCTCAACCTATTGAAGGTTTGAAAACACGCTAACAATTTGGGAAAAACACCACGTGCAACGCACGTGCATAACCACTATTAATACTAAAAACAATAAAAAGGCAAACTTTACAGATGGAAAAATTTCAACACTCGTTAAATTTTCTTTTTCTTTTTCTTTATATGTGTTGTTGGTATTCTAGTTGATTACCGATTGTAATTGATTTTGCATTTTATTAGCTGAATAGTAAAATGCAAGTGTCTCACGTCCTGTCCGTATCCACAATCTTTAAGAATTACTGATCCTGTGTCCGTGCGCATACCTGGTTCTGTGGTTGTGCTTCTTAGTTTGCCACTGAGCTAGCCCAATGGTTCATAACTCTATGCCATAGCTCGATTTTTACTTATTCAATCCCCCCTTGCTGATACAGAACTTTGTGGCAACTACTTCTGTTTGTCCTTCATGTTGTAAAGGACATTTAAGTACATGAAACATACTTTTGAGTGTATCTTTTTTCTCCCTCTTATATGACAGCCTATGATGTTTTTCTTTGTTAAGATCGGTATGCAGTTCATATAAATTGTGGTGGAGAAAAAGTCATTATTGGAAAAACTACATATGAAGCCGATGACTCCCCAGGAGACGCAGCGAAATTTGTGCACCTAGTTTTGGATTGGGGTTTTAGTAGCACCGGACGGGTCTGGTACTCCCGTAGTACTGATTACATAGCCAGAAATGTGTCTGTCCTCAAAATGAATGACTCTCAATTGTACACAACAGCTCGCCTCTCTCCTCTATCTCTCACTTATTATGGCCGTTGCTTAGCAAATGGGAACTATAATGTGACCCTTCATTTTGCTGAGATAATTTTCAGAGATAATTCATCCTATCGAAGTCTTGGAAGAAGACTGTTTGATATTTATATCCAGGTAGCTAATATCAGCATTAGTGCGCTTTTGTTCGAGTTGCAACTATATTATATTGGTTTAACTGCTTTGTTACGTACAGGATAAACTAGCTTGGAAGGATTTTGATATTGAAGCTGCTGCAGAAGGGGTTGACAAGGCAAAAGTTCTAAACTTTAGCAACGTAGCTGTGACGAATCATAACGTAGAGATTCGCTTTTATTGGGCTGGAAAAGGGACAAGAGTTATTCCTACGAAAGGAACTTATGGTCCTCTTATATCAGCTATTTCTGTTGTATCTAGTAAGTTATCTTCTGTTTAAGCTTTTCATATTTGTTTGTCAATTGTGAAGTATTGTGTCGCCCACCTCATTATCTTTATGCCCTCTAGAGCTCTTTTGCTCAAGATGCTAATACCATGATAAATTGTTGGCCAAAATCTTAAGCTTTTAGAACGACTAGTGATCATCATGGTCAAGGGCGAAGGTACATTGGTATACCAAGGGAGGCCATGGACACTCCCAAAGCTTCAATTACATTAAGATATGTAGAAGTAAAAAGTTTTACTCAAATAGGTACTGGCCTCCAAGTACTTGAAATTCTGTAAAGTAGGGTACAACTTTATTTCAAATAAGTAAAAATTTTATTTCAAACAAGTATTGAACCCCATGTACTTGAAATTTTCAAAGTGGAGTGCTGAATATTCATAAGAGGAAGAACATTTTGCTAGTATTTGGTTGTAAAATCTGTATGAAGACTAAATAGATTCTATACATGTTATTTTTCTAATTAGTATAGTTTGGTACTTTGGTTGTAACTTTTTACATAGACTTCTTGGCCACCTTGACAGCCAAATCCTGGCTTCGTCCTTGATCAAGTATCGGATTGGACAACAGATCATGATAAGTTTCTCTGCCAATCCGATAAGTACGTGATTGCATTGCTTTTGGCCATAGGTTAAGAACATATGTAACAAATTTACCCCTTTCACTAACAGGTTAATGCCTTAACCTTTTATTTTTGTTCTATTATTTACCAGACTTGCAGATGCTTGATGCAATGCAGTCGAAAACTTATTCCTGACTCTTGATTATTCTCTTACTAGTTAATGTCTTCGAGCTGTCAAACAAGTTCTTGTTTGAAGTATTTGATCCTTGTAGCTATGGACAAAAGTTGTGGAATAGTCGCAATTTTAAATAGTGTGATTATATAGTGTAATAACGTATATCAGCCTAGCATTGTTGCTCACATAGGACCCCCTCTTGCACGTGGATACACAGACAGACTCAACTAAACATGTGCAGTGTTCACAAATGAACGCCGAAGAGATCTGCACAACAATTGGAACAAAGTCGAAAAATAGAGATAGCTAGTGTGGACAGAGGCCTCCATGAACCAGAGCTTAATACCACTTGAGAACACCAATCATCTTAAAAGCTTAAACTCAAAGGAAATGGGCCTACAATGTATATCAAACTAACACATTTCTTTTTCCTTTTTTTTATTTATTAATATTTTGTAGATTTCAAGCCTCCTTCCAATCAGACAAAGAAGATACTCACTATAACTGGAGCTGTAGCTTTTGCATTATGCCTCACATTGGCGATTCTCTTCATAGTTTGGTGGAAAACTTGTCTTGGAAGCAGTAGTTCGAAAGAACAAGGTGGCTTATTGCTTTCTCGATAAATAATGTTTTTATTCTGAATTGCTACAGTGAAGTATGGGTATGTGTACGTGTGTGTAAATATATTACATATGTTGTAGGATATAGGAATGACATATAAAACCATAAGGTCGACGTTCTAATTTTTTATCAACATGTTGATCCTCATACAGGAAACCGGAAGTTAGAGGCTACAACAATTGCCAAATTAATCCTGTTATGGCATGATCTTGTTCGACAAATAATCTCTCTACAATACTGAGATATCTAGGGCAACAAAAGACAATACCGAACCTTATGTCAAGTTGGTATCATTTGCAGCTGTTGGAAGATTAGAACATATTTTCACTTGTTCAATCTTTCTTGCAACCAAACTGAGCAGCATTATTTTTCTCTTTGCATTGTGGATCTTGTTCTTTACATTTGTCAGATTTCTAGAATATCAACAAAATACTTAGTGGAAAATCAACTTCTTTTTTTTGCAGATCTAAGAGGATTGGATTTGCAAACTGGTTTATTTACCTACAAACAAATTAAAGCTGCAACTAACGACTTTGATATCGACAACAAAATTGGGGAAGGTGGTTTTGGATCTGTCTATAAGGTACATCTCAATCAATCAATTTTTTTTCCTTGTTACTCTTGGCTTTTTATTCGATTTCTATGGTGCATTTAGATGTGTATGCATTCTACAGCACGGACATGTCAATCCTACGTTGAGGTTACTAAAAACCATGTGCTATTTTTCAATGCAGGGTATATTATTAGATGGTAGTGTTATTGCAGTTAAGCAGCTTTCTTCCAAATCAAAGCAAGGAAATCGCGAATTTGTTAACGAGATTGGCATGATCTCTGGTTTACAGCATCCAAACCTAGTAAGATTGTATGGATGTTGTGTTGAAAGGAATCAGCTTCTGCTGGTGTATGAATACATGGAAAATAACAGTCTTGCCCGGGCTTTGTTTGGTAATTTAATGTGTTCAGTCAATTGCGTGCATTCTAAAAGCTAAAATCTGGATTAGTATGCAAACATTCTTACCTCAATTGCCGTTTATTAATAAGCTCGATATTCTTTTTGCTTATTCCTCTGTCAAGGGGAATGCCAGTTGAATTTGGACTGGCCTACCAGGCTAAGGATTTGTATTGGCATAGCGCGAGGTTTGGCATTTCTTCACGAGGAATCAAGACTGAAAATTGTTCACAGGGACATCAAGGCTACCAATGTACTACTTGATGGGGACCTTAACCCTAAGATCTCTGACTTTGGTTTGGCTAAGCTTTCCGAAGATGACAACACCCATATTAGCACCAGGATTGCTGGAACAATGTAAGCTACTGATTTTCTCCGGTATAAATCCTATCACTGTGCCATGCTTAAGATCCAAGTAGTTTGTGTATCAAAAGATCCCACCTTGGAACAGGCTCTCATGCCATTACCTTATTCATTCTTCAGTTTGCATCCGATATTTGATGACGCCAAATTGTCATTAATGTTGGATTGGTGCCCCCAAAATGACCAAACAGGGCAGCCACTGAATTTTGTTATGATACACGAGTCTCGTTAGTATTCTGCATTTCCGTTTGGAATGATAGTCAGGTCAAATATCTAGCTATCCAAAAACAATTAGTAGCTAGACAATTCCTCGGAGTTTAGTCAACTTGGAAAGTTCCTTGACTAATTCTTTATTGTGGAGGAGGGATGTGCTTTGCAGCTAGACTGTACTGCATTATCGTAGTACATGTATATAATGGAACAAAATCAGAGCTCAGAACCCAAATTAAGAACAAGGTGGCCCATCATACTGGTATTCGATGTCAAACCTCCACAAGGCAACTACGTTGATGCTTTTTCTTGGTTACAAGCCCATGCAAAGTGACCCGATTTCAGTATGCGACTTTGTTGCTTCCGACAATTACAGTGTAGTGGGTTAGCTATGGTGAATTACAACAAACAAGTCATCTCGATCACCTTGAACAAAATTGCTTGAATGCTTGACGAAGCTCACATTGTTAAATTAGACTTGAAATTATTATTTTTGTTGTGCAGAGGGTACATGGCACCGGAATATGCGTTGTGGGGTTATTTAACCAACAAAGCAGATGTTTACAGCTTTGGGGTTGTTGCATTGGAAATTGTTGCAGGGAGGGACAATATGAAATATCGTCCTAATGAAAATTATGTTTGCCTACTCGATTGGGTAAGTGTTTGGTTCCTCATTGAACTCGTTTTAACATTGTTTCTTGCTTTAGTACCCATACATTTTGTTGAAATTGGCCAGCTTTGATCCAAATTTGCATGGATTTGTGCTACCTGGATTTGGTCTCGTAAGGGAGACGTGGGGGTGGTTGCGAGTGTTCTTTTTTTTTTTTAACGAGGCCACAAAATTTTGGTTTGTTGTTCCTATGGAAATACTTATATTAAGGATTACTGATCTTGCAATAAAACTGGAAATTTAGTATGACATATCTTGTTTTTTTTTTTTGGTAAATCGATCATATTAAAACCAACCAACCAAATCAACAACGGGAATAAACCCACAATGATCAGAAGCTATACAACTGAAACCTATTACAAACTACATGTAACCCATCAACACTTAGGGATGAGAATTCCCAAAAACTCTGTTTGGAATATTCCAAAGATCCAAAAGTCTTTGATTCTCCAACGTATGGGCAATATGTCGCCATGAACAAGTCCTTAATCTGATGTTATCTGCAAGAGTGGAAAGAACTACTGCAGCACAGGTAATTTTCCCACTAAAAATCCTGGTATTCCTTTCTAGCCAGATGTGGTAAATTCGGTAAATTCCAGTAGCCAAAACTAGCCTAAACAACAAGGCTTTAAAGCTTTTTCTCCTACAATTCCTAATAGCCCAACTGAGCTCTGCATCCCAAGAGCCAACGCCCCTATGCATCGAGAATCTAGACAGAACCTGTTCCCATATGACTCTAGGATAGGAACAATCAAAAAACAGATGTTGTAGAGTTTCATCCGAGATAGAACACAACGTGCATTTTGGATCTACATACATCCAACCATAAAATAAATGCCCATTTAGGGACATTCTTGGAGAACCAGACAAGGGGAGCCCATTGAACCTTCACACCATGATGCCTAACAGCTTCCCAAGTGTGTTTTGTCACATACTGCCCAGTTGGGGACACTGCCCAAACCACTTCATCCTCTTGATCAGCTTGAGGCAGTAAGGTAGGAGGAATAGCATTTTGGATACGCTGGATTAAGTTATTCCTTGGGCGAGGCCAGTGCCATTCACCATTGAGGACAACAGAACTAACCTTAGCCAAAATAGCTTGCCCTAGGATAGAAGTAGATCTTCCATCTAACAGCTTGTAGAGGGGACCCCATGGATGCCAGTTATCAAACCATAAAGAAGTACTGTGCCCATCACCAATGGTATGCTTCACAAAATTCTGGCCCAGCACCCTCAACTTCAGAAGTTTTTGCATTGTCCAAGAGTAGTCTTGAGGCATTTTCATCCCCCCAAAATTCTGATCTTTTATCATATAACTGTGAATCCACTTAACCCATAATGTATCCTGCTTTTTACAGATAGCCCACAAATGTCTTAGCATAGTGGTTTTGTTCCATTCTTTAAGAGACTTCAAGCCAAGACCTCCTTCTGCCTTAGGGGTACAGATTTCCAACCATTTCAATTTTGCACTCGCTATTCTAAGATGAACCCCAGACCACAAGAATGCCCCTAATATAGATTCAATCTCTTTTAAGATCTTTTGAGGTAGAATAAACAAAGAGCACCAATACGTTTGCATATTGAATGAGAAGAGCACGACCTCCATATGATAGATCTCTATTTGACCAACTTGCTATCCTTTGTTGTGTCATTTCCTTCAACTGAATGCAATCTTCATATCTGAGTCTGGTGGAAATAAGTGGCACACCCAAGTATCTAACTGGTAACATACCTTCCGGAATGGGAAGGATGTTGAGGATCTCAGATTTAATTGAAGGATCCACCCCCGAGAAAAAGATTTGGCTTTTCTGGAGATTTGGTTGCAACCCAGAAGAGTGATAAAACTCATTCAAGGTGTCCTTAAGTATCTCAACAAATTGATAGTCAGCTCCAGAAAGCAAGAACAGATCATCAGCAAAGGCCAAATAGGTGATAGACAAGGAAGCACATCTAGGGTGATAAGTGAACTGCCCTTCATTAATCCTCCTTTGGAGAATAGAGTATAAACCTTCCATTATCAAAAGAAATAGGTATGGGGAGATAGGATCTCCTTGTCTGAGACCTTTCTCCCCTTTAAAGAATCCCTCCAGCTCTCTATTAAGCACAATAGAATACATAGCAGAAGAGATGCAAGTTCTAACCCAACCAATAAATTGATGAGGAAAGTTCATGGCTGTCATACCCCCAAACAGAAAATCCCAATCAACCGAATCATAGGCTTTCATCAAATCAATCTTGATTGCACACTTAGCAACACTAGAGTCTCTTTGATAATTTCGAACCAATTCTTGCATCAGTAAAATATTATCATGAGATAGACCGACCTTTGACAAAAGCTGCTTGGGCTTTGTTGATAATGTGGGGGAGGATGGGTTGTATTCTAGATGCCAAGATTTTGGTAATAGCTTTGTAAATCACATTACAACAAGTGATAGGTCTGTATTCTCTCATAGATTGGGGGCAACTGTTTTTAGGAATAAGAGTGAGCGCAGTAGCATTCACATCTTTTAACATAACACCAGATTTAAAAAAGTGAAGGATAGCTGCAATTACCTCTGAACCAACAACAGGCCAATTCTTTTGGAAAAAGCTGGCATTAAAGCCATCCGGACTTGGTGCTTTGTCACCATTGATTGAAAAAATAGCCTTCCTGATCTCTTCTGGAGTGATTGGGGCAATAAGAGAGGAATGTAGAGAACTAGGGACAGTATTTGAGAACCTGAGCCTAGTACCAGAGAACCTTTTCTGAGTAAACTTGGAGCCCAACATACCTTTATAGAATCTCAGGACCTCCATTTTGACATCTTGGGGGTCATCCAATCTGGTACCACTATCATTGCAAATGGACAGAATTTTGTTCCTCATTCTATGGCTAGCAAACTTCTTATGAAAGAAACTAGTGTTATTATCACCCAGATTAAGCCATTGAATCCTGGATTTCTGTTTGCTCCACCCTTCCTCAGCTATACTAAGCTCTTTGAACTGCAATAGGTAGAGTCTTTCATATTCTAGTAAGATATATAGGATCACTTGGAGAATAAGCACTTCGATTTTGAATATCAGTTAGTTCCACTCTAGCCTCCAAGACTCTTTTCTGTATATCACTGTAGAATTCCTTGTTAAGCTTCCTCAAAACCGGCTTCAATCTTCTCAGTTTAGTATACAAGGAAAACATAGGGGAATCACACTCCAAAGATTCAGACCAGGACTGAGAGAGGAGAACAGGAAACTCTTTATGCCTCATCCAAAAGTTGAAGAATTTGAAAGGTTTCCTGCCACCTCTATATGGAAAAATAGAGATAAGAAGACAATGATCTGAAATTCCAGGGACTAGAACTGCAGCTGTGGATTCAGTGAATTCAATTTGCCACTGGGAATTTACCAAAGCTCTATCAATTCCACTGGGAGTTTAACTCTTCCACACCTATATCATCCAAACAACAATTAAACTCCCCTACTGATGTAGAATCAAAAGAGGTAGAATCAGATCTCTCTTGCTGCCACCGAATTGCATTAAAATCACCCAAAACAATCCAAGGAAGATTCCCAACTAATCCAAGCCCCATTCGAAGCTCATCCCAAAGTTGTCTTCTAGCACTAGCTTGATTCAAAACCATAGACAAATGAAACAACAAAGGACTTCTGATTTATAACTACTGAAAGGAGGAGCATCTGCTTAGAAGAAAAAATAACACTAACCAAAGAGTTCTGACACTCCCATGCCACAATTATTCTAGCAACAGGCCCAGAAGCAAAATTATGAACAAAACTCCACCCATTAGGAAGGCATTTCTTCACAGTTGAATCAAGATTCTCAGGCCTTACTTTGGTTTCAACAATACCAATTAACTAGAGATTATTAGCATGTATAAATTTCCTAATCTCCACTTGCTTAATGGGGTTATTTAAACCCTTAATGGGGTTATGACATATCTTGAAGTTAGTTAAGAAGTAAATTAATTGGGCTCAGCTCGTTAAAGGCTCGGCTGTAAACGAGCCGAGCTCGAGCTCGAGTTTTCAGCCTCGTTTAGTAAAGGGGACGAGCTCGAACACTATTACAACGTACGTTGTCACTTTCTCATGTCAATCTCATTCTCGTACTTGTTTCAGGCACTTGTTTTACGACAACAAGGATGCTTGATGGATCTGGTGGATCCCAAGCTGGGTTCCGAATTCAACAAGGAAGAGGCAATAAGAATGACCAAGGTGGCATTGGTATGCACTAATCCGTCTCCGGCACTTAGGCCTACCATGTCTGCTGTGGTAAGCATGCTTGAAGGTAAACTTGGGATTGAAGAACTAGTCAACGATCCGCGCATCTATGGCGATGACTTCCGGTTCGTAGCCCTCAGAGACAAGTATGATGAGCTGCTACGCCAGACTTCAACCGAAGCTGAGACCCTGGTGGATCACACGGTAACTGGTTCTTCCTCTACATCTGCCCATGATCTTTATTCGAGGGATCTTTATTCTCTGTAACGCTGCCAGCCAGTACAAGGACGCATGAGAAGCATAATATGGTTAAGACTTTTGCTTGTATATTTTCTAGTGAAGTCTTCATGTTCAACTTTCTCTAATAATTGGTGCAAATAGCTTAATATCTTCTGTTTCCTATTGTTTTTCTGTCGAAAACTTCCGAGGGATTTTCTTTCTATGTTGATAAAGGTCTTCATCATCTTACAGTAAGAGTCATAGAGCTGCCTTAAAGCCAACTAGGAGTGAAGGGGTAGTGTTTGATAAGTGCCCGTTTCAGGATCTCAAAAAAGTACTTATTTTCAAGTAAGTACTTTTTTTTTGTTGTTGCAATTTTCAAGCTTAAAAATAATGAGTTTACTAAAATCTAAAAATATGTAATATGGATCTTGTTTGAAAGATCTCGATGAGATCTTTTAAACGATGCCAAAAAAAATTAAAAATTTATTTTCGTAAGCACATTATTTTTAAGCTTGAACACTGAAAAATAAGTACTTATTTTTCAAGAAAGTTTGTGTAATGGGAGAGCTCAAGATTGTTAACACCGGCGGATGTGCTTCCAAGTGGACTGAAAGTTCTAGGATTCGATTGCCAACATTGGAAGTAGAGTGTCCTATGTGACAGTTCAGTGAAAGCATATATAGGGCTGCAAAGTGGACCTAACCCCGTTTTGCTAAGATTTTTATTTTTTAAGTACTTATTTTTCGGTTTACGAGACAAGTCATTCTCTCACAATACATCACTTTCAATTCAAAAAATAAGTACTTATTTCCCTTAGCGGAACGGAGCGAGAGTGTTTTTTTTTCTTCCCTTAGCACACAAGGTAAGACCCACAAAAGACACTAATCCAAGCAATTGGTTTTTTTTTTTTGGGGGGGGGGGGGGGGGTTAGTCCAAGCAATTGCTACGAGTGATGTTTAGAATCGCCAGATATCAACCATTGTAATGCATTACATAAAGGCTAAAGCATCAAAGTAGGGCAACCGTTACGCCATTCTAGACTTCGTGCATTACATATACATCTACATTTATGTTTGCGTATGTATTTGTTTAGTTATAGTAAATATCTCACGGTTCGATTCGGTTAATTCACGATTTCACAATGAAAATCCGTAGATCAAATCGTGAGTCACGGCTTTCTAACCGTGGGGTCCAATCCGAAATGTAAGAAAAATTTTGCGATCCATAGTCGGTCAATAAAACTCTGTACATAGCTAGTAGCTACTGCATAATTCTGACACAACAGATACTCCAAGTATCTGTAATCAAATCGTAGCCGTACGTTTTTCCAAACAGTATCGTGTATTGTTCAGGGAGATTTTGCTAGCAACAGGTTGCTCGGGTGAGGAAATGATGTTAAGGCCGTTAGATCGATGTTACGGCCGACAGATGGATTCTCCTAGGCTTCTGTATTTTCTGTCTGAAAGGCTGTATGGCTCTGAATGGGTCCTCTAAGTGGCTCAAAGTTCTTACCGAAAGTCCTAAGGTTCTCAAGAAGGCAATCAGCAATCACTGTAACCATTTCATCATCGGGATGTTCCCAAGGTGGGACTTGAAATAATCGTTAGGCCAAATTGGGGTGTCTACACAATCTCTATATGCTTTGTCCGATCATGTTGAACAGGGTTATGAGCGATATTGATAGCAGCCTTGTTATCACAATACAGCTTCATAGGACTGTGATCAACAATTCCCAAATCATGCAAAAAGGTTTGAAGCCATAAAAGCTCACAAACACCATGTGCCATGGCTCTGTACTCAGCTTCTGCACTTGACCTCGCTACCACAGATTGCTTTTTGCTTCTCCACGTAACTAAATTCCCGCCAAGGAAAGTGCAATAGCCAGAGGTAGAACGTCTATCATCAATCGAACCTGCCCAGTCTGCGTCAGTGAAGGATTCCAACCTCAAATGACCATGGTTGGAAAACAAAATACCTTTGCCTGGAGAGGATTTTAGGTACCTCAAGATACGATAAACAGCATCAAGGTGAGAAGAACGGGGGTCATGCATAAATTGACTGACAACCCCCACCGCATAAGAAATATCTGGACGTGTGTGAGATAAGTATATCAGACGACCCACAAGTCTCTGATATCTTTCCTTATCCGCATGCTCTCCCACGCTGCCAAGATGATGATTGACCTCAATAGGAGTATCGGTGGGCTTGCACCCCAGCATCCCTGTCTCCTCCAAGAGGTCAAGAATATATTTTCTTTGGGAAATGAAGATCCCTTTCTCAGATCTAGCCACCTCCATGCCAAGAAAGTATTGCATCGCCCCCAGCTCCTTAATTTCAAATTCCTTGGCAAGAAGAACTTTAAGCATCTGAAGCTCATTCACATCATCACTTGTCATAATTATGTCATCCACATAAATTATAAGGATGGCAATCTTACCATCACTCCTCTTGGTGAACATAGTATGATCAGCATGACTCTGCGTGTACCCAAGTCTCAACATGGCCTTGAGAAATCTATCAAACCACGCTCTTGGTGATTGTTTCAAGCCATAGAGAGCTTTCTTCAACCTACACACCTTGCCCTCAGTGGTAGGGGAAGAAAAACCAGGTGGTATATCCATATACACTTCTTCTTCCAAATCACCATGAAGAAAAGCATTCTTCACATCAAACTGTTGAAGTGGCCAGTTTAGAGTAGCAGCACAAGACAACAAGGTGCGAATGGGGTTCATTTTGGCCACTGGAGCAAAGGTTTCTTCATAGTCAATGCCATATGTCTGAGTATAGCCTTTGGCAACCAATCTTGCCTTGTATCTCTCAACAATGCCATCAGCTTTATACTTAACCGTGAACACCCATTTACATCCCACTGCATTCTTTCCCTGAGGAAGAGACACTAACTCCCATGTGCCATTTTTCTTCAAGGCCTTCATCTCCTCTACCATAGCTTCTTTCCACTTAGGAGTTGCAAAAGCTTCCTTCCAACCCTGTGGAATAGGTATAGAAGAAAGAGAAGAAAGAAAGGTAGAGTACGAAGGTGACAGACGAGAATATGAAACAAATTGCGAAATAAAATGTTGGGTACATAATCGAGCCAGCATTTTATGTGTTCGAACTGGCTTCCTATGAGCAATAGGTACATCAAGATCATCAAAAGGAAGAGATATAGAGGAAGGAGAATTACCAGAAGACTCAGCTGAAGCGTCAGGAACTAGGACTGGTGATGATGATTGGTACTGTGGTAATGCACCAGGTTGGCCCTTTTTCTTGCGAGTGAAAGTTTTTAAATCAGGTCTGTCCAATCTTTCTCTTGCATCCGGCATTATTCTTTCTCCAGATTCAGGTTCCTCTCTCTCCCCTTCAGGATCAATAGGGCTAGGAGATGCCTCCTCTCCCTCACCAATGTTCTCCCTTGTACCAACATTCTCTTCTGTACTGTCAGTTGGGGGAAATAACCACGAATTAGAAGATGTCAACATCTATTCCCTTCTAGAACTCTCCCCCTGAAGAGATGGGGATGAGAGAGGGTAGAAGGGTTGGTGTTCCCAAAAAGTGACATCCATCGACACAAATTTCTTCCGAGAGAGAGGGTCATAGCAGTGATACCCCTTTTGAGTAGGGGAGTAGCCAAGAAAAATGCATTTGCGAGCTTTAGGATCTAACTTTCCACCGGGGTGGTGAGGAGCATGCACATAACAAACACAGCAAAAAATCTTAGGAGGAAGAGTAGAGACCCGAAAGTTACCAGGAAGGAAATCCAAGGGAGTCCGGAATTGAAGAACACTGGAGGGCATTCGATTAATAAGATAAGAAGCTGTAAGAATGGCCTCGCCCCAAAAATGTTTAGGAACATTCATAGTAAACATAAGAGAGCGAGCCACCTCAGCAAGATGCCGGTTCTTCCTTTCCGCGACTCCATTTTTCTGCGGTGTATCTACACAAGTAGTTTGGAAAAGAATGCCATTGCCATCAAGATATGACTTGAAGGGACCGTTCATATATTCAGTCCCATTGTCACAACGAAGTATCTTGATGTTGGTATCAAATTGTGTGTGCACCATCTTATGAAATGACTGAAAGCATGAGAAAACTTCATTTTTTGCTCGAAGTAGATACACCCAAGTTATACGAGAATGGCAATCAATAAAGGTAACAAAATAGCGATAACCAGAAATAGAGGTAATGGGGGAAGGACCCCAGACATCAGTGTGGACAACCATAAAAGGAGAAGCACTTCTCTGATGAACAGGAGCATAAAATGAACGTCTATGTTTCGCAAGTTCACAAGCTTCACAAAAGAACCTACTTCTAGAACATCGGTTAGTTAAAGTAGGAAAAAGTTTCTCTGAAACACCAAAAGAAGGATGGCCAAGTCTACGGTGCCACTGATGCAATAAAGGATGAGCTGAACCCGTATCCGCCGCAAGAACATGACCCAAAGATGAGGGTGTAAGAGATGAACAAGGCACAGACTCCAAAAAATACAGGCCATCCTGAGCTCTACCAGTACCAATCGTCTTTCCTGTTCCCAGTTCCTGAAAGACACAATGAGTGGGAAAAAATGTTACCGAACAATTCAAAGATTGTGTGAGACTACTAATAGATATAAGATTAGCAGTAAAATTTGGAACATGGAGAACGGAAGAAAGAGGTAAGGTAGGTGAGTAGAGAATGGAACCTTTCCCTGAAATAGCAGATATGGATCCATCAGCTACTCGTACTTTGTCCTTACCAGAGCAAGTAGAGTAGGAATCAAAAAAGGAAGAGCAACCTGTCATATGGTCCGTGGCACCCGAATCGATTATCCAAGGAACAGAGATAGAAGCTGTAGAAATATTAGCTTGTATACCTGAGTTGGCAAAGTGGGAGGAAGTAGTGGAATTAGAAGCAATAGAGGATGGAGGGCCTTGGCTACTCATTAACCGCCTGAGAGCTTGCATCTCTTCGGAAGAAAAAGAATCACAAGCATCAGATATAGAGTCACCAGCAGACTCTGTGGCATTGGCATAAGAGCGCACAGAACCACCACTACGACCACCCCGGCGTCCCCGTGAGTTAGGTTTACCATGTAACTTCCAACAGTATTCCCTGGTATGACCAGTTTTATCACAATAGTCACAATGGAGTGAGGCTCGATCAACCGAAATACCTTTAGTCTTCAACTGGCTCTGTCCTGTTTTACCATCCCGTGGAAACGGAATGGATACCAAGGCTAAGTGATCTGGAGTGGATGCCATCAATTGAGGAGCCATAGAATTTCTCCGAGTCTCCTCTTGCTGGATACTTGCATAAGCCTCTCCAAGAGAGGGAAGGGGGGTACGACTCAGCACATGCCCACGGTGCTGATCATAATCCACATCAAGACCCGCCATAAAGTCATAAACACGATCTTTCCTAACCATTTGTTGGAAAGGAGCAACATTAGTAGCACAAACAGGCCGATAACTTTGATAAAAATCAAGTGCCTGCCAGAGCCCCATTATCTCTGCATAATAGTCAGCAACTGGTCGATTGTTTTGCACCACGGCCTTGAGTTTCTTCCTCAACTCAAAAATTTGGCCGTCATTCCCTTTCTGAGAATAAGTCTCTGCCACGGCATCCCAAACTTGCTTTGGTGTATCAAGATACATAAAGCTATTCTGAATAGTAGGAGACATCGAATTAAACAACCATGTCAAGGCCAAGGCATTATGATTGGTCCATTTTGTGAGATCTGGTCCTTCCGTGGGTTTCACCACATTCTCAGTAAGGTAGTGTAGGAGACCCTTAGTGGTGATAGCCAATGTAAACGCACGCGACCAAAGTAGATAATTGGAACCATCTAACTTGACGCGGCAAATGTCCATCGGAGTGTTGTCAAGAAAAGGACTATAACTCATTTCACTATTTGAACTAGACCTACCAGTGTCTCCCTTTGAAAATGGATTCTCCTCTGACATATTAAGAGTAGACCAGCAATTCCAGAAAAAACACAAGACCAAATCAACCCAGCAATAAACAACCTCAAGCCAACAGAACCCGCAACAACCTAGTCTATCCCAGCTATATGAACTGGAATCTACACACCCAGTATCTGGAAATTCCAATAAAACAAGCCGACACAACCTTAGGCAACACAAATAACTGACAAGCACATCTGTACGGGATCGGAGTAGCAACAGAAGATGACGCAAAAGGCTGGATAGTTCCCGGCGAGAAGAGGTGATGTCGGAAATAGATCAAACTCAAGATCTGAGTCGGAAAAAATGGTCGACGAGGACTGCTGGAGGTCGCTGGAAGCTAGAGGACCGCCGGCGAGGGTCGTCGGAAGGTCGGATCACAAAAGAGACCTCCAGGCATCGTGTTGCTTTGATACCATGAACAGATTTAGAGGGAGAGAGGATTGAGCGTGAAAATCCTTCTTCATCTTTCATTAACAGAGAAAAGGAGAATATATACAACCCTACAATACAAATGACTAAAGTACCCTTATGTACGAAGAATTTAACAAATAGCACCCTAGCTAATACAATCTAACCATCTGGGACATGTCTCATTACATGTTTGCTAATACAATCTAACAAAAGAGCAGAGTGCCGCAAGCAGATAAAGAAAATGCAATACCTTTAAAGACGGGGCAAGAACAAAAACTTCATCTGCAGACTCTGGAGGTATGTTAGCAATCATGCAAATCTGCAACAAATTGTGAATCAAAACCTTGCCCCATGATCAATACAATAAATAAGGTCTCAATAACTCACGTTGAGGCTTATACCTCACGGTCTGTAACACCATTCTTTTTGAGAGGCCTGATCTGTGAGTTAATGGTTCAACAGGAGGTTGCTCATGAATAGAATTACCACAAACCTCAAGAAATTATTGACAAGTTCAGAAATAACAATCCATTTCAAGAAGGGAAAGGATACTCCAGTACTTAATTGTCTAACAGGTAGAGGGCTTGTATAATGGCTACCACTTGTGGCATACTATCAAAAGCTCTGGAAGCAAGTTTGTTAGGGACTCTCATAAAAAACTAAACAATTTTCATATCTAAAATATAGCTAAGAAGTCATCAACTGTGCTCCTCACACGGGAATTTTCATTGTTGGATCTTCTGATAGTATGACCATCTACTCTTGAATTACTTGTAAGATATCTGCCGCCTCACAGTCCATCAGGCATTTACCATTCTTGGGAAGTTCTGCCAAACAACGACAGATTCGTGGAAAACAATATCTACCTAAAGCACTTTCCTTATACCAACCAAAATGCATACACTTATTATTAGTACCACTGTCGCAAACTACAATCTCAAGCGTGCTGCAAGACCGCTTGTATATAAGCTTTTAATCACCCTCTCTTGCAAGCTGGTTATCAAGAGTGAGTTATAGATTTTACAACAAGGGTTTGTACTATCTCATTAAAGGTAGCACCACGAATTGAGTTTGATCCACGAATGGCGTGACCTGTACTTAATTTAATATCGCAAATACTACTCTGTTTTTTTTTTTCTATCGCCATTTAATATCGCAATTGTACTGATGAAATTAATGTGTTTTCAAACTTGACATCATATGGAGTCATAAATATTCGCCGTTCAAAAAAAAATGGAGTCATAAATATGAGTTGAACAATGTACTTAATTTTTTTGACCACTCTTCAAAACAATATGTCTTGAATTCTGGTACCAAACTTCTTTGAAAAAGAATTACTTCGTAAAGCCCTTTTTTATACCCAGTTTTTATTATTTTATTTTTCTCTCCTTAGATTAGTGAAATGGAAGACTAATTTTCACTTCTATGATCCCATAAGCAAATTGAGATCTATGAAGAAATTTCGATTGTAAATGATAGAGGCCTTGCTCTTTAAGCTTGGAGAAGAGTTTCTTTCTTTATTTCTTTTTCATTTTTTTGGGTAGGCGAATTGAGGAAACTCAAGCTTAAGTATCTAAGCTGAGGAAATCGAGAAAGCGAGTTGGGTTTGGTTTTACCTTTGTTATTCAGAAAATCTTATTTGCGGACCATTCCGTTAAAAAGATTTTACGGAGGCCAATCACGTACATTCAAAGTGTTTTTGGACGGTTTGGATTGAAATCAATTATGACCGGTAACAATTAATGGTGACCGGTCAAAATTAAAAACGAATCTCAACCATTGATTGCGTGAATGGATAGCTGAGATTGCGCCACCTGTTCACGGAGCCTTCGTGAATAAGTTTATCTCTTTACAATTGAGCTATGGGAAACCATTATTCAGAGGATCAGAAACGTTATCGATCAACTCATCGATGAGAAACCAAAAACAAAACCACCCTTTTTTCTTCAATTCCCCCAATTTTATTGTGCTTTCTTGGTTCAATGGCAAATGCAGTCCCCTGAGGCCAAGAGTGAGACAATGACATAAATCTCTCATCTTTGAAGGGCCTTTCTGTCTTTTCGTCAAATGGTTTGTGCTCGCACTCGCAATCTTTACCATTGGAATAGTTTGACATATATGTTTTTAACAGTCGCTCCTAAGCTCGTGCGCATGTGCATGCTAATTACGTGACTTAGGCTCCTAATTAAGCTCGCGCGCATGTACATGCTAATTATGTGACTTAGGCCCCACGACAGCTGTTGGCTAGACAATGAAACGAGCCTTCATCATCATTGATAATCTCCGACTCTCCGTACTATTAATTGAGCCCTTTTTTTTTTTTTTTCTTTTCGACGAAGACCATCCCATATGTATATTAAAACATGAACATGTATAAATAAAAAAAAATAAAATACACTAAATATTAAGGCCCCGTTCCCGAACGCCAAATAAGTATTTATTTTTTAAGAAGATAATTTCAACCTCAAAAATGATGAGCTTATTGAAATCTAAAAATATGCAATATGGATCTTGTTTCAAAGATCGATCTCATTGAGATCTTTAATACGGTGCAAAAAAAAATCGAAAAATTATTTTTCATTTACATTATTTTTGAGTTTGAAAATTTGAAATAAGTATTTATTTTTTAAGAAGGTGTTCTGGAACGGGCTCTAATACTCCGTAACAAAAAACAAAAGAAAAAGCCGCTCGTGAAGGTGAGGGGAGGATCACCACAAGATCATGTTCCCCACTTAGAATCGCAACATTCTCGTTGCATTAGAAAAATCAAAAGCACAACTGCATGCACAAGTTATCAAAGATTTGGTAGCATGATATAGTAATCTAAAGTGCTTTTCGACAGCCTTGGTCACCTACAGGGAAATTGACTGGGATAGCTGCCTATTTAGATGGAGAGTATCTAACAAAGAACATTTAATGCATGGATAATTACGTACTCCTAACTTCAGAAAATTCAAATATGGGTTTTTTCCAGTTGTGTTTAGTCATGGAAGAGAAGCCAAATCTCTCTTAATAACAAGATCATGACAAATCATGGCATGATCTGAGAACATCTTAATTAAAGTATCTTAAAAGTCGTTAGGTGGTATTCGGGCGACCGGACACCGCCTAGTGCCTAGGCTGATTAATTGGCGCCTAGCAGTACATTAGGCGGATTTTCTATTTTCTATTTTTTTAAAAATATTCTCTCCTACCCCCTCATCAAGTTTTGAGAGCAAATACAACAACGTAAGTAAGACAAAACATTAAATATGGCACTCCAATAAAAAATTACACTACCGAGCCACCTAATCGTGCTATAGCATTGTTGCTAAACTTTTGAGCCCTTTCTTATGTAAGAGAGACAATAGCGTGTGCTAACAATTATTGGAATTATAGCAGCAGAATTCAACAAGCACCCAAGTCAGGTAAAAGGCTAATTGAAATTTCATTTCCATCCGGTGACCACTGACTGACCAGTCCAAGTCCACTCTTTTACATTTCTACGTGCATCAAAAAATCCGCTGTGATTGGTTAGAAACCGACACTCCTTTGTCCTTATCTTCCCCATGCACATGTTATTACAGTTGATTTGTCTTTATTTTTTGTGTGGAAAAATCTTTTCTAATTTGTCTTTATTTTGGGGAAAATTCTTTTCTAATTTGTCTTTATTTTGTGGAAAAATCTTTTCTAATTTGTCTTTATTTTCTGTGTGGAAAAATCTTTTCTAATTTGTCTTTATTTTGTGGAAAAATCTTTTCTAATTTGTCTTTATTTTCTGTGTGGAAAAATCTTTTCTAATTTTTCTTTATTTTGTGGAAAAATCTTTTCTACAGATGTTTCCGTGAAAAAGGGTGTTGTGGAGCACCATCGCGCGCGTCCAAAGTGTATTGGATGAACTCTTTCCGGGAAAAATTTCCATTAAAATCCGGACTGTTCAAAGTCAAAACGGACGGCCAAGATCACACGCTTCCGTGATTGTCTTATCCGTGAATAAGACAATCTTCTCTATTCACATCCATGGGAAAGTGACTTGATGGAAAACTCGGAATGGGAAATCCTGTAGTGTAGCCCGCACTGCAGGGGTTGTGGGGCGGCCGATCCGGCCGTCCATTTTGACGTTGATGGCTTGGATTTAATTCAAGATTTTATTGATCCGAGCTGTCTATTGTCTAGATTAAAATTCCAGCCGTCCATCGTCGGGATGGGCGGCCGAATCGCCGCCTTATAGCCCTACAGTGCGGGTTGCAATGCAGCATCCCTCGGTCCCTAGAAACTCACCTTTGCTAAATTAAAATAGCAACCATGACAACGAATACGGCTTTGAGCTTTCCATTCAGGGGCGGCTTTACCATGGTTTTAGGGGGTTAAGCGAACTTCTTGGTTCAAAAAATGCACTGAAAACATTTAATTTTTTTAAATACAAATTAAATTCTTTTGAGTACTGTCGGCACTGGATCACTCACGTGGAGTTAAAATTAGTGAAAATCCAATTAAACTTGGGCCCGCACCAAGGTGTGACGAAAAAGGGGCCTGGGGCATGCCATGTGGCGGGGGCATTGAATATTTTTTGTCGTATCATACACCCGGGTTTAGGAGGATGCATGGTGTGTGCCGTGTGGGCGTAGCCCCAATCCGTTGGGGAGTATCCACGGACTCAATATACATTGAATGGCTTAGTCTTGTAAGTTGTAAGCCATCCAAATTGTATATATATATATTTTTTGGGTTTATTCAACGTAAGACTCACATGTTCCTAAGCCTTTGGTACAGTGTTAATTGTATGATTGCTTTGAGTTAAATTTGTATGGTTTGTTTTGAATATCCAAAAGGGTAAATTACAGTTAACCCCCTCTAACTATGCCTCGGTGACACTTAACCCCCTCTAACTATTATTTTTGGCACTTAACCCCTCTAACTATTATTTTTGGCACTTAACCCCCTCTAACTAACTGAAATTCAAACGGTCATAACTTCAAACGGTCATAACTTCTTCGTCCGAAATCGAAAACATGCCAATTATATATCGATTTCGATATCTTGAAGTCAGCTTTCTAATGACACCAAAATCACATCACAACTCAAAGCACACAAGAAGTTATGATCAAAAGAGTAAGGACTGGTAGACAGAAAGACCGTTTTGAAATTGAAATTGCAGCCTTTCTCCCCTTTTCTTCCTTTTCCCCAATCACCTTGAAAATATGTACTAGAAAGAACTTTTAGTAACCTAGGTATCAATAAAGATAAACAGCCCATCTGGAAATTGAAACCACCTATATGAAATATCAAAATATGAAAGCGGACAAAAAAATGGAAGGTTTTACCTTTAGCAATACACTACTAGAATAATGGATAAAGAACACACTTAAAAAGTTAGAAAGATCACAGTTTTGATGAAAATGTGATAAAGAAATGTGAGGTGAATTTTTTATGTCACTTTGCTGATAAAACCGTGGTAATTAACATTTATTATCACAGTTTTAATAGAACCATGATTAAAATTGTTTAATTTAACCACATTTTCCTACAAGTGTGATAAAATGTGTTTATTTTAATCACGCTTCGTTACAACCGTGATAGAAATGTATCTATATTAACCACACTTTCTTACAAACGTGATAAAATGAGTCTATTTTAACCACGTTTCGTTGCTACTGTGATAAAATCTTTCTTGTTTGATTTAACCACATTTTTTTAAAGCGTGATTAAATGTGTTTACTTATTTTAATCACGCTTTAATTACAAGCGTGGAAAAATCTAATTGCCTATTTAACCACGTTTATCAAAAAGTGTGATAAAATTTTCTTTATTTATTTTAATCATGTTTTTATTTACAACCGTGATTAAAAACACTCCTAAAAAAGATTAAAAAGTTGGGCGCGCATTTTGCCGCCAGTTCACCCAATCCTATAACCCCACGTCGTTTCTCTCTTCTTCTTTCTTTATCCGAACCCCACGTTTCTCTAGTGAGCAACTAAAGGAAAACCCTAAACAGTTTCAGCGCTTTCTCCTCTCCCTCTCCATCCCGGTGAGGTCGGCGACTCGGCGCCCTCTTTCTCTCCATTGTTGCGTCTCGTCATCATGCAGCATGTTTCATCTCCTGCTTCCAGTTGCAACATCCGCGACCACCACCACCAGCTTCCAATGAGAAGAGCGTCGCCCGCCGACAACCATCTATTGAGGCGATTTTGATTAGAAGAATCATCCTCGATCTGAGGTAAGTGTTTTTCCCAGATTCAATTTCTCTTTTTCGACTTTCCCTCCTTGTTCTTGTTTTGTACTTTCAACCTAGGGTGAGGATTTTGGGACTTGGGCTCCCTGAGTCTCGGTTATCTAATCAATGACGGGCTATTTAGTTTAGTGCTGGTTTCCAGGAAAGATATTCGAATGCTGATGGCGCCTCCTGCATTCGCAGCAAAGTCGTGCTTATTTTTCACGGTAAGCATGCTCTTGGTATTTTGGATTGTGATTATGCGGATATTGACAGATTGATATGTCTTGTTTACAATCATGGATGATTCTGCATATTAGGTGTTTGGTAAAAGTACCAAACGAGTTTTGGTATTAATTAGCACAAGAATTGTAATCTGTGGGAGTCTTAAGTCCTACACCGTAGGAATCTTTGGTACTAGTTCCAATTTTGTTGTTTCTGCTTTCTCTTCCAGCCAATTTTTATGTGCTATTTCACAAGTTAAATTAAAGCTTCAATTGTTGTTTCTTAAAAAAACAGAAAGGGAGTAAAATGGCCTCCTATTCATAGAGTGGTCATGAGTGGCAATGGTACTGGAATTCCCCTATTCGTATCGACAAAATGTGCAATTAAGTTCTTTGAAATTGGCTTTGTTAGCAAACTCAATTTATATTTTGTTTGTTATAGAGCTATTCATGTTAATCTCTGTTTGCATATTTGTAATGCTATACATGGCTTGACCAGATAACCGATCGACCTTACGGCACTACTTTATTTAAGTGTTATTTAGTAATATTTTGGATTCGTCAATTTATCCTGTGATGTTCTTAAACACACCCAATATGCTTAGGGTGTCTAGGTGTAAAAAGCAAGATGGTGAAACGAGAGAAAAAGTGACGTGGCTCTGTTTTAGTCTCCCAAACTCGACTTCAGTTCGGTTATTTGAATTGAAGTTGAATTTTGCTTTTTTACTGTGGGAGGATTGTAATATTGCTTGTGACCTTATTGCTGCATAATGATATGTTACAGGTGGTAGAAGAGATGGGTTGGTCACAACTTTGCAACCACAAAGTCAGAGGTCGTTGTATGTATATTGTTTTATGCTATATGTGACATGATTTATCATTTTCTCTCAGTAAATTATTGATGAGTTTGTAATTTTCTTGTTTGCAGATGGCTGCCAATGTTCAGATTTTGTACAGAGACTATGGACTATAGTATGAGTTTTGAGGAAAACACATTTGTCATTGTGGCAAATGGTAGACGAACTTGAGAGGCTAGCTAGCATAATTGTCATTTGTTTTTGCCTAAACATTGATCTAGCTAGGCTTAATGTTTTCGGTTCAATACTCGGACCATGTAACATGTTTGATTCTTGAATTTATGTGTAAAACACTTTCAGATTAATATAAGCTCAAATTCTGGCCTTTTCAGTTAGTAAATGTGTTTGCCATATCATTGCAGCATGATGAACTTGTACAGTTAGCAATGAGGAACAAATTCTAGGTTCAGAGCTGGAAAATATCTAATTTAAGAAAATAACCAAGTTCACCACAGTTTCTGAATAAAGCGAGATATTTTAAGTCCATTAACAACCACGGTATCTGAAAAAAACTGTGATATTACAGATGATATGATCACAGTTTTAGTTGAAAACTGTGGTTATTTGATTGAAAATGATCACGGTAAAGAAGATATGATCACAGTTTGAGTAAAAACTGTGATTGGTTCAATCAAAATGATCACGGTTTTTGTATAATACTGAGATGTTTAATTGCAAACAATCACGTTTCTTACTTATCAAGCATGATTTTTTATTAGCTTGTATCACAGTTTATAACCGTAATTAAAAGTAGGAGACTTTTAATAACGGCCCGATAGACCACGGATTTATAACCGTGATTAAAATCAAAAGATCACGGGTAATAAGTGTGATCATTAAGCATTATTGTAGTAGTGATAGGTATATCACCCTTCCCACCCGAATTAGAGGATAAGTTGGTTTTTGATTCTGCCAGTGGCGGCTCCAAGATTTTTTAATAAAGTATTCAGTAACTACCTTAACTCTGTTACCTCTATTAACAAGTAGAATGTACAAAAAATTTTGATACTCTACATCCCAAAATGGTAGTCCCTGGAAAGACATTTTCAAATCAAAAAACAAATTACTTAAGTTCGAGCTAAAATTGTTTACGAGGTGATCCGATATCAGGCAAGCTTTAATCAAGCAAAACGCAAATCGATCTCAAGTACCCCGAAATCTTTTATATATTGTAAGTCGAACGAGCTAAGTATTTGGTTATTTGAGCTTGGCTTGAAAGCCTAACAAGTTTCAAGAAAAATGTTCAAGCTAGCTTGACTTGCTTAATTATATGACAAACAGGTCCTAAACGAACTTTTTAACTGCCGAACACGAGCTCCGACTCGAATAGTTACATAAGATAAAACAAATTAGAAATTAAACAAAACCAACAAAAAGGAGAACTAAGAGCATCTCCACTCCTTACTCTCAAATTTGGGTAAAAACTTGATTTGGTATTGTGTGTTCCAATGGACAAACTCAAACCCAAGCACAAATATACACAAATTTGAGTAAAAACTTCATTAGTGGCTGTATTGTAAATTTAAAAGTATGAAATTTGCCTTCAAAAATTTGAGTAAGGGTTTAATCATTTTATGTTTCCTTCAAAAATTTAAAGGTATGAAATTATCCTTTCAATTTTTCAGTATGTACTATTGACTTTAATCATTTTATGTTTCCTTTCCTTTTAAGTTTCAGATACTTAAGAAATAAGGATAATGATTATCTTCTTTTCGAGTTACTACCATTTAGTTTCCTTCTTAGATATGGCTCTTAAGCTTATAAAAGAGCATCCGCAATGGTAATAACCAAAATGTGTCACGTCAGCATTTGATTATCCATTTAGTCCATAATTAAATTTAACAACATCAACCTTTACATTGGTTATTTTTGTATCCCTAACCAAAAAACCCCCCCCTCCACAATACACAATACACATTTGTCTAATCGCAAACGAGTTTCAATCACGCATCCGATCATACCAAATTATTCGTCTCGATGAGACGATTCCAATGTGGGGTGTTTTTGAGTTTTGAGTTTGGTAATTGAGTTTTGGTTATTGGTAAAAGTTGTTAAGTTTGGTTATGGAATTGGTGGAATTTGGTTATTTGCTAAAAGACTTGTAACTTTGCTTATTACAATGTAGGGTGTTTTTTGAGTATTGTTGTTAAATTTGCTTATCCACACCCATTTGCTTATTAAATGGGGATGCTCTGAACAAGACTTTTGATCATTGTAGTCGACCCGGTGTCCCTGCAGTGAGGGAAAAGCGCTGCAAATTGCAGTCCCCCAAAACGACGTTGTTTTGGGGTGTCTAGGGAATAATCACGTGAATCTCCTCCTCTCTCTCTCCCCCTTTGACCCCTCTGTCTTCTTTCTTAGGAGTAATTCGTTTCTGATCTTAACGGCCACGCAAAACTTCCATCCCCAATTCCCCATGTTCTCTCTTTCTCACTCACTCACTCTCTCTCCCCAGGCAAAACTTACAATGCCGTTTCATCAATCTTATCTGTTCACTCTTTCTGTGGAGTAGTTGTGCACCGCATACTGCATAGAGATGTTTTCACCCTATCAATTTACTTCTCTTTTTCCATCAATACCTTTGTTCAGTTTACTACTCCATTTAACAAATTGTTCAATTGTTTCAGTTACAGAAAAAAAAAAAAAAAAAACTTGTTCAATTCTAGTTTCTAAATCCACCTCTAAACCCACCGGTAAGTCTGGGTTTGTCCAAACTTTGGTTCACTTGGGATTGGAGTAATTGACGAAAATGCTTTCGGTGCCAAATGGGATTACACCACCAAAATCAAAAGCTGCTCTTCAAAAATAATGAGAGGGATTTGAAAGTTTTTTGTGGAATTTTAGGATTACAGGACCGACAGAGGATAGTGTTGGTTGAGGACCCAAATAACCAGGAGAGGAGGACTCAAATCCTACAGTTCAAGAGAGAGAGAGAACCAATTATTCCCAGCGTTCAGCGTTAAGTTGCCGTTATATATGGTGAAGAAGAAAACGAATTAAGCACAAGACAAAAGACGACAAAGGGGTCAGAGGGAGAGAGAGAGAGAGATTATTCTCAATACACCCCAAGACAGTGTCGTTTTGAGGGGCTGTAATTTGCAGTTTTTTCCCTCACTGTAGGGGCACCGGGTAAGCCTCACAAGCCTTCGGGCTTGGGCAACCGCCGGGCTGGGGCGACCAAAAAATTTTTTAGTTAGAGATGAGTATAAAAAATTTCCCCATAGAAGCACAAACCCTTTGATTGTTGTTATGGACACGGTAAGTTATTAAAGTTTTGGTGGACGCGTGTTCAATTGCCAGGATCCTCATCCGCCTCTTTCTTTTATTTTTTCATTTTGTGCTATTTTGTTATTTCTCCCAATCATATTACCTTTTATTTCTCCATTTTTGTTCTACCCCTTTTTGTTTTCCTCCCAATCCACAATATTACGAAAATCAAATTACTTTGTTAGAAATTTTCGATTTAAGTAATGTATAAGTGATACTCCCTCCATCCCCATTAACTGTCCTTTTTGGGAGTTGGTGCCAATTTTTAATTGCTTATGTCTCGTAATGTATAATGTTTTACGTGATTTTGAAAATACATCTAATAGAACTAATTGAACTCCATCAAACATGATTCATAATATTGCATATAAAATTTGTGTGGCCCGTGATCTTCGATATTAGTCCTTCCTCCGTTGGCTTCAGAAATCATCTAGCCTCCCGACCTGGCCTGCACAATGAACGCACGACTAAGACCTGGCTGGGGTTTTCCCGGCAAGACCCTCCGGCGAGAGGATGAGAGTGTGCAGAGAGAGAGCCAGAGACTAGAGTTTAGGTCTATCAGAGTGTGTACCTCTTAGGGTTGCTATCCTTTGGTATTTAGAGTCTCCTTAGCTTGCTCTCCAAGTACGGGCATGTGCCTTGCACGAGCCAGTTGACGTCTCGTGACATCACTGGATAGATCTGGCAACCGTCTTTGGTGTGAGCTGGCACGCCCATGTGCGCTCATCATTATCCTTTGGCGTAACCGTTTCAGCACGTGGGGAGGTACGCGGCTTGGCAGGCAGTCGAGCCCCATCCGTAGCCGAGCCTCACGGGTGACTGAGCTTCACACTTGGCCGAGCTTGATGAGGGAACAGGCGGGTGGAACTCGTTCGTGGGCCACCTCTCTGTAGGTGGCCGAGCTTGGTATTAATTCCACACCGTTGGACGCGAAGTGAGTGCAGCGTGGTTGATGGGCAGGCCTCGGCTGGTGCTGAGCCCCAATCGAGGTGCGGCCACCAATAGACTTGGCTTAACCTGTCCGTGATAGATACGAATAGTTATGTTCAGTCCGCTACAAAATTTATTACCAATTTAAAAATATAACTTGTTTTTTATCCAGTTAGAATAGAACGAAAGACCATTAAATGGGACGGAGGGAGTATGTTCTTACATTT
This sequence comes from Rhododendron griersonianum, assembly GCA_018127125.1. Classification (NCBI taxonomy): domain Eukaryota; kingdom Viridiplantae; phylum Streptophyta; class Magnoliopsida; order Ericales; family Ericaceae; genus Rhododendron; species Rhododendron griersonianum. The sequence continues at coordinate 15,116,855 of CM030789.1, forward strand.
GATTAAAAAAAGAAGAAGTCATAGTTCAAATAAATCGAGCGAGCTAACACGGTTTTTATTTTTACCCTCGAACTACCATTTCGCAAGAGAGATTAGCTATGATTTCAATTGAAATTGAGGCGCCGCTCCACTAAGAGCATTTGGGGCTTCTTCTTTTTTTAGCTTTTTACATTTTTCGAGATAGGACGTCATTCTTGTCACATATATCAACTAAAAAGCCCAAAAAGTCCAAAAATCAAAAGTTAGCGGAACAGACCCCAAGTTATTGGATAAGTAAAGTACGATGACTCAATTCAAAATTTTGCTTCAAAAAATGCAAGGAGAGGTTGTTTTCTTTGAATCGGATCATGTTAATCATAAAACACTATAACCGGGGTTTACATTTTGATGTTAGGCGAAAATACATAAACACCTCCTCAACTATCACTCTTTCCCATGGAGACTCCCTCACACTTAAAAGCGTCCATACAGACCCCCTCAACTACTGAAAATGAAAAAAAATGCTTAACGGAATGGAGGAAATAACTAAGATACCCTTTTTTTATAAGGCGAAAGTACATAAACACTCCCTCAACAATCATTTTGTTCCACTGAGACCCCATAACATTTATATTATACCCATATTCAATTCTATCAGTCACTGTTCTAATCGTTTTTTTCGTTTTATACAATTTCTTTTTTCCTTACATCAATCATTTTAAAGAAAAACTTCTGTATATAACCATAAAAAATAGCGTGAAAACCGTGGCGTGACTGCGGCAGGTGCCGCGGTGGTTCTTTTGCTGATAAGAAATGAAAAGGGAAGAAGACGAGGGAAAGGAGAGAGGTGTGGGAGAAGAGAAGTGGAGGAGAATGGTGTTGGCAGTCGACAGCAGCTACTGCATTGCTTATCACATCTCTATTTTTTTAACTTTTCTTTAAAGAGAGAGTGTGTATGAATTGGTGGAGAGAGAAAAAAAGGTCACCGGAACCAGTTGTTAATCGGTTAGGGTATAGAGAGAGAATAGCTTAGATGGAGAAGGAGAGATTACCTATGATTGAGAGAGGCGAGGAGAATATTGTCCTTTTAATTTTTAATCTAACCATTGATTTTAATGGTTGAGATGGAGTGTTTATTTAAAAAAATTGTGTGGGTGGAACCGGCCCCTATATATATATATACACAGTCCTTTTTAGGTCCAGTCGCCCGGATTTTCTTATGGTCCGGATTTGTGTCTTAGCTCCCATTTTCCGATCGATTTACGATGATCTGAGTCGCTCAATGTGTTCAGAACGTGATTTTAAGGATACCCGCGAAAAATTAGCAAAAAAAATGACCGGGAAGGGCTTGATCTGAGCAGTTTTTTTCTGAACCGTTCAATAAAAAAAACTGTTCGGATCAAGCCCTTCCCGGTCATTTTTTTTGCTGATTTCTCACGGGTACCCTTAAAATCACGTTTTGACCACATTGAGCGGCTTGGATCATCGAAATTTAATCGGGAAATGGGAGGTACGGTCCGGACCGTAAGGCGTTCGGACCTGAAAAGAACTATATATATATATATATGACCCAAAATTTCAGATCTATTTGCTAATTTTGGATTTTGATTGGAGGCTGTTTATAGAGGGAAGAAAGAGAAGGGTTAGAGGGAGTGTATGTATGTAATGCAACAAGGGTATTTTTGTTCGATTTAAGGATGAGGGGGTTCATCACAAACGGTTTAGAGACGGAAGGGTGTCATTTGGGTAACGGAGATTAGTTGAGGGGGTCTGTATTGGCGCTTTTAAATGTGAGGGGGTCTTTGTGAGAAAAAAAGTGATAGTTGAGGAGGTGTTTATGTACTTTTGCCTATTCAAGCTAAAAGAACAGCTTCGTTTGGTTGGCATTTTAAATTAGTTTACTTTTGGTAGTGGGTGGAGAGAGAAATAGGGTAATAATTGGAGAGAGGGATAATGATTAGAGAGAGAAATGAAATTAATAATTAGAGATATAGGGTAATGATTGGAGAAAAATATACGGTAACGATTGGAAAACAAAACAAAACAAAAACTAAAATGGCAACCGAAAACATGTAATTTTTTTTTTGTACTTCTATGTTTTTTTTCCTATGAATTAATAGTAAGTGGGCAACAAAGTATGAGGTTGGACTAGGACAACCCAAATTTCAGGGCCGGCACTGCAAGCAGATGCATGCATGCATCCCATTCATACAGCAAAAACTAGCGTTCAACCCGTTCTATGCACGGGCAAAACTAACCAGTTCTAGCGTTGTGCCCGTTCGAATCTACTTTTTTTAATTGTCCCGTACATCGAACGGACACAACGCTAGAACGGGTTAATTTCGCCGTACATAGAACGGGTTGAATGCTAGTAAAAACTGTGCAACTGCAAGAGGTGGGAGTCATGGGACGTGTGTAAAAAATGTGTAAGTGCAAGATGGTGAAAACTTGGCATTATAATACCATAACAGGTCATTGATTTTTTGCCGCCAAGAATTTTTCCGGTCGGATTCTGTTTCGCTCAGATTTTATGGGTAGAAGCAGAGGAAGAGAATTCGCAAGACTGGCCTTTGAACAGGGATGAGCATTGAAACCAAACGTTGGTGAACACAACCTCTTAATCAAAATCTATCTAGAGACAAAAAAAGTGAAAACACCATTAGAAAAGGGAATGTGGAAATATTAAAGAAAGAGGCAAGAAAAGTGCATGAATACAATTTTTTTAAACCTTTTAGCAGTTGATTAGAACTTAAATCAAATGTTGTAGTGAATTGAGCAATCTCCTAATTCAGTGTAGTTCTTGAACATAGCCTCTTCTTTTCAAAATCTGCAAAACAAAAAAGTCGAAACAATTCCGTTAATTAAGAAAGGGACTGTGGGGGAAGTAAAGATATATGACAAAGATATAGCGGTGGACTTACTACGTATGGATTGATTTGTAAACTTCCCCTTTTGGCAGCAATACGGAAATGGTGAGAATTAAAAAAGAGGAAAAGTGAGGAGTTGCATTTGTGAGGATTAAAGAATGGAAAAAGTGGTGAGGAGTTGCATGAGAAGAGATAAATAGTAGAAGCGTGGACATGGGGTTTTTATTTCCTGAAAAGAACGGGAAGGTGTTAGAACAACGTGGGGTTGGGAAAAACAAACGAAAAAGGAATTGAAATTAGAATTGAACGTGGGCTTTGTTAGGAATTAATTAAACGTGGGGTTAGTAAACAAAGGAAAAGGGAATTTGAACGTGGGGTTGTCTACTGTTTTTAAAAAGTTAATTAAAATCTGAGAATTAAAAGGGTCGGAGGGTTTTGAAAAGGAATTGAACGTGTGGTTGGGACTAAAAAAAAGGAAAAAGGAATTTGAACGTGGGCTTGTTTACCATTTTAAAAAAAATTAAAAATCTGAAAATTAAGAATCCGAGGTTTGGAGGCTTTAGAGTGTTTGACTTACTACATATGGATTGATGTGTAAACTTCCCCTTTTGGCAACAATACGGAAATGGTGAAAGATTAAAGAAAAGGAAAAGTGAGGAGTTGCATTGGTGATGATTAATGAATGAGAAAAATGGTGAGGAGTTGCATGAGAAGAGTTTTAATTAGTAGAAGAAGAGAAAATGAGGAAATAGTAGACCACGGGGTGTGTGGGGGGAACGTGGGGGTTGAAGTGGCATGCTAGAAAGGAGGGAGGACGTTGGAGTTATTAGGAGACAGGTGAGGTGAATGTGGGGTTTTTTATTTTTATTTTTTAAAGAAAATGAAAAATTTAGGAATACAGGTGGAACGTGGGGTTCTTTATTTTTAAAGAAAATGAAAAATCTAGGAATTTAGGATTGAAAGTTTGGAGGCTTTAAGGTTCACATACATTCCTCTAGGATATTGATTGATAGATAGATAGATAGATGAGTCATTTTTTTGGCATTACTTTTTAGCAAGTGGTTATGGGCTTTTTTGGTTTATAGCTATCCGTTATCCACACTTGTGATGCCTGTCGAGTCTCGTCGCACTCCTACAAGTAGTAGTATATATCGAATAACCGCGGTGTGTATTTTTGACTTGTTCTCCTTTTGCATTGGAGTCTTTTGACATTGGCCGACATTGAAATTTGATAAGGGAAGCATCGAAGTTAGTTGAGGTGCGCGCAAGTTGATCATGACGTCCGGTTATAAACAAAAATGAAGCACTTTAATAAGATGAGAAAAAATTATTTCGGACAATGAAAAATTATCTGAGTTTGGAGAAATTGCGATTGAAAGAAGTAGATTACTAAAATTTGAAGATAAAAGGGGCCTAAAACACTACTACAATTGTTATTGCAATACCAAAATATACGGGAATAAAATGTAACTGTTCAGAAGTTTAATGTATTGTGCCGCTCAATCCGGGGAGTGTGCTGTCCTTTAGCCGTCCATTACTATTTGGCTGAGAAGCAATCTGAGCCGTCCATTGCTGAGCATGAACAGCTCAGATTGGCCCAACACGCATAATGTCCCTAAGGTGACAGCAGGCACTCCAAGTTCGTACAGAACTTGGGGCGCGTTTGATCTCGGCCATCTATTGTTTGTTCGGCCGAGATGCAATCTGAGCCATCCATTGCCAAGCATGGACGGCTCGGATTGACCCAACAGGAGATTGCTCATAAATAGCACAAACCTCAAGAAATTATTGACAAGTTCAGAAATAACAAACCGGCCATTTCAAGAAGGGCCGGGAAAGGATACTCCAGTACTTAATTGTCTAACAGGTTGAGGGCTTGTATAATGGCTACCACTTGTGGCATACTGGATTCCCCTATCAAAAGCTCTGGAAGCAAGCTTCTTAGGGACTCTCATCAAAAAGTAAACAATTTTCATAACATATCTACAATATAGCTTAGAAGTCATCAACTGTGCTCCTCAGGTTGGATCTTCTGATAGTATGACCATCTGCTCTTGAATTCCTTGTAAGATATCTGCCGCCTCACAGTCCATCAGGCATTTAGCATTCTTGGGAAGTTCTGCCAAACAACGACAGATTCGTGGAAAACAATATCTACCTAATGCACTTTCCTTATACCAACCAAAATACATACATGTGCTATTAGTATCACTGTCGCAAACTACAATCTCAAGCGTGCTGCAAGACCAAAATACATACATATGCTATTAGTATCTTTAGAAGAGTCTAAAAGTATCTACTTGTAGAAGAATTTAAAGAGTAGTTCAAAATATCTAGATATTTTATTAGGAAGAATTTAGGTAGTTGTCACATGTTGAATGACCATAAAAAGCCCAAATTGAAATGTCCAAGTTCAAAATATCTAGATATTTTTATGTGACGTAGACCCCACGACAACTGTTGGCCAGACGATACAAAGAGCCTTCATTGATGATCTCTGACTCTCGATACTATTAGGCCCTTTCTTTTTCTTTTCGACGAACAAGATCATCCCATATATATTACTTAAAACATGAACATATATATTAGGGAAAATGACGGCCCAGGACGTGTTTTGATAATTAATACCCGCCAAGGATATGCTGAGAACATTTGTTAATGCTGAAAATGTCATTGGCGGGTATTAATTATCAAAATATGTCCTTAGCCATCATTTTTCCTATATATTACTTCAAACATCAACAAGTATAACAAGAAAAAAAAAAACAAACAAAATACACCAAATACTACTACTAACAAAAAAACAAAAGAAAAAGCCGCTCGTGAAGGTGGGTGGAGGATCGCCACTAGATCATGTTCCCGCCGCAGTATCACCACTGGATCTGCATCTTGACGCCTTCACCGCCACCGTTGGAGAGCTCGAGAACACCGTCGTCCTGTCGATTCAAGAGCCATAACCCAGATTTGAGCCCTTTCTTATGTAAGAGAGACAATAGCGTGTGCAGGGGCGGACCCACGTTGGGGCACGTGGGGTCACGTGCCCCCAGGGGCTTTGGAAAAATCCAAAAAAAAAAAAAATTATACAAATATAGGTTAAATATAATATCTCTCTTGATTTGAACATAGAACTCTGCTGTGGCAGAGTGGTTAAACCGCAACATATAAAGTCACTGAAACTAGGGTTCGACTCCCCCTTTCTACGTTTTTTCCCAATGTTATCCTGCTAGTACTATTTAATTGTTCTCTCACTCTCTCTATTTTGACTTAAATTCTCACAAGATTTGTAATGTTTTCCACTAATTGAAAATGTACGTGATGCGTGTGGACATTAAATTTTTACTTGACTTATTTGAACACATTTTTAAAAAAGACTAATGTAGTACGACTATGTACTTATGGGTATGGAAAAAAAAACTAATACTTTGTACGAATACTACGACTATGTACTTACGGGTATGGAAAAAAAAAAACTAGAGAAATAATATTGGCACTCCAAAAATTGATGCAAGCACTCCAAAAAACAAAGAAAAGTGGCTTTGGAATTACATTGATTTTGGAGTGCCTGCATCAATTTTTGGAGTGCCAATATCATTTCCCAAAAACTAATACTTTGTACGAATACTGTAGAAATTGCAATTTCAAGAATAGTCAGTTTGGATCAAGAATAGTAAGCAAAAGTTAGATATAAATACAAAAAGTCTCCTATACCATTACAAACGATTAGCATGGTGCAGCGGTCATCACAAATTGTGAAAAGTTTCAAGGGCTTGAGTTCAATTTCCAGGACCCTATATCTCTTATTTTTCCATTTTTGTTCTAACTCTTTCATTTATTTCTACATTTTCGTTCTACCTCTCTTCCTTATTTTTTTATATTTTCGTTCTACCTTTTTCCTTTATTTCTCTATTTTTGTTCTCTCTTTTTGTTTTCCTCCCAATCCACAATATTATAAAAATTAAATTACTAAATTACTATATCTTTTAATTTACTTGCTTTTGACTTTGGCATTAATCTTACGGGTGCCACCGCGACAGTTGAAAATGTATTTTTAGCCATGAATATTGTGAAAAATCGGTTGCGGAATAGAATGAATGATAAATATTTAATGGTTAAACGATAATTTAGTGGTATACATACAGAGAAATACTTATTTTTTAAGATTTTGAATAATAGGTGCCCCCAGTATATAGAATTTCTGGGTCCGCCACTGAGCGTGTGCTAACAATTATTGGAATTATAGCAGCAGACGATTCGAAGTAAAGTCTCAAGTATCCACATCTGTGCTACAGAATTCAACAAGCACCCAAGTCAGGTAAAAGGCTAATTGAAATTTCATTTCCATCCGGTGACCACTGACTGACCAGTCCAAGTCCACTCTTTTACATTTCTACGTGCGTCAAAAAAATCGCTGTGATTGGTTAGAAACCGACACTCCTTGGTCCTTATCTTATCTTCCCCATGCACATGTTAATAAAGTTGATTTGTCTTTATTTTCTGTGTGGAAAAATCCTTTCTACGGATGTTTCCGTCAAAAAGAGTGTTGCGGAGCACCATCGTCTGCGTCCAAAGTGTATTGGATGAACTCTTTTCAGAAAAGTTTCATTAAAATCCGGACCGTTCAAAGTTAAAACGGATGGCCAAGATCACACGCTTCCGTGATTGTCTTATCCGTGAATAAGACAATCTTCTGTATTCGCATCCACGAGAAAGTGACTTGATGGAAAACTCGGAATGGAAAATCCTGCAGTGCAGCCCGCCGATGGCTTGGATTTAATTCGAGATTCTATTGATCCGAGCCGTCCATTGTCTAGATTAAAATTCGAGCCGTCCATCGCCAGGATGGACGGCCGGATCGCCGCCTTACAGCCCTGCAGTGTGGGTTGCGTTGCAGCATCCCTTGGTCCCTGGAAACTCACCCTCGCTAAATTAAAATAGCAACCATGTCAACGAATACGGCTTTGAGCTTTCCATTCAGGGGCGGCTTTACCATGGTTTTAGGGGCTTAAGCGAACCTCCAGGTTCAAAAAATGCACTGAAAAATCTTAATTTTTTTAAATACAAATTAAATTCTTTTGAGTACTGTCGGCACTGGATCACTCGTGTGGAGTTAAAATTAGTGAAAGTCCAATTAAATTTGGGCCCGCACCAAGGTGTGACGAAAAAGGGTCCTGGGGCGTGCCATGTGGCGGGGCACTGAATATTTTTTGCCGTATCATACACCCGGGTTAAGGAGGATGCATGGTGTGTGCCGTGTGGACGTAGCCCCAATCCGTTGGGAGTATGCACGGACCACATGTTCCTAAGCCTTTGGTCCAGTGTGATAAAAAAGACAGGCAAATGCATGGGAAACCAGTGGTCCAAAATCCTAAGCACACCTAACTACAGTACTATTTAAAGAAGAAGATCCCAGTTGGGGTCTACTCTAGTTAATTGTATGATTGCTTTGAGTTTAATTTGTATGGTTTGTTTTGAATATCCAAAAGCTATGAGGTCTCCTGTTCTACTAATAATATTGTTCATACTAATATGCTTTGGAGCAGGTGGAACACAAGGACAAACTAGTCGACGTATTCCCGATGATGAAAGTAAGAGGCCTTCTTCTTCTATGACTTCGGTTTATTCATTTTTCTGTTTGTACTTTCTACTTTTTAACCTCTCGAATATAAAGAAGAGGTTCAGCACAAGATGCATGGGAATGGGAAATCCTGCAGTGCGGCTTCCTGTAGGGCACCCTGCAAGGCACGTTCGGACTGTCCATCTCGACTATCAATGATTCATATGTGTTTGTTATCTTTGACCAGTAACAATAGTGCGGCTTTCCGTAGGGCACCCTATAGGGCGCATCTAGACCATCCATCTCGGCAATCAATGGTTCAGAGATACGTCTATTATCTTTGATTATAATAGTCATAAAAAAATATATCTAGCAAATGTATCTTTGAATCATTGATTGCCAAGATGGATGATCCGGATGAGCCTTACAGGCCCTGCAAGGCAGCCCCCTCTACAAGGTCCCTGAATCCGCAAAGATGATGAGAGTATGATTTTGTATATGTGAAATGGTTTTATACATGCTTCAACACAAGATGGTGTGATGTTTTTTTTTAAAGGAAATTTTTTTTTATTAATAACTGAAATTGTTATAGAGATTATTAGGAATAAAGAATGATGACATCATATTCCTAATTTGAGATCCATTTGAGTTACAAAGCTAAGAATAATCCTATGCCAATCCGAGACCCAAATCCGAGGTTAATAAGAAGCCAACCAAAAGGACACCTATTGGGACAACCCCACACCTAATGAACCAAATCCAGAAACGCCTATTGGGACAAACTCATATACCTAAAGGGCTAAGCCCAAATACAAAAGCACCTAAAAAACAAAGACAAAGAACCCTAACCGTCGAAACACTGCAGCCCGCCAGAATAAACCGCCAAACACCACTAATACCGATGAAGCAACAACCTATTGGAACAAACCCATACACGTAAAGGGCTAAGCCCAAATACAAAAGCACCTAAAAAAACAAAGACAAAGATGGTGTGATGTTAGTTTTATACAAGTGGAACACAATTTTATATACAGCCCTATATATGTTTTGTGTTAAGAGCTTTATGCAATACTATTATATAGAGCTTTCTCCATGTCATGTCTTTTTTCTAAATACTCTTGGTGAAATAGCTGAACAATTGGGTAAAAAGGACTGGAATTGGAGTTTGAACGAATGTGATGAAAATGGAAATTGGCAACCGGCGGTGAAGAACGGCTTGTATAACAGTACTGTCAACTGCACCTGCCCTGCTGATGGATGTCACATCAGCGCCATGTATGCTTCCCTTCTAATTTCCATGTTCTTCAAAATTCATACTCGCATATTACTCAGGCCCCCTTCCACTAATGTTGTTATTTTTTTTAAGTACTTGTTTCCCACTTTACGAGACAGGTTATTACTCCCTCCCTCCCATAATATTTGTCCGGTCCGCAAAACAAGGACGTAAAAATAATATGTTTTTTGCAAGAAAAATTCAAATTTTTTTCAACAATTCATTAGATATCGATGAGTTCTTGTAATTTATGAAAAAAGTTTGATTTTTTATTGAAAGAAATGCATTATTTTTTAGTCCTCGTTTTGCGGACCGGACAAATATTATGGGACGGAGGGAGTATCTCACAATACATCACCTTTACTTCAAAAAATAATTTTGTTTTAGTTAATGGAACACACCCTCACTTATATGATAGAAAGCTTTCATATATCAACTGTGTTGTCCCAAATTTAGGTGACACACCAGAGCAACATTTTTTTTTATCAGCGAAAGTTGCTATGTTTGAATACTAGAATAGTTTGATTAACATATTGGAAGAGGAGTTGAACTCCTGACGTCCTTTCTCCTAGCACTTAAGTGTACACCAAATGCCGCTGGTCCAAAGTGATCTCTTGATGATACCCTACCCTAGAGCGACGTGGTTGACATTTATGCATCACATTTCTTGTTAGCCACCAAAATGACAAGTTTCCCGTTTTTAATGCTAATTTGGCTACCGCAGACTACCTTTGGTGCATTTATCTTGTTTGTGTCCCTAGACTCATGTATGTAGCAATAGACTCATGTATGCAGCAATATGTTGTATTATGAAAAAGGAAAATGCTAATAACAATCCAGTCAAATGGGCAGGAAAAGGAAAAAAAGAAAACTCAGTTTTCTATGTGTTAAAGTGCCTTGAAAAACTCTGTTTTTTAAAAAAATAATTCTTCTTGCTTTATTCAATTATATCTATGCACATTGTGCTGTAGTCATGCACTGAAAAGGATTTCGGACATAATTTTTTACTTTTCCAATTCATACGAATGAATAATTCTCAAAAGTTTGGCCCTAATTAACGGACGCAAATTTTTTTTGAATAAAGACGAAGATGAAACAGAAAAAGCCCAAAAAGTAGAGGGTTTTTTTCCGGAAAACTAGGCCTAAGATGTCATTGGACCAGTGAGATGGAGAGGGAAAAAGATGTGACAACATTAGAGTAGAGGGATAGAGTAGCACCTGGGGCCGGGCGTATGGTGCACATAAGAGAAGATAGCCTCCTTTTATGGAGGACTCTCCTTTCATATGGAAGATGGGCTTAGCCTTAGCAACAGCGTGCTGAGATCTCAGGGTTACAAGTACGATTCACTCTTCTAAGGGTCTGGTGACTTGCTCATGGTTAGCAGGGCCGGCCCTGACATTTGTGAGGCCTAAAGCGAAATAAAAATTGAGGCCCTAGATTTATGATGAGAAAAAAAAATCAAGATAGGGGGCTAATACAAGATGAAGGATTATACATGGTATTTTAAGTTCTAATTTAACTAAAAATAATATTAAAAAATTATACCATAAAAAATGAATCAAGCATAATGAAGCACTGCTCATGTTACGGATTTTTTTCTTCTAACTAATCATGTAATTAACTTTACTCTCGTAAGAAGACTTGTTTTAGCAATACAAAGTTATTTATTCTTAACCTTTTTTTATCAGTTTTTGTTGAATTATTTTGGTTTATTTATTATCAATAGTGATTTATTCATTCAGTTAATATTAAAAATATGATTAAAAAAAATGAAAAGAAATAAAATAAAATAAAATAAAAACCTATCCAAATATTTATGGTGTGCTTTTATGAACGTTATCCACTACCACTAAAACTACCTAATTTTTTATACAAGTGGTGCAAAAGTTATATTTTATCTATACTAGTTCCACTCCAAAAAATAAAGGCAGAAAATCAAATGGCAAAATGAGACAGAACAATAAGGCCAAAAAAGTAGCCTTCCTGGGTATCGAACATGGGTCACATAGATCTAGAGTACAAGAGTGTACCACCAGACCAACGACTGATATTGTGTGTACATGAGAAGCAAAAGGTATATAATATATGTACATATCTTCTAGGGAAAATGAGGCCCTAATTTTTGCTTAAATTTTTGGGCCTAAAGCGGCCGCACCTCGGGCTTTAGCCCAGGGCCGGCCCTGATGGTTAGGTTTTGTGTTCTTGTAGAAACCTCTCTATCTTGGCATAGGTTTGTGAAATGGAGCCCTACGGGTACCTCATGGACACAACACAACACGACACTCTCCGGACACGTGTCAAACACACCTAAATGCATGCCAAAATTTTCTTGTTATATTTGTTTTACTAGGACATACTGTGGACGTGGTTTGTGTAGTAGAGCCCTTGGGATACTGTTTACCAATATTTCCCTCAATCGAAATCGACTGAGATTTCGGGAAACAATGTTAACAACAAAAATAAAGGGCGAATGCGGCTTGTCTCCACAAACGGATTTGAGATTCCACGCCGTATTACAGGACTTAACCGGAAGAGAAATGGCGGTCGAGTCAAATGTGAGATTGGTGATATCGATTGGGCGGAGTGGATTGATGGTTTAGTGAAGTGGGGTGGAGCGGAAGAAAAATAACAAATGGACTTTGTTATTTTTTCAAGGTAGAATTACAATCAAGAAGGACGGATCCTCATTAAAAGTAAGGAAATTAAGTTAATTCTACTCCTACTCCTAATTATAACCCAAATGGGTTAGTAGTTCCAAAAATTAAGACAAATAAAGATAGACTTTGATTTGTTGGAGAGGAATTACAATGAAGTCTTAAAAGACTATTTATAGAAAAACAACAAATGTAGGAAATAACTTCCTAACTTCTCCACTAGTCTTCATTCAATCATTTGCTTCCACTTGTCAAAATAACTTCCCACTTCCCTTCAAATGTGTAGGAGCATGACAAGTGTCCTTTTAACTTCCACATGTGTAGGAGCAAGCCAAGTGTCCTGCATGCAAATAACAGTAATAAAAGAAATACTAATACTAGTTCTAATATTAATACGAATAATTAATAATAATAATAATAAAATAGGAAGCATTCTCATAATCGCCACCTTCCGGTCGATCATCGACAGGCGGTGAAATATGGTACAAACAATGCCCCCCTATTTACCTGAGTTAAGGATTAACTTTGGTAAATATTTCTCTTAGTTTTAAATCACCCATCTGTCGATATCGACGGGTAATGATTCCTTCATAAAGGAAACAAGAAATAACAAAACATGGCCTATCAAATAAAGGCCTATTGATCAAAACTCTAAGAATAGCGCCCAATATCGATTGTGCAAAAAATCGAGAGGACTATGGCCTATTATTGACAGAAGCATCCTGTGGTCGATCGACTGGAACAATTTTATATAGTCGATCTCCAATCAGAGGTTGTACTTTGTATCTATCCAAGAGTGGCCAAATCAGATTTGTCGTAGAATTATCAAATCAACCAAAGCCATATAAACGGCTCTAGAAATCCAATTTGGACACCTTGCAAATGCAAAAATCTTCACCTGTTGAGTAAAGGAGCATTTTCATCAACATTACTCGGTCAATATAAAAACAATTTACTCCACTGTTCATGACCTCATATTGAACATGTAGTTTATAATTCACAGCCATAATTGGCTTGAACTCATACTCCATGGTTAAGTTTTCACCATTCTTAACCCATATAGATGGAGTGGAGGAATCATTTTCTATGTCGACCATTTATGGTCTAAATTAAAAACTCTAGTCGAATTATTTTATGATTCGACTTGCTTTGAGTCTCAAACTTTCGAGCCACTTCGTTGTATATAGTTGGCTCTTCTAAAAATGAATTTGCCCCCCAAGTTCATTGGCAGCAAGAAAAAGAAATCTAAACAGGTGCCAACTTGCGATTACCGAATTGTTCAAACAACGGGCAGTATTGAATCGAAATAGGCATCGATTGCCTTGTCAAAATTTTCATCGATCATGTATAATATATACTAACCCAGTTGGTAATATATAGGCAATTATAGGCATACCGTGATGTCTATTTGACTCAGGCCTTTACAAATCAGTAGGGGGTTTTTTGTCGATGACAAACGAGAAAATTGTTCCGAATATTAGCCAACGACTGGCTTTCTTTGCATGTATAAATTGTCAAGCCTTGCAAGGCTTTTTTTAACATTTGATCTTGCTTTTTTGGATATCATAAATCATCGAAGCCTTGCAAGGCTTTTCAGTCAAATTATGACGCAACTCCTTTCGAGTTTCAACACCAAAGCCATTTACTTCTATGATATGATTTGGCTCTTTTGAAGATGAATTTTTGCCCCCCAAATCCAATATTGGAAAGAGGGTCAATTCCAATTCCGTAATTTGAAAAACATGCTTTTCATCCTTATGAAATTCTGGACGAGAGGGATACAATACCAGTAAAGCATTTCAAATTTTTCCGTAGCCTATGATGAATAACGGCCACTTTCATAGTTAAGCACTTGAAGACCGTGAATAATCTTCAACACCCATGAAAAATGGCATGAAGGTCCCTCCTTCTAGCGCCAAAATTGTTTACCAATATTTCCCTCGATCGAAATCGACTGAGATTTCGGGAAACAATGTTAACAACAAAAAATAAGGGCGAATGCGGCTTGTCTCCACAAACGGATTTCAGATTCCACGCCGTATTTCAGGACTTCACCGGAAGAGAAATGGCGGTCGAGTCAAATGTGAGATTGGTGATATCGATTGGGCGGAGTGGATTGATGGTTTAGTGAAGTGGGGTGGAGCGAAAGAAAAATAACAAATGGACTTTGTTATTTTTTCAAGGTAGAATTACAATCAAGAAGGACGGATCCTCTTTAAAAGTAAGGAAATTAAGTTAATTCTACTCCTACTCCTAATTATAACCCGAATGGGTTAGTAGTTCCAAAAATTAAGACAAATAAAGATAGACTTTGATTTGTTGGAGAGGAATTACAATGAAGTCTTAAAAGACTATTTATAGAAAAACAACAAACGTAGGAAATAACTTCCTAACTTCTGTTTACCAATATTTCCCTCAATCGAAATCGACTGAGATTTCGGGAAACAATGTTAACAACAAAAATAAAGGGCGAATGCGGCTTGTCTCCACAAACGGATTTGAGATTCCACGCCGTATTTCAGGACTTCACCGGAAGAGAAATGGCGGTCGAGTCAAATGTGAGATTGGTGATATCGATTGGGCGGAGTGGATTGATGGTTTAGTGAAGTGGGGTGGAGCGGAAGAAAAATAACAAATGGACTTTGTTATTTTTTCAAGGTAGAATTACAATCAAGAAGGACGGATCCTCATTAAAAGTAAGGAAATTATGTTAATTCTACTCCTACTCCTAATTATAACCCGAATGGGTTAGTAGTTCCAAAAATTAAGACAAATAAAGATAGACTTTGATTTGTTGGAGAGGAATTACAATGAAGTCTTAAAAGACTATTTATAGAAAAACAACAATCGTAGGAAATAACTTCCTAACTTCTCCACTAGTCTTCATTCAATCATTTGCTTCCACTTGTCAAAATAACTTCCCACTTCCCTTCAAATGTGTAGGAGCATGACAGGTGTCCTTTTAACTTCCACATGTGTAGGAGCAAGCCAAGTGTCCTGCATGCAAATAACAGTAATAAAAGAAATACTAATACTAGTTCTAATATTAATACGAATAATTAATAATAATAATAATAATAAAATAGGAAGCATTATCATAATCGCCACCTTCCGGTCGATCATCGATAGGCGGTGAAATATGGTGTAAACAATGCCCCCCTATTTACCTGAGTTAAGGATTTACTTTGGTAAATATTTCTCTTAGTTTTAAATCACCCATCTGTCGATATCGACGGGTAATGATTCCTTCATAAAGGAAACAAGAAATAACAAAACATGGCCTATCAAATAAAGGCCTATCAAATAAAGGCCTATCGATCAAAACTCTAAGAATAGCGCCCAATATCGACTGTGCAAAAAATCGAGAGGACTATGGCCTATTATTGACAGAAGCATCCTGTGGTCGATCGACTGGAGCAATTTTATATAGTCGATCTCCAATCAGAGGTTGTACTTTGTATCTATCCAAGAGTGGCCAAAGCAGATTTGTCGTAGAATTATCAAATCAACCAAAGCCATATAAACGGCTCTAGAAATCCAATTTGGACACCTTGCAAATGCAAAAATCTTCACCTGTTGAGTAAAGGAGCATTTTCATCAACATTACTTGGTCAATATAAAAACAATTTACTCGACTGTTCATGACCTCATATTGAACATGTAGTTTGTAATTCACAGCCATAATTGGCTTGAACTCATACTCCATGGTTAAGTTTTCACCATTTTTAACCCATATAGATGGAGTGGAGGAATCATTTTCTATGTCGACCATTTATGGTCTAAATTAAAAACTCTAGTCGAATTATTTTATGATTCGACTTGCTTTGAGTCTCAAACTTTCGAGCCACTTCGTTGTATAGTTGGCTCTTCTAAAAACGAATTTGCCCCCCAAGTTCATTGGCAGCAAGAAAAAGAAATCTAAACATGTGCCAACTTGCGATTACCGAATCTTTCAAACCACGGGCAGTATTGAATCGAAATAGGCAACGATTGCCTTGTCAAAATTTTCTATCGATCATGTATAATATATACTAACCCAGTTGGTAATATATAGGCAATTATAGGCATACCGTGATGTCTATTTGACTCAGGCCTTTACAAATCAGTAGGGGGTTTTTTGTCGATGACAAACGAGAAAATTGTTCCGAATATTAGCCAACGACTGGCTTTCTTTGCATGTATAAATTGTCAAGCCTTGCAAGGCTTTTATTAACATTTGATCTTGCTTTTTCGGATATCATAAATCATCGAAGCCTTGCAAGGCTTTTCAGTCAAATTATGACGCAACTCCTTTCGAGTTTCAACACCAAAGCCATTTACTTCTATGATATGATTTGGCTCTTTTGAAGATGAATTTTTGCCCCCCAAATCCAATATTGGAAAGAGGGTCAATTCCAATTCCGTAATTTGAAAAACATGCTTTTCATCCTTATGAAATTCTGGACGAGAGGGATACAATACCAGTAAAGCATTTCAAATTTTTCCATAGCCTATGATGAATAACGGCCACTTTCATAGTTAAGCACTTGAAGACCGTGAATAATCTTCAACACCCATGAAAAATGGCATGAAGGAATGGTCTTCTATGTAATTAATTGATGCCGAAAATCCACAGATTGTTCCACTTAATAATGGTTAATCTTTCTATTGGACGACATTCTTAAAACACATAAATTGGTGTAGCCTCTGTATTAGGCTAGAATTCTTCCATTTCTTATGAACCCTCTGATTTTGGTCGGTTGGCCATTAATTGGACGTTTCGCTTTCTGTCGCCCAGAATGATTCCAAAGTTGGCCAACAAATGGCCGTTATTCCATTTTGCAAATTGTTCAAGCCTTACGTGCAAGCCTTGCATTTTCACATTTAATCTTTGCCATTACTTCCGATTTAGTAATGATTGCCCTCCTTCTAGCGCCAAAATTGTTTACCAATATTTCCCTCAATCGAAATCGACTGAGATTTCTGGAAACAATGTTGACAACAAAAATAAAGGGCGAATGCGGCTTGTCTGCACAAACAGATTTGAGATTCCACGTCGTATTTCAGGACTTCACCGGAAGAGAAATGGCGGTCGAGTCAAATGTGAGATTGGTGATAGCGATTGGGCGGAGTGGATTGATGGTTTAGTGAAGTGGGGCGGAGCGGAAGAAAAATAACAAATGGACTTTGTTATTTTTTCAAGGTAGAATTACAATCAAGAAGGACGGATCCTCATTAAAAGTAAGGAAATTAAGTTAATTCTACTCCTACTCCTAATTATAACCCGAATGGGTTAGTAGTTCCAAAAATTAAGACAAATAAAGATAGACTTTGATTTGTTGGAGAGGAATTACAATGAAGTCTTAAAAGACTATTTATAGAAAAACAACAAACGTAGGAAATAACTTCCTAACTTCTCCACTAGTCTTCATTCAATCATTTGCTTCCACTTGTCAAAATAACTTCCCACTTCCCTTCAAATGTGTAGGAGCATGACAAGTGTCCTTTTAACTTCCACATGTGTAGGAGCAAGCCAAGTGTCCTGCATGCAAATAACAGTAATAAAAGAAATACTAATACTAGTTCTAATATTAATACGAATAATTAATAATTATAATAATAAAATAGGAAGCATTCTCATAATCGCCACCTTCCGGTCGATCATCGACAGGCGGTGAAATATGGTACAAACAATGCCCCCCTATTTACCTGAGTTAAGGATTAACTTTGGTAAATAATTCTCTTAGTTTTAAATCACCCATTTGTCGATATCGACGGGTAATGATTCCTTCATAAAGGAAACAAGAAATAAAAAAACATATTTCCCTCGATCGAAATCGACTGAGATTTCGGGAAACAATGTTAACAACAAAAAATAAGGGCGAATGCGGCTTGTCTCCACAAACGGATTTGAGATTCCACGCCGTATTTCAGGACTTCACCGGAAGAGAAATGGCGGTCGAGTCAAATGTGAGATTGGTGATATCGATTGTGCGGAGTGGATTGATGGTTTAGTGAAGTGGGGTGGAGCGAAAGAAAAATAACAAATGGACTTTGTTATTTTTTCAAGGTAGAATTACAATCAAGAAGGACGGATCCTCATTAAAAGTAAGGAAATTAAGTTAATTCTACTCCTACTCCTAATTATAACCCGAATGGGTTAGTAGTTCCAAAAATTACGACAAATAAAGATAGACTTTGATTTGTTGGAGAGGAATTACAATGAAGTCTTAAAAGACTATTTATAGAAAAACAACAAACGTAGGAAATAACTTCCTAACTTCTCCACTAGTCTTCATTCAATCATTTGCTTCCACTTGTCAAAATAACTTCCCACTTCCCTTTAAATGTGTAGGAGCATAACAAGTGTCCTTTTAACTTCCACATGTGTAGGAGCAAGCCAAGTGTCATGCATGCAAATAACAGTAATAAAAGAAATACTAATACTAGTTCTAATATTAATACGAATAATTAATAATAATAATAATAATAATAATAAAATAGGAAGCATTCTCATAATCGCCACCTTCCGGTCGATCATCGACAGGCGGTGAAATATGGTACAAACAATGCCCCCCTATTTACCTGAGTTAAGGATTAACTTTGGTAAATATTTCTCTTAGTTTTAAATCACCCATCTGTCGATATCGACAGGTAATGATTCCTTCATAAAGGAAACAAGAAATAACAAAACATGGCCTCTCAAATAAAGGCCTATCGATCAAAACTCTAAGAATAGCGCCCAATATCGACTGTGCAAAAAATCGAGAGGACTATGGCCTATTATTGACAGAAGCATCCTGTGGTCGATCGACTGGAGCAATTTTATATAGTCGATCTCCAATCAGAGGTTGTACTTTGTATCTATCCAAGAGTGGCCAAAGCAGATTTGTCGTAGAATTATCAAATCAACCAAAGCCATATAAACGGCTCTAGAAATCCAATTTGGACACCTGGCAAATGCAAAAATCTTCACCTGTCGAGTAAAGGAGCATTTTCATCAACATTACTTGGTCAATATAAAAACAATTTACTCGACTGTTCATGACCTCATATTGAACATGTAGTTTGTAATTCACAGCCATAATTGGCTTGAACTCATACTCCATGGTTAAGTTTTCACTATTCTTAACCCATATAGATGGAGTGGAGGAATTATTTTCTATGTCAACCAATCATGGTCTAAATTTAAAACTCTAGTCGAATTATTTTATGATTCGACTTGCTTTGAGTCTCAAACTTTCGAGACATAATTGACTCTTCTAAAGATGAGTTTGCCCCCATGCAAACTCAATATCAAAAGATGGCTATTTCTCATTTCAATCATCCTTACTAAAATCTGGATGAAGGAGACATAGATGCCAACAAGACCTTTCAAAATTCTCCTGTCGCCAACAATGAACCATGGCCTCTCTTAAAAACAGTTGAAAATCATAAACTATGAAAGCCTTTAGGAACATAGGTGGCACCCAAAATTATAAGTCTCTGCATGTCCATTATCGACTGCAATGTGTTCAAAATCGACTGGACTAAGCAACCAAACCAATTGTTGCCATATATCCAAAGATGAATTACTGCCCCCAAAATTCATCATTGAAAGGAGGATTATTTCTCATTCTATATTTTGCCCACCAAAATTGTTAGCGCCGTGTTTCCTCCATAAAAACCATTCTAGTGGTTTCGGTCAGAGGCAAAAACCTTCAAAACTACTGTCATGGCTTTACAGTTCCTCTGTCGAATCTTTTACCTGAGGCAAAGACATCGTCCAAACCTTTAATACAAGATTGAGAAACAATTCTGTTCCCCATTTGATATAAACCACCGAGAATTATTCCAAGAGGTAGCCAATGAATTAATGGCTTCTTTGCACGAATAAATCATCGAAGCCTTGCAAGGCTTTTCAGTCAAATTATGACGCAACTCCTTACGAGTTTCAACACCAAAGCCATTTACTTCTATGATATGATTTGGCTCTTTTGAAGATGAATTTTTGCCCCCCAAAATCCAATGTTGGAAAGGGGGTCAATTCCAATTCCGTAATTTGAAAAACATGCTTTTCATCCTTATGAAATTCTGGACGAGAGGGATACAATACCAGTAAAGCATTTCAAATTTTCCGTAGCCTATGATGAATAACGGCCACTTTCATAGTTAAGCACTTGAAGACCGTGAATAATCTTCAACACCCATGAAAAATGGCATGAAGGAATGGTCTTCTATGTAATTAATTGATGCCGAAAATCCACAGATTGTTCCACTTAATAATGGTTAATCTTTCTATTGGATGACATTCTTTAAACACATAAATTGGTGTAGCCTCTGTATTAGGCTAGAATTCTTCCATTTCTTATGAACCCTCTGATTTTGGTCGGTTGGCCATTAATTGGCCGTTTCGCTTTCTGTCGCCCAGAATGATTTTAAAGTTGGCCAACAAATGGCCGTTATTCCATTTTGCAAATTGTTCAAGCCTTACGTGCAAGGCTTGCATTTTCACATTTAATCTTTGCCATTACTTCCGATTTAGTAATGATTGCCCTCCTTCTAGCGCCAAAATTGTTTACCAATATTTCCCTCAATCGAAATCGACTGAGATTTCGGGAAACAATGTTAACAACAAAAAATAAGGGCGAATGCCGCTTGTCTCCACAAACGGATTTGAGATTCCACGCCGTATTTCAGGACTTCACCGGAAGAGAAATGGCGGTTGAGTCAAATGTGAGATTGGTGATATCGATTGGGCGGAGTGGATTGATGGTTTAGTGAAGTGGGGTGGAGCGAAAGAAAAATAACAAATGGACTTTGTTATTTTTTCAAGGTAGAATTACAATCAAGAAGGACGGATCCTCATTAAAAGTAAGGAAATTAAGTTAATTCTACTCCTACTCCTAATTATAACCCGAATGGGTTAGTAGTTTCAAAAATTAAGACAAATAAAGATAGACTTTAATTTGTTGGAGAGGAATTACAATGAAGTCTTAAAAGACTATTTATAGAAAAACAACAAACGTAGGAAATAACTTCCTAACTTCTCCACTAGTTTTCATTCAATCATTTGCTTCCACTTGTCAAAATAACTTCCCACTTCCCTTCAAATGTGTAGGAGCATGACAAGTGTCCTTTTAACTTCCACATGTGTAGGAGCAAGCCAAGTGTCCTGCATGCAAATAACAGTAATAAAAGAAATACTAATACTAGTTCTAATATTAATACGAATAATTAATAATAATAATAATAAAATAGGAAGCATTCTCATAATCGCCACCTTCCGGTCGATCATCGACAGGCGGTGAAATATGGTACGAACAATTAATTGATGCCGAAAATCCACAGACTGTTCCACTTAATAATGGTTAATCTTTCTATTGGATGACATTCTTTAAACACATAAATTGGTGTAGCCTCTGTATTAGGCTAGAATTCTTCCATTTCTTATGAACCTTCTGATTTTGGTCGGTTGGCCATTAATTGGCCGTTTCGCTTTCTGTCGCCCAGAATGATTCCAAAGTTGGCCAACAAATGGCCGTTATTCCATTTTGCAAATTGTTCAAGCCTTACATGCAAGGCTTGCATTTTCACATTTAATCTTTGCCATTACTTCCGATTTAGTAATGATTGCCCTCCTTCTAGCGCCAAAATTGTTTACCAATATTTCCCTCGATCGAAATCGACTGAGATTTCGGGAAACAATGTTAACAACAAAAAATAAGGGCGAATGCGGCTTGTCTCCACAAATGGATTTGAGATTCCACGCCGTATTTCAGGACTTCACCGGAAGAGAAATGGCAGTCGAGTCAAATGTGAGATTGGTGATATCGATTGGGCAGAGTGGATTGATGGTTTAGTGAAGTGGGGTGGAGCGAAAGAAAAATAACAAATGGACTTTGTTATTTTTTCAAGGTAGAATTACAATCAAGAAGGACGGATCCTCATTAAAAGTAAGGAAATTAAGTTAATTCTACTCCTACTCCTAATTATAACCTGAATGGGTTAGTAGTTCCAAAAATTAAGACAAATAAAGATAGACTTTGATTTGTTGGAGAGGAATTACAATGAAGTCTTAAAAGACTATTTATAGAAAAACAACAAACGTAGGAAATAACTTCCTAACTTCTCCACTAGTCTTCATTCAATCATTTGCTTCCACTTGTCAAAATAACTTCCCACTTCCCTTCAAATGTGTAGGAGCATGACAAGTGTCCTTTTAACTTCCACATGTGTAGGAGCAAGCCAAGTGTCCTGCATGCAAATAACAGTAATAAAAGAAATACTAATACTAGTTCTAATATTAATACGAATAATTAATAATAATAATAATAAAATAGGAAGCATTATCATAATCGCCACCTTCCAGTCGATCATCTATAGGCGGTGAAATATGGTGTAAACAGATACCTAAGAAGCACGGACACGTCTACCTCCCTCACGTATCGGTGTCCAACACATACCGGACACGGACAGGACACGACACGACACACCACTTCTGGATCATGTCCAACGTACACCTAAATACATGTCAATTTTTCTTATTAAATTTGTTTTACTGGGAAACGTTGTTGTCACTCTAGGACAAGTATGGACACTCTTGGGACACATGAAGAACTCATTAAGAGATTAAAATGTAATGTTTAAAACTTGGTCCAAAGATCAAATTTTCGATTGGTGGTTAGTTCTTGAATATTAATTACACAGTGACCGTTGATTTGTGTATTCATAATGATAATACTTTTTGTTGGTTTTATGTTCATTTGATAAAAATGATGTTTTTATCTATTACATAAACTCATAAGATACCTCTATGATGTTTTTATCTGAAAAAGTGGCATATCAAATGCATAATGATAATTTTCGATTGGTGGTTAGTCCATATCATATATCGTATCATATCAGTTTCTCGTGTCTGTATCTGTGCGTCTTAGTGTGGTACCAACATCCACCTTACTCACTAATCCACAAGTAGCTAGCTATTTCGCATGGGGTAATATAGGTTAAGTGCATAACAAGGCCCCAACCATTGAGGAGGGATGAAGCCTCTGTAGTGTTCGCAGCCTAGGCAGGCTGTGATAGCATCAAAGGTGCCATTCTTGTGATGAGTGATGGTGAGAGGAGGTACCGAGTGGGCAAGGAGAAGGTGGGGTGTCGAGAGAAGGTATCGAAAAAAGCAAATGACCAGATCTTCTGGAGCGGGATGTAGTGGCTCGTCATGTAAGAATGGAGTTGCAGAACTAGCATTACTCGTTTCAGCTGATTAGATTTTCGCTTCAAATGCCAAAATGTTCAAGAACTCGACATGGACCCCTGACTTTATATTACCTTTTCGGTGAATTATTAGGTGGAAAAATAAGGTGGATTCCAAATAAATTTCAAGCCTACATGAGATAGACTG
The DNA here is from genome assembly GCA_018127125.1 of Rhododendron griersonianum. NCBI lineage: Eukaryota > Viridiplantae > Streptophyta > Magnoliopsida > Ericales > Ericaceae > Rhododendron > Rhododendron griersonianum. The sequence goes on from CM030789.1 coordinate 15,140,545, forward strand.
CTGGTTTAGGGGTGTTTACGACATCCAGCAGTTCTAAACATTTACATGGCTCTTGGTGTGAATTGTGAAGTAATTAGTTGCAGTTTTTCCTAATACTTTTTGTAGTGGGGTTTTTCCTGAGCTAGGAAAATCACACCTGAGCACGTGCGACACACGAGGATACGATAGGGGTACCATGTGAGGTTACCTCGCGGAGGACAGGCCTAGTAACGTATGAGACACGTGGTAGGTCAGGAGCACCGCAAAGGGTGCGTATGAAACGGTACACGTGGCAGCACGGCAGCACCGCGAGAGGGTGCATAAGGCTGAGCAAGGTAAATAATCGGGAGTAGCTTGTAACGGTGTGTGGCACGATTGCCGAGCAAAGGTACAACCATGAGAGTGTTGACCCGAGCTAAGCCGACCAACGAAGTGGGCGGCTGGATTAATCCGGAACCTTCTGGATTGGGGTCCTTACGTGACAAGGATGGATCCCGCGAATAAGGGAATAGTATATTCTGCCATGAGGAGTAGAGATTGAGTTACTATATGGAATGAATTCCATATAGAGTCGGATTCCTAATTAATGAGGTAGGGTTTCCTAACGAGTTAGGATACTTAGAAAGCAAGTCAGACGAAATCTATAAGTATGAGGTAAACCTAGAGAGAAGGTACGCTTTGATACAATTGTGATATTATTGTCTTCCTTACTAGTTAGGGTTTCTAGTACGAATACTAACTTAGGCATTGGAGGGCCTTTGCCGATGAGAGGCAAAGGTGCGCTCATCCGTATTTGTGATTGTAGGTTTTAGGGTTCCGGCGCCTGTCACATGCGACTTGATCTTAGAGAGTGTAGTTCTACAATAAGAGGATTTTTTCCCTTACACTTTTCCTGTTAGTTATTGTTATTTTGTGCATCAGCATTTCTAAACTTTGGCACTGAGATTACTTTTTATACTACAGAGTCTATGGATCTCTAATTAAAGATTGAACTATGGAATGCTAGAAGATTGTCTCCTTCTCATCATTGATAGTGAAATATATAACATTGGTTAAATGAGTGTTTGGAAAAGCAAAGTCCCCTCGACCAATAATTGATTTACTGGATCTAATACGTGTTTCTGTTTTTCTGCAACAGATATCTGAAAGGGCAGGATCTTCCTGGTGTCCTACCGAAATCAATAGTGAACTTATCCTACCTAAAAATTATGTGGGAATGATTCCAACTAGCTAATTTACATAATTTTCAATGTCTGTTGATTTTTTACCTCATCATTTGATTTTTTACCCCGTCATTACGTTGAGAGTTCTGTCAATTGTTGCAGTGATCTCAATCGCAACTTTCTCAATGGTTCTATTCCTCCTGAATGGACTTCTACCAAGTTGGAATTTTTGTGAGTTATATAGGCATTTCCTTTTTACAGTAGCTGGTCAGTTGTAATACCGTCTGTTTCCTTAATAAGCAGAGTGAAACTGCTGTAGGGTTTTGAGTGTGAACCGCTTATCAGGGACAATCCCAAAGTACTTGGGAAGGATTACCAGTCTCACCAATCTGTACGTACTCTAACATCTCTATATACATATATGATAAAACTGTGTTTTTGTGTGGGTGTGTAGTGTGGTGTATCTGTGTATAAGCTTTGGAAAGTAGCAAAAACTAATTGACATGTTGCATGGATAAAAATGTACTGTAATTTTGAAGGAAGTTGTTATTTTTCAGGAGCTTAGAAAGTAACATGTTTGAAGGAACTGTCCCAGCAGAGCTAGGGAATCTTGTCAACCTACAGTATTTGTCAGTTATCTTTTAGATATAATTCACATTTCTCTATCGAACTCTCGACTTCCAACAAACTGTATAGTTACTTTGGTTTTAACCCCCTGCGGGCCTTGCAGCAATCTTAATTCTAACAATCTCACTGGAGAGCTGCCGAAGGAATTATTAAACAACCTGACAAATTTGCGGGAAGTGTATGTTTATGTATCGGCCATTAAATAATGTGACCTAGTCTTCAATAGCTTGTCTTTTCTTTGTTTTTTTACTCTTGGCATGTGCAGTAGGTTGAGCAGTAACAGCTTCACAGGAAAGTTACCCAGTTTCCAAAGTTGGGAACAACTTCGAATATTGTAAGTGTTCCTTCCTATTAAGCACACTCCAGGGAATATTTCTGAAATTGATCAATTTTAGTTAGTCTTCTCTATTGTCACTGCAGAGAGCTTGAAGCAAGTGGTTTTGAAGGGCCGGTACCTTCTAACATTTCTCTCTTGCGTAATTTAATCGAACTGTAAGTTCAGCTTGTTCGGGTCATATATACTTGTAGGAATAAATAATTCAATTAACTCATTATTGAAGCCTTTAAACCACGGTAAATATCTCTGAAAGCACGCTATTGTTTATCGGATCTCTAAGCAGAAGGATTACGGACTTGAATGGAGGAGTGGCTTCAAATTTTCCACCGCTGGAAGACATGAGAGAAATGAAAAGGCTGTGAGTCATAACAACAATTGTAAAAATGGTCTCAAGTATGCTACTCTTGAACTCACCATCAACATCACTTGCTCGAATTGTTTTGTAGGATGCTGAGGAGCTGTAATATAGTCGGTTCAATACCTAGCTATCTAGGAAATTTTTCGGCTTTAAATGAACTGTAAGTCTTCTACTCCCTCGTTTTTATTGAGAAATCCCAATCCAGTCTAATAATTTTCAATTCCAGGGACGCCTGGGAAGATTTAGATTCTAACTGAAATGACTCGCGAGTTAATAATTTAACTGACTCACGAACTTGGAAATCCAAAATAGACGTTACGCGTCCTAACTGGTGGAACTAACCGCAAGAATCAAGTGCATGACTAACATAAAATTTGAAAACAATGTGGCCCTAAATGTTGAAGTTTCTAAAACGAAGGTTGCCTCTGGGGGTTCGAATATGTGGGTAGCGACTTTGTGGGTGTAAGGCCATAGGTTAGGTCTGTAACCAATAAACAATGTAGCATTTATATGAGTGAATAGAACAAAAAGTCAACACTTGTTGAAATCCTAGTTGTGATCTAATTGGTAGCACCACATTTGAATCCTAAAGACCACATCACCACACAACTATAGGAATCAACTTATATGCTCCCACATATGTATTCGCAGTGCAACGTAAATGCTTTTCCTCTGGGGGTTCGAAGTGGATTTTGTAGGATACCAACGTCAGTATATTGGAAGCTAATCACATTTTAGTGTGCCACGTGACAATCTAATATAATCTGTGAAAGACAAATAAAAGCACATAGCTAAGTAAATACAAAACTTTGATATAAAAATAATTAAATAGGCAAACAGTGTTAATATCATCAAGTACAATCAAGTAAATGGCATAGATGCCATGAACTCATCCAACTCTTTTATGATAGGCCATGAAAATTGAATTAAAATTCGGGGGAACCATCCTTATATAAGTGTAAGATATTAGGAAAAAACATAGAGCAACAATTAAGAAAGAAGGAATATAAAAGCTATCTTCCTTGGTTCTAGTTTGGATAACAAGGATCTCGATCGAGCCTTGTTCTTGTTGTAACGAACGCTATGAATGCAAGCTAAGAACGAGAAATTGAATACTAAACAAGAAATCACAAAGACACAAGATATACGTGGTTCCCCAAGATGGGTACGTCCACGGGCGAGGAGAGAGAGGATTCACTAACCAACGTGAAGAAGAGATACAAAGAGCCGGCTGTAATCCGTAACTCTAGAAAGGCCACAATATGAAAGCCCAAAAAGATACTTTAGAAGTTCCCCAAAAGCCTTATTTATAATAGGCTACAAAAACGGGAACAACATAATTAACCAATGTGGGACTAAAGAATACAAGGCATTCCCAACAATTCTCCACCTTGACTTGAATTCCACTGAACCAAATCACCAAATATAGCTCTCCCCTTCTAACCTCTCACTCGCCAAATGCCCCCGAGGGGCGATCAACTGCAAATACCAAGCAAGTCCAAGCAATGCTTAAACTTGGCAACCGGAACCGGTTTAGTCAACATATCTGCTGGGTTATCTGCCGTACCCACTTTCTTCACCTCAACTTGCTTCTGTGAGATGATATCCCGAACGAAGTGATACCTGACATCGATATGCTTGGTCCTCTCATGATACATCAGATTTTTAGTCAAATGTATAGCACTCTGTGAATCACAAAATACTGAACTCACATTCTGTGCAAGACCAAGCTCACAAAGCAAACCTCTCATCCACAATGCCTCCTTCACAGCTTCAGCAATGGCCATATACTCCGCTTCTATTGTAGACAGCGCGACTGTAGCCTGTAAAGTAGCTTTCCAACTAATGGCACTTCCGGACAGAGTAAAGACATAACCTGTCAGAGACCTCCTCTTATCGTGGTCACCGGCAAAATCCGAATCAACATAACCAACAGCATGATCACCAGAATTGGCAATCCCAAACAATAGACCAACACCTGCAGTTCCGCATAAATACCGTAGTATCCATTTCATAGCCTCCCAATGTGCCTTTCCTGGACGCCCCATATAACGACTAACGACACTAACTGCATGTGAAATATCAGGACGAGTACATACCATGGCATACATAAGGCTCCCAACTGCGCACGAATATGGAACCTGAGACATATACTTCTCCTCATCCTCCGATTGTGGTGACAACTCAGCTGAAAGTCGAAAGTGTGCTGCCAAAGGGGTACTGACTGGCTTCGAGTTCTGCATGGCAAAGCGCTCAAGCACTTTAAGAATATAAGACTTCTGATTCAAAAATTTGCCAGCTACTCGATCTCTGCAAATCTCCATACCCAAAATACGTTTTGCCGCACCTAAATCTTTCATCTCAAATTCACCACCTAATTGTTGTTTCAACCTGTTGATTTCTAATACACTCTTGGCAGCAATAAGCATATCATCAACATACAACAGTAGATAAACAAATGAACCATCTGGAAGTTTTCGAAAATACACACAACTGTCATACTCACTCCTAGAATATGACTGGCTTATCATAAAAGTATCAAACCGCTTATACCACTGCCTTGGGGATTGTTTGAGGCCATACAAAGATTTACGAAGTAAATAAACGCGATCCTCCTTACCAAAAACAACAAATCCCTCAGGCTGACGCATATAAATCTGTTCCTCAAGCTCGCCATGCAAAAACGCAGTTTTGACATCAAGTTGTTCTAACTCAAGATCATAACAGGCAACAATAGCAAGTAAAGTGCGAATGGAACTATGTTTTACAACAGGTGAAAATACCTCATTGTAGTCAACACCCTCCTTCTGGCTGTATCCTTTCGCCACTAGCCGAGCTTTGAACCGAGCGTCTTCTACCCCTGGAATACCTGGTTTGCGCTTGAAGACCCACTTGCACCCAACAATCCTCTTCCCTTTCAGCGGTTCTACTAACTCCCATGTCTGATTCTTCTGAAGAGACTCAATCTCCTCATTCATAGCAACAAACCACTGTGCAGACTCAGTGCTCGAAACAGCTTCCGTATAGCTGGAAGGCTCCTCATACTCAACTGTCTCAGCAACTGATAAAGCATAGGCCACCATCTCAGAATAAGCCGAATACCTTTCAGGAGGCCGAATCTCCCTCCTTGGCCTATCTTTAGCAATAGTGCGTGGTTGCTCAACTAACGCATCAACCTCTGTGTCTGAACTCTTGAACTCCTCTTCAATTGGCTTCTCAATGTGCTTCTTCCCGAGTCTGAAGATTCAGTCAGAAACTCCACCTGCTTGGAACACACTGTTCCTGAACTGTATTCTCAACCTGCTTAGACCCCTTAATTAAAAATATTTCATTAAAAGTCACATCCCTACTAATCAAAAATTTCGAATGATCAGGGCACCATAACTTGTACCCTTTCACACCTGCTGTGTAGCCCAAAAAAATATACATCTTGGCCCGTGACTCCAATTTACCCTCATTCACATGAATATAAGCTGGACACCCAAAAACACGCAACACGGAATAATCACTGGATGACCTGACCATACCTCAAACGGAGTCTTACACTCAATAGCAATCGACGGAGACCTGTTCACCAAATAGCATGTCGTGGAAATGGCTTCAGCCCAAAATTCTTTGCCCAATCCGAATTGGACAACATACAACGTGCCTTCTCCAAAAGAGTCCTGTTCATTCGTTCAGCCACACCATTCTGCTGAGGGGTTTTTCTCACTGTGTGATGCCTCACAATGCCCTCATCACTGCAGAACCTATCAAACTCGCCAAGACAAAACTCCATACCATTGTCAGTTCTCAAACGTTTTATTTTCTTACCAGTCTGATTCTCAATCAAAGTTTTAAACTGTTTGAATGTATTAAAGGCGTCACTTTTATGTTTCAACATATACACCCAAACCTTACGAGAGAAATCATCGATAATACTCATAAAATAGCGAAAACCACCTTTAGAAGTTACCTCTGCGGGACCCCAAAGATCTGAGTGAAAATAATCCACTGTGCCTTTGGTGCGATGAACAGCTGTACTGAATTTCACCCTGCACTGCTTGCCGTAGATACAATGCTCACAGAAATCCAGCTTCTTAGTTTTCTGGCCACATAGCAAACCCTGTTTGCTCAAAACTGTCATCCCCCTCTCGCTCATATGCCCAAGGCGCATATGCCACAAACGAGTCAAGTCTGAATCTGAAACCTTGGATGAAGCAACCGTTGCTGCAGCACCTAGAACTGTACTGCCCTGGAGTGTATAGAGGTTACCACGCTTCTCACCCTTCATCAGTACCAATGCACCCCTCAAGACTTTCAAAACTCCACCTTCACCGAGGAATTTGCAACCATGAGAATCAAGAGCACCCAGGGATATAAGATTTTTCTTCAAATCTGGAACATGTCGAACCTCAGATAAAGTCCTAACAATACCGTCATGCATCCTAAGCTGAATCGTTCCTGAACCAACAGTCTTACAGGCCATGTTGTTACCCATCAAAACTGTACCACCATTGACCGCCTCATAAGTAGAAAACCATTCTCTATGCGGACACATGTGGTATGAACATCCAGAATCCATAATCCACTCGGTATTAGAGCGAGAATCGCCCTCTGTAACTGATAACACATTATCTGACTCATCTGAACTTTCAGCAATTCCGGCAATTACTTTACCCCCTTTCGGGTCTTCTTTTTCTTTCTCCTTGAGTTTTAAACAGTCTTTTTTCCAGTGCCCGGATTTCTTGCAATAATTGCACTTTCCTTTCTTCTTACCTGATGATCTGGATCTTTCCCTATTACTCGACTCCTCCCTTTTCTGTTGTTCTTCCCCTAACAAACAAACCCTCCGCATGTGCATCACCCTCACCTGACACTTTTTTCTTAATTCTTTCGAATAAAGGCTGGCCTTAACATCCTCCATGGATATCGTGTCTTTGCCATACAATAGGGTTGTAACAAAGTGCTCATACGAAAGTGGTAAAGAACATAGCAAAATTAGGGCTTGGTCCTCATCCTCAATTTTATTATCAATATTTTTCAGATCCATAATAATACGATTGAACTCGTCTAAATGATCCTTAACAGGTATACCTTCTCGCATACGAAACGTATAAAGACGTTGTTTGAGATATAACCTGTTGGTGAGCGACTTCGTCATATATATGCCTTCCAACTTCAGCCAAATTCCTGCTGCTGAAGTTTCTTCTTCCACCTCGCGAAGAACATCATCTGCCAGACTCAACTGAATAGAACTCAGAGCTTTGGCATCCGTATCATCCCAATCTTCCTCTTTGATTCCAGAACTAGTCTTGCCTGACAAAGCCTTGTGCAATCCTTGTTGGGTTAACAGAGCCTTCATCTTTACTCTCCAAAGACTGAAACTGCTGCTCTGCCCATCAAACTTCGCAATCTCGAATTTAGCCGCCATAGCCACAATCGGAAACGAAACCCTAGTTTTTGCAACCTAAAGCTCTGATACCAGTTTGTTATAACGAACGCTATGAATGCAAGCTAAGAACGAGAAATTGAATACTAAACAAGAAATCACAAAGACACAAGATATACGTGGTTCCCCAAGATGGGTACGTCCACGGGCGAGGAGAGAGAGGATTCACTAACCAACGTGAAGAAGAGATACAAAGAGCCGGCTGTAATCCGTAACTCTAGAAAGGCCACAATATGAAAGCCCAAAAAGATACTTTAGAAGTTCCCCAAAAGCCTTATTTATAATAGGCTACAAAAACGGGAACAACATAATTAACCAATGTGGGACTAAAGAATACAAGGCATTCCCAACAGTTCTTACCTTTATTTTTTCGGATCTATATGCTCTTTCTCATGATCTGTGCAAGGAAATGCTACATATTTGCTTAGACCTTTAAATTTCAACACCTATTATAGGAACTGGTATAGGCAGTTCCCCTTCCATCGCCATCACATCTAGTTCTTCTTAACCTTTTTTTAAATTGGCAAAAAACACTCTTCCGGGAAACTAAACGAGATAAATAATCAGGTCATAGCGCTATATGCGTGCAAGTAGATGATGGTTTTATCATCTAACCGGTAACTATATGAGTTAAATATACCAATGTTGCAACTTGCAACTACTTCATCTAATGCTTTTTACATTTCGATATGTTAATGTTTGGGTAGTCTAAACATTTCTTGTGACTCGTGTCAGGGACCTAACCTATAACAGGTTGGAAGGCAATATAACAAACCTTGAGGCTGCTGTTGTCGGCAATTTGCAATGGATGTAAGCAACGACAATTAGTAGTTTTTTTTTTTTTTTTGATAAAAAGCAATGACATGCAATTAGGGGCACAACTTTGCTCCTAATTGTCATTGGGGGCAAAGTTGTCCAAATTTCTTAGCCTCAAGTCCTTTCTCATAAATTTGTATTTTGTTGTGCCACTAGAAATGTCCTAGCATGTTGAATGAGCACGATTGGACCACCATCTATCTCTAGTCTGAACATAAAATCCCTCCTTTATATGACGATACATCATTCAAATTACACCTTGGAATGTAATTAGAACTCACCCAAAATGTCGCTTACGTAGCAGAACCTCTGATATCACTTGTACTAGGGAGTGGGAGAAATTGTGGAGCACTTGCGTGTAGTATTGATCACCAAACAGTAAGCTTTGCCCGGGTTAGAGCATTGATCATTCGGCCAAAGATCACTCTGTTTCCGATGCCTTGTTCACACCAAAAAGCAGGACGCACTCTGTTTCCTTACAGTTTCACTAAAATCCCACTTCATTCCCTTCACTTTGCATTCTGATCGTCAATCCTTAAACTACGAGTCAAGCTGCAATATCGCTCTTCTTTCATGTGGGATCATCCATGAAGCATGGGTACTTAAACAAACATTTCGTACCCATATCGGTTACATTCTAGCTAGGTACTGGTACTTCAGATGATCCTTATGCACATGTTCCGGGTACATGAAATATATATACCCATAGTGATATACGAATCCCCATATTTTCAATTTTTTTTTTTATTTCATCAAGCGTCACATGGTTTTATGCAGCCAAATAGATCTTTCCTATAATAACTTTTCGGAGTTCGTTAATGAGGCGCCTCCTTGTAAAGATACCCTGTAAGTTCTCCTACTCTCCCCAGAGAAGCCGAGAGTATCTGCATTTCATCTCTATAGTAATTTCTTCTTCTTTTTCCTTACTTACTTCTGTTTCTTACCCTGTCATATTAGTAACTTGTTCAGAAGCTTCTCCAATGGGAACAACTCGTAAGATTCTAACTCTCAGTGGAACTTTACAGTTTGCATTTCAGTGTCCTATTTTATTAGCACTGGTGATCTCTTCCTTTCCCTTTTCTCTCTCCCCCTCTCTCCTTCCTCCTCTTTATTCTCTCACTGTTTTGAATCCTGTTGCTTGTTTTCTTTTCGTTTTTTAATTATGGTATGGACCCAGGGACTTTGCTGAGTGCTTGAAGAAAACTCCTTGTACAGGAAGTAAGTATATGTTGAAACTTTTTTTTTATCTCCCGATGATGGACAAATCTAGAGGTGGCAAATGGGTGGGTTTGGGCGGGTTGAAACAGATTGCGGGTTAAATATGGGTGGGTCAAATATGTGTCAAATAGTAAATGGGTCAAATCAAAGCCAAACCCGACCCAACCCATTTTTCTTTTCTTTTCTTTTCCTTTTCTTCCACCCCCCCCCCCCCCCCTTTTTTTCTCCCCCCCCTCCATTTCTGCTGGGAAATGGTTGAAATTAGTAGATAATCTGGGTTGAAAAAATTAGTACCCGCCAAACTTCGAAAAAATGCAACGAAAACTGCTAAAAGGGGATAGGTGTTACATTTATAGCATTCACAAATGCATTCACAAATTATTTTCCTGTTTTTAGAGGAAACAGATTTTTTAGAACTTGGGAACATCTCCTTGGGAAAAAAAAAATGCAAAAATCAAGTTTCGATATCCATCAAAAATTGCAATCTTGTCATTTCATTGAAGAATACGATCGCACTGAAAATCATTTAGATTTCAAATTACATGCAAATGAAGAAATCTAGAGAGACAAAGAATACGTTCTGGACGAGGAGGTAGTTGGCAACGACGAGGGAGGTGGAGAGGATCACGCCCGCTGCAAAGCACTTGATCTATTGGTCTAGACTCTAAACTCAAGTTGCTCTTGGTTGATTCACTGTTGAATTCAGGATAAGTTCCGCTACGGATTTTTTGGGCTATTTAGATTTTTCTGTTTTGTCCTTATTCAAAAAATTTCACATTTGTTCGTTTTGCGACAAACTTTTTATCCCTATTGATTCGTCTTGACGAGAGGAATCGGAAAAATATGGGATATCAAACAACCCCTTAGTTTGCCACTAAGCTAGCCCACTGGCTCATAACTCTATGCTATAGCTCGATTTTATGTACTTATTCAATCTTTTTTCTCCCTCGTATATGACAGCATTTTTCTTTGTTAAGGTCATCGCTATTTTCTGCATATAAATTGTGGTGGAGGACAAGTCATTATTGGAAATACTACATATGAAGGTGATGAAACCGGAGGAGACGCAGCGAAATTTGTGCACGAACTTTCGTATTGGGGTTTTAGTAGCACCGGACGCGTCTGGGACTTCAGTAATACTGTCTACATAGCCAAAAATGTGTCTATCCTCAAAATGAATGACTCTCATCTGTACACAAGAGCTCGCCTCTCTCCTCTATCTCTCACTTATTATGGTCGTTGCTTAGCAAATGGGAACTATACTGTGACCCTTCATTTTGCTGAGATAATTTTCAGAGATAATGCATCCTATTGGAGTCTTGGAAGAAGACTGTTTGATATTTATATCCAGGTAGCTAATATCAGCATAAGTGCGCTTTTGTTCGAGTTGCAACTGTATTATATTGGTTTAATTACTGCTTTGTTACGTACAGGATAAACTAGCTAGTAAGGATTTTAATATTGAAGCTGTTGCACAAGGGGTTGACAAGGCAAAGGTTCTAAACTATAGCAACGTAGTTGTGACGAATCATACTGTAGAGATTCGCTTTTATTGGGCTGGAAAAGGGACAAGAGCTATTCCTACGAGAGGAACTTATGGTCCTCTTATATCAGCTATTTCTGTTGTATCTAGTAAGTTATCTTCTGTTTAGGCTTTCTGTATTTGTTTGTCAATCGTGAAGTATTGTGCCGCCCACCTCATTATCTTTATGCCCTCTAGTGCTCTTTTGCTCAAGACGTTAATACCATGGTAAATTGTTGGCCAAAATCTTAAGCTTTTAGAACAACTAGTGATCATCATGGTCAAGGGCGAAGGTACATTAGTACCAAGGGAGGTCATCGACACTCCCAAAGCTTCAATTACACTAAGATATATAGAAGTAAATAGTTTAACTCAAATAGGTATTGGCCTCCAAGTACTTGAAATTTTGTAAAGTAGGGTACAACTTTATTTCAAATAATTAAAAATCTTATTTCAAACAAGTATTTAACCCCATGTATTTGAAAATTTCAAAGTGGAGTGCTGAATATTCATAAGAGGAAGAACTTTTTGCTAGTATTTGGTTGTAAAATATGTATTAAGACTAAATAGATTATATACATGTTATTTTTCTAATTAGTATAGTTTGGTACTTCGGTTGTAACTTTATACATGGACTTCTTGGTCACCTTGACAGCCAAATCCTAGCTTCGTCCTTGATCAGGTATCAGATTGGACAACAGATCATGATAAGTTTCTCTGCCAATCCGATAAGTACATGATTTCATTGCTTTTGGCCATAGGTTAAGAACATATGTAACAAATTTACCCCTTTCACTAACAGGTTAATGCCTTAACCTTTTATTTTTGTTCTATTATTTACTAGACTTGCGGATGCTTGATGCAATGAAGTTGTAAACTTATTCCTGACTCTTGATTATTCTCTTACTATTTAATGTCTTCGAGCTATCAAACAAATTCTTGTTTGAAGTATTTGATCCTTGTAGCTATGGACAAAAGTTGTGGAATAGTTGCAATTTTAAATAATGTGTTTAGCGTAATAACGTATATCAACCTAGCACTGTTGCTCACATAGGACCCCCTCTTGCACGTGGATACACAGATAGACTCAACTAAACATGTCTAGTGTCCACAAATTAATACCGAAGAGATCTGCACAACAATTGGAACAAAGTCGAAAGACAGAGATAGCAAGTGTGGACAGATGCCTGCATGAACCAGAGCTTAATACCACTTGAGAACACCAATCATCTTAAAAGATTAAACTCAAAGGAAATGGGCCTACAATGTATATCAAGCTAACGCATTTCTTTTTCCTTTTTTTTAAAAATATTTTGTAGATTTCAAGCCTCCTTCCAATCAGACAAAGACTCCTTCCAATCAGACAAAGAAGATACTGACTATAATTGGAGCTGTAACTTCTGCATTATGCCTCACATTGGCGATTCTCTTTATAGTTTGGTGGAAAACTCATCCTGGAAGCAGAAGTTCAAGAGAATATGGTGCCTTATTGCTTTCTCGATAAATAATGTTTTATTCTAAATTGCTACAGTGAAGTATGTGTATGTGTGTGCGTAAATATATTACATCTGTTGCAACAAAAGACAATACGGAATCTTATGTCAAGTTGGTATTGGTTGCAGCTGTTGGAAGATTAGAACAACATATATTTTCACTTGTTCAATCTTTTCTGCAACCAAACTGAGCATCACTATTTTTCCCTTTGCATTGTGGATCTTGTTCTTTACAATTGTTAGAATATCACCAAAATACTTCGTGGAAAATCAAATTTAGTGCATTGATGATGCAGTTAAATCACTCAACTTCTTTTTCTGCAGATCTAAGAGGATTGGATTTGCAAACTGGTTTATTTACCTACAGACAAATTAAAGCTGCAACTAACGACTTTCATATCGACAACAAAATTGGGGAAGGTGGTTTTGGATCTGTCTATAAGGTACATCTCAATCAATCAATTTTTTTTCCTTGTTACTCTTAGCTTTATATTCGATTTCTATGGTGCATTTAGATGTGTATGCATTCTACAGCTCGAACATGTCAATCCTGTGTTGAGGTTACTAAAACCATGTGCTATTTTTCAATGCAGGGTATATTATTTGATGGTGGTGTTATTGCAGTTAAGCAGCTTTCTTCCAGATCAAAGCAAGGAAATCGCGAATTTGTTAATGAGATTGGCATGATCTCTGGTTTACAGCATCCAAACGTAGTACGATTGTATGGATGTTGTGTTGAAAGGAATCAGCTTCTGCTAGTGTATGAATACATGGAAAATAACAGTCTTGCCCGGGCTTTGTTTGGTAATTTAATGTGTCCAGTCAATTGCGTGCATTCTAAAAGCTAAAATCTGGATTAGTATGCAAACATTCTTACATCAATTGCCGTTTATTAATAAGCTCGATATTCTTTTTTCTTATTCCTTTGTCAAGGGGAATGCCAGTTGAATTTGGACTGGCCTACCAGGCTAAGGATTTGTATTGGCATAGCAAGAGGTTTGGCATTTCTTCACGAGGAATCAAGACTGAAAATTGTTCACAGGGACATCAAGGCTACCAATGTACTACTTGATGAGGACCTTAACCCTAAGATCTCTGACTTTGGTTTGGCTAAGCTTTCAGAAGATGAGAACACCCATATTAGCACCAGGATTGCTGGAACAATGTAAGCTACTGATTTTCTCCTCAATAAATCCTATCACTGTGCCATGCTTAAGATCGAAGTAGTTTGTGTATTGAAAGATGCCGCCTTGGAACAGGCTCTCATGCCATTACCTTATTCATTCTTCAGTTTGCATCCGATATTTGATGACGCAAAATTGTCGTTAATCTTGGATTGGTGCCCCCAAAATGACCAAACAGGGCAGCCACTGAATTCTGTTCTGATACACGAGTCTCATTAGTATTCTGCATTTCCACTTGGAATGAAAGGCAGGTCAAATTGCATACGTGGATCTAGCTATCAAAAAACAATTAGTAGCAGAACAATTCCTTGGAGTTTAGTCAACTTGGAAAGTTCCTTGACTAAATCTTGATTGTGGAGGAGGGATGTGCTTTGCAATTAGACTGTACTGCGTTATAGTTGTACATGTATACAATGGGACAAAATCAGAGCTCAGAACCCAAATTAAGAACAGGGTGGCTCATCAATGTAGCCAATTACATTGATGCTTTTTCTTGGTTGCACGTCAATGTAAAGTGACCCGATTTCATTATATGACTTTTTTGCTTCCGACAATTACCGTGTAGTGGTTTAGCTATGGCGAATTCCAATAAACAAGTCATCTCGATCACCTTGAAGAAAATTGCTCTAATGCTTGAACATTCTACAAACCTCACACTGTTAAATTAGACTTGAAAATATTATTTTCGTTGTGCAGAGGGTACATGGCACCGGAATATGCGTTGTGGGGTTACTTAACCAACAAAGCAGATGTTTACAGCTTTGGAGTTGTTGCATTGGAAATTGTTGCAGGGAGGGAAAATATGAAATATCGTCCTAATGAAAATTATGTTTGCCTACTTGATTGGGTAAGTGTTTGGTTCCTCATTGAACTCGTTTTAACATTGTTTCTTGCTTTAGTACCTATACATTTTGTCGTAAATCATAATTGGCCAACTTTGACACAAATTTGCATGGATTTGTGCTACCGGATTTGGTCTCGTAAGGGAGACTTGGGATTGCTTGCAAGAGTTTTTTTTAACGAGGCCACAAAATTTTGGTTGTTTCTATGGAAATAAGTCAAATAATTTATATTCAGGATTACTGATCTTGCAATAAAAGTGGAAATTTAGAATGATATATCTTGAAGTTCATTAAATTATCTTGAAGTTTTTGGGCTCAGTTCGTTAAAGGCTCGGCTGTAAATGAGCCGAGCTCAAGTTTTCAGCTCATTTAGTAAAGGAGATGAGCTCGAACACTACAACCGTACGTTTGTCATTTTTTCATGTCAATCTCATTCTCGTACTTATTTCAGGCACTTGTTTTACGACAAAAAGGATGTTTAATGGATCTGGTGGATCCCAAGCTGGGTTCCAATTTCAACAAGGAAGAGGCAATGAGAATGGCCAAGGTGGCACAGGTATGCACTAATCCGTCTCCAGCACTTAGGCCTGCCATGTCTGCTGTGGTGAGCATGCTTGAAGGTAAACTTGGGATTGAAGAACTAGTCACCGATCCGCGTATCCAAGGCGATGACTTCCGGTTCGTAGCCCTCAGAGACAAGTATGATGAGCTGCAACACCAGACTTCAACCGAAGTTGAGACCCTGATGGATCACACGGTAACAGGTTCTTCCTCCACATCTGCCCAGGATCTTTATCCGAGGGATCTTTATTCTCTGTAACGCTGCCAGTACAAGGACGTATGAGAAGCATAATATGGTTAAGGTAGTACTTTTGCCTTTTCGCTTGTACAAGCGATGCAAATAAAAAATAAGCGTATTCCCGAATCCAATCCATGTTCATAAAAGACCGGACTGGTTTTTCACTTGTTGGCTGTTAGACTTTTGCTTGTATATTTTCTAGTGAGTGGCTTCTAGAGGTTCATCAAATAGTGCAATAACTGTGCTATGAAGTCTTCGTGTTCAACTTTCTCTGATAAATTTGTTGCAAATAGCTTAAGATCTTCTTTTCCTATTGTTTTTTTGTCAGAAAACTTCCAAGGGATTTTCTTTCTGTGTTGATATCATGTGTTCTATGCTCGTTACTTAATAAAGGTCTTCATTGTCTTACAGTAAGAGTCATAGAGCTGCCTTAAGTCAACTAGGTGTGAAGGGGGAGTGTTTGAGGTGGTGGAAGGTGTTTAAATTCCTATCATACCCTCAAGATTGTTAACACCGGCGGACGTGCTTCCAAGTGGACTGAAAGTTCTAGGATTCGATTGCCAACAATGGAAATAGAGCATCCAATGTGACAGTTCAGTGAAAGCATAGGGCTGCAAAGTGGAACTAACCCAATACTTATTTCATTCATGAGAGACATTTTTCCACTTGGAAGGGAGTGTTGTTTTGGTGAAATTTCTGCATTAGAGGAAAATGCAATTCAAGATTCCAAAATCAAGTGCATTCCATTAAACATCAAAGTAAGACAACCGCGGATAAAAAAAAGTAAGACAACCAGTTTTCAACAGTATCGTATCTGTACATAAGCCCAGAAAAACTGTTATGCATAACACAAGGATAACTAATTCAATTGTCTGCCACCAACTGCTCAAAACTTCCTTCAAAAAACCAGTCCAGAGTTCATGTTTACGGGGCCTCCAACTTGAGCAGTACCTCAACTGCTTTAATCAAAATTTCTTTAGAAGTGCACTCGTTGTTTACCGAAACAGCGGATGTTAACTACAACAACAAAGCCATAGGCATAACCTAGCATGAAGTTGGAGTTTGTTCGATGCTCTATCCAAAAGCATCGAATTATATAAGTGACAACACCCATAGTATTGTTCACTAGTTTCACACAAGCAAGCAAAAACATGCATATAACGAAGAAAACGAGGGACAAGCCTACCCAGCTCAGGCAGTGAAATATCTAACCTCGTCTTTCTGCTGTTGGAACTTGAAGCTAACTGTTTAAGCTTAGCAAGATCTCTGAATGCAACTTTGAGCAGTTCTGTCACCTTGTTTTTCTTACCCTGGAAGAAAATTAACTATAAACAAGCAGCTTAAAAACATTGAAGAAGAGTAAGAAAAAAATTTGAATGACCCGAAAACTGAATGGCCAGATGTTAATCTTAAGGAAAATGCAAAATGAAATATCACTAGCTAGACAACGTAGGAATATGATGATTGCTTCTTCATCATAACAGAACGACGAAAAGCAGTGAGAAGCAAATCCTAGGGCCCTATCTCAGGTAGAAATCCTCATGTGCTGAAGATTTAGATCTACGCTTGTATGAACCTAACCATTCAGTTTTTATTGAAAACTATGCTAACCTCCTAGAGATGTAATTCACACAGCGACACAGTGGAATCGGAAAAAATCTCATATTTTCTCACTCTATCACATTTTCACCGATAGGAGTTGGAAGTTAGGTGTACAAAGCCCTATGACGCATAATAGTAATGTGTAGTCTCAATTGAATGAGCAACACCAGCAGCTTGTAACTGGCATTTACACATAGTCCCAACAGTGAAAACCAAAGAGTCCTTAACTTGTACATTGAAAGGGCAAAGTGCCGCAAGCAGATAAAGAAAATGCAATACCTTCAAAGACGCGGCGAGAACAAAAACTTCATCTGCAGATTCTGGAGGTGTGTTAGCAATCATGCAAATCTGCAACTAATTGTGAATCAAAACCTTGCCCCGTGATCAATAAATAAGATCAGTAACTCACGTTGAGGCTTATACCTCACAGTCTGTAACACCATGCTTTTTGAGAGGCCTGATATGCGAGTTAATGGTTCAACAGGAGGTTGCTCATAAATAGAATTACCACAAACCTAAGAAATAACAATCCATTTCATGAAGGGAAAGGATACTCCAGTACTTGTCTAACAGATTGGGGGCTTGTGATAGGGTGACCCTCTGCTCTTGAATTACTTGTAAGATATCTGCCGCCTCACAGTCCATCAGGCATTTAGCATTCTTAGATTATAAGTAGTTATACAGGAATAATTATCAATAATATTCAAAATCAGGTATATACAAAATAAAAATTTTAAAACTCGGACACTCGGGGAGCTGGGGCCGGGGCGGCCGAGGCCCCCCGGGCCCAACATAGCTCTGCCCCTGGGCATGAATGCCCGCGTTTTCCAACGACGCGGCAGTTTGGATGACGGTCAGGGTGTTTCTTTGTTGGTCTCTTACCTCCATTTGCAGCCTTTCTCCCCTTTTCCTCCTTTTCCCCAATCACCTTGAAAATATGTACGAGAAAGAACTTTTAGTAACCTAGGTATCAATAAAGATAAACAGCCCATCTGGAAATTGAAAGCGGACAAAAAAAATGGAAGGTTTTACCTTTAGCAATAGGTATATCACCCTTTCTCACCCGAATTAGAGGATAAGTTGGTTTCTGATTCTGCCAGTGGAGGCTCCAGGATTTTTTAATAGAGTGTTCAATAACTACCTTAACTCTGTTACCTTTATTAACGAGTAGAATGTACAGAAAATTTTGATACTCTACATCCCGAGATGGTAGTCCCTGCAAGGACATTTTCAAATCAAAAAACAAATTACTTACGTTCGAGCTAAAATTGTATATGAGGTGATCCGATATCAGGCAAGCTTTAATCGAGCAAAACGCAAATCACTCTCAAGTACCTCGAAATCTTTTTAACGAGCTAAGTATTTGGTTATTTGAGCTTGGCTTGAAAGCCTAACGAGTTTCAAGAAAAATTTTCAAGCTAGCTTGACTTGTTTATATGACAAACGGGTCCTAAACGAGCTTTTTAACTGCCGAACACGAGCTCCGACTCGAATAGTTACATAAGATAAAACAGATTAGAAATTAAACAGAACCAACAAAAAGGAGAACTAAGAGCATCTCCACTCCTTACTCAAATTTTTACCCAACTCAGATTTTTACCCAAATTTGAGTAAAAACTTGATTTGGTATTGTGTGTTCCAATGGACAAACTCAAACCCAAGCACAAATATGCACAAATTTTGAGTAAAGACTTCATTAGTGGCAGTATTGTAAATTTAAAGGTATGAAATTTGCCTTCAAAAATTTGAGTAAGGATTTAATCATTTTATGTTTCCTTCAAAAATTTAAAGGTATGAAATTATCCTATCAAAATTTCAGTATATATGTATTATTGACTTTAATCATTTTATGTTTCCTTTCCTTTTAAGGTTCAGATACTTAAGAAGTACCAGGATCCCCAACAGAGGACCCAACAATGTGGTTCCCTTTCTTCCCATTCTGTATCTGCCTTCCATTGATTCCAAGTACCAAGAAGACAGGGCAGGCTCCGGGTAAGCCTCGCAAGCAGTAAGTCTATGGGTACAGAAAAAAGGTACAGATTTTGTACATAGATTTTTCGTGGGGCCCACTACGGGTCCCACACAAATGATCCGAGCCAATCATTAAATGTAAAATATTTTTTCACCGGTTTTTGCAAAAATTCAGCTCAATCCGATACTTATAGGTGTTCAATCCAATCATCTAATTTTTCATTTAGATTTCAGGATATGAAAAAGTTAGATGATTGGATCGAACACCTATAACTATCGGATTGAGCTGAATTTTTGCAAGGGCCCTTGAAAAAATATTTTACATTTAGTGAACGGCTCGGATCATTTGTGTGGGACCCGTAGTGGGCCCCATGAAAAATCTATGTACAAAATCTGTACCATTTTTCTGTACCCATAGACTTACTGTCTCGCAAGCCTTTGGGCTTGGGCAACCCCCGGGCTGGGGCAACCCAAAAAAAATTTAGTTAGACATAACTATAAAAAAAGTTCCCAGGATCCTCATCCGCCTCTTTCTTTTATTTTTTCATTTTGTGCTATTTTGTTTTTCTCCCAATCATATTACCTTTTATTTCTCCATTTTTGTTCTACCCCTTTTTGTTTTCCTCCCAATCCACAATATTACGAAAATCAAATTACTTTGTTAGAAATTTTCGATTTAAGTAATGTATAAGTGATACTCCCTCCGTCCCCATTAACCGTCCTTTTTGGGAGTTGGTGCCAATTTTTAATTGCTTATGTCTCGTAATGTATAATGTTTTACGTGATTTTGAAAATATTGTCTAATAGAACTAATTGAACTCCATCAAACATGATTCATATTGTATATAAAATTTATTACCAATTTAAAAATATAACTTATTTTTTATCTCGTTAAAATTGAATGAAGGACCATTTAATGGGGACCGAGGGAGTATGTTCTTACATTTGATTAAAAAAAAGTCATAGTTAAAATAAATCGAGCGAGATAACACGGTTTTTATTTTTACCCTCAAACTAGCTACCATTTCGCAAGAGAGATTAACTATGATTTCAATTGAAAATGAGGCGCCGCTCCACTAAGAGCATTTGGGGCTTCTTCTTTTTTTTAGCTTTTTACGTTTTTCGAGATAGGTCATTCTCGTCACATATATCAACTAAAAAGCCCAAAAAGTCAAAAAATCAAAAGTTAGCGGAACGGATCCCAAGTTATTGGATAAGTAAAGTACGATGACTCAATTCAAAATTTTGTTTCAAACAATGCAAGGGGAGGTTGTTTTCTTTGAATCGGATCATGTTAATCATAAAACACTATAATCGGGGTTTTTTTGATGTTATTCAAGCTAAAAGAACAATGTGATTTTTTTTTGTACTTCTATGTTTTTTTTTTCTATGAATTAATAGTAAGTGGGCAACAAAATTTGAGATTGGGTTAGGACAACTCAAATTTCAGAGCCAGCACTGCAAGCAGATGCATGCATGCATCCCATTTACACAGCAAAAATGAGTAATTTTTTTGGCAATACTTTTTTAGCAAGTGGGTATGGGCTTTTTTGGTTTAGCCATCCATTATCCACACTTGTGATGCCTGTCGAGTCTTTTGACATTGGCCAGACGGTGAAATTTGATAAAGGAAGCACTGAAGTTAGTTGAGGTGCACGCAAGTTGATCCTGACATTCGGTTATAAACAAAAATGAAGCAATTTAATACGATGAGAAAAAATTATTTCGGACAATGCAAAATTATCTGAGTTTGGAGAAATTGCGATTGAAAGAATAAGATTACTAAAATATGAAGAAAAAAGGGGCCTAAAACACTACTACAATTGTTATTGCAATACCAAAATATACGGGAATATGTAATGTTCAGAAGTTTAATGTATTGTGCCCCTCAATACGGGGTGCGTGCTGTCCCTTAGACGTCCATTACCATTCGCCTGAGAAGCAATCTGAGACGTCCATTGCCGAGCATGGACGGCTCGGATTGACCCAGCACGCATGATGTCCCTAAGGGGACAGCAGGCACTCTAAGTTCGGACAAAACTTGGGGTGCATTTGATCTCAGTCGTCTATTGTTTTTTCGGCCGAGATGCATTCTGAGCCATTCATTGCCGAGCATGGACGGCTCGGATTGGCCCAACACGCATGCTGTCACCCCAAGTTCTGTCGCAATCCGATCCAGCTCCTGGCGCCCCTTCTGGATTCTGTTTTAAAGTCCGAAGTATCGAGATCGAAACCGAATCACCTCGGAAACTGACAGTTTGTACGGAAGCCCTCAATCACCCTCAGTTGTTTTGGGGTCGGATCCGGTCGAGTTTCTCCGGACCAGTTTCATCCAATTGTTGAATCGTGGCCGTTCAAAAGTATTTTGGACGGTCCAGACTTGTTCGCACCCCGAACAAATCTGGGCCGTCCAAAACACTTTTGGACGGCCACGATTCAATAAATGGACGAAACTGGTCGATGAGAGACTTGACCGGATCTGACCCGGGTTGTTTTTAATCGCGAGAAACTATAAGAAATGGAGAGAAAATATACATACTCCATAACAAGTCCCAATTCCATTTGTTTAACAAGAATGGAGAGATTTGGCGAGGAACCTCAATCATTTATGATGTGTTTGGTTTGGTATTTGAAAAGTTTTTTGAAAAATAGTAGGGGTAATAAGTGGAGAAAGATAGAGAGAGAAATTTTTGGTTCTCACCTGCACTCCAAAGTAAACAATTAAGCTCCAGCATTCACGAGAGATTTTCCAGTGGTGGGGGAGAGGCCCATCGAATTGAGGGTGTTTATGCTAGTGATTAATTTATGCAAAATAATTTTTTGGTTGTCTTTATTCAAATTTTTTTTGCATTTGTTAATTTTACGCTAAACTTTTATGTTGATATGGGTGACTAAGAACGAGAGGAAACGGAAAAGTAAAAAAATTTAACTTTTACACAAGTATTTTGTGAAATATCCAAAGAAAAGCTTAAAAAGTCAGTTTTTTTTTTTACTTTTTCTTGAATATTTCTCAAAATACTTGTTTAAAATTCATAATTTGCTTTTCCGTTTTTTCTCGTCCTTATTCACTCATATCACATAAAAATTTGGCGTAAAACTAACAAACGCAACAAAATTTTGAATAAGGACAAAATTAAAAAAATGTGGTGCATAAGTTAACCACTAGCGTGAACGAAAATATATTATGTTAGATGATTGGATCGAACACTTATAGGTATCGAATTGAGCCGATTTTTGGTGGATTGGGCGATGCTGATAGCGGCTAACTTAGAAGTCCATATTGGCATGTGCTTAGAGCATTCGCATCAGGCTCTCTATATTTTGGACCAATTTACACATTAAAAAGTTACTTTATTACTTTAGCTATTCACTTTAAAATTTCTACTGCATCAGACTCTTTATATTAAAATTATTCCATTAAAAATATTATTTCTCTATTCTTAAAAAAACACCAAACTATCCCATTCCGAGCAATTGTCCACTTGTTATTTATTATTTTTTAAAATATAAATAGTCTAAAAAAATTAAGTGCTCCAATTTTCAATCAGTTTGAACCGATGCGAATATTTTATTTTTTTAATTATTTTATTCTAAATGGTTATAATTTATATTTGTCCTTAGGACTTTCATATAAGACCCCTAAAAGAGTCATAGAACCAAACAAAGTACTCCGTATAAAAAAAATTTAAGCCAAGACACTGTATCAGTGAACAGTGGAATAAAAATATTAAAGTAATAAGTAACAAGTGAATAGTGACTCTTGAGATTTAAAGAGTTATTGTAGCAAAGTTAGAAATCTTTCAAAGTAGAGAGGGAGGGAGAGATCGAGCCTGATGTGGGGGTTTTTGGGGTTTTTTTTTTTTTTTTTTCATTTTTGGCTCTTTAATTTAGTTTGAAGAGGGAAGTAAAGAGGGAGATGTGGATGCTTAGAGCATGTACACCAATGAATATGTATTTTAGCTACTCAACAGTCTACTTTTTTCATTTTACCTACTCAAATCTCTTTCAACTCCACACCAATCCTTTCTATTATTATCTCTATTTTTCTAAAATACCATAAAATATTAGTATTCAATTGGAGAGAGAAAGAGGATGAATGACAATGAGGGAGGATAGAGGAGAGAGAAACAATAGTTGTTTAATCAATACCTCTGCTACAGTTGCTAAAGTAAATATACCGCGGTTTTGTAGCAAATGTAGTTTACCGAAGGAGATTGCTAATATGGTGCAGGTGAGTTTTCTTATTTCCACTCTCTATTTTACCTTCAAACTAGCATATACCTAATCTGATGCACTCGCTCTTTTAGTGCCTCCAATTGTTAGTAGGCATACCATAGATTTACTGAAGGATCTGCAATATCATGTTAGAAAAATTTCGCGATCCATATATAATCGGGTCAATAAAAACCCTGTAAAAAAATGTTTGCACAACACAAGGATAACTAATTCAACTATCCGCCACCAGCTGCTCAAAAACTTCCTTCAAAAAACCGGTCGATCGAGAGTTCACGTCTGCCGAGTGACAATGAATTTAGGCAGCAATTTTGAGAATGCGAGTTGGGTTAAGTGGTTTTACGATTAAGCTACGGGAAACCCTTCTATTCACAGGATCAGAAACGTTATCGATCAACTCATCGATGAGAAACCAAAAACAAAAAACCACCCTTTTTTACTTCCAGCTCCAGTTCCAGGTCCAGGTCCATGTGACTATACCTTGGCCTTTTCTTTAATTTTATTGTGCTTTCTTGGTTCAATGGCAAATGAAGTCCCTGGGGCCAAGAGTGAGAATCAGTGTGAGACAATGACGTAAATCTCTATCTTTGAAGGACCTATCTGTCTTTTCGTCGAATGGTCCGTGTCATGCTGCTGTCCCACACGCAGCCCTATTCGGCTTGAGTTTTGAGAGAGGTTTTTGAGAGTAATGAGTGGAGAAAGATAGATAGAGAAAATTTATTGGAAACCATGCCCGGGAATTTTGAAATCCCAAAACAAACAAGGCCAGCTCCGCTCTGCATTCGTGCTTGCAATCTTTACGATTTGAATAGTTTGAGAAGTTTTTAAAAGTCACTCTTAAACTCGCTCGCATGTGCATGCTAATTATGTGACTTAAGGTCTCACATTAACTGTTGGCCAAAGGATGAAAGGAGCCTTTATTGATGATCTCCGAGAGTAAGACTTACAAAAGAGGGTCCACATGGAACCCAAACAAAAAAGGACCGGCCAGGAATTTCTCGACTACAAATTGTTATTGCAATACCAAAATATACGGGAATAAAATGTGACTGTCCAGAAGTTTAATGTATTGTGCTCCTCAATCCAGGGTGCGTGCTGTCCCTTAGCCGTCCATTACTATTCGGCTGAGAAGCAATCTAAGCCGTCCATTGCCGAGCATGGATGGCTCAGATTGGCCCAACACACATGATGTCCCTAAGGGGACAGCAGGCACTCCAAGTTCGGACATAACTGTTGGGAAACGATTCCCAGAAACCAGTAATGACGCGTACAGATTAAACAATAAGAAAACCGCAAAAACCCTACAAGGCGGAATTAGGGTTTTACCTCAACTCCCTGCGAACACGAACGCTGGTTGAACTTGTTATAGCACGTCTTGCTATAAGCCACGTATACTGCTCGACTGCACCTTACGATCTTCTATCGTATTCCCTGCACGTCTAGAACACGAACCGAGTGTGGACTCTTTCGTGGTCTGTTTGCCCTCTCTAGATCTGCCTCTATTTAGTGAATCATAGAAACGTCAAAAAAACATCATCCTGACCTAGAGAGCATAACGTGTATATATAGGGCTACGATAGGGACCTAAGGAGTAATAAGTCTGC
Organism: Rhododendron griersonianum; assembly: GCA_018127125.1. Taxonomy (NCBI): domain Eukaryota; kingdom Viridiplantae; phylum Streptophyta; class Magnoliopsida; order Ericales; family Ericaceae; genus Rhododendron; species Rhododendron griersonianum. Next base: position 15,165,724 of record CM030789.1, read on the forward strand.
TCAGTGTAAATAAGAAAACCTAATCCCACCAGGATTCTATTTCTTATTTCACTAATTATAATTCACCCCACTACTGCAATTATAATTGCACTCCCGTCCTTATCTCAATTATATTACGAGCTCCATGATATTAAATACTTATTAATCTCCCCACGTTAAGATTACAGATACCCATTGATTAAAATAAATTACTAACAATCTCCCACTTAATCAACATCTTAACTTGAGACTATCCGCTTAACTTATTCGATATGTCGGATACAAATATCCACCTGCAGGGTTTGACATAATCGAAACTTATAAACTTACTCAAGGGGTATCATCAATCCCTATTAGGACGTGGATTCCATTAATAATTAATAGTTGTCATATACATAATGTTGCGACCCAACTCACCGAGACTATTGACCGTATAAAGATCTCACCCTTTAATGAATCAAAATCAACAACATTAAATATATACATCTAATAATTATCTTTGGATTAAGAGCATAAGCATTCATAATAACCATGAGGTTCCAATTGTCTTATAAAGTTAGTACAAAGACAATTACCTCAATGCGGTCCCGTTCAATACACACAAAGTGTATTAGCACAATGAGTTAGAACTAGACCGTTCCCTGTAGTCAAGACAGACCTACTAAACATTGTACTACAGTCCTACTGATGGTGTGTCCAGTCCATCTAAGACTGTGAACCATATCTTATATTTTACAAGAACCGATGATCCGATCTTCTGTGTGTAAGCCGAACTCTACACACCGGATCATCTACTTTGTAAAATAAAAGACACATATGCACAACATACAATAATATTATGCAAATATTACCCATAAAAGATTCTCATCAAAAAAGGGATAAAACTGATTAATACATAACAATATTAATCCATCATATAAAAACATAGCTTTTACATAACCTCCTAACAAACTCCCACTAAGACTCAAAGTCATGTTGCCACGCATCTTACTCGCATTCTCTCTACTACGTGACTATCAAAAGTCTTAGCCTGTAAGCTGTACGTAAAAGAATCTACTAGGTTGTTTACCGATGCGATCTTGGCCACAACTACATCACCTCTCTAAACGATCTCTCGAATCAGGTGATACTTACGCTCGATGTGTTTTCCTTCTTATGAGTCAATGGCTCCTTAGAGTCAGCAATTCCACCACTATTGTCACAATAGATGTAATAGCTAATTGCACTAGAGGAATCACTTCTAGATCCATCAAGAAGTCTCTAAGCCAAAACGGCCTCTTTGGTTGCTTAAGAAGCTACCACATACCTGGCCTCCATGGTGGAATCAATCAATCCACGATTGCTTGATACTCCTCCAACTTATGGCTCCACCTCATAAGGTAAACACATATCCGGAGGTAGACTTTCTGGAATTCCTATTTGACATAAAGTTTGAGTTTGTGTACCCATAAGGTACCAGACTATCTTATTGGAACACCAACATATGATCTCTAGTTCTTTTCAGATACTTGAGTATATGTTTCACTGCAGTCCAATGTTCTTGTCCTGGATTAGACTGAAATTTGCTAACCATGCCAACGGCAAAGCAAATATCAGGTCTAGTACACAACATAGCATACATAAGGCTTCCTACTACCGAGACATAAGGAACTGCCTTCATTTTCTCCATCTCCTCAGGTGTTTTAGGACACTGATCCTTGGATAGGTTGATTCCATGTCTAAAAGGGAGGAACCCTTTCTTGGAATCCTGTATGCTAAATCGGGCAAGAATCTCATCGATATAAGTAACTTGCGATAAGCCCAACATCTTGTTCTTGCGATCTCGCATAAGCTTAATCCCAAAGATGTGACTGGCTTCTTCCAAGTCCATTTCGAATTGGTCGGATAACCACACTTTCACTGAAGACAATACTCCCACATCGTTTTTGATGAGCAGGATATCATCGACATATAGTACTAAAAACACCACCACTTTTTTGTTGCGCTTCTTATACACACATGAATCATTCGGACATTGATCAAAATCAAAAGACTTGATTGCTTGATCAAAACGGATGTTCCACGATCTAGATGTCTGCTTAAGCCCATAAAAAAACTTCTTAAGCTTGCACACAACATGTGCTCTTGACCTTTCGCTATGAATCCATCTGGTTGCACCATATAGATGCATTCATTCAGATTTCCATTAAGGAATGCGGACCTGATTAGAGTACATAGACTCCATCTTTGATTTCATAGCCTTTTGCCAAAGTTTCACATCTTTATCTTGAAGTGCCTCATTGTAGTTACAGGGTTCGGCATGTTGATCGTCAGGGATCATTTCAAAAGACTCTCCCAACAACGTATACCGACTGGGTAGAATAATAACCCTCCCACTACGACGAGGTACCGGTGTGTCAATAAGTGCCTCTACAGATGTCACTTGTGGTGTTTCCTCCTGCACTACTGGCGGTAAAGAAGTTTGTGCCGATCTCTCTCCTCTCAATTTCACTAGAACAATTTTACTTCTGGGCTTGTAGTCTATCACATAGTCCTCCACTAAGTATCGGGCATTGGATCTAACAATGACCTTCTGATCCTTAGAACTATAAAATAATCTACATTTCGTTCCACTAGGGTACCCCATAAACAGACAAACTTATGACCTTGATTCCAATTTATCTGCGTTCCCATTCAGCACATGTGCTGGACTACCCCAAACCCGAACATGCCACAGACTAGGTTTGCGCCTAGTCCACAGTTCTGTGGGCGTAGATGGTACTGACTTAGATGGTACCAAGTTAAGAATATACACTGTCGTTTCTAGTGCATGTCCCCAAAACGAAATTGGTAAATCTGAATAACTCATCATTGATCTTACCATATCCATAAGAGTCCTATTCCTTCTCTCTGCTACACCATTTTGTTGCGGCATACCTGGAGCTGACAACTGGGATGTAATCCCTTCAGTTGACAAGTAGTCCCTAAACTCTCCCAAGAGGTATTCTCCACCACGATCAGATCGCAGTGTCATGAGACATTTACCCAGACGCTTTTCCGTTTCTGCCCTATACTCCCTGAATTTCTCAAAGCATTCGGACTTACGGCGCATCAAATAAATGTATTCATACCTTGAGTAATCGTCAATGAAAGTGACAAAGTACTCAAAACCACCTCTAGCTTGGACATTCATAGGCCCACACAAATCAGAATGAAACCAATTCCAACGGCTCTTTGGCTCTATATCCTTTTGCTGAAAAAAAAAGGCCTCTAGGTCATTTTACCTTCTAAATAGGATTCATAGACTGAAAGTTCCTCAACTTCCAATGAACCTAAAGGTTCATCTCTAACCATTCTAGAAATCCTATTCAGATTAATATGACCAAGACATAAGTGCCAAAGATACGTTTGGTTCAATTTAGAAGGCTACTTTCTCTTACATGGTAATTTATTAGTGTTATTCAATTCATGCAGTTGCACTGTAGGAAATATAGGATTAATAATGTAGAGATTATCCACTAAATATCCATCCTTGATCAACTTAGAAACTGAAACCAAGTTTCTTCTAATAGAGGGAACATAAAGGCAATCTCTCAAAATTAAAAAACCTATTACTACTAAAATTTGAAAAGACATTCCTACTGCAACTACTGCCACTCTTGTAGCATTTTCCACAAGTAGATAAATCTCCCCATCACTGAGTCTTCTGGTTTCCTGGAACCCGTGCAATAAAATGCAAACATGATTAGTGGCTCCCGTATCTACACACCAGGTACTGGTAGATAACACCACTAAACGTGATTCAACAACTAGTGAAAAAGATTTATCCTAATTGTTCACTTTATTGAGATAGAATGGACATTCCTACTTCCAGTGTTCTTTCTGCTTGTAGTGAAAAACACTTGCCCGCAGGCTTTTTTCACTCCACCTTGAGGCACATGAACTGTCTCCATAACCTTTTTCTGAGAGTTGTTCTGCTTCTTCTTGCCTTTCAGCTTAGAAGTAGAAGCCTTCTCTGCCACTAACATTGAAGGTGGTTTCTTCACAACCAAAAGACCATCAGCTGCTTGGAGTTCCTTAAGAAGTTTCGCCAAAGATAAATACATTTTGTTCATATAATAATTCAGGCGAAATTACTTAAAACTCTCAGACTGCAGTGAGTTAAGAACGAAATCGATCTAAGTTTCCCCATCAATTTCAGCTCCAAGGATCTCTAGTTTATTAAGATGAGCTATCATCTTCAAAACATGATCCTTAATCGGGGTCCCTTCAACATGGGTGATACTCACCGATTTTTATAAAGTTTTGCTTCCTGTTATGTGGCATTCTCATCAGGTTCTAGGAGGGCATACCTCAAACAACACAAATTTGTGTCCCTCAGCAGTTAACACAATATTCAAATTCCTTTTCCAGTCAATATAATTCGATCTAGTAAGTTTATTAGCTTTGAGAATAATTGCAAGTGGATTGAAAAAACCCATTTTTGAATATGAGAATCACATAACAACAATTATGAAGGGCAATAAAACCTTGAATTTCATTTTAATATTGGTTCCCTCAACCACGTGTTAAAAGAAAAACATTGGCAACCCTACACACCGTGAAGAGCATGCCTCGATGGGAAGGTCGTCTACTCTTCATCATTCGTGTAGATAGGCACAACCTTTTAATTTTACTATCTAGATATTATACCATGCCAAGCAAAATTAAATAGCCAATATAGCTTCGGTCCTATAAATAATAATAGTGACTCAGATGGTGAGGATACTATTATTTACAGCTAAGTGTATACCATTACCTAGCTTTTAGACCTATTGTTCCGTTATAAACCACCTCAGATGGAGAAGTGACCCACACAACAATTATCTTAGAGTTATCCCTTTAGGAAGTTTGTACCGATGATGCCACAATTAATTTTGTCCGATAGGGAGGAAGGTTCTGAAACCAACACACAAAATTAATTATATCACCTACGAACTAGCAATGGAGACCATAGGATTTATTCAAAATAAATTCCCTCTCCCACTTAGTTATTTAAAAAAATTGTGAGGGTTATCAAATTTTCGAGTTTGCAAAAAAACGTGATCTAGGTCAAAGGCCAAATATTACCATGTTGCCCCAATATGGTAAACTATCACATATGCAAACAATATGGAAACACAAATAATAAGGAAACACAAGATAAAGAATCCAGCTATTATGGTCAAAGATGTAATCCTTGAGCAATAAGGAATCCTTCCAAACTTGAAATCCTTAAGCAATAAGGAGTCTTTCCAAACTTGAAATCCTTAAGCAATCCTTCCAACCTTGAAATCCTTCAGCTATACTTGTGTGGAAGACTTAGACACTTTGAATCAATCAAGGAAACCAAAATCCAACCGTGCTTAGGCAAGAAAATTCGGATTTGATATATTCCCGCGTAAACTGCACAGTGTTCAGTATTTTGGCCATATCTTCCTCATCCGACCACCGATTGAAGTGATTCAAATTGGGTTGGATTCGAAATTCAATTATCTACAACTTCTGTGAAGAACAGATTTTCTAATTCTAACGTTTACTGGGTCGAAATAGCCCTGCAATCAGACCCTACGAATCTGGAAAAAAACTGTTGCGAGCCAAACAACTTGTATCTTCTATATCTCCCTTCTTCGATCTCCGAATAACCATCGAATGCTATTACAATCGAAGAAACATACATACATCGATCTTATGCCTCCATTGGAGTTCACATGCTACGTTAATTATTACAACCACGAAAAATAATCATGGCACCCAATAAATAACACATGCTACGTTAATTATTACAACCACGAAAAACAATCGTGGTACCCAATAAATAACAATAACCACACAAAAATTATGTGGGATCCAATCACACAAAATCAACAAAAAAACATGTGACCATAATAGCTGGGTAAGAACGCTGCAAAACAAGGGTTAGCACAGTTCTACGTTCTACCCTCTATAACCTACGGACAACATGGCCTGTTTAATTTATACGCGTGATTACAGCCTGCTCTGATACCACTGTTGGGAAACGATTCCCAGAAACCAGTAATGACGCGTACAGATTAAACAATAAGAAAACCGCAAAAACCCTACAAGGCGGAATTAGGGTTTTACCTCAACTCCCTGCGAACACGAACGCTGGTTGAACTTGTTATAGCACGTCTTGCTATAAGCCACGTATACTGCTCGACTGCACCTTACGATCTTCTATCGTATTCCCTGCACGTCTAGAACACGAACCGAGTGTGGACTCTTTCGTGGTCTGTTTGCCCTCTCTAGATCTGCCTCTATTTAGTGAATCATAGAAACGTCAAAAAAACATCATCCTGACCTAGAGAGCATAACGTGTATATATAGGGCTACGATAGGGACCTAAGGAGTAATAAGTCTGGGCTCCCAGTGTAAATAAGAAAACCTAATCCCACCAGGATTCTATTTCTTATTTCACTAATTATAATTCACCCCACTACAGAATTATAATTGCACTCCCGTCCTTATCTCAATTATATTACGAGCTCCATGATATTAAATACTTATTAATCTCCCCACGTTAAGATTACAGATACCCGTTGATTAAAATAAATTACTAACAATGACTTGGGGTGCGTTTGATCTTAGTTGTCTATTGTTTGTTCGGCCGAGATGCAATATGAGCCATCCATTACCGAGTATGGATGATTCGGATTGACCCAACACGCACGCTGTCAACCCAAGTTCTGTTGCAATCCGATCCGCCTCCTGGCGCCCCTTTTGGATTCTGTTTTAAAGTAGTGGCAACTTCTCCGAAGTATCGAGGTCGAAACAGAATCACCCCGGAAACTGACAGTTTGTACGGAAGCCCTCAATCACCCTCGGTTGTTTTGGGGTCAGATCCGGTCGAGTTTCTCCGGACCAGTTTCGTCCATTTGTTGAATCGTGGCCGTCCAAAACACTTTTTGGACGGCCACGATTCAACAAATGGACGAAACTGGTCGGTGAGAGACTTGACCGAACAAATCTGGGCCGTCCAAAACACTTTTGGACGGCCACGATTCAACAAATTGACGAAACTGGTCGGTGAGAGACTTGACTGGATCCAACCCGGGTTGTTTTTAATCGCGAGAAACTATAAGAAATGGTTCTAAATGGAGAGAAAATATACATACTCCATAACAAGTCCCAATTCCATCCATCTATCTATCTATCTATATCCTATGAAAATGTATTTGAGCCTCACAAATCTGTATCTTAACCAAAAATCTTGCAAGAAAATAAGAGAATTCCTTTATTTTGGAAAGAGTATTTTGTAAAAAAGTGTTTTTCAGTAGAAAAGTTGAAGCTGTGGGCCTTACAACTTTTCTGGTAACTGAACACACAGAAAATTACAGGAAAGTTAGATTTTCCCATCATTTCTCTTCCTTTCCGTGCAACTGATTGTGACCTAAGGAGGGTAACTGAACACAGAATATTATAGGGAAATTGATTTTTCCATTATTTCTTGTCCTTTCCGTGCAACTTAATGGGGCCTTAGGAGGATGCATGGTCTTCTAAATTCTTTGGCTTTGGTACGGTGTGATAAATAGGACAGGCAAATGCATGGGAAACCAGTGGTCCAAAATCATAAGCACGTACACAGGTCTACCCCCCCCCCAGTCGATTCAAGAACCAAGATTTGGGCCCTTTCCTACGTTGGAGACAATAGCATGTGCTAACAATTATTCCAGGCGATTGAAGAACCAAGATTTGGGCCCTTTCCTATGTAAGAGACAATAGCATGTGCTAACAATTATTGGAATTATAGCAGTTGTCACGCCTTCGATTTTTAACATAAATATAATAGATTTCGATAAATAAAATTAAATCTCACAATAATCCGTACGATACCCAAAAGATTACTGTATTTTCATTCCCATATCATACTTCAAAGTCCAAAGATTTCAAAATATTACATCATCGGCTCAATGGCCCCAAATCGACGTAAACCCCAAGTGTCATGAAAGTTAAGAGTTTACAAATATTCCATAGTCAAAAGAATTATAACTTAAGTTACAAATACATCTTCCAAAAGAAATTTACAAAGATGAATAAGTAGCTCCTTTGGTTAGCTTTCAAAAGAAATGTCCAAAATCCAAGCACTCTAGGCATGCAAGCTACTATCCTGAGTTAGAACCTGAAAATAATATAAGGTTTGAGCTACACTAGCCCAGCAGGAAATTCTACACTAACATTATATGGAAGAGAAATGCGAGAATGATCACAAGGCAAGAACAAGATGTAGACCAAATGATTGGCAATAACCAAGGCTTAACAATCCAACAAACTCGATACGAAATTTGGTATGCATCTCAACCTTTAACCGTTTCAAGTTTCCATGTGTCCAATGTCACTTCGCGTTATGTGTCATGAGCCGAAGCTCCTGCCTGGCCAATTAAGGGATCCCGATACTGCTTACGCCACAACCTCGCCTTCAGAAATAAGGTTGATAGAAACCCGAAGCGTAGGGCTAGGTCATTGCACGCATAATATCCGGAAGTCCGGGATCGTACCCACAGAGAATCGAATATAGCTTAATTGGATTGTAGGTATTAAACGATGGGATTTCGGCGTTTAAGACGGCCAACTTGGTTTTGCTTTGAAAGGTGAAAATGCTAGTAAAAAGACTAGAAATGAACTTAAAGAGGCAAGTCTAGGGATCTTCTAACCCTTGACAAAGGCCGTTACCGATTCTCAAATATAACTCAAGCGAGAGTCACGACTGCGTGCTCACGCCCGGAAGATTTAGCTTTAATGACTAAGTTTATCTAAAGATGTGATTAACCGGAACTAAACCAACTTATTTTTGCTAATGTATCTAACACGTAGGAGGCCACGAGCCCTCGATATGTCGCTTGCCAAGACCGCTTGACTAAACTTCATATCAAGGAGTTAACACCCCTCGCTTAGACCAAAATGGCTAGGTTAATCCAATTCCGAAAACCATGATTTTAAGCCCGAAGGTTTGAGAACCAAATAACCACCTAAGTCATTGGGAAAGATTAGCCCAAGACTTAGCCAAGAGACTACTCAACCATACTTAAAGCACAAAAGAAAACATAAAAACGAGACATGATTTTTAACCGATGAAAACGAGAATAAACTTGAGATTAATAAGAATCTAAGCCGTAGCTACAACATTAATAAACAAGAAATTAACAAACGAGAAAGACTTACAAGAGTTCTAAGGAAAATAAGCTTGAAAACTTGAGCAACAACAATGGAAGAAAGACTAACCTAAACTAACTACTTACATCTTATGAGAGAGAGAAAGACTTCCAACCTATTTATACAAATAAATCCCTCTCTACAAAATATCCTAAAAACATACCAATAAATGCAACTATTCCATAAATGGAAAGTCCAAAAAGCAACAAAAATCTGATCGGAAGCTTCCCGTATCGATACGGATTTAGACAAAGTATCGATACCACGCTGTTATCTCCAAATGGTCATTTCCCACGTAACGTCTCCGTATCGATACGGATTTTGGCTGTATCGATACGCGACAAGCTGGAGGCCCACTAACCAAATGGTATCGATACAGCTTTAGGCTGTATCGATACCAGGAGCTTATCTCCAGATCTTCAATTTTATCGATACAGTAAAGATGACATTTTAAACCTTTATTTTACCTTTCTTTACTTTAATTTTATTTAATGAAAATAAGAAAGTACCCCCCATTTGGAAACAATGGCATTTCCAGAATTTTAAGATTCCAATTAAATCAAAATGTCAACCCCCCACTTTTAGTACAAAATAGAAAACTGCACAATTTTCTCAAGAGAAAAAGGCTCGAAACATGACCTTGCTCTTCAAATAAAACCTTGTAACTTTGTAGTTACTCTTAGAAAAATTCAAGGATCAATTACCGCCATTTTTAATCTCGAAAATCGATCCTTTTTCAGAAAGTCATTTTTCCATACTTAGACAGATTTTAAGGGGCCGACAGGGTCTCCGGGTACTTGGAAGCACTTGGACCATCCATGGCGTTGAAATGCGCCTTATTTGCACGTTTTACCTGAAATACACAAAAACCACACCTTACGTGCAAAAACGCTATAAAAGCTAAATAAACATAAGTAAAAGCAAGATAGAACGGGACTAGTCGCACCAAATATCTACAATATTGGGTGCTCATCAGATACCCCCTGCTAGGCACCATACCCATCGGTAGGTCCTGAATGTAACCAAAACGAGCTTTTCCTCTTGCCGGGTCAATTAAGGGATCCCGATACCTCCTGCCAGGCACCCACCCGTCGATGGGTCCTGAATGTTCTCGTTGTGTCAATATGTGCTCACGAATCTCATGTCCTCGTAACATGTCATTTCAATTCAATCGTAGTTTGTATGGTAATCAAAGTCAAATTTTACTGAACAAGGGCAAAGGATGCAAAGATACTCTATGAACTCAACGAATATGATTAATCATGTTATGGAGTGATTTGGTGATGTTTAGAACAAGTTAGAAATGATCGGGGTCAAAACAATGGAGTTTGGAACAAAACAGCAAAAACTGTCACTAAGCCACTGGTATTAATACAACTAGGCTTCGTGACATTCCAGAGAAGCTGGTATCGATACTATCCGGAGTAGTATCGATACAGATGGAATTTCGAGCAGATTTTCTGCAGATTTCAAGGATTCAATTACAACAACAACCATAGGCACAATTTCAAGGCTAGAAAACACTTCTATCACATATATTTAGAGGAAGAATCCCTACCTCGAGGCCGAATGACGAAATCCACGAAATACAAGCCCTAGCTTTCCGAAAATCGAAACCGAGCGCAATACAACTCCTCTGAGCTTAAACCAGTGAAATACGGACCACAATATGCGTAGGAATGAAAGATTGGAGGTTGTTTTGAGTGAAATTTGGTGAGAGAACAAGAGAGGGAGAGAGCCGAGAGGGGGAGAAAGAGTCGGAGAGAGAGAGAAGAAAAAGTTGAGAATTTTCTCCTCTACATACACCCCACAAACATATATACATATATATATATATATACCAATATATAAATCAATTGCACATACACCCCTCAATTAACCATCTTATCACATTAGTCCCAAAGCCTTTAAACACATCACATTTTCCATTTTTCCTCAATTATAAACATTAAAATTAAATAAATTAAATACGGGTATCTACATTCTACTCTTTTTAAAGAAATTTTGTCCTCAAATTTTTCATGCCAAGACTAGCTAACATATACATCACATATGCATGCAACAATTATAATCATTAATCTTATGCAACAAGTCAATTATCATGATACTCAAATCTTAAACACTCACATTGGTTCATTTCGGAAATAGATGCAGATATTTCTCTCTAACTTCGTCATCCCTTTCCCATGTCGACTCTTCTTTCCCTTGGTTACTCCACAAGACTCGCACTAACGGTATTGTCTTACCCCTCAAAACTTGATCACGCCAATCTAAGATACGTATCGGATCCTCCCCATAAGACGCATCAGCCTCCAACTCAAGTTCGGACCACTCTAACATGTGCGACGGATCCGGTTCATATTTCCTCAACATAAACACGTGGAACACGTCATGTATGTCCGATAGCTTCGGTGGCAAAGCCAAACGATACGCAACCTCGCCGATCTTCTCAATGATATCAAACGGCCCGATATAACGCGGCGAAAGCTTCCCCTTTTTCCCAAAACGCGATAAACCTCTATGTGGCGATACCTTAAGGAATACATGATCCCCTTCTTCAAACGACGACGATCAACATAGTTCTTTTGCCTACTTTGTGCGGTCAACAATTTTTGGTGAATCACCTTAACTTGTTCGGTTGTCCTCTCTTGGGCTACCCTAAGGCGTTGGTGAATAACTTTCATACTCTCGGAGGTCTCCTTGACCATATCTGGTCCCACTAACATAGCCTCCTCCGATCCAATTCGGTCCAACACACAGGCGATCGACACGGTCTCCCATACAAAGCCTCATACGGTGCCATTTCGATACTAGACTGGTAGCTATTGTTATACGCGAATTCGACTAACGGCAAGTGATCCTCCCAACTACCCCGAAAATCCAAGACACAAGCTCAAAGCATATATTCCAAAATCCGAATCGTTCTCTCGGATTGCCCATCGGTTTGAGGGTGATACATGGTACTAAACAAAAGATTGGTGCCAAAAGCAGCTTGCAAACTCTGCCAAAAACGTGCGGTAAACCTCAGATCTCGATCGAACACGATGGACACGGGAATCCCATGAAGGCGAATAATCTCTCGAATGTACAAACGACTAAGCGTATCCACGGAATCGGTAGCCTGAATAGGCAAGAAATGAGCGGTTTTGATCAAACGATCCACGATTACCCAAATAGCGTCATGCCCCCTCGACGACCTCGGTAAACCTGTAATGAAATCCATGGTCACATTCTCCCATTTCTTCTCGGCCACAGGCAATGGTTGTAACTCGCCCACTGGTCGTTGATGTTCGGCTTTCACTTGTTGGCACGCAAGACACTTGGATACGAAAGTCACAACGTCCCTCTTCATTCTAGACCACCAAAATTGCCTACATAAATCATGATACATTTTCGTTCCCCCCGGATGAACAGCTAACAGAGAATGATAACACTCTCGCAAGATTTCTTCCCAACACGAAACGGGTACGAATAACTTTCCTTGATAGCGCAAGCTTTGATCGGCATGTATCATCCCCCCCCTCTTGAGCGTTTTCACTAAGGAATTTAGCACGAAGTCCTTCTGCTTCTTTATCATGTTGTTGAGCCTCAATTACTCTAGTCGATAAGGTTGATTGCACGGTCAAGTTGCATAACGTGATCCCTTCCCGAACATCCTCGAAATGCGAAGCACAAAAGCCCAAATCATTCATCATTTTCCACTCATAGATAGCTAGATTCGCAAGGTGTGTTGGTTTTCTACTCAACGCATCCGCCATGATGTTTGCTTTCCTCGGATGATATTGCAATTTGAAATCATAATCCTCCAAATGTTCCATCCAACGGCGTTGTCGAAAGTTAAGTTCTTTTTGAGAAAACAAATATTTCAAGCTTTTGTGATCGGAAAAGACTTCAAATTTTTCACCGTACAAATAATGGCGTCAACTTTTCAAAGCAAAAACGACAGCCGCAAGTTCTAAATCATGTGTAGGGTAATTCCACTTGTGAGTTTTCAACTGTCGTGACTCATACGCTACCACTCGCACCGCTTGCATCAAAATGCATCCCAATCCTTCCTTAGACGCATCACAATATATGGAGTAATCAATTCCACGTTCGGGCACAATCAAAACAGGTGCGGTAGTCAGCCTCCTCTTCAATTCCTCATAAGGCGCCTCACACGATTCACTCCATACGAAACGAGTCCCCTTACGCATTAATCTAGTCATCGGTGCCGCTAGATGAGAGAAGTCAAGAACGAAACAACGGTAGTACCCGACCAACCCCAAAAAGCTTCGAATCTCAAACACGTTCTTCAGTCATTGTCAGTTCATAATGGACTCTATCTTTCCCGGATTAACAAACACTCCACCTTTCGATACCACGTGGCCCAAGAATTTGATTTCAGATAACCAAAACTCACACTTATTAAGTTTGGCATACAATTGGTGCTCCCTCAAGAGTTCAAGAACAATGGTGATATGAGATTGATGTTCCTCCTTCGTTGGCGAATAAATAAGAATATCATCGACGAATACGACCACAAAATGATCAAGATACGCACGAAAGATACGGTTCATTAGGTCCATGAAAGTAGCTGGGGCATTTGTCAATTCGAAAGGCATAACAACGAATTCATAATGACCATAGCGAGTACGAAATGCGGTCGTAGGAATGTCTTCCCTCCGAACCCTCAACTGGTGGTAACCGGATCTTTAGTCGATTTTAGTAAAGCAAGTCGCACTCCGAAGTTAATCAAACAAATAATCGATTCTAGGCATAGGATACTTGTTCTTAATGGTGACTCGGTTTAGCTTACGATAATCGATACACAAGCGGAGTGAATCATCATTCTTTTGCACAAAAAGAGCCGGTGCTCCCCACGGTGACGTACTCGGACGAATAAATCCTAAATTCTCCAATTCCTGCAACTGAGTTTTTAACTCTCTCAATTCGATGGGCGTAAAACGATACGGAGGTACGAAGATAAGAGTGGTACCGGGAAGTAAATCAATAGTGAATTCAATCTCTCTCTCGGGAGGCAAGCCAGGTAACTCTTCCGGGAATACATCCGGAAAGTCACAAACCACTAAGGATAATTCCCCACGCACGGAGGCATCCTCATCTAACGTCAAACTCGCCAACAAGGAATAAATTGACTCGCGCTCTCGAGACCCACATAGATACGGTTCCAACGGTTCCCGATGCTTTCCAAAGAATTCGAAACAAGGACCCTCGGGTGGACAAATATGAACTCGATGCTTGTAACAATCAATGGTAGTATGAAACGTAGGTAGCTAGTCCATTCCCAAGATAAGATCAAATCCCGACATTCCTAAAACAATGAAGTCGAAGATAAAATGACGATCACGAATAATCAACTCACAATCTCGACAAATACGATCAAGAGGCGTTCTACCCCCTAAAGGTGTCTCAACGAATAATGGAGGACTGATATTTTCCGTTTCCAATTCCAAGGCACACACAACTGATGCAGTAATGAATGAATGCAATGCTCCAGAATCAAAGAGGACTTTAGTGAAAGAGTTGAATAAAAGAAATGTACCCCTCACAACAGGAGTCTCTGGAGCCTGAGAAGTGGTAGATAGAATATCAGATGTGATGTTGTAAATTCGCCCTTGAGTACCTTGACCCTGCACAAAACCTCCCCTCTGACCAGAACTCTGAGTAGGCGCGGAAGAACTCGCTCCCTTATCAACCTCGAAACTCTGAACCGATGTAGTCTGGCGGAAGTGAGGCTGCTGCTGCTTCTGAGTGCCCCAAACTGCTGGCCCACATTATGCCCCGTTCCTGGCTGCTGCACGGAACTCGACTCGCTATTCACTCCTGATCCCTGAGGACAATTCCTTGCGAGATGATCGGTCTTCCCACAAATATAACAAGCCTTCTGGAGATGTGGACACTAAGTACGAATGTGTACAGGTTGATTGCATTTGTAGCACACTGGCGGAGGTCTAGACAAAGCACCCCAAGTCCCTAAAGAAGAAGGCGGTGGCCTAAAGTTCGACGAACTATCCTGTGGTGTCTGAGATGGTTCCCTTGGCCTCTTCCGTCCTTGACTCCCAAAACTACCCGAAGAAGAACTCAAACTTCCCACCGCTTGCCTTGGCTCCCAAGCCCTTGCATTTCGTTGAGCCTCCTTCGGAATTTCAATGCTCCTTGCACACTCTACAACTTCAGAGAACTTCATCTTACGCTGGGCTATCACCATTCTCCTCATGGTGTTATGCAACCCCTTCTCAAACCAGTAACACTTCCTCTCCTCTGTCGCCACCAACTCTGGAGCGAAACAAGACAAGGACTGAAACTTCTCACGTACTCTGAGACAGTCATATTACCCTGCTCCAACTTCTCAAATTGATCTTTCATATTTTCATGTGAAGTTTTCGGAAAGTACTGCTCCTCAAAGAGCGCCTCAAACTCAGCCCACGTCAAATTTTCAACATCCGGTTCATTTGCTTGAGCCGTGGTCCTTGCTGCCCTCCTCGCATCCTTCCTAGATTCTAGGACACATTCCCACCACTCGCCGGCCTCCCCAACTAGCTGAATGGCCATAATATTTACCCTGATGTTGTCTTCAGTGATATTGAGAGCTCTAAAGAGTTTATGGATTTGAGCTAGCCAGTGGTCGGCTACCAGAGGGTCGTTACTAGCCCCATCGAACACTAGTGGATTCCTACGGCTAAACTCTCGCATCGCTACCATGGCTTGATCTTCGGCATTCTCTCCAGGAGCTTGGTTTAAAAGATTTACAGCTGAAAATGCTGCGACGAGATCCCTAGCAAATTGATTCTGAGCGTGAGGTATTTCTGCACCCCAACTGACCCTTGCCCCCGGATTTCCACCTGGGTTCTCCCCATGCTGACTAACCTCATCCTCCAATGGCACCCCTCGGCCGCGACCACGGCCACCCCGGTTTTCGGCCGCACCCTGTCTAACACGCGTTCTCGGAGGCATCTTACTACAATAATTAAGAGAGAAAACTATCAACCACGGCATATTTACTATGAGAGGTAAAAGCCCCCAACTTCCCAACACGGGTTAATTACAACTCCACACCACTCTACTATATTAAAAATGCAATGCCATGTAGTCACATGAATATTAGTCACACAAGCATGCACAAATCTTGTTAAAAGATGCGACGTTTTGAACCCATGAGACGAAACGTCTCCCCACGGTCTCTAGGTGTTCTAAACCTATGCTCTGATACCAAGTTGTCATGCAACATAAATATAAAGGATTTCCATAAATAAAAACCTCACAATAATCCGTACGATACCCAAAAGATTACTGTATTTCCATTCCCATATCATACTTCAAAGTCCAAAGATTTCAAAATATTACATCATCGGCTCAACGGCCCCAAATCATCGTAAGCACCAAGTGTATGTCATGAAAGTTAAGAGTTTACAAATATTCCAAAGTCAAAAGAATTATAACTTAAGTTATAAATACATCTTCCAAAAGAAATTTACAAAGATGAATAAGTAATTCCTTTGGTTAGCTTTCAAAAGAAATGTTCATAATCCAAGCACTCCAGGCATGCAAGCTACTGTCCTGAGTTAGTACTTGAAAATAATGTAAGGTTTGAGCTACACTAGCCCAGTAGAAAATTTTATGCTAACATTATATACAAGAGAAATGCGAGAATGATCACAAGGCAACAGGATGTAGACCACATGATTGGCAATAACTAAGGCTTAACAATCCAACAATTCGATACGAAATTTGGTATGCACCTCAACCTTTAACCGTTTCAACTTTCCACGTGTCCAATGTCACTTCACGTTATGTGTCATGAGCCGAAGCTCCTGTCGGGCCAATTAAGGGATCCCGATACCCCCTGCCAGGCACCATACCCATCGGTAGGTCCTGAATGTAACCAAAACGAGCTTTTGCTTCTGCCGGGCCAATTAAGGGATCCCGATACCCCCTGTCAGGCACCCACCCGTCGATGGGTCCTGAATGTTCTCGTTGTGTCAATATGTGCTCACGAATCTCATGTCCTCGTAACATGTCATTTCAATTCAATCGTAGTTTGTATGGTAATCAAAGTCAAGTTTTACCGAACAAGGGCAAGGGATGCAAAGATACTCAACGAACTCAACGAATATGATTAATCATGTTATGGATTGATTTGGTGATGTTTAGAACAAGTTAGAAATGATCGGGGTCAAAACAATGAAGTTTGGAACAAAACAGCAAAAACTGTCACTCAGCCACTTTGTATCGATACAACTGGGCTTCGTGACATTCCAGAGAAGCTGGTTTCGATACTAACCAGAGTAGTATCGATACAGATGGCATTTCGAGCAGATTTTTTGCAGATTTCAAGGATTTAACTACAACAACAACCACAACAACCATAGGCACGATTTCAAGGCTAGAAAACACTTCTATCACATATATTGAGAGGTAGAATCTCTACCTTGAGGCCGAAGGACGAAACCCACGAAATACAAGCCCTAGCTTTTCGAAAATCGAAACCGAGCGCAATACGACTCCTCCGAGCTCAAACCAGCGAAATACGGACCACAATATGCGTAGGAATGAAAGATTGGAGGTTGTTTTGAGTGAAATTTGGTGAGAGAACAAGAGAGGGAGAGAGCCGAGAGGGGAAGAAAGAGTCGGAGAGAGAGAGAGAAGAAAAAGGGGAGAATTTTCTACTCTTCATACACCCCACAAACATATATATATATACCAACATATAAATCAATTGCACATACACCCCTCAATTAACCATCTTATCACATTAGTCCCAAATCCTTTAAACACAACACATTTCCCATTTTCCCTCAATTATAAACATTAAAATTAATTAAATTAAATACGGGTCTCTACAGCAGTTGACGATTCGAAGTTAAGTCAAGTAGGGGTGGGAATTACCGAAACGACATGAGAAACACGACACGAAGTTAGTGGGTTAGGGTCGGTTGTTTCTGACACAAAACACAAATATGACATAACATGATAACACGAAATACTAAACAGACCGGGTTAAGGTTGAGAGAATTTTAACATGAACACGAAATGACATGAAACGAACACGAACACGATATGACATGACACAATGCCCGCCCTAAGTAAAAGCATTAATTTCCTTTCCATCCAGTGACCAGTCCCACACTTTTACGTACATTTGTACATGCATCAAAATCACTGTTTGGTTAGAAACCGACACTCCTTGTAAAGTTGATTTGTTTTTCTGTATTCACATCCACGACAAAGTGATTTGATGGAAACTCGGAATGGAAAATCCTGCAGTGCGGGCCATGCTGTAGGGGCTGTAGAGCAGCCGATTTGGCTATCCATTTTAACGCCGATTGCTCGAATTATAATTAGAGATCCTATTGATCGTGATCCGAGTCATCCACTGTCTGGATTTAAATCTGAGCCGTTCATCGTTGAAATGGACGGCTGGACACCCACCCTAGAGCCCCTACAGTGCGGGTCTCGGTCTTGGAAACTCACCCTGGCTAAATTAAGATAGCAACCATCATTTTGGCAAGACCTATTTTGCAAGAAAGTATTTTTCAATGGAAAAATTGTAGCTGTAGGTCTTACAACTTTCCTAGTAGCTGCAGGAAAGTAGATTTTCCTATCCTTTCTCGTCTTTTCCATGCAACTGAACGAGGCCCAAGGAGGGTAACTGAACATAGAAAATTACAAGAAAATTGATTTTTCTATCATTTCTCGTCCTTCCTGTGCAACTTAACGGGGCCTTAGAGCACCAACATCAGATTAGGCATATACATAAAAATAAGTAAAGTAGAGGACTTGACCCCAAAAACAACCATGCAGCAGCTTAGCTATCACTTTGGGAATCCCACCTTTTCTACAGTTCGTAGCTAAAGATATGCAATGTACACAAGCCATGTATTTGTTTATCTCTTTCTCTCTTTCTGCAGCAATGCAATATTTATTGTTTTCTTTGGAATAAAATACTAATATTTTAATTGAGAATAGGTAAAATAGATAGGAGTAGTATTGAAAGAAATGTGAGTAGGTTAAAAAAAAGCACTATTCACTAGCATTTTTGACTAACTACTGGTGTACATTAGGAGGATGCCTGGTCTTCAAAAGTCTTTGGCTTTGCTACAGTGTGATAAATAATAAAATACTAATATTTTAATTGAGAATAGGTAAAATAGATAGGAGTAGTATTGAAAGAAATGTGAGTAGGTAAAAAAAAGCACTATTCACTAGCATTTTTGACTAACTACTGCTGTACATTAGGAGGATGCATGGTCTTCTAAAGTCTTTGGCTTTGCTACAGTGTGATAAATAGGACAGCTGGGAAATGCATGGGAAACCAGTGGTCCAAAATCATACATAAGCACACCCGTCTAGCTGTGGAAGGTCTCCCCGGCCACCTTAATTATTGGGGTCCACTCTAATTCGTAAAGTATATATGATTGCTTTGAGTTTGTATATACTTATGGTTTTGTTTGTTTGAGAATGCCGATATGATCCATTAATGAGTACTCAAATCAATGAGGTCGATCTGTTCCACTTATAATGTTGTTCATACTGATATGCTTTGGAGCAGGTGAAACACAGGGACAAACTAGACGTATCCCCGGTGATGAAAGTAAGGTTTTTTCATTTTTTCGGTTTGTACTTAATTCTAGTTTTTCATCTCTCAAATATAGGAGAAGATCGAGGTTCAGCACAAGATGAGATGATGAAAGTAAGAGGTCTTGAATATCCAAAAGCTATGAGGTCTCCTGTTCTACTTATAATATTGTTCATACTAATATGCTTTGGAGCAGGTGGAACACAAGGACAAACTAGAGTTTTCAGTAGTTGGTTTTGTCATGGCCGGTCAGAGTGTTTGGTGAATACACATAGGAATGTTGTTGTAGCAAAGAGAATCTTTTTTTTTTTGATAGGCAATAGTAACATTTTATTAGGGGAAAGGGGGAGGGGAATCCAACAAAAAGTTGGACAATTACAGCCAAATGGGACAAGCCCAACCTCAAAGGGCGAGAGCCCAGTACAGCAGAAGGCCTAGAAGCCCAGATAAAACAATACAAGCACAACCCCAAATGGGCCAAAACACCCAGATCTAAACATTAAAGCCCAAAAACAAGAAAACCCTAAACCTAAGTCACTCATCTGTGCACATCCAGCCACCCCACCCGCCGCCGCCCACTGAACCAGACAGCAACCACCATCCAGACCGATCCCTGCCACCACGCTCAACCACACCACCACCGATAACCCCAAGGAGACAGACAGATCCGTCACCACCGCCCACTGCCGCGGAGCATCACAGCCGTTAAGCAAGAACCAAACCACCCAACAGTGAAATGGCGGACGCACAACGCCATCCCTCAACACCACCGCCTGCCCACCCAAGCCGTTAGGCACACTCCATATAACCCAGCAGAAAAACGAAGGGGAGATCAAAACAAGCAGCTTAACGAACGAGAGCAGGAGAAACAGAGGGTAAACTAGCAGTCGGATGCACACAAAACCAGCACACTAGGGGGTCGGAAAAAAGAGAGGGAGAAAGAGAGAGACGAAAAGAAACCAGAGATCCTTACCGTTGCCGCACTCGTCGCCAACCGAAAGCCCTCAAAAACGACCGCCGAGTAGCCGTCGATTCGGTACCCACAAACGATCAGAAGGAAAGCGGATGTCGAAAGCCATAACCCCAGTCGAAACCACCAGCGCCGCCGCTTCACGCCATCTTGTTACAAATGCCTATCGGTTTTGTGAGATAAAGAAAAGAGCCCAGATCAGAAATCGAAGGGTGGATGGGATGGGAAATGGACAGAGAGAGTTCAGAAAAGGAGAGAGAGGGAAGGGAAAAGGAGGGGAGGAGGAGGAGGCACGGCGCCCCCCCCCCCCCCCCCGCCCGAGAGAACCAAGAAGGGGCGGCTGTTTCTAGAGAGAGGGCAGAGGAAAAGTTAGAGAGAGAAAGGGGGGTTCTGATATCTACTCTTGCAAAGAGAATCTTATTTACTCCATACCCATTTGACAATCTTACGAGAGTGGTTAGTCTTATATGTTTGCGTATTAGTAGTATTACTATGCTGAAAAGCAATAATTTGTGTATATCTGCTTGCATGGTTGTGGAAGTATGATCTGAACTTGGTAGGCTTTTTGACTTTTTTGGTCCCCAAAGTATTTTCGCTGTGCCATTTTCGTCCCCAATATTTTAATTGCTAACATTGCATCCCCAAAGTATTTCCGCAGTGTCATTTTGGTCCCTGCGACTAACGCCATTCCTTCCCTCCGTTAAAATCAAGGGCAACCTTGGTATTTCACCCCCTCTCTCCCTCAAAACGGCGTCGTTTGATTGGAATTTGGAAATATTGATTTTTTTTCTTCCATGGTTATCTTAGGGTTTTCATTGAAAGCCTTAAAATCAAAAAAATTATTATAACTCTTTAGGATAAAATAATCAAAAAATTAAGATCTTCGCACAGGTTCAAACAGATTGAAAATTTGAACAATTAATTTTTTTCACCATATTTTTAAATATATAAATAGCCTAAAAAAATCAAATATTTCAATTTTCAACCCGTTTGAACCGGTGCGAAGATCTTAATTTTTTGATCATTTTATCCTAAAGGGTCATAATTAATTTTTTGACTTTAAGGCTTTCAATGAGAACCCTAAGAGAACCAAGGAAGAGAAAAATCAATCTTATATATTTTTAGGCTGTCTATATATCAAAAAATTAATTATGACCTTGTAGAATAAAATGATCAAAAAATTAAGATCTTCGCATCGGTTCGAACAAGTTGAAAATTGAAATACTTGATTTTTTTAGGCTGTTTATATATTAAAAAATATGCTGAAAAAATTAATTGTTCAAATTTTCAATCTGTTTGAACCTGTGCGAAGATCTTAATTTTTTGATCATTTTATTCTAAAGGGTCATAATTATTTTTTTGATATATAAATAGCCTAAAAATATATAAAATTGATTTTTCTCTTTCATGGTTCTCTTAGGGTTCTCATTGAAAGCTTAAAGTCAAAAAAATTAATTATGACCCTTTAGGATAAAATGATCAAAAAATTAAGATCTTCGCACTGGTTCAAACGGGTTGAAAATTGAAATATTTGATTTTTTTAGGCTATTTATATATTAAAAAATATGGTGAAAAAATTAATTATTCAAATTTTCAATCTGTTTGAACCTGTGCGAAGATCTTAATTTTTTGATCATTTTATCCTAAAGAGTCATAATAATTTTTTTGATTTTAAGGCTTTCAATGAGAACCCTAAGAGAACTATGGAAGAAAAAAAATCAATATTTCCAAATTCCAATCAAACGACGCCGTTTTGAGGGAGAGAGGGGGTGAAATACCAAGGTTGCCCTTGATTTTAACGGAGGGAAGGAACGGCGTCAATCGCAGGGACGAAAATGGCACTGCGGAAATACTTTGGGGATGCAATGTTAGCAATTGGAATATTGAGGACCAAAATGGCACGGCGGAAATACTTTGGGGACCAAAAAAGTCAAAAAGCCCTTAGTGGTAATCTCATTGTCCACTTATGAATTTGTAGAAAACACTTGAGATAACTAGTTTCCTACATCCCAAAGTCTACCTAAAGAGAATTCCTCAATATGACAAAACTCGTCCATGGACTCCGGACGCCTGGGCGTATGGGCAAACGCCCATACTTTTCATTTCAAATATAGGTCTATGAATCACCCCCAAAGCACTAGATTTTAGAACAGATCCAGTACATTAAAGGGTAAAGCAAATTCAGAAAACAGGTAGTAGAAAAACAAATCTCTTCGGTGGAGAAGTAATTGCCGGCGAGATGTTAGTCACTTGACTATCAGAGCCTCAAGAAGCCTTTTGTTAGAGGTTCAGTTTCCACTCGTGTGCTATCAATTTCTGGATTGGCCAGTCTATAAGGACCTTTGCCCCGACTTTAATTTGACTCCCCGATAGTGGATGCTGGGATTAACTGGTACCCCATTGGGCCGCATACCGAGTTAAAAAAAAAAGAGTACCCTTAGAGTGGAAATGGCTTTTATTCCAGTAAACGATCACACTGGAAACATTAACTTCATCCCCATTGCTGGGGAAATGGCTTAGACATCCATTGAAATACTAGAAAGCAAAAATGACAGTGGTGAAGTTGTATTATGGCTTCTTAGTAGAAGTTATTCCAAAGTCCGTTACTGTGTTCCGCTAGCTGCTGAAGACCTTGTGATGCATCAGTTTGAAGCGCAACATCCATCTTTACAGCATACTGTTCCGCAATGAATTAGCGGCTTCATGATGAACGAACAGCATCTACAACCTTTACAGCATAAGCGAATACAGTTAGAAATCTAGCGGAAATTCGTGACTATATAAGTAGAGGGAACATGTCAAAACAGGTGTTACGCGGAATATATATGGCAATTTGAGCTTTCATTTATGTTTTTCAATATGTATTATTGACTTTAATCATTTTATGTTTCCTTTCCTTTATGTTTCAGATACTTAAGAAATAAGGATAATGATTCTCTCCTTTTCGAATCAAGATTTTGTTTCCTTCTTAGATATGGCTCTTAGCTTATAAACAAGACTCTTGATCATTGTAGTCGTTACAGTTTCGGTAATGAGAATCGAGTTAGAGTTGTGGCCGGTTTGTGCTACCCTTCTTTCCCTTCTCATCGCGTGCTGCATCGGGATGTGAATGTCTCGTGTAAGAATATTACTACTTAGATAGGATTAGGTGTTAGTCTACGTACGAATCTGATGTAATTACGATCACGACTCGCGAGTAGTGAGGAAGAAGCAAACTGAGTTTTACCAGCTTGGGGATGAATCATCTCTTCAGGGGTCTGCAAAGGAGCAACACCACCTCGGGCAGAAGCAGCCGCAGAAGCAGTGGTGGTGAGAATGGGTGCTGCCACTGCCAGAAGTACTAGGAGCCCCAACAGAGGACCCAACAATGTGGTTCCCTTTCTTCCCATTCTGTATCTGCCTTCCATTGATTCCAAGTACCAAGCAGATGCATGCATGCATCCTATTTATACAGCAAGTGGGTAGGGGCTTTTTTGGTTTATAGCTATCCGTTATCCACACTTCTTGATGCCTATCGAGTCTTGTCGCACTCCTACAAGTAGTACTAGTGTCTTTATCCGCGGGTGTGTATTTTTGACTTGTTCTCCTTTTGCATTGGAGTCTTTTCACATTGGCCGGCTTGAAATTCGATGAAGGAAGCACCGGAATTAGTTGAGGTGCACGCAAGTTGATCCTAACGTTCGGTTGTAAAAAATGAAGCACTTTAATAAGATGAGAAGAAATTATTTTGGACCACGCAAAATTATCTCTGAGTTTGGAGAAATTAGGATCGAAGGAATTAAATTGTTAAAATTTGAAGATATTAAAATGGCCTAAAACACTACTACAATTGTTATTGCAATACCAAAATATACGGGAATAAAATGTGACAATTCAGAAGTTTAATGTATTGTGCCCCTCAATCCAGGGTGCGTGCTGTTCCTTAGGGACAACATGTGCGTTGGGTCAATCCGGGCCGTCCATGCTTGGCAATGGACGGCTCAGATTGCATCACACTACAAGAAAAAGCAGCTTTGCCAACATATGCAATGTTGTTGCTGAAAATAGAATTGTGTAGGCAAAGGTTTTTGCCAACAAAAATTAGTGCGTCGCTAAGGCGTCGCTGAAAGTGCGTCGAGAATAGTTTTTACCCACGCAAAATGAAAGGCGTTGGTAAATGCATGAGGTTTAGCAACGACCAAAGCGTTGGCAAAAAGATTCTGGACAACCTTTTTCACATACTTTTGCCTACAATTAATTGCGTTGGCAAAAAAGATTTTCAACTTTGGATCTGCAAATTTATAATTCGAATCACAAAACTCAATAGCATGATCATAGCTATATCAAATTTCCAACTCAGGTGCAAAATCAGAATTCATTCATATATCAAGTAATTAAACCAAGTTAATCTCAATGGTATCTAAATACTACATTCAACAACTAATTACAATTCCTAACACTTGTAAGTGTACTTGTATAAAACGCATCTACATATCCAAAATCTAACAATATTCGAATATCCTAACATCACAAGATGAAGAGTAATTTGTTCCCCCAAGAGTTAACACCGCTGCAGTGGCATGTTTCCCCTCTAGTTACATAGACACGGTGTTCATATCAAAAGGCAGTTGTGCTGCATTGTCAAGCAAGACGATTGAATGAAGGTGCTGTAAGCGGTGAACCTGATCATCTTCAACCTGCCAAAAAATACACAAACATTGATGATCAATAGGTGTTCTAATAATGTTAATAAACAATATTCCTTCAAAGTGTTCAAGTGAAAATTTGAAAAGATACTGAAAGACAATAATGAACTTGAAGTAAACTGTGGATACTGCCAACCTCTCAGCTTTGTTCCCGAGTACGTACCAAAGAGCTAGAGGGCGATTAGTTGAATAAAACACACATTCTCATCCGTACCAATGTTAATTTCTGAACAATGGGTCCTTCACTAACAATAAAATAGCTTGAACCTTCAACAAATGTAGTCAGTTCTAAAACACTAATTAACTATGCAAACATATATGAAGTAATATACATTAAGTAGACAACTTATTTCTTCTGAAGCAATCCAATAGTGGAGTGTTTGATGCTCCTACATCTCGTTGAAAGAAAACCAAGCAATGAGTATGCAAAAAAGAATATATTCTTCTACTTTTATTTAACCAAGAGAGGCTGCCCTAACCATTGCTCCTTTTATAAACTCCTAAAGTTGGTTTTGGTCTGCTTTTGTAGCGAACATAATAACACTCCATTGATTCTAGAGAACACCCACAGAAGTTTTTCGATGCAACAAGTTTATATGAGCAGGAACACAAAAGCCAAAGGCACATAAAATCCACATCACCGGACCACCACACTGATTAGATAGTTTATTCAAAATACATGATAAGATATCAACTACAACTACATGCACACTGAAAAAATAAACTGAATCACAAAATAACATTGCAACAAGGCTCACAACCTTCGATCTAAGGTGAAGCTGGAGATTGATTCTGAAACGAGATCAGCGCCCATCAACCTCTTTTCCTATACTGGTACCTGGAAAAACTGTTTTATGGTATTAAAAAAGATAAAATTTTAACTACAAGGCTGAAATTACCATTCAACCCAATTCTGAGTTTATATTAGCAGCATCTACTCTTCCAAATTGATCAGGTAGTCATCAAAGTGCACAATTCTGCCACTTTAAGCATGAGATTTGATTGGCAAAAGTATTGAGCAATCCAAGAAGCACGTTTAACAATTGGAAATCAAAACCAAATTAATTGCTATAAATATCCAAAGCCTCGAATAGTATACTTAAGAAAAGCATAAACGGAAGTATGAAATTCCTTAGATTAACACACAACACACCCAATTTTATATCAAATATAGTATGGTCCAGTATATTATTAATTTTGCATCTAACTTCCACTCAATCTGTTTTTTTTTCCTCCTAGGACAACCCCATTTTTCCCATTAAAAGACATATCAAGTGACAGTAAAATTGACAATGACCTCTGTGGTAAATGGCTGATCAAGAATTGATAGGAAAAGTGATAATTGGTTTCACAAACCTTGGCTCGACCATCACTGATGGTTCAAGAATAATATAATTTAGAGATCACAAATTGGGAGAAACGGATGAAACAAATTAGGGTTTTACAAATTGGGATATATGTACATGTACACATTGAGGGGGGGAGAGAGAGGAACATGCCTGGTGAGATTTGCTATAGATTGCCATGGCTGGAAGAAAGATGTGCTCGTGTGGAAGTCGATGAGGAGACATTGATCGACCAAGGGAGGAGATAACGCTCCCCCAACCGCATCTGAACAGCCCGGCCTCCTCCCGCTACCCTCCTTGTCAAAACGTCAATACCAGAAGACATTGAGAGGTACCAAAACTAGGGCACATCGAACAGGGGAAAGTGGGAAGTTGGAACTGCCGAAGTGGTGATATCGTTTGGTTTTCCTAAAACGAAGGAAAGGATGAAATCAAATAGGAGTATATGAGGTTTTTGACAATTTTGCTTTTTGCCTTAAATAAATTCTTTATACGATGAAAGAATTGTTTAATCTATAACTTATAACCTTTCAAATTAAATATTAATTAAAATTTGTAACAGAATAAAAAGGGATTTTTTTTTTAATTTTTTGTTCCTAATTGATTGGAAAATACAAAAAACTCCTCTGAAATATATTATTGAATTGGGACTCCATGTATTGATTTTGGGGATTAATTTTGACATTATGTATTTTTAAATTGAAAATAAAAAGCATAAAACGAAAATTATATAATAATTAAAAAAAACAAAGGCAAGATTTCAAATGATGTTTGTTACCAAATCGGAATAATCTTTTGATAAAGCTTTTATATCCCGAGCTGTAGCTCAAGCGGGTGCTAGTAGGAACTTGAGTGCTACTGTGTGAAATCTCAGGTTCAAGTCAATAGAATGACGTTGGCCTACCATCGTAATCTAACTCTGCTAAAATAAAAGCCAAGCACTTATAAAGGCCAAAATAAGACTTGCCAAAACAAAGCTGTTACTGGATAAATTTATCTATAATTTTTTTTGGTAAATTTAACTGCTAGCTGATGCGGTTGATCAAAATTCAAATACAATTAGAAACAAAGAAAATAAATTCCAAATAAAAAAGACAATCACGATGAGCATGAATACAATAAATCTCGTCGCCGAAATAATTTACTTTTACCCCTGCGTACCATGTCGCCAAACATGGAAAATGGGTTGGCAAAGAGTTACCCTCCAGAATTTGGATGGCGCCAACTATCCTCCGAAAACATATGCCAACACTAGTACCATTGGATTGAACTAATTTTTCACGGATTGGACTCTGCTGATAGCCGCTAACTTAGAAGTCCCTATTGGCATGTGCTTACTAGTGTCTCCAATTATTAGTAAGCATAATTAATCATAGATTTACTGAAGAATCTGCAATATCACGTCTACCGAGCGGTGATGAATTCAGGCAGCGATTTCGAGAAGTCGAGTAGGGTTTAGTGGTTTTACGATTAAGTTATGTTCTATCAGAGGATCAGAAACGTTATATCGATCAACTCATTGATGACAAACAAAAAACAAATTACCACCCCTTTTTTTCCTGCCAGTTCCAGTTCCAGCTATGTGACTGTAGCTTGGCCTTTTCTTTAATTTTATTGTGCTTTCTTGGTTCAATGGCAAATGCAGTCCCTGGGGCCAAGAGTGAGAGTCAGTGTGAGACAATGACGTAAATCTCTCTTCTTTGAAGGGCCTTTCTGTCTTTTTGTCGAATGGTCAGTGTCATGCCGCTGTCCAATGTGGCCCTATTCGGTTTGGGTTTTGAGGGTAATGAGTGAAGAGAGATAGATAGAAAAAATTTATTCGAGACCCCAAAACAAACAAGGCCAGCTCCGATCTCAATTCTCGCTCTGTATTCGTGCTCGCAATCTTTACGATTTGAATAGCTTGATAAGTTTTTAAAAGTCGCTTCTAAGCTCGCACGCATGTGCATGCTAATTATATGACTTAGGTCCTGCATCTCTCGGCGGAGCCTTTATTGATGATCTCTGACTCTTGGTACTACTAGGTCCTTTCTTTTTTTTTTAGACTGACAAGATCATCTCATCTCTATTATAAAACAGAAGGGTGTGGGGACAAGTTATTGGAACGGCTTAGATTTATTTGATCCAAAGGAATGCGTAGTGCCGTAGGCACGGGCTTGCACTAGTATATATATATATATATATATATATATATATATATATATATATATATATATATATATATATATCAAAACATGAATAATATAAGTATAAAAAAAACTACACCAGATACTAATAACAACAAAAAAACAAAAGAAAAAACTGCCCCGCTCTGATGTCGGATCTAACACTCCGCTTGTGAAGATGGCTTGAGGATCACCACTGGATCCAGATCTTGACGCCTGGAACACGTCCCCTGGTCGATTCAAGAACCAAGATTTGGGCCCTTTCTTATGTAAGAGAAGACAATAGCATGTGCTATTGGGACCGACGGTCCCCGGACCGAAATCGTACCGATGGTCTCGGTCGGCCATCTCCGACCACCGGACGGCTTACGCGAGAATCAACGGCATCCAATGTGTGTAGGGTGCTTGATCAAGCACCCTATTTTTCGTGTATATATGTATATACACACGAATATACATATATACACGAAAAATAGGGTGCTTGATTAAGCACCTTACACACATCGGATGCCATTGATTCTCGCGCGGGCCCCCTGAGACGGCCGACCGAGGCCGTCGGTACGATTTCGGTCCGGGGACCGTCGGTCCTCATATCTTTTCCGTACAATTATTATTGGATTCGAAGTTAAGTCAAGTAAAAAAACATTAAATTTCCGACACTCCTTATAAAGTTGATTTGCCTTTATTTTTCTGAATTCGCATCCGCCAGAAAGTGACTTGATGGAAACTCGGAATGGAAAATCCTGCAGGACGGCCCGCGCTGCAAGAGTTGTAGAGCGGTCGACTTGGCCGTCCATTTTGATGTCGACTGCTCGAATTTAATCCGAGCTCCTATTGATACGAGCTGTTCATTGTCTGGATTTAAATCTGAACCGTTCATCGCCGAAATGAATGGCCGGACCGCCGTCCTACAGCCTCTGCAGTACAGGTCTCGGTCCTGGAAACTCACCCTCGCTAAATTAAAATAGCAACCATCTCAATGAATAGTTGAATACAGCTTTGAGCGTTCCATTCCGGGGCGGCTTTACCATGGTTTTAGGGGTTTAAGCTAATCTTCCGGGTTCAAAAAATACACCGAAAAAAAATACAACCCCTAAGTTCCGCTCAGTTTTCGGAAATATTGTGTGAAAAAAAGATTTCCAAAAAAGTAAAGTGAGGTGAAGTAAAGTAAAGGAAAATGATTTTTATTTTCTTGTGTATTAACAAGAAATCTTGCAGGAAAACAAGAATTTCTTCATTTTGGCAAGACCTATTTTGCAAGAAAGTGTTTTTGAAGTTATGGGTCTTACAACTTTTCTGGTAAGTGGTAACTGAACACAAAAAATTATTGGAAAGTTGATTTTCTGGTCCTTTCTGTGCAACTGAATATGCCTAAGGGGGATGCATGGTCTTAAAGTCTTTGGCTTTGGTACAGTGTGATAAATAGGACAGGCAAAAAATGCATGGGAAAACCAGTGGTCCAAAATCATACACAAGCACACCTTAATTATTGCGGGACCCTCTAATTTGTATGTATGATTGCCTTGAGTTTGTATATATGGTTTTGTTTGAGAATGCCGATATGATCCATTAATGAGTACTCAAATGTATCCAAAAGCAATGAGGTCTCCTGTTCCACTTATAATAATATTGTTCATACTGATATGCTTTGGAGCAGGTGGAACACAGGGACAAACTAGACGTATCCCCGACGATGAAAGTAAGGTTTTTTCCTTTTTTCTGTTTGTACTTAATTCTAGTTTTTCATCTCATACATATGCTTCTAAGTTAGGGCTGTAAACGAGGCGAGCCGAGCCACTCTTTTACTATTTTGGTTATAAACCGACACTCCTTATAAAGTCGATTTGTCTTTATTTTTCTGAATTCGCATCCGTGAAAAAGGGGAGGTGCAGACCGAAGCAAAATCCGGATCGATCCGCACCTCCCCTTTCCCAATTGAATTTCGATGATCCAAGCCGCTCAATATGATTAGAACGTGATTTTAAGGGTACCCGCGAGAAATCAACAAAAAAATGATTGGGAAGTGCTTGATTTGAACAGTTTTTTATTGAACTATTCAATAAAAAACTGTTCAAATGAAGTCCTTCCCGGTCATTTTTTTGCTGATTTCTCGCGAGTACCCTTACAATCACGTTTTGAACACATTGAACGGCTCGGATCATCGAAATTCGATCGGGACAATATTTAACGGAGCTTTTAACGAAATCCGTTAGTCATTCGGACGGAAGGGGGCATTTTGATTAACGAAAGATAAGGTTGGGAGTAAATTGAAGTTTTTAAAAGGTTGGGAGTCTAATTGAATTTTGGTGTAAAGGTTAGGGGTATTTTGAAATTTTCCCTAACTTTTATATTAATGACAGCAATCTTCCAAAAAAAAGTTTTCCACAAGCTGGACGCAATTTTATATAAGCCCTAAACATGTTTGTGTTAAGATGTCTAGTAGGAGTAATAGTTTATGCAATACTATTATATAGAGCTTTTTCCATGCCATGTCTCTTGTCTAAATACTCAAAAGGGCCCCAATTATTTGGTTTCTACAGTGGCAGCTCTTCGTGCTATAGCTCAACAATTGGGTAAAACGGACTGGAATTTGAGTTTGAACGAATGTGATGAAAATGGAAATTGGTATGCGCCGGTGAAGGACGGCTTGTATAACAGTACTGTCAACTGCACTTGCCTTGGTGATGTATGTCACATCAGCGCCATGTACGGTTCCCTTCTAATTTCCATGTTCTTCAAAATTCATATTCGCATATTACTCACTTATACGATAGAAAGCTTCATATATCAACTGTGTGGTCCCAAATTCAGAGACGACACACTAGAGTGACAATTTTTGCTTTTATCAGTGAAAGTCACTAGTGTTCGGATACTAGAATAGTTAGATTAACATATTGGAAGAGGAGTTGAACTCCTAATCTCCATTCTCCTAGCACCTGAGTGCACACCTAATGCCGATGGTCCAAAGTTCTCTTGACGACACCTCAGAGCGACATGGTTAACATTATTGCTGCTTCACCTTTCTTGTTAGCCACCAAAATGACAAGTTTCCAGTTTTTAGCGCTAATTTGGCCTACCGTAGAGTACCTTTGGTGCGTTTATCTTGTTTGTCTCCCTAAACTCATGCATGCAGCAATATGTTGTATTATGAAAAAGGAAAATGCTAATAACAGTCCATTCAAATGGGCAGGAAAAGGTTAAGAAGAAAACTCTGTTTGTTTAACGTGTATTAGAAGCTCTTCTTTTTTTTTGTATTCTTCTTGACTTATTCAATTATATCTACTCACATTGTGCTGCAGTCATGCACTGAAAAAAATGGATTTCGGTCGTAATTTTTTTACTTTCCCAAATAATCCTCAAAAGTTTGGCACTAAATCAACGAACGCGATTTTTTTTTGAATAAAGACGAAACTGAAAAGTCCAATATTAGAGCAGAGGGATAGAGTAGCACCTGGAGCAGGGCGTATGGTGCACATAAGAGAAGATAGCCTCCTTTTATGGAGGAGTCTCCTTTCATATGGGAGATGGGATTAGCCTTAGCGACAGTGTGCTGAGATCTCAGGGTTACAAGTAGTACGATTCACTCTTTCTAGAGGTCAGGAGACTTGCTCAAGGTTAGGTTTTGCTTTCGTGCAGAGACCTCTCTATCTTGGCATAGGTTTGTGAAATGGAGTCCTCGGGGTACCTCACGGACACAACCCAACACGACACTCTCCGGACATGTGTCAAAGTCCAACACACCTAAATACATGTCAAAATTTTCTTGTTACATTTGTTTTACTAGGACATATATATTCATATTGTGGACGCGGTTGTGAAGTGGAGCCCTTGGGATACCAAAGAAGCACGGACACGTCTACCGCCCTCACGTATCGGTGTCCAACACGTATTGGACACGCCACGACACGCCACTCTCTGGATTATTTCCAACGTACACCTAATACATGTCAATTTTTCTTATTAAATTTGTTTTACGGGGACACATTGTGGACACTCTAGCTAGGACATGTAGGGACACTCTTGGGACACGTGAAGAACCCATTAAGAGATTAAAATGTAATGTTTAAAACTTGGTCCAAAGATCAAATTTTCAATTGGTGGTTAGTTCTTGAATACTAATTACATAGTGACTCTTGATTTGTATATTCAGACTGATAATACTTTTTGTTGGTTTTATGTTCATTTGATAGAAATGATGTTTTTATCTATTTTATAAACTCATAAGATACCTCTATGATGTTTTTATCTGAAAAAGTGACGTATCCTCTTGTCCATATAGTATCGTATCGTATCGTATCAGTGTCCCGTGTCTGTAACCGTGCGTCTTAGTGTGGTACCATCATCCACCCTACTCACCAATCCACAAGTAGCTACTTATCTCGCGTGGGGTAATATATAGGTTAAGACGTTAAGTGCATAACGAGGCCCCAACCATTGAGGAGGGGTGAAGCCTCTGTAGTGTTCGCAGCCTAGGCAGGCTGTGATAGCATCAAAGGTGCCATTCTTGTGCTGAATGGTGTCGAGAGAAGGTATCGACAAAGCAAATGACCAGATCTTCTGGAGCGGGATGTTGTGGCTTGTCATTCAAGAATGGAGTTGCAGAACTGGCATTTACTCGTTTCAGCTGATTACATTTTCGCTTCAAATGCCAAATGTTCAACAGGTCCATTCGAAATCCAAGGGGAAGTTGAAATACACCCTACATGGTTGAAAATTAAGGACGTTCCTGACTGGGAATTCAAGAACTTGACATCGACCCTTGACTTTATATTACCTTTTTGGTGAATTATTAGGTGGAAAAATAAGGCGGATTCCAAATGAATTTCAAGCCTACATTAGACAGACTGCTGGTGTAGAGGTGTTTACAACATCCAGCAGTTCTGAACATTTACATGGCTCTTGGTGTGAACTGATTAGCTGCGGTTTTTCTAAATTTTTTTCCTTTTAGTTATTGTTATTTTGTGCATCAGTTTTTCTAAACGTTGGCGAGCAAACTTTTTATACTACAAAGTCTGTGTAATTAAAGACTGAACTATGGAATGCTGGAAGATTGTCTCCTTCTCGTCATTGATAGTGAAATATAAAATTGATTAAATAAGTGTTTAGAAAAGCAAAAGTCCCCTCAACCAATAACTGATTTAGTGGATCTAATACGTGTTTCTGTTTTTCTGCAACAGATATCTGAAAGGGCAGGATCTTCCTGGTGTCCTACCGAAGTCAATAGCGAACTTATCCTACCTAAGATATCTGTGGGAATGATTCCAACTAGCTAATTTACATAATCTTCCATGTTTGTTGATTTTTTACCTCGTCTTTACGTTGAGAGTTCTGTCAATTGTTGCAGTGATCTCAATCGCAATTTTCTCAGTGGTTCCATTCCTCCTGAATGGACTTCTACCAAGTTGGAATTTTTGTGAGTCATATATGCATTTCCATTGTACAGTCACTGGTCAGTTGTAATAACGTCCGTTTCCTTAATAAGTGAAACTGCTGTAGGGGTTTGAGTGTGAACCGCTTATCGGGAACAATCCCAAAGTACTTGGGAAGGATGATCAGTCTCACCAATCTGTACGTACTCTAACATCTCTATATACATATATGATAAAACTGTGTTTTTGTGAGGGTGTGTAGTGTGGTGTACGTGTGTGTAAGCTTCGGAATGTAGCAAAAACTAATTGACATGTTGCATGGATAAAAATGTACTGTAATTTTGAAGGAATTGAAGTTGTTATTTTTCAGGAGCTTAGAAAGCAACATGTTTGAAGGAACTGTCCCAGCAGAGCTAGGGAATCTTGTCAACCTACAGTATTTGTCAGTTATCTTTTAGATATAATTCACATTTCTCTATCGAACTCTCGATTTCCAACAAATTGTATAGTTACTTTGGTTTTAACCCCTGCGGGCCTTGCAGCAATCTTAATTCTAACAATCTCACTGGAGAGCTGCCGAAGGAATTATTAAACAACTTGACAAATTTGCGGGAAGTGTATGTTTATGTATCGGTCATTAAATAATGTGACCTAGTCTTCATGAATAGCTTTTCTTTTCTTTGTTTTTTTACTCTTGGCATGGTGCTACTCCTGGCATGGTGCAGTAGGTTGAGCAGTAACAGCTTCACAGGAAAGTTACCCAGTTTCCAAAGTTGGGAACAACTTCGAATATTGTAAGTGTTCCTTCCTATTAAGCACACTTCGAGGAATATTTCTGAAGTTGATCAATTTTAGTTAGTCTTCTCTATTGTCACTGCAGAGAGCTTGAAGCAAGTGGTTTTGAAGGGCCAATACCTTTTAACATTTCTCACTTGCGTAATTTAACGGAACTGTAAGTTCAGCTTGTTCGGGTCATATATACTTGTAGGAATAAATAATTCGATTAACTCAAAATTGAAGCCTTTAAACCAAGGTAAATATCTCTAAAAGCACACTATTGTTTATCGGATCTCTAAGCAGAAGGATTGCGGACTTGAATGGAGGAGTGGCTTCAAATTTTCCACCGCTGGAAGACATGAGAGAAATGAAAAGGCTGTGAGTCATTACAACAATTGCAAAAATGGCCGGTCTCAAGTATGCTACTCTTGAACCCACCATCTACATCACTTGCTCGAATTGTTTTGTAGGATGTTGAGGAGCTGTAATATATTTGGTTCAATACCTAGCTATCTAGGAAATTTTCCGGCTTTAAATGAACTGTAAGTCTTCTACTCCCTCGTTTTTATTGAGAAATCCCAATCCAGTCTAATAATTTTCAATTCCAGGGACGCCTGGGAAGATTTATGCCTTGTTTGGATCAAGATTTGGAAAAAAAATTCCAACTCAAAAAAACACTCAGTACCCCTACTTCCAATCATTACTCTCCACTCCTTACCCCTATCTCCAATCTTTATTCTCATTTCTATCTCTATCTCTCTCCACTTATTACCCCTACTTCCAATCATTACTCTTATAAAAAATTTCTCAAAAATTCATCCAAACACAGTATTAGATTCTAACTGAAATGACTCGTGAATTAATAATTTAACAGACTCACGAACTTGGAAATTCAAAATAGACGTTACGCGTCCTAACTGGTGGAACTATCTGCAAGAATCAAGTGCATGACTAACATAAATTTTGAAAACGAAGGTTGCCTCTGGGGGTTCGAATATGTGTGTAGTGACTTTGTGGGTGTAATGCCATAGGTTAGGTCTGTAGCCAATAAACAATGTAGCATTTATATGAGTACAACAACAACAACAACAAAAGAACCCATATTGTCCCCAATCATTGGGGGTATGGACGGGGGAGGATTGGAGACAGACCTACCCTTTGGCAATATGTACAAAGTGGCTGCTCTCAGAATACCACTGAAACAGTGCCCCCTATACCTGTTTTGTTGCAGAACCATGCCCCCAAATCAAAGCCAAATGGCATCAGAGAGGGCAGGCCTAGAGACCCAATTCAATTTATGTGCACATTACCATATTTCCTTCATTAATAGTCCAGAGCATCGGTATGCACAACAACATTTATAGAACAAAAAGTCAACACTTGTTGAAATCCTAATTGTGATCTAATTGGTAGCACCAAAATTGAATCCTAAAGACCACATCACCACACAACTATAGGAATCAACTTATATGGTCCCACATATGTATTTGCAGCGCAACGTAAATGTTTTTCCTCAATTAGATCATTCTTTTTTGTTTTTCTTGCCTTCTTTCTTTCTTTTTCACGCTTTCATTGGAATCTTGGATGCTTTTCTATAATGAGTATTGTAGCCATCTTCATTTTTTGTCTCTTCCAATTTCATGTCAAGTGGTAGCTCCCCCTTTGCTCTGGTAGATTTTCATGTCGTTTAGTACAAGGGTAGAACCATAGAAGTGGATTTTGTAGGATACCAACGTCAGTATATTGGAAGCTAATCACATTTTAGTGTGCCACGGGACAATCTAATATAATCCGTGAAAGACAAATAAAATCACATAGCTAAGTAAATACAAAACTTTGATATAAAAATAATTAAATAGCAACAGTGTTAATATCATCAAGTACAATCAAGTATGACGGGTTCATCATAATGAGAACCCGTAAATGGCATAGATGCCATTAACTCATCCAACTCTTTTATGATAGGCCATGAAAATTGAATTAAAATTCGGGGGAACCATCCTTTATAAGTATAGTGAGTGTGCACGTGCGTTGCACGTGGTTTTGTTTTGCCCCCATATGGCATGATATCGATGACTGCTGAATGGAGTCCAAAAAGAATAGAACGAATCAACCCCAATTCATTGACTTAATTTTCTGACTTCTGATATGTGAAATGCAAGTGGTTGTGTGAGTTATGTCCAAAGGAAATGGCTATAGTTCCTTCCTAAGTACCTCACTGTAAAGTATGAAACCAAGAAAAGAAAATGGCGTTAGACTTCGGGTAAATAAAGTACCTCAAGTTGAGTGCAGACATTTTCATATCAACTGTGGGTACACCCATACACTTTATCCTCACTGCCTCAGCGTGTTTCCAGTGGTTATGGATGTCATTCAACATGTTGTGTGTGAAACCATCCCTCCCTACAAAGGGAAACAGGAACGTCAAATGTGAGGGGGGAAAAAAGGCTTATGTGTTGAACCTGGACACGTGTGTGTGTTTGTGTGTGTTGGAGAGGGAGAGAGTCAAGAGACACGGAGACTTATGTGATATTCCAACTCTTATTGCAGACTACAGCTAAGAGTAAAGAGTGAGATTCTAACATCCTAAAAGTATGGTCTATAATACACTCTAAGAAACCCACTCAGGCTAAAGTTCAGACATCAGAGGCCTTTCCCCACAGAAAAGTTCGCTACTTTAACTCTTTAAGCTGTATGACGGAAATGAATCATTTTCAACATGAGAGCAGGAAAAACAGATGATCAAATTCCTGTAACAGACCTTCAATTTGTTGGAAACAAGGCTTAAGGTTCATGTGGTTGGTTTTCGCTGGGATATCCAATCCTCAAATAGCGGAAATGTGTCCTTTGTCTTATTGACTCAAAAAACAGAAGAATCAAATTGCACATTATGAAGCACTAATGCATTCAAACTCCATTCCAAAAACATAGTTAACTGAATTTTGAAGTTCTACATAATGTTTGACCGTTCAAATCTATGATTCATTTCACTTAATTTGCCAGGCATTCATATACAGTTCAAAGAAATTACATTACTCAAGGAGTTTGATCTGCTATATCTATAGGCCATGTTTATTGACGGGACTACCAGTGACCCGACCTATAACTATTCCAACTAAAACTTATAGATAAAGGATTAACAACATCTCATGTTTTGGATGGTTAGTCATCTGATACCACCCATGACCCACTGATATGATACTTCCCATCCAATAGTTGGCTTCAAATCCCAATAATGACCTCTCACAACAGTTATAATCCTGTCTCGTGTCTAATAAGTTATAATCCTGTCTCGTGTCTAATTTGGCCAATCAAATAGGCCTATAATCTCTCCAATATACAACAATTTCAATTCACGAGAACCTACATCAGTTTCCTATTGCTCCAAGTAGCACCATAAAGATTAAAGAGACTCGTAATATAGTCAACTACTTTAATTTTGTGTGTAAAGGATTTTTCAATTGGATCAGCAGAAGCAAGTGGTGACTGGTGGTTTCTTCCAATGTACTCCCTCCGTCCCATTTTGATAGTTCCCAACAAAAAGATGCATAATTTCGGGTAAAAAAATAAGCTGTTTCCATTCTTGATTTTTCGAGTTTTTTCGTACCAGATATCTCGTCTTTAATTTTGTGTGAAAAATTCCTAAAAAATACACTTCATTTTTAATCCGAAATTTACACGTTAGATATATGCCCTCTTATGCTGGTGCTTTATCTATGCCAACTTTGCAAAAGTTTGTGTTTAAATACGCTGATCAAGAGTATTTTATGGCTTATTGGGAGCCTATGCAATTTATCTGAACTTATTCAGGTCATTATAAACTTGGCGAATTCATCTAGCGCATCTTTGCATTCTGCTAGATTCCTGTAACTTTAGGACAATGCCTTCGACGTGCCTCTCATGATTACACATGCCAATTCTCTAAACCCTTACTTCTGTTTTATTTATGTTCTTGTAGGATTGTCTATATCTAAATCGTTTTCCTAGAACTATTTCTTTTTATCGAAGGGTTTTTCTATTATCAGTGATTTTTCCGTAACAATTATAAAAGTCAAACAACCACAAACTTGGATAAGAATCCAATAAGCTGTAATGGCCACACAATTTCAATCAGAAAATTGCAGGGTAAAACACGGAAGATTTTCAGTTTCATGTCGTATAAGATGTCAATGACAATACATATAATAATGTGTAATGGGGTACAATACGTAATCCCACTCAATAATTTTTTGCACATATACACAGTCCATAGGCATGCCATCTAGGGAGGGCAATCAGTGGTGATGAAATGAACAGTCATTCAGAATGCGCGCAACTACAAAAACAACTTGTTTACGCACCTATCTTTGTCCCGGTCAGAATAATTTTCTGGAGGCATATTCTTCTCTTCGGGTTCTACTGAACAGTATTTTTGGCAAGTGTCTGTACTGTTCAAGTGAAGTCTTAGTGCATCCTTT
The DNA here is from genome assembly GCA_018127125.1 of Rhododendron griersonianum. NCBI lineage: Eukaryota > Viridiplantae > Streptophyta > Magnoliopsida > Ericales > Ericaceae > Rhododendron > Rhododendron griersonianum. Next base: position 15,205,219 of record CM030789.1, read on the forward strand.
CACCTTACTTTTTTTTAAAGCATCCCAACTTCTTTTGTTATTGTTTAAGTGCTCTCATGTTCGACATCTTTTTTTTTGAAGAGGCATGTTCGACATCTTCAACTGGCCTTCAAAGGTACATTTTGGCAAACAGTTGGTGTGCGTAATTATGGTCTACAGAAACATTGGTGGACGAAGGGGGAAGGGGAGAGTCTGGTCTTCAAAGGGACATTTTTGCCAAACAGTTGGTATGTGTATTTATGGTCTACAGAGGCGGCAAAGGGGAAAGGGGAGAGTGTTTGCAATCAAAGATTGGGTGGAAATTTGAATGCATGACTTACCTGTCTTGGCCTTGTGTTGGGATGCACTTGGGTTCAGTCCGGTACGTTGTTGTTATTGGAGTCTTGGTCGGAGGCTGCCGGAGTAATTAAGCAGGAGAACGGGGTGCCCAGAAGGATGGTGCAATTGTTTATTGGGAGGCCAAGGGAGTCACAGGTGAAGGGGCTTCCAGAAGGAGGATGGATTGGTTTTGTGGGAGGCTAGGGGAAGCGGTTGTTGTTGTGTGTAGTGTTTTCGATGGGGGTGTTGCATTGTGTCGCTTGGAAGGAACTGTTCGTTGGTGTGTTTCATTGTTTCGGTTGGAAATAGCCGAAGAGGTGTGGGGTGGGCTGGGATTAATTGCAATTGCAAGGGGTCTTTGTGGAAATGAAAGAGTAGGAAACACTTTCGTACATTTAAAAGAAGTAGTATAGATAAGATATTAGGGAAAAACATAGAACAACAATAAAGAAAGAAGGAATATAAAAGCTATCTTCCTTGGTTCTAGTTTGGATAACAAGGATCTCGAGCCTTGTTCTTACCTTTATTTTTTCGGATCTATATGCTCTTTCTCATGATCTGTGCAAGGAAATGCTACATATTTGCTTGGACCTTTAAATTTCAACACCTATTATAGGAACTGGTATAGGCAGTGTTGCCCTTCCATCGCCATCACATCTAGTTCTTCTTAACCTTTTTTTATTGGCAAAAAACACTCTTCCGGGAAATCATAACACTATATACGTGCAAGTAGATGATGGTTTAAATATACCAATGTTGCGACTTGCAACTACTTCATCTAATGCTTTTTACATTTCGATATGTTAATGTTTGAGTAGTCTAAACATTTCTTGTGACTCTTGTCAGGGACCTAACCTATAACAGGTTGGAAGGCAATATAACAAACCTTGAGGCTGTGCAATGGATGTAAGCAACGACAATTAGTATTTTTTTTTTTTTTTTTTTATAAAAAGCAATGACACGCAATTAGGGGCACAACTTTGCCCCCCATGACAATTAGGGGCAAAGTTGTCCAAATTTTTTAGCGTCGAGTCCTTAATTTCTCATAAATGAGCATGATTGGACCACCATCATTGAAATTACACCTTGGAATGTAATTAGAACTCACCCATAATGTCGCTTACATTAACAGACCCTCTGATATCACTTGTACTAGGAGTGAGAGAAATTGTGGGGCACTTGCATGTAGTATTGATCAAGAACATCCGCTGTAATTACATGTACGTTCTTTTTTCTTCGAAAATGAGATTGGATAAATTGGCTCCCTACTACTCCAACAGAAATGGCAAGTCTCCTCTTCAAACGTTCCATCACCAGATCATCCGGGTTAGAACATCGATCCTTTGGCCAAATGTGCTGAAATGGCAGGATAGGAGGGTAAAACCAACTTGAAATGCAATGAGAGAAAAAATCAAGAAAAGAAAACTCTGGAGAAAAAACCTCAAAAAGAGGCACAAATTAAGTATTAAACTTGTTTGTCTCCCGACCAATATGCTTCCAATGCCTTGTGCACACCAAAAACCAGGGCGCACTCTATTTCCTAATAGAATATTTACCTAGCATCCTTACAGTTTCACCAAAATCCCACTTCATTCCCTTCATTTTGCATTCTGATCGTCAATCCTTAAAGTACGAGTCAAGTTGCAATATCGCTCTTCTTTCATTTGGCATCATCCATGAAGCATGGGTACTTAAACAAACATGTCGTACCCATATCTGATACGTTCTGGGTACTAGTACTTCAGATGGTCCTTATGCACATGTTCCGGGTACACGAAATATATATACCCATAGTGATTGCAGTAGGGGCATACTCATGCAACACCCATTTGGATTAGTTACTTTTAAAACTAAGAGCAAGTTAACTCAGTGGGACCTCACCGAATGAAACTTATGTCCATGTTCACTTTTTCATTCCATGTTCACTTTGTTAGATAGTAGCAACTTAATTTACTGTTTAACTCTGGAGACAATGTCGCTTATTTATTGATCAGATACCTAACAAGGAACTTTCTTACCGGGCCTATCCCAAGTTGGACCACGACCAGACCAACCAGGTATGTTATTCATCCTCAATTATGTGTCCATACTGGCTTAAGCTTCTAATCTTCTCTTCGTAATAGCCAAAGACAGGCATTACCCACATAAATGCATGTGCCTATATATCCAATCCATATATGTACATCCTTCATCTTTTGGAAAGCATGTCATCTCAGGACATTTTCGGAGGCCACTACTAATTTTCATCTTCCCGGTCACTAGCTACAATGAAAATCTTAGCTTGATTCCAGTTGTGACTGCATGCATTATGACTATGGTCTGCATTTGTCATGTGGCGGGTAGGCCCGTTTCTTCGTCCGGTCATGTGTGATCAATATACAATTATCCCGGGATCTACGAATCCCCATGTTCATTTTTATTTTATTTCATCAATCGTCACATGGTTTTTTGCAGCCAAATAGATCTTTCCTATAATAACTTTTCTGAGGTCGTTGATAATGCACCTACCTGTAATAACAATAACCTGTAAGTTCTCCTCCTCTCCCCGAGAGTATCTGCATTTCATCTCTATAGTAATTTGTTCTTCTTTTTCCTTACTTTCTTCTGTTTTTTACCCTGTCATATTAGTAACTTGTTCAGAAGCTTCTCCCGTGGGAACAACTCGTAAGATTCTAACTCAGTGGAACTTTACAGTTTGCATTTCAGTGTCCAGGGACTTTGCTCAGTGCTTAGCACTGGTGATCTCTTCCCTTATCTCTCTCCTTCCACCTCTTTTTTTTTTTTTTGACATGACTCCTTCCACCTCTTTATTCTCACTGTTTTGAATACTGTTGCTTCTTTTCTTTTCTCTTTTTAATTGACGGGATGGACCCAGGGACTTTGCTCAGTGCTTGAAGAACACTCCTTGTACAGGAAGTAAGTACTCTTTATGTTTGTCACAGTTGAAACTGTATTTTTTATCTCCCGATGATGGACAAATCCATTGGGTACAAGTATTTCCCACTTTCCACATGTACCGGATAATTGTCGGGCTTAAGCTCTGAGACCTCTTGAATAGAAGTCCAACCATCTGGCCACCTATGAAGCAATGACATGCTTAACTAGTCGCAGTATCTATATGTCCGACACATTGGGGACACACTTTAGGCACTTGTGTCTTAAAGTTAGACACGGGTGAGACACGGAAAGGGTGAATTTTCGATATGAAAACTTACTTCGGGGGCTAATTATAGTACATTAATACTAAAAACAATAAAAAGGCAAACATTAAAGATGGAAGAATTTCAACACTCGTTAAATTTTCTTTTTCTTTTTTTTTTTATATATGTTTTTGGTATTCTAGTTGATTACCAATTGTAATTGATTCCGCATTTTATTAGCTGAATAGTAATTAAAATGCAAGGACTTCCAAATACAGTATTAGTTTAGGTTGTGTATGGATACAACATTCATATAAGAAACAACTAAATAAATTATGGCTATAGTGATATGTGTTTTGTAAGTGTCTCGCGTCTTGTCCGTATCTACAATCTTTTAGAATTACCGGTCCTGTGTCCGTGCGCATACCTGGTTCTGTGGTTGTGCTTCTTAGTTTGCCACTAAGCTAGCCCAATGGTTCATAACTCTATGCCATAGCTCTATTTTATGTACTTATTCAATCCCCCCTTGTTGATATGGAACTTTGTGGCAACTACTTCTGTTTGATCCTTCATGTTGTAAAGGACATTTAAGTACATGAAACATACTTTTAAGTGTAACTTTTTTCTCCCTCTTATATGACAGCATTTTTCTTTGTTAAGGTCGGTATTCACTGCATATAAATTGTGGTGGAGAACAAGTCACTATTGGAAAAACTACATATGAAAGTGATGAAATCGAAGGAGACGCAGCAGAATTTGTGCACCAAGTTTCATATTGGGGTTTTAGTAGCACCGGACGCATCTGGGACTTCCAAAATACTTATTACATAGCCAAAAATGTGTCGGTCCTCAAAATGAATGACTCTCAACTGTACACAAGAGCTCGCCTCTCTCCTCTATCTCTCACTTATTATGGTCGTTGCTTAGCAAATGGGAACTATACTGTGACCCTTCGTTTTGCCGAGATAATTTTCAGAGATAATGCATCCTATCGGAGTCTTGGAAGAAGACTGTTTGATATTTATATCCAGGTAGCTAATACCAGCATAAGTGCGCTTTTGTTTGACTTGCAACTGTATTACAATGGTTTAACTGCTTTGTAATGTACAGGATGAACTAGATTCGAAGGATTTTGATATTGAAGCTGCTGCAGAAGGGGTTGACAAGGCAACGGTTCTAAACTTTAACAACGTAGCTGTGACGAATCATACTGTAGAGATTCGCTTTTATTGGGCTGGAAAAGGGACAAGAGATATCCCTACGAGAGGAACTTATGGTCCTCTTATATCAGCTATTTCTGTTGTATCTAGTAAGTTATCTTCTGTTTAATCTTTCCATATTTGTTTGTCAATCGTGAAGTATTGTGCCCCCCACCTCATTATCCTTAAGCCCTTGCTCTAGTGCTTTTTTACTCAAGACGTTAACACCATTGGCCAAAATCTTAGATGAGAACATAGTAGGTAATAGCCGCAATAGGATCATTATGGTCAAGGGCGAAGGTACATTGGTACCAAGGGAGGCCATGGACACGCCCAAAGCTTCAATTACACTAAGATATGTAGAAGTAGAAAATTTTTGGATTTTGCAATTTTCATTTAAAATTGTTCCGCGAAGGGTTCTTAAAAAATAAGTTCCTATTTGCAATTTTCAAACTTAAAAATAATGTATTTACGAAAATAATTTTTTGATTTTTTTTGCACGGTTCAAAAGATCTCATTGAGAGATTTATCAAACAAGATCCATATTGCACAAAAATTATTTCAATAAGTCCAATATTTTTAAGCTTGAAAAATACAAATAAGTACTTATTTTTTATGTTAACCCTTACCAGAACACTATGGCCGGGTTGCGTAAAGTAGGGTACAAATTTATTTCAAATAAGTAGAAATTTTAGTTCAAATAAGTAAAAATTTTATTTCAAACAAGTATTGAACTCCATGTACTTGAAATTTTCAAAGTGGAGTGCTGAATATTCATAAGAGGAAGAACATTTTGGTAGTATTTGGTTGTAAAATCTGTATGAAGACTAAATAGATTCTATACATTTTATTTTTCTAATTAGTATAGTTCGGTGCTTTGGTTGTAACTTTTTACATAGACTTCTTGGCCACCTTGACAGCCAAATCCTAGCTTCATCCTTGATCAGGCATCGGATTGGATAACAGATCACGATCACTGCCAATCCAAAAACAACATGATTGCATTGCTTTTGGCCACTTATGCACAAGTGTAAAGCCATTGGTTAAGAATATAAGTGACAAATTTACCCCTTTCACTAACAGGTTAATGCCTTAACCTTTTATTTTTGTTCTATTATTTACTAACTTGCAGATGCTTGATGCAATGAAGTCGTTAACTTATCCCGACTCTTGATTATTCTCTTTCAAGTTAATGACTCGTCAAACAAATTCTTGTTTGAAGTATTTGATCCTTGTAGCTATGGACAAAAGTTGTGGAATAGTCACAATTTTATATAATGTGTATCAACCTAGCACTGTTGCTCACATAGGACCCCCTCTTGCACGTGGATACACAGACAGACTCAACTAAACATATGCAGTGTCCACAAATGAACACTGAAGAGATCTGCACAACAATTGGAACAAAGTCAAAAAATAGAGACAACGAGTGTGGACAGATGCCTCCATGAACCAGAGCTGAATACCACTTGAGAACACCAATCATCTTAAAACCTTAAACTCAAAGGAAATGGGCCTACAATGTATATCAAACTAACACATTTCTTTTTCCTTTTTTCCATTTAATATTTTGTAGATTTGAAACCTCCTTCCAATCAGACGAAGAAGATACTCACTATAACTGGAGCTGGAGCTTCTGCATTATGCCTCACATTGGCGATTCTCTTTATAGTTTGGTGGAAAACTCATCCCAGAAGCAGTAGTTGGAGAGAACACGGTGGGTTATTGCTTTCTTGATAAATAATGTTTTTATTCTGAATTGCTATATTGAAGTTTGTGTATGTGTGTGCGTAAATATATTACATCTGTTGCAGGAAATAGGAATGACATATAAAACCATAAGGTCAACGTTCTAGATTTTTTATCAACATGTTGATCCTCATACAGGAAACCGGAAGTTAGAGGCTACAACTATTGCCAAATTAATCCTGTTATGGCATGATCTTGTTTGACGTATAATCTCTCTACAATACTGAAAGATATCTAGCTAGGGCAACAAAAGACAATACGGAACCTTATGTCAAGTTGGTATCGTTTGCAGCTATTGGAAGATTATAACATATTTTCACTTGTTCAATCTTTCCTGCAACCAAACTGAGCAGCACTATTTTTCTCTTCGCATTGTGGATCTTGTTCTTTACATTTGTCTGATTTCTAGAATATCACCAAAATATTTTGTGGAAAATCAACTTATTTTTTCTGCAGATCTAAGAGGATTGGATTTGCCAACTGGTTTATTTACCTACAGACAAATTAAAGCTGCAACTAACGACTTTGATATCGACAACAAAATTGGGGAAGGTGGTTTTGGATCTGTCTATAAGGTACATCTCAATCAATCAATTTTTTTTCCTTGTTACTCTTAGCTTTTTATTCGATTTCTATTGTGCATTTAGATGTGTATGCATTCTACAGCACGGACATGTCAATCCCATGTTTGAGGTTACTAAAAACCACGTGCAATTTTTCAATGCAGGGTATATTATTAGATGGTAGTGTTATTGCAGTTAAGCAACTTTCTTCCAAATCAAAGCAAGGAAATCGCGAATTTGTTAACGAGATCGGCATGATCTCTGGTTTACAGCATCCAAACCTAGTAAGATTGTATGGATGTTGTGTTGAAAGGAATCAACTTCTGCTGGTGTATGAATACATGGAAAATAACAGTCTTGCCCGGGCTTTGTTTGGTAATTTAATGTGTTCAGTCAATTGCGTGCATTCTAAAAGCTAAAATCTGGATTAGTATGCAAACATTCTTACCTCAATTGCCGTTTATTAATAAGCTCGACATTCTTTTTTCTTATTCCTTTGTCAAGGGGAATACCAGTTGAATTTGGACTGGCCTACCAGGCTAAGGATTTGTATTGGCATAGCAAGAGGTTTGGCATTTCTTCACGAGGAATCAAGACTGAAAATTGTTCACAGGGACATCAAGGCTACCAATGTACTACTTGATGGGGACCTTAACCCTAAGATCTCTGACTTTGGTTTGGCTAAGCTTTCTGAAGATGACAACACACATATTAGCGGCACTAGGATTGCTGGAACAATGTAAGCTACTGATTTTCTCATGTATAAATCCTATCACTGTGCCATGCTTAAGAACCAAGTAGTTTGTGTATCAAAAGATGTCACCTTGGAACAGGCTCTCATGCCATTACCTTATTCATTCTTCAGTTTGCATCCGATATTTGATGACGCTAAATTGTCATTAATGTTGGATTGGTGCCCCCAAAATGACCATACAGGGCAGCCACTGAATTTTGTTCTGATACACGAGTCTCGTTAGTATTCTGTACTTCCATTTGGAATGAAAGGTAGGTCAAATATCTAGCAATCCAAAAACAATTAGTAGCAAGACAATTCCTCGGAGTTTAGTCAACTTGGAAAGTTCCTTCACTAATTCTTGATTATGGAGGAGGGATGTACTTTGCAGTTAGATTGTACTGCGTTATTGTAGTACATGTATACAATGGAACGAACTACGTTGAACCTCAACTAGCCAACTACGTTGATGCTTTTTCTTGGTTACAAGCCGATGCAATGTGACCCAATTTCATTATATGACTTTTTTGCTTCGACATTTACAGTGTAGTAGTTTAGCTATGGTGAATTCCAACAAAAAGTCATCTCGATCGCCTTCTTGAATGCTTGAACATTCTACGAAGCTTGCACTGTTAAATTAGACTTGAAATTATAATTTTTGTTGTGCAGAGGGTACATGGCACCGGAATATGCGTTGTGGGGTTATTTAACCAACAAAGCAGATGTTTACAGCTTTGGGGTTGTTGCATTGGAAATTGTTGCAGGGAGGGATAATATGAAATATCGTCCTAATGAAAATTATGTTTGCCTACTTGATTGGGTAAGTGTTTGGTTCCTCATTAAACTCGTTTTAACATTGTTTCTTGCTTTAGTACCTATACATTTTGTCGTAAATCGTAATTGGCCAGCTTTGATCCAAATTTGCCTGGATTTGTGCTACCCGGATTTGGTCTCGTAAGGGAGACTTGGGAGTGCTTACGAGTGTTGTTTTTAACGTGGCCATAAAATTTTGGTTGTTTCTGTGGAAATAACTTATATTCAAGATTACTGATCTTGCAATAAAAGTGGAAATTTAGTATGATATATCTTGAAGTTCGTTAAATTATTTTGAAGTTTTTGGGCTCAGTTCATTAAAGGCTCGGCTAAAAACGAGCTGAGCTCAAGTTTTCAGCTCATTTAGTAAAGGAGACGAGTTCGAACACTACAACTGTACGTTTGTCATTTTTTCATGTCAATCTCATTCTCGTACTTATTTCAGGCTCTTGTTTTACGACAAAAAGGATGTTTAATGGATCTGGTGGATCCCAAGCTGGGTTCCGATTTCAACAAGGAAGAGGCGATGAGAATGGCCAAGGTGGCACTGGTATGCACTAATCCGTCTCCAGCACTCAGGCCTGCCATGTCTGCTGTTGTGAGCATGCTTGAAGGTAAACTCGGGATTGAAGAACTAGTCACCGATCCGCGTATCTATGACGATGACTTCCGGTTCGTAGCCCTCAGAGACAAGTATGATGAGCTGCAACACCAGACTTCATCCGAAGCTAAGACCCTGATGGATCTCACAGTCACTGGTTCTTCCTCTACATCTGCCTAGGATCTGTATTCGAGGAATCTTTATTCGCTGTAATGCTGCTAGTACAAGGATGTGGTTAAGGTACTTAATAGCCTTTTCTCTTGTACAAGCGATGCAAATCAAAACACGCGTATTCCCGATTCCAATCCATGTTCGTAAAAGATCAGACTGATTTTTCACTTGTTGGCTCTTAGACTTCTGCTTGTTTATTTTCTAGTGAGTGGCTTCTAGAGGTTCATCAAATAGTGCAACAACTGTGCTATGAAGTCTTCATGTACATGTTATAACTTTCTCTGATAGTTTTGGTGCAAATAACTTAATATCTTCTGTTTTCTATTGTTTTTCTGTCGAAAACTTCCAAGGGATTTTCTCTCTGTGTTGATATCATGTGTTCTATGCTCGTTATTTAATAAAGGTCTTCATCGTCTTACAGCAAGAGTCATAGAGCTGCCTTAAGTCAACTAGGAGTGAAGGGGGAGTGTTTGACAAGTGCCCATTTCAGGAATTTTCAAGCTTAAAATTAATGGGTTTACTGAAATCTAAAAATATGCAATATAGATCTTGTTTGAAAGATCTCGATGAGATATTTTAAACGATGCAAAAAAAAAAAATATTTTCGTAAGCACATTATTTTTAAGTTTGAAAATTGAAAATAAGTACTTATTTTGTAAGAAGATTTGTGGAATGGGAAAGCTCAAGATTGACAACATCTGAAGTAGAGTGTCCAATGTGAGAGGTAAGTGGTTAGCCTTGTGCCGTATTGTTTTTCAGGGGAATGCCCCTTAGTCCTTGTTTGTTTTGTTGGTTTGGGGTATGACGTCCCTATTTTGTGTAATATGGGTTTTCTAAATAAAATTTTACCTTACCAAAAAAAAAAAAAGAGCTTCGGCGAACAGTCCATATTATAGGGGTTAAAACTGTAGTTGTTCCATCATCTAATTTAATACAGCCGCGAGTCCATCTGTCACCTCCGTTCCAAAAATACCCTCCATTCTTAGAAAAGATAAAACCAGAGCCGCCAAGATAGAGAAAACCATTAAACGTGCAGCTAGCCATTCGAGTCGCAACGGTATGGACAAAATCTTCAATCTAACCGCTCGTAAGCGCCCAAAAACTCGTCGAGTAACTCTGAGACAAGCTTGGCGTCTAGCCGGTGTTGCAGCTCCGGTAGTCGTCGAGAAGAAGACGAAATATGCCGTCTTGATTGAGGAAGTGCCGAGCAATGTGCCGATTGCGATGATCGGATTGGCGACGTGGAATGTGAATAAGAATTTGTTTTCTGAACTGTGTTCATAAGAAAATGCTAACGATTTAGAGCTGTAAAGTGTGTGTATATATAGTTTGCAGAGGAGAGAGAGAGGAGGGGGAGATGTTTTTTTATGCTTTTTTATTTGTTTTTGGAAGATAGGTTTTTATCCTGATAGATCTGGCCGGGAATTTTTTGAAGTGAACTGAAATTGGGAAACTTTAGATTCCTTATATGTGTTACTTTGACACACAAATAATGTTATCAGTGTGACACAAAATAAAAAGATAATTTTGTATATGTTATTTTGTCATCCTAAAATCGGTAACAAGGTTTATAGATATTGTTTGTAAATTGTAATTTTCCTTGGAAAGGGGGTAGAGGGAAGGGGTTTCATCGCATGAAATGTTCACATATATGTTTTACCTAAGATGATGGGAGGTTTGCGTTTTAGTAAATTTTGGATTATTTAATCAAGCTTTGCTTGCCAACACGGCTTGCAGAATTATTTTTCACCCCAATCCATTTTTTGCCAAAGTGTTATTCTCTAAATATTGTTTTGAAAGTTCTCTCTAAAGAATGTTATATGTTTTAATCTATTTTTCTTATCTTTTGCTTTATTTTGAAAAGAAAAAAATCGATTAACAGAGATAATGTTATTTTTTGTTTTTTAGAAGATACAAAAAATAGAGTAACGACACAGATAACATTACCTTTTGCTTTATTTTGCAAAGAAAAAATAGAATCAATTACATAGATAACTTTATCTTTTTTTAGATGATACAGAGAATAAAGACAGATAACCTTATCTATTTGTCATAGATACAGTTATCTGTTGTTTTATTTTAAAAAGAGAATGAATTGTTTGACAAATATAAAGTTATCTGTTTCTCTTTTAGAACATACAGAGAATAAATTAACACATATAACATTCATAAAATCAAAGTCGAAACTAAAAGTTGGACTATACTGTTTTCTAATCCTGATTGAACACCGTTACAAAATTTGTATGACGTGAAACACAAATACATTAATAAACTTATAGTAAATGAAATTTCTCAAGACATATAAAATCATCTATTTGAACTTTTGACAACACATAAGCTTATCTTTTCAATGCAATGAAATTCACCTAATGTTGAATACATAACAATTCATAACGTTATCTGTTTGTGTTATTTGTGAATTTTTACATAAGAGAAAATATTTTTAAAAATTGAACAATTGAAAGGACAATATTATAATTTTTTTTTCCATAAACAAAGCCAAAAAAGATTGTTGATATAAATAAGGATAGTGTGAAAATCACTATCCTTTAGTTTCTAAGTAAAGTTCAATATTTAATTCAATTAATTAAGCTGGTGTCAAAACTTTCAGTCTGGAAACCATGTGCTCAAGTAATACCACCACACAATTATTTGCTTCAGTAATCTAAATATTACTCTATACACATGATGTGTTTTAGTGAATCCCATTCTTCCTTGTCTACTTGTGCTAATTTGGCCCACTACCCACTTTTGTATTCTTATAAGGTTACATAGAAAATTGACCTCATTTTATTTATTTTTATCAACTGTGCGCTGCTGCTATCTCGTAGGGGTGGTTTTCTGGTGGTATACGTATGGCATCTATGGCCGCCAGGTTCCATCTCCGCCACCACCTCATCTCACCTCGCCTCTCCTTCCGTCCCTCTTCTTCCTTCTCTCTCCTACCCTCTTTCCCTTCCCTTCCCCTTCTCCTTCTTCCCCGACCAAACCTATCGTTGCCGCCGTCGCGGCACAACTGTGCGCTGCTGTTTCTCTCTCTCTCTCTCTCTCTCTCTCTCTCTCTCTTTACTCGCTGTCCTCTCACAGGCAGATTGAGACTGGCTAGAGCTAGATCAACGAGATTGTTTCTGGCAAAGAGTAGGTGGGCGATTGGTGGTTTTCTAGTGGTAATGGTGTTTGAGGTGGGGTCTGAGTATGGTGCGGCTACCATTTTTGCTGGGAACAGAGAAAGAAATCAAGATAGCGGGAGAAGAGAACAATGTTCGATCGTGGTTCCCGAGGGGTATTTCTGTCCATTAAAGGACTCTAAATAGGAGCACTTTTAAAATGATGGACTCTAGGTCTTATAAAAACCTAAGCTGGGCTAAATGGACCAATTGTCCCTACTTAAGGAGTTTAGACCAATTTTCTGGGGAAAAAAAAAATTGCATCACATCTACAACTTATTAATTAGAGGAAAAAATTTGACATTTTTCAACGACTTTCTCTCTCTCAACAACCTTGTTACGACCTAGATTTTCAACATAAATTAAATAATACATTTTGATAAAAGAACCACGCTTACCATACATATTACCCAAAAGAATTTCCCACCTGTTTTAAATTACAAACAAGTCCCCAAGTCAAATAATTTACAAATTTGGCCCCGCGGCCCAAATTAGCTTAAGCATAGTTACAACATATACCGAGTGTAACAAACCTTCTTGTCAAAAGAAATTCATGAATAATTAGTTACAAAATCATCTTGACCAAAAACCAAACTATTACAAGATGAATAAGTAACTAGATGTAGTAAGCTTCCAAAAAGTCGTCCACATCCCAAGCATACATTGCATGACGCTACTGTCCGGCATTAGAACCTGAAAAGAAAGATTTTGTAGAGCTACATGCAATAGCCCAGTAGGAAAATCTTTACCAATGATATATGCAAACGTGTTGATTAGTGCAATGAGACGAAAGATAAGGAAACAAGGCTTGATACTTAATGATCAATCAATTCGTAAAATGAACCTCTTTTCCGATTATGTGCATATGTCACATGACTCTACGACATCCACAATTCCAACCCAACTCACTACCTCAAACTTCCCCTATCGGTATTTCCACCCCTTACGTTACCGTACAACACCACGTGGATTACCGTGTTACCACCCCTTGCGTCACGGTGATCCATACAACCCCGGGTTATCGTATTTCCACTCCTTGCGTTACGAAACCCTACAAAGTCTCCGTGTTACCACCCCTTGCGCTACAAGACTCCCTACGCCAACTTCCGACCCAAACGATTAATTTCTCAAACGATATACAAACTAAGACTTCCCCAAGATCACATTCATCGACGTAACATCTTAAAACATACCAACGATATCACAAATGTATCATAAACAGTCACATATTCCAACAATCAACAAATATGCACTTAACGATGTTTAACTAAGTAATTCCATATTCACTTCGTGCTAACGGAAGGCCAACGGACAAGGATGGAATCAAAAGGTCAAAGGAAGCCAAATAGATAAGCTTGAGATCGATTGGGAGGTGTTTCAAAAGGTTTAGAAGTGGTCGTGGGTCAATACAATCAACGAAGGATCAACAGGAGCAAAACCTGGAGTTAAGCTCCTGGTATCGATACGGGCAAAATCATTATCGATACGGCACAAGCTGTCCAAAAAGATAAGTTTATGGTATCGATACAGCACATAATCTGTATCGATACCACGGGGCTTCGAGTGGCGATTTCTGCAAATTTTCAGAACATGAACCAAAACCAAAATCCAACAATCAACAACTCGATCCTACACCAAAACAACAGATAAACATATAAAAGAGGTCAAGAAGTTCCTACCTCGCAACAATGGCCGAGATTCACGCATTATTGGATGAGCCCTAGCCTTTCGAACTACGAAACACCGATTCGAACTCGATCCAAGGATTTCCGAGCATAGGGATGTGATTGCAAGGCTTGAATGAGGTTGGTTCTTGAAGTTTTTGGGTGGTGGAGTGGAGCTTTGAGTGAGAGGAGAGGGGAGAGAGAGAGAGAGTCGGTGGAGAGAGTGGAGGAGGCCGGATGAGAGGGGGAGGAAAGAGGAGAAAATGATCTCCTACCCCTCACACACCCCTATATATACCCATGTATCTTTAAACTACACATTCCCCCCTCAAACTTCAATTCTTTCACTTTGGTCCTCAAATCAATTATTCACCAATAATCCATATTTTCTCAATTTGGCATTTAATAAGTATTTCAAAAATTAAAATTATTTGGGTCTCTACAATCTATCCTCCCTAAAGAAATTTCGTCCCGAAATTTACAACGCAAGTCAACTAAGTCATGCATCAAATAGTCATGCTCATGCAACAATACACGTTACCGAACAATAAACTAATAATCATAAGGTCAAAGGTTTGAGACTCACATTGATTAACTCGGAAACAAATGCGAATACTTCTCCCTCACTTCGTCTTCCCTTTCCCACGTCGACTCTTCTTTCCCAAGATGACTCCATAAGACTCGCACTAATGGAGTGGTTTTACCCCTCAAAACTTGCTCGTGCGAATCCAGGATACGTATCAGCTCCTCCTCATAAGACGCATCGGCTTCTAACTCAAGTTCGGACCACTCTAGAACGTGTGACGGATCCGGCTCATACTTCCGCAACATCGATACATGGAATACATCATGAACGCCCGATAATCTCGGTGGTAATGCCAATCGATACGCGACTTCCCTGATCTTCTCGATGAAATTGAACGGCCCAATTAAACGCGATGACAACCCCTTTACCCAAAACGAGATAGTCCCCGACGCAGCGACACCTTAAGAAACACGTGATCCCCCACTTCAAATGATAACGGTCGGCGACGGCGATCAGCATAACTCTTTTGCCTACTTTTAGCGGTTAGTAATCGTTGGCGGATCGTTTTGACTTGTTCGGTGGTTCTCCTTTATGCCTCAAGAAGACGTTGACGAATCGCTCTCATGCTTTCAGAAGTCTCTTGACCCAATTCCGGCCCAACCAATGTAGCCTCGCCCATCTAGGTCCAACAAACGGGTGATCGACACGATCTCCTATACAAAGCTTCATATGGTGCCATCTCGATACTAGATTGGTAACTATTGTTGTATGCGAATTCGACTAATGATAGATGATCTTCCCAATTACCCCGAAAGTCCATAACGCAAGCCCGAAGCATATCTTCTAGAATTTGGATCGTTCTTTCGGATTGTCCATCCGTTTGAGGGTGATATGCGGTGCTGAACAAGAGATTAGTGCCAAGAGCGGCCTGTAAGCTTTGCCAAAAACGCACGGTAAACCTTGGATCTCGATCCGACACGATAGAGACGGGAATTCCATGAAGACGGATGATCTCGCAAATATACAATCGACTAAGCGTATCAATCGAATCCGTAACTTGAATCGGTAAGAAATGCGCGGACTTGGTCAATCGATCGACTATCACCCAAATGGCATCGTGCCCCCTCGGCAATCTCGGCAAACCGGTAACGAAATCCATTGTCACATTTTCCCACTTCCACTCGGCCACTGGCAATGGTTGCAACTCCCCGGCGAGTTGTTGATGCTCGGCCTTGACATGTTGACACGTAAGACACTTGGATACAAAGATAACGACATCTCTCTTCATTTCCGGCCACCAAAACTGTCTACGTAAATTGTGATACATTTTCGTTCCTCCCGGATGCCCAGCTAACGGTGAGTGATGAAATTCTCTCAAAATTTCCTCCCGACACGAAATGGGTACGAACAACTTTCCTTGGTATCGCAAACCTTGATCGGCATGAATCATCCACCCCTCTCGAGCATTCCCACTAAGAAACTTAGTACGAAAGTCTCCCGCTTCCTCGTCATGTTGTTGGGCCTCAACGACTCGGGTCGACAAGGTCGATTGAACGGTCAAGTTACATAAAGTGACTCCATCCCGTACTTCCTAGAGGTGTCAAACGTGCCTGTCGTGCCGTGCCGTGCCATTTTCTTCCGTGCCAACCGTGTTTCATGTCGTGCCGTACCATGCCCGTTTACTTCATCGTGCCATGGCGTGCCGTGCCGTACTGTGCCATGGTGGGCCATTTTGCTTTGTCGGGCCGTGCCTTTTTTAAATCGTGTCGTGTCGTGCCGTGCCCCTTTTTGTCAGGCCGGGTCGTGCTGTGCCTTTTTTGATCGGGTTGTGTCGTGCCGTGCCTCTTTTTTTGTCGGGTCGTGCCGGGCCTTTTTTGTCGGGTCGTGCCGTGCCTTTTTTAATTAATCATGTGGCGTCGTGCCATGCCTTTTTGTCAGGTCACGCTGTGCCGTGCCTTTTTGTCGGGTCGGGTCGTGCCGTGCCTTTTTTATTGAGTTATGTCGTGCCGTGCCGACCCGTTTACTTAATCGTGTGTCGTGTTGTGCCGTGCCTTTTTAAATCGTGTTGTGCCATCGATTAATCATTCTGTCATTTTTGGGAACTTGGATCAAACTTAGTTAGCAAACAGCCTAAACGGCTAAACTTGTACAAGATTTCACTTTATGGTTTACTTGTTTCGAAAATTTAGATATGGAGATAATGGAGTGATACTAAAATTTGGAATTTAAACCCTTTTAAGTTTTTATTAGTATTTCTATGCAGTGAGGACTGTTGTCCAGAAGATCTCAAAACTCGAAAGCAAAAGCAGCGTGGGGCGATTTTCACAAGAGTAGGATACTAGGATTATGAAAATAATGATTTTGAAAATGATGATTTTGCCATCGTTCCTTCGCGTTTGGAAGTCCATTATATTTTAGAGATTTTGAATCCTAAATTGCAGATTATAAATTTTGAGATGATTATGAAAATCTGTAAAGCTTTGGACCCACTAGTATAGGCACCACCACCACTACACAACTGGAAAACGGAGTAGGCACTGGAGTGAGTATTGCAACATAATTAGTCCAAGGAAGTAAAAACTTGTAACATGTACACTTGAGACTTGGGGTTGAACTTTCTCCAGCTCAAACCCTATCTCCATTGGCCCAAAATGAACTTGTAGAATACAACTCTTTACACCATTCCATTGATATTTCAATGAGCAAAAGCGAAAAGGTAATAAAACCACCTCAAAAGAACAAAACCACCTCAAAATAAGCCAATGTGTACTATTTCTTCCAAAATAGCAACAGACCCTATCATGTGTCACGTATCCAAGATGATCAAAAAAGATACAATGCAATGTATCCAAAGATCACAACTAAGTTGCCGAGAAAAAAGAAAAGAAAAGATTACAACGTCAAAGAAACTTTTATTCTGTCTATTTGTAAAGGGACAATTTCCCACAGACCTCCCTTCGCATTTTTCTACACGGGGGTCACTGGAGGAGAAAATTGGAAATAAAAGATCAATCTCGAAACTCGAAAGCAAAGACCAATGGACTGTTAGCCACATGATACTACCACTTAAAGCATCGAGGGAAAGAACACGGGGTGTAACAAAGGAAAGGATACACAAGCACTTCTGGCAGGAGGTCCTCTTAATTCAAACAAAGGCCACCGGATGAATAACAACTCAAATTCACCTGCTTAGCTTGACATCATGACATGATCAATTGACTGGAGTGCTTGGTTGGCGAAGAAACGAACGTCAACATCTGGATCCTCAGCGAGCTCAACTAAACTAGGACAGATTGTCATCTCCACAACCTAAACCGCCAAATGATAATAAGGCTCCCATTATAGTTATACAGCAACAATAATAAGGCTGTTGTTAACATAATGACCTATCTATCAAATTTGAAATCACAAAGCCAAAACTCAAAACCCAAACAAATATATACCAAATACTCCCTCCGAACCAAAAAGATTGTCCAATCCACAGAACAAGGACTTAAAAATAATGCATTCTTATCAATTAGTTCTCTTAACATAATGACCTATCTATCACATTAAAACTGCAACTCCAGTGGAGAAGAGCATGTAAATAGAACTTAAGGTATTAACGCCTAAAGGTTTGGAGGTGTACGTATAGTAGGATACAGAATACCAACTATTTACAACACGAACAGGATGGATCGTCATTTCCAAAGATAAGAGCACAATTAGCGACATTTTATAACTTTTTTTTTATAAAAAAAAGGGCCAAAATATCATACAAAATAAATCACCTCATCATAATAACCACTAGGATGAGTCACATGGACATAAAATCAGCCATGCAAGAAAGAATTTTTTGCTGTGAGAAGATTTTCACACGATTTGGAAGTATTTAAAAGATCAAGAACAAAAGTTGAAATCCCAACAAAGTTTTGAAGAAAAGTGAAACAAGGTCCACAACACGTAAAGCCAATTAACGACAAACCTCCAAAGAAAAACAAATTCTCCACAAACCTGATTGACTTGATCAAGTTTGCTGATAATGTTGAGGCGCACATCAGGAAATTCATCCTTCAGCAGCCCCTGAGTAGTAGAACATTGCTTAAGAAGTCTTCAAGCCTTCAACCTCCCCACATGTCAGCAAGACTTGAGGTGAAGCTACTGATAAGCCCCAACCACAAGAGGGCACCAGCAGCAGCTGTCACAGAAAACAGCAACAGATTGAAGATTGTAGCTACAGTAGCAGATTGCTCGAAGGGAACAGCAACAGTCAACAGAAAATCTGGACAGCAGCTTCCTCACGGTAAAGCAGCAGAGCATTACAAACAGCAGCAGAGTATAACATGAGAAATAGCCATGGGTAAACATGAACAACTGCCAAAATGTAGCAGCAGTAGCACCACACAGAACGGAAGCTGAATCGAGCAGCAGTAGGGAAAACAGCAGTAGCAGTAAATACTGATCAACAACATGAAGAATAGTAATACAGCTAGGGACAGCCCCCTAGAAAAGCATTAACATTCCTAAGGACAACCCCCCAAGGATGGGTACAACTAGACCAAAGAAGAGCTGGGCAAGCAGGTAATGGAAGATAAATGGCCATAACACAGCCAAAAACACCACTGAACTAAACAGAATCAGTGACTAGCACATTCGATTATTGAGGCACAAGGAAAACAGTTGACTATTGCTTGAATAGAAAACAACAAACTAGTCAACACAGCAGCTCGATCAGAAAACAGCAGGCAACGGCAAGGTAAAACTACAATAACTGAACTACCTAATAATAGCCAAAGCAAAGGCCAACCCAAGGTAGTACAACTAACAAACTAACAACAAACTAACAGACTGGAGGGGCTAGGCCGCCACCTCAACTCAGCAAATAGAATATGCGAGGGGTTATGCCACCACATCGGCTAAGCAATGCAATCAAATAAAACTAACTATACTAACAAAAAAACAAACTCAATATTTAGCCTGGCTTCGTTACACCTCAGGTTTGGCATAAAACCAGGTTAGAGGTATCCACCAAGCTAAATACGAGCTACTAACACAAACTACTAGAGATTGGGTAGTCAATGACTCACTGTTCACCTTCCTTGGCGTCTACAATGTCCTACAAAACAAGAACCAAGAACCAGCAGCAGCAAAAGCAGCAGAAAACAGGTATATGAAAGCCAAATGAACAAGGAAAATGAATAAGAAAATTGAATTCTGCTCAGATATTAGTTCCTTTTATCATCATAGCAGAAAATTGAAATGGGTGCAACGTTAAGTTGCCATTATGGCCTTCATAAGTTGCAACACCACTTCATAGTTCATAACAATACGACTACAGCTCAGACATTAGTGTTTTTTTAATCATCATAGCCGGAAACTGAAATGGATGCGGCAACGTTAAGTTGCCATTAAGGCCTTCATAAGTTGCAACACAATCACACTTCGCTTTGCCAAAAACTGGGGTTGTGTCTGTGGCTAATTCATTTCAGACTAAAAAGAGACACACACACACCCCACACTGCCACACACACCCCACACTGCCACACACACCACAACGCATGCAGGCAACATCCATTTCAGTTAAGTGAAGCTAAACAGACCACAAGGCATGCAGCAAAACTTAGGCTCGGATATTAGTTAAGAAAATACATCATAGCCAAAAACTGAAGGGGGGGCAACATCATGTTGCCATTTAAGGCCTTCATAAGTTGCCACAACATCCACTTCAGCCCACTTACTGAAATGAATAAGCCACAAACACAAATACACAATACTGAAATGAATAAGCCACAGACACAACCCCAGCAGAATAAATGAATAATATATTCAAACCAAATGCCAGCAGGTCCCCCTAATCACTGTCTATATCAGAATCTGTAAAATAGCCTTTGAATTCATCTTTAGCTAAGCTTTTTTTAATTCCAAGGCGTGCATCCTCCCAATCTTTCAAGCATATGAGACAATCCAAAATGTCTGGAGCTAGTCTGCTCCTCCTCTCATCCAACACTCTTTTACCTGCACTAAAAGCAGATTCGGATGCCACTGTAGACACAGGAGGGGTTAGTAGATCGCGTACCATGATTGAAAGAACGGGATATTTATCTTCTTCTTTTTTCCACCAAGCTAAGACATCAAAATCACGCCTGTCATTCTCGTTAACAGATTCTAGGTCCAAATATTTATCAAGTTCAATGCGTGAAGTTACAGTGCTACTTCCTATTCCTAAATTTGAATTAACGAAATCCCAAAATTCATCATTGGTACTTGTAGAAGATGTTAAAGGAGCAGCAGTACAGGCAGCATTAGAATGAAACTTAGAGTCATATTTAGCATACATGGTAGCCAATAAATCATACACATTAGCATAAGAAGGTAAAGTAGTAATCCCTAAATTCTTACCAATCTCTCTTAAGAGCAAGTTAACACCTTGTAACTTCATCCTAGGGTCCATTACTGCAGCTAACATAAATATTGGTGGCATTTTCTCATAATATTTTCTAAATTTTCCTTCCATATCTATACAAGCATGTGCAAAATTTGGATGTTCCCTATGTTTACGAAAATTGACACTGATATTGAAAAGATGATGAAGCACAATACAAGAAGTAGGATAACGAACACCCGAACAACCTAAGGTAGCAACATAAAACACTTTCAAAAATTTCATGAACTCAAAACCAATTTCCCAGTCATCTTGAGTTAAAGGATTACCACGACACGGTCGATACCTCTGATTAACATAAGCAGATATTGCATCACTATATTTCCTACAAGACTTTAACAAAAGGTATGTCGAATTCCAACGATTTTGAACATTAGAGTTCATATTTTTGGGTTTAAGATTGTATAATGATGTGCACAATTTATCAAATTCTTGTTGCCTAGATGGGGAAGTAGCAATAAAAAGAACAGCATTTCTAATTTTTGAAATCTGTGGAGCTATATGTGTCAAACCATCTTGTACAACTAAGTTAATGACATGGCATACACATCGCAAATGCAATAATTCACCAAAATAAGGAGTCGTCAAATTTCTTGTAAACAATGGAAGTGTAGCAGTATTAGCGCTATGGTTGTCAAAAGTAATGCTACAAACTTTATCAACAACTTCAAAATCCCTAAAAACACCCATAATACTTTCAAAAATATGTTCAGCATCATGAGGAAACTCCACTAAACGGAAAGCAATAATTTTTTTTTGCAAAGTCCAACTAGAGTCTATATAATGAGCAGTCACACAAATATAACCATGATTATTTATACCAGACCACATATCAGAAGTAAAAGCAATTGCACCAACAGTTGCAAGTTCACTAATCAAATCTTTTTTAACTTCACTATGAGCTTTCTTCGTATCACGACGGGTTGAATTTCTAGAAACTTTAGCAAAAGAAGGATTCAGACAATTTTGAACAAAATATTCAAATCTAATATCATCACCAAAAGTAAATGGTTGTTCTGCTGCAGCTACATAAAGAGCCAGTCCATGTCTCATTTTTTCTTTTGAATAAACAAAATTACTATTAGATGCACCAGCAATTTTATCAGCATGTTTATTTTTTATATGTCTACCATGTGGCCCTACACCATTATAACTTTTGCATTTATAATGTCTGTCACAATAATGGCATACAGCCCTAGATCCTATGTCAATACCACTTTTATCCTTGAAGTTTTCAACTATAGAGAAATGATTCCATACCCATGAGTAGCGTCGTGACCTTTTTGAACCACTAAGGCTTGAATTTGCAGCTATAGGAGTAAAATCTGTTGGAGTAGCACTAGAACCTAAAGGTCCTGTTCCACTTCCACCACCAACAATGTTTGAAGCAGCCTCCTCACCTACAGAACCCATACCCTGTGGTGCAATAGGGTTTCGTGGTAGTTCACCAGAAGAACCTGAGTGGGAGTCTTGATCCTCCCCATTTCCAGCAGCCATCTACAAACAAAACACCATAATTTCGTAACCCTAATTTCAGAAATTAGTAACAATTAACAAAAGCCCTAATTTCAAAAACCAGGTCAAATCAAAACCCTAATTTCAGAAACCCTAATTACAGTAGATAAGTGGAGACTGAAGAGGGAAGTGAGAGAGGTACCTATGCTCAGAGGGATACAATGACTGATGTGAGTGAGTCGGTGAGCTGAGGACCTGAGGTGATGAGAGAGTCGGAGAGACTGATGGTCACCGTCTCACCGAGTCACCGTTTGAGAATCGAGAGTTGTGTCACCGGAAAGTCGAAAACAGATAGAGAGAGGTGAGCTGTGAGCAGCGAGACAGAGGGAAAGAGAGAGAGTCTGAGACTGAGAGAGTGAGAGAGGTGAATGACTCGGTGTCTCGGTGAATGTATGAATTCGAAGAAATACGCGTGCCGGTGGAATCCGAACGTTGAGAGGAGTCAGAGTTGAGAGGACAGAGAGACGTTGAGAAAGACAGAGAGAGATCCAGATCGGAGAATGAGATGTCTACTAGGGCAGCATCTCATTCCTTTTATATGATCTGTGTGATCATGTGCATACAAGACACCATAATCCATATGCACCAACTTATCGAAAGTTCTCGTAGAGTCCTATAATGCATCACTCAAGGGCCACCCGAGCTGTTTGTTGAA
This sequence comes from Rhododendron griersonianum, assembly GCA_018127125.1. Classification (NCBI taxonomy): domain Eukaryota; kingdom Viridiplantae; phylum Streptophyta; class Magnoliopsida; order Ericales; family Ericaceae; genus Rhododendron; species Rhododendron griersonianum. Next base: position 15,228,454 of record CM030789.1, read on the forward strand.
AATCCGAACCGTCTACCTTTTATGTGGGAGTGATTATATCATTTGTACAAAAATTGAAGTAAATTGGTTATCGTTAAATACTACATCACACATAACAAACAAATTCCTATTAATCAATCTACGTCCCGGTTAAAGGGCTTCCAAAATCCGATAGACCCGAAAATTTGCAAGAGTGATTAAAACACCAAGAACAACAAAATGAACGGTATGGATCGTCATATTTGTGTCGCAATCGTGTGGCTAGCGTACATTGGACTATAGCGGAATATATTGGTTTAGAACCAAATAAGTTATATGTATAGATTTGAAAGGTAACTACAGACTCAATTTTTCGAATATTTGATCTAAACCGTTACGATTTAAGATCTTATCAAATTTATCATTCTCCCCAAAATAGGTGATAATCAGATATCGGAAACCACGTGATCAGAACACATTCGGTGCTTCCAAAGACGTTAAAGTTCTATAATGCACCACTTTAGGGCCGCCCGAGTTGTTTTTGAAAATCGGAACCGTCTACCTTTTATGTGGGACTGTTTGTATCATTCATGCAAAAAATGAAGTAAATTGGTTATCGTTATATACTCGATCGCACATAACAAAAAATTCTCTATTAATAAATCTACATCCCGATAAAAGGGCTTAAAAAACCCGATAGACCCGAAAATGTGCGAGAGTGATTAAAACACCAAGAACAACAAAATGAACGGTATGGATCGTCATACTTGTGTTGCAATCGTGTGGCTAGCATACAAAAAGCCCGTTTTTTAAAAATAGGATTATATAATATATATTACTTGTTCTAATCATAAGCACAAAAAGATTGTTGACCTTGGTGGTTTGAGATGTGTGTCAAGTCCCCAAGGACTTGGGTTCGAATTCCATACAGATAATTTTTTTTTAAACCAATTTTTTGTAAAAAAAATTAGTTTTTTTAATTTATTGTCTATAAATATATATATATATATATATATATTTAAAAATCTTTATTAGATAAAACGCAATATATATCAATATATGTGTGGTAATTGGTATATTATCATGTTTGAATTTTCATTCAAAATTTCTTAATCATATAAATATTTTAAAAACTTATTTTACTTAAATAAAAGGAAAAGATTAATAAATTATTGGATTGTCAAAAAATACACACAAATAAAGTAAACTATAATCTGAAATCCCTTGTTTACTTAGAGTCATATTTTTTTTGGTTTTTCCATGCCTCGTGTCGTGTATTAGTTATGCTTCAGTTGTTTTAAATGTTACTCACACTAAGGGTTCAAATCTTTTGCACAATACTATAAATGTTTGGATAAGTTTTCTTTTTATTTTTATTTTTTAATTTGAATTTAATTTTTAACTTTTAATATCTAATTCATAAGAAAAAAAACACTTTTGACTATATAAAAGCATAATAATTACTTTGAGCTCAACAAAATTTGATAAAAAATGTTTAAAATAATTAATTCTCTTATTATTAAAAATAACATTCTTACAATTAAAGTTCATAATATAATTAGTCAAAAAAAACACAATGTATGAGCAATTAATATGTTTGATTCATTTTTTTCTAATGGTATAAATTGTTTTAAAATTTTATTTTAGTTAAATTATGAAGCTAAAAGTTTAATCTTTTAACCTTATATTAGACACATACATTGAATTTTTTCGTTAAAAATATAGGGCCTCATTTTTAGAATTCGCCTTAGCCTTTAGGCCTCCAAAATCTCAGGACTGGCCCTGCTTGCCCGTGCCGTGCCGTGCCTGGCTAGAACCGTGCCGTGTCGTTTCGTGACTCGTGTCCCATCCCACTCCCGTGTCGTGCCCGTGCCGTGCAAAGACTGTGTCGTGCCGTCCCGTGCCAAGTCAACTTCCTTGCCGTGCCCGTGTCGTTCCCCCTCACTTCCATGCCCGTACCGTGCCGCGTGCCCGTGCCGTGCCGTGCCGTGCCGTGTCTGGCTAGAACCGTGTCGTGCCGTGTCGTGACTCGTGCCCCATCCCACTTCCGTGCCGTGCCCGTCTAAGACCGTGTCGTGCCAGGCCAACTTCCGTGTCGTTCCCGCTCACTTCCGTGCCCGTGTCGTGCCGCGTGCCCACTAAGACCGTGCCGTTCCCGTGCCGTGCCAGGATTATTCCGTGCCGTGCCGCCTTTAAACGTGTCGTGCCCGTGCCGACCCGACCCATTTTACACCTCTAGTACTTCCTCAAGATGCATCGCATATGAGCCTAAATCATTCATCGTTTTCCACTCATGGATAGCTAAACTCACAAGTCGTGTCGATTTCCTACTTAGTGCGTCCGCTACCACGTTCGCCTTTCCTGGGTGATATTGCAACTCGAAGTCGTAGTCCTCTAAGTGTTCCATCCATTGGCGTTGTCGCAAGTTGAGCTCCTTTTGAGAGAACAAGTACTTTAAACTCTTGTGATCGGAAAAGACTTCGAACTTCTCACCGTAAAGATAGTGACGCCAACTCTTCAAAGCAAATACAACGGCCGCGAGTTCTAAGTCGTGGGTAGGGTAGTTTCGCTCATGAGTTTTCAATTGTCGTGATCCGTATGCTACAACACGTCCCAATTGCATCAACACACTCCCCAATCCCTCTTTCGATGCGTCACAATACACGGAATAACCAACTCCCCGTTCAGGTACAACCAAAACCGGTGCGGTAGTCAATCTTTTCTTCAACTCTTGAAAGGCCATCTCACATGCATCACTCCAAATGAAACGAGTTCCCTTACGAGTCAATTTGGTCAACGGAGCCGCTAGGCGAGAGAAATCAAGTACGAAACGGCAATAATACCTGGCCAAGCCCTAGAAACTACGAATCTCGAATACATTCTTCGGTCGTTGCCAATTCATCACGGACTCTATCTTCCCTGGATCAACGGACACCCCATCTTTCGATACAACGTAACCCAAAAACTTGACTTCGGATAACCAAAACTCGCATTTACTAAGCTTGGCATACAAACGGTGCTCTCTCAAGAGTTCAAGAACGATGGAAAGGTGAGATTGGTGCTCCTCCTCCAAAGGCGAGTAGATAAGGATATCGTCCACGAAGACAACTACGAAACGGTCAAGATAGGCACGAAAAATACGGTTCATCAAGTCCATGAAGGTTGTAGGTGCATTCGTTAATCCAAAGGGCATAACAACGAACTCATAGTGGCCATATCGAGTAGGAAATGCGGTTTTAGGAATGTCTTCCCTCCGAACCCTCAACTGGAGGTAACCGGACCTCAAATCGATCTTAGAGAAACACATGGCGCCTCGAAGTTGGTCAAACAAGTCATCGATTCTAGGCATTGGGTACTTGTTCTTAATAGTGACACGGTTTAATTTATGATAATCTATACAAAGGCAAAGTGACCCATCCTTCTTCTGAGCGAACAAGGCCAGTGCTCCCCACGGTGAGGTACTCGGACGAATAAATCCCAAACTCTCCAATTCTTGTAACTGAATGTTCAATTCTCTCAACTCGGCGGGCGCAAAGCGGTAAGGAGGTACCGAAATAGGAGCGGTACCAGGAAGTAAGTCAATGGTGAATTCGATTTCTCGCTTGGGTGGTAAACCGGGTAACTCTGTCGGAAACACGTCCGAAAAATCACAAACGACAAGAGGTAACTCCCCACGTGCGGATACGTCCTCATCTAAGGCCAAGCTTGCTAATAAGGCGTACATCGACTCACGTTCTCAAGACTCACACAGATACAGTTCTATCGGTTCCCGTCGCTCCCCGAAGAACTCAAAACAGGCACCCCCGGCGGATAAATACGGACCCGACGCTTGAAGCAATCTATTGTGGCGTGAAATGTGGACAACCAATCCATTCCCAAAATAAGGTCGAACCCTGACATATTCAGCACGATAAAGTCAAAAGTAAAACGACGATCTCGTATAGTGAGCTCACAATCCCGGCAAATACGGTCTAACGGCGACCTACCTCCTATAGGTGTGTCAACAAACAACGGAGGACTGATACTCTCGATTTCCAATTCCAAAGCACAAGCAAAAGATGCAACAATAAAAGAATACGATGCTCCTGAATCGAATAGTACTCTAGCGAAAGAGTTAAACAAGAGAAATGTACCCCTCACAATCGAAGTCTCCGGGGCCTGAGAAGTAACAGGAGGTGGTGGAGGTGGAATAGCTGAAGTGATGGCAAACGCTCTCCCCTGAGTAGTCTGACTCTAGACATGTCCACCCCGATGACCAGAACCCTGGGTAGGCGTAGACAAACTAGCTCATCTCTCAGCCTGAGACCCCTGAACCGAAGTGGTCTGACGGAAGTGAGGCTGCTGCTGCCTCTAAGTGCCCCGAAACGGTTGCCGACTAGAACTTTGTCCACCCCTCGGTTGCTGCACCGATCCTGACTCACTACGAGCCCCATCCCCACTCGGACAATTTCTAGCAAAGTGACTCGACTTCCCGCAAGTAAAACACGTACCCAAAATCCGCGGACACTGAGCTCGGATGTGCCCTGCCTGACCACACTCATGACATACCGTTGAAGGCCTATTGGAAACCCCTCGAGTCCCAAATGAAGAAGAAGGTGGAGGCCTAAAGTTCGACGGACTCTGTGAAGTTGACATTTGATCCCTCTGCCTCTTCCTCCCTTGACTACCGAAACTTCCTGACGACGAACTTATACCCCCCGTAGGTTGTCTCGGTTCCCAAGCCTTCGGATTCTTAGGTGCCTCTCTGGGTGTCTCAATGCTCCTCGCACACTCAACGACTTCGGAAAACTTCCCTTTTCGTTGTGCCACCACAAACTTCTTCACGTTATCGTGCAAGCCTTTTTCAAATCGCCTACACTTCCTCTCTTCGGTTGCTACCATCTCCGGTGCAAAACAAGACAAGGATTGAAACTTCATCGCATACTCCGACACTGTCATGTCCCCTTGCTCCAGCTTCTCGAACTCATTTCTTAATTGGTCGCGACTCGTTTCAGGAAAATACTGCTCCTCGAAGAGCATCCGGTTCATCCACTTGCGCCGCGGTCCTCGTCGCCCTCCTTGCATCCTTTCTTGATTCTAAGATCGATTCCCACCATTCGCCTGCTTCTCCAACCAACTGGACGGCCACAATACCTATCCTAATGTTGTCTTCGGTGATATTAAGAGCTATGAAGAGTTTACGGATTTGAGTCAACCAATGGTCAGGTACCAAAGGGTCACTACTAGTCCCGTCAAACTCTGGGGGGTTTTCACGGCTAAATTCTTGCATTGCTACCATGGCTCTATCCTCAGCATTCTCTCTCGGAGCTTGGTTCAAAAGATTTGCAGCTGTGAGTGCCACAACGAGATCCCTAGCAAATTGAGTCTGATTTGGAGGCACACTTGCAACTTGACCGGCCCCAGCCCCCGGATTCCCACCAGGATTTTCCCCGTGCTGACTAACCTCATCCTCGGGTGGTACCCCACGGCCACGACAACGGCCTCGGCCACCCCGATTTCTAACCCCACCTCGTCGAACACGCGTCCTCGGAGGCATCTTACTACAATTATAAGAAAGAGAAAGTTCATTAATCACAACATTATTCAGTGAGGTCAAAACCTCCAACTATCCCAACACGGGTAAAAAACAACTCTACACCACTCTACCGTATTGAAATGTCATACCACGTAAGCCAAGTAATATCAATGCACACAAGCACACACATGTTATGAAAATAACGTGACATTTTGAACCCATGAGACTTGAAGTCTCCCCACGGTCTCTAGGTGTTCTAAACCTAGACGCTCTGATACCAATTTGTCACGACCTAGATTTTCAACATAAATTAAATAATACATTTTAATAAAAGAACCACACTTACCATACATATTACCCAAAAGAGATTCCCACCTGTTTTAAATTACAAACAAGTCCCCAAGTCAAAGAATTTACAACTTTGGCCCCACTGCCCAAATTAGCTTAAGCATAGTTACAACATGTACGAGTGTAACAAACCTTCTTGTCAAAAGAAATTCATGAATAATTAGTTACAAAATCATCTTGACCAAAAACCAAACTATTACAAGATGAATAAGTAACTAGATGTAGTAAGCTTCCAAAAAGTCATCCACATCCCAAGCATACATTGCATGACGCTACTGTCCGGCATTAGAACCTGAAAAGAAAGATTTTGTTGAGCTATAATAGCCCAGTAGGAAAATCTTTACCAATGTTATTTGCAAACGTGTTGATTAGTGCAATGAGATGAAAGATAAGGAAACAAGGCTTGATACTTAATGATCAATCAATTCGTAAAATGAACCCCTATTCCGATTATGTGCATATGTCACATGACTCTACGACATCGACAATTCCAACCCAACTCACTACCTCAAATTTCCCCTATCGGTATTTCCACCCCTTGCTTTACCGTACAACACCACGTGGATTACCGTGTTACCAAGCGTCACGATGACCCATACAACCCCGGGTTACCGTATTTCCACCCCTTGCATTACGAAACCCTAAAAAGTCTCTGTATTACCACCCCTTGCGCTACGAGACTCCCTACGCCAACTTTCGACCCAAACGACTAATTTCTCAAACGATATACAGACTAAGACTTTCCCAAGATCACATTCATCAATGTAACATCTTAAAAAATACCAATGATATCACAAATGTATCATAAACAGTCACATATTCCAACAATCAACAAATATGCACTTAACGACGTTTAACTAAGTAATTCCATATTCGCTTCGTGCTAACAGAAGGCCAACGGACAAGGATGGCATTAAAAGGTCAAAGGAAGCCAAATAGATAAGCTTAAGATCAATTGGGAGGTGTTTCAAAAGGTTTAGAAGTGGTCGGGGGTCAATACAATCAACGAAGGATCAACAGGAGCAAAACCTGGAGTTAAGCTCCTGGTATCGATACGGGCAAAATCCGTATCGATACGGCACAAGCTGTCCAAAAAGATAAGTTTATGGTATCGATACAGCACATAATCTGTATCGATACCACGGGGCTTCGAGTGGCGATTTCTGCAGATTTTTAGAACATGAACCAAAACCAAAATCCAACAATCAACAACTCGATCCTACACCAAAACAACAGTTAAACATATAAAAGGGGTCAAGAAGTTCCTACCTCGCAACAATGGCCAAGATTCACGCGTTATTGGACGAGCCCTAGCCTTTCGAACTATGAAACCCCGATTCGAACTCGACCCAAGGATTTCTGAGCTTAGGGATGTGATTGCTAGGCTTGAATGAGGTTGGTTCTTGAAGTTCTCGGGTGGTGGAGTGGAGCTTTGAGTGAGAGGAGAGGGGAGAGAGAGAGAGAGAGAGAGAGAGAGAGAGAGAGAGAGCCGGTTGAGAGAGTGGAGGAGGCCCGATGAGAGGGGGAGGAAAGAGGAGAAAATGATCTCCTACCCCTCACACACCCCTATATATACCCATGTATCTTTAAACTACACATTCACCTCTCAAACTTCAACTCTTTCACTTTGGTCCTCAAATTAATTATTCACCAATAATCCATATTTTCTCAATTTGGCATTTAATAAGTATTTCAAAAATTAAAATTATTCGGGTCTCTACAAACCTTAAAAATTTTCAACAATTTATTGGTTAGTGAAAACAATTTGACATTTTTCAACAACAAGAAGTGATCCTTAAGTTAATCACTACTGCAAACACCCCCTTAGTCACATACTCGCTTTGTCCTCCGCTCGTTCCGCTCTCAATTCTCGCTTTGTATTCGTACTCGCAATATTTATGATTTAAATAGTTTGAGATGTTTTTAAAAATCGCTCTGAAGCTCGCGCGCATGTGCATGCTAATTATGTGACTTAGGTCCCATGACAACCGTTGGTCAAACGATGAATCGAGCCTTTATTGATGATCTCCGACTCTCTCGCTACTATTAGGGGGCATTTCCACTAAAATTTTGGACTACAAGGTATTGCATTTTGTCATATTGTTCATACAATTCCACACACACACACACACAAAACTTCTTCCTCTTTAATTTTCCCTCTGTTTTTTTCCTCTATTTTTCCCTTTCACCCACCTATATACGGTATATCATCTACAACTTATAAACTAATGGAAATAACTTGACATTTTTGAACAACAAGAAATTGTTTGTTCATAACTTATTGGTTAGCGAAATCGCCTGGCCTTCCTTTATGTAAGAGCATGTGCAAACAATATAGTAGTAATTATAGCAGTTGACGATTCGGAAGTTAAGACAAGTATATCCACATCTTTGCTACAACTAGAATTCAACAAGCCACCCTGGCCAAGCAAAATTTCCTTTCCATCCGGCCCACTCCTTTTAGATTTCTACAAAATTACAAGTGAGTCACTGATTGGTCAGAAAACCGACCCTACTCCCCCATGGATTGTAGGACATGTTTATTACTGTTGATTTGTCTTCAAACCCGGGGATGCTGCCAAGCGCCCCGCTTGGCATTGGTGCCGAACGGCCCCTCCGGCTTTTCATCTCGGGGGCTCAGTTCGTTAAAGGCTCGGTTGTGAACGAGCCGAGCTCGAGCTCGAACTTTCAGCTCGTCTAGTAAAGGAGACGAGCTCGAACACTACAACGTACATTGTCACTTTTTCATGTTAATCTCATTCTTGTACTTATTTCAGGCACTTGTTTTATGACAAAAAGGATGTTTAATGGATCTGGTGGATCCCAAGCTGGGTTCCGATTTCAACAAGGAAGAGGCAATGAGAATGACCAAGGTGGCATTGATATGCACTAATCCGTCTCCGGCACTAAGGCCTACCATGTCTGTTGTGGTAAGCATGCTTGAAGGTAAACTCGGGATTGAAGAACTAGTCAACGATCCGCGCATCTATGGCGATGACTTCCGGTTCCTAGCCCTCAGAGACAAGTATGATGAGCTGCAACGACAGACTTCAACCGAAACTAAGACCCTGATGGATCACATGGTAACTGGTTCTTCCTCTACATTTGCCCAGGATCTTTATCCGAGGGATCTTTATTCTCTATAGCGCTGCCAGTACAAGGACGTATGAGAAGCATAATATGGTTAAGGTAGTACTTTTGCCTTTTCACTTGTACAAGCGATGCAAATAAAAATACGCGTATTCCCGAATCCAATCCATGTTCGTAAAAGACCGGACTGGTTTTTCACTTGTTGGCTGTTAGACTTTTGCTTGTATATTTTCTAGTGAGTGGCTTCTAGAGGTTCATCAAATAGTGCAATAACTGTGCTATGAAGTCTTCATGTTCAACTTTCTTTGATAAATTTGGTGCAAGAGAAAAGAGAAAGAAGGTTCATCAGAAAACTTCCAATGGATTTTCTTTCTGTGTTGATATCATGTGTTCTATGCTCATTACTTAATAAAGGTCTTCATCGTCTTACAGTAAGAGTTATAGAGCTGCCTTAAGTCAACTAGGTGTGAAGGGGGAGTGTTTGAGGTGGTGGAAGGTGTTTAAATTCCTATCATACCCTCAAGATTGTTAACACCGGCGGATGTGCTTCCCAGTGGACTGAAAGTTCTAGGATTCGATTGCCAACATTGGAAGTAGAGCGTCCAATGTGACAGTTCAGTGAAAGCATAGGGCTGCAAAGTAGAACTAACCCTTTACTTATTTCATTCATGAGAGACATTTTTCCACTTGGAAGGGAGTGTTTTTTTTCTTCCCTTTGCGCACAAGTTAAGACCCGCAAAAGACACTAATCGCTAGATATCGTTGCCAGAACCAACAACCAGTTTGCATTACAGGAAAACTCTAATGCAATAGATAAAACATTACATTTCAAGGTTCAGGGCGTAATATCAGTTTCTGCATTACAGGAAAATGCAATTCATCAGTCCAGATTCAAGATTCCAAAATGAGAGACAAGTTATTCACGGCTCCGTGTAATCTCAGCCGTCTGTTTCAGCAATTAATGGTCCGGATTTAAAAAAAAATTATTCGCGAGAATAGTTTTTTTAAAATCCGGACCATCCAAAACACTTTTGGACGCGTGCGATTGAGCGCGGTAAACTTTATTTACGGGTTGCTCGGTAAAGAAGTTCTTATCTTCCAAAATCAAGTGCATTCTCACTCTTTTTTTGCTGAAGACGAGAAAAGGTGACTCTATTGTCCGAAAACATTCCTATGCCCCTTCTTTCTCTTTTCTTTTAAGCTCCCTTCTCTTTCTTCCATTGTTGTTTTTCTGTACTATGGCCCCAATATTGTTGCTTTCCCCTTTGTTTGGGTTGTTGGTTGTTGGATGGTGATTTCATTGTTCTTTTATTGCTGGGGGATTAGAACATGGCCCCTCCCCAATTTTGGTATAAATGTTTTTTTTTTTTTCCCTTTCCCCTTTCATTAGTTCTGATACTCTTCCAGTTTCTGCGGTTTGCGATTTGGCACGTGAGTTGTAAAATGTCAGAAAGTCTAGGTACACCGCACGAAAATGCGGTAATCGTCCACCGCGCGTTTATTGGGTCCCAAAAATAGTCATAAATTTTAAAATAATATTTTTATGGGACCCTGTAAAAAATCAGGTCAAACGAATATCGGTAGGTATGTTTTTCGGAATTCGTATGGACGAAAGTAAATATTTTCTGTATTTTTTTGGGGCCTACTCCAGACGTGCAGTGGACAGTCACCGCGAAATCCATGCGGTGGCCGTAGTGCTGCTAGTAAAATGTAAACGTTTAAATCTACAAAAATGTAAAAGAAAAAGTACGACTTGGCCAGGATTATTCTTACTGGGATTAGAGCTTCTTTTTTTTTTTTTTGATAAGTAGATTGGATTGGAGCTAAATTTGTGTTCCCCATATTTGTAAAAGCAAATTTTCATAGGAATAGAGTTGAATTTGATGGGATCAATATTGTGTAAAACGGCTGATTTAGTCTGCAAATATCAAAGAAATGCCTAGGCAAAACCCACAAAACACATTTTTGTTTGAATGATGCAGATTGGCTTCTCTTCCAACCTAAACATCAAGAGATTTTTTTATTTTTTTTTATCATAAACCTCAAGAGAGAGCTATGATAGTTTTAGCAAATATTTTATGATCGAAGATTTAAGAGATGATTTTTTTTCCTTTAGTCTTATCCCAGATGATAGTTGTGTAATGGGATTGAAAATGTTACTAGAAGAATTTATAATAGTCTGAGGCCATGCTACTAAATTTGCTTTTTGGAAGAGTTTGTAATAGTTCAAAGAATTGTACAGGTAAATGTTTTGGGAGTGCCATAGGCACGGGCAAAATTTGGATCTTATCGATGCAATATTTTTTTTGAAAGTTTATTTTCAATTGAATGCAGAAGGTCTAATTGTCCAAATTACATTGGTCAGGGGGAACATAGTTGGGGCTTGGGGCAAATCACCGGCATTAGCTTTGTATGTCAGCCAATGTGTACAAGAAAATTAAGCGCTCCAATGCAATATTGGCTTTGTATGCTATCAATCCGACATTATATTTACATGATTTGAATCATCGTTGATAGTGCCATACGCACGGGTAATTCGCTAGTGAATATAAATAGGGTGATAGAAATCCTAAACAACTTAGGGCTGAGAATCAAACCCTAATCACATAAAATACAAAAATTACAGAAAACGATAAATTCTACTTCAACTAGAAAATCAAATGCTAGGAAAAAATATAAGGTTACCAAAATAAGCGGCAACTAAAACAGAATTTCCTATCAAAAGTTATTAACGATCTAAATATTACTATAAATGACAAAATAGGCCTTTTTTGGAAGGCTAATTAAATAGCATCAAACGGCCGAAAAGCAACGTTGAAATGGAAGATGAGTATTGATCAGTGGGTTGTTCCGCTTCAACCCTACGGCCCACGGGTCATTCTACCACTGTCGCCCCGTCTCCAGTTTGGTTTGGACTGTGATCGGTCCAGTCGCTCAAGGAACGTGGACGTGATACCACTCTACATCAATCTCATGGTTCGACTCAGTTAATTCACGATTTCATAATGAAAATCCGTAGATTGAACCGCGAGTCAAGGTTTTCTAATTTTTGAATCCGCGTCCGGACCATTAATCCACGGGTCCAATCCGAAATGTTAGAAAAAAATTCCCAATCCATAATCAGTCAATAAAACCCTGCACAAAGCTAGTAGCTGCATAATTCTCACACAGCACATACTCCAAGTATCACTAATCAAATCGTAGCCGTACATTTTTCCAACAGTATCGTATCCGTACATGGGCCCAGAAAAAACTGTTATGCACAACACAAGGATAATAAATTCAATTATCTACATGTTTTCATTAACAATTTTGGGCTACAACGTATAATATTTTAACAAATCATTCGCAATAAGCAATAAATTTTGCATCATGTCTGAAACTTTTTTTTCCCGGTAAATATCACGTCTACAACTTATTGGTTAGTAGAAACAATTTGACAACCTTAAAATTTTTCAACTAATTGGTTGGTGAAAATAACTTATCTTTCAACAGCTTATTGGTTATTGAAAACAACGTGACATCTTTTAACAACAAGTGATCCTTAAGCACTTAATCACTACCGCAAACACCCCCAAATCACATACTCTGTTTGTCCTCTGCTCCGCTCTCAATTCTCGCTTTGTATTCGTACTCACATTAATAGTCACAAAAGTCGCTTTTAAGCTCGCGCGCATGTGCATGCTAATTATGTGACTTAGGTTAGGTCCCACGACAACTGTTGGCCAAACGATGAATGGAGCCTATATTGATGATCTCCGACTGTCTCGGTACTATTAAGAGGCATTTTCACTAAAAAAATTCGACTACAAGTCATTGCATTTTGTCATATTGTTCATACTATTCCATGTCGTCTTATTCCTTCATTTTCCCCTTTCATCCACCCATATACCATCTACAATTTATAGATCAAAGGAAATAATTTGACAATAACTTATCGGTGAGAGGAAACGCCCGCACTTTCCTAGCAACTATAGCAGTTGACGATTCGAGGTTAAGTCAAGCATCCACAACTGTGCTGCAGAATCCAAGAAGCACCCTAGTCAAGTAAAAATTTCCTTTCCATCAATTACAGAGCTACTTGTGACTGTATGGGGGCCACGGCCCCGCGTTGAAACAGGGTTTTTTTTTTCAAAATTTAATTTTTTATTAGTTAATTTTTTATTTGTTAAGAGTTATATTTTGTATGGGGTGTTATTTAGATATTTAAATGCTTAAGAATGTGTTTATTTTGGGTTTCAAAATCTAATTTCTCATTTTGCTCATGGTCTCCCATAAATTTTTTTTTCAATTATTAATATCATTTCTCTTTCTCCACTGATTATCCAAAAAATCTCCCTCTAAATCTAAACCAAACAAACTGTTAGATTTTCGAATCTTGAAATTTGAAAATCTTAATTGGTGTTCATAGTCCAACCCCGTGTTTACGAAATTCTGACACCGTTCCTGCTTTACGTCCAGTCCACTCTTTTGGATTTCTAAAAGTGCATCAAAATCACAAAGTGAGTCACTGATTGGTTAGAAACCGACCCCTCCTTATCTCCCCCATGCATTGTAGGACATGTTTATTACTGTCGTTTTGTCTTTATTTTCTGTGTTCGCATCCATGAGAAAGGAATCACTCCACTAATTACCAATTGATTTTGAGATGGACATAAAGTTTCCGCATGGTATCAGAGCAGGGCCCATTCCTCCCCACATTTTAAAAAAAAATTTCACAATCCACACCCCGCGATGGTAAACCAGCAAAAAGGCTGCGCTAAAACCCCCCCCCAAAAAAAAAAAAGGCTACACGTGACAGACCTCAAAAGGGGCTGCATGTGAGGGGGATGTTAAGGATATATAGTCCCACATTTTTTAGGAGTGGAATGTGTGATCACTTAATTACATTTGGGACCTCTCCACTTATTGCCAATTGATTTTGAGATGAATATAAAATGTCCACACTCAATGAATACATTTCAAAAAAATGCATTGAAAGAATTATTTTTACATATAAATTAAATTCTTTTGAGTATTGTCAGTATTGGATCACTCGGGTGGAAAAATTAGTGAAAGTCCAATTAAATTTGGGCCCACACCAAGGCGTGTTGAATGAGGGGGACTGGGGCACACCGTTTGGCGGGGCACGGGACTTTTTTTAATTTCTGTCATATATGAGACACCCAGACAAAATGCTAAGGGGCCGGGATCCATGGCCGCTTCTAAAGTCTTTGGCTCAGTGTGATAAAAAGGACAGGCAAATGCATGGGAACCATGGCCTTATAAAGAAGAGAAGACCAGGTGGTCCACTCTAGTTTGTATGTATGGTTTGTTTGAGAATGCCGATACGAATCGAATATATACCGGAAAGAATGGTGATCGTGTCTGAATATCCAAAAGCTATGAGGTCTGTTCTACTCATAATGTTGTTCATACTAATATGCTTTGGAGCAGGTGGAACACAAGGACAAACTAGACGTATTCCCGACGATGAAAGTAAGAGGCCTTCTTCTTCTATGACTTCGGTTTATTCATTTTCGTTAATGAAATTTTTCCGGGTAAGAGTTAAAACTTTTTCCCGGAAAAGTTTCATTAAAATCCAGACGGTCCATAACACTTTGGGACGGTCACGATTGGTTGTTACTGTAAAGACTTTGTTCATGGCTGAGCTGTGAAGAAGTTTCTCTCTAGTTTTATACAAGTGAAACATGATTTTATATAGCCCTATACATGTTTGTGTTAAGATGTCCAGTGATACTTGTAGGCGCGGTCAAAATTATTTACATGTCATCAGGGGAGACCTTTTGACCAGCCTATCGGCCGTGGACATGTGGCGACCTGGTCCACGCGGAAAGTCGATCTTAGTCAAAACGTTATTCCAAGGAGACGTTTGACTGACCAATGGAAAGGAAACACGTAGCACGTTAAGATGGAAACACGTAGCACGTTAAGATGGAAACACGTAGCACGCCCGCGGAACCGGCCCGCGGAACTGAAGACCCCGCGGAAGTGACCCGCGGAAGTGAAGATCTCGCGGGCCCCGCCAGGGAGAACTGAAAGACATACTGGAATTGGAATTGATACAGAAGCTGTAAGAAGGCCCCGGGATCATATTCCAAGGAGACGTTTGACTGACCAATGGAAAGGAAACACGTAGCACGTTAAGATGGAAACACGTAGCACGTTAAGATGGAAACACGTAGCACGCCCGCAGAACCGGCCCGCGGAACTGAAGACCCCGCGGAAGTGACCCGCGGAAGTGAAGATCTCGCGGGCCCCGCCAGGGAGAACTGAAAGACATACTGGAATTGGAATTGATACAGAAGCTGTAAGAAGGCCCCGGGATCATATTCGGGCCTAAAAGGCAGGCCCGGAAGAGATCCCGCGGAAGGCAAACGATCGCCGCGGGTCGCGACCTTGCTCTTGCGGGAACTGGGGAAGCTCTTGTGGCTTGGTGGCTTGGGATGGAGGTAGCGTCGCGGAAGTACGGGTTCCCCCGCGGAGGTCCTCCGCGGGAGGACGAGTCTTCCGCGACCTGGAGGTACGGGAGGGACACGTGTTAGGGTCTTATAGGAGCGCCGTCCTGGGCCTGACCTAGGCCCATGTGCCCTATAAATACCCCTGACATTCCCAATGATTGAGAGGCTGACTTTTCTGGAAAAGGGGAGAGAGAGAGCACTGATTCTGAGGAAGGAGAACATTCTTCCCCGGAGAGAAGGTGACCTCACTCATCTGATTCCAGAAAGGGCAGACGTCATTCACCCCCCGCGGAGAACGAAGGAGACACGTTGCCTTTGTCTTTTCCATACCTCTTGCTCTAGCCCTCACCCCACGAGATTATTCCTCTTTTCCCCTTTGGTACTGATTATCGGCCAATCGAACCTCTCCAGCTCACTTTTGTACACGTAAGCGACCTCACAGAACCCACTTCCACCCACATTTAGGCGACTCTGCTGGGGAGGTGTCTTTTGGTTTATGGTTAGTACCCGTTCCACGGAATACATCGAGCGGCCGCTATCACGCCGTAACGCAATGGCGGCACAACACGACGGCACGCCAGTTATCAAGGAGGTTGAGGAAACCAATAGCGCAGGCACGGCCGAGCAGGCGCTGCGAGCCCTCCAGGACGGCCAGCGGCAGTTCCTCGAGACGCAGCGACAGCTGCTCGCGGCTTTTGCTGGTCTCACCGAGGTGATCTCAGCGGCGCTCCCAAAGGCCTCGGTCGGTCAAAACGATGAACCGCCACAGAATCAAGCGGGAGGCAGCACTAGCCAGACAACGCAGCCCCAATTTCCCCCAACGGTGCCTCCCCACTTGCGCCCTATACTCGTAGGGGGCGTCGCGGGAAATAACACTGGAGACCGCCAGAAGGAAGCAGCCGCTGACGGTGCTAGCACGCCCTCCGCGGGACCTTATATTACCATGGCGGAAGTTCAGGCCCTACTAGCGCAGCAGAAAGCGAGCGAGGCGAGCAGGAAGGAGCCGGCCTTACTGAAGTGGGGGCCTCGTCTGCGGGACAGTTCATCACCCTGGCGGACGTACAAGGCCTCCTCACTAAGGAGAAAACCAAGATGGTCTTGCCCTCTCTCCCTAGCCCGGATATCCGCCCGCCTTATCCTATGACGATCCTATCACTCCCGTACCCGGAAGGGTATGCCCCACCAAAATTTGTGAAGTTCGACGGAAAGGAAGGAAGTGCCCAGGAACATGTAGTCCGTTTCATGGAATCTCTGGGGGCACACGCGTCCGATCATAACTTACGGCTACGGGAATTCTCGAAGTCCCTCACCTCGCGCGCGTACACTTGGTACGTCAACCTGGAGCCTTATTCGATCACCACCTGGGAAGAAATGGTGAACAGCTTCTACGCTAAATTCTTCCAGGTCCGCGAAAAGGTGACAGTGATCAGCTTGACGAAAGAGACGCAGGCCAGCGGAGAAGACGTGGTGGACTACATCAGGAGGTTTCAGGATCGTGCAGTTGATTGCACCGAGTCCGCGAAGGAAGTACAACTAGTGGAAATTTGCATCGGTGGGATGATGGACGAATTTAAGATGCTGCTCATTAATTTGAAGTTGGGAACATTCTCTGCCTTATTGGAATCGGCGTACAACATCCGCCATGTAGTCAAACCGGCAAGAAAGGATGCATGGAAAGGCAAGACCGCCAGCGCCACTGTGGCTGTCGTGGAGGTACCGCGGACTCAGCAGGCCGCGGGAGGTCGAAAGCGGAGAGAACGCGAGATGGGACCAGCGCCAGATTTCCCATGTACGATGGATGAGGTGCGGGCCTTGGTAAATGCGTGGGTGCAGGATGGAGAATTAGCACTCCCCCCCGTGGAGTATGAGCCGACGCGGGAGGACCGCGAGCACCCAAGGTACTGCATGTACCATAGGCATACCAAGCATCCAACGAGCGATTGTTGGTCTTTGAAGAGGTTGTTCAAGCGGAAGCAGAACGCAAACGAGCTAAGGATAGGACGTCGCGACGTCCGCGACGAGCCTTATCCAGCTCACGGAAACAACGGGGAGGTCAACATGGCGGAGTGCTACCCGTTCATGTACAATGATGATGACGAGGCCGAAAGCAACTACTACATGGGAGGAGACGGTGAAGAAGCAGGGGCCTACATGGTCTCGTGCTACGAGATAACCGAAGAGTTCGGGGAAGGTCCAGCACCCGCGGTGATACCAGACCCCAATGCGTCGGCCAAAACATTACAGAACAGTGCGAAATTCCGCGCATTCTTTGATGGTTTTGGATTCACGCCGGCGGCGAGGTTGGAGATTACAAAGGCAATTGTCAACATCGCGGAAGTCCATCAGGAGTCGTGCATGACCGCGGAAGGGTCCGTCCCGCGGACAATCCGCGATGAGTCTAACTCAGTCACCTTCTCGGACGTGGATCGACGGGTGCCTTACCCGCATAACCGCCCCCTGTATGTTACATCCCGCGTTAACGGGATGGAGCTAAAGAGGACTTTCTTAGATGGCGGAGCCTCCATCAATCTGATGCCGATGTCAACATTCAAGAAGGTGGGAATACAGCCCAACAGGATCGTGGAATCTCCAATAACCATCACGGGGTTTGGAGGAGATAAGAAGCAGTCTTTGGGATACGTGGTGGTGGACCTGGAAGTGGGAGCAATCCGCTCGGCCACTAAATTTCATCTAATCAACGCGGATCCGAACTACCAGATTATTCTCGGAAGAAGTTGGATGCACAAGTACACGGTTGTACCTTCTAGCTACCATCAATGTTTGAAGGGGATCTGGGCGGGAAAGAAGGTCACAGTCCGCGCGTCGGAAAACCCATTTGATACCAATGAAACACACCTATCAGACGCGGTCTACTTCTCGGAGCTGGGCGAGGTATCTCAGGCGATCACCGCCAAGCCTCGCGCAGTCAAGATCCCAAGGTGGGAAGATATCAAGGATGAAAAGCCGGAGACGCGCCGGAGAGACCCTGCCGCGACAGACGCCGCGACCCCTAGGAAGATAACTAAGACAAAGGAGGGGGGTAAGACAGTGTATTACTTATGACGGTCCACCGGGGCAACGGATGATCATGAAACCGGTGTTCGTAAGTAAGGAGTTGAGCGGAGAGTTCCGCGAGAAACTGATAACATTACTACGTGCTAACTCAGACGTATTCGCGTGGCATTACGAGGAGATGCCCGGGTTGGATCCAGAGCTTGTTACGCATCACTTGGATACCTTCCCAAATTCTAGGCCCGCGAAACAGTCCCAGCGGAAATACCACCCCGATTTGGAAGGACAGATCAAAGAGGAAGTCGAGAAGCTGTGGAAGGCAGGATTCATTCGCCCGATCCAGTACACGGAGTGGCTGGCAAACATTGTCCCTGTCAAGAAGAAGAATGGCCAAATTCGAGTTTGTGTCGACTTCCGCGATCTCAACAAAGCGTGCCCAAAAGATGAGTTCCCGCTGCCACATATCGATACATTGGTGGATGCTACCTCCGGCCACCAAATGTTCTCTTTCGTGGACGGTTTCAGCGGGTACAACCAGATCAAGATGGCTCCGGAGGACGCGGAGAAGACAGCATTTCGAACACCGTTGGGTAATTTCTACTACATTGTCATGCCTTTTGGACTCAAGAATGCGGGGGCAACATACCAGCGGGTCATGACAGCAATTTTCCACGACCTCATGCACAAGATAATTGAAGATTACGTGGATGACTTGGTGGTGAAATCCAAGGAGCGCAAGGACCATCTCGCGGACTTAGCCACTGTTTTCGCGAGATGCAGAAAATTCAATCTCAAGATGAATCCACTGAAGTGCGCATTTGGAGTCACCGCGGGAAAATTCTTGGGCTTCCTGGTACATCGCCACGGGATCGACGCAGACGAGGCCAAGATCAAGTCTATCACGGAAATGCCCCCGCCCCACTCACAGAAAACACTCAAGTGATTCCTGGGAAAGGTATCATACCTACGTCGTTTTATTCCCGCGATGGCGGAGATCGCGGCGCCGTTCGCGGACCTGTTAAAGGGAAATGCAAAGTTTGAATGGAAGGAAGACCACCAGCAGGCGTTCCAGCGGATTAAAGCGGCATTGACTTCTCCTCAGACAATGGTGGCACCAGTCGCGGGGAAGCCGCTGATCCTTTATCTGACCTCTACCCCGAGATCCATTGGGGCCCTGCTGGTACAAGAGGTAGATGGGACAGAGCGCCCAGTCTACTACATCAGCAGGAAAGTACATGGAGCGGAGGAAAGATATACCGCCATCGAAAGACATTGCTTGGCCCTCGTCTTTACCGCGCAGAAGCTCCGGCACTATTTCCTATCTTTTCCCGTCCAGATAATCACTAAGTGCGACCCCGTCAGATTTCTTCTGTCGCGCCCCGCCCTTACGGGACGGGTAGCCCGCTGGTTGCTGGCACTCGCGAAATTCGACATCTCGTGCGTAACTCCAAAAGCAATCAAGTGTCAAGCTCTAGCGGACTTGCTAGCTCAGTTCCCAAGCGGAGAGTGCGAGCCGCTAGAAGATTGTCTACCCGGAGATGGTTTCGAAGCTCTCGCGGCCAGCACAGATGAACAGCACTGGACGCTCAGCTTCGATGGGGCCGCGGGTAGTGGATCAGGAGGCGCGGGAATAGTATTACAAACAGAAGAAGGAGATAGAGTCCATCCTGGCGTACAAACTGAATTTCCCATGCTCCAACAATGAAGTGGAATACGAGGCATTAATCCTGGGTCTAATAGCAGCAAAAGAGAGAGGAGTCAAGCACCTAAGGATAGCAGGAGACTCAAAGCTGGTAGTTTTGCAAACGGAAGGGATCTACGCGCTGAAGGAACCAACGCTGGCACCATACCGAACAACAGTGCAGAAATTGATGAAATTCTTCAAAGGTGTCAGTATCATTCACAAACCCAGATCGGAGAACCGTTTCCCGGACGCTCTCGCAACGCTGGGGGCAAGGACGGAATTTGGAGAAGACAGAGCCTGCATTGAAATTGTAAAGATGTTTGAACCATCCGCAGTGGAGGACTTCGCGGAGCCAACCGAAGATTGGCGCGGATCTATTAAAATTCAGTTGGTCACCAGCGTAGGGCATCTGTCCACCGCGGAACTGTCGAGTTTTATAGTTTTACGCGGAGAATTGTATTATCGCGGCCCGCAGGGGTGGCTCGCGCGGTGTATTGGCGCGAAGGAGGCAGAAGAAGTATTGGACAGGATCCACATTGACAACTGCGCGGATAACGAGATAGCCCTATACAGGAGAATTCAAAGGCAAGGTTATTACTGGCCTACTATGAAGAAAGAGGCTGATTTGATTATGAAGAATTGCACTCGGTGTTCCCCTTACATGGCCCAGCCAGAATGCCTGATGGCAAACACTGACAACCAGGAGGGGGACTGGAGACAAGTCTACATCAATTACTTACGAGAAGGAGCCCTACCCACCGAGCGAGCTGAGTCCGCGAGGGTCGTCCGCGGTGCGCGGCGTTTCTTCCTGGAAAAAGGACTACTGTTTAGAAGAACTCTTGATGGAACGCCTCAAGTATGTATAGACAAGGAGCAGGCAGAAGAGGTTCTGGCCAAGACTCACGGAACTGAGCACCAAGGGTGGAGGAAGCTTTACGAGCAGATGGTTAACCTGGGGTATTTTTGGCCCACGATGGAGAAGGATTCGAAGAGACACGTGCGAAGATGTCGGGCCTGCCAGAAATTTGGGAACTTGGTTCACGCTCCTTCGGTGGAATTGCATTCCGTCCGCGCCCCTTACCCCTTCCACACTTGGGCGATGGATCTAGTCGGACCGATTAGACCAGCATCACGGAAGAACAGGTGGATCCTGGCAGCCACGGAAGTTTACACTAAGTGGGTCGAGGCTATTCCACTGAAGAAAGCAACAGGAGATGCGGTAGCGGCATTCATCAAGGAAAACATCATTTGCAGGTTCGGCATACCGAAGGTGATCCTTTCTGATAACGGTACTCCGTTCATCAATCACCACGTGGGAAGCCTCCTCGATGAATACACGGTCGATCACCGTACATCTAGCGCCTATTACCCGCAGGGAAACGGACAGGTGGAAGCAACAAACAAGACCTTGATCAGAATCTTGAGCAAACTGTTGGACGAGCGCAGTGGTACTTGGGCAGACCACTTACCGATAGCTCTTTGGGCTTATCGAACTTCGAAAAGGAAATCTACCCGCGCCAGCCCCTTCAGCTTGGTATACGGAGCGGAAACGGTCTTACCCGCAGAGCTAAGTGTCCCCTCCGCGCGGATGATACTCGCGATGGAAAATTCCGCGGAAGGAAGGAAAGCAGACCTGGAAGCCCTAGAGGAGAGAAGAGCAACGGCGGCCCTTGCCCACGAAAAATACTGGGAGTCCGTGGCACGCTACTACAACAAGGGCGTAGTGCCGCGGGTATTTGAAGTCGGGGAGTTGGTTTGGAAGGCTACCACGGCAGTAATGAGGGATATGAAAACACCTAAATTCACTCCGAGGTAGGAAGGACCCTATGAGGTGATCAGTGCCTCTGCCAGCGGGTACTACCACCTAGCCCGCGTCGAAGATGGTTTCGAGACAGGAGCGGTGAACGCTAAGTATGTCAAGAAATTCTACCCCTGAAGAGAAATGTTGGAAGTGAGCAAGCCGCTGTCCTGCCCTGCCAGTCTTCCCCCTTTGATTTTAGAACAGTTTGTTTCTTTCTCCCCTATTGTAACAAGTTGACTGGATCTATCGTTAATGAAAAGACGGACACTTGTTTCTAATTGACACTGGTGTTTAACTTTCTTTTGCAAATTACGTTAAGGTAAAGTAATGAGGTTCCGCGGGGAGAACATTTCCGCGGCACTATCAACTCCTTTTGTAATTCTTTCATTTCAAACTTAACGATTATCAAAAGAGACAATACTAAGTCGCGAGAGGTCAGAACATGACCCGCGAGGCTCATACTTAGTGATTGTCGAGAAGAGATAATGTTAAGTCCTGAGCGGCCAGAACATGGCCCCGATCCACTCAAACTTAACGATTGTCAAAGAGAGATGACGCTAAGTCGCGAGAAGTCAGAACATGACCCGCGAGAATTATACTTAGTGATTGTCAAAAAGAGACGATGTTAAGCCTCGGATTGCCAGAACATGGCCCCCGTTTCGTTTCTCCGAGATTAACGACGGTTAGGAAGAGATAATGCTAAATCGCGAGGGGTTAGAACATGACCCGCGAGGTTTACACTTAGTGATTGTCGAAAAAGAGATAATGTTAAGTCTTGAGCGGCCAGAGCGAGGCCCTACCCGAAGTGGCAGACTTACTATTTGTTAAACGAAAATGATAAACAGGTCACAAGAAGTCAGAGCATGGCTCGCGGACCCCAGCAAAATACGGCCATTATCAACACAGATATTGTAAGACCCAATGTTTTATTCAAAAAAAATAATAATGGTACATGTGTTCAAAAGAAAAAAAAAGGAGTACAACGGCAACACTTTCTAAGCCTGCCAGTCCAAGAAAACAAGCCCGTCCGGGTCAGGGTCAGCTAGATTCAGCGAGGCAGCAGCCAGCTCCGCATCATGCTGCAGCAACCGAGCAAAGCTGGCCTCCAGATTGGCCAAGTGTTGGCGGGTAGACTCCAGCTGTTGACGAGTGGACTCCAACTGGGCAGCCAGGCCCTGGATTTCAGGCCTCAGAGCGGCCCTCTCCCCCGCGGCCCTCAGAGCAGAGCTCCGCGCGCACAGCCAAGCCAGGTCAAACCTAAAGACTTGCATATCCGCAGCAACCTCCAGCAGTTCAGCCTCGGTCCCAGGATTGAAGTCCCTGTAGCGAAGCTGCCCCCAAGAAGTGAGCACGTTGTGGAGGCTGCTGAGGTAAATCACCCCGAGCCGGGCAGACCGCGGGTTGAAGGAGCTGAAAGTCTCCGGGTGAGACCGGGCTATGGCGTTCAGCAGCGGCTAGTGTTCCACAGGCACATCATAACCCGCGGGAAAGAGGCGGATAGGCTCCGCGGTCTCAGTATCCATGGGCCCCTTCCCCAGATCTAAGGCAGGTTGCCTGGGCGGCGACTGCTCCCTCGACTCAACCTCCTCCCTTTGCTCGCCCATCTCCAAATTCAAATCAAGCTCGTAATCCCCAAGAGCTTGGCTTCCCTGTCCCCCCAAAACATCGTCAGTTGGCAAGAAGTCCATGTCTTTAAATAAGGAATTGAAATCTGAGTCAGTAATGGAGGTGGGGCCACCAATAAGTTCTTCGTTTACCTCCAGCTGTCGGTCTGAGGGTTGTGCGGAAGGCTCGGTCGGCGGGCGTCTCGCGGACTGAAGAGGAGAGTGGGTTTGCGAAGTAGAGCATGCCGGGGAATGGGGACTGGCGGCGTCCATGGCCGTATCCCACTCCGCGTTCGAGCCCGGGCCTTGAAGAAATGAGGCATTGGAAACCCCAGGGGAACCACCAGCAACCCGGCCCAGATAACTCTCCATTGACCGGATGCGGGCACTAGTGGACTGTTGGTGGGAGCCAGAAGGTGTGGAAGCTGAAGCCACCTCGGGTTGTCTCGCGGCAGACCCCCCGACGGCAGGGCGAGGAAGCACTTCGAGGTTGTCATCATCTCCCTCTCTCAGCAATTGTGCAGCCGCCGCGTTGAGAGGATCCGCGGCGATATTGGCCTGGCCCACAGATTCGTGGGTATCCGCTGATGGTTGGGGCTCGCGGGCCTCAGAGGTCGCTGCGTGAGAAGGAGATGGGGCCGGATCAATAGATTGCGCTATAACATATCCGGATTCCTCCGGGGAAAAACACGACTCAGAAGAGACTGTGTTGGGATCCCCCCCGAGGTCAACAACGGAAGGCTCGTCGGGCAACATACCTCCAATGACCGCGGAGGATTCTGGCTCCGGGTGAAGAAAAGGTACCGGCTCCGCACGAGGTTGGATCACCTCCGGGCCCCTCCGTTCCTCGGGAGAGTCGGAGATCTCCACTACACTGACATCCGCCGCGACTGGGTCCTTTGCGGACGCGAACGCGGACGCTCGGGCCTGCAAGATGCTGAGGGGGAGGTCGTCTTCATCATCATCATCGTCATCATCATCACCACCCCCATCGCTTGCCTGCGCGCCCTCGTCCTCTTCCTCGTCGGACTCCGCCAGAGCTGTCTCAGAAAGCATGGTAAAATACAAGTCAGGGACTGAAGAGGGCAACAAGGCAGGGACATCCTGGTAAAGCAAAGCTTACCATCGAGGCGGCGTCTCTTCGGCTGAGTGTCTGGGGCATCTTCTTCTGCCCCGCCCGCTGCTTCCTCCGCCACCGCCGCTGCCGCAGCTGCTTCTGGCTCATAAGCCACGAAGGTGCTAGCATCTCGCTCCCGCTGCTAAAGAAAAGGAAGAAAGCAAGACAGAGGAAATAAGTCTCAGAGAGCAAAAGCCAAAATATTGTGAAGAGATGGTTGATCGAGGGGAGAGAAAGTACTTACATTGCGGAGACGCTTTCGACGGCGGGGCACCACCGCCGCGGGCGCCTGAGAAGAGGACGGTTGAGATGGTCCTGCTGATGGAGGATGCGGAGGCTGTGTCCGCCCGCGGGGTCCCCTCGCGCGGGTTCGCCCCGGGGCAGTTTGAGCAGGTGCAGGGGCTTCCTCCGGAAAGACCCTGTTCACAGGCTCCGCGCAGATCACGGCCCATTGACCGCGAGGTCTGCGCCACTCAGTCGCCCGTACTGCAGTAATGGCCCGCAGAGAGGTATCCCGAGTCCGGACTTCAGGCACCTCAGGGACCACGGCCTGCCCGCGGACGAACGTCAAGAAGGAGTCAAGGTTTCTCCTCCAGAATACACGGAACTCCTGTGTATAGTGCGAAACCCTGTCCCTCTCAGGGATGAGCAAATTCCCAAGTTGAACCAGGACTGGGGAAAGTTCCCCCCTCATGAACCGGAGCTGCGACTCCGCAAAAGAAGACATCGCGGGAGCAGGACCGGGTACCCCCTGATCGAAACCCACTGCCTTGCGAAGCGATCCGGGCGGTACATCGCCACCCCAGACCCCTCACTGGACAAAGTCGGGAGCCACCCCTGAAGGGCAATGAGCGCCGAGTTGATCACCGTCCGCGCCGTGGGAGTGTTGTCACTCGCAGCATTGAGGGAAGAAGCGACTGGGAGAAGGCATTGGCCTACGCCCATGACGCCCGGATGAAAAATGTTATAAGGACGAGGAGCGAAGTTGGCCTCGACGTCGCATGCCTCGTACCACGAGGCCTCGCTACTGGTCCCATGCCACTGCTCCGCGCGGGAGCGTATTCCCGAGGCATGAAGGGCCAGGGGTTCCGGGGCTACGGCGCGAAAATGCTCGAAGAAGTACGCGAGCAGAAAGGTGGAGTGAGCCATCGAAAAGTGGTCACACCTCCCGAGGGACTTGGCGTAGTCCGCATGAACCAGGTCCAGTTGGCGGAAGAGTGACCCCAGAAACAGCGGCGCTAAGGCAACAGGCTGGCCGCGGGCGAGAAGGACGGCCAGCGGGAAGACCGCCTGAGAAATGCCATCAGCGGGGTAGTCGGGCAGGACAAAGTACGAGAGGAAGTAAGAGAAGAAGCCCGCCATGTAGAAGTGCTGGCCGTATTGGGGACCCTCATCAAAATCTCGCTCAGCACCAGGAGCGACGGTCCTCGCGGGCTGAAGATCCTTGAAGAAATAACGCAACCAGCTGCCGAGGGAGGTCTTCTTGGCGTTTGCCGCGTAATCCTTGCGGACCCCTTGAGGGGTGAAGATTGGCCCGTTTTGGGCCTTCTTGTGAAATTCCTTCAAGGTCCCCACCTCATCTCGTTCCGCCTGCGAGAGCTTGGCAAAGTCCAGGGTGTTGCCCCCGCGTAGAGACAAGCGGGTGAGGATGTGTACATCCTCAAGCGAAAGTCCGCTCTCCCCCCATGCCCATGCAAAGGAGTGAGAATCACTGCTCCAGCGTGAGCACGCGAACTCCAAGTTCTTGTTGGCAGCCCCCTGTCGAGGAACGCTCAGGCGCCGCGACAGTTGGACGGCCTCGAGAGTGGCAGAGACCAGCAACACCTGCTTATAGCGGGGATTGCCGACGACATCATCAACCCAGTCCGCCCAGTCAGTGGGCACGGAAGCTTGGGATCCAAAACGGCATTCCACATAGGGGAAATCCCCGCGCTCAAGGCAAAAGCGAAGTACCGAGGAGGGATTGACGGGCTCTGCATCCTCCGGGGCGGCAGGGGCCGTGAAGAAAACAGGGTTAACCACGGGGGGGCCAAAGGTAGGATACGCCCCAGCAAGGGCCCAGAATGGGTCCCCAACTGTTCGCAGATACGGGGCCCTCTGCCACTGGTCCGCGGAGGGCACCGGGATCTCGACGATTGGACCACGCGCAGCCATTTGTGAGTAAAGTGAAAGAAAGAGGAAAGTGTTGACCGCGAAGGATAGAGAGGGACGAGAGAGGCGTTCGCTCGAAAGTCAGAAGAGAAATTGACAGCACTTTGACGAAAATTTGGAGTTTGGTGAAAAAGGAAATAATGGACAAAGGGTTTATATAGTGGTCAAACGGTGTGGACATTTATGACGTCTGCGCACGAAGAGTCATAACGGTACATGAAGAGACGTGAGCAAATTATCACGCCTGTTGCTCCACGGAACAAACCCAGAGTGACCGCGGAAACTTACAAAGAGGATGGTACGCACGCGGACGACATGCACTTATCGTACGCGCGCGGGGGGCATATGTAGGCGCGGTCAAAATTATTTACATGTCATCAGGGGAGACCTTTTGACCAGCCTATCGGCCGTGGACATGTGGCGACCTGGTCCACGCGGAAAGTCGATCTTAGTCAAAACGTTATTCCAAGGAGACGTTTGACTGACCAATGGAAAGGAAACACGTAGCACGTTAAGATGGAAACACGTAGCACGTTAAGATGGAAACACGTAGCACGCCCGCGGAATTGAAGACCCCGCGGAAGTGACCCGCGGAAGTGAAGATCTCGCGGGCCCCGCCAGGGAGAACTGAAAGACATACTGGAATTGGAATTGATACAGAAGCTGTAAGAAGGCCCCGGGATCATATTCGGGCCTAAAAGGCAGGCCCGGAAGAGATCCCGCGGAAGGCAAACGATCGCCGCGGGTCGCGACCTTGCTCTTGCGGGAACTGGGGAAGCTCTTGTGGCTTGGTGGCTTGGGATGGAGGTAGCGTCGCGGAAGTACGGGTTCCCCCGCGGAGGTCCTCCGCGGGAGGACGAGTCTTCCGCGACCTGGAGGTACGGGAGGGACACGTGTTGGGGTCTTATAGGAGCGCCGTCCTGGGCCTGACCTAGGCCCATGTGCCCTATAAATACCCCTGACATTCCCAATGATTGAAAGGCTGACCTTTCTGGAAAAGGGGAGAGAGAGAGCACTGATTCTGAGGAAGGAGAACATTCTTCCCCGGAGAGAAGGTGACCTCACTCATCTGATTCCAGAAAGGGCAGACGTCATTCACCCCCCGCGGAGAACGAAGGAGACACGTTGCCTTTGTCTTTTCCGTACCTCTTGCTCTAGCCCTCACCCCACGAGATTATTCCTCTTTTCCCCTTTGGTACTGATTATCGGCCAATCGAACCTCTCCAGCTCACTTTTGTACACGTAAGCGACCTCACAGAACTTGCTTCCACCCACAATACTTTATGCCCTATACATGTTTGTGCAACGGAAAGTCTGTGGACACAGCAAATCTGTGCACGATCTGCATTGTGGAGCCCATTACATGTCCTACACAAATGATCCAAGCCGTTCATCATGTTTAAAACATTTTTTCAAGGGCCTACGCAAAAAATAATCTCAATCCAATACCTATAGATGCTCAATTCAATCATCTAATTTTTATTCATCCTGAAATCGGAATGAAAAGTTAAATGATTAAATTGAGCACCTATAAGCATCGGATTAAGTTGATTTTTCGCGGGGGCCCTTGAAAAAATATTTTAAACATGATGAATAACTTGGATCATTAGTGTGGAATCTGTAATAAACCCCACAACACAATCTGTGCAAGATCTGTGCACAAATTTGTTGTGTCAGTAGTAAGGTTCTTTGTGCAACACCCGGGGTGAGCCCTCGAAATGAAAAGTTAGATGATTAAATTGAGCACCTATAAGCATCGGATTAAGCTGATTTTTCGCGTGGACCCTTGAAAAAATGTTTTAAACATGATGAACGATTTGGATCATTAGTGTGGAACCCGTAATGAACCTCACAACACAATCTGTGCAAGATCTGTGCACAAATTTACTGTGTCAGTTGCAAGGTTCTTTGTGCAACACCGGGGGAGACCCCGCGTGCCCGTCAGCAACCCATTGTGTGCCATTGGTCGGTACCAATTGCATGGTTCATTATATTTATATATATATATAGAGAGAGAGAGAGAGAGAGAGAGCTTTTTATCCATGTCATGTCTTGTCTAAATACTCTAAAGGCCACCATCATTTGATTTCTACAGTGACACAGCCTAAGCATCAACAGATCCAAAAAACAACACCGACTAGGGTTTTAAGGTAAGTTTGAATCTGATGTATGGATTGTGAACACAAACTGGTACTTTTGAACACTATTCAGGCACTTTCGGTCCTGATTTGGGGCTGTTCAAAGTGAAGAAAAGCTGGGTTGAGGTTTTAAGGATTTTCAAGCACTGGATAAGGGATTTCTGGGTTGTTCGAGGGCTGAAATCGACAGGGCTTGGAGTTTCTAGGGCTGACAAGCCAGAAAAACAGTCGCCGGAGGGTACGATGATCGCCTAGAGAAAACAGAGGTCGCGCGAGAGAGAAACCAACAAGCACTGTTCACGTACATATGCGCGAATATTGTTCACGTGAACAACGCTACAGTAGAGATGATGTTGGCAGTAGATTTAGGGTTTCGTGGTGAGATGATGATGGCGGTAGAGGGTGGCGGCTAGGGTTTTGTATATCTAAGGTGGATGGTGAACCCGCTCTGATACCATGTTGTGAGAGAAATAAGGAAAAGTGTATAGGGTGTTGTGTTAACTAACCCTAACACAATCAACTCTCATTTATATAATAGGAAATCATAACATAAGACTACATTAACCAATGTGGGACTAATACCAATATTATATTCTAACAAGTATCAGCACGTCTGAGTCCGCAACTACGTTAGTACTAAAAGCTTTTGCTGCAAGATGAGCTCCCCTTTCTGGATTCCTTGCCCAGGTGAGGATAGGTTTGGTCATATATAGGTTAAGAACATCAATGAGAAATTTACCCCTTTTACTAACAAGTTAATGCCCTAACCTTTTATTTTTGTTCTATTATTTACTAGACTTGCAGATGCTTGATGCAACGAAGTCGTTAACTTATCCCCGACTCTTGATTATTCTCTTACTAGTTAATGTCTTCTAGCTGTCAAACAAATTCTTATTTGAAGTATTTGATCCTTGTAGCTATGGACAAAAGTTGCGAAATAGTCGCAATTTTATTATATTTTGTGGTTAGTGTAATAATGTATATCAACCTACTCGCACTTGAATACACAGACAGACTCAACTAAACATGTGCAGTGTCAACAAATGAACACTGAAGAGATCTGCACAACAATTGGAACAAAGTCGAAAAACAGAAATAGTGAGTGTGGACAGATGCCTCCATGAACTAGAGCTTAATACCACTTGAGAACACCGGTCATCTTAAAAGCTTAAACTCAAAGGAAATGGGCCAACAATGTATATCAAGCTAATGCATTTCTTTTTCCTTTGCTTTTAATATTTTGTAGATTTCAAGCCTCCTTCCAATCAGACAAAGACTCCTTCCAATCAGACAAAGAAGATACTGACTATAACTGGAGCTGTAACTTCTGCATTATGCCTCACATTGGCAATTCTCTTTATAGTTTGGTGGAAAACTCATCCTGGAAGCAATAGTTCGAGAGAACACGGTGCCTTATTGCTTTCTCGATAAATAATGTTTTTATTCTGAATTGCTACAGTGAAGTATGTGTACGTGTGTGCGTAAATATATTACATCTGTTGCAACAAAAGACAATACGGAACCTTATGTCAAGTTGGTATTGTTTGCAGCTGTTGGAAGATTAGAACATATATTTTCACTAGCTTGTTCAATATTTACTGCAACCAAACTGAGCACATCACTATTTTTCCCTTTGCATTATGGATCCTTTTTTTTTCCCCGGCCTTTGCATTGTGGATCTTGTTCTTTACATTTGTCAGATTTCTAGAATATCACTAACATACTTCGTGGAAAATCAAATTTAGTGCATTGATGATGCAGTTAAATTACTCAACTTCTTTTTCTGCAGATCTTAGAGGATTGGATTTGCAAACTGGTTTATTTACCTATAGACAAATTAAAGCTGCAACTAACAACTTTGATATCGACAACAAAATTGGGGAAGGTGGTTTTGGATCTGTCTATAAGGTACATCTCAATCAATCAATTTTTTTTCTTGTTACTCTTAGCTTTTTATTCAGTTTCTATGGTGCATTTAGTTGTGTATTCATTCTACAACACTGACATGACCATGTGCTATTTTTCAATGCAGGGTATATTATTAGATGGTAGTGTTATTGCAGTTAAACAGCTTTCTTCCAAATCAAAGCAAGGAAATCACGAATTTGTTAACGAGATTGGCATGATCTCTGGTTTACAGCATCCAAACCTAGTAAGATTGTATGGATGTTGTGTTGAAAGGAATCAACTTCTGCTGGTGTATGAATATATGGAGAATAACAGTCTTGCCCGGGCTTTGTTTGGTAATTCAATGTGTTCAGACAATTGCGTGCATTCTAAAAGCTAAAATCTGGATTGGATTATTATGCAAACATTCTTACCTCAATTGTCGTTTATTAATAAGCTCGATATTCTTTTTGCTTGCGCCTGATTTCTTCTTATTTATTTGTCAAGGGGAATGCCAGTTGAATTTGAACTGGCCTACCAGGCTAAGGATTTGTATTGGCATAGCAAGTGGTTTGGCATTTCTTCACGAGGAATCAATCCTGAAAATTGTTCACAGGGACATCAAGGCTACCAATGTACTACTTGATGGGAACCTTAACCCTAAGATCTCTGACTTTGGTTTGGCTAAGCTTTCCGAAGATGGCAACACCCATATTAGCACCAGGATTGCTGGAACAATGTAAGCTACCGATTTTCTCCTGTATAAATCCTATCACTGTGCCATGCTTAAGATCAAAATAGTTTGTGTATCAAAAGATGCCACCTTGGAACAGGCTCTCATGCCATTACCTTATTCATTCTTCAGTTTGCATCCGATATTTGATGACACCAAATTGTCATTAATGTCGGATTGGTGCCCCCAAAATGACCAAACAAGGCAGCCACTGAATTTTGTTCTGATACACGAGTCTCATTAGTATTCTACATTTCCATTTGGAATGAAAGGTAGGTCAAATTATGTGTATCTAGCTATCCAAAAACAATTCCTCTGAGTTTAGTCATCTTGGAAAACAAATCAAGAACAGGGTGGCCCATCAATCGACTCAAACCTCAACTAGCTAACTTCGTTGATGCTTTTTCTTGGTTACAAGCCCATGCAAAGTGACCAATAATTACAGTGTAGTAGTTTAGCCATGGTGAATTCCAACAAACATGTCATCTTTATCACCTTGAAGAAAATTGCTTGGATGCTTGAACATTCTACAAAGCTCACACTGGTAAATTATACTTGAAATTATTATTTTTGTTGTACAGAGGGTACATGGCACCTGAATATGCGTTGTGGGGTTATTTAACCAACAAATCAGATGTTTACAGCTTTGAGGTGGTTGCATTGGAAATTGTTGCAGGAAAGAACAATATGAAATATCGTCCTAATGGAAATTATGTCTGCCTACTTGATTGGGGAAGTGCTTGGTTCCTCATTGAACTCGTTTCACATTGTTTCTTGCTTTAGTGCCTATACATTTCGTCGTATTAGGCCAGCTTTGATCCAAATTTGCATGGATTTGTGCTACCTGGATTTGGTCTCGTAAGGGAGACTTGGGGGTGATTGTGAGTTTTTTTTTTTTTTTTTACGAGACCACAAAATTTTGGTTTGTTGTTTCTATGGAAATAACTTATATTCAAGATTACTAATCTTGCAATAAAACTGGAAATTTAGTATGAGATATCTTGAAGTTAGTTAAATTATCTACAACCTAGGGAGAATGCATCTAAATAATCATCAAACCTACAACAAAGAAAGGAGTCAATAATAGTTCTTATCTTGTTTGGCCAAGTGGGCCTTAGGAATGATTGTCCTTGCACTAGTACATTCCATTCATTCTCTTTTTCTCACTTGGTTTTTCCTGTCTTTTTATTCTTGGGGTTGGGGTTGGGGTTGGGGGTGGGTGGGGTGGAGGGGTTGTGGTTTTTGGGTTGGGTTGTGGAGGGGTTGGTTTTTGGGTTGGGGGCTATGATCGCTCGGTTTTGAGTCTGTTGACTACCATCCATCCAAGTTTTTTTGATGGGCTTGTCACTACGGCTACAAACAAACTGAACTACTTGCGTGCAGCTCGTGGCTCGGCTCGTTAAGGCTCGACTTGTATAGTAAGCGAGTCGAGCTCGAGCTTTAGGCTCATTCTATAACAAGCCGAGCTCAACAACCTAAAGCTTGGCTCTTTTGTTTAGGCTCAGCTCATTTAAAAAGGCTCATTAAATAGATTAATTGGGCTCAATTTGTTAAAGGCTCGGTTGTGAACGAGCTGAGCTCGAGCTCGAACACTACAACGCGGTACATTGTCACTTTTTCATGTTAATCTCATTCTTGTACTTATTTCAGGCACTT
This sequence comes from Rhododendron griersonianum, assembly GCA_018127125.1. Lineage (NCBI taxonomy): Eukaryota > Viridiplantae > Streptophyta > Magnoliopsida > Ericales > Ericaceae > Rhododendron > Rhododendron griersonianum. The sequence continues at coordinate 15,261,609 of CM030789.1, forward strand.
GTTTTACGACAAATAGGATCTTTAATGGATCTGATGGATCCCAAGCTGGGTTCCAATTTCAACAAGGAAGAGGCAATGAGAATGATCGAGGTGGCATTGGTATGCACTAATCCGTCTCCGGCACTTAGGCCTACCATGTCTGCTGTGGTAAGCATGCTTGAAGGTAAACTCGGAATTGAGGAACTAGTCAACGATCCACGTATCTATGGTGATGACTTCCAGTTTGTAGCCCTCAGAGACAAGTATGATGAGCTGCAACTCCAGAGTTCAACCGAAGTTGAGGCCCTGATGGATCACACGGGAACTAGTTCTTCCTCTACATCTGCCCAGGATCTTTATCCAAGGAATCTTTATTCTCTGTAACGCTGCCAGGAGAAGGACGTATAAGAAGCATAATATGGTTAAGGTAGTACTTAATAGCCTTTTCACTTGTACAAGCGATGTAAATCAAAATACGCATATTCCCGATTCCAATTCATGTTCATAAAAGATTGGACTGGTTTTTCACTTTTTGCCTGTTAGAGCATCTCCATTGTAATAAGCAAATGGGTGTGGATAAGCAAACTTAACAATAATGCTCAAAAAACACCTCATATTGTAATAAGCAAAGTTAAAAATCTTTTAGCAAATAACCAAATTTCACCCATTCCATAACCAAACTTAACAACTTTTACCAATAACCAAAACTCAATAACCAAACTCAACACTCAATAACTCAAAAACACCCCACATTGAAATCGTCTCAATGAGACGAATAATTTTGTGTGGTCGGGTGCGTGATTGGAACCCGTTTGCGATTGCACAAATGTGCATTGTGAATTGTGGGGGTTTTTTTTGTTAGGGATGCAAAAATAGCCAATGTGGAGATAAAGGTTATTAAGTTTGAATATGGACTAAATGGATAATCAAACACTGACGTGACACATTTTAGTTATTGATTTTGATTATTACCATCAGGGGCGGACCCAGAAATTCATGGCACTGGGGTCAAATTTTACACTCCCTCCGTCCCACTTTGTTGTGCATGTTTCATTTTTGGCATCTCACTTGGGACAAATTTACTAAAATGTCCCAAATATGTATAGCAATTGTGGGGTAGTTTGGAAGGCAGTGGGGTCACATGACCCCCCTTGCCATCACATGGTTCCGCCCCTGATTACCATTGCGGATGCTCTTAGACTTTTGCTTGTATATTTTCTAGTGAGTGGCTTCTAGAGGTTCATCAAATGGTGCAATAACTGTGCTATATATGAAGTCTTCATGTTCAACTTTCTCTGATAATTTTGGTGCAAATAGCTTAATATATTCTTTTCCTATTGTTTTTCTGTTGAAAACTTCTGAGGGAGTTTCTTTCTATGTTGATATCACGTGTTCTATGCTCATTACTTAATAAAGGTCTTCATCGTCTTACAGTAAGAGTCATAGAGTTGCCTGAAGTCATTTAGCTGCAGATGCCAACCATATGTTGCATGGCATGGAGCAAGGGAGCCAACTCAACGTTTAAGACTCTTAAAGTGCTCCAAAATGGGCATGGAGCATGAGAGTTGACCCAATGTTTTAGGACTACAATATACCAACTTGTGTGGTTGGGGTTTGAACCCAAAGATCCACTCCTCTAGTCTAAGTACCCATGCTTGGCAGCATGTCCCAATCCAAGAGTGAAGGGGGAGTGTTTGAGGTGGTGAAAGGTGTTGAAATTCTTATCATACCCTCAAGATTGTAAACATCTCTGACAGAGATGGCCCGGCGGATGTGCTTTCCAGTGGACTGAAAATTCTAGGGTTCGATTGCCAACATTGGAAGTAGAGCATGAAATGTGAGAGTTCAGTGAAAGCATAGGGCTGCTAAGTGGAACTAACCCTTTACTTATTTCATTTATGACCCGCAAATAATGACTAAAACAAGCAATTTTTTTATTTTTTTTTGGGTTAATCCAAGCAAAAGTTACGCTCTATTTTAGTAATGCGCGCTCTCTCTCTCACACACACACACAATCTATACTCATCAGTTAAATTGGCGCATCACATAAAACTAAATTAAAGCTAACAAGTATTAGTGAAAATTGTCAATATATATTTTTGGAAGAGCAAGGAGTGTTAGTTGTCACTATTGTTTACATCCTAAAATAAGTCACCCAATAAGAAAATTACACGTGGCATCAAATAGTGTACTATCCAATCAAAACACGTCTTAATCAAGCCTAAGATGTAGAAGATCAAGAGGTTTAACAACGACGTCATTTTAGTACTATACGGTATCGTTTAGATTGGAAACGACCACGTTTTGACATTGAAGGAGGATAATTAAGATGGTAATTACACTCAACCATTGATTAAACCTAAAAACCATCGAACGATGTCATTTACTCCCCGTTTCATGAAGGAAATCAATCATGGTTATAGCCAATCGTTTAAGCAACCTATTCTGAAGCAATAATCCACGTTGCATGAAAACAGGAACCCATTACCCAGAAACCAACCATGAACAACATCAACAAACGTGAAAAGAGAAGAGTTCTGAGAAGACCAAGTCAAGCAACCGTTCGAAGGCCTTCTCGTAACTGTTTTTAGAGGGAACAAGGGATATTTCAAATAAATTTTGAAATGAAGACGTGGGCATCAATGAAAAACGTGAAGAATGAATACCAAAGACAGACTCATTGCCTATAAATAGAAGAAGAAAGTGAAGAGAAACCCCCCGACAAAAATTCATCATCATCTGACAACTCATACAAAATGATTGTTCAAAGATCTATCGTAGTTTAGGACTTAGATTAATTTAGTTTAATATCTTGTAAGTTTGAAGACTTATTTGCATATAAGATTGCTTTCGATTAAATTCAAGTTATCTTATTTCTTTCTGTCTTTTTCTTACCAAAGAATAGTCAAGTATAGGTTCACTTTTGATTAGATTCAGTGCATCTATATTGTTGTAGTATTCTTGTCAAAATCTTAAGAGTATTTGTATATAAACTTACCTTTGATTAAATTCAGGTTTGTTTATCTTCAATTATCTTTTCTGATTGAAGAGCGTCAATCCATTATTTGATTGATACCTTAAGAAAAATCCTCTTAATTATGGTAATCGAATGGATAACACAATTGCCTGATTAAATTAGTTGTTTGAAATTAATCTGAAAATAATAATTTCTATTCTTTTCTAGTACGCCCACACACAATTATTTTGTCATAGGTTGAGCTAATTTAGCCCAAACAACTATACATATTAACTTTAAGAGAAAATTTCTTTTATATCCCTTCGACTTTGACCAAAAATTCATTTTGGTCCTTCACCTTTCAATTTCAGCATAAAAATACTTTGACTTTCCAATTTTTTTCAATATCATATTTAGGGATATATACATATATACACGAAAAATAGGATGTTTGGATCAAGCACCCTACACACTTCGGATGCTGTTGATTCCCGCATTGGCCCTCTCGTTTTTTTTTTATAGAATTTTTGGACGGCTTGGATCGGCCGTCTGGTGGCCAGAGACAGCCCGGAGCAGGACTCAAAGAAAACGGATTCCTTCTAAAGGACGACATTGAAAAAAATTGGAAAGTCAAAGTATTTTATGCCGAAATTGAAAGGTGAAGGACCAAAATGAATTTTTGGTCAAAGTCGAAGGGATATAAAAGAAATTTTCTCTTATTTTCTTTGAAACTATTAAAAGAACTTATTGGAGTATTACACCCTATAACTACATACTATGCATATCCTCAATTTTCTCCCGTAGCCCGTTAAAAATTTTCATATGTTTCGACAGTTAGTTACCGAAATTGAGATACATTTTCGGCAGTTAGTTACCGAAATTGAGATACATTTTCAGCATTCAATTACCGAAATATATGTTTCTTGTGCATTTCCGACATGTAGTTACCGAAATATAATCTTATTTTCAACAGCTATTTACCGAAATGTATGTTTGGCAGTTGTTTACCGAAGGTTGAACATATTTTCGACATGTAGTTACTGAAATATAATTTTTAAAAATTTTTAATGGGCTACGGGAGAAAATTTAAGGATTGCGAATAGTCGCCCCCTAATTTTTGCATGTCAATATAGGTCAATTTTGTTGTAGTGTTATTTGAAGAATTTGCTTAAAAAATGCAATGAGAATGTGTCTTCTCTTAATCGGATCGTGTTAATTACAAAGTACTATAACTGAAGTTACATTTTAATCTCAATTTCTTTGATGTAATTTAAGCTAACAGCACAATGTAACCTTAATTTTGTTTTATGACTTGTATGTTTTTCTATTTCTTATGATGTAATAGTGAGCGGATAATCCAGCTTTGGGTCAGGCTTGAGACAATCCAAACGTCTGAGCCGGCCCTGAGTCTGGGATGGTGTTCTCTAAGAAAATAGTAGGGAAACAAAAGAATTATTACTCATCTTTTTCTTTAATTTATTTTTTCTCTGTCTAGACTATTTCTTGAATTTTTTTGTTTAGACTTAGATATTCAGTTGCTATGAAAATCGTAGCGCCATGTTGTAAAAAATCTTTGAAGGTAATTCCCATACTCAAATTATCCTACATTAATTAAAAACCCAAACCAAAAAAAAAATTTGATTTTGCCTGTACAAATCATTTCATTCATTAGTCTCGGTAAAACGAGCCCTTTATTTTTTTCAAAAGGTGAGAAACATTTTATTCATCTGATAAGCAGATGCTAAACATAAGAGAGATGAGATCCCCATGAGATAAAATGGACATCCACATGCCGGACATGCCATTGGAAAGGGCTTTTTGAGCATAACAATGCGCAGCCCTATTACATTCACGTTTAACAAAACTAAAATCATAGGAACTGAAAGATTTCTTCAAGACTAAAATAATCATGAATAACTATTGCTATGTCAGAGGGTTTGTCTTTATCATCACTGCATCTCCTCACAATCGCCTCCGCGTCCGATTCAATTAGTAAAACGAGCCCTAAACTAATCTACTTTTGAGTTTTTCTTTTAAGTTTAGTTTTTTTTTTTTTTTAAATCTATACAAGTTTAAATATTACCAGATTTGGTGGGAATCTGATTCGTCTCTTATCCCTTTGAAATCTTAGATTCATGGTTTAATCAATGGAGAAAAAAAATGTTGACTTTGATAAATTTTCAAAATAATTGATTCATGTATAAAATTACTGAATTAATCCAAACACCGGAATGAATTTACTTCCGGTATTGTATTCGTTGGAATTTAGTTCCTACTAATCATATTTCATATTTCTATTCATACTCAGAAAAATTACTAAAAATTTGATTCCTAATAATCTTATTCTTTACGAAGTTTCTGGTTTTCCAAACAGAGCCTTATGAGTTATGGCTATCCATGGTAGTTTGTTCCAACAAGAGCATCCCCAATGGGGATGTAAAACCAGGTGCTATAGTTATAATAGCACCCATATGTAAAAAAAACAGCTCCAATGGGGATGTAAAATAACAAATTAGGAGATGGAAAATAGCACAAATGGAAATGGAGATGTATATTTGCATCCCCTTGTGGCTGCAGCTATAAATGGACAGGTCATCACCAACTGAATGTACCAGAATTTTGGACAGCCAGAGGTTACCTGATTTCGTCGGAAAGTCGTCGGAAATTGGAAGAACACGCCGGAATCTGGTAAAACACGCCGGAATCCGGAGATGACCGTCTCCTACCCCGATTCTTGACGATCCATGGACGGCATAGATGCATGCCGTCGGCTGTACCCTTCTGAAACTCTCGCCGGATGTGCCCTTCCGACTGTGATTTCCCTTCGGTTCAAAGAGAGGGAGAGGAGGGTTGGGTTCTACCAACCAGAGAGAGAGAGAGAAAGAGAGAGATGAGTCTGCTTGAGAGAGAGAGAAAGGTAGAGAGGTGTGTCGTCTGGTTTGAGAGGGAGGGGCCGAGGGTTTCTCTGTTCGTAGAGAGAGAGAGAACGGATGAAAGATGAGAAAGAGTAAAGTTGGGTTGGGTTGGAAGCCAATCCGACCGTTGGTCTTTTTTTTTTTCTTTTTTTTTTTTTAGGATCGGACCGTTGGTGACCCAACGGGTGTTTTGGTGATGGAAAAATTTTGCAACGGTCCATTTTTTTTCCCTGCCTATAAATGTGTGTTAATAGGATTTGAGACAACAAAAATTTTCTTCAATCTCCAAAAAGACCCTCCAAAAAAAATAGTGTATCAACTATGGAAGAAGGAAGTCGTAGTGCGAGAGGAAAATCGTTCAACTTCGATCAAGATGAAGCAATTTGTAATGCTTACTTGTGCGTTAGTCAAGACCCGATTATCGGTACCAACCAACCACGATCTAAATTATGGGATCGGAATAGTTTTTTTTCGGAATAGTTTTTTTTTTTTAAGTCCTCGATTACTGGATACGGCAAATTATTTTTCAACGGAAGTAGTACTTGAATTAGGGTTAAGAAAGTTAGAGAAAATTAAGGAGGAGGAAAAGTTAGTTAATTATCCATCCTTTTTTTACATCTCACAATTGAATAGGGGTGGATTCTATTTTACATCCAACTAACTTTTAACCACTTTTTACGTCTGAAATAACTATCCATCCCCTTCTAAAATACATCCCGGGTTGCCCTAATGCGGGGCATCTGATCCACAAGCGGGAAGTGCTCTGAGCATATTCCTGACAAACAAAAGTCGTTCAGATGCCCCGCATTAGGGCAACAATGAACGATCGCCCTCCATTACCGTAAAAGGCCCTCCATTACCGTTCCCATTCCTCTGACTGCAACAATGAACGATCGCCAAAAAAATTGCAAGGCGGCAACAATTCCAACTCCCCAGCTTCTCTCTCCTCAGAACGCCGCAGACCTCTTGCACTCCGTCGACGCCATTCTCTTCGACTGCGACGGTCAGGCTCCGTTACGATAATCGCGGTGTATCTCGTTTCATATCGTTCGTGCTTGTGTTTATGACCTAATTTAATTACGTGAATTTCATATGTGATGCTTGTATATCCAATAGGCGTAATTTGGAAAGGTGATAAGCTCATTGATGGAGTCCCCCAGACTTTAGAGATGCTCCGTACCAAGGTACTACTGTTATTATATTATTAAGCTCATGTACAGAGAGGAAGTTATGGTTCTGAATTTCCTACCAGTTGGAGTATTGTTTTTCTACCGGTAAATCAGTGGGACTCCAGAAATTATTTAGGCACGTATGGTGCCAATGAGATATCGGTACTATTTCGGATTTAGCGGTGTAAGTGTTATTTTACCACATCACAAAATTTAACATCAAATCTATAGTCATTTAAAAGAAAATAAATTTAAAAAGAGTCTGGTACCGACCGTATAAAGTTACAAATTTTATGGTTTGTTAGGAATTTTATAGTTGATGTGTTGTGCATTTTGTATAGTTCAATTTGTTACGACTTTTTATTGAATTTGTTATATATTATTCTGACCAGTTATGAATGAGGGTGTGTGGTGCGTATATACATGTTATGAAGTATTTTGGCTAGGTATGAAAATAAGTGGTGTTAGTTAATTATTTTGGTTAGGTTACGCTTATATTGGTCATAATTGTACCAAAGGCTTCTCTCATGTATATATCCACTTATGGCGTTTCCGCTTGCAGGGGAAGAAGATAGTCTTTGTTACCAACAATTCCACCAAGTCAAGGAGGCAGTATGCTAAAAAGTTCCAAACTCTTGGTATTGAAGTTAGTGAGGTTTGTTTCAACTGTATACAGATTTTTCAGGCTACTAAAATGGCAATTGTTTTTTGTTCCCTTGGGCAGAAAATGGTTGTGTAAAACCCCAGTACTGTGAGGCGGTTTTTGGTTTGCTGGAATGATTTTGGATAAGAATGGACCTTTCATATAATATAGTGATGACTATTCCGTTTTTAATAGCGTAGATTGTGTTCTTTTGTGGCGAACCAAACAGGGGCAAATGAACATTTCAGGGGAATGATCAATCCATTCCAGGCTTCCAGTTTCATTCCAGTTAACCAAACATTAAATGACTTCTTTTCCTCAATGTTTGCAGGAAGAGATTTTCTCATCATCATTTGCAGCGGCTATGTTCCTCAAAGTCAATGATTTTCCTCGAGAAAAGAAGGTTAGTTTGGTCAACTATATTTTATTTGGTTGCTTCTGGAGTTTTGGACTTAAGAGCTGCTTTGGTAGAGTTAGTTAGAGGTTGCTAATGCTGCATGAACTGGAAGAACAAAAGAAACTGACATTAAGATGCCAAAATCACAACTCAGGGGTTGGTCATAGTGGTACTTGGTCTCAACTCTCCTGTTAAATGACAATGTTGAAACTTGAAAACTGATTTGTAAAAGCAATTGCTATGGTGCAGTGATTCTTGGTTAATTGATCGTATGATCAACGCAAAAGTTCTTTTATATCTTATGGTAGTAATGCAATTCTGTGATAGCATTTGACTGCAACACAAGGTTTTCATGGTATTACTGGAAATCGCCAATTGTGCCATAAACTCAAGTTTTTCTTGCATTGTTACTTGTTAGTAATCTACAGGGCTTTTAACCCTGTTCGTGGTGTCACCAAACTGTAATACTTTAAATGGTGTCACATTGCTAGAATAGCAATTTGGTCTTCTAGCCTGTAAATGCTTAGTTGCACAATGATGACATCACGTTTGAATTTATTTCGTAGGTTTATGTAGTAGGTGAGGAAGGCATATTGGAAGAGCTGGAGCTTGCGGGCTTTACTGGTCTCGGAGGCCCGGTAGACTTTCACTCCACTTAAAAGAAATAATGGAATTTAACCTGCAATTTTTTATTTTTTATTTTTTCAAATGGTGTATGCTATCTCTAATGCTGATTTTCATGTGAGGTTATGCTTTCTCTTGTGGCCTTATGATGATTTATTAATGGACCTTATTCAAGAGGGTAGGAAAATGGTAGCTAATATATTGGAAATCCATGTTTCTCTGATGAATTTTTCGGATTCTACATTTAAACTTTTGTAATTAATTATCTGACGGCCCCGCTTCTGAACCCGTCACTGTGTGTCAAAGGAATGGGAGAGGGTTTAGCAAGCTAATGAGCTCAATATTCTAGTCTTTTTTAGTTGACATCCCTTACTTCACTTCTTCAACAGTTAAGAATGAAACCGCCCTCTTCATTTCAATTTCTACTTCTGTTTAGACTGATAGGTTTAGCTAGTTTTATAACATTTGGTTTATCCAAGAGGTTTTTGTTTGAATTTTAAGTGGCATTTATTACCATTTTTCGTCTTAGTGATTTATCATTCATAGGACTTCTGTTGTTTTCGTAAATCTTGTGATGGAAAATCACTATATATTACAGGAGGACGGGAAAAAGATGGTGCAGCTGAAACCCAATTGTCTCTTTGAGCATGATAAGGATGTACGTAAATGTCCTCCAGAATTTCTTTAAGCACCTCTCCTTGTGGGTCTTATGAATATAGATTTCGTTGTATTCTCATCCCAGGTTGGAGCTGTGGTGGTTGGATTAGACCAGTATATAAATTATTACAAGCTACAGTAAGGAAATTTGTGTCTCTTGTTTCCTTCTTCCCTCTTCTTCCGCTGACTGATCCAGCTATCTTAACAGGCAAGGATCAAAAGGAATCTCCTTTAGCCGTCCAAACACCTAGGCATGGACTAGGTAGATGTATGTGCCCCGGTCATTTTGGCTAGCAACATCAGTTCTTGGATCTTACACATGGGACTTATCTTTGGACAAATTTTTTATTTGCTGATTTGTGTACATATATATTGCACATGTTGGATAAGACGCAATATGTAGATGGGCCCTTGTTGAGAATAGTCTGTTGTTCATAAGAAGCTGATATTGGGTGCTTGTGTAGTCAACAATGCGTCTTTTAGGATTAGGAAGAATTCATAAGATGACATAATGCTGATCAGTAGAATGCAAAACTAAAAAATAAAAATAAAAAAAGAGAAGGTTTATAACTAATTACACAAACTTTACTAATCATAATTGGTCTTTCATTCACTAGGAGGAATTCATTTTGTATGGGTCCTTATTGAGCTTATTCTGTAGTTCATAAGAAGCTGATATTGGGTGCTCGTGTAGTCAACAATGCGGCTTTTAGGAAGAATGCATAAGATGACATAATGCTGATCAGCAGAATGCAAAAATTAAAAAAATAAGGTGACACAAACTTTACTAATCGCAATGGTCTTTCATTCTCTAGGTGGAGTTCATTTTGTCTCCCAAGTACTTTATGAATTAGAATTTCAACTGGCAGGTATGCAACTCTTTGCATACGTGAGAATCCAGGATGCCTTTTCATTGCTACCAACCGTGATGCAGTAGGACACATGACTGATTTGCAAGAGTGGCCTGGTAATTCTTAGACAGTCCCTCCATGCCTCTCTGGTTGATCCAAGCTAATAATTTCAAAAAAAATACAGCAGAAATGCAAGTTGTCCAACATTCAGTTTTGGTTTCAGGTGCTGGATGTATGGTGGCAGCTGTATGTGGATCAACTCAAAAGGAGCCTATTGTAGTTGGCAAACCATCGACCTTTATGATGGAGTTCTTGCTAAAAAAGTAAGCATTAGATTTTGTTAAGCTTTTCAAAATGGACTCAAATCGACTCAGTGGTCTAATAAGAAATGAACTCACCTTCTAACGAATCATACTTCTGGTAATTGGGACCATACCCTGTTTAGAAGTAGCAAGTGCAAGGAAAGGATTCAATCTCATCAGTGGTCTAACCGGAGATATCACCTCATACAGGATATTCAGTGTCTGTTGGCTTTTTGAAGATTCTTAACATTTTGTAAAGCCTAACCTACTCCTTCGAAGTTCCTCTTGATGTGATCCGAAAAAGATGACTCCGGGTCGGGATATGGTGAACCAATTGGTTGCTCCTCTAGTTGAACTATCGGGCCCTTTTTTGTTGCCTATGTTAAACTTTCAGATCTAGGAACATGATTACTTAGCTATTTAATTAGCCAAATTTTGGTTACACTTGTTTTGTCCATTTTTGCAGATTTCATACCAATACCTCCAGGATGTGTATGGTGGGTGACAGATTGGATACTGACATTTTATTTGGCCAGAATGCTGGCTGCAGAACTCTCCTAGTTTTTTCAGGTTGGCAGTTCTTCAGTTTCCGATCACATTTTCCGTTGATGCGTAAACCCTTTTTTGTTCTTTTATGCTAATAGGAAGTTTCAGACTCACTGGAAATAACGAAATTTGCAGATGGTAAGCTTTCCTCATATTCATGTGGTTGGTATGGTTGCAGGTGTGACAACTCAATCCAGTCTTCAAGACCCGACAAATGACATTCAACCAGATTATTACACAAGCAAAATCTCCGACCTTCTTAATTTATTAGGAGCATGAATACGAAACTATATCCGCCTTGTCTACGAACTAGGAACCTTCTCCAATTTCAGGAGTGTCTTCCTGATGTATCGGTACTCTATTCTGTTCTAAGATAATTTTCCAGGCTCCAACTCTTGAGGAGCAAATTAATGGCCCAAGCTGTCTGTGGTTCAATACACTGCTATTGGGGCACATTAAGATGTATTAAACAATTTTTTTTACACGTAATTTTATATTAATATGGATCTTGTTTGATAGATCTCGTCGGGTAGGTTCTAAAAATAAAAGTATTGCAGCTCAATTCAATTAAGCTCACACACATTACGGCATGTCTGCAAATGAGCCATTTGAAGCTCGGCTTCTGTGGACTCGTTACATAGTATGCTTATGTGAATACGGTTTGATAATTATGTGGATTATGAAATTTATTTGGTGGTTTTGGGCATCGTCACGTGCGTCCCAATACCCTTATCCATCACACATATGTGTAACCTAGTACTAAGTGTGTGGAAAGTTTAATGAAGAAAGGTGTTGGGATCCACAAAAAATATGTGATGCAGAAGTGTATTGGGATCACATAACAGTGCTAGCATTAAATGATCACAGTAATTAATCATAAATTATACCAATGCGATTTAATTGTGACAAATTTTCTTGAATGCTTCAGACAGAAAATAAAAATAAAAAAAAATCTAGGTAGGGGTTTTTAAATAAAAAAAAAACGCTGGATCCTGACCGACCGAAAAAAACGGTCTTTCCAGTTTTTACCCGGTTGCGGTTCTGGAACAATAAAAAAATTAATTTTCGGTTTGGTCTCGGGGGAATTTCAAGTGAACCGAACCGAATCAAAATTAAATGAACCGACTATATTAACCGAGGGGTTTGGGCAATTTGGCCCACTGTCAAATGGATAGATTTGGGCTATTTGGCCCATTGTCCAAGTTTTATAATTGGCCCAACTAAGGCCCTGGGGGGATTTCGTTTCAAGCTGACGGAAATATCCGAAATCCCCGACTGTATCGACCCCACCTTGGACCGGACCAAACTTAACTCCTATCGGAATTGGTCCTGAAAATATTCACCCCAAACCGAATCAATCTTCAAAACCTTTATCCCAAATCGACCGGTCTTCAAAACTTTTTATCCCAAATCGACCGGTCTTTGAAACTTTTACCCCGAGTCTTCAAAACTTTTCACAACTTTTATACCGACCAAACCCGAACCAAAATTACCAATTTTTTATCCCGAACCGACCGGTCTTTGAAACTTTTACCCCAAATTTCCAAAACCTTTACCCGTCTTCAAAACTTTTATACCCGAACCAAAATTACCAAGCGTCTTCAAAACTTTTATACCGACCAAACTAAACCAAAATTATCCAAAGAAAAATGCATAAGGCTCGCGAGCTTTCAAATTTTTGTTTTATTGAAATGAAAGGTCAGCCAATGCAAGTCAACCCTATGAAGTTCCACAAATTATGTCGATCATATGTCTTGATAACCATACAGCACCACCCTAATTAGGGCTGGCATGACATATTTAAGCCAACCTACCCTCAATAATAGTTATTGCTCCACACCACCCTTTATTTTATTTAGACCACTCACTTCTTCTTTTACTCTCCCCGCCGATGTGGGATATATAATTCTTTCTATCTGAGAAATCTTTGTGTCTACTTTCGAACTCTATTCTTCTTTTACTCTCCCAAGCTGTCTTGGTTAGCCGTATTTTAAACAAAGTCTATATGTAGTTCATTCTGAATCTCTGATGCATATGCTATATACAGTGCATTTTTTCTGGTACCAAATAATAAGTTCAAGAGTGCCAGAAGAGCGCTTAACATCTCCAATGGTGGCAGGTGTCATTTTTGTGGGTGTCAAACCCAAATTTGGCATGCTACGGTGTTTTCGGCACCCTAATTTGGCCAAACTGCTCCAGTGGTGGCAGAGCCAAAATTGGCTCCCTTCCTCAACTACCTTCCAAAAATCCTTTTTTTTAACTAACTTGTGAAATACATCAATTAATTTTTTATATACTTTAACTATTGCTTAACCACCTTGTAACCGCGATTTTAGGGTTCTACCTAATTTTTTTATCTACCTGACTACCTCCCCCTACCTAATTTTGTCGATTGTACCTAATTTTTTATCTACCTCTCCTACCCTCTTTTTTATCTGCCTCATGTCCCTACCTAATTTTTTTTTTATCTATCCTTTCTTACCTAATTTTTGTTAAAAACTATAAATAAACAATTCAATTGTTGAATAAACAACACACAAAACAATGAGCAAGTTAAAAAATGCAATTCTGTGAGGAGATTTTGAATCTTCTTCGTAGAAGAAAGTATGTCGCTTTGGTGGCATCGGAATATCACGGAATGAAAACACAACAATCAAGCCGTCAAAGGCGGATCAAAAAAAAAAAGCCGTCAAAGCAAACATGGTGGCTCTTCAAATTGGAGTATCACAAGAAAATTCCTCTGATTGTATTTTTATTTTTTTTATTTAGAAATTGAGAATCGGTATCCATGATTTGGTAATTGATCAAATGGGAGGGGGGTTTGGTCGTTGAAGATGGGATGGGAAGCCGACATGGCACAAATGGCCAAGGTCATTTTCCCGGCCAAGGCCATTTTTGGCCGGAGGTTTGGCATGGCGTTGAGGGGCTAAAAAATGGCATGGGAGCCAATATTTGGGTTCGGCAAGAGGGATGGCTGGGCGTTGGAGATGCTCTAATGTCATGGATATAAAAGCTGCTCATATTAGCATAGCTCTGTCTTTCTGTTGTGTTTCCACTGGCAATATTGTTACATGCTTCCCGTAAACTTGATTTTTTAACACACACACTAATTGCCATCATATTGGATGATTTTTTTTTCAGTGAAACTGCTTTCAGGAACTAGATAATATATGTTTGGTGTTTACTCGGAGTTTCCAGAAATTTCCTCGAAAACGAAGTTTGAAATTCGTCAATTAAACGAGTTCTCTGAAAAAGGATCCTGTAAATAGAACAAACGTAGCAATGACACGTAATTGCCCACCCGAGATTCTCTGTACCGAGAAATTAGTGTTACTCTGTACCGAGATGTATCGGGTCGTTAGATTGTGTGAATTTTTTTTTTTATTTTTGTTTCAAAATTGTTAGGCGATCTAATGGCCGGAAATGCACCGATACAGAGGTAAAGAGAATTCCACTACAGAGGATTTGATTCCGTCATTAGCTTCACTGTCGTGGACAAAAAAAACCACATGTTAGTGCCGATTGTTGATGTTTGGGTTTTTACCCGACCCAAACCAATTACCCGTCACAAAACCTGTATGAGTCTGTATCCAAACCATCCAAACCCGAGAGATTAATCATTGCTCTTGGATCACCCACCAATACCATGTATGCTCCATGGGCCGTTTCCACTACATATTTTTGGGCTTCATTCCAATGGGCCCAATCAATTACCCATGGTCAAGAAGTTTGTGTGCTTCGCAAAAGGGTGGGCTTCCAATGGGCCCAATTCATCCCCCCAAAACGGTCAAAGATTGGCTTCACATCCAGCTTGTCATCAGACATACACATCATATTTTTTGATAATCCAGGTATCCGGGCTAACTTACGACGCTCACCTCAACTAATCCCGGGGACTCAATCCCACCGCCCACTTGGAAGGACCCCAATTAAAGTCGGAGCGAAGCTCCGTATGGACGAAGGCCAAAAAAGTTGATAGCACCCGAGAAGTTCCGTATACACATCATATTGTTGTCTGCAAAATGCACGATTTAATTAATATTTGCTATCTATGCTTATAGGAGTATCAAGGTAAAGTTGTATTAAACACACCCCAAAAAACCACAGCCCTAGCATCTCATCTTATCTGTATTCAACTATACATTAACATGCTGTGAACTCTATTGCGAGAGAACGTGCCATTTTAACCTCAAAAAACAAAGTACTTTTCCGAAACAATTTCTCAGTAATTTTTTTTTTTTGCACCATTCAAAAAGATCTCGGTGAGTACTTTAGAACGACATGTCTATGAATGCAACGAATGATTTTGGCTAGTCACGAAAGTATTTGGTGTTATAAATTCTCTAGGTTAGTTCTTAGTACTCTCTTTGATCAAAATGGTACTCCTACACCATATGCTTCTTCATCTGTCAGAGTCCACAGCCCTTCGAACAAAGTGAAATAAATTAACAGGCAAACAGCATCAAAGCACAGCCCAAGGAACATATTCCCCCCTTCTTCCAAAATGTACAATATAAAAACAGAGAAATCGATATACATACAGACTATTGAAATCTCTTGATCATGTGCCCAATACTGCCAACCCCAGCAGATATGGTTAATGAAATACTGAGGACCTCAGGGGACCACTAATTAAAAAAATCGTCCTCCACATTAATTTTGTATGTCCATGTGGTTGGAAAACTAAACCCCGAGGGGTCTGGCAAGACGGGCACGAGAAAGCAAATAGTATATCAAGTGTTTGCCCTCCACGGGGTCGTATGTTCGAATCCGGCCACAGCCACCGTTAACTCCAAAGTGTGCGCAAGATGGCCCTGATATCCGGTTACGAAAAAGAATAGTAGTATTTGTTGAAAAACTAAAGAAAGATGCATGTGGGCATGGTGCCACTAGCCCGCATACCTATGCCTGGGTCTTTGTGGATAGGTCCTTTGTTTTTATTGTTAGGAGTAAACTAGAGATTATTCTTTGTTTTGCACAGTCCCATGCGTCCGTAATTGTGTGCAAAAGCTCCCATTTTTTATCTGATTTTATGGGTTTGCTCCAAAAAGCTTTTACTTGGGCTGTTCAATACAGTCAATTTTGTATTTTTGTGTTCAGTACCCACAAGCCCAAAAAATCTGTGTCTGGGGGTGTTTGGGGTTAACCCTCTTTCATGGAAGGTTAGCTCCATATACATGTGACCAAAATTTCATGAGCTTCGATGTACGTTCGTTACCATTGGCGAAACGAGAAACCTAGTCTAGTGGGGGGCAAAAGCTTACGCTAAATTGTACACTCGATCAATAAATATGTACACGTATATAGATGTTTCTAAGATCCCCTATATAAGGGAAGTTATCAACTTTTCTAAAGCATTATATCTCTCGTATTCACAAGTTTATAATTTACACAACAGACACTAGAAAAAGGACCGGGATGTTGAAAATACAAAATTGGGATTTTTTGTTGTCAACAGTGAAGAGTGTAAAGAGTCTTTTCAATGTGTTTAAAAGTATTTAAGAGGACAAACTGGAGATATTTTGCTTAAAAAAAAGAAGAATGGAATAAGATATTATCCTTAGTTTAGGGGTCGAATGGAAACTTTTAGAGGGTCTAAATTATAAGGTTTCTGTCCACATCAAGGTAAAAGTATAATTTCTAAATAGTTGAGTGGGTTTAGAACCCTCACTTGTCTCCATGTGGCTGAGGCCATTCGTTATTCAGTTCTTAATACTAGTTGAGGGTTTAGAATTTTAGGGTTCGTAGAACAAATTCAATGATAAAACTTGAACCAACATTAATTCAGGGACTTCGGGTTGGTGCTATGCAGTAAGATGCACAACACCGTGTGGCGCACGTCCGAGCCGACAATCCGACGGCTTGGAAGTGCGCAACACGGTCACTGCACAGCACCATCCCCAATTCATTAATTCAGATAATTTATTGGTACTTTAGAAGATTGTGAGGAAACTATAAGAAATTGCATCTCCTTAACAAGAGCTAGCTCAAACTTTCAACTTCAAAATATTGTCGGAGTTCACACTTTTCAAATCAAAATCATGGATCCGTCCCTTTACAGGGTTGCATATCTCAGAGTCGGAATCATGAATCCGTCCTTGTACAGAGTTGCATGACTATTACATAAACTTGTATCGGCAACCGATCATGTTTAGCTTCATGAATGGGAGATGGAAAGCAAAAATAACTGGTTGAGAATTAGGTCCAAATTAGGAGGGGGAGGGGTCGAGTCAATTTCAAAAACAGTGAGGATGGACTAATGGTGACTTAGAATCAACAAAGATGTCCACGGAATCTAAGGGTTCGGCCAAACGGTTTTGGCCTTTAATTTAGGTGTTTGTTTCATTTTAAGGTTTCATATTCGATTCTTCTTGTCAACAATTCTCGGGGCGACCTCGACCACACTCGTAAGCGTGTGAAACGACTGTAGAAGAGGGTATAGGGATTAGTCCAGGGTGTGCAAGCTGGCCCGAAACACCCTGCATTACCAAAAAAAGATGTCGACGGAGACAAGATAAATCATAAAAAAACAAAGGGAGGAAGGGAAGTCGCCAAAGTTGATTTAAGTTGTCTTGTAAGAATCATCTCAATGACCAAATAAGGTAATCTGTCCCACAAACAATTTTCCCTTGATAAAAGACGAGTTGATAGGGATTATTCCCGACGGGTTGGTCTGGTGGTCTTGGTTTGGCCGGGGACTTAGGGATTTAATCTCTCTAAAGATCTCAGGTTCAATTCTCATTATCACCAACTCATTGGGCCACCTCACCCAGCGCGTAAGCGGGCGAAACGACTGTAAGATGAGCTGTTGGAATTAGTTTGAGGTGTGTGCAAGCTAACCCGAGACACATTGCATTATAAAAACTAGGGGAAAAAAAGAGACAAGAGTTGATAACACATTTTTGGGCGGTATATATATATAATTAAGAAATAAGGATTGGTAAGCACTTGACAATGATAATGGATCTCTTACAAAATCCTTCGGGCCGCTGGAGATTTATCTCGTCGTTAAGTTCAGAAGTGTGAGATTAGTCGAGATGCGAAAAATCAGGTCTGGAAGCCAACCTTGAAATAAAACGAATAAATAAAAATGGATTTCTTGTGGAGGAGAGAGGAGGAGATGTTTGGCTAATATAAACAGCACATGGATCATGTTATTGAGGACAGTGAAGGGAAATGGTATTTGATTCCAAACCCCACTTGATTTTGTTAGTTTATTAATACTGTATTAATTTAGGCTTTAATTTATTCATGGTCAATTGTGTGCTAACTCCTTTTTAATTAGGTCCCCTGCTGCAATTTGGTCTCCTCTGTTGATCTGCTTGTCACAACCACAACCACAGCCCACCCAGCTTGGCAGCATCTCCGGGTGTCGACAGGATTGGGAGATGCTGCCAAGCGGGAGCGCTTGGCAGCAGTGTCGAGCGGCCGTTCATCTCAAAAATCGACGGCTCAACAAATTACGTGAAATAAGCCCAAAAAAGAAAATTCTTCTTTTTTCTTATTTTTGTCCTTTCTTAAAATTTTTGTGAGTTTGGATCATAATTTTTTGACGAATCAATAGTGCAAAAAAAATTGACACAAAACTACGAGTAACACATATAAAAAAAAATTGAATAAAGACAAAAAAAAAATAATCTAAGTGACTTATTAAGCCAAACCACCCATAAAATTGTCCAAGTGACTTGGTGGTTAATATGTCATTGAGCCATGAGCTCCAAATATAAAATAAAATAAATATCTATTGGTTGATTTTTTATTTTTTTTGTTTATTTTTGTCTTTATTTAAAAAATTCTGAGCTTTGATCATAATTTTTTGCTTTTTTTGATTCCTTTCGTCAAAACGAATCAATAGTTAAAAAAAATTAACGCAAGACTAACACATATGAAAAAATTGAATAAAAAACAAAAAATAATCCAAGTGACTTATTAAGCCAAACCACCCATCAAATAATCCAAGTGACTTGGTGGTTTTTTTTTTTTTGATCCGCACTTGGTGGTTAATATGTCATTGAGCCATGAGCTCCAAATATAAAATAAAACAAATATCTAATGGTTCAAGCTATTTAATTGGACAAAGTTAACGTCTCCCTTCTTTTCTTTTTTTTTAGACTATATTAAAATACTGGAACATTGTACGTAAAAGTACTTTTTATTTACTGAAATTGGCTTAGCTCGAGTATTAATTTTTTTTATCGTCGGACCAAACACACTGAAGATCTTAAACGTATAGGTGATGACATGAAAAATTCAACAAAATCGAACTTCACGCTATATATTTTGACAAGTTTCTAGTCATTTCTTTTGGCTTGTTGTAGTATTAAAATGTTAGAAATTAAATTAGCAAAAGTAGTTTTTTATTTACTGAAATTGACGGTTCAAGTACTTTTTTGTTTTTTTAATCGTCGGACCAAACGCATTGAAGATCTAAAATGTATCGATGATGACATTACAAATTCGTCAACATCAGACTTAACATGCTACATTTGGCATGAAAATGACTTTTAGGTATTTTGGCAAAAGGAATTGATTTTGGCGCTCCAGTTTTAACCACTGGCACTTCACTTTGTGTCTTAATCATGTGAGAAAAACAAAATTAAAAATGGAGTGTCAAAATCACATCCCTTTGGCAAAAACTTAATTTGTCCAAACAGTGAAACAATGTATTTGGACGACTTACTTGACTTTGAGCAACTAATGGTTGTTGTTGACGAAACGGGGGGCTGCTGTGAACAAATCACAGTAGAGTGCAGTAGCGCCTCGATCTCGCCGTCCAAAAGTATACGATTTGGATTTTAAAAAAACTCTTCCCTTCCAGGGAAGAGTTGTTTTAAAATTCAGACCGTTGATTGTCGAGACGGCTGTTGAGATGGGCACAGCTGCACGCTGCCGTGATTGCTCACAGCAGCCCCCCGCTTCCGATTCTTAACTGGTAACTAAGACTGTGTTTCTTTGTTTTTTTTTTTCATAAACGGATGTCCGGGCCAACTTGCGCACATCTCGACTAATTTCAAGATCCTTAAGTTTAGAATCCGGCAAATCCTTGAATGAAATTAAGAACATGTTTGTGCAAACATCCCATACAAAATAGGTGATGGATCATTCATGTGTTCCATGAATCGATCACGCATTCGGTATTTCTTTCCATCTTGTCATTGTCAGCAACAGTTTTGATTTCGGCCGCCTTGATAATTCCTTTGGGTCGAAACAAGTCTTGCTATGTAAATTTTGGAGGAGTCTAAGTCACATAAAGTGCGTGAGAATGATTATTTAAAAAAAAAAAAAGTCCTATGTGACAAATGAAAGAAGCAATTCATTTTTTTGTCCATACAAACTAAAAAATTTATTATCGCAAACTTATCGTATGTATGAACGACTTATAAAATTTGGAAAACCATGATTATCTATGACTACAGATGCATATAACCTTTAGGCATCAATAGCTTTTTCAAAACACGAAGTATAGAATCTAGTTTTAGGGTTTTTTAGATGCACACAATATTAGGAGAGGGTTTACTAAATTTTGGGAGGAACGAGCATTCGATTTTCTTAAACATCATATGTTGGACGAACTCATACATTCTTGAAGTTTCAAAAAAAAAGTAGCTACTACAGTACGATTTTAAGAATTTTAAAACTTGGCCTTGGGTAGGGTAGTTGTCCAGGCTCATTCGCCTCTTGGTCCGAAACTAGATTGTGGGGGAAGACGTTTTGATGATTTGATCGAAACAGATCATTTTGCTGGGCTCATCGAATGTGTAATTGTTCAATGTAGAAAGTGAGATTGATAGGACACCATAACTAAAAATGGTCATAGCGGTTCAGTTTTTCAAGACAAATGATCTACAATACTACATCAACGGATGGAACAAAAATTGACGACTAAACCCTTCTCTAGCCCTTGCCTCTTTTTGACTCAAACTCAGAATGAGTAAAAACTCACTCAAATCCACTCCACCCCTTGACTAATACCCACACCAAATTGAGCTTTTCTCAAAATTTTTCACTCTTTATTTGGAATTCTAATTTTTACTCAAATTTGCAAGGCTATTCTTTCCCGAAAATAAATTATTTACATCACGCCACGTTGCAAAATAATGGTCCCAATCAATTGAACATGATGACGTAGCACAATATAATTGATTTGGAGGAAATAAATGTTTACGCCGGCGGTGTAAAAAATTTAATCTTTTCCTTCCCTTCCAAATTTACAATCATGTCATTACTGAAGCTTTACTCAAATTTATACTTACATTTAAATTTGTCCATTAAAGTACTTCATACAAAAATGAAGCTTTGCCTTGAATTTTTACTAAAATTTAAGTAATAATATGCAAAAATATTAGAATACATGACACTCGAAACATGATAATGTCCATGAAAGTAAACAAACGGTCCAGATTCACAGTGTTGTGAATCTGGACCATTTGTTTACTTTCATAGACATTTTCATATTCGAGTGTCTGTGAATCATGACCATTTGTTTATTTTCATGGACGTTTTCATGTTTCGTGTGTCATATATTGTACTCCTACTCTTCAATAATAACAAGGGCCGGAGGGGCTGTCATAGCAGCGAGAGATGCTACATACGTTACCATCCATACACTACATCATCCACTACATTTGTTGTGGGGCTCACCTCGGGTCCCAAAAAAATGTCCATAAATTTTAGAATAATATTTTATGTGGCCCTGTAAAAAATCAGCTCCAACGGATATCGGTAAGTATTATTTCTTGATTTATAGGGACGAAATTGCTCAACTGCACAGTTTCGCCCATGCGAATCAAGAAATAATACTTACCGATATTTGTTTGAGCTGATTTTTTACAATGCCCCATAATATATTATTTTAAAATTTATGAACATTTTTCTGTATTTTTTTGGAACCCGAAATGGACCCTACAAAATATGTAATGGATGGTGTAGTGTACCTAGACTTATGCATAGCGAATGGGAGTACCATACTTCAAGTGGGCTCACCTCCGGCCCTGCTGTCACAGAGGGTATTTTAGTCATTAAAAGTTTATACCCTTCATTTTCGGGGAAAAAAACAATGCGAAATAATTGGACATGAGAATGGCTCTGGAAAATTATCTCATGCCCATTAAACATCACACAAACCATGGTCCAACCAATAGTAGCAGCGGAAAGGCTGAAAGCTTGTACTACAAAAATGCATTACGCCACTCCCTTGGGAAACTCTGCCGCATCATAATTAGTTGAGCCCACCGTCATAGATTGTTCCAGCACATAGCTTATAAATTTCTCCGCTTTAAAGCTTTGCTTTGACCCCCCTCTCTCTCTCTCTCCCTCATTCGCCTAGTAGTCCAGAAGCTGAGGTCCCCAGTCAAATTTTATTACTTGCAAGCCTCCTTTTCCCCATCTCTCTCTCTCTCTCTCTCTCTCTCTCTCTCTTCTCCCCACATGCATCATCAAGGTTTGAGGAGCTCGCTTTCTACAGTGCTACTCTTTTCACTGCTAAAGCAAACCCCCTGATGTTGAGTTCTGATCCTTCCTAACATCAGGTACTCTCTCTCTCTCCACATCTCTTTTATTTCGGTTTCTGTTGATGGGTTTGTGGCACTTTACCTTCTACCCTTGCCTTTTTGCATCTGGGTCTCTCCCTGATTTTGGATCTGCTTAAGGGTTTGATTCTTAACTGTTACTCTCTGATCAAGATTTGATTTTTGCTTATTGGGTAGTTAATCATTTTCATCTTGGTACTTATAGTTGTAGAATTATCCATGTTTATGGTATTATTATTGAAACATAAGAAAATGAAGTACTGCATTTGTTGAGGAGCTGACCTGATTGGTTTCTTGTGGTCCTGAATCTTTTATAATAATTGTTATGAACTCGGTTTTTTCTTTGTTGGTATGTTATTTTCAGTAGTTTGGTTGAGGTTTTGCTTTTTCATGCCTGTTTGGGGGAGAAAAGTTTGCATCTTGAGTTCATAGGATTGAGTTCTATGTCTATGCTTACTTGTCTTCGCTGGTTTTGTATTGTTCCTTTCAAAGTAAGTTTTTTTGCGGTCTGGTCTGCTTGCGTAACGTGCTTCGAATCTTTGACGCTCGTAGTTTCTAGGAGAATAAATCTGTTTTTCTAGCTCGGATTTTGGTTCTGTTATTAGTTATTTAGTTATTTGCATAAGAAGAAAGAGGAAAGCTGTTCTAGTTCGACTCTAAAGAACGCATCAAGAATCACGGGTTACTCCACCTGCTGGTCTTATGAGTGAGTGGACATCTATTAGCTAGTTGGCTTTGCTTTCTCACATGATAGGGTCTCTACGAGAGAAGCGATTGTTCCTAATTTTTGATGTACTGGTGACTTTTGGCTACCCCGGATCGATGCAATCTGGTTATGTGTTTCTCTGTTTTAGGTTTGTTGCCGTGGGAGTTGACTGTGCTGATAAGCCTCATTTTGCTTAGTTTTCTGATTGATTTGAAATTTCCATTTGTTTGTGTGGTTTCAAGATTTCACCCTCTCTGTGTATTTCGTACAAATAGATGAATACATTCTTGCAGTATTTCTTGTTTTGGAATTCTTGCTTCAGTTCAACCTTGTCAGTGTTGTGCTGAAATGGCTCTTTTTTGCTTGTTGGTGCTGATTTCTACCAAATAAATGTTCTTGTTGACAGAGTTGGAGGAGAATATATGTCTAAATGTTATTTGAAGGCATTATGGTCATGAGAGAGGGTGCTGAACAATGGACTTGTTTGATCTGATCTATCTAAGTATTTCTGTTTTTTGATGGCCTCGAAAACTGCAGCAAGACCTTCCCCTGAACAGAAGCAGAAAGCTTTTGGTTCTCGCCAAACAGTAGAGGCAAGTGATAACAGGCATTTGCCTTCACTGGTCTCCGAGACAAACAAGCTCAAGCTGGTTACTCCTGAAAAATTACCAGAATGTGAACAAACCGTAATGAAGCCAGTTATAAGAGAGGCTTTGGAAAGTAAAAAATCATCGAATTCTAATCAAAAGGGGTCTGCCAATGCATCAGCTAAAAATGCTGATTCAAATGTTTCATCACCGAGTGTTGAACAAGCAACCATAGTGATAGGCCCTGCACTAAGCGAAACTGGGGCCTCTGTTGAAGTAATTGTAGATCAAGATAAGAAAGCATCAGAGCATGGAGGTGTAAAGGATAGTTCAGTTTCTGCCAAAGTTAGCGGAACCAGTAGCCTAGGAAAAACCAGTGGCGGTGCGAAAATTAGCGGCCGTATGGATTTTGTTGATAGTGGAAAGAGCAGCATGTGTAGAGGAAGCTCAAGCACTGATTTGAGTGATGAGAGCACGTCTAGCAGCTTCAGTTGCAGTATCAGCAAGCCCCACAAGGCGAACGATTCAAAATGGGAAGCCATCCAAGCTGTCCGAGCAAGTGCAAAAGATGGGATCTTGGGTTTGAGCCATTTCAGGCTTCTGAAGAGGTTGGGCTGTGGTGATATCGGGAGTGTCTACCTGGCAGAATTAAGTGGAACCAAGTGTTATTTTGCTATGAAAGTTATGGACAAAGGAAATCTAGCAAGTCGAAAGAAGCTTCTTCGTGCTCAGACGGAGAGAGAGATACTTCAGTCTCTAGACCATCCCTTTCTTCCTACATTGTACTCACACTTTGAGACTGACAAGTTTTCATGTTTGGTGATGGAGTTCTGCCCAGGAGGAGACTTGCACACTCTTCGGCAGAGGCAGCCCGGGAAGCACTTTCCAGAGCAGGCAGTGAAGTATGCTATCTCCTGATCATATTCTTTTCAAGATTAGCTTCAAAACTGTTTATGTACATAATTACACATATTCCATTCTCTTAATTACGAGTACTCATGTGATAAATAGTTTTAGAACTTATAAGCAAATTGAGAGCTACCAACCTGCTGCACAGAGCTGTTGAAACATTCCAGTTCCTTTATTTTTGTTAGATATTCTTCTATATTGCTTAAAACTTAAAAGCCCTTCTCACTTTTGTATGAGGTTGCATTTTCTATTAAAATTATCAATACCATCCAGTTGAAATCATACATAGTCAGAGTTTAGGCTTAGGGTTATCAGTTAGCTTGATTGGCATTTGGCACTGGCTGTTTGCTTTTCTGCATACCGGTGACACAGTAACTAGAATAATATGGTGATGCAATCACATGTATTGAAGGGCTCATATTGTATCCAGGGGATGATAGTAGCAGCCAAGCCTCTAAAATGATTACTTCACTGCTTCTAAGAAAAGTCCTCAAGTATTTTGATTTACTGGAGCAACAAGGCTCACTTTGTTTCATAAATTTGTGAGCTAAAACCTGAATGCCTTAATCTTCCCTACATACATTGTAAGGTAGATCATGATTGTAACTGTGTTTTTTATTTCATCTTTTGCAGATTTTATGTTGCAGAGGTCCTCCTAGCTATGGAATATCTCCACATGCTTGGTATTGTCTATCGTGACCTTAAGCCTGAAAACGTTCTTGTGAGGGAAGACGGACACATAATGCTCTCAGACTTCGACCTTTCACTTCGTTGTATCGTTAGCCCTACTCTTGTCAAGAGCTCTTCCCTAGAATCTGAGCCACTTCGAAAGGATCCCGTTTATTGTGCCCAGCCAGCTTGCATTGAGCCTCCTTCCTGCATCCAGCCCTCTTGTGTAGTTCCCACTACATGCTTCTCTCCCCGCCTCTTTTCTAGTAAATCCAAGAAAGATCGCAAACCCAAAAACGAAATCGGCAATCAAGTCACCCCATTGCCTGAGCTCATAGCTGAGCCAACCAGTGCCCGCTCCATGTCATTTGTCGGGACCCACGAGTACTTGGCTCCTGAGATCATCAAAGGCGAGGGTCATGGGAGTGCTGTGGATTGGTGGACTTTCGGGATCTTTCTCTATGAACTCTTGTTTGGTAAAACTCCTTTCAAGGGATCAGGGAATCGAGCCACATTGTTCAATGTGGTGGGACAGCCTCTTCGGTTTCCAGAATCACCGATGGTAAGTTTTTCTGCAAGGGATCTGATTAGAGGACTGCTGGTTAAGGAACCGCAGCACAGATTGGCTTATAAAAGGGGTGCCACAGAGATTAAGCAACACCCATTCTTTGAAGGCGTGAATTGGGCATTGATACGATGTGCTACCCCGCCTGACATTCCAAAGCCAGTTGATTTCGAGCGAATACCAGCCCCACCAGTACCAACGAGTGAGAAGAATGCTTCGGTTGCACCACCAGCTCCTGATCAGAAGGGTTCCACTAATTATTTGGAGTTCGATTTCTTCTAGATATAGTAGCATAGATTGGGATTTGCTTTTACTTTTAAGGGGGAACAATGTTTTGGATGGTGAGAATGTATGTTTGCTGCTTGTAGCTTACAGTTTTCCAATCTGTATTGCTTATGATTGCATGAACAACCACAATTTCAGCTCACTGGCTTCAGGAATGTGGAGAAAATACAGTCATGAAAACCGGAAGCTTATGGCTTCAAGCTGTACAACTCCATTCATGGAAAATAGATGTAGAGTGACGAAGACTAGCCGATCAATGGCCATATTCACCCGATAGAATCTGTTTTAGGGTATGTTTTCATTTGAAAGATGCAGCGCCAAAACAACAATGTAGTCCTTGTGTTCGCAACGTACAAATGTATGTCATCTTTATGTGCTGCTACCATTGTGACCATAACTGGAGTATGAGGTGTTTGTTTTTGGATTATTAATGCCTTTTCTGGTCTTCTGACTTGAATATAACTCATAGTATTCTTTTCTCTAGGCACCACCGGCCCTGAGTAAAAGCGAGCAAGGCCTCAAAATTTGCTACAATTAGGGGGTCTGTATAATTATTTTTCGTTCAAAATGAGCAAGTAAAATAAAGTAGAAATCGATTATGTGAGTGTTTTTTTTTTTTTGGTAAATGATTATATGAGCATTATTAGTACTTATACTGTTAAAAATTGCAAGAAGAGTGATCTTTAAGTGATTTTGTTTAAAATATTTGTAATGATATGCATAATTTTAAAATTTTATCTTGTTGCGTACTAATAGTTTTGTTTCTTTGAAATTGCCTTATCTGTTTAAAAAAAGAGTTGCCTTGTCTTTTTACCATTTTGCCTCATTATCTCTGAGCATCTTGAGGACCTTTTTTTTTTTGTCGGCACATCTGGAGGACCTTGAGGTAAGAAAAATTGGGGTGTTTGGCTACCTATTTTTTGCATTTTGTATTCTTTACTTTTTGCCTTTTGGGTGTTTGGCAACCCTCCACCATAATTCATTCCCAACAAATGAGTTCCCTGGTTTTGAGGATAGGGGCTGAAATACAAAAAGAGGACTTGAAAAGTTTTTCAATTTCTCATTTTGCATTCTCAATTTGTGTCGGGGGCAAAAATACATATTTGCCCCTACCGTTTTCAATTAATTTCGTCTAATGTTCTGTAAGCTATACTCCATTATGGTTGGTATTTATTTGAGATTATGTAACACATAGATATCTTCCTTCTATAGTTTTATTTTCTAAATTCATGACGAAATTAATGGCAATAACATTTTCTTAAGGTAATATTTGATACTTCCTACTTAAAAAAAACACTATCGGAGGTTTTCAAGTATTTTTGTGAAGTGGAAGGACCAAACATATTTTAATTAACAATATCTAAAAAAAATAAAAAAATCAAGGGCAACACGATATAATATTAATCTGTAATCCATTTTGATGATTATACACATTTGGGAGCCTACTTTTTGGCTTTTCGTTTTTGACTTTTTGGTTTTTTAGATTATAGTCAGAATGTATTTTGAATCTAGACTTCTATTACAAAATGTATTATGCACATTTCTCCAAAACACTTGTCAAATTAAATCATATATTCCGACCAAAATCCAAAAAGTAAAAAATGCAAAAATGCCAAAACGAGAGGCTCCCAAACACCCTCTTTAGATACGTATATGCTACGGAGTATATTTATTTATTTTTTGGCAGATCTAAAAGAGTGGAGGAGGGGTCAACAAACATACCTACCTCCTCTTCATGCGGCCGAAAAGACTTCAAACGGATTCCGAATGACATGTTCTGTTTGGGGTCTCTAGACCCAAAAGACTTTAAACCTTCTCTCTGCGCACGGTCTTCAAAAACTTTTCTCTTTAATTATTACTCTCATTTCTCTTTCTCTCTCTCCTCCAAAATCCAAAATCCCGAACCGAACAAGGCCGTTTTTTTCACTATCCCACAAAAAACGCAAGTAAAATAAAGCTTCTCTCACATGCCATCCGGTTGACAAAACTATCACTGCGAGCAAATCTGATTCTGCGACCGTGTATAAAAATAAAATAAAAAGGTTAAAACAGTTCGGAAAAAATAAACTGGAAAAAAGAAACCAGAGAATGCGGTGAGCGTGGATCGAACACGCGACCTTCAGATCTTCAGTCTGACGCTCTCCCAACTGAGCTATCCCCGCTGTTGGCAATCACGTCGTTTTATAAGAGCTTTATTACGTATTAATTACTCCAAGATTACGTGTTATAGACTCACCTAACCATGATTGGTTAGAATTATTATGGTTAGTTCATGAGTCATAAACCATCGATTCTCTCATTAACCAATAATCTTTGCATGACTCTGCTTAAATTAAATAAGTTATTATTAAATCAAACATTACCATCAAATTAATTTCAAGGCGCGATAAAATGGGCATGAGAAGTAATAAGTGTTTGATCATGAGATTACATGTTCGAATTTTACGGAAGCCGACTATCCCAAACCTAGAATTAATGGTTAGTTCATGGGTCATGACCATCGATTCTCTCATTAACCAATAATCTTTGCATGACTCTGCTTAAATTAAATAGTTATTAATAAATCAAACATTACCATCAAATTAATTTCAAGGGGTGGTAAAATGGGCATGAGAAGTAATAAGTGTTTGATCATGAGATTACATGTTCGAATTTTATGGAAGCCGACTATCCCAAACCTAGAATTAATGGTTAGTTCATGGGTCATGACCATCGATTCTCTCATTAACCAATAATCTTTGCATGACTCTGCTTAAATAAAATAGTTATTACTAAATCAAACATTACCATCAAATTAATTTCAAGGGGTGGTAAAATGGGCATGAGAAGTAATAAGTGTTTGATCATGAGGTCACATGTTCGAATTTTACGGAGGCTTAGTTCATTGGGTCATGACCATCGATTCTCTCATCAACCAATAATCTTTGCATGACTCTGCTTAAAATAAGTTTTTAATAAATCAAACATTACCATCAAATTAATTTCAAGGGGCGGTAAAACGGGCATGAGAAGTACTAGTAAGTGTTTGATCATGAGGTCACATGTTCGAATTTTACGGAGACCGACCATCCTAAACCTTGGGGTCACTAGGAGTTATGCTTGGTCATTTACGTTTGAATTTGTACATGTAAGTCAATCTATAATTTGTAACATTACTCTAATTTTTTTTACAGATAACCTAGTCGATTATGAAAAAGACGTGTACTTTTTAGATAAACAAACAAAGTACTTTTGTGAGTTGACGATAATTTATTGGAAAATGATTTTAGCACTCCAATTTTTAATGATGACACTCCAAAATTTGTCTTCTAGTGTACCTTGTTATGTATAATTTTTACACTAAAAGATAAATTTTGGAGTGCCAAAATCATTTGCCTAATTTATTTCTTGCTCTTCCACCAAAAAGAAACAAAGTACTTTGTGAATTTTTTTTTCAGAATTTGGAAAATAATTTTTGCGGTTCACTCTCTTATAATGCACTCTTTTTCTTAGGAGCCTATAAAAAGCACTCGAAAACTTGTTCTTTTTTGCATTTCAGTCTTTCATAATCAAGCACTTATTGTTTTCTCATACCCACTTTGTCAGCCTCCTGGAGTTTGATGGTAATGTTTGATTTATTAATAGTTACTTATTTTAAGCAGTCATGCGAAGATTATTGGTTAATGAGAGAATTGATGGTCATACCTTAGTACTTAAAATTATAGATAACACAAGCACTAAAAGATTATAAAAAAGTGGAGTGCAAAAATTATTACCCTTAAAAGTTTTTCACAACGATTTAATAGGGTTTTTCGAGATCTTGAACTTAGCATGAATAAATTTAAATATTACATACAAAACTACTCCTATTTTATTTTTTAATTATAAATCACAAGTATTTTCGTTAATAGACTTCCAATTTGAATGCAAAACGTTCAGGAATACAACTATAAAATACACATCTTCGGAGTGCATCGAACGAGCCCAACGCACTCAGATTTCAGTCCTTTAAAGTTGGACCATTTTTAGAATTTCAATACACACTGGTCCACCAGGAAAAACAATTACACACTCTTTAATAATTTACTTTAATCGCATTAAAAAACGTGTTGTGTCGTGCCTTCAGGCACGGGCCCAATCCCTAGTTCCTAACATTACTCGACTGTGAATTTCATGTTATTAGATTATTACTGTATTAAAAAAGTAATGTAGAAAAAATTGACCTTATGTTACTAGTACATGGGGGAAAAAAAGTCTTGATGCTCTTCTTCATAATGGCATTGGGGACCAGAAGCACGTGTACGAGTACCAACAGCAGAGCTTAGGAACTTTCCTTCTCTTCCTTTTTACGGAGTATATACTTACAGCACAACAAACAAAACAAAACAAAAACTTGATCTCACAAAAAAAAAAAAAAAGAAAAGAAAACGTTCAGACCCGTTCGTTTTGGGATTTTGAATTTGAATTTATAGATAATAAGTATAAAAAAATATAGTAATAATTAAAAATATGAGTAATGATTGAAAAAATGAAGAGAAAAATAAAAACAATAATTGAGAAAAAAAGATACCATAATAATTAGAATCCAAAATCCAACGGGGTCTTAAAGCCAGTGTCTTGTCGCGTTCCGAAAAACGTGTGAGGTTCAGACTTGAGTAGGATTGGAGAGAGAGAGAGAGGGGAAAAATACAGTAAAGAAAAAGCAGAGGGGAGAGAGAGAGAGGGGTCAAGATTCACACCCATTTGGTCATTCAACAAAGGCAACCTTTTACCCAGTTGGGAGTAATTTTTTCCTTTCCCAAAAACTAAACTAAAAAAAAAAAAAAATGCTGGAAAAATAAGAAGTGGGTGATTCTAATCATTGTGAAGACTTTGGTGATCGAGAGAGCAGAAGCAATGGGAATGGTTACCCAAGAAGCTATAGATCAGCTGCAAGTATTAATGGAGGAAGGTAGGCTTACACCCTCTTCACATTTTTTCATTTCTTTCTACTTAGTAGATATTTTCAATTAGTACCTGTTCCTTGAACTTCCTTCTGGGGATTTTGTTTTTGGCAGTTGATGAACCTCTGAAGAAAACATTCAAGGTCAGCATTTCTCTCTCTCTCTCTCTCTCTCTCTCTCTCTCTCTGGGTGTGTGTGTACAAATCATATGTTTCTACGTTTGCTTGCTTAGTCTGATCTGTTTCCAACTGTGGTGAAAATTCCTCTTTTTTTGACGATTTATACATTGGGTTAGATTTTTTATTTTCTGTTTCTGTCCCATAAATCTAGCAGTAAATTATTCTGTGTTTGGAATGATTCACTTGGCTAATTCCTGTAAAAGTTCAAAACTTGGTCTTTTCTCCTTGATTGCAATTAGTAGCACTTGGGTATTATTTAATTCATTGCTGACAACTTTTGTTTCATTTCCATTTTTTTATATTGTCGAGAGTCTGTATTGTTAGAATAATTAAATTAACATATTGGAGGAGGAGTTGACCTCCTTTCCCCCGCACTTAAGTGCACGCTTGATGCCACTGGACCAAAGGCCTCTTGGCTTTGATAATTTTCCATTGATTGTCATGTGATGTTTCGAATATTTATTTACTTGATTTTAGCTCGGGTGATGGACTGATTGGCTTGGTTCTTAGAGGGATTTTTCTTAACCTAAATGTATTTTGAGGGTTGTTGAGAATATCTTCACATCTCTATTTTATTGGGCAGATTTGGAAAATGCTTGTAATTGAATGAGGTTTGATATTTGTTCTATTCTGTTTATGTTCTGTAATTTGGTGGCTAACTTAAGCTTTTCCTACTACTGAAACGGTTTATTTGAAGTAGATGAGTAGTTTTGAATTTTTGATATTGGGCTCTATATATGATCCGGGTACTCAAGATCAAATATACACTTTGTTTGGTTTGCAGTTTTGAGATTTATTTTTAAGATAAAAAAGTTTTATAGGTTTGCGTATTTTTTCGTCTTTAGTAATTTTTTTTAACATTTTAACAAACTCTTTTACTTTTTGAATAGAGGTATGCTATGTACATTTAAAAAGTATAAAATAAGTAAAAAATTTGACAAAAAATCACTAAAGACGAAAAAACACGGATGACGAAACAGTCAAAATTTTTGGAGAGATTATTTCTGAGAGGAGAACCAAACAAAGTACAATGTCTCAAAATTTAACAAGGAGATGTGCCTCTCATGAGTGCGCGATCGATTAGTCGAGGATGGAATCTTTCATCCTTTAACTAAGGACTTACATTAACTCTAAAGCTGTATTTGACAAAGCAAAATACCTAATTGGTTGCACTAGCACTGTTGTCGTGCTTTCTTTCTTTTCCACAATCCCATTTACATGGTCACTAGACTTGTTGAGTTTTAGTATTTTTAATTCTTTTACTCAAATTTTTTCGCAATGTTTATTCCTATTCCATCCTCCACTATCTCTGCTACCCTGCACAGTTGGAAGCAGTGCCGGCTCTGAGATTTGTGAGGCCTAAAGTGAATTTTTCAAATGGGCCCCTCAAATCCCAATATACTTTGCATAGGTAAAAAATGAACAAAATCACATATTCAGAAATTGTGAATCTTTACATTTGTGGCGTTAACTTTTGCTGATTAGTTGATTTAGATCCTCAAAGTACTTTTTGGTGGGTAGATTGAGAGAGTTTTAGAAGTTTTTCTTTAAAGTGAAAGAAGAGCAGTGAATAAGCGAAGGCCTTTCAGTCTTTAAAGAGTTAACATCTTTTTTCAATTTTTTTTTCTTGATAAGCATCTTTTCTCAGAACTTAGACCCCTTAGGTCTTTAAACTAACGAAATGGGCACCAAGTTGTCTCATGTTTTGGCCTTTTCACTAGGGCCTTACTTTATTTTGAACGTATGCCCCAATTACATATGGGTCTTAGTAGCAGGATCCTTCTAAAATGGGTGTGCTTCCAAGACGGGAGCTCGAATTGGCCCTCCCAAGATGGGTGGTTGACGGGAGCTCGCTTCTAACTAAGATGGGAGCTTATCGGGTGGTTAAGATAGTTATTCTCTTACTTGTAAGGGAGTTATACCATTGTGGAAATAAAAATATGAACATCATATCAGTCAACAAGTTTTGCAAATTGAAAATATCTAACTTCCTATAATTACTCTTTAAGATTGGGAAAATTCTCAATAAGTATTGCTTTTCCTTCAATGGTTAAGTATTTAAATATCTTTTCAAAAAAAAAAGAAAAGTATTTAAATATATGTTATATACGTATTTATATAATCTATACACTCCTTAGGCGCTCCCAACCTTGAGAGCTTTTAGGTGCCTCCGTTCCCTCGCACCCACTCCCCCCCTCGCTCCCACTTTGTGCTGCTAAGATATGGGTCGATAAAATTGGGGCCCCCAAAATTAGTGAAAATTTGGGGACCTAAGGCGATGGCTTTACGGGTTTCAGCCTGAAGCCTGCTCTGCCTAGAAGCCTTCTCCCCTATGCATAGCCTAGAACAGCCTTTTGTAGTCCAATGATACTGTTTTGTTACGGTTTTTTAGTGGTATAAAAAAGTTACGTTCCTTTTTTTGTCAGATAAGTGCTATATGGTTACTTCCGCTCTGTGGAAGTTATGGCGGAGGATTTCTAGTAGTTGTCCAACAACACTGTTGTCTAGTCTAGACTTACCCAAAAAAACAAAAAACACCGTTGTCTAGCTACCTTGGTTTTGTGATACGTGCTATCAAGATAGTAGTTACTTTAATTAACAAATGACCACTTTCATTAACAAAACTGGTGTACATCAAAAGAACAAAAAAAGAGAAGGATTCTTGTTACCATCTTGTATCAGATTCATTCCCTCTAACTTTGATTCACAGTAATGGAGAATGGCAGTAGATGTACTGTAAATTTGTTTGTCTGTAGCTACGATAGCATCAATCTCCGATTGCATTTTAGTGTATGCTGTTAAATGTGGCATTTTGACCTGCAGAATGTACATCGGGGCTATCCAACTGAAACTTTGGCCCGGTTCCTCAAAGCAAGAGAAGGGAATGTTTCCAAGGCTCACTCAATGGTTATATTCATTTTTTCCTGGTTCAATAGTTTTAGCCACCTGCCCTTAAGTTACGAAAAGGAGGCATATCATTTTGTTATCTTTCTCATAAGTTAGTGAAAATGATGCTGTTTCATTTTTCAGTTGGTGGATTGTTTAAAGTGGCGGGTGGAGAATGATATTGACGGTATATTAGCGGTAAGTTCAAACTTCATGTAAGAGCCTAGTTGAGTTAAAGCTAACTGTAGGATACAAATGCTGGTGGACCTGCCTACGACTTGTGAGCTCCATCTTGTTGTGTGCATGTACAATTTTGCAAACAAGTTAGTCCGGGAATGTGGATGGTTGAATAATTTGTTTCCATTCGGTTAACTTGACCATTGAAGCACAACTGCACTTTTCCTTTTTGACAATGTCAATATTGCGTCTGCATCCTACTTCTTTTAAGAGAAATCAAATGCATTTCTATTCTAAGTATGATTTGCTACAATGGCTCATTGTATTCTGATTTTCTGGCGCTTCTATTTGCAGAAACCCATTGTTCCTACTGATCTATACAGAGCAATACGCAATTCACAACTTATAGGATTGTCAGGTTACTCGAGAGAGGTGCTTTTTTTTTTTTTTTTGTTTCTCATTGTAGCCTTCGTGTTTCTTTTTTTTTTTTTGTGGTCAAATAGCCTTTGTGTTTCGATTGCACTGCATCTTGCATAATAGAGTTCAATACAAATCAAGCAAACTCATGGCACTTTGAAACCTTGTCATGTACTCATGGTTACGATTAATGGCATCCTCTGTGACAGGGCCTTCCAGTTTTTGCTATTGGCATAGGCACCTTTGACAAAGCATCTGTAAGGACTACGACATTTCTAATTTCCTTTACTTATTGAAATACTTTTGTTTGTCTTACAATTATTATAAAGTTACTGCCAAACTCCCACTGCGATAATTTGAGGGGACATGTGTGGCATTCGATTCATGTGTTGTACAACGCAACTAGAAAGGAACGTTAATAGAGATACAATAATTAAATGTTACACTTCTCCTTTCAAATATATGATTTTCCGGAGAAATTGGTTTGCTGGGGCTTTATTAATCCTTGACAAAGTGCCATTTTGATCAATGGAAGGAAGATGTTGTTTTTCTTTTCTTCCATTGTGTTATCTGTATCTCTTTGCCAACGGTATTCCACTGATGATTTTCTTCTTTTCTTTCCGTTACTGTTTTCTTTTTTCCTTTTCCTTGTGGGAAGAGATTGTATTCATGTACACTACGATGAAAAATTCCTCATGTGTTATTTACATGCGTCTACCCAAATTTCAGGTCCACTACTATATTCAGTCACACATTCAAATCAATGAATATCGGGACAACGTACTTCTGGTGTGTAACACAATTCTCGTATGTTTGACTGTTTTATTGATTATCAAACATTGTGTTGACTCATGGACTTTGTTGTAGCCTTCTGCCTCAAAACAGTGTGGGAGACATATTAGTAAATGTCTGAAGGTTTTTGATATGACGGGTCTGAAGCTTTCAGCACTTAGCCAAATCAAGGTATACAGTTGCTGGCAATGCGGAAGTTTTTCCTTTCAGCTTTTTCCCCTTTGTCGTTTAGTGCAGGGAAATATTTTTGGGACTGTCATCGCTTTTATCAGACTTCTTACAGCATTCTCTTTCAGAGTGGTACTTAGCTACTAACAGATCCATTTATCTCAATTTAGTTGTAGTCTTTGAGACCTGAACTGCAACTGAATTCCTCGAGCAATTCTCTTATTCTCATTGTTTCTTTTGTACTTCAACTTATGTTCCTCCGGTCACTATACAACACTACCATCTGAGGATGTGATGTTCTCTATTTCAGTATTTCTTTCAGTCAAAATTGGGGATCTAAAGTTCAATTAACAAAAACAAAGCCAACACTACCATCTGAGCTATTGGAAATGAAATGGAGTCTGAGCTAATGAAGTGAATGAATATATAACTAGCCCCTCTAAACAAAGGCCGTAACAACATAGATTATCAGATAACTAATTGGAAATGACAAACTATCAAGTACGATAATAAGGAATACAAAGTCTTTAAGAAGATGAAGCAGAAAGTTGCAACCATGAGCTACGAACAAAAAATTCTTTGTCAGAATTCTATGCTCTGCCCGTTGTTTGTAGTGAAAATATATTGGAAAAAAGTATTGCCGAACAAAATCCTAAAAAATATGTCCTCCTTAGTGAAAAATTAAGCAAACGCTGCTGGGCTTATCATGATTACTGGCGATGTGACATGAATTATGTTTCTTGTTGGGTCTGAATCGTATGATTTATCGTATTATGTCTACGTTCTTTGGGACTGCTATTATATTTCACAGATCTCTAAGATAAATGACATGGCTATTGAGGATTCTGTATTACTTATTGACATTGATGTCATGTGTTCATGCAGCTTTTGACTATTATTACGACGATTGACGACCTGAACTACCCAGAGAAGACGCTTACATACTATATCGTCAACGCTCCCTATATATTTTCAGCTTGTTGGAAGGTACACCTCCCAGCTTTTTATTCTGATTGATCTCTAACACATTCACGTTCAACAAGTACTATTTTTGACCCTGAATGTCTTTTCTCATATGTAGAAAATAATACTTGGGTATTTTAGCATACCAGCTCTGTGAAACCTTAACTCTTGGCAGGTAGTCAAGCCTCTTTTGCATGAGAGGACAAGAAGAAAAGTGCAGGTACTGCCAGGTTGTGGGCGAGACGATCTGCTGAAGGTAGGACAGTTTATCAAGTACCTTCAGTTAAAACTTCCATGTATTAGTCAAACATTGGTATTTTAGGACCTCAAGATACAAACGGTTTCATGTTAAGATTTATTCTGCTTGTGCAGTTGAAATCACTAATTGTGAGAGGCTGAGACCAACTAGGACACGGTTGTTGAAATGCATTAAACACTGTTCTTGGACTCATCTTGATGCCCTATTAGCTAGTCATTAAAGATCATATGGTTGTGTATGCAATAGCATCTTAACAAATCACAATACATTGTGTCTGTCACATATTCTGAAACGGATTTGACCAACTAGGACACAGTTGTGGAAATGCATTAAACACTTTTCTTGGGCTCATCCTGATGTGCTATTACCTAGTCATTAAAGATCATATTGTTGCATATGCACTAGCATCTTAATAAATCATAATACATTGTGTCAATGTCACATATTCTGATACGGAATTTCAGTCATCAGTTGAAGCTGTTAGAAATTATTGCTTATGGTAAGCATGCAGTACTTTGGAACCAGTATGGTAAGCATGCAATACTTGTTCTAGTGCTTTGCATATGGCACGCGTCCCTCATAAAATAAAGCCTTTTGTACATTAAGCTGGACACACCAGTGCATTCCTTGGTCAAACACTATATGCACTAGGTATAACCGTATAATGGTCCAAAGATTATGAATATACTACTAGAGCTTTAATGGCTACAAAGAAGGGATGTAGTACCTAACGTCTTATTTCTCGTGGGTTCAGAATGCTAAAGGTTCTTATGATAGCTTACTGCTGGCAACAAGATTTCATTTACTTGAAACACTGCCCTAATTTCTTTTCTTTTCTTTTTTTTTTGAACAGAGAAAACACTGCCCTAATTTCTTTTGCATTTCTTTTCCACAGATAATGGATCAGGGATCCCTCCCACACTTTTGCCGAAAAGAAGGGTCTGGATCATCCCAACGCATGGAGAATTCAACGGAGAATTGCTTTTCCTTGGATCATCCCTTTCATCAACAACTCTACAACTACATCAAGCAGCAATTTGCAATCCGAGAACCTGTGAGACCTATTAGACAGGGATCCGTTCATGTCGTTTTGCCAGATTCAGCAGTGGAAGACATGGAAATTGCAAAAACCCTTGAATCTGAGTTGCAGAAGTTTGATTATCAGGATGAGATCCGTGGGTCGTTAGACGGGCTGAAAATAGATCATGGCAAATGAGAGGGAAGGTAATGCCTCTCTTGTGGTGATGAGTTGGAACAACAGATGCACTATTACTATTTACTGCTAACTGTGGCTTAATTTATTGCCCACGTCAGTAGGGATGTCTGGTACCAATGACCATAATAGTTGCTGTATTAACTCAATACGAGTTTTCTGGAAATAGCTTATAGTATTCGTATTCACTTACCTTATTTGCTGGCTAATCAATTTCAATCTATTTGCAGCCTGCAGTAGGAAGAAAGCAAACGGCTTATGTAAGTTAATGTCTATGCGAATCCTGGCTTATGTCATTTGTACAGAAATGTATGCCCCGTTGTATGCTAGAGCAAGATAAACCCTGTAAGCATCTAATTCTTATTCAATCCTCAATAGCTTGTTCCTGACGTGTTTCTCCTTCCTACTGAAGTATCTTGGGTGGAAAGGCAAGCCCATTGGCCATTGCATAGTTTCGACTGTAGAATGGATGGTTATGCTTAGTTTTATACCTTTGTTTCTCCACATGGTGTAGAGGGTCACACAAGAGTGATGGTTATGACTACGTTCTAGACACAAAAGCAATTAGAAGCGTGAAACTATAAGGTCAAGAGAATCATGAAAATGTTTAAGAAAAATATTACAGGAAACAAAAAGTTAAGTGACCTTCTGTGCATACTTTGTTTTTTTGTTTCTAGAGCAGGAACATAGGAACTCCAACCCACATTCAGATTCATGTTTGATCCACTATATGAGTGAAGCTTGCCAGATGCACTTTGTTAGAGGTGGGCAGTTTTCCTTTTCCCATTTTGGATACCATCCAAATGTGTAGGATTAGTATTGCTTTGGAAACCTAAATATACTCCATCTCTTCCCGATTAGAGGTAGTCTCTGCCGCTGCCTTGTTATCTTCTTGTTGGCGCCACTTCCGCAGTTCTCCCTCCACCACTTGTTTGGCTGCCTCGGCCATCTCTGCTTTCTTCAAAGCATCCTCAGTTTCAGTCTTCATATCCTCTATCTCCTCTAAACCCTCTTCCAACCTCTTTGCTGCCTCACTTTCCCTCACCTTTATGGCTTCCACCTCAGCCATGGCATCTGCAACTTTCATTTGACCTAACTTTTCAAATTCCTCCACTTTTTTCCTCAAAGACTCAAATTCCTCAGCTGAGAGCTTGATCTTGTCCTTAGACTCTGAATTCTTAGAATCAGTACACGAAGGCGTGAGGTGAATTTGATCGTTGACAACCTTTGCAGCTGCTTTTGCTTCTTCAGCCTCTTTTAATGCAGCTTGTAGCTTCTCCTCTGTTTCCCTTTCCAAATTTTGTGTGGTTTCAGCCTCTCGCTTCAGATCTTCAATACTTCTCCTTAGCTCTTCTGATTCTCGTCTTGCATGATTGGTTTCTGACGATAACTGTTGAAGAGTTGATTGCATATCATTAGAAGCCTCTTCTTGTTTGATTTCTCCTGCAAGAGCTGCTTCATGCTCCTCTTTGATTCTTTCCAGTTCGGCTCTTAGGTTCTCAGAGACCGATTCTGATTTTGCTTCCTTCTCCTTCCACTCACAGCAATCCTTCTTCACCTCATCCAGATCCAGCTGCAGTGAATTTACTGAGCTACAGAGCAAGCTTTTTTCTTTTAAAACTTGTTCCAGTGCATTTTTAGCATCCTCAAGCTCCAAAGTTACTGTTTTCAGAGATAGCAGATCTGACTCGCGCACATTTTTCAACTGTTCTTGTATGACTGCGATTGCTTCTGTTGTTTCTTCAAGCTTCTCCTCAAGATTTCCAGACAGTTTCAATTCAGATTCCTCTTCCTTCAGCTTTAGCATTTTCTTTTCTGCTTCTTCCTTGGCCGTTCTTAGGAATTGCAGACGGGCTTCTTTATCTGCCGCATTCTTAGCTTGCTCATCTTGCGCTTGAACAATGGCGATCTTGACCTGACCAAGCGTTTCACGCATTGTTGCGATTTCCTTTGACAGCTCATTTAACCGCTCTCTGTTAACCTTTGTTGCATGTTGGGCATCTGCTGCCTCTTGGAATGCTGATAGTTTTATATCCAGAGCCGCATCAAAATCCTGTCGAATGCTTGTAAGCTCTTGTTTTGCACCAATAAGTTCTGCGGCAGAGGCCTTATACTGTTCTCTTTCGCTATCCACGGCCTGTTTCCAAGAAGCACTGTCGAGTTGCACTTCTTTTAAGCTGGATTTGGCTTCTTCGAGTTCTTTCGCTCTATTCTTTGCAGCTTCTGTTGCTGCAATCGCTGCTTGCTTGGATTCACTCGCAGTTTCAAGCTTGCATGTTAGTTCTTGTAGGGTTCTGTTGGCCTTTTCGAGTTCCCGAGCTGCTTGGGATTTTGTAGTTTCTGCACTTTTGAGCTGTTCTTTGAACTTTTCCAGTTCTTTATGAGCCAAGTGAAGCTGTGTTTCTTTCTCTAGTACCCTCTGTAACAAAACAAATTAGAAAACGAACGGTAAACTTTGAAGCATTAGACAATCAATCTTTTTGTCCTATATTGGTCTTTTTACCTGTGAAGTAACCGCTGTACTGACTTGGATGCATCTATCTGAACCCTACTAAAAATGAGAGCGTACAGGTTGGTTTGGATCAATATGGCATTATGACTTCATTCTTGTTCTACGTTTTTACTTTCTTTTACGACAACGGTTGGTTTCTTATCACGTAGAAGAGCCGACATAATGTCTCATTCTTTTGGTGGGTAACATGTTCGTCTGTAATGTATCCTTACTGTACCCAGATTCTATTTTTGTAGATTTACTCACATGTCCATATTTGTGTATCCGTGTTGTGTCAATGTCCAGTGTCAGTATCCATGCGACGTAGATTCTAACTATAAATGAATTACACTAGAACTTTAGGCGTAACGGGGGTTGTAATCCTTTCTACTGCAAGTATCTATAGAAGAATATGCTTATAATTACTTACCTCCTCGGCAGTTTTAGGCTTCTTAAGGACAGGTCTGGCCTTTGGGGAGGAGACTTCACCAAATAAGCTAACAGCCGCCTTGACAGATTGGAACGGTGCTCGGGTATCAATCTCACCCACCACCTCTGTTCTAGGAGATCCTCCTCCTGTGCTGCTTGGAGACCCTGTGGTTCTTGGAGACCCTGCAGCAGCTCTTGGCGAAGAACCCGTTACATTCTGCCGCGTTCTTATGCCGAAACTAAACATGATTTCCTCCTACACACCTGCAAAATCTGTTTGTCAGACGACATTCTGTGGAACTCATTGAAGTTTGGACCAAAATCATAGGACTAGACAAGGAATAGCTCAATTGACGGACATAATATTCGACGTTCTGGTGGTGTTTTGCGGATAAATTTCCGACAGGAAAGGAGTTTTTCCTACTTTTTGGTGCCCCGTTGATGCGATGAAGATACTCGCATAAGCTATAACAATCATGTAATTTCCGATTGCTCAGGTATGGGAGGGGAGGATTGCAGATAAACCTAATCTTTGCAATATGCGAACAAAGTGATTGCTCTGAGAAAGTTTTATGTCTAAGATAGTGGCTTCCTATTCCTCTTCAAACTAATGAACGGACGTTATGCCCCTACAAATCAACGCAGGAAGGCAACCGAGAAGGCAGGCCTAGAGATCCGAATAGAAGACGGTATCAAGAACATTTTGCAAAGCCGGGGATTCGAAGAAATAGTAAAAAGAAGATCTGAGGAGGAATACCACAAATTACAAATTGGATACTTCTGAATTGGTAAACGTAATCTCTTTCACTCCCAATAATGCTACATTTCTGGGAATCAGCGAAATACGAAAATACGGACAAAAAAGAGATATGAATCAATAACCCTAATAAGTTTGGAAGAGATGGATTGGTTTCTTCAATCAAATTTCAGCATTGTTCATTTCCATGGGAAAATTCGATGATTCGCTTCTTTTAATTAAAAGAAATGTATCAAACAAAAAATAAAAATTAGAAAAGTAATTAAAGCAATGTACCTCAATGGAAGGTGTTCTTCTTTAGACGATTGCCTGTGATTATATGTCGCGCAGAAGAATCAAGCAAGACAGAGGAAGGGGGGGGGGGGGGGTTCTAAAAATGTCAATTGAGAAAATCTCGAATTAAATTAACATGCAGCTACAATAGGAAAATAATCGAAACACGAATGCTCAAATTAGAATATGGATGTGTCTGGAACCGTGTGTGTGTATAGACAACCCGTATATGGTGTGGGGTTCACGTGCATGGAATGGTTGTTGACACATTTGGATCTGCATCCTGTGGCATGGTGCAAAAATTGAAATAAGGGAAATTTTTTTATTACGGTGAAATATTGTACAGTATTGGATTATTCTTTTTTTTTTTTCAACTAACGTTATGGAATTTGAATGGACAAATCAAAATGTAGATTCATAGAGGATAAAATCTTGTTTATGGAGGAGCTGTAAACAAGTGTTTGCAGCACTCAATCGTGACTATCCAAAAGTGTTTTGAATGGTCGGGATGTTAATGAAACTTTTCCGGGGAAGAGTTATTAAAATCCGGACCATCCAGAACACTTTTGGACGGCTGTGATTGGTTGGCGCTGTAAACAGGCTGTTTACAGCACCTCCGTAAGTAAGACAATCTCTTCATAGAGACTTTTGCGGATGACCAAAGGAAGAGTGCTCAAGTGCTTCCAAAAAAAAAAAAAATTTAGTGCCAATGACCCACGAATTAACCATGGCTACCTTCTGATATTAGAAAAAATTATTTTCCGCACTCTGTTTTTATTATTCGACATAAATAAGATTCCCAAACGGGATGACTATTTAATTTCTTTTTTTTTTTAATATTTGAAAACTAAACTAACAGAAATGTAATAACATAGCTAATTCATACGGGATCGGACTTCGGAGGGAGTTTATCTCCTCTGAGTGGCGGACAAAGGGTAGCCGTTGTGCGCCAATGCATACCGGGATCATAGCACGTCTCGGTACGTTTTTCCCATATCTTATCACCGTGATCCCAATTGTTTGGCCGGGCCCCGAACACTTGTGTGAGGATTGAGCATTTAGGTATGTAAAAGTGGAGGTGATTATAGAATCATTCATATCATCATTATCCCCCAAGTCATTCAACATTCTTTATACAAAAAAATAAGTGACTGATATAAAACTAGCGCAAATTAAATAAAGATTGCAGAAACTAAATTATGCAGTGGACACAAATATATAGAAAGATAGTTACTTCAAGAACTATCAAAAGCAGAGTAGATCTTCAGGGCCTACTATATTTTATTCTCTGCCTTTTCTTTCTCTCTTACTCGATCTGTTTCTCTAGACAATGTACATCATATTTATAGGCAGAAAACTAAGAGGTGTAATCAATATACTGACTATTTCAACCAACTCAAATAGTGCCCTATTAATGTTCTTGTTTCTTTGTCTTCCAAGTGGATCATCCACAATAATTCACAACACTCCCCCTTGGATGATCACTTACTAAGAATATGCCTCGTTAAAACCTTGTCAAGGAAAATCCTGTGGGAAAAATCTTTGACGAAGGAAAAAGAGTACATCATTCTTGTTTTTCTTGCAATATGGCTTCAGTCTTTAGATTGCCTCGTTAAAACCTTGCTAAGGAAATCCCCGTGGGACAAAAACCTTAGACTATGAAAAAAGAGTGCAATCATTTTCAAGTTGTTGACTCCACCTCAACACTGCAAAATAAATCTTTGTGTCAACGCATTCCAATACCATTAACCAACTTTTTGAATGTTGTGGCTGGTAATGCCTTGATGAATAAGTCTGTCAGATTGTCACTAAACCGTATCTGCTGAACATCAGTATCTCCATTTTCTGGAGGTCATGAGTGTAGAAGAATTTTGGCAATATGTGCTTAGTTTTGTCTCATTTGATATAACCTCATTTAATCTGTGTGATACATGTGACGTTATCTTCATACAATATTGTCAGATGATCTTTGATCGACGACAATCCACATTTTTCTCAAATGTGCTGAATCATAGATCTCAATCAAATACATTCGTG
The DNA here is from genome assembly GCA_018127125.1 of Rhododendron griersonianum. Classification (NCBI taxonomy): domain Eukaryota; kingdom Viridiplantae; phylum Streptophyta; class Magnoliopsida; order Ericales; family Ericaceae; genus Rhododendron; species Rhododendron griersonianum. The sequence continues at coordinate 15,305,860 of CM030789.1, forward strand.
ACTTGTTTTATGAATCGCAATAATCTCAGAGTGATTAGAAGAAATAGAAGTCAATGTTTGCTTTACAGAACGCCACGAAAATAGTAGTACCACCATAATTGAACACATATCCTGTTTGTGATCGGACTTTATGTGGATTCGATAAATAACCAACATCTGCATATCCGATTAATTGTGATGTTGATCCATTTGAATAGAATAAGCCCAAGTCAGTCGTTCCTCGGAGATAACATAATATGTATTTAACTCCTTTCCAATGTCTCAAAGTTGGAACAGAACTGTATCGAGCCAATAAATTGATCGAGAATGCAATATCTGGTCTTGTACAATTTGCTAGGTCCATAAGTGCACCGATTGCACTCATATATGGTACTTCGGGACCAAGTATATCTTCTCCTTCTATTAGAAGACGAAACGGATCTTTGTTCACATCAAGTGATCTAACAATCATAGGCGTACTCAAAGGATGTGCCTTATCCATGTAAAATTGCTTTAGGACTTTTTCCATGTATGTCAACTAATGTACTAGAATACTATTTGACAAATGCTCGATCTCTAGGCCGAGACAAAACTTTGCGAGAGAGTTTAATTACGTCCATCAGGCGCATATCTAGACATTCTATGACTACTTGTCAACATCCAGTGATCCACATAGGTATGCTGTCACTACGTCCATCAGGCGCATATCTAGACATTCTATGACTACTAAGCTAATCAAAAAATTTGAATGTGATTCCATCCATTATGGGAGAATATGTCTCCTCATAATCAATTTCAGGTCTCTGCGAGAAATCTTGTGCAACAGATCGTGCTTTATAGCGCACAACTTCATTCTTCTCATTGTGATTTTGCACAAACACCCACCTGTATCCCATAGGTTGTATCCCTTCAGGGGTTTGGACTACAGGTCCAAATACTTCTATTTTGCAAGAAAGTTTAATTCTGCTTGAATTGCTCCTTTCCACATTGGCCAATTATCCCTACGCCGACATTCTTCGACAGTTTATGGTTCACTTTCTCTATTACTTCTGGTAATGTCAAGAGCAACTTTAAACGAAAATATTTTGTCAACAACAGTTTTATTTCTATCTCATACTTCTCCTGAATATTGTAGTGTATTGAGATCTCATTGTATTGAGGTGCCTGGTCCTTCAGGGGATAAATTTTTCAGGAGAAAGAGACCCCTCTTCTAGAGGAAATATGGGTTTCACCTCTTTTGGGGTGTCTGCAGTTTTTAGCTAGATCTGCAGTTTTTAGCTAGATCTCTTCAGGAGCACTGAGTTTGACCTCTTTCAGAAGTATCAAAATTGGTCTCTTCAGGAGCATCAAATTTTGTCTCTTCAGGAGTACCGATTTTGGTCTCTTCAAGAGTACTATATCTCTTCGGGAGCATCGAATTTGGTCTCTTCAGGAGTACCATATTCTTTACCTTGGAATTGCCTTTTCCGAGGACTTTTACCCTTTGCACTAATAAGTCTCCCATGCTTCTGGCATACCTTAATCTCATTTGCACTAACAAGTCTCTCATGCTAAGTCTTTCATGCTTCTAGCATGCCTTAAAACTCATTTGCATTAACAAGTCTCTCATGCTTCTCGCATGCCTTAAAAAATCATTTGCACTAACAAGTCTCTCATGCTTCTGGCATGCCTTAAAAAATCATTTGCACTAACAAGTCTCTCATGCTTCTGGCATGCCTTAAAATCATTTGTTATTGCGCTGGCGACTCGTCCAACAGGGACCTCTATCCATTCTGGGATATTAGCAGCAAATGTATGGGACTTTGTTATTTCCTCTGTGTTGGTGAATGCGTCAGGCATTTGATTTGTAATACTCTGCAAATGAATGATCCTTTAAATTTGCAAGTTCATGTGTATCAAGATAAGATAAAGTTGAGGCATTCCAAATAATTTCAAGTCAAGCTTCAGACTATGACTTTTCTCCCCCTGATGCCAGGAAAATTGTTTCATCAAAACAGCAATCCTTAATCACATGTTAATGGCTCAAGATATCTAATATAAGGTGAATGAAAAACAATATAAATTCCAAAGCTGTGTTCAGGACTATAAACAACATAAGCAAAAACCTTCAAGTGGCTAATATTGGATTGTTGACCGAAAATGAACAATGATGGTGAGCATCTTATTAGTAACAAACAATTACGTTCCCATATAGAATAGAACCAATTGGGAGCCAAAGAAATTAACCTTGTAAAGCAGAAAGAAAAACAAAATAGAAGGTCTGCCTTTTTTTTTGTTGTTGTCGATGACCATGCCTCACCTACTCCGTATCATTCTATCTCCCCTCATAAAAAGCTTTACGCCATCCATTTTCGTACTATAATGGCAGCGAGTGCGACAGTCAAAATGAGAATTCATTTCCATAGAGTACTCCAAATTCACATTCAACCCGAACCACTGTGGTATTCTTATAGAAAGTAACGCACAAATCAAAATGAAGCTAAAAAGCCACAGCCGTAGAGAGTGGAAAAATAAACTCATCTCCACTCATTCTGTCTCTCTTTCCCAAAACTCATATGGTAAACCTTGTGGGTAGTCCACCATTGTTTGATTTGAAAGTATAGGATTTGAAGAGGTTTTGAGAAAATTAAAACACAGAGAGAGAGAGAGAGAGAGAGAGAGAGAGAGAGAGAGAGAGAGAGAGAGAGAGAGAGAGAGAGAGAGAGAGAGAGAGAGAGAGAGAGAGAGAGAGAGAGAGAGAGATGAATTGAAGAAGTGTATGGAAGAAGGAAGAGAGTTTAAAATTTGAAAATGGGGGAGAAAAATGTAGTATTTTGGTACTTATTACTAGGGGTGGCAAATGAGCGGGTTTGGGCCAAATTGGGTAAGTTATAAGTGGGTTGGGTTTTTAATGGGTCATTGACCCATTTAGAACCCATTAGTTATGAGCCTAATTACCCATACTTAACCCGACCCATTTATTTAAAACCCGACCCGCCCATTAACCCAATTACTTTTTTTTTTTCCTGAACGGCATTAACCCAATTACATATATATTAAAATTTTAGAATGACTAAAATATTCATGTACACTGAAATGACCATATTACCCATATACATCTCAATAACTAAAATACCCATGTACAATAAAATTACCATATTATACATCTAAATGAAAAAAATACTATCTAAATTGGCATTTTGTGGTAAAAAAAAAACTATGAGAGAGAGAGAGAGAACGCTGTAGCGAATGTCGTTAGAAAGGTTCAGATAATCAGGGTGGGTTTGGATTAAAAAGTAGGGAATGATTTTTTTCGTCTTTATTTAGAAAAAAATTGCATTTGGTAGTTTTGTGTAAAACTTTTGTGAATTATGGCTTCGTCTCGACGAGAGGAACCGAAAAAGTAAAAAAAAATTGATCGAAACTCATAATTTTTTTAAAAAGTACAAAAATAAGTCAAAAAGACAAAAAATTGTCTTTTTCAAAAAAATAGGGGTTCCAATACAAAATTTATACTTTTTTCGTCCATTTGCGCAATCAATGGCTAAGATGTGTTTTTAATTTTGACCAGTCAAAAATAGTTGTTACTGGTCACAATTGAGTTTTAATCCGGAACGATTACAACACTTTTGGACGCACTAGATTTAGCGCCGTAAATCTTCTTTACGGGACGCTTTGAAAATGAACAATAGCGTACATAGAAGAATTGAATAAACAGGATTCAATTGAAATGAACGCCATTTAAATCAAGTGTGAAACCCATATTATGTATTTTTGGGAAACAAACCGTCTACAGAAGAGTTGAATAAACACTACAAAGAAGAGAGAGAGAGAGAGAGCTCCTTCCCATTGAAGAATCACTCCAGTCGGTTGATGGACAATGGAGTACATAAACTATGAATCTGATGCCGTTGGAGAAGACGAGTCCCGTTCAGCTCTATTTTTTTGGTGGGTTATTTACATGACTTATTGGGTCATTTAAGTTGATTCAATTGAAATCCAATTAAGACCCAACTAATAATGGGTTAGTTGGGTTTGGACCCATTCTAACCCAACTAATAAATGGGTTGGGTTGGGTTGGGTCTATTTTTTAGTGGGCGGGTATGGGTTTGTTAATGGGTTTGGGTTTAATTTGCCACCCCTACTTATTACTATGTCCCATCCTTCTTGCCCATTAGAATGATTCAATGCATCATTATAGTTTTCTCAAAAACGATCAGGGCATGGCATAAACAACTTTGGGTTGGAGCACTTCTACTGCGTCACCGCTGAGTCAATCGTTTTATTGTCGTGTGATATAACACATAATAATAAGGCATGTAGATTTTCTAGTATCAGCTTCCGGCTGGATACAAGTGTAATATACCAATATACATTTTTGCCTTCAATTGTGGTTTCACTACGACCAATCTCTAAACAGATTTCTTCGTGATTTGTTAAAATGTAGACCATTGTCAATTACAACATTTGTTGGAACTTTGGTGTGTATTTGTACACTAGTGGGTTTGTGAATGAGGACCCAATGAGATGTCTCGTGCGCTCAGGAAAATGAGCGGCAATTTGAAAAACTGATTCGGAAACCAGTTAACTGGGTGCACATCAAGTGGGATCTGATTTTGTCAATTGTGTGTTTTGTTTTTTCGGTTTTCTAGGAGGTGTATTCTGGGCTGTTTTATCTTGGGGACGGACGTGGTACTCAACGAACTGCTTGCACAAATCTGGACAGAGCCGCGAAACGTCTTAAATAAAGCGACTTAGTCTGCGACTCAACCCAGCCGTTGTTCTTCAATTTGGTATTCCGTATTTCAATAGCAGATTTCGAGGTAATCCGTTCTTGTTTTACGGTAGTTATTCCAACAACATTTATCTCAATAGCCAACACAATTAGTCCTTCTGGAGCCTTTAGTACTCTTGGGAGATTTATTCTGCAAAGTCTTCCCTTTATCTTTTCAAGCTTCATTCTACTTCAGGTAGAATTATTTAGGATTCTTGTCATTTGATTTTTGAATATTTCCTCCAGGAAATCGGTTATATTTTGAGTTTTTTTTTCTTTTTATCCCTTAAACTATGCACATTTTCTCTACTTAGTCCCTGAACTATCAATTTGGCGATTTCATCCCCTCAACTATCATTCCGTTACCTACTTAGTCCAATAGATAACGGAAATTAAGAATTTGGACGGAAAATGCCACGTAAGGCCCTGTTTGAGACCCTATAGACCAGTTATTTTATTATAACAGCCCCTAGAGATAAAAATTAATTATGACCCTTTAGAATAAAAAAATCAAAAAAATAAGACATATGCACCGGTTCAAACAGATTGAAAATTGGAGCATTTAATTTTTTTTACGAGGTTCATATATCAAGATCTTACATGACACTTTATAGAGACTAACAAATACATATTTTTTCCAAAAAGATTGACCTCCTTATATAGAATTTAGACTGTTTATATATTAAAAATATGGTTAAAAAGTAAGCGCTCTAATTTTCAATCCATGTGAATTGGTGCGAAAATCTTATTTTTCTGATCATTTTATCCTAAAAGGTCATAGTTAATTTTGTCCGTATAGCTCTCATAATCAAGTATCTGCTCTAAGGGGTCTCAAATAAAAAGTAGATAATTAACTATGAAAGGCTTAGAGAAAAAAATTAATTATGACCCTTTAGAATAATACGATTAAAAAAAATAAGATTCTCGCACTGGTCCAAACGGATTGAAAATTGGAGCACTTAAACCTTCTAAAAAAATTAAGTGCACCAATTTTCAATCTGTTTGAACCGGTGCGAAGGTCTTATTTTTTTGATCATTTTATCCTAAATGGTCATAATTAATTTTTATCTCTAAGGCTGTCATAATCAAGTATCTGCTCTACAGGGTCTCAAACATGGCCTTATGTGACATTTTCCGTCCAAATTCTTAACTTCCGTTATCTATTGGACTAAGTAGGTAACGGAATGATAGTTGAGGGGATAAAATCGCCAAATTGATAGTTCAAGAACTAAGTAGAGAAAAAGTGTATAGTTTAGGGGATAAAAAGAAAAAAAACTCTTATATTTTTATCATAACCTTTCCCACGGTCATGACTTCAGCCTTAAAATGAGACTCAACCCTACTAGGAACTGCCCATTACATGGGACTTCATTTGCTTCAGGAAATAACTCATTAGATGTTACTCGGTTCACTTCTGGGAATGGTACATAACAAAATTGGAGATTTATAATTTTTCAGTAAAAGCTTGTTATTTTGTTCACTCATTAGGAGACACTGGATTAATTCAGAATACTCCTTTAAAACAACGCTAACTAAAATGTTGCTACATAAGCATATTAGAACAGACAAATTAACAGGTTGAGTCATGAAAATCTCTCTCGCTTTTAGGAGATTCAAGCCCTTTATTATAACAAATCAGTGCAGTAGAAAACAGTGATAATTTATATTCTGGTTCGAACTCTAGTCTGCACAAGTAGGAAAACCCAAGTTCCATAACTAAAACACCCCTGTACTTCGCCAACAGGTCTTTCGTTCATATATAAAACTTACGGGCTGTTTGGATGGAGGAGATGGAGGGGGATATGTGAGTCCCCCTGATTTGTACTCCGGGTGTCCACCAAATCCGGTGTTTGGTTCAGATTTTTGGAAGGTGGAGATAAATACTATAGAGGTGTCATGTCCGGCTGAAGGTGGATTTGTGAAGGGGAGGTCAGACCCCGTCGTTGGCAAATCCGGGGTGTTTTCAGACGATTTTACCCCTCCAAATCCCCCTTTATCTTTTCTCAGACTTGTTTTCGTTTTCTAAAAACCAGACCAACGAGAGAGAGAGAGTTCCAGCCAAAAAACTCAGCTGAGGGATGACCGGCGGCGGACGGGAGAAGCTTTGGGGGAGGTCGGATCTGTGGACCGTGGGTGGGGTTTCTGCAAATTTGAAGGGGAAGAGGTAGTGGCGGTGGTGGGGAGTGAAGTGGAAGAGGAAGAGGAAGAGGAAAAGGTTTCTGAAAAAATGGAAAATGGTTTCTGCAAACCCGCGGGTGGGTTTCCCTGAAATGGGGTTTTTGGAAATTGGAAAGGGAACAGGGAATAGGTAGTGGCAGTGGTGGGGAGTCGGTGGAAAATATCGAGTAATTGTAATTTATTTCAGAATAAATGAAAAATATCAAGTAATTGTAATTAATTTGAAATAAAACCAATTTTGAGCATCAAAAATCAAGGGGGGCAATTAAGTCATTCGACATCTTATCCTATCATATCCACCCTCCAAATCTCTCTTCTCAAAAAAGTATCCAAATACCTCATTATAAATCCATCCTTCTTAAGAGGTGGGGCCCCTTCTTAACATATCACCCTTCATTACATATCCACATTCAAATCCTCCCTCATTCTATATCCACCCAAAATAAATTCTCCATCCAAACGGGCCGTTGTAGGCTATTTTATCAGGGGAACAATGGTTTGAGGAAACGACAGAGTACGAAAAATAGGCCAAATGTTGAGAGGAGATCACTCTCGGCTTTTTGGCTGGGATTCTTTCTTCAGAAAGTCTAAGAAGCAGGCTCTCCACCCATGACACAAAAACAGGACAGTAGAAAAAGGATTGTGTGTGGTCAGCACCACTACTATCGCCAGATCCATTTGTAAAACAAAAATTACAGTTTAGACCATAACTTTTAGCAGTTTTAAAACAAAGCACACTGCCTTTTATATTCTCTACCAAAACTTTTAGATATTCACAGTTTGGACCCCTTTGCATTTAAATTTTCTTGTACTTATATTTCCGCAATTTATTTTATTAGTACCCTCGACAAAAAATTGGTATCAGAGCTTCTAGTACTATTTGTTAATTCAAGTAGCTAGACTATAGATCCTTTTGTTTAGTTTTATTTAATTGCTTTATTTTAGTTTGTTATGTTAGATGATTTCATAAAAGTAATTAGTCCTAGTTTAAGTGAAATTAGATCTCAACAGTCAAAACAGAGTATTCATATTAAAACAGGATTTCAGCTAGTAGAATAGCTTAGCAACAGTTTAGATAAAAAATTCAGCTTAGAAGTTAAAGGTAATATAGTAACCAGAAACCAGTTTGAAGAATTTTTGAAAAAATCTCTTGAGCAGACTACTCAGATCTTAGAACAGATTAACAGACTTAGATTTAATAGACAGTCAGAAAATCTAGATTATTTTAAAGAATTACATTCAGAAATATTAAGAAGGATTAGTAAATTAGAAGAAAAACAGCTTATGGTATCAGAAAAATTACCCTGCAAACAGGATATAATAGATCTGACCAGTAAGTTAGATACTACTCAGCCAAAAGAGATAGAAACAGAAACTAGAAATTTAGTGGAAAGTCTTAAGTTAGAAGTTGATAGAATACGACAGAATTCAGTCCAGATTAAGACAGAATTGGACAGTAAACTCCAGAAAATAGAAATCTTGTTAGAAGAAGTTAAAAGGTTAGTCAGCTCTCTCTTGTAGGCGTCCTGCTGGGCAAGGGAGTTTCTCTCTCTAGAGAAACTCTCCTCCACCGCCCATTACTATTGCCGGCCACCTATCCGGTCACGGGTCGGCATCAAACCCAATACTCCGGTCTGGCCATCTATCCATCCAAGGGAATCATCTACAGCCGTGGTTGGACGCACTACCACCGTACTGCACTGTGTTGCCTAATCTCGCCGGAGAAGACAGTAGCACAGTCGCGGGCATCATCGAACTTCTCAAAGTGGTTCGGTGGCCAATCAGACATGGATTTCGATACACATCAACAGCTGGGTTTCATCACTTACCAGCTGGGTTTCTCAACAGCTGGGTTTCATCACGCGACTCCTCTCAACACCCGATCTCATCAACTGGCCACAGGGTCAGTCTTCTCAGCGACGGCGGCGCCATCACCGCCTTGCAGAGCGGCTGGGTTTCATCCCTTGCCCTTTAATATGGTGTAATAACTTCCCGTTTTGGGTCACCGTCCTCAGATTCAAACCTGCCGGAAGTGGGTTCTCGACTTGGGTTCTTGAATCCAGCTTTGATACCCCGTCATCGGCCATAACCACCATCGGACGCTGTCCGATTCCCTCCATAACCACCATCGGAGGCCTTCGATTTCAGATTCAGTGGGTTCTCAACTTGGGTTACTGAACACAGGTACCGGCGGCGACGGCGACCTTGGGGTTGTTGTCCAGGGCAGCCACGCCAGGCCTGCCCTCTGAATTAGATTCAATCCGGCTGGCAGTTGCCGCCCGATGGCAGGCCAGCCCTGCAGCCGTTCAACCCCGTTCGGGCCAAGCAGGAGGCAGCAGCTGCAGCAGGCAGCAGGCTGCAGCTTCAGCAGGCAGCAGTAGCAGGTAGCAGCGGCCCGTTGGTAGGCCAGCCCGGGCAGTAGGGGATTCATAATATTCAATTCTCTTATCGTTATGCAATGTGTCTTGCAATTATCTATTTACTGTCAACTAGTTGCTGGACTTGTGGGCCAGTTTACTGTTACTCTCTGTGATCCCCGATAGGCGGTCATCTGTTGGACTGAAATCGGGGGTCGGGCTCTTGGCGAGCCTTTACATGCCTAGATCCTGTGCTTGTTAGCTCTGAGGTTGGGTGTAGTATTCTTGTGGCGCGGCTATCGTTGATTAGACTAGATTCAATCCTGATCGAAAAGGGTTTTCGCAGTAGTAGCAGCTGAGGATGCCGCTGATTAGATTGTTGGATGGTTTCTAGTTGAGCGAGGTAGTTGCCGGTGCTGTCTTTGATTAGATAGGTGCAGCTTGGTCCACTTGAGGTTTGAGTGGCCACTTCTGGTGGTTCCTCTTTCTGTTCCGCTTGTAGTCGTTGGCGAGCCTAGGGGATTGGGTTGGGGGGGGAGTAGTCGTGGTGTGCAGGGTACGTAGCAGGGTAGCCTTGTCCGACATTTCCAGGTCATGCCTCTCTCGGTCCGTGTCCCTCTGTAGTAGCTGATTTCTGATGAGTGGGTATTATGCTAGCCTTGGGTTTGGAAGTACTAGGTTCTTGGTTTTCTTATCCCAGCCTTGGAGGAGGAGGTTACTGGGTAGTTTTGGCGAGCCTTAGGTTAGGATGAGGGAGGGTTAGGCTGGAAGGATTGGGCGTGGTGTGCAGGGCTCTTGCAGCGGGGCCTTGTCGGATGCCGTCATCTCTGGTACGAGCCTCTTGATGCCTTGTTCCTCTGTAGTAGCCGATCAGCTTGCTTTGTAGCCGTCTTACTCGGTGGCTTCTTCTCAGTGTTGGTTATCATGTGGTCATCTTTGACCTCGACTATTTACTTTACTTACCTTATTTCCTAGCCTGGCGGGTTGTGCCAGGTGATAGCTCTATTTCATTTAGCCTTATTTACTTTACTTACCGTTCACATGGCTTCTTCATGTATCTACTTTATCTAACTCTCCATGCGAGTTGTGCATGGTTTACCGCACTTTTGTCAATCTTGTTGTTTTTCTTTTTCTTTTCCTCCTGGGGTATGCCCCTTGTAGGCTGTACATTCGGTTAACCTTTTTTAATTTTAAGCTAAATTACCCCAAAAAAAAAAGTTAAAAGGTTAGCCAATGGAGAATGAATAGTTGTGACAATTTATTTTATAAGATAGCATTAGAAAATTTAGGAAGAATTCAACCAGATCCTATTGGATTATCTAGCTTCAAACCAACAGGAAAAACAGACGAGACTGTTATCAAGCAAAATAACACCATTATTGAGCTTTTGATAAGTCTTAGTAGCAGATTACCAGAAACATCAGAAAAGTTAGATCAATTATCTATCAAAGTAGATAAACTTCAAGAAGATAAAGCTTTAGAAGCTTTAACCTCTAAATAAACCAGATCAGTCTTACAGCCTCAACAGAACATTTAGAACCCAAAAGACTCAACAAGTCTTTACATAATCATACCTTTTATTATAATATATTTGGAACCCCAGATCCAAATAAAGGTAAGAAACCAGAAGTTCCTCAGTCTTCTCAGTCCTCAGAAACCTGATAATGGCATCCAATAGTAAAACCAAAGTCAGTGGAATTCCTTTACTCAATAGAGTATTTGGAAAACAACCAGTAGAGGAAAATAGAATAGAAGGAATTATAGACCCAGACGTTCAGTTAGATAGGTTTAGAAATCGCAGCTTAGAATTATTAGACCCAACAGTGTTATATAGATCTCAGAATTTCTTTAACAAAGGTGTCAGAACTTATAATAGTTATCATGAGAAACCAGTCAGTGTTATAACAGAAGATCAGTTAGAAATTTTAGAAATGATTACTCCAAAAAGCTTCAATGAGCTTAAACAGTTAAAATTAGGCCTTATGCATCTAGGTTTAATCACCATAGGAGTAAAAGGTTTAACCAGACAGGATTTAGGAACTAAAGTATTAGTTATGATTTTTGATAATAGATTTACAAACCAAGAACAAGCTTTAATAGGAAGCATGGAATTAGACATGAACAATAATTGCCAGATTGTATATTGTATACCAGATTTCCAGATGAGACTTGAAGAATTTTATAAGCATATTAGAATAGGTATTAAAGCAAGGGGTTATCACATAATCCCTGATGCACACAATCTTTTGATTTGCGTAAATTTTATAGGAAAATTAAGTAATCACAGTACTACCAGATATAAGCTTAGAACAGACCAAGCTTTAAGAGCTTTGGGAACCAGAGGTATTCAAGTCATAGAAGCTAAGAAACAAGATTTAGAAATGTTAGCAGGACTTGAATGGAAAGTTACAAATTTAGTGCCCAAGCAACAACTTAGGCCCAACAATAACAGTTTCTATACCAACAGTATGGGAGAAGTAAATCTTAGATTTAGTAATTATGTTTCAACAGGTAGACATTCAGATGTCAATAGTTCTATTCACACAGAATTTGCCAGAAATTCAGATGTAGAAACAGAACATATGTATATGGCATATGAACAGCCTCAGTTTACCCTAGACCAGCTAGTCAAATTCAGTGAATCTGACATAATTAGATTAAAAGAACTTCTAGAACCAGTTTATAGACCGGACTTAGATTATTATGATTACCAAATTCTAGAGGGATATTATACCCAAAAACTTGAGTATGAACATCCAGAATTAGATGACAGTTCTAAATTCCAGAGACAATATTTGCTACAAAATAGTATATTTGTCTTAGAGGAAAAATTTATGGATTATGATCCCAGTAAGAAAAACAACCTTTCAGTAGAAGATATGTTTTGTCACTCAGATCCCAGATCCAAATATTATCAACCACCAGTTGAGAATATAGAAAGTCATATGGTAGAAGTCAAAATGGAAACATATGACAATACTCTACCAGTACTCCCAAATCAAGTATATGAAATGGGAAACATTCCAATCAGTAGATCCAGAATTGAACCTTCAGCCCAAGAATTAGAATACAGAACCTATGGGAAAAGATTACCAGCAGATAGAAATATATCACTTATGGCACATGCAGGAACATGATTGATGCTTGACGTTGCAGCATTCGATCCATAGTTTCATAAAGCAGTTATAGACAGATGGGAACAAGCTTTAGTTAGGAAACTTTTAGAAATGACCAATTGGCACTCTTCAGCAGAGATGTGGTCATATTGTGAATCATTTTTAGGAGACACAGCAAAAGGAATAATAGAAGCTTATAAGAGAGATTTTGAACCTCAGTATGCAGTTTTAGTAGCCCAAGGACCAAATGTTTATAATTTTACCAGTTTAGTCAAAACATTGATTATAGGAGCAGATCCTAATAGAGGAAACACGACTTACCAGAATGTAGCCATGAGACAGTTAGAACAGCTTAAGTTACATAAATGGAAATATGTAGTAAGTTTTTGTAATGATTTTATAGCTCTTGCATCACAAACAGGAAGAGCTTTAGATTCAGAAATTAGTAATAAATTCTTTAGAAAACTTCCAGGTCCATTAGGAGAAGAAATATGGGAAAAATGGAAAGCTACTAATGGAGACGAAAACCAGCATTTAGGAATTGGTCCTAGAATTCAGTTTGTTTTTGTACTACTCAGAGATAAGTGCACTACACTTGAAATCCAGAAAGGTATAAAGAAAAACAAGTTGAACTTTTGCAGTCAAGTCATATATACTCCATAACAGTATGGATATGACAAAGAGAAAAGGAAGAAAAAGAAAAATAAATTTTATAAATACCAGAAAAAGGCTAGTAAATATAATAGGAAAATAGCCCAAGTAGGAGGTAGATATAGTTATAGTTACCAAAAACATGGTTATTACCCTAGAAGGAGATATAGGAAGAGCCAATCCTATAAGCAGACTCCCAGTAAACAACAGTTTAAGCCAGAACCTAAAAAACATTTTAGAAAAAGAGTCCAATCGACTCAAAACCGAAAATGTAAATGCTTTATATGTGATTCAGAAGATTACTTAGCCAACAGATGCCCTAATAAAAGGAAAAACCAGAAAACCACAGAAAAGGCAAATCTTATAGCAGAATTAGAAGATTTTGATAATATTGAGTTTATAGAAATGAAATTAGAAGATAGTGATACAGAATCAGTATATAGCCTAATTAGTACGGAACCAGAAGAGATAAATTTCTTAGAAGAATCAGACAGTGATAGCAGCAGTAGTTCAGAGAATGAACTTCCCCCTGTTATATACCAGAATATACTTTTATGATTAAAAGTTCCAGTGTAGAATGTATACACCAGTGGCAACACAATATAGGTCAAGATAGTGAACCTTGCTCAGAATGCAATGGTTATCCCTTCAGGTTATTTAGAAGTGTATGTGATTTTTGTAAGAAAAATGTTTGTAAGTTTTGTCTTAAGAAGAATCATCAAATAGATAGAGATTTGATAGATTTAAGTGGCGGTGTACAACAGCCAGTGTTGAACCAAAGTTCAAAACTAGCCCTTCAGGAAGCTAAGTTAGAAGCAGCTATAGCCAGATTAGATTTAGGCTGTGTTCCACAACACAAATAAGAACTTATTTTTTGTTGAATAAGAAGGGTTGTTTCGGAAAATAAGAAGGCTAGTACTTATTGTGGAAGATTTTATATAGGTACCGACCGGCCGCGGAGGGAAATCGTACCAGCGGTCGCGCCAGGCTGTCTCCGGCCACCGGACAGCCGATCCGAGCCGTCCAAAAATTCTATAAAAAAAAACCGAGGGGGCCAATGCGGGAATCAACGGCATCCGAGGTGTGTAGGGTGCTTGATCCGAGCACCCATTTTTCGTGTATATATGTATGAGAGTTTTTCCACATATATACACGAAAGGTTTTACGGAGGCCAATCACGTACATTGAAAGTGTTTTTGGACGGTTCGGATTGAAAATCAATTATGACCGGTAACAATTGAAAATGAATCTCAACCATTGATTGCGCGAATGGATGGCTGAGATTGCGCCACCTGTTCACGGAGCCTTCGTGAATAAGTTTATCACTTTACAATTAAGCTATGGAGAACCATTATTCAGAGGATCAGAAATGTTATCGATCAACTCATCGATGAGAAACCAAAAACAAAACCACCCTTTTTTCTTCAATTCCCCCAATTTTATTGTGCTTTCTTGGTTCAATGGCAAATGCAGTCCCCTGAGGGGGCCAATGTGGGAATCAACGGCATCCGAGGTGTGTAGGGTGCTTGATCCGAGCACCCCTTTTTCATGTATATATGTATGAGAGTTTTTCCACGAAAAAGGGGTGCTCGGATCAAGCACCCTACACACCTCGAATGCCATTGATTCCTGCGCTAGCCCCCTCGGTTTTCTTTTTTAGAATTTTTGGACGGCTCGGATCGGCCGTCCGGTGGCCGGAGACGGCTCGGCGCGGCCTTCGGTACGATTTCCCTCCGCCGGCGCCCATTACCATAGCAATAGTCTTATTTTTTGTATAAGGCAACTTCAAGTTCAAAAATCATGTGTTTACGCAAATAATTTTCCTATCATTATAGATCTTGTTTGATAGATCTCATTGAGATCTTTAATACTGTGCAATTATTTTTTCATTTACATTATTTTTGAGTTTGAAAATGTGAAAGGAACTTTTTATTTGGGTTTTGTGGAATGACCCTTCTTATTTTTGAAAGAGAAGTGGCAAAATAAATACTTATTTTTTAAGAAGGTTTCCGGAACGGAGCCTTAGATAGAACCAAGTTTCAGTTTGAAAAACAGGTAAGTGAATTAGAAAGAAAGATAGAAATTTTGTCCATAGAAATAGAAACATACAGGATAGAAAATAGTAGATTAAGAAACCAGTTACAAGAAAAGGATCAACCTTTAAAATCCCCAGAACTCATAGAAGACCATTGTAATATTATAGAATCAGTTAATAGAATAGGAGAAAATAGTCTTATTGAAATAAATTTGGTAGATTTTTTTTACCAGCCAAAGGTAAAAATCCAGAAAAAGTTATAGAACTTAAGGCTATGATAGATACAGGAGCTAGTAAGAGTCACATTAGTCGTGATCTCATACCAGTAGAATATTATACCAGACTAGGTTACATAGCCAGAGCAGATCTCATGAATAACACCGGTATTACTTATGATACATGTCTCATGAATAGCAGTATTAGGTTTACCAACAGACTCCAGCAACAGTACACCTACCCATTACCTATGGTATGGATAGGAGATATCAACCACAGCTATAAGTTTATCTTAGGATTAAACTTTATAGACAGTATGAATGGAACCATTACATTTAGCAAACACTTTGTGACATTCCATAAACGCAGTTTACAGGTAGAAACATTACATGCTCAGAATTTAGAATCAGAGTTGTCAGCTAAGCATGGTGGAACCATAGAAGAAAAACGGAAAATAACAGATGATAGAATAGTAGATGATTTACATTTAGATTCATATGAGGAGACCATAGATGATCCTATAGAAACAGAATGGTTAATGGAAGAAGAAGAACAGTCAATCCAGATTGATTATGAATTAGTAGATTTTAAACAGATTGAATACGTTTTGTCAGTACTTGATCGCAAAAAGAGAAAAACAGACAAAAAGCAGTTAGAAGAATTAATCAGGTTAGCAGAAGAAACCCAGATCTTAGGAGAGGATCCAATCAAACATTGGAATAAAAACAAGACCCTAGCACATCTAGAAATTATTAATCCAGATTTTAAGATTAGCACTCAGAAAATTGTATACAGTCCATTAGATATAGAAGAATTCAAAAAACAGATTAAAGAATTAATAGATCTTAAAGTTATAAGAGAAAGTATCAGTCCACACAGAAGTGCAGCTTTCATGGTAAGGTATCATGCAGAACTCAAAAGAAATAAGGCACGAATGGTCATAAACTATAAGTGCCTTAATGATAATATTCAGTTAGACAACTATGATATACCCAGTAAAGAACAGCTTATTAATAGTATCCAAGATGCAAAATTTTTTAGTAAATTTGATTGCAAATCAGGATTTTGGCAGATTATGTTAAACCAGTCTAGTATACCATGGACAACATTCACATGTCCCCAAGGATGTTATGAATGGATTGTCTTACCTTTTGGTTTAAAAACAGCACCCAGTATTTTCTAAAGAAAAATGGATAGTATATTCAAAAATTATCATTCTTTTATTCTTGTTTATATTGGTGATATTCCTGTTTTCAGCAAAACACAAGTAGAACACTACAGACAACTCAAGATAGCGTTTTAGTTATTTATAGACAATGGTTTAATCATTAGTAAAAAGAAAATGGAATTGTGTAAAGAATATTTAGGAGTAAGAATAGGAAGAGGAAAAATTCAGTTACAGTCACACATAGCACAGAAGATTTTAGAATTTCCAGACAAGATAGAAGAGAAAAAGAAACTTCAGTCATTTTTAGGAACTTTGAATTATGCTAGGCCTTACATAAAAGATCTTAGCAAAATCATAGGTCCTTTGTCCAGTAAAACGACCCCAACCGGTCAAAAATACTTCAACCAGCAAGATATAGATCTTGTCAGAAAAATTAAGGAAATTTGTAAAAATTTACCAGAACTAGAATTACCATTAGAATCAGATTACATAGTAATAGAAGTAGACGCAAGTGAAAAGGGATGGGGAGCAATACTCCTTAGCAAACCTACCAAATACTCAGCAAAATCCACATAAAATTTTTGTAGATATTCTAGTGGAAAATACAGAGAAAAGGGAAATTTAGCCAGTATAGATTATGAAATACTAGGAGTTATTAACGCCATTAATAGCTTCAAGTTATGGTTATTCAAACCATTTACAGTCAGAACAGATTGTGAAGCAATTGTAAAGTTTCATAAGCTTCTCAATGAGAAAAAGATTAGTAACCGTAGATGGCTTAATTTTGTTGATACAATAACAGGTAACGGTTATACTGTAGAATTTGAACATATTAAAGGAAAAGAAAATACTTTAGCAGATTATTTATCCAGAGAAATAAATACTAATATTTTTAATTTCTCAAATGGCATCCTCAAGCAGTGTACCCAGTACAACCAGGACAGATCGATCAGAAGTTCTTAACCTTTGGGAGCATAACTCTCAGAGTTTTCCCTGAACAATCCAGATCAAAATTCAGGTACCTCATTCACAATATCAGCGAGGAACAGAAGTGTCTTTTAGATAATTTTTGGGACTCTCACAAAGATGTTCCAAGATTTTTAGCCTGTTTAAATGCTTTAAACATTTTCTTTAATCAACAAAATGGGTCAAACCCAACAAAAAGATTTTCATTTTATTGTGTTATGATAGGACGTGTTCCAGGAATCTATTCTTATTGGCCAGAAGTTTTAAACCAATTAGATGGAATCCCTTCCTCAACGTGGAAAGGTTTTCATACTTTTGCAGAAGCAAACCAATGGGCCAATCGTATCATTGGAAATAATTTTTACATTTCAGAATCTACCAGAAAAATAAATACTCAGGCAGCCTTTGAGACTGCAGGATGTGAAAATAATCAAGCCTTTAACCAAGCATTTACCCAGCAAATAAAATTTTGTGGTCATTGCAAAACAATGACTAGAAATTTTAGACTTTTAAATAAAAGAAATCAAGATTTTGAACAAGCCAACCAGCAGTTGATTAACAGTCAACAAAAACTTGTTAAAGAAATAGCAACTCTCAAAAAGAAGTTAGACTCAGAAAAGGAGCTCAAGAAAATTAGAGACCCTTTTACTCCACCGGTAAAAGCGAGAAATCAGTCTTCCCTACTGGAAGATGAAGAAAAAAGTGAGTGGAGTAAGGAATATGGTCCAACAGAGCTTTTGCAAGCAAAAGCAATTACTTTTCTTTCTCGATTTCCTCCAGACGTTATTAAGCATTTAGCCAAACAAGACAGAGTTCATTTTCAAGAATTCCTATTCTCAGAATTAGTCAAGATCAACCAGAATGTAGGATGTATTCCAGGACTCACCATCTCTTGGAAAACTCTTTACCTACAAGATAAAGACATTGTCCCATGTCCAAAGGTTAAACCAACCTGTATCCAGATACCATTGGAACGAATAACCTGTACATGTCAACTCGTATACAGCATCCCAATGGCCAACATTGATATGAAAAATTTCAAACCCTTTATTCTTAATTTTAAGGGTAAACAGGTGGAAATTACAGAAGTCACTCTTCTGGATTTTGGACATATTCAACAAATTATATTCCATGATCCAGAAGATACTAACAGATTCGAAAGAAAAATTGCAGCCTTTGTTCTTAATTCCATGGCAGATCAAGGTACAGCAGTAGAAGCAGTTGTGGAATCAAAATTTCCAGAATGGACATCTACAGGACAACTTATCCCTGCCTATCACAACATCCATGTCAACACCAATCCTGCAAACACAATTCTCAGGAGAATCTATCATTGCGATAATGATGAACCATGGATTTGTGAATCAAATTCAATCAGGAAACAGATAAGGCATGCTACTACTTTTACCATAGCAGAAGGATTTCATTATGATGATCTATATGCTTATGGGAAAGCACCTTTGGTTTGTGAAGACTTATTTCAAAAAATTAGGTCTCATGATCATCTTCCAGAATTAAAATTTCAGTTTGAAACAGGTTATGATAATTTAGTCAGATATTATATTCATCAAAAAAATCTCCAGAGAACAATGGTGGAAAACCTATCAAATTCATCTGATCCATCTCAAAATGAAGAGGATGAAGATTATGACTTTGATGACGAAGCCCTCCATAACATCAATAATGCAATAGAAGGATAAGTATCAAGACAAAATATCCCACCATGACTGACAGCAACACTGTCATCACATGGGTCGATATTTTACCAGCAAAGTAGTTTGGAATCATCTGCCGAAAGCAAAGTTCAATCACTCCAGTACTGTTCCAACTACTCTCCATCAGACAAGCACTATTTCAACCACTATCCACCAGCCAAAGAAATAATGGACAGCACAGCTACTTTCGGTGCAACCACTTTTGGATATATCCTCAAGAGTCAATAATGAAGACCCTACTTTTCAAAAAGACAGGTTGAAAGATGTGACGATGCGGGCCAGTGTTCACGCGGCATCTACTTTTCTTTTTAGAAAACCGGATCTCGTCCCCTAGTAGGTTACCAGTCATTTGGTTTTTGAAGTCTATAAATAGAATCGAGTCTTTCATTTGTAAGCACGACTCTCCTAGCATTTGAACACTTGCTATATGTAAGCATTTGTTGCAATTGTAATTGGTCGAGTCATGTGGGCAGCGTGCCCTGAGAAGAGAAAGGATTCCGTTCCTTTCCCCGGATCGAGGGAGCGCGAGCGCGGGATGGCAAGCGCTCGAGAATACAGAGTCGCCACTCGGGTTTGAAGGTCCGACACCCAAGGAACCGTATTTCGAAGCACCTGCCGCACTATTTGATTTAAAAAAGTGAAATCACCAGTCCGTCATAACCATATCTGGGTTCGGGAGCCAGGTTACGAGAGGGGAAGGGTTTTATGGCACCCCTCTCGCCCAATCCGGAGATCGGTCTCTACTTAGGCATTTTGAAAATATTGCGATTCTTCTTTTATTAATCATCTTTTAGCCAATTAGGGCGGGGGAACAGTTAATTGGGGATAAAAACTGTAACATGTTTGCAGGATGTGATAAATATAGCATGGATAGATGGAAAATTGAACAATAAATGGAATAAAGTCCAAAACATTGATCAAGCATCGAAATAGTGCTTTGTATGAATTTGGCACAAGCAATGGCCAACTTGCATGCATGAATCTACGTACATGCAAGTTGACTATCGCGCGACAAATCGCGCGACAAACCCATACACTCGCGCGAGTATTGAAGCTTCACTAACAGTTTGAATTTTATCCCCTTCTGGGCTCTGGAAGGACCAGTGTACACCCAAGACAAACCAAGTAGTTCATAGCAGTTCTAAGCACCCCATAAACAGTGTGGGGACAAAATAACATCCTAAAACCAAGTTACCCGTGCAAGACCACTCACTGGTAAGAGGCAGACTGGCGCACGAGGAAGTTAGTCTGTCGCGCGATGGTCGCGCCCTGGCGCGCGATGGTTGCGCCTTGGCACGCTGGTCAATGCTCCATTTGACCATCGCGCGCGGGTTTGGGTCAACCTTCCAGTGTTTGGTTTTGCTCATCCTGGATTCTGAGACAGGTCCAGAATGATCCCAGGGGTACTCCATAACAGCAGATATGCATATTGAACTAAAACTAACAATTTATACTAAGGAAAGCAGTAAACTGATTTTCATCATGCTTACAGAGTGATCTATATGTAAGAAAAACATAAACCAGCAAGACACCAATCCCCACGCGGTCCAGCGCGCGCAACAACGGAGTGTCGCGCGCGAGACTGGGACCGTCGCGCGCTGGTTCTTACTATGACGGTTCTTGAAACCTTGCTAGCTTTAGAGCCAGGATTGGTATTGATTACCAGCCTTGGCCCTGCTAGCCCCCCATCAGGGATCAGAACAGAGAGCAGAACAAAGGTAAGCTATACCTTTGGTCTTTGAGTTTGAATGGGTGTTTGAGCTTTGAATTGAGGTTGAGATTGAATGATGGCTATTTAAGTTGAATAACAAGGTGGTTATGCTTGATTGAGGTGTGAAAATGGTTGTACGATTTTGTAACCTTTCTTGATTACACTTGAAAACCCAAGGTGTATAGATTTTTTGAACCCTTCAAATGGAAGCATATGGGGGGTATTTATAGGAGAAGGGGAAGGAATGGTGTATGGAGGAGAAAGAACCAACCAAACAAGGGTTGGTTTGGCTTGGTGGCCAAATTTCATCCTTTGGAAAGGTTGGGTGATGCAAAGAGAGGAGCTCAGCCAGTCCACGAGGCCTGGCTGAAGGTTACTTGGTGTTTAAGCTGCCCAGCTGATAAAGGTGATGGGGATAGCTTTGGACCGTCGCGCGATGAAGTGGGTTTGTCGCGCGATGATGCGCCCTGGCGCACGATGGATGCGCCCAGGCGCGCGATGGCCAACGGTCAAATTTTGACTGTTGACCACACCAGGCAGTTTGACCATTGCGCGCGGGAGTCAGTCTGGCGAGCGATGGTGCGCCCTGGCACGCGATGGTTGAGCCCTGGCGCAGGTCAGAGGGGTTTTTGGCTTTTTCGAAATGGCTTAGGCTTAGGTTAGGTTCAAAGGTTTTGCAAACACTTAAAACTCAAACACTCGACATTCCCGAGGTGTTCTTGATCCATTTCATCATCGGGGAATCAGAAACCGTAAGTAACCTAATCTTGAAGCCCAGATTGGGGTGTCTACAGTAGCTCCTCTTTGACGGCACTTGAATCACCATCGACTTGGTACAAGTAACGTCAAAGATTTCTAGACACTCCTCAAGGAAATCCAGAGCAGAACATAGTAAAGTAGACAAGCATACTTACAGAACCTGATCGGTTGAATGGACGGACGAACCGTCGCTGGGGATGAACATAGAAGTGGACGATTGCATTGCCGCTTGTTGATCGAATTTGGACAGGACAGGCTGTCGCTGCAGATTCGGACGGGACAGGTCGTCGTTGCTGGGGATCAAACTATCCTCGGCATAAAGTATTCCAACAAACACGGGTAGGCGTGTCAGGCAGGTTTAATTCCATCTGTTGGGAATCAGAGCCAATCTCCTTATCAAAGACCATCCGAGACAGAGCAATAAGCCTGCTGGAAGATGCACTTGTGGCTAGATTGAGGGTGATTGTCGTTCGGGACGGGCCAAGACGGACTCTCCTGGGAATAATCAGTTGCGGATGAATAGACCTTTGGACGATAATCTGATCGCCGTTGTGGACTGAATGGACGATATGGCTGACCGTCGTTGACGAATTTGACAGGACTAGCTGTCATTGATGGAGACAGGGAGATCAATGCGCTGAATGATCAAGCCGTTGAGGAATTTGATAGGACCGGCTGTCGTGAAGGCGGACGGGGAGATCAATGTATTGAATGATCTAGCTGTTGGGGAATTTTGACAGGACCAGCTGTCGTGAAGGCGGACGGGGAGATCAATGTGCCGAATGATCAAGCCGTTGCAGTCAGGATGGGAGGATCATCAATATAAATGATCGAGCCGTTGAAATCTGGATTGGAGGATCATCAGTATAAATGATTGAGCCGTTACAGACAGGATGGGAGGATTATCAGTATAAATGATCCAGCCGTTGAAGTCTGGATGGGAGGATCATCAGTATAAATGATCGAGCCGTTGCAGACAGGATGGGAGGATCATCAGTATAGATGATCAAGTCGTTGAAGTCTGGATGGGAGGATCATCAGTATAAATGATCGAGCCGTTGAAGTCTGGATGAGAGGATCATCAGTATAAATGATCGAGCCGTTGCAGATACGATGGGAGGATCATCAGTATAAATGATCGAGTCGTTGAAGAAATTTGACAGGACCGACTGTCATTGATTGAGACGGGTAGATCAGTGTGCAGAATGATCAAGCCGTTGGAAGTGGGACATGACCGGCTGTCATTGATTTGACTTGCCAATGCCACAACACTGACGGTTGAACGCCACAACGTGCTTTGAATTGCCAATGCCACAACACTGACGGGTGAACGCCTCAACGCTGATTTGACTTGCCAATGCCTCAACACTGACGGGAGAACGCCTCAGCGTGCTTTGATTTGCCAATGCCTCAACACTGACGGGGGAACGCCATAACGTGCTTTGATTTGCCAGTGCCTCAACACTAACGGGAGAACGCCACAACGTGCTTTGATTTGCCAGTGCCTCAACACTGACGGGAGAACTCCTCAACTCTGATTTAACTTGATTTGATGCACGTTCCTACTTTTGACATTTGATATACAATATGCAACGATAATGTATGATATATTGAAAATGCAGATGCAAGCTAAGGGCGGCTCCTAGGAGGACAACGACGCCTAAGGACTACCACTGAGCCCCATTACTGTACTGTCTGTTACTTCTGAGATGCACACCCAGATAAATAGACGTTGAACGGGCCAGCGTGCCCCAGTTGACGTTTGAGCAATGGAATTGGGCCTACATGCCCTTTCTTCAATGCTTGGGCGGACTTGCCCCATAAATGCTTTGCTTGGCCTTGGGATGACGTGCCCTTGCTGCTTTACGAGATTTCGTTGCTTGCGGATTATTGATACTAGGGGTAGCAATGTAACAATTGCATTTTCCAGTTTCTTGACTCTCAAGTGTTGAAGAGAATGCAAAAACTAACCACTAATATCCAATTTGCATTGACAAGCGTTTCGAATCAACACACAGACATGCGCACATATATAGACTCGCCTAGCTAGAATGAAAAGGGGAGAAAGAGCCCCAGGATACAATGCGAACCCTTAGAAACACGGAACACAATGAAATTTTGGGCATTAACGTGCCAAAACTCACAACATTCCTAAATGGGTGAAACTGACACTTGCGAAAGGTGCAAAAGGTACAAAGGCCTGTACGAACAAACAAAATCAAGAAAAGTATCTCGAAATGACAATTGATTGAAAAACTGGAAAAATGTCGCAAAGATGGAACAAGACACAGATGATGACTCGTATAGGCCCGGACTGAAACCGACACCCCCGCATAGTCACATTAAGTCCATATGACTTGCACATCATGACAAGACTTGGTAAAAGCCACTGGAATGACATTCGAGGGCAGTAGCAGACTGCTACACTCTGCTGCAGGAATTGAATAAGCGTGCGCATGGTTGTGACCAACGCGCATCACTTTGAACAAACGCGCGTGACTACACGTCTACTGCAACCGCTCACACCAGACTTCGCTGAACTTAGAATAAACTGTGAGCCATTAGGCCTCGCCAGCATTTCGTTCTGTTTTTTATGCTTCAAATATTTTTAAGGCTTTATGCTCAGCCTGTAAATTGAAGAAGTGGTTTGCAATAAAATTGAAAGACAAAGGTTTTCCCCCTTCTGGTGCCTCCAATGCAGCTTGATCTTTGATCCTCTCTGACCTTTGATGTGTACCGAAATGTCAACCACGGATCCAATTGATAGATTATGACCGAGTCTCAAAGAGAGACGGCCTACGTATCCCAAGCTAGGGAATCAGGTCAAAACGTAGTTCAGGCTAAGGGTTAACTCTCGAGTATTTATCTCACCTTTTGTGCTCTAACTTTTGCCTAGCACCGCCCATTCGGGTCTTCGGTCTAGCGAGCTTTCGATTATTGCCTATTTACTTTTGCCTAGACCCCCTTCATAGGTTTTCGGTCTAGCAAGCTGCTCTAACTTTTACTTAGAACTGCCCACCCTTGGGGTTTTCAGCCCAACGAGCTTCTCTCAGGGAAAAACAACTTTTGAATTGATCCAGGTTGACCCAGGTATTGAATTGATTGCCATCGAGGTCAACGATCTTTGGCCGCAGCCCCAGATACAATGGCTTTAATGACACATGGTCAAGAGTGCTTCGGTTGACAATGCCTTGCTCCGGGCCATTTTGTACACTTTCTCATTTGTGCTTGGCGGAACACCGCTGTTACATGTATCAACTACTGCACCAGAAATCTCTTTGATCTTCCGTTGGCCTGCAACTTCGACTGTTCTTCCACCCCTACACCAATGACGGCGGCAGCGGAGAGCGAGTCCTCTGGAGCGCCATCAAGGCCATCCGAGAAGAGCAACCCATCTTGACTGCATTGTGGTGATGATGCCGGGTCTGCTGTTCCAGATCCCGGTTCATGGCGTCGGAGAAGTAGTACTTGTGCCCATTGCACCTCCTCCTCCTTGTCGTCGCTCTCCTCTCGGAACGACGCTGATCTCGACAGGTTCTTTGGTCGATCTGGAGGAGTTCCGGTCGGAGATGAGGAAGATCATTGTCGGACATTTTGTCAGGTTGTTGTCGGCAGATATGGGGTGGAGCAAGCAGTTGGCGGCAACGTGTTGGATCAGATCGGTGAAGTTTGAGACTCTGTCCGACAACTGCTTGCTCGTGTGCGAGTAAGGATTTGGATTTGAGATTTCGTCGGGTTGTTTTTTTGGCCTTGATCCCTCTACTTCTGTACTAGAAAGTGTATTGCTACTTTTTTTTTTAATTTCATGGATTCTGTGATAGTGGCTTTGTCGATCCGAAGTAAAACACAAAATTCGCAGTGTGAATTTGTGATTATCACTTTTCCGGCCTCTTTTTCACAGTGTGCAATTCTCAATTTCACACAATTTCACTGTGTGAAATTCTCAATTCAGTGTGCAATTCTCAATTTCACACAATTTCACTGTTTGAAATTCTCAATTCCACACAATTTCACAGTGTGAAATTCTCAATTCAGTGTGAAATTCTCAATTTCACACAATTTTACAGTGTGAAATTCTCAATTTAGTGTGCAGTTCTCAATTTCACACAATTTCACAGTGTGAAATTCCCAATTCCACACAATTTCACAGTGTGAAATTCTCAATTCAGTGTGCAATTCTCAATTTCACACAATTTCACTGTATGAAATTCTCAATTCCACACAATTTCACAGTCAGTGTGAAATTCTCAATTTCACACAATTTTACAGTGTGAAATTCTCAATTCAGTGTGAAATTATCAATTTCACAGTGTGAATTCTTAATTTCACACAATTTCACTGTGTGAAATTTCCAATTCCACACAATTTCACAGTGTAAAATTCTCAATTCAGTGTGCAATTCTCAATTTCACACAATTTCACTGTATGAAATTCTCAATTCCACACAATTTCACAGTGTGAAATTCTCAATTTCACACAATTTTACAGTGTCAAATTCTCAATTCAGTGTAAAATTATCAATTCCACACAATTTCATAGTGTGAATTCTTAATTTCACACAATTTCACTGTGTGAAATTCTCAATTCAGTGTAAAATTATCAATTCCACACAATTTCACAGTGTGAAATTCTCAATTCAGTATGCAATTCTCAGTGTGAAATTCTCAATTCCACACAATTTCACAGTGTGAAATTCTCAATTCAATGTGCAATTCTCAATTTCACACAATTTCACAGTGTGAAATTCTCAATATTTATGTGTTTGAAGGCAATGCCGGCGCATTTAAAATTGTGATTTGCTAGCTAAATTTTTAACCTCCCAGGTTTGCTTCTTCCCATTCTAAACATCCCTTTCCCCTGGCAATATTGTCGCAGGTTTTCTTGTGGCTTTTTTTAATAAGCTTAGTCATAGTCATAGAGCTGGATACTAAATTTGTGATAGATATCCGTGGCATATTCTGCTGCACTTGAGGGTGTTGGTGTTTTTTACATTCTTGATGTCTTATTGTTTGTCACTGAGTGTGATGAGGCTTGGTTTGTTGTCATTGCAGGTGCTTTCATTGCATCCTTCGATGCAAAGAGTACCAGAGGTTTTAACTCCTCGTCCCCATCAATGTCTCAAGGTTGTGGAAATGATTGGCTTTTCTGGGGGTACCACTGATCTGGAGTTTTTCACGTACCTACTTCAAAGTGCCATCAACCTTGACAAGATCATTTTTGATCCTTACCATCCACGTGAATTTAAAGGTGAGAAAAGCGAGGAGAAAATTGAAGCGAGAAAGCGTGCTCGCCAGCTTGCAAAAGATTACCTCATGGAGTAAAATCAGCTGTTCTGTAATGAGTTGTTGCAGTAATTAGCGAGACGGTGCTGCTTGTCTAATTATTTTTCCAATGGCAGTTAATTATTGTAGTTTAACCATGCTGTCAAAAATTAATGAGACTTCAGCTTAGACCTTATGTTCTCATTTCAAGTATTTTGGAGTGAGCCCTGGAGCCGTGTGTACCGCGGACAAGTTTTTAGCTGTGTTTTGATCAAGAGAGCGTCCTCTTTGGAAGAAAATATCAGTTTATTTTTGTTGCATTTCTTGGATGGGTTGCTTTGGCCTACTCGAGGTTAATTTATCAATCTTTGTTTCGTTTTTAATGAACTTTGTTTTGCTTTTTATCGCAATTTTTAACCTTGTAAATTCCTCTCGTCAATGCGAATGCTAAATCTAAAATAATAATGCGAGTTTAACAAAACTTTCAGAGAAGACGAACAAAAATAATGGAACTGGAACTGGAACTGGGTCTAATAAGGAGTAGTTTATATTACTCATAAGTGGAATTCCCTTAATCCACTAAGTCATAATGCGACCTTTAGTAAGTTCGTGAAGTGGATAAAAATGTGATTTAACCACTAACGGAAACTCCTCTTTTAAGCTTGTGATTTTTACTTTTCTCGTGTTTTCAAACTGCGATCTGCTCATCTCTATTTCCACATCGGGATTATTTTAACATTGACTAAACCTCGCGTTTCGAACTTGCAATGTATCCATCCAACTGCACTCTACTCCACTTGCAGATATTTTCTGGTATTTACATAGTTAAAAAGAACAACAAATTGGTCTAAAGTCCAAAAGAAGAGGTCACAAAGCAGATTTAGTCCAACTTAAGTTTCAATGATGTGTAAAGTCCATTAATGAAAATATTTTAGAGTTTAAGGTCCGTGAAAAGACCAAATTGCCTTTAATGAGACAAGGGCCTTGTTTGGCTAACACAAAAAATATCTTTTTTCATTTAAATTGACTTTAATGAGACAAGGGCCTTGTTTGGCTAACATAAAAATGTCCTTTTTTTATTTTTTTTATTTTGACCGGTGTTTCTGGCGTTGACTGGTGTATCTGTTCATTTTTGCTATATCTGTTGATTTTTTTATTTTTTTATTTTTTTGACTGTTGACTGGCGTTGACCGACGTATCTCTTCATTTTTGGTGTATCTGTTAATTTTTTTATTTTTTTGATCATTGACCGGTGTTGACGTCGACCGGTGTATCTGTTCATTTTTGGTGTATCTGTTTGGCTAACAAAAATGACTTTGTTGTGGTTGTGGCAGTGGCGATGGCTGTGGAGTGGTGGTGGTGGTGGTGTGGTAGAGGTGATGGCATGGTGGTGATGGAGGTGGTGGTGGTAGTAGTGGAGGTTGTGGTGGCATGGTGGTGGCGTTGTGGTGGTGGTGGTGGAAGTGGTGGAGGTGGTGGTGGATGTGGATGTAGAGGTGGTGGCATGGTGGTGATGGAGTGGTGGTGTAGGTGGTGGTGGAAGTGGAGGTTGTGGATTTGTTTTGGTATATCTGTTGTTGATATATCTGTATCTGTTTTGTGTTGGTGTATCTGTTTTGGTGTATTGGTATATTTGTATCTGTTTTGTGTTGTGTTGGTGTATGTGTTTAGGTATATTTATATCTATTTTTGTGTATCTATTGTTGGTATATTTGTATCTATTTTGGTACATCTGTTGTTGATATAAGTGTATCTGTTTTGCGTTGGTATATCTGTTGTGAGTATATCTGTAAGTGTTTTGTGTTGGTGTATATATCTTGGTATATCTGTATATCTTTTTTTTGTTGGTGTATCTGTTTTAGTATATCTATATCTATTTTGGTGTATTTATTGTTGATATATTTGTATCTATTTTGGTACATCTGCTATTGATATATCTATATGAAAAAAGTTCATATTAGTACCTGACTTTTCACGTAAATCATACAAACACCTGATCTTATCGAAATATCATATAAACACTTGAAGTATTAAAAACACTCATCAATTAAATTCATACTGTCAACATTCCTCCAAAAATAAACAGAAAACTTATTTCTCTCTCCAATTTTGCAAGAGAGAAGCCGGAGCAAACTCCAGCAGATATTGTTGGTATATTTGTATCTGTTTTGGTACATCTGCTGTTGATATATCGGTATCTGTTTTGTGTTGGTGTATCTGTTGTGGTATATCTATAGTATCTGTTTTGGTGTATTTGTATCTGGTATATCTGTATCTGTTTTGTATTGTTGTGGTGGCGGTGGCGGTAGTAGTGGACATGATTGTGGAACTGAAGTGGTGGTGGTGGAACTAAGAGGTGGTGGAGTGGTTATGGAAGTGCTAATGGGGGTGGTGGAGGTGGTGGTGATGGTAGAGGTGGTGGAAGTGGAAGTGGAAGTGGAGGTTGTGGTGGCATGGTGGTGGGGTCGTGGTGAAGGTGGTGGTGGAGGTGGTGATAGAGTGGTGGCATGGTAGTGGTGGTGGTGGCGGCGTCATAGTGGTGGTGGTGGAAGTGGTGGTTGAGTGGTGGAGGTGGAGGTGGTTGCGTGGTGGTGGTGGAGTGGTGGTAGAGGTAGTGGTGGAAGTGGAGGTTGTGGTGGCATGGTGGTTGCGTTGTGGTGGTGGAAGTGGTGGTTGAGTGGTGAAGGTGGTGGTGGTGGTAGCGTGGTGGTGATGGAGTGGTGGCATGGTGGTGGTGGAAGTGGAGGTTGTGGTGGCATGGTGGTGGTGGTGGTGGTGGTGGCATTGTAGTGGTAATGGTGGAAGTGGTGGAGGTGGTGGCGTGGTGGTGATAGAGTGGTGATAGAGGTGGTGGTGGAAGTGGAGGTTGTGGTGGCATGGTGGTGGTGGAGGGGGAGGCGGTGGCGTGGTGGTGATGGAAGTGGAGGTTGTGGTGGCATGGTGGCGGTGGTGGTGGCGGCGTGGTGGTAGTGGTGGTGGAGGTTGACATGGTGGCGTGGTGGTGATGGAGTGGTGGTGGAAGTGGAGGTTATGGTGGCATGGTGGTGGTGGTGGTAGAAGTGAAGGTTGAGTGGTGGTGGTGGAGGTGGAGGTGGTAGCGTGTTGGTGATGGAGTGGTGGTGGAAGTGGAGGTTGTGACGGCATGGTGGCGGTGGTGGTGGCGGCGTGGTGGTGGTGGTGATGGAAGTGGTGGTTGAGTGGTGGAGGTGGAGGTGGTGGTGATGGAGCGGTGGTAGAGGTGGTTGTGGAAGTGGAGGTTGTGGTAGCATGGTGGTGGTGGTGGTGGTGGAAGTGGTGGTTGAGTGGTGGTGGTGGAGGTGGAGGTGGTGGCGTGTTGGTGATGGAGTAGAAGTGGAGGTGGAGGTTGTGGCGGCATGATGGCGGTGGTGGTGGTAGAAGTTGTGGTTGAGTGATGGAGGTAAAAATAAAAAATAAAAAATAAAAAATCAACAGATACACCAAAAATGAACAGATACACCAGTCAACATCGGTCAACGCCAGTCAATGGTCAAAATAAAAAAAAATTAAAAAGTCAACAGATACACAAAAAATGAACAGATACGCCGGTCAACGTCCGGTGACTTCCGAGGGTATTTTTGAGAAACTGATAGCCAATTGTCCTGGAGACTATATGGAAAAAAGTAGATGGACTAATTGTGGCATAAACCCCTAGACTATGTCCTCCTACTCAATTTACCCTAAAAAGAAGCGATACCATAATGGTATTAAGTTAAAAGCGTAAAAATTGAGGTTGCCAATCAAACCGTGCCACTTGTCGCACCCATGTTTCTCTTTATGAAAAATTATTTTGCTATACTATATAGTATAGATACTGTAAAATTATTTTTAAACCAATCTGGTGTTTATTCGAAAATGTTGTGGGTACCAATGAAATCTGCATACATATGGTGCACAAATGAGGTGTGCGATCCATCTTGGGATCTTCTATAAATTATGCTTATTGAAAGTAAGCCATGTGGACTCATTAGGAAAATTCAACCTTTTGCTGTGTCAAGTAAGGAACAATTTCACAGTATGAAATTCTCAATTTCACAGTGTGAAATTCTCAAAATTCTCAATTTCACAGTGTGAAATTCTCAATTTTATTTACTGATTTTATTTACTCACAATTTTTTTTTTTTTTTTGAAGATGTCAATGTATTCCAAACTCATATCAAGTCATTACACAAGATGGAAATAAGCCCGGGCGGAATACAACCCGACTGAAATAAAAGCTTTCTATCGATGCATCTAGACGCTATCCAATGAGCTGCTTTGTTTTGCACCCTGCTGCGCCACACGAAGGACCACTTTCTTGTTCTTGCTCATTCTTTGATGCACATCCTTACAGTAGTTTCAGAAATTCACCCTTGAAGCAATTTGAAATGTTGAGATTCACTTGCCGGTCATATGAAAGTGCATAGTTCGGTTGGTTGGTGGGTTTGCTTCTCACACAATTGATGCGGGTTCAATTCTTCGAGTTAGGCCTCAAGAAAGTAATTTCTTATGAATTCTCTCCTCCTGACATGGATGACCTGCATTTGACTAGACCAGGGAGGGGATTAGTTGAGGTGCGCATAAGCTGGTCTGGACACCACTGACCGTAAGAAAAAAAGTAAAAGTTCTCAACCTTAAGGGAGAGTTTGAATTGAGGACAATTGCTATGCGTTCTAGTGTTCCCGAATTAGACCCAAACATTTGTAGATTATTGGTGGACTTGTAAAGAGCCTTATTCGATTTGGGTCGCACTTCATTGAGAGTTTGGATTTCGGTAAACTCTAGTATAAAAATACCTGTTGTACATTGTAGTTGATATAATTTGTACACTTTCTTCATTCGATTCAGGGTAGAAATTGATGTAATACATGGATGTACTCAATAATTTGTACTCTTTCTTTTTGTGCTGCACATGGTTTTGATGTAGCGTTGGACAAGGTATGTATGCCTCGAGGTCGAGAATACAGAAACTAGAAAAACAGAGCAAGACCCCGAGAAGTACAAAGCCCAATTTCACACAATTTCATAGTGTGAAATTCTCAAAATTTTCAATTTCACAGTGTGAAATTCTCAATTTTCACACATTTTCACAGTGTGAAATTCACACAATTTCACAGTGTGAAATTCTCAAAATTCTCAATTTCATAAAACTAATAAAGATTTAGCGTAACACTAACAAGCGTGAAAAAATTCAAATAAAAACAAAATAAAAAGCTAAAGAGAACCGGGCCTAATTATTGACAATAGAAAGGTACAAATAGTCACCTTTCCATTTTGATGCCTTCCCTTTTGGTATGTTGTGGTATTCACGTGGTTAGTAAATCATAAGGCCTAATGTGACGACTTAACAAAAGATGTCATTGAAGTGAGGTATGGATGGCCTCACGAAGAAATTATGTTTCCTTAGAGTATTTGGTCCGACGGAGATGCCGACTACTTAATATTCCTGTCACGGCAAGACAAGGTCAGTCTATACGAGACTTTGCTTCGTCTTTAAATATGCTCTCCAGTAGTAGATAAGTGAAGGTGACCGTAAGCTTGTTTCGGACGCTTTTAAGTAAATTTTTTAAAAATCATAACAAAAGCCTCCCTCAAAACTCAAACTAAATAGGACGAAGGATATATCCCCGCTACTCTAACTAAAGAAATAAATTGGACCAAATGGATGTCACTAAGATTTACCTTTTCGTCCCCTTGGCCCTTGTACAATGGAGTTTCTATGAGCTGACAACTTTTCTTATTTAAAACGTTGCATATATATCAACAGTCAACAACGGCAAATATGCAGAAAATTTGTTTAGGGAAAATGTCTAAAATTTATGTTCTATGAAATTTATTTCATTCCCACAACATTAAAGTAAAAATTTCAGATCAGATTTCTACCATCAATTGGAGGAATGATTGAAATTCGCACGTGCTCCGACTTGATTGATTGTTCACAGTAGGATAAAAATTCGCTGTGAAAGGGCACCTGTAATTTTTTTTTTTATAGTATATAGTAGTAAAAAGTCATATGAAGTACTTATTCTAATGGATCAAACACTGAAATTCGCAGTGTGAAATTCGCAGAGAAGCCAAACTACAAAATTGCACTTAGAGGGAACAGAAGGAGGTAAATACCAGAAGAAACACAAAAATCAAGAGAGAGAGTTGAACGTCGGCCCTCTAAGTGCAAACTACAAAATGTATATGCGAGAAATCAAAGTGAGCCTTGTACCTGTTTCCCTCTGCCACTGATCCACGGCCCGCATTCGGAAACTCAGGGGCCAACTCGTCCTACTCGACCCAAATCGGGACCAGGTTGTTGCTGCTGGGTTTGGGGGTGAAGAGTTGTTTCAGGAGGCCGATGATCTGGTGGTTTTCGGTGCGTTCGGGGTCTATATCGTCGGCGGCAAGGGTGCGGCGGGTGAGGGAGGAGGAGGAGGAAAGCGGCTTGCGGGGGGCGAGGCGGAGTCCGGAGTAGTTCTATTTGCTGCTGCCGGCGACTCATTGAAGACGGAGCGGTCGATCGTCGGAGCAGCGGGGGCCGAAGGAGGAGGTGGTGCAGTGGGAGAATGAACAAATCGAATGAATGAACAAAATTCAATTAATCCACGCAAAATCCACTCGATCTCAAGAATCGACCTAATCAAATCTCATCACAAATGGAAACCCGCAGCGAATAGCGATGGAAGTCATTTATGTTTTTTGAAGAGAATGAATGAGATCAAACGCGCGAATAAAGGAAATAAGGGTAGAATGGTAACTTCAACTTCTGTTTATCCTTGCATGTAATTCAACAGCTCTTACATCGTTAGTGGGAATTAGAAGTCAAAAAACTGGACCGGCTGGTAATTTTCTGTAAATATTTTCACCCATTTTACGGAAACCTAGAGCGTCGTGATTCATATGGTTACAGCTAATCAATCCTCGGGTGGTAGTCACCTAGCAACTAGGGGTATCAAAAAGCTTTTCGTATGGAGTTCGACTCTCAACTGCATCCTATCAATTCATTTATAGGAATCAGTTTATACAAAGTTTTGCCCTAGCTTTTATGTGGACTCCCCATTGCCACTAGTGGACGACTGACGTTGGAATCGGTACCAAAAATGCTACAGGTACAGATTTTCGGGTACAGCAGCGGGTACAGCAGCGTTTTGCTCCCGTCTCGGGTCCCGCAAAGATGATCGGAGCCGCTCATTTTGTTCAAAATACGTCTTTTAGGGTCCCTGTAAAAAATCACCTCAATCCGATATCGGGAAAGGTGTTTACGAATCATCCAATTTTGCTTCAAAATTGGGCTAAATTTTGAAGCAAAATTGGATGATTCGTAAACACCTTTCCCGATATCGGATTGACGTGATTTTTTACAGGGACCCTAAACGACGTATTTTGAACAAAATGAGCGGCTCCGATCATCTTTGCGGGACCCGAGACGGGAGCAAAACGCTGCTGTACCCGGCTGTTGTACCTGAAAATCTATACCTGTAGCCGGACTCAATTGGTACCTCGATTAGTCAAGCCACTGGGTCGGTACTGAAGCATTAAAATGTATTATTACAACTAATCAAGCAAAGATTTATGCAAGAGTGACATTGAACGTAGTAACTCAGATCAAGGTAATCATGGAATTCTACCAGCAAATGAAAATCTTACAAACCAACAATAAGAGCATCCGTAGTGGAATTATTAGCAAAAATCAATAATCAAACTTGCCACATTAGATTTTGATTATCCATGTAGAAGTTGTTAAAATTAGAAATGTCAAGTTTCATATTGATTATTTTTTGCCCATAATCAAAATGAGTTGGCAAAAATTCAAATCTAACTATTACTTTTTTTCCTCTCAATCTAATGGTCTATATTAAATGGCATTCTAGTAAAATAAGTGAAAGTGTAAAATATTTGTTAAAATTCATAAAGTGACTATATTGATAAATGCACAACCACTTGCGAGAGTGAGTTTCAACTATCAATAAACCAAATATCAATAAAGCATTTGCTTTATGGAGAGTGAGTTTCACTTTCCCATGGTGGTTGTACTTGATTGAGAAGATGTGGAGTCTCATAAATTTGGTTATTGACAAAAGATAGCTAATTTTGACTATCCAATGTCCAAAATTTGATGAGCTACTAAGAGATTGCTAAGTTTGGTTATTCTAATATGAACTCTTTTTTTAACAATGTTACAAACCTTAGCAATCTTTTGGTTTTGATTATTCCACTACGGATGCTCTAAGACGGATCTAAGGGTTTCGACAATGCTATAATCAAAAATGGATAACCAAAAGTTGCCATACAACTTTTTTGATTATCCATTTAAGAGATTGCTAAGGTTAGCAATGTAGAGGTCCACAATGCCATAATCAAAATTAAATAACCAAAAGTTGTCACATCACCTTTTTAAATTTTTAAAAAATTAATAACTTTGAACATAGAAATAGTTTTTTCCAAAAATAATTTTGAGACTAATAAACACTATTTATTAGAAATAGAAATTAATTTTTGAACTTTTTTCAAATTTTTTAAAAAAAGAAAAACAGCTCTTGTGTAACTACGGTTTTTGAAAAAATAGTTTTTGTATAAGAAAAGGTTTTGAAAAAAAAATTCTTACACAAAACAATTTTTCAAAAGAACAATTTTTGGGGGAAATTTTTCTTTTAAAAAAATTTTAAGTAAAATATTTTTTTTGAAACCATTGTTGAAAAAGAAAAAGAGAGGGGAAAAGGGAAGAGATAGAACATTTTTTTGAAATGATGTGTATATTTGATTGAGAATGTGAGATTCATTAAATTTGATTATTAGCAAAAGGTTGCTAGTTTTGGCTATCCAAAGTCTAAAATTTGATTATTTCTAAGTAGGTTGCTAAGTTTGATCGGGGCGGTTCTATGGATAACTAATTAGACATCTAAAAAAACACCTCATAGTTTCCGATCAAATTATAATAATCCGAGCCGCTCGATGTGATTAGAACGTGATTTTAAGGGTACTCGCAAAAAATCAAAAAAAAAAAGGACCAGGAAGTGCTTGATCTGAGCAGTTTTTAGCTTAAATTTGATGAACGGTTCAATTAAAAACTGCTCAAAACAAACACTTCCTGGTCATATTTTTTGCTAATTTCTCGTGGACACTCTTAAAAATTGAACACATTGAACACTCTTAAAATCACATTTTGCACACATTGAACGGTTCGGATCATAAAAATTTAATCGGAAATTATGAGATTGAGATTTGGGGTGTTTGTTTAGGTGTTTAATTGGTTGTCCGTGGAACCATCCCGAAGTTTGATTATAGCATTGTGAGTCATATTTTGCACTAACATTGTTAACTTTAAAAACTTGGCACTTTTGATTATACCATTGTCTCTAAGCTATTAGAGCATCCGCATTGTAATAAGTAAATGAATGTGAATAAGCAAACTTAACAATGCTCAAAAAATACCTCATATTGTAATAAATAAAGTTACAAGTCTTTTAGCAAATAACCAAATTCCACCCATTCCATAACCAAATTTAACAACTTTTACCAATAACCAAAACTCAATAACCAAACCGATAACCAAACTAAAAATTCAATAACTCAAAACACCTCACATTGGAATCGTCTCAGCGAGACGAATAATTTGGTGTGGTCGAGTGCGTGATTAGAACTCGTTTACGATTGGACATAGGTGCATTGTGTATTGTGAGATTTTTTTTAGTTATGGATGCAAAAATAACCAATGTGAAGGTAGAGGTTGTTAAGTTTGATTATGAACTAAATGGATAATCAAATGCTGACGTGACACATTTTGGTTATTGATTTTGATTATTCCCATTGCGGATGCTCTTACAAAGTCTGCAAATGCTGCAGATTCATCAGTATTTTGAAATGATTAATCAACTTATTCTAAGCAGATTGTAAGGATGAGAGATAGAAAGACAGCAGTCTAAGAGCATCCACAATAGGTTTACTAGCTAGTGTTTTAATTATGTGTGTTAAGACTTAACAAATAAAATTGTATTTTTTGTGCCACAATGCTTGTATTAGTTTGTGTGCTAAAATATGTTAAATCTTGTAGTGTGCTAGCATGTGTTCTAAGTTTGATAACTATGCTAGCAAAAAATAAATGGGTCCCACTTTATAATTCAAACTCCAACCATAAAATATAACAATAAGTCTAGGGACCACGAATCCCACCCATGACGCTGATGTGGTGGGGTGGGTCTCATGCCACGTTAGCAACAGTCCAAAATTTAAAAAAAAAACACGCTGAAATTTTTTGTTCTGTTACAAAGAGAGAGAGAGAGAGAGAGCGGATTCACCCACATCCACCGTCGGTCCACCCTCCTCCTCTCCTCCTACCTCTACTGCCGCCTCCACGAAAACCCCTAACAACCCCCGCACCTCCTCAATTGACAATGGCATAACCCTCCGCCGCATAATCTTCGTCGCCGAATACGACTCCAAAGACGAACAAAACGCCGTCGTCGGCCTCCACCCCACCGCTGTCAACTCCTACCCCATGTTTTCCCTTCTCCAAGGATAAAACAACAGAGAGAGAGAGCGAGATGGCGAAGGGTTGGTCGCCGGAGGTGAATCCGGTGGTGGTGGGTGTTGAATGTCAACCTCCTCTGTGTCTGTAAATTCAGGAAGCAGCCGGGGTTGGTTCACGGAGCAGAACTTGCGATTGGGGCCCTTTGGGGTAAAAAATTTGAGCGTGTTTTTTCTTTTTTATAAATTTTGGGCTGTTGCTGACGTGGCATGGGACCCACCCCGCCACGTCAGCACCATGGGTTGGGTCGTGGGTGGGATTCATGGTCCCTAGATCTAAATATTCACTACTCTTAATACACTCTTGTAGGACCCATTTTTTATCCTAACAAATATTTTAACACACAAAATTACAAAACTCATTGTGAATGTTCTAACATACTTGCATGTTAGCAATGTCTAACACACACTTGGGACCTATTTTTATCCTTGTACATATTTTAACAAACATTTTAATACATAAATATAACCCTATTGCGGATCAAAAATGCTACTGGTACAGCATTTGCTGTACAGCAGCGGGGTACAGACCCCTTTTGCTCCCATCTCGGGTCCCGCAAAGATGATCGGAGCCGCTCATTTTGTTCAAAATACGTCGTTTAGGGTCCCTGTAAAAAATCATCTCAATCCGATATCGGGAAGGGTGTTTACGAATCATCCAATTTTGCTTCAAAATTTAGCCTAAATGCTTATGCCCAACAAAATGCTTATGCCCAACAATTAGTCACAGAGCAAAGGAAAAAGTTGCGACCATCATACATCAAATCAGCTCAACGTTTCTGAGTTTTCTTACCATAGTAATAATATCAATGGTATCCAGGATTCAGGAATTCTTGTTTCGTCCCAAGTATATGAAAATAAAAACTAAACCATAAAAATTATGTATTTGGGAGGAAATAATATGGAGAAGAAGCTATTTATTCATTCAGAATACCTTGTTTCTTCAATGACAAATGGACTAGTAATACCAAACCATGTGTAACATAGGATACACAATCAAAAAGACCTGAAACATTCAAAATTTACCTAATAAGTTATAACTGCCAACAACAGCATATTATTATCACAATGCTCTTTTCAGATATCTATTGTCGATCTTCTTTACACAAAGAATCAATGTAACTATACCAACCAATGTTCACCGTAAAGCATCAACAAAAATTCAAAAAGCAGAACCCTGTTATCCACACCGGTTCATGAAAAAGTGCTCTAAAACTGCACATAAATTCTTCAACAACAGATATCATTAGAACCGTAGCTAATTGCTTGTAGATTCGAAGCAGATATATTTGTCATCCATCTATGAGGGCCATTAGATTCCCCTAAAATATTATAGGCATAGGAAGGCCACCTGACATCCATTGCACATGAAGTTGTGACACCCTCCCTAATCATCTTCTGACTTCTCTCAAGAACTATAAGACTAGAAAAAGTGGAAAAGCTGTTCCCCACAAAAACATCAGCTCTTAAGCAAACCTCGTAATCGATTGCCGATTGAATGAGATAAGGATACTTCTTATACATCCCCACTACTCCCAATTTCTTCTTCTCAAAAGGAACCAACCCTTTCTTCCAACCATTCAAGATGGAATTATCTTCAAGAAGGCTATCTGCAACAGCGAGGTAAACAATGGTTGGGGCTTTCGGACCCACAATTTTCCCAACTCTCTCCATGATCTCCTCCTTACTGCTGCAGATTTCACGGATATTTGATCTTTGCTCCCGCTTTTTACAGTGAATCATCCAGTCCTTCTCTATCCGCATGTGAACAGCAATATAAGGCACTGTCTCCAATTTACAATTCTCTGAAACACAGTCTCTTCTTAACCCCCTTCCTATCTCTCTAATCTTAGAAACAACTCTATCCGCTTCATTGGATATTTCATCCACTAAAACTAAGCATTCGAAGACCTTGGCATAATCTCTAATAGGCCAGTGATCATGCCACAGAAAAGAGTTTTTCCCAGCAACACGGATTATCTCATATCCATCGTATGGATCGTTGCTGAACTGTTTCAATTGGTCCAAATCTCTATCAACTGTCCATTTCCTTCCACTACCCTTTTGAAGCTCAATAACATCAGTCCGGTTTGAAATAGCCGAATATCGCCCTAATTGGACAAACCCCTTGCAATGTGAATTGAACCTCTCGAATTGGAACACCTTGTCAAATGAAATAGGTTGCAGTTGATCAATTTCTTTGTAAAATAATGAAGCACTTAGGCTTGGCAACAAAAGAGTACGATTCAGCATTCTTGCAGTTAGACATGATCTTGCAAAAGCAATCTTCTGATTGTTTAAACCCCATACAATCTGAGGAACTTCCAAGAACTTGATTTTCCGAATTCCAAACTCCGGCTTTAGAAACAAAGAATGGTTATGGATCATCACAACGTTGTCATTTTCTATTCTTGGAAATCCTAGGAGTGTAGGAAATAGAACAGCTCGAAGGACCAGAACAATGACAAGCAAAGCAACACACCTGCATGTCACAGAATTCCAATGTGTTTTGAAGAATCTGAACTGATTACGATTCAAGTAGTCCATTCTAGATTCAATTGTGAAAACCCATTAGTCTAATCATTCAAACCATCCAAAATAAAACCTCTCCCCCAACCAAAATTGTCTTTCAATACACCATAAGAATCCCATACCAATAAAATCCAGAACACCTCAGCAGGACAACAGTTTCAACCTATGGTCATCAGAAGGATCTTGAGCTCAACGTTTGCTGGGGAAAAAAAAACAAGCAAACGAATGCATATCAATCCCAACATGTCCACAATCCTAAATGGAAAACAACCACAGGAATTCAAATGACAAGGCTAAAAATTAAACAAAAAACTTTGAAATTCAAAACCCATATTCATGAGCAAATTCAATTGCGGAAACTACCAGAAATTCTCATGAGATTCCAGTAAACATGCATGGATAGTTGTATATCATAGTTAAGAATTTAAAATAATGGCAAATCTGAACGAAACCATTTCAACCCCCCATACTCAATGAAAAATAACATCAGGTACTCGATATGGATGGATACACATCTCAAAGAAACAGGAAGATAAGCTCATTCAATCTTACTGTTTAAATTCGCAAAAAATCTAGACAACGCGATTCTAAGACCCAAACTTTGATGCAAAATGGTAGTATAATGATCTGATACAGGGCTCAGAATTCTGAGGAAATCTCGATGAAAATTGCCAAGGAAATCAAAATGATGCATAAAGAGGAATCCTGAAAAGGCAAAATCCCCATAAACCAAAAGCTAACCGACCCATGCCCATCGCAATCATGACCCACTAACAAGGTACAAGACAGTTCTGGAATCAGTAAAATCCGGAGTGGTTAAAGCAACAAGTAAAATATGGAAAAATGCAAAGGAGTGAAAAAAGAAATTCCAAAAGAAGGGAAGCAAATGCCGGGGAATTGGCAATGGGAAAACAAAGAAAGGGAAGTGAAAGAGGTTGTCAAAACTACTGAATTGCCTGAGCCTAAAGGCACTTTCCAATAAAATGACACTGCAAATATCAAAACCATGCATCCAATGAAAAGTGGTAAATCAACGAGACCGAATGATCTAGATTAGAGGTTATTTCAACACAGCTAAAAAATTAGTCATTCCACCCTATTGCATGATCAAATTTACATCCGAGTAGTTGAGCTTAGGTGTCTCTCTGTCTTGGAGTGTTATTCCTAGTTACCACTATTTAATTTGTAACCAATGTTTATACAACTAAAATTTACTTAAATGGACTAATAATATGATCCTTGATAAATCTTATCATTGTAAGTCTAAACATTTTGACGTACCTACGCACGGTTATTGCTGTTCACATGCGGATAGAGAAGGACTGGATGATTCACTGTAAAAAGCGGGAGCAAAGATCA
Source organism: Rhododendron griersonianum (assembly GCA_018127125.1). Lineage (NCBI taxonomy): Eukaryota > Viridiplantae > Streptophyta > Magnoliopsida > Ericales > Ericaceae > Rhododendron > Rhododendron griersonianum. Next base: position 15,347,125 of record CM030789.1, read on the forward strand.
AATATCCGTGAAATCTGCAGCAGTAAGGAGGAGATCATGGAGAGAGTTGGGAAAATTGTGGGTCCGAAAGCCCCAACCATTGTTTACCTCGCTGTTGCAGATAGCCTTCTTGAAGATAATTCCATCTTGAATGGTCGGAAGAAAGGGTTGGTTCCTTTTGAGAAGAAGAAATTGGGAGTAGTGGGGATGTATGACAAAAAAGACTACATGATTCTGCTAGCCAAACAAGGTAAGTTAATATAATTGAATATTTTTCTACTAAACGAGCTTAGTTTCAAGGCAATGGTTCAAAGTCAGACCACTAGTGACTTGCCGCACGCTTTCTACTACACAAGCATAGTTTCAAGGCAATGGTTTAAAGTTAGACCACCAGTGGCATGCCCCGTGCATTTGTAAACAAGAATTTCGGAAAATCCAAACGACAATTTGATCAAACTGAAATTGATTACCCCTATAGCTTGCCCTAATGGCGTCACATTATTCAAATCTTAGCTCGCAATCAAACTGGACTCTTGATTGCTACTAGAAGGAGGATAATGAGCTACAAATACATGTGGCCACAAAAAGTGCAAGAAAAGTATGCTCTCCTATGATCCTATCCTTACTTGTCGCCACAAGCTTAGTCTATTGAGTCTAATCAGGTGTCCATTGTGTTTATGCATATCTCAATTAGTTTGTGTACTCATCCTAATCCGCTTTATTCTAAACCCATAGCAACACTCATGCACAAACTTGACATCTTGTTAATTGTAGGAAAAAAAATCAAACTCGAGAACATAAGCTAATCCAAGGATGGGGGAATAAATACAGGACAAGTTAGAAAGGAGTGGCAAGGTCAGACTATCTATAAGCCTCGAAAGTTTAGTTCATGGATATCTCCATTCACTCATCTAATTGTTTCATCATTCTTGCCACAATTTGCCTTTCCTTTCTATCCCCCAAAATACGAATTGAAGACCCAAGTATAGCATGGAAATTTCTAGGAACAGAAACGATGAGTTTCCAAAACAATATCTTGAAGTTACCATCTTTTCACCACCTACACCTGTTTCTAATCAACATTTACAACTACCCATTATAATTCCTCTAGAACATAAAAGATCAAACGAGAAAAATTGGCAAGTATGGCGTTTCGAGTAACGGAAACTGCATAACATTAGTTCTACGCAAATCTGTCAAATCTAATTTCCCTATCAAAAAGTTCATCAACGAAAGTTCCAACAGTAATCAATTGACTGATGAACAAGCAAGGAATACTCCACAATTTCACAATTACACTCTTATACATAGTTCCACAATTTCAAGGAAATCAATAGCCGAAACCTAATTGTAGGCACAAAATACATACCTTCTTCTCAAAAGGGTTGATTAAACTTGTATTCTTCAGTAATCTACAAGGAGAACATAGATTAGACATACAAGTGGAGAATTCGAGTTTCAGAAAAGGAACGAATATAAATGGATTACACACACAAACCCAAAGAGATGGAGAATAGGTTTTACAGGCGACCAGATCGAGAGAGAGGGGAAGGGAGAGAGAGAGAGATCGTACCAGACGCCATCGCCAGAGAGGCCATCGCCAGAGAGAGAGAGAGAGAGGAGCGTATTCTGTCGATATGGATTTGTTTAAGTCGAATGAAGAAAAAAAACCGTACTTCTGTTTTTAAAACTCCCTTTTTTAATTTTCACATTTTCCAGAAACTCAAAAAAAAAAAAATTAAAAACAAAAAAGTAAAAATATGTTACCAAACAAGTTTTTGATATTAGTTTTCAAAAAAGTGAAAACGAAAAGCAAAAACTGAAAATAAAAAGGTTACCAAACACCCCCTAAAAGTTCTAAATTTTGAATTTACATTACTCTCCCCGCCAGATTTTTGTTGGCAAGAGGGAGGGAGTGGACCCCACCATGCCACATCAGGTCGGTTGATTGTCGGTATAGCCCGTCGGTCCCAATAGCATTATTGTAGATATTAGTACATGACGCGAGGAGTACTAAGCATCAAAGGAAATTCTAATTCGACATCCAAATACTAGCTCAATTGCACACCTACAATTACAATATGGATGAATTCTATACACACTAGATGTGTAGTGTGTGCGGGCTCCATTTCTATTGTGAGTGAAAGTGTGTGTTTGGGTGTGGACGTAAAATGATTGGAGGATAAAAGGGTGTTTGTTTCATGACCACAACAATACATGCTGTTTGAAATTTAATTCAATCATGTGATTCAGTGAGTAGTAGGGCCATCTGGATTTAGGGAGCAGAGCAACATGTACCCTATGTGCAACAGATGAGATCTGAACTCTGAAAATGCTGATCATAAAAATAAAAATAAAAAAAGAGAGAGAACTCTGAAAATGGGGTCAGTTCCTATCTAGTTTTTTTATGGTTCAGTTCGGTCCAATTTTTTTAATTTACAGGTCAAGTAGGGCTCACTTTGATAATCTGAACTACTCATGTTGTAGAGCTCGGTAAAACAAGTAAACATGTCAAAAAGTGTCTTGATCTGAATTTTATTGATTCAGGATCGAACGCATTTACTTGCAACAATTGGGTTCTTATCAGTAGGGTGCCTAGCTAACACCATTTTTACATAAAAAAAAAAAAACTCTTCTCTGATCAGGAATCAATACAAATCAGATCAAGACAATCTTTAACATGGCTGGTTGTTTTGCCAAGCTCTGCAACATGAACATTTTGGATCATCAAGGAGGACCCTACATGGCCTGAAAATCAAAAAAATAATTTGGACCATAGGAAACTCGATAGGAATTGACCCCAAAATGGCTGGGACAGGTTGGACCTTGGGCTGGGAGGGACCAGGTGACTTTTGGACTCTTCATCAAGGCATTTTTACTTTTCTGTGACATTCTACTGGCACCCTTCTCTTTTCTCAGTACGAGAGCTGCTTTTCCCCCTGACACACCCCCTCCCCGGCTCCATCTCCTTTTCCCGGACTACCCCTGCATCTCTCTGCCTTTTCTTTCTTTCTTCAGTTTGCTTCTTCTTCTTCTTTTTTCCTTTTCTTTCCAGTTTACTTTTATTTTCATTTTTTTTCCTTTTCTTTTTTTCCAGTTTGAATTTTTTCTTCTTTTTTTTCTCTTTAATAATAGGTTCAAGTCTAATTCTAGGCTTTGTAAAGTAATTGAGAGAAAAAAAAGTGTTTCAATTGATCATGTTTATCCGACTGTTTTATTTTTCTTTTTTTGTCCTTTATAGATTAAAAAATATAGTTACAAAAATAAGTGTTTCAATTTTCAATAGTGATTCAATCCATTTGAACCAGTGCAAAGATGTTATTTTTCTGATAATTTCATCCTAAATGGTTGTAATAAATTTTTGGCTCCAAGGCCTTTCAATGGACACCCTACAAGAGTCCTGAAACTAAATAATGAGTTTTAGGGTGCTCGTTGAAAGGCCTTAGAGCAAAAAATTCATTAAGATTACAATAAGTGTTCGGGAACTAATTACGAAATGTATTTTGCAAACGACATACTAATCCAGAATACAAATGTTATATTTAGGATTATTGGATCAGCAAACGACATACTAATTACGAAATGATCAGCAATTTGCCTTATTGGATCCTCCTAGGGTGTCTATTGAAAGGCCTTGAAGCCAAATGGATTGAAAATTGAAACACTTATATTTTTGACTATTTTTTGTAATATATATAGGGAAAAAAAAGAAAAAACAAACAGTCAGATTCATTAGAAAAATAAGTGTATTCATTAAATAGTAAGATTCAAATGAATTAATTTTTAACTATATTTTTTAATATGCAAAGATGTTTTTTTCTGATCATTTCATCCTAAATGGTCGTAATAAATTTTTGGCTCTAAGGCTTTTCAATGTGCACCCTAAGAGAGCTCTAAAACTAAATAAGGAATCTTAGGGTGCTTGTTGAAAGGTCTGAGAGCCAAAAATTTACTACGACCATTTAGGATGAAATGATCAAAAAAATAACATCTTTGTATATTAAAAAATATAGTTAAAAATTAATCCGTTTGAATCCTACTGTTTAATGAATACACTTATTTTTCTAATCCGACCATTTGTTTTTTATTTTTTTTCCTATATATAATACAAAAAAATAGTCAAAAAAAATAAGTGTTTCAATTTTCAATTCATTTGGCTCCAAGGCCTTTCAATAGACACCCTAGGAGGATCTAATAAGGCAAATTGCTGATCATTGTTATTTTTCTGATTATTTCATCCTAAATAGTCGTAATAAATTTTGGCTCCAAGGCCTTTCAATGAACACACTAAGAGAGCCCTGAAACTAAATAATGAGTCTTTGGGTGTTCGTTGAAAGGACTAAGAGCAAAAAAAAATCATTATGGTCATTCTATTCTAGTGTAAGACTATGTGATCATGTAGACTAGTATGCATGATCACATAGTCCATGGAGCACTTAATTCTTGAATTATATTTTTTAATATAGAAAGGGTGTATTTATAGAAATTACTCCCTCCGTCCCTTATTTACAGTCCAATATTCCATTTTGGGCTGTCCCTTAATAAGTGTCCATTTTGTAAAGTTAATGGGTAAAAGTTGGTGCATTGTCTATTTTATCCCTAAAAGTAGATTCCATTTTAAAAAGTTAGTGAATAAAAGTGTAATGATGATGGGTAAGTAGGGAAAGTGGAGGAAAAAATTGATGTGAAAGATATAATAATGATGTCTTTTTAATAAGTTGGAGTTACGAAGCAGGACACTTAAAAAGGGACGGAGGGAGTAAATAAAGAAAGAAAGGGGTATAAGCGCGCCGGGAGCAGAATTTGGAGGAAATATTGATTAGAATTTGTGTTTTTATGTATGGGTAAATGGGAAAATAAACAAATAAAGAAAATAATTGAAAATTAAAAAAAGAAAAAAAAAGATTCAAACTGGAAAGAAAGAAAAGGAAATAAAAAGAAAAAAAAACAAATTGGGAAGAAAGAAAACGAAATAAAGAGAAAAAAATAGAAACCGAAAAGAAAGAAGGGGTGGAGTGAAAATTTGTCCACTAATTTTTTAGACAGTTAATATATTAAATATATTAAAAAATATGGTTAAAAAATTAAGTGGTCCAATTTTTAATCCGTTTGAACGGGTGTGAAGATCTTACTATTATGATCATATTATTCTAAAGAGACATAATCAAATTTTGTCTCTAAGGCTCTCATAATCACGTTTCTGCTCTACAGGATTGCAAATTGATGGCAATGAATTTTTATTTAACCAAAACGGTGCCGTTTTGGAGGGGAGAGAGAGAGAGGAGGGGCCGGGGGTAGTTTGGGAAAAGGGCTGTGGGGTCGACGGGGGAGGTGTGTAGGGGGGGTGGGAAAAGCAATTTGCTTCTCAGTACTCATGCAAAACTAAAATTCCAAAAAAAACTAATATCTCTATCTATGTACAAAAATGCTACACACACAACATCTCCTACATAACAACTCACACAACCGCTGACGTCATGCTGACGTCAGCGTAAAACAACTTCGTTTTAAAAAAAAAAAAACACCCCACGCACAGAACGCTTTCCCTTCTCCCTCCCCTTCTCGTTCAAAATACAGATTACAGTCAGGAGAAGTGAGAGAGGGGCTCCCACCACCACCACCACCGGCGACGATGCTTCCCACCTCCACCGATGACCACGCTTCCCACCTCCACCACTAGAACCCAACCCCAGCACTCCCCTCCGCCAGCGACCACCACCACCACCACCACCGGTTTCTGGGCAGTTCGACATTGTTACCCCCAACTGAAGAAGGGGTCTCTCTCTCTCTCTCTCTCCCTGAACTGATTGCTGAGTTGTTGAAAAAAAAAACCCTAAATTGAGTTTCTTGAAAAAAAATCCCCTAATTCGAAAATTAGGGTTTCATTTTGAACTTTGAGTCAAATTGGCTTGCTTTATGTTAAAGGGATGGAACTGATGTCTGTGTAAACTTGCCTTGGTGGTTAAAATTCGTAGATAGTGACCAAAGTATGGGCTGACCTTGATGGTCCATGAATTGAAAGACTCTTGATTGTTTGACTTTGCATAGAAGCGTGAATCTAAGAGAAAGAGTTCAATACCTGAATTGCAAAGTAAGTGGGATACCTTGGAGTTCTGAGATGATGTAATACACATGTTGTTTGCACATGAAGGTTAAAACTGCATACTGGGATTTGACCTCGGGCCTCCCATTCATTAAGATTAAAGGCTAAACTCTCATTTTGTTGTAACAATTCTTGAGTGATATAATCTAATAAATTCTCAATCCAACTTGACCTTCTGTCTATGAAGTCTGCTGCCTGATTGAGTGGATTGTGCAGTTCCTTGATTTTTTCTCCCTTGGAAGATATGCCTCATAGTAGGCCTTGACAGTTGCTAATGGTTGTAAAATCACTCTATGTGCTCTGTGATTTGATGAATATTTGATCGGGTCGTTTCCGTACCAAAAATAATTAATAAAACAAAGCAATTACTACTACTCTAATGAATAGTGGTAAGTATTCCGAGTATTGCTCCACAGGGATTATAAAGCTAAGTTACAGTTATTTCAATTAATTTCTATATTAATCCGAGAAAAAGATTGATTGATTGTTGGATTCTTAAAACTATTGAACTGAAATTAAAAGACGATAGAAAAGCAGAAAAGAATTGATGGGAAAAAGTTCTAGGGTTTCGAATCCACTCTTCCCCTCTCGTAACCTAAATATGTTTCGAGTGTAGGTCATATATTCGAATCAATCCGGATATCGTAGGATTGCAAGCCCTAGCGATACCTCCTAAAAATAATTTATGAATCACCAATTGGCATGGATTATCTCCGCCTAGCACGAATCGTCTTACTAGCACGATCCGTCTCAAATTAAAGTACGGATCGTCTCATCGGCACAACGCGTCTTACGTAGTATAATCCATCCAATCGGTTATCATAAAACAATTAAAACTGTTGTATGAGCGTGCATAAAACCTAGGATTTTCATACACAAGATTTGCTGGAAAGAAGTAATATCATAAATAAATCCTTAAAAGTCATACAACCGTGATTCGAATAATAAAACCTAAATCAAAACATAGAAGGGTTACTTAGAGTTCGAGCTTCATCTACACCCTAGAATAGAAGGGTTTAGCCGGACATCGGGGTGGAACTCATCGCAATATTGCTTCTGTTTTCCACCGTGATTGACTGTCGAAGAAACAGTTCTGCACAGCTCTCGGTCTCGGTTTTTCGTTCTCTGATCCCCCGCGTGATGTGTGTCTCTTTTCCTTATATATGTTGCTGTAGCCGACTTCACCAAAAACCCTTATTTCTCTTCCTTTTTGGGCCATGCCCACTGCCGAGAATTGGCATGGGCCAATTCTTTTACTTGGTCCAATTATAAATCAAAATAGCAAGTCTTTGGGCCCACCAAACAAATGATTCATGTATTCTTCTGCATCCAATTCACTTCCAAGATTTACATGCACAGTAGGAGTATTCATAAGGTCCATTAGAGCATCTCCAATCCAATACTCCATTTTTGCCTTCATTTCTTCATTTGAGAGTATCAAAATAATATATTTTATTGCAAAAGTAATTTTGGAGGAAATCTAACTCCAACCCAATACTCTATTTCTACATCTATTTCTTTAAAAACTCATCCAAAATCTCAAACTTCCCCACTTTTCCTCCAAAACTCAGATTTTTATTTTTCTAACTTCATTAAAAAAATACTCAATATGGGTCTTATTTTGAAGATATTGTACATGTCTTTTGATTGGTACCAATTTTATAAAGGATTAGTGTATCAAAACTAATTTGATGAACAAATTGGGATTTGGTGAGGGTGAATAGTGAAATGGAGGAGATCCTCCATTTTTTTCTCCATCCTCCATATTTGGAGTACCAAACTTGATCCTCTCAAATGGAGGAGAAAATAGAGGATGGGTTGGAATGGTATTTCCTCCAAAAATGATCCTCTCAAATAGAGAAATAGAGGAATGGAGGGTGCATTGGAGATGCTCTTAGAATGTTAAAACCTCCGAGTACCTAAAACACAAAAATCAAGCATTAAGCACCGAGTAATAATATAAATGGACTTAGCGAGGATAAATTAAGGGGCGCTTATGAGAACATTTACGCGCTTATCAATATTTTAGTTGTTAATCCTCTTTGTGATTGCAAAATTAGTTGTAATGCAATTTTAATGACTAATGACTATGCTGTTTGCTTGATGAATTCCTCTCAATGAGAGGCTTTTGCAATACTGTTTTTTGACATGTTAGTTATGGATCCTTTTTGTGTGTGTGTGTGTGTGGAGTTCATTATCTTAAACTGGGTATCCTTTCTTCAAGGTTCATGTTCTGTGGCTGTGTTGCTATTGTTTTATTAACTTTCTAAAGTTATCAACACTAGCAGTTCTCTTTCTGTGGATATTGGGAAGCTAAAATATTGAATTCTTCTGTGGAGGCTGGAAATTATAAGTGATAAATCTGTGTGCGAGAGAGATTTATCACTTATGAGATTTATCACCCATACCTTGTCTTGGGTTGGGAAAGTGGAATGATAAACCTGTCCATATCATTCATGTGACTTGAATGAACTTGTGTGGTGTTAATAATTCATTGATTTTCAATCTGTTATTTGATTGTCAGCATATAACATTATGGCTATTTGTAATGTTATTATTTTCAGGAAAAGTATGGTGCGGCCAATGGAGAGAGCCATATTAGGAAAAGTATCAACACATCTCAGTCCTTGGTTGATCCGAAACAAGTATCAACACATCCCAGTCTTGCAGTCAATGACTATATGGGATCCCTTGATGGTGGAGCATATCAAGAAAAGAAATCATCTCGTCATGCAACTGTAAAAGATAGCTCAGCTTGCTTTAAACATTGTACGAGACCCGGAGCCTTCTGAGCTTCTGCTTTCTAGATTGGCACCCGGTAGCAGGGGATTTGATGCTTAGGATCAACACGAGGCGTGACTTGATGAGACCACGCCAAGACGTTGATGAATTCTTCGAGCCTGTCTGACCGGACGCAATGCTCTTCCGGGGGCGGTGCTTGGACCAATTTTGAACCTTTCGGGAGGTTACACTTGTCTTTCAAGTTTATTGAAAACTACTTCTTCTTTTAACAGGCTGAGCATGCCTTTCGTCTTCCCTTTCGGTGAGGGAACACATTTCCTTGGGGATGATCCCATCGAAATCTATCCCTTCGTCGCCAGGGTCGATACAGTTTATATAAAAGCTAGCAAAGTATTTTAGAAGCAGATAATGCATATCATAAAAACCCTCGGGGTTTGCCAAGTACAACCGACTCGAAACTTGAAACAAAAGCTACGACGTGGAGGGCCAAGAGGCTCGAACTCCGACTCAGAGCTAGGCTAGACAAACGCAAAAGACCGTGTCAGACTCAGACAAAACGCCAATGCAAACTAGAGGCGGTTTTGAAAATGCAATTGTTAAAAAGCTACCCATAACTTCCACAAAAAGAGGTTGGATCCAGCAGGTGTCAGGCCCAAGCAACAGCACTTCGGCTTCCTTTGGCTTCTCGACCAAACCTACTCGGTGCTCCCTTGATTAATGGACCTCAGCCAGTCAGTCCACTCTTTTGTAAGCCCCTCATCACTGTCAAACCAGATGTCGGCAGTGGAAACCTCGATTGCCCAACCTACAGCCATCATGTTAACCTCCGGTTCAGACGGGATGGATACGATGGGTTTGGGTTGATTTGTTGGGACGATATAGTGGCTAGGGTTGAATATGGTGGAGCTCGGGTTGATTTGAGTAGAGGTGATAGATACCTGACCAACCAGAGGGTCAGACCTGTGTTGAGGCAAGGAGTTGGAAATGACGTTGGGCTTTGGTGGAACTTGCACCGTGCCATCATCAATAAGATCTTGTATCTCGTGTCGGAGACGCAAGCAGTTATCAGTAAGATGGCCAGACATTTGGTAGAAGGCACAGAAGAGGTTTGGGTTGTAACCGGCAGGTAAGACTTTGGGTGGGGAAGTTGGGGTCAAAGGCTTGAGATGCCCAGACTTGACGAGTTTCTCCAACACTGCGGACAGAGATGCCGCAAAGGCAGAGAAACTCCGAGGCTGAGTTCGGGATCGGAGGCTTTGAGTGCTTCGAACTTGGCGAACATCGGCAGCTGCTTACTTCTGAACCTCGCCTTCAAATAAGAGGTTGATAGAAACCCGAAGCGTAGGGCTAAGTCATCAGTAGCATAATAACCGGAAGTCCGGGATCGTTCCCACAGAGAATTCGAATATAGCTTGATTCGGATTGAAGGTTTTATGGTAGGATTTCGGCCTTTAAGGCGGCCAACTTGGTTTTGCTTTAAAAGAAATGACTAAAACGAAAACTAGATTAACGCTTGATTAACTTAACGAGGCAAGTCTTGGGGTCTTCTAACCCTTGACAAAAGCCGTTACCGGTTCTCGATTATAACTCAGGTGAGAGTCACGACCGCACGCTCACGCCCGGAGGATTTTACTTAAAAAGACTACGTTTATTAAAAGATGTGATTTCCTGGAGGCGAACCTATTTTTGCTAATGTATCTAACACGTAGGAGGCCACGAGCCCTCGATATGTTGCTTGCCAAGACCGCTTGACTAAACTTCATATTAAGGAGTTAACACCCCTCGCTTAGACCAAAATGGCTAGGTTAATCCAATTCCGAAAATCATGATTTTAAGCCCGATGGCTCGAGAACCAAATAACAACCTAAGTCCTCGGGAAAGATTATCCCGAGACTTAACCAATAAACTACTCACGCATGGCTAAAGCATAAGACAAAGCATAAAAACGAGACATAATTTTTAACCGATAGATTCGAAAATAAACTTGAGATTAATAACAATCTTAACCGTAGCTACAACTTTAATAAACGAGAAAAAGACAAACAAGTGCAACTTACATGAGAACTTGGAAAGTAAAAGCTTGAAAGCTAGCTTCAATGGAGGAAAGACAAGAAGTTGGAAAATTAAAGAAAGAGAGACAAAATGGGATTATGAGAGAGTGAGAGAGAGATTCACCTCATAAAGGACCCCTTCTCTCTCCAAAATATCCACAAAATATCCAAAAAGTAGAGAGGGATCCAAAATATCCCAAAAGCAAAAAGTGAAAAAGTAGCCAAATTCGGGCAGAAAAATCACAGCATGAACCGGTTCATGCTTTTGATCGTACTGGTTCATGGCCTTGATAAATCTTCCAATCTTCAACTTCTGGGGCCCATGAACCGGTACATGCTTTTACCCGTACCGGTTCATGGCTGGCAGAAATATAATTTTTTGCCCCGCTTGATCCAACGGCCCGGCAACGGCCCGACGCTTCCTTAGCCCTTCAAAAATCACCCGACGGGACTTGACGGGGCAATGCCACGTGGCCTCGAATGCTGGAATTCTTCCGAGAGGAATCCTTGACGTTCAAAAGCACCGAAATTACCACGTTCAACCTGAAACCATCAAAACGAAACCTTACGCGCAAAATGAGATAAAAAGGGGCAAAAGGAAACGAAACGCTGCAAATAATAAGCTAAAAGCCCCCAAGATTATACAATCTTGAGTGCGGATCAGCAGCGCGACTGGAATTGAAAGTTGGAGCATCGATCCCACTTGTAGATGTATTGGAGTAGTTGATGTTACCAAACAACGCACTACTATCTCCTGAATAAACCCTCGACTTTGTTTTTTGAGTGGAAGAAGAAGAGGACTCCCCCCTTGGCAGAATTCCAGCTTGCAGCGCATCCTCAATGGCTAGGCCAGACTCAAAGAAGGTCTCGAAGTTGGCAGATGCTTGAACCAGCACAAGATGCTTAGCATAGTCGAGATGTAGGTTGCGGGAGATAATACGGAGTTGATCTCTCTCGCTCGGGTGCTCAATCATTAGAGCGGCTTTGGCTCTCCACCTTTTAACGAAGTCCGCAAAGGACTCATTTGCTTCCATCTTCGTGGATTCTAACTCTCGAGTAGTCATCTTGAGCTGAGAGTTGTAGTTGTATTGAGAGATGAATGCAGCCCCTATATCTTCCCAAGTTCTTCGTTTGGAGATGTCAAGCGACAGAAACCAATGAAAGGCAGGCCCAGAGAGAGTTTGAGGGAAAAACTGAGACATGGCTTCACTTTCTACTATGAGTAGCTTCATGGCAGCATGGTAGCCATAGAGATGAGTCTTGGGATCACCACTCCCATCGAACTTGACCAAGTCAGGCATTTTGAACTTGTCTGGAAGGTTAGCATTAGGATACAGGCAAAGACGATCCAAGTCAATTCCGCCTGCGCTGATCTTCTCAGATTTGGAGACAGACTCCTCCAGCTTTGCCATCTTAGCCATGAGAGCTGCCATATCAGGATTTGGGACAGGTCTGCTTCCTGTTGGATTTGGGTTCACAACAGGTGCGCGAACCTCCCTAGGGTTGGGCTGAACGATGAGACGCCCCTCGTGATTCGGATCTGGGACCAAGATAGGTTGTTCCTGGTCGTCCTCATCGTCCTCGCCTTCCTCTTCGAGCGGAGGTGGAAGACGAGTGTTGATAAGGTCATTGAGACAAGTGATGTTAGTATCGGTCTGAGTGGCCCTCTGCTGCATCGCAGTGATACTGTTCTGGAGGTTCATGAGCATGGTTTCCAGAGTGAGCGGTTGATCTGCCATTGCAGGTTTTTCTGAGGAGCCTGCTGAAGATGTTGAAGACAGGGAAGCCGACGGCGTGGCTTTTTGCAAAATCGATGGCGAACCCAACTGTAGGGCGGCCAACAATGAACCTGGAGAAGCCTCCGTTACAACTGACTGGGTTTCTAGCCTGACAAGTCTCTGAACCGAATTCTGAAGACGTTCCCAAGTAGGTTTGGCTCTTCCTTTCGGTACTCTCTTACTCGGTGCAATGGCTTCAAACTAGACAGTACAATAAGTGAAAGCTCAGTGGCGTTCCTGCAGCAATTAGAATGCAATGCACACGTTGTCGTCGGTGTCAGCCCTAGACTCTAGAACTAGAGACGAGTCTGTCTCATAATGTTCGGACGCTGCCAAAATCCTCATATTTCTTTTCGAGGGTGTATCCTTTGAATAGATGAAACTGATCCTAAGAGATGTCAAAATAGACTAAGTCTTCAACTAGTCCCATTTGAAGTTTCAACTTTGAATTAGAAACAACTCAGTATTGATGGTGTGATACCTTTACCGGGGTGGCGTCAGCGACAACGCGCTTTAGCCGGGGTGGTGTACGTGCTGCGCACGATAACCAAAATGATATCGATATCACGACATCAATACGTTGTGGTTCCTTGTTTTCGGTTGAAACCTCAATCGGGCATGAGCCAAGGACTTAATAAGGTTTGATTTCCCAAAGTCTCGCTGATCTAAGGATTTTAAAAATTAACAACGTGCACCAACGAGATGCACGACTCTTCATTGGGTCTAGCAGCGTCCTAAAATAGCATACGACAGACTAGAAAGAGAGACAATCTAGAAGCCGCCCTAAACATGCTCCTACGCGGAACGATATGTATGTATGTACAATTCCAGAGACAAGTTTGCCTTACGAATTTCAGACGTTGCCGGAATCCTCAAAATTCTTTTCGGCGATGTGTCCTTGAGTAGATCGACAGATTCTAAAAGATGTCAAAATAGACTAAATCTTCGACTAGTCCCTTTTGAAGATTCGACTTTGAACTTGAAACAACTCAGCATTGATGGCATGACACCATAACCTTGCACGCCGCGGTGTATAGTGACAACGCACTTCAACCTGGGTGGCTCCAGTGACACAGCATCAATACTTTGTTGTTCCTTATTGTCGGTTGATTCCTTAATCGGGCATGAGGCAAGGATTTAGTAAATTTTGATTTCTCAAAGTCTCGCTGATCTAAGGACATTGCGATTGATAATGAACATTCAACAGAATGAACGACTCCTCATTGGGCCCAACAACGTTTTAGACAGCGCAAGACAAACTCGAAAACAAGAACCGCCTTAAGCATGCTCCTATGCAGAACAGTGTATGTACAATGCATGCGATAGGAAAAGTAGTAACACATAGACAGTATAAGGGGGTTAGATGCACATAATCTTACCCTGTAGGTACCTGTCCTAGTTTGGAGAGTTCTAATGTTTTGTATATGCAAAGGCCGATTTTGGTTCGTAGCAGGTTCCTCGGACTAGGGCCACAGATATACCTCCCGTTACCCGCGATACCGCTGAGCAACAGTCAAACGGTAGCATGACCCATCATCGTCGAAGGTTGTTGGTCATTCGAGGTCCCCGGTCTCCGATAAACTGTGCCGGATTGCCAAAACGATCCAACGGGGCTTATCCCACATCGATGCAAATGAATGCTAGAATTGATTACGAAGAAGAAGAATCACAAGATCGCAAAAATGCCTTTTCAAATTTGGCTCACTTTATTAAGTCCATCTTTAGAGGAAACTACGCAAGTGATCAATCAAAAAAAAAGTCCCAGATCGGATTGGCCAGACACGAGGTCCTGTTAAATCACCATTCCAACCTTCGGCAGCGCGAAGCTCACCATTTTGACAGACTTTTAAGGGATTGTTCACAAGTGTATTAAACTCTAAGTACAGATTAATATTGGTTCGATTGTCCCCAGCAGAGTCGCCACAGTGGGCAGCATGCCCTGAGAAGAGAAAGGATTCCGTTCCTTTCCCCGGATCGAGGGAGCGTGAGCGCGGGATGGCAAGCGCTCGAGAATACAGAGTCGCCACTCGGGTTTGAAGGTCCGACACCCAAGGAAACCGTATTTCGAAGCACCTGCCGCGCTATTTGATTTAAAAAAGTGAAAGCACCAGTCCGTCATAACCATATCTGCGTTCGGGAGCCATGTTACGAGAGGGAAAGGGTTTTATGGCACCCCTCTCGCCCAATCCGGAGATTGGTCTCTACTTAGGCATTTTGAAAATATTGCGATTCTTCTTTTATTAATCATCTTTTAGCCAATTAGGGTGGGGGAACAGTTAATTGGGGATAAAAATTGTAACATGTTTGCAGGATGTGATAAATATAGCATGGATAGATGGAAAATTGAACAATAAATGGAATAAAGTCCAAAACAGTGATCAAGCATCAAAATAGTGCTTTGTATGAATTTGGCACAAGTAATGGCCAACTTGCATGCATGAATCTACGTACATGCAAGCTGACTATCGCGCGACAAACCCATACACTCGCGCGAGTATTGAAACTTCACTAACAGCTTGAATTTTATCCCCTTCTGGGCTCTGGAAGGACCAGTGCACACCCAGGACAAACCAAGCAGTTCATAGCAATTCTAATATACAATTTAAAGGCTAAAAAGCCCTACAAATTGACAAAACACCCCATAAATAGTGTGGGGACAAAATAACAGCCTAAAACCAAGTTACCCGTGCAAGACCACTCACTGGTCAGAGGCAGACTGGTGCGCGAGGAAGTCAGTCTGTCGCGCGATGGTCGCGCCCTGGCGCGCGACGGTTGCGCCCTGGCACGCTGGTCAACGCTCCATTTGACCATCGCGTGTGGGTTGAGGTGCAGCGCGCGCGGGTATGGGTCAACCTTCTAGTGTTTGGTTTTGCTCATCCTGGGTTCTGAGACAGGTTCAAAATGATCCCAGGGGTACTCCATAACAGCAGATATGCATATTGAACTAAAACTAACAATTTATACTAAGGAAAGTAGTAAACTGATTTTCATCATGCTTACAGAGTGATCTATATGTAAGAAAAACATAAACCAGCAAGACACCAATCCCCAGGCGGTCCAGCGCGCGCAGCAATGGAGTGTCGCGCGCGAGACTGGGACCGTCGCGCGCTGGTTCTTACTATGACGGTTCTTGAAACCTTGCTAGCTTTAGGGCCAGGATTGGTATTGATTACCAGCCTTAGCCCTGCCAGCCCCCCTCAGGGATCAGAACGGAGAGCAGAACAAAGGTAAGCTATACCTTTGGCCTTTGAGTTTGAATGGGTGTTTGAGCTTTGAATTGAGGTTGAGATTGAATGATGGCTATTTGAGTTGAATAACAAGGTGGTTTATGCTTGATTGAGGTGTGAAAATGGTTGTAGGATTTTGTAACCTTTCTTGATTACACTTGAAAACCCAAGGTGTATGGATTTTTTGAACCCTTCAAATGGAAGCAGATGGGGGGTATTTATAGGAGAAGGGGAAGGAATGGTGTATGGAGGAGAAAGAACCAACCAAACAAGGGTTGATTTGGCTTGGTGGCCAAATTTCATCCTTTGGAAAGGTTAGGTGATGCAAAGAGAGGAGCTCAACCAGTCCACGAGGCCTGGCTGAAGGTTACTTGGTGTTTAAGCTGCCCAACTAATAAAGGTGATGGGGACAGCTTTGGACCATCGCGCGACAGAGTGGGCCTGTCGCGCGATGATGCGCCCTGGCGCGCAATGGATGCGCCCGGGCGCGCGATGGTCAACGGTCAAATTTTGGCTGTTGACCACACCTGGCAGTTTGACCATAGCGCGCGGGAGTCAGTCTGGCGCGTGATGGTGCGCCCTGGCGCGCGATGGTTGCACCCTGGCGCGGGTCAGAGGGGTTTTTGGCTTTTTCGAAATGGCTTAGGCTTAGGTTAGGTTCAAAGGTTTTGCAAACACTCAAAACTCAAACACTCGACATTCCCGAGGTGTTCTTGATCCATTTCATCATCGGGGAATCAGAAACCGTAAGTAAACTAATCTGGAAGCCCAGATTGGGGTGTCAACAAATCAATCTTCAGCAATTGAGTCTTTGTAATCATCAGCTTTCAGCAATAATATAGTAAATTTCAGTTTCTCTCCAATTCTTATTGTTCTTTAGGGACTCCCGAAAGGGAACACCCCCATGATCATAAATAAAATGAATACTGTATGAATTATATGTTTGTATTAGCCAAAGAATTTTAATCCAGTTTTTATACGTCACTAAAACCCCAAAATTCAGATTTTAAAAAAGTGATGACTTCAGGCCTTTAAACCATAAAGCCTTCTTGAGTCTTTAACCCGTTTTGCTAAAGAGTGGCATTGAGGGAGTTGTATTCGGAGGTAGGTTAAGAAGGAAAGTAAGAAATTTCTCTGAATAAAATTTTGACACGTAAGAGGTAAGTGATAATGAAAAGAGAAAGATTAATCAATGGGTAATACGATATTTAATTGTATATAGTATCCAGCTTATTTTAAACAGTCTATCTGGATCATGTGGTGGTAAGTACCGAGTAGGATTCACAAATATTTGATTGTAATCTTTTATCATTTGCATGCATGAACAAAGAAGAATATATTCTGATTTATATTCGTAGATTGGAATAAGAAATATTTACTCAGAATCTTTTGATAAGTAGACTTTTAAATACAGCTTTAAATACAAGCAGATCTCTACCTAGTAACACCCTTACTAGATTTATAGGAAAAGAACAAGATAAACTTAGAGAATTAGAAAAGCAGTTAACTGAAGAACAACTTCGGTACAGAAGAGCAAAGCCTTTCCAGAATTAGGACTAAATTATAATAACAGATAAATAGGGAAGGTAAAAGTGTAATTAAGACAGATAGGTTACACCATAAGTAAACAGATTGCACCACACAGGATAATAACTTGAACCAATCATTGTGATCAGGCTTTGGAGCATGGGCTACGTTAATGCATTCATTATTCAAAATAGACTTTTGTGTACCAAGACTTGTCAGGAGAAATAATTCACATGCACCTCCCCTTATACTAAATGCATATCAGTCAACTGAGGCCCTATATCAAGGAAAAAAATCATACAACATCACCGACAGTAATTAAAATGATAATCTCGTACAATTAAAATATCATGTAAAACCAACATTTTCCCACCTATTTTAATATTATGATAGACTTTTAGGCAAAGAGGGATATTATGCATCATGAAGGTGTGCTCTGGATTGAACCTTCACTTTGTAATAATTTTTTATGTTGTAGTAAATCTCATGGAACGAAAGGTATTAAATATGCGAGCTAGGTAATATTTGATAAAACATTTAGGAACGAATTGTTATTCTCGTAAACAACTTTGAAACTCAAAGAAATGAAAACAGAGAACATTTCTTTGAATTCCTTTTTTTTTGAAGATGTTATAAATATATAAATTCATTCTATGTAACTCAACCACTGGGGTTAGTTCAGAGGCCAAACTCGTGATTTCCCTTAAGGAGGTCACGAGTTCGAAACGGTGTGGCAGATTCAATATTGAAGACCCACCCACTTTGTTGCGAAAAATACTTTGGGTATTGTAATTTTTTTTCATACTGTGTAAAATACTTCAAGTATTTCTTTTCTTTTATTATAAGTATAATAATACTTCAGGACTCATAATTGGTATGTACTTCAGGTACCCTTTTTTTTCCCGCATATACTGCTCATATTCATTATGCAAAAGAAAGATATAGGAAGCAGAGCATATGAACACAAGGGTTACCGGAAGTGGATAAGTTATTTGTGTCCACTTCTTAATTTAGTTTCTACAATCTTTATTTAATTTGCGCTAGCTTCACTCGTTCTGCTCCACTCCGGCATCTGGCCTTCTTTCTAGAACTTCTTAGTATCTCTTCATATTAAATATATGAGCCACAATTCTAACAATTTATTTCAATAGCCAACACAATTAGTCCTTCTGGAGCCTTTAGTATTCTTGGGAGATTTATTCTGCAAAGTCTTCCCTTTATCTTTTCAAGCTTATTCTACTTCAGGTAGAATTATTTAGGATTCTTGTCATTTGATTTTTGAATATTTCCTCCAGTAAATTGGTTACATTTTTATCATAACCTTTCCCACGGTAATGACTTCAGCCTTAAAATGAGACTCAACACTTCTAGGAACTGCCCATGGGACTTCATTTGCTTCAGAAAATAACTCATTAGAAGTTACTCTGTTCGCTTCTGGGAATGGTACATAACAAAATTGAACGAGATTTATAATTTTTCAGTGAAAGCTTGTTAATTTGTTCACTCATAAGGAGACACTGGATTAATTCAAAATACTCCTTTAAAACAACGCTAACTAAAATGTTGCTACATAAGCATATTAGAACAGACAAATTAACAGGTTGAGTCATGAAAATCTCTCTCGCTTTAAGGAGATTCAAGCCCTTTATTATAACAAACCAGTGCAATAGAAAACAGTGATAATTTATATTCTGGTTCGAACTCTAGTCTGCACAAGTAGGAGAACCCAAGTTCTATAACTAAAACACCCTTGTACTTCGCCAACAGGTCTTTCGTTCGTATATAAAACTAACAGGCTATTTTATCAGGGGAACAATGGTTAATTTGAGGAAAGGACAGAGTACGAAAAATCGGCCAAATGTTGAGAGGAGATCGCTCTCGGCTTTTTGGCTGGGATTCTTTCTTACATACGTACAAAACCACTCATGCATGCATTACATCACTGAAAGAGTACAGACAAGAAGACCAAGTTGAGTTGTCTACTTCAATGCATTCATTATTCAAAATGGCTGCTGATTTTGCCACTCTCTTTTTTGTTAACGGCACTCTCCTGCAAGTGTATTTTTGGTGAAAAAATATACTTGCAGGGGAGTGCCGTTAACAAAAAAGGGAGTGGCAAAATCATTTCCCTTCAAAATAGACTTATCAGGAGAAATATATAATTCACACCTCCCTTATAAATGCATATCAGTCAACATGAACCACGGAATGCAAAAGATTTTTATCCAGGAAAAAATCATACAACATCACCAACAGTTATTAAAATGATAATCTCGTACTATTAAAATATCATGTAAAACCAACATTTTCCCACCTATTTTACTATTATGATAGACTTTTAGGCAAAGAGGGATATCATGCATCATGAAGGTGTGCTCCGGATTGAACCTCCACTTAGTAATAATTTTTCTGCTGTAGTAAATCTCATCGAACGAAAGGTATTAAATATGCGAGCTAGATGATATTTGATAAAACATTTAGGAACGAATTGTTATTCTCGTAAACAACTTTGAAACGCCCATCGCATGATTTCAAATTGTTATTCTCGTAAACAATAATTAGGCTGTGTTTCAGAAAACCATTAAGAACTTATTTTTTGTTGAAAAAGAAGCCCTGTTCCAGAAAATAAGAACTTATTTTTTGTTCACCCTTAGGTAGTATGGCCGGCGGAAGAGAAATCGGTCCGGCGGCCGCGCGTGGCCGTCTCCGGCCATCGGAAGGCCGATCAATCATATATACACGAAAAATGGGTGCTCGGATCAAGCATCCTACACATCTCGGATGACGTTGATTCCCGCGCGGGCCCCCTTGGTTTTAATTTTTAGAATTTTTGGACGGCTCGGATCGGCCGTCCGGTGGCCGGAGACGGCCACGCGCGGCCGCCGGTATGATTTCCGTCCGGTGGCTGCCAATTACCATACCAACAGTCAATTTTTTTGTATAAGGCAACTTGAAGCTCAAAAATCATGCGGGGGCCAAATAATTTTCCGATCACTATGGATCTTGTTTGATAGATCTCATTGAGATCTTTAATACGGTGCAAAAAATTTTTTTTTTTTTTTCATTTATGTTATATTTGAGTTTGAAAATGTGAAAGAAACTTTTTGTTTGGGAAAAATAAGAAGGTATCCTTATTTTTCAAAAAAGAAGTAGTGAAATAAGAACTTATAAAATAAGAAGGGTTCTGGAACGGGGCCTTAGGAAGATAAAACATTTAGGAACGAATTGTTATTCTCGTAAACAATAATTACCTTGCAGTGCATTAGGAGCTGTGCTACGCCCATCGCATGATTTCATCGCTTTCTCAATCTCACTGTCCGTCTCAGCAATTAATAGTCCGGATTTTAAACAAATTCTTTCGGGTTAAACTCTTACCCTGAAGAATTTGTTTCAAATCCGGACCGTTGCGGTGGGGGAACAGTAAAAGAGAGGTGTGGGCAGTAGACTTTCCGGGCTTAAAAATTGACACCGACGCTCTCAACGCGTCCACGTCCACACCCTGCATCTCTTCAAGCAGAGAGAGAGAGAGAGAGAGAGAGAGAGATATGGGACAAGAGGTTTATCTTCCTCTATTTGAAACGAAGGCAGCAAAAGGACGCGTCGCATACAAACTGTATTCGTTTTCAGTGTTGGTGGGCATCTTCTCGATATGGGTTTTCAGAGCGAGTCATCTACCACCAGCAGAAACCGAGCGTGGGAGAAGATGGGGTTGGATCGGATTGTCCATGGCCGAGCTCTGGTTCAGTTTCTACTGGTTCCTCACTCAGTTCGCTCGATGGAATCCCGTCTATCGCTCCACCTTCAAACACCGCCTTTCTCAAAGGTCTCCCTCCCTCCCCCCTCTCTCTTGCGCATATAACGCACACAACTTTAAAACACAACTCCAAATACAATTGCGTCTGCGATCATATTATGGATGTGAAGTTCCCGCGGTGCCCCAAGGCAAAATACTGATTCCAAGAGCTTGATTTGAACCATTCACCGTTCAAATTGCAGAGCTCGAAGAGTTGAGCATCATTGCTAAAAACAATTTGATCGAATATTAGTTAGTACCTCAATAGTCGAAGTACGCATCGGAAAATCAAACTTTATTGAATCATAGATTTATCGATATTTGATCGATTTGATTTTTTTTTTCAAGCATGTTCTGGTAGTCAAAGCTGTCTAAAGTTAATGGTTCCGTTCAAAATTTAGCTACAGATACGAGAAGGAATTGCCAGGGGTGGATGTGTTCGTGTGCACAGCAGACCCAACGATAGAGCCACCAATCATGGTGGTCAACACCGTCTTATCCGTCATGGCTTACGATTACCCGCCGGAGAAGCTGGCCGTTTATCTCTCCGACGACGCCGGATCGGAATTAACGTTCTACGCATTGTTAGAGGCGTCCCGATTCGCCAAGCACTGGCTGCCGTTCTGCAAGAAGTTCAAAGTCGAACCGAGGTCGCCCGCTGCTTACTTTTCCACCTTTGATCGTGATGACCAAGAACCGTTGGGTGATGGTAGTGATCATGATCGTCTGGTGGACAAAGAATATCGCTCGTCTGTCAAGGTATATTTGCCTAATCAACTTTCTACTTTCATGATCTGATTCGTTCATTTTTTAATTTCTAAAAATAAAAACAAAATCTGTGCACAATTTGAAAATTACGATCAAAATATGAATAATTAGTTTTGGGATGAACTCATCAAAATATTTTAAAACCTTTTCTTCTCTTTCTTCAATTATGGTGTACAATTTGGATTTGTTAATGGACAAAAAAAGAGAGGGCAACCAACAGATTTTAAAATTATTGGAAAGAAAATGGGGCAACCAACACCTTTTCTTTTCTTCTCTCTGGTCCAAGTTTTGGATTGAACGAGATAGGATCAAATTTGGATCATACACTATTAAAATTAATGGTTCGAATTTGCTCAGAGACCTCTACTTGTAAGAGACTGGGCAAATCCGAACAATTGATTGTAGTAATAGACGATCTAGATTTGGACTGATCCCTCCCTTTCAAATTAAGGATCGGAGATGATCCAATTCCTTATTCGGAGAAAACATTTTCTAAGGAGTATATGTTTTTTTATGTTCTATTGTTTATAGAGGACGAAAATGACAATCAATTAAATTTCTTTTTCAAAGTCAGCAGAAAGTGGGTATGATATAAAAATGTTTTTAGCTTTTTAAAAGGAAGGTAGCCTTACCAGCCCCCCGTCAGACCACTACTACATCTCTTAATCAAAGAACGGGTCATCCCATTCTCACTTACAAAAGAAAACTCACACCGATCAAATACACACTTCACCTTAAGCTTGGATAGAAATCCAAGCAAAAATTAAAAGAGAAAAATATGGGGAAAAAAACCCCGAAAACATCACGAACTATCTTAATCTGTCACTGGCAAAAACCACTGCAACCACGTCCATAAACCACGGCTCTTCGACGACCTTGAGAGGCTAACCAAAACCACAGCTGTGAACGACGAGCCATCGGCGACCACACGCATGAAAGACGATGGAGGAGGAGCGGCGGAGGAGGAGCGGTGATGAAGAGGATGTTGTGAGAAAAGAAAAGAGTGCATACTGCAAATAAACTCTCAGATCTGAGATCGAGGGAGAAAACCCTCACTGAAAAGCAGGAGTTATTGATAGTGAAAAAACTCATCACCGACACCTCCCGGCGGAGGAGAATCGGTGATGAAGAGGATGTTGTGAGAAAGGAAAAAAGTAGATACTGCAAATAAACTCTCAGATCTGAGATCGAGGGAGAAAACCCTCACTGAAAAGCAGGAGTTATTGCTAGTGAAAAAACTCATCACCGAGGAGGAAGGAAAACATACGGCATAGCCCTCCCCTCCTGCCCCCACATTAGAGTGGTGAAAACCCTAAGAGAAGGGAGGGAAAAGAAGAGAGGCGGCCAGAATTTTGAGAGAGAGAGAAAGAATCGATAGCTATATGTCACATTGCTGGAAAGTGGAAATTATGAAATGTTGACTTTTCATGCAAATCAAATGAAAACATCTAATTTCACATGGTAGCCTAGGACAAACAAGTCATTCCCTTTTTTCGGCCCCAAAAACAGAGTAAAAACAGGACTCTTTTTTTTTTTCTTTTTACAGCAGGACTAATCTTAATTGTCGGGTTTTTTTTTATGCATGTCGTAGAAAATATACGAAGAGATGAGGGATCGGATTGACATAGCCACTAGGCTAGCCCGAATTCCATCAGATATACGGAACGAACACAAGGGATTTCGCAAATGGGACTCGGTTTCGAGCGCGCGCGACCACCCGACTATCCTTCAGGTAGGTTTTTGTAGTAATTTCGCAGAATTCCTCCCCAATTGAACAACATTTTAATTCAGATTAAAAAAAAAAGAACAACATTTTAACCGAAAAAACACTTCGATCATTTTTCTTTCTTTTGTTTTTCTGTGAAATTTTGATTATGCAGATATTAATCGATGGAAGAGAGACCAAGGTCGTGGGTATTGAAAATCATGATAAATTGCCAACTTTGGTGTACCTATCACGAGAGAAGAGACCTCATTATCACCACAATTTCAAGGCTGGGGCCATGAACGCCCTGGTAAATTTCTCCTACTTGATGTCTTAATTATTTTTCTGGACAATCGGTTTTTTGTTTTTATAATTTTAGTGAATTCGAGATTTTCGTAAACTTTTTTATTTTTTTGTATATTCGCCTACCAAGTTCGACCGAATATAAAAAAGTTGGATCAATGTTGAAATGGAGCAGAAAAGAAAAACAAGCTAATTTTTGGCTTTTTTAATTGAGAAGAATCTAAAAATAAAATTATGGCCCTTTTTTTAAAAGAAAGAATCACAAAATATTAATAAGCCAAAAAAGTGAAATGTTGAGTTATTTTACATTTCAGATTAAAAAAAAGTGTTATTTTTCATTTTCAGTAAAATTTTCTGAGCGTTGGTTAATTAATGAATTTTTTTTATAATATATTTGTTTTATCTCTCACATCAAATGGATTGGATATGAAATTTCGGTCCTAATGAGGAAAACAATCGAAAAAAGATAAGATATGCCTTTGCAATGCATCTCTCTATCTTTATACTATATACTAAGCACGTGTATGACACACAATAAACTGTTCTTTTTTCAAAATAATAATAAAAAAGTAATAGCAAAACCCTCCAAAATCCTGAATCCACCTCAACCATACATGTATATTTTATCGCCCCTGTCTGATCTTCCCACGTGAAAAAGTACATTTATAATTCCTCCCATATTCAAATTTTCTATTTAAATGAAATTTTGTTACTAAAGTAACTATACAAAAACCGCGCTTGTTTTTTTTTTTTTTAACTAAAGAAACATACGTGCGCGAACAGATTCGAGTGTCATCGAAGATGAGCAATGGTCCGATAATCCTTAACGTGGACTGCGACGTTTACTCCAACAATTCGGAATCGGTGAGAGATGCAATGTGCTTCTTCATGGATGAAAACAAGGGCCATGAGATTGCTTATGTACAGTATCCCCAGAGCTACAATAACCTCACCAGGAATGATCTCCATGGCATCTTGTTAAGGGTCATTAATGAGGTGAGGCATTCATTATGTGCTTAATTGGACTGGTTACAACAATTTCCTAACTTTCTCATGTAAGTCTCTGTTTGGGATAGGATTTAAAAATTTGTTTTGGACTGTTTCCGGTTTATTTCCGTCTTTAGTGTACTTTTACGGGCTGTGATTTCTCACACTTTCCGGTCCAAATCACCTGTACCGAAAATGTCGTCGTACTTCTGGCGACGGAAGTTGCACTGAAATAGACGTATGTACGTACTTATTTTTTCCTCGTTATAATTCGTGTGTTCGGGCCAACTTGTCTTAGTTGTTTATGGTAGCACGAAAGTGATTGTAGAGATTTCTATGTTTGTGATGAAAGGTGGACTTGGCAGCCATGGATGCCAATGGGGGGCCTTGCTATATTGGTAGCGGGTGCTTCCACAGAAGAGAAAGTCTGTGTGGGATGAAATATGACAGAAAAGAATGTGGAGGACTAGATCAATGGAGGGAAGAAATGGGTAAAAATGAGAAACAAAGTGCAATTGTATTGGAGGACATGTGCAAGGTTTTAGCAAATTGTACCTATGAAGACAACAACACTCAATGGGGAAGGGAGGTATGTACTCTCTCTCTCTCTCTCATGAACTAACAATCTGTTTAGAGCAGTGCTATATATGGACACATGTATCTATTTAGAGATCCGGACGCATATGTGTTCAGAGCCGTTTGATATGTACGTGAAACTCACACGTATCCGCAGACCCTCCCGGTATTTTTTTTGCCCAAAGCATTTCCCATTCATTTAGCATAGTGGGTGAGAAAATGAAGAAACAAGTGCGGTTCCTCATGTCAATGAGAAAGGAAATGAAATGACAGATTTTATCAGTACTACTAACATTCAAATGAGTAGGTGTTAGGTTCTGATTTTCTTGGATCTTTGGCTGGCGTTTGCCATTGTGCCCTTGGTCCGTTTATTTCTTAATTTGCATGTCGATGGCCAATCTAGCTAGTTAATTTAAGCGAGTGAACAAACCGGCCGTACACGGTTCGAAGTGCACCCCGAAATTTCGAATCAATCTGCTTCTCTCATGCATTTGTAGGACTGTACCTTTGGTGAAAATACTTGTACCCTAGAAAAAAATGCAAGTATTCTAGGGAGTGCCTTAAGACTTCCTCCAATCCATTTTATCTCTAACCAATTTTCGCATCTCATCGACAGAAACAAAACTTGTTAGATAAAACGTAATAGTCTACGTGATCGACTTGGTCGAATCCAATTCATCAATCAAAAAACGAAGGCGATCGAGAACTAATCGATATAGCAAATGAAGTTGAAAATTTCTCAACTTCATTCGCAATCAAATATACGAATAATTCTCCTTCTCTCGCCTTTTCTCTCACCGAATCGCTCACGCTACGACTTCACGGCTCGATGCAGATGGGTGTGAAATACGGTTTTCCATCAGAAGACATAATCACAGGGCTGTCAATACAATTTAGAGGTTGGAAATCCATCTACTTCAACCCCGAAAGGGAGTCCTTCACGGGAGTTGCTCCCACTACGCTGTTACAAGCTCTGGTGCAGCAAAAGAGATGGTCCGAAGGCCAGTTCCAGCTATTCCTCTCCAAATATTGCCCCTTGGTTTATGGCCGCGGAAGAATCCCCTTCAACCTTCGAATGTGTTACGCCATCTACGCGCTCTGGGCTCCGAATTGCTTGCCCACTTTGTACTACGTTATCGTCCCGACCCTTTTTTTGCTCGGAGATATCTCCTTGTTTCCAGAGGTACGAGCGATCTCCAACTCTTTTCTCTATTTTTCATCTTCAATGATTACCTTCGCGATGATAACTGTTTGTTTGCAACGTGTGTGCCTTCGAGTTTGTCATTGCTGAGATTTACTATTGCTACTCTGTGTTTCAGATAACAAGCTTGTGGATTATCCCCTTCGCATACGTCCTGATCGCCAAGTACGGTTGCAGTCTAGCCGAATTCGTTACCTGTGGTGGCACGCCCCAAGGATGGTGGAATGAACAGCGAATATGGCTATTCAAAAGAACGACTTCCTTCTGCTTCGCCTTCCTCGAGACCGTCGCAAGGCAATTAGGCTTCTTCACCAAACTAGAATTTGTAGTCACTGCAAAGGTGGCCGATAGCGAGGTGTATCAACGATACTTGCAAGAGACCATGGAGTTCGGTTCGCCTTCGCCTATGTTTACCGTTCTATCCACGATCGCGATGATCAACTTGTTGAGCTTTGTCTGGGGTTTGAAGCGGATGATCGCGAACGCGAAATTTGGGGTTTTGGAGCAACTGGGATTGCAGATTGTGTTGTGTGGGGTTATTGTTTTGATCAACTTGCCTGTGTACGAAGGGCTTTTCTTCAGGAGGGACAAGGGGAAGATGCCCTTCTCTGTCATGTACAAGTCAGTTATGTTGGCTCTTTTGGCCTGTTCAATTGCCTTGTACTTAGTTTAGCATTGATGGGCCTTTTGGTAATCTTTATGTACCTTATATACAATTTGTAACTTTTGTGCACACACACAAAAAACTTGGAATAACCTAAATATTTGGTATGAAGGTGTGAATTCTCTCACGGGATGATCTTCTTATGTGATCCTCATGTGATGCAAAATGAGATCCCCACGATAATACCTGACGATCAAAGTCGTTTATTTTGTTAATTTAATGTGTTATCTACGGAAAAAGTAAACAAGTTAGTCGAACATTGATATCCATGTGAATGCAGCATAATTGCCACATGAGAAATGGATGGTATGTTCTTGCATTACAGTTCATTTCTCTTATAACCAATACGATTTAATTAAGCTCTTACTGATGTCCGATCAAACTATTTTTTTTTTCATGGATGGTAAACACATAGGCTTGAATTGTCAAGTAAAACTGTTGTGGATCTCATTTTGCATCACATGAGAGGATCTTGATTCAACGAGCATTGCCCGAGACAATATCAATAAAATAATAAGAAAAACTCTTACCGTGGTCCCCTACTACAACAACATAGTTGAATGTGAAACGAAAAGTTCGCCCACCAAGTTTGATGAACGAGAGTATTGTTTAGCGGTTCACAACAATGGTCACCCAGGAGAGATGTTCTCCCACTATCCTATCATTTTTGGATTTTGGTGACCTAGATCTGATCTTCAGAGTTGGGTTTTCGGCCCTCAGATCCGATCTGCTTTGGCGACGGGTCCGTGGGTTCTCCTGCAGCAGCGATGGTGGTGTCTTGCAGTAGCGACTGCGTTGGGACGTTGGGACATTGAGCTTCAGTAAGTTGCCGATGTGTTTCCTCTATCTCCCTCCAGCCACATCCACGAGCAGATCGGTGGTCTCCATCAACGCAACTGTTAATTTTTGCGTGAACTTTTTTGTTTTTCTTTATTTTCGGTTCCGATATGTGGATCCTTTGTACTTGGTGGTTGTTCTTGGTTATGAAAATGTACTCCTATGTTTGTGTTCTAAAAAAAAAAAACAAACAAACAATGGCAGTTCTGTTAAACAGCGCTCCCCAAATCTAGAATTAAGTCTTGTCTGCAGTCCACATATGAAATGCCGTGATGCGGTTGGAAGGTTGTAAACTGTCGGATGATGTTTCAATGGTTGAGATTGAAAAAAAAAAAAAATTCCTCAGAAAAGTTTTAAAAAATTTGGACCATTAAATACAAAAATGAACGACTGAGAGTAGACTGCATGGACTGTAACCGCAGAGAATCCGCCTCCCAAATCTATCCCCCTCTCTCTCTCTCATCCCCTTCGCAGACCTGAACACCGCGCGCAAATTTGAACTCTCTCTCTCTCTCTCTCTCTCCACACACACAACAATGTACTCCACCGATCCACAACCCTACCACCAACCCATCGAATTCCAACCGTACGCAGCTATGGACTCCCCGTCGTGCTCACAAGGCCACCGCTCCTCCCTCACCCTCCAAACCCCACCAAACGGCTCCTCCATCTGCCTCCTCTGCCTCTCCAACCTCATCTCCAACCCCACCTCCCCCACCCTCCACGTCTCCCACGCCCTCTCCCAGCTCTCCCTCGCCCTCTCCCACCCGCCCTTCCTCCGCGACCTCCTCCGCCTCCACCCCCGCTTCCTCGTCCCTCCCCTCGTCGACGCCCTCTCCTGCTTCGACGACGAGCCCATCGCCCGCCAGGTCATGGATTTGGTGTCGGAGCTTTGTCGCTTGGGCGGCGAGTCTGTTTGCGGCGAGTTCGCGGCCAGGGTTGCGGGGAGGCTGGCGTCCGGTGAGTTGGCGTGGAGTCGGCGCCAGGTGTACGCGGTAATGTTTCTGTGTGGCTCTGTTTGATTCGATTTTAGTGCAAATACTGCTTGCATATGTGTGTATATATCTAGGTTTACATACAATAGACGCTAGACAGGGGCGGAGCCATGATTTTTGGTTCGTAGTCTTCGAGCTTGTGAACGAGCCTAAAACACGAGCTCGACCTCGGCTCATTTGCTTATGGCTAATTTACTTAACGAGCCTCTTTAAACGAGCCGAGCCTATACAAACGAGCCAAGCTTTTGTGAGCTGAGTCTAGCCTAGGTTTTTTGTGTCGAGCTCCCAAAACTCGAGCTCAAGCTCGATTCCTAAAAGTGTCGAGCTGAGCCGAGGGAAAGTTATTGGCATATTTATGACGAACTTAGAAAGAAAAAATTTGAGTTAAAAATTTCTCATCAGTATCATCAAAGTTAAGTTTCCCTTTAAATCTATACCTACATATGATATGTATACGCAGATATGCTACTAGCTCTCTTACGTTTAAAACTTAAAAGAGGTCAGGTTGGAGAGTCATTAGGCTTGATCCAGGTTTGATAAAAAGCGTGGCCATTACTTAACAAGATTTGCTAAGTTTCTTCAAACTTTGATGAAGAAAAACTGTTCATTTCCTCTTAGTAAACATCTTCTTTTATTTGTCTTCAATTGTGAGAGAGGATTTGTTTGGTGTTGGCCAGTATAGGGTTTAGCACATGCTGGTTGTATAACTTTTAACATTCTGAACCTTGTTTGCTGTTTTTAATCATTTCCGTTGTACCAAAAAAAAAAATGCAGCTTCACTGCTTTGGCATTCTCTTGGGTTATCAGGAAGACAACCCTTATTCCTATATCAGTGACCAATATGCCCTTATTTTCAACCTTGTCACGGGTCTTCAGTTGCCAAGGTAACAGCTGAAAGCAAACTATGCCGCAATGCGTCCTTTATTTTACTGTTTCTTAGCTCTCTTTTGTCATGTTCCATACAGTGAAGAAATCCGGGGAGAGATCCTTTTTGTCCTGTACAAACTATCCATCCTCCAGTATACGTACAAGGATGATGCTGCCACTGATGTTTTGTATTCCTTTTGTCCCAAGCTCTTGCAATTGTCACTGGAAGCCCTTGTCAAGACTCAAAGTGATGATGTTCGTTTGAATTGCGTAGGTCAGTCAACTATTTCCAAATATTCCATTAACTTGTTTTCTCTTTAACACTTTCTGCTAATCTCAAATAGTGGTGGTATGACATGGTTGTGATTTTGTTCAATAAAGTGACTTCACTACACATGCCAAAAAA
Source organism: Rhododendron griersonianum (assembly GCA_018127125.1). Classification (NCBI taxonomy): domain Eukaryota; kingdom Viridiplantae; phylum Streptophyta; class Magnoliopsida; order Ericales; family Ericaceae; genus Rhododendron; species Rhododendron griersonianum. The sequence continues at coordinate 15,377,634 of CM030789.1, forward strand.
CAGGCATGTCCTTGGTGTTTTTTGCTACAATATTTCAATTGATGACATTCTAAAACAAGAGCCGTAGGAAAGTAAAGTAATCCATGGTTATGACATACTGAGAACATTCATACTGTGGTTTCTCTTAGGCTATTTGAGGTTGCATGTGACTGCTCATTTCATTATTTGAAAAGTTGTATTTTCTGCAAATGCTGAAAGTACAGATAAACAGATCCATACACAGTAATCTAGCCCTGTTTTGTGCAAGTGCGACTCGATGCCATGGTACTTAGGTAATGAATATATGGCCTCTAATTGATTCCTTGTTGCACTTCTGAGTTCTATAGAGTTAACTATTTGCACAAGTTTGTTGACTACTTTCAGGTTTTCTTGGTTGAACTAACGGTGAGAAACATATAGATTGCCATACAATATGCATACATCTTTTCACAGCATGGCCTTCACTCATATAGTTCGGATCGCCACCTGGATGCAGATATTTTTTTCGTCTCTTCTAGCACCTAATACATAATCTGCTTTCACCTGTGCAGCACTTCTGACGGTGTTGGCTCAGAGAGGTTTCTTTGAGAATGCATATGAAAATGATATAAGCAGCAAGAACTCTTATGAAGCTGACAACTTTATGCAAACAACAGAAGATGTGATAGATGGCCCTCCTCTGAATATCTTGTTTGCTGAGGCTGTTAAAGCCCCATTGCTTTCCTCAGACAGCGAAGTGCAAGTTAAGACATTGGATTTGATCTTTCTTTATCTGTCTTGGGAAGGCGGTTCAGGCACCAAAATCCGAGTATTTGTTGAAGAAAACATTGCAGATTATGCATTTGAAATACTGAGATTGTCAGGTAAACATCTTCAGCAAACAAGAGAATGAGCTATTCATGTATGGCGAGCGCTGAAGGTATTTGTAGTTATCCCCAAAAGGAATAATACAAATGATCATGTATTCATGTTAGATGGTCAACTTTTAGACAGTGAATAACATTGTCATGCATGCATCTCTCCGTCATACTAAAAGTTACCTTGGAATCCTGTATTTAAATTTCCCATTAGAGACAATTCTTTTAATTCTTTGGGATTGGCAGATACAAGTTTTACTTTTAATGGCATTCTGACTATAATTAACAGGGTGCAAAGATCCGGCGGTCACCTCTTGCCTTCAGGTTCTTGACCTTTTATCAACAGCTGAGGACGCCTTTAGGCAACGGCTTGCTATTGGATTCTCAACCCTGGTTCCTGCTCTGCATTATGTAGCTGGAATACCTTTTCATCCTGTCCAAGCTCAGACACTAAAGCTCATAGGGAACTGCATTTCAAATTGCCCTGGAATAGTATCCATCTCTCATATCGAAGAACTAGGCCTTATTTTGACAGGAATGTTAAAAAAATATGCGGATGGGGAGGTGGGCATGCTCACAGAGACATTCTCTATGGCCTGTTCAATTCTTGTAACCGTTATGAAATCTCCGACTTCTCATGGGACTTCAAATTTCTCGACATCACTCCAAGATGCATCAATATATGCCACTCTCTCTTGTTTAAGCCACCATGGAAAATATCCCAGCCAACTTATGAACTCTCTATATCTACTGAAGGAGACATACACATACAGTCACAATGGAAACTCCATCAGCTCCACTGATGTGGAACTAAGAAGCTGTATTCTAAACATATGCAAGTCAAATCTATTGCCCTGGTTTATAACATCCATCCATGAAATGGATGAGGACATTGTCCTTGGTGTTCTGGAAACTTTTCATACGATATTGCTGCAGGACTCCAATATCCAGGCTGCAGAATTCGCAAATAGTTTGGTCTCATCCTCCTGGTTCAGTTTGACATTTGGCTGCTTAGGTTTATTTCCAACAGAAAAGGTCAAATGGAGAGTATATCTGATGTTGAGCTCAATCGTGGATGTGCTCTATGGAAACGAATTTGGGCAGCCTATAAGAGATGCTGCTTTATATCTACCAACTGATCCTATAGATTTGCTGTTCCTGCTAGGACAAAAGAGCTCCAATAACGTCGAATTGTTTTCTTGTCAATCTGCGGTTTTGCTGATACTATTTACCAGCTCATTGTATGATGATAGGTACAAGGTTCTCTATTCTTTATCTTGATCCAATTAGCATTCAGTTGAATGTTTTGTTACATGGGCTTTTTAGAATGTACTCACACCTTTCATACGCACATCAATGAATGATATGGGATATGTCACCGTTTAAAAAAAAAAAAAAAAATGTATGGGATATGTTTTTAGTTTTTTTAGTTTGGCACACACCTGAAAAGCATACCTAGTATTCTAGTTCACTGGATAACTGTGTAAACTCTCATGTTATGTGTTAGATGGTCTATGACACCTGTAAACAAAAATTAACGTTAGAAAATAGGGTAAATGTACTGTACAATGCTGAATATTTCAGTGCCCCAGTGTCCTTTGATATGAGATTTAAATGAGTTTGACACTTTGACACGTACTAGTACTGGACGCCTGTACCTAAGCTAAGTCCAGGAAACTTAAGTTTTATGGTTCATCTGTAATTTAATCAACTTCTTCTCCCAGACTTGCAGATGATAAGCTGGTTTTAGCTTCTCTAGAGCAGTATATTCTAGTTAACAGCAGTGAACTCCTATATGGGGCTGCTTATTCTGTACCAGTGGAGATCGTGGTAAATCTTTACGGACTTTATAGAGGTCTTGCCAAGAAGAGTTACCAAATTTCCTACAGTCCAGAGGCTGAAAAGATTCTGTTCCATGTATTGACTGAAGAAGAATGGGATTTGACTTCTGCAAGCATTCACTTGACATCACTGAAATGGTTGTTTCAGCAAGAGAAAATGTGCAAGCCGTTGTCTAGTCAGATCTTGAAGTTTTGCAGATGCACTAGCTCAAATACGAACCAAATCATCGTGCGTGGAAACTGTAGTCAAAATATAGATCTACATGCAATAGCAGAATTGGTAGCATCAGATGATACCTTTGGAGCAACACTTGTGATTTATGTGTTGAAAGAGCTTTTAGAAGGACAGCAAGAGGATGACATAATTTCAGTATTGAGGTCTGTGGCATTAATCGTTGACATTTTCCCAGCTGCTTCAGACCAATTATGCTTACATGGGATAGGCAGTGCAATCCAAAGTCTTTGTTACTCTGACCATTCTTCTCCACAGATGTTCATGGTCATCTGTCAACTTACTTTTAGAGTTCTACATTCGGTGCATTCTAAATTTCTTTCGGATACTGAAGCTTGGCTTTCAATCACAATGAAGGTGAGTTAGTAAATTATGCTATAAATTGCAGTTGGCTTTTCTTTTTGGGATCTTAATTGGATGATTTTCCTTCTTTTGATGTAGTTGATGGACTACCTGGTCTCTACAGTGGCTGCAGATGGGTGGACTGTAGAAAATCTCATAGTGACTGGCATTCTTTCCTTAATTTTGCACCATTCCACTAATCAAGCATTGATCGAAACTTCGAAAACTATACTTTTGAGTACTCCTTTGGTGTCCATACTTAACAACACAATCCATGTTGCCTGTTCAAAGGGACGTGCTGTGATTGATTATGATGAAGGGACTACGAATGGAGAACCTCTGTTATTTGTGCTTTTACTGCAGTTCTTCTCATTGCGAAGGTAATTATTCTCACCTGGGCTGCATTTGGATCTTGGATTTGCAGAGGGAAAAGATGGAGAAAATTTGGATGTGTTTGGATAACTTTTCCCCTTCTTTTTCTTATGACTCCAAAAGTCCCACTGCAAATTCAAGATCCAAACACAAGCTAAATCAGCAAATAACTCGAAGAAATTCAAAAGCTCACTATTGTCGTTGTATCAGCATGCATGCTGTTCTTCCAGAGTATGCAAACTGGCAAGATTTTCTCGGTCAAGCCTATGGGTCGCAACCACTGTCCTTCATAAGAATTCATTGCCACGACTTGTGCAAGTTGATATATTTTGGTTCTTCTGGGGTCAAACTTGTTGCTTCACATTGCCTGTTGGAGCTATTCACGAGAATATCAAGCCAGAAAACTGAGAAAACTGAGAGATCTGAAATATTAAACTGCACCACCAGATACTTACTCTCAGTAATCTCTATTTTAGAAGGTCTAGTTTTCTGCAGTGATATCAGAGTTGCCGTGAATTGTAGCCTCTGTTTATCAATGATTCTGGATTGGGAAATACTGGACACAGAATTAGGTGCCAATCGGAGAAATAACTGGTGCAGGCTTATTGTAGAAGAACTGGCAATGTCCTTGGCAGTTCCACGTTTGGCGTCTGAATCATTTATGATTCATCACAAGCCTGCTGTTCACGTGGCAGTGGCGTTGTTGAAACTGCGCAAGGTTCCTGAGTGGATGAGTTCAGTTTTTGATGATTGCTGTATATCTGGCATTGTGGAGAACCTTTCAGCTAGCAACTTGAGCAGTGAGATGGTGCTTTTGTTTCGAGAGCTGGTGAATGCTCGTTACCTCAAATCTGAGCAAATTGCCAGCCTAAATCGGATATTCCAGGTTAGATTTTGTGGCTCTATCTCGTGCCTTCTTTTGCCTTTTATATTCTTTTTTAAGGTTTGTCACAATGTCTCAAGTGGCAATCTAACCCATCGATACAAAGTAAGTGAAATGTATTTTTGCTCATTACTAAATTGGTGAATTTGATACTACTAGGCATTCTTTTCCAACCAGTTTTTTTTCTAATAAATCTCTTTTCTGGCATCTCTGTTATTTTTTGGTGCTAGTGCTGCTCCATTCATGAATTTGCAGTGTACAGCGGCATGTAAAATGTCAACTGCGGTCCATTGGGTGGTGGTCAAGTTTCAAAAGTTGTGTTAATAGCCACAGAAAGTGTCTAGGAATATGCGGAAGCGTATTGTCATGGGTGGAAGGTGTTCTGAAATTCTTGACATTTTTGAAGTATTTGCACACTAGCAATCGAAACCGTAGTACCATGGAGTGTTTGAATCGTGGGTTTGTGGAAGAAAGGATGGAGGGATAAAGATAGGAACAGTTGGGATATATTTGGATGTGTTTTCCAGACATTTTCTTTTCCCTCCACAACTCACTCGCAAATCCAATATCAACGACATTCTTTCCAAAGAAAGACATTGCTTCGGTATCAATTTTTCTAAACTCATTTTCCATTGTACATTACAGGCATGCAGGAAACGAATGTATACCAGTGACACTGAAGATACAAAAGGAGACGAGTATATGGAGAAGGATGTTGCCAACTCAGATGACACTCGAAAAACGCGTCAGATTCTTATTAAGATCATGTCATCTCAAACATCATCTCTCGGTGTGGATTACAGCAGATCCTCAATCAGAAGCAATAACAGATTGTTAGAAGAAATAGAACTGTTTTCCAAAACTTTGATGGAAGTAGACGACGGGTAAAGGGAGTTTTGCAGATAACTGAAAAGTAGTTTGATCACCTGGCTAGAAATGTGGTATCTGTGATCTTAATCAGGGGAGAGCAAGGCCCTTATTATGGAAGGATCTAATAGGAAAGATACAAATGCATATATAGGCTGGAAGAGTATAATTTCTTTTATGGCGTTTCAACAAAAACTGACATCATCTTGGAGTTTCAAGTGTCATCTTTTAGCATTATTGTAGTAGTGGTAACATGAAGATTTTGAACTTGAGAATGAAAATTAATTGTTCTTATTATACTGAAATGACCTCAAGAGCATTGTGTTTATTGATGGAAATCCCCTTTAGCATTGCAAAAATACTACTCCCTCTATTCCGAGTTATTCCTATTTCACTTTTTATGTCACTCAAACAATTGTCTACATGTCACAATCTATAGTATATTTTATGATTTTGGAAACTTTGTTTAATAAAATTAATGGAGATCTATTAAACAAGATTCATATTTGATGTAAAAAATATTATAAATTAAAAGACATAGTTAACTTTTTGAGAGATCTCAAATAGTAAACTGGACCAACAATTTGGGACGAATGGAGTATAATGGAAGGAAACGGGAATGAAAGGCCTTTAGATTTTTGTATGCTATGCACGGGTATGAGAGCAAAAAATAAAAATAAGCACATTTTGAAAGGCCTCCTACAATCTTTAGAAATTAGTGTAGTCCCTTTAATAGTACTATAAAAGATAACTATGTTAGTGATTTGGTCAATAACCACATTTTTGCCTTAGTTGGAACCTTGGCATGAACATGTTAGTAGTATCAGATAAATGAGTGTATAACAATGTAAATTTCTCATGGAATGAAAATTCCAACCCTAGGCACCAAGTTTAAAATATTAATCCGCTTTGAACCTACGTCAAAATGTCTTACTGAGTAGAATTTCTTATAGAGAAATGATTTTGCCACATCCTTTTTTGATAATGCCACACCCTGCAAGTGTATTTTTTGCAAAAATACACTTGCAGGGTGTGGCATTATCAAAAAAGGGTGTGGTAAAATCACTACCCTTCTTATATCTCTATATAGTAGAGGTAGTAACAATTACGGAGTACATAGATATGTACTCTATTCTCTCCTTACTCTAGTTTTTACTTTGCTCGTATTCGATATTCATCTTAGCCTTATGTTGCAAAATTACAGTGCTAATTTCATTGTATTTCACCCAAATAGCGCCATTAGAAATGAATGCCAATGTTTGTTTATAATATAATACTACTAAATTTGTTGTTATAATGTCTTCTCAATGCTATTGATTGCATTGTGACAACAATTTTACTTTGATCTATGGACATATTTGGGGTGGGAGCTGGAAAAACCTATACCCAGAGCTGCAATCCCTGTTAGCAGGGGGATCAGGTGCACAAAAAGTTTTTGTTTTTGTTTTTTTGTTTTGATAATGCAGGGTGTTCCAGGTCAGTTTGCGCACACCTCGAACTAATTTTTATAGCCCCCTCCCACGGCCGTTTCACATGCAGCACCAAGATCCCAAGACCCCGACCAAGACCACTTGGCCAACCTCTTGGGGTTTACAAAAAGTTTTTTATTGTCTGTTGGTGGTTCGAACCTGGCTTGAAAACACCCATTTTGCTCTTGCATGGGTGATGGGTTGGCCGCGACTGCGGAAAACCTCAAACTAGTTGGAGGGGGTAACCCTTCCTAACCCGACCGGTGCACATCCCTACCTGTATCAACTGGTGTCCGATTGCTCTCCCTATTACCCGCCCCGCAGGGAAGAAATTGATGAAATGGTCACCATTCACGTTGGAAGTAGGAACTCATGCCATGACTGCATAAAACGCATATTAAATCGTGGAATTTTTCCCACTTTCTGCGATTTCTATCCTCTCCAGCAATACATTCTCCCTATTGCATCTCAAAAGAACAAAAATCAACTTGTACGAATAGCGTAAACTGGGTGCAAACCCACCCCCCCCCCCCCATTATTTACTACTAGCAGTTCTGTATTTCTGGAACGGAGGCCTAATTAGCAAGTGTTTTCCTCTTTGAGTTCCTGCAGCGAAAGATCATTGCAAGACAAACACTAGTTTATAAATTTTGCCACTAACAATTACATAGAACCAAAAGGAAATTACATGAATCTTAGGAAAACAACAGCCAAATAGAGAGAGAGAGAGAGAGAGAGAGAGAGAGCCATTTGGTAGCGCGAAGTGGCGTTGCCAGAGGTCACCAAACAAACAGCAGAAGGAATATCACATGGAGTAAAATGGACATGGGCACAATACAGCACAAGAGAGCTAATATGGCAGGAGGTTCAGGCTGCATATAGTATGGAAATATCGCTACGGATGATATTATGAGTAAAGCCATGAAAAACAATGCACAATTCCTATTGCCATCGTTTACCTGAACTCTGTTGCCCCTGCGCATTCTCTCTCAGAGAATGAGAGAGTTTCACAGGTTTCGACCGGCTTTATAGAGGAAAGGGATATACTTTTCCTTCTATCCCCTTTTCAGAAAGAAGAAAATCAACAGTTATGGATCGAGATATTCTGTGTCAAGTTCATGAAGGCAGAAGAATCAGCAACTTAAAGGCTCTATCTTCGGGAAGGAATCAAGCCATATCTTTTGCCTTTAACTACGAATTGAATTCCCTTTCTACACTTCCTTTCTAGAGAAGATGTTTCTTTATCAGTTCTTCATGAAAACAGTATATCACAGATTGTACGTAGTGAAAGTCAAGATTCACTTGAAGGGAAACTTCCCTCCTATTATTGTACTGTTGTCTGTTGATTCATACAACACCCTATCAAGCTTTTATAAGCACATGGGGCTATTTTTGCTAGGGGGGTTGAGCAAGGGGAGTAACACTAAAATTTAAGATATTTGCATTCAGCACATTCCCTAATATGTTATTAGAGTATAACCAAACATGTTAATTCCTCGGCAGAAATAGTGAATTGACGTGATGTTAAGTGTTTAATCAGAACACGGGTACGGCATCTAATCCTACCTACTACCAATCCTAAACTTAGGAAATTTCTGCATAGCATATGATATCCATATTCCACACTAATGTCTCTATTGTAGCAAACAAATGATAAGAACACGTATGGTATAATAAGGCATCTTTAGCTTCAGCTTCATATTTCTATTCTGACTTTTTCACAAGGATAATCTGATACTGCAGATAAGAAGGAAAAAAAAAAAAAATCTAACGAGAGAGCAGTACACTGATTTGCGGTAACTGCATTTTTTTTTAACTTAATTGCAAATGATCTACCTCATCGCAGCCAATTAGGCACAAACTTAAAGGAGACACCGCTAGAAGATATTAAAGGTCGAACAAGAATACTAAAAAAAAAGACATCAAGGAACAGGTTGATAAAAAGATTCAAGGTACCTAACATAATTAGCTTCGAACAGCCTCTTCAAGACCGTTGACACCAATGTGGAAAACACCAGAGTCTGAAGTTCACCAAATATTTACTCTTCCACACTCCTGTCTTCAATCTCATTCTTTATACAATGAGAGGCATTCCCTGGATTAATCAATCCATTTGTATATAAGATGTCCAGTTCATTAAAATAAGGGCAACTTTTACCACCATCAGGACGCTTCTTTCCAGTCTCCATCGTCCGTTTATAGTATTTGTTGATGTTTTCCCATTTCTCTTTACATTTCTTTGCACTTCGGGAATAACCCATGTCAGACAATCCAGCAGCTACCTCTTCCCATACAATGCCTTTCACGCCCTTGAGGAACTTGTGATCCAAAGCAGTTCGAACAGTAATAAGGGCTTGCACTTCAGACTTTGGCCATCTCCTATTACAGGGATCACACGAAAGATCTTTCTGATTGTGTATTTCGACTTCCGCTTTTTCTAGACATGAAGTTTCCCATGATTTAGGAATTTGGATTTCATGGCCTAGCAAATTCTGAATGAAGCTGATGAGAACTAGAGTACGAGATCTCTCCTCAGCTCTTACTTCTTCATCCTTCTTTGCCCTTTCAATCTCCTGCTGCTTCCAAGCTTCTTCTCTTATGATTCTTTCCCTTTCCTTCTTCTCGATCATCTCTATCAGCTGGTTATGCATCTGCTCTTGCTTTTGGAGAACCTTCGTCATCATGTTTTTCAGGTATAACTCGATCTTTTTCCTCGTTTTTCTCTTTCTCTTACGATTCAAAGGTTCTTTCACGGCTTCTGATGAATCACCATCACCATCTGAAGACGAGCTGAAACAGAGAAGAATCATTTTAGAGAGCTTCTAGTTCAAACAGTGATTGACTGGGTGTGTGGACTTCAAGACATACTTGAAACTGGTAAGAATCTATGGTACTAGCAATCCTCGCACTTCTTGGCCCCCATAAGTGTTCATAAATTTAGTGCCTTACAATTATGCACAACAAGATCAAAGCACCAAAGCTATATTGATGAGCATAAACGTCAACTCATAATCTCAAAACATTTATCACTTTCATTTAGCAGCAATACTTTATTTACTTTCTTTGGGCATGCCAAAATTTTGATTTTTGACTCTCGGGAGCAAGAAAACACATATCCCGAAGTCGTATTAAAGCGTACATTATATAATTCTCACAGCACATATTCCAAAAATCTCTAATCAAATCGTATTAAAGCGTACATCAATTCCAAATTCGTAACCACCAAAACATGGACATCATTCCAAACATGCAAAAGCTTCAAAAGCATGGCGGCAAGTGCCACCAATACCATCTTTCCACCCCTACACTTTTGTGTAGCTATGATGAGCAATTAACACCAGTGGGAATCATCTATACACCCCACACCATTTGCAGCCCCAATGACAACAGTATTATGTCACCACAAGCATAGATGAACTAAGCATTCAACAAAAGTACAATGCATCACAAAGGTTCATCAGAGGTACGTCTTTGGACCTCAGACTCAGCTGAGTGAAAAGAAAAATCAAGGAAATGAACAAAAGGGAAAGCATCCTGAATAACTTTTACAAGCTCAATGCAAGTCATTCAAAACTGATAATAGCAGTGATTTGGGCAAGTTTCATCATCGGAGTTCACTCTTTCATGATTAATGACATTTTTTTAAATTATAAAAAGATTCTAGGTCATGAAATCATAATTCTCACAATTCAAATTAGTCTGGTGAAACTATGCCAAAGTTAAGACTTAAGAAAGCAGAACACAACTTTTTCGATGGTCTTAACCTTTTGAGAGCCAAATGCATAAGTACTACAGTACTACTGAACAGAGTGGAAACATGTGTTTCAGGGCATCTCCAACCCTTTTCAAAACCTTCAAACCTAAACTAGAAGGAAAAAGGGACAAAAGATAAGGCCCCAATCCTTTTACTAATATGATAGCGCCATAGCGGATGGAGACAAAACTTTAATTTTACATCAAATCAAGAACGAGACAAAATTTTCACCAAATTTGGTGAAAAAAGCTTCGGGTATAAGCTTGAACTTTTTTAGAAGATTCCATGACATGCTTAAAAGGGCATGGATCTTTATTTTTCCATAACAATGGTTGGAATACACTTTTGGGATTAGTTGAATTGTTATCAAATGATTAGATTAAGAACCATTGGAGTGGTTCATATCCAATTAATCTCTTAACTTAATTCTTTAGTATAAATTAGACGATAAAAAAGTAAATCTATAATAAATGAAAAGATAAATACAAATTACTACACTTTTTGACTTAAAAGCTAATGGTTTATTAACTCTAAAATACAGTTGTAGTAGACAATGTAGTACTCCGTACTAGATAAGAACAGGGAAAATGAAAACCACATGCCTTGGTACCACAATGAACAAAATCAAATGATATATATAACAAAAGTTGACACATAGAAAAATAGAAGCAAATGAGTACAACAAAAGTTAAGACATAGAAAAATAGAAACAATCATCTCATCAACTGCAATGAAGTTTAAAATTATAGCAAAATTAGAGAGAGTAATTGCAAAAAGAAACTTAGGCCTAAATTAATTTTTCAATCATGATTATTTATTTTTAATGATCTTTTTGTGTGTACTTTTTTATCAAAACTTTTGGGATCATTCTCCTTGGCGAGATAATAACGTGAAAAACTTCATGAGACGACACTGAAGACAATAAAGACCGTTCTTTTAAACTCTTTTTTTATCTTTAGTGATTTTGTTTTTTTGGCTTTTAGTGGTAATTATACTCTTCTGCTCCATCGAGCTAAATAATTAATTCAAAAAATTTGACGGGAATCTAAGAATGACAATTTCTATTTTTTTTTTTTACAACATAGGAGGTATACCTACACCCAAACGGGATGAGAACCAATACCCACGGAAAGCAATGAGAAGCAGCTCGGAGAGGGGGAGAGGGAACCTGGGTTCCTGTTGTCTGCAAGGGGCAACATGCGTGTTGTCCCATCCAAGCCTCAAATTTCATCTCGGTGGACGGCCGAGATCTGTTTGGTTGAGATGAAATCTAAGCCGTCCGTTGCTGAGCACAAAGAGCTCGAATGGGAACCCTTAGGAACCCCCAATGGGGGAGAGGAGACCATTGGAGGCACCCATCAGGCTACCACATGCACTTTCACCTCCTACCTCCTAACTAGTTGGCCTACCCCCAGAATCAAACTCACGCCTTTTGGGAGCAAACCCCCTGGCCAATGAAGACAACCCTTGTAGGGTGAAAAGATAAATAATTTTACAATAATGCTATGGGTACACCAGTTGTACACTGCCTACATGGCATATATCTTCTGTTAACTCCTCTCTCTCTTCCTCTATCTCCTGCAGCTTAAAATTTCAGATTCCCACCCAAGTGTTTGAAAATTTCAAGTTTCAAACACCCATATAAATTGATCCACTCTCTCTCTCTCTCTGTGACTGTATTCTCCAAGTTAGATTCCAACGGCGACGGTGTCTCTGAGCTCCGGTCCGTCTTCAATGCCATCAGCTTTGACGCCAGCACGTCCTCGGCGGATCTAACCGATGCCGTGACAGAGATCGACAAAGACGGCTACGGCACCATCGACCTATGGACCACGAGTTCGCTGACTTCCACTGTGCAAACGCGTCCACCCACGGTGCCGGCGACATCTGAATGTACAGATAATAGTGGATAAAACTAGCGTTGGTATAACTTGGGATTTGATTCGGATTCATAACTTAATCATTCTTGGCCTCAATCCGTTCAAACACTTTTTCCAAGTGAACGAAATTGAGTGTCTCTTTGGGTTTTTATTGACGAGATCGTGTTTATCCAAGGCCATCAAAATCCAAGTTTGGGTGCGTAAATGATTCAACAGTGGAATGATCGACTGAGTTTCATCATTGGCGGTCCTGTGACAGTAACCAAAAGGTAGAATAAGGGTGAGTCATTGACCATTGCCATGGCTCTGTTTCTTGGCTTAAGAACAGGGTAATATGTTTCCTCAAACACCCTCATTTTTTCCACTTAATGTTGTTTGGAATAAAATTTCATGTGGGTTGCATTACCAAGGGCCCAAATAAACTAATGGGTGAAGAATAAAGATGGTACTGTTAACTTCCATCATTACACAACGCACAAACTAAAAGAGAATCACAGAAAACTGCATTCACAACTGCTTTGTATCGCACCTCTAATTGTAAAGCTCCCCATTCACGTCCTCTTTCACTGATAGTAGCCAGTAGCAACTCCATTAACTTAGTAAGAAAGAAAACTGAAACCATTCATCCCAATAACATCATTAATGGTCTTGTGTCTTGGGTATTTTCCAGCACTTCTTCCAAATCAAGTTAAGAATCTGGGTTTGTGGCTCGGCGGCCATTGGGCACAATTGTGGCATTTTTGTCTCTAGAAATTGATTGAAGAACGAGAGAGAGAGAGAGAGAATAGTTCGATTTATATGGGAGTTTAAAACTTGAAAATTTCAAAAACTTGGGCGGAAAACTGAAATTTCAAGCTGCCAGGAGACTGAGGAGAGAGAGAGAGAGGAGAGGAGTTAACAGAAGTTGTACCGCTGTACCCATAGGATTATTGATAATTTTCGGACTTCCACTTTCTTATATTTAAATTACAAACACTAAAAGCATTAAAAGACAACTTCTAAAGTTAAGTAGAGTGCAAGAATGAATTTAGGCCGAAAGAGCGCTTAATACTATACCTTAATTCGGTCTCGAAAAGTTCTCCCTCAGAGATTAACTTCGCACACGCCGCCTCCATTTCCACCTTCATTCGCTCCGCCGCCGCCGCCGCAACATCCACCGACGAGCCGCCGTACACCTCGGCCAAACTCAGCTGATTCGGAAACCCTAACTCACTATAACACCCGTGCACCGCCCCCTCGAGATCAACCGTTCGATCGATATACTCCGGCGATGTCCGACCGTTGGATCTGATCGGACGGAGCTTCTGCGGCGGCGGCGGATGGGACTTGTATTGCATCTCCGGTGGAGGAATCTCGGCCGTTGGATTTGAATAAAGTATGGCGGCGGCGTCGGGGAAGGGCGTTAAGTGTAGTGGGAATTCGACGGTGTCGTCGTGGTTTGGGAATTGGTGGTCGACGGGGAAGACCTCCATCGGCGGCGGAAGGGTAAAATGGTAAAGAACGGAAGCGGGGTATTAATGGGTGAGAGAGAGAGGTGAAAAATGGGAGACGGTAAAATGGAGTAAAAGGGGGAATGGGGAGAGTAATGGATGAGGGTAAATGGAGAAATTTTTGGTGCAAATCGGGTACGGCTGAAGTGGTACCCAGCGCATACATCTGGGCCATCCAAAAATGTAACCGACGGTCCGGATTGAAACACTTTTCCTTTTTTTTTTTCTTTTTTTAAAATCCGTTCGGTACTTTCAATCCAGACCGTCGATTACATTTTTTGAAGGCCCGGATGTACGCTTCGTGGTACCCGATTTGCAACCAAAAATTTCTCGGGTAAATGAGGGGGACTGAGCTCTCTCGTCCAGTCTTCCTTCTCTCCGGTTTGGTCCAATTTAGGCCTTATGGCCTTATCAGGGTCTAAAACACTGATCGAAATTGTTCACTTTTTTGAGTTTACCCGAGAGCATCAACTACCACGTTGAAAATTATGTTATCGAGGGTACCGTTTGACATGATTTCAAAATGCATAAAGCTTGGAATGAGAAAGTGTGCGGGAATGCAACCCATTTAACCTAATTATCTAAAACTTAATGCATTTTGAAATCATATAAAATGGTATTTGACTTAATTTTTGATGATGTCAATATTCTCAATGAGGTCTAGAAAGCAAACCTTTTTTATCATTGTTGTGAGCTCAGAAAGAGCCCACAAATGGTCCAAACTAGCCCGGACCGAAGGAAGATTGGACGAGAGCTCAGTCCAAATGAGAGGTTGTAATTAGAGAAACGACCCATAGGTTTTCAAAATAACTGATTTGACCTCCAATTTTGTTGCATCCAGGGCATTTTGGTTTGGTTTATTTTGAGTCTTCAGATAAATAAAAGGATATTTTGAATCTTATTGAAGGGCATATCTGCAAACTCGTTTCCTGTTATGTTTTGGTTGATTTATTAGGTAATCTCCAATTGGGGAGTCAAATATGCGTCGTCATACGACACAAAAGTGTAAAAAGTAACCTCCAATTGTGCGAGCGATGTTATTAGCTTAGTTTTTTTACGTGTGTTCCAATAGCACAACTCGCATTGTCAAATTCAATCAAAGCGGACTCATAATTTTACTTTTCGACACCCTCTCCTCAATGGCAAAAAATGGTGCGATACTTGAAGAGAAAATGTGCAACGGTAAACTTTCAAATTGGACGGCATTTTACTTTTTGCCACTTAAGTGTTGGGCCCAATTAGTTGAGTTTTGTGAAGCTTGCACAGTTAACCTCCGAGCTAACCCTTTTTATCCTCCTTGATAGACTTTAACGACAACCAAACTACACTATTAGGAGCACACATAACACAAATATAAATTAACTGACTTAATTTGCTTCTAATCACCTACAATTCAGCCCTATTTGCAAAGCTTTTATCAGTTTCACCTCAGTGTATTGGAGATTAAGCACCAGTTAGTACATTATTATTATGCACTCAATGACTCAATTTCCCTGTATGATACATAGATACCATGGATGACTGAACCTTGCTCTTCGTTAAACATCATACGTCGATTTGGGAAACTGTGTCGATTTTGAGTCGATAATTCGCGTCAGGTTTGAGCTTGAGGTGATTCTGAGAGCATCAGATCAGATGTTGTCAACATACCCGAATGATCCACGTCGAGATTCTTGAACCCCTCCATTACCACTGATATGTCCTCCTCGGTTATCTTGCCCATCTCTTTCAGCTTGTACACAATGAACTCAGAAACACTGCAACGAAACAAGCAACGCACCTGAGCATAAGAAGTTCGATCACACCGAAACAAATGAAACTCGACAGGAAAATGCTGTTAAGAAATGATGAAAGAAACAGGTTGGAAATCAATCGACAATCGATAGTGTGGAAAAATGAAAACAGATGTAACGAGTAGAGTATCCAAAGAAGTTACCTGACAACTTTGTCATTGTCAAGATCTGCAGCCTCAAGATCCGAGGTCGTTAGATCCCGGGTTAGAGCCCATTTTATCAGTACTCTTTGCCTGTTTTCAGTGTAGAGTTCAGCAAGGTAGAGAAAGAACTGAGCTAAACAAAGGGTACTCATCACAATCCAGAAAACAGCGAACAGACGGCCCCCTTCAGTCGAAAAGCTCTCGTCCCCGTATCCCAAAGTAGTGACCGTTGCACAGACACAGTAGAAGGCATCAATGAAATCCAACCCCTCAAACTGATACAAAAAGATGGTTCCAACAGTTACAAGAACCAAAAGAAGGGTCAGTGCAGTAAGAAACTTGTACTTTGCCTTGTTGCTTTCGGCCTCCTTGAGAATTTCAGCCGGGCCTACTTTTTCGCGCATATAGATGGCTTTAACCAGAAGGATTTCCTCCTTTTCCACAATATAGTCCGCTGCCTTGCTAAGAACAAACCCAACAAGACCCATGCCACTGAAAACGAAAACGCAAGCAAGTAGTTTCGCCAATGTGCTATCGGGCACAAGGTCGCCATATCCAACGGTAGTCATTGTCACGACACAGAAGTAAATGGCGTCAAGAACCCCGCTAGTTTTTTTACCCTTGATTTGATGCCTCGCAAGGTAGAAGCACAAGGTGCCTGCGCTTAAGTATACACCGAAGAACATGAATACCCGTTTAAAACTAAATCGATCTTGTGCTGAAATGAGATCAGGATGTGGCAGCGATTCGATGACATTTTTGTTGGGGATGTCGATTCTCAGCGAAGGAGCACCATTACTGCGAGGGTATCTTCTTCTCTTGAGTAAATTTTTCTCGTTGAATTGGTGGGAAGCATCGACTGATAACGAAAGCAAGGGCTCTTTAGCGTCATCGCTAGCCATGAGATGATCACCAAAAGGTGCACCTGTCTGAAGAAAACCTGCATCATGTGGAAAAAGGATGAGGCAAAGGTTACAATCGAATCGGATTTTATACAGAACTGCATTCTATACGCGACTGTGTAATTGGAATGCCGATTTCAAGTGGATGGAAGAACAAAAATTGGAGCAAGTGAAATATCGATAAACTAGGAAAACCAAAATCACAGCTAGGAAGCCTTACCTGAGAGAAAAGCTGGATTATGAATGCAAATGAATACTGTATGCTACTTTTGGCATCCCCTTGTTCAGTTAAACCCTGGAAAATAGGACCACCACAACAATTTTAGCTCTGTTGAAAAAGAACAATAGCATCCCAGAATAGCAAAAAAGATCCGAGGCGTTGTGCCCGTAAACGAACGAACAAGCAAACACAAGCAATCGAACACGCGAACCGATTTTACGTGGTTCGACAATTGCCTATTCTACAGAAGCAAATTTCACTGTGTACTGAAGATTTTGCAAAGACTCAAAGCCAACCCCTAATAGTATCTGTGCTTATTTACATGACCAAGGAATACAATATAGTGCAGGGAAGAAGATGCTTAGATGATCAAAATAGAATAAAAAGGTCAACTAAGGAGGATTTGCCTAATTATTCCCCAAAAAAAAAGAAAAAAAAAGGGTAGTTCATCATTACATATGTCAAATAATTTATCACTAGTTAGATGTGTACGATATGCAACTCATTGAAACGATTTAAATTCGTAAAAATCCGTTTACAAACGCACAACATATGTCTAAAAAGTTGTAGTAATAGTTTTGAATCGCAAATTCATCACATTTTCGTACAAATTCGTATCCTTAAGAGGAAAAAAACCAATGACGTGTGGATATTACGAATTCAACTTTGATATCATGGATTTATGTGCAAATATTACAAATTTATATGGTAAAGTCATGAATTAAAATGCTTGATGTTAAGAATTGATGTTTTCTTTCAAGAGTGAAATGCCGTACAGTGGTGTGCATTGCAGGCAGCATTTCATCCTTTTATTAGTGGGTCGGGTCAAATACAACGGGCCATTGTTGAAGTAGGGATGGCAATTTATCCAGCCCCACGCTTAACCCGCCCCTATCGGGATGGATTTGTATTAAATTTTCGGGTACCAGGGTGGGTTCGGGGTGAAATTAGAAAACCCCGGGCGGAGACAGATCGGGGTCGGGTTGATATTACCCCACCCCGAAATATATTTGTATGTAAAATTGTACTTTTACCCTAATCTAATTATGATTATACTTAAGAGTTTTTATTTTTACTCTAATATTATTATCATTACACTAGGAAAACAATTCTTACCTTTATATTTTCACCATTATATACTAAAATACCACTTTATTTATAACTATTTTTTTATTTTGCTTTTCGGTAAACAATTTTTTTAAATTTCTTGCGGGGTGGGTAAACCCGTTTTTCGATCGATCGGAACGGAAATGGAATACCCAAAAAATACCTTATCGGGGTTGGGTGATAATTTTTGGATCGGAGTCGGAGTGCACCAAAACCCGCCCTGGCCTGCCCGTTGCCATTCCAGCATGCTAGTCGTATTTTATTATGGGTGAAGACCCAAAGAGGAGGGCTCGACCCAATGTCGGCCAAAACACAGTAGAGGGCAGTGGAGCCGTGGAAGAAGAAAGAGAGAGGAACATGGAATTAGGGTTTAAGAACTTTCCTTCTCTGTCCCTCACTGGTATGTTAATCTCTCATAATTCCCACTACTTTACTCTCTCTCTCTCTCTCTCTTTAGTTCTTTCTACTTTCTCTCTATATATCTATTTGCTATCCTTTTTCTTTTCACCTTGACAGTCTCCAACTATTCTAATTCATGAAATTAATCATAAAAATCTCACTTTTTATGTGATCAGTTGAACTGGGGGGAAAAAAAAAAAACCCATTTTGACGTTGTTTATGTATGTCTGTTTCTTTTTCCCCCAATGTAGGGTAGTCCAATTGCCAGCTTTTGGGTCGCTCAGAGGATTTGATGGAATTTGTGTGCATCCTTTACATGTATGAACTTTGAGTAAGTGTGAAATAATGGCATCGATACCATCGAAAAATACATGGATGCGGCAGCAGCAATGCCCGTGTGGGGATTGGAAGTGTTTTGTTACATATGATGGGGATGCTGAAGAATCAGCTGCAGCATCCCAATTGGTTAAAAATGGTAGTTGTTCATCATTTGAAGCAATGGTTGCTCCTTATGTGGGAATGGTATTTAAGAGTGATGAGGATGCATTTGAGTACTATGGCAATTTTGCCAGGAAGAATGGGTTTTCGATCAGGAAAGAGCGCTCGAGATTGAGCCCGCAGTTGGGTATTTATAAAAGGGATTTTGTATGCTATCGTAGTGGCTTTGCGAGAAAAAGGCCTACCGCAGAGCACCAAAGGGATCGGAAGTCAGTTCGATGTGGTTGTGATGCGAAGATGTACTTGTCGAAGGAGGTAGTTGAGGGCGATTGTCAGTGGTTTGTCATACAGTTTAGTAATGTGCATAATCACGAATTGTTGGAAGATGATCAAGTTCGTCTCCTTCCTGCTTACCGTAAGATTAACGAGGCTGATCAGGAGCGAATACTTTTGCTTTCCAAAGCTGGGTTTCCAATACATCGTATAGTTAAAGTGCTGGAGCTGGAAAAAGGTATCCAAGGTGGACAATTGCCCTTTCTAGAGAGGGATGTAAGAAATTTTGTTCAGAATCGTAAGAAAGTGGTTCAAGAGAATGATGCTTTACTCTGCGAGAAAAGAGAAAATGATACAGGAGAGCTTCTTGAGGCGTGCAGGGCCACAAAAGAGGGGGATCCGTACTTTGTCTATGATGTTACCATGGACAAGAATGATAAGGTTGAGAACATTGCTTGGTCATATGGAGACTCTGTTCAGGCGTACACCGTGTTTGGTGATGTAGTTTATTTTGACACAACATATCGCTCAATCACCTACGGCATGCTTTTTGGAGCATGGCTTGGCATTGACAACAAGGGTAAAACTGTCCTCTTTGGTGGTACTCTGTTGCAGGATGAAACACCCCGTTCGTTTGTATGGGCTTTGCAGGTATACCATTTCATTAATTTTTTGGCCATTTTACATGTGTTTTGATATTCGTACTGCCAGCCTCATGTTTTTTCCCCCTGTTTGCACTATCTGTTTCTGCACAGACTTTTGTCCGATTTATGAAAGGGATATGTCCGCAGACAATTCTAACTGATCTGGACCCTGGGCTTAGAGAAGCCATAAGAAGTGCACTACCAAATACTAAACATGTTGTTTCTATTTGGAACATTCTTCCCAAGCTATCATGTTGGTTCTCTCTCCCACTTGGACCCAGGTGTGCAGAATTTAGAACTCAGTTTGAGGCTTTATATCTTCTGGATAGTGCTGAGGATTTTGAATATCGATGGAATCAAATGGTTGGTCAATACGGAATTAATTCAGACAAACACATGGCATTACTCTTCTCTCTCCGTAAATCTTGGGCATTTCCCTACACAAAAGGTTGCTTTCTAGCTAGAATGGCAACAAGTGGATATTCAAAGTCTGTTGAAGCATTCTTGAGAGGGGTCTTCAGTGCACAGATGTGCTTGCGCAGTTTTTTTGACCAGGTATTTGATGTAAAGTGCGATCTAGTTTTTGTGTGATACTTGATTTGTGATTGATATCTAGTGCTTTGTCGGTCTTTTCAGTTGATCTGTAATTGATAGCTAGTTTTGTGTGGGTCTCTCAGGTTGGGAATTACGCATCTCATAAAATTCAGGCAATTGAAGAGATGCAGTATATGCATATCAGGACATGCTTACCCATTGAAGAGCATGCACGTAGTATTTTTAGCCCTTTTGCTTTCAGGGCATTCCAGCATGAATTAGTGCAGGCTATGCAATATGCTTCATCGGAAATGGCTGATGGATCGTATGTTTTACGCCACTTCAAGAAGATGGATGGAGAGCGTCTGGTTATTTGGATACCGGAAGTGGAACAAATTCACTGTTCCTGCAAGGAGTTTGAATCTTCTGGAATCTTATGCAGACATGCTCTTCGCGTGCTTCTGATAAAGAACTATTTTCAACTTCCAGAGAAATATTTGCCGAATCGATGGTGGAAAGAAAGTTCATTGGCTCCTTATGATAATCCGGGTGACCAGAATGCCAGTGACGAATGGTTTCAAGAATTCCGTTCCCTAACTGGAACTCTCTTCACAGAATCATCAATCACAAAGGAGCGCGCTGATTTCGTTCATAGAGAACTCTCAAAAGAACTTAAGAGGCTCATTAACGAGGTGACAAATATGCCACCGAGTGATGGAGTTGCTATGGATTTGACTGTTTCACCCACTGGATAATTATGGATGCTCCCTATGGTGGCAAATGCAACAAGCAGAGATTCTTTTTTCAATTTGAGGGAGGGACACATTATAGTCAGCAAGTGATGAAAAGCCGAAAATGAGTCTTTGACTTCCAAGCATAGATCTTTTGGCGAATGAGAAGCTAGTATGAAAGATTTGGCTAGTCAACATTGCATTTTAGAATGCTGAATGTATATATACTAGCACGTATTCAAGGTGACTGATAACTTAATGTGCAAAGAATGTGGTTGAGTAGAATTTGCTGTAGTCTAGGCAAAGCGGAAGCCATAGTCAGCAAGAAGTTTGCATATCGAAAAACTTGTAGTCTATAAAATGTAATATAGCTCAGCCTAAGAAGAATGAAGATGTCCTTTTTGCGTAACTGTATATAGTGCTTTTTGACCACCTTAATTGGTTCTTATCTCCATAGAATAATCAACTTGGACTTTTGGTTTGTGCCTTCAAAGTTCCTTGATGCCTTCGGACCAACATAGGTAATTTGTATGGTTAAATAGGTGAAGAATTAAACTGAATGATGACCTATTGGTAAGGCTGTGCCCCTCCCAAGCTTTGGCCTGGATTCGACTCTTACCCCCTTCCCCAAGGCATATGTTAGAAGCCTTTGCGAAAGTAACTTATGTATAGTACATAAATAAAGGATTATGATTCATGCATACAATCATATCTATTTCTTTGGAATAAAAAACTGAAAACGAGTAATGCTACATACACACCACATTTGCACTGATCTAACCACACTACCCTCACATACATGGGCTCCACATGGTGGGACCCACATGTATGTGAGAGGGGTGTGGTTGGATCTGTAGCAATCATTTCCAAACTAAAACTGAATCGTGGTGGAAAACCATGGTGTCAGTGCTTCTGTACAGTGAGCTAGCTACAAGCTCATTCCTTGGACCAGTTCAATTTTCAGATTACTTTTGGATCTACCTCCTGCTCTTTTTAGGGTTGACAAAGCTTCATTGATTAGTTGCTGTAATACTCATGAAGAGTTTTACGATTGTCCAGTATTTTTAACTTATGACGCAGTCATGTGTTATTTTGAGAGCATGTTTCCGCGCAGCTCTGGCAAGATGCATTCTTTGCTTTCTTGTAGTTGGAAAGTCCTTCCTTGTTACTTGGATTGTTTGTTCGCTCAATGAAACTTTAAAAGAAAATGCACTACTTGCATGGAGTGTGTGGATCTTGTTATAGCAGTATATTCTGCCTTAGTGTTAAGTTATTTTATTGAAATCATATCCCCTCCTTAATGCCTATTTTCTGCTGCAAAGTCTTGAATTCAGTTGAGAAGCAGGGTCAGCAAGTAGGATTTTTGTTGTGTCTCAATTGCAGGACGTCAGAGGGCGATGAATCTGTTGGTGGATGAAAGGTTATTTCACACCTTCAGATGTATCATTTAGAGTCAAATATGTTAGTGGCTTTCAGCTTTTACCGGTTCTCAGAAGGGAAGAGGCTCATGAGGGAGGGGTGCAAGTTAATTTTTTTCCCTTGATTGCTGTAAGGTTGAATCTCCATTTTGCTTTTAGTTAGTGAAGTCATACTCTCATATTCAGTTATTGTTTTGACAACTTTTGCTTGCTCTGACTTCCTCGTCTCTACTTGCAGACACATAGAGAACGGATTTTCTCTTAGTTGCAAAGGAAGTCTGCCAGGCTATGCTAGTTCCAGACGTCTCCCTCGTAACTGTATGTGGAGTTTCAGGTAAGAACGTTAGAAAGCGAACTTCTTATTCATTTGAACTGCATTCAGAAGAGTGACCTCTCATGCAGAGCACTCTCCCTTTCGTGATATCTTGTTATTTTATTGTTTAAAGGAAGGTAAAGTGACCAAAAGATTTAAAAGCCGCATATTTCTAACCATGTATTTTATAACTCAATGAATGCTGTGCTATAGATAGCAAAATAACTCTTGTTATTTGAACTACATTTTGGAGATTGGAAATGTAGGATCGCTGCATAAAACTGCGAATAATGTTCTAAAATTATCTCAGTCCTTTGGCGTCTTTCACGTCTCATAGACATAGGTAACACTTAAACGAGTTTAGCTGCTTCATTATAACATAGAATGGTTCGAAGGTATTTTTCCCCATTAGGGTTTTAGCTGCTTCGTTATAACATAGAATGGTTCGAAAGTATTTTTTCCCCATTAGGGTTTTACCTGAAACCAGACTCTAGCCCTAAGTCTCAACTGATTGGATCTTTGTCTGACTACAAAACCATGTGTTTTAAGTCTCATCACTGCAAAGGTAGAATTCTGATGCTTTTGCTTTTTTGATCTCTCTAGTTTACGTTTACGCTCAGGGGATAATTCATGTTTGAACTTGAAATCAACAGTGAGAGAACAACAATTAATAGCCTAATAACTGGTACATTTCAAAGTGTAATTTCTGTAGATCACAACCAACAATGCAAAATCCGGTAATCTTCTCACTTCTGATACAGTGGTTTAAAAAGTGACCACGAAACAAATTTATTGGGTCATAGCATTTCACATAAATCTAGCAAAATGATGGAGATTCTGTAGAAATATGTATGGCAAAACATGGTGAATGCGCCATGGTAAAACCTAGCTTCGGTCTGAAGATGTATAGAAAAGGAAGAGAGTCTCGGTTACGTAAATGATTAATAAGGTCGTAAGAATTAGAGCTTTTAACCATCTAAAAGTAGACTGTGAACCCATGAAGCTCGTTGTTAGTGTATCAGGATGCCTTGCACAGCAACTGGTTGTAGTTGAGCTCCAATCCTGATTTCTTCCTTCATCTTCCTTATGAACTCGTCAAATTTTCTGTTCAATTCATCTGTGCTCATGTTCGCTTCATCTCCTCCGTCTTCTTCTGAAAATGATGGAACCAAACACCCACCTCCTACTTTTTCACCATCATCTTTGTCATCATCAGTTTCTGTGATTATAGCTTGACAAAGCCCTCTTATGGCAGCTTCCTCGTGTTCAACTGGTTCTTCCATTTCACGTACGGGCATCATATCATGTTCATTACTCGTCACGAACGTGTCGATAATGTTAGGTCCGGAAGGTGAATAGCTGGTAAAACTAAAGGTTTTGGCGAGAAAAGCGATGATTCCGTTGCAAATAAGGAACATGTATTTTCTCTCAAGGGTCTGGCTAAGAACTGGGCAAAGCATGGCTGCTACTTGGCAATAGTAGTAATGGAGGAAATGGGACAAGTCTGAGGAGTAAGAAATAAAGAGCGAGAGAACAGAGATAGAAACAAGAAGCTGCAATGTCATCTTGAGGAACAGATGATTCTTGTTGAACTTCTTCTGTGTCTCGTTCTCAGCCATCTATGGCTCTTTCCTCAAGCTTCTGTAGGATATTTCAGGTTGTTATCTTCAGTGAAATTTCTCTCTCTCTCTCTCTCAATATATAGAATTTTGGAACTTCTACCGTTGCATGGTATGAGAACGACTTGACTTGAATGTGATGCAGCAACGAATGTTTCCTATCGTAGCTGAACTGAGAATGTTGAGAATGATGTGTGGTAAGATTTTGTGAGATAGATTTAGAAACTGATTATCTTCAATGGGTGCTATCCTTACCGTTCTGCGAAGATTAAAGTGATTTCAAAATGTCTATCGTACATCAGTTGATGTGGTAGTTAGAAGTAGTGATATGATTACGGTATATGATAACCTCTAAGGGGAGAGGTAGATGAAAATTGACTTATAACATTTTGTAGGAGTACTTTTTGGAGGGTTAACCCAAGTCAGTCAATTTTTACTATTTACTCAGAAAGATCCTTTTGAAAGGGTCTAATCGAGGAATTGACTTGGAAAATTCTGAGTCTTCAACTTGAATTCCACGACACGGCAAGACTTAAATTTTGTTTTTGATAAGTCGACTTGAATTTTGTTGACTAATAATTGTTTGGACTAGAAATCATGATAAGTCTAGAGTAGTTAACATTTACGTCTGTGAAATTACTTGATTAGGGCTGCTTTCTTGTAAACTTATTTGTCTAGAACTTATTTCGGTGTTTTTTACTTTTCATAAATTTTTGTTTAACTTTTCGTCGTAATTTTTAGGGTTAATCATTTATTTGAACGACACGAATTGGAAAAATATAAAAATATGGACCGATGTTGAAAAAAGTTAATATAAAATGACACTTTAGTCACACAAAAAAAGACAGGTGTTTGATACTTTTTTGTCTTTAGTGAATTTTTTTTTTTTTGCTTTTGGTTATAATTTCTTGCTACTTTTAAGACTCATCTCATCGGGACGGATGATTAATCCAAAAATTCTAAAGCAAATATAACAAAAATTCAAAAAGACGAACAAAATGCACAAAATGATTTTTTTTTTTAAAGTTTACGAGAACCCACCCTAAGTAAGAAATAACTTGATTTATGGATTTTGGACATTTGATCGAGCTCACTAATCTTGGATGAGAATAGAAGCTACGGGGTGTAATGTACCTCTGGGTTCTACCGATATTTTGTCTCCATGATTTTATCCTTTTAATTTCTAGAGTTGGCTGAATAGATCTCATTTGAAGAAAATTAAATTGTTTCGATATCATCGGCCACTTGTTTGGATAGTACGGAGTAGTAATTTAAAAAAATTAGATGGTCAGAATTATTCAATAAATGAATTGTAGGACAAATTTGTCTGGATCACGTGGTTATCAATGGTTTTTTTTTTTTTTCGTTCGTTAAATCTAATCTATTATGTGGTGTCTCTAGTCATTTTGGGGACACCGTAATTTTTGGTTGTAGACACCCCAATCTGGGCTTCCAGATTAGTTTACTTACGATTTTTGATTCCCCGATGATGAAACGGATCAAGAACACCCCCGGGAATGTCGAGTGTTTGAGCTTTGGGTGTTTGAAAAATCCTTGAACCTAATCTAGCCTAAGCCACTTCCAAAAGCCAGAACCCTACTGATGCGCGCCAGGGCGCAACCATCGCGCGCTTGGGCGCACCATCGCGCGACAGTTTGGAACCCTCGCGCGATGGTCAAAGTCAAAGTTTGACCGTTGACCGTCGCGCGCCAGGGCACACCCTCGCGCGACAGTTTGGAACCATCGCGCGATGGTCAGTTCCCCACCTACTTTTCCAGAGGCAGAAACTTGGCCACCAATGCAACCTCAGCCAGGCCTCGTGGCTGGCTGAGTCCCTCTCCTGGCACCAACCAGATTCACTCACCATGCCTATATACACCCCCCCCGTGCATCTTTTAAAAGGTTAACAAATTTTGGCATTCAAAAGGGGCATCACTTTGTACTCTTTTAAGCAATAAAAGAGATACAAAGACACCCCAAGAACATAGCTTGTTCTTCTTCCACTCAAACACCTCTTTCAACCTCAATTCAATTCAAAGCTCAAACACCTTTCAAACCTAAAGGATCGAAGGTATAACACATTTGTTTTGCTTACTGTTCTGATCTCTGAGGGGGGCTGGCAGGGTCAAGGCTGGTAATCAATACCAGTCCTGGCTCTAAAGCTGGCAAGGTTTCAAAAACCGTTCTAGTAGGAACCAGCGCGCGACGGTCCCAGTCTCGCGCGCGACACTTCGTTGTTGTGCACGATGGACCGCGTGGGGATTGGTGTCCTACTGTTTTATGCTTTATTTCGTATATAGATCACTGTGAAGCATGCTAACAATCAATTTACTACTTTCCTTTGTTAGAAATGTTAGTTTTACATTTCAATATTTAGTTCTGTTCTGTTGGAGTACCCCTGGGATCATTCTGGACCTGTCCCAGAATCCAAGATGAGCAAAACCAAATACTGGAAGATTGATCCAAACCCGCGCGCGATGGTCAAATGGAGCATTGACCGGCGCGCCAGGGCGCACCCTCGCGCAATGGTTCCACTCCATCGCGCGACGGTTCCATTCTGTCCCCGACCAGTGGCTGGCCTTGCATGTTTAACTTGGTTTTAGGCTGTTATTTTGTCCCCACACTGTTTATGGGGTGTTTTGTTTATTTGTTGGGCTTTTCAGCCTATAACTGTATATTATGACTGTATAAACTGCTTGGTTTGTCCTGGGTGTGCACTGGTGCTTACAAGTCTAAAATCAAAGCAAGGCATGATAAGAACATTGTGATCAAAAACTTTGAGCCCGGTCAAAAAGTGTTATTATACAACTCACGTTTGCATCTCCACCCCGACAAATTGCGCTCATGTTGGACCGGTCCTTATGTTGTCAAAACTGTTTTCCCTCACGGGGCGATAGAAGTAGAGAGCATGACTAATGGTTCTTCGTTCAAGGTGAATGGTCAAAGGCTTAAGCCTTTCCTTGGCGGCTTCGAAATTGGAGAGCCCGATGAGGTTTTGGCTGATCCAGTTTACATGGATGGCCCGTCGGTTTAGTTTTGTGTTACTTAAATTTGCATGGGGAGCGAAAGCGTAACCGCTGAATGTAATTGTTTGTCGGACCCGGCCCTCGGGTAGGGGGTACCCACCATTGACTTGGGTATATATAGCTCCGCACGCCGCTATTAAAAAAAGGATCGTGTGCCCAGCTCCGGTTAGTAAGGGCAATTTTAACATCAGTGACATAGGGCTTTCATTAGCTTTTCTAATAGGAGTAATTCACAGTGCACCACTCACATCTTCCAGATTAGCCCCAACGGGGGCAGTATAGATCATAGGTTAGGCCTTGGTATTCTCGTGCTCCACTACCGCACTTGGCTCTATCTTGTTGCCTGCCTAGTTACGATCTTAGGGGACGCTGGACTTAATTGTTTGGCGGAGTCCAGCTGTGACTTGGACGCTCCGAGCTCTGATATTAAATCATTTATGCTTGTACATTTGTTAATATTGTATATATTGTTTTTTGTTTTTTCTTGTTTTCTATGTTTTCGGGATTCTCTCACTAAGAGATTTCACCAATGCATCATTGTTTCGGGATTTCACCAATACTCTCATATTCAGTTATTGTTTTGACAACTTTCGCTTTCTCTGACTTCCTCACCTCTACTTGCAGACACATAGAGAACGGATTTCCTCTTAGTTGCCATCCCACCCAGTCCGAGGCTATGCTAGTTCCTGATGTCTCCCTTGTAACTGTATGTGGAGTTTCAGGTAAGAACGTTAGAAAGTGAACTTATTCATTTGAACTGCATTCAGAAAAGTGACCTCTCATGTCTTGTTATTTTATCGTTTAAAGGAAGGTATAGTGACCAAAAGATTTAATAGCCGCATATTTCTAACCATGTATTTTATAGCTTAACTAGTGATTGCTCGTGCCTACGGCACTACGCACCCTGGTAGTGCCGTAGGTACGGGCATTTTTGTAATATATTTTTATTTTTTTATGCCAACGCCAGAAGCTGAGCATAAAAAGAACAGATGGTATTTTTGTAATATATTTGTAAGAGTGTGGGTGTTTTCTTAAGAGAGTTGGAGAGCACACATCAGCCCTTGGATCAAATGAATCGCAACCCTTCTTTCAATTTGTATTTGTGTGGTCCCTTGTCACGACCCGCTCCATCTTTGTACAATATTGTCCGCTTTGGACGCCCAAAACCCATAGACTTCCCAGTAGGTCACCCATCCCAGGATTACCCCGGGGTAAGCACGCTTAACTGCGAAGTTCCTATGCGCTTTGGCCCGCCCTCACGGCTTTAAAAGACCTTGTACAAGTAGGAGGGATCTTTCCTTATAAACTATAACTTGCCCCTCCCTTCCCGTCCGGACGGAGCCTGCCATCCTGCAGTACCGCCGGCCATCGGAAAGCGGGGTGTCACAATCTACCCTCCTTAGGGATGCAACGTCCTCGTTGCACAGGGGCCTAGCAACCTTCCCCTGGTGGCCATGGTGTGGCACTTAGTTCTGTACAGCACAATGTGCTCGTACCAGATTCTAGAGGTGGCCCCCACCATGTAGACCAGGGTTGTGCTCTGATACCACCTGTCACGACCCGCTCCATCTTTGTACAATATTGTCCGCTTTGGACGCCCAAAGCCCATAGACTTCCCAGTAGGTCATCCATCCCAGAATTACCCCGGGGTAAGCACGCTTAACTGCGAAGTTCCTATGCGCTTTGGCCCGCCCTCACGGCTTTAAAAGGCCTTGTACAAGTAGGAGGGATCTTTCCTTATAAACTATAACTTGCCCCCCCCTTCCCGTCCGGACGGAGCCTGCCATCCTGCAGTACCGCCGGCCATCGGAAAGCGGGGTGTCACATCCCTACACCCATGTGTTTTATTAGGTAGATGAATGCTGTGCTATAAATAGCAAAATAACTCTTGTTACGCTAATATTGTTGCCAAGATTTATGACCTTTGAATATTGGGCTTATTTGAACTACATTTTGGAGATTGGAAATGTAGAACAAAAAACTGCGAATAATGTTCTAAAATCTCAGTCCTTTGGCGTCTTTCACGTCTCAGAGACATAGGTAACACTTAAAACGAGTTTAGCTGCTTCATTATAACATAGAATGATTCGAAGGTTTTTTTCCCCATTGGATCTTTGTCTGAACCATGTGTTTCATGTCTCATCACTGCCAAGGTAGAATTCTGACGCATTTGCTTGTTTGATCTCTTTAGTTTACGTTTATGTTCAGGGGATTATTCATGTTTGAACTTGAAATCAACAGTGAGAGAACAACAATTAATAGCCTAATAACCGGTACATTTCAAAGTGTAATTTCTGTAGATCACAAAACCAACAATGCGAAATCCGGTAATCTTCTCACCATACAGTGGTTTAAAAAGTGACCACGAAACAAATTTATTGGGTCATAGCATTTCACATAAATCTAGCAAAATGATGGAGATTCTGTAATGATACTCATAGCAAAACATGGTGAATGCGCCATGGTAAAACCTAGCTTCAGTCTGAAGATGTATAGAAAAGGAAGAGATAGTCTCGGTTACGTAAATGATTAATAAGTTTGTAAGAATTAGAGCTTTTAGCCATCTAAAAGTAAACTGTGAACCCATGAAGCTCGTTGTTAGTGTACCAGGATGCCTTGCACAGCAACTGGTTGTAGTTGAGCTCCAATCCTGATTTCTTCCTTCATCTTCCTTATGAACTCGTCAAATTTTCTGTTCAATTCGTCTGTGCTCATGTTCGCTTCATCTTCTCCGTCTTCTTCTGAAAATGATGGAACCAAACACCCGCCTCCTACTTTTTCACCATCATCTTTGTCATCATCAGTTTCTGTGATTATAGCTTGACAAAGCCCTCTTATGGCAGCTTCCTTGTGTTCAACTGGTTCTTCCATTTCACGTACGGGCATCATACCATGTTCATTACTCGTCATGAACGTGTCGAACGTGTCGATAATGTTAGGTCCGGAAGGTGAATAGCTGGTAAAACTAAAGGTTTTGGCGAGAAAAGCGATGATTCCGTTGCAAATAAGGAACATGTATTTTCTCTCAAGGGTCTGGCTAAGAACTGGGCAAAGCATGGCTGCTACTTGGCAATAGTAGTAATGGAGGAAATGGGACAAGTCCGAGTAGTAAGAAATAAAGAGCGAGAGAACAGAGATAGAAACAAGAAGCTGCAATGTCATCTTGAGGAACAGATGATTCTTGTTGAACTTCTTCTGTGTCTCGTTCTCAGCCATCTATGGCTCTTTCCTCAAGCTTCTGTAGGATATTTCAGGTTGTTATCTTCAGTGAAATTTCTCTCTCTCTCTCAATATATAGAATTTTGGAACTTCTACCGTTGCATGGTATGAGAACGACTTGACTTGAATGTGATGCAGCAACGAATGTTTCCTATCGTAGCTGAACTGAGAATGTTGAGAAGGATGTGTGGTAAGATTTTGCGAGATAGATTTAGAAACTGATTATCTTCAATGGGTGCTATCCTTACCGTTCTGCGAAGATTAAGGTGATTTCAAAATGTCTATTGTACATCAGTCGATGCGATAGTTAGAAGTGGTGATATGATTACGGTATATGGTAGGAGTAACCTCTAAGGGGAGAGGTAGATGAAAATTGACTTATAACATTTTGTAGGAGTACTTTTTGGAGGGTTAACCCCAAGTCAGTCAATTTTTACTATTTATTACTCTGAAAGATCCTTTTGAAAGGGTCTAATCGAGGAATTGACTTGGAAAATTCAAAATTCTCAGTCTTCGACTTGGAATTCCACAACAAGGCAAGACTTGAATTTTGTTTTTTTGTTTTTTTTGATCCGAGACTTGAATTTTGTTGACTAATAATTGTTGGGTAAATTACAGTTAACCCCCTCTAACTATGTCTCGGTGACACTTAACCCCCTCTAACTATTATTTTTGGCACTTAACCCCCTCTAACTAACTGAAATTCAAACGGTCATAACTTCTTCGTCCGAAATTGAAAACATGCAAATTATATATCGATTTTGAGGTCTTGAAGTCAGCTTTCTAATGACACCAAAATCACATCACGATTCAAAGCACACAGAAAGTTATGATCAAAACGGTCTTTCTGTCTTGTTTGGGTTCTGTTATGCTTGTAATGAGTTTTAGTTATGCTCACAATGGTAAAGTTATGCCAAAAATTACGGTGTCCCCAAAATGACCGGGGACACCGAAGTCATTCCCTTAACGAAAGGGAAGCACTTCGGTGTCTCCCCTAAAAAAGGAGACACCGTAACTTTTGGTATAACAAAACCATTATGAGCATAATTAAAACCCATTACAAGCATAACAGAATCATAACAAGACATATCCAAAAAATCAACCAAGACATAACCAAACAAGTTATGCCTTGTTATGGTTCTGTTAGACTTGTAATGAGTTTTGGTTATATGCTCATAATGGTTTGATTATGCTAAAAGTTACAGTGTCTCCTTTTTTAGGGAAGACACTGAAGTAATTCCCTAACCAAAATCGGTGGGGTTTTTTTTTCATTTAAACCATAATCAAAACCATTGGTTACCATTTTGGTTCAATTTTTTACTAAAACCGGTGGTTAGCATTTTTAATCACTCAACCTTAATCAACCAAGGGCAGAAAGAAAAAAGAACAATGTAAATTATAAGTGCAATTAACACAAAAAAAAGAGACAAAATCACAGTTCACAACAAAGTTAACTTTTTTAGGGACGTAATTGTGAATGAACTTGGGGACCATTGGCCTTTCAAGGCTTTTGGCTTTCCCGAGCGTCATCAATTTCCCTTATTCATAGCTGGAGATTTTCCCCTAGGCTGCTGATTTTGCCACTCCCTTTTTTGTTAACGCAACTTCTCTGCAAATGTATTTTTGGTGCAAAAATACACTTGCAGGGGAGTGACGTTAACAAAAAAAGGATGTTGGGGATTCGAACGTCCAAACTCACAAGCAAACGCACACAATCGAAAAACAAACCAAGAACAGAAAACAATATAAAGCAAGAAAAGAACAAGACACAGAGATTACGTGGTTCCGACTTAAGCTAATTGCTTAATCGTACGTCCACGGGGTGCTGGGGTGTTTCACTATGATGTAAAATATGTCAGAGTTACAAAAGGAGGCAGCCCTAATTTTGCTTTTATATCAGAAGCATACAATGGACTGAAACCCTAAAAAAGGCTGACCAGCACGCATCTTGGTTCGCGCTCAGCTTAAATAGATTTCATCCTAATAATTCTCCCACTTGAAAACTGTTTACAGCGGCACCCCCAAATATATATCAACGATCATCTTCAGACACCACCAATTATAAACACCACCAGCACCCAGTCTCCCACTCAAGCTCGGAGACCCACGGAAACTGAACAAGCCTTCAGCTTTCCCACAGTAACCACCTTCGTGAACATGTCTGCCGGATTTTCACTTGTGTGAATCTTCTCCAAAGTGAATTGCCCTTCCTCCAACAGAGAGCGAATAAAGTGATACTTTATGTCGATATGTTTGGTCCTCGAATGAAAGGCTGCATTCTTCGCCAGATGTATAGCACTCTGACTGTCGCTGAACAATTCTGCATTTGTCTTGCTCTTTACCCAACTCTTTCATGAAGCTCTTCAACCATACCATCTCTTTGCACGCCTTCGTGGCTGCAACATACTCTGCTTCTGTCGTGGAAATAGTCACTATTCTCTGTAGCCGTGAGACCCAACTAACTGCTGCACTTCCCAAAGTAAACACATACCCAGTAGTGCTATTCCTGCTGTCAATATCCCCTGCCAAATCTGAATCCACAAAATCTTGCAAACAAATATCAGAACCCCCATAACACAAAGCCAAATTCGTAGTACCTTTCAGATAACGCAGAATCCACTTGACTGCTTCCCAATGCTCCTTGTCCGGATTTACCATGAACCTACTGACAACTCCCACTGCATGAGCAATGTCTGGCCTTGTATTAACCATGGCATACATCAAACTGCCTACTGCCGAGGCATATGGAACACTCGCCATGTAGCTCTGTTCTTCATTAGTTACTGCATTCCTTTCACTCGAAAACTTGAAGTGACTTGCCAAAGGTGTGCTAACTGGCTTAGCATTCTCCATGTTAATACGTTTCAGCACCTTTTTAACATACTCTTCCTGTGACAACTTCAACTTTCCTCTTGCTCTGTCCCTACTAATTCGCATCCCAAGAATTTTCATCGCCGAACATAAATCCTTCATTGCAAATTCTTTGGATAGTTGTGCCTTGAGATTCACAATTGCTTCTACCCAACCTTGCCTTCGAAAAAGGTTGAATTACCCCGAGCGTAGGGCTAGGTCGTTGTCAGCATACATACCGGAAAGTCCGGGATCGTACCCACAGAGATAATCTCTATAGCTAATTAGGATTTGTAGATGTAAGGATTTTCGGCGTTTAGACGGCCAACTTTTGGTTTTCCTTTGAAAGGTGATGAAAAAGACTAGAAACTTGGTTTTAACTAAGAATTAAAAATGGCAAGGCATAGAAGTTCTTAACACCCGTAACTTAAGCCAATTAACTTTTCTCAACGAAAACACGGTTGAATCACACGGCATAGGTTATCAACCGGAAGATTTAGCGGTGAAAATGGTTAGACTTGATATAGAGTTTGAATAACAAGCTAAACACAAGGCGTGACATCGCTCTCGGAACCATGTGAGCAAGCACATGATCACCGGAGATTAACAACGCCATGACTTGAATTCAAACTAAATATCAAGGCCAAGAACTAGAAGTATAGTTTGGAAAGTGAGCAAGTTCTTTGGTTCTTTTGGCAAACACGAGTCGAGACATAGCTCACGGAACCATATGAGCGAGCATATGATCACCGGAGGTTAATATCGACAAGTTTTGTTACATAAAAGGCGAACCACGCACATTTACAAACCAAACCTCAAGTCTTAAGTTGAGAAGAGCAAAATTAACCTAAATCACAAAGTGTTATTCACCCCATGGCCAAGCCTAATCGATTACTCACACATAATGAAAAGACTAGAAAGCATGCTAGAAAGGGTAAACATATTTAACCGATAGAATAAAAAACAAACTTGATATTATAAAGGATCTAAACCGTAACAACAACTTTAATACTTGAAAAATTAACAAACAACTTAAACTTACAAGTGTTCTTGAAGGAAATGCTAGGAAAGCTTGAAAGACATTAATGGAGTTCTAAAATTTAAAAAGACTTAAAGCTAAAAATGAACTACTACATGAGAGGGAGAGAGAGGGTTCTATTTATACACAAAGGCCTTCCTCTCTCCTCCAAAGTCTGAAAAGCAAGAAAAATATCTGCTGGGAGCAACAGGTATCGATACCTTAGGCAAATGGTATCGATACCCTCCATCAACTCTTCCCCCGTAGATAACTGGTATCGATACCAAAAGCCAAAGGTATCGATACCCTTAAGGCTGGACAACTTTGGGACCAAAATGGGATGAAAGGTATCGATACCCTTCACCTTGGTATCGATACCTAAGGCTGAAAATGCAGATTCCCAGGTAGGCTTCAGCAAACAGCTCCCAGCAACTTCCAGTTTCTTAGCACTTATTTTCATTCTCTAAATTTAAGTAAAGACTCTTTACTTTAATTTTATTTAATGAAAATAAGAAAGTACCCCCCATTTGGAAACAATGACATTACCAGAATTTCAAGATTCCAATTAAATCAAAATGTCAACCCCCCACTTTTAGTGTAAAATGGAAAACTGCACATTTTTCTCAAGAGAAAAAGGCTCGAAACATGATCTTACTATTCAAATAAAACCTTACAACTTTGTAGTTACTCTTAGAAAAATTCAAGGATCAATTACCGCCATTTTTAATCTCGAAAATCGATACTTTTTCAGAAAGTCATTTTTCCATACTTAAACAGATTTTAAGGGGCCGATAGGGTCTTCGGGTACTTGGAAGCACTTGGGCCATTCATGACGTCAAACTACGCCTTATTTGCACGTTTTACCTGAAACACATGAAAACACACCTTACGTGCAATATCGCTATAAAAGCTAAATAAACATAAGTAAAAGCAAGATAGAACGGGACTAGTCGCACAAATTATCTACAATATTGGGTGCTCATCAACAATCTCATCCATGCTTGAACCTGCAACAAGCATATCATCTACATACAACAAAAGTATGAGGTACGATGTACCAAACTTTTTAAAGTAATAACAGTGATCCTCATGACATTTACTGAAACCTGTATTAGTCATAAAAGTATCAAACTTTTTATACCACTGTCTCGGAGCCTGTTTCAACCCATACAGACTCTTCTTAAGCTTGCACACTTGATTCTCCTTTTCTTCCACAACATAACCTTCTGGCTGATGCATATAGATGTTCTCCTCCAAGTCCCCATGAAGGAAAACAGTTTTGACATCTAACTGCTCTAAGTACAAGTTCTCAACAGCCACAATATTAAGAATATATCTGATAGTACAAATCTTCATAATAGGTGAAAAAATTTCAGTGAAGTCGATACCTGGTTTCTGCTAAAAACCCTTCACTACCAACCTTGCCTTGAATCGTTTGCTGCCATCAAATTCTTCCTTAATCCTGTAAACCCACTTGCTGTGCAAAACTCTCTTTCCCTTGGGCAACAGAACCAATTCCCAAGTCTGGTTTGATGAGAGAGAATCCATCTCATCATCCATGGCGTGCTCCCACTCCTCCCTGGTCTCAACCTGCAATGTTTCTTTAAAACATTCTGGTTCATCACTATCTGTTAATAACAAATAATGTAAAGATGGAGAATAACGTATTGGAGGTTTAGCAACATGTGTTGACCTCCTGGGAGGGGGAGTCTGTGGATTTTCCTGTGGAATGGATTCGGTATTAATATCCTGAGGCTGCAGGACTTTGCTGTCTGGGATCCCTTCAAACTCTACCAAGTCTGAATTTTCCTCAGCCTCCCCGGGTTGACTGTTTCTGTTTCTATACAAAGCAGATTCATAAAATACCACATCCACACTCCTGCGTGTTTTTTGATTTTCAAAATCATACAGCCTATAACCATAGCTATCAATACCATAGCCTATGAACACACACTTACGAGACTTAGCATCAAGTTTACCCCTTTCTGCCAATTCTATATGCATATAAGCAATACGACCAAAAACTCGTAAATGAGATAAATTTACCTCTTTACCTGTCCAAGCCTCTTCTAGTAATCCACAATTCAAAGGAACTGAAGGTCCCCTGTTGATCAAATACACGGCCGTATCTATTGCATGAGCCCAGAACTGCTTAGGCAACCCAACATGTAACCTCATGCTCCTCGCACGCTCTAGGATCGTCCTATTCATGCGTTCAACAACTCCATTCTACCTTGGCTTTCTTGGGACCGTTTTTATCCTACGAATCCCTTCCGCAGCGCAATGAGCCTCAAACTCATCGCTACGATACTCGCCACCGTTATCTGATTTCAGACACTTCAATTTCTTTCATGTTTCATTCTCAACTAGTGCTCTCCAATTCTTAAAGACACTAAACACATCAGACTTATGTTTAAGAAAATAAACCCACAATTTCTAGTAGCGTCATCAATGAAATTAACAAAATAATTAGCACCACCACGAGAGGTTACCTTAGAAGGGCCCCACACATCGGTGTGCACAAGCTCCAGCTTCTCTGTTTTCAGGGTCCTATATAGCCACCTTCGTAAAGCTGACTTTCCTCTGTTTCCCGAGAACACAGTCCTCACAGAACTCCAAGTCCAGCGACTTACAATCTGGTAACTTTCCCTTCGACAACATTACTTTCATCCCCTTTTCACTCATGTGACCCAGTCTACAATGTCACGTAGTGCAATCAATCACTTTTACTGCCACTGCGATGCTACTATATGTACCTGTAGATACATAGAGGGTTCCGTCTTTCTTACCACGAGCAAGAGTCAAGACCCCCTTGCTCATCTTCCATGCGTCTGAAGTAAATGATATAACAACTCCACCCTCTGACAATTGACCCACTGAAATAAGATTCCGTGTTAGACTAGGCACATGTCTAACATTCTTCAATTTCAGAATTGTCTCGTCTGTCTGAGTAATCTGTACATCTCATTTCCCAACTATGCTGCAACCTTCATCATCGCCCAAATACACTTTGCCGAAATTTCCTTATACATAATTTTGTAACACATCCATGCGTGGAGTAGCATGGAATGAGGCTCCAGAGTCTACAATCCAAGACTCACTGCGAGAATCCAGCGAACAAATCAAGCAATCATTATTAGACTCATCAGATACATAGGCAATGTTCTTAACCCCTTGATTTTTCCCGTTCTGCTGCTTTGCCGGTGCCTTACAATCTTTCCTCCAATGCCCCTTCTGACCACAGTTGAAGCACTCTTCAGTCTTCGTATATCTTCCTCGAGATTTATTACAGCCCCTGGTATTTGAAGCCGCTCTGCCCTTGTTTTCGTTCTTGTTGTTTTCCCTATTCGCAGACATGCCCCTATCCTCTGTACTTAACGCTGAACCCGAAGCAGTATCCTCACCCGATACCCTCCTCCGAGCCTCTTCGCCTAATATCAAACCAGCAACATCCTCCTGTTTTATCTTTTCAGACCCAGAAGAATTGCTTACTGCCATGACAAGTCTGTTCCAACTTTCTGGCAAACTTGATAGTAAAACAAGAGCTCTAATTTCATCATCGAAATTAATACCCACGGATTCTAGCTGATTCGTGACCGTATTAAATTCGTTGAGATGTTCAGCAACATTAGAATTTTCAGGCATCTTTATGTTAAACAACTTTTTCATAAGATATACCTTATTCACCGCTGAAGGCTTTTCGTACATCTTTTCTAGGGCTTTGAACAAATCTGCTGTAGTATTTTCTTTGGCAATATTTGATGCGACTGACGGTGCGAGGGTTAATCGCACAGTCCCCAAAACTTTGCGATCCAAAATATCCCAATCTGCTTGTTTTATGCTTTCTGGCTTAACGCCGCTGATCAGATGATATAGATTCTTCTGATATAGAATATCCTCCATCTGCATCTTCCAGAAAGCATGGTTCATACCATTGAACTTCTCGATCTTGACTTTGTCTTCTGTCATTGTGTGAAACCCTAGATCTCCTAACCCGGAGTTCTGATACCAGTTGTTGAGGATTCGAACGTCCAAACCCACAAGCAAACGCACACAATCGAAAAACAAACCAAGAACATAAAATAATATAAAGCAAGAAAAGAACAAGACACCGAGATTATGTGGTTCCGACTTAAGCTGATTGCTTAATCGCACGTCCCCGGAGTGCTGGGGTGTTTCACTATGATGTAAAATATATCAGAGTTACAAAATGAGGCAATCCTAATTTTGCTTTTATATCAGAAGCATACAATGGACCGATATCCTAAAAAAAGCTGACCCGCATGCATCTCAGTTCGTGCTCAGCTTAAATAGATTTCATCCTAACAAGAGAGTGGCAAAATCATTTCCCTTTCCCCTATTCATTGCTGCCATTCATTCCACAAATTCAAGGCTTGGCAGCAGCTCAAAGATCCTTTTTTGGCTATATATTGGACAATCCTATTTCAGATTTTATTCACAAGTTCCACTAAATCCTTATAGCAAATTCTCATATTGTTCTTGAGTGAAAGAGAGGTAGACGTTGAGTCAGTTTGCCAAAACTGCTCACGATGGTGTTCCGTGAGTCATGGTTAAAGTTGGATTATTCTGGGAGACAGACATCAATTCAGCCTCAATACTCTTCGGTAGGCGGCCAATCTATTTTAAGGAGACTGTGTGAAACACATAATTTGATTCGGGTTTTTTTTTTTAAAACCATGTTTCATTCGATTGTACTCCGTAATTTGTAATTTCTGTTATTGTGTAATAAAATTGCATTTTGGATTCATGCTGAATGTGTTTTTCCCATCTTTTAATATTGTGTTCGGTTTTGGTTTTGGTTTCGATTCGATTTTGGTGAACCAATATCAAAATTGAACCGGTCGGTTTCTATGGATTGAAACAATAACCATAAATGCGGTTAAAAAATCGATCAAAACCTGTTCCATCAGTTCGATTCGGTTCGGTAGATTGTCATCCATAATCTAAGGCCGTGTACAACGGTTTACTTCCTCTGTTCCCTTTTTAAAGTTCAATATTTCATTTTGGGCTATCCCTTAATAAGTGTTCATTTTGTAAAGTTATTGGGTAAAAGTTATTACATTTTCTATTTTGCCCCTGAAAGTAGATTCCATTTTGAAAAGTTAGTGAGTTTATGCTGTGTTTGTTTTCGATTTCAAAAAGAAATTTTCAAAAAATTCCTCTAGATTCTCCTTACTTCTAACATTTCTCTCTCTATTTCTCTCTACTTATTATACCTACTATTTTTCAAAAAACAATTTCAAACTTGAATCCAAACACAACATAAAAATGCAATGATGATGTCTACATAGAGGGTAAATAGGAAAAGTGGAGGGTAAAGTTGATGTGAAAGGTGTAATGATAATATTTTCTTAATAAGTTAGAGTTATAAAGCGAGACATTTAAAAAGGGACGGAGGAAGTAGTTAAAAACAAAAACAAAATTTTTTAAAAAAAAAGTACAAAAACAAAAAATAAAAAAACACGCAATTCAAGATTGAACCTGGGTGTTACTCCTCACCCCAACCACCACAATGAAGAACAAAACACATATTGGACACATTGGTCGAGGTATTTTTACTTACCTCTACAGCGCCCATGCTGTTTCTGTAGACAGTACTTGGGCCTTATAGCCCCGAGTATTAGTTCGGTTGGTTGTTAGTTAATTTTGTTTTGTTTCTCGCCTAGTTAATTAAGGTTCGATTATTAAAGTCTGAAAGAAAGAAGTTTTTTGTGAATTCTTTATCTGGGTGTGGATGGTCTGCTTTTTACCGGATCAGAAAGATGATTAGTCGAGGTGCTCGTAAATTGGCGCAAACATCGCCTGATCATCGGAAAAACAAAAAAACAAAAAATATATAAAGAAGAAAGAAGAAGATTAATGTGGTCCAATATGAATGAATGGGTTCAACTCTCCTGACAAAACCAAGAGATAAAAGCACTCTTCGCTTCCAAAACAGATGTAAAGATTGGGAAAACCCATATGCTCCCCATGCCTTCATTGAATTGTCATGCAAGTGTATTTCCTCTGTGTGCTCATTTTGGTAAAAGAAATTCGTGAGGCAGTTCAAAAAAAATAATAGAGCAGAAAAACAAGAGTAAAAACGAAATTTCTATACAATTTGTATAATTTTGGGGGGGACGAATTTCAAGAAAAAACCTAATCCTAGTGAAGAAGTTAGAGACGTGAGTCTCACGACTACTTTGTGCTAAACAAACACGTAAGAGTTGCAGAAAGATTAGACTTTATAATTTCTCGTACGTTATTTATTTATTTGTTTCCTTGGCAATTGAACGGGCCTAAATGATTCACCACATACGTTTGGTCTATTAAAACTCGACAAATTAAGTTGCGTTTGCTCTATTGCCAACAGTATATGTGTATTGAAGTATTATAACTATTAGACCATTTTTTTGAAGTTGTGTTAGATATTGTTATAGCTCTGCATGACTGCATTAGGGATCCATGAGTTTGGAAAATATAACAAGGTAACCAAAAGCATGTGGGATAATATAGTCAGCATGGGAAACAAAGGAGATAATAGTCACCAAAATCTTATCATGTGACGCGCAATGTACGTACTACGGTTCCACTTAATGATACAAGTCATTCGTTTGATGAGTTTGGATGTGTTTAGTATCATCTATACAAAAAACTGGGTTGATGGTTGAATCGTATTGATTGTACGTAAGACAAATTATTATTATTTTTTTATCGAAGATCATAAGATACTGATTATTTATTTCTCTTGTGACATTAATTATGCTTTGTTCAAATAGCAACGATCATTTTGATGTTTGTATAAATGGTGCACGCATTGAGATTTACGAAGCGAAAAAATATCTCAGATCGTCAATAAAAAATATCTCATATTTACGCATTGAGATTTACGTATTGATTTAAGTCCAGTCAGAGGTTCGATCGTTCCAGACGGAACTTAGGGGCTAAACCCCGGCCTTTCACCGAGCGTAGTGACCGTGACCGAACCATCACATTCGGCCCACTTACACCATGCGGCAGCGTCTCGAGTGCACTAAATAATTTTCTGCATAAAATGGTGGGATGGTGGTGGGTCAACATGCATCAATAGCTATTTAAGCACACGTGAGCTTTTTTTATATGCTTAGATTTTCAAGAGTCGACGTTAACGAGGTTAGGTAGAGCTCTGTGATGTAAAATACTCCACTTTAATTGCCACGAAACAATGTGGAGGGGCGGGACGAGAAAGAGAAAAGACAGAACAGAACCACTTTATGAAAAAGCCGGCCAATGTCCCCTGCTTTTTTGCCGAGGGCCGGATACGACATTCGGCAAATGTCCCCTGCTTTTTGCCAAACGGTCAAAGACGTGGTTTGATAATTAATAGGGTATCTGTCAATGACATTTTCAGCATGTCATTGACGGGTATTAATTATTAAAACATATCATGGACCGTCATTTTCCCAACTACTTATATCCGGTGTTTGTATAGAAGTGGAACATAATACGATTAATACCTCCGGATTATATATGCGTTTGGAGCCGGATATACAATGGCGGAGGAATTAGTAATGTAATCTGTCTGGAGCTAAAATGGATTAAATGGTTGGTGGAATGGATTGAGATAAAATTATTTTAAAAAAAATTACTTATAAATTTTTTGTTTTTTTCAAAGCTGACTTGGGCCATAGCCTACCCTTTTGTACTCATAGTTCCGCCCTTGCGATGTGATTACGAGAATGCCACTTTTTCTTTTTATTCCATGTCCACTTACTCATAATTTATAGTATCCATCCCAAAACAAATTAAGCATATACATATCCTCTCTTCTAAAAATTACTCAAACAAATCATCTATATATATCCGCCTTTTTATCGCATCTCTCATCATATTATAATAATCTAAAACTAACCCAGACGAAAAATTAATAGCCGTAGGAGTCGTGTGGATCTAATGTGATGGAGCAATAATTCTTATGGAAGGTAACGAGATATCATCCCTGGAGTACTATCGATCTACCATCTTTTAAGCATTAGCCGCACAAGAGTTGATATCAACTGGGAAGTTTCAAAACCATACTTCACAGAAGAGCAAACTTATATACCGGCTTTGATCACAAGGCCAGTGGACTATAATAACAAATGAATGCCAGCAGCCAACTACTTTCACCCTGCAGGCAAGTAATAACTCAATTTAGAAGCTAGGAATAAAATAGTAATGCTAGAGAGAGAGAGAGAGAGAGAGAGAGGAGTCAGGAATGTTTTCACTTTCAATAGGATTAAAAAAGTGTACTTTTCATTTATAAGATAATCGATCAATTCAAAAACAAAAATGGTTCTCATTATTCGATGTTTGTGAACCCTCAGCTTAGGGGGTGTTTCCGGTAGTGAAAATTTTATAGATTTTTATTTGTGGTTGAGAAGTTGTTTGGTGTTTTCGGTAGTGAAAAAATTGTTAAGAATGTCAAGTTGTTTCCGGTAATGAATAAGTTGTTGATGGTTTGTGAGTAGAGTCACTGTAGCAAAAACAGTTTTTGTTGACAAGTTTTTTGTTAGTGGAAAAGAAATGTGAAAATGCTGAAAGTTTTTTTGTTAGTGGAAACGAAATGAAAAAATGCGTTAAGTTTTTTGTGATTTTTGTCAGTAGAAACACCTTAATTTTAAATTAAATTGTTTGACTTTATTTCATCCTTTTATCAAGACTCTTTCAACTTTTTCCAAGCACAATCCTTAACCACGATGGCATCCTATTGTTTTCTAGTTTTTGTCCTGTACATGTTATTTACTATAAATTTGACAAATACTGCTTAAAGCTCAAATGATGCTTCCACAGGCCGTTAATTACAAGCAACCTAAATTAGTAAATTTCTAAGGGGAAAAATTACTTACAATATAGTTCATACAAGAAATTAGCTCATAATCAGGGGCGGACCCAGAAATTCATGGCACTGGGGTCAAATTTTACACTCCCTCCGTCTCACTTTGTTGTGCATGTTTCATTTTTGACATCTCACTTGAGACAAATTTACTAAAATGTCCCAAATATGTATAGCTATCGTGGGGTAGTTTGGAAGGCAGTGGGGTCACATGACCCCCCTTGCCATCACATGGTTCCGCCCCTGCTCATAATTGTATATGAGAGCGATTTTTATGAAGTGGGCATGAGAAAACAAGTGCATGCTTATCCTCCGTGAGTTCGCATGTTTGTGAGTTCGCATGTTTGTAATTGTATCCCATAGTTTTCATACGGATGGGATTATGCTATGTAAGAGCAAACACAAAGATTTTATGTGCATGGTTCGGTAACGAATATATACCTACTACATAGGCAGTCAAACGATGAGAGTTTCACTATTTACGGAAGAAAACAATTAAATGCCTAAAGTGTAATGACCCGCCCCCACCCGGTACAATATTGCATGCTAATTTTTTTCGTACTCCTTGTGAAAATGACAAATATTATTTACTATAGTTTTTGTTATGTTATTTTAATTTTTTGTGGAGTCAATGACTATTAATATTGTACTAATGCATCTTTTTATTTTTTTAGTATACATTTCGCCACTGCTAGACTAAAATTCTGGTTCCGTCCCTGCATGCACCCGAAGGTATTCAGACCTAATACACATAGA
Source organism: Rhododendron griersonianum (assembly GCA_018127125.1). Classification (NCBI taxonomy): domain Eukaryota; kingdom Viridiplantae; phylum Streptophyta; class Magnoliopsida; order Ericales; family Ericaceae; genus Rhododendron; species Rhododendron griersonianum. Next base: position 15,421,857 of record CM030789.1, read on the forward strand.
TCAAGTCCACGCAACGCTGAAACTTCACCTTTGACAACCTTCGAAAGGACAAAAATTTAATGAATTGATTAAGGCCCCGTTTCCACTAACAAAAATCACTAAAAATTTAACGTATTTTACCATTTCGTTTTCACTAACAAATTTTTTTTTAGCATTTTACCATCTCGTTTTCACTAACAAAAAAGTTGTCAACAAACACCTTTTTTACTACAGTAACTCTACTCACAAATCATCAACAACTTATTCACTACCGAAAATACCTAATAACTTCTCAACCACAAATAAAAAATCTACAAATTTTTCGCTACACCGGAAACGCTTATAAAGCCCACTGCCGACGGCAAATTTTTATAGATCCTGAACTTTTGCCAGTACTCTATGAATTAAATCATTGCCAGGTAGTAATTAATGAAGTAGACTTGATAGACATTTGCAAGTACGTGTTTAAAGCAGTGGCATTTCTGTAGTATGTTGATAATTGATGCCCATTCCCGGTTCACGAGTAAAGCTCGTGCTATAAATTTACTCAATTGCTAGATTTGCTTCCCTCAGTTTTGGCAACACTTTCCACCACCCGTGTAAGTTTTACCGAAACACTCTACCATTCTCTCTCTCTTTTAACTCAAAAGTGTTTTGGTCAGCTTACGAACGTCTTGACTATTTCTGAAGAACCAATCCCGCCGCCTGCTTACCAATTCTCTCACTTTCCAAACGCCTAATTTGCGCAAAACTTTTCTTCACCCTCTTGTCGATCAATAAAACTTTCTACAAGCAGAATGTGTTCGCACCAAATTTCTAATGTACTTCTGTTCCAGTGCAATATCAGCTCGTAATAGATTACGTCGAGAAATTCTCTCGTTTGGAGATTTTCACCTGATCTATTTGCTGAAATTGTACTGCAATATTATCAGGAATAACTCGGCCGCTTGAGATTTATAACACATTCCACATTCTCTCTGGATTTTTCCTTGGTTTTCAAAAACAAAAATTTGTGATTTCTACTAATATTGTTTTTTTTTTCCCTTCTTTTTTTGTCTTTTGTCTGATGGGATTTGCAGGAGAATTTTGGAACCAAACTGCAGAAGAAATATTTGAGATGATCAGATCAGGTGTTTTGAGTAACAGTACCGCTGTCCATAGACCATGCATGGTCTCCATTGGTTTGTGCTTCGGCTTCTTGTTTGCTGTTCTCTTTGGTACCTCTCTCTCTCTCTCTCTCTCTCTCTCTCTCTCTCACACACACACACACACACACAGAGGAAAAGAACTGTCTTCTTCATTTCTAAATCATCATGCATATACATGTCGTTATTAGTTTCCTATAACATGCATGCAGTTTATTTAATAATTTCCTGATATATACGATGTTTATTTAATATTTTAGTTATCATAGGAGGAGAAAATTTGTCTTGACAATTCATATTGGCTTTTCATTTTCCTTTTTTTCATTTTGGGTGGAATTAAAATGAAATTAAAGTTGTTTAAAACCATGCATGCACGCGGTTTTCGATTCATTTATTTTGCACCATTTACAATACTATTATTTTTCGTCTCAAAAAAACTTTAATTATTAATGCAGTTGTGGGGATTTATTGGTCATCAGAAGCAATAAATGGAGGTGGTGGATTTCAAGAATCGGTCTTTTCGAAGGGAAGTGGTAGTAGTAGTAATTCAACTACTGGGTCTGGCTTTGCCAGGAAGCTACTGGCCATGGGGGGTAGGCAACTCAAGTCCTTTTTTGTAATTTTTGCTTCATTTTTAATTTCTTGTTTGAAAATTTTGCAAAAAGGCTTCGGAAAGGAACTTTGATTAATTAATCAGATTAATTGAATGTGCATGGATTATGCATGGGGAAATGGGTGATCAACTCGGTATTAGAAAAGGTTGAGAAAATATAGGATGCATGAAAAGAAAACATGAAACTGTTCGTGAAACAACATTGGATGGTCCCGGGCCTCAAAAAGGTTTGTACCGTGTAGAAGAGCGATACGAAAAAAACAAAACGGCAAAAAATATTATCAAAATGAATTATTATAGTACATGTTTTGATATACCGATATAATGACGAAGATATGGTCGTTTATAATTATAAATGCATACAATCGTTTGCATCTATGTTCATTTCAAAAGGAAAAACAAAATAAAAACTCGGCGTTATATTATTTTCCACAGATGCATGCATACAATTCTAGGAGGGTAGTTACGGTAAGTTTTATTTTTTTGAAAAAATCTTGAATGGAGTGTTTTTTTAAAAAAAAAAAAAAAAACTTTTGAATGAATGAGTGTTAGATGCATGTAACGTTATGTCATGAAATTAAACTTTTAAATTTTGCTCTTGATCAAAAGGCAATTCAGCAAAGAATTAATATCAATTAATAAGCGAAATTCCAATGTACATAAACCCTGCTTTTTCGATGAATTGAGGAAACCTTTACAAGACGGGTTCGGATTCCCTCTGGTCCAAGTTTGGGATTGGACGGGACAATCCAAATCTGGACCATACATTTGTATATCCAATGGTTTAGGTAAGAGTCTTGGAGCAAATCCATACTACTGATTGCAGCAATGGATTATCCAGATTTGGATTGTCCGGTTCAGTCGAGACTAAGGGCCAAAGAGGATTCAATTCCTTCCAAGAAATGCTACACCAATTAACAATACTTCGTTTTACACATGCATGTTGTTTCACAAGCTGGTGTGGAATCGTGTAGACAGCCTCATAAGTTCTCCTAAACAGCCGATCATATTTGAACTTATTTGATCAACTCTCCTTTACTTCAAATTAGATGACAACAGCGGCGTTGGCGGTGATGATGGTGGTGACGGTAGTGGTGATGCTGGCGGCACAATGAATCGGATAGGCGGAACGTGTTCAAAGGACAACATATTCATCATCCAAGGTCCAACATCCCCGCTCCCCAACGGCATCCCAACCTACACCGTCCAAGTCCTCAACGTATGCATATCCGGTTGCAGCGTCTCCAACATCCACCTGACCTGCGGTTGGTTTAGCTCCGCGAGGCTAATCAATCCTCGCATCTTCAGGCGCATTTATTTCAACGATTGTCTTGTCAACAATGGAGAGGCTTTGAGTCCTGGAGACAGTCTCTCTTTTCAGTACGCGAATAGCTTTCGCTACCCTCTATCGGTATCCTCTATGGCTTGCGACTAACCAGTTGACCTAATCTAGCTAGGAACAAATGTAGTTGTAGATGGTGTTATATGACCTAGCTATGTTCTTGTGTATGATGAGTATGTGCTAATGTTGTAACAAGACAAATAACCTCTAGTGTCTTTTTTTTTGTTGCCGTTCACTCTCGATTCTGTGGAATGATAGTGTACGTAGATAAGCAAAAGGTGTCTCATCTGTCTATAAAAAAAAATTTGTCGGGTCTGCAAAAAGAGGTCTAAAAAATTATACATTCTCATTGAGAAAAATTCAAACTTTTTTTGATAAATTAAAAGAACTTATCGATATATATTTAGTAACTAGCGGGATTTTTTTTGAATTTCTTTCGATAAAAATGTTTTATTAAGTCGATGTTTTGCGGATCACACAATCTTTTTGGGTGGGTCGGAGGTGGTACATAGGATGAAATATTTTACTAAGTTCATGTTGCAGGATTTGCAGATAAATTGATTCCTCAATATTGAAATGAGTGTTTTTTTGGCGCCAGACGATAGAATGTTCGTTTTAGTATAAGTTAGATTACTAAACGGGCAAACCTCGCGTCGATAAGAGTCGAACTCTAGATCTTATGCCCCGAAGGAGTGCTACACTACCATTAGGCCAGGATACTGGGGCTCATTGCTTGTGCCACACACAGGCACAATGTACCGAACCAGGATAATTGCTTTATGATCTTGATCTTCTGTGTTTTCAATCAATCTTCTTCATGCCAATCAAACAATTTAATTGCTAAGCACAGAAGTGCAAAGGCCAAGATAAACCAATAATGCTAGGACACAGACATTCGGACACATAAGTGCAAAGGCCAAGATTAAACAAGGAATAATTTACGAAAAACAGTTCGTCAAAATGAACATTTTGAAAAGAAGAAAGAAGTTCAGTGGGGGCCCGGGCCACCACTGGTCTTGCATTCCCCTCTGAGACCCACATGCATCGGACAACTTCAAACACATGTATGTCTCAATCTCCGTCCAATTGTCTGTGTCCCAAACATAAATGAGAAAAATAGAACTTCTTACAAGGAAACTCTGGATCTGCTAGCCATATCAGCAGAAGAAACCAGAGAAGCCAACATGGTCTAAAGAACTTGAGTTACAATGTGGATACTACTTCAACTATTGTAAGTACGAGTACAAGATTTGCTGAGATGGGATTCTTCACCAAGTCCAATGTGGGCAGGAAAATAGTATAAGAAGCACCTAAACTTACTACTACTAAAGTGAAGTCCACGCCTTCTCAATATCTCTCTATACCTGATTACACTTTCATTCCTCAGAACAGCCAAGAAAACATTTCAGAACACCTCTTCCCCAAAAAATGTTGGGAGTATCTTGAAATGCAGCTGTGGTCAAATTCAAAATGCAGCTGTGGTCCAAAAAAATGCAGCTGTGGTCAAATTCAACATAAAGAATGAAAATTGCGGGAGCCGGCATCTTCATGCCTGCGCAAGACCCTTTTTCACGAGCATATCATAGACTCTGTCGACTTTACTCGGTTCAACTTTGTTGAAAAATGAATAGGCATCAGATTTCTTAGCAATATAACCACTCATGATCTGGATAGTCATGAGCTCTTGCATCTTAAGATAATCTGTTGGTGGTAACCTTATCTCGCGGCACAGTTGTTTTTCCTGCCAACACACCCGTGGAAAAAACAAAAGAGAGGATGGATTGAATGACCAAGTATGTAAAATACAAACCGACAAAACAACAATAAAACATCTACTTGTACTATCTCTAGCATGGTGAAACTAACTCCAAACCCTCCACTGGGTTTGATCGTAATGAAGTATTTAGATATCTGAGCATTTCCATAACTGGGGACGAAGCAGGATTTGGTTTTCAAAAGGGGCCAAGAATGACTTTACAAACTCTAAGAGCAGAGATGCAGGGCATATGGTGAAAACACTTCAAATTTTAAAAGAGGGCATGATTTTTTATTTTTTATTTGGAAATGATTTTTAAGACCAGAAATTTGGATAAAGTTCAGCAAAAGTACTTCAAGTCTTTAAAAGAGGGAAAAGTGTTGAAGATTTGGTGAACACTCCAATAGAATTGTCGGCGCGGTAGAGGGATTAGGAATGTAAGGGTTGGTTTTGTACGACATATTTAGGTGCCTTTGAAGGCTTGGGGGTGGCCATGCCCCCTCGGCCCAGTTTACTTTCATCTATGTTCAAAACTATCCACAACTGAATGACCCTTACAAGCTTTTATGATGGCAAACTGAACGATAATAAGAATCTCTGTAAATGGAAATGGTTGGTTTATGGCGAAAGCTCGCGATTAGAGCATGCAGCCTGTTCTTCTCCCAGAAGAAAAATTAGGAAAGAGAAACCGCATACTTACAGATTCAGACAGTAATTCCATAGCAGAGGTCGAATTAGCATCTGTAGTTCTTGAATTTGAATCCTTGCCAACTGAATTGCATGATTTGAGCCCATTTACACCACCCTGACTGCTTGGACCAGCCTGAGGATTTTCTTTTGCGCGACAGGCATTTTCTTCAGCCTCCCTCTTCCTTTTCTGTTCGAAGTAACTCCTAGCTTCTTCTCTTGAACGACAACCAGCAGTGCGGGCTTCCTGAAAGATTAGTTTTAAATTTTCATCAGAATGAAGCATACATTTCAATCCCAAGAGCAACCCTGAATAATAAGAACACTAGAATCCATTTTGAACAAGTCCAAATAAACAGAAACTAGGATACACAAGGAATGGTTGTTTAAGATGAAGTTTGTAAATCCTCGATGGCTTCAGCAACCGAAATTTGATGGTCAAAAGTGATGGCGTGTCAACAGAGTAACCCATCCATAAATCAGTGTCTCAAAATCAAACTACACAGAAATAAAACCAAAATCTAATGGCAATGGCAATGCCATTATGACTTACATTTGCGTAACAGAAATAAATAGAAGAAACGACAAACAGTTTGTCCAAGAGGAATTTTGGTATTGCCTTGTTCGAAGATTGTATCATACCTTGAGTTCTTGAATCCTTTTCAAAATTCGATGTTCCTGAACAACAGTCTTAAGCAAGTCATCATGCTCCTCTTTGGAATGAAAACGCATGAAGACATCATAACGGCGACATATGTCCTTCTCTTCAGGAGATAAGTCGTTCTCAAAAGCACTTGGTTGGAGCAAGTTCCTTTCTAAGATGAAATCCTTTCTGCGCTTCCTCTCATCAAGCCTTCCAATGAGTTATTTGAACCATGCACCCATAGACAATCAAAATACGTAAATAAGAAGGGGAGAGAAGGTAGAACACCTTGACAATCAGGATTGCAGTCTAAACAGTTTAGAAATAATAAGTAAAAAAATCACCTCAGGTCCAAGCAATTCATTTGATATTCAAACTATTAAGTGAGACCATAATCGTCATCCTAGTAACCATTTACGAAAATAGTTGCTGAAGTTCTCGTTTTGAGTTTTGCACTACAGATTAGGTCACTAAATAGATAGTCGCTTATAATATCTCTACATCCCCTGGTATAAGGTAGCTATGTCCCACCCAAGGGAGAGAACAACTTATAGCAACTAGATACCTCTTCGAATTTTTTGTTTTTTGATCAGTAAATATATTAGATACCTCTTCGAATAGATACGCAGGACTCTTAACTTCAGCTCACGCTCCTCTTCAGTGTCAGTTTCCTTGAATTCCATTTCAGCAAGTAATTGCTCAGCTTCATTATCATATTCAGGATCAAATTCCTGCCTTTTGGCATTGAAGCCACTTAACTCCATCAAAGAAGGGCCCTCATCCTTTGAAGGTTTAGGTTTCTTGTCCCCAGAATTCCTGTCAGGTAGATGATCTGCCAATGATGTACGAATAAATTCCATGAGTAAATAAATTACTGGAATTCTTTTGCAATTTTTTTGCAAAAATTTAGGAAAGAAGAAGACATCACACCTTCCACTTTCACAGAATTGGAGCTATTCTTGACCTGCGGTATGTTGGATGCCTTTTTAAGGTCTGATCCTGCAACATTTGTGTGGTTAGAAAGGCTCTGGATTCTGTTTATTGCAGGTTAAACAAACCATCCAGCCATACACCAGTACATTATTTAAAAACAATTACCACACAAATCACTGATAACACATGTATTTGACTTACCAGCATTCACAGATGGTAACCGACCTGAAGAGCCGCTTTTATGTAATTCTTCAATCCTAATTATTTACATGCAAAATAATTTGAATCAGAAGTACATGATAATTCTACCAAACGAATCTATAGTGGAAATATGGTGATACTTGATTCTTGAGGGAGAAAATAGAGATTCTTCCTTCAAGGTGAGCTCCCCAAGTCCTGTCAAAGCCACAGAGTTGACAATAGTAATCATCATTGTGAAGAAGAGCCTACATGAGGAAGCATGCTAAATGAAATGAGTAGACGTTGCCAATTCACCAACTGTGCAATTGCCTTTAATGCAAAACAAACCACTACACAACGTGACAAATAAATAAAGCAGATCACAAAAATAAAAGTTGACCAAGCGTCAGCTCTCATGTGCTAAGCCGAACTTCCTCATATGACAATACGTAACTCCTAAAAGATTAGTCCTCTGTGAGGTCATAACTCATGACCGACACTGGTAGAAAATTCAGCGAGCTAGGTAACGACTCATGATACAGAAGTAGGGTATTTTCCACATCCAAATTCAGCAGGTCATCGGAAAATAGAACCAGAAGGAATGAGAGATAATAGGCAATATAATCACCAACCTTTTCTGTCTTCACCCTGCCCTTTGGCCATAGCAAGGAGTTCCTTGCGGTTTTTCCCGACAACATGAGTCATGTCCTACAAGAGAATTTTAAATATAATTATGGGATATTCAAAATCCATATTCCAGAAATAATATATGTATTTAACAATTAACACTAGGTTGTCATACCGGCAGAGGGAAGTATGGTGAGTTCATGTAGGTGGTGTCATAATGTTGAATACATTGTTGTTTACTCTTTGTCCCGACATGCTCAGCAATCTCCGCCCAATTTCCCATGCCATACATTTCAATCCCCTAAATAAAAGAAACCACCACCGGCCCAAAAAAAGAAGAGAAAATTAACAAGAAGTAAGATATCAACCCAAGAAACTAAATAACATGATGTGCAAATCAAGAAGGATGCGTCAAACATGCAATAAAGGATTAAAGAATGAAAGCCACCTCCAGAAGCAAAATTTCTTCATCAGCATTCCAGTCTGGACAGATTAGCGGGAAAGATAAATTGTCCTGTTGAAATGTAACACATAGCGTCAGTGTGGTCATACTATTTCTTTCTCTTAACCCATGACACAGACATATTTTGTCCACAGACAACTTCGCAAATCAACAACGTGCCAAAAAAAATTAGAGTGATCCTACTAACCATAACCCTGTAAGGGTGATTGCTTTTATGAGGAGTAACCTCAGCACCAACAGAAAAGCACTCTATGCACAGGTCGAAATCAGGACACACAGCACACTTGATACGTATTTTCCCTGTAATATCTTTGTTGCAGTAGTTGCAGTGGTACAAAGCCTTTTTCCCATCACCTGTTCCTTGGCCTGACACATTGAAGATTGAAATTATAACAGCGAACTAAGGATTAAGAGAAATTTCTAAGCGATGCGCTCTTGTATAGCAAGTTACTGACTTAAAGAAGCATTTTCTAGAATGCATATCACATGATAGAAGTGTTTGCATTTTGCAGATGGTTGTCATTAACTGCAATATCGTTTTAGTGTAGCATCTCTATCAAAATTACTATATAAGAAATTAAGGCACCTAGTCAGTCAGCACCCAACTAACCATAGCAAACAAAAAAATTAAAGGGTCACCTCAATTGACCTTGTGGCATGAAACTCTCCACATTCACATTGGTTAGTGAACTTAAATTCTAATTAGACGGGAAAAAAACAGGGTGTTTAAAGAGATATAATCATATAACCAAAAAGAAAACTAAATGTGAACCCCCTCTCCGCCCCTTTTCCAATCATTAGTTTACCTTCATCTAATTCTGACACACAGTGGAACAGTTAAGTCATCAGCAAATGCATCCTGCTATAGTTTACTCACTCCTTAACACATTTATTAGACAAATTCAAGGTACCTGCTACCGTGGATTCCAAATTTTCTCCACTTGAGGCATTCTTTTTTCTCCTTGACCTGTGTCACAGAAATTACTCTTTAGACAAAGTAGAATAAAGTGCCCACACAACACTAAGAAAGAACTATTGACCATGGAAAGACATTTATTACCAAAAATATACAAAATAAGGAAGAAGCATTTGGAATCTCAAACATGAAAGAGATGAATGCAATAGACACGTAGCATCGGAAAACCTGACTAAAGTGATTACAGGAAATGCCAACAATGGGGTACCCTTGTACCCAAAAAAAAAAAACAGAAGAAGACAAAAGATAAAAGGAAACAGAAAAATCGGGTGTCCAAAGCTATGGACATTTGAAACCTTGCATGTGTAGCGCCCAAACTATAACTTCCTACCTAAGAAACCCAAAGATGCATTATTCTAAACCATTGCATACAAAAGAAACATGGTGACAATAAATGTTGTCACTACTTTGGCCAATGTAGACTAGTTATGTACATGTTTATAGAGAGAGTTGCCTCCAACATCAGAACTACCTCTTATCTAGGACATTTGGTGCTCCGGAAGCAATGAGCTAACTATTGCCTAAGCCCAAGATTATAATATTCTTCTGAAAGATACTAGCAGAATGAATTTGTGAAGCTGCAAATCTGCTGACAAATCTTGACAAATCCAAACCTCATATACTTTAATTTCTATTACATTGGACAAAATTCTATGTATCCTGGCCTCAAGTCGAGTGCTTAACTGCAATCTACGTGCACTGTCTATGAGAGCCCAATTCAAACTCCATTACAGAGGAAATTCATACCTCCAGCACAGAAATCTGAACAGTCAAAAATTTAAACATAGAGGAGCAAAAACAGAAACCATTCCTTTTGCCGAGCAAACAAAAAAACAGAAACCATTGGCATAAATATATACACATCCGCATTTGTATAGCACAACATGCGAATGTAACACCCCATTAAATTCAGATTGAGGATTTTTTGGGGGGTAAAAAGGTTGAAGGATTTTTAAACTGCATATTCACCAATACACAGATACAGGAGCATGAACTTCATACATTTGTCAACACGTGTAAATAAACATATATACATAACGCATTCGCATCACAAAAAATGCAGAAGTAAAATTGCATGAACTTCAGATTGGCTATCTAAACAAATGAATACACAGCTATATAAACAATCATACATTTGTCAATACAAATATACTCACTTGCATCACAGAAAAGGTGAAAAAGTAATAAATTGCATGAATTTCGACTGAGCATCCAAACAAATGAATACCCAGCTACATGAACAATCATACATTTGTCAACATAAGGCTCTGTTTGGTAAAGTTGCAAGTTTTTTGTTTTTCGCTTATGAAAAACAAGAAATGAGTTTTTGTTTATTTTAGTAGAAAATAAAAAAATAAAAAAAACATGTTCGGTGATCATAATAGTTTTTGTTTATTTGTTTTTTGGGCTGCCGAAAATGTTTTCAAAACAAATGAAAATGCAATTTTTGTGTTTCTAGAATTTCCGTAAACTAGTGGAATTGATTATGTATTTTGTAAAAAAACAGTAACACAAACATGTTTTTGATGCATGTTTTAAAAAATATCGGAAACGAAAACAAAAAACTGAAAATAAAAACTTTTCCAAACAGCGCCTAAACATACTCCTATTCATTTGTATCGCATAAAATGTGAAAGTAGAACAATTCAATGAATTTCAGATTGCCCATCAAACCAAACGCCCACACAGCCACATAAAAATCACACCTTTCGATACCCACATATGCATTTATACCATAGAATATACAAAAGTAAAAAAAAATGCACTAAATTCAGAATATTTGAAACCTCTGGCTGGGATCTTCATCAGCATGAAAATTTCCACGGGAGCGACCCATTCTGTTCTGAAGTTCAGAGTCCTCACAAACACCTGTAAAATGTGGGTTTATACATACAGATATGTGACTCAAACCCAAATTCCAGTCTTGGTAGACAACTAGACATGAAGTGGGGTGGTGCCTGTACGTATATATACGTGTTTTTTTTTGGGTTAGCAGAGTTGTACGAACCCTAGAAATCGGAATGAATTTGGAAAAAAAATAAAGACCCAGATTTTGTTTGAGATGGGATTTAAGATTCCAAGGTTGGGGAATAAATGAGCAAATCCCTGTCAGGATTTCTTGGATGCTGTTTCGTTTCCCTTGGCATTTGGTCTATGTGAAAGACTAGTGGCGGACTTTTCTTTCTTTTTTTGGTCATGGTATACTCTGTACAGTAATTTTTTTTTTTTGGGTAAGGGCAAGGTGTCCCGAACCGATTTGTGGACATTTCAGACTAATTCCTATAATTTTTTTCGTAGTCATTTCACATGTTTACGCGTTAGAGTGAGGTGATCTCAAAAATTACTAACAATGACAGTTGAACCTGAAACTTTACGAGAGACAAATCCTAAGTCTCGGGTCTACACACTTTATTGATTTACCTAATACGTAAAAGAGACATTTTAGGTGTATTTATTGCACCTAGGAAAATGGAGTACCATTATACTCTCATGTAGAGATATTTTGGGAAAAAAATTTATATCGTTTAATTTTTCCCTGAAGTTGTTAGATTTTTTCCAAATTTCCTAAACTGATGAGTAAAATTAAAAAAAGATGAAATTTATATCCAAAAGCTAAGAAAATCCGAAACACTAAAAATACCTTTAAAATAATTCATTTTGACAAGCCCAATGCACAGCGGCCCGCTAACCTGCCCAACCCAGCCTTTTTTTTAAGGATTTGGGATATGTGTTTAGGCCAATCGGGTTGGATTACATTGAGTTTTTAAGTCCGTTTATCTAATAGAATGGACTTTAAAATATCTCTTAAACTCAAGTCTAGCCTGGCCCGACCTGACAAAATTATGACAACGACATGCATTACATATTTATACTATCAAAAAGTATTCAGAAGGAAAAAAAAAAAAAAAACTACTACCATACCTATATATACACAATACTCTTTGATTTTTGATGCATACATATGTATATATTCCTTGATCTTCATATAACTGCAATTAGTATGGTTGTAAACTCTAATTTACAATAATGGAAATGATTAATTTATACTTGGACGTACTATATACTTTAGAAAAATAAATGGGCTAGTTTGACGTACTTGGAAAATGAAACTCTAAGAGGGCTAGACTTGGAAAAAATGAAGGCCGATTATTAATGGGCCTGATTTGGGCATGCACAAGTTTCGTTATTATCTTGTATGAGCACTCCTCTATCTATATATATTGATGAGAACCACAACAAGATGAAGTTTAAACTCATTATTAAAGTAGTGGGACTCGTAAGTGAAAGAAAACAACAAAGAATTTGGTCTTTGAAAACTCCTGTGCCGAGGGGTTTTTCGGTTGTTGGATTTAAAACATGTAAAAAAAATCATACAATCCAACGACGAAAAACTCCATCGACATGGGGGTTTTCGGGACAGAAAAGATTAGACCCCGACCCACCTTATTGAACTCGCGATGTAATGTAAATTTTGTACATAAAGATTGCGGAGTCACAATATTTATTACACCGGTCAATACGAAAGAAAAACATTGACGATTATAAAAAATTTTAAAAAGATATTGATAAATTTCAATAAAAGCTGATGGAGACTTTATTCATTTTAAAAAAAGATATTGATAAAAAAGTTACGTCAAACACGGGTAAAACTTCTAGTATTAACTTATTTTTCGTCTTTATTCATTTTTTTTTTGCATTTGTTTATTTTGCGCCAAATTTTTATGACTTATTGATTCATCACGAAGAGAGGAATCAGAAAAATAAAAAATTTAATCGAAACTCATAATTTTTTGAATAAAGACAAAAATCTACCTAATAAAACACAAGGGTGTGGGTCTCCACACAAACACAAATTGATCCAATGGTTGAGATTTATTTGATCCAATGGATGAGGTGTGCTCTCCAACTCTCTTAAAAAAACACTCACACTCTTACAAATATATTACAAAAATACCATCGGTTCTTTTTATCCACTACTCGGCTTTTGACATTGGCATAAAAAAATAAAAATATATTACAAAAATGCCCATGCCTACGACACGGGATGCGTAGTACCGTAGGCACAGGCAAACACTAGTAAGTCAATAAGTCAGCTTATTTTACTTATTTTTTTCTTTTTTAAAAAAATTATGAGTTTCGATCAAAATTTTTTACTTTTCCGATTCCTCTCATCGAGACAAATCAATAAGTTACAAAAGTTTGATGCAAAACTAACAAATGCGATTTTTTTAAATAAAGACAAAAAATAAGTCACTGTTTGTCTTTTCTCTAGCTTAATAACGTAAATAAGTTAGTTTTTTTATGTTATTAAGCTAGAGAACGTTTGGAACATCAATTTGGCTCCTTTGTTTAAAAAAAAATATGCCAGTTTACCGTAATTAGAATGAGTTTGGATTAAAAAGTTGAGAGTGATTTATTTTGTCTTTATTCAAATTTTTTTTGCATTTGTTTACGTCAAACTTTTGTGATTTATTGATTCGTCTCAACAAGAGGAACTGAAAAAGTATAGTTTTTTTTTTTATCGAAACTCATAATTTTTTTTCAAAAGACAAAAAATAAGTAAAAAAAACTGTCTTTTTGACTTATTTTTTCTATATTTTTTTTAAAAATTATGAGTTTTTACTTGTTCGGTTCCTCTCATTCAGACAAATCAATGAGTCACAAAAGTTTCACGCAAAACTAACAAATAAGAAAAAAAAATTAAATAAAGACAAAAAGAAATCACTGGCTACTTTTTAATCTGCACCCATCCTTATTCAAACTCATGTTGCATCGTATAGTTGTTTTTGAAAACTCATCTTGTTGTTTTGGGTTTTATAGTAAATTGCTATTGAAATGTGATGAGAGAAACTTGGAATGAATAGAAAGACAAAGGACTAAAATGAAAGAACAAAGAAAAGAAAGACCGAAAAAGAAATAAAACTAAAATCATCCGTGACATACTTGCTGAAGCTCTTGACTTAGATCCTGGTAAAATCGTTCCCGAACCCGAATTCGCGATTTCTGCCGAAGGTGGTGAGACTAGCAATGGTTGCGCCGCTATTGGGTCGACTTGTGTCTCATTATCCAGCGACGGTGGTGCAGAAATGGATGGTGGCGCCGTTGATAGAATTAACGATACTTCTGTTGTGATCACCTTAGCATTGTCTTTGGAAGGCGGGGGCATTGTAGGAGGTTGGAATGGAGTCTCCATAGTCAAAACCTAATTGTTACGAAACTAGAACGTGTAATGTACACGACTACTTATACTCGAAACCAAAAATGCTCATTTAATTTTACCATCATTAGAAAGCGTAAAACCTTGTCTAAATACAAATTTTGAGGTACTAAAGATTAGTTACCAAAGATTTCTTCTATGTACTAATTTGGCAAGTAATCTTGTTTTTCTTTCAAATACACCTAATGTCGTGGTGGTTCTTTGCTCCTATTAGGTTGCCAGATAAGCATTCGAATCCACGATGTAGATTATTTAGCATTTTGCTCAATTTTTTCATTATTTTCTTGCTAAAAATGATTTATGAAGGTGTTATTAAACCTTAATACAATTCAATGTCGTAACGCTTCGTTGGTCTTACCAAAATCAATCTTTTCTGTCTAAAGATATTATTGGGGTCCACCCATAGTGGTGGGATAGTTTTAAGAAACACCCATAGTTAGGGTGGTTTGGTGTTATTTCCCCGGAGCCCTCTATATATATGTTGCTAACCCTAGTGTGTTAGTGGATAATGGAACAATGTGAAGGAGAGGGTGAGGAGAGTGCGAGGAGCCGGTTGTGGCTCCCCAGAGTGGAACCGGTGTTGGTTCTCGGAGAGTTTTTTCATCTTTTGTATATGAGTGTTTGTGATTATAGACAAATATATATAAAGAAGAATTTTTCTCTCATCTCTCTCGCGCGTGTGTGCTTGTTTGTTTCTTGTATACGTAGGAGGTGTCGATCGGGGTCGCTCTCGACCCAACAGATATTCTATATAAAGATAGATATATGTCCAATGTACAATATGCTCTTCTCTTTCCACACAAACCTCTTGCTACTCAAATTCTCCAGTTATCTATTTCACATGAAGAATTTCGTGTTGTTGACAACTTTTGAAGAAATACATGTACACGAATTATGAAATTAAACGTTCCAATATCAAATACTACATGTGAGATGCCATTTTGGTGTGCTTTACTAAGGCGCCCCCAAAACAATGTTGTTTTGGGTTATTGTCCCTTGCAGCGATAGATCCTCACTATAGCATCCCCGAGTCCACTTATTAATACTCTATTCATTCTGATTTGTTTGTCCCTTGTCGTATTTTAACCAAATAAAATTGTGTATATTTTTTAATTGATAGTACAATATTTCACATGGATAGATCTTATTTGATAGATTTTAACTAATTCTATAAAATAAAATTTTCAAAATTACACGAAACATTGTAAGCAGCCAACGCCTATGGCCACAAAAGAGATTAGCCTCTTGATCGATCGATTGGATTTAAAGTACGAAGGGTTTCAAGCGATTGGGGAGATCTTGACAAACATTATCTTCCCTAAACGTTGGGATGACCATTATAAATTAAAAGAATAGGCAAATGTAAGAGTGGCCCGAACTCTAAAAAAATACTAGGTGTGAAAATCCAGGGCCTTTAGGCCCCATTTTGCTAAGATTCTTATTTTTTAAGTACTTATTTTTTGCTTTACTAGACAAGTTATTCTCTCAAGATACATTATCTTTAATTTAAGTAATAAACACTTATCGGGTCGACCAGCATCTCATTATCTAGTGGCGGTGGTGCATAAATGGATGTCGCTGCTGCTAGAGTTGATGATACTTCTGTGGTGATCACCTTAGCAATGTCTTTGAAAGGCGGGGGCATTATAGGAGGTTGGAACGGAGTCTCCACAGTCCAAACCTAATTGTTAGGAAACTAGAACATGTAATATACACGACTATTTATTCTCGAAACCAAAAATGCTCATTTAATTTGACCATCATTAGAAAGCGTAAACCATGTCTAAATACAAATTGGGGTATTAAAGATTGGTTACCAAAGATTTCTATGTACTAGTATTTTGGTAAGGACTAATCTTGTTTTTTCTTTCAAATACACCTAATGTCGTGGTGGTTCTTTACTCCTAGCTATTAGGTTGTCAAATAAGCATTCGAATTCATGACGTAGATTATTTAGCATTTTGCTCAAAATTTTCATTATTTTCTTGCAAAAAATGGTTTATGAAGGTGTTAAAGTTTCATACAACAGAAAGTCTGTCCACACAGACAAAACATGCACAAATTGTGCACAGATTTGTTGTGGGGCCACCACGGATCCCACTTAAATAATTCGAGCTGTTCATTAAATATATAACATTTTTGAGAGTTCCTGTGAAAAATCAGCTCATTTCGACGCCTATAAGTGCTCGATCGAGTGAAAAGTCAGCTCATTACATAAGCATTCAAAGTTTTCATTATCTTGAAATCTGAATGAAAAGTTAGATGATTGAATCGAGTGCTTATAGGTATTGAATTGAGCTGATTTTTCGCGGGGACCCTCAAAAAAATGTTTTACATTTAATGATCGGCTCGAATCTTTTGTGTGGAACTTGTGGTGGCCCCACAACAAAATCTGTGCGTAATCTGTGCATGTTTTGTCTGAGTGGGTAGCAGAACTCTTCATACAATTCAATGTCGTAAAGCTTCATGCTTTGTTGGTCTTCCTAATCAATGTTTTCTGTCAAAAGATATTATGTCCTAATGTTATGGTGGTTCTTTGCTCCTATTAGGTTGTCAGATAAGCATTCGAATCCACGACGCAGATTATTTAACATTTTGCTCAAAATTTTCATTATTTTCTTACCAAAAAAGGTTTATGAAGGTGTTAAAGCTTCATACAATTCAATGTCGAAACGCTTCATGCTTCGTTGGTCCTACTAAAATCAATGTTTTCTGTCAAAAGATATGTATATATGTCCAATGTACATGCAATATATGCTCTTCTCTTTCTACACATGCCTCTTGCTACTCAAATTCTCTAGTTATCCATTTCGCACGAAGAATTTCATGGTGTTGACAACTTTTGAAGAAATACATGTACACGAATTATGGAATTAAACGTTCCAATATCAAATACTACATGTGAGATGCCATTTTGGTGTGCTTTCCTAAGGCGCCTAAAAACGATGTTGTTTTGGGGTGTTGTCCCTTGTAGCGATAGATCCTCATTGCAACGTTCCCTTGTCTACTTATCACTACGATCTTTTCGTTCTAATTTGTTTGTCCCACGTCCTATTCTAACCAAACAAAACTGTGTATATTTTTTAATTGATAGTATAATATTTTATATGCGATAATAATGGATCTTGTTTGATAAATTTCAATTAATTCTATAAAATAAAATTTTCAAAATTACATGGAACATTGTGAACAGTCAACCCCTATGGTCACAAAAGAGATTAGCCTCTATTGGATTGAAAGTACGAAGGGGTTCAAGCGATTGGGGAGATCTCGACAAGCATTACCTTCTCTAAACGTTTGGGTGACCATCACAAAAATTACTAAAAAGATAGGCAAATGTAAGAGTGACACAGACTCTAAACAAACTTTGGTGGAAGGCAAGAAATGCATTAATAAGAATAAGAAAAGTACAACTGTGTTGTCACCGTTACAATAATGAAGACACGTCAGCGACGAGCGAAGACCAAACTAGGGCCTAAGGAACAGAACACAGCGTACTGATCTGCAAAACAAGAGGCTTAGGGACGTCGACGATAAGCGAAATTAAGCCAACAAGAGCCTAATGAACAGAACATAGTGTGGAAAATGTGTGTTATGTGCATGCGGTCAAAAAACACAGAAACTGCGGAAACAAACATAAAAAAAAGACTCCACAGACCACCAACAATCCCCAACTAGTAAACAATATGAACAAACAAAATGCATAGAAAACAATATGAAGTATGAACAAACAAAATGCATCATCCAGCGGTGATCCACAGCCGATAAAACACAACCTCCGCCATTGCCTCAGCCCAACAAATCGTGGTGACCTTGGTTTGGCGGCTGTTTTTGGGTGTAGGGTGTTTTTTTTCAAGGTTTTGGGCTTGGCTTTTTGTTGGTCTCGTGCCAATGGTTTGGGTCTCGGGTAGGTTTAGGTTAGTAATTTTTCCTTCGGATGCCCTTGTCCTTTTAATATTTGTATCTTTTCAAAGATTAATAAAATTCTTTTGCTGAGAAAAAAAAAACAAATCGTGGTGACCAAACCGACAGCTACCAAAGCCGACTAAACCGCTGGCCGGAGACAAGGGAGTTTTACTCAAAATTCCAACCAAAAAAATGCACTCATTTTGTTTGTTTGTAATGATGTGAAATTACATAATTATTCTTTTCATGTGTTAAGGGTAGTTCTATAATTCTACATCAATGAAGACAAAAAACAGAATATACTTGGACAAAAAGCGAGTGTGAAAATCAATTTTCTAGTAAATTATTTGGAGGTGTGAAAGTCACTCCTATTTTAGTCAAACCTGATAATCCCCAAATTCTGGTTGTGTGGGGAAGGGAGAATATCCTTTCTTAATTCAACTGAACTAATAGGACAGACTTCAAAATCCCGCATACTCGCATA
Source organism: Rhododendron griersonianum (assembly GCA_018127125.1). Taxonomy (NCBI): domain Eukaryota; kingdom Viridiplantae; phylum Streptophyta; class Magnoliopsida; order Ericales; family Ericaceae; genus Rhododendron; species Rhododendron griersonianum. The sequence goes on from CM030789.1 coordinate 15,440,809, forward strand.
GGGAAGCACAAATAAAGCAAGGGAATTGATTTCTACTTCTTTTTTTTTATATATTCACATTTTTTTTTATTTTTTAGTAAAAAAATATATACGCTTTCGACACTAAAATTCAAAAAAGAGAGTAGTTATCAAAAAATAGAGTGTAGAAATCAATTCCCATAAAGCAACCCAAACACTGCCGTTTGGAAGGCAGCTGTGATGTGCGCATAAATCTCCTTACAAAGATGGTCCGATGGATGGTTATTATAAAAAAATTAGCTCAATTGGATACTGGTTAAAAAAATTGCTCAATCAGATACCGGTTAAAAAAATTGCTCAATTAGATACCTGCAAAGAATTTATTTTAGAATGGAAATAGATCATCTCCGGTCTATGTTTTGAATTGGACAAGACAGTCATGATTTGTACTCTTCATTTGCTGTAATAGTTTAGATGTGCTTCAAAACTCTTTTCCCAATAAAAATTGATGAACAAATCCGAAATCAATGGACGGTCCCAATCTAAGACTGTCTCGTTCAATTCAAATTATTGAATCAGAGAGGATCCGGATTCCGGGCATTTTTAAAATTCGTACGACAAAACATATTGATTCACCCCACGATTGAATTTGTAACAAATAAACACGAGCTCAAACTTCGACGGATTGCTTCGTTCACAGCCAAAGGCATTTGTAAAATATCGCGCGCCTCTCACGCCGAAATTCAAATTCAGACAGCGCCAAAATAAAACCATCACCACCGAATCCCTACCTGGCACGCGTCCCCTCTAACGTCCCAGATTTCAAACAACTCTCTCTCTCTCTCTCTCTCTCTCTTACACAAACCCTAGAATCTAGAAATGCTACTTCTCCTCTGAAATTCCATCTCTCTTCTCTCTCTCTCTCTCTCTCTACTCACACCAACCACTCCGAAACAGCAACAATGGCTTCACGATACGCCACCACCAACTCCTCCTCCTTCGACTCTCGCTCCTCGACCCAATCCTGCTCCTCCACCGACCTCACCAACCCCAACAAATCCGCCCTCAAACGCCTCATCATGACCGGCTCCGCCTCGCGCCGGGCCCACCACCCTCCCGCTCCTCCGGCTCACCCCTCGTCTGCTATCGCTCCGGTCAAGCCGAAGAACGAGCAGAACTTGACCGCGATGGTGAAGAGGTTGATGGCGAAGCCGAAGAGGGCCGCGGGGAATGGTAATCTGGTGATACCGGCGAATTTTATAGCGGAGGATTTGAAGAAGGTCGGGAGGAAGGAGTCGAATTTCGCGGGGTTGCATAGGAAGTTGTTTAGTGGTGGTGGGAAGGGGAGGGGGGATGTGGGGAGTGGTGAGAAGAAGTTGGCGTTGACGGAGGTGAAGGCGAACACGAGGAGCTTGGCGATGGTGCTGAGGAGTGAGAGGGAGCTGTTGAGCCAGTGTAAGGACCAGGAGGGGGAGATTGATGAGCTCAAGCTGGTTGTTGAGGAGAAAAACAGAGAGGTAATATATATATGGATACAATATTATAGTTGTTTATACTCCTGTTGGAATTTGATGTTTTAGAATGCAATTGTGTTGTTTTGGAATTTGATGCTCGAAAAGTGCAATTGTGTTGCGTTGGAATTTGGGAGTAAAATTGAAGCTTTTGAGTGTGTGACAATTGACTCCGAAATTGATGATTTAGGTGTTTCCCTCTTTTTTGGGGTGTTCAGCGGTCAGGGGTGTCCGGGCCAGCTTACGCGCACCTCGACTAATCTCCTCCCCGTCCGGGCACAGGCAGACCATTCACGCCGGGACTAGGGGATTCACAAGAAGTTTTTTTTTTTTTTTTTTCTTGCAGTTTGACCCAAGGGATTGGCCTGGTACTTACGAGTTTGCTCCCTCTTAAGGTCTCAGGTATGGTAGATTAGTTGAGATGTGTGAAAGCTGGCTTGGACACCTGGTTATCGAATAAAAGTTGGAGTTGGGGCCAGTCAATAAGGAGCAATTGCTCTGGCCCCCCCCCCCCCGGATGTTGTGTTTATGGTAGATTAGTTGAGATGTGTGAAAGCTGGCTTGGACACCTGGTTATCGAATAAAAGTTGGAGCTTTTGAGTTTTGAGTGTGTGACAATTGACTACCAAACTGATGATTTTGGGTTTCCCTATTTAGATAATTTTTGTCCAAAAGAATTGAACGAGACTTATTTTTAATACACTCATCTGAATATGTATGTATACAGTACAGAGGTTCAAGCACCTGTTAAATCTTGATATTTGAAAATGCAATTGTTTTGTGTTGGAACTTGTTAGAAAAAAATTGAAGCTTCGAAGGTGTTTCAGTTGGCTGCAAAATTGATAATGAAGCGTTCACCTCTTTAGATAATCTGTTTCTCCAGAAAATTGAACTTGATTTGTTTTGAATTTGCTGTAAAGTGTAGGCTATAAGAATGGTTGATGAACTATTTGGGGTGAACATTACACATCTGATGTGAATGTATACAGTACATTTCTTGATACTCGTCTTGATTCTCTTGAAAAATACAATTGTGTTATGCTGGAACGTGCAAGCGGTCAACAACAACTGAAGCTTTGAGGGTGTTACAATATACTGCAAAATTGATGATTAATAAGTGTTCCCCTCTTTAGATAACTCGTTTCTCCAAAAAGTTGAACTTGATTTATTTGGAATATGCTATAAATTGTAGGCTATAAGAATGGTTAAGGAGCCATTTTGATCATCCACAAGAAAAGTAAGTGAACTACCTTGTGTAGAGCTTACATGGTTCCACATCGATGGTCGACACTGTTAATTATGTAAAACTTGGCTTTTTAGCATTGTTCGTAAAAGATTAGCTAAAAATGCTATTATATTAAGTGTTTGATTGAATAATACTTATCTTGGTTTAAAATTTGTGGTCTAGAATTTACGACCAAGAATTGAACAATTTGATCAAGAACTCAACAATTTTCATTAAAGTGAGTGAACAAAAAAGAACTCTTATTTAAGTGTTAATTAGGAATGGACCTGGATTACAGATAAGAGTGTCTGTTCTATTTCAATGTACTAGTATTTATTTAGTTGTCGTTAACTTCATGGGCTCATCACCTCTTAGTTTCAAAAAAGATGAAGTGCTTCCTCCTTGAAAACATGTCGATCTATTCCAATGACCCCCCTCAGTATTATTGTGAAGATTGGAGCAGACAATCTGATAACTCATATGGGGATTAATGGATTTAAAAAAATTATGGCTTTTCTATGGGCTAGCTCGATGGTTATTGGGTTGGATAATTGGATTGCAATCACTTCTCAGAGTCATGGTCATCTTGATTTTGCAGGTTGAGAAGTTGAAGGATTTGTGTTTGAAGCAAAGGGAAGAGATAAAGGCATTGAAGAGCGCCATACTGTTCCCAGATGTCATGAATTCACAACTTCAGGAGCTTTTGGAGAAGCAAGGATCAGAACTAAAGCAGGCAAAACAACTCATCCCTAGTCTCCAGGAACAGGTCACCTCTCTTACCGGCCAACTTCAATGGCTCGCTGAGGATCTTAAAGAGGTACCACTTGAGATTTAGACACGTACACTAAAACATTCATATCAGTGGTTTGTACAAATTCAGTTTTATATAGAAGCTTGTTATGTAATGTATAAACTAGCTCTTAGGTAAACTCTTTCCAGCAATGTACATTAACTTAATAAATGAATTAGCTGATTCTGCAACTCTTGCAAGCATGTTTCAGTGAGGAACTTGTGATACGTGCTCATGTTCAAATGTTTCATGGTGCTTAGGAACATGGTGAATTCTATGTTACCTGGGTACCAGTGTCCGTTGCGGGTATATGTCTAAGCCTTGGATTCATCTCATTTCAATCTCAAGGACATGAGAATGAGCCAAAATACTACTTTTTAGTGTATTTGTTCTGTTTTATTGGGTATATAGTACTTTTTTTTACTAAGTATAATAGTGTTTAAAAGGTACCTTACGGCATTTCATGCATATTATAAGAGTTCTATGCCCAGTTCAAGGTAAACTCAAATTACATAATATATTTGCTAGGTGCATTCCACCTCAAGATATCGGACTTTCTGACCCCATACTCTTGTCCAAGTATCGAGTGTCTCAGCGTCCTATACCGGTACATTACACATGTAGGAGCCATGTAACATAGTGAAAGTTGAAAAATGACCATAAACTAATGAACTCCTGCCAATACAAACTTTGGTTATCATGTGTTCGAAACCTCAGCTCAACAGTTAAGCTCTTCCAGTTCAAAGGGGATATTTGGCATAGCTCAAAAACTTGAATGAAAGAGTGTACACCTTCAGCTTCAGTATACAATGTTGCTTTGCATGGTGGCTTCTATCAATATTTACAATTTATGCTTCAAGTTTAGTTCTTCTGGCTAGTGCAATGTTATGCCATGCGCATTTAGATGTGGAAAGTTCTAACATTAGTTACTGCTATTTAGCAATTTCCCATCAACTTCTGATTCCAAATATGTCTGAACAGGTGAAGGCAGATAAATATTCCATGAGGGGGTGTTATGATGCTCAGGTTAGCTCTCCAGAGACACCACGAGATGATCACGAAGAAGCTGTTAATTCTCTGGTAAATATATCATAATTTAAATTTTAAAATAACAAAAAGCATGATATGACACCAATGTGTCCTTCTAACAATCTTATTCAGGAATTCAGCTCCGGGTATCACACCACTCCTGGCAGTCCAGATGACATGTTCATCAAGGATTTAAATCCGTGTTTAACACCATATTATGCTACTGCAAAATCCAAGGTATGCTTGAATATTGGTTTTCAATCATTGGAATCTCTTACAGTGTCTATTTTGCTACAAAATTCCCAGCAATTGCTCCTTTATTTGATGGGATTAATAGTGAAGGGATATATCCAATAGAATATTTAGTTTCAAAGGACTAGGAGTATTATATATCTACCACTTTATGGGATTGTATATCCGATTGGCATTTAATATGGCCCGTAAATTTTTTCATCAAATAGTGGATATGTGGTGCCTTGAATATATAGCCCAATCCAATCCTCATATTTGGTCACACGACCGACAAACAGTGTGACACCATTTAAGTCAATTGTTTACGCCTTCGAAATTCAACTATAAAGAATATTCTACAGGAATTTGAGGCAATGGAATATAGCCCTCCACAAGATCGATTCTTGAGAAAAAATATGCAGTTGAGCCATGAGAATGGTTTGGACTCCTGCGTCGGGAAACTGTCAAAAAGTTCAGATTGTTGCCATTGTCACAACTCAGGGAAGACTTCTGCTGGAGCAACTCACAGATCAGATGAAATCAAATGCACATATGGAAAGAAGATGAACCGATTATTTTTATGAGTTGCTATCTGGCAGTCATTGAGTTTGGCCAACAATAACATTTTGTTGTGTCAACCCCCCTGTCCTTTTGCCAGATTGTGTACCTTAATTTTGGTCAGCATTATATTGTTATTATATACTATGATTAAACATGTACTGCCCAATATGTTGTCTTTTTTTTTTCAGTAATATAAAGGGTTAAAATTGCTCTGCACTTCAAGCTCATAATGAGATCATTGAGATGTGAGAAAGCAACTGATATGTGAGCTTATGCTAGATTCTCTAATCCCATCCATTTTTAACCCAACTGGTGCAAAATTTGTGGGCTCTAGGTTAAGTAACCAAAAACCACCCATGAACAGTATTTTCCTTTGCAATCACTTTATGAATAAAAAATCTTATTGTGATGCTCTGCAGTATTGGTTTGGAGAAGCTCGCAAAATTTCCTGGTTTCTACCAAAAATTGACTCTTTGCAGCAAGAGAGAACTAGGAGTTACCAGAGGAATATGTCTCTGTGCTGTTGAATTCTGGGCAGTACAAGCACATGCAGGGCATGTACATGTTTTTTTGTCTCTCTTTCGTTAGTTGTAGCATCGCCTTTTCTCCAATATTACCGTGGGTGTTTATTGCAGCTTAAATTACATTGGAAAATGGTTACAAAAACCAAAAGCCGAAAAGAATTGAAATGGACCCTCTTATTAACATCTGTAGCCTCCATCTTTGATACTCCATTTTGTTTCAAATTGAAATTTAAGTAAAACCTGTCAAGAATACGCTCCTCTCATTGACACATGGGGTTTTATTCAAATTTTCTTTCAAATCAAGGGAGATCCATATTACTGAAGGCTGTTCCTCTCTTAAATTTGCACTTACGCAATGAACAGAGCTTTTACTTCATTAAGTGCTTAAATTTGAATTTATGCTTTGGAGTGGTTCATATACAAATGAAGCTTTTATTCACAGGACAGTATCTTTTTAAGCAACAGCAATTGATTTGTTGGATGGAACAGTGGATCTAAACAACCCCAAGGGAAAAGTTGTTCAGCATATCATCTCAGCATGCAACTCAAAAGCCCATATGCAACATTAACCTACAACATAGGAAGCACAGACATGTGTATAGTGTCGGTCTGATACTAGTCACTTTCATTTCCATAAGAAGTGATAGCTTTCTTTGTTTCATACACAATTACGTAAAGGGTATGCAGATGTAGTTATATTGAGATTTCTAAATTAATAGGATATCAATGCGGGAAGTGGGAACACATTCATATGCCTCTGTTTACGCATAATTCATCCAAAGATCCAACTTATTTGCTGCAAACATTTTCGATATTGTAAATCTCTATTATTGATATTCTTTAACCTATATTTACGCAGTCATGAAACTTACACACCTACGATCATCGGAGAGACAAATATCAATTTAATCCATTTGAGTACCGCGTAATACAAAATATAGAACCTTCAAGTCCAATTCTTTTTTTGCAAAAAAAAAAAAAGCGTACATGTCTACGCGCATTAAAGAATCGGATCTTTACAAAGTTATTACATGAATTCGAGACTTTTAACGGTTATATGCATATGCTAGTTTGACGCTATTGAAGCCACCTACCTTTTGCTTCGTATCAAATTTGCCATTGATACAGGCTTTCTTCTTTGATAGATCAACCTCGAAAACAATGGGATTAATATATTCATGAACCTTGGTTGATGCATTCTTTTTTGGGTAGAAGTACTAATTAACTTGTTTCCTTGAAATTTTTTTTTCCTAACTTAGCAAATTAGGAACTAAACAGAGAAGGAAATGAAAGTTATTTATTGTGTCTTTCTACCTTACTTGACAATTGGAAGGATAAATTTATGTCGTGTGCTCTAATAGAGCTTTTAGATATGGCTGTTCAAATAATTCTTTAAGAACAATAAATTGTTGCCAGCTTAAAAAGACAAAAAAGCTACCGAACCTTCAAATTTATGGATAGATAAAATAAAATGTTGCAAACTACAAAAAGATGCCCCATATAAAATTAACACCTATCTTCTTCTTTATTAGCGTACTTCAAATTCTTTTTGCCAGTTGTTTATAACTCCGCAACATGAAGACATATGCTGACACGGAGGTGAGAGGACATTGACTGCAGAGATTAATACTGGTGGTTCGAGAAATACTAATTGGTGATAGAAACAAACTAAGGGGACGATCAATGCTACGACGACAAAAGTAGTTGTGCGAACTATTTGGGCCATCGATCATTCTATGGGAGAATTCAAAAAGACAAATTATGCGTGTGGTTTATTTATGGAGTAGAATGCTAGTTGGACAGACTGGGATTTGTGATGTTTTTACGTAGCTTGATTAACAATCACAGTCCTGGGTGACAAACAAGCTTCAATAGTCGGGACAAAGGGTCGCGATTCTGCTGGGATTAGTTCGGATTGCAGCTGCAACTTGCCTATGTGAAGCCGAACTTGCTAGTAATCGCTGGTTAGTCATATGGCAGTGAATTCGTTCCTGGCCTTGCACACACCGCCCTTCACTTCTCATAGTACGAATCAATATTAATTATCGGCCGCTACATATAAATATTTTGGTTGATCCCTCTAATATTTTTTTCACTTATCTCTACGTTTTTATGTCTTTTAGTACTCTGGGTTTGTCGTCTTTCTTTATTGTAAAATTAACCATTCCTTCTCTTTTATAGCCATCCGCATTCTCAACGGCTTACATTCTCCGTCTAGAGTTCTATTAGAAAATATCTTTGACTCTCCATGCCTCCACAATATTGTAGAACACCACACAAGTCTAGCATGCAATAGAGTATTCAGTAATTTTCTAAATTCTCCCACATTCTAGCATCTTTATTCATATTTTTCTTCAATAGGAGTTTTTTTCGCTCATAGGCCAAAAAGGCACAGAAGTTTCTAGACAGAAGCTGTTAACCTGAAGCAACAGCAAGCCACCAATGACATATTGGATCAATATTTGTTTTGTGACCAAGAGACAAGGTCTAGCCCAACCCAACAGTGCAACACTTTATGGGCAAAAGCTAGCACCTGTGGGCTATGGCCTGCTGTTTTTCAGCTCTCAACTGTTTTTCATGTTGGGGCTATGGCAAATTGGGCAAGGAGGCGGGGGAGCTGCTGCCCAGCCGAGTGGGGCTCGCTCCGATGATCGGAAACGTTCACTTCGTAGAGCTCGTCGAGTAGAACAAGTGTACCAAAAATTAGCTCGATCGGATATCATTAAGTACTTGATCGGAACACATATAACTTGCCAATAAGGGGTTCCAATGGATTTGATCCAGTGTTTCGGATCCATTCTTTTCAAGATAAAACTGTTTCGATAAGACTTTTAATAATATCCGTTCAAGCTGATTTTTGGTACACTTGTTTTACTTGACGAATTCTACGAAGTGAACGTTTTGGATCATCGGAGCGAGCCCCGCTCGGCCGGGACAGCAGACTCTTGCCCCTTAAAGGGGCAACAGCTTCCCCGCCTCCGGCAAATTGGCAAGGCCAACTTGACTATTGCAATTTCCAAACCTGGCCTTGATATCGTCTTTTTTGGTGAACAAAATGGGAGTGCAGATATGATATCCTGCCACCTCTGTCAAGGGGTATTTTCTCGTCACTCCGCATCACTATTTATAGGGAACTTCACCGCACCTATGTCGAGACCGAAGCTGAGGTCTCACTACCTGTGCGAAGTATTTTAGCCCCATTAAGGGGCTATGGAGACTTGGACCTAGGCATTATCCGACCAAATCCAAGTTTTCAACCGCTGAATCTAACCCCTCATTGGTGCCCTTGATATCCAGGTCCTTATGAAAATAGAAGGCCTTAATCCTCAATCAACTATACAGGGGTCCCTGCCCTTTACAAGCCCATTGGGTATGTTTATACCGTATCAAGCAATTAGATGACATGCTAAGATTTTGCTTAATTACAACAAGTAGAAGAAAAATGGAAGAAGGAAATTAACAAAAGTATGTCAAGTTTGCCAGTTTGGTCACCCATTTATACACCAGTGTTTGAACTGAGAGGTAAATAAAACACATCATGCTAGTCAACTGAAACTAAAAAACTCCTCACATAGAAGTTTTGCAATACTACCAAGAAAATAGGAGAGAGAGAGAGAGAGAGAGAGAGAGAGAGAGAGAGAGAGAGAGATCTTGGACTTTCTGAATTTCAGTTTAACAAATAACCTCGTATTTGCATGAACCATGACCTGCCACAAGAGAAAACCATGAGCACATATAATGAATCACAGCTGTGCATAAATTTATCATCAAATCATTCAAGATAAATCAGTAGACTACTTGATCGTGAACTCCTGATTAAATACAGTTTCATCCAGAGGAGGATGCAAATATTGTATTTAGTGGGGCCGGACCAAATGTATTTCTGTATTCCTAACAAAAAGTACATTTCCTGAGTATATATTGCGACTGGGTCTGAGGAAGAGATGAAATTGTGTGTATATATGTAGCCTCCATTTAATATACACCGAGATCAAAAAAAGATTGATCACTCAGAATTTTAGGGGGGGTTTTCTACACATGTAGGCCCATGCCAACTACTCTAAGCATCTTTCCCATCCCTAATGCCTTGATTTACAAGGTGTGTTAAAAGAGTAGTACTGAATATTGGGACTTTTGTGGTCCTTTCATTTCAAACCAAAAAACCCAGCATTAATTGTGCCTCATGATTTGAAAAGCGCGACGGGCACATCATATATTTGGATGGTTTTCTGTTTGCAAATCATCCTTTCATACTATTAAGTTGGCTGAAAAGGAGGAAGGGGCTCATGGTTAATTTCCATACGTACTTGGGTTGAGAGCAGTGACGAGAGCAGCACTGTTGAAGTAGCAAGTGCCTCCTTTGTGCTTGAGCCTCTGATAGTAGCTGTTGAATGCGAACGAGGCATGGTGTTTCACAGTGTTTGGCAAATAACAAGGTTGGTTCACTTGTATCTTTCTGCAGTCTGCACCATTCCCACAAGCCCAATCGAGCGCCCTTTGCAGCTCTCCCGCTGGGGTCTGCTCATCGGCAACGCACCACTCCTCAAACTGCCCATCTAACACAGCCAACCCACACACATAATTATCGAAAGCAAACATTATAAGGGACTCGGAAATTATTAATGAAACATATCTTGTCTCGTGACATTGTTTTCATTTTAAGGAAAGTCGCCCTAATCAAACGAGTATAACTATTCATATGCATAAGTTTTCTTGCTCTTGTTATTCACCCATCTTTCCTTGCTCCGGAAACTGACTAATGGACGCTATGAGGAGAAAAGGTATTGTTAGAAACTCTGACGGTCTGACCAAAAGAAATGAATTACAATAGTTCTTAGCCAAGAAGCACGGATACGGATACGGGATACGGATACGTGGATACATGATTTTTTCAAAAAGAAGGATACGATACATTGGGGGATACGTTGAAATAAAAGTAAATAAAAAATATATTATATATAATTTTTAATTTCTAAAATTTCATTAATGATTAAAGTTTTTCATTACACAAGTTCACCATTTCACGTGTCAAGAGAGAGATATTTACATACATACACACAACGAGAGAGAGAGAGAGAGAGAGAGAGAGAGAGAGAGAGAGAGAGAGAGAGAGAGAGACTTACAAGGTTGTTGAGAGATAGAGGATTTCGTCGGTGTCGTTTGGTGGGGGAAAAAGAAAAATATAGTCCTACTTGCAATTTTAACCCATATATTTTAAGTAATAACATATTTACCCTTGCTTGTATCCAAAACGAATCCAACATGTCCGCGCGCATCCAAAACGTATCGGGATACCAAAAAATAATTCTAAAAGCAAGATACTTTAAAAAAAATGTATCGAATACGTATCCGGAGCATATCCGAGAGTATCCGCGCGTATCCGAAACGTATCGGGATACCAAAAATTAATTCTAAAAGCAAGATACTTTAGAAAGCGTAGCAGATATATATCCGGAGAGTATTAATATCTGATACGGATACGATACGTGATAAGGAGGCCAAAATAGAGTATCCGTGTTTCATAGGTTCTTTGGCATGGCTGATCCAATAACCAAGAAAGATAGGAGTAGTAGTAAATTGGGCATAAACTTAATGCAAATTTTGATGTTCTACCGCCTATGATCCCATCACGTCTTCCTCCATAAATCACTTACCCTTCGTCTGGAAGGGAGAAAACATAGATTATGGTTAGAGGAAAAGAAAGGAGAATACTTTCCCAGTTTCACTTGTACATGAAAGAAAATGAACGCCTTTGTTTTTGGCCTCAGATGGTGTTGTGGGTGAATTGGATTCATTTCAAAATAACAAGGCGATTGCCACACATCAACAAATGACAGATGCTTTCACAAGATATAGATACCCTGAGAGATTCGAGACTGTTGTACAAAGCGATCAACTATGAGGGAAAAACTGAAAAATACCAGATTTTGGTGCAATTGATGACAAAAAGAGCAGAGCAAGTAGAATCCTTGGCAAGGTTGAAAGCATATTTCTTCTTGAGCTGTTGCAGCAGCCTCTATCAGAACCAGAACTGGATCACCAGAGAGTCACAGACAGTTCACACGATAATCTATGAAGGTAATCGATGACCTAAAGAAACTTCTTGGCTTCACAAAAGGTGGTGATTCCACAATCTTTGTATTCCACTGGTGGAAAGCGATGTGGTTCACAGTAGTTCACATGATAATCTATGAAGGTAATTGATGAGCTAAAGAAACTTCTTGGCTTTAAAAAGGGTGGTGATTCCACAATCTTTGTATTCCACTGGTGGAAGGTGGTGATTCCACAATCTTTGTATGATTCCACCATCTTTGTATTCCACTGGTGGAAGGTGGTGATTCCACAATCTTTGTATTCCACTGGTGGAAAGCGGTGTGCTACTTGGAATATCCAAGTAGCCCCTCGTATCATTTTTTAGGTCTCAATACATCCTAAACACTGAGGTTCTCCTTATATTTTGGACATGGTTATAAAATGATCTTGATTGACCCTAGTCATGTGGGTCATTTTACTGAAGTATGGGGCAAACACCTTCTTTTGACCAGTGCATCAAGGTAGCTTCCCATTGAAGAAAACTTTAGAAGGCAGGAAAAGGAAAACATCCATCCTCAATATTCTTCCTTGCCCCATACTTTCTATGGATCTAATGTGATTGCCTATCTGTGGTTTTTTTCACCTAAACGAAACTTCCCTCATGATAAATAATCTATATTTGCACTAATAGAGAGTCACAGACAGTTCACATGATAATCTATGAAGGTAATTGATGACCTAAAGAAACTTCTTGGCTTCACAAAAGGTGGTGATTCCACAATCTTTGTATTCCACTGGGGGAAGGTGGTCATTCCACAATCTTTGTATTCCACTGGTGAAAAGCGGTGTGCTACTTGGAATACCCAAGTAGCCCCTCGTATCATTTTTTAGGTCTCAATACATCCTAAACACTGAGGTTCTCCTTATATTTTGGACATGGTTATAAAATGATCTTGATTGACCCTGGTCATGTGGGTCATTTTACTGAAGTATGGGGCAAACACCTTTTGACCGGTGCATCAAGGTAGCTTCCCATTGAAGAAAACTTTAGAAGGCAGGAAAAGGAAAACATCCATCCTCAATATTCTTCCTTACCCCATACTTTCTATGGATCTAATGTGATTGCCTATCTGTGGTTTTTTTCACCTAATCGAAACTTCCGTCATGAATCAGATACCGACCAGGATCCAAACCAATGGAGTTTGCGAGTAGTTAAACCGGATTACCAATAGTTTTCCGTCATATAAATTATTTTTTCATGATTTTGCCCTTTTTATTTTTAAATGAAAGGAAACATTACAGATAGCACGTTTGTCAACGGTTTACCGGAGCAAGGCCAAATCACCCTTCTCGGGTCCTCATGGCCGGACAAATCCGAACGCGAATTCAGTGACGTCCCACTACCTATAATGTTCTCTTACATTTAAACTTATGATTTTATTCAAAAGGCTCCATCATGAAAAATAATCTATACTTGCACTAACAGAGAGTCACATACAGTTCACATGATAATCTATGAAGGTAATTGATGACCTAAAGAAACTTCTTGGCTTCACAAAAGGTGGTGATTCCACAATCTTTGTATTCCACTGGGGGAAGGTGGTGATTCCACAATCTTTGTATTCCACTGGTGGAAAGCGGTGTGCTACTTGGAATACCCAAGTAGCCCCTCGTATCATTTTTTAGGTCTCAATACATCCTAAACACTGAGGTTCTCCTTATGTTTTGGACATGGTTATAAAATGATCTTGATTGACCCTGGTCATGTGGGTCATTTTACTGAAGTATGGGGCAAACACCTTCTTTTGACCAGTGCATCAAGGTAGCTTCCCATTGAAGAAAACTTTAGAAGGCAGGAAAAGGAAAACAACCATCCTCAAAATTCTTCCTGCCCCATACTTTCTATAGATCTAAAGTGATTGCCTATCTGTGGTTTTTTTCACTTAAACGAAACTTCCGTCATGAAGAAATTAAACTGACCTTATTATTATTATTAAAGAGAGGCCGAACAAGGAGGGAGGAGAACATAGAGCTTGGATTTTAGAGAGAGAGAGAGGGCAATCCAAAACCTGGGTCTCTCCTTTACACACACATCCTATTTATACAGGAGAAACATATGAAAATTCAAATGAAATACAAATTAAAGACATAAGAAATTACACTCAAATTAGATCTGGAATGAATTCGCCGAGTGCTCAGTGGGCTCCATCGTCACGTTTGTCATTCCACCGAAAGAGTGCTCTTGCATAATTGAAGTCTTTTACTCCATTATTGAAATACTTCATAAATGAAACTCCTATTACCAAAAGTTGATTGGCCGCATTTGAAAATTATTGGTGCTTTTCTTTTCCTTTTTTGGATGACAGCTGTTCGGCCATCATTTCAGTCATGCTGTCCCAAAAATCTCCTAGTGTAGGTGTATTCCCTTCATCTTCATAGGGGTCTTGAGATTCCTCTGCTAGACAAGCAAATGGATTATTGTCTTCTTCGTTACTTTTGGCTGATGTCATGGATTCATCATCAGCTCCATGATTGACTGATTGCAAGAATTGGTCTTTCATGAAATCTATTGTCTTTATTACAATTTCATTATCTGATAAGGATGGATTCTTTGCCCTGATTTGGGCTGAAATTTCCAAGAAATGATTCTTAATGGAAAATCTTTCCCTTTGCTGTAATGGCTGTCTTAACTCCTGATTTTTTTGTCTTAATTGACAAAATAGTTTTCTCCATTTCGGCTCCTTTCCACCACCTGTATTGGAAAATTCTTTGGAGTATTGGTAATCCCAAATCATTGTTCCCAATTTGAATATCCCATCTCCAAATCCAAGGGATTCCAAAAATTGTCATGGCATCAAGGAATGTTCTTCCTTCTGGAACATTGCTTTCCCTTAATTGGGAATGATATTGTAGGAAGGACTCCATTTCCTTCTGAATTTCTTGTGGAAGATAATCTGGACGAGGTCCAAATTTAGACCACCAAATAAGAAACCAATTTGGAAAATCATTTTGTCCAACAAGATTTGGACATAATTTGAAAAGCCATGAGTGTTTTCTTTTTTGATTTTGATAATAAAAAGTCTTTGTCCAGGCTTCAATGTAATCCCAGTAATTCAATTATATTGAATTACTGAAACGCCATTTTCAGTCTTAATTGACAAAGATTTTGATTTTTGTGGGTAAATTCCCCACTTGTGAACTGTCAAAACCATCTTAATTATGGCTTTGCTATAGCTGATTGGGTTCTTATGACCAATTTTACTATCATATGTGGGTAATTTCCACTGATCCAGATTCTGTAAGCATTGCTTCATAAATATATCTGTATTTCCCTTCAGGGACTGGATAACTCATTGTATCCAAATATCGGGACTTAATTTCCCAAGAATCATTCTTCTATTGTTCATCTTGTGGTCCCAAGACCATAACTGTCTCGGTAGTTTCCAAAGATTTGAAAACTTCTTCAGATTGAAGCACTTCATTTATTGAAAGTGATGAAGATGATGCTGAGGGTGCATCCTGTAGTGAGGGAAATTGAATTTTGTGAGCCTTCAAGTAGGCTTCCACATCTGCTTGGGTGACTTTTGGCCTACCCCTGCCACGAGGAGTATTTCCTCGGCTGCGTCCTCTATCAGGAGGTCGATTCATACTGCAAGATTAAGCACGAGCCAAAATATTCAGCTTTTTCTGAATTTGCTGGAGTCTCTTATTGAAATAATTATTGACAATGTCGTCCTCATCAGAATCTGAACAACCATATTCAGCATAAAATTGATTGAGGGCATTTTCTAGCATTTGCCCATCTCTTCAAGTAAAACCTTGTCGGAAGATACCTATAGAAATTTTGCTCCCTATTGGCCTGAGCCATATTCTTCATAACATTTCTAAATTCTTTGTGCTTTTTAATTAAAATTTTTAGTATATTGTCAGAAATTGAAGGACAAGCTTGTTTAATGATGGATTCTAACTCTGAATTATTCACTTGTGCCATCAGGCAGCTAGGATTCGTAATTGTTCTTCCAGTTCGGCAATTCGCTGTCTGTGATATGCCAAATTTATCCTGTAAACATGAATTGACATATCAGTAATACTATTTAAATATTTTATTTGATTTCTATGATATTTAATCCATCGAATAATCTCAATACTGTTAAGGACCATGCTATGTAGCTAAAATATCTAATTTTTACTGTAATTGAGCAATCTTGTAACGATAAATGGCCAAATTAATCCTGTAATTAGGATGCCTTTTATTGAGCTTTTTAATACAATATTCCCAAAATCTTATTTTAGAAATTATATCTAGTCTGCTAATTAGCTGCATCTATCCTTGTAAAAATTCTCGAGTAAGAAAATCAGGGAGAGAATTATTTTCTCCTTTAATATATTCTATATCAAAATCAAAAGCAGATAATTCTGACTGCCATCTAGCAAAAATTTGCTTTGAAGCAAGATTTTTAATATCTTATTTTAAAACCTGTTTTGCTGCACTGCAATCAACTTTAAGCAGAAAACATTGATTCAATAAATCATCCTGAAATTTGTTTATACATTTAACAATAGAAAGAATTTTTTTTATTTTTTATTGTGCTATAATTAGCTTGAGCATTTTTAAAAAGTCCAGAAGTGAACCTAACTAATTCCTCTTTAGAGGTATTTGGATTATATTGCTTTAAGATGCCACCATAACCAATATTAGAAGCATCTGTTTCTACAATTTTTCTCCATTTAGGATTAACAATTGCTAAACAAGGTAATTGTTTTGCTTTTAATTTAATTTTTTGGACGGCCTTAGTATGGCATTCTGTCTATGGAGGAGGATTCTTTTTAAGCCTTTCATATAAAGGTGCAGAATGTTGAGCTAATTCCTTATAATAGTCTCCTATGTAATTGAGACTCCTAAGAAACCTTTGCAATTGAGTTTTATCTTTTATTTCGTCTGAAAATTTGGAAGCAAATTCTATGCTCCTATCTATGGGAATTATTTTCAGTAAGTCTAACGGTACAGAAAAGTGTACACATTTTTTGTGGGGCCCACTACGGGTCCCACACAAATGATCCAAGCCGTTCATTAAATGTAAAACAGTTTTTCAAGGGCCCCCGCAAAAAATCAGTTCAATCCAATACTTATAGATGCTTAATCCAATCATCTAACTTTTGATTTCGATTCCCGGATAATGAAACATTCTATAATTGGATTAAGCATCTATAAGTATCGGATTGAACTGATTTTTCGCGGGGGCCCTTGAAAAATTGTTTTATATTTAATGAACGGCTCGGACCATTTGTGTGGGACCCGTAGTGGGCCCCACAAAAAATCTATACGCAAAAATCTGTACACTTTTCTGTACCGTTAGACTTACTGAATTATTTTCCCTTGATGAATATTATGTCCTAAGAATCTAACACTAGTTTGGAATAATTTCATCTTAGGAGCTGAAACAACAAGACCATTTCTTTTGATTACATCTTTGAAAATTCTAAGATGTTTAATATGCTGATTTATGTTCTGTGAGAAAATTAGAACATCATTTATGTAACAAATAGCAAATTCAGCATATGGATAAAAAATATCATTCATAATATTTTGGAATTCTTAAGGTGCATTCTTCAGACCAAATGACATTACATTCCATTCGTAATGACCAAAAGGTACAGTAAAAACTGTTTTATAGCGGTTAGATTCCTTAATTTGGATATGCCAATATCCTGATTTTAAATCAAATTTAAAAAAGATGATTGCTTTATTCAGTCTATCTAGTAAATCCTTTTTATTAGGGATTGGATATCTAATCCACATTAGAACTTCATTTAAAGGTTTATAATTTATAACCAATTTAGGAACACCTCTTTCCTTTTCAGCATTCTTATTAACATAAAAAGCTGTACAACTCCAAGGAGAGTAGCTTTTTCTGATCAATTGTTTTTTAAGCAAATTGTTAATTTCATTTTGACACATTGTCAAATATTCTTGTTTCATTTGTGAAGGTAGCCTTGGTAGGGATTTTTCTTTCATTGAAGTCCTTCTTATAAGGTAATGAAACAATATATTTCTTTCTATCCCAAAAAGCATTTGGGATATCACTGCAGATTTCTTTATTGAAATCTTTTTCTATTTGAGAAATTTTCTCTTTCATGAAAGGTTTTTGTAATGTTTCTTCAATACTCATAATCTGAATTTCTTTTTGAAGAAAATTTATTTGTTTATCCTTATTAGAAAATTTTCTCATAATATCATTGATTTCCTTATAAGTGGGAGAGGAAACAAATTCAAAAAATATTTCATGGCCATCAATATGGGCTGTTATGCCAGCAGTACTGGTTTGCATTGGCATTAACATTGCTAAGAAAGGAGTTCCTAATATCAATTCTTGCTGGAGATTTCTTATACAAAGAAAAGTTGTCTTCAGACAAACTCCTTTATTACAAATGTAAACATTATTAAGTTTATATTTGATTATCATTTTAGAACCACTAGCATTAGTGAGACTTTGAGAAGTTTTCTCAAAATATATATTGAGTTGGAACTATTCCTTCTTAAATACAATTTATATCTGCACCACTATCAACTAAGGCAATAATATTGCTGATAATATATTCTCTTTGAATAACTAAGTTTACCCTTTCTTGCCATTTCTGGTAAACTATATTATTGATTATATTTTGATAGTTTGAGTCATTATTATGACTTGTGCTACCTTTGCTTTCCAGAGTGATTAATTTTTGGTTCATATCATAAAGCTCTTGAGTAGCTTTATTTGGAAATGATTTTAACAGTTTTATTTCTGTTTTTTAAAATATTTATCTCTCTTTTGAGATCAGGAATAGTGATAGGTTTGTAACTGTCTACCTATTCCAAGCGGTCTAAAACATTTTTTAGACTATAAGTTTCATTAGGAATTTGGGGTTTTTCTTCCTCTTCTTCTTCTTTAGTAGAACAGATACATGTTTCTATGATTTTTATTTTCAATTGGGGATCTTCAATTTGATCGATCATGTCTAATAAACCTTGTTGTTTATCAGTAAGAACATTAAGACTTAGACCATTCATTTCTACTACTGCTTTCCAATAATTATCAGAGGTTGAACATTCAAGATTATTGCAATTACAATTATTGGGAATTTCTTCTTCTTCTGAGCTATCAGAAGTATCATCTTCATCAAATATTTCATTAATCTGATCTTCTGAATCATCTTCTGATTCAGATTCACTAGAATTTATAAAAAATTGGTGGGAGATCCACTATAGCATGTTTGTAACCCACTAAGTCCACTTCTAAATTTCATAACCCCTCTAGTCCACTAATATAGTTATATAACCTAATAACTCCAATTTACTTTAAAAAATATATTTTTCAAGACCAAAAAATCCTCCTATATAACATATAGAGAGAGAAACCCTAGATCACAAAGCAGATCTGAGCCTCCCCTCTCCCCCCCCTCTCTCTCCTCCCCTCCCCTAGTGAATTGTCCATCTCCAAATTCTCCACGCCGACGAGCTCTCCCTCACTCACCAGGAACTGCATCGGGCCCGCGCCGGAGCACAACCCCCCTCTCTCTCTAATTACTCACCGCCGCCGCCGGAGCACTCCTCCTCCTCCTCCTCGGTGCCGCCCTTCGTCGCCGTCCATGGCTGCTACCACCATGGCTGAGTTCCTGCTTCCATCGCGGCCACCACCACCACCGACATCTTCATCATCCCCTCACCACCGCTGACGACCTTCCCCGCCACCATTCGGACCAATCCGCTATAAAAATCAGCTTCAACCATTGCGAAAGACAAACCAGACCTCATCCGTACGTTACTTCCGAAACTAAAAAGTAGGTACTTTTTCAGCACTTCATTGATTTTCTTCTTCATCTTTAACAAAGTACGAATATGATTACGGTATTGTTGAAGTCCTTTTCTTAGTTTGAGTAATACTAGACTTGTTTCAATTGTTTATTCGCAGATGGGTTATACCAGCAATCATTCAAAATCCTTTTGGATTTTTTTTTTTTTGGTACGTCGGAAATTCCTTTTGGATCTTTATTACTGCTGTTATTTTCGTCGGAGAAGACGTAGACGAGGTGAGTGGTTTTCTTGATGTTATATGTTTTGTATGGACCAGCATATAACGTTAAAGACAAAAAACAAGAAAAATCAAAAAGAAATGTTGCATGTTAGAAATTTTTTGCCTAACATATAATGTTGTATGTTAGGAAATTTTTAACACTCATCAATCACTTATTGATTTGGTCCGCGCAGCGGCCTCTCTGACTTGCTTCTGATATATTTGGAGTTTTTTGAATAAATATATAAGGTTATATGTGTGTTTTTTCTAGGACTAGATATATAAGGTTGGAACAGGTTATGTTTTTTGAAAAAATATATAAGGTTATATGTGTGCTTTTCGTGTCAAACAAAAAACATATTTTTGTGTGTTTTTGTTGTTATTTAATGTCATTTTTTAAAAACATTCTCAGTTAGAGAGAGATATAATAATATATAACGTTATATTGTTATATATAACATTC
The DNA here is from genome assembly GCA_018127125.1 of Rhododendron griersonianum. Taxonomy (NCBI): domain Eukaryota; kingdom Viridiplantae; phylum Streptophyta; class Magnoliopsida; order Ericales; family Ericaceae; genus Rhododendron; species Rhododendron griersonianum. Next base: position 15,461,188 of record CM030789.1, read on the forward strand.
TAGATTAGAAATATTCTATGTTATTTAATAAAGAGAACATATAATGTTATATATGACCTTTTGTACCATGTAACGTTATATATGAGCTTCTGTCATATATAACGGTATATGCTCCGTTGTCGATTATTTATTGAATTGGTCCACGTAGTGGCCTCTCCGACTTATACGTGAAAATATGTGATTTGAAGCTCAGTTAGCGATGTGGTTTGGTTATAGATGATCTTCTCTACTGAGACATATATGTTATATGTGACAATTTGCCCTTGGTACCTAATTTTGTCCTGTAAAACTCAAAAAAAGAAGAAGAAGAGGAACTAATAACGTTATATGTTCTCTTATTGAATAGGTCCGCGCAGCGGCCTCTCAAAAGCACATATGGATATATCCATATATTATCAGAAGCAAGTCAAAGAGAACGCTGCGCGGACCAATTCAATAAGTGATGGACAACGGAGCATATAACGATATATGTGAACTTCTGTCATGTGTAATATGTGTTTTTCCTAGGGTTAGACATATAATATTATATCTCATTTTTGAGATATATTAATGTTGTTTATGTTATTTTGAATATGTATATATGTAGATATAGAAGTTATGGGAATGCTATTCGGAGGCAGAAAATCACAAATTTTGAAGGATTCGATGAAGGTTTTGATGAAGAAACGGTGAAAAAATGAAGCTCGACCCCCTGTGGCCTCATCAACATTCAACTTGGGATTCAAGACGCGACTGGAAATAAGGATAATGGTGGCATGATATGTGAACATATAATGTTATTTTTTGAGATATATAATATTGTTGGAAAGATATGATGTTGTTTTGAGAACATATAATTTTATATGTCATGTTTTGTGAGACTTAGAGCTACAGAAGCTCAGATATAATGTTATATATTCTATTTTTTTGTGAGATTTAGAACTACAGAAGCTCACATATAATGTTATATGTTCTGTTCTATTTTTTTTGTGAGATTCAGAGCTGCAGAAGCTCAAATATAATGTTATATGTTATGTTTTTTTTGTGTGTGCGATATTTAGATATTCAAAAACTCACATATAATGTTATATGTTTTGTATGGACCAGCATATAACGTTAAATACTAAAAACAAGAAAAACCAAAAAGAAATGTTGCATGTTAGAATTTTTTTGCCTAACATATAATGTTATATGTTAGGAAATTTTTAACACTCATATAACGTTAAAAAATCAATACAAGAAAAATGGGAAAAACAAAAAGAGAAATTTGTCACATATATAACGTTAAATGTTAAGTGTAGCGGGTTCAATAAAAAAATCGAGAAAAATGAAAAAATACGTTTTTTGTTACACATATAACGTTATATGTGGCGTGATGGTAGCGGCGACAGCGGTGGCGGCGGCAGCTTGATTGCAACAAAAACGAAAAAAATGGAAAAAACACATTTTCGTGTTAGCCAAACAAGGCCCTTGTTTCTTAGGTGGGATATTTTTGTCATTAAAATTATTAGTGGACTAGATGGGTTTGGAAACTGCTATAGTGGACCTATGCAAAATTCTCCCAACAATTTATCATTAGTTTGAAGAGTTGCTATTTTAACTCTTCATCAATTTGGAGCTCATTGAGCTTTTTCTTTGTCTTGCATTTATTAGCATAATATCCTATTTTTTCACACTTAAAGCATTTTGCTGTGACCTTCTTTTTAGATTTACTATTATGCTTTTTAGTAGAAGAGGTAGATTCTTTTGAGCCAGATTGCTCAGTTTTCTTCTTCTTTTTATAAGGTTTCCTTTTAGAATACTTTTTTGTAGTTTTATTACTACTCTTCTTTTTATAAGCTTTTGGATATGTAGTCGTATCATAACCAAATTGATCACAAAATTGTCTTAGTTCTTGTTTACCAGTCAAGTGTTGTTTCTTTAACTAGTTATGTAATTTTATATCATTACATAATGTCAAACCTTCCTGGATTATTATGGAGACTAATTGTCCATAAGTATAATTATCGTAAAGAATTGTCAACCCATTATGTTGATCTCTTAATTTCTTTCTAATTTTTTCTGCAAAGAAATGAGGTAAACCATCAATAAATTTTGATTTCCAATACTCACTATTAGCACCATGTCTTTGCATTACTTTACCTAAAAACACATCTTTATACCAACGAAAATGAGTTAACGTTGGACATTTTAGATTTTGAAGTAATTCTCTACTTCTTTCTCGTTGGTTATCGCATTGACCAACAAAATGAAGGATAATTGTTTGGACTAAAGTGTAAACAACATCTTGCTTTTGTTCTCCATTCTCAACTTTTACTGCGTTTAGAATTTCTAATCGTTGAGTTACACTAAGAACATTGTCCCACTATCCTTTAATCATACCAGTAAAACAAGTTGTAATTAATCCAGCCAGCTATGTCTTTGTCAGAGTTTTTATTTTGTGCACAAATAGTGCTGTACATAATCATTTGGTGTACTACTTGAAAAATTTGGTATTCGGTCATACCATCAATATTCCATTCATAAATGGTTTTACCACTATAGGACATTTGTCGTTGGAAACTATTTTCCTCATATAACATATCTTGGGGACTCGGTCTAGGATAATAATACCTATTCGATCCTGATAAGGAAAATCTTTTCTACCAGGATATTGGATTTTATTAATAGTACGTATCATTTTGGGACTGGAGAAAAGATTTCTCCATATCTAAAACCTCATGATTGCTCATTTCTGGTTCTAATTCTTTAGATATAGCTTTTATAGAAAGACCTTTTAGTCTTTTTCCCAATTCATCCAATAATTCTGATCTTCAGATATAGCTTTTATAGAAAGACCTTTTAGTCTTTTTCCCAATTCATCCAATAATTTTGAATTCTTATTTGGATTACTCAAATTAAATTTTGGTATTGAAACTGGAGGACGTATATTAGTAGGAAAAGTTTCAGATTCCTGTTCCTTTTCCTTACATTTAAGATTCTTAATATCTTCACCAATTTGAGCTATTTGTTCTTCTATTCTAACCAAATGAGATCCAACAGTACTAAGATGTAAGTTGGTAAAATTATTTTGTTTATAAATTTTTGAATACATATTTGTCTTTGTAGGTTTAACAAACGCTACAGTTTCTAAAGAAGGATCAGATTTTGAATTTCCTTCTAATTCCAAGGGGATAGTTGGAGGATGGACTGCTCTAATTATAGTTCCAGTCATAGATTTCTAGTTTCTATGATAATCTTGTATGATATTGATGGATTTATCCAGCTCTGTAAAGTATTTGCCATAAAACCATTGGGTGGAAAGAATAATCTTTTTTGAGTATTCAATCCAATTGTAAAATTTTGTCTTGAATTTTTGTAATTGTTTCTCATTATACTTTGAGAAATACCATTCCCTAAATTCTTTATATTTAGGTAGGTAAAATTCTTGATTAATCTCTTTTCTAATTTCAGGATCTATTGTCATTAAAAGTAAAGTTCATATCACTAGCAGTAGGAGATTCTACCGTATTAGAAGGATTATTCTAAACCCCATGAGGAATTTGATTTTCAGATATTCTTATACCTGCAAGATTTATATCCTCGATTGGAGCTTGGGACTCTGGAATTTCAGATGTTGAATGTCTACTAGTTGTAGGAACACTAACCCTATATGGAAACTGGGTTGCAGAAAAACTACTTCTAGCTAGTACTTCTGCTCCTAGGAAATCTGTCTGATAGAGAATTTCTAAAATTCAGGGAAACAGTCCCATCCTTGTCTTGAGTTATTTGTTCAATTTGATTTATAATTGGTCTGGGGGGACAACATTATTTATTGTCCAAGTTTCAGGAAATGTAATTTCTTTCCAGTTTATCAATCTATTGGTTGCAATATTAGATGTTAACATATTAGTTTCTATTAAAACAGTTTGATCAGAAGGTCCTATTTAACGTACTCTTGGATTAATAGTATTCATTATTTTATAGTAAATTCTATAAACTAAAGCTATTACCTCAGATCCTGGCAAGAAGTCATAACCTCTAGTTTGTATCCTACAATTAAGGACTTCACCTATATTCCTATCTATGAGTGATAGTGTAAGATTAGGATAAACATTAAAATAAACAGGACCATGACATAAACTGGTCTCTATTGCCCCCATTATAGAGGATCTCCAATTATTGCACCTGCCATCTCTTAAAGTTACTTGAAGGCAAGTATCCATTCCTAACAAAGTTAATGGCTTAAGAGCTATTTGCACTAAACCAATATGAATATATTTATAATTTCGCATATGAGCAAGAAGATCACTTCTATCCATAAGATTTATTATCTTATCATTAAGCTCTACGCTTTCGGTTCTTTTCATGGTTTTTATTGCCATGCTACTTCTAAGTTCAAACAAACCATGTCCATAAATTGTTGAAGGAGGAACTGGAGGAATAGTCCAGTGATTTAATTGCTCTTGCACATTAGCATATTCTATTAATTCGGCATTTTTAATTCTATCATTATCAGATCTAAATAATCTTCTCATTCTGAGATGATTGTGTTAGTGCTCATATAAATTATTTTTTCATGATTTTGCCCTTTTTATTTTTAAATGAAAGGAAACATTACAGATAGCACGTTTGTCAACGGTTTACCGGAGCAAGGCCAAATCACCCTTCTCGGGTCCTCATGGCCGGACAAATCCGAACGCGACTTCTGTGACGTCCCACTACCTATAATGTTCTCTTACATTTAAACTTATGATTTTATTCAAAAGGCTCCATCATGATAAATAATCTATACTTGCACTAACAGAGAGTCACATACAGTTCACATTATAATCTATGAAGGTAATTGATGACCTAATTAAAGAAACTTCTTGGCTTCACAAAAGGTGGTGATTCCATAATCTTTGTATTCCACTGGGGGAAGGTGGTGATTCCACAATCTTTGTATTCCACTGGTGGAAAGCAGTGTGCTACTTGGAATACCCAAGTAGCCCCTCGTATCATTTTTTAGGTCTCAATACATCCTAAACACTGAGGTTCTCCTTATATTTTGGACATGGTTATAAAATGATCTTGATTGACCCTGGTCATGTGGGTCATTTTACTGAAGTATGGGGCAAACACCTTTTGACCGGTGCATCAAGGTAGCTTCCCATTGAAGAAAACTTTAGAAGGCAGGAAAAGGAAAACATCCATCCTCAATATTCTTCCTTGCCCCATACTTTCTATGGATCTAATGTGATTGCCTATCTGTGGTTTTTTTCACCTAATCGAAACTTCCGTCATGAATCAGATACCGACCACGATCCAAACCAATGGAGTTTGCGAGTAGTTAAACCGGATTACCAATAGTTTTCCTTAAGCAACACAGATTCGGCAGTTGAGGAGGCCCACGACTGGGCGCCAAATCCGATCATAGAGAAAGTGTTTGCGTTTGGTACATTCCAACTAATTCCGAAGCTTTTCTTTTTGCTGGATGTAAAATTAACCAAAATCTTTCTTCTTTTTCTTTCCCTCCTTGTATTTCCATAAAAAATAGTACGATTCTTGATGTCTTAAAATTCATTTAAAACACAACTGCCATCATGGTGTGACTAAAACCTAGTAGTATCAAACTATGATTGTTAAGTCTGGCTGACCCACAATTTTCTGTCTGTATGAACTTATCATCTTGAAGATTTCATGCTAAGCCATATCCATGCGAACGCCCCTCTTGAACCAAGCTGGGGGCTACCCATGACATAAGTTACTAAGAATGACTTGTGTTAGGCACAAAGGAACATTAAACATGCATATACAGATTCATAGCTCAATTTTGGTCCACCCAATCTCAGCCTATCTAGAAACACAAGGCACCGTACACTTGCTACGCAAATTAGAAATTATACACATTGATGCAGGAATATGCACAATGTTTCATAAAATAGTGCAGACGTCAAATGCTTCAATGAGTTCTGCCTTCGCTTTCCTAACTAACAATTTTCTAGAAGTTCTAACACTGACAAAAGATATTTCACACTGCAGCAACAGTTATAACCCCCTGGTGCACACAAATCTGACATCCCATCCCAGACTTACTCAAGGAATTGCACCAAGGGTGTGGAAGTCATTTGGTTGGCCCTCAGCCTTAGAAGACAAACCATAGATATTCTTCAGCATGTCCTGCATCTTACTATACATCATCATTTGAGAAGCCTCGCTTCCTCCAGCACTACCACTACTCTGTGATGCCCGTGAACTCTCCTGAAGCTTAATCTTCTCGAAAAGATACTGCTTCTCAGCTTCAGCCTCGTTCAAACGAAGTTTAAGATATCTGCTGGCATAATCTTCCTCTGACTTGTCAGATTTGGCTAGCACAATCCTTTGGAGCCTATCTGCTTCTCTCCTAGCCTCACTGGCCTTGACCTCAAACATATCGGCTTCGGCCTCTTTGAGCCTCACAATGCTTTCAAGATCATCAATTTGTTGTTTTTTCCTCTGCCTCTCCATTTTCAGAGCCGCCACTTCCCTGGCTTTGTCTTTGAGCTCTAGATCACAAGCCTCAACAGCCAGGCGGGCTTTCTTAACCATACGCATCTTCTCCTCTTCTACCATTTCCATTTTTCTGATGGCTTCCTTTACTACATCAGCAATCTTGTTGAAGGCCTCCTGTGGGGCTATCATCCGACCACCTTCCTCACTTTCTGAATTCTTCCCGGGCTCCACCTCAAGCTCTGCACAAAAAGAAAATTTTATGGGAAGAGTTGGAGAAAGAACCCATGTAAAAATATTTAGCATCATTCTACGATACTACCAATAGAAAGACAAAATTAAAATGAAACGTTACCAAAATGAAAATACTACACTAAAATGGGATCTGAACACAAATAAACCAGAAAATGATTGCTCCAGCAGTTAATTCACTTGCGCTGGGCTTAAGAGCATTAAGGTATATGCAATCAAGACACTCAAAACAAAAACAGTGATCAATACCCAAAAATGTTGACAAGTTTACTTGCACAATGCTATTACAAGTATGTGATAATTTTGTCATACAAACATAAAAACAAACATATGTACAACCCTAGACAATAAAAACCAAAATATTTCTTTCAAACTGATATCCCAATAGAATCGTGTGATGTCTCTGTGACAATGTGAGAAGGAGAAATGAACAACAATTAGCAAGCTAAAGATAATTGCTCCATTCTTCCACTTCCCACTGTACAACCAGCAGGGAATACCATTGGACGAAGAACGAAAATGTCACAAAATACACGTGCACTGCCAATGACCTAGCAGCTTCTCACAACTCCACCATTATATTTTGCACAGTTAATTCCATTCAAAATCAAATGACTATAAATGATTAACTATTGGATTGAGTTGTAATTTTATATCTGTTTGGCCCTTAATCTAACTCAGTAGCACATGTAGCAAAGTCACTAAAACTTGCTGTTACTGTCATTGAGTCACAAAGCTCATAATCCGGAACAAAATGGGTGCATATTAAAATAGCACAAACACACCCATTCATAGCAGTAAAAAAAACTATTGAGGAAAGAATGTCTAAACACCAGTAATTTCTACAATTTTTAAGGTGACTATTAACATAATTCAACAGAAACTTAGTAAACTGTATCAGGTAAACGAACTGCAAAAAAATTTAATCATGGAAGTAACTTTTTCCACTTGCCTCAGTACGACAAACCATTTCATATAGGAAACCCAAGAAAGGAGTGCATATAGTGATCCTAATGGATACCTTGAAAGACCTGCATAATTATTTTACAAGCCATGGGTTCTGCCATCCCGCCTTTCAGTCTGTCTACCAGTTCTTCACACTTCCAGAACAGTTTCCTCAATTGAGGATCCTCGCTCCCATGGAAAATTTTACCGACATAATCAAGTTCTCTTATCAGTGCTTGATGATCCCAACTTGGTGCACAGTGTTGGAACACATCTTTGACCCAACCCAATAGGTCGGACGTCCTACTGCAAGCTCTGCACCTGAAAAGCATACCTGCTGGAACTGAACCGGTCTTAACACCAGGGCCAGTCTCAATCAGCCCATTACGGATAGCACAATCTGTGTGTGTCCAATGAGAACAAAAATCGCACCCAATCCACTGGCACGTGTTCACCTCAAAATCAAACTTGTTACAAATCACACACATACAAAGGTTGCAGAAACCATTTCTCATACAGCAAGATTCACATCTGCAGTCCTCTGCCGGAAGCGGACTACCACATGCTATGTTTCTGCACCTCTTGTAGAGAAAAATCTCAATGAGAGAAGCTTGAGAAAGACTGACACTTGGATGCAAAAAAGCCAGAATACCAGTCTTAATTGCGACAAGAATTTCTAGCTGGATCCTTTGTGCCGTAACCAATGTTTTATCATTCAAATCAGTCCTCATATGAACTAGCTTCTGTAGGAACATAAATTCCTCTCTATGCAGAGAACCAGCACTTCCTTCTACAATAAACCGAAGTTCACTCTTAAGCTTCTCCAGAAACTCGTCTGGAAGATGTTGCATTCGTTCAGATATAACATCTACTCTTTCTCTGGCCACATCTCTGAGAGAAATCTTATCAGAGCTTGAAATATGCCGGACAACAGAATGTTCTGCAAAACCATTATTCCCTTCCTTCTCCTTCTCCAGTTTTTTTGCCATCAAGGCATCAGCAGTGGGCCATGTTTCCCGTGAACTAGCACTTTCTGAAGGGGATTCACGGACCTGGTCAGAGTTTGAGCCGCGCTCATGAAGGTTGGCAGAGCCACAAGCATCAGGTGAAACAAGGGATAGGGATGTCCGCAGTACTCCAAATCCTGTTTGTTGACGTGGAGGCAGCATGTTTGGCGAAGGCTGGTGATGAAAAGGAGACCCCGAAGACAGTCCCATCAAACAGTGCACAGATTAAATCTGACAGTAAATAAAATTTCACTTCATAAATCAGTAATGCTCTCCAAAGTTTGTCTCTGAAGAAAATAATAAACATTAATGGGAATTTGGAAACGATAAATTGAGACCACTTGCTTAACTAAATTCTAGTCAACAGTTGAAATCATCCCCTTGACAAAGTTAACTTATACAGCTACCGAAAAGCAGTTTCTTTCCCAAGAAGGAATGCATAATGAAGCACCTATGAAGCACGGATACTCTATTTTGGCCTCCGTATCACGTATCGTATCCGTATCGGATACCGATGCTCTCGGATACTCTCCGGATACGTATCCGATACGCTTTTTAAAGTATTCTGCATTTAGAATTATTTTTGGGTATCCCGATACGTTTCGGATACGCGCGGATACTCTCGGATACACTCCGGATACGTATCTGATACGTGCGGATACGTGTTGGATACGCTTGGATATGTTTCGGATACGCGCGAGGGTAAATATGTTATTACTTAAAATATATGGGTTAAAATTACAAGTAGGACTATATTTTTCTTTTTCCCTCACCAATCGACACCATAAACATACCGACGATATCCTCTCCCCTCGATAACCTTGTAAGTCTCTCGTCTCTCTCTCTCGTTGTATGTAAATATATATATATATATAACTATACGTGAATATATCTCTCTCGGCATGTGAAATGGTGAACTTGTGTAATGGAAAACTTATTAATGAAATTTTAAGAATTAAAAATTATATATAATATATTTTTCATTTACTTTTATATTCAACGTATCCCCCAACGTATTGTATCCTTCTTTTTGGAAAAATCATGTATCCGCGTATCCGTATCGTATCGTATCCGTATCCCGTATCGGTATCCGTGCTTCTTAGTGAAGCACAAACGAAAATCAGAAATGTACTCAAAGCAGGACAATGAACTTGAAACACACTAAGGTCTAGTTTGAATGGCTTTCCCAAGTTACATTTTTCGAAAAGCTAAAATAATAAACTTCTTCATTGAAATCTAGAACCCATTCATCAAAATCTTAAAAAAGGAAGCAGCTGTGATTTGGGTTTATAGGCTAGTTCTCCATCATTAAAAAATCATGATTCGGCAATCCAAAGTCCCAACTAAGACCATGACTAATACTGAATTGGCCACAAAATCATAAACTTTAAAGGGGCAGGCTAACAACAGCCCACTAGGCTAAAGTAAAGTAGAGGTGCAAATGATGCAAAACCTATGTTACCTAGAACGCGGATCATTCTGGTACGAGGAACAAGAACGGGAACGAAGTACGGGACATGCTTAAAATGTGGTACGCTAGGGATAGGCTTTTATAGATAATAAAACTAGAAACTTACTCTTCCAAGCGATAAACATCTAGTGGAACTAAATATTGTTTGTCAAATTATTCATACAAAACACATTTCTAGGAGCATAACGACTGAAATTTTTACAATTTCTCCCACCGAATTCCATTTTCTCTCTATTTTGACCATAATAAGTTGAAATTTTGGGGAAAACTAAGGGGATCGCCTTGGATCGCTAAATTTACCGTTTTGGAACAATAGTGTACCATGTTTTGGAACTTTCATACCAACACGTAATTCGTAGGGTAGTAGCATTCCCTGGTAACATAGTGCAAAACAATAAAAAAATAATCAACACGTAATTATTTGACTTGAATGAACTTTTTCTGTACTACCGTTCACATATTCCATCAACCTTTTTGCACCTTTACCACCGGTTGGTCGTGGTTGGCATTTTTCCAATATTCAATTTGCATCTTTATATACGTACCTACCGAACATGAATACACGATGCCATTGACAGAGCTTAATAAAAATAAAAATAAAAATAAAAACGAATTCATGTAGCCATTCCTAATTGATTGGAACTTAAAAAGCTCAGTTCGATATGGTTTGGTTATAAACATCCTCTATCCCAAGAAGAAAAACCCAGTTTCACAACATTTTCCAAGCAATACGGAGCTAAAGCAGTAAAGCACCAGGTCAACTATTGAAAATCCACACGTAACAGCTACAAAATTCAGGAATTCAAGAATAAAGCAGTCAATTTAGAAACTCAACAGCAGCAAATATAAAAAAACACGAAAAACACGTGACTTCAACAAGATCTAGGGTTCACTCAAATGATATAACTCACCCGGAAAATCTTCAATCGCAATCGATCGACAGAATCGAGGACGGGCGGTTGAAATACAACTGATCGAAACGGCAATTGTAAAACCCAAAAAGAGTTTGCTCGATTGATGAAGATAAAGCGCAAAAGGAAAAGAGCCCTTTGTGCAGCATACACACGAGAAAATGGCGAAGGAAAAAGAAGAAGAAGAAGAAAGACCTGTTAAAAAGAAGGAAAAGCGAACCGGTCTGGCCGGTCAGCGAACCGGTCGTTCTCTTCCCGCGTGGTTGACTTGTTTCCGAGCCGTTCTGTGGTTGACTTCTAACGACTCCAATGAGGGTTTTAAAAATTTCACTTTCGTCCCTCACACCCCCGCTTTGGATGGAAAGATTTTAAGAGAAAAAGAAAAGAAAAGAATGGGTTTTGGTTAATAGTGAAATCATTCATTTGGATTTATTATTTTGGTGAAAAATGGGAAAAAAAGTACGGAAATAAAATATTTTGATTGATTCCTTCCATTTCTCACCATGGTGAGATTTGATGAGAAAGGGCTTCCTTTTTTATCTCACAATTTCTCATCATACAAAGGGATTGTCAAGGTTCCAACTATATTCATCTGGCGGGATAGCTTTTGGATGAGTGATTATTCGGTGCCCATGGCACATGGTAGGTACGTGGGTTCCTCAACTCCCTCGTCTCTCGTTATCACACATTTATATGGGCTCTACACAAATGTATAACGATGATAGAGTTTGGGGCATCTACATACCAAAGCCCCAGGGGTCGGGAATAATTTTTCCTTTTTGAGGGATATGGGTGAATATATGAAAGAGATAGAATAGTAAGAGAGGGATTATCGGAGGAAGTGGTGGTTGTGTATTTTTTTGGGGAGGGGAATATGGATGAATGTGAGTAGATAGATGACAATTACGGGATAAATGAAGGCAATTTGTAAGTAATGATATTTTTGTAAATAGGGGTCGTATTTAGAAGGGAGATTATTTTGGAATGGATTATTAGATGGTAATATTTAATTCCCCTCGAAGGGCACAAAACAATCTCCATAATATCTTATTCGGGTCAAAAAAGTCCAATAGAAATGTTGACCTACTTTCACACTAGATATCTCGTAGAAACCTTTTAACTCCTGATGGAACATGATAGAACATTCATATTGTCCTGTTAACTCTTGAATTTGCTCGTCCCGAGTTACGATATTCAGGTGGTGTTATGTCTCCTCCCAACTCCCAATGACCTCACAAACAAGTCATATGGGAATATACTTTTTTATCACCGTGTTTTATTTACCTTCACTTCTTAGATAGAGATGTTACAATTTGTTTCTTTTCTTTTTTATTTTTATTTTTGATAATTGAGTGTCTGGCCCAACATATATAGACCTCGACTAATCTCAAAGTTTTAAAATAATGACCAAGCAAACTTTTATTGGCCTAGGGGTGTTTTGTTGACGGTGGAAGTTGAATCTTTGAATTTGAAGTAATAAGCTCCTTGCTCCTTCTCAGTTAGGCATAAATGTTCCTACATGGATGCTACGAACTTGACACTTTTCAAACTTGGTCCCTGAACTTATCCCATTCTATTTATTTTGCTTTACAACATCTCGGACGGTCAATATCTAAAATCATAGATGAATTTATATTTAGCAACGAATAGTGTCAAAACGGTATACGTAAGAGCATCTCCGACGGAGAGCCATTTCGAGAGCCAAGCCTTATTTTGGCTTCAATACCAAAATTCTCTCTTCCAATGGGGAGCCAAAAAAAAAAAATGGCGCCATTTCTTGGGCAAAATTTGGCAATGAAAATGACCTGGGTCAGTTCTCGTAAGGGTTGTGATCTAATAGCTCTTGCGAGCAATCCTGACTGTAATATATGTGTGTGATTCAAAGGCTGCAAGTGGTAGCGTAAATAATGGCTATAACGTTATTGGAGCATTTTGCCAAATTTTTGACCAAATAACAATGTAGTAGGCAAAAATTGGCCCTTGACTCTTTAAAAACGGGCATTATCAAAAGATGAAGCCTCTCGGTAGTTTTCATCTAGACTTCGCCCATGCAGTTCAATTAATTTGGACTTTACCTTGAATGATCCGAGTAATTCATTTTTTGTAAATACTAGTACAATATTCGTTTAAAAAATTTAATTTACCAAACATCGATAAAATATACCAATCTAATCAGGAGTCTCTTAGGAAAAATGACGGGTTTTCTATGTTAGAGAAAAAAAAAACTGATCTATCGTGTTGCATTTGCTAATCTAGTTTCTTCATGTATAGAGATAGAGACGGAACTAGGATTTTACCCTAGCAGTGGCGAAATGTATACTAAAAAAATACAAAGATGAATTACAATATACAGAGATTACACATAAAATACATACATGAGATGAATAGACAAGGTATTAAATGTATTTGTATAAAAAAACATGAATCGATCTTCTTGTTGCGTTCAATATGTAGGACAAATTGGTCGAGGTGATGCGGATTGCGACACCTTTAATTTCCAACAGAAAATAATACCAAAGGTTCATTTTCCTACAATTCCAATAGAATAAATGATATGGCCGAGCAAAAAAAATTTAGAATAAATGATATGCCACGTCAGTCAATTACCGTTAAAACAGTTAATTACCGTTAAAAGGCTTCCCTTATTTGATTCCTGGTTCAGGACACACCACAAGATTCATGGGACTTTGGTCCACACTAGTCAGCCCTCACACTAGAAAGGTCCAAAACCATAGAAAAGAAGGTCATGCCTCTGATCCAAGACTCAGGTACCCAAGATTGATCGATCACCTCCTCCAAATCCATTCGCTAATCATCAAGACCTTGCTCCACCAAAAACAATTTCGTTCTCTCCGAGTTCTTCGGACGAATCTTTTCGTTTTCTGCGACCCAAGATTTATCCTATCCCCGGTCTGTCTTTTGCTTCATTTGAATGTCCATTTGGAACACTATGATCAGGGCTTACCTTAATTCCCAAAACCCACATGTAGTTTCTTTCTTGTAATGTTCTGTTGTCTGAGTATGTTTGTGTTGGGGGAAATAACACTAGCGAGATAACTGTTTGATAAAATATCTGAGAGAGACTTGGTTTCATGGAATATGATGATTCATTGGTATGCATCTGCCGGTGAACTTGGGGGAAAGAAATCATTTAAGGAATTCGAGTCCTATGATTGTCACCTGCTCCACAAATAGGCAATCTAGCGAGGCCTTGAGGCTCTTTCAGGAGATGCAGTTAGCAAATGTGGTACCTGTCAGTGTGCTATTGGCTTGTGGGGATGTGGGTGCTCTACGTACAGGCAAGGTGGTTCATGAGTTTATCGAGAGTAGAAGATTCGAAATAGACCTTAAGCTTGGGACTGCTCTTGTTGACATGTATGCAAAGTGTGGGGACATTGATAACTCTCTCACGGTTTTTAATGCGATGAATAAAAAAGACATGTTTGCTTGGATTCCAGTGATTGTGGGACTTGCAAGCCATGGGCTTGGTGAGTTAGCTCTTGATTATTTCTCCAGGATGATTTGTGAACAAACTATGCCTGATTCTATTACGTTCATATGTGTGTTGAGTGCTTTCAGCCCCGTTGGTTTGGCTGATATGGGGCTGAATTACTTCAACGTCATGAACGATGTTTATGGAATTAGTCCTAAACTTGAACATTATAGATGAATGATTCATATTTTGGGAAGAGGAGGGAGACTTCAAGTGGCTAGAGAACTTATTAGAAGTACACTGTTTGCACCAGATGCCATCATTTGGAGAGCTTTACTTGGAGCTTGTGTAATTTATAAGAATAATGAATTAGCAGAAGAAGCTACGGTGAATCTTCTTGAAGTGGAGCCTCATGTGGATGGGACACTCTTCTCTAACATTTATTCCCAAGTCATGAAGTGGGACAAGGTCTAGAAAGTCAGGAGAATGATGAAAAGAAGGAATATGAAGGACCCTGGAATTTGCTCAATTGAGGTTGATAATGCACTTCCTCTATTCGTCGCCAGTGATACATGACAGTCACAATCAGAGGAAGTCTACAAAGTGTTAGCTGAGATGAGCTTTACACTGAAACATGCTGGGAATCAACCACGGGCATCCTCAATGTTGCATGAGTTCATGCTAAATGGACCTTGGCACACATTGGGCTTCTGGAGCTGACCTTCGCATTCCCATTTTCGCTTCTTAGCACAGTTCCAGTTCGGATTATTGAGAATCTCAGAGCATGCAATGACTATGATATAGCCAGTAAGCTTGTATGAATCGTCATGGGTCGCGCTCATTGTATTTATTTATTTTTTCTGATCAGCAAAGAAATTTCATTATCATAAAGATAAAGAATGAAATCCACGACATTGGAAAAGAAAAGCATTGAGAGAGCTTCGAAGAGTATATAGACTCTCCTTGTGCTGCTCGCTAGGGTCGTGTTCATTGTGAGGGACAGACTCGAGTTCATCATTAGCCTCTCAATTGCCTTGTTTTCTGAAACCATTCAGCCTCATGTAATGCAACGACCTTTGTAAGGTAAGTGCCACTTGTACCATTGTTTTCATATAAAACTGCGTGGAGTGCTCCTTTCCTTGACATATGATAATGTTTCTGCTCTTGGTACTTTTAAATGTACTTATTTTTGCTGTATGTCATCATAAACGAACCATGTACGGCACCCTTTATTTGGTATGTAACGAAAGGAAACCAAAAAAATGGGTCTTAAAAATAAACTTTTGAATCAAATAAATTCTTAATTATTTCACATACGGCACAAAAAATACCAACTAAAATTTTCATTTGGAGAACCAGAACAACTTATAAAGATGGAAAAGATTGAAATTTCTTTTTTTACTGTAAAAGATCTTTCTACATCCGTAGCAAGTATCACTGGATCATAAAGTACCACTTAGACACGAATGAGAGTTCTTCACTCACATGGTAGGTATTTTATGCAGATTTTGAGGGAATACTGTTGGTTTATGCGTCAGTTGGGGAATACGGCAAGACAACTTTTTCTGGTGAAATCTGAACTGAAATTGGAATCGGTTTTCGACCCTTTAAACCAATCTTTAGTAACTGTAACTCCATGATGTTCTGCAGCTTCAATCTCTGTAACCTTAAGGATCCCTAATACTGAAACCTGAGAGAAGCTTGGCTGACAATATTTGTCCACATGGGCTTGTTCATAAGTCATTTTTAGCAGTAGCTGTCACTTTTCATCCCATTGGCTTCTCAGTTGGATTTCTCTCCATTATAGGGGTATCCCCTGATGCCGCATTCCAATGGAGTCTATTGCCAAAATGGTAATGATCATGAATCCACGATGAGCTAATGCATTCCCAATGCCAGCCCCATGACATATCAGCTCCTTGCCTCCTTTCATTGTTGCTGCTGGTTGTGTCTCATCCCAACTTGTGTTTTTCGGACCAACCAGTCCAAGCAAGCTTAAGTTTTATGTTTAAGCCAAGGATAATCTGTGATATCTCTTCAACCAAAAGCCAAGCGTTGCCAGTTTTCAAGGTACAGACCTAAAAGCATCATTCTGTCGAATTGTGTAGTTTTTTTTTTGCAAGGAAAGATGACTCATTCAAGCAATAAACAAAAATTACTATGTTGCTTGAGAGGATACACTCCAATTTTAAGGTTTGCATGCTTACTTTGCCTGTTGGTCTTAAGCACCACTAAAGTAATTACAAAATCAAACTCATCTAGTCTGCACATTGTAAAAATTTGCAGTACCTAGGCAGCATTGCAAAAGAAACTTAGGTGGTGGCCAACGTAGCAGAAGGCATTATCTTTGCCTTGTTTACTCAATACCTGTAAAGTAGAACTCTGATTCTGACATGATATAGAAGAGTAAATGCCTATTGTTATAGATAATTCAATTACAGTAGAAAATTCTCTCAGAAGAAATAACTACCAATTACATAAATGTTGCCAAGCTATCTATTGAACAATTAATATCTATACTTTATTATCTTCCCTAGTATTCGTTGCACTTGCTTCATTTGCTCCAATGGTATTTCCATCTTGTGTCAATCTCTTCCAAACTTCTAATACAATAGTTGACACTATCATTGCCCCGGAGATGACGCCATAAACAATAATCCATGCTTTTGCAGGCTTTAGAATGTAGAACCCTACCCATATGTTGGCAAAGCTCAAGAGAAGGACAGTGTAACCTGTCAGATGGTGAAACAAATTCCAAAGATTTCTAAACTTGTGGTCCTTGGCTGGCCGCAGAAATAGAGCAGAGATCTGAAGTAGTCCAAGGCAGAAAAGAGTGAATCCAATGCCCATGTGGCAAGGGTGATGAACACCAGCAGACTTGACGCCAAGGTAGAGCCCAGTTGCACCTCCTGCCATGCCGAGTAAGTATCCAGGGAGCTGAAGAGTGATGTGAACGTAGAACCAGAGAGGGTCTGCTTTTGGACCAACAGACTTCAAGTACCTTGCCGCCATAAATCCGAGTGGCATCATGATTCCCCAACTAACAGTGTTTAGTACTCCATGTGTAATCTTGAGTTGGTTTTTTGAACTCCCACTGTGAGATGCCGAGGCTTGTCCTGATGAAAGATTGAGAGTGCCCATCGACTGGAGATGATTCCCAGAAACTTGATGCATTCCAAGTGTACTTCCGGAGACCGGTCCGTCTTGCCAAACATGACTAACACTGGTAGTGTTTTCTGGAAGTTCAATGACCGCATATATAACCATCTGGTTGTCCAAAAATGAGGCTGACAGATCCGAGACAGGGAAACTTAGGTTCCCCTCTTGCAGTTGGGTCCCATAGCTGTTAACAGGTGAAGTGAAGACAGCCATGGTTCCGTCGGGCTTTGTGTAGGCTACGATGGCTTGAGTTCCAACCATGCCTTTCGAAGTGGGATTGATACCCCATGCAACCCACGTCGAAGAACTGACTTGGCTGTGACGGTAAGCCACATGGAGAGTGGTCGAAGAAGGGCCGTACGTCCAGTGGAGGAACGAATCAAGATTGGGAAGATCGGTGCACGAAGCGAAGACTTTGTTGTTTGGGAACACGAAGTCGGAACACGATGGACGAGCCACAACCGAAAGAGCGAAAGACGGAACCAGAAAACAAGTGATCAGAAGACAAAACAGAAACAACACGTTATATCTTGCCATTGTAAAGTGTTAGCAAAGGGGTTTGAATGGAAGAGCAGAAGCAACGACAGAAAGCTGCTATAAGGGAAGTAGAGGGCAAAGCGTGAGTTTATTTCTCGTGGGTTAGAATGTTGGCATGGGCTATCCTTATATAGGCATCGTAACCCTCAGTTCATATAGTACAAAGTCGGTGTCCAGTTCTAATAGGGTTATGATTTTCCAATCTACATCAGGATTTCTTGTGCCCAATTTATGGGAGATTATTCAATGCCGCTGGGCAACGCCGCGTGGTGTCCCGAATTCTTTTACCACCGTACATTTGAATGGAACCTACGCGCGCACAAGTCTTGGACCCCACGTCGAATGTGCGGTGAAAAAAGTGTGGGATATCACGTAGCGGTGCCCAAAAACATTGAATAAATTTTCCTGATTAAGAGCATTTATGTAAGAGCACATGTAAACTGCAACGCGTGCTTCAATTAGTTTTAACCGATAGGGGCTTAAACCAATGAAAAAGGGAAAGCAATTCTTTTAAAAAATATATATATTATTCTTGTTGTTCATCTAATTAAGGCTAAAATGATTTTCTGTAAAATGTTTTACCTATCTTCCGGTGTTTAGTTGAGGAAAAGACAATAAACTGGTTTACCAGGTAAAATATTTTGGTTGTGGATGAAAATGTTTTTCTCTCGGTAAGTCGTTTTTGATTTCCAATTCATTCCACGCGCTCAATCATTCTTTTAATTCACAACCTCGTCTCTTCCTCCAAGGCCCCAGCCTTTTCGTTCCCAATATGTTTGCGATGTCCAAGCGCTCTAACTTCACAATCAAACCTTAATCACATATAAAACAACTATTTTGATGGTTTTTCCGAAAAAAAAAACTTTTCCACTATCAACCAAACACCCAAAACACAAACACTTATTTTCTTTTTGGCCAGTGGCGGCTCCAGGAATTCGTAGCAGGGTGTTCAGATATTACCTTAACTCTACTAAAGGGTTGTTCGGCTAAATATGCCACTTGGCTTATTTTTTTGTTCTTATTCAAATTTTTTTCGCATTTGTTAGTTTTTTGGCAAATTTTTGGGATTATTGCTTTTTCATGACAAAAAGAATTTAAAAAGTAAAAAATTACGATCGAAATCTAATTTTTTTAAATAAAGACAAAAAAATTGTCTTATTGGCTTATTCAAAAAAATTAGGTTTCGATGGTAATTTTTTTACTTTTTAGATTTCTCTGTCATGACGAAGCAATAAATCCCCAAAAAAATTAACGAAAATTTAACAGATGCGAAAAAAATTTGAATAAGGATAAAAAAAATAAACCACTTGACATATTTAACCAAACAACTCCTAACTCATCGATTAACCAACAATATATATACAAAATCCCATATTTTGTGCTAATGTTGATCTGAAGTATTAAACTACTAGTACCATGTTGAAAAAAATTGGGATGAATAGGTTGGAGTAGACTTTTTTTTTTTGGAAGATAAGCTCTTCTATAGAATGATATAATGAGAATTTTGATGGTAGACCAAAATTCGAAAATTCGAAGGAATATTGTTCAAGTTGACGGGGTTTTGGAACGTACGTAATTGAAATTGAATTTTTGTAAGCTTGTCCATAATTCTACAAGCTAATCAAACAAAAAAGAAACTAATGAGTTAATGTCATGAATCCAAAATAAACATATTTAGGCTATCAGTAATGAACATGAAGAGAGAATGTAGAGCACAATATTTACCGATTATATTATTCCCTTTCTTTTTTCAAATTTCTTTCATTATGATTGTGAGTGTTTGAACTAATGTATTAGGTGTTGAAATATGAATTACCTGAATTAATGGGCTGTAATTAGTTTGTGGGCTGAGTGTTCAATTATTTTTGGGATGGTGTTCAATTATTTTCAAGCTGAGTGTTCAAGATTAGTACGACTGGGTGTTCAAAAAATAGCTAAACCAAAATTATTACTTATATTCTAAGAATATTTTTTTTGGAAGGATGTTCAATTGACCACTCTTGGTTCCATGTGGAGCCGCCAGTGTTTTTGGCAGAATTGTTTTTCATGAAAAATATTTTACATTGGAACAAACGGAGTCTAAATGTAATCTGAACATGTGGACACCAATGTAAACTTGCCCTGTTTTCTGGGTTGATGACCACCTAACGACTCACATAAAGAAGTTGAGCACAGTGAGTGATTAGAGTAAACCAAATAAGTTGAATGTTACTGTGTTACTCAATATTTGAATGTACCGCGCTAACGAATAGATTTAAACGGTTAATTTTCTTCTTGATTTTTCTTGATTAAATTCCAGGAATTTTGGTAAATAAGTGGCTGAAGATTACAGCGACTTCTCCGTCGGTGCATCATCCGGGTTCAATCGATTCAGGTGTGAGTAAATCTTTTCCTCGTGGAGATTGTGGGGACGGGACTTGTTTAGAGGCTGCTGTAAGGCGAGGTTCATGCTCCGAAAATGGTTCTTAAGAAAGTCGTGTTTTGGTGATAGATATCAGAGTGTCAATATTATTTCCCTTTGTTGTTTTAATTGTATTGAAGAGTACTGCATTTGGAATTGGAATATTGTTCGGAATTTTGAACCTTTCCTTTGTATCAACTTCGTTAAGTACCGTTGATGGAGTTTGATTACTTCTTTTATCACTCTTGTTCTTTCTCTTTCCTACATGGTTAGGAAATTCCTAAATCCACTCTGGTTTGGCAAACCACGGACTTTACGACGGGAAAAAAGAGTTGTTATTTGTTCCTTTGGTTTTTTGCACCAGAAGTTACCATTTCATTGAGATTTGTGGAAAAATCTAAGGCATGAGACTTAGGGGTTTGCTTCCTCCTAAGGTCTCATGTTCGAAACCTCTCAGGTGCTATAAATTCTCAAGTAGGTTATGTGGTCAGTTTTTGAACAATGAGGAGGGTATACGCACATGACGATAACCACAAGGGATGAAAGTAGACTTTGCCCTAAGCATCTTAGAAGAAAAGAAAAAGGAAAGGAAAAAAAAATCCGATTTAGCTGTCTAAAACAATCCAAGTTAGAGAGAGAGAGAGAGAGAGAGAGAGAGAGAGAGAGAGAGAGAGAGAGAGAGAGAGAGAGAGAGAGAGAGAGAGAGAGAGAGAGAGAGAGAGAGAGAGAGAGAGAGAGAGAGAGAGAGAGAGAGAGAGAGAGTCAGATTAAATTAGAATTCTTTCGAGTTTGGCTCTCCATTGTTGTTCCTCTTCAAGATTATATGTATTCTGTGGTCCAGTAACCATTTTTGTTCTTTTTCTTTTTCCGTGAGTGATAATTTTTTACCTAAACTAATTAATCTGGAATTAGTTAAATCGGTGTTTGGTAGGCACACACGTTGAGACTATTTAATTCCGAGGACTATTTAATCCCTCTATCGTAGGATTATTTATAGCCACCCCGACCCTATCCATAAATAATCCCCACATGCAAACCCAACATGTATTTTTAGTTTCCAAGGGATTGCCACTCTGCTACTTTTTTTTTATTTCCACAACAAACATAATTCATGGTATTTTAAATTCTATCTGTGTTACGATTATGGATGCCAATTGTACGTGGAAGACGACTTATTTGACCACCTTAATGGCCCTACTTAAGTATAACAGTTTCAGGTATAGCCTTCATGAATTCTTTTTGAAAAATATTTCCTTATCTGATTAATATTTATTTAAATTTTTTGAAAATTACAATTTTTATTGAAATGTTATGGGGAATAAACATGTGAAAAATTAATTATACTTTCCAATTTTTGTGCAAGATTATTTTATTAAATATTACTAAGCTCAAGGCGACCTGAGACATAAGAGTTTGCTACTTTCTAAGTAAGGATGGAGCCAGTGAGTACTAGTAATATGCTTATATGCGTGGAAGATGGAAAGGGTTGCAAGCTTTATTCTTGAACGAGTGTCCATTTGCATATTATATTCATTGCTTCGCTCATTTGCTCCAATTAGCATTGGTAGCGACATCTAAAGAATTAAGTTATACTATCTGTCAAAAATTTCTTCTCTTATTTGACTCTCATAGTCAATATAATTGGCTCGTCTCCTAAATAAAAAGCATGATCAATTTAGAGGTATTTAAGCTGTTGAAATTGATGTAAGGCTAACTAGTGATGATGACGAGCTTGAGATTGGTAAAGGAAATAATCGAATTTTCGTACTTTCAAACGAGCTGGAGATACTTGATGGGCCGGGTTCTCATTTTGGTTCTATTTCCCGTTTAATGATTTTATTGAGTGCACGCAACTTGTGTAGTGTTAAAAGAGATTATCAATGACGAAGATATATAGCACCTCTACTCAGCGTGCAGAAGTAGATGGAGCTTATGATGCCATTTGATAATCACTCAATAACGTAGTTCTTGGTGCTTAAAGTCCGTTAGTTTACCGCTTTTATTTAGAATAAAATGCCGTTTTAGGCAATATTGCACGTAAGGTAGTTTCTTTAGTTTTGTAGGTAAACCGTTGAATAAAGCATGATTTTGAAGCTTGGAACAAGCGTGGAGGTGTCTAAGACCCAAGGTTGTGGAGAACGAAGCCACCGAAGCCCGGAAACGAAGAATCAAAGAGCCGTTGGGTGGCCGGGGCCGTTGGATGCCAAGACGGAGGCTAAAAGTTGAAGAATCAGCAATATCGAACATGTTCTACAAACAAATCCACAATATTTATACTAAAAATAAACATATCAAGAGGGTTAGTCATGTATCCCACCTCAATGATGCAAATACCAAGCTCTAGCTTTTCAATCTCCAACAAACCCACTTCTAGCTCCAAAATCCTTGAGTTCTAGGTATGAAATAAAGCATTCCATTTTCCTTAGATACTAAAGAAATCTAGAAGATTTGCGAAGTTGATTGTGTGTAGTTAGAGAGAAAATGAGGGAGTCAAGAGAAGTTTTAAGTAAAAAAAACAAAGAAGCCCCGGAAATGGAAAAATGGGGGAGCCGATCGATCTTCTCCTGGAATAAAAATTTGATTTTTGGAAAAAAATCACACCATCGGTCCCTCTAGTTCCATAGCTACTCTAATTAATCTCCTAGGTTCGAGAATTGATGGTCCGATCCCAAAAATTCAAATTTTGCCTCATACGTATATCTAATCATATTAAAAATCTTGGGATACACACATGGGTCCCACATCACTCAGACAACATGTCCACATGGCAACAATCAATCAAAATAAATAATAATAAAATCGAGTTCTTACAGGTATGGTTGGTTTTCACAATTCCTGTCAAATTTAAGGACAATTGCTTCCTATCAAATTATTTGAAGTCAAGATTGGATATATTTGTGGTGCCAATTCTGAGCATTGGAAGCTCTACTTACGGGAGATTCAACTCCCCATTGATCATGCTCTAATAAAATAAGAAGATACTAATTCCAAAAGAAAAAACGATTTCTACTTTAACTTTTTAAATGTATGTAAAACCTCAATTATGTCTACACTGTTGTGCCTTTTAAAATCACCAGCATATACATAGAGAAACTTTATTTGCTCAATTCATTCAAAGTTATTAAACACCAAATAAGCATAACTTAGAAGAAAAGAAAAAGAAAAGGGAAAAAGAAGAAGAAGCAATTTAGCTGTCTAAAACAATCCAAGTTATGGTGAAGATTACAGAAGAAACAGAGAGAGAGAGAATCAGATTAAATTAGAATTCTTTCGAATTTGGCTCTCCATTGTTGTTCCTCTTCAAGATTATATGTATTCTGTGATCCAGTAACCATTCTTGTTCTTTTTCTTTTTCCACGAGTGATAAATATGTTCCACATATGTTGCTTCCCCTCTCCGCTCTTCCTCTTCCCAATTATAGTCGGCAGGTTTAATCAAACTTTGCTCATACGCAGTTACATAAAAATGGCGATCCTTTGGATTTGAAATTCTCCTATGGGAATTGTCAGTCCGATTGAATGCCCTAATTATATGCCAACCGTGTGAATCCCAACCCCAAGTTAGAATTTTGCCATTCTTTGTATAACCTAATGGCGCCAACAACTCATGATAAGGACTATAAGTCAAACAATCTGAAACAACAATAATACTAGTCCAAGAGTTTTGCACACCATATTCTTTCATTACTAATAACTCAACACTTTTTTCACCCGTGCAGCGAAACATACAAAGGCATCCATCCAAAGCTCCCAATCCACAAATGATATGACCGTCCTCACCTCTAGGATCTGGCATCGGTACCTCCTCGAATTTATCCATATGAGCATCAAAGTAAATAATTTGGTGGGGTGAAAGGAAATAAGTACCTGGATCAAAATTCTTAGAGGCATACCAATGAAGATTTTCATTGACTATAGGCCCCGAATTCACTGTTCGTACGTTATACGGGAAGTGAATCATCGTCCAACTTTTACCTCTGAAGCTACCAACCACTACGATTTCGCCTCTGTAACTTGGAGTTTGGTGAGCAAGGGCAAGAACGGCCTTGTACTCATCACTGATGGAGTCATAGCAAAGCCCCGAACAAACTCGGTAGCCCTCGTCACGCAACCGGTCAAATGCTAGCACTTTCTTGAAGAATCTAACCAGTGGATTCCACAAGAACAAATCCTCGTCGGAATGCATGAGCAACAACCCCTTACACGATCCCAAGAGTCGAATCTTGTTCCTTTTAACGAATGCATTCATGTTCCATGGAACACGAACGCTTTTCGTGTGAAGTACTTCCTGTTGGTGTTCGTCAATGGAGTGGGGTGAAAAGGAATATGCTCTTGCTCCCAAGTCGGACAGGACGAGAACTATCGGTGGGCCGGTTTTTGCGACCGATATATCAGAGATCAAAGAACGCCATTGCTTGGAAACCAAAGTGAATCGGGCAAGAGAATATAGGGGTAATCGTGATAGTATTTCGACAATGATTTCTTCTGGAATAATAATATTTGGGAAACTTGATTCTGCTGTCGATGTACCCTTCTTTCTCTTCATTCTTCTCCTTCTCCTTCTCCATCCTACTGACATGTTTTTCTTCCTTCCCGTTCTCCCTTGAAAACTTTTTATTGGGGCTAGGGTTTTTCTTGTTTATGGGGCTACGGTTTTTCTTTAGGCTTTTGGGGCTATCAATTTATAGAGGTGAGATATTTCACGGTTGTTTGGCAAAATAAGCCAAATGAATTTTTTTTTCTTTTATTCTTAGTGTTTTTTTTTTTCTTCATATTTTCTAGTTTTTCGTTGATTTTTGAGGATTATCACTTATTTATGATAAGAGGAATCTAAAAAAGTAAAAAATTACGATCAAAATCCAATTTTTTTTTAATAAAAGAAAAAAAAACATAAAAAAATTGTATGTAATAAAAAAGAATTTGAGTTTTGATCGTAATTCTTTACCTTTTAGATTCCTCTTATCTTAAAGAAGAAATAATCTTCAAAAAATTAACAATTATAATTTTTTTTGAATAAAGACAAAAAATATGTCATTTGTTTATTATGACAAATGAGGCCGTTGGGCTTCTAGGTTTAACTTTTCTGTTTCTATTTTTTCGCCTGTTTGTTAGCGGGATGGTTTGGTTGGATTAATTATTTATGTCACGACCTGGATTTTTAACATAAAAATAAATAACTTATTGAAATAGAGAGCCTTGCTTGCCATCGTATTCCCAAAATAATGTCCCACCTGTTAAACTTTACAAATAAGTCCTAGTTTCAAAAGAGTAAACACTTTTGGCACTCCGGCCCCAAATAGATTACAATTGTTCGTACGGACAAATCATTAAGTTACAACCTCATCTTTATCAAAAGAAAGTCTATTACAAAGATGACTATGTAACTAAATCAGAGTTAGCTTCCAAAAATCTTTTTCACTTCCAGGCACGCAAGTCATGCAATCACTGTCCAGCATTTAATCCTAAAAAGAAAGATTAGGTTGAGCTATGCGAGCCTAGTAGGAAAATCTTTACTAGACTTATGTGCAAATAACATGCTAAGTGCAAAAGGGAAACTTGTAACGCCCCGGAAAATTCAACCTTAACACGCGTCATAAATGCATAAATATCGCGTTGAAAAGTCAAGTCTTCGTCAAACATTGGAAAGGTTGACCAAAATGAAGACTTCTTCCTTTAAAACCTTAAGGCAATTTATCTTTTTTGAATATATATATTTTTTTCACGAAACTAACAAGTTTTCTATGCCTTGAAGGAAATTTCATCAATCATAACTCTTTATAATCAAATTAACCATATAACTTTATTCCCATATGTCTCGAAAACAACATGTTCTTTACATAATCTTTAGTGCCAAAAAGAAGTTCTACAAGCCATAAGATAAGCTTCCCAAAAGATGAGTACATAACTCCTAATTTTACAATTCCAAAATAATAATATAAGTTTTTGGTTCCACAATCAAACTACAAAAGAGATTGTATCAAATACGGACTTATGGCCTTACACATTTCATTACATATGCTAACAAAATAACAACGCAAAAGAGACTCCATGTAGCTACACTTCACTAAGTCTCGACGCCTCTTTGCCACCTGAAATGGTTAAACAACATGAGCCGAAGCCCGTAGGAAACAAGACTAAATCAAATAATTTGTTCAAGTTTAACATAAATGCCGTGAAACAAGCACAAGTTAAAAATCCACTCATAATTCTCAAGTGTCAATAAATTTACCATATTAATGACCTCATACGTTCCCCGCCTAGTCAACCTAGCCCAACATTCGTAGGTTCAATCCAAATTCATAGCCATACGCTAACTCAAATATCTAACCAAGGATAGCCGGGCACAAGTACCACCCCATGAACCAGGGTGATCGGGTACAAGCACCACCCTCACAAACCAAGGGTAGACGGGTACAAGTACCACCCCATGAACCGGGGTGATCGGGTACAAGCACCACCCTTGCATTGGGGTAATCGGGTACGGAGTACCACCCCATCAATTTTCGGTCTTTCACCGAGGAGCTCGCCAAGCCCAGCTTGCTTTTTCCTAGGTGCACCATTTAGATCTAGACCAACATAATCCGGACACAATCATCTCAACCAATCTCTCCGAACGAGATAATTCATATCCAAATATCGTCCACATAAGTCCTAACCAAGTATTCAAGCCCCAAGCGTTCAATAAACTTTAACCATACATGAACTCTTCCAAATTGATACAAGTAACTTTCACAAGTCATAAGAAAATAAAATCTAAAAGTGCAAGTGTCATCGTATTTGCATCTCAAACCAACCTTAATTCCTCAAGTAAACTTTTTTTTTTTTCTGGATGTTCAACGCGCAACATGGATATAAGGTCTCAAATAAACTTCGTATATTCCCAACACTAAACAACTCTACACTCCAATAACACTTAAATTTTAAGAATTTGACAAGTATCAACAAGAACCCATACTCCTTATCAACAAGAACCCATACTCTTTATCAACAAGTATCAACAAGATCTTAAAACCCTAACACAAATTTTCACATAATCTAAAGAATATTCATGTTTTACAACAAATTCACAACATTTATACTAAAAATGAACATATCAAGAGGGTTAGTCATGTATCCTACCTCAAAAGAGCCAAATTTCGAAAAAGTTAGGAACTCCAAAGTTGGCTGATTGAGATTTTGTTAGGATCAGTGTGTAGCCCTTTGTCCGTAGATCAACTTTTCCTCTTGCCTTTTTGCGAGATTTGCGAGTCTTGGCCTTCGATTTTGGGTTTGAAGCGTAAGGGTTTGTATGGAGTTTTGAGAATGGGAGAGAGAGACAGAACGGGAAAGAAAAAAAAGAAAAACAGAGAACTCTGGAGAGTTCTCGGCTGTCCTCAGCCATTTTAAGTGCAAAATTGCACTATGGCCCTCCAATAATCAAGCCATCACTCCATCTTTTAAAATGTTTTGAGTCATTACACTAACGCCCATAAGGCCAACAATTAATACTAGTAGTAGTTAACTCTAAAAGCTTATATTAAAAAAAAAACTCCATCACATATTGGCCCCACGCACTTGGTACTTATCACACAACTCATGCCCGACCAACCAAACACACGTACACACGTATATGCACGTCTATATAAAAAAAAATCCATGTCTTACTTAATTACTTAATATAGTTACACGCAGCCACATTAAATAAAATAAATTAATATTTGGGACGGGTCTCTACAAAACTAATGAGAAGACATGGTTCAATTAAACATGACAATGACCAATGTATTCACTCTAACCATCCCGACGACATCAACCTCCACTAACTGTATTACCACCCCTTGCGTTACAGTGCTACATCTCGTGAGTCACCGTGTTACCACCCCTTGCGTTACGGCGAACCCTAACACCTCGGACCATCGTGGTACCACCCCTTGCGTTACGAGGTCCCCTAGAGTCTCCGCATTTCCACCCCTTGCGTTACGAGACTCCCTATACCAATCCCGACTCAACAACTTCCTATTTAACCAACATGTAAACTAAGGCTCTCTCATAATCACACTCATGCATGCAACATCACACATCATATCAACAACACCACCGAGATACCACAAATACTCGCAAACGATCAATCAATCGATAAGTCTCATTTCAACAAGGTTTATTCAAGTGAACTTATAGAAATCCTACTAACGAGAGGTCAACGGAACAAGGATACACCAATCAATCATTGGAAGTCAATTGAATAGCTTGTGATAGTGTAAGAGGTGTTACAAGGGTGTTGGAAGTGTCCGGGATTCAAAACAATCGATGTAGAAGCAGCGAAGGCAAAACTGCCCATAAGGAACTGGTATCGATACGGCCATAATGGCTGTATCGATACAGGATGCTAATCAGCAAAGTCCAATCTGTTTTAATTATGTATCGATACGGCAAGAATCCCGTATCGATACGGAGAGGTTTCGAGCAGATTTTTCTGCAGATTTCATAAATTCGACTACACCTCAACAACAACAACTATAAGCACGATTTCACACCAAAACAAGCTTTTTACACATAAAAGTAGCAAAGAAGTCCCTACCTCAAGGTCGTATGAACTTCCCCCGAGCCAAACGAGCCCTAGATCTCGAGATACTCCGAAACCGAGCCGAATAAACTTCCACCGAGCTAGACCCACGAAATTTGAGCTTGGAGGAGCAAGGATTGAAGGTTTTTGGTGAGGGTTTTGTGGTGTTTTGAGAGAGAGGAGAAGAGAGGGAGAGAGAACCGGCGGAGGGAGGGAGAGAGCCGAGAGTTTGGTTTTGGGGGAAAATGATCCCATACTCCCAATCACTCCTATTTATACCCCAACATCTTCAAATCACCCATTCTCCCCTCAAACTTCTATTCTTTCACTATAGTCCTCGAATCAATTATTTACCAATTAATCCATAATTTTCTCAATTAGGCATTGTAACGCCCCGATTTTCGGAGTCAAAATCGAAAGCATTTAAATAATAATGTCTGGAAAATTTACTAAATTAAAGTTTAAATCCAAAACAGAATTCTCAACGTAGAGATTCATTTATTACAAACCACTGGGAAATCCTAATGATAGTCTTAGAGACGATAAAATAGATAAAGTAACAGAGCCGACTTCTAAGTCTGATACGGATCCCAAGCGTACTCGGGTTCAACTCCCACTTCTGGATTCTCTTCTGCATAAAATTGCTCGCCTTCGGGATTCGGTGTCTCTCCTTGAAATTGTACCATCGTGGGATCCTCTCCATTGAATCTTGCATCCTCTGGCAAATTGATCGCCGAAGCAATCGATTTACCAGGATACAGACGTATCCGTGAGTGATAAATCACCCAGTGAAATAATCCAATCCAACTACCCCTCTTACTTAACAACTAGCAATCAGCAAGATAAACATTGTATGAATAAGTAAAACAGAGATATATTACATTAATCAGTTTATTACTATCCATTAACCTTACGTGAAGTCTAAGATCTCACCGTGAGATCTTTCCTCCCCAACCGCTAGTCATGCTCGGTCCCATGGAATCACTTCCTTTTGCTGTCGCGGATTGCACCGAAGTTATGTACCCAGCGTGTATCCCTCTCATTACAACAAAAGAAAGCTTACCATGCCTGAATCACAACTAGGGTTCGCCTATCTTATGTACCACTTCACAATCAACACTGGGCTTACTTTGCCAGTCTCAAATCATCACATCAACACTGGGCTTACTTTGCCAGTTTCAAAATCATCACTCAACACTGGGCTTACTTTGCCAGTCTCAAATCATCACATCCCAAAATCACGCCTGCAGGCAATCTAAAAATAAAACTTTCCAATTCACCCATTACCTAGCATCGTCTAGGTGATTTCTATTTCGCATACCACCCCATGTCTCTAGGGTCCAATCTAGCATTAAAATCAATTAACACAGAAATAATAATCACGGTAATAAATAAATAATTAAACAGCAAGCGGAAAATAATTAAACAACATCAAACAATGCAAATCACTCAACTTGTTATGGATGGACCGTTGCCCTTATTCTTATATGGCCACAATGTCAAAATTAAAGTAGGAACTTAAAAATAATTTGAGAAATATTTTTTTAGGTTCTTATTAACTATTAAAAAATAATAATTAGATTGATCGTAAGTTAATTAAATACATTAAATGGGTGAAAATATTAGAATAACTATCAAGACCTTAATAAGAGTCCTAAAGGTCCAACATAACGAGTTCAAGTACCAAAAGTGGGTCCGGAGGGTCACGGAATCATTTTAAAACAAAAATGATTTTTTTTAAAGTTGTCAAGTAAAATAAACGGATAATAAATGATTTAATAAATAAAATATGTTGAGGTTAACAACATATCATCTTTGGAATGTAAAGAATCTAAAAAAAATAGTCCGGGAATTAATAAAATGGTTTACAAGGTCGCAAGTATTTTTCGTTTGTAAACTTTTACAATAAATCAAATAAATAACTAATAAATAGATAAAAAAAATAAAAAAATATGACATTAACAAGTTATGATCTTTGAGGTGTTAGAAGTCGAGAAAAAATAGATTGGGGGTCGAAAATCGGGTTCGGAAGGTCGAAAAACGAATTCGAACCAAAACTGTCCAAACCGCAAGGTCTGACCGAGTCAACCTTGCGGTGGAGCTCGCGGCTGGTTCTTGCGGCCCGCACTTCGTGGCCGCAAGGTTCGACGCAGTTTTCGTTTTTTTGGTTTTCTTCACGATTTTTGATGCATGGGACCATAAGGGGCTATGGGTTAAGTATAAAAACACTAAATATACTTAGAGAAGTGATTGGATAGGATTATAATACCTCGAATTGGATCGAATTGAAAAAAAAAGAAACTTGAACTTTGGGGAAGATGACTTCGGTTGGAGAGATCAGGGAACCTTGGGCTCGAATTGGACGATGTTAGATGATGTTGGGAGTTGTAGGAAGGGGTTGGAATGGGTAATTCGGATCTCGGTTGGGTCTAGAACACAAACCCACTTTTCTCTCTCTTTCTCTCTCTCTCTAGAACTCCATGGATTGGAGTCCGGTTTTCTTTGAATTCTCTCTCTCTTCTGGACTGGTAAGGTGTGGGAATTTTCGTGGTGAGCCCTAGGGTCGAAATTATGAAGTATATATAAGAGAATTTTTTTGATAAGGTTGATAAAATTGTGTTTTAATGGGATTCTAACTCTTGGCTTTGAGATGGACGGATTATGGACGAAAAATAGGGTTAGGGAGGAAGTAGAAACTGAGTAGGAGTAGGAGAGGGAGAGATGGAAGAGTTTGCATGCATGTATGCAACTAAAAAAATAAGTAAAAGAGATAATTAAGATAGGATAATTATTTTTTTTGTATTTATCCAATAAGGAAAATAAATTTTATTAGAACTAATAATAATTATTAATGATAGAATTTACGGGTTGTTACAGGCATTCAATAAATATTTCAAAAATTAAAATTATTCGGGTCTCTACAATTTACTTGAACTAATCAATCTGGAATTAATTAATTCGGTGTTTGCTAGACATATACATTGAGACTATTTATCCCGAGGACAATTTAATCCCTCTATCGTAGGATTATTTATAGCTACTGATGAGCACCCAATATTGTAGATATTTGGTGCGACTAGTTCCGTTTTATGTCGTTTTAACTTATGTTTATCTAGCTTTTATAGTGATATTGCTCGTAAGGTGTGTTTTTAGTGTTTTCAGGTAATACGTGCTAATAAGGCGGTTTTGAACGCCAAGGACTGCTTCGGATGCAACCAAGTGCTCAAGGCCATATGCCATCATGTTGTGGTGCCCGAGGAGTCATGAAGAGGTGGTTTGGAGGTTGCTCGGGTCGCCCAAGGGTCAAGGGAATCGAAGGAGAAGTGAGAATTTTACCAAAGCTACTCATCTTCCGACCAGCTGAGGGTAGAATTGTCATAACTTTTGATGTACAAATGATATTGGATCCAAACTACTTGGGTTAGAAAGTAGACTCGACGAGCTTTCCAACGGTCCAAAGAACACCCATTTCCGAGTTCGGGAGTGTCCGGAGTGAGCCCGCGAAGTTGCCGCAAAAATCTGTCTGTCAGCCATGAACCGGTACGGGTAAGTCATGAACCGGTTCATGAAGACCAGATTTTGTATTTTGGAAGATTTTCAAGGCCATGAACCGGTACGGGTAAAAGTTGTACCAGTTCATGCTGTGCAAGTTGTGCCCGAATTTGCTACATTTTTCCCTTTTTGCTTTTGGGATATTTTTGGTTTCTCTCTACTTTTAGGATATTATTTTGGGGGATATTTTGTGAGAGGTTAGGCCTTTGTGTATATTTAGGTCCCTCTCTCTCTCTCTCTCTCTCTTTTTAGTAGCTAGTTACATTTTAGTTGTAAGTCTTTTTATTTTTAGAACTCCATTAATGTTTCAAGCTTTCCTAGCCTAAATCCTTCAAGAACTCTAGTAAGTATTTGTCGTTTATTGTTTTCTCGTTTATTAATGTTGTAGCTACGCTTTGGATCTTCGCATATATCAAGTTTATTTCCGTTTTCGTCGGTTAATCATGTTTTCTCTCTTAAGCATGTTTTCTAGTCTTTTAACTTTGTGTGAGTAGTTTATTGGCTAAGTCTCGGGATAATCTTTCCCGAGGACTTAGGTTGTTATTTGGTTCTCGAGCCATCGGGCTTTTAAATCATGATTTTCGGAATAGGGCTTAACTTGCATTTTCGGTCTTAACTAGGGGTGTTAACCCCTTGGTAAGGAGCTTAGTCAAGCGGTCTTGGCAAGTGACTCACTGAGGCCTAGTGGCCTCCTATGTGTTCGATTAATATTAAAAACAAGTTAGTTCGCCTCCGGGAAATCACACCTTTTGTTAAACGTAGTCTTTTTAAAGTGAAATCCTCCGGGCGTTGTAGGGAGGCATTACCGAACAGGTGCAAATAGTTGCCGAACATGTGGTGTTCTAGATCCGTGTAATGAGGAAGGTGATATGGGACCCTATATAAGATGAACGACGGCGGAAGTATCCGGTGCATCCAGAGGGCACCGGATTAGATTATCTGTTCGGCTGAGGTGGCCCAGTGACATGAGAAGTTATTAACTGGTACAGTCTGTTCGGCCTAGATGGGCCGGTGACATGAGAAGTCATGTACTTGTGCAGTTTGTTCGGGAGAATCACATGCCGAACAGATGGAGTCATCTGATGAAACGATGTCTTAAGAGATAAGGCGATAGGAGTGTTCTGAAAAAGGAGCCCAGTATACGGTAAAGATAAGTAAAGGGACAGTCCTATTGTGGGACAAATTCCACGAAAGGAAGAGACCCTATGAGTAAGGGGTCTCAGTTGATTGGGCAAGAGATTCCCAGGGGAGCCAGGTTTCCTATACGAAGTAGGAGACCTGGGGCGATGAGGATGCTTGAAGAGCAAGTAAGTGGATATCTATAAATACAAGGTAAACCTAGAGGAAAAAGGTACGCAATAAGTTGCATTCATTCCACATTTCCTATTGATTTTTTTTAGGGTTTTGAGACAGTACGTGATACTAACTTAGGCATCGGAGGGCCTTTGCCACGAGAGGCAAAGGTGCGCTCACCCCTTTTCTGTTTTACAGGTTAGGGTTCAGGCGAAGGTATTAGGGTTCCGGTTGGGCACCACGTGAACAAAGAGATTCAGCGCTGTTCTAGTTACCATCTATTCTTCTCCACCTACAATTGGCGCCGTCTGTGGGAAACGAAAGAGTTCCCTTTTGAAAAACGACCATGGTAGAGGTAGATCCAGTCACACCGATTACCGACAAAAATCAGGTTGGTGACGGAGGGGATAAGTCCCCACCAGGTGCCCCGAGAAAGCCAACTAGCGGGCATGATAAGAGGACCACGAGCAAGGATCCTCTTACCATCCATAACAACTCCAAGAATAGGGAGGGTAAGACGGCTACAACCTCCACAAGAAGGAGCAAATCCCATCACAGGGAGGAATCAGTTGCATATTCGAGAAGTGTGCACAGCAACGAGGATATCCTCGATAAAAAGAGGCAGGAAGTCGAGGAATATGCTCGACTAATACGGAAGAGGGAACACGAGATCCGAGAGTTAGAACGGATCCGTGAACATCCCGAGGATTCTGGGTTAGCAGAAAGGGGGTCCAAGGGAGATGGGTTGGTCATGGTGCGGTACAGAAAGGCCCCTTCACGAAGGAGGAGGAGCAGATCCAGAACCCCCAGTCCTCCCAAAAAGAGAGCTTCTTCACGAAAAAGAAGAAGCAGGAGTCCAAGCAAGCAAAAGACTCCCCCATGTTACAGAAGCAGGAGCAGAAGCTCCTCACCCGAGGAGGGCATAAGAAAACACCCCAGAGACAGGTATGAGAGACCTACTAGTGATTGGAACAGGGCAGTAACCCACGAATCCAAGAAGAGAGAGGATGGGTCTATGACTGCACGAGAAGCAGCAAGGCGGGCCCTAAGTAATATAGCAGCGTCGCCCTTTTCAAAAAAGCTACAGGATGCGCGTCTGCCGAGTAGAGTGAAGCACGGGATGTTCGTGCTTTACGAGACAAGTGCAGATCCCGTTGCTCATGTGCAACATTACCAACAGGCAATGTTCATGCATGATGGAGATGACGCCATCATGTGCAAGATGTTCCCTTCAAGCTTGGGAAAGGTGGCTCTATCTTGGTTTCATAAGTTGGAACCCCGATCCATAAGAGGATGGACACAGTTAGCAGAAGAGTTCACTGCTCGGTTCTTAACCAGTAGAAAGGCTCCCAAGACATTCGAAAGTCTCTCAATGATGAAGCAGGAGGATGGCGAGCCAATCAGAGATTATGCAAAGAAATACTGGGAGACCTTTAACGAGATAGACAGTTGCAGTGAGGAGTATGCTATTGCAACCTTCAAAACTGGCTTGCCTGTTCGGGGAGAGTTACGCCGGTCATTGAATAAGCATCCTGTGTCATCATTGGCCAGGCTAATGGAGTGTATCGAACAACACGCCAGGATGGAGGATGACATACTCCGGGAGGAAGGCAGAGCTGTTGCCGAACAGCCAAAAACTCCAGCGAAGAAATTTGATAAACCCGAGCCCAAGACCTATAAGAAAGAGTATGGGCAGGCTAAGAAAGAGCCTTACAAGGAAAAACAGGCGCCTGATCCTAAGTCGTTCTTTTCGATAACCACGGTTTGGAAAGAGCCAATCTACAGGATTCTTTATCGAATAAAGAATCAGCCTTTCTTCAAATGGCCCCCAAGTCTAGGTGGAGATAAGGAGGCAAAACGTGCTACGAATCAGCACTGCAGTTACCACAGGGATTGGGGTCATATGACAGAGGATTGTGAGATGTACAAGAAACATCTCGATGATTTGGTCTCTCGTGGTTACCTTAAGGAATTTATTCAGGACGATCCCAAAGATAAAGGGAAAGCAATGGAGTTGGATTACGAGCAGAATCCTAGGGGGGTGATCCATATGATACATGGATTGGCCACACCTTATACGAGGAATGAGGTGAGATTGATGCAGAGGCAGGTCAAGCACGATCAGTATGTTATGCGAGTGGGAAACAAAAGGGGGCGAGAGAATGATGTGCCCAATGAAGCTATAGTCTTTACAGATGAAGATTGAAAAAGGTCCAAGTGCCCCACAACGATGCATTAGTCATAACCCTACGAATTGGGGAATATGACATTGAAAGAATCCTGGTAGATTCTGGGAGCTGTACAGAGGTATTGTATTATGATGCATTCAAAAAGTTGGGGCTGAAGCAGACAGATTTGGAACAATCTATTACGCCTTTGGTAGGATTTGGTGCAAGTGCAGTATGGCCCCTTGGAAAGGTGACAGTACCCGTTCGGGCAGGAACAGTGGTCTTGAGAACGGATTTTTTAGTTGTAGATGTACCATCCTCCTATAATGCAATCATAGGAAGGACTTGGTTACACAAGATGAGGGCTGTTTCTTCCACCTATCACCAGATGATGAAATTCCCAGGGTCCCACGGGATTGAAAAGATAAAAGGGAATCAAAAATCAGCACAACAGTGCTTGATTTCAATCATCAAGAAAGTTCCGAAGGCCCATCAAGTCCATACAGTAGAGGCAGATCAACCAACTGTTGAAGATGTTGGAAGAAATCCAACAGACAAAGTAGTGGAAGGCCTAAAGAAAATACAGATCAACGAAACTGATCCCGAAAGGTATTTTTTGATTGGAGAGTCACTACCGGATGAGGAGGAATCCGAATTGATAGGTTTCTTGAAAGAACATGTTGATGTGTTTGCATGGGTACCAGAGGAGATGCCTGGAGTGGATGCAGATGTGATCTGTCACCACCTAAATGTTGACCCGCAGCACAAGCCCGTTATTCAGAAGAAAAGAAGGGCAGCAGTACAGCATGTTGATGCTGTTATTGAAGAGGTGGACCGTTTGCTAGAGGCTAAAGCAATACGAGAGGTGTATTACCTAGAATGGCTGTCCAACACAGTGGTTGTGAAGAAGAAGAATGGGAAGTGGCGTGTCTGTGTAGACTTCACAGACTTGAATAAAGCTTGTCCTAAGGATAGCTTCCCTCTCCCAAGGATTGATCAGCTGGTTGACGCCACTGCTGGGTATGAACGAATGAGTTTCCTCGACGCATATCGAGGATACCATCAGATTGCCATGTTTGAGCCTGATCAGGAGAAGACTTCTTTCATTACACCACGTGGGTTATACTGCTACAGCGTTATGCCTTTTGGGCTAAGAAATGCAGGGGCGACTTACCAAAGGCTGGCTACAATCATGTTCAGGAAGCTTCTTGGCCAGACTATGGAGGTATACATAGACGATATGGTAGTCAAGAGCAGGACCAGGTAGGGGCACATTCA
Source organism: Rhododendron griersonianum (assembly GCA_018127125.1). Taxonomy (NCBI): domain Eukaryota; kingdom Viridiplantae; phylum Streptophyta; class Magnoliopsida; order Ericales; family Ericaceae; genus Rhododendron; species Rhododendron griersonianum. Next base: position 15,498,565 of record CM030789.1, read on the forward strand.
GGACTTGAAAGAAGCCTTTGGAATTCTAAGGAAATACAAGTTGAAACTCAATGCCTCGAAGTGTGCGTTTGGAGTTGGCTCTGGGAAATTCCTGGGTCACCTAGTGACTCTGAGAGGAATCGAGGCAAATCCTGATCAGATAACGGCCTTACAAAAGCTACAAAGTCCTAAGACTACGAAAGAAGTCCAGAGGTTGACAGGGATGGCTGCGGCCCTAAACAGGTTCATCAGCCGTTCAAGTGACAAATGTAGGCCTTTCTTCCAATTGCTCAAGAAAAGAGAGGGATTCGAATGGGGAGCAGAATGTGAGCAGGCGTTCAAAGACTTGAAGAAGTATTTGGCTCAAGCTCCCCTCTTGTCAACTCCAAACCCAGGTGAGATTTTGGTTTTGTATCTGGCAGTTTCTGAACATGCCGTAAGTGCGGTTCTGTTAAGGGATAAGGGATCCGAACAAATCCCAGTATATTATGTGAGTAAAACATTGCTAGACGCAGAGACAGGGTATCTGCCCCTTGAGAAGCTGGTCCTTACATTAAGGACAGCTACAAGGAAGTTACCTCATTACTTCCAGAGCCACAAGGTTGTGGTCTACACTAAGTCTCCATTGAAATCACTGCTATGAAAGGCAGACTTCTCGGGACGGATCTCAACTTGGTCCGTCGAGTTAAGCCAATATGATATTGACTTCCAGCCGCGCACTGCAATGAAGGGCCAGTGTTGGCTGATTTTGTGGCAGAGTTTTCACCAGCAATAGCGCCCTAGCCACCCATGAGAAAGGAGCAAAAGGTTGAACCTTCAAAAAGAAAGGGTAAGGCACCTGCCGAACAGGACCCTTTGGAATGGAAACTATTTGTTGATGGATCTGCCTGTAACACTGGTTCGGGCATTGGAATTGTTTTGTTCCCTCCCAGAGGGGTTATGATTGAGCAATCTGTTCGGCTAGGATTCAGTGCATCGAATAATGTAGCAGAGTACGAGGCTCTCTTGGTAGGATTGAACAGTGCAAAAACTCTGAAGGTTAAAAGAATCAGAGTTTATTGTGATTCACAGCTGGTGGTGAACCAACTGTCCGGTGAGTATGAAGCTCGAAATGAGAAGATGGCAGCCTACGTGGAGGCAGCCAAAAGTCTACTTGATACCTTCGAAAGGGTGTGTATAGAACAGATAAGCTCCGGACAGAATTCTCATGCAGATTCCTTGGCTTGGCTTGCTGCAGCTGTCCCAACTGAGCTCAAGCGAAAGGTAGCAATTGGCTACTTGGCCGAGCCGAGCATCGGAAGAAGTATGGATTTGATCCTGGACGTGAACCAAGGACCAAGTTGGATGGATCCAATCGTAGAGTTTTTACATGATGAAACTCTCCCTACGGATAAAAAGGAAGCACACAAAATCAAAACCAAGTCTGCAAGGTTTTGGCTATCCCCTGATGGAAAGTTATATAAGAAATCCTTCACCGGGCCATATTTGCTATGTGTGCATCCCGAAATGGTACAGAAGTTCTTACATGAGATACACGAGGGAACATGTGGAAGCCATGCTGGGGGCAGATCCATTGCCCACCGAGCAATTTCTCAAGGTTATTGGTGGCCACACATGCAGGAAGATGCCAAGGTCTATGTTAAAATTTGTGAGAAGTGCCAAAAGTTCTCACCCATGATAAAGACACCAGCCGAAGATTTGGTGCCATTAACTAGCCCTTGGCCATTTGCCCAGTGGGGTATGGACATCGTGGGTCCACTGCACAATGCAACAGGAAATCGGAAGTTCTTGTTGGTGGCCACTGATTACTTCACCAAGTGGATTGAGGCAGAACCTTTGGCCAAAATCACTGAACCTATGATAGAAAGGTTTGTGTGGAAAAGCATTATCACTCGATTTGGGGTCCCTTACTCTTTGATTACAGATAATGGGGCACAGTTCCAGAAAAAGTTTAAAACTTTTTGTTCCCAATATGGGATAAGGAACTATTACTCAACCCCGGCCTACCCTCAAGCAATGGGCAAGCAGAAGCTTCCAACAAAATAATCCTTGATGGAATCAAGAAGAGGTTGGACAAGGCAAAAGGCAAATGGCCTGATGAACTGCCCCTGGTCCTGTGGGCCCACCGAACAACACCTAGGAGATCTACGGGAGAGACCCCCTATTCGTTGGCATATGGTACAGAAGCAGTCATACCCCTGGAAGTTGGACTTCCAACCAATAGGACTGCATTGGTTGAAAGTGGGGGTAATGACAGGGCTCTAGAAATTGCGCTTGATCTGGCCGAAGAGAGGAGGGAAAGGGCCTTGATCCATTTGGCCTCATACCAGGAACAGCTAATGAAAGGCTACAATAAACATGTTCACCCTCGAGAATTTGGTATTGGGGACCTCGTGCTACGAAAGGTACTTGGCAATACCAAAGTAGCTAATGAAGGAAAGCTTGGAGCAAATTGGGAAGGACCGTATCGAGTAACTGAAATTGCAGGCATAGGGGCTTATAGATTGGCTGACCTGGACGGGAACCCGGTACCAAGGCCTTGGAATGTCCACAATTTGAGGAAGTTCTTTGTTTAAAAGACTTTTTTGCTTTTAAATTCTGTTTTAGGATTATGTTATTTTGCGGGGATTACGAAGACAATTCCATCGTTTTCTCCTTTTAGTTGCAAGGTGTACGCATAACGACTCCTTGAGTTTCATAATTACGAATAAAGTAGCAATTTTTGTGCATATTTTTTTTTTCTAAGTATATAATTCTCTCTTGTCTTATAAATACGAATAACGATCAAGTTAACCCTCCTTCGTATTGGGGAGCAGGTAATTGGCATGAACGCCATAAAAACGCACGAAAATAAATCTGTATAAAAAGTACGAAATACTTGTTTGCATCAACGGCTGAGTACGAGAAACTTAAAAGTACGAGATACTTGTTTACATTAAAATATCCTAGTACGAAAAACCAGGACAGGTACGAAATACCTTACAGCATACAAACGAACATTGTATGAAAAAATCAATAAGTACGAAAAACTTAACCAATCTTTTAAGTACGAAAAACTTAAAACTCCCTATTACTCCTAAGTATGAAAAGACTTAGAAGCAATAGCTAAGTATGAGTACACTTAGAAATCTGTCCAAGTACGTGAGACTTGGGGAACATACGTAGATATGCAAAACAGACTTAGAAACATTCCTATGAAAAATTGGGATGCACACTTAGATCGATGATCAAGTATGAACACACTTGATAGGCATGTCAAATAACTAAGTATGAAAGACTTAGCATAAAAACGCTTGGCCACGAAGGGCCCCTACAAAATCAAAAGAGCCACGAAAGGGCCGAGCAAACCAATGTACTGCCACGAAGGGCCAAAATACCTGTGTTAAAAGTATTTAAGAGTACTGAAGCCACGCAGGGCTGAAGGTCACGGTCACGCAGGACCAGAAAAATATTTTTGTGATTAGGCGAAATAGATTCAAACTTACCATATCAGTCCAAATTCTGGACCTCGGGGGTAATGTTGCTTGGAACTTCAGCAACATTGCCGTCTCCGGCCGGTTGCTCCTCCAGGGTCACGGTTTCAGTAGTTGTTCCTCCGATAGTTGATTGCTCGGGATTCCTTTCCTGAGATTCAGATTGAGCACCCTGGGACTCCATCTGAATCTCTTCATCAGCGTCAGCAAAATCATCAATCTGCTCCTCGATATCATCAACAGCAGGTTCCTCAGGATCATGAGGTTGCTGGAGACGTTTGCTGGGCAAATCGTTTTCTATCCAGAGTCTACAATCATCAGGAGCTCCCATCTTTGTAAGGCATGTCTCCCAGCACACGGCCCAAATTTGGTCCTGAATGCCAGGCATCTGCTCCACATAGCTTGCTGTGGCAGCATCAAACCCTTTCTTGAAACCATCTTCTTGAGCTGCCTTTTTTGTGCTGTCAATTTCGGACAGCGCCTGGCGAAGGTTTTCCTCAGCAGCATCCAGCTTCGCCTTCATACCATCGGCTTCCAGTTTAGCTTTATCTCTTTCTCTCTCCAGCCTCGTGACTGATCGGATCAGACTGGTGTTTTCGTTCATCAGCCTGTTCCTCTCATCCTCAGTCTCTTGAAGCCTCTGGCCCGTTGTAACCATCTTTTGAATAAACTGAAAGGAACATTAAGAAACTCAATGTATAGGTGAGACATCCTAGGATGAGTATGGGATAAAAAGCAAGTATAACAGCTTGGGATTACCTTGATTCCACTGACGAGACCAGTGGATAAAAGCCGTTCAGAAGAATTGGCAGACTCTTTTAGCATGTCCACTGGCAGCAGCAACCCTTGTGCAAGGGCCAGTGCAGTCTCAGAAGAACTTGCACTATCCCCGACATTTATTGGCCGGTCACCTCTAGTGAATTGAGGGGCCCAGGCGTCGTGGATCACTTGTGTAACAGGAGTAACAGGCCCCAAATTTGCATCAGCTGCAGCTTGTGACTCTGAGGCCCCGGTTCCCTGATGCCTTGGGCGTTTGTCCCGATGGGCATCAGCAGCCTCAACAGAGCTGTCCTGTTCCCGAGGAGAAGAGGAGGATCGTGTGTTGGGGCCCCTAGAGCGACGGGGCGGTGGGGGAGCCTGGCCGGTGGATGCTGCTCTGCCCGGAGCACCACGCCCCCGAGGCGAGATTGTGAGAAGGGTGCTGAGGTTCAAGGGTTGGTAAGACATAGTACCTGAACCTGGAGGGGATGGAGAATATCCCGGGGAAGATGATTGGCTTGTGTGTTGTTGGGGAGCTGATTGTTCGGCTTGTTCTTGGACGGCCTCTTGTCGACGAGAGGACCTCCTAAGAATCAAGCGTGGCAAGGGGATTCCTTCCGAAATGGGAAATTCCCCTGGCTCTCCGGCAATCGTCACACCGGCGCTAGATCTTGAGCTTCTGGCTTTTGGAGCAGCAGTCGAAGTGGAGGCGCCACTAGTACTTGGGTGAGCGAGTCTTCTGTCGATGAAACCTCTGTATGACGGATCGTAGCCTAGTAAAACGCTTGCATCGCGCCCCCGACCAGCAGTTCGTGTACCTGTCACCCCTTTGTATCTCAGAACCTTGCTGATGTCCCCTGCCCGAATATAGCTTGGTTCTCTAGTCGGGCGATGGTTTGCATTTTTTGCTGAAAAAACAAAGGAATATTCAGTAAATATGGTTTAAAAACACAGACGAGCGAGGAAATTGGAATACGAATCAGAGAAACAGAAATTAGAGGCGTACGTGGGAAGCCCCATTCGTGGGGAACGTGGACACCCAACACTTGGCCATCTTCCCCAATGGGCTCGAAAGCTCCAGTTACGTATAGAAAATCCATCTCGTGGTCCCGAGCGGAGTCTGGCAGGTTAAGCACGAAACGCTTCTTTGCCTTTCTCACTTTCAGATAATACGTATTGTATTCTCGATTTAATACGATGCTATACCACCATTGAATATCCCAAATTCCTAAATTGGTTCCCAGAATTCTATTTAAAGCCACGACCCCATTACCAATCTGAAAAAATTGGTGGATACTTGCATGGGATTAAGTCGATACCAGTTGAGGACACGACGAAGGAGTGTGTCAAGGGGGAAACGAACCCCACCCTCGACAATGGCCACGATTGGGACGCACGTTCTCTCCCACGTACAAGCATTTCTGATCGCGCCCAGAGGGGCAAGTTCTAAACCTACAGTTTCAGGAACGTTATAATCCCTCCTAAATGCTGCCATTGCAGCTGGAGTCTCACAAAGTTTTCTAAATTTCCCTGGTTTGGGTTCCCTATCTTCATCCGCCATGGATGTTATAAGAAGCTCTAACAACAGTAGAGCGGAGTCTGAAAAATGGGTATGAATAGTGCCCTAACTCGAAAAGGAATCTGAGAAAGAGAATCTCAGAAATGAAATGAATAAAGGAGTGAGGATGAGAGTCTTACGAAAGATTTGTGAAGAAATTCCTGAGGAGGATTCGAGTTTGCAGACGGCGGCGATAACGGACTGAAGATGAACAGTTGCGACTGGTTATAGAGAGAGAAAGAGCAAAGGTTGGAAGGTTTGGTATGAAAACCCAAAACCCTTCTTTTCGAGTTTAAAGGAAAGAAACGGAGACGGAACGTCTCCGTTAGAACCCGTTACATGAAAGGTAACGGAAAAAGAATCAAAGAGAATAAGCGTTCTAAACGCCGTTAGGCGGAACGTCAGTTCGAATTAAATGCGTAGTGTACGAGGTACGCCACGTGGATTTATTACCTCGAGATAGTATAATGACTAAACCGCCAAGAGACATCAATGGAAGCCCAATGACTGTATCTACACGGGATCTAGTCTGTTCGGCTCTTAGTTCACTTTTTGAGCTTTACTCATCACCTTCGAGCAGTGATAATGAGCGAAAGCTGGGGAGCAATTGTAGGGAGGCATTACCGAACAGGTGCAAATAGTTGCCGAACATGTGGTGTTCTAGATCCGTGTAATGAGGAAGGTGATATGGGACCCTATATAAGATGAACGACGGCGGAAGTATCCGGTGCATCCAGAGGGCACCGGATTAGATTATCTGTTCGGCTGAGGTGGCCCAGTGACATGAGAAGTTATTAACTGGGATTATCTGTTCGGCCTAGGTGGGCCGGTGACATGAGAAGTCATGTACTTGTGCAGTTTGTTCGGGAGAATCACATGCCGAACAGATGGAGTCATCTGATGAAACGATGTCTTAAGAGATAAGGCGATAGGAGTGTTCTGAAAAAGGAGCCCAGTATACGGTAAAGATAAGTAAAGGGACAGTCCTATTGTGGGACAAATTCCACGAAAGGAAGAGACCCTATGAGTAAGGGGTCTCAGTTGATTGGGCAAGAGATTCCCAGGGGAGCCAGGTTTCCTATACGAAGTAGGAGACCTGGGGCGATGAGGATGCTTGAAGAGCAAGTAAGTGGATATCTATAAATACAAGGTAAACCTAGAGGAAAAAGGTACGCAATAAGTTGCATTCATTCCACATTTCCTATTGATTTTTTTTAGGGTTTTGAGACAGTACGTGATACTAACTTAGGCATCGGAGGGCCTTTGCCACGAGAGGCAAAGGTGCGCTCACCCCTTTTCTGTTTTACAGGTTAGGGTTCAGGCGAAGGTATTAGGGTTCCGGTTGGGCACCACGTGAACAAAGAGATTCAGCGCTGTTCTAGTTACCATCTATTCTTCTCCACCTACAGGCGTGAGCGCGCGGTCGTGACTCTCGCCTGAGTTATAATCGAGAACCGGTAACGGCTTTTGTCAAGGGTTAGAAGACCCCGAGACTTGCCTCGTTAAGTTAATCAAGAGTTAATCTAGATTTCGTTTTAGTCATTCCTTTTAAAGCAAAACCAAAGTTGGCCGCCTTAAAGGCCGGAAACCTACTATAAAACCTTCAATCCGAATCAAGCTATAATAGAATTCTCTGTGGGAACGATCCCGGACTTCCGGATATTATGCGTACAATGACCTAGCCCTACGCTTCGGGTTTCTTTCAACCTCTTATTGGAAAGCAAGGTTCGACAGTAAGCATTTTTGGCGCCGTTGCCGGGGACTTTCTTTTTCTAGCTTATTTGGAGGATCGACAAACCACTGTAAGTATTCCGTTTGTTTTTACTTTGTGTATTTTGAACTCAAATTAGCGGAAACCTCTAACCGAGCCACCAATTCGACTTGAGGTGTAACGAAGCTAAATTGAGCATCAATTGCCTTTTACCGTTTTTAATTCTATAGCCGTGGTGGTGGCATAACCCCACGAGACTGTTTTGAGAGAGGTGGCGGCATAGCCCCTCAACCTGTTTACTTCATGTCTTATCTATCTAGTAGAATGGAGGCGGCAAATGGGGAAATAGCCCCCATGCCTATGTGGGAATATTCTTATCCCGATCATGCTTATCCTAAGACTTTGCGGGACTACCTTTGTCCCACTCCAATTATCACACGCCCAAGACTTTGCGGGAGTACCTTTGTCCGAATCAAACTTTCACACCCTCTTGCATAGCCACTCCTGACGCCAATGTTTTTAAAAGTCGTATGACCATTTCCAATTGGCTTGATCTTAAGTACCAAATTCAAACCTTTGTTGAAAGAGAGAATGAGTCGTTTTATGCATGTTGGGGAAGATACAAGGATTTACTCATTGCGGTCCCGAATCATGGCTTTGAAAATTTTCAAATTGCTAACTATTTTTATGATGGACTTTCTCCAACGAGTCAACGATTCTTAGACAAGATGTGCGATGGCACACTTTTTCATAAAGAACTCGCTCAAGCCTTAGATTTCTTTGATCGATTGGCTCAAACTTTGCAATCTATGGTTTTTGTTAAACATTGTCAAGAGTCCAACTCAAATGCCATGGAAGAGGGAATTGAGCCACATAGCTTTGTTGAAAATGTTAGTTTAGATTGTGACAGCTTCTCAGAGTCTGAATTGGGATATGAGTCGGATGTTGAGCCTGATGTACAATGTTCTTTCCCTATGGATCTCCCTCTGTGTGACGATCCGGGGGAGAAATTTCTCATTGTTGAGAAAACAAATGTGGAGGTTGACTTTTTGTATGCTCTACTGAATGAGCAGGATGGGAAGAATGTGAATAGACCTGAGAGTTTGTCTCCTTCCTTTGAGGAGATACCATCCATAGAACTTTTGAACCATCCTGTAGTTTCGGCTTTTTATGATGCCACCCCTCCTACCGAGTTGCCACTTTCGCAAGAGTTTTTAAAAGTCGAATTGATTGATTTTGTTGGTGTTGATGAATTTGATTTGGTTTACCGTCCTTATATTATGGATTTTGTCAACTCTTTGAAAGTCAATCTAGTTTTGTATGCGTACTTGGTTGAACTTAAATGTTTAAAACGAATTCGGCAAATGCTTTACTCTACATATCTTTTCTTGTGGAATGGCCGAGTTCAATTTTTGGCAAAGCATGCGTAGTGGAGTGCCATGTTCATTTTATTAGCTCTAATTGGCATGATCAATGTTCGAAGCCCGCGGTTGGCTGAACGTACATAAACTCTTTCTTTCTCTTTCCCTTTTCTTTTTCTCTTTTGATGGTCTGGTATAGCCACCCGTTTCTTGTTTGAGAAATGGGAAGAAAAGTAGTACTCGTGTAATCGCGTGAAGATTTGGTTGTGTTTTACTTTCGGTTACTTTTGAGCCCGGATAACATGAGCCGGGTGGTTCTAATGTCGTTTGCTTCTTAGTAGGTAGTTGGTTCTTAAGTCTTTTGCAGGGTAAGCATGCTTCCACACCAGCCTTGGTAGTTTAGGTCTAAAAGCTAGAGTGAGTGAGGCATTCATGAGCCCTAAGCATGGGTGCGGCTCTGTGTCGCGGTTGTAAGACCAAGAAAGCTCCGGCGATGACCTTGTGTGACTAGCTGTGGTTCCGATGGAGGAGCCGAAAGAGTGAGCCTTGGAAGCAATTCCAATGACGAAGGGAAGCAATGACAAGAAATCCTCCAACTTGGTCGAGGTATACGGGGGTTGACATTCCCCCGGAGGTACAATCTTTTGTTCTTTCCTCTCAATACTGTTGTTCTTCATGCTATGAGGACATAGCATCATTTAAGTTGGGGGGAGGGATATATATGTTATATATATGTTTTTGAGACTTATCTCATTGGTAAAATTTTCAAATTTTGTGTGCAATCTTCCCTTGTTAGTAGTGATTTCATTTGTTAGATACTTTAATTATGCTCAATTGTGTCAATATGGCAAGAGTCATGTATCCCGTCGAATTCGGTTGTGAGTTTGAATCCATGTCATATGCATATACATGAATTTTGATGAACAAGTTGAGCTTAAAAGTCAAGTCAAGTGTTGTGCATCGCTAGAGTTGAGATTCATTTCTTAAGCATCCCATGCTTTTTGCTTTCATTTCCCGCACTTGCGTAAATAATATCTTTTGTTCATACTTGAGTAGTGTATATATCTTTCTTGCATCTTTTTGGAGTTGTTGGCGTACTTAGGAAATGATTCAAGGCATTTTTGTATGATTAAACCACATAAGAGTCTCCTCGTCCTTATTTTGAACCGTAGTCCGAGTCTCTTCCATTGTTCAAACCTAGGTAACCGGATGTTTGGAGGGTTGCGTGAAAGTGTTTCTCAATATTTCAAGATGGTTTGGGGGTGGTGTGAATGTGATAGAAGTGGTTGGGATGCAAAAGAAGATTTGGTATGTGATTCCTTATTTCTCATCTCCCACTACAAAAGATAAAACCCCAAATTTTCATCTCCCTCTCCAAAGCCCTCAAAATTGGCCTTTCAATCTCTCTTACTACAAATCTCAATTCAAATGACTCTATTCCTCAAAGAAAATCAAAGAAATGCTATAAAGAGCAAAAGCATATTCGAAAGAGGGTTGAATACTATGTGAAAGGATTGATTATACCTCCGGGCTAGCTTATATTCCGGATGAGAAAGAGTCCGATGGAAAGGGGGGAGCTCGATGCTCAATACCATGAGGAGCCGGATGTGGATGACGACTACGTGTGGTGGAGTCGGTGGTAGTAGTTTTTCTTTATTTTTCGTAACTTTGTTCGGTGTTTGGCCGATTTGTGGCCATGCCTTGGGTAGTTAGGGTCGGTTGTGGCCAATGGTAGATGAACCGTGCTAGTATATGGCCACTATATTTTGAAGTCCCTTTCTCTTTGTATCCAAGGTCGTTATAAGCTAATAAAGTCCTCCGTTGATCTTTTGTACGCTAATTAATTCCGTTTGATGCATGGTTGATATCTATTATTACTTAAGTTGTGATATTCCTAATCTTTCCATACTTGTCAATATTTAGTTTTCCTTTCGTTCTTAGTGCTCTTTTGATAGCTTGCGTAGCTTTTTGTCTCTGGCTATTGCATTTACTCGCTAGCGCTTGTCATGGGATGTATCTTGTATCTCATTGTGTGAAAAGTCGAATAAGAGTGTATCCTTGTGAGTTTTGGAGTCGAAACTCGTTGTGGTGCATGCATACTTGATTACTCTAATATGGCATAGTTCGTTCATCCTAGTTCATGGCATGTTTGTGTGTGGATTACATGTACTCGGGTTTGAAGGGGTGTTTTTGGACTCTTGCCTAGTTGTAGTAGTTGAGCATAACTTTTGTATCTTGAATCTCGAGAGGGTTGCATAGCTTGGTTTAGTATATTTTGTTTTAGTTTGCTAGGGACTAGCAAAGCTCAAGTTGGGGGGCGTGATGAGCACCCAATATTGTAGATATTTGGTGCGACTAGTCCCGTTTTATGTCGTTTTAACTTATGTTTATCTAGCTTTTATAGTGATATTGCTCGTAAGGTGTGTTTTTAGTGTTTTCAGGTAATACGTGCTAATAAGGCGGTTTTGAACGCCAAGGACTGCTTCGGATGCAACCAAGTGCTCAAGGCCATATGCCATCATGTTGTGGTGCCCGAGGAGTCATGAAGAGGTGGTTTGGAGGTTGCTCGGGTCGCCCAAGGGTCAAGGGAATCGAAGGAGAAGTGAGAATTTTACCAAAGCTACTCATCTTCCGACCAGCTGAGGGTAGAATTGTCATAACTTTTGATGTACAAATGATATTGGATCCAAACCACTTGGGTTAGAAAGTAGACTCGACGAGCTTTCCAACGGTCCAAAGAACACCCATTTCCGAGTTCGGGAGTGTCCGGAGTGAGCCCGCGAAATTGCCGCAAAAATCTGTCTGTCAGCCATGAACCGGTACGGGTAAGTCATGAACCGGTTCATGAAGACCAGATTTTGTATTTTGGAAGATTTTCAAGGCCATGAACCGGTACGGGTAAAAGTTGTACCAGTTCATGCTGTGCAAGTTGTGCCCGAATTTGCTACATTTTTCCCTTTTTGCTTTTGGGATATTTTTGGTTTCTCTCTACTTTTAGGATATTATTTTGGGGGATATTTTGTGAGAGGTTAGGCCTTTGTGTATATTTAGGTCCATCTCTCTCTCTCTCTTTTTAGTAGCTAGTTACATTTTAGTTGTAAGTCTTTTTATTTTTAGAACTCCATTAATGTTTCAAGCTTTCCTAGCCTAAATCCTTCAAGAACTCTAGTAAGTATTTGTCGTTTATTGTTTTCTCGTTTATTAATGTTGTAGTTACGCTTTGGATCTTCGCATATATCAAGTTTATTTCCGTTTTCGTCGGTTAATCATGTTTTCTCTCTTAAGCATGTTTTCTAGTCTTTTAACTTTGTGTGAGTAGTTTATTGGCTAAGTCTCGGGATAATCTTTCCCGAGGACTTAGGTTGTTATTTGGTTCTCGAGCCATCGGGCTTTTAAATCATGATTTTCGGAATAGGGCTTAACTTGCATTTTCGGTCTTAACTAGGGGTGTTAACCCCTTGGTAAGGAGCTTAGTCAAGCGGTCTTGGCAAGTGACTCACTGAGGCCTAGTGGCCTCCTATGTGTTCGATTAATATTAAAAACAAGTTAGTTCGCCTCCGGGAAATCACACCTTTTGTTAAACGTAGTCTTTTTAAAGTGAAATCCTCCGGGCGTGAGCGCGCGGTCGTGACTCTCGCCTGAGTTATAATCGAGAACCGGTAACGGCTTTTGTCAAGGGTTAGAAGACCCCGAGACTTGCCTCGTTAAGTTAATCAAGAGTTAATCTAGATTTCGTTTTAGTCATTTCTTTTAAAGCAAAACCAAAGTTGGCCGCCTTAAAGGCCGGAAACCTACTATAAAACCTTCAATCCGAATCAAGCTATAATAGAATTCTCTGTGGGAACGATCCCGGACTTCCGGATATTATGCGTACAATGACCTAGCCCTACGCTTCGGGTTTCTTTCAACCTCTTATTGGAAAGCAAGGTTCGACAGTAAGCATTTTTGGCGCCGTTGCCGGGGACTTTCTTTTTCTAGCTTATTTGGAGGATCGACAAACCACTGTAAGTATTCCGTTTGTTTTTACTTTGTGTATTTTGAACTCAAATTAGCGGAAACCTCTAACCGAGCCACCAATTCGACTTGAGGTGTAACGAAGCTAAATTGAGCATCAATTGCCTTTTACCGTTTTTAATTCTATAGCCGTGGTGGTGGCATAACCCCACGAGACTGTTTTGAGAGAGGTGGCGGCATAGCCCCTCCAGCCTGTTTACTTCATGTCTTATCTATCTAGTAGAATGGAGGCGGCAAATGGGGAAATAGCCCCCATGCCTATGTGGGAATATTCTTATCCCGATCATGCTTATCCTAAGACTTTGCGGGACTACCTTTGTCCCACTCCAATTATCACACGCCCCAAGACTTTGCGGGAGTACCTTTGTCCGAATCAAACTTTCACACCCTCTTGCATAGCCACTCCTGACGCCAATGTTTTTAAAAGTCGTATGACCATTTCCAATTGGCTTGATCTTAAGTACCAAATTCAAACCTTTGTTGAAAGAGAGAATGAGTCGTTTTATGCATGTTGGGGAAGATACAAGGATTTACTCATTGCGGTCCCGAATCATGGCTTTGAAAATTTTCAAATTGCTAACTATTTTTATGATGGACTTTCTCCAACGAGTCAACGATTCTTAGACAAGATGTGCGATGGCACACTTTTTCATAAAGAACTCGCTCAAGCCTTAGATTTCTTTGATCGATTGGCTCAAACTTTGCAATCTATGGTTTTTGTTAAACATTGTCAAGAGTCCAACTCAAATGCCATGGAAGAGGGAATTGAGCCACATAGCTTTGTTGAAAATGTTAGTTTAGATTGTGACAGCTTCTCAGAGTCTGAATTGGGATATGAGTCGGATGTTGAGCCTGATGTACAATGTTCTTTCCCTATGGATCTCCCTCTGTGTGACGATCCGGGGGAGAAATTTCTCATTGTTGAGAAAACAAATGTGGAGGTTGACTTTTTGTATGCTCTACTGAATGAGCAGGATGGGAAGAATGTGAATAGACCTGAGAGTTTGTCTCCTTCCTTTGAGGAGATACCATCCATAGAACTTTTGAACCATCCTATAGTTTCGGCTTTTTATGATGCCACCCCTCCTACCGAGTTGCCACTTTCGCAAGAGTTTTTAAAAGTCGAATTGATTGATTTTGTTGGGTCGCCCAAGGGTCAAGGGAATCGAAGGAGAAGTGAGAATTTTACCAAAGCTACTCATCTTCCGACCAGCTGAGGGTAGAATTGTCATAACTTTTAGCTACTCATCTTCCGACCAGCTGAGGATCATCAAAATTTGATTTGGTTTACCATCCGAGCCGCTCAATGTGATCAAAACGTGATTTTAAAGGTACTCGCGAGAAATTAGCAAAAAAAATGACCGGAAAGGGCTTCATTTGAACAGTTCCGAACAATTTTTTATTGAACTGTTCAAATAAAAATTACTCAAATCAGCAAAAAAAACGTACTTATATACACTATATATAAGTGTATGTTATACGGTATCTGGTGTAAAATTGTATATGCACTACGTATGTAAGTGATATATATTAGATATTGCAAAATTATGAATGAAGTGTATGTTGGTGTAGTTGGTAGATCCATGAGACTTGTGCGTCTAGAGTTCGAAACATGGGTCATGCGATATTATAACGAAAGCAGCAGATGCAGATGTTCGTTTTTAAAAAAATTGACTTTCTCATCGGCAAAAGTGTTCCACTCTTTGATTTTAATATCCCTTTTTACCGACGCAATACCATTTGCCGACATGTATTGCCGATGCAAACTCACATCGCTGAAACTATACTTTTGCCGACAAAGGACAATTCACGTCGGCGAAACCCTTTCCCGACATATCAACACCGACAGCTTGCCGACACAAAATTTTTCGTCGGCGAAAACCTTTGCCGACCCATATACACTTTTGCCGATGTACTTCGTTGTGTTGCCAAATCCGCATTTTCTTGTAGATATGTATTTTATTTTCCAAGGGTACTTTGTCATTCTGCTACTCTTTTTTATTTCCATAAAAAACATAATTTGTGGTATTTTAAATTCAAGCTGTGTTACGATTATACATGCCAATTGTTAAAGAAAGAGATAAACGATTGATTTTATCGAAATTTTTGAAAAGAAAGAAATTTGGTTTTGGAAAAAGGATTTTTATTGAAAATCCTCCGGTATTCCTGAGCGAATCAACGGTTTTGATATTTGGGCACAAATCAACGGATTCCGGCTATTCAAGCTCGAATCAACGGAGTTTGACCATTAAAGGTCATGTATTTCTTTACATTACATCTATTTGAAAATAAAGGAATTTTTGCAGGAGGATTATGATGATAGATGAAACGGATTTTGATGACGAGTGATAAAGAAATGAGAAATGATTGTGTAATCATGTGTGATGTGGTAAAACGGTTGTGAACTCATTATTTGGTTTATTATGATTGATGTGGGAAAGTTAATGGTTCGAGTAAAACGTGTGAGTGTGAGTTGATGAGTATTGCACATAAGAATTTCTAGAGTCCTTTGGCCATAGCATGTTGTTCTTTGATAGTCATACATACTTTGGGCATATCCGTCGTAGTTCACTCACTCTGGATGCATAACTCATTATATTTTCTTATAACTTGTGTATAGATTTCTCTACTAGGCTAGTGTAGCTCAATCTATCATTTTCAGGTACATTGCAGGTCATTGTCATGGAGTGCATGTTGATGTCGTTGTTTAAAGCTATTTTCGGAAGCACTTGATAATTTTTGTATAACAAACTGTATTGTATTGTATTTTCTATTGTGGAACTTTGTAATTTATGGGGAAGTTTGTCGATTTGGGGATTGATCTATCTTTTGGGCTATTAATTGTAACTCCGGTGAGGATTTTAATTATCAAATGTTATTATTATTTATCTTGAAAATCGAGGGCGTGACAATCAATGACAAAGATAGCACCTCTACTCAGCATGCAGAAGTAGATGGAGCTTATGATGCCATTTAATAAGCCCAATAACGTCGTTCTTAGTGCTTAAAGTTCATTAGTTTACCCCTTTTATTTAGAATAAAATACCGTTTTAGGCGATATTGCACGTAAGGTAGTTTCTTTAGTTTTGTAGATAAACCATAAATGAATCATCTCAAAACATATTGAATGGAAGTTAATGCATTTGGTAACCACAACCAATGTGCTAATTCAAAAGTTTAGAGAAAGGACGGGATCATTTGCTAGAGAAAGTCACTCTATTTTGTGAAGAACATGGGATAATTTATTAATTTGTCCCACATATCATGAGCTCATATAGGAGGTCGAGGTCGTGTTTGAAAAGATCCCATCACCATTGGGCATCATTTGGTGGTCGATATTGGACGGTGAATTTATGGTCCCTCAGGATTAGTGTGAGTGTTGGCCTGGACACTTGATTATAAAAAATAAATAGAATAGAATAAATGATATGCCACGTCAATCAAAAACCGTTAAAAGGGCATTCCTTAGTAGATTCATGGTTCTGGAAGGCACAAAACCATGGAAAAGAAAGGTCATGTCTCTAATTCAAGACTCGACCAAAATTGATCACTTTTCGTGTTCTTCGACCCATGATTTGTCCTATGCCCGGTCTGTATTTGCTTCAATTGAATGTCCAGACAATTCCAATTCCATTTGGAACACAGGGTCCGATTTAATTTGTTCATCCTCGCTAAATGAGGGTGAACATTACACTCACTCCCATTGGTCCTTTTTAACTTGTAGGTTCCACAAATTTTAACCATAGTTAGCATCAAAAAGCCAAAATTCATGGAACAAAATCGGACTCGTTCTTGTTGAAATGTATGCCAAGTTTGATTGCATAGAAATTTCAAGGGAGTTTTTGATGAAATTAGCAGCCCCGATGTAGTTTCTTGTAATGTTATGGTGGGTGAGTATGGTTGTGGTGGGAAAGTAACGCTAGCGCGAGAACTATTTGATAAAATGTCTGCGAGAGACTTGGTTTCTTGGAATACAATGATTCATGGGTATGACTCTTCCGGTGAACTTGGGGGGAAGAAATTATTTTCCAGGACTTGGAGTCCTATGACTGCCTGCCCCAAAATTGGGCAATCATCTAACGATGCATTGAGGCTCTTTCATGAGATGTAGTTAGCGAATGTGGTGCCCGATAATGTAGAGACTCGCAGACTTGTTTTAATTTCGGAAATCATTTATTCCGTTAAGTATATATATTGTTAGTAAAATCGCTCGTATGTTGTGGGGGTGTACGGAGATACGTATCCGGATGTGTATCGGACTCTCGGAGGATGGTAAAATGTTAGTTTTGATGTTGTATTGATGTTTGGAAGTGTTGGTACCAAGTCCGGTTTGTTTCGGTGTCCGTGAAAAAAATTCTTTTTTCTGCCCTTCATGAACCGGTACGCATTTTACCCGTACCGGTACATGGTGTCCAGAAGTTGTGCTTTTTGACTCTTCGAAGGTTCATGAACCGGTACGCATTTTCCCCGTACCGGTACATGCTCCTTTTTCTGCACTTTTTCAGCACGCTTTTTGGACCACTATAAATACCTCATTTTTGGCATTTCTCACTCCAAACCCACGAAAAAACACTTGGAAACACCCTCTCTCACCTACCCAACTCCAATCTCACCCAAGACCCTTGATTTCAAGTTCAAATCTTCAAGATCCAAGGGTTTTCTTCCTCAAAATCACAAGATTCTTGCATTTGGTGAACCAAGGGTGAGTTCTATGTACTTGTTCTCACTCCTAGAGGCTTACCCACGTTTTTCTCTCTCTCCTCTCGATTATTGGTTGATCTTTGTTTGTTCTTCGTGTTTGTGGACTTTATTCACTCTAGATCTTGTACCCAAGCTCGGGTGAGGCTTGTTTTTGAAGGATTCAAGTGTTTGGCTCTCGATAGACCTAGGGTTTTGCTCAAAACCCACTTCGGTAGGGATTTCTCTCATTCTCTACATGTTCTAAGTTGATTAAGCATGTTTTGGGTGTTTGAATGCTACTTATTGTTGAATTGAGTGAATGTGGCTTGGTGATTGCATATTCCATTGAAAATGGGCACAATAGTCTTGATTGTTATGGTTTATGAGCTTGTTGTAACATATTTGATAATGTCCGTATGCGTTAAATGTGGTTAAGGCACCGGTCTTGATTGTGGTGATAATGGAGTCATTGTTGTGAGATGAATGTGAAGTATATTGTGACGCAAGGGGTGGGAACACAAGAATCGCAAGGGGTGGATTATATTGTGACGCAAGGGGTGGAAACACAACTCGCAAGGGGTGGAGATGGGTTGGAGGATGTGTGTGTGTGAGAATTGGTACGTTACTTGAAATAGTATTGACTTGCGTTGTAGGACCTTGTCATGAAATTCAGTGTGCCACATTCATGCTTATCAATCTTATTGCATATAGAATCTGTAGAGAATTTCCTACTGGGCTCTAGTAGCTCAACAAAATCCTTCCTTTCAGGTTTAAATGCCGGTCAGTAGCGTGCATGCCTTGAACCTGAGACGTGGAGACTTTTGGAGGCTTACTTGACTTTGTTACTCATCCATCTTTGTATTTAGTTTACTTTTGGGTTTGAGATGGCCTTGTAACAAAATTTGTTTTTGAACGATCTTTTGTTTAAAGTTGTAACGTTCTTAATACTTGTACTTGAATCGAAGTTTAACTTGGGCCGGAGTGCCAATGTTGTATATTTTGAAACTTTTGGAGACTTGGCGTGTAATTAAACAGGCAGGAACTCTCTTTTGGGATATTATTTACTTAATGCGAGGACTTTTATTGAAATGGTCATTTATTTATGTTTAAAAATCGAGGGCGTGACAGATAAGGTCACCATGGTTAGCGTGTTATTGGCGTGTGGAGATGTAGGTGCTTTAGGCATTGGCAAGATGGTTCATCGAGAGAAGTAGAACGGAAATAATACACCCCAAGATTGTAACTGCTCTTGGGCATCCTCAATGTTGCAATCTTTGATGAGCACGAGAAAGAGAAGGCGTGAGTATAGCTAACGAGACCTTGGCATTTCATATTTGCCTTGCCAGAGTACTGCATTTGCGACAACTCTAATCTTGACTTCAAATTTAAAGATCTCAACATTGTTTGAAAGTTTCTGGTATTTTGACGTCTATAAATATAGCATTCCGTTCACATGTTTATTTTGTGAATTCAACACGGGTATGGTTGGTTTTCGCAATTCCTGTAAAATTCGAAGGCAATTGCTTCCTGTCAATTAAATTATTTGAAGTCAAGATTGGATACATTTGTGGTGCCAATTCTGAGCATTGGAAGCTCTATCGACGGGAGATTCAAATCCACATTGATCATGCTCTAATAAAATAAACTGTTGTGCCTTTTAAAATCACCAGCATATACATAGACAAACTTAATTTGCTCAATTACATTCAAAGTTATTAAACACCAAATAAGTCTTAGAAGAAAAGAAAAAGAAAAGGGAAAAAAAAAAACCAATTTAGCTGTCTAAAACAATCCAAGTTATGGTGAAGATCAAAGAAGAAAGAGAGAGAGAGAGAGAATCAGCTTAACATGACCAGCTTCTCCCTACCGAGCAATTATCCACTCTTCATTCCAAGCAGATTATTAGAATTCTTTCGAGTTTGGCTCTCCATTCATGTTGTTCCTCTTCAAGATTATAGTCCAGTGACCATTCTTGTACTTCTTTATCATTTTCCGAGGGCGATAAATATGTTCCACATATGTCGCTTCCCCTTTCTGCTCTTCCTCTTCCCAATTATAGTCGGTAGGTATAATTAAACTTTCCTCATACGCAGTTACATAAAAATGGCGATCGTGACCCTTTGGATTTGAAATTCTCCTATGGGAATTGTCAGTCCGATTGAATGCCCTAATTATACGCCGACCGCGTTCCCAACCCCAAGTTAGAATTTCGCCATTCTTCGTATAACCCAATGGCGCCAACGACTCATAATAAGGACTAGATGTCAAGAAATCTGAAACAACAATAATACTAGTCCAAGAGTTTTGCACACCATATTCTTTCATTAATAATAGCTCAACACTTTTTTCACCCTTGCAGCGAAACATACAAAGGCATCCATCCAAAGCCCCCAATCCACAAATGATATCTCCGTCCTCACCTCTAGGATCTGGCATCGGTACCTCCTCGAATTTATCTATATGTGCATCAAAGTAAATAATTTGGTGGGGTGAAAGGAAATAATTACCTAAATTTTTCTTAGAGGCATACCAATGAAGATTTTCATTGACTATAGGCCCTGAATTCACTGTACGTACGCTATACGGGAAGTGAATCATCGTCCAACTTTTACTTCTGAAGCTACCAACCACTACCAATTCGCCTCGGTAACTTGGAGTTTGGTGAGCAAGGGCAAGAACGGCCTTGTACTCATCACTGGTGGCGTCATAGCAAAGACCCGAACGAACTTGGTAGCCCACGTCACACAGTCGGTCATATGCTAGCACTTTCTTGAAGAATCTAACCAGTGGATTCCACAAGAACAAATCCTCGTCGGCATGCATGAGCAACAACCCCTTACACGATCCCAAGAGTCGAATCTTGTTCCTTTTAACGAATGCATTCATGTTCCATGGAACACGAACGCTTTTCGTGTGAAGTACTTCCTGTTGGTGTTCGTCAATGGAGTGGGGTGAAAAGGAATATGCTCTTGCTACCGAGTCGGACAGGACGAGAACCATCGGTGGGCCCGTTTTCGCGATGGATATGTCAGAGCTCAAAGAATGCCATTGCTTGGAAACCAAAGTGAATCGAACAAGAGAATCAAGGGGTAATCGTGACAGTATTTCGACAATGATTTCGTCTGGAATAATAATATTTGGGAAACTTGATTCTGCTGTCGATGTACCCTTCTTTCTCTTCATTCTTCTCCTTCCTTCTGACCTATTTTTCTTCCTTCCCGTTCTCCCTTGAAAACTGTTTATGGGGCTAGGGTTTTTCTTTTCGGTTTTTGGGGCTAGCAAGTAGCAATATATTTATAGAGGTGAGATATTTCAGGGTTGTTTGGCAAAATAAGTCAAATGATTTTTTTTTCTTTATTCAATTTTTTTCGCTTTTCCTAGTTTTTTGTTGATTTTTTGAGAATTATCACCACGTCGCCATGTGGTGCCCCAAATCCTTTTACCACCGTACATTTGAAGGGAACCTACACACGGATCTTGAACCCACGTCGAATGTGTGGTGGAAAAAGTGTGTGAAATATCACGTAACGGTGCCCCAAGAGGATTGAATAACTTTTCCTAATTAAGAGCATTTATGTAAGAGCACATTTAAACTGCAAGGTGTGCTTCGATTAGTTTTAACAATAGGGCCTAAAGTCCCTAAACCATTGAGTTCTATGACATCCTCTTGCTTTCCAAAACAACTTTCTAATTTTCATTTAGGCTCCGTTTGTTCGACGTCATTTTCCATTATTTGATTGGGCAATAACTGTTTGAAATATTTTCCAATGTTTTTTTTTTTTTACCTTTAATGATTGAAAATGTTTTCCTCTAAAATTATACCCGTAAGTCAATTTTATCTCTTTAGACGCCAGCCTTCTCTAATTTGTTTCTTCACCTCTACACTCCTAAAATTAAACTCTGGAGAGGTTATTAACAGAGAGAGAGAGAGAGAGAGAGAGAGAGAGAGAGAGAGAGAGAGAGAGAGAGAGAGAGAGAGAGAGAGAGAGAGAGAGAGAGAGAGAGAGAGAGAGAGCAATTAATCTACAGCCTAGAGCTCTTGGTTGCATCCATTACCATGATCTTCTCTTTTGTAAATATGATTTTTCTTTTTTTATAATTTTATCAATCATGAGTATATATGTATACATACATAAATTATTTGAAAGTTTATGTGATTATTTGACATTTGTAAATATGGCATTCAGTTCACATGGTTATTTTATGAACTCAACACAGGTATGGTGGGATATATTTGTGGTGCCAATTCTGAGCGTTGGAAGTTCTATCTACGGGAGAATTTTTTTTTTTCACGAAAAAAAAAAAAAATAATAATAATAATAATAATAATAATTGGTCATGCGGGAGATTCGACTCGCCATTAATTGGTCATGCTCTAATAAAATAAGAAGAGAATTCCAAGGGTGGCGCTAATGCCACGATAGTTTTTGCTAATCCCACCACAATTCTTCTAGTTTGACAATTCTATCCTCGATCGCGCCCTCCCTTTGATCGTTCACAGCTCTTCCCACATCCCTCGCCTTCTTCACTCTAAAATCTCGGTTACTTCTCTTTCACCTCTCCACTTGTTTCTCTCTATTTTCTAGATCTGTTGCCGTAGATGGAGAGAGCAATGATTTTAGGTTTGCCGATCTAAATGTGCTCTGCAACTATTCTAATTACAAAAGAGGATAGCGCTTCGGTGTCTCCCTCTGTTTTTGGAGACACCGTAGGGAAATGGCATGACAAAACCACTGAAAGCATAACTAAAACCACTGGAAGCATAACTAAAACCAGTTAATGTGTAACGAAGGTATAAAAAAAAAAACTTGTTACCTAAAGAACCGGTAAAAAAAAAAATCCGTCTTACTCCCACTCCCTTAACCACGGTTAAGAATATTATTCTCTACGTCTCATCTTTACAACTCCTTTATCTCCATCTCCCAGGTTCATCTCTTTCCACCCACGTTCAACCATTCATCTCCATCTCCATCTCCCACTCTTCTCTTCTCTCCTTGCCCTCTTCTCTTCTGTCCCTGTCCTCTGCTCTTCCTCCGTCACACCTTACATCCACCCCGACCTTGCGAGATTGAGTGAGACAGCAAGAAGGCGGATGTTGCTAGGAGGAGATCGAGAGGGGAACTGAATAAAGAAAGCAGTCTAGTCTCGAAAAATCAGTGATGGAATGGACCATGATCCTTTGATGGAGAACACTTACCTGTGAAGCCTTTAGCCTATCCTTCTATTGATAGGTTAAGTCCAGAGCCCCCGACCGGGGTGGGTATCAAATTCGTTTGAATCGTCGCTAGGTTTAATTAGGACCTTCTCGGCGCCGCCCCCACTTTCAACACCAACGGCGCCACCTCTGTCAGCAACGCCTTCGATCCAGATCCGCAGCCCATCTCGCCGACCTCAACCCAATATTTGAGTTTGGGTAAAAATTTATTCCCTGTTTTTAAGAAATAATTTTTTTACTGCCCATTATTCGTTGAAATCTAATATTTTGTGTTAGATCTTGTATTTGTTGAAATATAATTTTTTTTTACTGCCCATTTTTGTTAAAATCTGATATTTTGTGTTCGATCTTGTATTTGTTGAAATAAAAAATTTGTGTTGTTGAAATAAGCTATTCTAGAATTGATGTTGAAATTTGGTATTTTCTAAAGCTCGTAGTCTTTGAAATCATAACCCATTATACGACTTGTACAACCAAGTAGTAGAGATGTTGAAACCTTGTCCCCATTCAGTTAGGAAGTTAGGGAAAACTGATTTTGTTTCCATTTTTGTGTGTGTACGATATGCATTTGTGACTGATACAATTTTATAGACAGCCTAATAGTCACTCTCTTTCCCTCTAGTTCTGTCATTGGAAAGGGCATCAATATTTTCTTCTTCCGTCAGTGTGGTTACTTGCCTAAAATCATCTTCAGTTACACGTCTTACGTTTAATCATACTTAGAAGTATAGTTTGTACAACAGACCCTCCTATCTGATAGGAAAAGACCCTCTCACATTGATTTACACGGGCGCGAATCCTAAGTTTGTCTATGAAGAGCGAGTGTAATTGCATTAGTGTCTATATATAATTGTTTGCTTCTGTGGATTAGGAATTGATAGGGCCTCATTGGTAAGTGGTACAAGATCTCGTGCATCTTGAGATGTAGAGTAAGAAACATTATTGAACATTTATAGTCCATTGATTAGTGTTCTGAAAAAGAAATGTCTCTGGTGCTTCAATGATTTTGAAAATTTCGATTTGTGAAGAGAATGCTTATTTGGTCAATAAGGATCTAGAGAAACAGAGAATGTTTTGCTCTGACCACTAAGCACCCTATTCTCAATCACTTGACTAGGCTAAGTTATTGGTTTCGATACACGGAGTAATTGAACTGCATGTTTGATTTATAGTTTAGGATTTTCTCTCTTGTCCAGTCTTCGTAAAAATCTTGACACCTTGTGTGCACTAAACAAACTAATCCTTGACTTGAACGGTGCATTGAAGGACGTGGTCTGATGTATCAGCTTGAAGTGTGATTATTAGATCACTTTAGATTGAGAACAGCCACTTTTAAGATTTCTAGTGTTGAAATCATAATTCTTTCACGGCACTCTGGCTGTTTTTATTTTAACTCCAGTGATGTAGTCTCAAATTTGAACTGTCGGTTTATTTTTCATATCCTTTCATGCAATCTTCATTTAAATTGCAGCACGTACCTACATTTATGAATCCATAAACGATGGATATAATAATACCGGGCTTGGTTCAAGCAGTTGGGCTGTTGGGGTAATCAATTACGGACCAAAGCAGCTTGTGAAGGTACATGACTACCTTAAAGCACTGGGAGTCCCTTTATGGTCAGCTCATGTGCTATGTATAATAATCATGAAGATTTGCTTTTATGCCTATCGTTTGCATATGACAATTTTTTATTCCCCAAACAAGAAAACACGGGCATTACTACTAGGATCTTAGATGTATCTGAATTTTAAACCAAACTCTTACAGCTATAAGCTAGAATCCATGTGTCTAAACCAGAACTATTTAAAACATGTGAAATACTGGAGTATGGGGTAGTGTTTCAGTTGGATCTCCTCTCTTGGGTCTTTGAGTTGCATCCGGACTGAGCTCCTTCTTCCCAACCTAGCTCTGCAAACCATGGAAACACGTTAGTCCCTACCGGTCGGAGGTGACTAGTAGGCACTCCGATAGCTAAGTAAGTCCCAGTTCAAGGAAGGAGGACGACATGCTTATCTAGGGTTTAGTACTTTACATGAAATAGGGAGTTACTTGCCTTGGTCTCCAACATAGTCCGTGCCGAGCTCGTGCCTCCCATTACGTCACAAATTATCACTCCTTGGTTTGATGTCATGCATGACGATTGCCGTATGTCACGCTTTCAGGCGGCACTTGACCGAGCCACGTGGCCGAACTAAGACTGGCACCACGTGGCCGGACCAAACAACTCGGCACTAATGTGTCACCGATCCAGCTATACGTGATCTCTCAAGGTCTGTCCCGACACTTTGGCCCGCCCGCGATGCTTGTGGCTGGGCGACCCATTTGGTCACCAATGGGCGTTGGCCGTTGGGTTGCCTGGGCCTTCCCTAGGATGGGTCCATACAGACAGCTCTAATGGAAGACCCACTGTCCGGCCCACTGAATACTCAATAGTGGTTAGGCTCCATTTCTAAAAATTGATCACCTTGGCCATTAATAGTCCAGAGTAGTCTTTTGCCCGATTTATGAGTGAGCCATTCTTGAAGGTGGGTGGGGTGGATTTTGTCCACCACAATTGCTAGACCAAAATTGGTCTTCTTGTATAGGAGGACAAGTACCTTGGGAATGGTTGGATAGTTCAATTCATTATGAGGATGCGAGTATGATAAAGATAAGCTTGGCACTAAAAGATACGTCTGTTACCTTTTTGAAACAAAAATATGTTCTTAGGGTCCTTTTTGGTTCGTAAGCAATTTTCCATTCCATGTCATGGCTTTATTAGTGACTCTTCATGGCCATTGGAATTTGGCTAAGAAATTAGATTTTGTGGAATATGAACATGCACAACATGCTTGTAATTACTTATTACACACAGAGATTAATCTCTCTCTGTGTGTGCGCGCGCGCGAGAAGCGTTTTTAATATCCCTGGTGTAGTTGTTGTCTTTCCTTACACTCAGCCACAATGACAACAAATGTGTTGCTTGGTTTTTGTCATTTTTCGACTCTTAGTTATGCTGTTTGCCATTCTCTTGGAAAAATTATATCCAATCTTTTTCGAGATTGTGATGGGCTCCAATCTAGTAGGAGGAGCAGATGTATCATATTCAATGTATCATGCTTTACGTTGATCCTTACTTGTTTCCATACATATGATCGATAGGAGCATCTTTAGTAGCTATGGTGGACATTAAAGAAGGGCTTCAAGTGTTGCATTGGGCTATGGGTAACAGTATGGCGGAAGTCTGCATCCCTACTGATTGTGCGATTTTTGTGCAAGGCCTCAGAAATTCGGAAGTTGCAGATGCTATTTTACAACTGCAGATGCTAGTTTACAAATAGTTGGATTTCTCTTATTTATGTATATATGTCTTTTTGTTTTGTTTAAATGGCTAGAACTGAAGTTAAAGCTGCTCATGACATTGGTAGGGCAGTTATGCTATCGTTTTTAAGTTTTTCGCGTGTAGTCAAGTAAGCATTCGTCCTTTATTTACTTCAAAGATTGTCTGGCTGGAAACAAGTTAGTACAAAATTAGATGTTTCCGTATCGTATTGAACTTTATTGAGTAGTTGCACGAAGGGGCACTGGTAGGTTCTCTGCTCTTTATTGGACGAGATTCCCTTTGCCTTTGTTTCCATTTTTTATGGTCTGCCCAGCATTTGGGCTTGAGGAAAACAACAAAAAAGGGGCACACAGGGAGTGTGAGATCGTGTGGCTTTAGGAGTGACAAATCAAAAGATCAAAGCATGATTCCTTTTGTTGCTAAAATGGCGAAGCTAGCGCAGGTTGCTCCATGTACTTTGGAAACAAAGAGCCAAGCAAAATCAATATGATCCAGAGCATTCTTTCCTATTTGATACCTTGTGATCATTTCTATTGAACTCACATTTGGATCGAGTTGCTACTCGACATATTTTAGATGGCAATATGCATGTTTTCAGGAAAGCTAAAGGCTCTTCTCTAGGTCAACACATTACTGTTGTGCTCCACTGGGCGCAATAATAGAGCAAACTCTCGACCACATTGAGCTAACTTTACGGATGCCATTTCTTTTTGACAGAAGTAGTTCAGTGATTCTTCCAGCTGTTCCCAAAAGAAACTTCTGAAACAAAAAAACACTCTGTTTGGGACGTTTTGCCTTGTCTGGAATCACCAACATACGCATATACAAGTGCAGCCCTTAAAGCAATGAGATTGACAATTTAGAATGAAAAAACCACTACGATTCTCAACCAAGCACCAAAATTGGATATAAAAATTGACCAAATTGTAAGTGACTGTTATTACTTAAGAGTAGTTGAAACGAACCGCATATAATACAGAGAGAGAAAGAGACATTTGGATGTTATCCACAACCCCTAACCTCGTTGGGAAGATGACAAATTTCATTAGTATGTAAGTCATAACAAATTTCTTTTTCTGGGTAAATCAGCCATAACGAATTTCAATAGTATGTAAACACCAACTTTGGCAACATCATTCTTAAGCTCTATCAAGCCAAAAGAGAAGTTAACTTAGTACAATGGTGCTTAACTCTCAGAAACAAAGAGGTCAAGCTTGAGAGAGAGTCCAAACGGGTCACCGATCTGTGGTTCTTTTTGGATTTCATCCTAGTGTCGGAACACCCTTGCCGCATTTCCCTGGATAAAGGAAAAGAAAATTAAACCAAATAATAAGTACAAGTTACTTAAGAACCAAATAGGACCCTAACAACATACTTTTTTGTTTAAAAAAGTAATCACACTTGTTGTCTTTTGGTGCCAAGCTTATCTTTGTCAAACTCACATCCTCATAATTCAATCTCTTCAAAGCTCCAATAAGATTTGTCATCCTGTATTTATTTTAAAATTAGATTTTACCATAATCCATTGACCATACGGTTGGACCACTAAAAGCAAACAAAATGTATTCACATATTCCATGAGTCCATTAAAGTTCAAGGAAATAGATTCTAATCCTCAGTCAAGGAAAATAAAACCAATTGAGATTGGAACTATATGAGTTTCTAATAAGCCAAATCACTCAAAGGTGTCAACAGTAAAAAGCTGAAGAACAATCAACTATTAAAAAAAAATCTTGAAGAACAATCAAGAGATTAATTGAAACAGGGCCTTCGAATATCAAGTCATTTAGCCTAATAATTAGGCTACTCAAGTAAAAGCTAACCAATACTATTGACTTTATAAAACTATTAGCCTTCGCAAAAAAAAATTCAAAACGCCAACTAAATTTTGACAAGCAAAACATTTTCACGTCAATCTTTCCTATCGGTGTCGGTGGGTAGATGCTGTGAGCGAATTGAATCCTTGTAAATTGTGCCAATGGCTGCCTAAATTGCATAAACCTAAAACATGAAATTTGAAGTATAAAGTCCCATACCAGTGATGAGCATCCTGCTGCTACATTTCTCAGATGTGTAGCTTCATTGACATTAGCTGGAAAGACTATACCCTATACAAAAAATTAGCAAGCGACAACATAAAATAAATATTAAAATTTAGAGGAAGTGATTATACTGCTCACCGCAACCTAGGACCTCTTAGGTTCTCAATACACAACTAAATAAATAAATCAATGAGATTTCACCACAAAGAAGAAGAGTAGCACCCAAGTACTTACCATGTATATAATGAAATATCATGTATATAATTTTGGGATCATTAAGAAATCAGGCTCTATATCAATCTGGAATTGGAAATGGAGGTGCTGCCAAATGAAATTGTACTACTTGAAAACAATCGGCAAGGGGAAAATATCACTTCAAAGGTTGCTTAAAAACCATCTAACCCTGCCACTTTACAGGTAACAGGTCAATTGATGAATCTAAGAAATGGAATCCGTAAAGTCTCTCTTAAGGTCAGAACCAAGAAATAAAACAATTTCAACATGAACCATAGGTATAGCACCATGCACCATTACAACCCTAATTTTCTCACACTTTGAAAAGGCATAGACAATAATGAGACTATTCATTCTAAAATATTAATATATTATACAAAACGGAATTCAAAAGAAAAAGAAATGAAAGCAGGTTAATAGATAGCAAAAGCAAGAGTTCCTACTTAGCTTGATACATCTTTGAGAATAAACAATCAGTCATGAGAAGGTTAAGCTTTTAGCCCTTTACCAACATGGATATTGCTCGATTGAAGTGGACATCTTTATTCCGATATCTCTCTACTTAAACTCATGAATCATCTCAGTCGCTGCAGCTTTGTGGGCTCGAAGCATCTGTATTTGGGGAAATTGGGTCCAAGTTTCTTTGAACTTGCACACCGGGCAAGACGTTCTTCTTCTGAGCCATGGATCGATGCACTGCTAGACCAAGAAGAAGGAAGTTAGACTCTTGGTGGATTAAACTTAATAGGAAGTGAATGAAAACAAGCACCCCAGTGAAAGAAAACACTTCACGGTGGTCCATTAAATAAACCTGAAGTACTTTTTCCCCTCAAGGCACATGACATACCCATAGCCATAAAGCTAATTCTGAGGGGTAAAATATAACAAGTTTCTTGGGTCATTGAGTAACACTTTAAGTACGGCAGTGTTTGCAATATCCGAAAATCTTAGATATATGGCAAAAGCCGCAAAACATCCAATTGGAAGGGGTGGCAACTAGCGAGCAGTATTTTTCTGCCAGTGAACGATGATTTCCGACAATAAGAACGATGATTGACTTCTTTTGAAGATGATGCCAGTGAATTATTATTATTTTTTTTTTGATCTGATGCCAGTAATTTCCGACAATAGTCGATTTCAGCAACTCCTCGGTAATCACCACTCAATTTCTATCTGTAACATACTGTATAGGGATGTAAAAGAAAATGTCAAACCAAACCGACAACCCAAAGCAAAAAGATTAACCACACCATGGCACGAACTGAGAGAGAGAGAGAGAGAGAGAGAGAGAGAGAGAGAGAGAGAGAGAGAGTTCATTGCATCTCTCCTCTTCGACTTCTTCAATACACAAAAATGCCTCCACGATGTATAATCTGATGCTTCATTTGAAGGTCAGGAGAAATGGAGTAATTGACAAGAGGTCTGAATCGTTCATGAAATGAGGATTAACTGAATGGGTCGGTGGAGGGGAGAGGTGGGTAAAACGGGAATCCAAAGAGGTGAGAGAAACTTTATGTGCTCAATTCCATTCAAAGTTATTAAACACCAAATAAGCATATCTTGGAAGAAAAGAAAAAGATAAGGGAAAAAAAAAAAAACCAATCCAAGTTATGGTGAAGATCAAAGAAGAAAGAGAGAGAATCAGATTAACAGCACCAGCTTCTCCCTACCGACTACCGAGCAATTATCCACTCTTTATTCC
The DNA here is from genome assembly GCA_018127125.1 of Rhododendron griersonianum. Lineage (NCBI taxonomy): Eukaryota > Viridiplantae > Streptophyta > Magnoliopsida > Ericales > Ericaceae > Rhododendron > Rhododendron griersonianum. Next base: position 15,528,618 of record CM030789.1, read on the forward strand.
AAGCAGACTACTAGAATTCTTTCGAGTTTGGCTCTCCATTCGTGTTGTTCCTCTTCAAGATTATATGTACTCAGTGGTACTCCAGTAACCATTCCTGTTCTTTTTCATTTTCCGCGAGCGATAACTATGTTCCACATATGTCGCTTCCCCTTTCTGCTCTTCCTCTTCCCAATTATAGTCGGTAGGTGTAATCAAACTTTCCTCATACGCAGTTACGTAAAAATGGCGATCTTGTGGATTTGAAATTCTCCTATGGGAATTGTCAGTCCGATTGAATGCCCTAATTATATGGCAAGCGTATTCCCAACCCCAAGTTAGAATTTTGCCATTCTTCGTATAACCTAATGGCGCCAACAACTCATAATAAGGACTAGAGGTCAAAAAATTTGAAACAACAATAATACTAGTCCAAGAGTTTTGCACACCATATTCTTTCATTAGTAATAACTCAACACTTTTTTCACCCTTGCAGCGAAACATACAAAGGCATCCATCCAAAGCTCCCAATCCACGAATGATATCTCCGTCCTCACCTCTAGGATCTGGCATCGGTACCTCCTCGAATTTATCCATATGTGCATCAAAGTAAATAATTTGGTGGGGTGAAAGGAAATAAGTACCTGGATCAAAATTCTTAGAGGCATACCAATGAAGATTTTCATTGACTATAGGCCCCGAATTCACTGTACGTACGCTATACGGGAAGTGAATCGTCGTCCAACTTTTACCTCTGAAGCTACCAACCGCTACGAATTCGCCTCTGTAACTTGGAGTTTGGTGAGCAAGGGCAAGAACGGCCTTGTACTCATCACTGGTGGAGTCATAGCAAAGCCCCGAACAAACTCGGTAGCCCTCGTCACGCAATTGGTCAAATGCTAGCACTTTCTTGAAGAATATTCTAACCAGTGGATTCCACAAGAACAAATCCTCGTCTGCACGCATGAGCAACAACCCCTTACACGATCCCAGGAGTCGAATCTTGTTCCTATTAACGAATGCATTCATATTCCATGGAACACGAACTCTTTTCGTGTGAAGTACTTCCTGTTGGTGTTCGTCAATGGAGTGGGGTGAAAAGGAATATGCTCTTGCTCCCGAGTCAGAGTCGGACAGGACGAGAACAATCGGTGGGCCGGTTTTCGCGACGGATATGCCAGAGATCAGAGAACGCCATTGCTTGGAAACCAAAGTGAATCGAGCAAGAGAATCGAGGGGTAGTCGTGATAGTATTTCGACATTGATTTCTTCTGGAATAATAATAATATTTGGAAAACTTGATTCTGCTGTCGATGTACCCTTCTTTCTCTTCATTCTTCTCCTCCTTTTTTTTGATCCGATCATTCTTCTCCTTCCTCCTGACATACTATTTTTCTTCCTTCCCGTTCTCCCTTGAAAACTGTTTATTGGGGCTACGGTTTTTCTTTTGGGCTTTTGGGGCTAGCAATTTATAGAGGTGAGATATTTCGTGGTTGTTTGGCAAAATAAGCCAAATAAAATTTTTTTTCTTTATTCTTAGATTTTTTTTCGCATTTTCTAGTTTTTTTTTGTTGATTTTTGAGGATTTTTTTTCGCATTTTCTAGTTTTTCGTTGATTTATGAGGATTATCACTTATTTATGACGATAGAAATTTAAAAAGTAAAAAAATTTCGATCAAAACCTAATTTTTTTTTATAAAAGAAAAAAACAAAAAAAAATTGTATGTAATCAAAAAAGGTTTGAGTTTCGATCGTAATTCTTTACCTTTTAGATTCCTCCTATCTTGAAGAAGCAATAATCTTCAAAAAATTAATAAAAAATAAGTCATTTGTTTATTATGTCAAATGAGGCCGTTGGGCTTCTAGGTTTAACTTTTCAGTTTCTATTTTTTCACCTGTTTGTTAGCAGGATGGTTTGGTTGGATTAATTATTTACCTGAACTAATCAATCTGGAATTAATTAATTCATTGTTTGGTAGACATATACATTGACACTATTTATCTCGAGGACAATTTAATACCTCTGTCGTAGGATTATTTAAAGCCACCCCAACCCTCTTCATAATTAATCCCCTTGCCTAGTTACTCAATTACCACTCCCCACATGCAAACCCAACATGTATTTTATTTTACAAGGGTACTTTGTCATTCTGCTACTTTTTTTATTTCCATAAAAAAACATAATTATTTTAAATTCAAGCTGTGTTACGATTATACATGCCAGTTGTCATTAACAACCATCGTGGAAGACGACTTATTCGACCACCTTAATGTCCCTGCTTAAGTATAACAATTTGAGGTATAGCCTTCACGGATTCTTTTTGAAAAAGATTTTCTTATCTGATTAATATTTATTTAAATTGTTTGAAATTACCGTTCTTTATTTAAATATCATGGTGAATATTGACAACATGTCAAAAATTAATTCTTATTTTTTGAACGGCAGAAAATATCAAAAATAAATTGTACCTTCCAATTATGCAAGATGCTTTTAATACTGAGCTCAAGGCGGCCTGAGACTTTAAGGGTTTGCTTCTTTTTAATTTTTCAGGTGTTATCAATTTATTTGGAGTTAATCAATAAGGAGCATTTACCCCTGCTTCAAGTCGGGCTTCCACTAGTGGACGGTGGATTTAGGTCCCTCAAGATTAGTCGAGGTGCGCGTGTCAACATGTGTTGGCCGGGACATCTGGTTATATGAAAATAAATGGAATAGAATAAAGGACAATGCTACTCACACAACAATCCAAACACTACAATTTACACAACCTCTCACATACATGTGGGGCCCACACATAATAGTGTGTGTGTGGAGCCCACATGTATGTGAGAGATTGTGTAAGTTGTTGTGTTTGGATTGGGAAATTGATATTCGCGCTCCAAGATTTACTGCAGGCACTCCACCTTTTTGTTTTTACATTATGATGTTATTGGCAACATCACAGTGTAAAAACAAAATATACTGTGATGTTGCCAGCAACATCACAGTATAAAAACAGAAAGGTGGAGCGCCTGCAGTAAATTTTGGAGCGCAAAAATCAGTACCCTTGAATTATTGTGTGAGTATCATTTTTGTAGAATAAATTACTCCACGTCAATCAAAAACCGTTAAAAGGGCATCCCTTACGAGATTCATGGGATGCCCATTTAACGATGGGAAAGAAGGCCATGTCTTTAATTCAAGACTCAACCAAGATTGATCATCTCCTCCAAATCCATTCACTCCTCATCTAAACCTCACTCCCACCAGAACAATTTCGTGATTGGGCCGATTCTTTTCGTGTTCTTCGACCTGTGATTTGTCCTATGCCCGGTCTGTATTTGCTTCAATTGAATGTCCAGACAGTTCCATTTGGAACACTGTGATCAGGGTTTACCTTAATTACCAAAACCCACATGAGTCTTTGTCACTCTCTGTCCAAATGCGCCTTCAAGAAGGCATTTTTGTAGATAGTCTTAGCCTTTCTCTCGTTCTTCAAGCATGTGGGAGGTCCATCAACTATCTAAATGGTAGAGCTATTTATACCCAGGTGTTGAAACTTGGGTTTGGTTGTGAGATGTTTGTCCAGACATTCTTGTTGAAATGTATGCCAAATTTGATTGCATAGAAATTTCAAAGGAGGTTTTTTTATGAAATTAACAGCCCAGATGTAGTTTCTTGTAATATTATGTTGGGTGGGTATGTTTGTGGTTGGAAAGTAACGCTAGCGCGAGAACTGTTTGATAAAATGCCTGAGAGAGACTTGGTTCCTTGGAATAAGATGATTCATGGGTATGACTCTTCCGGTGAACTTGGGGGAAAGAAATCATTTTCCGAGACTCGGAGTCCATGACTGCCTGCCCCAAAATCGGGCAATCATCTAACGATGCATTGAGGCTCTTTCATGAGATGCAATTAGCGAATGTGGTGCCTAATAAGGTCACCATGGTTAGTGTGTTATTGGCATGTGGAGATGTACGTGCTTTAGGTACTGGGCAAGATGGTTCATCGATAGAAGTAGAATGGAAATAGACCCCAAGATTGGAACTGCTCTTGGGCATCCTCGATGTTGCACATCTTTGATGAGCAAGAGAAAGAGAAGGCGTGAGTATAGCAAACTAGACCATGGCATTCACATTGGGCTTATGGAGCTTACCTTAGCACTCACATTTGGGCTGCTTAGAAAAACTCCAGTTCGTATAATATTAGATGCAGTAACAATCACATAACCATTAAGTTGGTATGAATCATCATGAGATGTGATCATTGTTAGGGACAAGACTCGAGTACATCATTTACCTCTCAATCTTGTCATTTTTCCAGAAACCATTCTTCAACAAGCATTTCAAGGAAAGTTTCACATGTACCTTCTTTTTTTAAACTGCATGGAATGAACCTTTCCATGATATGTGATGATATTTCTGCTGAGTAGTAGTGAATGCACTTTTGTTGTTTAGATTGCTCTTATGATGTTGTCCATTAATTATTCCACTAGAAAGGCAATTGTCCATGCTTATTCCCCAAGAAAGGCTATTATGCTAGTGTATGGAACTTAATACTTTTGCATGAATAACGAGCCATGTATCCCACCCTTTACTTTATATGAGAAGCAACGAAATCACAAAAATGGGTCTGAAAGAAGCTTTTGAATCGAGTAACTTTGTAATTACTTTAAGTACAAAAATACTAACTGAAGTTTTTCATTTTGAGAACTAGAATGACCTATAAAGATGGGAATTTCAACACTTACTGTAAATCTGTTATTTTATATCCATACCGATTATGCACTGTGCTTGTTAATACAGCTCCTGCATTCTCAATTCAGGTTGGTGATATCTACATAGACTTTCAAATGAAATCTGGTTTTTGTCAAGTTCATTCCTACCTTAGCGTATGGTGTGTCTTGGACTACTGCAAGCAAATCTGCCATGTCAATTGTTTTGTGTATGGGAGCTGCAGGGGTGGAAAGAACATCTATCGAGCTAAGGGACCGTTTGTTGGACCGGATATGCACGTTAGATTGGGCTGTTCATCCAAGGTGGCCAAACATCTAAGTGTGTGATCAAATATTTGCACCCGGATTAAACATGAGTATATAATCCTACGAAGTTAAAGAGCATTGAATTCGTCGTACACAGAAGAAAATAGGTATTTCTAACAAAATTGTAGTTAGTGTTAATTGTGGTCGTTTGGCCGAATATATTTCTTAGAGTTTTGCCCATTTCTAGTCAACTTGTCCAAATTTTCAGAGAATTTGCATATTTCTTTCCCAAATTTTAGCACCTTATGGGGGAACAAAGTCAAGTAGAACTATTGTTGCTAACCAGATGTTTAAACCAAGGATAATCTTTGTCCTCCCTTCCACCAAAAAAGCCAAGGTTTGTCAGTTTCAAGGTACAGACTTTTACTACTGGAACTACTCCAAAAAGCATCATTTTCAGAGATTCTGTATAGAAAACTAGGAATAGGAAAAGATGACTCCTTCAAGCAACAAAACAAAACTACTGTTAGTTGGGACGATACAATCCACTTCTAATGTTTGCATATTTGCCTTGGCCCTTGGCCTTTAAGCACCACCAAAGTTGTTTGTAAAATAAACCTCATCTGCAGCTTGATATCTTAAAAAGTGCAACACCTAGGCAGCATTGCATGTAAGTGTGTACTAGTTCTCCCTGCAGTACTCATTATCCAATTACAAAGAGATCTCAGGCACTATCTTTGCCTTGTTTACTCAATACCTGTAAGTTAGAGATTTCATTCTGAATTAATGATATAGAAGAGAAAATGCCTACTTGCATAGATAATTCAAATACGTACACCAGACCATGTCTTCCAAAACAGAGAGAAGTCATTTATCATACAAGAACCAACTAACATAACCTCTTTCGATGCATAAAGGTACCAAGATGCATAAACATTGCCAAACTACCTATAGGACAATTAAATGATCTACACAATATTTTCTTCGGTTGTACTGGCTTCATTAGCTCTATCGATAGTTCCATCTCGTGTCAATTTCTTCCAAACTTCTAATACGATTGTTGATACTATCATTGTCCCAGAGATAACACCATATACGATGATCCATGCTTTTGCAGGCTTAAGAATGTAGAAGCCTACCCATATGTTGGCAAAGCTCAAGAGAAGGACAGTGTAACCTGTGAGATGATGAAACCAATTCCAAAGATATCTATACTTGTGGTCCTTGGCCGGCCGCAAAAATAGAGCAGAGATTTGAAGTAGTCCAAGGCAGAAAAGAGTGATTCCGATGCCCCTGTGGCAAGGGTGATGAACACCAGCGGACTTGACGCCAAGGTAGAGCCCAGTTGCACCTCCTGCTATGCCGAGTAAGTATCCGGGGAGCTGAAGAGAGATGTGAACGTAGAACCAGAGAGGGTCTGCTTTTGGACCAATAGCCTTCAAGTACCTTGCCGCCATAAATCCGAGTGGCATCATGATTCCCCAACTAACGGTGTTTAGCACTCCATGTGTAATCTTGAGTTGGTTTTTTGAACTCCCACTGGGAGATTCTGAGGCTTGTCCTGATGAAAGATTTAGAGTTCCCATCGACTTGAGATGATTCCCAAAAACTTGATGCATTCCAAGTGTACTTCCGGAGACTGGTCCGTCTTGCCAAACATGACTAACACTGGTAGTGTTCTCTGGAAGTTCAATGACCGCATATATAACAATCTGGTTGTCCAAAAATGAGGCTGACAGATCCGAGACAGGGAAACTTAGGTTCCCCTCTTGCAGCTGGGTCCCATAGCTGCTAACAGGTGTAGTGAAGACAGCCATGGTTCCGTCGGGCTTTGGGTAGGCTACAATGGCTTGAGTTCCAATCATGCCTTTCGAAGTGGGATTGATACCCCATGCAACCCACGTCGATGAACTGACTTGGCTGTGACGGTAAGCTATGTGGAGGGTGGATGAGGAAGGGTTGTGAGTCCAGTGTAGGAACGAATCCAGATAAGGAAGATCGGTGCACGAGGCAAAGACTTGGTTATTCGGGAACGCAAAGTTGGAACACGAAGAACCATTAGCGGAGGTAGTAGAGAGAGCGAGAGACGTCGGGACCAAGAAACAAGTGATCATCAGAATACAAAAAAGAAAAGCCAGTTTCTGTCTTGCCATTGATGATTGCCTTACCAAGAATAATCAAAGGGGTTTGGGTGGTTGAATGGAAAAGCAGAAGCAATGCTAGTACGTACAACGCAAGTAGAAGGAAGACAGTGAGTTTATTCCTGATGGGTTTAAAACGTAGGCATGGGCTCTCGTTATATAGGCATCGAAACTCTTAGTTCAGAAAGCAAAGTCGGTGTCCAAATTCTAAAGGGATTAGGAGTTTCTCCTTTACGAGAGATTTTTTGATGCAATTTGGGTATAGTCCACATGGTATCCGAGCGCGCATCCGAACCGTCCAAACATGTTTTGGATGGCAAGAATTTGAGAGAGAGAGAGGAGAGAGAGTGGTCGGGTGAGGGCGGGTGAGGGAAGAGCTTCCCTCACCCGACCACTCTTTCTCTCCTCTCTCTCACCCTCTCAAATTCTTGTCATCCAAAACATGTTTGGACGGCTCGAATGTGCATTGGGTACTGCCAAGTGGTACCCAATTTGCACCCAAAAACTTTTCCTCATTTGCATGTAATTGGGTGTTCTAAGTCTGATAGGTTTTAGGATTTCTTGTGCCTAAGACAATGAGGTCGGTGACTTCCATTTACTTTCCAATAAAACCTTAGAGTTTTAATTTTTGTCCAAAATTATGGGGTGTATTTTGTTTTCGGATAAGTTAATTAAGCCGTCAAGCGCGCATTAATAAAAAATATAAAAAATAAAAACTAAAATAATTTTGGATGTTTAGTTTTCTACTCCCTCCGTCCCTTTATTACAGTCTAGTATTCCATTTTGGACTGTCCCTTAATAAGTGTCCATTTTGTAAAGTTAGTAGGTAAAAGTTGGTGAATTGTCTATTTTGTCCCTAAAAGTAGATTCCATTTTGAAAAGTTAGTGAGTAAAAGTGTAATGATGATGGGTAAGTAGAGAGAGTGGAGGAAAAAGTTGATGTGAAATGTATAATGATGATGTCTTTTTAATAAGTTGGAGTTACGAAGTAGGACACTTAAAAAGGGACAGAGGGAGTAGTATTTATTTTTGGGAAAATGATTTCTACACTCTCCTTTTAGCTATCCACACTCTCTCTTTTTTGTCTTTATCCACTTAAATTTACTATTTTGCCCTTGAATGTGTGAAGAAGTGTATTGAAAAAAGGACAAAATAGTAAATTCAAATGGATAAAGATAAAAAAAAGAAGTATGAATGACTAATAGGGAAGTGTAGAAATCAATTCCCTATTTTGTTGCTATCACATTCATAGGCATGTTGAGAGCGTGTAGCCAGGTTGGTTTGGTTGATAAGGGGTTGAAATACTTCAAATCCATGAAGGATGTTTTGTTCATGGCATTTGTCCTGAACTTGAAGATCATGGATGATAATTTATGACATTTCTTAGGTAGCATTTTAAGTATTATTGGCAGTAGGTTCATAAGTTTTCTAATACTTTAATTACGTAATAGCAAAACAAATAGTGAGATTTAACTTGTATCATCCTTTTATCGGGGAACAATTTGAGGATGCCGGGCCATATTTGTTGTGGGGTTTTCGTTCCTCTAAGGAAAATAAATAGTACTTATCTTTCAAATAAGTACTTATTCTTTAAATTAAATGTGATATATTATGAGAGAACTAGTGTTAATCCGTGCCTATGGTACTACGCATTTCGGTTGGAAGGGGACGGCAGTTGTGTGATTTAGGTGAAAACCATGGGCACTTAGCCGGAAAGTGGGAGGATGCACTACAGCCTTTGGATTAAATGAATCTAAGTCGTTCTAACAACTTGTCCCCATACCCTTCTGTTTTATAATAGAGATGACTTGTTTCGTAAAATAAAATAAAAATTTAAAAAATAATAATCTTGCGAAACGGGACCTTAGTACCTTCTCCCCTTAGACCTCTGCATAATTTGTTGAATTCTTAAGAATCACACTTTTGAACCATTTTGAATTGTTGGTATAGCTTTTCCATTTTCTTTGTACAAAGATGCCAAAGGTGACTGCATCAAGTAAACGTAACTTCTAAGTATATCCTTTAATCAAGTAAGCGAAACCTCTTAGGTGCTATTAGCTTCTTTGGAGTTATTTCATACGGAATATTTACTCTGGCTTCAAGTGGAATTCCACTAGTAATCGATGGATTTATGGTCTCCCATGATTAGTTGAGGTGCACGTAAGCTGGTTCGAATATCTGTTTTTTTTTTTAAGTTAATAAAAGAGCGGCATGGTGGCACACACGTGTCTTATGAAGTACTCCATCTGCCTCACTTCCAACGTCCCACACAGGAATCCGTATATTTTCAAATCTCAAAAAAATATATATCTATTTATTATTATCGTTTTACACCATATTAAAGAACTTAACAAAAACTAGAGCATCCGCATCAGTCTTTTTAAATTTTGAACCAAATTACATATTAAAAATCCACTTTATTATTTTAGCTACTCATTTTTAAAATATCTACTACATCAGATTCTCGATATATATTAATTTTATCTCAATAAAAATATTATTTCTTTATTCTTAAAGAAAAGGAAGCAAACGGCAAAACACACACTCTCTCTAACTTTACTCTTTCTTCTTCTCAACTCCAACCCAGCAAACAAAACCCAAACCCCTTGCCATGATCGATTTCATCCTCTCACACCGGTAAAATCACCCCCTCCGATCAATTACAGCCCCTTTGGATGGAGGGGTGAGAAAGGAGAAGAAAGGGGAGTCTTCTCCATTAATGGTGAGAAAGGAGAAGAGAGGGGAGTGATTTCTCACTGTGCAACCCAAACAACCGTGAGAAATCAAACCCTCTCCGGTGAGAAACTCTCTCTGGCGGCCAAGATCTGTAAACTCCGGCGACGAAGCTTTCTCCGGCGACGATCTCCCAACACCGGCGACGAGCTAGCAACTTCGGCGACGAGCGAGCAACTCCGGCGTAGCCCGCATGCGCGCCTTCCTTTCCTTTCTCACGGAATCGCGCCACATCCGGCGCGATTCAGAAATGGGGTCTTGAGAGAAAACGGTTTCTCTCCTTCCCCACCCCTTTCTCGCCTGATGGCTCTCCCAAACGTGGGAGAGAGTCGGATTCCTCACCCTCTCCTTTCTTCTCCCTCGGAATCACACGTTCCAAACGAGCTGTTAATCCCCCCTCTCTCTCAATCAACGGCATCATCTTTCACCCCAAGTTTCTCTCGCCTCTGCCTCTCTCCAAACCCATCTCAACCACCGGCATCATCTTTCACCCGTCGCCTCTGCCTCTTCTCTCTCTCAACTCTGGGAGACCGTGAAAGAGTCAATCACAGGTCGCCGGAGAGATCTTCACGGGCCAAGCTCAAAGCCGCCATTCGAGCTCTAGGTGGGAGCATGTGAACAACAAGTGAGGTACAAAATTAAATAGTAAAATAATGGATAATTTCGTAAACAGTGCCTCGCCAGAATAAACGAGGTACTGTGGCAAAGTTACACCAATGGCAAAGTCGCGAGAGAAGTAGCAAGCTTGATGCAGGAGAGTTTTGGTGGGTTTTGCTCTTTATTATAGCCTACGCAAGAAGAAGCGAGAGAGACGTGGATGCTCAAGAACAACAAACTTCCCTAGTAATTCCTTTTATTTTTCTTTCCATAACTTGGCGTTAAGTAAGGAAAATTATTTTGCCACCCCTTTTTTGTTAATGTTATTTCGTATATTTTTGCACTGCAGTGAATTGGCGTAAAAAAAAAAAAGAGCAACAAAATTAACAACCTTAAGCAATAAGCACTATAAATTTAATTTTTTGCCCACCGGTTAAACTCGTTTTTTCCATATATAAGAACTTGATCCGAAGGCGGCAGCCACGTCGCTGAACTTGATCCGAAGGCGGCAGCCATGTCCAGCGATGGAACCCTTCCCCAGGAGGTCCTCGCCGACGTACTCTCCCGACTACCTGTCAAATCCCTCTGCCGATTCAAGTGCGTCTCTCCCTCCTGGAACTCCCTAATCTCGGACCCCTACTTCGCCAAAACCCACCTCAATCGAACCAACACCCTCAAAAACCCTAAACACCTCTACCCCAACAAGATCATGATGTCCACCTATCACAGCCTCTACTCGGTAGACTTCACGAACCTAAACCCGACGATCACAAAGCTTGATTTTCCCACGATGGCACAGCATGCCGCCGCCGCCGTGCGGAGCTCTTGCGACGGCTTGCTTCTCGCTTCCAACAACGACCGTTCGGTTTTATTCTTGTTAAATCCGTCCACTAGAGAATGTAACAAATTCCCTCCCCCTCCTTCTGTCCTCGACCCAGTTCATAAGATATGTGGGTCTCTTTATGGGCTGGGTTACGATTCTTCCACGGATAATTACAAGGTTGTGATCATCTCACGGTATAATACTCGGTTCTCTAAGTATAATACTGAGTTTTCTCATTCTTTTACGATGTTGGATGTCTACTCGCTGGAAACTAATGCTTGGAGGAGAATTACCTATATCGATTATCGCCCCATGGGAAACTCAGGTGGGGTTTCCTTTAAGGGGTGTATCCATGGCCTTTGTTTGAGGGCTGGTTCCCAGGTGATCGTTGCTTTCGATTTGTCTGATGAGGTCTTCAGGGAAGTGCCGCTACCGGCTTCGTTTAGTGGGTGCAATATTTCCTTGTATGACGTGGCGGTTTTTGAGGGTTGTCTCTGTTGTTGGAAATTTACGGAATTTCGGATGAATGAAACCGGGATCTTTGGAGGGTCTCCCGAGGCAACCGGTACCGGGTTCGTTGTATCCGGACACACCACAATCAATAGACGTATTGATGTGTGGATTCCGTAACCCCTCCACCTTGATGGCAGCATTATTCCTCACCATGATGGCTGCAATATTCTTCCTATTCATGGCTGAATTCATTTGGGGGTTACTCATATTGAATGACAGCATTATTGTTCAGCATTTGTGTAGATCTCCATTTACCTATAAATAGGTGCCTCACGTTCTTGGAGAAAACACAGAAAAAAACTCACAGCAATCCAGCATACTCCTATATTCATTCTTGAGAGAGAGAGAGGCAGACGATAGTCAGTTAGCCAAGGCAGTCGACGGCGGTGTTCCGACGGCTTGCGGTTTAGCCGAGCCAACCCTGGGAGAAAGTCGCCGACGCAAGGCGGCGAATATTTCTTAAGGTGACTGTGGTAATACACAGGCCTCGGTTCGATGTTCTGAAAAAAAAAAAAACAGTTTGAATCTCGTTCTTCATATTCTGTAAATTGTTTTGTATCTTGTAATTCGATTTATTCCTGTAATTTTATTATTGGAAATGAAATTGTTCTCTGGAATGTTACGTGGCTGCCGAAATTTTTCCAACATCTGTTTGGTTAGTAGGCGGGAAACTAAGGTTTGGATGATGAAGGAGTACAGGGTAAGAGAGTCGTGGACTGAATTTACGGTCAGTTCTGGGTTGCGTACAGCCAATTTGTTGTGTTTGTTAGCGGAAGACGAATTTTTGTTGAGAACCACCGAAGAGAAACTTAAGCAGCTGGTTGTGTACAATCAGAAAAAGGGCACGGCAAGGGACATGGTGGTTTGCGGCATTCCGCCTAGATTTTCATTTGAGTGCACCTATGTGGAGAGCCTCATCTCTCCTCATCATGGAAGAGGGAATGGGAGGCAATGAATGAGAAGCTTCTTCAGGTATTTCTTTGGAATACAAAGTACTATGTGCCTTCTTTTGCTGATAAATAGTTGTGCGAGCTTCTATATTTCAACCTTTCTAGAAGTTGCACATCCATATATCCCTTATTGGAATTTTTATAGATGTGTGTTGGGGCTGCTGTCAGGTGGTTCATGCTCCAAGTACGTCTTATGGATCTTCCTATCCTTCTAATCACTATAATTTTACTCTTCTTGTAATTTTGCTGTTCATTAATAAAATTTTCTTTGCTGTTCAAAAAAAACAAAAAAAAACAGATAATGGCTTATGGATGTTTTGCTTTGGTGATGGATATTTCATATTAGAATGTGTAAGGTCTTGTGTCTTGTGTTGTCTTTACCTGTCCTTAAATCCTTTGTTTTATTATTGTTTTTAGTTAGGTTTCTCTGTTAGTTGTCATGTTATGTTTCATATGATAGATGATGTTCATTTATTGTGTTAAAATTGTATTCAAATTAATTTGTGCATCTCCGTTGATTTCAAACAAGTTTTCAACTTCTTGCGTTTTCTTTTTCCATGTTCGAGCAAACTCAAAAAGTTACAAGCTTCATGTTTAGGTTTGGCTTTGTCAAGTTAATTAATGGCCAATTTCGGTCCAACTGCTTGTCCACTCATTGAATTGAGCTTTAAATGATCTAAATACTTTGATTTACAGTTGGTCATAGTTTAAGTTTGAATAGCTTGATTTGTTCTACGACTACAATCTATAAGTTCAATTAGTTGACATGTTCAAATTTAGTGGATATGGATAAAAAAAATTGCATTCGACTTCTTTGCAATTGGACTACACAATTTGCTGATACATTTCGGTCATCCATCTCGGCAACTCATGTTCTAGATTCTGAAAAGTCTTTTTCCTGTGAGAGTCTAGTATTTTTTAGAAGAATTTTTCAACAAATCTGAATGATTCATAGTACTTTTGGACGATTGGAATTACACAGACTTCTCTCTCCAGTCCAACTAAGACGGCAGAGAAGCCAGATCCAAAATTTTAATCATGTTAATTTTAATCATGTTCCAAAAAATGTATGTACATCATACTAAACTATCTGCAAGACGACTAGCTTATCTATTATGAGTTGTTTTAAGTCTACTCGCTTATCTATTTTGTGGAATGTTGAACAACTTCCCAAATTTTCTCCTGGCAGAGGCATTAGATCACAATAGGATCCTATCTCCCCTTATCTTATGGTCTTGTGCATTGAAAGATCATCTATCCTCATTAGAAGGGAAAAATTCAAAAAAACCCCTGAACTTTGAACTCAATGTCAAATAGGCACCTGAACTTAAATAAATTTCAATTGAACACCTGAACTTTCACTCCGTTATCAATTTACCCCCTGCCGTCTTAATCCGTTACTTGTCGTTAACGGCACAGTTAAAAAAAAAAACTTACCACCAGTTTGCAATCCTATGAAGCAGAAACGTGATTATGAGAGCCTTAGAGACAAAATTTGATTATGTCTCTTTAGAATAATATGATCAGAATAATAAGATCTTCACACCCGTTCAAACGGATTAAAAATTGGAGCACTTAATTTTTTAACCATATTTTTTAATATATAAACGGTCTCAAAAAAAAATTAAGTGCTCAAATTTTCAAAAAGAATTTTTAAAAAAATTCCCCCTACTTCCAACATTTCTCTCTCTATATCTCTCCACTTATTACCCGGACCCGGGGGCTCTGCTGCCCCAAAGGCACATCAGCCCCTACCCACACACCAAAATGGCAACGTTTTGGTTAAATAAAAAATTCATACCACTAGTTTGCAATCCTATGGAGCAGAAACGTGATTATGAGAGCCTTAGAGACAAAATTTGATTATGTCTCTTTAGAATAATATGATCAGAATAATAAGATCTTCACACCCGTTCAAACGGATTAAAAATTGGAGCACTTAATTTTTTAACCATATTTTTAATATATAAACGGTCTAAAAAAAATATGGTTAAAAAAATATTTTTTTTAGACCGTTTATATATTAAAAAATATGGTTAAAAAATTAAGTGCTCCAATTTTTAATCCGTTTGAACGGGTATGAAGATCTTATTATTCTGATCATATTATTCTAAAGAGACATAATCAAATTTTGTCTCTAAGGCTCTCATAATCACGTTTCTGCTCCATAGGATTGCAAACTGGTGGTAAGTTTTTTTTTTTTAACTGTGCCGTTAACGACAAGTAACGGATTGAGACGGCAGGGGGTAAATTGATAACGGAGTGAAAGTTCAGGTGTTCAATTGAAGTTTATTTAAGTTCAGGTGCCTATTTGACATTGAGTTCAAAGTTCAGGGGTTTTTTTGAATTTTTCCCTCATTAGAAATGAAGTGCACCATAATAGATGGTGTGGTTTGAAAACTTCTAGCAACGGTCCTTCCTTTAGCCACTTGTTTTTTTTTTTTTACTGGTGATAGCGATAATTGTGATTCCAGTATAGATACTCTTCAGTCCTTTTGTGAGGCTTCTAGCCAATTGATAAGTTGCCAAAAGTCTTAAGATCTATGTATTCCCCCATATTTGATCGAAGTGGTGGGACTGCCGACCTGAGTCTGAACTGCAACATCCCTCTTACCTATGACCTTGGCCATTACCTTGGGGTTCCCCTCCTCCATGAGAGAGCTTCCAAGAGACAATACTACAGTTCTTCATTGAGAAAATGCAAATAAAATTGTCTGGTTTGAAAGGTAATTCTTCATCCTCTATGAGGAGGCCACTCTTGTCCAATTTGTGACCGCTGCTATGCAAGCTTCTTCTTAACCTGTGAGCATCTGGGGAAACGTTGATAGGCTCAATAGAAATTTTCTTTAGCGTGACTCACCTGGCCGGGAAGAAAAAAGTGCATCTCATTAAGTGAGAAAATGGGGGCCTAGGCATTAGAAAATCTAGAGAAAACAAGTTGGCCTTTCTTTGTAAGCTTGGCTGGAGATTACATAATGAGAAGAAACCTTGGTGGATTCGACGTATTCTTAAGAAATACTTGAGCGACCATGATTTCAATGACTGGCTGAAAACTCTCGTTTTTGACACAAGGTGTGGATGCGATGAGCGCGGGCGTGCCAAGACTTGTAGCGCCTAACTTCTTGTGAAGATTCCCGTGAATCTTGACTTCTATCGTATGAGCGATCGTGTGTGACCCAAAGGTTAAAGATCACAGAGCGGTTCGTGGTTTGCCACACGGTTGTGGACTTAGAATTTCCTAGTCGTATAGGAAATGGACGTAGAAACGTGAAAACGTAAACTCTATTACACCAGGATAATAAAGTTGGTACAGGAAAGTAAAAGATCCAAACAACTTAATGAAGTGTGTTTGAATGGGGTTTGAGCACGTAGTACTCGATAATCTACTTTGCTGAAAGTAGTAAAGTGTTTGCTTCGCTGGGAAGGCTTTTTGTTTAAGCGTTGAGCTTGATTGGTGTTGGACCCTTTTTCAGCATTATGAACTACTATCTATAGGGCCAGCAGCTTCCTGATTCAGGCCTGAATCCGAAAATCTGCATTGCTTCTATGACTGCCAAGTGTCCCATGATCTCCTCCACTTTTTGTGCATGCACGGTCATGGGAGGTCTTTAGAAGTTGAGGGCAGTTAAGGTAAATCATGGGTAGTGGGGTGCTTGCATGGTGACAAGTGTCCCATGTCTTCACAAAGTAACTTCCCACTTTCCCTCTTTTTGTGCTCCTGCGACACATGGCCAATTGACTTGGTCAATTGGCCTTTGAACTTGAAAGAATGTAACTGCCACATAGCAACCAAATCCCTACAATTGTGGGATGCCTTCAACGGACCAGCTCTGCTCCTTTTCTTCATGGGTCGACCCGTGGGCTGCACCTTGCGGGCCAAATCAACATCTTCCTTATGGGCCCAACCGTGGGCTGCCTTTTGGACCAAACTACACTATTTTAAAACCGTGGGCTGCATATTTCTTGGGCCAAATGGGAAAAAACCCATGGCCTAATAATTACCCAATTAATTATACAAGTCTCGGTCCAAATTAATTAAGGAATTAATCGAAAATCCGATCACGGCTAGCCCGATCCGTGGTGCTAAAAACGGGTATAAACACTGGCCTATGAATAGGAGGGCATCCACATATGGAACTATGGAAGAGCATTATTCAGACTAAACATGTCATCAAAAAAGCTCTCAAATGGATGTTGGGAAATGGGAATGATATCACCATGTGGAAGGATTGGTGGTGTGGTAATACAACCTTGAAGGGAAACCAACACAATCCTCTCTTTGTTGATGAAACTGTTGGTAATTATATCATTAATGCCAAGGAATGGGGCCGGACACCCGTTCATTTGCTTCGGACCAATTCGGTCCATTTGGTGCATCTGGGCCATCCAAAAGTGTTTTGCAGTGCCCAGATTAAAAGGCTTGTTTTAAAAAATGGAAAATGACGGCTCATGACGTGTTTTGATAATTAATACCCGTCAAGAACATAAACATTTGTTAATGATGATTGAAAATGTCTTTGCCAGGTATTAATTATCAAAACACGTCATTGGCCGTCATTTTCCCTTTAAAAAAAATAAAAAACACTCTCTTTAAATCCGAGCTTTCCAAAACACTTTTGGACGATCCATGGACCAAATTGGTCCGAAGCCAAATGGACAGGATCGGAGTCCCCAAGGATCGGAGTCCCCAATGAATGTGATCTGGCTAAACTGCATTAGGTCATTAGTCAAGGTGAGATTGAGAAGGTGCAAGCTGAACAAATTTAAAATTGCAACCATCCTATAGAAATGGCCAAACTATATCCCGTAGATTTTCTGGCAAATAAAATAAAAAGTAAAATCAAATGAAATCTTTGACTTGTATGATTTTTAAATGGTTAATTCGAATGGTATTTTTGTTATATTTTATGGACAGAATCTTAAGAAATTTGAAATGACGTTGTCCTTCCATGTCTTCTTGATTAGGTCTAGAATACTTTGCCCAAAACCAACGGCACTATTTGGACAAATGAAAAACAATAGAAAAATATATTGGAGTGCTTTCCTCCTCTTCTTTTTTTCCATAGATTTTCTGGGTCGTACATAACAAATTATTATAAAGATATGTGTTTTATTTAGCAAAGGATTGTATGCAGTAAATGCATAGTTGCAAATAGAGTCACCCAATTATTATTATTATCATTATTTTGGTTACAAAAGGAAGGCCTAAGCCCTAAACACCAAAGCCACTACTAACGACAGATCTTAATTTGTTAATGCCATCAACATCATTCCACAAATGCTCCAGGACCTCTAAAGAGGCTTGCTCGTGGATTAACTCCTCCAACTTCAAGCCTATCTTTTCTAACTTATGAGCACACCCATTAGCTTCTCTCACCACTCACAAGCCTATATTTTGATTGTTTTCCCTTGATCCGATGGCAGCGGCGGCTGTGTACAGCGACGGAACCCTTCCCGAGGAGATCCTCACTGACATACTCTCTCGACTACCCGTCAAACCCCTTTGCCGATTTAAGTGCGTTTCTCCCTCATGGAACTCCCTAATCTCTGACCCATGCTTCGCCAAAACCCACCTCAATCGAACCAACATCCTAAAAAACCCTAAACACCCCTACCAGAACAAGATCATCATCTCCACTTGTTACAACCTCTACTCAGTACGCAAATCCAAAAAAAAAAACCTCTACTCGGTAGACTTCACCAACCTAAACCCGACAATCACAAAGCTTGATTTTCCCACGACGGCACCGCACGCCGCCGTACGGAGCTCTTGCGACGGCTTGCTTCTAGCTTCCAACAGCGACCGTTCGATTTTATTCTTGTTAAATCCGTCCACTGGAGAACGTAACAAACTCCCCTCCCGTCCTCCTGTCCTCGACCCAGTTCATATGATGCATGGGTCTCATTCTGGGCTGGGTTACGATTCTTCCACGGATGATTACAAGGTTGTGATATTCACTCGGTATAATAATGAGTTTTCTCGGTATTTTTCGATCTTGGATGTATACTCGCTGAAAACTAATGAATGGAGGAGAATTAAGGGTCTCCATTATTGCCCCGTGGGAAACAATGGTGGGGTTTTCTTAAAGGGGTGTATCCATGGCCTTTGTTGGAGGGTTCATTCCCAGGTGATCGTTGCTTTCGATTTGTCTGATGAGGTCTTCAGGGAAGTGCCGCTGCCTGCTTCGTTCAGTCGGGGCAAGATTTCGATTTCCTCGTATGATGTGGCAGTTTTCGGAAATGCTAAGCCCACCGAAGCCAAAAGCGGTGACCGGCCACCGCACGCTTGTGGGGCCCACTTCAAGCCCCGCACGGATAATCTGAGCCGTTCAATAATTAAAAAAAAAAAAACCGAGTGGGACTCATGAGAAATCACCCCCGTCCGATATGTGTAAGGGCTCGATCCAAACTTACAAAAATTAGATGATCCGACCCATTCAAAAGAGAAAGATTGAATCGAGCACTTACACATATCGGACGGGGTGATTTCACACGGGTCCCACTCGGTTTTTTTTTTAAAATTATTGAACCGCTCGGATTATCCGTGCGGGGCCCGGAGTGGGCTCCACACGCGTGCGGTGGCCGGTCACCGCTTTTGGCTTCGGTGGACGTAGCATTACTCGGCAGTTTTTGGGGGTTGTCTCTGTTTGGTAAATAGGTGGGATTCGTGGGAAACTGAGGTTTGGATGATGAAGGAGTATGGGGTAAGAGAGTCGTGGACTGAATTAACGAACCATTCTGGGCTGCGTAAGGGTAGCTTGTTGTGTTTGTTAGCGGAGGACGAATTTTTCTTGACAACCAACGGGGAGAGGGGGCTTAACCAGCTGGTTGTGTACAATCAGCAAAAGGACACAGCGAGGGATATAGTCGTTTGTGACATTCCGCCTAGATTTTCATTTGAGGGCACCTATGCGGAGAGCCTCATCTCTCCTCATCATGGAAGAGGGAATGGGAGGCAATGAATGAAAAGCTTCTTCAGGTACTTCTTTGGAATACAAAGTCCTATATGCCTTCTTTTGTTGATAAATAGTTGTGCGAGCTTCTATATTTCAACCTTTCTGGAAGTTACACATCCATAAATCCCTTATTGGCATTTTTATAGATGTGTTTTGGGGCTGCTGTCAGGTGGTTCATGCTCCAACTTCAAGAATGGCCTATGGATGCTCCTATCCTTTTAATCACTGCAATTTTACTTCTTGTAATTTTTCTGTTGATTAATAAAATTTTCTTTGTTGTTCAAAAAAAAAAAGAGAAGAATGGCATATGAATGTTTTTCTTTGGTGATTGATACAGTATTAGAATGTGTAAGGTCTTGTGTTGTCTTTACCTGTCCTTAAATCCTTTGTTTTATTATTGTTTTTAGTTAGGTTTCTTAGTTGTCATGTTATGTTTCATATGATAGATGATGTTCATTTATTGTGTTAAAATTGTATTCAAATTAATTTGTGTATCTCCGTTAGTTGATTTCAAACAAGTTTTCAACTTCTTGTGTTTTCTTTTTCCATGTTCGAGAGCAAACTCAAAAAGTTACAACTTACAATTTCATCTTTCGGTTTGGCTTTGTCAAGTTAATGGCCAATTTTGGTCGAAATGCTTGTCCACTTATTGAATTGAGCTTTGTTGGGCTTTAAATGATCTAAATACTTTGATTTGTTGTTGGTCATAGTTTAACTTTAAGTTCAATTAGTTGACATATATGTTCAGATTTAGTGGATATGGATAAAAAAATCTGTATTCGACTTCTTTGCAATTGGACTGCAGAGTTTGCTAATGCATTTCAATCATCCATCTCAGCAATTGATAGCCTGAATTCTAAAACGTCTTTTTCCTGTGAGAGTCTAGTATTTTTGAGAAGAGTTTTCTAGCACATCTGAATCATTCGTAGTCCAATCAAGATTGCAGAGAAGCCAGATCCAAAATTTTATTCATGTTCCAAAAAAGTATGCACATCATACTAAACTATCTGCAAAACGACTAGCTTATCTATTATGAGTTTTTTTATTCCTACTTGCTTATTTATTTTGTGGAATGTTGAACAACTTCCCAAATTTTCTCCTGGCCGGCAAAGGTATTAGACAAGGGGATCCTATCTCCCCTTATCTTATGGTCATGTGCATTGAAAGATCATCTATCCTCATTAGAAATGAAGTGCACCATAATAGATGGTGTGGTTTGAAATTTTTTGACTTGTATGATTTCAAAATGGCTAGTTTGAATGATATTTTTGTTACTATATTTTATGGACAGAATCTTAAGAAATTTGAGATGACGCCTATTTCAATGAGATAGGCGGTGAGCGCCAGCCCAAGGATCTCCTTTGGCTACGGTACTGTTGCTTAAAGAGCTTGGCACCTCCTTGTGTCGACAAATGGGCAGCCCGGATTTTGACTTAGAGGTGTTCAGTCATAATCCAGCGCATGGTAGCTTCGCGCCACTGGCTTTTCGTCCAAGCGCAATGACCAATTGTGCGAATTAACGGTTCCTCTTGTACTGAGTTGAATTACTATTGTGACCTGACAATGTCTTCCACCCGGATCGGCAAGCATAAGCGAGCTTTCGGTCCAAAAAGAGGGGCTTTGCCCCACCTCCGATTCGCGGAATAAGTAAAATAACGTCCCCTCTCTCTCTCAGAACACCCCACCACGCCAAAATCCTCCCCTCTTTCCAGATCCAGACCACCGAACAGCTCTCTCTCTCTCTGGCTTCCGGTTCATCCCACATCACTAATTCTGCTTACCAAAAATGGCCCACTTGGAGCTCTCGATTCCGTGGCGCGGCTCAAGCAAAGCATGACTCTATCGGTCAGAAACTAGATTTCCTTGGCCTTGTGGCCTCACTTACTCGAGAAAACACGACCCGTCGGTAATACTCGGAAAGAACACCAAATAAAAAATGCTACGTTATAATTATTGCCGTGCCATGCCTTGCCTAGTCGGCATCATGCCATTGTCGTGCCATGCCTTGCCTTGCCCGGTGGCAAGCGATCGGCTTGCCATGCCTTGGCTATACCTAATTCCACTCTAAAAATCTTAGCTTTAGCCATAAAAACTCTAGGATTTCTTGTACAACCAAAATCCCTTAAAATCACCGAGCAAAGCAAGGCATGACACGATGATGGCATGTTGCCGGCCAGGCAAGGCAAGGCATGGAACGACAATAATTATAACGTGGCATTTTTTATGTATTTATTGTAGCATGAAATTCAAATGAAAAACCTGCAGGATGACTATGGGCTTTGAGCATGTAAATGTTGCAATTTCATAGATCATTCACAATAAAAATCAATTACTACCTTAAAATTGTTTGAATCACTCACCTTATTTACACCGGGAGGATTGACATAAAAAGCGAAAAATTTAACCATATGTATGCAATATATATCCCACCCACAACTTAAATCCTTCCATGTCTTCTTGATTAAGTCTTCTATACTTTTGGACAAATGAAAAACATTAGAAAAATAACTATGGTTGTTTTTCTTCACCTTATCTCCTTATTGGAGTACTCTCCTCTTTTTTTCTCCCTTCTTTTCCACAATTTCTAAACAAATTCAGTTTTCACGGTCATCACATTATTTCACCTTATCCCATAGATTTTCTGGGTTGTACGTAACAAATTGTTATAAAGGCATGTGTTTTATTTAGCAAAGGATTGTGTGCAGTAAATACCAAACACCAAAGCCACTACTAACGACGGATCTTAATCTGCCAATGCCATCAACATTGTTCCGCAAATGCTCGAAGACCTCCGAAGAGGCTTGCTTGCTCGTGGATTTACTCTCTCTCTGCTCCAACTTCAAGCCTATCTTTGCTAACTTATGAGCACACCCATTAGCTTTTCTCCGCACAAAAATTTGACTGTCATTCCCCTTGACAGATCCATCTCTCGATAAGCATAAATTACCTTCTCCTTTGCTTCCTTTTCGTTTCTCCATAATCAAGAGCACCACACGGTGAGAGTCTTACCGGATATCCATTCCACCGCTCACAAGCCTATATATCTTGATTGTTTCCCCTCGATCCGATGGCGGCGCCGGCGGCCGTGTACAGCGACGGAACCCTTCCCGAAGAGATCCTCATCGACGTACTCGCTCGACTACCCGTCAAATCCCTTTTCCGATTCAAGTGCGTTTCTCCCTCCTTGAACTCCCTAATCTCCCACCCATACTTTGCCAAAACCCACCTCAATCGAACCAACAAACACCCCTACCCGAACAAGATCATCATCTCCACCAATGACAACCTCTACTCGGTAGACTTCACCGACCTAAACACGACGATCACAAAGCTTGATTTTTCCATGATGGCACAGCACGCTGCCATACGGAGCTCCTGCGACGGCTTGCTTCTAGCTTCCGACAACGAACGTTCGATTTTATTCTTGTTAAATCCGTCCACAGGAGAACGTAACGAACTCCCTACCCGTCCTCCTGTCGTTGACCCTGGTCGTAAGAGACGCGGGTCTCAATATGGGCTGGGTTACGATTCTTCCACGGATGATTACAAGGTTGTGATATTCTCTCGGTATACTACTGAGTTTTCTCGGTATTTTTCGATATTGGATGTCTACTCGCTGAAAAGTAGAGCTTGGAGGAGAATTAAGTGTCTCCGTTATGGCCCCTTGGGAAACAATGGGGGGGTTTTCTTAAAGGGGTGTATCCATGGCCTTTGTTGGAGGGTTGGTTCACAGGTGATCGTTGCTTTCGATTTGTCTGATGAGGTCTTCAGGGAAGTGCCCCTGCCTGCTTCGTTTAGTGGGGGCAAGATTTCCTCGTATGACGTGGCGGTTTTTGGGTTGTCTCTGTTTGGTAAATAGGTGGGACACTGAGGTTTGGATGATGAAGGAGTATGGGGTAAGAGAGTCGTGGACTAAATTTAAGATCCATTCCGGGTTGGGTGAAGGCAGATTGTTGTGTTTGTTAGCGAAAGACGAATTTTTGTTGAGAACCAACGGGTGGAGGCGGCTTAAGCAGCTGGTTGTGTGCAATCAGCAAAAGGTCAGGGCCAGGGACATGGTGGTTTGTGGCATTCCGCCTAGATTTTCATTTGAGGGCACCTATGTTGAGAGCCTCATCTCTCCTCATCATGGAAGAGAGAGAATGGGAGGCAATGAATGAGAAGCTTCTTCAGGTATTTCTTTGGAATACAAAGTACTATGTGCCTTCTTTTGTTGATAAATAGTTGTGCGAGCTTCTATATTTCAACCTTTCTGGAAGATGCACATCCATATATCCCTTATTGGCATTTTTATAGATGTGTGTTGGGGCTGCTGTCAGGTGGTTCATGCTCAAAGAATGGCTTATGGATCTTCGTATCTTTTAATCACTGTAATTTAATTTACTTCTTGTAATTTTGCTATTGATTAGTAAAATTTTCTTTGCTGTTAAAAAAAAAAAGAAAGAAAAAAGAATGGCTTATAGATGTTTTGCTTTGATGATGGATATTAGAATGTGTAAGGTCATGTGTCTTGTGTTGTTTTTACCTGTCCTTAAATCCTTTGTTTTATTATTGTTTTTGTTACATTTCTCCGTTGGTTGTCATGTTATGTTTCATATGATAGATGATGTTCATTTATTGTGTTAAAATTGTATTCAAATTTAATATGTTTATCTCCGTTAGTTGATTTCAAACAAGTTTTCAACTTCTTGTGTTTTCTTTTTCATGTTCGAGCAAACTCAAAAAGTTAAAGCTTCATGTTTAGGTTTGGCTTTGTCAAGTTAATGGCCAATTTTGGTTGAACTGCTTGTCCACTTATTGAATTGAGCTTTATTGGGCTTTAAATGATCTAAATACTTTGATTTGTAGTTCATCCTAGTTTATGATTGAGTAGCTTGATTGGTTCTACGACTACAATCTATAAGTTCAATTAGTTGACATGTTCAGATTTAGTGGATATGGATAACAAAAAATTGCATTTGACTTCTTTGCAATTGGACTGCAGAGTTTGCAGATGCATTTCGGTCATCCATCTCGGCAACTCATGGTCTAGATTCTGAAACGTCTTTTTTCTGTGAGTCTAGTATTTTCAAGAAGAATTTTTCAACAAATCTGAATGATTAAAGTTCTTTTGGACAATTGGAATTACACAGTCTTCTCTCTCTAGTCCATCCAAGACTGCAGAGAAGCCAAATCCAAAATTTTATTCATGTTTCAAAATTGTATTTACATCATACTAAACTCTTTGCAGAACGACTAGCTTATCTATTATGAGTTGTTTTAAGTCTACTCGCTTATCTATTTTGTGGAATGTTGAACAACTTCCCAATTTTTCTCCTGGCAGAGGCATTAGACAAGGGGATCCAATCTCCCTTATCTTATGGTCTTGTGCATTGAAAGATCATCTATTCTCATTAGAAATGAAGTGCCCATAATAGTTGGTGTGGTTTGAAAGCTTCTAGCAATGGTCCTTCCTTTAGCCACTTGTTTTGTAATTCCATTGTAGAGACTCGCAGACTTGTTTTAATTTCGGAAATCATTTATTCCGTTAAGTATATATATTGTTAGTAAAATCGCTCGTATGTTGTGGGGGTGTACGGAGATACGTATCCGGATGTGTATCGGACTCTCGGAGGATGGTAAAATGTTAGTTTTGATGTTGTATTGATGTTTGGAAGTGTTGGTACCAAGTCGGGTTTGTTTCGGTGTCCGTGAAAAAAATTCTTTTTCTGCCCTTCATGAACCGGTACGCATTTTACCCGTACCGGTACATGGTGTCCAGAAGTTGTGCTTTTTGACTCTTCGAAGGTTCATGAACCGGTACGCATTTTCCCCGTACCGGTACATGCTCCTTTTTCTGCACTTTTTCAGCACGCTTTTTGGACCACTATAAATACCTCCTTTTGGGCATTTCTCACTCCAAACCCACGAAAAACACTTGGAAACACCCCCTCTCACCTACCCAACTCCAATCTCACCCAAGACCCTTGATTTCAAGTTCAAATCTTCAAGATCCAAGGGTTTTCTTCCTCAAAATCACAAGATTCTTGCATTTGGTGAACCAAGGGTGAGTTCTATGTACTTGTTCTCACTCCTAGAGGCTTACCCACGTTTTTCTCTCTCTCCTCTCGATTATTGGTTGATCTTTGTTTGTTCTTCGTGTTTGTGGACTTTATTCACTCTAGATCTTGTACCCAAGCTCGGGTGAGGCTTGTTTTTGAAGGATTCAAGTGTTTGGCTCTCGATAGACCTAGGGTTTTGCTCAAAACCCACTTCGGTAGGGATTTCTCTCATTCTCTACATGTTCTAAGTTGATTAAGCATGTTTTGGGTGTTTGAATGCTACTTATTGTTGAATTGAGTGAATGTGGCTTGGTGATTGCATATTCCATTGAAAATGGGCACAATAGTCTTGATTGTTATGGTTTATGAGCTTGTTGTAACATATTTGATAATGTCCGTATGCGTTAAATGTGGTTAAGGCACCGGTCTTGATTGTGGTGATAATGGAGTCGTTGTTGTGAGATGAATGTGAAGTATATTGTGACGCAAGGGGTGGGAACACAAGAATCGCAAGGGGTGGATTATATTGTGACGCAAGGGGTGGAAACACAACTCGCAAGGGGTGGAGATGGGTTGGAGGATGTGTGTGTGTGAGAATTGGTACGTTACTTGAAATAGTATTGACTTGCGTTGTAGGACCTTGTCATGAAATTCAGTGTGCCACATTCATGCTTATCAATCTTATTGCATATAGAATCTGTAGAGAATTTCCTACTGGGCTCTAGTAGCTCAACAAAATCCTTCCTTTCAGGTTTAAATGCCGGTCAGTAGCGTGCATGCCTTGAACCTGAGACGTGGAGACTTTTGGAGGCTTACTTGACTTTGTTACTCATCCATCTTTGTATTTAGTTTACTTTTGGGTTTGAGATGGCCTTGTAACAAAATTTGTTTTTGAACGATCTTTTGCTTAAAGTTGTAACGTTCTTAATACTTGTACTTGAATCGAAGTTTAACTTGGGCCGGAGTGCCAATGTTGTATATTTTGAAACTTGGAGACTTGGCGTGTAATTAAACAGGCAGGAACTCTCTTTTGGGATATTATTTACTTAATGCGAGGACTTTTATTGAAATGGTCATTTATTTATGTTTAAAAATCGAGGGCGTGACAAATTGGTATCAGAGCGTCTAGGTTTGAATACTTTGAGACCGTGGGGAGACTTCTAGTCTCATGGGTTCAAAAGTCACGCCATTTGCATAACATAGAGGTGTTTATTTGCATTGATCGTTACTTGGCTTACGTGGCATTGCATTTTAAACATGATAGGATGGTGTTGAGTTGATTTGGCTCTTGTTGGGGTAGTTGGGGGTTTTTAACTTCATTAAGTGATGTTGTTGTTGACGAGTTCCTCTTTTTATGCCTTGTAGCTAGATGCCTCCGAGAACGCATGCTAGAGCAGGTGAGGCCGAGGGTCGGGGTGGCCGTGGTCGTGGCCGTAGGGGTGGCCGTGGTCGTGGCCGGAGGGAACCGGTTGAGGATGAGGTTAGCCATCATGCTGAGAATCCGAGTGGGAATTTGGGGGAAGGGGTCGGAGGTGGTCGAGGAGAGGAAGAACCGATAGTTCAAAACCCTTTTGCTAGGGACTTTGTTGCGGCTCTTGCGGCTGCTAACCTTCTAAACCCCGCACCGAGGGAAGGTGCCGATAGTCGTGCTTTGTCGGCTATGAGGGAATTTAGCCGTAGGAATCCACCAACGTTCGACGGGTCGAGTAGTGACCCTCTTGTGGCTGATCACTGGCTAGCTCAGATTCGAAAGCTTTTTAGGGCTCTTGGGATTACAGAGGATGACTTACGGGTAAACATCGTGGCCGTACAACTTACCGGGGAAGCAAATGAGTGGTGGGAGTCAGTCCTAGAATCGAGAAAGGATGCGAGGAGGGCGGCGAGGACCGCGGCTCAAGCAAATGAGCCGGATGTGGAGAGCTTAACTTGGGTCGAGTTCGAAATGCTCTTCGAGGAGCAATATTTTCCACAAACTAGCCGTGACCAATTGAGGGAGGAGTTTGAGAAGTTAGAACAGGGAAATATGACCGTGTCGGAATACGCTTTAAAGTTCCAGTCCTTATCCCGTTTTGCGCCGGAATTGGTGGCAATTGAAGAAAGAAAATGTAGGCGGTTCGAGAGGGGTTTACACGAGACTGTGAAGAAGTTTGTGGTGGCACAACGCAAGGGGAAGTTTTCTGAGGTTGTGGAGTGTGCGAGGAGTATTGAGACTCCGAGGGAAGCGCCGAGAAATCCGAAGGCTTGGGAACCAAGGCAACCGGTTGGAGGCGTGAGCTCTTCTTCGGGGAGTTTTGGTAGTCAGGGGAGGAAGAGGCAACGAGATCAATTTTCGGCTTCGCAGGGTCCGTCAAACTTTAGACCTCAATCTTCTTCGTCGTTTGGGACCCGGGGAAATTCGAATAGGCCTCCGATTGTGTGTCACGAGTGTGGTCTAGCGGGGCACATCCGAGCTCAGTGTCCGCGGTTATTGGGTACGTGTTTTACTTGTGGGAAGGCCGGTCACTTTGCTAGGAATTGTCCGCTTGGGGAAGGGACACGAAGCGAATCGGGTTCGGTGCAGCAACCGAGGGGTGGTCAGAGTTCAGGTCGGCAATCATTTCGGGGTAATCAGAGGCAGCAACAGTCTCACTTCCGTCAGACCACGTCAGCTCAGGGATCTCAGGCTGAGAGAGGGGCGAGTTCGTCAGCACCTACTCAGGGTTCTGGTCAGCGGGGTGGACACGTTCAGGGTCAGATGACTCAGGGAAGGGCTTTTGCTATCACTTCAGCCATTCCGCCACCACCTCCTATCACTTCTCAGACCCCAGAGGCTTCGGTCGTAAGGGGTACATTTCTATTGTTTAATTCCTTTGCTAGAGTATTATTTGATTCTGGAGCATCACATTCGTTCATTGCTGCATCTTTTGCTTGTGCTTTGGAGTTGGAATTTGAGAGTATTAGTCCTCCGTTGTTCGTTGAGACGCCTATAGGAGGTAGGTCGCCATTAGATCGTATTTGTCGGGATTGCGAACTTATCATCCAAGATCGTCGTTTCACTTTTGACTTCATTGTGTTGAATATGTCGAGTTTCGATCTCATATTGGGAATGGATTGGTTATCTACATTTCGTGCAACCATTGATTGTTTCAAGCGTCGGGTCCGTATATGTCCGCCTGAGGGTCCTTGTTTCGAGTTTTTCGGGGAACGTCGGGAACCGTTAGAACCGTATTTGTGTGGGTCTCGGGAACGTGAGTCGATGTATGCGTTATTAGCAAGTTTGGCCTTAGATGAGGACGTATCCGCGCGTGGGGAGTTACCCCTTGTTGTTTGTGACTTTCCAGACGTATTTCCGAAGGAGTTACCTGGTTTGCCACCCGAAAGGGAAATCGAATTCTCTATTGACTTGCTTCCTGGTACTGCTCCCATTTCTGTACCTCCTTATCGTTTCGCGCCCGCCGAGCTGAGAGAATTGAAGACGCAGTTGCAAGAGTTGGAAGGTTTGGGGTTTATTCGTCCGAGTACGTCACCATGGGGAGCACCGGCCTTATTTGCTCAGAAGAAAGATGGGTCGCTTCGTTTGTGCATCGATTATCGTAAGTTGAACCGTGTCACTATTAAGAATAAGTACCCTATGCCTAGAATTGACGATTTATTTGACCAACTTCGAGGCGCGACTTGTTTTTCTAAGATTGATCTGAGGTCCGGTTACCACCAATTGAGGGTTCGAAGGGAAGACATTCCTAAGACCGCATTTCGTACTCGTTATGGCCACTACGAATTCGTTGTTATGCCTTTTGGGTTGACGAACGCACCGGCAATGTTTATGGACTTAATGAACCGCATCTTTCGTGCCTATCTTGATCGTTTCGTGGTCGTTTTTGTAGACGATATCCTTATCTACTCACCTTCGGAGGAGGAACACCAATCTCATCTTTCTATCGTTCTTGAACTCTTGAGAGAGAACCAACTGTACGCCAAACTTAGCAAGTGTGAATTTTGGTTGTCCGAGGTTAAGTTTTTGGGTCACGTCGTATCGAAGGATGGGGTGTCCGTTGATGATCGTGTCGTTTCCGTATCAAAAATAATTAATAAAACAGACTAATTACTACTACCTAAAAGATAGCGGTAAATACTCCGAGTATCATCCTCAGGGATTACGAAGGCTAAATTGCGATTGCTTCAATTGATTTCTAAATTAATTCAGAAAGAGATTTGATTGTTTGATTTCTAAAATATTAAAAGTTAAATTAAAGGTAAGCAATAAAAAGCGAGAGAGAGTTTATGAGAGAAAAGATCTAGGGTTTCGAATCCACTCGACCCGTTGTAACAATATTTATGCGATGATAAAGGTCTATTATTCGAATCAATCTAGATAACGTTAGGGTTCGCGGGCCCTCACGGTATCGCCAAAAGATTTCTATGAATCACCGAATAGCACGGGGTATCGCCGCCTAGCACGAACCGTCTTACTAGTACGATCCGTCTCTATGGCACGGATCGTCTAATAGCACGACGCGTCTTACGGAGCATAACCCATCTTACTCAATTATCACAAACAACAATTAAGAACCGTTGTATGAACGTGCATAAAAATCTAGAAAGTCATACACAAGATTTGATAGAGAAAATTAATATCGCAAATAAATCCTCAAGTCATACAACCACGATTCGAATAATAAAACACTAAATCAAAACATAAATATCGTTACTCAAAGTTCAAGCTTCATCTATACCCTAGAAACGAGTTTAGCCGGACATGGAGAAAATATAAACGATTACGAAATAATAAAACTCCATGCAAGAGAATAAAGGTTTCGGTAAGTATGAACCAATCCTTAACCCTTTATTGCTCCTTCGTTGCCCAGCCGTAAGCACCAATTGTTGGTTCTGACGCGTTGAAACTTATGCGGAGCTCTCTGTCTCGGCTTTTCCCTCTCTGATAGCGTGTCTCCAAAAGTCAGTCGTGGCTCTCCTTTTATAGGCCTTTGTAGCCGACTTCTTCCTTTCATTTTAAAAGCCCTAATAAGATATTATAATAACATCATGGGCCCATATTTAGTCAAAGCAGTGCAAGTCCAATTTCTCAATTGAAAGTCCAATTCCTTGGCCAATTAACTTCGGTTAAGTCCAGTGCTAGACTCCCGACTTCGTATTGCGATTAGGACCTTCGGACATCGTTTAATACTTCAATTTTGCATTTTTTGTATCAAACCCTTCAAATACCTACAACAAAAACAAAAGAATAAATCTCCAAGTAATAACATATAAATAAACTTAACAAGGATAATTTAGGGGGCGCGTATGTGAACATTTACGCGCTTATCACACCCCCCAACTTACATTTTGCTAGTCCCGAGCAAAGAAAACAAAATGCAACTAAAGAAAATTTATTAAAATCGATAGTTCTTTTAAACCCCCAGGCGGCCCCGGTAGGACGAGTGAAGTCTCGTGAGGGTTTTCAGCAGTGATCACCCACAAAACACAGTGAGTCCTCTTACACGGAACCCACAACCTGCAAGTAACTCATCAATCTCTCAAGCCAAGGCACAAAGTCATTGCACAAGTATATTAGGCAACACTAGTTCAAAATGCTATCAAGACATGCATATAAACTATGGCACCTAATTTAGCGTGTGTGAACACTTGGACTTAGTCACCGATGAAATGCCACTCAAAGTTTTCTCCGGACCGAGCTTCGACTTCAATTCTCACAGTGTCATGCACTCACAAATAAAATCACTCGAAACAAGGTGCATTATGAACTCTCAAGTGTGCGGTTTGGAAGTTATGTAATTGAAAGCAAAATATTTCGCACACTATGACACGAAAAGAATGCTTTATACAGTGGACACACGGTCCCATGAATGGAACACCAAGCATTGGAACTCACTCTCTCATCCATCAATCTTCTCTCCAACACCCCTAGGATCAAATAGGACTTCATTTACGGTTGTAGCGTTGGGTAAAGGAAAGTGTGTAAAGGCTAGGGTAAAACATCAAGTGTCCAAGAATAGGCAAATATTTCAAGACAACTTAACGGGGCGAATATGCAATGTGTGCCCCTTAACATCAAACCGATTCCACCTTATCTCTCCTTCTAACTCTTCAACTTTTTTTTTCAACCATAAAGCAATGATTCCTCCTTTCAACTACATCGGTGCCCCTTTTATTCTTTGTATTCTTCCTTCTTTTTTTTGTGTGTTTCTTTTTTTTTTTTTTAAGGGACACCACCAATTCAAGCACAAAATTTTACAATCAACCCAAAAATTTCACCTTCATATTTTTGCCTTTCTCCAAACACGATATGGAAGGTGGAGCTAACCAAAAAAAACTAAGTATAAAAGGCTCAAAGTGGCTTGCAAGGGATAAATATGAAAATAAAGGAACGAACCGGCCCAAATATCAAGAAAATGCCTATAATCCTCTCCCAGGGGTGTAACATCCATGTGGCCAACCAAAACCGAGAGATAGTATTATGCGTTCAAGTTCCAACACTCAGCAATCAAGAATAATGAGACCATCAACAAATATATTCTTTCCATTGACAAACTGAGAAGTTACGTGACACCACTCCAACAAAAAGGTAAGGCACGAAAGCTCACTAGGGCATAAGTCTCCACTAATCTAGCCATCGAGAACGTTCAAACGACACTCACAGGCAAACTAAGTCCAAATAGACGTGAAATGCCGAGATGCAAGTGCCATAGCTACATGCATTAACAAGATAGCATAAAGAACTAACCGTCCACAAAACACCCAAACAATGCCAACATGCCTCAACTCAAGCAACCAATAAATACCTCGCAAATTTAAAGTTCCATGCAAGAAAGATCCCACTATTTTTAGAATTTTTCAATTTTTTTTTTGTTTTTGAATCTAACAATGCAAAAAGAATAAAGTGATCCCTCCCCCCAACTTGAACTATTCAATGTCCGCATTGAAAGCATAAAAATAAAAAGATAGGACATAAACGTAAAAGAGAGGAAATGTATCACCTCGAAAAGGAGGAACATAGCAAACTAATATATAGCAAGAGGGAGACCCCCCAACTTAGATTGAACAACCTGCAAAATGTTAGCCTCCAAAACAACAAAATGTATACAAGGAAAACAACTAAAGAACATAAAT
Organism: Rhododendron griersonianum; assembly: GCA_018127125.1. Classification (NCBI taxonomy): domain Eukaryota; kingdom Viridiplantae; phylum Streptophyta; class Magnoliopsida; order Ericales; family Ericaceae; genus Rhododendron; species Rhododendron griersonianum. The sequence goes on from CM030789.1 coordinate 15,561,416, forward strand.
AAAGGCAAGAAGTAAAAATAAAATAAAATAAATCCATCCACTTTCTTCACGCGAAAGACACGGGTACTACTTTTCTCCCTGATCAAAAGACTGTGGTTCCCTATTTGTTGGAAGAACAGTATGCGTAGGATTCAACGATATCTTGAGAAGTGGTACCATCATCTAATAGGCTGCCACTCCCTCTGGGGCTGCCAGATCCCTTACCCACCACTCCGTTTGTGAAGCAATCTCCACAGAGTTGAACACTAAAGTCAGATGGTTCAGGCAGAATTCTCGCTGCTAACTACGCGCCTGCCGCCAGACCCAACCTCCTAGGTACTACATACATAGCTTTGACCAGGTGGCTATACCAGACCGTTGGAAACCGTTCGAGCACGGCAAACACTGGAGGTATCACAAACTCCATGGATTTTAAGTCTCTTAGACTTCCAATGAAAGCACTAATTTATATAAATTGGGTCCATCAAAGTAATGGACTCCACCGTGGCACCATCCACCACGCTATCACCAATTCCTTCCACGTAAGGTTTAAGCCTTTGGCCATTGACCTTGAAAACATTACCAACACGTGGATCCTTAATCTCTACAGCTCCGTGGGGGAAAACACGAATGACAACATATGGACCATCCCACCGTGACCTCAACTTGCCCGGGAAAAGCTTAAGTCTAGAATTGAAGAGCCACACTTTTTGACCGACTTCAAAGGACTTTCTAATAATGTGTTTATCATGAAATGCCTTAGTCCTATCCTTATAAATTCGTGCACTCTCATATGCTTCATTGCGCAACTCTTCCAATTCAGCAAGCTGGAGCTTACGATTTAACCCGGCAGCGGCCATATCGAAGTTAAACTTCTTAATGGCCCACATAGCTCTATGCTCCAACTCAACGGGCAAATGACACACCTTACCAAAAACTAACCTATAAGGAGACATGCCAATAGGAGTCTTATAAGCTGTACGGTAGGCCCATAAAGCATCATCGAGCCTTAAAGACCAATCTTTTCGATCAGGCCTAACCGTCTTTTCAAGTATGCGTTTAATCTCCCTATTTGACACTTCAACCTGCCCACTAGTCTGAGGATGATAAGGTGTCGCCACCTTATGAGTGATAGAATACTTTCGCACAAGGGCGGCGAAGTGTTTATTGAGAAAATGGGTGCCCTCATCACTAATAATCGCTCGCGGATAGCCAAAACGAGTAAAAATATTACTTTGAAGAAACTTGACCACAACTTTGTGGTCATTGGTCTTCGTGGCTACCGCTTCCACCCACTTGGACACGTAGTCCACTGCCACAAGAATATACTCGTTCCCATGCGAACAAGGAAACGGACCCATGAAATCTATCCCCCAAACATCAAACATCTCCACTACAAGGATGGAGGACAATGGCATCATATCGCGGCGCGAAATATTGCCGGTTTTCTGGCACTTAAGGCATGCCTTGCAAAATACATATGCATCCTTAAATAGAGTGGGCCAGTAAAAACCGCTTTGTAAAACCTTTTCCGCCGTCTTCTTCCCACTAAAATGCCCTCCGCTCTCGAGCGAGTGACAGAAGGTGAGAATGCTATGGTGCTCAGTCTCAGGAACGCACCTCCTAATCACCTGGTCCGGACACAACTTAAAGAGTTCCGGATCCTCCCAAAAATAGTGCCTAACCTGTGCAAAGAATCGGTCCTTGTCCTGCTTGGACCAATGAGAGGGAAGTGCGCCTATGGCTAGGTAGTTGACGATGTGTGCATACCATGGGGGTCGCACTTGTGACACCTCAAAGAGTTGCTCATCGGGGAATGAGTCCTTGAGGGGCAAGGTGTCACCAGAGGCATCCACTAGGATCCTCGATAAGTGGTCTGCTACAGAATTTTCAGATCCTTTCTTGTCTCGAATCTCCACATCAAACTCTTGGAGGAGCAGAATCCACCTAATCAACCTAGGTTTGGTCTCCTTCTTAGAAAGTAAATGCCGCAAAGCGGCATGATCAGTGTATACTATGACCTTCGACCCTAAAAGGTAGGACCGGAACTTGTCAAGGGAAAAGACCACAGCGAGTAATTCCTTCTCCGTAGTGGTATAGTTCAACTGCGCATCGGAGAGGGTCTTACTCGCATAATAAATGGCATGAGGACCTTGTCAACCCGCTGGCCCAAAACAGTACCGACTGCGTAGTCGGATGCATCACACATTATTTCAAAGGGTAGAGACCAGTTGGGGGACTGCATGATGGGTGCTGTGGACAACACCTCACGGAGCTTCACAAAAGCTCTCATACAAGCCTCATCAAAAATGAAGGGGGCATCCTTAGCCAAAAGATCACACAAGGGCTTGGCGATTTTAGAAAAATCCTTGATGAAACGCCTATAGAACCCCGCATGTCCTAAGAAAGAACGAATTTGCTTAACTGATGAGGGGGGAGGAAGTCGAGAAATTAAGTCAACTTTTGCTTTGTCAACTTCAATCCCCCTTTTGGACACTATGTGGCCCAAAACAATCCCCTCATGGACCATGAAGTGGCTCTTTTCCCAACTTAGGACCAAGTTAGTCTCCTTGCAGCGTTTAAGCACCTTTGCAAGATTTTGGAGACATGAATCAAAGGAGGCCCCAAAGACCGAGAAGTCATCCATGAATACTTCTAGAAAGTCCTCCACCATATCAAAGAAGATAGCCATCATGCACCTTTGAAAGGTCGCGGGCGCATTGCACAAGCCAAAAGGCATGCGCCGATAAGCATAAGTACCATAAGGACAGGTGAAGGTAGTCTTCTCTTGATCCGCTGGGTCGACAGCCACTTGGTTATATCCGGAATAGCCATCCAGAAAACAATAATAGCTCTGGCCTGCCAACCTCTCTAGGATTTGATCAATAAACGGAAGTGGAAAATGATCTTTCCTTGTCATGGAATTGAGCTTCCTATAATCAATACACACACGCCAACCAGTCGTCATGCATGTGGGTACAAGCTCACCCTTGTCATTCTCAACGACAGTAATGCCTGACTTCTTGGGCACTACTTGAGTGGGACTCACCCACTTGCTATCAGAGATGGGATATATGATACCTGCATCCAGCAATTTGACTACCTCCTTCATAACGACTTCCTTCATGTTAGGGTTCAACCTCCTTTGCATCTCTCTTGACGGTTTTGCATTTTCCTCGCAATGAATGCGGTGCATGCAAACGGAGGGATCAATACCCTTGAGGTCTGCCACTGACCACCCTATCGCACCCTTGTGCTCTTTAAGTACCTCAAGTAATTGACCCTCTTGCTTGGAAGAAAGGTCAGAGGCAATGATCACGGGCAAGGTGTCATCGTGGCCAAGGAAAACATACTTCAAAGAAGCCGGGAGAGGCTTCAACTCAAGTTTCGGTGGGGCTTCTATGGAGGGAAGAGCTGGAGTGCTAGACAAAGCAGGTAAAGGCTCAAAAGGAGTTTGCCAGGTAGGTTTGGCCATACAAGGTGCGAGGTCTAACAAAGAATTGACCTTAGCAATGGATTGGTCAATATCGAACTCCTCATAGCCAAAATGGGCAAGACATGCCTCAAGAGGATCATTGGCCAAAATGTATGGCATCGCCTCTTCTACTAACTCGTGAACGACATCGACTGCAAAGCAGTCTTCCTCCTCATGAGGCTGTCGAGCGGCCGAATACATATTCAGACTCAGTTTCATATTGCCGAATGATACCTCCATCACTCCACTCCTCACGGAAATCTGTGCATTGGCCGTGGCTAGAAAGGGACGACCCAAGATGACAGGCGTTTGAGATTTAAGGGCTGTGGGGTGGACTGGCTCTGTGTCAAGGACAATGAAATCAGCAGGAAAGTAGAAATTATTCACCTTGACAAGGACATCCTCTAACATGCCCCGTGGGGCTTTCACAGAACGATCGGCCAACTGCAGAGTAACCGATGTGGGCTTCAACTCACCAAGCCCCAACTCCTCGTACACAGAGTATGGTAAAAGATTAACACTTGCCCCTAAATCTAAGAGTGCCCTACTAATAAAGTGATTGCCTATGACACAAGAGATTGTGGGCACACCAGGATCAGCAAGCTTGGGGGCAGTGTTAGATTGAAGAACAGAGCTAACTTGGTGAGGAATGGGGATGGGCTCTAAAAACTTGGCTCGAGCCTTCCGCTTGTGAGTGCACAAGTCCTTGAGGAACTTGGCATAAGAAGGGATCTGCTCAATGGCATCGAGCAATGGGATGTTCATCTTAACTTGCTTGAACACCTCCATGATATTATCAGTGGATGCTCCCTTCTTGTGAAAGGGTGAAGGTGTATTCAGACAAATCGGAAAAGGTGCCTTAGGAATGTAAGATGGGGTCTTAGATGACCCCGGAACAACTGTGGACACTGGATCGGTCTCCTTCTCCTTAGACCTCTTATCAACCTTAGACCTCTCAGCGACAAGTGGAGACACTTTCTCCTTCGCTTTGACCTCCTCCGGTCGGGTCTCTACTTCTCTCCCATTTCTAAGGGTGACAACTAATTTCGCTTGTTCGTGACCTTGCGAATTGTCAATGTGGTGCATCCCTCGTGGGTTAGCCACTGGCTGGCTTGGTAATCTACCCTCATCCCGACGATTAAGAGCATTAGCTAGCTGACCCACTTGGGTTTCCATCTTGGCAATGGATTGAGAGTGGGAGTGAAGCAATTGGGAGTCTGCTTTCATTTGTTGGCAATCAACTCTCATTTCAGCCATGGCTTTCAACATTTGCTCCTCAAAATTTGGTGTCCTTTGGGAGGACGCAGAAGAAGCAGGGGGTTGTTGGTACTGTGGTGGTGCAGGTGGTGGACAATAGGCCTGTGTGTTGGAAGTATTAGGAAATGAAGGCCTCATAGGTTGGGCAAATGGTTGCCCTTGGTCTGGCTGTCGCCATCCAAAGTTGGGATGCTTTTTCCAGCCGAGGTTGTAAGTATGAGAATAGGGGTCATTCGCTGGCCTACCAAACCCCTGGGTCGAGTTCACGTGCTCTTGAAGAAATTCTGGAAATTGAGATGCCATGTGGCACTCATTTATTTGATGGCACGGACTGGAGCACAACTGACAGACCTCCGCAACAGCAGCAGGAGGTGAAGAATGTGAAGGACCATGACCCAAAGATAAGAAAGTGTCTAGCTTGCGGGTCAATGCATCTACCTTATAGGAAAGATCGTCAGAGTGGCCCACCTCATAAAGGCCACTCTGTTTTGAAGAGGTAGAAGTTGTCCTATTTGTGCGGGATGATGCGGCTCGGTGCCGTGAATTCTCCGCTAACTGTCCAAACAAGTCCCACCCCTGATTCTCGTTCTTAAGCATAAATGTGCCTCCACATGAGGCATCCACCATATAACGGTGTTGTTCGCATAGTCCATCATAGAAACATTGGACTAACTGCCATTTAGGAACTTGGTGGTGTGGACAACTCCTAATGATATCATTAAGTCTCTCCCATGCTTGGTGAAATTGTTCACCTTCTTTTTGATAGAAACTAGTGAGTTCTTGGCGAATTTCTTTTGTTTTGCCTATGGAAAAGTACTTTTTCAAAAACTCATTTTTCATTTGATCCCAAGAGGTGATGCTATTCGGTGTTAAAGTATTAAGCCAGTATTTGGCTTTATCTTTAAGTGAGAACGGGAATAACTTCAACCTAAGGGCATTATCAGTGAAGTGCTGAATTTTAACAGTAGAGCAAATCTCTTCAAAGTCCCCTAAATGCCGATATGGGTCCTCGTTATCAAGTCCATAGAATGATGGGAGTGTTTGTAACAAACTAGACTTGATTTCAAATTGTGTTGAGGCAGTGGCAGGCAATGTTATGCATGATGGTGAGGTGTAGGCGGATGGGAGAAAGTACTCCCCGATCGCAGGTGGATCCTGAGCCTCTATTCTTTCAGTCATTTTAACAAGTGAAGTGGGTGAAGGCCAAGGGTTACGAGAGGCTGCTCGATTAGCTCTAAGGGTCCGTTCGATCTCTGGGCCAAAATTATCAAGTAATGGGTCCAATGATCGACGACCAAACATACAATGCACAATGTCCCTAACTCAAATAAAAACAAAAACAAACGAACGAAACACTAAAAACCAAAAAAATATGAAAACTCACAGTGCCAGGAAAAGCCAATTGAATTTGTTACACTGTTAAGCTGCAGTGTTGCCGCTTACTACTTGCTCCTGTGCGCCGCTACAATTTCTCGATTCCTGTGCTTGACACAATATAATGCTAACAAAAAAAAATGCAATTAAACAAATATGAGGAATAATTAAAAAAAACTAAAAATACCTAAACTAGGAATTAAAATAAAAATCAACTAAAACAACGCAACCGTGCTTGTAATCCCCGGCAACGGCGCCAAAATTTGATCGTGTCGTTTCCGTATCAAAAATAATTAATAAAACAGACTAATTACTACTACCTAAAAGATAGCGGTAAATACTCCGAGTATCATCCTCAGGGATTACGAAGGCTAAATTGCGATTGCTTCAATTGATTTCTAAATTAATTCAGAAAGAGATTTGATTGTTTGATTTCTAAAATATTAAAAGTTAAATTAAAGGTAAGCAATAAAAAGCGAGAGAGAGTTTATGAGAGAAAAGATCTAGGGTTTCGAATCCACTCGACCCGTTGTAACAATATTTATGCGATGATAAAGGTCTATTATTCGAATCAATCTAGATAACGTTAGGGTTCGCGGGCCCTCACGGTATCGCCAAAAGATTTCTATGAATCACCGAATAGCACGGGGTATCGCCGCCTAGCACGAACCGTCTTACTAGTACGATCCGTCTCTATGGCACGGATCGTCTAATAGCACGACGCGTCTTACGGAGCATAACCCATCTTACTCAATTATCACAAACAACAATTAAGAACCGTTGTATGAACGTGCATAAAAATCTAGAAAGTCATACACAAGATTTGATAGAGAAAATTAATATCGCAAATAAATCCTCAAGTCATACAACCACGATTCGAATAATAAAACACTAAATCAAAACATAAATATCGTTACTCAAAGTTCAAGCTTCATCTATACCCTAGAAACGAGTTTAGCCGGACATGGAGAAAATATAAACGATTACGAAATAATAAAACTCCATGCAAGAGAATAAAGGTTTCGGTAAGTATGAACCAATCCTTAACCCTTTATTGCTCCTTCGTTGCCCAGCCGTAAGCACCAATTGTTGGTTCTGACGCGTTGAAACTTATGCGGAGCTCTCTGTCTCGGCTTTTCCCTCTCTGATAGCGTGTCTCCAAAAGTCAGTCGTGGCTCTCCTTTTATAGGCCTTTGTAGCCGACTTCTTCCTTTCATTTTAAAAGCCCTAATAAGATATTATAATAACATCATGGGCCCATATTTAGTCAAAGCAGTGCAAGTCCAATTTCTCAATTGAAAGTCCAATTCCTTGGCCAATTAACTTCGGTTAAGTCCAGTGCTAGACTCCCGACTTCGTATTGCGATTAGGACCTTCGGACATCGTTTAATACTTCAATTTTGCACTTTTTGTATCAAACCCTTCAAATACCTACAACAAAAACAAAAGAATAAATCTCCAAGTAATAACATATAAATAAACTTAACAAGGATAATTTAGGGGGCGCGTATGTGAACATTTACGCGCTTATCAGTTGATCCGGGAAAGATAGAGTCCGTGATGAATTGGCAACGACCGAAGAGTGTTTTTGAAATCCGTAGCTTCTTGGGCTTGGCCGGGTACTATCGTCGTTTCGTTCTCGATTTCTCCCGTTTAGCGGCTCCGATGATGAAGTTGACTCGTAAGGGAACTCGTTTTATTTGGAACTACGCGTGTGAGAAGGCCTTTGAAGAATTGAAGAGGAGGTTGACTACCGCGCCAGTTTTGGTTGTGCCTGAACGGGGAGTCGGTTATTCAGTGTACTGTGATGCTTCGAAAGAAGGGTTAGGGTGCGTATTGATGCAGTTGGGGCGAGTGGTAGCGTACGGATCGCGGCAATTGAAGACTCACGAGCGGAATTACCCTACCCATGATTTAGAACTTGCGGCCGTCGTTTTTGCATTAAAGAGTTGGCGTCATTATCTTTACGGTGAAAGATTCGAGGTATTTTCTGATCATAAGAGTCTTAAGTATTTGTTTTCTCAAAAGGAACTCAATCTACGTCAACGCCGTTGGATGGAACACCTGGAAGACTACGACTTTGAGTTACAATACCACCCGGGAAAGGCGAACGTTGTAGCGGACGCATTGAGTAGAAAATCGACGCATCTTGCTAGTTTAGCTATCCATGAGTGGAAAACGATGAACGACTTAGGTTCGTATGCTTTGCATTTTGAGGAGATTCGAGAGGGAATCACCTTATGTAACTTAACCGTTCAATCAACCTTGTCGACTCGAGTAATTGAGGCCCAACAACAAGATGAAGAAGCGGGAGAGTTTCGCACCAAGTTTCTTAGCGGAAACGCTCGAGAGGGGTGGATGATTCATGCCGATCAAGGTTTGCGATACCAAGGAAAATTGCTCGTACCCACTTCGTGTCGGGAGGAAATCTTGCGAGAATTTCACCATTCGCCTTTAGCCGTGCATCCGGGGGGAAAGAAAATGTACCATGACTTGCGTAGACAATTTTGGTGGCCGGGAATGAAGAGGGACGTCATCGTTTTCGTATCCAAATGCCTTACGTGCCAGCAAGTCAAAGCTGAACATCAACGACCCGCCGGGGAGTTGCAACCATTGCCAGTGGCCGAATGGAAGTGGGAGAACGTGACTATGGATTTCGTTACCGGTTTACCAAGGTCGCCGAGGGGGCATGATGCCATATGGGTGATAGTTGATCGATTGACCAAGTCAGCGCATTTCTTACCTATTCAGGTTTCGGATTCGATTGAGACGCTTAGCCGTTTGTATATCCGTGAGATTATCCGCCTTCATGGGATTCCCGTTTCTATCGTGTCGGATCGAGATCCAAGGTTTACCGCGCGCTTTTGGCAAAGTTTGCAGGCCGCTCTTGGCACCAATCTTTTATTTAGCACCGCGTATCATCCTCAAACGGATGGGCAATCCGAGAGAACGATCCAAATTTTGGAAGATATGCTCCGGGCTTGCGTTATGGATTTTCGAGGTAGTTGGGAAGATCACCTACCGTTAGTCGAATTCGCTTACAATAATAGTTACCAATCTAGTATCGAGATGGCACCGTATGAGGCTTTGTATGGGAGACCGTGTCGATCACCTGTTTGTTGGACCGAGTTGGGCGAGGCTACATTGGTCGGGCCGGAATTGATTCAAGAGACTTCCGAAAACATGAGAGCGATTCGCCTACGTCTTCTTGAAGCACAAAAGAGAACCACCGAGCAAGTCAAAGTGATTCGTCAACGATTGTTAACCGCGCAAAGTAGGCAAAAGAGTTACGCTGATCGCCGTCGCCGACTGTTATCTTTCGAAGTGGGGGATCACGTGTTTCTTAAGGTATCGCCACGTCGGGGACTATCTCGTTTTGGGCAAAAAGGGAAACTTTCACCGCGTTTCATCGGACCGTTTGACATTATCGAGAAGATTGGAGAAGTTGCCTATCGACTGGCCTTGCCACCGAGGTTATCGGGGGTTCACGACGTATTTCATGTATCAATGTTGCGAAAGTACGAACCGGATCCGTCTCATGTATTAGAGTGGTCCGAATTAGAGTTGGAAGCTGATGCGTCTTATGAGGAGGAACCGATACGTATCCTAGATTCGCGTGACCAAGTATTGAGGGGCAAGACTATTCCGTTAGTGCGAGTCCTATGGAGTCATCTCGGGAAGGAAGAGTCGACATGGGAGAGGGAAGACGAGGTTAGGGAGAAGTATCCGCACCTATTTTCAAGTTGAATCAATGTAAATCTCGAATTTTGGTTGTGTGAGTGTTGATTTGATCGTTTCATGATATGTGTTGTGGTATAGGCAAGACTACTTGATGCATAAGTATGTTTGACTTGAATTGTAAATTTCGGGACGAAATTTCTTTAAGGAGGATAGATTGTAGAGACTCGCAGACTTGTTTTAATTTCGGAAATCATTTATTCCGTTAAGTATATATATTGTTAGTAAAATCGCTCGTATGTTGTGGGGGTGTACGGAGATACGTATCCGGATGTGTATCGGACTCTCGGAGGATGGTAAAATGTTAGTTTTGATGTTGTATTGATGTTTGGAAGTGTTGGTACCAAGTCGGGTTTGTTTCGGTGTCCGTGAAAAAAATTCTTTTTCTACCCTTCATGAACCGGTACGCATTTTACCCGTACCGGTACATGGTGTCCAGAAGTTGTGCTTTTTGACTCTTCGAAGGTTCATGAACCGGTACGCATTTTCCCCGTACCGGTACATGCTCCTTTTTCTGCACTTTTTCAGCACGCTTTTTGGACCACTATAAATACCTCCTTTTTGGCATTTCTCACTCCAAACCCACGAAAAACACTTGGAAACACCCCCTCTCACCTACCCAACTCCAATCTCACCCAAGACCCTTGATTTCAAGTTCAAATCTTCAAGATCCAAGGGTTTTCTTCCTCAAAATCACAAGATTCTTGCATTTGGTGAACCAAGGGTGAGTTCTATGTACTTGTTCTCACTCCTAGAGGCTTACCCACGTTTTTCTCTCTCTCCTCTCGATTATTGGTTGATCTTTGTTTGTTCTTCGTGTTTGTGGACTTTATTCACTCTAGATCTTGTACCCAAGCTCGGGTGAGGCTTGTTTTTGAAGGATTCAAGTGTTTGGCTCTCGATAGACCTAGGGTTTTGCTCAAAACCCACTTCGGTAGGGATTTCTCTCATTCTCTACATGTTCTAAGTTGATTAAGCATGTTTTGGGTGTTTGAATGCTACTTATTGTTGAATTGAGTGAATGTGGCTTGGTGATTGCATATTCCATTGAAAATGGGCACAATAGTCTTGATTGTTATGGTTTATGAGCTTGTTGTAACATATTTGATAATGTCCGTATGCGTTAAATGTGGTTAAGGCACCGGTCTTGATTGTGGTGATAATGGAGTCGTTGTTGTGAGATGAATGTGAAGTATATTGTGACGCAAGGGGTGGGAACACAAGAATCGCAAGGGGTGGATTATATTGTGACGCAAGGGGTGGAAACACAACTCGCAAGGGGTGGAGATGGGTTGGAGGATGTGTGTGTGTGAGAATTGGTACGTTACTTGAAATAGTATTGACTTGCGTTGTAGGACCTTGTCATGAAATTCAGTGTGCCACATTCATGCTTATCAATCTTATTGCATATAGAATCTGTAGAGAATTTCCTACTGGGCTCTAGTAGCTCAACAAAATCCTTCCTTTCAGGTTTAAACGCCGGTCAGTAGCGTGCATGCCTTGAACCTGAGACGTGGAGACTTTTGGAGGCTTACTTGACTTTGTTACTCATCCATCTTTGTATTTAGTTTACTTTTGGGTTTGAGATGGCCTTGTAACAAAATTTGTTTTTTGAACGATCTTTTGCTTAAAGTTGTAACGTTCTTAATACTTGTACTTGAATCGAAGTTTAACTTGGGCCGGAGTGCCAATGTTGTATATTTTGAAACTTGGAGACTTGGCGTGTAATTAAACAGGCAGGAACTCTCTTTTGGGATATTATTTACTTAATGCGAGGACTTTTATTGAAATGGTCATTTATTTATGTTTAAAAATCGAGGGCGTGACATCCATGATATGTACTCTACAGTTCTTTTGTGAGGCTTCTAGCCAATTGATAAGTTGCCAAAAGTCTATCTATGTATCCCCCCATATTTGAAGTGGTGGGGCTACTAACTTGAGTCTGAAGTGCAACATCCCTCTTACCTATGACCTTGGCCATTACCTTGGGTTTCCCCTCCTCCATGAGAGAGCATCCAAGAGGCAATACCAGTACATTATTGAGAAAATGCAAATAAAATTGTCTGGTTTGAAAGGTAATTCCTTATCCTTTATGGGGAGGGCCACTCTTGTCCAATCTGTGACTGCTACTATTCCCACCTATACTATGCAAGCCTCTTCTTTACCTTCGAGCATCTGTGAAAACATAGATATGCTCAATAGAAATTTTCTTTAGGGTGACTTACCTAGGAACTGGGAAGAAAAAAGTGCATCTCATTAAGTAGGATAATGTTTGCAAATGTAAAAGAAAATGGGGGCCTGGGCATTAGAAAATCTATAGAAGACAAGTTAGCCTTTCTTTGTAAGCTTGGCTGGAGATTACATAATGAGAAGAAACCTTTGTGGATTCAACTTATTCTCAAGAAATACTTGAGCAACCATGATTTCAATGAATGGCATATGAATAGGAGGGCATCCACATATGGAAGAGCATTATTCAGACTAAACATGTCATAAAAAAAAAAAAAGCCCTCAAATGGATGGTGGGAAATGGAATGGGAATGATATCACCATGTGGAAGGATTTGTGGCAACCCTAGGGGAAACCAATCCCAATCCTCTCTTTGTTGATGAAACTGTTGGTAATTATATGTTTAATGCCAGGGGATGTGATCTGTCAAGGTGAGATTGAGAAGGCGCTGAATAATTTAAAATTGCAACCATCCTATAGAAATGGCGCCAGACTATATCCCATAGATTCTCTGGCAAATAAAATAAAAAGTAGAATCAAATGAAATCTTTGACTTGTATGGTAATTCGAATGATATTTGTTATATTTTATGGACAGAATCTTAAGAAATTTAAAATGCCGTTGTCCTTCCATGTTTTATTGATCAAGTCTTCTATACTTTTGCCCAAAAAATAGTGGCACTATTTGGACAAATGATTCTAGATGCGATCCTTGATGCTTTGTTGGATAAGGACAGAGAAAGAAAGACTCCTCTTTTTTGAAATCATACGAGCAAAATAAAAAAATTAGAAAAATAACTTTGATTTTTTTTTCCTTCACATTATCTCCTTCTAATTTTTGCACAGCATAGACCTGAACTCTTACCGTTGACTATCTCCCGCCCGCTCCTCACAAAAAGGGGGTAACTCATCTCATGCAATAAGTCTAGGGGTATATACACTCATGTACATATTACATATATGCGTGCATACGTATTTTAAATCCGTATCAAGTCTTACCATTTGAATTCTAAAACAAAGTTGGATGTATCACAAATGTCTTTACCGATATCGGGTTGAGTTAATTTTTTACAGAGATCATAAACAAACTATTCGGAACAAAATGAGCGACTCGGATATTTTTTGTAGGACTTGACACGAATTTAAAATACATATGTACACGATATATATACATGAATGTATGTACCCCTAGCAACACTCCCATTTCATGTAGCGGGTATATATCCCGTGGTCACTAGAGGGGAGGAATATACCCGCAGGAGACTTTCACGGTTTCACCCTCACAAACCTATGAGCACATCTTCACCACCAAGCTCCACCACTTACTTCCACCCTTTCCAACCACCCAAACAGCTCCCCTCCATTGATCTGGAGGTGGCGGTCATGTCCAACAATGAAACCCTTCCCAAGGATATCCTCACTGATGTACTCTCTCGACTACCCGTCAAAACACTTTGCCGATTCAAGTGTGTTTCTTCCTCGTGGAATTCCCTAATCTCCGACCCCAATTTCGCCAAAACCCACCTCAATCGATCTAAGACGCAAAGCCCTAAATATTTTGAGTCGAAAGCCATTATAATTTCGAGCTCTCAGAATCTCTACTCAGTCGATTTTGCTGACGTAAATCCAACCGCCACAAAGCTTGATTTTCCTACTATGGAACAACACGCCGCGGACAAGTGGGTAATTCCCATCAGGGTATGGAGCTCTTGCAATGGTTTGCTCCTAGTTTCCCATCAAGTGGTTAATCCCAACTTCTTCTTGTTGAATCCATCCACTAGAGAATGTAAGAAACTGCCCACACCCCCTCCTGTCCTCTATCCGGCTGGTAAATTCTACGTGTTATATTATGGTGTTGGTTACGATTCCTCTACGGATGATTACAAGGTTGTGATGACCTCTTCCTATAATACTGGTGGGATTGAAATTATGATTGTGACTGTTTATTCGCTGAAAACTAATGCTTGGAGAAGAATTCCAGATGCCCATTATCTTCTTGTGGGAAGCTCTCGCGGAGTTTTCTTTAACGGCTGTCTCCACTGCCTTTGTCTGAGGTCTGGATCAATCGTGATTGTTGCTTTCAATTTGTCGGATGATATTTTCAGGGAAGTGCCACTGCCTGCTTCGTTGGAGATTTTGAATTGTCATGTGGGGGTTGTTGGGGGTTGTCTATGTTTAGTTGATAGGCGGACTTGTAACCAAACTGAGGTTTGGATAATGGAAGAGTACGGGGTAGGAGAGTCTTGGACCAAATTTACGATCGAATATTTAACGCCTAGTCTGCGTTTGTTGTGTAAGGTAGCGGAAGACAAAGTTTTGCTCAGTAACAATAGAGGTAGGCATGGACAGAAACTGGTTGTGTACGATCCGATAAAAGAAACACTTAGGGACATGGTGGTTGCTGGAATTCCAAGTGAATTTACCTTTGGGCGTACGTACGTCGAGACCCTCGTCTCTCCTATTCTCGGAGGAGGAATTGGCAGGCAATTATAAGCTTCTCCTGGTATGTTTGTGAACAGAAGTGTCCGTTCTTTCGTTTATCCATATTCATATGTTCTTATTATGGAGCTTCTATAGTTCAAGGTTTTTGGAGGTTGCACATCCATATTATCCCTTATTGATATTGATTTAGCTTTGGTAGTTTGAGTTATATAGGGTATTGGTTAGTGATGAATATAATTGAACATAGTTTTTGGAGGTTGCACAAGTGGCTAATGCCCACTTTAAAATATGGTTGGAGTTAAACCTGTGAAGCCTGAAAACTGAATTGGATGCCCTTTGTTAGTGTCCTTTTCAAGCTGACGACTCTGTTATGCTGCATATTTGATCATTAAGTTTTTCAGGGAAAAAAGAAAGAAAGAGTGTACAGATGATACTTATAGGTGGGGTTCATACTTCATATCTGCATCTTATCTGTGTAATTTATGCCTTGTTCTCTTCCCTTTTCAAAAAGCATTTTTCAAAAAATTCCCCCTAGATTCTCCCTACTTCCAACATTTATCTCTCTATCTCTCTCCACTTATTACCCCTATTATTTTTCAAATACCAAACCAAACACAGCATTAAAATCTTGAGGTGTATGGAACTGTTCGGATACTCTCTTTTTTTTTATATCAGCCACAAAAGAGATTATGAATCTTTGAAAGAGGAGTTACAAAGATTAAAGAGATCAAGAGTGTGACGAAATCACAACGGGGAGAAAGCATCCCAACGGGTGAGTAAGTTCAAGCAAGTGAACCAAACGACGTCTGTTTCTTTTGTTTTCTTTTTTCCCCCTTGATTTTTAATAACAATGTAAACACACAAGATAAGTTTGTGGAATACATGACGCTTGGGAAGATGAAGGTAGTGGTTGACAATTTTATCTTCCTAACTCATCATTTGTGGTACATAGGGGATTTCAACATCTTATCGCACACAAAATATTCACAAGTAAATGCAACGGAAGAATCATACACAGTATAACTTAACCACAAACAAAAATAACTTGCCGGTGGTTAAAACGGCTCGAACAGGGAGCAGGGAGCAGCGTGTAAAGATTTATTTTTCCTGTATTTGGGTGTCAAACTGGCGTAATTTTGAAGACTAATGTGGTGTTCCATTTGCGGCCAAAACAACGTCGTTTTGGGCCGCTCTACAAGGCTGTAGTGTGTTGTGCACTACAGCATCCCCGTGTCCACAATCATATGCCGCCCTAAACCCCAATACGAAGAAAAATGGTTGGCCAAGAGCCAACCGAGAAATCATGTGACAAAAGTTACATGGAAATGAGTGATATATATGCAGGCTAGAGAGTATCTCAAAGCAGCTCAATACCCTCTTCATATTCATTACTTCCTGTGTCTCAGCTTGACAAAAATTCAGCGTCATCAGCAAACTGCAAATGAGTAACACAAAGCTCATCCACTCCAATCTGCATATCTTTTATTAATGCTTGTTGCTTTGCCTTTTGAAACATCCAGTTTAGACCTTCAACAACAATAACAAACAAGAAGGGAGACAAAGGGTCTCCTTGCCAACCTTTCTGCATCTTAAATTCTTCGGTAGGGGAACCATTCACAACTTTGTATAGAGAAGCTGTTGAGACACACACTTAATCCATCACATCAATTTCGTTGGGAAACCCATCATTTGCGTCGTGCTGAATAAGAAGTTCCAATTAAGCATATCATAGGCGTTTTCAAGATCTAATTTCATGATTAAACCTTTTTTCTATCCATTTTCCATTGTGTGTTTGTTCAACCCACAAATGCAGACTGGACATCACAGGTAACCATTTGTTTGAGTTTCCATAAATCAGACCTTAGCTCTTCCCTCTTGCTTCTATCTATATCTTGAAGTAAAGCACTTTCGGCTTTCATATCTAGACAGTATAATAATTCTTCCACTTTTATTTAACTTGTGTTGCACATCCCCAAATACTTCTCTGTTCCGTACTTTGAGAGTCTCATTCATACCTTTCAGTTTGCTGATAAGCTTGATCCAGCCCAACCTTGAACAACTGTGTCATTCCAAGCCTTTTCCATAACTTCAACACACTTAGAATGCATGGAACAAGAAGTAATGCGCCAGAAAGGCCTAGGACCCCAATCTCTCTCATCGTCAATAAGGGGAATGGGCAATGATCAGGGAGAGTTCTAGGCAGCTCCCACTGTTTAAGTTTGAACTTATCCAACCATTTTGGGTGGAGTAAAAAGCGATCTATCCTGCTCCACTTCTCCCCATCTTGAGAATTGGACGTAGTGAATTTTCTCCCAAGGATTGGAAGATTAATCAGCTCTATATCATCAATAAATTGATTAAGGTCTCTCATTCCTGTTTCCCTACGAAAACACCCCTGCCCTTTCCCCTGTCCCTGTGTTTCTGATTTGACTAAGGACCCCTCCCAAACACCATGGTTTGGGGTAATGTCCTCCAAGGCGAGATGACACTCCCCACGCATGCATTCTGCCTACTACATCATTGGGGCCGTAAACATTTGTAGTATTGCGCCAAGATAAAACTTCTATTACAGCAAGTGTCCAACATGGTGAAAACCTCCGGGCTCCATATACAAAGTAGTCCACCTGAGCTTCCATTAGCATCAACTTCAACAAATTTGAAATTTGAATCCCACCATATGGAGTTCACAAAAATCCATGATGAAGCTGCCTTTTTAGTTTCTTGGATCAAGAGGAAATCCAGTGATTTCCGAGAAGTACCTCTTGCATTTCAGGACATGATTTTCATGGCATCTGGTGGTATGGTTTAAGAAGCATGTACCATGGTGGTCTTTTATTCCATTTTTTCCGTTTATTTTTTCTATTTGATACTCCTGCAAAATAATTATTGCAAACGACATTAATTACCATTTTTGTACTCAGGTTTGGTTGATTTCTCAGATGAAAATTGAACTATTGTTATCTAAATCTCCCACGGGTACCCTTTATTTAAGACAATCGCTGATGCCAAACCCTTCACAGTTCTTAAACTATGCGGGTGTGAATTGTACTTGGAAGAGCACGAGGACGAGGAAGAGGACTTAGGCGATTACCCTTTCACTGATGGTGTAGTGTTTCATTCTCTATGTGAAGTTAGTCTCAAGGGCATCTCGGTGGATGAGGAGCTGATCATCCAGGGTTTGATTCGCACTTGCCCTTCAATTGAGAATTCTCTCTGAAGATGTTATGACACCGAGCAAAATTTTGTGGGGGCTAACCTTCATAAACCAAAGGTAGTTGAAATCTCTCCAATACGTGAAAAAGTTGTGATTGAGGGTCCAAATCTCCGGTGCTTCACTTACGAGGCAGAAAGATTGGACAAGGATTTCTATTTTTATTTTTTAAAGTTTAACCATGATTCAGCTCACAATCTTAGAGATCTGTGTTTCATAGGCTGTTGCATCACCGACGAGTTCTTCTTTGATGAATTCATTTGTAGACAGGACCTCCTTGAGTATTTGAGGTTAGACGGTTGTGTTGAGATCAAAATGATCAACATCAAAAGTCGTCGCCTTAAGCACCTAATATTGTATGACACTGGATATCAACCGGAGAATCTCCAGCTAAGACCACTCGACCGATCTCTCTTCCACTTGAAAATTTGTGTCTAATTTACTCTCTTGAATACGAGGGGTCTACAACCGAAATTGCCTTGTTATCCTTAACTAGCTCCCCGGGATAATATAATTGAAATTTTATGATTTGGTTGACCCTATATGGTTCCTTGAGTTGAGGGAATTTCTAGGAGAGCTGAATGGAAATGGAGCTCTGACCGCGGTGATATTCACCTCCGGGTTTAACAGGGATAGCTTTACTATGGAGGACTCTGGAAAATTCCCGGGTCCTCCAGTCCAAGAAATCGAGTATCTGAAGCTCAAGCTAGTAGCATTGTCATCTCTAAATTGTGAAGCTCCTGTGGATGGCCTGCTTTGGAGTTGTCATCCAAAGAATCTGGTAATACTAATAACAATCTTGTAATGGGACTCTGTGATCAGTTGCTGCTAGTGGTGGAGGGAGATGGTGATCTGATTATTTGGAAGATGTAGAGATTGGGAGCTATGGAGGTGGTGGTGATGAGTGTGCGAATTCTTGAAGAGGAAACTTTGTTGGATTGGTTGTCTTCTCTTGCAGATGGACAGCTTGTTTGTTTTAGGTTAAAATGGTGACCTACAGAGAGAGAGAGAGATGGGAAGCTCAAACCGAACAGGAACAAGGATTTCATTGTGGGGGTGCCGAGCTCGTTTCACCCTCTTCTCCATAGCATCACAACACATGTGGGGCCCGCAGAGACGGAACTACTATGGGGCTTATGAGGCCAAGGCCCCTGCATTGTTTCGGTTTTTTTCTTTTCTTTTCAACTTTCAATATTAATGTTAGTTATTTTTTATTTGTTAAGAACACTTAGATATTTTATTTTGTATTGGATGTTATTTCGACATTTAAATGAATGTGTAAGTCCCAAAATCTATTCTCTCTCTGTGCATGGTTTCCTATAAGTTTTTCAATCAATTATTAATCTCATTACTCTTTCTATCTCTCTCCATTCATTGCCCAAAAAAACCCTCCCTCAAAACCTAAACCAAACAAACTATACCCGAAACTTGAAATTTTAAAATCTTATTGTTCATAGTTCGGCCCCCATAATTAAGAAATCCTTGTTCCGTCCCTATATGGGGGTCAAATTTCATCATTCATTCAGTATAAACTCAACAAAAACTATGCTCTTTTACTTGTCACTTTGAACAGAAAAATAGCAATAGAGAATTATTTTTGTTATCATACAGTTAATTAGTCACGTCTCAATTTTGGGACAAAGTAATCTAGAGAAAATGGTCATTGCAGTAACAGTTTCAGCATTGTTGGAACTAAATTGCTACATGTATTAGAAAAAGATGGCATATTTGACTATGTAATGATATAAAATAGCCGTAAAATTCAATGATATGTAGCATCTAAGTAAAGAAAAAAATTGAATAACCACATAGTAGTTTTTTAGCAAGCGGGAATGGGCACAGCCCAATCGAATGTCGTCAATTTTTGGTTGAATCGATCATGCTTTTTATGGACAAACTTAGATAGGTGGAATTAAAAGGGATGGTTAAGAGTCTAACCGTCTATTTTTCAATCTGAGATTATCTCATATGATGATTTCTCATACGATCTCTAGTCTAGATAATGAAAAATGGGATCTAAAATGCTCACATCCGAAAGATTGGAGCTGTTTATTTTGAAAGTCTCAGTGTACTTGTCTGTCATACAAATAAAACTCTCTCTCTCTCCCTCTCGCAAGGACCTAGCGCTTTTGGAACTTGTGGAAAATGAGAGAAAAGAAGGAAAACATAGTTAGGATTCCTTCGATTTGCTAGGAAATAGAAGAAAATAGTGCAAGAAAGAGAATAAAATTGGACTATTTTTGTGTTCACTTAACAAGAAAGTGTTAGAAATTACTAGAAAGTGACTTTTCCATTACAGTACAACCCTCCAGAGCATTGTAACTTAATTAGCTTTATGTTTCCCACAACATATGCGTGGGAAGTACTGTCGGCTTGCTTTCCTTTGTTCACCCATACTCGCTTCCCTTTCCCTTCCCTTCCTTGGTTCTGCCATTTTTGTTGCTCTTGTATTCTTGTTCAGTTCTGTAACAGAAAAAAGGATTTGTAAATCAAAAATCTGAAAACCCAAAAGCTGTAAAGCTAGCTGAAGACGACCATTATGTCCGACAGTGGAACCATCGACTACTCCCTCTGGGGAAACCTTCCACCGGAGATCGTCGCCCACATACTCTCTTTCCTACCCATAAAGTCTCAATGCAAATTCAAGTGCGTTTCTCCCTCATGGAATTCCCTAATCTCCTCACCCAGTTTCGCCAAAACCAACAAACCTTCAAAAACCATTCTCATTTCCTTGTCTCACGGTCTCTACTCTGTTGATTTTGCCGCCGCGAATCTGACCGCAGAAAAGCTTGATCTTCCTTTAGCCGAAGGACAGGTGACGTATGGTTGTGGCTCTTGCAATGGCTTGGTTCTAGTTTCTGGTGAAGAGTTTGATTCCAACTTCTTCTTGCTGAATCCATTCACTAGAGAATGTAAGAAACTGCCCCAACCCCCCTTTTATGACACCTCTTCGTCTGCCCGAATCAAACTCGTTACAAACTGTACCCACGCTGTTCTACCGGGGTTGGGTTATGACTCATCTACAGATGATTACAAGGTTGTGATGCTCCTTTACAATTGTATCAATGAATCTGAATATGATTCTGATGGCAATCTTCATACTACTATTAATGGTGATCATGCTGGTAATGTTTCTGAGGTGATTGTCTATTCACTAAAAACTGATTCTTGGAGGAGAATACAAGATTGCCCTTATGATCCTTTCGGACCTTTTCCTGGGTTTCTCTTTAATGAGCGTCTCCATTGGCTATGTGAGAAAACTGATGATTTGGATGGTTCTATGGTTGTTGCCGCTTTCAATTTCCCAGATGAGAATTTCACGGAAGTGCACCTGCCTGATACATTTGATACTGATTATGAATTTGATTATCACCACATGGTGGTTCTTGGGGGCTGTCTCTGTTTGGTTATTCGGCCGAGATTTGGTGACGAAGTTGTAGTTTGGATGATGAAGAAGTATGGGTTACGAGAGTCGTGGATCAAATTTTCAATTCTAAATCACAGCCGGATGTCTCTAGGGAACGTGTTGCATTTGTCAGCAGAAGGCGAATTTGTATTGAGAACATATGGAGTAATTGATGGTACGAAACTAGTTGCGTACAATCCGAAAAAGGAAACATTGACAGACTTGGTGGTTAGTGGCATTCCAATTAAATTTAAAGATGGGGACAACTACATTGAGACTCTTGTCTCTCCTAATCATGGAGGCCGGATTAGGAGGCAATGTGAAGCTTCTTCAGGTGATCATGTTCAAAGATTTATCTGTTACTTGAATATTAGAAATGTAAAATGAGTTTGGGTCTTGTGAGGTGCCAATATAACCAAAACTTGCGACATTTAGTACAAGATAAACTATGTAAGAAGTGATATTAGCAACAACAAAAAAAAGGGTGCCCTGGCACCCCCACCCCATAGGGTGTGTACTACCTATGAAGCATGTATGAGTACTTATAGATGTGTTCCATAACCGTGGCATGCCCATATATTGTACCGATACTCCTTGGATACTTATCTGAATGCTTCTTAAACGTATCCATAATTTGTCAAATAACTTTCTTTAATCTTGAAGTATCAGATAACTTTCGGATACTCTTACGTCGTGTATCCACACTTCCATGAATAGGGAATATGGCATTTCATATGCAACATCAAAGTACAACCACCATTAGTAGTAGATAAACGACTAGTTTTACAATACTTTGCTTACTTCTTAGAGGAAGAGAAACCATCAGATTATACTGGTTTCATCTTTTGTGGGGGATAGACATTTTAAGTATGTTTGGACATATGGGTTCCTGTTATCATTGTTTGTTCACCTTTTTTTGGATCTTGGCAGTGACAGATCAAAGTCTCAACTCATTAACAGCGTGCCCCTCTGGACTCAATTGGAAGGAACCCAACGTGACATATCTCTTTCCTACTTTCATTGCCCCAAACTGAGGATTTTTATTTTTTTGTTCAGCAATTATTTTTTGCATCCGTAGCCTCAACCCTCTCTATTGCATAACCAATCTGCTAAGCCTCCTTAAATCATTTGGGCTTTTAATAGTACTGGACTTAACTGATAAGTTAGGATACTGGTACTTGCGTCAAGAGAACTCGATGCCTCGTAGTCCTTAGGTTGGCAACCCGTTTGGCATGAAATCGAGGGTCTTATTTATGGAATGCTACTTCTTGAGAAATTGAAGTCTTAATGTTGAAGTATGTGAGTGGTATTAATTCTCCTCGAGAGATTTAAGTGTTTGCGTGTCTAGAATGATTTAGGAAAGGGGAATCGTTGTTCTTTGGCTTGCCAATGGAAGGGCCATTCACGCAAAATGGTTAATGAAGATTCCATTCGTTATGTGGAATGCTCATTATATTTTACCGAACAAAATGACTCAATGAAAATTCCATTCTAAATTGAACCAAACACACCCTTAAGTTCTTTATCTACCACATTAAGCTCAATTTTTTACCTTTGCCAGCTGTGTCCTAGAAACGTGGAAAGTCTCAGCCACCTAAAATTGTGAATGATGATTCTATTTGTAATGTGCATGTTGTCATTTTCTTTTTCACTAACCAAATGACGGTATGAACATTCCATTCAAGTAAACCAAACACAAAACACAACCTTTTGTTCTTTATCTACCGGATTAACCTCAACTTCTTCCCTTTGCCCACCATGTTCTAGGAAAGAGGAAACCCTCAGCCACCTATTTGTTGATGTCATTCATCTCAACTTGTTTAGTGAGGATCTTCCTTCAACTTTTGATTTTTTTACGACAGCCTCATTTTAGTTGAATGGTTTGTTGCTTCATTGCCCTCATCTGTTTAAAAACAATCGTAATTGGAAGGCTTGAATCAATGTCTGAGCTAAGAAGCACTAATATTTAAATTAAGTGATGTGTCTCTGTCCGACAACGATACTCCCACACGTGTCTGAAACTCTTTTTTCCGTGTCCACTATTAAAGAATTGAAATCTTCCTTCAAACACGTATCTGACACTCTTTGTGTAGTATGTCTGACACTTCTTTGGTATCTATGACCAAGAAATATATGTGTGATTCACACTTCTTTCTTCTTAGACATCTAATGTGATTATCAAAGATATCGGAATTTGATATGCCATGTAGTAGAAAAAGTAATTCTTAAATCATATGTAAATTCGATTGGAAACTTTGAAGGATTTCTTGAGGATTCCTAACTGTGCCCATTTCTTATTGCTTAAGGATTTCTTGAGTGATAACTTATTCTATCTCATCTATTATATAATTTGGGGCGTACTCTATGGTACATCTACTCATAACACTTTACATAGTTGAACGTATCCCCAATGTGTCTGTGTCCAGCATTTTAGATAAATAACTTATTTGCATGTCCATGTCGTGTTATATCTGTGCTTCTTAGTGTTTGAGTTTCAGCTTTTCTAGTTCTTGCGCTACTACTCTTCTCCATTGTGCAAGGGGCTTATAGCCATTTCTTTTGCCGTATAATGGGCTATTATTACTCATGTTTTTAGTGGTGTTAATGTACATACTCACTGACAGTTAAGAATCTATTTTGCAGTTGACAGGGAAGGAACATCCAAGCTCTAATCCAGCAAATTAAACTATGTGCAGCAGTACTCAACTTTTTACCGGGGAACCATGTTCTTACTACTCTTCAGCATTGCATCTCCTAGCCCTTTTGAAGGCGCTTCTAGTGCTTGATTCCAACTGAAGCCCTTTTTTATTTCGGTAACTTCAGTGACTGTTCTGTTAGTCTCTGCTGGTAGTTTTCTTGGCCAGGAGCTACTTCATTGTTGTTTGTTATTCCGTGACTGTTCTGTTAGTCTCTGCTAGTAGTTTTCTTTGTTGGGATGTACCTATTTTGTCCACAAGTTTGAAACCATGTGCAGAATTACCTATTATGTACCTTCAAGGACAGGTGGACACGACAAAAATACTCGAACTTTGGCACTATGTATCCTTTCTATGTGATCATTGGATGTGGTGTCGGTCGTTCTACCCTTATTTCCCCATTTGATGTGGATGAACGGCCATTTAATAGATTTGGCGTATGTTCATATTTGTGGAACTTTACCTGAGCAACTTCTTCATTTTTCTCCTTAAGCACAGTTCAGGTTTCTAACTCCAACCCGGAGAAAAAAGAAGAACAGAAAAAGGGAGAAAAGGACAGATCAATGAAAGGGAAAATTCCAATTTCCCATGTTTAATATGTATGCACTCAAGCGATTAAATCAGCATAGAGATTGAAGTTGCGTAGCTTATGATCGTACTCAAGTGGGAATGGTTAGAGTCCAATCGAACAGCAGGATTGTAGAAACCCTTAATGCAGAAAGAAGTTTTGGTGATCTTTACTCAGCATATTAGGTGTTTGATTGAGAATTAAACCTTAAAAAAATATAATACCAAGAAGGTATGGTACCTTATTAAATTGTCATTTTCAAGCCCAGCCCCTTAGGGCTAGCTCAGGTGGTAAGAACTCAGACTTTTCTTAAGGAGGTCATGTATTTGAACTTGGATTTGTCCATAGATGTAGGCAAGTGTAGGACGCAGTGATTATAAAGTAATTAATAAAAAAACAGACACGAACATGCTAAGTTTTGAATCAAGTAAAACTTGCATGAATTTTTTCATAGCGGATTACACGAACAACCTATAAAAATGGGAGAATAACAACCTATCAAAATGGAATTTTCAAATGGTCCTATAAACCTACTCTCGATATCCGTACCAAGTGTCACACGATCCTGAATCCCTGATGTACTGGTTAGACTGGAATGAGATTGGTGTCGTCTTCTTTTTCTGCACTCGTGTGGTGGAGTTTGGATGCAGATTCTGATGAAAGATGCTGCTACTGTGTTCAATAGATGCGTTTGAAAAAGTTTTCCTCCGACACCCCTGCGGTGGAAGAACTCAACTGACAGAGAATGAAGTTGCAGAAGATCATAGGCCTTGTAACTTTCTCACTGATGCCCAGAACAGAATTCCCATTGCTTTGAAGAATCGCAGACACTGAAACCTGATAGAAGCTTGGCTGACAATATTTGTTCACATGGGCTTGTTTATAAGTTGTTTTTTTGGAGCAGTAGCCGTCACTTTTCATCCGGTTGGCTTCTCAATTGGTTGCTATCTGAAATTGAGGCATCCCCTAACATTGATTTCCAGTGGACTTTATGACCAACTCAGAATTGATGTGATAGCGCTCACTCTTGCCTTTCTGAGCTCCACGTTCCCGTTGCCAGCCCATACCATGCCCCCTCCGATCTCATTGTTGCTGCTTTTTTTGTACTCGTAAGTGCGTATCAACAACTCATGTCCTCAGAGTTGCACAACTAAGGTGAACAATAGAGAGACTGAAAGAGAAAATACCTTTTTGTCCAGCTCCAATGTTCTCAATTCAGATTGTGGATATGTGCAAGAGCTAAAAATTAGTCATTAATTGTGCTTGTAGTACTTGAAATCTGGTTTTTTTTTTTTTGGCTTCTGCCAGATCTTTTATTTGAGTGTTGTTGATTAATTCTCAGTACAACTATGGTTGCTAACCGTATGGTTGAGCCAAGGATAATCTGTATCTTGTCTTCGACCAATAGCCAAGGGTTGCCTTCACTAGCAGCATTGTATCGCGCAGTTACGATCCATGGTAACTATACAATGAAACACCTTCTTTTTTTTTTTTTGCTCGGTGACTACAATGAAACACTTTGGTTAATTTACCATATATTTATAGTGTCAATTACCACCCTGGCCCCAAAGTTACACCAACTAATTCCTTCCTCATCCCTCCATCTTTATTTTACTTTGCAGTCACTGAATTTCTCTCTTTTTGTAATTCTTTAATTGCTTGAAAAACTTTCAAAGGTGTAGTTGTTTAATTAGCTTACCCTTTGGTAGTCTTTTGATATGCAGAGTTTTGAAATGTATTAAGTATATCAATTATTCAACTTAGTATTACATGGGATGGGGCATTTAGCACATGCTTGAATTCATAATTCATTCAGCCTTCAGAGCCAGCATGTACACCTTGTGTGGGTTTTTCTTCTTTTCCTATTCAATTCACTACAACAAAATTGTCCTATCGTGACGAATCAATTTTGTCTCCATAGAAAAGTGAATACGTTGTGAATTGTTATGCAATATACATGAGGGTTTTCAATATTCCCTGAAGCTTTCTTCTCAAACATATATAGTTCCTAGTAATGTGAGTTTCACAACCTATTTTTATTTTTTACAATTTGATTTGTTCATTTTCTAGTTCCGATCAAATTGAGTTTTTTGTATCTGTAGCTTGCATGTGTGGTCCTATAAAATGAATGACTAAAATTGTCGGGGAAATCCCATTCTATATTGGGTGACGTGTTTTAGAAGCGTGTTCGAAATGGTGTGTACATGGCATGACTTTTCTTTTTTGTTGGTGGTTGGTTAATGAAGTTCACTTACCAAATATGAGATAATGAGTGTAGTTATGGTAGAATTCCTGCATGTCTTCTTTTGCATGACTTTGTCGATTGTTACATGCACCAAAGTAGCATTCTTTATGTTACTTTGCTCTTCCTCAAGCAAATAATATATGCCTCCATTAGGGCTGCTCAGCGGATCAACCAAACCGCCGAAATTGACTAATCCACCGAAACCAATCCGTCCATGAACCAAATCGAGGTATATGACAGATGGATATGGATGGAAAAACAACAATCCATCGCGAGCGGATCAGATCCGCCCATTCCGCTCAAACCGCCCAAAGTAAAATTTTTAAAAATATGAGAAAGAGATAAGCCTTTCACAATAAACTATTAGCACCACCAAAATAGTACTGGTTAGTTCGACAGTAGTCCATATACCATGCTGCTTGTTAATGACATAGAAATTTCAACGTTATGTCAATACGAAAAATTATTGGCTAGTCTTGGAGCAATACCGAGTGGTAGGATGTTTTATTATGCTACTATTTTTTTAATTTTTTGGTTTTATAAAAAAAATTGCAGCTTAAATCCGCCCAAACTGCATCCTACCCGATCCGACTGAACAATGCTCACGGACAGGTGGTGGATGAGGTAAGTATGAATGTGTGTGTTTTGCCCTCTGATTTTTGGGTTTCAAAGAGTTTTTTAGAGCAGATATGAACGTGCTTTATTTTAAAAAATGTTACTTGAGTAATGTAACATTTTTATAGATGCAATGTTTTGGAAGCTTTTTAGATTTTTTCGAAGTATTTAGGCCTTTTCAAATCAGCCCAAACCGACCAAGCCGAACCGCCTAAACCGCATACCAAACCGACCGAACTGTGAAACACTCACGGACGATTGCGGATGGAGAAAACATCAATTTGGCAGATGCAAATCCGCCTAGGAACCGAACCAATCCGCCCAAAACCGAACCGCGAACAGCCCTAGCCTCCATCTTTTAACCTTCATTACATTTTCTTTTTTGCTTTGTTTGATTCCTAAAAATACAGTTCTCTTTTTCCTTTTTGGATAGCTTCAACAACCTTCAAAGTATGTGTATGTTCCTAGAAACCCTCCATGGAAGAATCATTTTGAATTCTAAAGGAAAATTTGACTTACATGCAATAAATGATGTCATTTATGTGTTGCTCTAGTTATCGGTTATACTATGGAGTATGGTTTACAAACAGAGAGTGATATGGAGGAGATCTTAGAAATAAATCGAGTGACGTTGGACCAAAAGTCTATTGGGATGAAGTTTTAGTTTAGTTAGTTTGCCTGTTTTTCTAATGCTAACATTTCAACCCACTCAAAAAGAGATGGAATGTAAAAATTGCTTTCAGTAGTTGCTACACCCTTCTCCACCACTACCGCTGTGACTACCAGTGACCGTGCGGCCAGCAACAACGTACCCCCTCCGATGCACAACCGACCAACATAAACAAGAGATAACAGTTTACTGCTGATTCTAACCGAAAAGTACCGAAAGGTATCTCTTAAGAAATCCACTTAACACTTTCTTCTTGAAACTTTGTATCACTAGCTCATAAGCTGATATACAAAAGGTGGGACAGCCGGACAGGGGCGGAGCCGGATCTCATTTCTAAGGCGAATCAATTTTTTTTTTTTTGTTTCTTTTGCATTTTTTTGATCTTCTGCTAGATTTCATACGTTGGGATGAGCTAGGACATTTCTTGAACTTGAATATCTTAACTAATAACTATTAGGGCCCTCACCGGCGCCGTGCCTCCTCCTCCCCCCCTCCTTTTCCCTTCCCTCTCTCTCCCTTTCTGAACTCTCTCTGTCCATTTCCCCTCCCATCCACCCTTCGATTTCTGATCTGGGCTTTTTATCTCACAAAACTGATAGGCATTTATAACGAGATGGCGTGAGGCGGCGGCGCTGGTGGTTTTGACTGGGGTTATGGCTTTCGACATCCGCTTTCCTTCTGATCGTTTGTGGGTACCGAATCGGCGGCTACTCGGCGGTCGTTTTTTAGGGCTTTCGGTTGGCGACGAGGGCGGCAACGGTAAGGATCTCTGGTTTCTTTTCGTCTCTCTCTTTCTCCCTCTCTTTTTTCCGACCCCCTAGTGTGCTAGTTAGTGTGCATCCGACTGCTAGTTACCCTCTGTTTCTTCTGCTCTCGTTCGTCAAGCTGCTTGTTTTGCTCTCCCCTTCGTTTTTCTGCTGGGTTATACGGAGTGTGCCTAACGGCTTGGGTGGGCAGGCGGAGGTGTTGATGGATGGCGTTGTGCGTCCGCCATATCACTGTTGGGTGGTTTGGCTCTTGCTTAACGGCTGTGATGCTTCCGCGGCAGTGGGCGGGGGTGACAGATCTGTCTGTCTCCTTGGGGTTACCGGTGGTGGTGTGGTTCAGCGTGGTGGCAGGGATCGGTTTGGATGGTGGTTGGTATCTGGTACAGTGGGCGGCGGCGGGTGGGGTGGCTGGATGTGCACAGATGAGTGACTTAGGTTTAGAGTTTTCTTGATTTTGGGCTTAATTGTTTAGATCTGGGTGTTTTGGCCCATTTGGGGTTGTGCTTGTATTGTTTTATCTGGGCTTCTAGGCCTTCTGCTGTACTGGTCTTTCGCCCTTTGAGGTTGGGCTTGTCCCATTTGGCTGTAATTGTCCAACTTTTTGTTGGATTCCCCTCCCCCTTTCCCTTAATAAAATGTTACTTTTGCCTATCAAAAAAAAAACTATTAGGGCCAAGTACTTTCTGATATATCATTTGCATTGTGCTTATAAATTGTGGTACAGTCCCTTGTTGATCAATTTCAGTCTCATCTGTTGCTGTCGCCTTGGCTTGGAACACACAGCACTAGTTTCGAGTCGCCTACAAAATAGCTCGGATAAGATTATCAATCTTACGTTGGCTTAAATGCATGTAAAGCCTCTCTTCTTCTTTTTTTAAACAAGAGTTAAGGCATCCACTTGAAATTGATCTTCCATCGTGTTCAGCCTAATTAACCAGCCGGTCTTTTCCCATAGTAGCGAAATCCTGAGCAGCTCATTGGGCGCTTCA
Organism: Rhododendron griersonianum; assembly: GCA_018127125.1. Lineage (NCBI taxonomy): Eukaryota > Viridiplantae > Streptophyta > Magnoliopsida > Ericales > Ericaceae > Rhododendron > Rhododendron griersonianum. The sequence goes on from CM030789.1 coordinate 15,591,076, forward strand.
TACTGCCAGTAGATAGTATTTGACTTCTTTAGTTTCTGATGTCTCAAAAATTCAAGTTATTCGAGATTAGATCGATTAGAGCTTGTTTGAAATCGGCTCAATGAGGTTAAACTACTTTGTAAAGCTGGTTCAGATCATTTATGGGTCTTAATTAATAGTATGAAACTGGAAAGTTTATAAAGGCAAAACACCTGATGGCTGACGGTGCTACAGCTTCAACTAGAAACAGGGGAGGCTGAAAGGCATGATGCATTGCTCTCTATTAACAATCCTTAACAGATTGGTAAATGTTGCTCTTACATATAGGTGGTTGAGATTGTGTCGTGGATCCCACTTTAAGCATTGAACACCGGCGTTTCGACTAGTTAGAAATGAGGATAACTTTCATCTACTTGTCAGGAGGGTTAAATCAATTATTTAGTTGATCCATAAACAACAGGACAGTAAAATTTGAATAGCCAATGATCGACGCCTTTACAAAGAGATAAACACAATGACTGCCAGTGCATCGGACTGAACCAATGTTGGGAGAAATATAAATTCCTTGTAAGCATTAGAAAAACAGCCTTTTCCTTTTTCTTCTTGGTGAGTTGTTTGTATTCTTTGTCGAAATGAGGCCGGCCTTACACAAACAGAAGGCCTAAAGAGCATGTGCTTAACTCGCTTCCAGCTTTAACAATCTTTATGCATTCGAGAAAATAAACGAAAAAGGGGATGCAACGACAAACGCTATAGGTTGTGCTAACACGGCAAAAGCAGCTGAGATGAACGCAAGCATCATGGCAAACATGGAAACTAAAAGAAGATAGGTCGACGCTGCCACAAAGCGATTAACGAGATGCCCTTGATCTTTTTAAGTTTAGTAGTATAAAAAAAGATGGTTGTACCTTGGAGGTGTACTACACGTTAATTGTGTGCCTCCTTGGAGCAGTTTGTTTCATGCATGGGTTTTCACAATTAAGTATCCAAGAAGGATAGATTTTTGTGTTGGAGAATTATTAGAGGGGTGTGGAATAATATCTGAAGATATTGGGATTATTGGATTGGGAATAAAGGACGAGAAGTAAAAAGGGTAAAAGAAACAAAAACAAAAAGATAAATACTCTAAAAGGATAAATACAGAGTAAATTACATGTACAACTCGATAACGTGATATAAGAAAATATGTGTTTTGCCAATGAAATTGCCAATACAAAGAGCTCAGCTGTGTGGAGCCCAGGAAATAAACTTTCCAAGTTCCAGAATATATGCAATAAAGGGGATGCAAGCAATAATACAAGTGGACACAGCAAGCGCGATAGCATGTGCTAACACGGCAAAAGTAGCTGCGCAATCATCAGGAAAAACATGGAAACTACAATAAGATCCCACGCTCCCACATAGCGCATGCTGGAACGATCAGCAGCTTCCTCCGGCCAGAAACCATACATCACAGCAGAGAGGCACAGAAATATAGATGTAAGGGAGCATACCATGGCTATGGTGTTGGTTATGACAAATGCTTTGAAAGCTGCTTCTCTTGCTAGGATTGCCATACCTTGGTCTCGACCTTGGTTGCCATCATAGCCACCTGGAATTGTGAAGGCAGCTGCGAAAGTGATCGTGGCTATAAGTGCAGCCACTACCACCAAAGTTTGGAATAGATTTCGGGAATGGTCAAATGCATCACGATTTTCCTTATCTTCAGCCTCTTCTTTTCTTCGATTTTCAGCTTCTTTTCTTCGATTTTCAGCTTCGTTTGTCATTTTTCTCTCCTGTTTTTCACGTCTACGAGCTTTCTCCAATTTTGCTAAGTGGACATGAGCATTGCAGGCTAGGTTTCTCCCACCACCAATTCCCGAATCCAAAAAGGTATCATCCTACATTTTTTGGATAGTTGATCAATTGAAAACCAAAGCATCTAAAACAGTAGCCTTATCATATACATAAACTTTTGACCAAGCCTCCATTAAACCACACTAATCTCGGTTTTCTAAAGAATACCAATGAGAGAGAGAGAGAGAGAGTCAAAATCAATAAAACCATATATTATTATCTGGATTTAATACCAAGCATGTATGGCGATAGTTGTTGATACAAATTTTATATTTTGGTTTATAGCTTCAGATTCTACCAACAGATTAAGATTCTAAATTTCAGTAGAAGCAGATAAACATATTTACTATAGCTGTGAGCTTATCATTAAGGTGCAATAAAGATTTGTTGCCCTCAACATCTCCTTAACTGCTCCAACCAAGCCGCTTTCAAGTTCTTCCTCCAGTGTTTTTGCATGAGCTATCATTGCTTTTACTATCCTAGCTCGCCCTTCCCTCGCCGCCGTATGAAGTGGAGTTTCACCTTTGACATTCAGCCGGTGTAGCAGAGACGGACACGCTTCTAAGACCTCTTTCACGTAATTGAGGTGGCCGAACTGGGCCGCGGCGTGGAGAACGGTGTTGTGGTTTGGGGTGAGTTCTCCGTCGAGTACGTCTTTGTGTTGCCCAAGTTCAGCAACATTACCTACCTTGGCAGATCTATACAAGCTAGGGTTCATGGTTACCTACGTTCCAGCGAGCAATCTATCTAAATTGTGGTGAAGTTACATGCATAATTGAGGATCATGACCGTTCTGCTTTTTAAAGGCGCCAATAATAACTATTTCCTTCCTCATCACTCCATCTTTATTTTACTCTGTTGTCATTGAATTTCTCTCTTTTTCGCTTTGTTTATGTTCTCTGTGTGCCTTTTTGTAATTCTTTGCTTGAAAAACTTTCAAAGGTATAGTTGTTTAATTAGCTTACCCTTTACTAGTCGTTTTGAAATGTATTAGTGAATCAATTATATAACTTAGTATTACATGCTTTAATTCATAATTCATTCAGCCTTCAAACTCAATGTAGACGGTAGTGGGTCTTCTATACTTTCTGAGGCATGTGAAGGTGGCCTGATTAGGGATGCAAATGGTAACTTACTAACTGGATAACAGGTTTTTCATGCAAATTGGGTCTTATATCTGGTCTAGCAACAGAAATTTGGGCACTTTTACATGGGGTCAAAATTCTCTTACAACGTCACCTTACCTTGGTGGAGATTGAAATGGATGCTTCAAATGTCATCCATCTTATCAACATGGCTATGAGCATGCATCATCTCTTCGATTCAATTCTTGATTGTAGGTCCCTTTTGCACCAGTTGGGTGACCCACCGTTGTGGCATGTCATGAGGGAAGGAAACAAGTGTGCGGATCTTTTAGCGCAAGATGCAATATCATACATCTTTTACCTTTTTTTATTGTATCTTTCAATTCCATTTTGTATTAAGGCTCCGTTTGTTTGGACGTAAAATGTTTTCCAATAAAATGTTTTACCTATTTTCCGGTGTTTGGTTGTGTAAAAAATAAGGAAAATATATTACATGTAAAACATTTTCCATCAATTGGATGAAAATGACTTACCCTTAAATCTTCCGTAAGTTATTTTCCGAAATGAACCCAGTACCTTCTATTGCAATTCTCACTGCTCAGTTTTCTCGATCGTCAATCCTAACCCACGTTCAATTCCAATAATCTCATATCTCTCCACCGTTTAAGCTCCCCATCTCTCTCTCTACATTATTTTGTTGATTTCTGAAAATATTTTCAAATGCCAACCAAACACCGGAAAATAAAAGTTTGAAGTTTGTTTTTTGAAAAAATATTTTACATGGAAAATATTTTACATTGTAAAACATTTTACATCGAAACAAACGGGGCCTAAGTTCCAAATTTTGGAGGACATGAGGGGTGTTACATATCCCAGGACTTTGTATTCGCTTTCGTAGTTTAATGTATTTCCATTTCACCAAAAAAAAAAAACCTTGCATGTGTGGACCTATAAAATGAATGACTCAAATCGTCAAGGAAACCACATGCTATATTGGGTGACGTGTTTCAAAAGCGTGTTCAAATTGGTGTGTACATGGGATTACTTTTCTTTTTGGTTGTTGGTTGGTTAATGAAGGTCCCTTACCACATATGAGATAATGAGTGTAGTTATGGTAGAATTCCTGCTTGACTTCTTTGGCATGACTTTGTCCCTTGTTACATGCACCAAAGTAGCATTCTTTATGTTACTTTGGACTTCCTCAAGCAAATAATATATGTCTCCATCTTTTAACCTTCATTACATTTTCTCTTTTGCTTTGTTTGATTCCTAAAAATACAGTTCTCTTTTTCCTTTTTGCCTACTTCAACAACCTTCAAAGTATATGTTCATACAATCCCTCCACGAAGGAAGCGTTCTTTATGTTGATGCTCCAAGAAACAAAATCACACACCTAGCTAGCTGGTCTTTCTCAAGCAAATAATATATGCCTCCATCTTTTAACCTTCATTATATTTTCTCTTTTGCTTTGTTCGATTCCCAAGTGGTCTTTTTCTTTTTAATAGCTTCGACAACCTCAAAGTATATATATATTCATAGAAACCCTCCATGGAGGAATTATTTTGAATTCTAAACGAAAATTTGATTTACATTAAATGATGTCGTTTTTTGTTGCTCTAGTTATTTGTCATACTATTTGTTGAAAAAATTGTGAATGAATTTGGAAAATTCGGAAAGTCTCCTGAGGCAACCGAACAGACCCACTTTGGTTCATTAAATATGGACGAGGAACCTATAAAGTCCAGTGGTTACGGATGGTAAATACCCCCATGACATGAGATTTATAGCATAGAATTCATTCCAGCAGTTACGTGGATTTAATTCCCCTATGAAACTTTTTTTTTTTTGCCATAATTTATACATCAGCGGGGGTTAGCAGGGTGTTCACGGGGGTTCAGAGACTATCTATAACCCTGAATCCCAAACTTACTCGTCGTGGGGCTCGAACATTGGCCACCACTGGGGAGACACACGAGCACACCAACTCAATAAGCTTGGTTTCTCTCCCCTATGAAACTTAAAGGTCCTCTTTTGTGTATATATTGGAGCACCCCATTTCTTTGATCCATACGTTTCCACCATATTCCGATATTATTCTTTGTGCGAGAGAGAGGCAGAAGTTCACCAAGGCTGCTTACAGTGGTGTTCTGTGAGTAGTGGTCCTAGCTGGATAAATGTTGGGAGACAGATGCCAATTCAACCTCAACGTCCTTCGGTAGGGAGCGAATCTATTTTAAAGACACTGTGCATGTGTAACACATATTTCCGTTTGCATTTCCGTATCGATTTTGTATCGTCATTCCATTTACAGTTTCTATAGGGTTTGTACATGTAATCTGTATTTTGCAGTTTGCACATAATGGAATTGTTATCTAGATTTACCGATTAAATTTTAAATTTTAAATTTTCCCAATAAGCTTAAAATAGATTTTTGATCGATAATCCGCATTGTTCCAGAAAATAGTTTCATCATATTTCTAACCATTGAGTTGCATATTAGAAATTAGATGTAGATTGGTGATCTGAACAGGGTATGGTGAAGTCTCTCTGGAGTGAGCGAGTGAGTAATCTTCTGATAGTGGGTTGCTCAAGCGATTTTGTTTCTGGAAATAAAACAGTTTAGGCTACGGCCTCGATCAGTTGTGCGAGACTCGATCAAGGAAATTTGGTAAATTGTTTCGCTACAGCCATAAACAGTATTGCGCGACTTGTCTAAGATTGATGGTTTATTCATTCTCTGGAGCGATCTACTTAGATTAATCTGCCTTGTGGATTCATTTTCTATACTTGGCTTGGTTGTTCAACCTTGGGTGCTATCGGCCTGAAATGCTTAGCCAGTTGTTGGCTTAATGCGATCAGACATTGTGAGCGACTTGTGCACAAACAGTGGTTCCTATGAGACCAATTTCCTCTCCTTTGGGAATGAATAGGATATGCAAGTGATTGCCATTGTGGAAGTCAATTTGACAAAGACTTCTCTTCATGACGTTGGAAGAAGCACTGTTGGATTTGATCTATGGTGATGGATGATAAGCTCATTCTTGTAAAGAATGAAGTTGAAAATCAACTTAGAAAAGAATAAGTCTATAATTAATCATGGCTAAGTGGCTATGATGGATGCTATGTTGATGGAGTGAAACATTTCTCTCCACATATGATGGCCTTAATGAGGTACCATGCAAGAAAGTTGATAAAATCCAAGAATCTAGAGGCCAAAGCCTTCCTACAAGGTCTTACAAACGCGGGGGTGTCTTGCAAAAGTGGTTGTACGTACCTACACCTAAGAAGCTGAGAATAGGCCAAACTACTGTTGATTGTGTGCGCACAATAGCAACTTGTAATATGTCTTGTTCATGAATTTGAGATACCAGATATACACAAGAATATGATCATGAGATCTAGAAATGTGTTGTTCTTTGAACAAATATTTTCAAATAGATCCATAGAGGAGTCGAGTTCAGTTAATCTGGATTTTGGGAGACTGCAAGTGAAAGTGGTGAGTCATTATCTGCTGTCTCTTCACCAATTGCTTTTGTGCTCACATCCGCCTCAGCCATGCTGTGGCACCAAAAACTTGGTCATCCTAATCTCCCTTTGTTTCATGCTTGAATAAAACATAACAGTTTACTTGTTTCTTCTTCTCATGTTATTGATTGCAACTGTTGTAATAGAGCAAAGAGTCGTAAGCTCCCTTTTTCAGTTTCTGAAACCCACTCCTTTTCAACTTGTGCATATGGATGTATGGGGACCATCCCACATTCCTTCTAATAAAGGTTTCAGGTTTTACTTATTGTGGATGACTAGCTATACTAGATATACATGGCTTTTTCCTCTTCATTACAAATCTGAGGTGAAACATGTTATTGCTAATTTCAAAGCTTATGTTGTTACTTAGTTTCACACAAATATACAAACAGTTAGGGGTGGCTATGGGGAGAGTTTATCAATCGTTTTCTGTTGCATTTGTTCTTACCAATGGAGTCATTCATCAAACCTATTGTCCTCATGGCTCATACTGAACAAAATGGAGTAGCTGAACGTAAGCATAGACATCTTATTGAGACTGCTATAACTCTTCTTCTTCAAGCAAATCTTCCCACTAAATTCTAGTTGGAAGCCTTAACCACGACAATTTATCTGGCTAATAGGTTACCTCATTCTTCCTTAAAATTTCAGGTTCCTTTTACATTACTATATAATTATATATATCAATCCAAACCCAATTATTTGTCTTTAAAACCCTTCGGATGTTTTGGTTCTATCCTTGGCTTAAGCCTTATTCCTCTCACAAATTGTATCCTAAATCCTCTCCATGTGCGTTTCTGAGGGTACTAATGCTAAAGGTTATAAATGTTATGATCCTAGTTCTGACAATGTCTACATTTGTACACGCAAAGTTTGTTGAAACATAATTTCCTTACCCTACTTTGGTTAACTCTAGTTATTCTCTTGTTCCTCCATCGTTTCATGTTCCTTTGACAACATTTGAAGACATTGTGATTCTTGTTTCTATACTTGTTTCAGTTCTTTTTTTGCCCTCTTCTTCAGTTCCTGTTTCTGTTCTTGCCATCCCTACAGATATATCCTATTGTGATTTATAGCCCTGTCCTTCCTACCACTTCTTCTATGCCTATTGTTACTTCTTTGCATTCTGACATTTCATCTTCACCTTTAATTTATTCTCCTCATTCATCTACCTTAGGATTTGAGCCTCAACCTTCTAGTGTGCCTCAATCTGTTCCTTGCCTTCTCAACCTTCTAGTTCTCTAAATGGCAATATTCACTCAATGACTAAAAGATCCAAAAGTGGAATTTCTAAACCTAGACTTCCATTTGGTTTGTCTATAGTTGGTAGCTCAAACTCTTTACCAGAATCAGAACCTTTTCACTTTTCTGAGCCCATTAAGCACTCAGCTTTGCAGCAAGCTATGGCTGATGAATATCAAGCTCGGGATCTAGTCAAACAAGGGACTTGGACTATTGTTCCTCCTCCATCTAATGCCAATGTTATGGGTTGTCAATGACTTTAGAATAAGAGGCATTCACATGGCAGTGTGGCTAGATAAAAATTAAAGTAAGGTTAGGGGCAAATGGATTTGAGGGTCTAGATTTCAATGACACTTTCAGCCCTATTATCAACACAACCAACAGTTATAGAGTTGTTACTAACCTAATGACCTTTACTAATAAAACAAACCTCTGACCTGGGATTTTTTCTTCAACGTGTACCCTATATGTCTCTCATGAGGAAAAGTAATGGCACTAGATGCCCGTTTTTCGTTGACTAGGACTAGCGATAATGAAACGAAAGCGGATATATTTACCTCACCATCACCAACTGGATTTATCTTTTCTGCTCGCTCGAGAGGGGACAGGACAGGGACTCTTGACTGTACTTTCGAGGGGTAGAGACTTAGGCATAGGCAACTACAAACACTTCAATGTTTGGAGATTACATATGTAAACTATATATTTTACCGTTAATGTATATTGAATCCTTCATTTAATTTTTAATTGACAAGCTAGGGGTGGACGATTTGGAACAGAGGAAAGGGGAGGCGATAGCAGCAGATCTCAGATTTGGGAAGGTGGGCACCTTGTCTTCGGAATGAAAATTTTGCCCCTTTCATTTGGGTTTTGATTTCACGTGATAGGTTTTCCGTCCAAAATGCTGAACATCCTTAACGATTGGATGAAATAGAAAGCAATCGAAAAGTTGAGAGGATAAATTCTTCAAATTAGTAGCTCAAGAACGATGTAGAAAAAATGTGCATAGTTTAGGGAATAAACGCCGAAAAACAAAACTCTTGAATATAATCTTACTTGATGACAAAAAAAATTAAACTTCCTAACTTTTATAGGGGATTTATTTTCACACACTCTTTTTTTATAAATGCACTTCACTTGTTGACTCTTAGTAAAAAAAAAATTGCACATAAAAATTGCATTAAAAGATAAAAATAGAATGCAATTATAGGAAGAAAAAAAAAAGAAAGAGTGTAAGAATCAATTTTCATTTTATTGAAATGTGTCTGCTAATAGGTGCCATTGGGCAATGCTTTATTGGTGCTATATAGGTAGCATTAGTAAGCATATCGTACTCTACCAGGGGCGGACCCATCATAGAGCACGTGGGGTCACGTGCCCCCACGCCCTTTAAAAAAAAAAAATTTTGCGATTTTGTATATATATTATTTATGTTGAATACATGTAAGTAGTTGTATGCTAGTGCAGTGGTTAAGTGCTCCTCTTTTAACCAAGAGGTTGAGGGATTAAGACTCCACCATGCTCATCTGTATGTCTCCTTTGCCTTTTTCCAAAAAGGCGCGTGTGTTTTTTTCCTTTTTCCAAAAGGCAGTAGTGTGTGTGTGTGTGTTTTTTTTTTCTTTTTCCAAAAGGCAGTTCAGAGGTTTTTTTTTGCCTTTTTCCCAAAATGCAGTAGAAAATGTGTGTATTTTTTTCCCCAAAAGGAAGTAAAAAATAATACAGTGCGTACCTTGTTTTTTATACTATTCGTGGGTTCGAGTCTACCCCACATTGCATTTATATACTTTTTGTCCCCAAAACTGTAATAGTAGAGTTAGTAAATGCAAAATAGATGATGAACATGTGATAATGTTGTTTTAATGCATTTAGTCAAGGTGCGCAAATTTGACCAAGTAGCTAATTATTAAAATACATATATACTTTCAAATTGTTAATTTATCATGAACGCTAAAATTATTTTGAAGTAAATGTGATTAACTGTAACTTGTATATTACGGTTACAAAAAAATTTGGTGCCCCCGCTATGTCAAATTTCTGGGTCCGCCACTGCTCTACCCCCATTGCATTATAGAGATTACCATGGATCCGAGCTTAAATACAGCAGTAACGGAAGGCAATCTCGAAGGCCTCAATCAACACACTGACCAATTTACCCTCCAAGTCACCCCAAATAACAACACCGTTCTCCACGTAATAGCTGAGTTTGGCCCCTCCCATTGTGTGACATAGATCTTAAACGCGTGTCGCCCACACCGTGAGAATACCCACGGCAACAATCCGCTTCATATGGCCGCGGCGGGAGGGCACGACGATGTAGTCAAATTGCTCATCAAATTCCTAAAACCACCAGTAGATAACCAAAGAAATGAAATAGCCACCGCTGCCGCGGTGAAGGCGATGGTGCAGCAGAGGTGATGGGAGATGTTGAAGACGAGAAATCGCGATGAAGTCACGCTGTTGCATTTTTTTTTTCTTGATCGGCAAAAATAATTTCATTAATCACAACGATAAAAAATGAAATCATTACAAAACAGTAAGAATATAAATGCATTAATAGACCAACTTCTTCTCGCAAGATCTATACATTAATTGATGTTGAAAAGTACTTATACCTAAAAAGATACTCCATAAATAATGATTAAGATTATAAAAAGGTTAGTACTAAAAATTACTAAAATTAAAATTATGGTATGCATTTATAATGTATTTCTAACAAAGTTCCAATTTGAAATAAAATAACCACACAACTACCTACTTTTTTTTAAACTTTTAATAGCAAATTATCACCAAAAAAAAGAAGTTCATAGACTCCACACAGCTCTTGATTGATTTCTTCCTTTTCACCACTGATGACATTTGTACCCGTTGATGGACAATGCATTGAACTCGAACCTTCACTCTAATCAATTCACAGCTCAGTCACCTTCTCCACCGGACCACCACCGGACCACCACCCAAACAGAACAACTCCCATCCATCTCTCCAAAGGCGGCAACCATGTCCGATTGCGGAACCCTAATTCCCCAGGAAATCCTCACCGACATACTCTCTCGACTACCCGTCAAATCACTTTGCCGATTCAAGTGCGTTTCTTCCTCCTGGAATTCCCTTATCTCCAACCCCTACTTCGCCAAAACCCACCTCAATCGAACCAATACCCGAAACCCTAAATACCTAGATCAGAGAAACATTGTCATCTCCAGCTCTCTCAATCTCTACTCCATCGACTTCGGCGACGCCAATCCGACCGCCACAGAGCTTGATTTTCCTACGGTGGAACAACATGCTGCCGACAAGCGGGTCAAGGTATCGAGCTCTTGTGATGGCTTGCTTTTAGTTTCCTACAATGATAATTTCAACTTCTTCTTGTTAAATCCATCCACTAGAGAATGTAAGAAACTTCCTGCACCGCCTTTTGTACTCAATCCGGTTGGTACCTGCTGGTATGCATATGGGGTGGGTTACGATTCCTCTACGGATGACTACAATGTTGTGATGCTCTCTTGCAATGATACTGGATCTGCTCAGAGGAATATTTCGATTGTGGATGTCTATTCACTGAAAACTAACGCTTGGAGGAGGATTCAACATACCCACTATGTCGTCGTCGGAACTGCATTTTCTTGTGGTGGGGTTTTCTTAAATGGGTGTCTCCATTGGCTCTGTTGGAGGAATGGATCCTATCTGATTGGTGCTTTCAATTTGTCGGATCAGAGTTTCAGGGAAGTGCCGATGCCTGCTTCTCTTCGTGGAGGATGTGGGATATTGCGTTATTTTGTGGAGGTTGTTCGGGGTTGTCTCTGCTTGGTTGAAAGGAAGCCTTCTTACAAAAGTGAGGTTTGGAAGATGGAGGAGTACGGGGTAGGAGAGTCTTGGACCAACCTTACGATTGATTTACCTACCGGAACGCCTAGCCTGTGTTTGCTGTGTCAGCTAGCGGAAGACAAACTTTTGTTTGCTAATAGTAGAAGGTATGGAAAGAAACTGGTTGTGTATGATCCGAAAAAAGAAACACTAAGGGACATGGTGGTTGCTGGAATTCCAAGTGAATTTACTTTTAGGCGTGCGTATGTCGAGAGCCTCGTCTCTCCTATTCTCGGAGGAGGAATTGGGAGGCAATGATAAGCTTCTCCCGGTATGTTTGTGTGTAGAAATGTCCCTTATTTCGTTTATTTATATTTGTATGCTATTATTATGGGAGCTTCTGTATTTCAAGGTTTTTGGAGGTTGCACATCCATGTTATCCCTTATACTTACATAGCTTTGGTAGTTTGAGTTATATAGGGCATTGGTTAGTTATGTATGTTGAACTATCATGCCCAAGTGGCTAATGCCCGCTTTAAATGGTTGCAGTCTAACCTGTGAAGCTTGAAAACTGAATAGGATGTTGTTTGTTAGTGTCCTTTACAAGCTGATACTGCCAAGGTGGCAAGGTCCAGCCGACTCTGTTATGCTGCACTCTTATATTTGATCATCAAGTTTTTCAGGGAAAAAAAAAGACGATGAACATGACACGTATAGGTGGGGTTCATACTTCATATCTGCATCTTATCTGTGTAATCTAAAATCTTGAAGTGTCGAAAACTGTTCGGATATTTTCATTTTTTATGAGCCAAAAATGAAATTATTAATCTTTGAAAGACAAGTTACGAAGATTAAAGAGATCTAGAGCATGACGACATCATGAGGAGAAAGCATCCCAACGGGCGAATAAGTTCAAGCAACTGAACTAAATTATGTCAGTTGCTTTTCTTTTCTTTTTTTCCCTGAATTGTTAGTGACAATGTAACCACACCTGAAAAGTTTGTGTATTATATGACGCTTGGGAAGTCGAAGGTATCGGTCAACAATTACTATCTTCGTAACTCATCAATTGTGGTTCATAGTGGATTTCAACATCTTAACACACAAAAATAATCACAATTAAATGCAACATAAGAATCATACCACGCTATAGCTTAAGCACAATTGCACAAATAAAAATTACTCACCGGGGGTTAAAACGACGCATGGGAAGCAACGTTTATAGATTCATTTTACCTGTTTTTTTTTTCTTTTGGGGGGGGGGGGGGGGGTGTTATAACGACATATTTTGAGAACTTAGGTGGTGTTCCATTTGCGGCCAAAACAACGTTGCTTTGGGCAGCCCAATAGGGCTGTAGTGCTCAATGCACTACAGCATGCCATGTCCACAATCATATACCGCCCTAGACCCCAATAGAAAAATAACTTGGCCAACCAAAAAAACCAGAAATACATATGACAAAAGTTACATGGAAGAACCAAAAAAATTGTCCCTACCACCTAAATTTTTAGATAAGAAAATTGCCCCGAGCAGATTTCCAAAAATGAGTCTGCAAGGGCCCTTCCAAAACCAGGAGTAGTGGCATTATAACAGCACAATGTAGCATCAGCCCATAGACCAGCACCAAGACTCCCAAGCTGAATCTCCTCCACAGATCATGCTCTTGTCGTAATTTTTTTCGTAGGATGTCCTTGGAATGTGCTACTTGCACCTATACTTGACTCCCAAGCACCAATACTTGCTTCGGATGTCCTTGGAATGTGCTGCTTGCAGTCATACTTCGGAACATTTGGATAAGTAGAAATAAAAACATTTTTGAAAATAAGTGACAATGAAGTTTTCTTCTCCAGAAAATCGATAATCTTGTGAAAGAGATTAGCATAGCTTTCAAGCCCATCATTTGTGACAATGTTTCACAAACTAGACTCAATAGTTGGCATTTTCCAGGTTGCAGCAAGATGAAGTTAAATACCGATGGGAGCTCTAGGAAGAACCCCGGAAGGGCTGGATTTGGTGGAGTGTTTATAGAGGATCATGGCTTATGGATAATAGGCTTCTACAGGAATCTGAAGGAGTGTTCAAGCATTGAAGCCGAGCTTTGAGAAATCTTTAATGGCCATAAGTTGATAGCAGGTTTAAATAGATTGGCAACCAAGGACAGGCTTAGAAGATGGGGCATGGAGGTTGACCCTACTTTAGTCCTTTGTTCCCAACATGCTGAATACTTGGCACACTTATTTTTTGATTGTGGTTATTCAAGAAGCATATGGGAAACAACCTTGCACAGATTCCAGATTCAAAGAAGGGCAGAGGCTTGGGATACGGAAATTAACTGGGCAGTTGGATTCTGCAAAGGTAAGAGCTTCAGATCAGTGCTGTTTAGATTAGCCTTGGCTGCAGGAGTTTATCATGTCTGGAGAGAGGAATTCCAGAGTATTTGGAGGAAGACATAGGAGCTCTGATGATGTTCTAGCTAGCATTACTGATAATATTAGACTTCGAGTCTGTACTTGGAAGCTTTTCCCCAAGTCTCTTGAGAACCAAAGGCTTTGCTGCCAATGGAATATCTCAAACAGACTTCTTGGAAATGCTATCCATTAGTTTTCTCTCGTTCGGATAGTTGCTTGAGGTTTCTGTTTGGGTCTGTTCCCAAATTCAGACTGGACATCACCGGTAACCCTTGTAATGCAGTTCTTCAATCTGAATGCTAAGACCTTTGATAAGATTTTATTTCTACCAATTAAGCTTATTGGCCTAAAGTCAGCTAGACTTAAGGGGTTTTCAACCTTTGGCACCAGCGATATAGAAGAGGAATTTATACCCTTAGTTAGCTTCCCATTCATGTGGAACTCCGAAAAAATGTCATGATATTTGCTTTTATAAATATCCAACCTTTTTTAATGCTCAACATGTTAAATCCGTCGGGTCTAGGAGCTTTACTCCCATCGCAGCTTTTTATATAGCAGCCCATACTTCTTGCTCTGTGAAATCCAGCTCCAAGTTACTTCTCATATTATCATATGAAGATATTACATTGCCCCTATCAAACGTAAGTCTATTCACCCACTCCTCCGAGAAGAGCGACTGATAGAAGATGAACACTTCTTGCTTGACATCCTGATTTTTTAGGATCTTGAAACCGCATGCCCATTTACGTTAATAGAATCAAGGGCCATTTTTCCTTTGTCTGTTAGACGCGGTGAGATGAAAATACTTAGTATTCTTGTCCCCTTTTAAGTACCAATTTTGCTTGATTTCTGGACCCATAACTATTCAACCATTCGGCTTGCATATCTAGACAGTAGTATAATTCTTTCTTCCACTTTTATTTAACTTGCGTTGGACATCCCCAAATACTTCTCTCTTCCATACGTTGAGAGTCTCTTTCATACCTTTCAGTTTGCCGATAAGCTTGATCGAGCCCAACCTTGAACAATTGTGTCATTCCAAGCCTTTTCCAAAACTTCAACATGCTTAGGATGCATACAACAAGAAGTAATGAACCAGAAAGGCCTAGGACCCCAATATCTCTCATCGTCGATAAGGAGAATGGGCAATGATCAGGGAGAGTTCTAGGCAGCTCCCACTGTTTAAGTTTGAACATATCCAGCCATTTTCGTTGGAGTAAAAAGCGATCTATCCTGCTCCACTTCTCCCCATCTTGAGAATTGGACGTAGTGAACTTTTCTCCCAAGCATTGGAAGATTAATCAGCTCTATATTGATTAAGGTCTCTCAATCCTGTTTCCCTACGAAAAAACCCCTGCCCTTTCCCCTGTGTTTCTGATTTGACTAAGGTCCCCTCCCAAACCACCATGGTTTCGGGTAATGTCCTTTTAGGCTTGATGGCACTCCCCACGCCTGCCTTCGGCCTACTACATCACTGGGGCTGTAAACATTTGTAGGATTGCTCCAAGATAAAACTTCTATTACAGCAAGTGTCCATCATTGTGAAAACCTCCGGGCTTCATATACAAAGTAGTCCACCTGAGCTTCCATTAGCATCAGCTTCAACAAATTTGAAATTTGAATCCCACCATATGGATTTTGCTTATTCTTGGTGTTTTCGCCGAGTACCTGTTTCAACATGACATGACACCGTAACAGGTACCCGGCTGTGTAAATCCGGATACGGCTGAGTACTGTTTTTTCTTTTTTCCCATAACTACCTGACTTGATCTGTCTTTGATATTTTCAGGAAAAAACTTAAAATCTGTTGATGAAAACTTACTTCTAGTAGAAGTTTTGTATCTTACCATTGTCTTCCTCTCTAAACCGTAAGCAAAGCATAAATATTCCTATGGTAGTACTTTAATACTATGCAAGAAGTGCAACAAATTTTTTTTTTGTCAAAAGTGCAACAATTTCTAGTTGATACAAGTACGGATGCTTAGAATATCTAAAAAATATTTGATCGGGGCAGTTCCGGGGACCCTTAAAAAAACCGTTAAAGTTCCCGATCGAATTTTGATGATCCGAGCCGCTCAATATAATCAGAACGTGATTTTAAGGGTAATTGCGAGAAATCAGCAAAAAAAAATGATTGGGAAGGGCTTCTTCCGAACAGTTTTTTATTGAACTTTATTGAACGATTCAATAAAAAACTGTTCAAATCAAGCCCTTCCCAGTTTTTTTTTTGCCAATTTCTCGCGGGCACCCTTAAAATCACGTTTTGAACACATTGAGCGGCTCGAATCATCAAAATTTGATTGGGAACTATAGATTAAGATTTGGAGGGTTTTTTTAGAGGTTTTTTTAAAGATCCCCGGAACCGCTCCGATATTTGATATTTTAAAAAATTATGGGTTTGCTTGCTTCGGGAAATTGGAGAAATATATTGGGTAATCTATCATAGTTATAATGATGGGAACAGGGTGTTGGTCTGGTTCGTACTGGATCCCTACTTTTTCCTGAGGACTCAACTCATTTTTATGTGATCCATGAAACTTGGGGCAGGATGGCCCAACTACTGGTCATATTTTGGGGCTGGCTTAACTTTGCTAGTAGTTGTTTTGTTCGTATTGTTTCCTTTCCAAATTTGTTTTTCTTGCCCTCGTGCCTTTTTTTTTTTCCCACGGTGAGAGATGTCCGGGCCAACTTAGTGCATTTCGATTATTCTCCTTCCTGATCCCGTTAAAGACAGACTATCCACGCCATAACCAGAAGATTCATAAGAGATTTTTTTCCCTGATAGCCTAACCCCAAAAGATTTCTAAGTTTCGATACAGCTCATCTCTATTTTGCCACTTGAACTGCCCATTATTTTTGAACTGCCCATTATTCATACCAAAAGATTAAGAAATTAAAACCAAACTATAGAAACCCGATAGGTGTTGTGAGAACAGATCGATTTCAACCGACATGTATTGGAAATGAATTGGGAAATGTCAACTAAACTGATCAATATTTAAAAAATTAAAAGACCGTTGATGAAGTTCACATATCTACTCCTTTACGGCTTACGCTCCTTTCCATACTCTAATCCGAATTCATATTTTTTTGTCCTTATTTGGGATTTCAAGTAATGATCCAAACCGTTCATCTCGTTGCGCTCTCTCTCGCATCAAACAACATTTTTGCAAAAAAAATAAACTCGATTGGATATCAACATGTGCGTGACAGAATCATTTAAAATACATGGTGTACTTCAAAATATATTTACTCTTCATTTTGTTAGACATGACCCCTCTGTTAATGTATCTATCAATGTCTGGTCATATTGGTTTTCTACTGTAGTATTGTTCTCTACGAGATAAATGGATCAGATCATTAATGAGAATCCGGAATAAGGGCAAAAATTAAAGAGTTTTGAGGGTTATGGAGGGCTAGAGTATATAGAGGAGCTTAACCCATTCTACAATTTAGATGTGCCGGGGGTGGCTTGACCTTGTATCAACTTGGACATAAAATAAAATATCCCATTTATATTTTCTGTATCCTACGAGAAATTTTTGGGTACTAGGTGGATACCACGTACGTGGCCGTGCCCACGTGATGCATGAGCAGTGTGTGGGATGGCCTAGATTGAAACCTTCTCTTTCCTCTCACCACACCATTCTCTCTCTCTCTCTCTTTTTCTTCTCTCCAAATTCGAACCGTTCAAAACCGAAATAGACGACCCAGGTGCACCGAATGTGCACCACGTGGTACCCACCCTGCACTGAAAAATTTCTCGTATCCTACCATTTCAATAGTACCTCTCAAGTTGTCAACTAGGTAGGATTAATAATCGATATTGACGTTGTTGACATTCCCACAAATATATAAAATCCTGTCGTAATCTCCGGCACTGCACGAGTAGGGGTGTACGTAATGTGTGCGTGTGATCGAGGTCTACCATATATATCTCATACATATATATAATAAGGGGTAAAAAAACCTGCATCATGATGTACTGCACGAGTAGGGGTGTACGTAAACGAGCCGATCTCGAACGTGTTTTAATCGAGCCAAACAAGAGTCGATTTCTAGTAGCTTGAGTTCTTTGTACATTATAAGCTCAATGAGCTGAGAAGTAACTTATTCGAGCTTGGCTTAAAAGTTAAATGAGCTCAAAGAAAATGTTCAAGCTTAGTTTGTTTATGCAACAAAATGATTGTGAACGAGTTTTTAATAAACGAACACAAGCTCAAAGTACTCGAGTACAAAAAAATGGGGTAAACCAGCGAGCTCTCCATCTTGTTTTAGCTTGGTTTTCAATATATATAGGGTAATTTTTCATCAAATAGTGGCGTAAAATCTAAGAAAACTGCTCTACGAAAGGTGTAAATCCCTGATGCAATTTGGAACCTGCATGTCTCCGCCATTGACCTCATCTCTGCTAAAAATAACCACCACCTCATCCAAGAAAGACCTACTCCAAAATGGGTGTTGTATCTCAACTTCGGCTTCTCCAATCCCTTTTTACGAGTGTGTTCGACGGATCCGGCTCCGGCGTCGTGGTTCTAGGCAGCTTTTCTTTTTGGGTTTTGTGGTATTTTATTTTGTTAGTTTTTGTATTTTGGGACCGGTAGTGTCCCCCTTATTGAAATGTGTTTGTTTTGGTTGGGTTTGTTAATAATATTGGGATGATCCAATTTGGTCGGAAAAAAAGAAAGAAAGGGCTTTGTAGTATGTAGAGTGATTCAGTTAGATTGTATTCCGGCAATAAATCGATGAATTTTTTAGATTCAAATGAAGGAATTCTTTTTTTTTTTTCCTCCTACCTATTGATTAAGAAATTCCTCTGTTCGACAAAATAAGCAAAGAGAGCTCTCAAAAAAATTACCCAGTACTAATACCAGTACCAATTGTGTTAGTGTCACTTGTGGCTCTGGATCCCCTGTCCGACTCCCTCTGTCTCACTCGCCTATCCCACTCCTCTACATGTGCCACGTATCCACTCCTTCTTCCCCTCTAACAACGTTACTTTACCCAGTTAAACCTTAACTCTTTTCCTATTCCCTTTTAGCAGTTTATATAGTAGTAAAAAATATGGTTAAAAAATTAGGTACTTCAATTTTCAATCCGTTCGAACCGATGCGAACATCTTAATTCTATGATCGTTTTATTCTTAAGTGTCATAATAAATTTTTGGCTCTAAGGCTCTCGTTAGTTAGCCCTAGGACATAATTAGTTATACGACTTTCTTAGGACAAATTAATGGGAGCTCTAAAATCAAAAATTAATTATGAACCTTTAGAATAAAATAATCAGAGGAATAAGATGTTCGCATCGGTTCTAACGGATTGAAAAATGGAACAATTAATTTTTTAACCATATTTTTTAATATATAAACCGCCTAAAGATGGTTGAAAAATTAACTGCTCCAATTTTAAATTCATTTAAACCAGTGCGAAGATCTTATTTCTCTGATCATTTGATACTAAAGGGTCATAATTAATTTTTGACTTTAGGGCTCTCGTTAATTAACCCTAAGAAAGTTGTAGAACCAAATATCTCTTACGGTTAACTAACGAGAGCCCTAGAGCCAAAAATTAATTATGATCATTCAGGATAAAATGATAAAAAAAATAAAATATTCGCATCGGTTCAAACGGATTGAAAATTGAAGTACTTAATTTTGTAACCACATTTTTTAATATATAAACTTCCTAAAGATGATTGAAAAATTAAATGCTCAAACTTTAAATTTGTTTGAACCCATGGGAAGATCTTATTTCTCTGATCATTTTATGCCAAAGGGTCATGATTAATTTTTGACTTTAGAGCTCTCATTAATTTGTCTTAAGAAAGTCGTAGAACCAATTATCTCTTAGGGATAACTAATGAGAGTACTAGAACCAA
Organism: Rhododendron griersonianum; assembly: GCA_018127125.1. NCBI lineage: Eukaryota > Viridiplantae > Streptophyta > Magnoliopsida > Ericales > Ericaceae > Rhododendron > Rhododendron griersonianum. The sequence continues at coordinate 15,610,833 of CM030789.1, forward strand.
AAAATAATTATGACCCTTTAGAATAAAGTGATCAGAGAAATAAAATGTTCATATCAGTTCAAATAGATTGAAAATTGAAATACCTAATTTTTTAACCATATTTTTAATATATAATCTGTCTAAGTAAAAGGGAATACGAAAGTTTAGGTAGATGAGTGGGACAGGGGAGTGGATACGTGTACTACTACAATAATAGATATGCGTCACATTAAGGAGATTTACAAAGATCACGGTTTTTCAGTGAAAGCGTGATAAAAAGTAGTGCTTAAATTTTTTTATCGCAGTTTAAGTCCAAAACTGAGATAAAAAATGGGTTTTAGCGCGGAATAAAAGACCTCGCTCTTGCGGCGAGATAGAAGAAAAACAACTTCACTCTTGCGGCGTGATAAAAGATTTTAGGGCGGAAAAAATGAAATAAAAGATCTCGCTCTTGTGGCAAGATAAAAGAGAAAAGATTTCACCCTTGTGGCGTGATAAAATATTTTAAGGCAAAAAAGAATGAGATAAAAGATCTCGCTCTTGTGGCGAGATAAAAGAGAAAAGACCTCACTCTTGTGACGTGATAAAAAGAGAAAAGACCTCACCCTCGTGGCGTGATAAAAGATTTTAAGGCAGAAAAGAATGAGATAAAAGAGAAAAGACCTCACCTGTAACGCCCCGATTTTTCGGAAGCAAAATAAAATGATTTCATAAGAAAATTTGGCTAAATAAATATGATTTTCCGAAATAGAGGTTTTTGCTATTACAATCTCAAGATAAATTTACTGATTCAAAATACATTATCTTCAGAGCCGACTCTAGGCTTGATACGGATCCCAAGCATACTCGATCTTCATTCCTGATATTCCTTCTGTGTCGAATTGCACCATCATTGAATCCTGCGCTCTCTGGCAAATTGATCACCGAAGCAATCGATTTACCAGGATACAGACGTATCCGTGAGTGATAAATCACCCAATCGAATAATCCAACCCAACTACCCCTCTTACTTTACAACTAGCAAGCAGCATGATGAATATGATACGAAGAAGTAAAATAGAGATTTTTCACATAAATCAATTTATTACTATCCATTACCTTATGTGAAATCTAAGATCTCATCCACGAGATCTTAATTTCCTCCCCAACCGCTAGCCATGCTCGGTCCCATAGGATCACTTTCTTTTGCTATCGCGGATTGTACCTAAGTTATGTACCCAACGTGTATCCCTCTCATTACAACAAAAGAAAGTTTACCACGCCTGAATCATAACTAGAGTTCGCCTATCTTATGCACCACTTCACAATCATCAGTGTGCTTACTTTGCCAGTTTCAAATCATCACTCAACACTGGGCTTACTCTGCCAGTTTCAAATCATCACATCCAACTCATTACATCTCAAAATCACGCATGCAGGCAATCTAAAACAAAAACTTTCCAATTCATCCATTACCTAGCATCGTCTAGGTGATTTCTATTTCGCATACCACCCCATGTCTCTAGGGTCCAATCTAACATGTCAATCAAATGTTGGAATAATAGATAAACAGTCAAAATAATAATTGAAATGAACAATAAGCATAAAAATCACGTAACCTTTTATGAATGGGCCGTTGCCCTTAGTTCGTATGACCAAGATGACAATAATAAAGCAAGAAAATTTTATTTAATAAAAATTTTGAATAAAACAAAAAAAAATAATAAATAAATAGGCTCGCATTAGTTATATTTAAGAAATTAGATAGATTAAAGACTAATTACATTCATTAAATAGGTAAAAGCATTAGAATGATTATCATGACCTTAATAAGAGTCCTAAAGGTCCAACATATTGAGTTCAAGTACCAAAAAGTGGGTCCGGAGGGTCATGGAATCATTTTTTAAAATAAAAAGGATTTTTAAAGTTATCAAAAGTAAAATAAAATGATAATAAATTATTTAATAAATAAAATATGTTGAGGTTAACAACATATCATCTTTGGAATGTAAAGAATCTAAAAAAAATAGTCCGGGAATTAATAAAATGGTTTATAAGGTCACAAGGATTTTTCGTTTGTAAACTTTTACAAGAAATCAAATAAATAACTAATAAATAGATAATAAAATTAAAAAAATATGACATTAACAAGTTATGATCTTTGATGTGTTAGAAGTCTAGGAAAAATAGATCGGGAGTCGAAAACATTATTTGGGGTGTCGAAAAGTCGATTCGAACCAAAACAGTACAAACCGCAAGATCTGGACAGGGGTGAGTTCGCGGCCGCAAGGTTCCAGGGCCTGGTTCTTGCGGCTGGGACGCCCGCAGGTCGAGACTGGTATTTTTTTTTTGCTTGTTTGCTTCGGTTTTCGTGCATGGGTCCATGAGGGACTATAGGTTATGCCTAAAAACACTTAATATACTTAGAGGAGAGGTTGGAATAGATTATAATACCTCGATTGGATCGAATTGATTCTCAAATCGAAACTTGAATTTTTGGGAAGATGACTTCGGGTTCTTTGATCGGGAGACCTTGGGCTCGAATTGAATGATGTTTGGGGATGCTTGGAGTTGTAGAAGTCGTTTGGAATGATCAATTCGGGTTTCGGTTGGTCGTGGCTATGAAATCCACTTTTCTCTCTCTTTCTTTCTCTCTCTAAAACTCCATGGATTGGAGTTCGGTTTCTCTCTCTCTGGACTGGTGCATGGAACGTGGAAAATAACATGGTATCTCTTAGGGTCGGATTAATGGGATATTTATAGGAGAATTTTGATGAGGGAGGTAAGATTGTGTTTTAATGAAACTCTAACTCTTGGGCTTTGAGATGGACGGGAATATGGACGAAAAATAGGATCAAGGAGGAAGTAGAGATTGAGTAGGAGTAGGAGAGGGAGAGATGGGAGGAATTCTAAGCATGCATGCAATTAAAAAAAATAAAAGAGATAAATAAGATAATATACTTATTTTTTTGTATTTATCTATTAAGGAAAAAATAATAATAATTAAGACCTAATAATATTAACGCTATTATTAAAAAAAAAATTGGGTCGAAAATCCGGATCATTACATCACCCTTGTAGCGTGATAAAAAAATTTAGCGCTGAAAAAAGCGAGATAAATGATCTCACTCTTGCGGTGAGATAAAAAGCCTACCCATTTAGGCGCGCGGTCTGAATTTTCACGTGGGCGGGTTGGTACTCATTTAGGTGGGTTTTGAAAAGTTATGTGAGGAAAACGATGTCGTTTAAGGACTTTGAAAAGTTCTTTTTTTTTTTTTACAAAAGATAAAAAGATAAGCCCTAATTACACTCACCCCTAAAAATCTTTACGTTTCATCTTCTTCTTCAAGCCTAAAAAGATTGATCGATCAATCGATTGAGTGAGAGAGAAGGCAAATCCCACGACCGGGTTCCACTAGTGCCCACTTGTTTCTTTGACGACGTGCGGACTATTCCACTAGTGCTCGATTTTCACGTGGGTGAACTGTGATCTTTATGGTTTATTGTAATAGTAAAATTTAATTATTTCCGATGTCTTTCAAGTGTTTGACACATTAGGTAAAAAAAACAATTTTATTATTATGGCTTAGTCTTGTTTGAAAAGGATTAAAATCCAATTGGGAAGACACCATTGAAATTAAAATTCAATATAAACACAAAATTCATGTGAAATGGTTAGTTTATAAAAAAAAATCTAAAATTTGTCCATAATATTATAATCTGTATGTTGTGATAATTTTCATAAAGTTTGTCTATATCATGTTAATTGCATTTCAAAAAATTCAGCAAGTTTTAAGGAAAAAAAAAATCACTTTAGAAAGTAAGTATAAATATTTTTGATTTCTTATTGTAACAAAAGTTTTTGGCTAGCTTAGTGGTTAGGACTTGAGAAATCAACCAAGGGTGTATGGGTGTGAAACTTGGCAATGACAAGAAAAGAAGGTCTAATAGGTACAAAGAAAAGATCAAGCGCAATGATATGATTTTCCATCTCACTTTATGGTGTGATTATTTTGAACTTTCAATCACGGTTATAGACCGTGATCTAAAGCGACATACAATCACACCCAAAAAAGAGAAACGATCACGCCCAAGAAAAACAATCATGGCTTATAACTGTGATAAAAGAGAAACGATCACGCCTTTAGGCCGTGATAAAAAAGAGTGACTTACAACTGTGATCTTCATGATTTATTATAGTAGTGGTGGCGCATGTAGGGGAGTGGGACAGAAAGAGTCGGACAGGAGATCCGGAGCCGTCACTTGTTGCCACAAATTTAATAAATAGTTAAATATTGTGGTATTGGTGTTTGCGCCGTGCAATGGTCACAAGATCGAATTGCTATATTATGACATGTGAATTGTTCATTTTTTATGATGTGCTATGATTAACAAATCACATGTACATTTTCTTGGTTACATAATAGTACTCCTACTAGTAAAGATGCATGTTTGTGTATATGAATGTATATAGTTGTATACACTGACACCTAAGTATCCTCCCACGACGGCTTGAGCTATAGCAAGGTCATGAATCACATGTACGTAGGAATTTTTCCATGCCACCACTTGGAGGAGTAATTATTGATTGTTTCTCTGGAGAATCGCCATGTGAAGCTTTAAGAGCATTTTTTACCACACATTTGTGTAAGTTTACACAAAGTTGCAAATAATAATACTACTAGGACTTGGAGAGATTTTGGCATAAAATCAACATAAATGCTAGGGATACAACAAACCCCGTACAGTAGCCGCGCACAGATTCATTTTGCGCCCGTCTCGTATCTCACAAAAATGATCGGAGCTGCTCATTTTGTTCAAAATATATTGTCTAGGGACCCTATTAAAAATCATCTTAATCGGATAACGGTAAGGGCGTTTACGAATCATACAACTTTGCTTCAGAATTTAGCCTGAATTTCTAAAGCAAAGTTGGATGATTCGTAAATGCCATTACCGGTATCGAATTGAGATGATTTTTTACAGGGACCCTAAACAATATATTAAGAACAAAATGAGTGGCTTCGATCATCTTTGTGAAACCCGAGATGGATGCAAAATCAAACCCCAGACGAGGCCACAGTTTAAGTGGTTGGCGCGCAGACTCTTTCCAATACCAGGGTCATTGTATATACTACTATAAAAGGGGAAAATTGCTGATCAGTGGAAGGAGGGGCAAATATTGCCCACCTCATGGACTACTTTTTAGGAATTCTTAAGTGATGAGAAGGAGAAAAATAATTCCCCATACATGGGAATCAAAACATATATGGACAAAATTACCCCTTTGTTCCAAGCCGACGTCGTTCATGTCTCTCAGGGAGTGTTCCCACTTCCCCAGTCCCCTCCCCACTGAAGCAAACCCTTCTGCTCCACCGGAACGTAAACACCATCACCTCATCCCTAGGGTTTGCTCCCCCTTCATCTCGTCTGTGCTCTCCATCATCTCCTATGTGCTCTCCATCATCTCCTCTGTGCTCGTCTGGTCCGAAATAACCCCGGCGATACAGCCGTATCTGCTCCTCACTCCAACGCTCGCTCCCTTCCACCAGGTTCCCCCATCTCTCTCTCTCTCTCTCATAAATTTTAATTTTTTGTTGATTATTGGGCAATATTTGTATGAGATAATGGCTGGTTCCTCTCATATGTGTTTATTCTACAGTCTTTCACCATTGTTTTTCATCATCTTATTATTATTGTTTGTCCGATATTCAGAATTTTTTTTTGTATTAATTGATGGGGATCTCAATTGTCTCTGTGTGTGGGTTGATCTTGTTGAAGGGAAATGGTTGATCTTTATGCTCAGATCTTTTACGTGTTACTAGATTTCTGTAAGAAACCTGATTTTGAAATGGTTGAAATTAGATACTCCACATCCTTTGTTATTCTTTGGCCTTTTGTAAAGGTCGGTGCTATTATTTTGGTAAAAAAACAAACCACTTCCATGTCTATTTTTTTGTATTTTTTTGGCACACATCAAGAACCTAGTGAATCAACCTTTAAATTGATACGAGAACAATCGGAAAAAATCAGAATAGCAATGCTTCTGAATTGAATATTGAATTCGCGTAAACATTCCCTGCAAAGCCTCTCCACTCTTTTACTCAAACGCTCATCAAATTATTTTTATACTGAATACTTCTTTACTGATTTTGCAGTCCAGTCGAGATGGACAACTGTTTATTTTCCCCTTATCTCGTTCCTAATGTTGAAGTCTATTTCATGGGTTTCAATTTTACAACTGCCCTTTACTGAAACTTGTGCTTAAATCTAAATTTATCCATTCCTAATCCTTTTGCTCAAATGTAAGGAAAAGTTTGAATAGTGGCTGTATATGGGCTATGAAATCCAGATAACTTAGTAAGTCAGTATTACAGGGGTAAAATCTTCTATGAACATCATGGGGTCTGAAGATTCTGGATTTAGGAACTGGGTTTTTATTGCACTGGACAAGCATCACAGAACTGCAACAATTGTTAGGGGTACTAGTCTACATCGTTAAGTAAGGGAAAGGTTCCTAATTAGCATAACCTGTCACTTAAGCTGCATTTGGATCTAATTGGATGTAAGGATTTTTTAGCGGGAAACGAAAAGGTGAAGGATTTTTCCCTTTCATTTTCTTTTGCATCGTTTTATCCCTCCTCAAATGCTTGATCCAAATACATCCTAACGTTCAAAGCATAGGATGCTAACAACGCAAAGTAGTCCAGGTCCCAGGATGATAACCGTGAATACAAAACATATAGTGACTAGTGAACAATGGGCCATTATCACTTTTTCATGAGAAGCACATGTATGAAAATGATGGACACATATTTTCCTGATCACTAAAATATACTGATTGTTTCCCTGACAAGTGACAAGGCTTGAACACTCTGCCCGTCAGGCAGTATTAAGCAATACAACTCAGAATAGAACTACATGGGTCAAATTCAACGTTCCATTGAATGTAGGCTCTACACTTTTTTTTTTTAGATTTGTAAAAACAAAGACACATTATGTTTGGCTTGATATTGATGATCCAATGGAGAGTTGTGTAACTTGTGTTCCATTTAAGAAATTTCATTCCGCTTGTCCTTTTCTTTCTTTCATTGTTCCATTGCTCTTGATAATTTGAGAAGGATTCAGCTTTTGTGTTTTTACAGCGCAAGTTATTGTGATGTCGACAAAAATGGAGTACGACACGTGGTGTTGTGCCGTGTCATATTGGGGAAAGTGGAACTTGTTCGTCATGAATCTGAACAATGTCATCCCAGTAGTGAAAACTTTGATAGTGGAGTTGATGATCTGGAAAATCCTAATCATTATATTGTTCGGAACATGAATGTGGGTATACATATCTATCCAGAATATGTTGTCAGTTTCAAGATATCCCACAGTGCTGAAGGTGCGACTTGATTCCTTAATGCTGCTATTTTGATGGTTAATTGTTCTTTTTCTGATCCGAGGAATTGAAAACTTTTGGTCCACCTTTTGATGTTCGGACATGAGACTTCTCTTAGGACCACCAGTTATGTTCGCTTGAGGTAGCGCAAGTGGTTTATTTGATAGTTAGTTGGAAGATTCAGATTTCTCCTCATGGAAAGATCTTCTACATCTTCTTTTGTCCGTATAGTGTTGGCACATTGACAATTAATGCATTTTTATGGATAACTCCAACTTAGCTCTTGTAATTTGTTGTACTGTGTTGACTATTGAGTCAGTGAACACTCATGTAAAGGAGGTGTGTGAAATGTGAATCTAGCATTGTTATTCATGAATCTAGTACGGAGTAATTTTTTCAAGATATCTATAACTATTGGAGAGTATAACTTTCTCAATGTTGTTACAGGTGCTATCATTGGGAAAGAAAGCAGGTTTGATAATCCTGGGGTTACTTCTTATCAGGAACATCATCACCTTCAACTCCAGTTAGATTCAGCTTCAGTTGTTTCACTAAGTGTTCCTAAGCTTTAGGAGTCTCATAAATTGTATTTCTTTCCTAATTTTATGTACTGGGCAGCCAGGTTTCTGTGGGTATGTGATTTGATAATTTTCATGGTTTTACAGAAAGAGAAATAGGATACACCAAAAGAAAAAGGGTCCAAAACGTATCCATAACGTATCCTAGCATATCCAAAACGTATCCGAGCGTATCTAAAACGTATCCGTAACGTATCCAAGCGTATCCAAAGCGTATCCATAACGTATCTGAGCGTATCCGAAACGTATCGGGGTACCAAAAATTAAATCTAAAAACAGGATACTCTGAAAAATGTATCAGATACGTATCTGGAACGTATCCGAGCGTATCCGTATCCGATACGCGTACGGTACGAGATACGGAGGCTAAAAAAGAATATCCGTGCTTCATAGGTTTAAACAATAACCCTTTTTTGGATTGTTTAAGATTAGCGTATTTTCCCATTGTTTAACAACTCGGTGACCAACCAAACCAACTTAGTGTCTGAGTTATTGTTTATTGCTTCCTTATACACCATTAACACAATATCTTCTTTGTTTATTGCATGAAGAATGATGGCCGATTCAGTGATTGTTAAATGAGTGATTGCTTAATGATTATTGCACAACTGTTTTCACCATTAGCCCAATTTATTTCACTTTATTGGTTATCCAATTTTTTTCATGTTTGTTCATTTTGGGCCAAATTTTTTTTGACCTTTTGATTCATCTCACTCAGAAAAGTAAATTTTTTTTTTACTTTTAGCCAAATATTTTGAACAAGGACCACTTTTGGGGAAAAGGAAAAGAGGAAAACATGGCAGTGGTTCCTTGAATTGATTGGGGAAGACCTTGATATTGTGAACTCATATGGATGGACTTTTATGAGTGATAAACAGAAAGGACTGATTGATGCAGTTAGTGCTCTTTTCCCAAATGCTTCACATAGATTTTGTGTAAGACACTTGTACAACAACTTCAAGGGTGAGTTCAAAGGTTTGGTCTTGAAGGAAATCTTATGGAAGGCTGCTAGAGCAACCATTATCCCTGCCTTCAAAAATGCTATGGAGGAGATGAACAAAGCTGACCCAAAGGCATACAAATGGTTGTCTGAAAGGCCACCCATTAACTGGAGTAGATCCCATTTCAGCACTTATCCCAAATGTGATATTTTGTTGAACAATTTGTGTGAAAGTTTCAATTCAGCAATTCTAATAGCTAGAGATCAGTCCATAATTTCCATGCTCAAGAGAATTAGGCATATTATTATGGAAATGGTGGTCAAGAGGAGGGATGCAATGGAGAAGTGTAAGGGAGATATTTGTCCCAAAATATTCAAGATAGTGGAGAAGCTTAAAAGTCATGTAGGTGAGTGGATTACAACATATACAGGCAATTCAATATGAGACAAGCCCACACCAGTTCATTTAATTTTCAATATATGTCATCATAATTTCATTTTCATTATATGTCCATTTTCAGGTTGGGACCACACCAGTCCAAGGACCACTTGGGGCCACAAATGGACTTCAAACCTCAACAGTGGTGAGACAAATTTCTTTTTTTTCAAATTATGTCATGAAGTTTTTTTTTTGATCCGTGTGTGGTTGAGATAGGGTCAAGTGAAGTGCTTGAGACAGGGTCAACCCAGTTTTCAATAACAACACAACTGCAAGGCAAGGGCAAAAGGGTGCAGAACAAGATGATGTGGCTAGGGATGCAGTGAACAAGACCTATGTGCTGTTCTTTTTGTGCAAGGGCTGTTTTTTTTTTTTGTGTGGACTAAGGTATTTGTTCAAGGGCTGTTTTTTTGGGAATGTAGTTAAGCTATGAGAACAAGAACTCTGATGTTTTGTTTTTTTTTTGTTTCACTTCTGTTTTGGACAAACTATGTGAACAAGTGAAGTGTTATTTCAATCTAGTACAAAGAATGCATTGTATGCTAAGCATATCACCTTCTTAGTAAGGTAACCAATTTAGCTGTTGTGCTAGTCCAACCTAATTGCTATGTTGGTTCTCTCTCTGTGGCACTTGCTTTGTGGTTATAAGTTGGTGGTGGACAGTTACTCATTTAGTTTTGGCATATCCCTAGCAGCCAGTGGCCTAATTCTTGTCAACTCCATCGACTGCTGCTATTTTGTTGATGTTGCTTTCTCTGTTATGGCTGCTATTCTCTCACAGTCCAAAAGATTATGGTATTTTGTTGGAGGATTGATGGGAAACAATGAAAGCATTCCAAGAGTTGAGAGACAAAGCGAGATCATGTCATATACAATGCCAAAACCAGCAACAACAGAAATATGTATGCAGGCCTTGCTGAATCTGTAGCGAACTCAGCTTCAGAATTGCTACCGGCTTTTTGTTGTAAAGATAGAACATCATGTATGTTAAAGCGCAATGGCAGCAGCCGTTCGATATTCAAATTTATTCATATTAATTAATTTGACATATGAATACCTACCTTTTTTACCCGTGCCTTGTGAATTTCCTGACAGAACTGAAAACTATGGAAAGACGACAACCTTAACCTTTGATAGACGATTTTGATTGGAAAATTGTGTTCCATTTCAGGAAATAAAAAGGCTCCTTTTGAGAATCCATCAAGCAGTGAGAAAGAAGTTCAAGCCTAAGAAGTAAAACTGGTACTTTAGTTAGATTACAAATTGCTACTGTACATTCTCATTCTTTTGAGCCTTGTGTTAATGAACAAGTCAAGTGCTATAATCAATTGAAACATTCATAGCATCATTCATTCATTCAACCTCAATCAACCAAACATCATTCATGCATCCAACCCAAAAAAAAGTCAGTCACAAATCCAACCAAAAGATCGTTCATTCATTCATTCAAACCATAGAGTTAAGCAACTGATTACATACATAACATTACCATGGGAATGTTCACCAACTGATTATATTCCCCCAACCGTTACATCACTGAAAAAACATTGACATTCCTAGCACCATTATCCCCACATACATAACCAAATTCTAAAAGAACAATTATATCCCAACCTAGACCACATAAACAGCCAAACAAACCCGCAGCTTCTTCTCTCTTGCCTTGCTTGCTTCGAGCTCCCCTTCCCACAGCTTCCTCTTTTTCACTTTGCAAGCTTCAATTTCTTATTCTGCCTTGTTAATCCTCCTCAAAAAAAAAAAATTTCTGAACAGATCTTGCGCACATGGGGGATCAATCCAAGCGAAATCCCTGCAGTCATCGTTTCAGGTAAGCATTTAGATCCTTGGAAGTAATGAATTGTTTTGTAGCTTCTATAGGTGTTACTAGCATAATGGTAACTATCCTTGACCATATTTCTTACAGACCAACACAAAAAGGAGAACCACATTTCATACAGACCAACACACAAAGGTAAAGGGACAACCATTCATTCATTTCATTGAGGTAAAACACGGGTGACTGCCCTTAACAGTCTAGGGCATACTTTCTTACATAAAGAGCAACAAAAGTTCTTACAAGGAGTAGCATTAGATGACTTAAAGAGCAACTTTTATATTTTCAGGAAAAAAACAAGTTACATAACTTGAAGGAGAACCACATTTCATACAGACCAACACACAAGGGTAAAGGGACAGCCATTAAGTGAGTTAAAACATGGGTGACTGCCCTTAATAGTCTAGGCATACTTTGTTACATAGAGAACAACAAAAGTTATTACAAAGAGTAACATTAGGTGACTTAAAGAGCAACTATGCCCTTAACAGTCTAGGGCATACATTCTTACATAGAAAGCAACAAAAGTTCTTACAAGGAGCAACATTAGTAGACTTAAAGAGCAACTATTATATTTTCAGGGAGAAAACATGCCCTTAACAGTCTAGGGCATGCTTTTTACATAGAGGGCAACAAAAGTTCATACAAGACCCTCTTTACCCATTCTGCAAAATATGCTACTAGCATTTGGCATTATGGCAGCCAGAACAAGACCCTCTTTACCCAAGCGGTGCTCGAAGCATTGAAGAATTAATTTTCCCAACCAAGGTTCAATGCCCAATCTTACCAATTTCAGCCCATTCGTTGTTAAATTCAAAACATCGTTCTTTAATAAAACAGCTCCTAACTGGATAAGATTTCTAATGGCCATGCCAATAGCTATTGCATTAAGAGCATCAATAAAATCTAAACTCTGTACCCATCAGTTGTGCCCAAAGCAAGAATCCTTACAACTACCACACCAAGATGAATCCAAATGATCTATTGGGTTCCTAATGAGGTGGCATCAATTGAAAATCACTCTTGGAATAAAGTCTATAACACCTTCCCGGTTCAGTTCTCCCAGCACGACCATTTACCTTTTTGATTTGCAGAGCTCAGACTAATCCAGCAAACCTTGAGGACATTCATACCAGAGCCAGGTTCAAACCTAGTCTCTTTCACCATAAAAGGTAACACAACTACAGAGGGAAATTTGAACTTTTCACAATTCCATTCTACTTCCATCTGAGATTTGAACTTTTTCACAACCCCATTCTACTTTTCAAATAAGGTCCAACTTTGTTCGAAAAAGTAAGTGTACGATACGATTAGGATACGAGCATATTTTTTCGTAGGAGACACGCTCCATTCCAATTATCCAACTGGAAATCCCCACAACGTCTTACCCAATCAAGGAATGGACTAAACTAGGATATGAACAAACAAACCTTATCAAGCAAAGAAACTTGACAATTCAAAGGCTTTAATAGTTAAAATGGCTATAATAGAAACTTATTAACAAAAGAAACTGCTACAACCAGTCTAGGGCAAACATTCTTACATAGAGAGCAACAACAGTTCTTACAAGGAGAAAGACTAGGTCACTTAAAGAGCAACTATTTTATTTTCAGGAAAACAAACTTACATGACTTGAAGAAGAACCACATTTCATACAGACCAACACACCCTTGTAAAGGGACAACCATTCAGTAAGCTAAAATATAGGTCACTGTCCTTAACAGTCTAGGGCATACATTCTTACATAGAGAGCAACAACAGTTCTTATAAGGAGTAACATTAGGTCACTTAAAGAGCAACTATTTTATTTTCAGGAAAAAAAACATGTTACATGACTTGAAGAAAACCACATTTCATACAGACCAACACCCTTATAAAGGGACAGCCATTCAGTGCGTTAAAATATAGGTCACTGCCCTTAACAGTGTAGGGCATTCATTCTTACATAGAGAGCAACAACAGTTCTTAGAAGGAGTAACATTAGGTCACTTAAAGAGCAACTATTTTATTTTCAGGAAAAACAAACTTACATAACTTGAAAAAGAACCACATTTCATACAGACCAACACACCCTTGTAAGAGACAACCATTCAGTGAGTTAAAATATATGTCACTGCCCTTAATAGTCTAGGGCATACATTTTTACATAGAGAGCAACAACAGTTCCTTACAAGGAGTAAGACTAGGTCACTTAAAGAGCAACTATTGTAAAATGACAACCATTCAGTGAGTTAAAATATAGGTCACTACCCTTAACAGTCTTGGGTCTATTTATGTTCAGAATTTTGGTGGATATACTCCAAGCTAGATGAAGTAGTTTTCTTGGGTGTTGAACACCATTTTAAAAGAACAAATCATGTCCCTAATATCAGTTGCAATGCCCATGAACAAGGTACTAGTAGGAGTAGAACAAATCATGTCCCTAATACCCATCATCCGGGTATTGAGATATTCATATAATATCCAATGAAACAAAGTAAGAGTAGGTACTAAAGAAAAGGCAAAAGAGTTTGACATTTGTGTGAGTGTACCTATCATCCCGGTATTGCGAATTGGCATGTACTACGGTTGTGCCCTGATTCGTGACATCGGCTGCAAAAAATTGTGCTCTTAGGTGATTTAAAGAGCAACTTTTATATTTTCAGAAAAAAAACAACCCTTAACAGTGTAGGGCATACTTTCTTATATAGAGAGCAACAAAAATTCATACAAGGAGCAACATTACGTGACTTAAAGGGCAACTTTTATATTTTCAGGAAAAAAACAACCCTTAACAGTCTAGGGCATACTTTCTTACATAGGGAGCAACAAAAATTCATACAATGAGTAACATTAGGTGACTTAAAGAGCAACTTTTATATTTTCAGAAAAAAATAAGTTACATGACTTGAAGGAGAACCACATTTCATACACACCAACACACAAGGGTAAGGGGACAGCCATTGAGTGAGTTTAAACATGGGTGACTGCCCCTTAACAGTCTAGAGCATACTTTCTTACATAGAGAGCAACAAAAGTTCATACAAGGAGTAACATTAAGTGATTTAAAGAGCAACTTTATATTTTCAAAAAAAAAAAAAGTTACATGACTTGAAGGAGAACCACATTTCATACACACCAACACACAAGGGTAAGGGGACAGCTATTGAGTGAGTTTAAACATGGGTGACTGCCCCTTAACAGTCTAGAGCATACTTTGTTACATAAAGAGCAACAAAAGTTCATACAAGGAGTAACATTAGGTGACTTAAAGAGCAACTTTTATATTTTCAGGAAAAAAACAACCATTAACAGTGTAGGGCATACTTTCTTACATAGAGAGCAACAAAAATTCATACAAGAAGTAACATTAGGTGACTGGAAGAGCAACTTTTATATTTTCAGGAAAAAACAAGTTACATTACTTGAAGAACAACCACATTTCATACAGACCAACACACAAGGGTAAAGGGACAGCTATTGAGTGAGTTAAAACATGGGTGACTGCCCTTATCAGTGTAGGGCATACTTTTTTACATAGAGAGCAACAAAAATTCATACAAGGAGTAACATTAGGTGACTTAAAGAGCAACTTTTATATTTTCAGGAAAAAACAACCCTTAATAGTCTATGGCATACTTTCTTACATAGGGAGCAACAAAAATTCATACAAGGAGTAACATTAGGTGACTTAAAGAGCAACTTTTATATTTTCAGAAAAAAACAAGGTACATGACTTGAAGGAGAACCAAATTTCATACACAACAACACACAAGGATAAAGAGACAGCCATTGAGTGAGTTAAAACATGGGTGACTACCCCTGAACAGTCTAGAGCATACTTTCTTACATAGAGAGCAACAAAAATTCATACAATGAGTAACATTAGGTGACTTAAAGAGTAATTTTTATATTTTCAGGAAAAAACAACCCTTAACAGTGTAGGGTATACATTCTTACATAAAGAGTAACAAAAGTTCATACCTAAGGAGTAACATTAGGTGACTTTAAGAGCAATTTTTATATTTTCAGGATAAAACAACCCTTAACAGTGTAGGGCGTACTTTCTTACATAGGGAGCAACAAAAGTTCATACAAGGAGTAACATTAGGTGACTTAAAGAGCAACTATTATATTTTCAGGAGAAAACATGTTACAGTACACGCAGCTGGCCCCCTTCTAGCCTTAATGGGTTCTCTCTCATATCCAATTCCCAATTCTCAATCACCCACTCCCACTGAAACCCTAATCCCTCGATCTCAAGTTGGTTCTTTTCCTCCATGCCTCGTGAGCACTCAACTCGACCAACAATCATTCACTCTTGCAACGGCTTACTGTTAATTAGATATCCTCCGACTATGCATTTCTTGGTTTTTAATCCGACTATACAGAAATATATATTTATCCCTTATCCTGCTATATATTCATATGGGCCTAATCCTGTGAGGTTATGTTCGCCATTATTCACCATGGTCATTCTCCACAATAGAGGAATTTCGAGTTCCACCCAGGGCTTTGCAAGTTTTGAGCCCTCGATCCCCAAACCACAAGGAAATTCGAAAATTTATCTTCTCCCTCACCATATGAGCAAATCAGGTAATATAAGTACTCTACGTATTGAACATTCAATTATTGTCGTATTAAGACTACTTCACTGCAACTTATTATTTGCTTAATCTTGAACTTGTGCCAGTTGCTTGGGAACCTTGATATACTGTATCCGAAGTGGATCAGCTACTTGTGTGGCATATTGTTTTCGCGATGAATCCTCTTATAGGTAATTTAGGTTTGTGAACTTTTAACGTTTTCAAAGTCTATGAACAATCTATTGTAGTTGTAGTGTTTTTTTGGTGCAGTGAAACTGTTGCGACGATAGACCTTCATGGAGTTGGAGTTGAAGTTGCTAAACGTCACACTATTTGCTCATTGAGACCAAATACCTGGATAGATGCTGAAGTAATTAAGTATTCCCTTAAACATTTCATCCGACTTAATCTCATTTATTAAAAACTAGTTGTTTAACGATTATAAAAATTTGATGCTTGCTATGTAGATTATTAACATGGTAGCAATTAAGTTGACAAATGCACAAAGAGTGGCACATCCTGATGAGTGTCACACTGCTTAATTGGTACTTACCGACATACATCTCTGTGAGTACTCCGGCCTTTTTGTATTTGTGAGTAGTTTGGTTATCGATTGCCTTCCTTTCTTATTAAGTATTTTTATTTAATCTGCACATATGATAAGCAGCAATAAAGGATTCTAGATGTCAAGCCTTACGAGGTTAAGATTCGAGAGTTATCCAAACATTATTGTACAGATAGATGCACTGGTCAAATCCATGCATGTCGATCGAGAGGTAATGCACCTAGGTCTATATTCCAGCCATTATCTATTTTTCCAATTCCTCTAATTTCTCTTACCCTTTTTCATACACTAATCATTCAAAATCATTTCCCCCTGTACCTATACCCCAAGTTCGAAAATTAATTAGAACCCTAGCCTAAATTTCCGATCCTTCGAAATCGCCTCCCTACAAAGTTGTATTGCTGAGTTATGGTTATTATTATCACAATTTTAATGTTGGGTTTAACCATTGTAGGATGGGCTGCTGTTCTGTTGGTTGGGAGTTCCCTCATACAATGCTATCCTCACTCATACAATGAAAAAAATCAAATTGCTTACAAATACAGACACATGGACGAAATGAGAGAAGAGAAAAAGAGAGAAAATTGCAAAAAAATTGAAACACTCAAAACATATACGTACCAGATGCATACGATGTCCCTTGGTCAAGGAGAAGAGACTGCTTCTTCTTCGGTGGAATGGAGAGAGTACTGTTGCTACAGAGAGATGAAGTGAGAGAGGAAGAAGGGGTGAGGGAGAAAGGTCGAAGGGGAACGATAGCAGAAGCAGAAGATGAACCCTCCCTTGCTGTTCTGTTCCTCTTCAGCAGCAGCGTACGAAGGAAGGAGAAGGGAACGGTGGCTGGGTTGAGATTTAAGGTTTATTTCATTAGGGGTGTAATAGTCATTTCAGGTGCCCTCTCCATGTATTGGGAAATAAATTTTTTCCTTATCATGTTTAGATGAATTCTAGAAAAACTACATCATCACCTGGGCAATATTTGCCCCACTGTCCACTGATTTGCAATTCTCCCTATACTAAATTACTAATTAAAATTAAGTCAATGACTTGTAGTTGGCCTAGTGGCCGTTATATATACTCCATAATCTTGGGGTACAGTGTTTTACAGTCTTCGATGTATTCTAGATTGCAAATTGCCTGTTTGCCGCATGGGCATGAGCCAAGGTTGTGGCGTTTGTTTAAAAAAAGGGTTTTGGTTCGAAGATAGCCTGGATGAGATTGCAACACCACAGCCAACACGAAGGCTCCCTGCCTAACAAAACAAGGAGATAGCCTTCTCAATATTTCACATGCAGTGAGATACATATACATACCCCCATATATATATACTAGTGTTTGTCCGTGCCTACGGCACTACCCCCTCCGATTGGAATTGGAATTTCCCTTTGAATCTTGATAGTGAGATGTTTTTGTAATATATTTGTAAGAACGTGGGTGATTTCTTAAAAGAGTTGGGGAGCACACATCAGTCATTAGATCAAATGAATCTCAGCCCTTCTAACAACTTGTGTTTATATGGAGCCCACACTCTTGGGTCTGTATTAATTAACTGCCCGTCTCTCTCTCTCTCTCTCTAATATACTCATATATAATATAGGCTATAGCTAGGCTTGAATGAATCTCCATTAATTGATTACCAATCCATCTACACAGGAAGAGGAAGCGTAATGGGTGGATCAGCAACATTAGTTCTTTGTGCCAGCTTCGCCTTTTACTACTATGTTTCCCTCCTGGGCTTGGTTGAGATTGTACGAGCTCAAAATCAAAATGGTACTACCCCTGCTTCCGAAGGTAATACTCTCTCTCTCTCTCTCTCTCTCTCTCTCTCTCTCTCTCATTGTTTCCATGCTTGGGAGATCCCTGGGTGGGGTTGTTCTGATTTTAATTCGACTGAATGAAAGAGTGGTGGCCCTCTGCCTCTTAAGTTAGGAATTAAGTCAACATGGCTTTTCATGTGGGTCCAGAACCATAACCAGAAATTTCCCCCTCATTTTTCTCTACAGAGACGAAGAAGTTTCGCTTTCGCTAATTCATTTTCTATTTTTATGACAAACAGCACCAGGAGCCGGCGGCTCCCCGGCTCCTAACAGTTGTACCCTCTGTCCGTTTCAATTCAAGTACTGATTTCTCCATCATTTGACGGAAAAAAACTCAACATTTTTGGATGGTATACATATCCTAGCTAGCTACTTCAAATTGAGAAAAATTTAAAGTTTCGTATTTGAGACTCACCATTCTACCTTGTTCAAGAAGTACGTAATTACGATTTTTCAAGCTTATAAATGATTGTGTGCATTTCCACCAACATGGTTGTAGTCATTTTTTTTTTTCCAGAAATGCTACTGGTACTGCAATTGGGACAGGGACACAGACAGCGCGTACAGCATGTGTTCGGGTCCGTCTCGGGTTCAACAAATCTAATCGGATGAAGCTGATTTTTTGAAGGAATCTTAAGCAAAATATATTGAACAAAATGAGCGACTTTGATTATCTTTGTTGGACCCGAGATGGGCCCAAACAGTGCGCTCTGTGCCCAAGCTGCTGTACCAGTAGTCGTTTCTTGGCTTAACAACTGTTCTTTGATCATTTCCTTAAGATTTGAACTACCGTTGGGGAGTGTCCGCGGAGTCCGCACCACATCACCGGAACCTAATATACATTGAATGATCTATATCCACTTAAAAGGCTAAGCCTTGTAAGTGGTATGCCATCCAATTATATATTAAGATCCAATTCTTTTTCTATTTATCCGATGTGGGACTCAACTTCCCAACAATCTAACACTCATGTGTGAACCATGTATTGGGCCTAGCTCCCCCTCGGTTTGGCAGGAGAAATGAAAAACCAGTATCAGGGGACGGGAGATTTGTTCTCAAGATTAAGTAAAGTGCGCGTAAACTGATTCAAACCCGTAAACTTATTCAAATCCCGACTCATATTAAAACTTACTCGTAGAGAATATCATCTTGTCTTCTGCCATCAGTGGACTGTGGATGTGTGTTCTTACTTCTTATTTGGCTGCTATAGTGTGAATAGGCAGATAACGGTTTTTTTTGGGGGGGAGAGAGAGAGAGAGAGAGGGGGGATGGTTGGATGCTTATTATTTCGTTATGTAAGACAGTAAGAGTTTCGGAAAAGTCTACTCACAGTCTCACATCCCATTTTTACAACTGTGTCTACAAACGATTTATACCTTAGCATATAGCCTCTATCATTTTGTTAATCTGAAAAGTTCATCTCATAGAGTGCGTTGAAAATATTAGTCACCCCAAATTTCATATTTATCTCATTTTAATAATGCATGATTACATTTATCTTCTGTGTGAGTTGATTTTTTTTTTTTTTTCTGTCGAACGTTTCTGATCATCAAAATGATGGAATCTATATGCTAATGAGGCAAATCGATTCTAAGTTGTGAGTAGACTTCCCTTAAAGTTTGGACCAGGTTTAGTCATTATTTTGCTTTCGTTACTTTGGGTGATCATTGGTCAACTCCAGACCCGCCCTTCAAAATTACTTGTTTCCATCCTCTGAAATTTTCTTCTTCAATATAAATTGGGTCACCATCCAAAAAAAGCTTTTGGACAAAGTTGGGAACCGTAGAATTGTATTGGCAATTGACTTGTATCCATTGTGTTTTGTAGATTACAATATTAATAAAATAATAAAATTTGTAGATTCTATTGGAGTACATGTTTACTAAGGTCATCCACAGTGGTATAATCAAAAGCTAATTGTTTTTAAAGTTAACAATATTGGTGCAAAAAATGGCTCACAATGGTATAATCAAACTTAGCAACATCCTTAGAAATAATCAAATTTTGGGCTTTGGATAACCAAAACTAGCAACCTTTTTCAATAATCAAAATTTGTGGACTTCACACTACATAAGTTAACTAGTTCCAAAATTTGTATACACGCGTGTTTCAACTGATATTTTCTTTTTTTCTTCTTCATCTACTCTATATCTTCTTCACTTCACCGACAAATTATTTCTCTTTCTTTCCTTCCAAAAGTGAAACTCATATCTCTCGATCATCTACAATCCAATCCATCATCGCCGGATTAAGGTATTTCACTCTTCTTTTCCGTTTTTATTCCCCCGCACCCCCCAAAAAAAAAAATTCATAATACAAGGGAAGAAAGTCACCGATTTTTTTCCAAAATTAAAAGAGGAAATCGATATATTTTGCCCAAAAAAACGTAAATGGAGGGAAGTGAATGGCGCGCGCGAGAGAGAGAGAGAGGGGAAAAAATTGTAGTGGACCCCTTATTTTGGTTATGGACTAGAAGTGACCATTGTGAAGCTTAACATTGTTAAGCTTAGCAACCTCTTAAGTGAATAATCAAAAGCTGATATGTCAACTTTTGGTTATCCTTTTTTGATTATACCACTGTGGATGGCCTAACTCATCTTTTAAATTTGTAAAAATGTAACAAAGTACAGTTTTGAAGCTAGCTTTTGATTTTGTTTCCTTTGATGAAGATGGGTGAGTAGTCACTAATTTTTTTCCCTTCATGTCGATGGCAATAGTCAAGTTATTTTCGCTAAAATGTCAAATCATTTGGTGTGATGTATATGAGGGGAATGATCTGTATAAGAATCCGTGTAAACATGAGTTTTAGTCCATTAATTCATTTAGTTTAGGGGAAATGGGTGCCTTAGATTTTAGAAACAAGATTACCATGTTAGCTAAATTTTTTTTTCTTTTTTGGTTAGCACTCCAAATTGATTTTAAAAAGCTAGAATTTTGAAATCAGCAAAAAATAATTTTTCGTAAACACCCACAAAGTTGGGAACTGTAGAATTGTATTGGCAATTGGATTGTTTTCATTGTTTTTTTTTTTTGTAGTAACATTCTATTTTTTAGGGAGATTAAATTATATACACCGCTGGTGTAAATAAAAGTTTCCTCCAAATCAATTAGATTCCACCATGTCGTCAAAACAGTGGTACCAATTAGTAGTACATGGTGACGTGCCACAATCTAATTAATTTAGAGAAAACTTTTGTTTTACACCGGCGGTGTAAATAATTTAATTTCATTCTTTAGGTTAGGCTTAGTTTTCATTAAATTTTTGTCTTCATGCCAATGACAATAGTCAAGTTATTTTCGCTGAATGTCAAATTATTTGGTAAATGTGAGCGGAATGACTTGTATAAAAATTCCATGCAAATATGAGTTGTCCATTTAATACAGTTATTAGTTTAGGAAATAAATAGGGCCTCCCTAAAAAGCTTGGCTGTTTTTGGAATTTGGGGCAGTTAGTGCTTTGAACTCGGTGTTCAGCCATTGGGGGATATCGGCGACAAACTCAACAACTAAATGGAACATAAGCGGAGAACCATGTAGCGGAGGAGCCGTCGACTCGACCAGCATTGAGATCACCAATGGAGATTACAATCCCGGTATCAAATGCCGATGCGATGGTACCACTTGCACCATTATCACACTGTAAGTCTTAATTTGTAGAAATTAAAGTAACTACTGCTAGGACTATTCTCCCGTACACGCTCCCCAGATGTTCCTTAGAGCATCTCCAATCCAATACTCTATTTGAGAGTATCAAAATACTCTATTTTATTCATAAAAGTGATTTTAGAGGAAATTACTATTCCTATTTATTCCATCCACAAACCCTCTATTTTTCACTCTAAAATAGAGGAGGCTTGATAGAGGAGGCTTGATAGGATGGGTTGGAGGAATTCCATACTCTCAAATGGAGGAATAGAGCATGGGTTGGAGATGCTCAAGGATACAAATGCCATTTTAAAAGGTGAATAGTGTTATAGAGGAGATCCTCCATATTTTCTTTCATCCTCTAAATATGGAGGATCAAAATCTCATCCTCTCAAATAGAGGAGGCTTGAGAGGATGGGTTGGAGGAGTTTTATACTCTCAAATGGAGGAATAGAGCATGGGTTGGAGATGCTCTTATAATGTCTAATTGGTACTACTATTCTCTACACATGCTGTTATTTTGTCTATTGGAACTACGATCCTAATACAGTCATGCTACAAAGTGTCAAGGCGAAAGATGGGCATAGCCGCATAGGCATGAGAAGCGAATGGGTTAGGGATGAGTTAGAAGTGAGAACAATAAAGATTGGAGGGTAGATAACCTTTTGAGATGGGATGATCATTTGCATTGTAGATCAATTGAGGGGTGATTTGAATTATAAACGAATGAGAGAAAATCGTTTGAGCTGGATGGTTTGAATTATACTGAGGGTGGTAAAGGAGAAACAACAAGGCCAAGGAGAGCACGAGTTGAGGCAATAAAGAAAATACGATGGCTGGCCCTATGTGTGACAAGAATTATTGCAGTAACCTGCTGTATTAATTTTTTTTCTTAGAACCAAGTGCAGGGAATCGAATTGGTTATCCGAACTCAGTAACTAATACAAATACGTGTTGAGTTGAGTTGAATGTAGTTCTGATAAGTTCATTTTCTATTGACTGTTAGTGGTAGGAATTCAATTTGTAGTCAAGCTACCATGATTTAGTAATGACTATGCAGCTAGCTGAAGTAAGAACCTTGATTTATGAACTCAAGTTCTTACTACCTTTTTTGAAGTCTTCCACTTATTGCTTGCCTTCTTTATCATTTTGTAACAGCAAAGTCTACGCGTTAAGTGTTTTTGGAGGAATCCCTGATGAGCTATGGTCTTTGACTAACCTCAGCAATCTGTATGTTTCCCCACAACCGTTTTAGTTTCAATAATGTTTCGTTTTCCTTCTACAGTACGTGACATACTATCAAACTGAAACCTTAAAATTATGATGCAGCTCCTATCCATATATCTACATGTGTAATACATCGTTGGATAAAGTTTTCCTTGCTATATATGTCAATCAAAATTCTCTCTCATCAAACAATGCTCCACTAAGTTTCTTCCATATTTTGCAGGAACTTGGCCCAAAATTACCTGACTGGTCCCCTGTCTTCATCCATTGCCAATCTAACTCAAATGCAGTACCTGTAAGCCACCTTAGTTTTTATTAAGACATTGGATCGTCAACATTTTATCCAAGCGTAGCTAGACTCCTTTAATGTTCTGACACCTCATTTAATGTTGTCAGGAGCCTAGGGATTAATTCACTATCTGGGGAGGTTCCGAAGGAACTTGGAAATCTAACGAATCTGATAGTATTGTATGTTATTCTTGATTTTTTTTTTTAACGTTTTTAAGTGGAAACTTCATGTTTTAGATTTATATTGACTGCAATGCAACCTGAGGCCAACAAGTACAGTCCGCCCAAGTATAATCATCTTGTGTAAACAACCGTGCCATATAAGTACCATTTTGGAAGTGTGGATTTTTTCTTATTGAAGCAGTTGTTTGCTGCAGTGGCATTCAGTTCCTTGTCCCATTGAAAATTTGCGACACTTGTACACATAATTGAAATGTACAATCCTATTTTTTGCATAACATTCACATGTTACTTCTTCGTACTATTCTGGTGTTGTTAACTTGCTAATTTTGTAGGAGCTTTAGTTCAAATAACTTCTCTGGCCATCTGCCATTAGAACTTGGGAAGTTGACAAAATTACAAGAACTGTAAGTGCTGAGACATTCCGCACTCTTGTTTCATTATCCAGAATATGTTGTTTTTTTGGGGGCAGAATGCCAGCATTTGATAGAAATGGTTCCGCAGATTGCCCATTGCCATAACACAAGCATCTTATCTTACAACTGAAAGATGTCCCTATGAGCACACTGCTTAGATTTTAGAAGCTCACGACATACTTCCTCACTTCCCTCTTCCTACTTTGCTTAACTTGTACCTTCTTCGGTCTCTGCTTTTGTGTCCAGTTATTTGGCAAATTGTTATATTTCTAGCTGCCTTGACCTTAGTTTTGGATACTGCAAGGTATTACAATAGGTGTAGGAAGAAACAACCATTAATACCCGGAGATGCTGCCCTGCGATTGTTCTCTCAGGAGCGAAGCGCGGTGTGGTGCACTTGTTATGAGATATCCCAGGAATGAAGTACACATTCTATAACATTAATTGCAAAAGTCTGTTTAGAACACAACATCGGCCTCAAAACTCTCACTAGTTATTTCTTTTAGTGAAGGAGAATAGATGATTGAGAATTGCATATTTGATGTAGATGATCTCTTTTAGGTCACAATAATCGAGACCAGTGATTAAGGCAGTTGCGGCTTCTCTTCAACTTCCGGAATCGATGATGGAAAATTCTTCTTGTTCTTGTTCTCTTTTTTCCTCTTTATTTCATCGAGGTGAAGAACTAAAGAGGTCAATCAAAAAAAGATAAGTTAATAACTATGTGGGCCAAATAATCACCGATTCACCATGTATGTATTGTAAATAAGCGGTTACGAAAAGCCAACCAAAGTTATAGGAATTAAACCAAACCCAGTTCAATAGCGAAACTTCAATTATTTCAGTTTCTTTACAAGGAAAAAAAAATACAATTAATAGAACTGAAGATCTGTATAACAATAATATCATAACTGATGGCTGCTATAAATTCTCTCTGGAGTAGCAGGCACATATATTCTAATTTTTCTCTTTCTTCATAACTATATGACAATAGAGGAACCCTGATGTAGCCTTAAGTTTCACCTTGTAAACATCTTGAAGTTTTAAGGCTTGTACGGTGTAACCTACATAAGGCTGGTGTTGCATGCCGAAAATTGGAGCATTATACTTATTAAATTATCCACCTTGACAGCTACATTGATAGTTCTGGAGTAAGTGGAGCTATACCATCCACATATGCTGATCTACAAAACCTTCAAAAATTGTAAGAGCTTTCTGGCTTATCCTTTATGGTAAACTTGAACATTTTTTTCAAATTAATTGTATCTGTGATCACCAAGGAATTTTTTGGGGATTTCAGGTGGGGTTCGGACAATGAACTCAACGGCAGCATACCTGAATTCATAGGGAACTGGTCACAACTTAACGACCTGTAAGCAATCTTGTATGCTGTGTCCTCTTTATTTTGACAATCATACTCTGACCATAGTTTTACTTTAAACCACATAGTTGGTAACTGAGATGCTTTTTTTGTTTTATTCTACAAATTGATACTCCATGCAGTTACCTCTATTGTATGTACTTTCTATAAATTGTAAATTTACTATACTTAATTTATCTGTAGGAGGTTTCAAGGAAACTCCTTTAAAGGTCCAATACCACCATCATTCTCCAACTTGACCAAGTTGACGTCATTGTGAGTGTTAAACTCTTTCAATAGCTTTGTTTGTGTTAAAATATGGATGACATATTCTTCTCTCTTATAAGATTCCGTGTGATTAAATAGGATGATAAGTGATTTGTCAAATGGAAGCAGTACTTCACTGGAATTTCTGAAAGATATGACGTCTCTGAATACCTTGTAAGGCAATACGGCTATAGCTAACTATCAATTTTGAAATACTTTTATCCCTGTTATCATCCATTGTTTTTCACAAACTTAATCTAACAAAGTTGTTTCATTCCTGGCAGAATATTGAGGAATAACAATATTTCTGGTTCTATCCCCACCAATATTGGTGATTATCAGAGTTTGTCTCTGCTGTAAGTTATTGCTGTTAAATTTTCTTTGGCTTCCATATGTTTCAACCTGTAAGTTTTGCAGTTGATAATCTGGTTGATGAAGATGGAGCCAACACCTCTACGAAGTAAACATCTGGTTTTTAACATTTTAGAACTAACATGTAACAGCTGGTTTTGTCTAATTTTACAGGGATTTGAGCTTTAACAATTTAGCTGGACAGATTCCAGAGTCTCTCTTCAATTTGAACGCTCTCTCTTACTTGTAATAAGCATTCTCTCTTACATGTGATAAACATGTTGTGCAATGTTTTTTTTTTCCTAGAAGAATTATAGAAAGTATGATTCATTATGACTTGAACTAATTGGTGTATGTTCAGGTTTCTTGGGAATAATCAATTGAATGGAACGCTTCCAGCACAAAAGAGTACGTCTCTTCTGAATATGTAAGTAAATCTTGCGTAACCATTCGCAGTTCAATGATAGTGTATGCAAGTGGTACTATTTCATTTTATGGTCACTACTGATCATACCAAAAATATAGATCTTATCGAATGTGAAGTTTTTAGAATGTCATGGTTACATGATTTCAGAAGCATAACCCACCATTGAACAGTCCTATGATTTGTTTACTCAATAAAATGTGCAGGTTTAGTTTAGGCGAATCATTATGGAGTAAGTTGCTTACAACTACAACGTCACATAGTTTGTATCGATTGTTCCTTTAGACATAATAACAAGGAAACAAGTAGGATTGCGAAGAAAAGAAAACCATCATTTATTGCTTGGGAAAACTTTTCTGTTAATGGGCATCTTGCTACTATGTTTTAGCTTGGGAGGAGACATGGATACCTATTGTGAGAACTTGTATCTTAACAAAGTGGTTGGTACTGATGTGTAAGCTGTTGACTGAACCTGAGACTTCAGCGCTCAAATTTAAGCTAATCAATGTGTCGGTTCTCAGTAGAATGAATATCTCAAGTAAGCATCCCAATAATGTCTCTGCTTGCAGAGATGTGTCATACAATGAATTATATGGGAGCTTTCCTTCTTGGATCGAACAAGGCTTGCAACTGTACGTAAAAGTTTTATGTCTCTCTTCTCTGTTTTCGTTGCAATTTTTTGGTTTACTGTCTGGCATCCAGATAATTGTATTGCCAGCTAATTTGTTATATTTTTCCCACAAGTTCCATTTTGTATCAGTTGATTTTGTTATAGTCTCGAGACTAAAGCTAAGTTTTTTTGGATGTAATATGCAGTAACTTAGTTGCCAATAACTTCACAATTGAAAGTGCAAACAACAGGTGATTCTCTCTATGCTGTATGTTTTCAATGATTATGTGGCCTCTGAATAGTTAGTAATACTAAAAGAAAGTTGTATAATTTGCTATATACTTCGAGTGTTAGTTGATATTGTTGTTGAATGCACCAGTTAGCTTTAGAGGATATATGATCCTCAATGTAGACAGAATAGGGATATTGTTATACTGCATCGATCTCGTCTTGCATTCTAGGGTTTATTTTCACCCTCAATTTCTGTTTGCAGCTGAATGAGGTTCACTGCTTAGTTTTGTATCAGTTACTTCTCAAGTGTTCTTGTGTCATGGTATTAGACTCTAGATGAAACTGGCTGGCTGCTGGCATCTGATTTGCACTTTCTAAATTATAGATTAAAATCTTTACAATGTGGTTAGTGCAAACTGTGCAGCAAATGGGGCCTATGTAAGAAGTTTGCTAGACAACTTTGCAAAGCATTCTTCCATGGAACCTGCAGGATGTAGTGATAAAACACAGCTCATACCTGACATTATAAAGATGACACGGAGAATCCATGATACATGTACTTTATATTGAGTACTGGAGTAATAACAGTTGAAAGCTTAAACATTTTATAGTTACACTCCATGGTTGTGTTCTTTGTTTCCATAAGATGGTACCGACAGTATCCTGATGAATCGTTCTACTCTAATTGCATTACTTATATGGCAAATTCAACATGCAATAATCAATATCCATTCTTCTTCTGCGTACAGTGTTTTGCCTTCAGGATTGAGCTGTCTTCAAAGGAACTTTCCGTGCAATCGCAATTCTCCTATTTGTAAGTGCAATTGAAAACCTTCCTTTACCTGTGGTTTTGAGATCGGACACATCTACACTATGATCTTGGATAGAGAATCTTTTTGAGTTTACTGTTCCTTTGAACCATCAAACCCTTTTTATTCTAAATGTAAGTAGACTTACACTGGTAACTGTTGGCTGACTCGGTACCAGGAAGGTTACCCCATTCATTTAATGACTCAATATTATGGATATAAAGTGAAGGGTAAATGACCTTGTCTGTGTCATTTTGTATTTTTTGAGGAAAGCTTTCATTTTCACTAAGCCAGCTAGTTGGTAATTGGATATCACTCCATCGGATACTCCTATGGACTTATATTTTGACTAAGGCATGTATGTTTAAGTTAGTTTTCAAACATTTATAATGGATACGATAAATTAAAGCAATTGATCAACTTCCTTCAAGCATATTAGTAATAGCTCCTGCAGTATGAAATGTTTCTATTGGGTCATAATTTTAGACATTTGGTGAGGAGTGTAATTATTACGATAGGTTTGTCTTTTTAGCTTATTTTCTTTTGATTGAAAATATTGTAATAGTTTTTTAATATTAATTTTGACATTGTTGGGCTCTTTTCCTAATTTTTTTGCTCACGGAATAATTGGTGACTTAATGGTGTTAGAGGTCCTAAAATCCAAGTCTCGTAACTTCTTTTCATTCCCTTGTTATGTGTTATTATGCATGCACTCTCTGCGTGTGAATCGGTGCACCTTATTCGGTGTAGTTTCGTTTGCCTTTTGATAGCTGAGACTGGGCCGAACATGGCAGGGGTGTTACATATTTTGATGGAGGTTTGTCAGTTTGGTTTCTGTCCACTGTTATGAATGTAGTTATGCAAAATCCTTTCATATGCTTAATTTATTTGGAGTCCATTGCATTGTGTTCAATTGTCATACTACCTTTGAGATTTGTAGCCTATACAGATTTATATAATGCTCCTTCCCCATTTTTTCTGTTTCTATATGATGCAGCAAATACCAGAAAACAACAAGAAACTGATGTAAAACTAAAGATAGAACGTAAAAGAGAGAGGACTTTAGGGTTTCAACCCAAGAATGTCTCTAGAATCTGAGATTCTGCAATTGAGAGGTAAAAAAACTAGCTGCAAAAGCTTACAAAAGAGTATTTATACTAGGGTTATAGTAGCCCTAGCATCCTAGTCCTTGATTACAAAACAAATTCTTCAATTCTAGCCTTCCAAAATAATTAAAAAGTCACATGCTAGTCACATGACTTTTTAAATAGACTAGGAACTTAACTTATGTCTATAGGACTAACATAAGACATAGAACAACTCAAAACCCTAAAAGATAAACCGAAAATAAATCGAATCAAAACTCAAATAAAGTGGCCTAGTGGGCCCACTTGGCCTTGCTAAGCATGACGTATGCTCCTGCATCAACCCCTCCGGGTCAGGAAAAACTCGACTCTGGCGAGAAAGTCACCATTTCAGCAAATATCTCTGGATCAATCCTCTTCACCTCATCTTCGGCAATCCAAGCGCTTTAACTAGCTGGTTTTCCCAACCGCTTCAATAAGAACCGTCGGTATTGGATGCCCCTTCTTGATTTTACCTCTTTCATGTCCAACACATCTTCAATGACATTTGGTTGTGCTTTTGGAAGTTGTTCAACATGAGCCTTTGTTGAAATTGCTCCCTCAAACGTATACAGGTCAGACACATTGACAACGCAAGGACTCTTGCTTTCACGCACCATGCCTTTGATAATCAACTCCTTGACTTGCCTTTGCATTTTAGTGCGATGTGTTGGTGGCATTCAATATGCTGGCAGATTTGGTGAAGCTGCACCAGGCAGTAAATCAATAGCATGCTGGATGCTCCGCATTGGTGGCAAACCTTGTATAATTCTTCACCAACCAGCTCCTGAAACTCCCTTAATATTTGTTGAACTTCAAGGGGGATACTTGGCAAAATCCACTTGTTGTTCTGCAATCATCATCCTCCCAATCAATGCATAGATAACTCCCAGCTCTTTGCTCTCCGTTTCAAATCTTTGACCAATTAAAAAGCCGGTGAGCTTGCTCGTTTTGGATGAACTCGCGGCCTCTTCCTTTAGGGGCCGCAAAGTTAAAGTCATGGCTCCTTTCTTAAAGGCATAAGTGTTGGCCCTAGTATGATGGATCATATCTTTGTCATACAACCACGGCCTCCCCAACAAAATATGGCATGCATCTATGGGCACCACATCACACCAAGCCTCATCTTCAACATTATTACCCATAGTAAATTTAACCAAGCAGCGAGAAGTAACTGGTACCTCATTTCCTCTCCGGAACCAAGCAACTTTATAAGGATGAGGGTGTTTTTCAGTTGGTAGCTTCAACTTCTCTACAGCCTCCTTTGAAACGTCGTTCTCCACCCCCCCTCCACCCCCCCCCCCAAATCAAGGATAATATTGTAGACTTTACCGCCACAGAGCACACACGTATGAAAAATATTATGCCTCTTCCAATCCTCTTCTTCTTGGAATTTGGGTGTTGTCATCACTCTTCGCACGACCAATGATTCCCCTTGCAGTGGAAGAATGTCAATATCTTCTGCCTCACTATCATACTCGTCATATACTGGCTCCGTTAACTCTTCTACATTTTCGTATTCTGCTAAGTTTACCCGCCTTTGTGGACATGCATACGAAGTGTGCCCTCTTTCTCCACATGTGAAACAACGAATTTGTGAGTTGTTACCTGTCCTTGAATTGCTTGTATTGGCATTTTGTGCACCATACTTGGCTGTTCCCTTTCCTTTCTCATCCCCATCACTTTTGCCACCTGTTTGACTGCTATGGTGGCTCCCCGGTCAGTTTTTGATGTCGTTGGCTGACCCGAACGCTCCCAAACAACGGTCTTCTCGCCCCATAACGGCCCACCTTCTTTTCAGCCATTAAGGCATATTGTCGACCATCTTCTAGGCTAAACAAACGAACCACTCCCATCTCATCTCTAATGGATTGGTTCAAGCCTGACAGATAATGGGACGTCATCTGTTCGTTACTCTCATTTAAGCCAACCCGAATAGAAAGATTATTAAACTCTGATGTATACTCCACTGCCATGCCTCTTTGTTTCAATGAATGAAACTTCTCGTATAGCTCCATGGCATAATCAACCGGTAAAAAATGTTTTCCAACTTTGCTTTCATCTTTTCCCAAGTGCTGATTTTGTGCTTGCCCTGTCGAGCATGCTATTCTTCAACTCTCTTCCACCATTGAAGTGTAGTTCCCTTCAACTTGAGCTTCACAAACAGCACCTTTCTCTCCTCGGCCATGGTTTTCCACTCAAAATAGTTCTCTAGACTAGCTTCCCAATCCAAATAATCTTATGCATGCATCTTTCCGAAGAAATCAGCAACTTCAATTTTAATTCCCCCACCATTTAACTCAAGTGCGTGCACCAATCTCACTTCCAATCCACCTCGGTTCAAGTGACCTGTGTGTTCAGCATCATGAAAGGGATTTTCCTCTTCTCCTTCCATGTCTTCATCCTCAAGACTACCTTCCGGTATGTCAAAAGGGTCGCCACTGCCTTCTGGAATCTCCATACGGGCTTCCGTACATTCTCGTCGCTTGAGTGTTTGCACAACTCGCGATAAATCTTCAATCATACGTTTCATCTCAGCCATCTCTATTTGCTGCGCTTGATTGCCTCTTCCACCATGGCCCCTACCTTATCCAACCATGTTGTAGACCTAGGGTTTTAAGCTCTGATACCAAGTTTGATGCAGCAAATACCAGAAAACAGCAAGAAACTGATATGTAAAACTAAGGTAGAACGTAAAAGAGAGAGGACTCTAAGGTTTCAACCCAAGAATGTCTCTAGAATCTAAGATTCTGCAATTGAGAGGTAAAAAAACTGGCTGCAAAAGCTTACAAAAGAGTATGTATACTAGGGTTATAGTAGCCCTAGCATCCTAGCCCTTGATTACAAAACAAACCCTTCAATCCTTGCCTTCCAAAATAATTAAAAAGTCACATGACTTTTTAAATAGACTAGGAACTTAACTTATGTCTATAGGACTAACATAAGACATAGAACAACTCAAAACCCTAAAAGATAAATCGAAAACAAATCTAATATAAAGTGACCTAGCGGGCCCACTTGGCCTTGCTAAGCGTGACGTATGCTCTTGCATCACTATATCTACCAACAATTGTTGCTAGTCAATGGCCTATTTTCCGAGTTCCAATCTCACAATGCCATTTGCCAATGAAAGGCCATATTGTAATAATCAAAAGTGAATAGTCAAAACTTGCCACATCAGATTTTGATTATCCATTTAGAGGTTGTTAAAGTTAACAATGTCAAGTCCCACATTGTTTTTTTTTTTTTACCCATAATCAAAATGAGTGGCAAAAATTCAAATCTAACGATCAGTTTTTTTTCAATCTAATGGTCTACATTGAATGACGTTCTAATAAAATAAATGGAAGTGGAGTGCATTTGTTAAAATCCATAAAGTGATCAATATTGTCAAATGCACAACCACTTGCCAAAGTAGAGAGTGAGTTTCATCCACCAATAAAGCATTTGCTTTATGGAGAGTGAGTTTCACTTTCCCATGATGGTTGTACTTGATTGAGAAAATGTGAAGACCATTAAATTTGGTTATTGGTAAAAAGTTCCTCCATGAGGATTCTTTCTTGTGAGGATTGTGTGAGGATTTTTATGGGATCCGGACCGTCCATCTTGGCAATCAATGGTCCGGATGTGTTTGTGTTTTTGACCAGTAAAAACTAATTATTACCGGTAAAAAATATAAACACATCTAGGCCATTGATTACCGAGATGGACGGTCTGAAGGAAAACCCTCACTAGATCCTCAGAGCATCCGCAATGTTATAATCAAAACCAAAAGGTTGCTAAAGTTAGCAATGTGTGCTCAAAAAAGTGCTCACATTGTAATAATCAAACTTAACAACCTCTTAGCAACTCATCAAATTTGGGCATTTGGATAATCAAAACTAGCAACATTTTGCTAATAACCAAATTTTTTGAACCTCACATCTTTTCAATCAAGTACAACCATTATGGAAAAGTGAAACTCACTCTCTCTAAACCAAATGCTTTATTGGTAGGTGAAATGCACTCTTCACTTTGGCAAGTGGTTGTGCATTTAACAATATTGATCACTTTATGGATTTTAATAAATG
The DNA here is from genome assembly GCA_018127125.1 of Rhododendron griersonianum. NCBI lineage: Eukaryota > Viridiplantae > Streptophyta > Magnoliopsida > Ericales > Ericaceae > Rhododendron > Rhododendron griersonianum. The sequence continues at coordinate 15,643,915 of CM030789.1, forward strand.
CTCTCCACTTTCACTTATTTTACTATAATGCCATTCAACGTAAACCATTAGATTAAGAAGAAAAAAATTGACCATTACATTTGAATTTTTGCCAACTCCTTTTGATTATGGGCAAAAAATAAACAATGTGGACCTCTATATTGCTAACTTTAGCAATGTCTTAAATGGATAACCAAAAGGTGATGTGGCAACTTTTGGTTATCCAATTTTGATTATTACATTGTGGATGCTCTCACAGAGAGATCCTCATAGAGGATCCAAAGGCCAAAATTTGATGAGTTGCTAAGAGGTTGCTAAGTTTGGTTATTACAATGTGAGCACTTTTTTGAGCAAATAATGCTAACTTTAGCAATCCTTTGGTTTTGATTATTACATTGTGGATGCTCTAAGAAACCATCTACATTTTTTTTTGTTTCTTTTGTCTTCTGTCAATGTTCCAGTTTTTGTACTTGTTAGATGAAGTGAGAAATTTCTTTCCTTATTATGTCAAGACTTCACACGTGAAATGCGTTGACTCAAGTTTGTCTTTGTTAAGTGTAAATTTCCACTTTTTAGATGTGCATTAACCCATAAAATGCATCCCATGATCAACGAGATTTTACTGATTTTGTTTTTTCTAGTGCACCTATTTGAACTCCAATATGATGAATTCCTCTTTCCTGATGGTTTGCAGATTCCAGCTTTGCGATTAAGTGCGGTGGTCCACAAATTACAGCTAGTAGTCAGATTGTATATGAGAGCGATAATGAGACTCTTGGTCCAGCTACTTATAATGTGACAAGTACAAACAGGTGGGCAGTAAGTAATGTTGGACGCTTCATCAACAGCAACAATCCTCAATATCTGAGTTTCTCTTCGAAACAGTTCACAAATACTTTGGACTCAGAGCTGTTCCAAACAGCACGAAACTCACCTGGATCACTAAGATATTATGGGCTGGGGCTTGAGAATGGTAATTACAACGTGACTCTCCAGTTTGCGGAGATAGTAATCCCAAATCCCTTTAGTTGGGAAAGTCTTGGAAGGCGTGTTTTTGATATATACATCCAGGTTTGTGCTGAGTTATCGAAATTGGATTTTAAATGTGAATTTTTTTTTTCTATTTCTCTATTAGTTCAAACATGTTTGTTTGTTTGGACAAGTTTCTCTAGATATCCTCTTCATTATGTGTATTCACAGCTTTAAAGTTTTTTATTCATTAATTTAAGAGGAGAAAATGTTCTTTCCAGATCAACCGGACAAGGGGGGGTTGTCCGGACAGCCCGCGTGTGGGCCCCTTTCGCGCATTTTTTTGAAAAATCCGAACCGTGCATCTTGTAGGGCCTGCAAAATAATATATCTATACAAAAAATCAGCTTGTCCGGATATTGATAGGTATGTCAAAAGTTGAGTTTTTACACAGATAAATGGACGACCGTGATCTGTCAACTGTTTTTAAAGTTAAACTGTTCACGGTCGTCCATTTTTCCGTGTAAAAACTCAACTTTTGACATACCTATCGATGTCCGGACAAGCTGATTTTTTGCGTGGATACATTATTTTGCAGGCTCTACAAGATGCACAGTTTGGATTTTTCAAAAAAACACGTGAAGGGGGCCCACAAGGGGCTATCCGGACAACCCCCTTGTCCGATTGATCCGGACAGAACTTTCACTCATTTAAGAGTTACTTATAAGTAGCAGGGTGAAACATGCAATAAGCCATCCCCTATTGTTGATCTCCTTAATGATGGACTGGGTTTTATATCTTGAACCTTTTTTTTTTTGGGGGGGGGGGGGGGGGAATTTAGTATGGTTAGAATAGTTAGATTAGCACTTCGAGGGGTTGAAAATTGAAATCCTAACCTCCTTTGTCCTTGCACCTAAGTGATGCTTTTCGACTTAAACCGTGTTATCTTCCTCGACAGCTTGTACCTTATTACCCTTCGCAACCGTATTTTCACAGTCCGACCATCCAATAGCTGTTAGAGATTAACTCCACCCTCCACACCCCCCCCACCCCCTCTTTTTTTTTGTGGTAATGAATTTCCTAATGTGTTCCCTTTCAATTCCCATAGTCAATTATTTTATTGCGTGAATTCCCTACATATTATATTTATATGAATTCTTTGTCCGGACATGGGAGAAAAGAATTGCAAGCTCGATTTTTCTCAGAATTTTAGTAAGTACATAATTTCCATTTCATGTACATTTCTGTAAAAGATAGTCGAAAACACCTATGCTTCGTAGATACCAATCCTTTGGTTTTTAAGTTCCAGCCTCTTCCTTCTAGGGGAACCTGGTTTTGGAAGATTTTGACATAAAGAAGGAGGCCGGTGGTGTCTCTTACCGAGTTGTTGAGATGGAATTTACAGCTCAAGTATCAGAAAACTACCTAGAAATCCATCTATTTTGGGCTGGTAAAGGGACTTGCTGTATACCTGATCAAGGAACATATGGACCTTCTATTTCAGCAATCAGTGCAGTCCCAGGTAATAGGTGACCTCAATATTTGATACAAGTTTACAGAAGTTGGTACCAATTTTCTAATGACTATGATTTTGCGCAGATTTCATCCCCACTGTTAGTAACAACCCTCCAAGTTCTCCAACCAGCAAAAAGAGTAAGACGGGTTTGATAGTGGGAATTGTTGTTCCTGTTGGCGTAGTAAGCTTTCTATCAGTACTTGCGCTGTGTTGTTTCGTCAAACGCAGAAAAAGGCCAGGATGGGACAATGATGAAGGTAAAAAATACTCAGAAGAACAGTACGACAACTTTGTTATCGGTCCATTACTTTGTCTACTACTGTATTGGATATTCATTTTTAATGTTGATTTAAGCTGTATGCATCCAATGTTGTATATTCATGTTCTTAGTAGGGCTGAAAACAAACTGAGCAGCTCGCGAGCTGGCTAGGCTCGTTAACTCTCAGCTCAGCTCGTTTAGTAAATGACCCGAGCTCGAGCTCAAGTTTTCGGCTCGTTTAGTAAACTAGTCTAGTGGAGCTTGGCTCAGCTCGTTCGACAAAAGCGCGGCTCATTAAGGGAGGCTCGGCTCGATTACAGAGGCTCATTTAGTAAATGACTAAGCTCAGCTCCTTAAGGGCTCGGCTTGTTAAGGCTCGAGCCAAGCTCGAGATAGAGCTCGAGCTCGAATTCTTGGCTCGTTTAGTAAACGAGCTCGAGCTCGACAAAGCCCGGCTCGGCTCCTTTACAACCCTAATTCTGAGTAGTCTCAGGCATGCTATATGCATTTTTCAGAGTGTGTTCAGACATGATGGAGGTATGTGTAAATGTTCTCTTAAACACTCACACCTTTGTAGCCAACCAGCAATCCCATGACAAAACAGCCCATCCCTGCCTTTTCTTTTCCACCTGTAAGTATGTTAAATGCTCTGGATCATCATGGAAAAGAAGTTAACACATTGTCAAAGAAACACTTTTGGGCACTCCCCTTAGTATCCCATCCGAAATTAGTATGTTCGTGTACTTCAATGTGCCACAGATTGATAATGTCCATCGTTTAAGCTTAATATAGTTGAGTATTAACGTCCTAGGACATTCACAAACAAGGATTTACTGAACTTGCAGAGCTCCTAGGGATGGATGCTAGGCCCTACACTTTCAGTTATGCTGAACTAAAGGCTGCAACAGAAGATTTTAATCCTGCAAACAAACTTGGGGAGGGAGGCTTTGGACCGGTTTTTAAGGTAAGCATCCTTCTAAAAAAAGTAAGGCCTTCGTCCAACATCTTCATATTGCTTTATGAAATGGCACCTCTCTTCAGACTCCCTTAAACTAAATCTGCCACTTCACCCTTTTTTTCCCTTCTTAAATTCATTATGAATGGCAGCAGTACACTTGTACCATCAAATTTTTGTTATGGAGAGAGTCAGTCCACTACAATTTTGTGAAAATAAGACGATGGAAAATACAAACCCTGCTGTTGGGCATATTTTGAATAGAACAGCGATTTGTTAGTCCATTCCAAAATATTAAATTTCATATTCTATAGGGAACACTAAATGATGGGAGGGTTATTGCCGTCAAACAATTGTCTGTGGCGTCCCACCAAGGAAAGAGTCAATTTATTGCAGAGATCGCTACGATATCTGCTGTTCAACACCGGAATCTTGTGAAATTGTATGGATGCTGCATTGAGGGGGATAAACGACTGCTTGTGTATGAGTATCTTGAAAACAAAAGTCTTGATCAGGCATTGTTTGGTACAAGGACAGCACCTTTACTGTTTATGTATACTATTATTTCTTAATGAGGCTAAAATACGACATGCTTAACTTTTTTGGCTTTTGTGAAGCAGGGAAGACAAGTTTGTATCTTAACTGGCCCATTCGTTTTGATATATGCTTGGGAGTAGCAAGGGGTCTAGCTTATCTTCATGAGGAATCTCGGGTTCGCATTGTACACAGGGATGTTAAGGCCAGCAATATTCTTCTCGACTCTGACCTCAACCCCAAAATTTCTGATTTTGGTTTGGCCAAACTTTATGATGACAAAAAGACCCACATCAGTACCCGTGTTGCAGGGACAATGTAAGATTCTCAGCAGTCAATCTCTATATATTCTTATATTGTTGTTGGTTCTGATATACAATTTTGGTAATGCTTGCAGCTGAAGTATTAACTTACATGTTATGACTTTTTAATGGTTACTGATGCAGTGGGTATCTTGCACCTGAGTATGCTATGCGTGGGCACCTTACAGAAAAGGCCGATGTTTTTGGCTTTGGTGTTGTAGCTTTGGAGATTGTCAGTGGAAGGCTAAATTCTGACTCAAACTTGGAAGAAGAAAAAATATATCTTCTTGAATGGGTATGATTGACTTAATTTCTTTTTGGCACTCAATAATTGTTGATTATTTGAAAAGTTCGTACGAGATGCATATATAGTTGCGGGTACAGTATGCTTTATGACCGTGGTTAGTGATTCTGCTGCATCTTCGTGATGTTCTTTAAAAAGAAAGAAGGATCGTTGTATATTGAATAATTTAGGATGTTTTATTTGAGCATCATTGAAAACAAAATTCGTTGTCCAAATAGTACGAAAAAACTTGTCATCTCTGTATTTCTCCGAAACCAAATTCTAGTATTTTTAAAATGTGCATTAAACACAATCAATATCTGATCCACTCATCCTTACACCCAGCCTGCTCCATTATATGATTCTTATGAAATTTTAATCTACCCTCCTTTTAGGCCTGGCGTCTACATGAAAATGACCACGAGGTTGAGCTAGTGGACTCTACTTTGTTGGAATTTGACGAGGAAGAAGTAAAACGAGTGATAGGAGTAGCTCTTTTGTGCACCCAGACATCCCCACAGCTACGCCCATCCATGTCACGTGCAGTGGCAATGCTTTCAGGAGACATTGAAGTTAGTGCTGTCACTACGCGGCCTGGATATTTGACCGACTGGAAATTCAACGATACGACCAGTTTTATGACCACTGATACACCAAGTGGGGAAAACAAACATAGCCAATTCAGTTCATCAAGTGCAAACACGACGGCTGATCCAGGCCATTCACCGATTAATGCAGCTCATCAAGTGGAAGAGGTCATTGGAGAAGGTAGGTGAAGTTTGTTAATTTTTCGAGGAAGAAACAGTGATTAGTTCAACAGGAATACATGACATGAGATTTCTTTTCTGTACAAAATTATTGTTGTTTTTGGTTTGTTGCTATAGAGAATTTTAGCTTATCACCTTTTGGAGTATATCATGTACAGAAACAGGATGTTAGAATGTTGTCAAATTCAACAGTGGTTGATTTTCGTCAAGGCTTAAGCATTCCCAGAAGGAATGCCGAATATCCCAATTCATTTGAGATTGGATTTGCAGATAAGGTGGCAGCCCCTTTGATGCTTTTACTCTTTGTATGTGTATGTTGTGGTTAAAGCGATTCTAGCATTGTTCCATTCCATATGTCAAAGTTCGCGTAAAAATCCAACGTTTAAAGTTTTTTGTTATTGTCATGCTATATGAGCTCAACACTCCTATGCTAAAAGTATTACGTTCGTCCCTGAAGAAAATTTGACAAAAGACAAATAAACCTTAATCAGAAAGTGGACCTCTAGCAAAAAGGACAAGAAAGGAAAAATAAGAGACTCAAAAGAGGATTTATTGTGAACTCTGAATTTTCACCAAATTGAATATGCTCAATCTATTTTTTGGGCAAAATTCAGCTTGACCTATGCGATTTGGGTCACGTGCAGGTTGCCCCTCACATTTGCTTGCTTATCAGCACCTAACCACCAACTGGACTATTGTTCACCACTCTTAACAGAACTTGTAAAATGACTCTACTGTTCTTCTCCCTGTAAATTCTCATCTCTCACTCACACCATGCAATCCTTCCCAAGGGTTGCCTTTAAACACTTTCTCTGTCTAACTTTCCTCTCGCCTCTGGTTCTCCTAAAGCGCCTGGGTTTTGGGGGGGGGGGCCACACCGCCACGCCTCCTCCTACCTCCTTGCCTCTCCTCTCTATCCCGTTCGTTCTCTTTCTGAGATCCCCAATTTGGGGCGGCGGTGTTGTAGCAGCCGGCGAGGAGCTGTTTTTAACACTAGCCTTGAGGCCCTTGACGGCATTTTGGGGCTCCCCTGCTCGTCTTCTCGAGTTCTCGGCCGGAGTCCCCAGATCTGAAGTTCTCGAGGGGCGGCGGTGAGCAATAAGGTGTGCGGTTGGGTTGGAGTGTTTTTTTTTTTTTGGTTTTTTCTGGGCGGTTTCGGCCCTGTTTCTCCAGTTGTTTTCCAATCTGGGTTTCCCTCAAATCCGGAGGGTGAGGTGCATGGTGGGCAAATCACTTTGCGTCTAGTTTTTTTTGTGTCTGGTTTAGTTTGGTAGTTGCCTCTGATCCGTGGCTTCGGAGCTGCGTTGGACTATCAATGGTTGCCCTTCCGTGGCCAGAACTCCGCGTGCCAACGGGAGTTTGCTCTTTGGAGTGGCATCCTCACCGGCGAAGGAAAATCACTTTGTGTTTTTGCTTCGCGGTTTCGCCGGCGATTTGGCTTTTGGATTACTGTATTGGGGAAGACAGATTTCTCTATGCTGCTTTGATCTCTTCGATTAGGTTTTTTGATTCTCGAAGGGAATTGTTGTCTGAATGCATACTCCACGTGTCCCGACCTTGCCTTTGAGTATGTGGCGGTGTGAAGAGGTCCTTGCTCTCAGGTTTCAATTAGTCCTTCCGGTTCTTCCTGTTGTATCCTTTCGTGGTTTTGATTGAAATCTGTAGATGCCGTATGACATTTTTAATTAATTATGAATGACGTTTGAGCGGATAAAAAAAAAAAAAAAACTCACACCATGCCCTATTTTCTCGTCAGCCACCGCACAGCTAGCCACCTCCCTTTTGCCAGGGAGTCTGCTCCTAATCTCTCAATAATTGCTCACTCTACCCGCAAATCATAAACAGAATGGGTTAATGAATTCGGTTGAATGAAAATGGGCGGTTTCGATTCCATTCTTAAAAATGGAAAAGAAGATTTGATACCAAGGAAGAGCCCAATTGCACCTCCCGCCATGCTGAGTAAATATCCAAGGAGCTGAAGAATGATGTGAACGTAGAACCAGAGAGGGTTTACTTTTGGACCAATAGCCTTCAAGTACCTTGCCGCCATGTTTCCATGAACAATTTTGGCCAACAATTTTATGGCATTTTAGCTTGTTGTTTACACTAAGCTACAACAAGTTTTGCTTCCCATCTACTTATTGACATTTTCAACAGTTCTCTCTCTCTCTCTCTCAACAAACTTAAAAAAAAATTAACAACTTATTGATTAGTAGGAACAACTTGATATTTTTCAATAAGAACAAATGATCCTTAAGTTATTACTTAACACTTACCGAAAACATCCCTAAGTGTGTGAATTTCATACGTAACGTTTTTTCTTTAATACTACTTTTAACCATTAATTTTTCTTTAAAAAATTACTAGTGGATCACATCTTGCAATTTATTGATCTTATAATATTCTAGATTAAGAATTCTTTAAAGAAAACTTAAGACCAGGTAAAAAGGAGATATATTTAAGACGAGATAAAAAGAAGAAATAACTCGAAACAAATAGAAAGTAAAAATATAAGTACTTTGATCGAAAAAAATTGATGTTCAAAAGTACTTATACCTAAAAAGGTATAAATAATGATTAAGATTATAAAAAGGTTAGTACCGAAAATTACTAAAACTAAAATTATGTTATGCATTTATAATGTATTTCTGACAAAGTTCCTATTTGAAATAAAATAACCACACAGCTACCTACTTTTTTTTTTAAACTTTTATTAGCAAATTATCACAGAAAAAGAAGTTCGTAAACTCCACACAGCTCTTGATTGATTGATTTCTTCCTTTTCACCACTGATGACATTTGTACCCGTTGATGTACAATGCATTGAACTCGAACCTTCACTCTAATCAATTCACAGCTCAGTCACCTTCTCCACCGGACCACCACCCAAACAGAACAACTCCCATCTATCTCTCCAAAGGCGGCAACCATGTCCGATTGCGGAACCCTAATTCCCCAGGAAATCTTCACTGACATACTCTCTCGACTACCCGTCAAATCACTTTGCCAATTCAAGTGTGTTTCTCCCTCCTGGAATTCCCTTATCTCCAACCCTTACTTCGCCAAAACCCAACTCAATCGAACCAATACGCAAAACCCTAAATACCCAGATCAGAGAAACATTGTCATCTCCAGCTCTCTCAATCTCTACTCTATCGACTTTGGCGACGTCATTCCGACCGCCACAAAGCTTGATTTTCCTACGGTGGAACACCACGCTGCCGACAAGCGGGTCAAGGTATGGAGCTCTTGTGATGGCTTGCTTTTAGTTTCCTACAATGATGATTCCAACTTTTTGTTGTTAAATCCATCCACTAGAGAACGTAAGAAACTTCCCACACCGCCTTTTGTACTCAATCCGGTTGGTACCTGCTTGTATGGATATGCGGTGGGTTACGATTCCTCTACGGATGATTACAATATTGTGAGGCTCTCTTGCACTAATACTGGATCTGGTCAGAGTGATATTTCGATTGTGGATGTCTATTCACTGAAAACTAATGCTTGGAGGAGAATTCAACATACCCACTATGTCGTTGTCGGAACTGCATTTTCTTGTGGTGGGGTTTTCTTAAATGGGTGTCTCCATTGGCTTTGTTGGAGAAATGGATCCTGTGTGATTGGTGCTTTCAATTTGTCGGATCAGATTTTCAGGGAAGTGCCAATGCCTGCTTCTCTTCGTGGAGGATGTGGGATATTGCGTTATTTTGTGGAGGTTGTTGGGGGTTGTCTCTGTTTGGTTGAAAGGCGGGCTTCTTACAAAAGTGAGGTTTGGAAGATGGAGGAGTATGGGGTAGGAGAGTCTTGGACCAACCTTACAATTGATTTACCTACTGGAACGCCTTGTCTGTGTTTGCTGTGTCAGCTAGCGGAAGACAAACTTTTGTTTGCTAATAGTAGAAGGCATAGAAAGAAACTGGTTGTGTATGATCCGAAAAAAGAAACACTGAGGGACATGGTGGTTGCTGGAATTCCTAGTGAATTTACGTTCGGGCGTGCATATGTCGAGAGCCTCGTCTCTCCTATTCTCAGAGGAGGAATTGGGAGGCAATGCTAAGCTTCTACCGGTATGTTTGTGTATAGAAATGTCCCTTATTTCGTTTATTTATATTTGTATGTTCTTATTATGGGAGCTTCTGTATTTCAAGGTTTTTGGAGGTTGCACATCCATGTTATCCCTTATACTTACATAGCTTTGGTAGTTTGAGTTATATCGGGCATTGGTTAGTTATGTATGTTGAAAACTGAAAAGGATGTTGTTTGTTAGTGTCCTTTACAAGCTGATGCTGCCAAGGTGGCAAGGTCCAGCCGACTCTGATATGCTGCACTCTTATATTTGATCATCAAGTTTTTCAGGGAAAAAAAAAAGACGATGAACATGATACTTATAGGTGGGGTTCTTACTTCATATCTGCATCTTACATGAGTAATCTAAAATCTTGAAGTGTCGAAAACTGTTCGGATATTCTCAGTTTTTATGAGCCAAAAAATAAATTATTAATCTTTGAAAGACGAGTTACAAATATTAAAGAGATCTAGAGCATGACGACATCATGAGGAGAAAGCATCCCAACGGGCGAATAAGTTCAAGCAACTGAACTAAATTATGTCAGTTGCTTTTCTTTTCTTTTTTTTCCTGGAATTGTTAGTGACAATGTAACCACACCTGAAAAGTTTTTGTATTATATGATGCCTGGGAAGTCGAAGGTATCAGTCAACAATTACTATCTTTGTAACTCATCAATTGTGGTACATAGTGGATTTCAACATCTTAACACAAAAATATTCACAATTAAATGCAACATAAGAATCATACCACGCAATAGCTTAAGCACAAATAAAAATTCCTCACCGGGGGTTAAAACCACGCATGGGAAGCAACGTTTATAGATTTATTTTTCCTTTTTTTTTTTTTGGGGGGGGGGGGGGGTATTTTGAGTACTTAGGTGGTGTTCCATTTGCGGCCAAAATGTCGTTGCTTTGGGCAGCCCAATAGGGCTGTAGTGCACAACGCACTACAGCATGCCATGTCCACAATCATATATGATATACCGCCCTAGACCCCAATAGGAAAATTAACTTGGCCAACCAAAAAAACTAGAAATACATATGACAAAAGTTACGTGGAAGCACCAAAAAATTGCCCCTACCACCTAAATTTTCAGATAAGAAAATGGCCCCGAGCAGATTTCTAAAAATGAGTCTGCAAGGGCCCTTCCAAAACCAGGAGTAATAGCATTACAGCAGCACAACGCAGCATCAGCCCATAGACCAGCACCAAGACTCCCAAGCTAAATCTCCTCCACTTCTACTCCACAGATCATGCTCTTGTCGTAATTTTTTTCGTAGGATGTCCTTGGAATGTGCTACTTGCACCTATACTTGACTCCCAAGCACCAATTCTTGCTTCAGATGTCCTTGGAATGTGCTGCTTGCAGTCATACTTCAGAACATTTGGATAAGTAGAAATAAAAACGTTTTTGGAAATAAGTGACAATGATGTTTTTCTCCAGAAAATCGATAATCTTGTGAAAGAGATTAGCATAGCTTTCAAGCCCATCATTTGTGACAATGTTTCACAAACTAGATTCAATAGTTGGCATTTTCGAGGTTGCAGCAAGATGAAGTTAAATACCGATGGGAGCTCTAGGAAGAACCCCGGAAGGGCTGGAGTGTTTATAGAGGATCGTGGCTTATGGATAATAGGCTTCTACAGGAATCCGAAGGAGTGTTCAAGCATTGAAGCTGAGCTTTGAGAAATCTTTAATGGCCGTAAGTTGATAGCAGGTTTAAATAGATTGGGGACCAAGGACAGGCTTAGAAGATGGGGCATGGAGGTTGACCCTACTTGTGTCCTTTGTTCCCAACATGCTGAATCCTTGGCACACTTATTTTTTGATTGTGGTTATTCAAGAAGCATATGGGAAACAACCTTGCACAGATTCCAGATTCAAAGAAGGGCAGAGGCTTGGGATACGGAAATTAACTGGGCAGTTGGATTCTGCAAAGGTAAGAGCTTCAGATCAGTGCTGTTTAGATTAGCCTTGGCTGCAGGAGCTTATCATGTCTGGTGAGAGAGGAATTCCAGAGTATTTGGAGGAAGACATAGGAGCTCTGATGATGTTATAGCTAGCATTACTGATAATATTAGACTTCGAGTCTGTACTTGGAAGCTTTTCCCCAAGTCTCTTGAGAACCAAAGGCTTTGCTGCCAATGGAATATCTCTAACAGATTTCTTGGAAATGCGATCCGTTAGTTTTCTCTTGTTCGGATAGTTTCTTGAGGCTTAGCTTCTTTGTATAGGTTTTTGAATTGTTTGGGTCTGTTCCCTTTGTTTTTGTGTTGGTTGGTTATAAAATGGATCAGAGTTGATAGCAAGTCATGATCTCAAAAATGGAATTTTCAAATTTTCAAATAGTCCTATAAACCTACTCTCGATAAACTGGTATCATCTTTTGTGGGGGATAGACATTTTAAGTATGTTATGGGTTCCTGTTATCATTGTTTTGTTCACCTTTTTTTGGATCTTGGCAGTGACAGACCAAAGTCTCAACTCATTAACAGCGTGCCCCTCTGGACTCAATTGGAAGGAACCCAATGTGACGTATCTCTTTCCTACTTTCATTGCCCCAAACTGAGGATTTTTATTTTTTTGTTCAGCAATTATTTTTGGCATCCGTAGCCTCAATCCTCTCTATTGCATAACTAATCTGCTAAGCCTCCTAAAATCATGTGGGCTTTGAATAGTACTGGACTTAACTGATAAGTTTGGATACTGGTACTTGCGTCAAGAGAACTCGATGCCTCGTTGTCCTTAGGTAGGCAACCCGTTTGGCATGAAATCAAGGGTCTTATTTATGGAATGCTACTTCTTGAGAAATTGAAGTCTTAATGTTGATGTGAGTGGTATTAATTCTCCTCATGAGAGTTAAGTGTTTGTGTGTCTAGAATGATTTAGGAAAGGGGAATCGTTGTTCTTTGGCTTGCCAATGGAAGGGCCATTCACGCAAAATGGTTAATGAAGATTCCAATCGTTATGTGGAATGCTCATTATCTTTTAACGAACGAAATGACTGAATGAAAATTCCATCCTAAATTGAACCAAACACACCCTTAAGTTCTTTATCTACCACATTAAGCTCAATTTTTTACCTTTGCCAGCTGTGTCCTAGAAACGTGGAAAGTCTCGGCCACCTAAAATTGTGAATGATGATTCTATTTGTAATGTGCAAGTTGTCATTTTCTTTTCACTAACCAAATGACGGTATGAACATTCCATTCAAGTGAACCAAACACAACCTTTTGTTCTTTATCTACCGGATTAACCTCAACTTCTTCCCTATGCCCACCATGTTCTAGGAAGGAGGAAACCCTCAGCCACCTATTTGTTGATGTCATTCATCTCAACTTGTTTAGTGAGGATCTTCCTTCTACTTTTGATTTTTTTACGACAGCCCTATTTTAGTTGAATGGTTTGTTGCTTCATTGCCCTCATCTGTTTAAAAATAATCGTAATCGGAAGGCTTGAATCAATGTCTGAGCTAAGAAGCACTAATACTTAAAAGGAAGTGATGTGTCTCTGTCCGACAACGATACTCCCACACGTGTCCGGAACTCTTTTTTCCGTGTCCACTATTAAAGAATTGAAATCTTCCTTCAAACACGTATCTGACACTCTTTGTGTAGTATGTCTGATAATTCTTTCGTATCTATGACCAAGAAATATATTTGTGATTCACACTTCTTACTTCTTAGACATCTAATGTGTAATGACCCGTATTTTCGGAAATTGTTTAAAGGTTTATTGATAATAGAAATTGAGAAAATATGTGAAATTTTGTTTATATGATTTGGGGTTTAAATGAAGGAATTGGAAGTTGAGGGAGTGCAAGTGTGATTAGTGTATATGTTAGTATATATAGGGTGGGTGGGTGTGTGTAGAGGATAGAAATCCTCTCCCACTCTCTCTCTCATCCAGCCGGCTCTCTCTCTCTCTCCCTCCCTCTCTCCCGGTTCTCTCTCTATCTCTCTCAATCTCACCCAAATTCCTCCAAACCAACACAAAACCCATACAATACACCTTTCCAATCTTTCATCCTTGCGTGCTTTGGGGCTCGAATCGCGTTCATAGGAGCTCGGTGGTTCGTATTTGGCTCGGGGTTGATTTTGGAGGCCAAGACCCGATCTCTCGTTTGGAGCTTGTTCGTCAAATTTGAGGTAGGGATTTCTCAACCCTCTTTGTATGTCCTTGAGATGGTTTTGTATATGATTCGTGCCTTGGATTGTTGTTTGAGTTGTGTTTGATTCGTAAGAGAAATCTGCAAAAAAATCTGCTCGAAATCTTACCGTATCGATACGGCTCCAAATCCGTATCGATACAACACTCGCTACACAACTCTGAAGCTAATTGGTATCGATACGCCCTTTCCTCGTATTGATACAGTGAGTCTAAACCCAGTTTTCACTGTTTGGGTTCCGAAGCCCATTCCCTTGACCCCTAATCACTTCTAGCTATCCTAATCCGCTTCCAAACATAATTGTTCGCACTCTAATGATTCCTTAGTCACTCATGTTTGTGGACTCTAGTTGCGTCAATTATAAGTATCTTAGGGAGCCAATTATTATCCTAATGTCATAATTGTTTGTTCGTTGAGCTATTAGGGCTAAAATGAGATGTTAGGGTAGACGGAGTGAACTTGTTCAAACTAATCGTGTGTGTTGACAAGGAGGACTGTTAGATAGGAGGACGGATAGATTATAGACGCACGCGGGAACCTGACACATGTGACAGAATGTAACACAAAAAGGTTGTAATCGGCATACGGGGTCTCAGTACCCGGAACTTAGAACGGATGTACGGGGTCATGAGCACCCGGAATGTAAAGTGGATGTACGGGGTCACGAGCACCCGGAAATGTATGGTTGGGTGTATGGGGCCCCAAACCCGGAAAGTTCCTAAATTCACTGTTTGGCGTGTTAGAGGAGAAACAGTCATTGGATCTTAATTTTGGGAAATCGAAGGGAGATGTACGGGTCCACAAGACCCGGAATGTGAGACATATAACGTAGAAATGTGTGAATGAAATGTTGAATAAAAAGGGAAAATGTAAAAGATAACTAAGGGGTTGACTAGATTGATCGATGGGAAGTGACGTATTCCTAAAGTCCTGAGTTTTCTTGCATGGAGTTAGCATTCGTTTGCATTTCCATTGTCATCCCAAACTTCATTCTTTTGTGTCAAAATCTTCTTATTTGCATACAAGGTATGTAGAGACTTTCCTACTGAGCTAGTGTAACTCAAGCCTTATATCATTTTCAGGTGCCGAACAGGGACAATAGCTTGCATGCTTGTAGTGCTTGGATGTGATCATTGTTTTGAAAGCTAAAATTTGAGAAGTTACTTGTCCATCTTTGTATACTATCTTTTGGATGATGTATTTGTAACCTAAGCGTAAATCTTTTGACTAAGGAATATTGTAAACTCTTAAATCTCTTTTGATACTCGATGCTTATGCTAATTTGGGCCTCGAAGCCAAAGATGTAATATTTTGGGAACAAATGGATGTGGGAATGATATTTATGGAAATGGGAATACTAAGTTATTTTGGGAAATCGTACGGATGATTGTGAGATTTAATTAATGAAAATCCTTTATATTTATGTTGAAAATCGAGGGCGTGACATAATGTGATTATCAAAGATATCGGAATTTGATATGCCATGTAGTAGAAAAAGTAATTCTTAAAAGTTAAATCATATGTAAATTCAATTGGAAACTTTGAAGGATTTCTTGAGGATTCCTAACTGTGCTCATATCTTATTGCTTAAGGATTTCTTGAGTGATAACTTATTCTATCTCATCTATTATATAATTTGGGGCGTACTCTATGGTACATCTACTCATAACACTATATGTTTTATTTACATAGTTGAACGTATCCCCAATGTGTCCGTGTCCTGCATTTTAGATAAATAACTTATTCTCATGTCCGTGTCGTGTTATATCTGTGCTTCTTAGTGTTTGAGTTTCAGCTTTTCTAGTTCTTGCTACTACTCTTCTCCATGGTGCAAGGGGCTTATAGCCATTTCTTTTGCCATATAATGGGCTATTATTACTCATGTTTTTAGTGGTGTTAACGTACATACTCACTGACAGTTAAGAATCTATTTTGCAGTTGACAGGGAAGGAACATCCAAAGCTCTAATCCAGCAAATTAAACTATGTGCAGCAGTACTCAACTTTTTACAGGGGAACCATGTTCTTGCTACTCTTCAGCATTTCATCTCCTTGCCCTTTTGAAGGCACTTCTAGTGCTTGATTCCAACTGAAGCCCTTTTCATATTGCTGTAACTTCAGTTCCATTTCTTGGCCAGGAGCTACTTCATTGTTGTTTGTTATTCTGTGACGGTTCTGTTAGTCTCTGCTAGTAGTTTTCTTTGTTGGGATGTACCTATTTTGTTCACAAGTTTGAAACCATGTGCAGAATTTACCAATGTACCTTCCAGGACAGGTGGACACGACAAAAATACTCAAACTTTGGCACTATGTATCCGTTCTATGTGATCATTGGACGTGGCGGCAGTCGGTCTACCCTTATTTCCCCATTTGATGTGAATGAACGGCCGTTTAATTGTTCTGGCATAGTTTCACATTTGTGGAACTTTACCTGAGAAACTTCTTCATTTTTCACCTTAAGCACGGTTAGGGTTTTTAACTCCAACCCGGAGAAAAATGAAGAAAAAAAGAGAGGGAGAAAAGGACGGATCGATGAAAGGGAAAATACCAATTTCCCATGTCTAATATGTTTGCACTCAATCGATTAAATAAGCATAGAGATTAATGTTATGTTTTGCGTATCTTACGATCGTACTCAAGTGGGAATGGTTAGAGTCCAATGCAGGATAGTAGGAACCCTTAATGCAGAAAGAAGTTTTGGTGATCTTTACCTAGCATATTAGGTGTTTGATTGAGAATTAAACCTTAAAATATATAATACCACGAAGGTATGGTATTATTAAATTGTCATTCTCAAGCTCCTTAGGGCTAGCTCAGGTGGTGAGAACGCAGACTTTTCTTAAGGTGGTCTTGTATTTGAACTCAGATTTGTCCATAGATGTAGGCAAGTGTAGGACACAATGATTATAGAGTAAATAGTGAAAAAACAGAGGCAAAACAGAGACGAACATTCTCAAAGCCTCTTCATATGCCTTAATGAGGAAGTTTTGAATCAAGTAAAACTTGCATGAATTTTTTAATAGCGGATTACACGAACAACCTATAAAAATGGGAAAATAATAACTATAAAAATGGAATTTTCAAATAGTCCTATAAACCTACTCTCGATATCCGTACCAAGTGTCACACAATCCTGAATTCCTGATGTACTGGTTAGACTGGGATGAGATTGGTGTCGTCTTCTTTTTCTGCACTCGTGTGTTGGAGTTTGGATGCAGATTCTGATGAAAGATGCTGCTACTGGGTTCGACGGATACCTTTGAAAACGTTTTCCTCCAACGCCCTGCAGTGAAATGGTTGAAGAACTCAACTCACAGATAATGAAATTGCAGAAGATGATAGACCTTGTAACTTTCTCACGGATGCCCAGAACAGATATCCCATTGCTTTGAAGAATAACAGACACTGAAACCTGATAGAAGCTTGGCTGACAATATTTGTTCACTTGGGCTTGTTCATAAGCTGTTTTTTTAGCAGTAGCTGTCACTTTTCATCCCGTAGGCTTCTCAGTTGGTTGCTATAATGCTCTGTAATTGAGGCATCCCCAAATATCGATTTCCGGTGGACTTTATGACCAACTCAGAATTGATGCGATATAAGCCCTCACTCTGGCCTTTCTGAGCCCCACGTTCCTGCTGCCAGCCCACACCATGCCACCTCCTCTCATTGCTGCTGCTTTTTTTGTACTCCTAAGTGCGTATCAACTACTCATGTCCTCAGAGTTACACAACTAAAAGCAGTGAAAAGGTACAGACCGTAGTACAGGACCTAAAAGCATCATTTTGACAAATTCTGCAGTTTCTTTTGAATAACAAACAGCCAGTACGGCAAGCTGAGTCCTTCAAGCAATATTTAGTTCAAAGGATACAATCCAATTCTAATGTTTATGTTTGCCTTGGCCCCTTGGCCTTAAGCACTGCCAAAGTTGTTCGTAAAATCAAAATCACCTGCAAGTTGATAGCTGTTACTTGTGTGGTACTGTAAAAGTTTGCAGTAAGACTGCAGCATTGCATCGAAGTATGTACTAGTAGCTCCCCAAAGAACTCAATATCCAAATACAAAGAGATCCAAGGCATTATCTTTGCCTTGTTTACTCAATACCCGTAAATTAAAATCTCATTCTGAAATGATATAGAAGAGAAAATGCGACTTTTATAGATAATTCAATACTTACAAAGGACCATGTTCTTCCAAAACAGACAGTAGAAAATCATCTCTGAAGAACTAACTATCCATTACATAAACATTGCTAAAATACCTAGAGGACAAATAAATGGTCTACACTTTGTTATCTGCATTGGTGCTGGTTGTAGTGGCTTCCTTTGCTGCATTGATATTTCCTTCTCGTGCCAATCTCTTCCAAACTTCTAATGTGATAGTTGACACTATTATTGCCCCGGATATCATGCCATACATGATAATCCATGTTTTTGCAGGCTTAAGAATGTAGAAGCCGACCCATATGTTAGCGAAGCTCAAGAGAAGTACAGTGTACCCGGTGAGATGATGAAACAAATTCCACACATATCTATACTTGTGGTCCTTGACTGGCCGCAAAAATAGAGCAGAGATCTGAAGTAGTCCAAGGCAGAAAAGAGTAATTCCAATGCCCATGTGGCAAGGGTGATGAACACCAGAGGATTTGATGCCAAGGTAGAGCCCCGTTGCACCGCCCGCCATGCCAAGTAAATATCCAGGGAGCTGAAGAACGATGTGAACATAGAACCAGAGAGGGTTTGCTTTTGGACCAACAGCCTTCAAGTACCTTGCCGCCATAAATCCGAGTGGCATCATGATTCCCCAACTAACAGTGTTTAGTACTCCATGTGTAATCTTGAGTCTGTTTTTTAAATTCCCAGTGTGAGATGCTGAGGCTTGTCCTGATGAAAGATTGAGAGTGCCCATCGACTGGAGATGATTCCCAGAAACTTGATGCATTCCAAGTGTACTTCCGGAGACTGGTCCGTCTTGCCAAACATGACTAACACTGGTAGTGTTCTCCGGAAGCTCAATGACGGCATATATAACCATCTGGTTGTCGGAAAACGAGGCCGACAGATCCGAGACATGGAAACTTAGGTTCCCCTCTTGAAGTTGGTTGCCGTAGCTGGTAACAGGAGAAGTGAAGACAGCCATGGTTCCGTCGGGCTCTGGGTAGGCAACAATGGCTTGAGTTCCGATCATGCCTTTCGAAGTGGGATTGATACCCCATGCAACCCACGTCGATGAACCGACTTGGCTGTGCCGGTAAGCTACGTGGAGAGCGGTCGAAGAAGAGTCGTGCGTCCAGTGGAGGAACGAATCGAGATTGGGAAGATCGGTGCACGAAGCAAATACTTTGTTGTTTGGGAACACGAAGTCAGAACACGACAAACGAACCCCATCCGGAAGAGCGAGAGACGGAACCAAAGAGCGAGTGATCAGAAGACAGAACAGAAGCAGGACATTATGTCTTGCCATGCAAAGATATTATCGAAGGGGTTTGGGTATAGGGTTGAGGGGAAGTGCAGAGGCAATGAAAGAATGCTGCTATAAAGGAAGTAGGTGGCAGAGCGTGAGTTTATTTTTCGTGGGTTAGAATGTTGGCATGGGCTCTCCTTATATAGGCATCGTAACTCTTAGTTCATACACGAAGGTCCCGTTCATACACGAAGGTCCCGTTCAGTTGCCAGGAAAAAGTAGTGAAAAACATGTTTTTAAGTTTTCCTGCAAGATTTACTTTCTTGCAAAAGTGATCCGGCCAAAAGCATAGGATTTTAAAAGTTTTATACATTGTAGGGCCAAAATAATTGGCGGGAAAGAAAAAAGTGAATGACGCAAATAATAAAAAAATACAAATTAGGTTATTAGAAAGACACTTCGAGATTTACGTGAGCAACAATAATTTCGACTACTATAGTGCTTTCTGAGATAATTGTTGTGGAAAAAGATTGGTAGTTTATTTTTTTTGGAAGTATTTATTTATCTTGTCATTAGTCTTCAATTTTGTTTTGTACTAACTAATTTTCAGTGAGTTTTTGCATCGGCAACTAATTAAGCACGGTTGTTTAATATTTATTTATTTATTTAGTTATCATCTACTTATTTTTTAAACTTTATTTGTATGGTTGATTATCAGAGAATGTCAATTTAAATGGAGGATTTGCATGACCATTCAGAATATAGCAAATTGAATAGGGAATTGCAAGTCGATTTTTTCATTTCATGTTAAGGATTTGCATTAGATAAAATACATTTTCCGTATGTGTTAATTTTTAAAATATGATAGCCTATTATGTAGCTCTCAAAGTTACTTTTATTTAAAATTAGCCATGGGAATAAAAATAGAGAAGTTTCTCATAAGTGTCTTTTTCCGGCAAATGAACCACTAAACTTTAGTTTTTCTGCCAAAAAAAATTGTCAAATGAACACTCACAAGAAAATAGATTTCTTTTTCTTTTACTTCACTTGACTTAACTTTTCCCAAGAATAACTTTCCGGTACAACATTCCTGGCAACTGAATGGAGCCGAAGTCGGTGACCAATTCTAAGGGAATTAGGATTTCTTGTTGCCCAATTTATGGGAGATTAGGATAAAAAAAAAAATACGGGAGATTATTCGATGCCCCCGGGGCGCCGCCACTTGTTATCCGAATTCTGTTTTTGACCATATGTTTGAATGGAACCCACATCAAATGTGTGTTGGAAAAGTGTCTGGATATCAAGTGGCGGTGCCCCGAGAGGATTGAATAAATTTTCCCAATTGAGCAGTTATGTAAGAGCACAAATAAACTGCACCGCGTGCTTCAAGCGGTTCAAACCAATAGGGCCTAAAGGCTCTAAACCATTGGGTTTCTGTGACATCCTCTTGCTTAATTTCCAAAACAACTTTCTATTTTTCATTTTCACTTCGACTTCCAAGCGAACAAGGGAAAAAACAATTGAACTTTTTTTGAAACCGAAAACAATTGAACTTTAGACCAAACTTGGCCACGCTCGACGCTCCGGTCCGACTACTCTCACCAATTGATCAATAAGTCTACGTACACTTCTGTCGACCACTCCCCGATCACTTATCTCTCACATATGTGTGGGGCCGATATATATGTGAGAAAAGAATGGTCGGTAGGAGTGTATGTAGCATTGTTGCACCTTGATGGCTTAAATGTTCTTGAATGGTCCTTAAAAAGATCATCTAAAAGGAAAACTAAGTGAATTGGTTATCATTAACTACACAATTTTTAATATCTTTTTGGGAGCTGATTTTCGCGCTCCACTTTTTACTGATGGCGCTCCAATTTTAATGTACAAAGTGGAGAGCTGTCAATAAAAAGTAGAGTGCGAATATCAATTTCCTTTTTAATAATCATGCTCTGTTTTTTTGTGTTGATAACCATCTGATGACTCACATCAAGAAGTTGAGCATAGTGAGCGACTAGACAAAACCCAAATAAAACTAGTAACTTTGATGAGATGTGACTCGTAGCCCATCTGGTTGTACCTCTTAGCTTTCAAGAGGTGAGTATGGGGCTTGGAGTCTAAGGAGAGACATCAAACTCCCTTTGATTGTTAACTTACAAAAATTTCCTGCTATACCCCCACTGATTTATACAATATTGCCAGGGGAAAAAAAGGGGTAACGTACTTTGATTAGTAGCACTTCACCATTATTTGCGCAGCCCAATGGCACCAAATCATTCACCGAAATCGTCCAAAAAAATCCATATGGATGGTCATCTATATTGGTTTGCATGTACAATACATTATGGAGATTGATAGATTCATGAGAGTGTCGAAGTCACAACTGATAATGAACCCATTAACAAACCCTAGTGTGCAAACTGCAAAATACTTAGATAATTTTTCCACGGTACAAATCTTCTTTATTTTCTTAAACTCTACGCTCACCCCGACTAATAGCATCTGGCTGGGTTTGAACATGAGGCCATAGTCTTTTTGATAGGGTTATAAGGTTTGAGTCAGATATCAAAGAAGACCACTGTTTGGAAACGCACCTTAATCGACAGGAAAAAATCATGGGGTGATCTTACTCTTGAGAGAATTTCGAGGATGATTTCTTCTGGGATGTTCGGGGAATTGTTGGGATCAGATTTTAATTTGATTTTCTTGTTCGTTTCCCCTGGTCTGTTGCTTCTTCCTCGTCCTTGCTCCATTCTTTTTTCCATTCTTTTTGAAAACTGTTTAAGAGACTGGGGTTTTCATAAAACCGTTTTTTTATGGAAACCCCAGTAATGCTTATCGTGCTGGTAAATTGGAAAATTTATTTATTCAACCCCACATATCTGCTAAATTGGAGAAAGGCCCGAAAAAGACAAATGTGGCCGGAGAAGTGTTTCGACCACTGGACATGTACACCGCCATTTCTGATTCGTGGCCCGACATCAAGGCCAAGAAGTTCTTCCCAAGAACTTATGATCCATAATCAGAGCATATCTGCCAGATTTCAATACCCACTCCTAGCCGATCAAGTCTGTTCGAGGGTTTTACACAAATTTGCATATAAATCCCTCTCTTGGCATGAAAAATCTTTGTGAATTTTAAGGTGACTCTGTATATAATTTTAAGGTGAAAAGTCTCTTCAAATAATTTGTGGATGATGTGCGTTTTGGTTTTGGCCTTTCAATTTACGAGAGATAAAAGGAGATGGGAAAAAAGAAGATGAATGAATTGGTGAGGTTTGGGATGGATATGAACAAACAGTTAAGACAAAGGTGAGTCACTGATTTCTCTTTGGTTTGTTGACAAGAGAGAATTGGGTTACTTTTATATGTGAACTGCGTATGTGAAATTAGTGAAATTTGAGAAATAGTGAATTTCACTAATTTTTTGAAGTGAAATTTCATCGGAAAATTCATCGGCCGGAGGTGGTCGCCGGCCGGAAGTTGTTGTAGGGTGGAGGTTAGTGAAATTTGAGAAATAGTAAATTTCACTAATTTTTTTGTAGTAAAATTTCGCTAGAAAAATTCATCGGCCGGAGGTGGTCGCCAGCCAGAAGTGGGTTGTGGGGTGGAGGTGGTAGAGAGTGATGAAAACTTTGAAAATATAATAAAGTGTGAAATTATATTTAATTAAGGGTAAAAGAGTAATCTTCATATGATATTGTCGTTAGAGGTAAATAAAAATTGAGTTCATCATTAATGGGAATTAAGTACTAGTTTTGTAGACCCACAAGTAATTTTCTGCTAGGAGCTTGTCCCATTGGATTTATTTTTTTTGGTTGACATCTTGCCAATCAAGAGATTGGGTCTCGGACTCGGCTCATGCACCGTTCTCCTTATCCTCTTAGTCTTTGTACCTTAAATAAATTTGCCGTTTAAGAAAAAAGTTAAAATTATGTTACACAAGCTACTTTTCTAACAAAGTTCCAATTTGAAATAAAATAGCCACACAAGCTACTTTTTTTTTAAAAAACTTTTACTAGCAAATTATCATAGAAAAATAGTTCGTAGACTCCGCACACCTCTTGATTAATCTCTTCCTTATTACCACTAACAGTGTACTTGTTGATGCACGAGACATTAAAAAAAAGAAATTTTTTCCGTTCTCCGTGCATCGAATGAAGATTTTTGTTTTAGGTGGCATTCCGCTAAGCACTTTTTGCAATCTGGAGCTTTTTCTTGTTTTGTTCTTATATAATTTTTTTTCTTTTTAGTTAGTTTTCTGTCTCATTTTTTTAGTTTATCAATTTGTTTCGTAACTAAAAAATTATTACTTTTATCCAAATATTTTTTAAAAATATTCAAGATAAAGACCTAAAATTTCAAAAAGCCAGTTTTATTTTAGATATTTTAAAAAACCAAAAAAGTAACGCGCAAAACTTAAAAACGCTTAAAAATTAAATAAAAACAAAAGAAGAAAAAGTCAAAAAAAAAAACCTTATCGAACTAAATCCTTAGCATGACATATATGGATGGAACTGTATACACCAAGCAAAAATTCCATTTTGCCTATTACCAGGAGACTCACCCCGACCACAGCTCAGACACCATCTCCGCCAGGACCGCCACCGCCACCACCAACAGAAGAAGCACCCAAACGAGAGATTTGTCGATTTATACGTTTTTAAATAACTATTTGCCAAAATATACGTTTTTTCAAACTATTTTAAAAATAGTTCAAAACGCACATTCCATGTGCATCACGCATATCGGATGTGTATTATCCGTGCTGGCATATGGGCGCGGGGCCAGCTGGAAATCTACCGTAAATCCACCGTGTATCACGCATACTCAATATGCGTGATGCATATTCCATATGCGTGATGCATATTCCATGTGCGTTAGGGTTTAAAATCAAATTGCTCTCTCTGTATGCGTCTCGCATACACTGTACAACACTCCCTATCCATTCTCGCGATCTACGATCGCCGTCTACGTTCACCGCCGTTCGCCGTGCTCTCGGATCTCCGTCGCCGTTCGTCATTCTCTCCTCCCTCTCACTGTAAGTCCCTCTCTCTCTCTCTCTCTCTCTCTCTCTCTCTCTCCGTAGGTATGTATATATGTATGTATCTCTCTCTGGGTATATACAATTCATTCTGAAAAGTTTCTAACTTTGACGTGATTCGCAGTTCAATATCCCGAATCTCCGCGTCGGAAGCTTGGATTCCCTTCTAGCCCTCAGTGACGACCTCTACAAGGTGAGAATTTTTCGGAATTCGACGAAAAGTTGATGTTTTTGCATTCAATTCGATTCGATTGTGCTGAGATTTGTGTAATCCGATGTGATGGGCAGTCGAATTTTTCGGAATTCGACGAAAATTTGATGTTTTTTGTATTTGGAATGCCTGATTGAATGATTTGATGGATTGGGGAGATAAACAAAAAGCGTAAGGTACAGAAAACTTCAAGTGTCATTTGCTACAAGAACCAAGTTCAAGAACGAGGTTATATATGTGTGGTCCATTTTCTTGTTTTTTTCCCTGAACGAAATCGTTGATCCATTTCGTTACTTCAATGACTGTTGATATTAGTTCATTAATATATACCACCAACCGTTATCAAGTATTATGATATGATTTTATGTTGACTTCAGAGGAGAGAGCAAAGTCTAATTGGCTAACATGTTTCCATGTTACCCTTTTCAATTATTCCTATATGGACAACTCACCAAATAGAGAATTATGTTTATGTTATAAAACTTAGGAATGACTCGTAGGACAGAGAGATGAGAATAACACTAATAGTCTTATCCTGCCTTTCAAAAAAAAAAAAGTCTAACACTTCTGAATTAATAGGACTAAAAAGTTTGAAGAAAGTCTTGAAATGATTTTTTCATTTGGATTTTATCCTTTTGGTGGAAAGTAGGAATCAGGGTTTGGTAGCATTGTACGTATTTTGACAAAATGGCCAGTTAATTACACTTTGAGTAAGTTCTTCCTCAGGTGCATCCCCTTCATATAAAAGCCAAGGCCGGCCCTACTTTCCAGGAACCCGGGGAGGTGCCATGCGGCACCGTGCTGTGCACATCCAGGCTGTCCGTTCGGCAATCCGACAATTTAGATTTCATATTGGCAATAAACAGCGATGCTCAGATGATGGAGATGGAATTTGGACCGTTGGATTGCGGAACAGATGGCTTAGATGTGCACAACACAATACCACACAACACCACCCCCGAGCTCACTTTCCGGAAGCCTAAAGCAAAAATTAAAGATGATCAGAGCCCTTTTGCTAGACTACCATATATATTAAAAATATCAAAATCGGAAGAACCCCTAAAATTCGTAAACTTTTTAAGGCTTAAAGCAGGCAGCCGCCTCTGTTAACTGGGGAAGCTTGATTCACGGAGCCTCTCAAACTTGAATCTGGAATGTTACCCTTATTTCACTAAGAATTTGATTAAAGACTTCATTCGGTATGATACAAACTCAAACTAGCAATAACACTTCACGCATATGGAATATGCATCATGCATATGGAATATGCATCACGCATATTGAGTATGCGTGATACACGGTGGATTTTCCAGCTGGCCCCGCTCCCATATGCCAGCACGGATAATGCACATCCGATATGCGTGATGCACATGGAATGTGCGTTTTGAACTATTTTTAAAAATAGTTTGAAAAAACGTATATTTTGGCAAATAGTTATTTAAAAACGTATAAATCGACAAATCTCTCGCACCGGAACAGAACAACTCCCATCCATCTCTCCATTTCCTCCCGTTTGTTTTCCCATCTTGTTTGACCTCGATCCCAATGCCGGCAAGGCAACCATGTCCGATTCCGGAACCCTAATTCCTCAGGAAATCCTCACCGACATACTCTCTCGCCTACCCGTCAAATCACTTTGCCGATTCAAGTCCGTTTCTCCCTCCTGGAATTCCCTAATCTCAGACCCCTACTTCGCCAAAACCCACCTCAATCGAACCAAGACCCAGAACATTGTCATCTCCAGCTCTCTCAATCTCTACTCCATCGACGTCCACAACGCCAATCCGACCGCCACGAAGCTTGATTTCCCTACGGTGGAACAACACGTTGCAACCAAGCGGGTCAAGGGGTGGAGCTCTTGTGATGGCTTGCTTTTAGTTCCCTACTACGATAACTCCAACTTCCTCTTGTTAAATCCATCCACTAGAGAACGAAAGGAACTTCCCACACCGCCGTTTGCACTCGATCCGGTTGGTACCTCCTCGTATGCATATGGGGTGGGTTACAATTCCTCTACGGATGATTACAATGTTGTGATGCTCTCTTGCAATCAAACTGTATCTGCTCAGAGTAAGATTTCGATTGTAGATGTCTATTCACTGAAAACTAATGCTTGGAGGAGAATTCAACATACCCCCTATGTCGTCGGAACCTCATATTTTTGTGGTGGGGTTTTCTTAAATGGGTGTCTCCATTGGCTCTGTTGGAGGACTGGATCCTATGTGATTGGTGCTTTCAATTTGTTGGATCAGATTTTCAGGGAAGTGCCGGCGCCTGCTTCTCTTCGTGGAGGATGTGGGATATTGCGTTATTTTGTGGAGGTTGTTGGGGGTTGTCTCTGTTTGGTTGGAAGGCGGGCTTCTTACAGAAGTGAGTTTTGGAAGATGGAGGAGTACGGGGTAGGAGAGTCTTGGACCAAACTTACGATTGATTTACCTACTGGAACGCCTAGTTTGTGTTTGCTGTGTCACCTAGCGGAAGACAAACTTTTGTTTGGTAATAGCAGATGGCATGGAAAGAAACTGGTTGTGTATGATCCGAAAAAAGAAACACTGAGGGACATTTTGGTTGCTGGAATTCCAAGTGAATTTACTTTCGGGCGTGCATATGTCGAGAGCCTCGTCTCTCCTATTCTTAGACGAGGAATTGGGAGGCAATGCTAAGCTTCTACGGGTATGTTTGTGTATAGAAATGTCCCTTCTTTCGTTTAGTTATATTTGTATGTTCTTATTATGGGAGCTTCTGTTGATCAAGGTTTTTGGAGGTTGCACATCCTTGTTATCCCTTATTGATACTTAGCTTTGGTAGTTTGAGTTATATAGGGCATTGGTTAGTGATGTATGTTGAACTATCATGCCCAAGTGGCTAATGCCCACTTTAAATGGTTGCAGTCTAACCTGTGAAGCTTGAAAACTGAATAGGATGTCCTTTAGCAGCTGATGCTGCCAAGGTGGCAAGGTCCAGCTGACTCTGTTGTGCTGCACCCTTATATTTGATCATCAACTTTTTCAGGGGAATAAAAAAAAGAAGACTTTGAACATGATACTTATAGATGGGGTTCATACTTCATATCTGCATCTTATCCGTGTAAGTTAAAATCTTGAAGTGTCGAAAACTGTTCAGATATTCTTTTTTTTTATGAGCCAAAAAAGAACTTATTAATCTTTGAAAGACGAGTTACAAAGATTAAAGAGATCTAGAGCATGACGACATCACAAGGAGAAAGCATCCCAATGGGCGAATAAGTTCAAGCAACTGAACTAAATTATATCGGTTTCGTCTCTTTTTTTTCCCGGAATTGTTAGTGACAATGTAACCACACCTGAAAAGTTTGTGTATTATATGACGCTTGGGATGTCGAAGGTATCGGCGACAATTATCTTCGTAACTCATCAATTGTGAAATGTGGTACATAGTGGATTTCAACATCTTATCACACAAAAACATTCACAAGTAAATGCAACATAAGAATCATACCATGCTATAGCTTAAGCAAAAATAAAAAATACTCACTGGGGTTAAAACGATGCGTAGGAAGCAACTTTTAAAGATTTATTTTTCCTGTTTTGGGTGGTTAAAACGACGTATTTTGAGGACTGATGTCGTGTTCCCTTTGCGGCCAAAACGACGTTGCTTTGGGCAGTCTGATAGGGCTGTAGTGCACAACGCACTACAGCATGCAGTGTCCACAATCATATGCTCGCTCTAGACCCCAATAGAAAAAATAATGGCCAACCAAAAAACCAGAAATACATATGACAAAAGTTACATGGAAGCACCAACAAAATTATCCCTACCACCTAAATTTTCAGATAAGAGAATGGCTCCAAGCAGATTTCCAAAAATGAGTCCGCAAGGGCCCTCCCAATAGCAGCAAAACCTAAACCAGGAGTAGCAGCATTCTAACAGCACAACGCAGCATCAGCCCATAGACCAGCACCAAGACTCCCAAGCTGAATCTCCTCCACTTCTACTCCACAGATCAAGCTCTTGTCATAATTTATTTGTAGGATGTCCTTGGAATGTGCTGCTTGCACCAATACTTGCTTCGGATGTCCTTGGAATGTGCTGCTTGCAGTCATACTTTGGAACATTTGGACAAGTAGAAATGAAAACGTTTTTGAAAATAAGTGACAATGGTGTTTTTCTCCAGAAAATCGATGATCTTGTGAAAGGGATTAGCATAGTTTTCAAGCCCATCATTTGTGACAATGTTTCACAAACTAGACTCAATAGTTGGCATTTTCCAGGTTGCAGCAAGATAAAGTTAAATACGGATGGGAGCTCTAGGAAGAACCCAGGAAGGGCTGGATTTGGTGGAGTGTTTAGAGAGGATCATGGCTTATGGATAATATGGGCTTTTACGGGAATCTGAAGGAGTGTTCAAGCATTGAAGCCAAGCTTTGAGAAATCTTTGATGGCCTTTAGTTGATAGCATGCAATCCTCTGACATCTGATTGCCGGATCAATTTATCGCTGGATGTATCCTCCATCTGATTTGGTCGTCTATTTGAGTGCACTTTGTCCTTTTCACTTGTATTATTTGCACGCGGTAGGTTGTATTATTCAGTCATCAATGAATTTCGATCACTTCAACTAAAGTCATGATCTCAAGAATGAGGACATATAATCGGACTCTTGACTTTATTTATTTTAAAATTTTTTTGATCAACAACTCTAAAGTGACTGTTCAAATGATTAACAAGGGCGCTGATAAAAAAAAAAAAAATTTGATTAACAAGGGCCTCCTCTCAGTTCCCCCCCACCTTTATATTTTTTGGTTAAAAAAAATGGAAAGAATGTAGAGCTATATATATGTTGTAGTTCCATCGATGCTCAAATGTGCATACACTCCGGGAAGGCAATCGAGTGGTGGATAAGCTAGCAAACATGGCGCCGGAGCAAGAAAACGAGCTGGTCATGCTAGTAAACCACACTGGAGACATCGAGGACATGCTTGTAGCTGATCTAGCAGGAATTGCGTTCGAGAAGGGCTCAACCTTTTCTTATTTGTTTTCTTTTGTTCCAAAAGAGAAATCTGGTTGGAATCTACCCCATACAGCACTAATTCTTTGTGTCTTCTAAACAGAACTTATATACTATTCCATTTCAAGAGGGAAAAATTCAAAATACCCCCCAACCTTTACACCAAAATTCAATTAGACTCCCAACCTTTTAAAAACTTCAATTTTACTTCCAACGTTATCTTCCGTTAATCAAAACGCCCCATTCCGTCCGAATGACTAACAGATTTCGTTAAAAGCTCCATTAAATAGCGTCCCGGTCGAACTTGGATGATCCGAGCCGCTCAATGTGTTCAAAACGTGATTTTAAGGGTACTCGCGAGAAATCGGCAAAAAAAAAAAAAGATCGGGAAGGGCTTCATCGAAATTCGATTGGGAAAGGGGAGGTGTGGATCAATCCAGATTTTGTTCAAGTCCGGACGTCCGGATTTTGTTTCGGTATGCACCTCCCCTTTTCCGATCGAATTTTGATGATCTGAGCCGCTCAATATGATTAAAACGTGATTTTAAGGGTACCCGTGAGAAATCAACAAAAAAAATGACCGGGAAGGGCTTTATTTGAACAGTTTTTTATTGAATAGTTCAATAAAAAAAACTATTTAGATGAAGCCCTCCAGGTCATTTTTTTTGCTGATTTCTCGCGGGTACCCTTAAAATTACGTTTTGAACACATTGAGCGGCTCGGATAATCCAAATTCGATCGGAACGATATTTAACGGAGCCTTTAACGAAATCCGTTAGTCATTCGGACGGAAGGGGGCGTTTTGATTAACGGAAGATAAAATTGAAGTTTTTAAAAGGTTGGGAGTCTAATTGAATTTTGGTGTAAAGATTGGGGGGTATTTTGAAATTTTCCCATTTCAAGAATAGAACTCATACTAATAATTCCACTAATGTAACTAATGTTACTGGGAAATGATTTTTGCACTCTAATTTTTTTATAATATAAATGCACTTCAAAATTTCTTTTTAATGGTTAAATTTGCACATAATATAATTCTTGAAGCATGCTACAAAACATATTCTAAGTACATCTGTAAGGAAGTCAAGTGCAAAAACGATTTTCCAACACTATCTTGTGTCAGAAAACAGAGTGTAGCATGTAGAGGCTATGTAGCAAACCTTTCTTACAAACATATAGGAAGCTAAAAAGGCTCGGATATGTGGAACACGACTGTAAGATTTTAGAATACAATTTCGGATATAATTATGTTCAATATCGTTTGATGTGTGCTCATTGGCATCGAACAATTTCAAAAACGTCTGAAGTTAGTGTTTTAAAATGGTATTTCTAGGCTATTTATTTTTATATTATGCATTTTTTAATGCGAAATCTATCATATGCATTTTTTATCATCACGAGGTGAACAATTTGAATCTCCTTTGTGGGCCATAGAGACTACTAAAAATTTTTGTGGAATATGAACAAAAAAAAAAAAAGAAGGGGGGGGGGGGGGATGTTTGATGGGATATGGAGGTACTCTACTAAGTCACATAATGCGTGAGCAAGAGCGCGAACGCAAGGGTGAAAGCGTCTTTTACAAACATCTTGAAGGTTGAAGGATTATCTGACTAATAATGTCATTTCCCACATAAACCTCAAAGTCTCAAACATTAAAACCTTTATTTTTTCTATATTTCTCGATAATTTATCCTCCAAAATCTCTCCTCTTCTTTTTTTTTTTTTTTTCCATTTATTCTGGGATCATTAAAACGAATCTTCAAATTGATTATATTTCTGAAAGGTCTCTCTCATGGAGGGACCTAATATGAAGTTGGACCGGTTAAACTCGTTCACTATCTTCTGGGTTTTTTCATAACTCTCAATATTAAGTTGTTCGGATACCATTGCGTGCCCAATCGAATTACACTAGTACATGGAATAAGTGAGAGAAACTCCCCTGGGCTACTAATCCTTTAGTTTTGCCAAAATTTCTGTCAAATTTTGATATCACTATTTCTATCGGGAAGTCAAATTTTGACAAAGTCATTCTTGGTTCTAAATTTTGAAGAAAAAAATTAACTTTGCCAAACTAGATTTGACGCCAAGAAGTAAGTGAACAACACTTGTGATGAAGCTTTAATTGTCGATGCTTTGGTATGAATCGAGAGGAAAATCGACCTGCGCCGGAGTTGGAAATCGAGATTTTTTTGTTAGCGGCATGACACTCTGGAGATGGGAATCGATCGACTTGTAACTGTAAGCGTAGGGTTTTGGCATTGTATCTAAAAGGTTATGTATTTTCTAAGAAACTTAAAATGGTTAAATCAATGAAATTCAATACATGTCTACGGTCACACCAGTTTTCTTTTCGTCAAATATAGAAGCATAACATTTCCATCTTAAGAAAACTAACCTTGAAGACAGAAGCAAGACAACGTAAATGAAGCTAAATAATAGAGAGTAGGGCAGGCAGAATCCGATAACCTCGCGTCACAACATTCTCCAGCTTCTCCTCTTCCTTGATATATATCTACCGTCTGATCCTCTTCATACTCCGCTTCTTTCAAGTTTCTTCAGCTTCCTCTTCTTCAGGATCTTCTAACAAATGCCAGTTACTATCCCCTTTTCCCTTTGTCATTATCCTTGGAGAGGCTGAAAGTAAATGTTCCTCATATGTTGCTATCCCTCTTCGCTCCTCGTTTTCCCACGTGTAGTCTGTAGGCTCAACTAAACTTTCCTCATACGCCATTGCCATCGTACAGAATTTGTAATTGGACGGTCTGGGAACATCTCTATCCAAATTGCCATTAGAATTGTACACGTTAACACGCCCACTATCATACCCGATGTGTTGTCTCATTAGAACTTCACCATCTTTTGTACAACATAATGGCTGCAACAGACTATAAACTATAAAGGTCGAACTCGAAATAACAAACCTAACATTCCACGATTCTTGCACGCCGTATACGTTCATCACCCATACTTCAGCATTGCCTTCGATATGAGTTTGATTGTCATGGCGAGTCATACAAAGGCAATTATCCAGAACCCCCAACCCAAGCAAAATATTTCTATCCCCATCTTTAAGCAGCTTTGGCATTGGTACCATCTTGAATTCATCCACCCGCGGATCAAAAGAAAAGATACTCGAAACAAAGTCAGTATTACGGGCAAACCAATGAAGTTGTCCATTCAGAACTGGCCCTGAATGGATTGTGCTAGTATAATAAGGGAAGCATACCTCTTTCCAATATTTTCTTTGGAAATTTCCAACCATTACGAATTTACTGTAATGAGGATTAAAAGTCATGACGGCCTTGTACCCGTTAGTAGAGGAATCATAACAAAGCCCATAAGTAATTACATTATAAGGAGGCATCAACCGATGATATGACAAGACTTTCGTGAAATACCCATTTAGTGGATTCCATAAATACAAATCCACCTTAATCCCCAAAAGAAACAACCCATTACACGAACCATAGATGTGAACTTCATGATGATCTAGACGCAGGTTTTTTCCCCATGGTGTTTGAACCTTTTCCACAGAGCAATTTCGGTCTATGGACTGGAAGGAAAAGGACTTATCATACAACTGGGACATAACGAGAACCTTTTGTCTTTTTGATAGGGTTATTAGGTTTGAATCAGATATCAAAGAAGACCACTGTTTGGAAACGCACCTTAATCGACAGAGAGAATCATGGGGTAATCTTGAGAGAATTTCCAGGATGATTTCTTCTGGGATATTTGGGAAATTGTTGGGATCTGATTTTAATTTGATATGCTTGTTCGTTTCCCCAGGTCTGCTGCGTCTTCCTCTTCCTTGCTCCATTCTTGTTGAAAACTGTTTTTAGGAGACTAGGGTTTTCATAAAGAGAGAAGCCACCCACATATATTTTGTGCACGGTGCATACAGATTATGGTGTGAGGCTCACTTCGGATCTTAGATTTGGTGATAGATACACACTAGAGAGATTTTATAAGTCCACAAGTCCAGCCCAACATTTTGTAAGCCCACAAATCCACACAGAAAGGTTCTTTACCGATATCGGATGAAACTGACGGGAACCTTAAACATAATATTTTGAAACAAATTGAGTGGCTCCGATTATCTTTTTGAAAGCCCACAAATCCCCACAAAAGATTCCCTTACCGATATGAGATGGAGTTGATTTTTTACGGGAACCTTAAACATAATATTTTGAAATAAATTGAGTGGCTCCAATTATCTTTGTTGGACCTGAGATGGGCCCAAAGGCGCAGTGTACGCGTTGTCTATGCAAGAAAGTTCCTGTACCAATATTCTTCCCGATAATTCACTGGATCAAACTGAACCGAGTAATTCTTCAATTAACCATGATCAGATCCTCCAATATTTTTCCCAGTAGCTGAGTTGGCCATACTCACGTCTCCACCACCAAATTCCGACACTCACCACGACTCTCCGCAACCACCCAAACAGTGCCCCCTCCGTCGAGAGACCATAGCAGATTCTGCCCAGCTATAATGGAGCTCATGTTAGTGGACAATATTATTGGTCTCTCGGATTTGTTGATTCGTTGGGCCCGTGACTGAGTTAACAAAAAATTGAATAGTGTCGAGTGAGTGTGCGTAATATATTCTTCACTTTGGTTCTCTGTTTCAACAGGAAAGCATTGTAATTATGTTGATCCCTGTCCTAATCCGTATCTCACGGTTTTTTAATTTTCGAAT
The DNA here is from genome assembly GCA_018127125.1 of Rhododendron griersonianum. Lineage (NCBI taxonomy): Eukaryota > Viridiplantae > Streptophyta > Magnoliopsida > Ericales > Ericaceae > Rhododendron > Rhododendron griersonianum. Next base: position 15,678,057 of record CM030789.1, read on the forward strand.
CCACGTCTGGACAATTAATCCACGGACAAAATTCAAAAGGTACGGATCGATTTCACGGTTTACGGTTTTTCCTGGACAGCCCTAAAAAGCAACAACCCACTATACGAGCAGTTTATGTGCCAATAAGACGAACTCTTTGTCCATGGTTTATGAACCGTGCATTTTTCCATAACATTCTTCCTCGATGGAGGAAAATATGAGGGGACCTAATATGAAGTTGGACATGGTGAAAACTCTACTCTCTATCTTCTGGGTTTTTTTTCATAACTCTCAATAGTAAGTTGTTTGAAAACTCTTTGTCCTCCGGGCTACTAATCCTTTGCTTTTGCCAACATTTCTGTCAAATTTTGATATAACTATTTCCACCGGGAAGGCAAATTTTGACAAAGTCATTCTTGGTGTCAAATTTTGATGGAAAAATTGACTTTGCCAAACTTGCCACGTAACCTTTAAAGAAAGTTCCCGCAAATACCAATCCTCCAGTCAGACAGCCAAATTAAATTTGATGCCAAGAAGTGAACAACACATGAAACAAGAAAAAAAAAATTCATTGTTTAGCGATGCGATCAAGCTTTAATTGATGATGCTTTGGTATGAATTGAGAGGAAGATCGACCTGACGGAGTTGGAAATCGAGACTTTGAGATGCGGCCGGCATGATGCTCTGGAGATGAGAATCTAGTTGTAATCGTAAGCGCAGGATTTTGGCATTAAATCTATTTTTTTTTCTATTTTCTAAGAAACTTGAATGGTTAAATCACTGAAATTCGATGCATGTCAACGGCAACACCAGTTTTTTTTGTGTGTGAGTGTGTGTGTGGTAAAATATAGACATTTAGAGTGTGTTCTACTAACTAAAATAATTACTTACAAAATAAGAATCTTAGCGCTAGCACTAGTTCAAGGCAACAAAAGATTAGGTAAATATACTAAACACACGATCTCGAAAACAGCTGGACTCAGCCATTAATGCCCCAAGGATCCTGTGGTCTTCATTCTTTGAATGCTCTGCAACCAAATGAAAGGACTGCATTTTTTTTTTTCCTTGGTAAATGCAGCAAGAGTTAGGTTTCTGAAAAGAACAAGTAATTTATTGATGGATATAACCATATGTATTTGCCACACAAATAGAAGCATAGCAGTTCCATCAAAAGAAAACTAATCTTAGATGCCTGAAGACAATGTAAATGAAAGCTAAAAATTAGAGAGCAAGGCAGGCAGAATATGATAACCTTGTGTCACAACATTCTCCAGCTTCTCCTCTTCCTTGCTATCTACTGTCTAATCCTCTTCATATTCCGCTTCTTTCGAGTTTCTTCAGCTTCCTCTTCTTTAGGATCTTCTAACAAATGCCACTTACTATCCCCTTTTCCCTTAATCATTATCGTTGGAGAGGCTGAAAGAAAATGTTCCTCATATGTTGCTATTCCTCTTCGCTCCTCGTTTTCCCACTTGTAGCCACTAGGCTTAACCAAAGTTTCCTCATATGCAACTGCATCCAAACAGGTTTCGCAATTGGACGGCCTAGGAACACCCCTATCCAAATCGCCATTAGAATTGTACACGTTAACACGCCCACTATCATACTCAATGCGTTCTCTCATTAGAACTTTACCATCTTTTGTACAACATAACGGCTCAAACATACTAGAAAACCAGAAGGTTGAATTAATGACGAACCGAACATTCCACGATTATTGCACACCGTATGCCTCCATAACGAAGGCAAAGAGGTATGGGCTCAGGGCTGACCCTTGATGCAATTATGGGAAAATTTTGTTTCAGCCCTTGAACTTTAAGCCAAATGTCTCATAAGCACCTACACTTCACTTTTTTCCAATTAAACACCTGTAGTTTACAAACTCCTTAAATTTGGCACCCACTGCTAGATTTCGTCCAATTTCTATCGGAAATGGATGAAATGGCACTATATTCACATGAATTGGTATTTTTTTACCCTTACATTACTTCATCTTCAGGAAACACCTCTCTCTCTCTCTCTCTCTCTCTCTCTCTCTCTCTCTCTCTCTCTCACACACACACACACACACACCCACCCCTTTCATGCTCGTCACTTGGGAAATCGCAATGTAGTCCAGAACATAATGGTTGTCCTGGTTGAGAAAGGGTCAAAAATACGATAACACTTTCTTTAAGTGTACATCTAGTGAGTGGCTTCGAGAGGAACAAGTCCTCCCGTCAATTCCCGAAAGCAACAAACCACTACACGAACAGTTTATGTGCCGATAAGATGAACTCTGTGTCCATTGTTTACAAACCATCTTTTTCCATAACCTTCTCCCTCAATGGAGGAAAATATGGGGGGAACCTAATAAACGAAGTTGGAAATGATGAAAACTCTCTATCTTCTGGTTTTTTTTTCTTGACTATCAGCATTAAGTTGTTTAATTTGCATACCATTACATATCTAATTGAATGACACTAACATAAGAAAATTCTGTTTTGAAACAGGGGTTGGCACCTACCGCACCCTTTCTCCATGTGGCTCCACCTCTAATTTAGCCCACTGCCCACCTAGTGGCTAAGATGACTTGAACTAAATTAAGTGAGAGAAACTCCCCCCGGCTACTAATCCTTTAGTTTTGCCAAAATTTCTGTCAAATTTTGATATAACTAATTTTGGGGAAAAAAATTTAAGTTTGCCAAACTTGCTAGGTAACCTTTAAATAGAGTTCCCGCAAAACCAATCCTCCAACCGTTTCTCCTCCTTTACTTATCGAAAAAAAAAAAACCAATCCTCCTACCAAACAGCCAAACTAGATTTAACGCCAAGAAGTGAACAACACATGGGGGGGAAAAAACATTTTGTTGTTTGCCATACAAAAAACCTGTTGTTGTTTAGCGATGTGATCAAGCTTTAATTGACGATGCTTTGGTATGAGTTGAGAGGAAAATAGACCTGCCGGAGTTAGAAATCGAGACTTAGTGTTGCGGCAGCATGGCACTCTGGAGATGGGAATCGACTTGTAACTGTAAGCGTAGGATTTTGGCATTGAATCTAAAAGGTTATGTGTATTTTCTAAGACACTTGAAATGGTTAAATAAATGAAATCCAGTTTTCTTTTCGTCAAATATAAAACATATAGAGGCAACAGATCGAAGATCCAGTAATAAAATATACTACTAAACACACAATCCTGTGGTCCAGTTTTCCCTTTTTCTTCTTTTGCCTGTCCATGCAAGACAAGTTGAATGCTTTGCAACCAAATGAAAGGACTGCATCAAACTCGGATATCAAACTATATCTCTGTTGTACAAACAGCAATTGTTAGATTCTGAAAAGATCTAAGTAATTTATTGATGGATATAACCATATGTATTCGCCACATAAATAGAAGCATAGCAGTTCCATTTCAAGGCAACAACGTAAATGAAGCTAAAAACTAGTGAGCAAGGCAGGCAGAATCCGATAACCTTGTGTCACAACATTCTCCAGCTTCTCCTCTTCCTTGCTATCTAATACTCCGCTTCTCTGGAGTTTCTTCAGCTTCCTCTTCTTCAGGATCTTCTAACAAATGCCACTTACTATCCCCTTTTCCCTTTGTCATTACCCTTGGAGAGGCCAAAAGAAAATGTTCCACATATGTTGCTATCCCTCTTCGCTCCTCGTTTTCCCACGTGTAGTTTATAGGCTCAACTAAACTTTCCTCATACGCCTTTGCCACCATAGAGTAATTGCAATTGGACGGTCTGGGAACATCTCTATCCAAATCTCCATTAGAATTGTATACATTAACACGCCCACTATCATACCCAATGTGTTCTCTCAATAGAACTTTACCATCTTTTGTACAACATAACGGCTCGAACATACTACAAACCCTAAAGGTCTTATTAATGACGATTCTAACATTCCATGAGTTTTGCACACCGTATGCCTCCATCACCCATACTTCGACATTGCATTGGCGATGACGAATCATACAGAGGCATCCATCTAAAACCCCCAACCCAAGCAAAATAAATTCATCCCCATCCTTAGACGGCTCTGGCATTGGTACGTTTTTGAATTCATCAACCAGTTGATCAAAGGAAAAGATACTATGGGTTGAAAGAAAGTTAGTATTACAGGCGAACCAATGAAGTTGTCCATTCAGAACTGGCCCTGAACGGATTGAGCTAATATTAAAAGGGAAGCATATCTCTTTCCAATATTTTCTTCGAAAATTACCAACCATTACAAAGTTACCGTCACAAGGATTAAGAGGAGTAAAAGCCATGACGGCCTTGTACCCATTAGTAGAGGAATCATAACAAAGCCCAGATCTAGAAGTACTGACAGAATAAGGCATCAACCGATGGTACGACAAGACTTTCTTGAAATATCCATTTAGTGGATTCCATAAATACAAATCCACCTTAAGCCCCAAAAGAAACAACCCATTACACGAACCATAGATGTGAACTTGATTGTAATGGAGATTCAGATTTTTTTCCCATGGGGTTTGAACATTTTCCACAGTGCATTGTTGGTCGATGGAGTTGAAGGAAAACGACCCATCATTCAGCTTGGACATAACAATAACCTTCTGTCTTTTTGATAGGGTTATTAGGTTTGAGTCGGATATCAAAGAAGACCACGGTTTAGAAACGCACCTTAATTGACAGAGAGACTGATGGGGTAATCTTGAGAGAATATCGATGATGATTTCTTCTGGGATGTTTGGGAAATTGTTGGGATCTTCCGATTTTAATGTGATAGTCTTGTTGGTTTCCCTAGGTCTGCTGCTGCTGCTGCTTCCTCTTCCTCGCTCCATTCTTGTTAAACTGTTTAGGAGGCTAGGGTTTTCTTAAAACTGCATTTTTAAGGACCAATGATGCTCGTGCTATAAATAAATTGGTAAAACTATTTCTTCAAGCCCACAGGCCCCACACATGCATCAGCTAAATTGGAAAAAAATTATCGGTGGTTTGGAGCACTCACATGTGGTCTTCTAATATTTCTGGGAAGTCCACCATTAAGTATATCAATTTTATTAACGAAAATGCAATGATCCATGAAACATGTCCATAAAAGCGTTCATAAAAAAAAAAATGGATGGTTAAAAGAATTTGAACCGTCCAATTCCTATCAATCTTGGTTTTATAAAAGAGAATAAATTATATAAACTGGCAGTGTAAACATTTGTTTTCTTCAAATCAATTACATTGCGCTACGTCGTCAAAATAGTGGTCCCAATTAATAGAACATGGTGACGTGGCGTAATGTAATTGATTTGGAGGAAACAAATATTTACACCGGTGGTATAAATAATTTAATCTCTTTATAAAAATGTCTGTTGTTGAGAGATGGGAAGTCATCACGTGAAAGTAGTCCAAAACCATTAAATAATTAGGGTGGGTTTGGATTAAAAGTTAAGCCCGTGAAACAAAAAAGATTAAAAGTCACTTGAATTTTTTGTCTTTACTCAAAAAAAATTTTTTTTTTGCATTTGTTTGTTTTGTATCAAACTTTTGTGACTTATTGATTTGTCTCGAAGAGAGAAATTGAAAAAGTAAAAAATTTTGAACGAAAATCATAAATTTTTGAATAAAGACAAAAATAAGTATAAAAAAAAAACTTCTTTTTATCTTTTTAAAAAAATTATGAGTTTCGATCATAATTTCATACTTTTTCAATTCGCCTCATTGAGACGAATAAATAAGTTGCAAAAGTTTGATGAAAAATTAACAAATGCGAAAAAAAATTGAGTAAAGACAAAAAAAAAAGTCACACTGACTTTCTAATCTAAACTAGCGCTCAACCCATTCTATGCACGGGCAAAACTAACCTGTTTTAGCGTTGTGCCCGTTCGAACCTACTTTTTTTAATTGTCCCGTGCATCCAACGGGCACAACGCTAGAACGGGTTAGTTTTGTCTGTGCATAGAACGGGTTGAATGATCCGCACCCAAGATTGTATAATCTTGGGGGCTTTTATCTTAATATTTGTAGCGTTTCGTCCCTTATTATTCCTTTTTATCGCATTTTGCGCGTAAGATTTTGTTTTGATGATTTCAGGTAAAACTAGGTAATTTCGTGTTTTTAACGTCAAGGAATCCTCTCGGAAGAATTCCAGTATTCGAGGCCACGTGGCAATGCCCCGTCAAGCCCCGCCGGGTGATTTTGGAAGGATTTAGGAAGCGTCGGGCCGATGTCGGGCTGTTGGATCAAGCGAAGCAGAAAAAATCAAGTTCTGCCGGTCATGAACCGGTACGGCCTGTTCATGAACCGGTACATGGGCTCCAGAATTTGAAGATTGGAAGTTGGTCAAGGTCATGAACCGGTACGGGCTACTTATGTACCGGTTCATGCTGGAATCCGAAATCAGCTTTTTGCTTTTTGGATATTTTGCTTTGTCTCACCTTTTAGGATTTTTGTGGGATATTTTTGGAGAGATAAGGTGTCCTATTAAGCCTTGTTTTGTCTCTCTCTCCCTCATAACTCACCTTTGTCTCTCTCTCTTTAATTTTTCAAGTTCTTGTTGTTCCTCCATTAGTGAAGTGTTCAAGCTTTTGTTTTCCTTTAAACCTTGTAAGTTAATTCTCGTATTTCATTTTCTCGTTTATTAAAGTTGTAGCTACGGTTAAGGTTATCAATAAAATCAAGTTTGTTTTCGATTTCGTCGGTTAAATATTATGTCTCGTTTTTATGCTTTGTCTAGTTTTTTAGCAATGTGTGAATAGTTTATTGGCTAAGTCTCGGGATAATCTTTCCCGAGGACTTAGGTTGTTATTTGGTTCTCGAGCCATCGGGCTTTTAAGCATGATTTTCCGGAATAGAGCTTAAATTGCATTTTCGGTCTAAACTAGGGGTGTTAACCCCTTGGTAAGGAGCTTAGTCAAGCGGTCTTGGCTAATGACTTACCGAGGCCTAGTGGCCTCCTATGTATTCGATTAATATTAAAAACAAGTTGGTTCGCCTCCGGGAAATCACACCATTTGTTAAACGTAGTTTTTTTAAAGTTAAATCCTCCGGGAGTGAGCACGCGGTCGTGACTCTCGCTTGAGTTATAATCGAGAACCGGTAATGGCCTTTGTCAAGGGTTAGAAGACCCCGAGACTTGCCTCGTTAAGTTTGTCAAGTGTAATTCTAGCTTTTGTTTTAGTCTTTCCGTTTAAAGCAAAACCATAGTTGGCCGTCTTAAACGCCGCAACCCTACCTTATAAAACCTTCAATCCGAATCAAGCTATAATCGAATTCTCTGTGGGAACGATTCCGGTCTTCCGGTTATTATGCTACTGATGACGTGGCCCTACGCTTCGGGTTTCCATCAACCTCATATTTAAAGTCAAGGTTCAGACGTAAGCATTTTTGGCGCCGTTGCCGGGGATTTCTTTTTCTAGCTTATTTGGAGGATCGACAAACCACTGTAAGTATTCCGTTTGTTTTTCTTGTGTATATTGTGAACTCAAGTTAGCGGATACCTCTAACCGAGCCACCAATTCGACCTGAGGTGTAACGAAGCTAGTTTGAGCGTCATTTTCTTTTTGTCTTTATTTTATTGTTTCTATTCTCTAGCCGTGGTGGTGGCATAACCCCACGAGACTGTTTGTGAACGAGGTGGCGGCATAGCCCCTCTAGTCTGGTAGTTAAGTCTTGTGCAGGTTATATGCTCAACGTTTATCGTAGCCCTTTCTCCAATCGGCTACACCGTTCTGCTTCTCCACCAAGGGTTCGTTCTATTATTCAAACCTATTCTCCACCGCGTCAGTTATCTCCACCGTTAAGGCGCATGGCAGAACAACCAGCAGCCCGAACGTTGCGAGATTATTTGACTCCAGAGAGAGGGCCACATGTGTCACCAATTGCCATTCCAAATTGCACCGCCACCAATGCTTTTGCTTTCAAGCCGGAATATCATCGGGTTATACCGGAATTTCGGGGGCGTGAACTAGAGGATCCGTATTGTCATATTCGGGAATTTGAGACTATTGTGAGTACTTTTGTGACAACTCCGGGGCAATTGGATCAAGCGAGGTTGAAGTTGTTTCCGTTTTCGCTCAAGGATAAGGCCAAGCAATGGTTCCATTCGTTGAAGCCTCAGTCGTTGTGTACTTGGAGGGAAGTTCAGGATGTGTTTACTCAGAAATATTTTCCGGTCAGCCGAACTAAACTTCTTATGGATCAGATCGCGAATTTCAAACAAAAAGATGGGGAGATCTTTTACAAGTATTGGGAACGATACAAGGATTTGCTTACGGCCGTGCCACACCACAATTATCCAATGTATTTGGCGATCAATTACTTTTATGTAGGATGCAATCAACAAGCCAAGCAACTTCTCGATACTATGGGAAGCGGTGACTTTTTGGGGAAGGATCCGGAAGCCGCATGGGAATTCTTGGATGCATTGGCCGAACGAGCTCAAACATGGGAATTCATCGACCCGGGGGATCAAGCAATGAGAAATCAAGGACCCGGAGGTTCCGGAAAGTTTTCAGTGAGTGAGCATACTATGTTCGAATCAAAGTTGGAGGAATTGTCGACCAAGTTGGATAAAATGAAATTGGATGCGATTCAAGCAAAACCGGTAAAGGATGTGAAGGAGGTACGCCAAGTTGAAGAAGTATGTGTTATCTGTGAAACCGTGGGCCATTCGACGGATAATTGCCCTACTATTCCCGCCCTCCGGCTCCATTATAGTCAACTACCTCAGGAAGAAGTGTGTGCACTTAACCAACGGTGGGATCCATACTCGAACACGTATAATCCGGGATTGAGGTCTAATCCGGCCTTCCGTTGGAATAATCAGAATGAAGCAGGGTCATCTACAACTACACAAGCTCCGCCTCCGGCTCAAAATCAAAATTGGCGTCAACCTCAGTTTCAGGGTCCACCTCGTTTTCCAACAAGCCAAGGACCACCAGGGTTTATTCCATCGGGCCAATTCCAAGGACAAGGCCAGAATCAGTTTCCGCAGCAAGCACCACCGCCTCGGCGATCATTGGAGGATACCATGAACACTTTTTGTCAAATGCAGATTACGACCAATGAGCAAACCACCCAAGCCATGAACGATATTAGGACTCAGATGGGGAAATTGACAACGGCTATCGGTTTATTGCAACAAGAGAAAGGGAAACTTCCCACTCAACCTTTGCCGAATCCACAAGGACAACAGTTGATTGGTAGCTCTTCGGTGCCTTTCCCCGAGCATGCCAAAGCCATTATTTCTCTACGAAGTGGGAAAACGGTGGACAACGCTCAAGTCGAGTCACCGGTGATACCATTATTGGTTCCCGTTCCAACACCGTCTAAGCCGACATCACCAATTGGGGAATCTCCCAAGCAAGCGTCTATCGAGGAGGAGAAAAGCAAGGAAAAGGAAAAGGAAAGTGATATTCCGTCAACCTTTACCGTTCCGGCCCCTTTTCCCAACCGGTTGAGAGCGCCGATCAAGCCTAACCTCAAGTCGGATATTTATGACGTGCTCAAGCAAGTAACGGTTAATCTTCCTTTGCTTGATGCCATTAAGCAGATTCCGTCCTATGCTAAGTTTTTGAAAGACCTTTGTACTCACAAGCGCAAGTTGCAAGTTCAAAAGAAGGTGTTCTTGACCGAGCAAGTTAGTTCGCTTTTCCAATCGGCCCTTCCACCTAAGTACAACGATCCGGGGTGTCCTACGATAGCCATTACCATTGGAGGGAAAGTTGTTGAGAAGGCACTTCTTGATTTTGGTGCAAGTGTGAACCTTTTACCTTATTCCGTTTATGAGCAACTGGGTTTGGGGGAGATGAAGCCTACCAGGGTGACTTTGCAATTGGCGGATCGGAGTATCCGCGTTCCAAAAGGGGTGGTTGAAGACGTTCTGGTTCAGGTTGATCAATTTGTGTATCCTGTCGATTTTGTGGTTCTTGATACGTGTCCAGTGCCAGCGGCTCAGCCTTCCGTGCCAATTATTCTCGGGCGTCCTTTCTTGGCAACTTCCGATGCTGTGATCCACTACCGGGATGGCCGTCTCAATATGAGTTTTGGGAATATGAAAATGCAAGTCAATATGTTCCATATTGGTAGTCAAATGGGGGACGATGAAGATGTGCGGGGTTAGTATGATCGATTCACTTGTCCAAGATCATGTCGACAAGTTCATTTGTAAGGATGAGTTGGAGTTAGCACTGACGTCCGCCGAAGCCGACTTTCTTGACGCTCCCGAGGTTGCCTACTTATGTTCGTTGTTAGATGATGGGGATATGTGTGGTATTAATCCGTGGGTCCCTAAGTTTGAAGAATTACCCCCTATTGACAAGCGAGCTGTTCCGTCGTGTGAGGAACAGCCAACGCTTGAGCTTAAGCCGTTACCGGATAAACTCAAATATGCCTATCTTGGCGAAGGCCAAACTTATCCAGTGGTGATTTCTTCTTCTTTAAGCGAGTCCCAAGAATTGGAATTGCTAGCTTTGTTGCGGGAACATTCAAAGGCCATCGGGTGGTCCATTGCCGACATCAAGGGTATCGACCCCTCTCTTTGCTCTCACCATATTTATATGGAAGATGACGTCAAACCGTCCCGCCAACCTCAAAGGCGTTTGAATCCAATTATGAAGGATGTCGTTCGAGCGGAAGTTCTTAAGTTGTTGGATGTTGGCATAATTTACCCAATAGCGGATTCCAAATGGGTGAGCCCGATTCAAGTGGTGCCGAAAAAATCCGGGGTCACGGTTGTCAGAAACGACAAGGATGAGCTTATCCCTACAAGAGTGCATACCGGTTGGAGGGTGTGTATTGATTATCGGAAGTTAAATGCAAGCACAAGAAAAGATCATTTCCCACTCCCCTTTATCGACCAGATTTTGGAAAGGGTGGCAGGCCATGAGTTTTACTGTTTCCTCGACGGGTATTCCGGTTACAATCAAATTGAAGTGGCCTTGGAGGATCAGGAAAAGACCACGTTCACGTGTCCATTTGGGAGCTTTGCGTATCGCCGTATGCCGTTCGGGCTTTGCAACGCCCCCGGTACTTTCTCGAGGTGCATTATGGGTTTGTTTAGCGACATGGTGGAAAAGATCATGGAAGTATTTATGGATGATTTCTCGGTTTTTGGGGATTCGTTTGGGGCATGCTTGACCAACTTGGGACTTGTGTTAGCTCGTTGTGAAGAGAAGAATCTCGTTTTGAATTGGGAAAAGTGTCATTTCATGGTAACCGAAGGTATTGTTCTTGGTCATATCGTCTCTTCGAAAGGGATTGAAGTTGATCGGGCAAAAATTGATTTGATTGGTAATCTCCCAACGCCAAAGTGTTTAAAGGATGTGCGGTCGTTTTTAGGGCATGCCGGCTTCTACAGGCGGTTTATTAAGGATTTCAGTTCTATTGCCCGGCCGTTGTGTCACTTGCTTGCGAAAGATGTGCCATTTGAGTGGTCTCCGGCTTGTGAAGCTGCCTTTGCCAAGCTCAAGGCTAGCCTCACCTCTCCACCCATAGTTCGGACACCAAATTGGGATTTACCGCTTGAGCTTATGTGCGACGCCAGTGACTACGCTGTCGGGGCCGTTTTGGGTCAACGCCAGGGTAAGGAGCCGTATGTGATTTATTACGCGAGCAAGACGTTGAACGAAGCCCAGATGAATTACTCTACAACCGAAAAGGAATTGTTGGCGGTAGTCTTTGCTTTGGATAAATTTCGATCTTATCTGGTGGGTACTCCGATTACGGTTTATACCGATCATTCGGCGCTTAAGTACCTCTTTACTAAGCAGGATGCCAAGGCAAGATTGATTCGTTGGATTTTACTTTTACAAGAGTTCGATCTTACAATAAAGGACAAGAAGGGGGTTGAAAATGTAGTGGCCGATCACTTGTCTCGTTTGGAGTTTGATGACCACACGGCTCATATTCTGATTCGGGATTCCTTTCCCGATGAACAGTTGTTTGGGATCTCTACGGCTCCATGGTATACGGATGTGGTGAATTACTTGGTTACCGGGATGATGCCAGGCCATTTGAATGTTCAAGAGCGCCGCTGGTTCTTAGCAGAAGTGAAACGGTTCACCTTCGACGACCCGTATCTTTTCAAGTATTGTGCCGATCAATTGGTTCGACGTTATGTGCCCGATTCCGAACAACAGAATGTCATTCAATTTTGTCACACTGAAGCTTGTGGGGGTCACTTCTCGTTTCGGAAAACCGCGGCAAAGATTTTGCAATGTGGGTTCTATTGGCCAAAACTGCACAAGGATACTTTTGCCTTTTGTCGGGCTTGTGCTCGGTGTCAACTTTTGGGATGTGTAACGTAGAGGAATGAAATGCCACTCTCGCCTATACTGATTATCGAAGTTTTTGACTGTTGGGGTATCGATTTCATGGGGCCTTTTCCTACGTCTTTCGGGTACCTTTATATTTTGTTGGCGGTTGATTACGTGAGTAAATGGGTTGAAGCCATTCCCACTTGTACCAATGACGCCACGGCTGTGGTCGAATTTCTGCGGGAGTATATTTTGGCACGCTTTGGGATGCCAAGGGCTATTATCAGTGATCAAGGCTCTCATTTCTGCAACCGGTCATTTGCTGCATTGATGAGGAAGTATTCTATCGTGCATAAAGTTTCCACGGCCTACCATCCTCAAACTAATGGTCAAGCGGAGCTGGCGAATCGAGAGATTAAGAATATCTTGGAGAAGACGGTTAATCCTACCCGCAAGGATTGGTCAACTCGTTTGGTCGATGCTCTGTGGGCTTACCGTACTGCGTACAAGACTATCTTGGGAATGTCTCCTTATCGGCTTGTCTATGGGAAAGCGTGCCATTTGCCGGTGGAGCTCGAGCATAAGGCGTATTGGGCGATCAAGAAGCTCAATTTCAACATGGCTAAGGCCGGTGCTCGCCGCAAGTTGCAATTGACAGAGGTTGAGGAATTGAGGTACAATGCTTACGATCTTTCTAGTTCTTATAAGTCTAAAATCAAAGCCAAGCATGATAAGACACTAGTGAATAAAAATTTTATGCCCGGTCAAAAGGTGTTGTTGTATAATTCACGTTTGCATCTCCATCCCGGTAAATTGCGGTCCCGTTGGGCCGGACCTTATGTAGTTCGAACTGTTTTTCCTCATGGGGCAATTGAAATCGAAAGTATGCAAAATGGGTCCACGTTTAAGGTTAACGGCCAGAGGCTTAAGCCTTTTCTTGGTAATTTTGAAGTTGGTGAACCCGACGAGGATTTGGCCGATCCTGCCTACGCGGATGGCCCGTCGGTTTAGTGTTGTGTTGATTAAATTTGCACAGGGAGCGAAAGCGTAACCGCTGAACTTAATTGTTTGTCAGACCCGGCCCCTTGACTTAATTGTAAGGGGTACCCTCCATTGACTTGGGTATATGTAGCTTCGCACGCCGCTACTAAAATAAGGATCGTGTGCCCAGCTCCGGTTCGAAGGGCAATTCTTTTTAATATCAGTGACATAGGGCTTTCATTAGCCTTTCTGATAGGAGTAATTCACAGTGAAACGCTCACGTCCACCAGATTAGCCCCAACGGGGGCGGTATAGATCATAGGTTAGGCCTTGGTATTCCCGTGCTCCATAACCGCACTTGGCTCTGTCTTGTGCCTGCCTAGTTACGATCTTAGGGGACGCTGGACTTAGTTGTTTGGCGGAGTCTAGCTGTGACTTGGACGCTCCGAGTTCTGATATTAATTTCGTTTACTCTTGTACATATTGTGCATATTGTATATCTTGTTTATAGTCCTTTTCTTGTTTTGTTTGTTTCTTTGTATTTCGGGAATTTATCACTAAGAGATTTCACCAATGCATCATTGTTTCGGGTTTCGGTTAGCCCTTCCTTGTGATAGTTTACCGTTAATGATCCGTGCTCTCCGAAATCGTCCCTATCGGTGGCAACTTAGGTCTGTGGGTGAATTTTGCTTTAGACCCTTTTGTCTCACTTTGTTTCGACCAAGGGAACGCTGGGCTTAATTGCTTGGCGAGGTCAAGCGGTAAATTTTATTGCGGGCGTGATGTAACAAACTTGACGGTCTAGTATAGCCACCCGAGTTTTATCTCTTCGGTGAGACTCGGGAAGAAAAGTATGACTCGTAAGATTGCGTGAAAATCGGGTGGTGTTCTTTGTTGCTTTTCTGTATATATTTCTGTTTGTTGGAGCCCGGATAACACGAGCCGGGCGGTTCTAATGTCATTTGTCTCTTAGTAGGTAGTTCGGGCTTAAGTCTTTTACAGGGTGAACATGCTACCACACCAGCCTTGGTGGATTGGGTCTAAAGCCGGAGTGATTGAGGCATTTAGGAGCCCTAAGCATGGGTGCGATTACGTGTCGCGGTTGTTAGTCCGACGCGCTTTGGCCATGTCCCTGCGTGACTAGCTGTGGTTCAAGTCAAAGAGCCGAAAGAGTGAACCTTGAGAGCCGTTCGGATGACGAAAAGAGACGGTGACGAAAAAGCCTCCAACTTGGTCGAGGTATTCGGGGGTTGACATTCCCCCGTGGGTAATCTCTTCCCTTTCCCTCTCAATACTGTTGTTCTCCATGCTATGAGGGCATAGCATATTTTAAGTTGGGGGGAGGGATATATCTGTGATATATTTTCGTTTGTTGTTTTTCTGTTTCTGTACAAAATTTTTCGTTTTTTTTTCGTTTCTAGGTTGGTAACCCTTCCGTTATTACAAGTTTAGTGGATTAAAGCAACTTGGCACATGCTTAGTATTTCTCATTTGGCAAGAGTTCGTGGTACATGTTTCGTGTAGATTGTCCATTTTAACTCATTGGCATGTTAAGGTTGAGCAATTAGGTGTTAAGTGTGTTTTGAGCAAGTTTGACCCATATCCCGTTCTATTTCTTCTTTCGTTTGTGTTTTTCATCTTATGTCATGCCTAAACGTGTGCTTATATCATTATTGAATCGTTTCGGAATCTATAACGTACTTAGGGGATGATACAAGGCCTTATTTCTTTGATTAAACCACAAAGTGTCCACTTGTCCTATTTCGTATCCTAGTCCGTGTCCTACTTTTTATTCAATGAACTTAGGGAACCGGAGTAAGGAGGGATGTGTGGGATGTTTTTCGGATGCTCTGAGGTGTTTGGAGGGTGTTTGAAAGGTGTTGGACATGTGCGGGGGTCAAAAGGATGGAGTTTGGAAATTTTTCAGATTTTTCAGCCATGAACCGGTACGACCAACTCATGAACCGGTACATGCAGGGCAGATTTTACAGAGAATTCTGGATTCTGGCTCATGAACCAGTACGGGCTACTTATGTACCGGTTCATGGAGCCCAGTTTTGAAAAAAATTCGGTTCTCTCTCTCTCTCCTACCCCACCTTATAACTTCCAAACCCCTTTTTTCTACCACAACCCATGACCCAAAACCAATTTCTTCCCCTGCCCCTTCGGTTTCCCTCACCAAAACTCCCAAAATCACCCTAAAACCTCCATCAATCTTCACCATTTCAAGGGTTTTTCAAGATTCAAAGGGGGAAATCAAAGGTTTTCAAGATTCAAGTAGTGGGTTTCTCTCTCTTGGTCCGAAAATTGCTCCAAAGCAAGGTACTTCGAATTTCTCTCTTTTTCCTTGAACTTTTGGGCTATTTCTTGAATTAAACTACCCAAGTTAAGGGATTCCAAGTTGCATTGTTCGATTTTGGAAGGATTTGAACCCTAGATCCCCAAAATCAAGTGGGATCCGAAAATTTCTCTCTCCTACCCCCAAATCCAAAATTTTCCCATTAACCCTAGCCTTAATCTCTGAACCTCTTGTTGCAAGGATTACATTTGGAGATCGATTGTGATTCGTGGGCTGTTATTGTGTTGATTTTGCCTGCAGGTGGTTGTTTAACTGTAGTTCGGGGGTTTTGCTCCGTTTTGCTCTGTTTTGCGGTAGTTGATTGTGATAATGGGAAGAACTAAAAAAGTTTTAGGGGATGCAATGAAATCAACGGAGGCAGTGGCGTCGGTTGATGCCACGACCGGGAAAACATCTTATTTTAAACGGCCGGACCCGGAGAAACAGGCTGAGCGGGCCGATAGGCAGGAGGAGGAAAATAGGAAGAGAAAGAGAGAAAAGAAAGATGAGGCGAAGAAAAAATGGGAGAAGGAATTGAAAGGGCGGAACTACACTTGTGAGCGTCAAGTAGACCGAGCGAAAATAGGAAATCATCCTATCATTGATATCATTAACCAACGTGGCCTACGGTTTTTCTTTAAACTCGTTCCTGGATATAAGTCGAAGATGGTGTTTGATTTCTATGTGAATATGGAGATTTTTGAGAGGGATCAAAAGATTACCTCGTTGATGGGGAAGAAAACCATTCTCGTAACCCCGGACATCATTGCCAAGTACTTGGGCAAATATCAGCGGCCTCGTTTTGGTACCACAACTTACCCCGCCTTGAATTGGTCTAAACCCGAAGAGGAGATTCGTGATGCTTTGACTGATAAACCGTTGAAAACGGATCGTTTTGTGAATGGGAAACTTTTTGAGAAGTACTACCGGGTGATTAATAAGGTGGTCCATTACAATTTATGCCCCCACGGTTCGGAAAAGAGGCCGAGGAAGGAGGATGCGGAGGTACTATTCGTGTTTGGATCGAATGAGGAGGTAGTGGATTGGGCCTTGATGATTTGGAACTCCATGGTGACTTTTAGGAAGCGTTCGAGCCCATACAAGCCTAATTTTCCTTTTCCGGCAATGGTGACTGCTATTTGTAATGGGCAGGGTGTGATTACCCCTGAGAGACTCTTTCCTGGAACGCCCGGTCCGATTACGGGTGGTTCCGTGGAGAAGAGTAAGTCATTGTCGCAGCCTTAGTTGGCCGAACCTTCTGGTTTTCCTACGTCTTCTGCTAAAACTCCAACGGGGAGGATTGAGGAGTACGTAAGGGGCATGGCTGCTCAAATTCAGACTATGGAAGCGCGGCAATTGAGGCAGGAGACTCAGTTACGTCGTACAAGGAGGGATCTCTCGGTTGTTAAGAAGGTGGCCTTATGGATTGCAGCGAAATGTGGGAAAGAAGGTGATGTTTATGTGCCCGATGAAGCGGATTTGCGAGAGTCGACCCCCGAGGTGTCAGTTGTACCGGGAGTTGGGACTAGCAGTGGTGGTGGTGAGTCTAGTGCAAGAAGGAAAGGTAAGGAACATGTGATTGGTGACGACGATGAGGATGAGGAGGACGACAGTGATGAGTAGTGTTGGTGGTGTCAGTTTTTGTAAAACCCTCTACTTGGTCGGGGTGCAAGGTGGTTGACAGTCCACCTAGTCTATCTTGTTTTCAGTTTTTAGTGTCGCTTTGTACATAGTTTTAGGAAGCTTTTGTTGGGCCGGCATGTGGCCTTTTGACTTGGTAGTTAGTGTTGGTGGCGGCCAAGGGTAGATAAACCAAGCTTGGTTGTGGTCGCCACCGTTTTGTTAACCGTTATTTCATAACCAAGGTCATTATAAGCCAAGAAAGTCCTTAGTTGACCGTTCGTACGTTTTGATTCCGGTTTGATTCAGTTCTTGTTTATTGGCATGTTTAGTTTGTGGCATATTTGTTTTTGGTTATTGTTTGGCTTAGTTTAGCTTTCTTTCAAAGGTGCTCTCCATATATAAGGCTTGGAATTTTTGTTCACCGAGCCTAGCTTCGAGCACCTCTTGTGGGATGTGGCTGCTTTTGTATAAATGATTATTGGCCGTGTCGTATCCTCTTTTTGATCTTGGATACGCGCGTTGGAAACTTGTTATTTACGTACTTAGTGTTTAGTTGCTCAGCCATTAACATGCTACAAGTTGTTATGGATGTAAATGGTTAGTTTTGAACTCTTGTAAACTAGGTTTGCCCGAGCATGTGCCGTAGTTGTTTTTCCGGAAGGCTTACGTTGTTTTCTTTTTGTTTGGTTGTTTTTGGTTGCTAGGGGCTAGCAACGCTTAAGTTGGGGGGCGTGATCCGCACCCAAGATTGTATAATCTTGGGGGCTTTTATCTTAATATTTGTAGCGTTTCGTCCCTTATTATTCCTTTTTATCGCATTTTGCGCGTAAGGTTTTGTTTTGATGATTTCAGGTAAAACTAGGTAATTTCGTGTTTTTAACGTCAAGGAATCCTCTCGGAAGAATTCTAGCATTCGAGGCCACGTGGCAATGCCCCGTCAAGTCCTGCCGGATGATTTTGGAAGGATTTAGGAAGCGTCGGGCCGATGTTGGGCCGTTGGATCAAGCGAAGCAGAAAAAATCAAGTTCTGCCGGTCATGAACCGGTACGGCCTGTTCATGAACCGGTACATGGGCTCCAGAATTTGAAGATTGGAAGTTGGTCAAGGTCATGAACCGGTACGGGCTACTTATGTACCGGTTCATGCTGGAATCCGAAATCAGCTTTTTGCTTTTTGGATATTTTGCTTTGTCTCACCTTTTAGGATTTTTGTGGGATATTTTTGGAGAGATAAGGTGTCCTATTAAGCCTTGTTTTGTCTCTCTCTCCCTCATAACTCACCTTTGTCTCTCTCTCTCTTTAATTTTTCAAGTTCTTGTTGTTCCTCCATTAGTGAAGTGTTCAAGCTTTTGTTTTCCTTTAAACCTTGTAAGTTAATTCTCGTATTTCATTTTCTCGTTTATTAAAGTTGTAGCTACGGTTAAGGTTATCAATAAAATCAAGTTTGTTTTCGATTTCGTCGGTTAAATATTATGTCTCGTTTTTATGCTTTGTCTAGTTTTTTAGCAATGTGTGAGTAGTTTATTGGCTAAGTCTCGGGATAATCTTTCCCGAGGACTTAGGTTGTTATTTGGTTCTCGAGCCATCGGGCTTTTAAGCATGATTTTCCGGAATAGAGCTTAAATTGCATTTTCGGTCTAAACTAGGGGTGTTAACCCCTTGGTAAGGAGCTTAGTCAAGCGGTCTTGGCTAATGACTTACCGAGGCCTAGTGGCCTCCTATATATTCGATTAATATTAAAAACAAGTTGGTTCGCCTCCGGGAAATCACACCATTTGTTAAACGTAGTTTTTTTAAAGTTAAATCCTCCGGGAGTGAGCACGCGGTCGTGACTCTCGCCTGAGTTATAATCGAGAACCGGTAATGGCCTTTGTCAAGGGTTAGAAGACCCCGAGACTTGCCTCGTTAAGTTTGTCAAGTGTAATTCTAGCTTTTGTTTTAGTCTTTCCGTTTAAAGCAAAACCATAGTTGGCCGTCTTAAACGCCGCAACCCTACCTTATAAAACCTTCAATCCGAATCAAGCTATAATCGAATTCTCTGTGGGAACGATTCCGGTCTTCCGGTTATTATGCTACTGATGACGTGGCCCTACGCTTCGGGTTTCCATCAACCTCATATTTAAAGTCAAGGTTCAGACGTAAGCATTGAACGCTAGTAGACATGCATGCATATGTACTAAATGTCAGGATACTGCATTTAGCTTGTCTTTAATTTTCTCATTTTAATTTTGGGATATATATGTCTGAAGAGACGAAAAAGATTTAATTAGGACAGACCGGATATGATTATTCATAACTAACCCATTCTATGCACGGGCAAAACTAACATTTGGGAAAAAGTAGGTTCAATAATCCTAATTAACCCAAACATGATTATTCATAGTTTTGCCCGTGCATGGTTAGATTCAACCGTTCTAGCAAAACTATGATTTTTTGGATGGACCCACCCGTTCAACCCGTTCTAGACAACTTATTTTTTGCCCGTTCAAAAAAGTAGGTTCAACCCGTTATAAACTAACCCGTGCATATAGAAGGGGTTAGTTTTGCCCGTGCATATAATACCTGGAAAAACTATGATTTTTTCGCATCATCCTTCACAATAGTTCTAGACTTTTTATTCCTTCAGAGTCCGTTTGCATCATCCTTCGCATCATCCTTCAATAACACAATGCTAGTTATTGAGACATTAAGAAATAAATTAAAATTTTCTCATACATCAAACAGACACAATGCAATTTAGAAAGTTTCAGCCACAAATTAGCATCATAAAAAAACAAACTCTCTTTACGACAATGGTGGAACAACACAACTGTATAGCAACTAAAAAATGAACCGAACTTCTTACTTTAATCATAACCTAGAGAACAAAGAGTGGAAACACCATTAGGAGAGGGCATGTGAAAATATTAGAAATACCAAGGAGGCCGTAAATGTAAATAAAATGTATATGAATTCTCACAATGTAAATGTTCTTCTGTTTTTTCACTTTGGTTTGGAGAGTTTCGTAAATGGCGTGGAGCACAAAGAGGAGTGTATGACATTGTGGATGGAGGAAAGATAGTGGAAAAGAAACGTGGGGGAACTCTCAAATGGCAGCGGTTTGCATGAATGTGGGTGGGTTTTTTTATTTTATTTTAATAAATCCGTTTGTCAGCAACTGCAAAACTAACCTCTTTGGACGTGGGTTTTTGTTTTTAAAGAAAATGGAAAAATCTAGGAAATAAGGATTAGGGGTTTGGAGCCTATTGAGAGCTCAACTACATTTATAGCCTTACTCTAAGGTGGGCTTTAAAAATGTCATATCTTTAGGTACAAGCTTCACTATTCCAAATTTGAGGACTGCTCTTATCACCTCCCCATCTAATTGAGTGACATCATCCTAATCTGTTTTCGAAGTTTTAAACCGTCCACACTCCACGATCAATAATTATTCATTATTCACGAAATCAACCTTAATCATAATGTATTTTTGCGACGTCCATACATAAATTCCCAATCATTATCTATATCTATATAATATGGAGTAACGGTTTTTGAATTCTCTATATTTTTGACCCTCGGATTTGTACATATTTTTTTATGGCTGAAATTTACGGATAGTAAGACTAGAAATATATTTAAAAAGAATGAATATTTTGAAGAAGGATGAAAGAAAAACTAAAATTAATGTTTCCTAATCATATTTTGATTCCTTATTTTTGAATTTTCCTTACTATCAGTTTTCAGCGAATTTAGACTAATTTGATCATTAAGTTTTCCGTTGGCCCTGGAGCCTGTGTTCCAGCTTTTAGTTGCGGGGAGTATCCACGCGGGGGAGATTCACAGTCATCGGCGCTGTGGGCCGGTGTTTCAAAGTTTTAGCCCGAGCGGATTTCTTCTTTGTTTCTCCGCGCCCGGAGCCTGCTCGTGTCAGCGTGGGCTTGCCGGAGATGTCTCTCCTCTGCTCCGGTTCGGGATCCAGTCAGTGCCTCCATCTACGGCGGCGGGTGGTTTTCCTCGATCGGGATTTGGCCGGTGTGCATCAGTGGTAGTTCTACATGGTGACTCTGTTTTTTTCCTTGTTTATTGTTTATTCGTGTTTCCATCAGTTCAGTTTAGTTTGTCACTGACTGAGAGCGTGGCTCAGGCCGGGGCAGCTAGGGGATACGCTAAGGGCCCCTCGTGACCTGACCCTTTGAGGCGGTGAGACATGCTAAGGCCTATCCTCTAGTTTACGTCGATTTTGCCGGTGTCCCTCTGTCACCTATTTTCATAGATTTCTTTTGTGATGGCTTGTTGCACGTTTGCCCTTTCTCTGTTTTCGGAAGTACCGAATTTCAATTAACCATGACCAGAAAGAACCTCTAATATTTTTACGCCGACCAATAGACCCTCCTCTCCCAGCAGTTGAGTTCGCCATCTCCAGTCCAAAAATCACAACACACGTCTCCACCACTCACCACCACCCTCCACCACCACCCAAACAGTGCCTCTCTGTCAAATTGAACTCGCTCCTATAGTGGCGGCCATGTCCAACGGCGTAGCCCTTCCCCAGGACATCCTCACCGACGTACTCTCTCGACTACCCGTCAAATCTCTTTCCCGATTCAAGTGTGTTTCTCCCTCTTGGAATTCCCTAATCTCCGACCCCTATTTCGTCAAAACCCACCTCAACCAAACCAAGACCCAGAACCCTAAAAATCTAGATCAGAGAAACATTGCCATCTCCAGCCCTCTCAATCTCTACTCCATCGACTTCGGCGACGTCAATCTGACCACCTCAAAGCTTGATGCAGCGGAATTCACGAGAGACTAGTTAGCCTACTAATCCAAACGAGATAAACAACTCGTCGCAACGAGCAAATCTCTGCAATATTATTGATAAAAGCTACATAATTTGTAGATTACAAACCCTTATATAGGCCGAAACCCTAGAAACTCTAAAAAAATAAACTTGGAAAATAAAAAGTCCCAGAATTTGGGCATGTTCCTAGCTGTTGGGAATGCCTTGTATTCTTTAGTCCCACATTGGTTAATTATGTTGTTCCCGTTTTTGTAGCCTATTATAAATAAGGCTTTTGGGGAACTTCTAAAGTATCTTTTTGGGCTTTCATATTGTGGCCTTTCTAGAGTTACGGATTACAGCCGGCTCTTTGTATCTCTTCTTCACGTTGGTTAGTGAATCCTCTCTCTCCTCGCCCGTGGACGTACCCATCTTGGGGAACCACGTATATCTTGTGTCTTTGTGATTTCTTGTTTAGTATTCAATTTCTCGTTCTTAGCTTGCATTCATAACGTTCGTTACAACAAACTGGTATCAGAGCTTTAGGTTGCAAAAACTAGGGTTTCGTTTCCGATTGTGGCTATGGCGGCTAAATTCGAGATTGCGAAGTTTGATGGGCAGAGCAGTAGTTTCAGTCTTTGGAGAGTAAAGATGAAGGCTCTGTTAACCCAACAAGGATTGCACAAGGCTTTGTCAGGCAAGACTAGTTCTGGAATCAAAGAGGAAGATTGGGATGATACGGATGCCAAAGCTCTGAGTTCTATTCAGTTGAGTCTGGCAGATGATGTTCTTCGCGAGGTGGAAGAAGAAACTTCAGCAGCAGGAATTTGGCTGAAGTTGGAAGGCATATATATGACGAAGTCGCTCACTAACAGGTTATATCTCAAACAACGTCTTTATACGTTTCGTATGCGAGAAGGTATACCTGTTAAGGATCATTTAGACGAGTTCAATCGTATTATTATGGATCTGAAAAATATTGATAGTAAAATTGAGGATGAGGACCAAGCCCTAATTTTGCTATGTTCTTTACCACTTTCGTATGAGCACTTTGTTACAACCCTATTGTATGGCAAAGACACGATATCCATGGAGGATGTTAAGGCCAGCCTTTATTCGAAAGAATTAAGGAAAAAGGTGTCAGGTGAGGGTGATGCACATGCGGAGGGTTTGTTTGTTAGGGAAAGAACAACAGAAAGGGAGTAGTCGATTAATAGGGGAAGATACATATCATCAGGTAATAATAAATGAAATTGAAATTATTTCAATAAATCCGGGAACTGTAAAAAAGACTTTTTAATACTCAAGGATAAATAAAAAGAAGACCAGAAAGGGTGTAAAGTAATTGCTGGAATTGCTGAAAGTTCATATGAGTCAGATAATGTGTTATCAGTTACAGAGGGCGATTCTCGCTCTAATACCGAGTGGATTATGGATTCTGGATGTTCATACCACATGTGTCCGCATAGAGAGTGGTTTTCTACTTATGAGGCGGTCAATGGTGGTACGGTTTTGATGGGTAACAACATGGCCTGTAAGACTGTTGGTTCAGGAACGATTCAGCTTAGGATGCATGACGGTATTGTTAGGACTTTATCTGAGGTTCGACATGTTCCAGATTTGAAGAAAAATCTTATATCCCTGGGTGCTCTTGATTCTCATGGTTGCAAATTCCTCGGTGAAGGTGGAGTTTTGAAAGTCTTGAGGGGTGCATTGGTACTGATGAAGGGTCAGAAGCGTGGTAACCTCTATACACTCCAGGGCAGTGCAGTTCTAGGTGCTGCATCAACGGTTGCTTCATCCAAGGTTTCAGATTCAGACTTGACTCGTTTGTGGCATATGCGCCTTGGGCATATGAGCGAGAGGGGGATGACAGTTTTGAGCAAACAGGGTTTGCTATGTGGCCAGAAAACTGAGAAGCTGGATTTCTGTGAGCATTGTGTCTACGGCAAGCAGTGCAGGGTGAAATTCAGTACAGCTGTTCATCGCACCAAAGGCACAGTGGA
Organism: Rhododendron griersonianum; assembly: GCA_018127125.1. NCBI lineage: Eukaryota > Viridiplantae > Streptophyta > Magnoliopsida > Ericales > Ericaceae > Rhododendron > Rhododendron griersonianum. Next base: position 15,701,950 of record CM030789.1, read on the forward strand.
TTATTTTCACTCAGATCTTTGGGGTCCCACAGAGGTAACTTCTAAAGGTGGTTTTCGCTATTTTATGAGTATTATCGATGATTTCTCTCGTAAGGTTTGGGTGTATATGTTGAAACATAAAAGTGACGCCTTTAATACATTCAAACAGTTTAAAACTTTGATTGAGAATCAGACTTGTAAGAAAATAAAACGTTTGAGAACTGACAATGGTATGGAGTTTTGTCTTGGCGAGTTTGATAGGTTCTGTAGTGATGAGGGCATTGTGAGGCATCACACAGTGAGAAAAACTCATCAGCAGAATGGTGTGGCTGAACGAATGAACAGGACTCTTTTGGAGAAGGCACGTTGTATGTTGTCCAATTCCGGATTGGGCAAAGAATTTTGGGCTGAAGCCGTTTCCACGACATGCTATTTGGTGAACAGGTCTCCGTCGACTGCTATTGAGTGTAAGACTCCGTTTGAGGTATGGTCAGGTCATCCAGCTGATTATTCTGTGTTGCGTGTTTTTGGGTGTCCAGCTTACGCTCATGTGAATGAGGGTAAATTGGAGCCACGGGCCAAGAAGTGTATTTTCTTGGGTTATGCAGCAGGTGTCAAAGGGTACAGGTTATGGTGCTCTGATGTTTCGAAGATTTTGATTAGCAGGGATGTGACTTTTGATGAAAATTATTTGATTAAGGGGTCTAAGCAGGTTGATGATACAGTTCAGGAACAGAGTGTTCCAAAGCAGGTGGAGTTTTTGAGTGAATCTTCCGACTCAGGGAAGAAGCACATTGAGAAGCCAATTGAAGAGGAGTTCAAGAGTTCAGACACAGAGGTTGATGCGTTAGTTGAGCAACCACGCACTATTGCTAAAGATAGGCCAAGGAGGGAGATTCGGCCTCCTGAAAGGTATTCGGCTTATTCTGAGATGGTGGCCTATGCTTTATCAGTTGCTGAGACAGTTGAGTATGAGGAGCCTTCCAGCTATACGGAAGTTATTTTGAGCACTGAGTCTGCACAGTGGTTTGTTGCTATGAATGAGGAGATTGAGTCTCTTCAGAAGAATCAAACATGGGAGTTAGTAGAACCGCTAAAAGGGAAGAGGATTGTTGGGTGCAAGTGGGTCTTCAAGCGCAAACCAGGTATTCCAGGGGTAGAAGATGCTCGGTTCAAAGCTCGGCTAGTGGCGAAAGGATACAGCCAAAAAGAGGGTGTTGACTACAATGAGGTATTTTCACCTGTTGTAAAACATAGTTCCATTCGCACTTTACTTGCTATTGTTGCCTGTTATGATCTTGAGTTAGAGCAACTTGATGTCAAAACTGCGTTTTTGCATGGCGAGCTTGAGGAACAGATTTATATGCGTCAGCCTGAGGGATTTGTTGTTTATGGTAAGGAGGATCACGTTTGTTTACTTCGTAAATCTTTGTATGGCCTCAAACAATCCCCAAGGCAGTGGTATAAGCGGTTTGATACTTTTATGATAAGCCAGTCATATTCTAGGAGTGAGTATGACAGTTGTGTGTATTTTCGAAAACTTCCAGATGGTTCATTTGTTTATCTATTGTATGTTGATGATATGCTTATTGCTGCCAAGAGTGTATCAGAAATCAACAGGTTGAAACAACAGTTAGGTGGTGAATTTGAAATGAAAGATTTGGGTGCGGCAAAACGTATTTTGGGTATGGAGATTTACAGAGATCGAGTAGCTGGCAAATTATTTTTGAATCAGAAGTCTTATATTCTTAAAGTGCTTGAGCGCTTTGCCATGCAGAACTCGAAGCCAATCAGTACCCCTTTGGCAGCACACTTTCGACTTTCAGCTGAGTTATCACCACAGTCAGAGGATGAGGAGAAGTATATGTCTCAGGTTCCATATTCGTGCGCAGTTGGGAGCCTTATGTACGCCATGGTATGTACTCGTCCTGATATTTCACATGCAATTAGTGTCATTAGTCGTTATATGGGGCGTCCAGGAAAGGCACATTGGGAGGCTGTGAAATGGATACTACGGTATTTGTGCGGAACTGCAGGTGTTGGTCTATTGTTTGGGATTGCCAATTCTGGTGATCATGCTGTTGGTTATGTTGATTCGGATTTTGCCGGTGACCACGATAAGAGGAGGTCTCTGACAGGTTATGTCTTTACTCTGTCCGGAAGTGCCATTAGTTGGAAAGCTACTTTACAGGCTACAGTCGCGCTGTCTACAACAGAAGCGGAGTATATGGCCATTGCTGAAGCTGTGAAGGAGGCATTATGGATGAGAGGTTTGCTTTGTGAGCTTGGTCTTGCACAAGGTGTGAGTTCATTATTTTGTGATTCGCAGAGTGCTATACATTTGACTAAAAATCTGATGAATCATGAGAGGACCAAGCATATCGATGTCAGGTATCACTTCGTTCGGGATATCATCTCACATAAGCAAGTTGAGGTGAAGAAAGTGGGTACGGCAGATAACCCAGCAGATATGTTGACTAAACCGGTTCCGGTTGCCAAGTTCAAGCATTGCTTGGGCTTGCTTGGTATTTGCAGTTGATCGCCCCTCGGGGGCATTTGGCGAGTGAGAGGTTAGAAGGGGAGAGCTATATTTGGTGATTTGGTTCAGTGGAATTCAAGTCAAGGTGGAGAATTGTTGGGAATGCCTTGTATTCTTTAGTCCCACATTGGTTAATTATGTTGTTCCCGTTTTTGTAGCCTATTATAAATAAGGCTTTTGGGGAACTTCTAAAGTATCTTTTTGGGCTTTCATATTGTGGCCTTTCTAGAGTTACGGATTACAGCCGGCTCTTTGTATCTCTTCTTCACGTTGGTTAGTGAATCCTCTCTCTCCTCGCCCGTGGACGTACCCATCTTGGGGAACCACGTATATCTTGTGTCTTTGTGATTTCTTGTTTAGTATTCAATTTCTCGTTCTTAGCTTGCATTCATAACGTTCGTTACAACACTAGCTCGTCTGAATTTTGCCAAATTGGGTAATCTGAAATTAAACACCGTTTGGGCTTTCGGAGCTTGGCTCAGTCCAACTGATCATGGAATTGGACCTCCACATGGTTTACATCAAAGCTTGATTTTCCTACGGTGGAACAACACACTGCCAACAAAAGGGTGAAGGTATGGAGCTCTTGTGATGGCTTAATTTTAGTTTCCTACAGTGATAATTCCAACTTCCTGTTGTTAAATCCATCCACTAGAGAATGTAAGAAACTTCCCGCACTGCCTTTTGTACTCAATTCGGTTGGTACCTGCTGGTATGAATGTGGGGTGGTGTGGGGGGTTAATTCCACCTTGAACCTTTTCCTTCCTTCGTCCTGGGTTGAGAAGATGGGCAGAGAGCGCCTGAGTACCTGCAAACCGAAGGGGGGTGTTCCTCCGGGTAGAAGCTCCGACGACTTAGTCAGTAGGTGGAGGAGAAGCAAAGGAGAAAGTTTTTTAGGAAAAATATGTAGAGAGAAAGTGTATCAGAGAGCAACCTGGTTGGGGGTAGCCCTCTATTTATAGGCAACCTTGGAGTACAAAACATGTTAGACCGCCTCCATGTGTCGTGTTGTTCGGCTGACGTCACATATCAGAGATATTTACGAGCCACCGCCCCACGTGGGTGACAGAGTTGCACTATTTCAGATGTCAGAGCCGTCACATTGGACAGAGACGTCACTTTCGTTCTGACACTATTTGACCGTTGAATGACTGTAGACGTGCACGCTAACTACCGAACCAAGCGGTTGCCGAAGGAGACCATATCGAGCGGAACGACCGCCAAGCTTAATGGTTTTCCCGAAGGGATGAGCTTTCCGAACGTAAAGCTTGCCGAACGCAATGACAAATTATTGTTCCGGAACAAACAGAATCACAAGGGTCGGCGAACTTCGTACACTCGGCTTCCGAGTGTAGTAATGCCACGTCTCTTCGGTGAACGTACAAAGTCCAGACCATCTAGGTTCGTAGGTTACTGAACTACATCGTTTTTGAATCTTTTGAACCTTCGATATTTTCGACCCACTACAGGTGGGTTACTATTCCTCTACAGATGATTACAATGTTGTGATGCTCTCTTGCACTAGTAATGGATCTGCTCAGGGTAATATTTTGATTGTGGATGTCTATTCACTAAAAACTAATGCTTGGGGGGAGAATTCAATATACTCCCCACTATGTTGTTGTCCCAACCACATTTTTTGGTGGTGGGGTTTTCTTAAATGGGTGTCTCCATTGGCTTTGTTGTGGGAATGGAACCTATGTGATTGGTGCTTTCAATTTGTCGGATCAGATTTGCAGGGAAGTGCCAATGCCTGCTTCTTAATCTCTTCATGGATGTGTGATATTACGTTATTCTATGGAGGTTGTTGGGGGTTGTCTCTGTTTGGTTGAAAGGCGGCCTTCTTTCAAAAGTGTGGTTTGGAAGATGGAGGAGTACGGGGTAGGAGAGTCTTGGACCAAACTTACGATTGATTTACCTACTGGAACGCGTAGTTCGTGTTTTCTGTGTCAGCTAACGGAAGACAAACTTTTGTTTACTAATAATAGAAGGCGTGGAAAGAAACTGGTTGTGTATGATCCGAAAAAAGAAACACTGAGGGACATGGTGGTTGTTGGTATTCCAAATGAATTACTCCCTCCGTCCCTTTATTACGGTCCAGTATTCCATTTTGGGATATCCCTTAATAAGCGTCCATTTTGTAAAGTTAATGGGTAAAAATTGGTGAATTGTCTATTTTGTCCCTAAAAGTAGATTCCATTTTGAAAAGTTAGTGAGTAAAAGTGTAATGATGATGGGTAAGTAAGGAAAGTGGAGGAAAAAGTTGATGTGAAAGGTATAATGATGATGTCTTTTTAATAAGTTGGAGTTACGAAGCAGGACATTTAAAAAGGGACGGAGGGAGTAACTTTTTGGTGTACGTATATCGAGAGCCTCGTGTAACGCCCCGAAAATTCGGAGGCATTAATAAATATTTAAAAGATTATTTTCACAAAAGAAATTTATAGATTTAATGCATCACCGTTTCAAAAGTAGATGTCATCATACTACAACCATATCGAATTTAGTTTAAGTGGCCGAATAAAAAAAATATTACAATTTCCAAATAAACTTTGAAACTCTCAAAATAAAGTTGACTTTAATAAATCAGAGCAACTACGCGTACGGAAACCAAGGTTCTTCAGTTCCCTCCTCAGCAGCATGAACTTCAGTCGGATTTTGTGACATTTCTGTTCCGTCTTCGGTACCTGGCGTTCGAGTTACCAGGGCAACGTAGTACCGTGAGCGATGACGCTCAATAGCCAAAACCCACCCGAACCCATAACTTACAAGCAACAAGATATATAATTGAAGTGCAAAAATAACATAAGGAGATGACAAACAATTATTTTTTTATTTCTATTCTTTAACCTATATAAAATCTCAGATCTTATCCGCAAATCTGCTCCTACCCTTAACCACTAAGCTATGGTCATGGCATGATTCAACTCCCTCCTTGTGCCCCAATGAAAGACCCCAAGTTATCTACTTAGGACAATTCATCGCGATAAATTCCACCCCTTGCTTTAACACAAGAAGAACGAACACAATAAATTCCACCCCTTGCTCTACACCACCCCTTGCGCTTCAATCCCGTTTCTCAAAAGTTAATCATAGCCATGCCGTACTCAGGGTTCCGTAACCTCGGTAATCGAATCCAACTCCATCATCGTGACCACCCATCCAGATGTCTACCGGGACTCGACTCCAGAGCCCGGACTCAAACTGGCTATGGGGCGTCACACACGTCTCACCATCATCTCACCCATTTTATCTTTCCATTAATCCTATTATCACGTCTAATAGGTTAAATCCGCACATCGCAACAAACCCCGGGAACCTATTGTCCATTCTAAGTTCTCGTAGGCTTTAGCATTTATCATGACAAAAAAAATAGTAATACTACTGACTAATATTAACAACAGCAGATCAATAAATAAAAAGACCTAACCTTCCTCTTTTCTTTTCGGTTTTTGTCGTCCAGGAACTCATTTGTTATGCATTTTGCTAACTAACGTACTAATGGAAACATTAAGTATAGTAAAGAGTGAATATCAATACTGATAATGACCATTACTAAAAGAAACATATGCTGTCATAGGATTGTTCCTGTTAAGTTAATTTACCATAGCTCAAGTGGGGAATGTTTTCACAGTGGCCATAACACGAGATTTATTAGATTCATTACAAAAACAAATGGGTTTAGAACATGAGGTTGGTTCTACTCAGAAACATGGGTGCCGATCGAGCAAAAACTACTAAAGAGTATAGCCAGATACTTTCATACTCATAGCTGGTGCTTTAATCAAGTTAAATTTCTAGAACGCTGGGTTAAAGATTTAACACATCATATTCCACTCTGATGTTTCCGTTTAATCGCAGGGTACTCGTCAAACATCTCAACATTATATTAGCAACAAATATTTATACTTAGGGAGGTGAGTTCCGAACTACCTCTTGTCTGGCGAAACGGTTTACGGAGTGATTCGGAAAGAGATGGCGGCAGGTCGGAACGGCGACGGAGTCCGTCGGTGGTGCTGGCTAGTACGGTAGTGGGGACCCGGTGGTGGCCTGTGATGCTCGGCGGTGCTGATGAGGTCTGGTGGTGGTGGTGAGCTCCGGTGGTGGAGTGGCCGGTTGATGGTGGAGATGATGATGTACGGAAGAGGAGGAGGTTACGGTGGTCCCAGGTGGGACGGAGAGAACACAGCAGTGGGGTGGTGGACCGAAAGAGGTGGTCCAGTTGGAGGTGGTGGTGAGGAGGAAGTGACTGCCGGCGATAGGAGGATGAGCGGCGGCCGGAGCCCGAAGGTGATGGTGTTCGGCTGCCTTCTCTCTCTCTCTCTCTCTCTCTTCTGCCGAAATGGGAGGAGGGCTGGGAAAATAAAATGGATGAAGGGAGGGTTTTAAATTGGGTTTGGATTGCATGAGGGCTAATATCCAGTGGGTGAAAATGTGGTGTCGATTTTTGATTGGAGTATAAATATTTTCTTCTATTCTATTTTTCTTTTCTTTTAGCCGAAAGTATGAAATGAAGAAGGGTAAAATGATCCAGTGTACACACATATACACAATAAGGAATTTACTCACCGAGTACGCACGCACACGATCGATTACATAAATAAAAATTGGTGCGACGACATAAATAGTTTTTCGCATTACATAAACTAACGAGCAAAATAATATTTTTCTGTTTTGGTAATTATTGTTATTTATTAAAAATACCGGGTCTTTACACCTCATCTCTCCTATTCTTAGAGGAGGAATTGGGAGGCAAGGATAAGCTTCTCCCGGTATGTTTGTGAATACAAGTGTCCCTTTTGTTTATTTATATTTGTATGTTCTCATTATGAGATCTCGTATTGTTCAAGGTTTATGGAGCTGGCACATCCATATTATCTCTCATTTACACAGCTTTGGCAGTTTGAGTTATATAGGGCATTGGTTAGTGATGTATGTCGACTTAGATTAAAACCTTGATCATACACAAGTGACTAATGCCCACTTTAAAAAAATGGTTGGAGTCTAACTATGAAGCTTGAAAACTAAATAGGATGTCATTTGTTAGCGTCCTTCATTACAAGCTGATGTTATGTCCCGGTTGTATGGTGGGCCCTTTACCTTTTGCTCCATAGACCAACAATGCTCTGTGGAAAAGGTTCGAATACCATGAGAAAAAAAATTGGATCTCCATTTTAGTGAAGTTCACATCTATGGTTCCTGTAATGGGTTGTTTCTTTAGGAATAATGCGGATTTTTATTTATGGAATCCATTAAATGGGTATTTCAAGAAAGTCTTATCATACCATCGGTTGCCGCTTTCTTATGTAACTACTCATGTAATTACTTCTGGGCTTTGTTATGATTCCTCTACTAATGGGTACAAGGCTGTCATCGCTTTTAGTAAATTCGTAATGGTTGGGAATTTTCAAAGAAAGTATTGGAAAGATGTATGTTTCTCTTATAATCTTTGCACAATCCGTTCAGGGCCAGTTCTAAATGGACAACTTCATTGGTTTGCCTGTAATACTAACCGTCTTTCGACCCACTCTATCTTTTCCTTTGACCCGCGGGTGGATGAATTCAAAAAGTTACCAATGCCAAACCCGCCTAAGGATGGGGATGAATTTATTTTGCTTGGGTTGGGAGTTTTGGATGGATGCCTCTGTATGATTCATCATCGCTAACACAATGCCGAAGTATGGGTGATGGAGGCATACGGTGTGCAAAAATCGTGGAACATTGGGTTCGTCATTAATAAAACCTTCGAGGTTTGTAGTATGTTCGAGCCGTTATGTTGTACAAAAGATGGTAAAATTCTAATGAGAGAACACATTGGGTGTGATAGTGGGCATGTTAATGTGTACAATTCTAATGGCGATTTGGTTAGGGATGTTCCTAAGCTATCCAATTGCGCATCCTCTTGGAAGGCAGCTGCGTATGAGGAAAGTTTGGTTAAGCCTATTGGCTACAAGTGGGAAAATGAGGAGCGAAGAGGGATAGCATCATATGAGGAACATTTTCTTTCGGCCTCTTCGAGGATAATGTTAAAGCATCCAACTCCAAACCAATTGGCAAAGAGTGGAGAGGCCGCCCAGACTCATATACTAGTTTTGGAGGAGATAATCAACCGATGTGGGACAAATCCCAACACTCCCCCGCACGCGCGACCCCCGACTCGCACGTGGAGAGGTAAATAAAGGATCCATAACACTAGGATCACAACAAACAATGGCGCACTTATGGCACAACACTCCCCCGCACGCGCGACCCCCGACTCGCACGTGGAGAGGTAAATAAAGGATCCATAACACTAGGATCACAACAAACAATGGCGCACTTATGGCACAAATAAGGGGGAACAAATTCTCCGAAATCCTAGCTTTGATACCATGTTAAAGCATCCAACTCCAAACCAATTGGCAAAGAGTAGAGAGGCCGCCCAGGCTCATATACTAGTTTTGGAGGAGATAATCAACCGATGTGGGACAAATCCCAACAGATAATGACTATGGGAAAAGGGGATAGTAAGTGGCATTTGTTAGAAGATCCTAAAGACGAGGAAGCTGAAGAAACTCGGAGTATAAAGAGGATTAGATAGTCGATAACAAGGAAGAGGAGAAGCTGAAGAACATTGTGAAACGAGGTTGTCGTATTCTGCCTGCCTTGCTCTCTAGTTTTTAGCTTCATTTATATTGTCTTCTGATGTCTAAGGTTAGTTTTCTTGAGATGGAACTGCTATGCTTCTATTTGTGTGGCGAAAACATTTGGTTATATCCATCAATTAATCTTTTCAGAAACCTAACTCTTGCTAATTGTACAACAGAGAAAAAAAAATGCAGTCCTTTCATTTGGTTGCAGCTAATTCGAAACAAACGGAGCCTAAATGTTTATATTTTACATAGAAAAGAAAAACTGGTGTTGCCGTGGACATGTATTGAATTTCAGTGATTTAACCATTTCAAGTTTCTTAGAAAATAGAAAAATAATTTAGATTCAATGCCAAAATCCATTCATACCAAAGCATCATCAATTAAAGCTTCATCACATTGCTAAACAACAACGGTTTTTTTGTGTGGTAAACAAGAAAATGTGTTTTTTTTTTCCCCATGTGTTGTTCACTTCTTGGCGTCAAATCTATTTGGCTGTCAGATTGGAGGATTGGTTTTGCAGGAACTCTCTTTAAAGGTTACATGGCAAGTTTGGCGAAGTCAATTTTCCGGTCAAAATTAATTTGGCACCCAGAATGACTTTGTCAAAATTTGACTTCCCGTTGGAGATAATTTTATCAAAATTTTGACAGAATATTTTTGCAAAACTAAAGGATTAGTAGCACATGGGAGTTTCTCTCACTGATTCCATATAGTACCTAGAAACAAGTGGTTGGTTTAAGGAGTCAGTACTTGAAGTACCTTGCTTAATATTTTAGTTCAAGTCATCAGTTGTTTCAAAACAGAAATTTTTTATGCTATGTGTAATTCCATTGGGTACGCAATGGTACCCAAACAACTTAATATTAGGAGTAATGAAAAAAAACTAGAAGATAAGAGAGTTTTCACTATGTCTTACTTCGTTTATTAGGTCCCCCCATATTTTCCTTGATGAAAAAATGGCTCGTAAACCATGGACAAAGAGTTTGTCTTATTGGCACATAAACTGTTCATGTAGTGGTAATTTGTTGCTTTTTGTAATTGACGAGGAGGACTTGTTCCTCTAGAATCCACTCACTAGATATGCACTTCAAGAATGTGACCGGAACAACTATTAGTTTCTGGACTATGTTATGATTCCTCAAGCGACGAGCATATAATGGGTGTGTGTGTGTAAGAGGTGTTTCCTGGAAATGAAGTAATGTAAGGGTCACAAATGCCAATTCATTTGAAAATAGTGCCATTTCATCCATTTCCGTTAGAAATTGGACAAAATCTTGCGGTGGGAGCCAAATTTAAGGGGTTTTGTAAATGACAGGTGTTTAATTGAAATAAAGTGAAGTATACAGGTGCTTATGAGATATTTGGCTTAAAGTTCAGGGGCTGAAATAAAATTTTCCCATAATTGGCTTCCCAACCCTTAAAATACAATTTTTTTTTTTTGTCAATCGATAGAAAAGATCATTTTACATCAGATATGAAGTATAAAGTACAAATCCGGGACACTACATCAATTGTGAGAATCCACGAGATAACCAAGCGCAGCAACTCAACCAATATAAGAAATAAGCCCATTATAGAGTAGAAACAAAGAAAGAAAAGGGCAAAACCCTCTAAGGGAAGAACACCCACACGCAGGAGGGGAGATTCGAATTCCTAACCTCCTGATGAGATGCAAAAGCCCTAGCTAACTGAGCTCACCCCAGTTAGTTTGAAAATGCATATTTATTGGAGTAAAAGTCAGACAAAATTTGGAATGATCAGGATGTAAAAAAACAAATCTATAGACGTACAATTGGAGTGAACATGTAGTGAACCCCTCTTAAATCTTAATTAACTATCTGAATAGTATAAAATTTTATTTGGAATGATCAGGATGTAAAAAAAGAGAGAGATATATATAGATGCATAATTTAAGTGAACAAGAATAGCAGATCCCTTTTAAATCTTAATTTACCATCTGAATAGTAAATTTTAAAATTTTATTTTGATCGTCCAAATAAGATTTTTTTAAGAGAAAGTTGGGCTGGAGATGCTCTTGGGGACAAACCAGTAAAAAATTATGACCATAAAATTTAAAAATTTCAGAAACGAAAAATTGTTCAAAACAGACAGAATTTTTTAAATTATTTTTACTTTTATTACATCTCTCCCCGAGACGAATAATTAATATAAAAATTTGACGCAAAATTAACAAAAGTTTATATATGAAAAATATCCTTAGTCTAGGTACGGGCAACCGCGTTAACAAAGCCAAAACGAATAATATTCAAGCAACGTGATCGCCCATTCATTATATTAACAAAGCCAAAACGAATTAAACATAGGACACCTTTTCTTGGCACAGTAACAGAACTTCACTTATCATAACAAGCACATACCAAAATGAAGGCAAGGAACACAAGGCTGAAAAGTTTATTGAATTTTAACAATAGGGGATCAACGTCATTACGATGATTTTCTGTTGAAACAGAGAACCAAAGTGAAGAATTAAGCACACTCATTCTTGACACTATTCATTTTTTTTGTTAACTCAGCCTCCGGCCCAATGAATCAACTAATTATCCGGGAGAACAACATATCGTCCACCAACATGAACTCAATTAAAGCTGGGCAGAATCCGCCATGGCCTAGCCCAACACAAGTATTGACAGCGTGTGGGTGGGAGTTGGATATTCACCCGAGGCAGCAGCCACATAAATTCAGATACCAAACTCATCTCTGTAGAAACACAAAGAACAGCGAATACCACCAATGCAAATGGTTCGCAAGTTTAACAACCCAAGCAATTCTCCTAACGACAATGTTGTAAATATTTGTAAGCTTTAGAAGCTGTTCCAGGATAGCACAATTGGAAGATGCATTGTCAATCCTTGTGTATGAATAGTCTAAGTTCAACGTTCATCACTAACCATTCCATAATGACACTGATGACACTGATTTTTTGTGAAGCTGAGACGAAGAAAGTAAAGAATATAAAGAGGATATTGAGCTGCCTTGAGATACTCTCTGTCCTGCAAATAAGTTACCGCAAGAGTGTGATGTGTGGAGTAGTGTGGAGGAGATTGAGCTCGGGAGTCTTGGTGCTGTTCTAGGGGCTGATGTTGTGCTGTTGTAATGCTGCTACTCCTGGTTTTGGTTTTTTTGCTGAAATGCTATGCTGCTATTGGAACGACCCTTTGTGGACTCATTTTTGAAAATCTCCTTGGGGCCATTTTTGAAAATTTAGGAGGTAGGGACAGGTTTTTGGTGCTTCCATGTGACTTTTGTCATATGCATTTCTGATTTTTAAGTTGGCTCTAGCCTATCATTAATTTTCATATTGGGGTCTAGGGCTGCTTATGATTGTGGGAATGGGGACGCTGTAGCACACAACGCACTACAACCCAATAGGGCGTCCCAAAACAACGTCGTTTTGGCCTTAAATGGAACACCACATTAGTCCTCAAAAGTATGCCGTTTTCACCCCAAAAACAGGAAAAATACATCTTTAAACGTTGCTTCCTATTCACGGCATTTTAACCCCCGGTGAGTGATTTTTTTTTTTTGGTGTGTGCCTAAGTTATAGCGTGGTATGATTCTTATGTTGCATTTACTTCTGAATATTTTTGTGTGTTAAGATCTTGAAATCCCCTATGTACCATAATTGATGAGTTATGAAGATAATTGTACCGATACCATCGTTTTCCCAAGTGTCCTATAATGCACAAACTTTTCAGGTGTGTTTATATTGTTACTAACAATTCCGGGAAAAAATAAAACAAAAGAAACTGATGTCATTTTGTTCATTTTCTTGAACTTATTCACCCTTTGAGATGCTTTCTCCTCGTTGAGATGTCGTCATGCTCTCCATCTCTTTAATCTTTGTAACATATCTTTCAAAGATTAAAAATTCTTTTTTGGCTGATTAAAAAAGAGAGTGTATCCGAGCATTTTTCGACATTTCAAGATTTTATAAAATTACACGGATAAGACGCATAGATGAAGTATGAACCCCACCTATAAGTATCATGTCCATAGTCTCCTTTTTTTCCTGACAAACTCAGGGAGATTTAGTGATAGGTCCACTATAGACATTTCATAAGCCCACAAGTCCACCTAATAGTTTTGTAAAGCCACAAGTCTACACAACATAAACCCTATGGTACCCTATGAAAGTGCCTAAAACCCTAAATCCTATGAAAGTGCCTAAACCACTAAAACCCTATAATAGAAAAATGCACTCTAAAACCCTATAAAAGTGTCTAAATCCTAGGGTTCCCTACACTAGGGTAATCTACCTTACCCTAGGGTACCTTATCCTATAATAAAAAAGTACACCCTACAATCTTATAAAAGTGCCTAAACCCTAGGGTACCCTACTCTATTCTAGGTTACCCTAAAATGGACTTGAGACCTTACAAAATTAATAGGTGGATTTGTGGGCTTATGAAGTTCACATAATGGACCTAAAACTAATTTTCTAAAAAAATTAATGATCAAATATAAGAGTGCAGAATAATTAATGATCAAATGTTCTCAGCATGTCCTTGGCGGGTATTAATTATCAAAACACGTCATTGGCCGTCATTTTCCCAAAATTATTTATTCAAGCCCACACATCAACTAAATTGGAAAAAAGGCCCGGAAGAATTATTGTTGGTTTGGGTCCCCAGGCTGGCCCTCTTTCATCTTTGAGTACCCGTCCAGCCCCACATAATGTCAAACCCTACCCATTTAATCCCTTTTTTAAGTGATTTGCCCAAAATACCCCCGTTTTGTAGAGGGCTTTACAGTCAGGGATGGAGCCAGGGAAGGGCTAGTAGAGGCGGTCGCCCCTGCAAGAAGAAAAAGAAACACTACTATTATATGTAAAAAAAAAATCTTATGAAAGTATATAGGCTCGCTCCTGTGTAGAATTTTGGAAAAAAAAATAAGTGTAACCTTTGAGCTACGAGGATATCAACATTAGTTATTAAAGGCTAAGTGCTAAAATATTACAAAACTAAAACTATAGGGTTAATATTGTGAATATTCAAGTAATAAACTTCCACCTTTCGTTAGATGGGTTTAATATTTTACAGTTTTATTTTTCTTTTGCCCTAAAATCTCAATGGCACACAAAACCCCCTATCTCTTGGCACAAACATCTCCAATTTTTAAGACTTTGGCACAAACATCCCCAATTGTTAAGACTTCAAAAGCAATTTTGAGAAAATAGAGACAGAGGAGAAGAGATTTTGGAAACCCTGAGTAATTTTGGTGAAATTTAAGTTGTAGGTATGTCTTTTCACAATTGTTGTTCTAGACTTATCCTAATTCTTTGTTTTTTGACTGGTAAAATCAAGTAACATAAAAGCCCATATATCAAATTCGTCCAGTTGTGATGAATGAAAAAAGAAGAAGATGAAAAATAAAAAAAAACAAGACACACACATCAAAATCGATCCCATTAGTTAAACGATTTATGTATTTATGTTATATTGAGTTTTAATGTATTTACATGATTATGCATGTGTATTTATATTTTTTTCTCGCATGCACAGTTGCCCCTGCGTGGTAAAATTCCTCGCTCTGTCCCTGTTTACAGTTATGGTTCGAGAGGACTGACAGAAACAAGCTTCGAGGTGTTATCAGCGAAGGGGAGGCGGTTGGCAGTAGTGGGAGGCGACGAGGTCAGGGTCAGCGGTGGCATGGCGGGGGAGTTGGATGACGGAGTACCAGTCGAGCTATTGGTCGTGGTTGAGCCGCTTCTCACAAACGATGAGGGTGCCGACGATGGTGAGGATCTGGTGGAGTCGAGGCAGGTCAGGATCTGAATCTCCTAGCAACTTTTCAACAGAAGCCGGATGATTTTTGTGCTCCTGCACCGATCTGAGTTAAACGAATAGCAGAGAGGAGATTTCGCGGATCAAGGAGGAAACAGATTATATTGAACTGAGGTTGAAAAGTTAAAAAAGCATGGGTACGTACAAGTACAACACTACACCTATTTTGGCTGACTTTCTATTTGAACGGATTATATATATTTTTATTTCTTATTAGTAGTACATAGGAGGCTGGCCTTGTTTTGTTAAACAAAAATGCTACCTCCACAACCTCTCCCACATAACAACTCAAACAACCGCTGACGTCATGCCGATGTCATCTCAAAATGACGTCGTTTTGATTATAAAAAAAAAAACACAGGTCACGAACTGAACCCTTCCCCTTTGCCTTTTCCCCTTCTTGTTCAAAATACAGAAGCATGGGAGGGGCTCCCACCACAACCCCAGCTGCTCCCCCATTGCCGGCAACCACCGCCACCACCACCACCGGCTCCCACCACAACCCCAACTGCTCCCCCATCACCGGAAACCGCCACCACCACCGGCTTCTGGCACCCCGACACTATCCACGACAAAGGTCTCTCTTTCTCTCTCTCTCTCTCTCTCTCTCTCTCTCTCTCTCTCTCTCTCTCTCTCTCTCTCTCTCTCTCTCTCGTTTCAGATAGATAGATTATCCCCATTATCTACTCCTCATCAATTAGAGGGTTTCAATTTGAGAAACCCTTAAGTGTTGTGCTGCCAAGGGAAAAAAAAACCTAATTTGAAATTTGAGAAACCCGTAATTCGAAAATATGAGAAACCCTAAATTGGAGTTGTTAACCCCAGAATAGTGGTCTAATGTGTTGGTAATCTTTGTTAATTGATACCATTTTTTCGGTCACCTTAATTTGATAAGAATGGGTGATGTAAAGGACACCTCTTTGTTTGCTTCATGAAAACCCTCTTACCAAATTCTCATTTGGGTTTTTAGTAGTTTCGGACTGGAAAGGAAGAAGAAGAAGAAGAAGAAGAAGAAGAAGAAGAAGAAGAAAGCTTATACTTCTTCTCCTAGATTCTCCTTTGTCTTTTATTGGTAAGATATATATTAGCTTTGCTTGATTGGGTAATTAGGTAAGTAGATGAAGAACATTGTTATGCTTTTACAACTGGGTTTTAAGAACTAGCTCCAAAAATATTGTGTTTGAGTGCTTGAGTTATCAATTAAGTGCTGAAAATGGGTCTCTAAGTGAAGGAATTTCATTGTATATGCTGCAATTAGTTATTTACATCTTGAACATGTGCACTTCTATGCCGAAAGCTGATTATGGAAAGCTGAATTGTTGTTCTTAAGTGCTGAAAGTTGAACTAATATGCTGAATTCTGTGCTTAGATTGTAGAAATTATGTTTGTATATGCTGGAAATTATAATTGGAAGCTAAAAACTGAAATTTATATGCTGAAACTCATACTCTAAGTGTTGAAAATTGCTATATGGTGCTGAAACTATGTTTTTAGAGTGCTGGAGCTACTGCTTTAGTGCGGAATTACGGGTATAGATGCAGGAAATTATGTCTAGAAACTGAAATTAGGTGACTTTTGCACAAGACTATGTCCAATAAGTTGAATTTGATAAACGGTGAGTTGGAAGTGCTCTTTTTATGTGGTGGAACTTTGTTTAAGTGCTGAAATCTACATTTGACTGGTAAAAATTTATATTTGAAGTGCACTAATTCATGTTTGGTACATTTGGGGTGATGGCTAGAAGCAAAGCTACGAATAGAATTTAATTGAGTACATGGTTAGTTTGTAGCATTTTTGACTATGCATAAAGTATACTTGGCACTAGTAAACTTTTTGGAAAATTTGGCACTTTTGGTTTGTATTATGAAAGATAATGTTGGAATGGTTTGTGCTTGATAAATTGAAACATCTCTTAAGTTTAATTGAGTACATGGTTATGGTTTTATCCTTATTAATCATTGTTATTCTCAGGTTATGGTTGAAAGATGGGAGGGCAGCTTGATTACATATGGCTACTAACTTAAAAGCAAAAGAACGGGAGAGCTTAGAAGATTTATGGGCTAGAACTGCTGCTCAATTCAGTGACAGGCAAGATGGGATGAGTTCAATCATGCCTTTGTTCATATGGCGCGACCAATGGAAAGAGCCATCTGTAGTCAATGACTATATGGGATCACTTAATGGTGGAGCATATTAGGAAAAGTATCAACACATCCCAATCCTTGGTTGATCCGAAACAAGTATCAACACTAACTATGGGACCAATAGCTTTGCAAAGACTAGTGGAGACTCGAAAAAACAGTGAAAGAGATTGAAGCTATTCAAGTGAATCAAAGGCCAAGGAAAATGATCAATTTGTTGTAATTTGGAATATCAATATGTACTAAGCTTTGTAATATCAAGTTGTAGTATTGCGAAACCTAACTTTATATGTAATTGATAATTGTGATGAGAATGGCCCGGCATGGGTTTTAAATTTATTGTATTATGATTTTGGTTGTGAAATGATAATTTGGCAATAGATTTTGGCTATGAATGTGGCTTGTGAATGGTGATTTAGAATGAGAAAGGCCCGGTGTGGGCTTGTGCATAATCTCATGTTGTTTCTATTGTTGTTATTGCTGTACTGACTGAGACGCGAGACGTCGGGCTAGGACCAAAAAACATGGGAGACTATGCCGAAATTTTTCCAGAACCAAATACACTAGCATAATTCTAGTATTGGTGACTGAATTCACCTCAAAACTTAGTACTATTTTGCTTTTATTCTAACCTATCGATAACACCTTGAACTGACCAAATCATCCTCCATAAAAAAAAAAAACCTTTCAAAATCTTATCTGATGGAACTATGAATTCAACAAGCAATCAGATCATTACAGAAGCATAAAGAAAGTAAAGAAGGGGTGCAATTTTATGAACAAAAGTAGAATGCGTATTATTAAAGAAGTCAACTTCAAACAGAATTCTTCAAACCATCTACCTTATGAAAGGTCATTACAAGACCAACAAACAATATAAAACAAAAGGGGACATAGGACATATGACACGATATAAAACAATACAAGCAAGTGAACTACTCTTCAACATTATCTGGTGCATTCATCATTTGCGTATAACTTTGTTGTCCTCCGCATCCTTGCAAAACTAAAACTTGAAGCTACAACTTGATATCTAACAAATTACAACTTTATATTTCAAATTACAACAATTGATCATTTTCTTGGACTTTGATTCATTTGAATAACTTCAATCTCTTTCAACGGCATGTGGCATCTCGAAGTTGTTAAACTGCCAAGCGGAGTCATTTCTGTGCCGATATCTCTTTGTTTAAACTCATGAATCATCTTGGTCGCTGCAGCTTTTTCCAAACAAAAACTCTTCTGCTTACAATTTGGGAGTTCAGCTGCATGGGATCAGGCCTTGCTTGGATAGAGTGATGCTGAGTAACGTATCGGGCTGGCTGTGTCTTGCTTCCCACATGTCCAAGTATCTGTAGAAGGAAAAGAAAATCCTCTAAGTAAGTTCCCTATGAGGTGATAGTATTGCTTCACACTTAGATCACAAAAAAATTACTTCTCTTTTATGCATAAAAATTGGCTGTGTAGACTTTACTTCTCCCTTTTGTAAGTGAAGAAAGAGAGCATTACGAGTCTACCAGCAGATTTTTCATCATAGAATGCATATAGAACTGAACTATATGATGACCACACAAGAAACTAGAAAAAAAAAAAGGGGATTATCTCTTGACAGCCAGTCTATAGCACTTGAAATGCTAAAGCAAAACAGCTAGTGAAGGTCAACTTGGTCGATAATAGCACGGTGATTGTTTCTCCCTATCAAGACCTTATCAAAATTGACAAGCCACTGGTCAATATATTATGAATAAGCCGCTTTAAAATATGACTTCTGTTGGGAGTTCGTCCGATGCATCGACCTGCCACTGCGTGCTCAAGGCCCAATTTGTATGGGAGAAACGGCAAAGAGTCCACCACATTACTTGGGCCCAATATACACTGAATGACCCATATCCACTTAAAAGGCTAAGCCTTGTAAGTGGTGAGCCATCCAATTGTATATTAAGGTCCAACTCTTTTTCTGTTTATCCGATGTGGGACTCAACGTTCACACATGTTCTAACAAATCTCCCCCTCATGTGTGAACCGAACATTGGGCCTTAACCTCTCTTTGCATCCAAGCTCCCCCTTGATTCTGATCTACTACTCTCAACCCTATCTCCCGAACTGGGCTTATTCTGCACCCACTCAATCGATTCAGAGTCATCTCAATTGGAAGCCAACGTGCCTAGTCACCGGCACTATGCTCCCCCACGAGAACTCCATTGAGAGCCAATGTGCTCATTAATTCGATAGCACCGTGCTCTCCGACGAGTCAAACTCCATCGACAAATGAGCCATCCAATACAGCACTCCAACATCGAGCCACCTTGCTTCATCGGGAGTCACCTTTGGATTTTATACCGCTCCACGAGTGTCTTCTGTGCAAACCCATTCAATGGTGCGCTGAGAGTCTTCCCATAGATCGTCAACCATCGGCTCTGATACCAATTTGTTGTGCCGAACACGAAATTGAGAATATAACAAATCAACAAGCGATAAACAAGAACACAAGGATATACGTGGTTCCGCTCAAGCACAAAGCAAGAACGTACTCCACGGGGAAAAGAGCAAGAGGATCCACTATAAACGGGGAGAGAAACAAAGAGCCGGCTATACCCGTAACTCTACTTGAAGCACCAAACAGATATCTAGGGACAAAACTCTGGTGGAACCCAAAAGGGAGACACAAACCCTTGGTGGAACCCTAAGAGATGAACAAAACCCTAATATCTAAGCCCTTGAACAAAAGACCATAACCCTAGCAACCCCCAAGGTCCCTATTTATAGGAAAACACTAAATAAACCTAAACCGAATAGGAAAAGGAATCCTAGTCAATTTAGGAATTCTAGTCAATTTCCAACAAATCTCCACCTTGACTTGAATTCCATCGAACTCAACACTATAGGCAATCCTCTCCTTCAATCGCTCATCTCCCCCAAAAGCCCCCCACGGGGCAATCACCAACGGCACAAACGAATAAGGCTCAAGCACACCTGCTTGACCTTGTAAACGCGACTTAGGAAACCCAACCGCACATGCCTCCAAATTGAGCCTCTATCTTCCAACGGGCACCTCCCACCCAACGCATCCTTCTCGGATACACATGAAGATCTGCTAAAACTCCACACGGAGTTAATTACCGACTCCACCACGGAGTTAAAAACCCAAAACTGAGTCAACCTCGAATTCACCGATGAAGAACCCAAAGATGTAGCACCCACAATCGTACTACCATCAAGCACATAGAGGTTATTTGATTTCCGACCCTTCATCAAAACACGAGCACCCTTCAAAACCCTCAAGACTCCACCTTCAGCGGTATGCTTCCAACCCAAAGAGTCAAGAGTGCCTAAAGAGATAAGGTTCCTTTTCAAATCTGGTACATGTCGAACACCAAACAACGTCCTCACAAAACCATCATGCATTCTGACTTTAAATGTTCCAATCCCAACAATTCTACAAGGCATATTATTCCCCATAAGAACTGTACCACAACTGACCGATTCATAAGTATTGAACCAATCTTTATTCGGACACATGTGGTAAGAACATCCGGAGTCCAGAATCCATTCGGCATTCGAACAGACATCACCGACACTCACAGAAAGAACCATAAGTGAATCGTCGGAATCCTCTTCAACAATACCAGCAACAACCTTCTCTTCAAAATTGTCCTTATTTTTCAACCTAGGACAATTTCTCACCATGTGCCCGTATTTCCTACAGTAAAAACACTTTACTTCCTGATTTGTGGAACGAGAGCCAGAAACCCCTCTCCTATTATCCCTCTCAGAAGTTCTTCCTTGCACCACCAAACCATCAGCATAAACCTCACTTTCACCAGATACCTTTTTCCTTAATTCTTTTGAATATAAACTAGATTTAACATCCTCCATGGAAATCGTATCTCTCCCGTAAAGTAGGGTAGTAACAAAATGCTCATAAGACGCAGGCAAAGAACATAACACAATAAGGGCTTGATCTTCATCATTAATCACAACATCAATATTTTTTAAATCCATAATAATTCGATTTAACTCATCTAGATGGTCTTTTACGGGCGTACCTTCCCTCATACGAAACGTATAAAGGCGCTGCTTCAAATACAACCGGTTGGTAAGAGACTTCGTCATATAGATACTTTCTAACTTCAACCAAATACCGGCAGTAGTATCCTCCTCCCCGACCTCGCGAAGCACATCATCTGCTAAACACAACTGAATCGAACTGAGCGCCTTCGCATCGAAATCCTCGAACACACTATCCTGCATATCAGCAGGTTTCTTCGATTTCCCCAACAAAGTCTTGTGTAATCCTTGTTGAACAAGCAAAGCCTTCATCTTAATACGCCATAAACTGAAGCTAGTGCTCTGCCCATCGAACTTCGCAATTTCGAAACGAGTCGCCATTGAAACGATCACCAATTGCACAATACGCAGCAGAAAACAAAAGCCTCGGATTGAAACCCAAAGCTCTGATACCAATTTGTTGGGAGTTCGTCCGATGCATCGACCTGCCACTGCGTGCTCAAGGCCCAATTTGTATGGGAGAAACGGCAAAGAGTCCACCACATTACTTGGGCCCAATATACACTGAATGACCCATATCCACTTAAAAGGCTAAGCCTTGTAAGTGGTGAGCCATCCAATTGTATATTAAGGTCCAACTCTTTTTCTGTTTATCCGATGTGGGACTCAACGTTCACACATGTTCTAACTCGGCTACACATGAGAAAGCTCATCTATATTCAGCAGAAGTCACTAGCCATGTGCTGCGCCACCGTTAATGGCTAATTTGTCCAGCAGACACAACTCTAAATCATGTCGTTTAAGAAGGATTTTTCCATTTGCTTGCCACCGACATTGTTTCCAAGCCACCATTCACATCATCAACCAGTCTTCATTCGTATCCAACTACCAAAATCCACCCAAACAATTATGTAGAGAGATTTTTTTCCATGGTAAGTGTTCTCTGTCTCATCTGTTTCCTACCCACTTTTAGTGTACAGTGTCTCCTAGCCCCGCCAAATCAACCTGCAAGCCAACCCGTAAATTGGGTTCGGCCCACCACAAATATCTCCACTTTCAAAATGTTTCCAGATGTCCCTAGTTCCTTTTTTTTTTTCCTGATAAGTGTCCCTAGTTCCTTTAATCTTAATGAAGCTCAAAATCAATCTCCAAAGTTTACAAACGTTACTACTTAAGAAAGGGACGAATTTCCTTCCTCTTGGGTGCGAGATTAGTCTCGTTGCAAGTCGAATTCCATTACTTCTATGGAACAAATTTATGGTAAGACTTGTAAATGCATGTTAGACAGCTAAGTCATAATTTCATTACTTCTATGGAACTACCTTGATCCGTTGACTGAACCATATTTCTTACTTATTGCAGCTTATTTCTTTCCTGGGTACAAAGTTCGTGGGTTTATAATTACAGGTGAGATCTATTCCTTTTTATTGCCCAAACACTTGAGAAATACCCAAGCACGGTCTTCAACCATATCTCGATATTGAACAGCCATCCAAAGTATAAACTCTTTCACAACCAGAAAAAATGAAACTTTAATTTTCGAATTGAAGCCCTAATTTTCGAATTAGGTTTTTTTTTTTCAGCAACTCAATTTTTTTCACCAACTCAATTAAGGATACTAATTGAAACAAGGAGGGAGAGAGAGAGAGAGAGAGAGAGAGAGAGAGAGAGAGAGACCTTCATGGTGGGGCAACGTCGGACTGCCCAGAAGTCGGTGGTGGTGGCGTTCGCCAGCGCTGGGGAGCGCTGGGGTTGGGTTCTGGTGGTGGAGGTGGGAAGCGTGGTCGCTGGTGGAGGTGGGAAGTGTGGTTGCCAGTGGAGATGGGAAGCGTCGTCGCCGGTGGTGGGAGCCCCCCTTTCTCTGATCGGTGGTGGTGGCAGTCGCCCCTCTCTTCTCTGAAATTTTTGAGCGTCAAGGGGGGGAGGGAAGGGAAAGAGGAAACCAGTAAAGCGCGAGCTTGTTTTTTTTTTTTTAATTAACCAAAACGACGTCGTTTTGATGATGACATCAACGGTTGTGTAAGTTATTGTGCGTCCATACGTTGTGTGTCTAGCATTTTCCTTTGTAATAAAGGGAACTGTGCTGTAGAATTAGCATTGGTGCATGTGTGCAGGTTTTGTACTTTTTTGGGTGTGAATTTTGCAGTTGGGGTATAAATTCAATGAAAGGGTGTGAATTATGAAGGTGTGATTTCATAGGGGTGTGAATTCTGCAGGGGGTATGAATTTGGGAGTGTGAATTCTGTAAATGTGTGAATTTGTAGACTGAGTTATTTTAAGGTGTGAATTCTTGCAAATGGGTGTGAATTTTGCAAAGGGGTATGAATTTTATGGGGTGTGAATTCTTCAAAGGGGTATGAATTATGGGGTGGAAAAAGTAACAAGAGTAAAATAATAAAAGCATCTTTAAAAATGGTCCTGAGAGAAGATAGTATCACAAAAAAAGGTTGGTATAGAACCCCAATTAAAAAATGGGACCGGTTTATCATTTCCCGTATTTTTGCCAAGTCCATCACTAAGGTCATGTTTTTACTTAGGCAATAACTTATGATATTTTAGCTTGTTGTTCACAAAAGCAACAGTAAGTACTTCTTTCCCATCTACAATTTATTAGTTAGTAGAAATAATTTGACATTTTTCAACAGCTCTTTCTCTCAACAAACTTAAAAATTTTCAACCTATTGGTTAGTGGAAACAACTTGATATTTTTCAACAACTTAGTGATTACGGGGAAGAACTTGATATTTCCCTATAACAAGTGATCTTTAAGTTATTGCCCACAAAAACAACCCCTTGGTGTCTAAATTTCATACGAAATGTTTTTCTGTAATCCTACTTTTAACCATTAATTTTTCTTTAAAAAATAACTAGTCGATCACATCTTGAAACTTATTGATCTTACAATATTCTAGATTAAGAATTCCTTCAAGAAAGTTAAGACCGGGTAAAAGGAGATACTATATTTAAAACAAGATAAAAAGAAGAAATATCTCAAAACAACTAGAAAGTATAAATATACATACTTTGATCGGAAAAAATTGATGTTGAAAAGTACTTATACCTAAAAAGTATAAATATAATAATGATTAAGATTATAAAAAGGTTAGTACTTAAAATTACTAAAATTAAAATTATGTTATGCATATATAATGTATTTCTAACAAAAGTTCCAATTTGAAATAAAATAGCTGCACAAATAGCTATTTTTTTCTAACTTTATTAGCAAATTATCATAGAAAAAATAGTTTGCAGACTCCACACATTATTTGATTGATCTCTTAATTTTTACTACTGATGACATTGTACCCGTTTACGGTTTATGTACAAGACATTAAAAAAGGGAAATTTTTTTCATTTTTCCGTTCTCGTGTATTGAACTGTTTTCGTTCCCGTGCATTGAACGGAGATTTTTGTTTTAGTACTCCCTCTGTCCCTTTTTAAGTGTCATGCTTCGTAACTCCAATTTATTAAGGAGACATCATCGTTACACATTTCATAACAACTTTTATCTCCACTTTCCCTACTTACCCTCTATGAAGATTGATTCATTACATTTTTACTCACTAACTTTTCAAAATGAAATTTACTTTTAGGGGTAAAATGAAAATATACCAATTTTTACCCACTAACTTTACAAAATGAACAATTATTAAGAAACAGCCCAAAATGGAATACTGGACTCTAAAAAAGGGGGAAAATGATGGCCGATGACGTGTTTTGATAATTAATACCCAGGACATTTTTAGTATTAACAAATGTTCTCAGCTCCTTGGCTCATACTCCCTCCGTCCCTTTTTAAGTGTCCTACTTCGTAACTCCAACTTATTATTAAAAAGACATCATTATTATACCTTTCACATCAACTTTTTCCTCCACTTTCCCTACTTACCCATCATCATTACACTTTTAATCAAAGTTGTGAAATCCGTTCCGTACCGGTGCTTAAACGGAACACAAAAACTCAAGATCCGTTCCGGTTGAAATACCGGCCAATACCGGATGTACCGGACGACACCGGTCTATTTCGGACATTTTCCGGTGTTCCGTTCCGGTCTTCTTCTTCTTTTTTCTTTTAACTTGTGGGCTCTAAACTAATATATATGGTAGATATATATTAGGTATATATAAAATATTAATTGCGGTAAATCCGGAATGGTACCGAGATACAGTCCGGTACCGGTACGTACCATTCCAGTAGTGAAAACGGTATGCTGGCCGGTACGGGATTGACAACTTTGCTTTTAATCATTAACTTTTCAAAATGGAATCTACTTTTAGAGACAAAATAGACAATGTACCAACTTTTATCCACTAACTTTACAAAATGGACACTTATTAAGAGACAGCTCAAAATGGAATACTGAACTATAAAAAAGGGACGGAGGAAGTATTAATTATCAAAACAGTCATTGGCTGTCATTTCCCAAAAAAGGGACCGATGGAGTATGACGAGTAAATTTCAAAATATCCCCAACCTTTACACTAAAATTTAATTAGACTCTCAACCTTTTAAAAACCAGAAATGCTATTAGCAAATAAAGAAACAAAGAAGACAACAAAGACCTACCTGGCACTAAAGGGTCCCACCATATGGTCCCCACTTCTTCCAGCCCCAAATTGCCAAATTCAAAATTTCGGGAAAATTTTGACCGGGAAATTTATCCCAAAATGAAAACCAGGACCTGCTATGCTTTCACTCTCCTAACCCCCAAAACACAACCAGTTCTATTCTCTCTCTACTCTCTCTGTCACCACCAGGTCCACCACCACCACCACCTTCGACGCCAACCTCGAAGCCACCGACACTGGTATGACATCACCATCGCCCGCCAAAGCAACATGGACGCCACCACCGAAGCCACCATTTTTTCTGTCCGACTTCCAACTCTCTCTCTCTCATAAGGTGAATTCCTGATCACTTCACCCTTTAAGAAAGGTATTATGTCTCCTTGTAGTTGTAATCTTCTCCATTTTGTTCACGTTTTGGGAAAACCTCCAAATCTCAAATTAGGGTTTTTTTATGAGAATGATGGACAGAGTCCTAATTTGGCTTTATAACATCATAACCTACATCCCTCTCGATTTTATTGAAGAAACAGTATGAAAGATGTGTATTCAATTAAAATCAAGGTTTCAATTGAGGAAGAGAAACTCAATTCGAGTATCACGTGGTTAAAAGTTAAAACCATTGGTATTGCAGATTGCGTTCACAAGGAAAAGAGATTGCAGATTTCTCTGTTTATTTCTTGCTAATACACTTCCCACTCTCCTTGCCTAATTCTGCAATATTTACCATTTTTCTATTAATTTCATTTAAGTTTCAGAAACAAAATGTCTTATGGATTAACAATTATGTGCAGCGACTGCATTTTCTGATAGAGAACTGTCACACTTTTAGGCAATGTTGAATCAATTGTGAAGTTGAAGGGCCTCGACATTGATACAACTCAACAAGCACACACAGTTTGGAGGGAGAGCCTATATTTTGTATTCGGGGATTTTGGTAGTTATTGTTTAGCTGTATAGTTTTTTGACCTTTGAATGGAGTATAAATTTCTAGTTGTGGTTTTTGTGTTGATTGACATCAAGTTGATTATAAAGAATGTAGATGCTGGATAAGGCCTACATGAAAATGAAATAATTGAGGTTTGAGCTGCATGACTCCACTCAACTATTGACAGAAGCTTGTTTTTGGAATTGGAGTTTTCCACTTGTTCGTTTTTGTGCTATCATTGATTCGTTTGCCCTACATGTAAAATTTTGAGAAATTTGCATATAAAATAATACAGCTCAAAGGGTGCATTGATGAGCTCGGAGAATGGTGAGCTAGCAAGGGCAGGTTTAGTTTGCAACAAGTAAGATGGATTGTGAGCTTGTTGGCTGCATTGTTTTTTGTAACAGATGGAGCGTGGAAAGCTAATTTGGGTTATGGAGTAGCAGCCTAGGTTCAGTTGAACGGTGAAGGTTTAGAGGTGGCCAATTAGGTGCGGTTCTGTCATGCGTCTTCAGCAGATATGGTGGCGATCCGAGCGGGGTTGCTAATTCTTCAATGGGCTTCTGAGCATGGTATTCCTGAAGTTTGCATTCCTTCGGATTCCACTGTTTTTGTTCAGGGTCTTTGTAATCCTTCAGGAGCTGATGTTAGTTTGCAAGAAGCTCTTTTGAACTTTTGTTTTTTGTGCTCCTCTTTTAATCTTGTAAAGGTCATAGAGGTTTCGAAACTTGTAGTCAAGGCAGCTCATGTTAAAGCTATGGCTGCCAAACATATGTATATATAGCTGAGTACCTTAGTAATTTTTGACAATATTAATCTCGTGTTCAACAATGAAATTTTTAGGAGAATTCCAATAATCACTTGTGCAATTTATTCCAGATCCCATTTTGGTTCCTCTAAATTGATTGTGACGATCATAAGTTAGTTCAAGAATCACTTAATCAAGAGCCAATTCGTCATACCCAAGACCTTTTCTTCTCATACAAAGTAGGAAAAAACAGAAGTCATTTATTCCTTTGATGACAAACAATGCCAATTTGTCAATTTGCTTCTTTCAGTTTCTTTTACCACCATTCAGAGGCAGAGCAGCAACCGAATTTGGTCACAATCACTTCCATACACATGCCCGCTCTATTACAATCGAACGATGTCCTTTGCATTAGAATTTTTGATTGATAACGTTGAATGCAAAAAAAAATCTTAAGAGTACATACAATGAACTCATAAGACAAGACAAAGAACACAATTTCTGTTCCAATTGCAATTTTGAACTCATAAGACCACAATCTTCCTCAACATCTTCCTTCCTGCTATACATATCAGTTGCACATGTCGGAGAGTAAATTTCTTAGAACAGTTTGCACCGAATCCTGAAAAACACTCCTTTTGGGTTGAGGATGATTTTTCCCAGGTGGAACAAAAATCAAATTCCTCATCAAGATTTGGTCTCATTCATCTAGCATCAAACAGGTACAAACATACTTGCAATCCTCATATCACCCCAAAAAAATGACCAACCGAAAAATTCATAAGTTCCTACAGCGTAAAAAATAGAAAAAGGAAAAATAAAAAACAAACTCAATCCAGCATTCAGATACTGCTACCAGCATATTTTTAGGAACATCTTCCAAACCTCCCACCTGTTAAAGAAAAGAAAACAAATGACTAAACTTTGAAGTAGATTGCAAGTTGATCCCCAGTTTGGTCAAAATAAGGCGTTCAACAAAGGTAAAACCGCAATTCAAAACATGAAAGGCGAGTATCATTCTAAAACCCCCAGAATGTAATCAAAAATTAAGAAAATGATAACTATTAGGAGAATATTTACTCTGTCCATCAGTCTCATAAAAAAACCCTAATTTGAGATTTGGGAATTTTCCCAAAACGTGAACAAAATGGAGAAGATTACAACTACAAGGAGACATAATACGTTTCTTAAAGGGTGAAGTGATCAGGAATTCACCTTATGAGAGAGAGAGAGAGAGAGAGAGAGATGGATGGAAGTCGGACAAAAAAAATAGTGGCTTCAGTGGTGGCGTCCGTTTTGCTTTGGCGGGCGATGGCAACGTCATACCGGCGTCGGTGGCTTCGAGGTCGGCGTTGGAGGTGGTGGTGGTAGTGACTGGTGACACAGAGAGTAGAGAGAGAATAGAACTGGTTGTGGTTTGGGGGTTAGGAGAGCAGAGAGAAAACAAAGCTGGTCCTGGTTTTCAATTTGGGATAAATTTCCCGGTCAAAATTTTCCCGAAATTTTTGAATTTGGCAATTTGGGGCCGGGAGAAGTGGGGACCATATGGTGGGACCCTTTAGTGCCAGGTAGGTCTTTGTTGTCTTCTTTGTTTTTTTCTTTGCTAATAGCATTTCTGTTTAAAAACTTCCAATTTTACTTCCAACATTATCTTCTGTTAATCAAAACGCCTCATTCCGTCCGAATGACTAACGGATTTCGTTAAAAGCTCCGTTAAATAGCATCCCGATCGAATTTTGATGATCCGAGCCGCTCAATGTATTCAAAACGTGATTTTAAGGGTACCCCGAAGAAATCACCAAAAAAAAAGACAGGAAAGAGCTTCATCTGAACAGTTTTTTATTGAATTTTATTGAATAGTTCAATAAAAAACTGTTCAAATCAAGCCCTTCCCGATCATTTTTTTGTGATTTCTCGCGAGTTTCCTTAAAATCATGTTTTAATCATATTGAGCAGCTTGGATCATCGAAATTCGATTGGGAAAGAGGAGGTGCGAATTGATTTGGATTTTGTTCAAGTCCGGACGTCCGGATTTTGCTTCGGTCTGCACATTCCCTTTTTCGATCGAATTTCGATAATCTGAGCCGCTCAATGTGATTAGAACGTGATTTTAAGGGTACCAGAGAGAAATCAACAAAAAAAATGACCGGAATTTTTTGAACGTGATTTGAGCAATTTTTTATTGAACTATTCAATAAAAAACTATTCAGATGAAACCTTTCGCGGTCATTTTTTTTGCTGATTTCTCATGGGTACCTTTAAAAACACATTTTGAACACATTGAGCGGCTCAAATCATCAAAATTCGACAGGGACGATATTTAACGGATCCTTTAATGAAATCCTTTAGTCATTCGGCCTGAAGGTGGCGTTCTGATTAACAGAAGATAATGTTGGGAGTAAAATTAATGTTTTTAAAAAGTTGGGAATCAAATTGAATTTTGGTGTAAAGGTTGGAGGAGATTTTGAAATTTTCCCGAGTATGACATAGCTTGAACTCTCTGCACCAAGCGTAATTCCATTTTGCCTAAAACCAGGAGACTCACCCCGAAGGGCCCGAACCTTCGCTCTCACCACAGCTCAGACACCATCTCCGCCAGGACCGCCACCACCGGCCGCCGCCACCTCCAACAGAAGAAGCTCTGGAACAGAACAACTCCCATCCATCTCTCCATTTCCTCCCGTTTGTTTTCCCATCTTGCGAAGGCGGCAAGGGAACCATGTCCAATTGCGGAGCCCTAATTCCCCAGGAAATCCTCACCGACATACTCTCTCGACTACCCATCAAATCACTTTGCCGATTCAAGTGTGTTTCTCCCTCCTGGAATTCCCTTATCTCCGACCCCTACTACGCCAAAACCCACCTCAATCGAACCAATACCCAAAACCCGAAATACCTAGATGATCAGAGAAACATTTTCATCTCCAGCTCTCTCAATCTCTACTCCATCGACGTTGGCAACGCCAATCCAACCGCCACAAAGCTTGATTTTCCTATGCTTGAACAACACGGTGCCGACAAGCGGGTCAAGGTATGGAGCTCTTGTGATGGCTTGCTTTTAGTTTCTTACGATGATAATTCCAACTTATTGTTGTTAAATCCATCCACTAGAGAATGTAAGAAACTTCCCGCACCGCCTTTTGTACTCAATCCGGTTGGTACCTGCTGGTATGAATATGGGGTGGGTTACAATTCCTCTACGGATGATTACAATATTGTGAGGCTCTCTTGCACTTCTCAGAGTGATCATACGATGGTGCATGACTATTCACTGAAAACTAGTGCTTGGAGGAGAATTCAACATATCGATTATGTCGTTGTTGGAACCTTATTTTTTGGGGCAGTTTTCTTGAACGGGTGTCTCCATTGGCTTTGTTGGAGGAATGGATCATATGCGATTGGTGCTTTCAATTTGTCGGATCAGATTTTCAGGGAAGTGCCGATGCCTGCTTCTCTTCGTGGAGGATGTGGGATATTGCGTTATTTTGTGGAGGTTGTTGGGGGTTGTCTCTATTTGGTTGAAAGGCTGGCTTCTTACAAAAGTGAGGTTTGGAAGATGGAGGAGTACGGGGTAGGAGAGTCTTGGACCAAACTTACGATTGATTTACCTACTGGAACGCCTAGTCTGTGTTTGCTGTGTCAGCTAGCGGATGACAAACTTTTGTTTGCTAATGGTAGAAGGCATGGAAAGAAACTGGTTGTGTATGATCCGAAAAAAGAAACACTGAGGGACATGGTTGTTGCTGGAATTCCAAGTGAATTTACTGTTGGGCGTGAGTATGTCGAGAGCCTCATCTCTCCTATTCTCAGACGAGGAATTGGGAGGCAATGATAAGCTTATCCCGGTATGTTTGTGTATAGATAGAAATGTTGCTTCTTTCGTTTATTAATTTATTTATATTTGTATGTTCTTATTATGGGAGCTTCTGTAGTTCAAGGGTTTTTGGAGGTTGCACATACATGTTATCCCTTATTGATACTTACATAGCTTTGGTAGTTTGAGTTATATAGGGCATTGGTTAGCAATGTATGTTGAACTGTCATGCCCGAGTGGCTAATGCCCACTTTAAATGGTTGCAGTCTAACCTGTGAAGCTTGAAAACTGAATAGGATGTCCTTTGTTAGTGTCCTTTACAAGCTGATGATGCCAAGGTGGCAAGGTCCAGCCGACTCTGTTATGCTGCACTCTTATATTTGATCATAATCTTTTTCAGGAAAAGAAAAAAAGACTATGAACATGATACTTATAGGTGGGGTTCATACTTCATATCTGCATCTTATCGGTGTAATTTAAAATCTTGAAGTGTCAAAAACTGTTCGGATATTCTCTTTTTTTATGAGCCAAAAAAGAAGTTATTTATCTTTGAAAGACGAGTTACAAAGATTAAAGAGATCTAGAGCATGACAACATCACGAGGAGAAAGCATCCCAACGGGCGAATATGTTCAAGCAACTGAACTAAATTATATCAGTTTCTTTTCTTTTTTTCTTGGAATTGTTAGTGACAATGTAACCACACCTGAAAAGTTTGTGTAGTATATGACGCTTGGGATGTCGAAGGTATCGGTCAACAACTATCTTCGTAACTCTCATCAATTGTGAAATGTGGTACATAGTGGATTTCAACATTTTAACACAAAAATATTCACAAGTGAATGCACCATAAGAATCATACCATGCTATAGCTTAAGCAGAAATAAAAATTACTCACCAGGGGTTAAAACAACATGTAGGAAGCAACATTTAAAGATTTAATTTTCCTGTTTTGGGGGGTTAAAACGATGTATTTTGAGGACTAATGTCGTGTTCCATTTGTGGCCAAAACGACGTTGCTTTGGGCAGCCCGATAGGGCTGTAGTACACAACGCACTACAGCATGCCGTGTCCACAATCATATGCCCGCCCTAGACCCCAATAGGAAAAATAATGGCCAACCAAAAAACCAGAAATACATATGACAAAAGTTACATGGAAGCACCAACAAAATTGTCCCTACCACCTAAATTTTCAGATAAGAGAATGTCCCCAATCAGATTTCCAAAAATGAGTCCGCAAGGGCCCTTCCAATAGCAGCAATAGCATTTCAGCAGCAAAACCAAAACTAGGAGTAGCAGCATTATAACAGCACAACGCAGCATCAGCCCATAGACCGTACCAGCACCAAGACTCCCAAGCTGAATCTCCTCCACTTCTACTCCACAGATCAAGCTCTTGTTGTAATTCTTGGAATGTGCTGCTTGCACCAATACTCAAATACTTGCTTCTTGGAATGTGCTGCCTGCAGTCATACTTTGTAACATTTGGATAAGTGGAAATAAAAACGTTTTTGAAAATAAGTGACAATGATGTTTTTCTCCAGAAAATCGATAATCTTGTGAAAGGGATTAGCATAGCTTTCAAGCCCATCATTTTTGTCAATGTTTCACAAACTAGACTCAATAGTTGGCATTTTCCAGGTTGCAGCAAGATAAAGTTAAATATGGATGGGAGCTCTAGGATGAACCCAAGAAGGGCTGGATTTGGTGGAGTGTTTAGAGAGGATCGTGGCTTATGGATGATGTGGGCTTTTACAGGAATCGGAAGGAGTGTTCAAGCATTGAAGCCGAGCTTTGAGAAATCTTTGATGGCCTTTTGTTGATAGCATGCAGTGGCTCTGACATCTAATTGCCAGATCAATTTATCGCCGGATGTATCCTCCATTTTATCTGGTCGTTTATTTGTGTGCACTTTGTCCTTTCCAGTTGTATACAACTTGCACGCTTTAGGTTGTATTATTTAGTCATCAATGAATTTCTATCTCTTCCACTAAAAAAAGTCATGATCTTAAGAATGAGGACATATAATCGGACTCTAGACTTTATTTATTTATTTAAATTTTTTTTTATCAACAACTCTAAAGTGACTGTTCAAATGACAATCGTGTGGTGGATAAGCAAGCAAACATGGTACCGGAGCAAGAAAACGATCTGGTCATGCTAGTAACCATACTGGAAACATCGAGGACATGCTTGTAGCTGATCTAGCAAGCGGCATTGCGTTTGAGAGTGGCTCAACCTTTTCTTATTGTTTTCTTGTGTACCAAAAGAGAAATCTAGTTGTAATTTACCTCATTCAGTACTAATTCTTGTTTCTTCTAAACAGAACTTATACTATTCCTTTTCAAGAATAGAACTCATACTAATAATTCCACTAATGTTATTGGGAGATGATTTTTGCACTCTATTTCTTTTTGATAAATGCACTTCAAAATTTCTTTTTAATGCTTAAATTTACACATAATATAATCTTGAAGCATGAACTTATACTATTCCTTTTCAAGAATAGAACTCATACTAATTCCACTAATGTAACTAATGTTGCTGGGAAATGATTTTTGCACTCTAATTTTTTTAATAAATGCACTTCAAAATTTCTTTTTAATGCTTAAATTTGCACATAAGGACCTCCCATTTCTCCCATTTTCCGTTTGAATTTCGATGATCCGAGCCGCTCAATGTGTTCAGAACATGATTCTAAGGATACTCTCGAGAAGTTAGCAAAAAAAATGACCGGGAAGGGCTTTATCTGAACAATTTTTGTTTGAACCATGCGATAAAAAACAAACAAAAACTACTCGGATGAAGCCCTTCCTGGTCATTTTTTTTGCTGATTTCTCACAAGTACCCTTAAAATTACGTTCTGAACATATTGAACGGCTCGGATCATCGAAATTCTATCAGAAAAGAGATGTCCACGTTTTATTAAATTAAGATGGTTCTCACGGGAAGTAGACTGTCTAAGTACATCGGTAAGGAAGTCAAGTGCGAAAATGATTTTCCAACACCTACTTGTGTCAGAAAACAGAGTGTAGCACGCAGAGGCTATGTAAGGGCAAAAGTAGCAAACCTTTCTTACAAATAGGAAGCTAAAAAGGCTTGGATTTGTGGAACACGACGGTAAGATTTTAGAATACCATGTCGGACATAATTAAGTTCGATATCATCTGATGTGTGTCAATTCATTGGCATCAAACAATTTCAAAAACAATTAAGTTTGTATTTTGAAATGGTATTTGTAGGATTTTTTTTAATATATTATGCATTTTTTAATGCGAAATCTATCATATGCATTTTTTTTTATCATCATGAGGTGAACAATTCGAATCTCCTTTGTCAGCCATAGAAAATATATATATATATATATATATATATATATTTTTTTTTTTTTGGGAATATGAAGAAGAAAGGGTTTGATAGGGTATGGAGGTACTTTACTAAGTCACATAATGCGTGAGCGCAAGCCCAAGGATGGAAGCATCTTTTACAAACATCTGAATTTACTAAAATTTGCGAGATTAAGGATTGAGATCAGGAGCGGAATTTCTTGAAGGTATATCTAACTAATAATGTCATTTCCCACATAAACCTCAAAGTCTCAAACATTAAAACCTTTATTTTTTTCTATATTTCTCGATAATTTATCCTCCAAAATCTTTTTTTTTTTTTTTCCCATTTATCCTGGGATCATTAAACCGAATCTTCAAATTTGTTCTATTTCTGCAAGGTCTCTCTCATGGAGGGACCTAATATGAAGTTGGACCGGTGAAAACTCTCTCTCTATCCAATTACACTAGCATAAAAAATTTCTGTTTTGAAACAAGGGCCACTGCCCACCAAGCGGGTATGATGACTTGAACTAAAATACTAGTAACTCATTAAACCAACCACTTGTTCTTAGGTATATGGAAATAAGGGTGCGAAACTCCCCTGGGCTACTAATCCTTTAGTTTTGCCAAAATTTCTGTCAAATTTTGATATCAAAGTGGTTCTTGGTTCAAAATTTTGAAGGGAAAATTAGCTTTGCCAAACTTACCATGTTACCTTTAAATAGAGTTTCCGCAAAACCAATCCTCCAAACCAGACAGCTAAACTAGATTTGACGCCAAGGAGTAAGTGAACAACACTTGAGAAAAAAAAAAATTCTTGTTTACCACACAAAAAACCGTTGTTGTATAGCGATGTGATCAAGCTTTAATTGACGATGCTTAATTTGGTATGAATTGAGAGAAAAATCGACCTGCCGGAGTAGGAAATCGAGATTTTTTTGTTAGCGGCATGACACTCTGGAGATGGGAATCGACTTGTAACTTCAAAATGGTTAAATCAATGAAATTCAATACATGTCTACGGTAACACCAGTTTTATTTTCGTCAAATATAGAACATATAAATAGCACCACTTCAAGGCAACATAAGATCATGTAAAAGTACTAAACACACAATCTCGAACACAGTTTGTCCAGTTTTTCCATTTTCTTCTTTTGCAAGACAAGTTGAATTAGCAATAGTTTGATTTCTGAAAAGATCAAGTTATTTATTGATGGATATAATCATATAGTCCTTCTGTCCCTTTTTAAATGTCTCGCTTCATAATTCAACTTATTAAGAAAACATCATCATTACACTTTTCACATCAACTTTTACCTCCACTTTTTCTATTTATCCTCTATGGAGATATCATCATTACACTTTTACTCACTAACTTTTCAAAATGGAATATACTTTTAGAGGCAAAATGGAAAATGTACCAACTTTTACCCACTAACTTTACAAAATGAACACTTATTAAGAGACAACCCAAAATAAAATACTGGACTTTAAAAAGAGGACGGAGAGAGTATATGTATTCGCCACACAAATAGAGCATAGCAGTTTCATCTCAAGAAGACTAACCTTAGATGTCTGAAGACAATGTAAATGAAACTAAAAACTAGGGAGCAAGGCAGGCAGAATACGATAATCTCGTGTCACAACATTCTTCAGCTTCTCCTCTTCATACTCCGAGTTTCTTCAGCTTCCTCTTCTCTGGGATCGATCTTCTAACAAATGCCACTTATCCCTTTTTCCCTTTGTCATTGTCGTTGGAGAGGCCGAAAGAAAATATTCCTCGTATGTTGCGATCCCTCTTCGCTCCTCGTTTTCCCACTTGTAACCTGTAGGCTTAACCAAACTTTCCTCATACGCAATTGCCTCCCAAGAGGTTTCGCAATTGGACGGCGTAGGAACATCCCTATCCAAATCGCCATTAGAATTGTACACGTTAACACACCCACTCTCATACCCAATGTGTTCTCTCATTAGAACTTTACCATCTTTTGTACAACATAACGGCTTGAACATACTACTAACCCTGAAGGCCGAATTAATGACAAACCTAACATTCCATGAATTGTGCACATCGTATGCCTCCATCACCCATACTTCGACATTGTGTTGGCGATGATGAATCATATAGATGCATCCATCCAAAATCCCCAACACAAGCAAAATAAATTTATCCCCATCCTTAGGCGGCTTTGGCATTGGTACCTTTATGAATTCATCCAACCGCGGATCATATAGGAAAAGATACAATGGGTCGAAATAAAGTTAGTACGTATTACAGGCAAACCAATAAAGTTGTCTATTCACAATTGGCCCTGAATTGATTGTGTGGATATTATGAGGAAAGCGAACCCCTTTCAAACACTTTCTTTGAAAATTTCCAACCATCACAAATTTACATTGCCATGACGGCCTTGTACCCATTAGTAGAGGAATCATAATAAAGCCCAGAAGTAATTGAATAATGAAGTGTCAACCGATAGTATGACAAGACTTCTTAAAATACACATTTAGTGGATTCCATAAATACAAATCCACTAAAATGGAGATCCAGATTTTTTTTTCCAAGGTGTTCGAACCTTTTTCAAAGAGCATTGTTGGTCTATGGAATGAAAGGGAAAGGACCTATCATTCAACTGGGACATAACAAGAACCTTTTGTCTTTTTGATAGGGTTTATTAGGTTTGAGTCGGATATAAAAAAAGACCACTGTTTGGAAACGCACCTTAATCGATAGAGAGACTCATGGGATAATCTTGAGAGAATTTGCAGAATGATTTCTTCTGGGATATTTGGGAAATTGTCGGGATCAGTTTTTAATTTGATTTTCTTGTTCGTTTCCCAGGTCTGTTGCTTCTTCCTCGTCCTTGCTCCATTCTTGTTGGAAACTGTTTAGGAGGCTAGGGTTTTCTTAAAAAGGTTTTTTATAAGGACCAATATGCTTATTGTGCTAATAAATTGGAAAAATTATTTATTCAAGCCAACACATCAACTAAATTGGAAAAAGGCCTGGAAAAATTATTGGTGATTTGGGTCGCCATATCTCTATGACATATATGAACTGTGAAATTAATGTACAACAATCTCTATGCACCACATCAGGTCATGTCCCTTATTCTGTAAATATACCGTCAAATTATTTCATTCTCAGTATGTGGATGACTGGAATTTTAATAAAAATAGAAATGTGATTATTATGAATCAAATTCGTAAGAATTTTATTGAGTGAGAATATAAATATGATTATTAGGAATGAAATTCCTATGAATACAATACCTGAAATAATTTCATTTCAATGTTTGGATTAATTCAGCAATCTTATGCATAAATAATTTTTTTTTTGAAAATTTATCAAAGTCAATATTTCTTTTTTTTTTTAATTGATTAAGCCAAAATCTAAAATTTCCATAAAATAAAGGAGGGATCAAATTCTCACTTAATCTAGGATGTATTGTCAAGAATTACAATCATATTCTCATCTCTCCCAAATATGGGAATCCTAAGCGTGTGGCACCACATTCCTATTCTAGTTCATTCCAAACGTCGAAATCATAGAAATATAGTGTCACATTCTCATTTCTCCTCAAAATTGCTACCTCTCCGCTCATTACTTTAAAAAATGAAATGCCTTTTTCATTTTTGTTCTCAAAACCCTTTGTTACGCCTCTACTCGTTATTTTAAAAAATATCTCCCAAAATCCAAACCGAACAGTTACCAAAAGTAATAGTCTATAGGAGTTGAGTTTTGTTCACTTTTCACTTAAGAGGGTGAATATTACCCTCCTTCATATTGGTTGAAATGACGTGGAACACAAAGTGACGTCATACTTATCAAAAAGATACTTTTTGAAAGTATGAAAGATACTTTTTGATAAGTATGACGGTCTTTTTGATAAGTATGACATCGCTTTGTAACGAGATCTCTATCATTTCAACTAATAGAAGGAGTTTGTGTCCATATTTCTCTCTTCTTCTTTTTTTGGCTAAGCTGATACAAGATGAAGGGAAAAGGTATTTCACTCTACTCGCAAGAAGAAATATGAAATCCCAATAGTTGTAGGTAAAGATGAAGAAGGCGACCATTATCTCCGACAGCGGGACACCAATCCACAATACCAATCTTCCGCCGGAGATTGTAACCGACGTACTCTATCGATTACCGGTAAAGTCACTCTGCCGATTCAAATGTGTTTCTCCCTCGTGGAAATCCCTAATCTCTTCCCCCCATTTCGCTCAAACCCACATGAACCGAACCAAAGCCAACAACTGCCCACTTAAAGCCATTCTCTTCTCCAGCTCTTTCGATCTCTACTCCGTAGATTTCTCCGACGTGAACCCGACCCCAAAAAAGCTTGACCATCCTTCGTTCAACCACATGGGCGGCTGGTCCAGGTCATTGAGCTCTTGTAATGGCCTTGTTCTACTTTCCGATAAAGGTTATGTCAACTTCTTGTTCAATCCATCCACCAGTGAATATAAGGAACTGCCTGAACCTTTTCTTGAAGATTCTTCGATGGATGTCTTTTTTCCACCCGGGTTGGGTTATGACTCGTACACTGATGATTACAAGGTTGTGATGCCCTTTGTTATTGAACAGCGAGAACCTAATGATGCTGCTGTTACGATCGTGGCTGTCTATTCACTGAAAACTGATGCTTGGAGGACAATTCAAGATTTCCATTATGATCCTGTGGAACTTCGTCGTGGGGTTTGCTTTAACGAGCGTCTCCATTGGCTATGTCGGAGGACTGGTGGTTTGGATTATTCTAAAGTTGTTATCGCCTTCAATTTGGCAGATGAGATTTTCAGGGAAGTGCAGTTGTCTGTTTCATTTGATGATAACGAGTTTAGGGGTCATGACATGGTGGTTCTTGAGGGTTGTCTCTGTTTGCTTGTTTGGTCGATGGGTAACCGAATTGATGTTTGGATGATGATTGAGTATGGTGTGAGAGAGTCGTGGACGAAATTTTCGATTGCTAATCCTGGGAGGTCTATAGTGGATGTGTTGTGTTTGTCAGCGCAAGATGAACTTGTGTTGAGGTTGGGGAGAAAGAGATTGAGAGTTTTCAGAGGAAGGGTAGAAGATGAATTTGATGGGGAGAAACTAATTCTGTACAATCTGAAAAAACAAACACGGAGGGAAGTGGTGGTTCCTTGCATTCCAATTAAATCTCTAGTTGGGGCCCACAACATCGAGACCCTCATCTCTCCTAACATGGAGGACGGATTTCGGAGACAATGTGAAGTTTCTTCAGGTAAAAGTTCAAAGGGTTATCAGGAATGTTTCCACTTTCCAAAATAGAAATGACTCGGTCACTTCTTTTGTTGATCAAGTAATGTATATGTCGTGTATTACAAGATCTTCTATACTTGAAAGGTTTTTGGAGGTTGCAAATCAACATATTCTTTCTTGATGCTTATATAGATTTGGTAGTCTGAGTTATACACGGCATTGGTTAGTGATATAAGTTGTATTTTGATTAATGCTTGATCATACACAAGTTGCTAGGGTGCACTCAAAAACCTAAATCGATGAAGTCTAACGTAGGAAGGATGACTGAATGAGCACTCATAAAGGGGTGTCACGTCCATATATGATGCAGATACTCCTTGGATACTCACTAGCACGTATTGGATACTCCATAAACGTAAATATAATTCGTAAATTAATTTTCTTTATTCTTGAAGAATTGAATACTCTTATGTCACGTTTCCGCCCTTCCATCATATAGAGAATATGTCATTTCTTACGCAATATCAAGAAAAACTATTAGCAATTAGTACATGAGTAGTTTTCCAATATTTTGTTTACTCCGTAGAGAAAGAGTAGTTTCCCACTAATTTAGTATCATGCATTTTGGGATTATATATAGACTGTTTGAGAATGTTGGAACACATGGGTTCCTGATATGATTGTTCGCCTTTTATGGGCACTTTTCAGTGACAACATCAAAATCTCAACTCGTTAGCAGTCTTCCCCTCTGGACTCAATTGGAAGGAACCCAATTCAACCTATCTCTTTCCTACTTTCATTGCCTCAAGTTGAGGTGTTTTTAGCTTGGCGATTATCTTTGCATCCCTAACCTCAATCCTCTCTCTTTTATTGTCAGTCGTGCAAACAATGTTCTAAAAATCGGCTGGTGCCTAGGCACTAGGTGTTATCTCGCTGCCGCGCCTAGGGACCTATGCGCCGGGCCGATTAATAGGCCGCCAGGCGGGATTAATTGGCGCTTAATTGGCTAGGTAGTCTAGGCGGCCAGGCTAATTAGGCGGGATTATGCGAGGCTAGGCAGTCAATGTGATTTTAAAAAGTGAAGGACTTTAGTGTTGTGGTAATATAATATAAGGAGCTTTGGTGTAGTTTTACTATGACATATATACATTTCCAATCTACACATTTCTCTTACATTATCAAAAATCTCAAAACTTGGGGAGGGGGTAGGAGAATATTTGTATAAAAATTTAATAAAGGGAAAATCAACCTAATGTCTCGGCGACGATTAATCGGCCTAGGCGCTAGGTGGTGCCCGGCCGCCCAACTAGCGCCTAGCGATTTTTAGAACCTTGCCTGCAAAGCTTGGTATTCCATTTGGGCTTTCATGGTCATGAGTATTGGACTGAACTAAAACATCGAGAGAACTCACTACCTCGTAGTCTTTTGGTTTAGCAACCCGTTGTGCATAATATCTAGGGCTCTATTAATGGAGTGCAACTTCTTGAGAAATTGAAGTCCTATTGTGGAAGTGTGTAAGTGGTATTGGATTCTTCTTATGAGAATTAAGTCGGGGTTTGGAATGATTTAGGAAAGGAATGGAATCTTCATTCCTTGGCCTAGCAATGAAATGACCATTCCTTATTATTACGGATGATGGTTCCATTCATAATGTCTCCCATTTTCTTTTAATGAACCAAAACGGAATGGACATTATACTATTGTGAACCAAGCACAACCTTAAGTTCTTTAACCTTGATAGGGAACGGGAAGGAGAATTCCATAGGCCCCAGAAGTTATTGTACATGATCCTAAAGGATATTAATTT
Organism: Rhododendron griersonianum; assembly: GCA_018127125.1. Taxonomy (NCBI): domain Eukaryota; kingdom Viridiplantae; phylum Streptophyta; class Magnoliopsida; order Ericales; family Ericaceae; genus Rhododendron; species Rhododendron griersonianum. The sequence goes on from CM030789.1 coordinate 15,743,476, forward strand.
TGTTGTAGTTATCTATTTAGATTTTAGGATTTTCTTTGCTAGTTTTAGTTGTTAGTTATCCTATTTTGAGTCTAGGTTAGGTTTCTTCCTTTTGTTATCTTGGAAGTGCCTATTTGAAGGACTCCACATATGATGTTTAAGTTAGTTTTATGAAATATAGTGTTCTAAAACTCGATATTCCTCGCCGAGTACTCGCTCCCAGGTGCCTGGCCGAGGGGACTAATCCCCTACTCAGTGGGCATTACTCGCCGACTAACGCCGAGTACTCGCTCCAAGGTGCCTGGCCGAGCAAGTACCGAGTAGAGAGTTTTAGAACACTGATGAAATATATGAATTTGATTATGATTTCGATACAGAGATATCATTACTTCATTAGACACAGGGATGTCTAGGGGTACTCAGGCACAGGGATGCATAGCGTTTTATCTTTGTTTATTTATTTTCATTAATCATGATGTGCAGCTTGAAGGATGGAAATGCATGTAGCCTAACAAGGGAGACTGTGCTATCCTTGATGCTTGAAGGGTCAACTAGGGGAGATTACTAACCTTAATGGAAAGGGGTAATCTAACTTGCATCAAACCTCGATTTCTTACCTTTGCCTATTGTGTCCTAGGAGTCCGAGTATTTTTGGGCCAACATGTTCGATTTAAGCTATGTTTCAGTTTATTCGCCGGGGTTTCGAATGATTATTTTCGGGCATCTTCAGCTCTGTTATGAAATTGATATGTAATGAACTTGCATTCAACCAGGATGGTGAGGGCAAACATGCAAAGTTGAACACGTACCAGACGTCCCAATTCTCTCAAGCAGATTGAAGAGCAAGTGGACGACTTTCCGGTTTTGACATTTCAGACCTCGTTTTTTGTTCTTGGACCACATTTGGACTTGTCATTTTAGACTTGGATGAATGAATTGACTTAGCATGATTTCTGGTGATGTTGGTTTTGATACTATACCAACTTTCTAAGCTAGTTCTGTCATTATGTCACTTGAAACTTGAATTAGGTGAAGCTATTTTATGTTGGAAATCAGATGATATATGAAGCTATATATGATATTAGAATGTCTTTTGTGGTCTTTTCCTTTCTGTTTTATTGTTGTTTTAGTTCTGTAGTTGAAGGTTTCTTATCGCTTTTTCTAGTTTTAGAAACCTTTGTATGCATACATTAGCAACCCATTATGTCCTTGCGGAAACTAGCTGTGGGTTTCTCTTTAGTGTGTGTCTGCATTGCTGTTGTTGGAGGCCTGGTTCCTTTGCGGTTGTTGCTTTCGATTTGGTTCATTTGAGGGTTCCTATGTCTGAGAGGTTCGTCTCTCCTAGAGGGATTGGGATTTGGGAGGCAATGAATGGGAAGCTTCGATAGGTATTTTAGGAAATATAAATGCAGTTTATATCCGTATAGCATACCGATACTCCTCGTGTACTCACAGGTGCGCATTTGGTAGTTTCTAATTGTCCCCATAGACTAAAGAATCACATTTCTGGTTCTTTATCAGGACGCAATTTCGGGTTCGGGACTAAAATGGTTCATGTCCCCATTACCTCTTCTTCCCCATTTGGCCATCCGTTTCGTTGCCCAAGGATACAGATCCTCGCAGAAACAGATTGACCCCTGGTTCTAGGCAATTCGTGTTCGTCCGTTAAGATTGAAACTTGTTCATCCACCTATCTCAAAAGAAATCTGTTCCCAGTACAATTTGCTCATCACTGAATTCCTAGTATGAAGCAAGCACTGTTCACATTCATAACAATAGAAGGCAAGCATTGCTGATCCAAAAAAAAAGAAGAAGAAGGCAAGTATTTAATTTGTTAATTACAAATGGAATCGAGTTTTCAAATCATTGGCTTCGATAATGAAGCTGAATGCGGGTCCTTGGTGAACCAAAGGTATATTAGCCCATCTTTCGGCTCATCGTAGGCGACTGATGCTGGCAGCAAAGGAAAGCTGCGATGAGGGAGGTACATAAATGGCAGCGGGGGCTTTTGGGGAGAAACGAAAACGCACCTTTGACACTTGCTTTAGGTTGGAGATTTCGTTGTTTTCTCTTCAATCAAGATAGAACACACCTTTTAATTTAATCGGCAAAAAAATTTTACTTAAAAAAACTCGACAAGGGTACACCGAGGAGAAAGGCAATACACTTGTTTCATGATATTGATACATGAAGCAAAGTGTTATAAACAAAAAAAATAAAAATAAAGAGCTTATAGTTGAATGAAGAGTTACAGAAGTTAAAAAGGCCATGAAGCAGGGCTGAGATTTTGATGAAGACCCCAAAACCAAAATCAACAAACCGCATCGAGATTACTTTTCTCAAACAAGGCCCACCTGTCAAGTTCAGTCAGATTCAATTGACCGAGACTGCCTTTCGATGTCCTGGTCAATCTACCGAAAAATATTTAATTTTCTTTCTCCTCTTATTCGAAAGAGAGAAACTTATTCACGGCTCAGCCGTGAATAAGCTCTTTACAGCAGTGGTGAATTGCGACCCTAGTTTGTGTCCCGCTAGCTGCTATGAGATACTTTCTGTCCTACAAATAAGTTACCGCAAGAGTGTGATCCGTGGAGTAGGAGTGGAGGAGATTGAGCTTGGGAATCTTGGTGCTGGTCTATGGGCTGATGCTGTGCTGTTGTAATGCTGCTACTGAAATGCTATGCCGCTTTAGAACGACCCTTTGTAAACTCCTTTTTGGAAATCTTCTCTTGAGGAATCGTAACATAGTCCAGAAACTAATAGTTGTCCTGGTCACAAAAGGGTCGAAAATACGATAACACTTTCTTGAAGTGTATTATATCTAGTGAGTGGATTCTAGAGGAACAAGTCCTCCTCGTCAATTCCCAAAAGCAACAAACTGCTACATGAATAGTTTATGGGCCGATAAGACGAACTCTTTGTCCTTGGTTTACGAGCCATTTTTTCATCCAGGAAAATGTGGGGGACCTAATAAACGAAGTTGGACATGGTGAAAACTCTCTTATGTTCTGGGTTTTTTCATTACTCTTAATATTAAGCTGTTTGGGTAGCATTGCGTACCCAATCGAATTACCCTAGCACAAAAAATTTCTATTTTGAAACAAGGGGTGGCACCTACCCCACCCTTTCTCCGTGTGGCTCCGCCGCTAATTTAGCCCACCGCCCACCAAGCGGCTACGATAACTTGAACTAACATACTCCTATTAAGCAAGGTACTTCAAGTACTGACTCCTTAAACCAACCACTTGTTTCTAGGTACTATATGGAATCAGTGAGAGAAACTCCCACGTGCTACTAGTCCTTTAGTTTTGTCAAAATTTCTGTCAAATTTTGATAAAACTATCTCCAACGGAAAGTCAAATTTTGACAAAGTCATTCTCGGTGCCATATTTCGACGGGAAAATTGGCTTTGCCAAACTTGCCATGTAACCTTTAAAGAGAGTTCCCGCAAAACTAATCCTCCAATCCGACAGCCAAACTAGATTTGACGCCAAGAAGTGAACAACACATGGGAAAAAAAAAACACATTTTCTTGTTTACCACACAAAAAACCGTTGTTGTTTAGCAATGTGATGAAGCTTTAATTTTTTTGAAGCTTTAATTGATGATGCTTTGGTATGAATGGATTTTGGCATTCAATCTAAATTATTTTCTATTTTCTAAGAAACTTGGAATGGTTAAATCACTGAAATTCAATACATGTCCACGGCAACACCAGTTTTTCTTTTCTATGTAAAAAATATAAACATTTAGGCTCCGTTTGTTTCGAAGTAAAACAATTTACGCTGTAAGACATTTTCCTTGAAAATGATTTCGTAGGAAATAATTTTTCCCATTTCTGTTTTCCGGTGTTTGGTTGCACATAAGAAATATCTTCCAGAAACAAATGTTTCCATCACATCCCCTGTTTTTTACCTTAACGTGACTCACTTTCAAATAAACTGGAATGTAAACAATAGAGGCCTCCCTATTGTAGAGAGTGAACATAGATGTTGAAAATTGGGGGTTTTGTTTGGGTGCGTAGGAATTTCTCTCTCTCTCTCTCTCTCTCTCTCTCTCTCTCTCTCTCTCTCTCTCTCTCTCTCTCTCTCTCTCTCTCTCTCTCTCTCTCTCTCTCAAGGGATCAAACTCTCAGAGGAGCGTTAAGAACAAAGTCAAAGACCTTGTTTGGTTCTCATCTCATCTCATTTTCCTCTCTACACGTTTCTCAATACCTTTTTTTTTCTCTCTCTCTCTCCACTCATTATCACTCATTACGTCTAAAATAACTTTAAAAAATGAGAACCAAACAAGGGTCTTTTGGTACGAAGTTGCCTCTGTTTCGAATTCATGTATATGCATAGTGCTCACCGGGAGTCATTAGCCAAAAACGACTTACGGGAATCTTGACAGTAAAATCATTTTACATCCAAACAAACAGAGCCTAAATAGCACCGGTTCAAGGCAACAAAAGATCAGGTAAATAAACAGAGCCTACTACACACACGATCTCGACAACAGTAGTTGGACTCAGCCCATTAATGCCCCAAGTATCCTGTGGTCCTGTTTTTCCTTTTGCCTGCTTATACTTGACAATTGAAAGGACTGCATTTTTTTTTTCTTGGTAAATGCAGCAATTAATTACGTTCACATATGTATCAAACTCAAATATAGTATATCTCTGTTGTACAGTTAGCAAGAGTTAGGTTTCTGAAAAGATCAAATCATTTATAGATGGAAATAACCATATGTATTCGCCACACAAATAGGAGCATAGCAGTTCCATCAAAAGAAAACTAACCTTAGATGTCTGAAGACAATGTAAATGAAAGCTAAAAACTAGAGAGCAAGGCATGCAGAATATGATAACCTCGTGCCTCTTCCTTGCTATCTACTGTCTAATCCTCTTCATAAATACTCCGCTTCTTTTTGAGTTTCCTCAGATTCCTCTTCTAACAAATGCCACTTATTATCCCCTTTTTCCTTTGTCATTATCCTTGGAGAGGCCGACAGAAAATGTTCCACATATGTTGCTATCCCTCTTCGCTCCTCGTTTTCCCACTTGTAGCCCGTAGGCTTAACCAAACTTGCCAAATACGCAACTGCCTCGAAAGAGGTTTCGTAATTGGACGGCTTAGGAACATCCCTATCCAAATCGCCATTAGAATCGTACACACTAACATGCCCACTATCAGAACCAATGTGTTTTCTCATTAGAATTTTACCATCTTTTGTACAGCATAACGGCTCGAACATACTACAAACCCTGAATGTCTCATTAATGACGAACCTAACATTCCACGAATTTTGCACACCATATGCCTCCATCACCCATACTTCAGCATTGCTTTGGCGATGACGAATCATACAAAGGCATTCATCCAAAACCCCCAACCCAAGCAAAATAAATTCATCCCCATCCTTAGGCGGCTTTGGCATTAGTACCTTTTTGAATTCATCCACCCGCGGATCAAAAGAAAAGATACTATGGGTCGAAATAGAGGGAGTATTACAGGCAGTCCAATGAAGTTGTCCATTCAGAACTGGCCCTGAACCGATTGTGCAAAGTTCATAAGGGAAGCATACCTCTTTCCAATACTTTCTTCGAAAATTCCCAACCATTACAAATTTACCAAAAGCAATGACAGCCTTGTACCCATTAGTAGAGGAATCATAACAAAGCCCACAAGTTCTTACATGACGAAGCGTCAACTGATGGTATGACAAGACTTTCTTGAAGTACCCATTTAGTGGATTCCATAAATACAAATCCACCTTAAGCCTCAAAAGAAACAACCCATTACATGAACCATAGATGTCAACTTCACTGAAATGGAGATGCACATTTTGTTCCCATGGTGTTTGAACCTTTTCCACAGAGCATTGTTGGTCTATGGAGCGAAAGGAAAAGGACCAATCATGCAATTGGGACATAACAATAACCTTTTGTCTTTTTGATGATAGGGTTATTAGGTTTGAGTCAGAAATCAAAGAAGACCACTGTTTGGAAACACACCTTAATCGACAGAGAGAATCATGGGGTAATCTTGAGAGAATTTCGAGAATGATTTCTTCTGGGATGTTCGGGAAATTGTTGGGATCTAATTTTAATTTGATTTTCTTGTTTGTTTCCCCAGGTCTGCCGCTTCTTCCTCGTCGTTGCTCCATTCTTGTTGAAAACTGTTTAGGGGACTAGGGTTTTCATAAAACTGCTTTTTATAAGGACCAAAGATGCTTATCGTGCTAGTAAATTGGAAAAATTAGTTACTCAAGCACACACATCAGCTAAATTGGAAAAAGGCACCGTGCAGTCGTTGATTATTGGCTTGTACCGGGTTTATTTTTATGATCGAAACCGCTCATGTTATAGAGCTCGTCGAGAAGTTTAACCATGTCATAAATTATATTAATTAATAACTAATTGGAGCGACTTTTTGCTTTATTAAATTAGATTTGATGGGTTTGATCCAGTGTTGCCATATCCATTTTCAGAAACATAAATGCGATTTGATTAGGTATTAATTAGACCAGAAATGATATTGGAACCGACCAATATATACCGAAAATGGAACAACGGTTGCGCCGGGCCGTCTCCGGCCACCGGACGGCCGATCATACACGCGAAAAAATGGGGTGTTTGGATCGAGCATCTACGCACTTCGGATGCCGTTGATTCTCGCGTGGGCCCACTTGGGTTTTTTTTTTAGAATTTTTGGACGGCTCGGATCGGCTGTCCGATGGCTAGAGACAGCCCGGCGCGGCCGTCGGTCCATTTTCGGTATGTTGGGTGTCGGTACCAATAGCAGGACTGTAATTAGACAGTGTTTAATTAACATGATTTTGACATGCTTGAAGTTCTCGATGGACTTTGTGACATGAACGGTTTTGATCATTAAAAGAAACTTAGTACAAGCCGACAATTGGCCGACTGCACGATGCTTATGGGGACTACCGACAAGCCAGCTCCAAAATTTTCAGTGGTTTGGGTCCCGTATCTCTCTAACATCACATATTTCTGGAAAGTCCATCGCTAAGTGTGTGAATTTCATATGAGGCGTTTCTCTAAAATCCTACTTTTTAAAAGCCGATCAGATCTTGAAACTTATTGATTTTATAATATTCTAGATTAAGAATTCTTTAGAAAAACTTAAGACCAGATAAAAAGGAGATATACTCAAAACCTGATAAAAAGAAGAAATATCTTGAAACAACTAGAAAGTAAAAATTATAAGTACTTTGATCCAAAAATATTGATGTTGTAAAGTACTTATATATACCTAAAAAGTATAAAAATAATGATTAAGATTATAAAAAGGTTAGTACGAAAAATTACTAAAATTAAAATTATGTTATGCATTTATCATTCTAACAAAGTTCCAATTTAAAATAAAATAGCCACACAAGTAGCTACTTTTTTTTACTCTTAACTTTTATCAGCAAATTATCACAGAAAAATAGTTCGCAGACTCCACACACTTCTTGATTGATCTCTTCCTTTTTACTACTGACATTGTACTCGTTGACAGGGATGGAACCAGGATTTTACTCTAGCAGTGGCGAAATGTATTCTAAAAAATTAAAAAAATGTATTACAATATTAATAGTCATCGACTCTAGAAAAAATTAAAATAACATAACAAAAACTATAGTAAATGATGTTTGTCATTTGCACATGTAGTACGGAAAAAACTATAGTACATGATGTTATACTTTTTCAATATAGTGCAAATACCTTCTATTGCTAAGACAAACTCAACCAGGGATTCAAAACATTCAATAATTTCTCAAACATCAATTGAATATGGAAAAATTAAAGAAGACTAACCACACAAAACGCCAAACAATAAATGGTTTTCTAATGTTTTGGAAGTGCACCACTGCTCTAAATGAGAAATCCACACAGTGCTGCCATCGGAATTTTGGAACCGATAATCGAAAAATAAAAAAGAAATCCACTACAACACTACTGTCGAGTATATATTTAGGTTAACTTGTTTAATTTTGTAGGTTAAGTTGTTTTAGGGTTAAAGTGTGGAGTTTTTTTCCCTTAATTACACCTCATCCTTTATATTGTATTTCACTTTGGCCTGTTGAATTTTGTTTTGAAATACTTTTATGGATTTCCTTTCTTTAAAAAATAGAGAATTTAGGACTAGCGTAACAACAAATAAGGAAAAAATTTAGCGGTGGCGAGACTATATAAGTTGGAGATACATATTTTTTTTTACATATAATACTTGCATTTTCTAAAATTCTTGTCGTGGCGACCGCCGCCACTAGACCTCTCCTGGTTCCATCCTTGCTCGTTGACGTACAAGACAATAAAAAAAAAAAAAGGAAATTTTTTACGTTCTTCATGTATTAAACTTTTTCTGTTTTCGTGCATTGAACGGAGATTTTTTTTTTGTTCAATAAAGCTATGGGTACATATGAAATGTACATATTATGTACATATGAGTTTTGTGGGGCCCACCTCGGGTCCCACAAAGATAATTCGAACCGCCTATTATTTTTAAAACATTCTTTTATGAAGCCCTATAAAAAGTCAGCTAAACCCGATATCGGTAAGGATTTTTTCTGAATTTCGCTTATTTATATTTATATGTTCTTTTTATGGGAGCTTCTGTAGTTCAAGGTTTTTGGAGGTTGCACATCCATGTCATGCCCAAGTGGCTAATGCCCACTTTTAATGGCTGCAGTATAACCTGTGAAGCTTGAAAATTGAATAGGATGTCCTTTGTTAGTGTCCTTTACAAGTTGATGCTGCCAAGGTGGCAAGGTCCAGCCGACTCTGTTATTTGATAATTTTCATGAAAAGAAAAAAAGACGATGAACATGATACTTATAGGTGGGGTTCATACTTCATATCTGCATCTTATCTGTGTAATTTAAAATCTTGAAGTGCCAAAAACCGTTTAGATATTCTTTTCTTTTTTTATGAGCCAAAAAAGAACTTATTAATCTTTGAAAGACAGCTACAAAGATTAAAGAGATCTAGCTAGAGCATGAAAAGCATCCCAACAGGCGAATAAGTTCAAGCAACTGAACTAAATTATGTCGGTTTCTTTTCTTTTTTTCCCGGGAATTGTTAGTGACAATGTAACCACATCTGAAAAGTTTGTGTATTATATGACGCTTGGGATGTCGAAGGTATCAGTCAACAATTATCTTCGTAACTCATCAATTGTGAAATGTGGTACATAGTGGATTTCAACATCTTATCACACAAAAACTTTCACAAGTAAATGCAACATAAGAATCATACCATGCTATTGCTTAAGCAAAAATAAAAAATATTCACCGGGGGTAAAACGACGCGTAGGAAGCAACTTTTAAAGATTTATTTTTCCTGTTTTGGGGGATTAAAACTGTTAGACTTGTCCCACATCGCTCATCTAAGCCACCCAAGCTTGGTTAATAAAATCTAGATGCTACTCCACCTATCACCAATTGGTTTTAGGTTGGAACCCTCCTAGAAATCTAACAAAAACAACGTATTTTGAGGACTGATGTTGTGTTCCATTTGCGACCAAAACGACATTGCTTTGGGCAGTCTGATATGGCTATAGTGCACAACGCACTACAGCATGCCTTGTCCACAATCATATGCTGCCCAGACCCCAATAGGAAAAATAATGGCCAACCAAAAAAACCAGAAATACATATGACAAAAGTTACATGGAAGCATCAAAAAAATTGTCCCTACCACCTAAATTTTCAGATAAGAGAATGGCCCCAAGCAGATTTCCAAAAATGTGTCCACAAGGGCCCTTCCAATAGCAGCAAAACCAAAAACCAGGAGTAGCAACATTCTAACAGCACAACGCAGCATCAGCCCATAGACCAGCACCAAGACTCCCAAGCTGAATCTCCTCCACTTCTACTCCACAGATCACGCTCTTGTCGTAATTTATTTGTAGGATGTCCTTGGAATGTGCTGCTTGCACCAATACTTGACTCCCAAGCACCAATACTTGCTTCGGATGTCCTTGGAATGTACTGCTTGCAGTCATACTTTGGAACATTTGGACAAGTAGAAATAAAAACGTTTTTGAAAATAAGTGACAATGATGTTTTTCACCAGAAAATCGATAATCTTGTGAAGGTGATTAGCATAGTTTTCAAGCCCATCATTTGTGACAATGTTTCAAAAACTAGACTCAATAGTGGGCATTTTCCAGGTTGCAGCAAGATGGAGTGTTTATAGAGGATTGTGGCTTTGGATAATGGGCTTCTATAAGAATTTGAAGGATTGTTCAAGCATTGAAGCCGAGCTTTGAGAAATCTTTAATGGCCGTAAGTTATAGCAAGTGTAAATAGATTGGCAACCAAGGACAACCAAAGAAGATGGGGCATGGAGGTTGACCCTACTTGTGTCCTGTGTTCCCAACATGCTGAATCCTTGGCACACTTACTTTTTGATTGTAGTTTTCCAAGATGCATATGGGAAACAACCTTGCACAGATTCCAGATTCAAAGAAGGGCAGAGGCTTGGGATACGGAAATTAAGAGCTTCAGATCAGTGCTGTTTAGATTAGCCTTGGCCGCAGGAGTTTATCATGTCTAGAGAGAGGAATTCCAGAGTATTTGGAGGAAGACATAGGAGCTCTGATGATGTTCTAGCTAGCATTACTGATAATATTAGTCTTCAAGTCTGTACTTGGAAGCTTTTCCCCAAGTCTCTTGAGAACCAAAGGCTTTGCTGCCAATGGAATATCTCTAACGGAGTTCTTGGAAATGCTATTCATTAGTAGTTTTCTCTTGTTTGGATAGTTGTTTGAGGCTTAGCTTCTTTGTATAGGTTTTTGAGTTGTTTGGGTCTGTTCCCTTTGTTTTTGTGTTGGTTGGTTATAAAATGGATCAAAGTTGATAGCAAGTCATGATCTCAAGAATGTGGACGTATGATCAGACTCTTTACTCCCTTTGTTGAATTTTTTTTTTTTGATTAACAACTCTAAAGTGACTGTTCAAATGATTAACGATGGCCTCCTATACCTTGCCTTAATGGAAAGAATGTAGAGCTATGTTGCAGCTCCATTGAGTGGCGAATAAGCTAGCGAACATGGTACCGGAGCAAGAAAACGAGCTGGTCATTCATGCTGGTAACCACACTGGAGACATCGAGGACATGCTTGTAGCTGATCTAGCAGGCGGTATTGTGTTACTGACTCCTTAAACCAACCACTTGTTTCTAGGTATATGGAATCAGTGAGAGAAACTCCCATGTGCTACTAATCTTCGTTGCCAAATTTTGAAGGGAAAATTGACTTTGCCAAACTTGCCACGTAACCTTTAAAGAGAGTTCCCGCAAAACCAATCCTCCAATCCGACAGCGAAACTAGATTTGACGCCAAGAAGTGAACAACACATGGGGAAAAAAAAAAACCACATTTTCTTGTTTACCACACAAAAAACCGTTGTTTAGCGATGTGATGAAGCTTTAATTGATGATGCTTTGGTATGAATGGATTTTGGCATTCAATCTAAATTATTTTCTATTTTCTAAGAAACTTGAAATGTTTAAATTACTGAAATTCAATACATGTCCATGGCAACACCAGTTTTTCTTTTCTATGTAAAAAATATAAACATTTAGGCTCTGTTTGTTTCGAAGTAAAACAATATACGACGTAAGACATTTTCCTTGAAAATGATTTCATAGGAAATAATTTTTACCGTTTTTGTTTCCGGTGTTTGGTTGCAAATGAGAAATATTTTCCAGAAACAAATGTTTCCATCATGTCCCCCGTTTTTTTCCTTAACGTGACTCGCTTTAAGTAAATCAAATGAACTGGGAATGTAAACAATAGAGGCCTCCCTATTGTAGAGAGTGAACATAGATGATTAGAATTGGGGGTTTTGTTTGGGTGCGTAGGAATTTCTATTTTTCTTCTAAACCCCTCTCTCTTTCTCGGCTCCATAGAGGGAGCAAACTCTCAGAGGGGCGTTAAGAATAAATTAGTCAGTCTTTTGGTACGAAGTTGCCTCTGTTTCGAATTCATGTATATGCATAGTGCTCACCGCGAGCCATTAGCCAAAAACGACATACGGGAATCTTAACAGTAAATCATTTTACATCCAAACAAACGGAGCCTAAATAGCACCGGTTCAAGGCAACAAAAGATCAGGTAAATATACTACACACACGATCTCGACAACAGTACTTGACAATTGACTTCATTCATTGAATGATCTGCAACCAAATGAAAGGACTGCATTTTTTTCTCTGTTGTACAATTAGCAAGAGTTAGGTTTCTGAAAAGATTAATTGATGGATATAACCAAATGTTTTCGCCACACAAATAGAAGCATAGCAGTTCCATCTCAAGAAAACTAACCTTAGACGTCTGAAGACAAAGTAAATGAAGCTAAAAACTAGAGAGCAAGTCAGGCACAATACGACAACCTCGTTTCACAACGTTCTTCAGCTTCTCCTCTTCCTTGCTATCTACTGTCTAATCCTCTTCATACTCCGCTTCTTTCTAGTTTCTTTAGCTTCTTCTTCTTTAGGATCTTCTAACAAATGCCACTTACTATCCCCTTTTTCCTTAATCATTATCGTTGGAGAGGCCAAAAGAAAATGTTCCACATATGTTGCTATCCCTCTTCGCTCCTTGTTTTCCCACTCGTGGCCAGTAGGCTTAACCAAACTTTCCTCATAGGCAACTGCCACCAAAGAGGTTTCGTGATTGGACGGCTTAGGAACATCCCTTTCCAAATCGCCATTAGAATTGTACACGTTAACATGCCCACTATCACACCCAATGTGTTCTCTCATTAGAACTTCGCCATCTTTGGTATAACATAACGGCTGGAACATACTACAAACCATGAAGGTCTTATTAATGACGAACCTAACATTCCACGATTTTTGCACACCGTATGCCTCCATCACCCATACTTCGGCATTGCGTTGGCGATGACGAATCATACAAAGGCATCCATCCAAAACCCCCAACCCAAGCAAAAAATATTTATCCCCATCCTTAGGCGGCTTTGGCATTGGTACTTTTTTGAATTTATCCACCCGTGGATCAAAGGAAAAGATACATTGGGGCGTGATAAAGTTAGTACTATTGCAGGCAAACCAATGAAGTTGTCCGTTCACAACTGGCCCGGAACGGATTGTGTGTTTTTTATAAGGGAAACGAACCTCTTTCCAATACTTCCTTTGCAAATTCCCAACCATTACGAATTTATCAAAAGCCATGACGGCCTTGTACTCATGAGTAGAGGAATCATAACAAAGCCCACAAGTAATTGCACGACGAAGCGTCAACTGATGGTATGACAAGACTTCCTTGAAATACCCGTTTAGTGGATTCCATAAATACAAATCCGCCTTAAGCCCCAAAAGAAACAACCCATTACACGAACCATAGATTTTAACTTCACTATGATGGAGATGCTTATTTTGTTCCCATGGTGTTTGAACCTTTTCCACATAGCATTGTTGGACTATGGAGCGAAAGGAAAAGGACCGATCATCCAACCTGGACAGAACAATAACCTTTTGTCTTTTTGATAGGGTTATTAGGTTTGAGTCAGACATCAAAGAAGACCACTGTTTGGAAACGCACCTGAATCGACAGAGTGAATCATGGGGTAATCTTGATAGAATTTCGAGGATGATTTCTTCTGGGATGTTTGGGAAATTGTTGGGATCAGATTTTAATTTGATTTTCTTGGTCGTTTCCCTAGGTCTGCTGCTTCTTCCTCGTCGTTGCTCCATTCTTGTTGAAAACTGTTTAGTTAGGAGACTAGGGTTTTCATAAAACTGCTTTTTATAAGGACCGATGATGCTTATTGTGCTAAGTAAATTGGAAAAATTATTTATTCTTGCCCGCACATCAGCTAAATTGGAAAAAGGCCCGGAAAAATTATTGGTGATTTGAGTCCCCATATCTCTCGAACACCACATATTTCCCTCACTAATGCCATGTTTTCACTAATAATTTTGGACAATAAATTATGGCATTTTAGCTTGTTATTCACACTAAACAATAAATTTTGCATCCCTGGGGTGTGCACGGGTCGGGCGGGGCGGGTTTGGCCCCGATCCGTCACCCGACCCGACCATGTCGGGTAGCCATTTCTCGAACCCGCAACCGAACCGTGTACGTAGCTAAACCGTCCGTGAAACCGATTCTTTTGGTCGGGTCGGGTCCGTCGGGTTGGACCAGAAGAGAGAAAATGCAGATCAGAGGAACAAATACAAGAAAACCCATTAAAAAAATATCAAGAAAACACAGATGGGAGGAAGAAAGACAAGAAAATGCAGAAAATATACCGATTGCGAGGTTGGAGTCGTGGACGGCGCTGGAAGCTTCGAGTTTGGACGTCGAAGACTCGAAGGTGTGCGTCTGTGCGCACAAGTGAGAGAGTGATGAGGGGTGGTGGTGGACTGGATGGTGTGCTGTGCGGCGGCGGTAGTAGCCGGCGACACCAGATCCAGAGTGGTGGAGCGTGGGAGGTGGGCGTGTACTGAGGGGTTTGGGACCTTTGGATGGCTTTAGAGCATCTCCAATCCAATACTCTATTTGAGAGTATCAAAATACTCTATTTTATTCATAAAGTGATTTTAGAAGAAATCACTATTCCTATTTACTCCAACCACAAACCCTCTATTTTTCCCTCTAAAATAGAGGAGGCTTGAGAGAATGGGTTGGAGGAGTTCCATACTCTCAAATGGAGGAATAGAACATGGGTTGGAGATGCTCTAAGGATACAAATGTCATTTTAAAAGGTGAATAGTCTTATAGAGAAGATCCTCCATATTTTCTCCCATCCTCTAAATATGGAGGATCAAAATCCCATTCTCTCAAATAGAGGAGGCTTGAGAGGATGGGTTGGAGGAGTTTTATAATCTCAAATGGAGGAATAGAGCATGGGTTGGAGATGCTTTTAGGCCTTTGAACCTCTTGTACTACTACAGTACTACTTGTAAGTTGTACTACATATATGTACAGAATGTACTACACTACTACGTATGTATATATGTTATATAATACCATCGGGTCGGGTCGGGTCCGGCGGGTAGACTGGGACCTGACCCGTACCCCGAACCGAGGCCCTAGTTTTTAACACTTCCCTACCCGTAACCGACCGAACCTGCTGTTCGGGCCCGCCCGAAACCCTTCGGGTCGGGTCGGGCCCGCGGGTAGGCGGGTATTTTGCACAGGCCTAGCATCCCATCTACAACTTATTACGGAGTAGTTATTGGAAACAACTTGACATTTTTCAACAACGCTCTCTCAACAAACTTGAAAATTTTCAACAATTTATTAGTTAGTGAAAACAACTTGACATTTTTTAACAACGTATTGGTTAATGGCTTAATGGAAATAACTTAACATTTTTCAATAACAATAAATGATCCTTAAGGAAACACCCTCTAAGTGTGTGTAAATTTCATACGAAGCGTTTTACTTTGATCCTGCTTTTAACCATTAATTTTTCTTTAAAAAATTACTAGCCGATCACATCTTGAAACTTATTGATCTTATAATATTCTAGATTAAGAATTCTTTACAGAAACTTAAGACCAGATAAAAAGGAGATATACTTAAGACCAAATAAAAAGAAGAAATATCTCGAAACAACTAGAAACTAAAAATTATAAGTACTTTGATAGGAAAAAAAAAATTGATGTTGAAAAGTTCTTCTACCTAAAAAGTATAAAATATTATTAAAATTATAAAAAGGTTAGTATTAAAAATTAAAATCAAAATTATGTTATGCATTTATAATGTATAATTTCTAACAAAGCTCTAATTTGGAATAAAATGGCCACAGAAGTAGCTACATTTTTTTAACTTTTATTAGCAAATTATCACATAAAAAAGTAGCTTGCAGACTCCCCACATATCTTGATTGATCTCTTTCCTTATTACTAGTGACATTGTATTCGTTGATGCACAGCAGCACAAGACATTAAAAAGAAAGGAATTTTTTTCCGTTCTCGGTGCGTTGAACTTTATTCGTTTCCAGTGCATTCATTGAACGGACATTTTTGTTTTTATTTTAGTATGACATATATGGATGTTTCTGATCTCTATGACATATAAGAACTGTGAAATTAATGTACACCAATCTCTAGGGCTACTCAAAAAATTCGGTGAACCATGAAATCTGTCTGGATCGAATCGATCCCGTACCTTTTGAATTTCGTCTGTGGATTAATGGTCCGAACATGAATTGAAAAATTTAAAAACCGTGACTCGCTGTTCGGTCCACAGATTTTCATTATGAAACCGTAGATTAACCAAACCGGACCGTGAAATATTTATTTTATATAAATATATATATGTGTGGATATATAAAATAATTAATTGTTAGTAATGTTAACACATTTTTCTACCAATTTTAGTATTTTATCTTAATAAAGGGATATAGTGTAAATGTACATAAAATATAAGGAGTAAATCGTAGTTTTTTTTGTATAAATTATGGGTAAACCTAGTTGAGTTTCAATAATTCGTTTCTTTTCCAGAATGATACAATCCAACTTGTGTTTAGATTCTTTTGAATCTGATTTCTGAAGTAGGCCTTTGGTAATTTATGTAACAAGTAATTTCTGTTGGTGTTAAACTTAATTTTGAGTATAACCTTCTTCCCTTTTAGTGTGAGATATATGCTTGAATTTTTGTTGTTGTTAAAATCCATGAATAAAACCGTAACTGATCCGCGAGTCACGGATTGGATTGGAACCCGACCATAGAACTTTTGGTCCGGACACGGATTTAATTTTGTAAAAACAGTGACAAGTGGTTCGATTCTCGAATTCCTAGAAATCCGAATCGAACCGGACCGCGAACAGCCCTACCAATCTCTATGCACCACAACAGGTCAAGTCCGATATTCAGTAAATATACCGTCAAATTATAAGTACACTAGTATATATTTCGCTAAAAAAATGTATTTTTTTGAAAATAAATATTTAGTTTTTGAATTAAAGATGATTTATTATGAGAGATTGACTTATTTCGTAAAATGAGAAATAACTACTTAAAAAATAAGAAACTTAGCGGAACGGGGAGGAAATGTCTTGTTCGTTTTTTGTCTCAAAACCCTAGGTACGGTTTTTAATAAATTTTCTCTATCTACCACTCTCCACTCATTGCGTTTTTTTAAACTTATAAGTCTGAAACTTATTTCAATTTTTTTTATTTTTCATAATTTTTTGATGTAATTTTAGGGGTTAATTGTTCGTTAGGACCACACGAATCAAAAAAGTATAAAAATATAGACCGATGTTGAAAAAATTCAAATAAGAATACTTTTTTATCTTTCATGAATTTTTTTTGTTTATTTTATACCATAATTTTAGAATACTTTTTAAATTTCTCTCGTCAAGACGGAGAGGGTGATTAATCCCAAAAGAGAGAGGGAAAGGGAGGGATAATCTCAACTCGTTGAAGCGAGGTACGGACGTCCCCCCATCAAACTGGCGTGGTTGGAGCGAGTCTCCTGCGCCAGCAAATTGAATGTTTGGGTAGTCAGTTTGTCTAATTTTCTTGTTTGCTGGAGATCCCGTATGGAAGATCCCAAAAGTTGCAAGTAAAGATGAAGAAGGCGACCATTATCTCCGACAGTGGGACCATCGACGATCACCTTGGGAGTAACCTTCCACCGGAGATCGTAACCGACGTACTCTATCGATTACCGGTAAAGTCTCTCTGCCGATTCAAATGTGTTTCTCCCTCATGGAAAACCCTAATCTCTTCCCCCCATTTCGCTCAAACACACCTCCATCGAGCCGAAGCCAACCACCACCCACTTAAAGCCATTCTCTTCTCCTGCTCTTTCGATCTCTACTCCGTAGATTTCGCCGACGCGAACCCTACTCCAAAAAAGCTTGAACGTCCTTCGTTCAAGCACATGAGCGGGTCCAGGTCATTGAGCTCTTGTAATGGCCTCGTTCTAGTTTCCGATAAAGGTTATGTCAACTTCTTGTTCAATCCATCCACTAGTGAATACAAGGAACTGCCTGCCCCTTTTCCTGAATATTCTTCGGATGATGTCTTTTATTCACCTGGGTTGGGTTATGACTCGTACACTGATGATTACAAAGTTGTGATGCCCTTTTCTATTGAAGGGCGAGTACCTAATGATGCCGCTGTTATGGTTGTAGCTGTCTATTCCCTGAAAACTAATGCTTGGAGGACGATTCAAGATTTCCCTTATACTCCTGTGGGATGTCGTAGGGTTTGCTTTAACGAGCGTCTCCATTGGCTATGTCGGAGGACTGTTGGTTTGGATTATTCTAAAATTGTTGTTGCCTTCAATTTGGCAGATGAGATTTTCAGGGAAGTGCAGATGCCAGCCTCGTATGATCATGACGAGTTTACGCATCATGACATGGTGGTTCTTGAGGGTTGTCTCTCTTTGCTTGTCTGGTCGCAGGCTGGCCGAATTGATGTTTGGATGATGATGGAGTATGGTTTGAGAGAGTCGTGGACAAAATTTTTGATTGTTAATCTTGGGAGTGGGAGGTCTATAGTGGATGTGTTGTGTTTGTCAATGCAAGACGAACTTGTGTTGAGGTTGTGGGAAGAGAGATTCAGAGTTATCAGAGGAAGTGTAGAAGATGACGGGGAGAGACTAATTCTGTACAATCTGATAAAAGGAACACAGAGGGAAGTGGTGGTTCCTGGCATTCTAACTGAATATGTAGTTGGGGACCACTACATCGAGACCCTCGTCTCTCCTAATCATGGAGGACGGATTTCGGAGACAATGTGAAGCTTCTTCAGGTAGAAGTTCAAAGAGTTATCAGGTATGTTTCCACTTTCCAATGTAAAAATGACTCGGTCACTTCTTTTGTGGATTAAGTATTGTATATATCGTGTATTACGTGATCTTCTATACTTGAAAGGTTTTTGGAGGTTGCAAATCAACATATTCTTTCTTGATACTTACAGAGATGAGTCTGAATTATACACGGCGTTGGTTAGTGATATAAGTATTTTGATTAATGCTTGATCATACACAAGTTGCTAGGGAGCACTCAAAAATCTAAATCGATGGAGTCTAATGTAGGAAGCATGACTGAATGAGCACTCATAAACAGGTCCGGCCCTGAGATTTTCGAGGCCCTAGGCGGAGTTTTGAGAATGGGGCCCTTTTACTTTTTAGTATATTAATTAGTTGTTTGAAAAATTAAACCAGGCGAGCTTGTAGCTCGGTGGCAATGTTGTTATACAAACCTTTAGAACCACAGGTCGGGAGTTCGAGGTTTCTAAGTGTCGTTTTCGAAACGTTTTTTAGGACAAAGAGACTCCAAAATTTCACATTAAAAACGGAAGAGATGGGAATCGAACTCCCGGCCTGCCGTTCCAGACATGCGCAGCTTATCACCAGGCTAGTTCATCCTCGCTGTAAATTATTTCACATACTTAATATTTATTATATTTTTCTATTTGGGGGCCCTATTATTTGGCCCAAAAGGGGAGGCCCTAGGCGGTCGCCTGGTGGGCCTACACCCAGGGCCAGCCCTGCTCATAAAGGGGTGTCATGTTCATATATGATGCAGATACTACTTGGATACTCACTTGTATGTATTTGATACTACGTAAATGTATCCATAAATCGTAAATAAATTTTCTTTATTCTTGAAGAATTGAATACTCTTACGTCATGTTTCTGCCCTTCCATGATATAGAGAATATGCCATTTCTTACGCAATATTTTGTTTACTCCGTAGAGAAAGAGTAGTTTTCCACTAATTTAGTATCATCCATTTTGGGATTCTATATAGACTGTTTGAGAATGTTTGGGATTATATATATACTGTTTGAGAATGTTTGGACACATGGGTTGCTGATATGATTGTGCTTCTGGATCTCGAATATATCCAATAAGAGATCACCCCAAGCGTAGGGTATAAGCGTCCAATTGAAGCATAATAAATCTGGAAGTCCGGGATCGTACCCACAGGGATAAATAATACGGCTTGATGGATTGTAGATGCAAGTACGGGCTTTCGGCTTTTAGTCAGCCAACTTGGTTTTTCGTATGTGGTGGAAAGTAAAAAGGCTAAATTAAATGAGAATAAACTAGATTAAAAGAAGGTTAGGTCTAGGAATCACTAGCACCCACGACTCAAGCAAAACCACATTTTTCACCCCAATACACGGTTTTACCCGGAAGATAAGATGGTTCGAAAATCAAGTTAGCTATAGAATTTATTTAGCAAACACCTCGAGTGTCAGAGCTCCAAGCATCATGTGTGGTAAGTAGGCGAAGCTCTTACCTACACATGATTAAGGAGGTTAACACCTCGGTAATTTGACAAACAAATCCAAGCCCCACATCAATTTTCGAACCAAAGTTGCAAACTTTTTTGGTGAAAAATGCAATTTTTACTCAAGCCATGGGGTGCTAATCACCCCATGACCCAACCTTGAAAACTACTCACACATATCTATGGAGATAAGAGCAAGCAAAAATCTACTTAGCATAATTGTAAACACAAGCCTAAGAGAAAATTAGCTAGAAAGATAGATCGGGAGATAATAAACAACTTTAAAGGAGATAAGAGTCAAAATTAACTTACTAAGGTAGGAAATGCAGAAATAAGAGTTGGAAAATAAAGAACACTTCAAGAACACCAAGAACAATTTGAAATCTAAGTCTAGATCTAAAAATGCGTTCAAATCTAATTCACTACTTGTTTGTACAAAATGATATCACTCCTATTTATAGGCCCTTAGTACGCGGATGGAATATTCCCCAAGATGCTCCAGATATTCGCCGCTAAGGCCTCGGTACCGATGGCAATGGCCTTAAATTGCTGTTAAGGGGTTCGGTACCGATGGCAAAGCCCTTGCCATCAATGCCTAAGGGGTTAGCAGCTGCCAGGAGGATAACAGCTCGGTACCGATGGGTACTTTTCTTGCCATCGATGCCGAGTAGCTTATCTTCAGCACTTGGTCTTGCTCGGGCTGCTTGCTGCTTTGCCTTGGCCATTGCTCGAGCCATCGGGTCATCTGCCTGGGCCATCGCCTTGCTTTGCCTTGACCGCCTTGCTGTGTGTCGCCTTGGCGTCGGGTCATCTTTTGAGCTTTGAACTCTTTGGCTTTTAACTCTTCGCTCTTGGGACTTGATTATTCCATCTTGATCATTCTTTTGCACTTTGAATATCTTTGGCCCGCTTTGGTCTTTAAAACTCCTGAATTAAATGGTTTTTCTACAAAACGCACCCAAAATACCTTACGAGCACAAGAGATTAAAAGCAACTAATTAAGCGATAAAATAAACTAAAACTAGCTACTAGCGCACCCTTTATTACATTATCGGGTGCTTATCAGATTGTTCACCTTCTATTGGTACTTGGCGGTGAAAACATCAAAATCTCAACTCGTTAACAGTCTTCCCCTCTGGACTCAATTGGAAGGAAGTAAGGAACCCAATTCGACCTCTCTTTCCTACTTTCATTGCCTCGAGTTGAGGTTTTTTTAGCTTGGCGATTATCTTTGCATCCCTAACCTCAATCCTCTCTCTTTTATTGCCAATCCTGCAAAGCTTGGTAAATAATTTGGGCTTTCATGAGTACTGGACTGAACTAGTACATCACGAGAACTTGCTACCTCGTAGTCTTTAGGTTTAGCAACCCGTCGTGCATAATATCTAGGGCTCTATTTATGGAGTGCAACTTCTTGAGAAATTGAAGTCCTGTTGTGGAGGTGTTGAAATTGTATTTGATTCTTCATGTGAGAATTAAGTCGGGGTGTGGAATGATTTCGGATAGGAATGGAATCTTCATTCCTTGGCTGAGCAATGTAATGACCATTCCTTATAATTGTGCATGATAGTTCCATTCATAGTGTCTGCCATTTTCTTTTAATGAACCCAATCACGGAATGGACATTATACTATAGTAAACCAAGCACAACCTTAAGTTCTTTATCTACTCGATTAACCTTGACAGGGAACGGAAAGAAGAATTCCATGTGCCCCACAAGTTGTTTGCGTATAATCCTGGAGGATATTAAATTTGTTATAGTTATCTATTTAGATTTTAGGATTTTCATGCGTAGTTTAAGTTGTTATTTATCCTATTTTGAGTCTAGGTTAGGTTTCTCATGCTTATCCTTTTGTTATCTTGGAAGAGCCTATTTAAGGACTCTACATATGATGTTTAAGTTAGTTTTATGAAATAATTGAGTTCGATTATGATTTCAATAAGAGATATTATTATTTCCTTAGACACAGGGATGCCTAGGGGTCCTGAGGCAGAGGGATGCATAGCGTTTTATCTTTGTTTATTTATTTTCATTAATCGTCCTACATCAAACCTCAATTTCTTACCTTTGCCCATTGTGTCCTGGAAAGGTGGAAAGGCTTTTCCAATTGAAATAGCGAATGATGATTGCATTCGTAATGTGTATTTTTTTATCGCTTTCTTTGAATTAACCAAATGACGGAATCAACATTCCGTTCAAGTGAACCAAACGCAACCTTATGTTATTTATCTACCAGATTAATCTCAATTTCTTACCTTCACCTTTTGTGTTCTAGTAAGGAGGAAAGGTTCAGCCACCTATTTTGTCAATGCCATTTATCTCAGCTTATTCAGTGTGACGCTGTTTAGCTCCGAAATGGCTCAAAGGACTGAGCGGGCGTGCCAGGACTTGTCGCGTCCAACGTGAGGGACTGGGCGTCCCTGTTCTGACTTCTAGATCTGAGAGGGCGATAGTGCTGCAACCTAAGGGCTGGATTGCAGTGAAGGTCCGTGGTTTTGCCTCTTCGTGCGAGGACTAAATAATTTCCTAACCGTGTAGGAAAGAAAGTAACAACGTAGAATTACTTTACTATATCGTAATAATAAAGTAGGGGATGGAGAGAGATAGGAATAACTTTATTATGTTTCGTAATAACAAAGTTGGGGTACAAGAGAGATAGAAACTCGAATTACTTGATGAAGTAATTGAGTGAAGGTGAGAAAATAGAGATAATTGCTTCGCTGGGAAGGCTTTGGTTTTTAAGCGTTGAGCTTGATTGGTGTGGGAACCCTTTTTCCTTCTTTGCTTCTAGTATTTATAGGCGAATGTTGCACCGGCCAAATCTGTCCTGCATTTCCCGCCTTCACCGTGAGTTGACAAGTGTCCCAAGTGGCCTCCAGATCTCGCCATGTGTCCAAAATAACTACCCACTTAATACATTGTGGGGTCATGGGTAGTTATTGGGGATAAATGATAATTACCCATGTGTTTACTTCTAACGTGGGAAGTTATCAGAGGTGAATTCAAATTACCCCCAAGTTAATTCCCCATCATGGGCAGTTAGCCTAGATAATGGCCACCTCATCCCTTTTTCCGTGGGCCACTTGGAACTTCCAGCCATTTGACTCGGTCAAATGGCTCTTTGCCAGGCAACAAATATTCAACTTCCCTCCACTTTTCATGGGTTACTTAGATAATGGGCCATTTAACAAATTAAATGGCCTACCAATCAATTCAGCCCACCTCCACTCCTGATCAACTTTAGAGAAAACATGGGCCGACTGAATTCCTCTTGTAAATAGGTCCATTACCTTTAAACCCGAGCCCAAACCAAATCAGAATTAATTGGGCCCACTAACTCTTTCTTTGGCCCACTAATCTTGATCTAATAATCCTTTAGTTCCTGGCCCAATTTGACTAACTTTAACCAAATGGCCGTCCAACGCTAGCCTTGGACTGGGTGCCAAAAACGGGTGTAAACAATGCCCCCTTCAACTTCAGATTTGATGATACAGCCCTTTTGAATGCCAGTGATTTATTGCTGCATTGGCTAATCTATTTAAACAGTAATGGCAACTGGAAGTATTGAGTTAATGTTCAAGTTTCAGCTTCCTTCA
Source organism: Rhododendron griersonianum (assembly GCA_018127125.1). Taxonomy (NCBI): domain Eukaryota; kingdom Viridiplantae; phylum Streptophyta; class Magnoliopsida; order Ericales; family Ericaceae; genus Rhododendron; species Rhododendron griersonianum. Next base: position 15,767,276 of record CM030789.1, read on the forward strand.
ACTTCAGATTTGATTATACAGCCCTATTGAATGCCAGTGATTTATTGCTGCATTGGCTAATCTATTTAAACAATAATGGCAACTGGAAGTATTGAGTTAATGTTCAAGTTTCAGCTTTCTACTACACACGGAGCTTCTAGCCATCTTTTTGCCATTTACATGGCTATTACTCATTGCTTTTACAGCCCCTTTGGATGATGAGAAATGATGAGAAAAGAAAACAGAAGAGAATCTTGCAACTTATTTGGATGGTTAAAAGAGATGAGAAATGGTGAAAAGGATGATAAATAGGTAAAAAAGAAGAAGAAATAAAGATAAAGATAAAGAAAGATGAATCTTTATTGGTCCCATCTCACAATTCACCAAATTGCATCACTTTTGTTCAAGTACCAGAAATTCTGCAATTTTTTTTTGATATAACTGTGATTTCCTTTGGTATTTTGTGTACACCTAGACTAAACTTTTGTAGTTGATAATGGAAATGTTAGACTGTTGGTCCTAGAATCCTTGTCATCTTTATTTCAGTCACTTTAGAATTTTAGTTTTAACGTTCAAATGAATGTATGCTAGTAGCGTCAAGTCTGTCTGAGTATTTTTGGCTTTTGGGCCAACATGTTCGATTTAAGCCATGTTTCAGTTTATTCGCCAGAGTTTCGAATGAGTATTTTCAGGCATGTTCAGCTCTGTTATGAAATTGATATGTAATGTACTTGCATTCAACCAGGATGGTGAGGGACAAACATGCAAAGTTGAACACGTACCAGATGTCACCAATTCTCTCGAGCAGATTGAAGAGCAAGTGGAAGACTTTCCGGCTTGACATTTGAGACTCGTTTTTGGTTCTGGGACCACATTTGGGCTTGTCATTTCAGACTTGGATGAATGGATTGACTTAGCATGATTTCTGGTGATGTTGCTTTTGATTCTACACCAACTTTCTAAGCTAGTTCTATCATTATTCTTTTCTTTTTGAAATGTATCTGTTTCTTTCGTTAGTGAAATCTGTTAGAAAAGGCTTGTCCCTGGACATTGAATAAGGCCGTCCTTATCTGTTTGTGCGGAGGAAGTCTTTGATTCCCGGTGAAATCAACAAGCGAAGTGATATGTCCTTCCTGTTTACCAAGATCATATTTTGTAATGCACTTTGATTCTCTATGAACCGGAAGGAAGAGTGAAGGAGAGTTTGGTATCTGGCGTAGGCATAACTTTCGCTTGACATTCAGTCTTCTTTCTTTGGAATGCTGGAGCAGTCCAAGCTAGTCGAGATCTTCATAGCAGTTCTGGGATACTAGTTTCGGGGGAAAGATTTAGATGAAATTAAAGGATTAAGAACAAGAAAAAAAGGGCCAAGTACTAATATAGCAAGCAAGGTCATCTTTAGAATAACACCCAGTCCCGCTGGTGGCTGACTTGTTCACAGAACGTCATCCACAGGACACTCTCGATTGATCCGATCGTACCTACTTATGGCTTCTAACCCAATCAGAAACTCAGTAGTTCTCCAGTGACCGATCTATCAAAGTTTCATTTTCCCGGGTATTTGAATTGAACTTCTATTCATTCGTTCCAAGAAAGCGGCCGTTCACGTCAGGTTGTTGATGAAGTTGCTTGTACTTTTCTTTGTTGAGATTGGGTTAATGGGTTGGTCTTCCATGTACCTGAGTACAAAATCGAACATAGACAACCTTGCCTTTGTGGATTTTCAAAGGTATTCTCGCTCGAATCAAGTTCAGAACATATTAGCAGCGGTAATCTCCCTTCACTGCATCACTGTCTAAGATTTAATTGTTGAATCTATGCAAGTATTTTGATAATTGAGGTGATGTAAATTACGTTTAAAAAAAAAAAAAAAAAGGTGATGTAAACAAAAAGTTAAGCTGTTGTGCGCTGTTGGATGATTCTACCAGTGCATTCTTAGATTGTCGGGACTTATTTCGGGCTGCTGTCAGGTGCTTCATGCTCACAGAATGGTTTTTTTTTTTTTTTTTAAATTTAAATTTCTACTTGGTGATAGATATTAGAATGTCTTTTGTAAACACACCTGAAAAGTTTGTGGATTATATGACGCTTGGGACGATGAAGGTATCGGTCGACAATTGTCTTTGTAAATCATCAATTGTGGTATATGGGATTTCAGTTTACTAAGGAGATAAGAATTTCTGTACTTTTGTAATGTAATGTCTTCATGTACTCTGTAGGATCTTTAAGGACTTCAATAACATACTTGAAGACATATTGATATGAATTTCCGATTGACCGAAAAAAAAGAAGACATATTGATATGCTATGCTTATTTCTTCAGACTTATTTGTCACATTTTTTTTAGTGTTTTTTTTTTTTAATCTCCTAAACTATGTTCCGTTTGTCTACTTCATCCTTAAACTACAAAAATCACATATTTCATCCCTCAACTTCTTGATTGAGATTATGGCATTTCTTATGTAGCATATAGAGTATAATCATAAGCTGTAAATACATGACTAGTTTTCCAATAATTTGCTTCTGCTTAAGAATAAGAAAAATTAGTGAGATTAAACTAGTATCATCCTTTTCTTGGGGATGGCATAAACAATCTGAGGATAGTTGGCTATTTGGTTCCTGGTATGATTATTAGCCTTCTATTGGGGATGAAATTATCCAATTCTCAACTCCTAGCAGTCTCCCCTTGTGGACATACGATTCTTAGATACCTCTTTATCCCTCCCTTGATTGACCACATATCAGCTGCGAAGACTTATGATTGCTGCAGACAATTTATCATTTTTGAAACTACTTTGGACATTACAGTGTTTCTTTTTCAAAAAGTTTTTTTTTATCGGTGGTATTTGTATCCATGTTCTCTTTCTACAAAGTAGTGTTCGTATCTGACTCTTGGTGACTCCATCTACTAGACGTACTTTCCATCTCGCCTATGTTTGGTGTTGCGAGCTAAATTGGTTATTCTCCGTTTTGGTTTGCATTCTCATCCATTCCATATTGTAGTGATTCACCACCCTTTCCTGCCTGGGTTTCTTTATTCTTGTCTCTTTTGATCTTTATATTTGCCTTCATTATGCTGCATATTAGACAAGTTGAGTCGAGCAATGGGGTTGATTACTTCTTCTTTCCTTTTATTCTAGGTTATGCCGGCCAACATACGTGCACCTCGTCTAATTCTTAAGGGACCAATTCCACCGTTTGCGTTCGGGCAAAATTTATGTATGGATTGGTGGGCTCACCACAGTTGATAGCACCTAAAAAGTTTAAGATTATGATGTCTTCTCAACCGGTACAAAATTTATGTATGGATTCGTGAGGGAGGGATTGTTGGGTCCGGAGTGCCCCCCAGGATTTGGTTACACAATGCCACTCTCGATCGCTCTAAAAACAGACTTGCGGGTGCGATGTCGAATGCCATAAAGACTTAATTGAAACCCTTCCTACCACCAATTGGTTTTAGGAGAGATGGTGGAAAAGCGGTCCGACAAGAATTGTTAGCTCCAAAAAGCGGCGCCATTTGTTTTGGTTGACAATTCCATTGACAAAACATATTTTTCATTATATCTCTTTCTTTATCGAGTTGTAATTAATTTTTATATTTTCCAAGCATAGTGAGTCTGTATAGGATTAGAATTGAAGGAGTCTTTTATTTGTAATTGAGAGAGAGTGAATCGAATGACTAAAGGCTGAACAACTTCGCAAATGGAGGGAGCTAAACTAGAACGGACTGATCGGGTTATCAATCTGCTATCGATCTGAACGGGCTGACTAAAAAGAGGTGGAACGTGGGACCAAAGGTGTTCTGAGCGCATACTATAATTTATATAAATACAAGGCTACTGTTGGGTGCTAGGGCTGTAGAGAAAAAGAAGAAAGACGGCAGCAACAAAGTAATAAGAGAAAAAAAAATTCGTCAGATTCATGGGAATTTTTGGTGGGTCAATTCCTTGAGAGATTTGATGAGATCTTAAGTTCTATACACTTACATAATCTCTCTCAAGGTGGTTTGTTCATCTTCTACATTATGCCGAGTTCTTTGAAGGAGTTCAAAGGCGATTGGAGGTTGGTCTAAAGGAGGTGTCCTGCGTAGATCAAATATTCGAGGAGTCGAATACGAAGGAGTGTCTATTAGAGCGGTTCATGAGGAGTCAGCAAAGAGATTCTTAGCCAATATTGAGGAGTCATAGCGTGGTTGTAAGAACTCTCTGTTTCCGCATTTTGCGTATAGTGCTCTCTTCCCTCCCGTGGTTTTTTCCCCGTCTTGGGGTTTTCCACGTATATCTCTGTGTGATACCTGATTCTTTATTTATTGCGTTTATTATCTTGCATAATCACATAGATTAGGGTTTGATTAAAATAGTTGGTTAATTTAATTTGTTCACCGTAATAGTAAATCGCGAGGTGATCCGATCTTGGTTTTTCAAAAACTAATACTTGGAGGAGAATTCAAGACACCCATTATATCGATAACAGATGTACCGCTGGCGTTTACTATAATGGGTGTCTCCATTGGCTTTGTGTGTGGGATGGGTCCTATTTGATGTTTTTTCTCGATTTGGCGGATGAGATTTTTAGGGAAGTGCCATTGCCTGCTTCGATTGTTCATGACGAGTCTGTGGACTTACATGAGGTTGTGATTGTTGGGGATTGTCTATGTGTGGTTTGTAAACAAGATAGTGGCCCAGTTGAAGTTTGGATGATGATGGAGTTCGGGGTGAGTGCTTCTTGGACAAAAGTTATGATTGATATACATGATATCATTGATATGCATCTACATGGTTTGTTAGCAGAAGACGAATATTTGTTGATGGGAAGTACGTTGGAGAGACCAAAAGAAGATAAATTAGTTGCATACAATCCCAAAAAATTAAAGCTGAGGGCCATCATGGTTCATGGTCTTCCAACTAACTTTTATACATGGGGTACATATGTGGAGAGCCTTGTCTCTCGTAATCAATGTAATCATGGAGGAGGGATTGGGAAGCAAGGATAAGCTTCTTCAGGTATGTTAGTCATAGAAATAACATTATTTTGTTCCTCAGTAATTGTATGCCCATACATATCCATGTAGGATAGATATATGCTTTGGGTACTCCCGGATAAGTAGTATTTGGTACTTCTTAAATGTACCTAGGGTTTGAAAATTAGTTCTCTCTTTTCTTTTGTTATGATATTCTTTTGGGATACTGTTTTTTCATGTATTTGAATTTTGGTGATACTTTTCAGAATAAATTATTTCCTCTTTTCTTGAGATTATGGCATTTCTTATGCAGCACTAATGTAAAATTAACCATTGTTTTCTTCCTAAGAGGAAAGCTTCAGCCACCTATTGTTTCTGTGTCATTTATCTCAGCTTGTTTAGTATCTCTCTTCCTTCAAACTTTAGAATTGGTGTTGACAGTCCTATTTAAATTTCAGATATCTTTTGCTGCATTGGCTCATCCATTTGAAAAATAATGGTCATTTGAAGTCTTTGAGTGATGTTTGAGTTCGTGGCCATCCCCTAACACTAATGTGGAAGGGTAGGATTAACTTGGTCTGTTCAGATTTACCCAAAAAAAAACTTGGTCTGTTCACCTGAACAGATCAATCTTGGCAGTACTATTTGCATGGCTAAAGAGTGCACAAACTCTTTAGTTCTTGCTATTCATCTTTTCTATTGCACATGGGGCTTCTAGTCATACCCGCTTGATATCTTTTCTCTCATATTGCTCTCTTGCACTCGACTATATAGATGTTATCGGTAGCTCGACCCAATAGCCATATGGCTATTTATAGATGCTGAATACAAAGACTCTCTCTTTATTGGGTGGAAAGATAACTCGGCCCCATCCCCCTTTTAAAGGCCTCAACTCGTTCAATTTCTGACGTCATCTTCAATGGGGTGCAACAAATTGGAAGGCCACCTAGGCAGTTGATTTTGTTCAGTACTTTTGCCATCTAATGGATTAGTACTCATGCTTTTAATGCTATATATATACTTGCACACTAACTGATGGTCAAAAATTATTGTTTTGCAACTAGGAGGAAAGGAATAGAGTCACTATACAGAGCAAGCTCTAATCCATTATATTGACTTTTTGCAGGGGTACCCATGGTTCCTAGAGTGGTAAAGGTGGTTCAGCAGTCCCTGATCTAGCTAGATATGCTCTTTGGCACTCTTGTCTCCTGGCCCTTTTGAAAGTTCTTTTGGTGCTTGATTTCTGCTGAAGCTTTTTTTATACTCCCCCCGTCCCTTTATTACAGTCCAGTATTCCATTTTGGGCTGCCCCTTAATAAGTGTCCATTTTGTAAAGTTAGTGGGTAAAAGTTGGTGAATTGTCTATTTTGTCCCTAAAAGTAGATTCCATTTTGAAAAGTTAATGAGTAAAAGTGTAATGATGATGGGTAAGTAGGGAAAGTGGAGGAAAAAGTTGATGTGAAAGGTGTAATGATGATGTCTTTTTAATAAGTTGGAGTTACGAAGTAGGACATTTAAAAAGGGACGGAGGGAGTAGTATTTTGGTAGCTTCAGTTTTATTGCTTGACTTGGAGCTTTGTTGCACTATTGTTGTTAATGAGTTAGTTATTCCATGACTGTTCTGTTTGTTTCTGTGGTAGTTTTCTTCTTTTGAACGTACCTAAATTTTTATTATATGTTAGGGGTTTGGGACCTTGGGTTATAACTCCCTTACTACTAATAGCTTTGAAAAATGTTCAAGCAATTGGGTAATATGCTATTTTGATGTGTTTTTACATCATAGAGGATATAAAAGACTAAAAGTATAAAATTTCTCATTCTCAATTGCCAAAATGACAAAATGAGGTTATAGCATACTTGAAACTTTGCCAAAATCTATATATAGACTAATTAAGGGATTAGTTTTTCCAAAATCTATGCAGAAGTGGTCAACTTTCTTCCCAAAACTATTGTGCTTTTGTTTGCAAATGCCAAGGCTGTGGATCTGGTGGTGAAGTATCGATGGAAGCATACAAAGTCTACTAAATGTCGTGTGTTTGGAAGCTTTGGCCACACGGCCCACACTACTTAAGAGGAACCAAATGATAGGGAAGCACATCCTCAGGTAGAAGTGGTGGTTGGACCCCAGAATGTGGCTGGTGTCGCTTCCACCACAAGTCCCATTGTTAGTAGTGCAGGAAGAGGACTTTCTTTAAGGTGTTTAGATGGATAAGATTTTTGAACAGATGCACCATCTTTGACACATAACAGCACCAGCTAAGCTCCTTTCCTCACAAAGATCCTTATTTACAGGGGAAGGTTCCACCAATCTCTTAGAACTAATGAAGGCCCTAGTGTTATCTACTGTTGTGACAACTTATCAAAAAAAAAGAAAGTTATCTACTGTTGTGTCTATAATTTGCTCCTTGCTATCAAACTTAATCCAGAAGACCCTCAGGTTCATCTCAATATAGAGATGAGCTTTTCAAGACCAAGCTTCCGAAACCCTTACCTTTCGCATTCAGCACATACCAAGACACGACCTCATTGAGCTTCCAAGGCCCATTATGGACCCTATTGTTGCTCCTCACTGCCTGCCACACCACTGTAGGGTTGGAACATTCGTAAAACAAATGGTGATGACATTCTTTCTACCTGTTAGTCTGTCACACATGTGGCAGTCTTCATTTACCCTTACCCCCTAACTCACTTATCTATCTGCAGTATTCATCCTTTGTTGCACTGCTAGCCACTCTGCCACAGAATAAGCGCCCTGTACACTCTTCCCAAAACAGATCACCCCATGCCAATTTTGAATAGGGTTTTTGTGTCCAATAGCCTCCCAAGCTTGAGTTAACAGTAAATTCTCCGCTTGGAAGAGAAAGCCAAGCTATCGTGTCCTTACTTTCAAAAGTTGCAAGAAAGAAATCAGTTCAAGTAGAATCCAGGATAGTCGACTAAGGTTTATCTCATGTATTATAAAATAAGGATGGAGAATGGATAGCATTCATTGAACGTAGGTCAAAATTTCACAGGACATAGTATATGACCGTTTTCTTCTTATTTGTTGGAGTAGTTATGACATTATGGAGGTTTTCTCCAAGATTTGTGACTGCATACGTGATGTCGATCGTGTATTTTATCCAGTAGGATGCCATTGGTTATGCTTATGGATAATCATATACAATCTAAGAGGCAATTATTTTTTTGGGATTTCATGATTAAAGATGAGGCATCTGAAGCATTACACCCCCAATGGATACCTTGCAAATACGTGCTGCAATTTACTTGTCGTGTCATAACAATTTGAACCGACAGAAGATGAAGCTTCAGAGATTGGCCAACAATGAAATGAAGTCCGTGCATCAATTCACCTTGGCGCTCCTTACTGTTTTCTGATAGCATAAAACTTCATACACAATTCATTCTGCAATACAACTGTTACATGAAGGTTATTTTGGCTTATTAATATGACAAGAAAGTAGGTAACAAAAACCTGTCACAATTGGTTGTAATGATGTGAACGAAACTGCCGGAAAGGCACAAAAGAAACCTTTTACGTTGAATTTTATATCAAGTCACTCCGCAGACATTGAGCCCCAAAACCATCTTTACTTCCTCATTGTAGTGCTTGCGCGCTATGAACAATCCGTTCCAATATGTAAACCACTGGAATCATGCACAAATTTGATATCTGCAAGAGGGAAGACAATTACTTGTAGTGTTGAAAACACCAACTCATTCTGAAATTAAGCGGCAACAAGACTTGACATAACGGAAGCGCTTGAGCCTGATAGAAGAACCCTACAGATTTCAGCATGAGGCTCAAGTTCATCCCTGTTATTGAAATTTCAGGGACTGAGGCCTAGAGATGCTTGTAGTTAGTTATAAGGAAAATGTTTTGACATAGAATAACAAGTAGAAGTTGACAACAAACCAACATAACATAAGAAACTGAAGAGCTACAAAAGTGAATGTAATGATAATTGACATCATGAAACCTGTAAGATATTATCTCATAACTCGCCGAAGCCGGCCCTGCGCACATCCCTAAATTGGTCGATTCGAGTGTTTTAATTGTGACGTGTTTTGCCAGGTCTATACACATAATCATGATTTTGTTACAGCATACCAAATGATTTTACGCCTCATAGACCTAACTTCTCACCGGTCACCAGCTTGAGTTGATCAAGACTTTATTTGTAGGTTTTTGCTTTCGGCATCTAGAAAGTCTTGTGTCTTTTCTGGTCGTTACTTATAGTCTTTACTTCCCTGTTTTATCCGTTTCCGTTATCAAAAAGTCAGTCTGTTCGCATAGATGATTTGAATTGCTCATTAATTTCCTTAAATATAATTTTTCAAGAATTTCTGTAAAAAATGAACTTAATGGGATATCAATAGATGTTTAAATTGTATAAATGCCTGCAAAAGTTGTTGTGTGTGTGTTGTACACAACAGTTATTTATACTTGTCAAACCTCTTTGCCAAAATCGACCTCCGAAATTAAATCAGACATCTGGGTTTAGATATTTTTCAAACCAAACCAAGCCAAAAAATAATGGTTTGATTTGGTTTGACCGGTTTATTTCGATTTTTTGGTTTGTTACTTGTGCTAAATGTATCCCTATCAATATAGTATTAATTTTTACATGTACTTGTCTAAGTTCAGTCCGGTCTGATTCATTCCGAGTTGAATGGGTGGAAAATTGAACCAAACCTATTGATAAGTAGGAAATAACCTCCCAAGGTCAGCCCAGGCCAGGGAGCCCAGCACAACACGAAGGGCAATGTAGGGAACCTAGTGACGCGGAGCTTAGCTTGAAGAGCTGAGCTCAATGGATCAGCCTAGGGGCGAAGGTCATCCCAAGGTCAGCCCAAACCAAAGTGCTCACGAGCACAGCCTTAAGGGCTCAAGCTAGAGTCCCAAGAGCATTGAATCTAGCCTATAAGAGCTAGCCTCTATTAAACTAGCCTAAGGATGGAGGCCAGCTCACAAGCACAGCTCATAGAAGAATACCGAGCTCAGCTCACCAGATGAGCTCGGTAAATATGACAAACCTACAGCCAGAGACTTATAAAAAAACTCCACGGCAGAAGTTCGTATAGTCTATGGGACTCATAGAACAGTCAAGACTTTATCTCGTCCGAAGAGATTAGGCCGCGAGTCTTAGAGGATAAACACAGAGATTCATCTACCATGAAGACTCCTAACATTGATGACAATCACAGAGTCAAAAGGAGAGGAGAACTCCTAAACTTGATAAGGACCAAAGAAGTCCTAGGTAAGGAGGACACTCTATTATCAACCTATTCCCGTCATGTATGGATGAGCCCAGAGGTCCCAGTCCCAATGGAGACCTCTGCACCGGACTCTTAATCTTGATAGCAATCGCAGAGTCCAAATGTGAAATGGCTCCTCAAACCTGATAAGGGTCAGGGGAGTCCTGAGGTGAGGAGGACAATCCAACACCTATCTATTCCCGCCACGAGCGGATGAGGCTTAAGAGTCTTGGTTCCAAGGGATTCCTCCCAAAGATGCCTATATAAAGATCACACCTCCACCTCACAAAGGTATGCAAACGATACGGAACTCATACTTAGTCCAATATCTCCATATCTCGACTGACTTAGGCATCGGAGGGGCGATGGCGATAGCCACGCCGGTGCCCATAGTTTACCGTGTCTGTTTTGCAGGTCGTTAATCGAGCATGCAGGAAGCCGTTTCATCCGCTGGAGGACTAGGTGGACGGTTGAGGAACCCCTCCTCCGGAGATAACCAAAAACCGCCTCATCACCTATTTTTTTGCTATGGCAAAAACTTAACAAACCAAAATGTTTACCTCTAGAAACCAAATCAAATAAAAGAATGAGTCAAGATTGGAGATGCTCTTAGAGCCAAGTATTTATTTGATTCTATTTGGCATTTGATTTTTATATTTTATTTAGAACTAAAAAATGCAGAACTACATATTTTATGGTGGCCGAGGAATCTGATAGACATTGTTACGCTAAGTTTTTTGGACTTTTCGAAAGTTTTGACCTTAATCAAAATAATTTCTCCCGACATTTATGCACCACGCACCACAAACATGTCAAATCCAATATATATGGTAAATGGTCTGCCAATATATCATATTGGGTCCCAATTACTCCATCTGTCCCTTATTTATAGTCCAGTATTCCATTTTGGGTTGTCCCTTAATAAGTGTCTATTTTGTAAAGTTAGTGGGTAAAAGTTGGTGAATTGTCTATTTTGTCCCTAAAAGTAGATTCCATTTTGAAAAGTTAGTGAGTAAAAGTGTAATGATGATGGGTAAGTAGGGAAAGTGGAGGAAAAAGTTGATGTGAAAGGTATAATGATAATGTCTTTTTAATAAGTTGGAGTTACGAAGCAGGACACTTAAAAAGGGACGGAGGGAGTATATTTTTGTGTCCATTCACGGCCGTTACTCAGCCTGTGTTTCCCGGACAGAGATCTGTTGGGTTATCTGATTTTTGCCTAACGGCGAGGGTTTGTTCGAGTTTGGGGGAGTGGTCGGCGTGGCTCCCGCCATGGCCGTTGTTAAATGGCCCGGTACTCGCTTAACGGCAAGGTGTAGCGTTGCGGCAGTTGGTGTAACGCCCCGCTTTTTCAAAAGCAAAATAAAATAATTTCTTAAGAAAATTTCGCTAAATAAATATAATTTTCCAAAATAAAGGTCTATTACAATCTCAAAATAAATTTACCGATTCAAAATACATTAACTTCAGAGCTGACTCTAGGCTTGATACGAATCCCAAGCATACTCGATCTCTATTCCTGATATTCTTCTTGTGTCGAACTGCACCATTGTTGAATCCTCTCCATTGAATCCTGCGCCCTCTGGCAAATTGATCGCCGAAGCAATCGATTTACCAGGATACAGACGTATCCGTGAGTGATAAATCACCTAGTAGAATAATCAAACCCAACCACCCCTCTAACTTTACAGCTAGCAATCAAGCAGGATAAACATGGTACGAAGAAATATAACAGAGGTATTTCATATCAATCAGTTTATTACTATTCATTAACCTGACGTGTGATCTAAGATCTCACCGCGAGATCTTTCCTCCCTTAACCGCTAGCCATGCTCATTCCCATGAGTTCACTTCCCTTTGCTGTCGCAGATACACCTAAGTTATATACCGAGTGTGCATCCCCAATATCTACATCAAGGGGAAAGCTTATCATGCCTGCATCACAACTAGGGTTCGCCTATCTTATAAACCACATCACAACCATTCCACAATCATCACTGGACACCCGCCAGTCTATCAATTCATCACTGGACACCCGCCAGTTTCAATCTCATCACAATCTCATCACAATCTCAAAATCACGCATGCAGGCAATCTAAAAACAAAAACTTTTTCCAATTCATCCATTACTTACCATCGTCTAGGTGATTTCTATTTCGCATACCACCCCATGTCTCTAGGATCCAATCTAACATATCATTCAGCAGTTGGAAATAATAATTAAGCAAACAGAATAATAATTGAAATAAACAATATGCATTGAATCACATAACTTTTTATGAATGGGCCGTTGCCCTTAGTTCTGTATGATCAACAAGTCATTAATAAGGTAAGGAACTTTTAATAAATAAAAGTTTTAATAAAAAGAATATAATCTAGACTTGTATAAATTTTTATTTAGGAAAATAATTTGATTAATGATCATAATAAATACAATAAGTAATTAATAACGCTAGAATAGGTAGCATGGCTCTAAAAGGAGTCCTAGGGTCTTACGTAACATGTTCGAGTATCAAAAAGTGGGTCCGGAGGGTTACGGAATTATTTTTAAAACAAAAATGATTTTTAAGGTTGTCAAAAGTAGAATAAATAGATAATAAATTATTTAATGAATAAAGTATGTCGAGATTAACAACATATCATCTTTAGTATGTAAAGAATCTAAAAAAATATTTTGGGAATTTATAAAATGGTTTATAAGGTCGCAAGGATTTTTCGTTTGAAAACTTTTGCAAGAAATCAAATAAATAATTAATAAATAGATAATAAAATAAAAAAAATATGACGTTAACAAGTTATGATCTTTGAGGTGTGAGAAAGCTAGGAAAAATAGTTCGGGGGTCGAAAACGATGTTTGGATGGTCGTAAGGATTAAAAACTTTTATTAATCAACTCAATCTACCAGATAAATGAAACTGATATAATTAATACGTTTTATACTAAGATGATATTACACTGTAATAAAATAATATCAATTCAGTTGTTTGTTAAAATATTAATATCAGAAAGATTATAAAATAAATATCAATAGGGTCATCTTCTACGTAAATAATTACAAATAAAATGTCGGGCCCAAATATAATATCAAATTGATGAATCTGGCAGAAAATTGCGCAGTGAACTATTTTTTCGTTTTGGCTTGGTTTTTGATGCATGGGACCAATTGGGGCATAGGGTTAAGCATATAAACATAATATATACTTAGAGAAGAGGTTGGAATGAATTATAGTACCTCGAATCGGATCGAATTGAATTAAAAACGAAACTTGAATTTTTTTAGAAGACGACTTCGGTTTCTTCGATCGGGGACCTTGGGCTCGAATTAGATGATGTTTGGAGATGCTTGGGGTCGTAGGAAGAGACTGGAATGGGTAATTCGGATCTCGGAGGGTTCTAGAGCACAAACCCACTTTTCTCTCTCTCACTTTCTCTCTCTAAAACTCCATTGATTGGAGTTCGATTTTCTTCGAATTCTCTCTCTCTTCTGGACTGGTAGGGTGTGGGAAAAATTCGTGGTGAGCCCTAGGGTTAGACTAATGGGATATATATAGGGAATTTTGGAAGAGGATGAATAGTTTGTATTCGAATAGGATTCCGATTTCTTGGGTTTTGATAGGAGAGTGATATGGACGAAAATAAGATCGAGGAAGAGGTAGAGACCGAGTAGGAGTGGGAGAGGGAGAGATGGAAGAGTTTTAATCATGCATGCAACTTAAAAAAAATAGGATTAGATAATTTTGTATTTATCTACTTAAGGAAAATAATTTTATTATTACGATTGATACTTTTTAAAATGATATTATTAAAAAAAAATTGGGTCAAAAATCCGGGTCGTTACAACTTATCCCCCTTAACAAAATTTCGTCCTCGAAATTAAAGTGTACCTTAAGGAGGAAACAGATTCGGATAATTGGCGCGTATAGTATCCGCTCGTTCTCAGGTTGATTCCTCAATTCCTCGATGTCGTCAAAGGATTCAGACGAGTTGAATGGTTTTGCCTCGAATGCATTTCTCACTATAGTCTTGGATCTTTACTGGCTGTTCCTTGTGTTCTCGCACTCCCAAGATGATTCTTCTCGTTCTCGGTATCTCCATAAGACATTGACTATTTTGATTGTTCGCCCTCGGGTAACTTTTTCTCCATGATCCTAAATTTTACCGGTTGCTCTTTGATGATCGTTTCCTCGTCTAGTGTGACTTCCTCTCAATTGAGTACGTGGGTGGAATGGGTCATATCTTTCCGCAGCGTAGAATCATAAAAGACAACGTGAATTTTGGCAATTTGCGGTTGTAAAGTTAGGCGATATGCAACTTCTCCAATTTGCTCCAAGATCTTAAACGTACCAATGTGGCGAGGTGATAACTTTCCTTTCTTGACAAATCGGGTGATCCCACGGCGCGGTTTGAAAAAAAAGTACGTTGAAAATCTACGGTCTCATCCTCTTGTCGGCGTAGCTCTTTTATTGGCTTCGAGCGATTGGGAGTCATCAACTTATCTCCTTCCTTGGTCAGTTCTTGAAAGTTTGGTTCCTATCTCTTAGAAGATGGGTACTCTTCTCCCAAAGGAGCGAGAGGATTACAAGAATTTTTAAGAGGTTCAAACATGAGTCAAATGTTCAAAGGTCAAAGCACCAAAAAGAAAGTACGAACAGATCCTCTTCTGCGAGTCGAAGTACTAGTAGTTTGAGTTGAGTTGGAATACGAGGAAAACAAGAATCAAGTTAACCGAAGTCATACTCAATGATGATTTGGAATTGAAGGATTTCATCATTGGAATAGTGCTGATAAAAAAAAAAATTAACATGCGAGTAAAACAAACAAGTACTTGGTCTACCAAACGTTGCACTGGAATAAATGAATAAAGGTTCTCATAAGAAATATTGGTCTATCGATAGGTTTTGAAAGATTACAAAGTCCAACGATAAAATCGAACTAGATATTTATTTTGCAACACGTTGGCCAAATGCGTTTCAAAATAAGCATCTAACTCTAGTCATCATAGAAAATATGGGGTAAAAATGAAAAATAAGCAATGGCTTATGAGCTCATTCTCAAAATAGAACAAGAACTGATAGGATGATTATTTAGCTTAAAGAAAGCGAAGCATAACAACGATCTGTGCCCTCAAGAACTAAACAACTTCAACATTGAAAATTGAACGATGTTTACGGAATTTGAGTTTTGTAAGATTGGACACAAGTCTTGTTGTGATATCAAAAGAATCAAAGGTTGTGGATACCTAATAGTGCATTGGTCAGAATAAATGAGGAGCTAGTCAGAATAAATCAGGATTGCCCCAAACTGCAGTATTCAATGGATCGGAAAGTTTAGACTCATAATTGAGTAAACTGTTGACTTTAAATCAAATTAAGTCAAATTAAGAAAGGCTGGAACAAAATGATCAGTAGGGATACCCAACTCACAAAAGGAAAATGTCACGAGAGTTAGGTACTTGGAATAGACAAGGAGTTCAACGATTTGAGCTTTAGTTGAAGTTGCAACTCTAACAATGGAGAGTCATAATGAAGGTGATTTTAAGAAGAGTCATGAGAGATGCAAAAATAGCAGAAGGTTAGAATACGATCAATCGAATGAAAAAGATGATCAAGATGAACAATTGTCAATAGCTCTTCTATCCCCCTTAAAGAAAAACATATAACCTCCCTCAAAGAGAATTGTCACCGCTTTCCCAATTATTCACGACCTTGAACTCTTCTCGATCTGTTTGAACTACGATGGTGTCGTCGTCGAATGTAGTTTGCATGGTATATAGTTGGGTGACGATTGCGAATCTCTGACAGCATCATGCTTCTATTCGTCGATCTATTATGTTGAGGAGCCTATGGTGTGTGAGGTTATGGTGTCGATGTGGCAATCGCTTGTAAAAGTTGCATAACCTCCATGTTACTCGGTATCTCATTGGGCTTCGTGTTGTGTAGACCTCGAGATTGGCGTAAACATGTTGATGGCGTGGGCGGCGTTGGCATTAGGGTTACACGTATTGTTCTTGCTGGTGAGGTTGGCAAAATAACCGTAGAAAGTGGCGTCGTTGACCTTTGGTACCAATCTTGTAACGACTGCTTTACGAGGTTAGGTTTAAAGTCTTGAGGGTTTCTAAATATCTGGTTCTCTCAAGGAAGTGTATGCAATAACGTTCTCACACAGATCATATCCTATTTTCGATCGTTATCTGCCTAGAGAAAGGAAATTCTTCTTCGACAGGTACTCTATTCACGGAGTAGCCTCCTTTGACAGTACCTTATCCTCCATTGTCGAGATTTGTCTCTTCGTCTTCGTCATACTAAGATTCTTTGTCTCATTTGATCGATCAACTAAATTATGAAAGGAAACGGCTGCTCCATCGCTTTCTCCTGGTCAAAGTCAACGCTGATTTCGTAATTTCTCGGAGTCTGAGTCGCAGCAGGTAAATAAATATTTATATGATATACTTAGGTAGGATATATCGTAGTTTAGAAAAGTAAAAGATATCGTAAACGTTTAGCTATTCGGATTTACGCTCTTAAAATGCGGTCTACCCAATCTACCCAAGGCCGAGTGTTTGAACCTATGCTCTGATACCATTTGTAACGCCCCGCTTTTTCGGAAGCAAAATAAAATAATTTCTTAAGAAAATTTCGCTAAATAAATATAATTTTCCAAAATAAAGGTCTATTACAATCTCAAAATAAATTTACCGATTCAAAATACATTAACTTCAGAGCTGACTCTAGGCTTGATACGAATCCCAAGCATACTCGATCTCTATTCCTGATATTCTTCTTGTGTCGAACTGCACCATTGTTGAATCCTCTCCATTGAATCCTGCGCCCTCTGGCAAATTGATCGCCGAAGCAATCGATTTACCAGGATACAGACGTATCCGTGAGTGATAAATCACCCAGTAGAATAATCCAACCCAACCACCCCTCTTACTTTACAGCTAGCAATCAAGCAGGATAAACATGGTACGAAGAAATATAACAGAGGTATTTCATATCAATCAGTTTATTACTATTCATTAACCTGACGTGTGATCTAAGATCTCACCGCGAGATCTTTCCTCCCTCAACCGCTAGCCATGCTCATTCCCATGAGTTCACTTCCCTTTGCTGTCGCAGATACACCTAAGTTATATACCGAGTGTGCATCCCCAATAACTACATCAAGGGGAAAGCTTATCATGCCTGCATCACAACTAGGGTTCGCCTATCTTATAAACCACATCACAACCATTCCACAATCATCACTGGACACCCGCCAGTCTATCAATTCATCACTGAACACCCGCCAGTCTATCAATTCATCACTGGACACCCGCCAGTTTCAATCTCATCACAATCTCAAAATCACGCCTGCAGGCAATCTAAAAACAAAAACTTTTTCCAATTCATCCATTACTTACCATCGTCTAGGTGATTTCTATTTCGCATACCACCCCATGTCTCTAGGATCCAATCTAACATATCATTCAGCAGTTGGAAATAATAATTAAGCAAACAGAATAATAATTGAAATAAACAATATGCATTGAATCACATAACTTTTTATGAATGGGCCGTTGCCCTTAGTTCTGTATGATCAACAAGTCATTAATAAGGTAAGGAACTTTTAATAAATAAAAGTTTTAATAAAAAGAATATAATCTAGACTTGTATAAATTTTTATTTAGGAAAATAATTTGATTAATGATCATAATAAATACAATAAGTAATTAATAACGCTAGAATAGGTAGCATGGCTCTAAAAGGAGTCCTAGGGTCTTACGTAACATGTTCGAGTATCAAAAAGTGGGTCCGGAGGGTTACGGAATTATTTTTAAAACAAAAATGATTTTTAAGGTTGTCAAAAGTAGAATAAATAGATAATAAATTATTTAATGAATAAAGTATGTCGAGATTAACAACATATCATCTTTAGTATGTAAAGAATCTAAAAAAATATTTTGGGAATTTATAAAATGGTTTATAAGGTCGCAAGGATTTTTCGTTTGAAAACTTTTGCAAGAAATCAAATAAATAATTAATAAATAGATAATAAAATTAAAAAAATATGACGTTAACAAGTTATGATCTTTGAGGTGTGAGAAAGCTAGGAAAAATAGTTCGGGGTTCAAAACGATGTTTGGATGGTCGCAAGGATTAAAAACTTTTATTAATCAACTCAATCTACCAGATAAATGAAACTGATATAATTAATACGTTTTATACTAAGATGATATTACACTGTAATAAAATAATATCAATTCAGTTGTTTGTTAAAATATTAATATCAGAAAGATTATAAAATAAATATCAATAGGGTCATCTTCTACGTAAATAATTACAAATAAAATGTCGGGCCCAAATATAATATCAAATTGATGAATCTGGCAGAAAATTGCGCAGTGAACTATTTTTTCGTTTTGGCTTGGTTTTTGATGCATGGGACCAATTGGGGCATAGGGTTAAGCATATAAACATAATATATACTTAGAGAAGAGGTTGGAATGAATTATAGTACCTCGAATCGGATCGAATTGAATTAAAAACGAAACTTGAATTTTTTTAGAAGACGACTTCGGTTTCTTCGATCGGGGACCTTGGGCTCGAATTAGATGATGTTTGGAGATGCTTGGGGTCGTAGGAAGAGATTGGAATGGGTAATTCGGATCTCGGAGGGTTCTAGAGCACAAACCCACTTTTCTCTCTCTCACTTTCTCTCTCTAAAACTCCATTGATTGGAGTTCGATTTTCTTCGAATTCTCTCTCTCTTCTGGACTGGTAGGGTGTGGGAAAAATTCGTGGTGAGCCCTAGGGTTAGACTAATGGGATATATATAGGGAATTTTGGAAGAGGATGAATAGTTTGTATTCGAATAGGATTCCGATTTCTTGGGTTTTGATAGGAGAGTGATATGGACGAAAATAAGATCGAGGAAGAGGTAGAGACCGAGTAGGAGTGGGAGAGGGAGAGATGGAAGAGTTTTAATCATGCATGCAACTTAAAAAAAATAGGATTAGATAATTTTGTATTTATCTACTTAAGGAAAATAATTTTATTATTACGATTAATACTTTTTTAAAAGATATTATTAAAAAAAAATTGGGTCAAAAATCCGGGTCGTTACAACTTATCCCCCTTAACAAAATTTCGTCCTCGAAATTAAAGTGTACCTTAAGGAGGAAACAGATTCGGATAATTGGCGCGTATAGTATCCGCTCGTTCTCAGGTTGATTCCTCAATTCCTCGATGTCGTCAAAGGATTCAGACGAGTTGAATGGTTTTGCCTCGAATGCATTTCTCACTATAGTCTTGGATCTTTACTGGCTGTTCCTTGTGTTCTCGCACTCCCAAGATGATTCTTCTCGTTCTCGGTATCTCCATAAGACATTGACTATTTTGATTGTTCGCCCTCGGGTAACTTTTTCTCCATGATCCTAAATTTTACCGGTTGCTCTTTGATGATCGTTTCCTCGTCTAGTGTGACTTCCTCTCAATTGAGTACGTGGGTGGAATGGGTCATATCTTTCCGCAGCGTAGAATCGTAAAAGACAACGTGAATTTTGGCAATTTGCGGTTGTAAAGTTAGGCGATATGCAACTTCTCTAATTTGCTCCAAGATCTTAAACGTACCAATGTGGCGAGGTGATAACTTTCCTTTCTTGACAAATCGGGTGATCCCACGGCGCGGTTTGAAAAAAAAGTACGTTGAAAATCTACGGTCTCATCCTCTTGTCGGCGTAGCTCTTTTATTGGCTTCGAGCGATTGGGAGTCATCAACTTATCTCCTTCCTTGGTCAGTTCTTGAAAGTTTGGTTCCTATCTCTTAGAAGATGGGTACTCTTCTCCCAAAGGAACGAGAGGATTACAAGAATTTTTAAGAGGTTCAAACATGAGTCAAATGTTCAAAGGTCAAAGCACCAAAAAGAAAGTACGAACAGATCCTCTTCTGCGAGTCGAAGTACTAGTAGTTTGAGTTGAGTTGGAACACGAGGAAAACAAGAATCAAGTTAACCGAAGTCATACTCAATGATGATTTGGAATTGAAGGATTTCATCATTGGAATAGTGCTGATAAAAAAAAAATTAACATGCGAGTAAAACAAACAAGTACTTGGTCTACCAAACGTTGCACTGGAATAAATGAATAAAGGTTCTCATAAGAAATATTGGTCTATCGATAGGTTTTGAAAGATTACAAAGTCCAACGATAAAATCGAACTAGATATTTATTTTGCAACACGTTGGCCAAATGCGTTTCAAAATAAGCATCTAACTCTAGTCATCATAGAAAATATGGGGTACAAATGAAAAATAAGCAATGGCTTATGAGCTCATTCTCAAAATAGAACAAGAACTGATAGGATGATTATTTAGCTTAAAGAAAGCGAAGCATAACAACGATATGTGCCCTCAAGAACTAAACAACTTCAACATTGAAAATTGAACGATGTTTACGGAATTTGAGTTTTGTAAGATTGGACACAAGTCTTGTTGTGATATCAAAAGAATCAAAGGTTGTGGATACCTAATAGTGCATTGGTCAGAATAAATGAGGAGCTAGTCAGAATAAATCAGGATTGCCCCAAACTGCAGTATTCAATGGATCGGAAAGTTTAGACTCATAATTGAGTAAACTGTTGACTTTAAATCAAATTAAGTCAAATTAAGAAAGGCTGGAACAAAATGATCAGTAGGGATACCCAACTCACAAAAGGAAAATGTCACGAGAGTTAGGTACTTGGAATAGACAAGGAGTTCAACGATTTGAGCTTTAGTTGAAATTGCAACTCTAACAATGGAGAGTCATAATGAAGGTGATTTTAAGAAGAGTTATGAGAGATGCAAAAATAGCAGAAGGTTAGAATACGATCAATCGAATGAAAAAGATGATCAAGATGAACAATTGTCAATAGCTCTTCTATCCCCCATAAAGAAAAACATATAACCTCCCTCAAAGAGAATTGTCACCGCTTTCCCAATTATTCACGACCTTGAACTCTTCTCGATCTGTTTGAACTACGATGGTGTCGTCGTCGAATGTAGTTTGCATGGTATATAGTTGGGTGACGATTGCGAATCTCTGACAGCATCATGCTTCTATTCGTCGATCTATTATGTTGAGGAGCCTATGGTGTGTGAGGTTATGGTGTCGATGTGGCAATCGCTTGTAAAAGTTGCATAACCTCCATGTTACTCGGTATCTCATTGGGCTTCGTGTTGTGTAGACCTCGAGATTGGCGTAAACATGTTGATGGCGTGGGCGGCGTTGGCATTAGGGTTACACGTATTGTTCTTGCTGGTGAGGTTGGCAAAATAACCGTAGAAAGTGGCGTCGTTGACCTTTGGTACCAATCTTGTAACGACTGCTTTACGAGGTTAGGTTTAAAGTCTTGAGGGTTTCTAAATATCTGGTTCTCTCAAGGAAGTGTATGCAATAACGTTCTCACACAGATCATATCCTATTTTCGATCGTTATCTGCCTAGAGAAAGGAAATTCTTCTTCGACAGGTACTCTATTCACGGAGTAGCCTCCTTTGACAGTACCTTATCCTCCATTGTCGAGATTTGTCTCTTCGTCTTCGTCATACTAAGATTCTTTGTCTCATTTGATCGATCAACTAAATTATGAAAGGAAACGGCTGCTCCATCGCTTTCTCCTGGTCAAAGTCAACGCTGATTTCGTAATTTCTCGGAGTCTGAGTCTCAGCATGTAAATAAATATTTATATGATATACTTAGGTAGGATATATCGTAGTTTAGAAAAGTAAAAGATATCGTAAACGTTTAGCTATTCGGATTTACGCTCTTAAAATGCGGTCTACCCAATCTACCCAAGGCCGAGTGTTTGAACCTATGCTCTGATACCATTTGTAACGCCCCGCTTTTTCGGAAGCAAAATAAAATAATTTCTTAAGAAAATTTCGCTAAATAAATATAATTTTCCAAAATAAAGGTCTATTACAATCTCAAAATAAATTTACCGATTCAAAATACATTAACTTCAGAGCTGACTCTAGGCTTGATACGAATCCCAAGCATACTCGATCTCTATTCCCGATATTCTTCTTGTGTCGAACTGCACCATCGTTGAACCCTCTCCATTGAATCCTGCGCCCTCTGGCAAATTGATCGCCGAAGCAATCGATTTACCAGGATACAGACGTATCCGTGAGTGATAAATCACCCAGTAGAATAATCCAACCCAACCACCCCTCTTACTTTACAGCTAGCAATCAAACAGGATAAACATGGTACGAAGAAATATAACAGAGGTATTTCATATCAATCAGTTTATTACTATTCATTAACCTGACGTGTGATCTAAGATCTCACCGCGAGATCTTTCCTCCCTCAACCGCTAGCCATGCTCATTCCCATGAGTTCACTTCCCTTTGCTGTCGCAGATACACCTAAGTTATATACCGAGTGTGCATCCCCAATAACTACATCAAGGGGAAAGCTTATCATGCCTGCATCACAACTAGGGTTCGCCTATCTTATAAACCACATCACAACCATTCCACAATCATCACTGGACACCCGCCAGTCTATCAATTCATCACTGGACACCCGCCAATTTCAATCTCATCACATCTCAACATCACGCCTGCCAATCTCATCACAATCTCAAAATCACGCCTGCAGGCAATCTAAAAACAAAAACTTTTTCCAATTCATCCATTACTTACCATCGTCTAGGTGATTTCTATTTCGCATACCACCCCATGTCTCTAGGATCCAATCTAACATATCATTCAGCAGTTGGAAATAATAATTAAGCAAACAGAATAATAATTGAAATAAACAATATGCATTGAATCACATAACTTTTATGAATGGGCCGTTGCCCTTAGTTCTGTATGATCAACAAGTCATTAATAAGGTAAGGAAATTTTAATAAATAAAACTTTTAATAAAAGAATATAATCTAGACTTGTATAAATTTTTATTTAGGAAAATAATTTGATTAATGATCATAATAAATACAATAAGTAATTAATAACGCTAGAATAGGTAGCATGGCTCTAAAAGGAGTCCTAGGGTCTTACGTAACATGTTCGAGTATCAAAAAGTGGGTCCGGAGGGTTACGGAATTATTTTTAAAACAAAAATGATTTTTAAGGTTGTCAAAAGTAGAATAAATAGATAATAAATTATTTAATGAATAAAGTATGTCGAGATTAACAACATATCATCTTTAGTATGTAAAGAATCTAAAAAAATATTTTGGGAATTTATAAAATGGTTTATAAGGTCGCAAGGATTTTTCGTTTGAAAACTTTTGCAAGAAATCAAATAAATAATTAATAAATAGATAATAAAATAAAAAAAATATGACGTTAACAAGTTATGATCTTTGAGGTGTGAGAAAGCTAGGAAAAATAGTTCGGGGGTCGAAAACGATGTTTGGATGGTCGCAAGGATTAAAAACTTTTATTAATCAACTCAATCTACCAGATAAATGAAACTGATATAATTAATACGTTTTATACTAATATGATATTACACTGTAATAAAATAATATCAATTCAGTTGTTTGTTAAAATATTAATATCAGAAAGATTATAAAATAAATATCAATAGGGTCATCTTCTACGTAAATAATTACAAATAAAATGTCGGGCCCAAATATAATATCAAATTGATGAATCTGGCAGAAAATTGCGCAGTGAACTATTTTTTCGTTTTGGCTTGGTTTTTGATGCATGGGACCAATTGGGGCATAGGGTTAAGCATATAAACATAATATATACTTAGAGAAGAGGTTGGAATGAATTATAGTACCTCGAATCGGATCGAATTGAATTAAAAACGAAACTTGAATTTTTTTAGAAGACGACTTCGGTTTCTTCGATCGGGGACCTTGGGCTCGAATTAGATGATGTTTGGAGATGCTTGGGGTCGTAGGAAGAGATTGGAATGGGTAATTCGGATCTCGGAGGGTTCTAGAGCACAAACCCACTTTTCTCTCTCTCACTTTCTCTCTCTAAAACTCCATTGATTGGAGTTCGATTTTCTTTGAATTCTCTCTCTCTTCTGGACTGGTAGGGTGTGGGAAAAATTCGTGGTGAGCCCTAGGGTTAGACTAATGGGATATATATAGGGAATTTTGGAAGAGGATGAATAGTTTGTATTCGAATAGGATTCCGATTTCTTGGGTTTTGATAGGAGAGTGATATGGACGAAAATAAGATCGAGGAAGAGGTAGAGACCGAGTAGGAGTGGGAGAGGGAGAGATGGAAGAGTTTTAATCATGCATGCAACTTAAAAAAAATAGGATTAGATAATTTTGTATTTATCTACTTAAGGAAAATAATTTTATTATTACGATTAATACTTTTTTAAAAGATATTATTAAAAAAAATTTGGGTCAAAAATCCGGGTCGTTACAGTTGGTGTGGTGGCATTCGGGAAGCATCTCCGAGTCTCCAACTGGGGTGGCCTATGGGGCTTGGTGGTTCTTTGTTTGATCGATGGGCGGCGACGTTAATCTTAGGGCTAGGTTTTGGGCTTTTTTTGGGCTGGAGTTTATTTGTTTTAATCTGGGCTTTTTAGGCCTTTTGATGTTTCAGTTGTATTTGTTGTAATTTGGGCATTTTAGGCTCTAAGGTGGTGTTTTGGACTTTGTCTCACTGGCAGTATTTTCCACTATTGGTTGGAATCCTTTTCCCTTTCTCTAATAAAATAAAATGTTCCTTTTGTCGATAAAAAAAAAAAATTTGTGATTGTAACACACAAATTCGTGTCCTGCAATAAAGAAGACGAAAAAGATGCACAAAATAATACTTTTTATTGATTTTGAATTGAAAGGGGTACAATTCTCTAATAAATGCTCTTTAAATAAAGAAAAGAACAAAATCCTCTGATTCGATCTCCGGAATTGCTGGCGTTCCAACGGCTTGAATGCTTGTTGTTGAATCGCACAAACAGTAACTTTCTTTGAATCTTCAAGTTGAATGAACTGAAGAACAGAATTTGAAGATGACTTGAACTTTGGAGTTTGATCCTTAAAATCTCCAATAGTTTTGGTTTGTTGAGTGATTTGAGTTGCTGAACGATTTGATGTGGTGGACTTGCAAAGAAATCGACACGATTTTTGGTGTTTGATGATTCTCTGCAGGATGTTGAAGAATGCTTGAGTTCTTGAAGAGTCTTGAGAACTCTGAAGAATGCCAAGCAAAAAGTTGTGCTCTCTCCCTCTTATGAGTCTCTATTTATAAGCTCTAGGAGAGAAGAGCCAAGTATGGCAAGATCTTATAATAAGATCTTTGATTGGCTTGATTTGATTTGATTGGCTTGATTGATTGCCTTGATTGATTGACTTGATTTGATTTGATTGGCTTGATTGGATCTTGATTGGCTTGATTGATTGACTTGATTTGATTGGATTGGCTTGATTGGATATTGATTCTATTTCATTTCCTATGTAAGAAGATTTTATATTTTTTTATAGGGAATGATTTTAATTTAAAAGAGAAATAATATATTTATTATTTGACTCTTTTTTTCAGGATTTATTTGAAATGGGCCTAAACTTTTGGGCTTGTATACCTTAATCCATTTGGCCAATCAAGTTAGCCCAACTCTTTAATCTGTTAGGCTAATTAAGTTAGCCCAGTTTATTGATCCACTAAGCCAATTAAATTAGCCCAACTTATTTTGGTCTTCACTGCATCTTAAATGGATTAAGCCGTAGAAATTTGCCCGGCCTAATATTTATTCGAGCGCTTTGACCAATCTTGACTTTAATTTCTTGAGGACAATTTATCCCAATTGATCGGACGGCGATTAAGTCATGCCGAAATTTTAGTGTCTACAAATTTGCCCCCACTTCAAGACTCAGGCGGATGCTTGCTTGCTAGCGTTGAGCGGGAGACTTGAAGTTCTTTGGCGTCTTTGTAACTTGAGGTGCTTGCTTGACCTCACCGTTCCAAATATTTGAGCAGATTGTTGACGGATTTATTTATTTATTTATTATTCTTAAACTGGCAGTGCCTCACGACAACTTTTAAGTGTTGAATTTTATGGTCCACAAAAATGAACCTTGGTGCGCCGCGGCCCTCGAGCAAAACCGTGGCTCGTCCAAGCAATCACTTTATTTATTTATTTATTTATTCCTATGAATCGTGCCCAACTTAGCTTCAGCCTGTGAATTAGCGAGCTTGACTTTAAAATTTTTAGGCAAGGAATATTCGACGGGAAACTATTGCTTTTCTGTCATGGAAACTTTTATTGCTACGAAATATTTTCCCATGCAGTCACCGATCCAAAGCTTTCCTTTTCTACACAAGGCATGTGTATGAATGAGTCAACAAGACCAAAAGATGGCTTGCGAATCCTTTGTAGAACCCCACGAGCTCACGGCTGAGAATTTCCTTTGTAGAAGTTCTTGATTTGGCAATAAACAATTAATTAGGATTCTTTCATGGCAAGTCAAGCGGTACCTTCCTATTAAGTCATGCACGTGCTCAAATCATTCCCATAAGAAATACGCCCAAACGGGAGAGAGATTAATTTATACACTCACAGAAGGCAAGAACACAAACCCATTACAGATTTATTTGCCGAGAATAAAAGAAATCACATATTGATTTTCCCTTGCAATTCTTTCCTTTTATTTCCAAAGCCCAACAATTTCCTTAGAAGTTGGACTTTTCAGTCGCTATAAATTGCACCGTTAGGGGAAACAAAGTTTCACATCTTGTGTACTGTATTCACACCAACTTCTTGCTTCTGTAGCCGTGCTTGGCTTGTCTGCCTTCTTGCAGTGGGAGAGTTCCAATAGGGTAAGCATCATCTCTCTTCTTCTTCTTCTTTTCTTTAGGGGCTTGCTATTTGCAGCTACAAATTTCCTAAACGTAGTCCGTGTACCATATTATAAACAGGTGTGTACCATATTATATACAGGCTGCATTCAGGAAATAAGTGGCTGCAAATAGCAAACCCCTTTCTTTATTAAGCTCTTATACTACTAGCTTTGTCTATATGTGAGCAACATGTGAACACTACAAACAAAAGCCAAAGTCAGCAAAGGAATTCTTTTGGAATCCCTTTCTTCCTTCTCTTGTCTTGATGCATGCATTCATTTGCCCGTTTGCTGGCCACATGTGAATATCACAAAGAAAAACAGTGGAGGGATTCATTTGTTTATTATTGAGTCTCCACTTGTCACTGAAAGGGATTTTCTGGTGCAGCACCGTGTTTTTTTTTTGTTTTTTATTTATTTTTTATGTTCACATTTGTCTTTGTCAGCCTTTGCTCTTTCTTTTGAGTCTGACATGTGTAGGTTAGAAGAAGAACCGTATGAGGCACACTTTTGAATGCCCTCTACTCTTATTTATTTATTTAAAGGCCCATTTTTATTTTTATTTTTTTGGCCAAAGTAATGAAGCAATGCAGGGACTCTTCAGTCGCCATATATATATATATATATATGCAATTTTTTTTTTAAATGCCAACTGTCAAAAGCTTGCCATTATGCCACATGACTTCCTGTTTGCTCTTAAAGAAAATATGCATGTCTAGACTTGTTGCTGCACCTTCCTTTCATTGCATTGTCTTGAACACTTGGTCAATAACACGTACATATTTTTTTTGGACATTTAAATAATTTTAGTTTTCTTTTCCACTTTCAGGTTGGAGTTCTTGCTTTCCTCCAAAGGGATTCACGTTCTTTCTTTCGACAGAAGCTTCGATTTCCGAGGTAAATATATCCTTCTTGTCTAAAACTAGCCACCAATTTTTTTCATAGCAGAAAATGCGCATGGGTTTGTCATTGGCTGGTTATCTAAGCACCTTTCCTACCTTTTGAACCATAGGTGGCTAGTTTGACTTCACGGAGAATGCGCCTATTGGGCTAGTCTATGACTAGTTATTTAGACACTTCTTCACACCCACCGACCATAGGTGGTTAGTTTGACTTTACGGAGAATGCGTTTAGTGGGCTAGTCCTCGACTAGTTATCTAGACACTTCTCCACACCCACAAACCATAGGTGGTTAGTTTGACTTAGCGAAGAATGCGCCTAGTGGGCTAGTCCTCGACTAGTTATCTAGACACTTCACCACACCCATAGACCATAGGTGGTTAGTTTGACTTAATGGAGAATGCGCCTAGTGGGCTAGTCCTCGACTAGTTATCTAGACACTTCTCCACACCCACAAACCATAGATGGTTAGTTTGACTTAGCGAAGAATGCGCCTAGTGGGCTAGTCCTTGACTAGTTATCTAGACACTTCTCCACACCCATAGACCATAGGTGGTTAATTTGACTTAACGGAGATGCGCCTAGTGGGCTAGTCCTTGACTAGTTATCTAGACACTTCACCACACCCATGGACCAAAGGTGATTATTTTTACCTCGCGGTTCGGAGGATGCGCCTAGTGGGCTAGTCATTGACTAGTTATCTAGACACTTCTCCACCCCAATTGGAAAGGGTTGGATGTTTACCATCATGGAGAGTGCACCTGGTGGGCTAGCTTCTACCTAGTTATCCAGGCGCCTCAACACGTCCTGTGACCGTAGGCTGATTATATCTTTCTTATGACATGAGCTTTTCTTGTAAGTTTCTTTAGTCTCGTTTCCTTTTTGTACGCTATTTTGCATTGTAGGTATGGCTTGCTTCAAAAGTTTCCAAGGTTGAGTTCTTTGAGGTCGTCAACTGTTGGTTGCCCTCCATCTTCCAATTCGGGAGGAGCTGCGGGAAAATCGTCATCTTCAGAATCCGAGCTTGAGTGTTCCTCAACCGCCACGTGGTAAGATGTAGTATACTCCATCTCCTCTTCTTTTTCAGCTATTTCGTTACCCTTAGGCTGCCCAGTTAGTACGATGGTGCGTCGTTTAACTTTGAGTGGACCTTCTGCATTGACTTCGAGTGATGTTATCCGCTTCATACGAGAAGGAATAGAGCTTCGAGTCTCCTCATCTTCCTTAGCAGAATCTAGCTCGATGCTTTTTCCCTCTCTCTCGGAATTGTGCTCTCTCGATGATGCGCTTCTATTCCTAAGTCGAGAAAAGATTGACTTTTTTGGCTGCAACGTTGCCCCCTCGCACGTCTCTTTTGTAACACCAAGTCTATTGAAGACAGAGGTCTGAGGTATGGGAGCTTCGATGCGGTCAAAGACAGAGACTCGAGGAGCAACTTGTTCATTGTCGTCTTCTTTCACCTCTTCCGCTGTGATATGCTGCACATCTGCTTTCTTACCTTTTCCTTTGGCGGATATGCGGATGGGCTTCGGTGGTGTGAACCCAAGACCAGTCTTTGGAGGGCTAACTCTATATCCTTGCAGCCTTAATTCTTCTTGTGCTTTACTAAGGCCGTGAACCTTCTCACCAGTGAGTTCAGGACTCAACTCTCCAAGTGGTGTAGGATTGTTGAAGTCATAACCCGTGTTAGCCAAGAGCTTGTAAGCCTTTGGATCAAAACCGTCAGTTCTCTTTTCGGGAAGAGGGGAATGTTGAAAAGGATTTTGTGTAGACTTAACAAACCCTTTCAATGGGGGCTTGGTTGAGCTAGGTTGTCCCAAGGTCGGAAGAGGTGTTGTTAGGTCTTCCTTTAGCACTTGAAGATCTTCCTTGCACAAAGGTTGAGAGCATTTTGCTGGATTCCCTATAGTGGTGATGACCTCTTCAAACGGTGATTGTCCTTCCTTTCGTCGCGACTTTGGAATGTATCTGAAGCTCTTTTCTGCAGCTTGCGTTTCAGAAGATGAAGATCTCTCTCGTGAAGATTCAATTCTTGGTGGTTCTTCACAATTTCTTGCATTTTCTTGTGAATGTGTTGTTGTGGCTTGTTTCTCTTTCTTTGAACTTCCTTGTCCCATGGAAGGAACCTCAGTCGGGATGACTTCAAGAACGGCAACGGACTCCATGTAAAACTTTGCATCTGCAAAGTGAGAATCGTCTTCGGTGAATGGCTTGTCGTCTGCTACTACAGTTTTTATCCCGTCTTGATAGAATTTAAAGCATTGATGGAGTGTGGACGCAACTACTCCATTTCCATGAATCCAAGGTCTCCCAAGTAGCAGATTGTAAGAGGTTTTGGCATCAATGACATGAAATAGTGTACTTGCTACAAGCTCATTGATGGTGAGGTTCAGACGAATCATTCCAATTGCGCGCTGCCCTCCTTGGTTGAAGCCTTGAATGACCAAACGACTACGGGCCAACTCATCGATTGGAATTCCGAGTTTCTTCATGATGAACTTTGGCATGATATTTACTGCGGAGCCTCCATCGATAAGAATACGACCCACCTTTTGTTCTTTGATGTATCCCGACACAAACAATGGCCGATTGTGTGGTTTTGAGCCTAATTGCAAGTCTTCATCGTTGAATGTGATCGTCGCACAACAAGAAGCACAAGTAGTGGAGTTCTCTGTGGTATCAACTTTATTGATTATAGACTCGTACTCCATGGGGTCTTCTAAAACTTGAATGAGTGCGAGCCTGGCTGATTGGGAGAGCTGCGATGCTTCGCGAAGACTAAACCGTAGAGGTGCTTCATTCAAAGTTGTAATGAGGTCAGCCTCTTCTTTGTTCATTGCTACTTTTAGCGCGTGGGGTTGTTCGATGTCGCCATCAATTTCTTCACTTGTCGAAACCATGTAGACAGCTTCGACTTCGTCCTCCTTGAAGTAGCCTTTTGGGAAGAAATCTCGTAAAGTGATTGGGGCAAGAGGATTTTGCTCTACAGGTTCGCAAACTTCTAACACCTCTTTCATGGCCTTCATCTTCCTTCCTCCCTTTCTCTTTGCATATTGGTGATAATTCCTCTTTCCTTGGGTTTTTGTAGGACATACTGGTTTAGCTTTGAGCTTGTTTTTGCATGACTTCTTTCGTGTCACGACGATCCATCATTCATCAATTTCTGCACTCGGATTTTTGTCTACGCAAGAAGAAGTTGATATTTCTTGGCTTAGGACTTGAACCATCACAGGTTCAAGTGAGCCAAATTAGAGAGTTCTCGCAATTGCCCCTTCGGTCGGTGTTGCTACGTGCTCTCCCTTTGCTTTAGAGCCAGAAGTTAGAGAATCTTGCGACCCCACAACAATGGTGGTGGTATGGTTGGATTCCGCAACTTCAGCAAGGTCTAGAAGGATTTTATTCTTGCTTGCTAGATCAATAAGCAGTTCCTTCAACACGAAGCACTTTTCAGTAGGGTGGCTTATAATCCGATGATATTGACAATATTTTGGGTCATTCATGCGACCTATTTCCTCGGGACGTTTGCACTCAGGTAGTTGAATGACTTTCTTTTCAAGTAAGTCTTCTAGCATGCCAGGCACATCAGAGTCGGGGAACGGGTACTTCTTCTCTTGTAATTCCTTTAGAGTCAGTCGTTTGTCTTTCTCTACAGGGCGGTATTCTTTTTTGACCTCTTTTTTATTGTCCCTCGCTGTGATCTTTACTGGGACCGTATTTACCACCATCGCATCTTTTGTGGTGTTCTTGGAGGACTTGTCTCCTTTCTTCACGTCTTTCTTGTCATTTGGATTTCCCAAAATGGGAGGATTGTTTCCGCCGTGAGTTGCTATGTTGATTTCCATGTCTTGTGCACGCGTAGCCAACTCTTCAAAAGTTCGCGGCTTTACCCCTTGAAGAATGTAATGGAGACCCCAATGCATACCCTTCATGCACATCTCAACAGCCGAGAATTCGGAGAGTCGGTCTCTACAGTCCAGGCTTACAGCACGCCAACGGTTAATGTAGTCAACCACAGGTTCATCCTTCCACTGCTTAGTGTTGGTTAGCTCCGTCATACTTACAATGCGACGAGTGCTATAGAAACGATTCAAGAACTCTCGCTCCATCTGTTCCCAACTATCAATCGATTCTGGCTCTAAGTCCGTGTACCATTCAAAAGCATTTCCCTTGAGCGAGCGAACGAATTGTTTGACAAGTAGATCTCCCTCCGTCCTAGCGTTGTTGCATGTTTCGACGAAGTGGGCAACATGTTGCTTTGGGTTTCCTTTCCCGTCAAATTGTTGAAACTTAGGCGGCTGATAACCAACAGGCATCCTAAAGCAGTCAATGTGCTTTGTGTAAGGTTTTGAGTACGTAAACGCACTTTGTGGAGGCCCTCCGTACTGTGCTCTAATCGTACTTGCTATCATGTCTTGGAGTTGTTGGACAAACAACGAAGCGATAGAAGTTGGTTGAGCACTTTCAACTATCCTTGTGCGATTGACCTTACGACCATCTCCTTGATTTGACGACAAAACATGATTTCCATCGTCCGTTTGCTTTCCAGTTTGGTCACCCATCATGAGCTTTCCAGATTGGTCGGCAATTATGACTCCTTTTGGTGTGAAACCTGGTGGATGTGAAGCATCGTGGCTAGTTCCTTCCATGTTCTGAGCCTCTAACTTGTTCATAAGTGACGCAATCTGGAGGTCTTTATCTTCCATGGTCTTGGTGAGCTTTTCAATGGCGCGTGCCATGGTAGCTAGTTGCTCTTCCACTATTGCAGCGTCAGTGGTCATTGCCTGCATAAACATGGAGTAAGACGCGTCTGAACGAATTGGCGACTCTGAGCGCTTCGGAGAAGAAGGAGAGGATCCTGAATGCGAACCCGTGCTAGAGTTTGCATCAGAAACCAAAGGAGTTAGGAGAGGCGACAAACTTGCAGAGACAGAATTTTCGAAATTGGATGGAAGCTTTTTGGAGCCCTTTCCTTCCTTCTTCTTTACTGCGAGTGTGGCGACACCTCGATGCTTGTTGTACACCACCTTTGCTGGATTAACTTTAGACGCAGCTCCTTGATTCGCGTCGATATCAGTCGCCTTAGCCTTGCTGCGTGTCATAGCGCTGACAGAAGTGCTATCGCTGTTCTTGGCAACGGCGGTGTTCTTTCTAGCTAGCGTTGTTGATAGGAGCGACTTGAATCTTCTTAGAAGCCATTTGTGAAGAACTTGATTTTGGAGAAAGAGATGAGAGGTAGAGAGGTCCCACCGGGCGTGCCAAATTTGTAACACACAAATTCGTGTCCTGCAATAAAGAAGACGAAAAAGATGCACAAAATAATACTTTTTATTGATTTTGAATTGAAAGGGGTACAATTCTCTAATAAATGCTCTTTAAATAAAGAAAAGAACAAAATCCTCTGATTCAATCTCCGGAATTGTTGGCGTTCCAACGGCTTGAATGCTTGTTGTTGAATCGCACAAACAGTAACTTTCTTTGAATCTTCAAGTTGAATGAACTGAAGAACAGAATTTGAAGATGACTTGAACTTTGGAGTTTGATCCTTAAAATCTCCAAGAGTTTTGGTTTGTTGAGTGATTTGAGTTGCTGAACGATTTGATGTGGTGGACTTGCAAAGAAATCGACACGATTTTTGGTGTTTGATGATACTCTGCAGGATGTTGAAGAATGCTTGAGTTCTTGAAGAGTCTTGAGAGCTCTGAAGAATGCCAAGCAAAAAGTTGTGCTCTCTCCCTCTTATGAGCCTCTATTTATAGGCTCTAGGAGAGAAGAGCCAAGTATGGCAAGATCTTATAATAAGATCTTTGATTGGCTTGATTTGATTTGATTGATTGATTGACTTGATTTGATTTGATTGGCTTGATTGGATCTTGATTGGCTTGATTGATTGACTTGATTTGATT
Organism: Rhododendron griersonianum; assembly: GCA_018127125.1. Classification (NCBI taxonomy): domain Eukaryota; kingdom Viridiplantae; phylum Streptophyta; class Magnoliopsida; order Ericales; family Ericaceae; genus Rhododendron; species Rhododendron griersonianum. Next base: position 15,801,064 of record CM030789.1, read on the forward strand.
GGATTGGCTTGATTGGATATTGATTCTATTTTATTTCCTATGTAAGAAGATTTTATATTTCTTTATAGGGAATGATTTTAATTTAAAAGAGAAATAATATATTTATTATTTGACTCTTTTTTTCGTGATTTATTTTGAAATGGGCCTAAACTCTTGGGCTTGTATACCTTAATCCATTTGGCCAATCAAGTTAGCCTAACTCTTTAATCCGTTAGGCTAATTAAGTTAGCCCAGTTTATTGATCCACTAGGCCAATTAAATTAGCCCAACTTATTTTGGTCTTCACTGCATCTTAAATGGATTAAGCCGTAGAAATTTGCCCGGCCTAATATTTATTCGAGCGCTTTGACCAATCTTGACTTTAATTTCTTGAGGACAATTTATCCCAATTGATCGGACGGCGATTAAGTCATGCTGAAATTTTAATGTCTACAGTGATAAAAAACTAAAGGAAGTGATTTTATACATTTTTTTATAATCACAATTTTTTTTTGTCTTTTTATATTTTTTTACACAATTATCCTTTCATGGGTGGATTTTTTTTACACTTGAATGGAGTATAAAAAAAAGGCGTGAAAATCAAATAAAAGGAGAAATCAAATTATCAAAAGTCGGATTCACACAGCTGGAGTTGAAGGGATGGGTCAGGAATTGAATGGATAGGTCGCAATTTTTCAAGAGAGAGAGAGGAAGGTTTTTCAAGTTCAAAAATTATGTGTTTACGTAAATAATTTTTCTACCAATATGAATTTTATTTGATAGATCTCTCTCTTTTTGATCAGCTCTCTCTCTCCCTCTCCCTCTCAAATTTGTAAAGATGAAGAAGGCGACCATTATCTCCGACACTGGGACCATCGACAATGCCAACCTTCCACCGGAGATCGTAACTGGCGTACTCTATATTGATTACCAGTCAAGTCTCTCTGCCGGTTCAAATGTGTTTCTCCCTCATGGAAAACCCTAATCTCTTCCCCCCATTTCGCTCAAACCCACCTCAATCGAACCAAAGCCAACCACCACCCACTTAAAGCCATTCTCTTTACCAGCACTTTCGATCTCTACTCCGTAGATTTCTCCGACGAGAACCCGACCCCTGAAAAGCTTGATCATCCTCCGTTCAACCACATGTGCGGCTGGTTCAGGTCAGTGAGCTCTTGTAATGGCCTGGTTCTAGTTTCCGATGAAGGTTGTGTCAACTTCTTGTGGAATCCATCCACTAGTGAATGGAAGGAACTGCCTGAGCCTTTTCTTGAATACTCTTCGATGGATGTCTTTTATCCACCTGGGTTGGGTTATGTCTCGTCCATGGATGACTACAAGGTTGCGATGCCCTTTTTTATGGAAGAGCGAGAACCTAACCATGCCGCTGTTACGATTGTGGCTGTCTATTCACTGAAAACTAATGCTTGGAGGACGATTCTAGATTTCCATTATGATCCTGTGGGACTTCATTGTGGGGTTTGCTTTAACGAGCGTCTCCATTGGCTATGTGAGAGGACTGTTGGTTTGGATTATTCTAAAGTTGTGACATGGTGGTTCTTGATGGTTGTCTCTGTTTGCTTGTCTTTTCGGACGGTGACCGAATTGATGTTTGGATGATGATGGAGTATGGCGTGAGAGAGTCGTGGACAAAATTTTCGATTGCTCCTGGGAGTTCTATAGTGAATGTGTTGTATTTGTCAGCGCAAGACGAACTTGTGTTGAGGAGAGAGAGATTCGGAGTTATCAAAGGAAGGGTAGAAGATGAATTTGACGGGGAGCTAATTCTGTACAATCTGAAAAAAGGAAGATGGAGGGACGTGGTGGTTCCTGGCACATTCCAACTGAATAACTAGTTGGGGACCACTACATTGAGACCCTCGTCTCTCCTAATCATGGAGGACGGATTCGGAGACGATGTGAATCTTCTTCAGGTGAAAGTTGAAAGAGTTATTAGGTATGTTTCCACTTTCCAACACAGAAATGACTCGGTCACTTCTTTTGTTGATTAAGTATCATAGATATCGTGTATTACGCGAGCTTCTATACTTAAAGGTTTTGGTGGTTGCAAATCAATATATTCTTTCTGATACTTACATAGATTTGGTAGTCTGAGTTATGCACGGCATTGGTTAGTAACATAAGTTATATTTTGATCAATGCTTGATCATACACAAGTTGCTAGGGCGCACTCAAAATCCTAAATCGGTGGAGTCTAACCTATGAAGCATGATTGTATTTGAGACTCCGTAAACTTATCCACAATTTGCAGATTGATTTTCTTTATACTTAAAGAATCGGATACTCTTACGTTATGTTTCCGCCCTTCCGTGATATAGAGAATATGGCATTTCTTACGCAGGATCAAAGAAAAACTATTAGCAGTAAGTGCATGAGTAGTTTTCCAATTTTTTGTTTACTCCGTAGAGAAATAGTAGTTTTTCACTAAACTAGTATCATTCCTTTTGGGAGTATATATAGACAGTTTGAGAATGTTTGGACACATGGGTTCCTAGTATGATTGTTAGCCTTTTATTGGCACTTGGCAGTGACAACGTCAAAATCTTAATTCATTAATAGCCTTCCCCCCAGACTCAATTTGGAAGGAACCCAAGGCGACCTATCTCTTTCCTACTTTGATTGCCTCGAGTTGAGGTTTTTTTAGCTTGGCGATTAGTTTTACATCCCTAGCCTCAATCCTCTCTCTTTCATTGCCTTAACGGCGAGGTCATCCGGTGAGGGAGGTGGTGGTGAGGCCTGTGAGGTCACCCATCGTGCTCTACTCATGGGTAGTCACGATTTGGGCTTAACGGCAAGCGGCGGCTTCACAGCAGGAGGATGGATCTGGATCGTGGCTCGTTGTGTGGGCATTCGAGGGTGGCGTCAGCTAGCGGCGTTCGGCGGCGATTGGTACCTTCGGTGTTGTTTCCTCAGGTCGTTTGTGGGAGCCGATTTGGCGGTGTCTCGGCGGTCATTGTTGGGGCTTCGACAGCGCATGGGGCTCTTGTCAGCGTGGGTTGTGGGCTGGCGTCTTGGTGTGGCTCTCTGATCCTGGTTGGGTTTTATGGTGGGGTGTGCGGTTCCTGGGAGGTTGATCGGCGGTTTGGCTGGTTTGGGGTGCGGCGGCTCTGATCTTGTTAGGTTTGGGTTAGGTGTTTGGCCCTTCTCCTCCGTTTGTGGGCTTCCCGGTGGCTGTGTTGTCGGCAGCTACGGATCGTCTGTGGTGCGCTACCCGGTGGCTGTGTTTCCGGCGGCTGCGGGTTTGTGCAGGTGGTGGAGGAGGGGTTCTAGGGTTCGGTGTATGGAGGCTAGGTGGGTTTCCTTTGGCGGCTGAGGGGTTGAGGTCCGGTGGTGGTGGCGCGCTGGTGGTGGCGGGGGTTGGTGGTTGGCCGGTCACTGCTTATGTTTTTTAGGGTTAAGGTTTTTATTGGGCCTCGCCACTGGTTTGGGCTTGGCCCTGGCTGTTTTGAGCTTTCATGTTTTTATTTGGGCTTGCTGTGGCCTTTAGGATGTTTTGGGCTTTGCCCATTGGGTGTTTGGGCTTTGTCCCAACAGGTGTTCATCCAACTTTGTGTTGGATTCCCCTTCCTCTTTCCCCAACTTGATGTACCCTTTGTCAAGTTTCTCAATAAAACTTTGTTGCCTATCAAAAAAAAAAAGATTGGTAAATTATTTGGGCTTTCATGAGTAACTGGACTGAACTAATACATCAAGAGAAGTCGCTGCCTCGCAGTCTTTAGGTTTAGCAACCTGTTGTGCATAACATCTAGGGTTGTTATGGAATGCAACTTCTTAAGAAATTGAAGTCCTATTGTGGAAGTGTGTAAGTGGTATTTGATTCTTCCTGTGAGAATTAGCTCAGGTGTGGAATGATTTAAGAAAGGAAAGGAATCTTCATTCCTTGGCCTGGCAGGGGAATGACCATTCGCTTATGATTGTGGATGATGGTTCCATTCATAATGTATACCATTTTCTTTTAATGAACCAAATGACGGAATTAACATTGTACTATTGTGAACCAAGCACAACGTTAAGTTCTTTATCTACCATTAACATCAATTTCTTACCTTTGCCCATTATGTCCTAGAAAGGTGGAAAGACTTTGCCCGTTGAAATAGTGAATGATGATTTCATTCGTAATGTGCATTTTTATCATTTTCTTTGAATGAACCACATGATGGAATGAACTTTCCATTCAAGTGAACCAATCACAACCTTATATTATTTATCTACCAGATTAACCTCAATTTCTTACCTTCACCTTCTGTGTTCTAGCAAGGAGGAAAGATTCAGCCACCAATTTTGTAATTGCGATTTATCTCATCTTTTTTAGTGTGATGCTTCCTTCAACTTCAGATTTGATGATATAGACCTATTGAATGCCAGTGATTTAATTGTGCATTGGCTGATCCATTTAAACAATAATGGCAACCGGAAGTCTTGAGTTAATGTTCAAGTTTCAGCTTTCTAGCCTTCTCTTTTGCCATTGACTTGGCTATTACTCGTTGCTTCTACAACCCCTTTGGATGAAGAGGAAGGATGAGAAAAGAAAACAAAGGAGAATCTTGAAACTTATTGGATTGTTGAGAGATGAGAAATAGGGGGAAAAAAAGGAGATGAATCTTTATTGGTTCCATCTCACATTTCACCAAATTGCATGACTGTCACACCCCAAAAATGAGAAGTGACCGGCCGTGAACCATGAGGCTAATCCATGGAACACGTAGCCTGAATAAATCAAAGTAACCAAAAATCAAATGATCGCTTTTTCGTTATTAATCAAATCAAAAGCCAAATGTGTCTCATCATAAACATGGGGCACAACCATCCCATGAACCAAACAATATCCAATGATCCAACAATAATAAAAAGAATTTGTTATCTGACAATTGTTTTCAATGCGGAAGCGTTTATTAAAATAAAATTAGAATGAGACACCCTAAGGAGGTCAACCAAAATAAATCCCCGAGATGCCGCCAGAGTCCTTGCCTAACTCCCCAACTTGCCTGAAAGAGAAGTTGGAATAAATCCGTCAGCTGACAAGCTCAGTGAATAGCAAGTATCTATATTAAATAAAGTTGAAAGCGGGGATTAAAATAGTTTACCAATAAACATAATTTGGCATACGAGGTGTCCGGCAGAATAACAAATTGATCAATGAAGCTTTTAACCAATAAATATTCTTGGTGGTGATCACAACATTAACTCCATCAACAATGGGGAACCACAATCAAACAGTACCATGGCCAAAATAAATCTCTACCAAAATTGGATCCAATATCGAACTTAGAGTCACCAGGGTTGGCAGCCCGTGGTACTTTTCCCTAAGACGATCCGGCGAAAGAAAGCCGTTGAGCATTAGGGTCACCGGCCTAACACGGTCTTTTTCCCAATGACCAGGGTCACCAACATGAGAAGGAATAAGTTCCCTGGACTTCCGAAATAAATGTTCCCATTAATATCCACCAAGATCTCACCAAAAAGAATATTAACAATTGATCTCAGAAAATTCATCGCATGCCAATTTATAGAACAACTTATAAACAGTTTTGAGTCTCTGAATAACATTCATATAAATTTCTGAAGGAAATACTTTTAAGGGACAAAGGGATCTTTCGAAAATACGTAACATACTTAACTACTCACCTGGATCCAAAAGGAAAGCAACTCGAATCACACAAAACGATGCTAACCTGAACAAAATTATCATATACAAAATTATCATTAACCGTATCACCTTATCGACAACAATAAGGAACTACCTAGAAATAATACTTTCCTAACCTAGTACTAAAACCCAACACTTATGCCCATAGACCAATATTACTCCAAGATAAACCCTTATAATACAACTAGATTCTATATACTCCATAAGCAAAACAAGGTAAAACACCTATCCCCACTACAGGAGATCATCGCCCTCGTACACACCGCACAAACCACCTCCAAACTCCATGGTCCATTAGTATTAAAAAGAAAACGAACAAAACCCATCTTTTCTTCCTTTATTAACTCCACCGATCTTTATACCACCAAAAACCCAAGTTTTGTTCTCTAGTTGGAACTCAAAAACTATTGAAACGTAGGAAAAGGAAACGAAGAAAATGAGAAACAAGAATGAAGAATGAAGAGGACAAACCACTTACTCGATTGATCAATAACCTGACGAACCAGCTTTGACTGCCGTTTCCCTTTTTCTCACTGCCGTTTCTCTTTTTCTCACACAAGTTCTCTCCAAATAAAATCCTACCCGGTGTAAATCTCTCCTAAAAGTAAGTTTGTAAAACTACCCACTACTCCCTATATTATAACTAATTAATTAATTAGATTTAGATAGAACGTAACACAATTTATAAAATTACCATTCGGTACCACTATTTTATCTAAAATCAATCTCATACCCCAAATATTACAATCGTGATCAATATTCATAGCGCTCGCAAAATAATTAATTGGGACCCAAACATAACATTAATATAACTAATTAAATAAATGAAAATTCTAGGCCGTAACAATGACTTTTGGTGGAAAACCACAATCTAACTTTTTTTTTCTCTTCGTTTATACAAAGGCCGTTAGTCTTTTTCGTATGCGTACTTACTCCCTGATGGTTTAAAATTATTTTGCAGCTAATAGGGAAGGAACATCCAAACTCTGGTCTAGCAAATTAGCTATGTGCAGCAGCACTCTCAACTTTTTGCAAGGAACATGATCTAGCTAAGATATTTTCAGCACTTTATCTCTTGGCCCTTTTGAAGACACTTATGCGGCTTGATTCCAACTGAAGCTTTTTAGTTTTTTTTTTTTTTTTTAAACTTCAGTTTCATTTATTGGGTAGGAGCTGCTGCACACTTTATTGTGGTTTGGTTGTTTGTTATTCCATGACTGTTCTATTAGTTTATTGAGGATCCTTTTTTGGGATGTAAGTAAACTGCTAGATTTACTCTTCTATCAAGTGATGTACCTAAATGGAGCCCAATTCTGTTACATTTCTCCAAGATGATTTCTGAAGAATTTGAGCCATGAATGATGTTCATGGCATTAGTGCTAAACTTAAACATTAAGGATGCATGGTGGATATTTTGGGAAGAGCAGGGCAACTTCAAGAGGTCAGAAAACTTATTAGAAGTATGCCATTTGCACCAGATGCCTATACGTTAGCTATTAAGCTTTTATCAACCATCGCAGTGTGTCAACATATTCGCTTTTGCAATTTGTAATCAATAACGAGCCATGTGCGGCAACCCTTTACATAATCAAAGAATTAAAGAACTAAAAGCAGTGGGTCTAAAAGTAACTTTTGAATCATGTAAAAGATGTAAATTGGTACTTATTTAAATCACGTAATCATCTATCTATCTATCTATCTATCTATCTATCAATATCCTATGGAAATGTATTCAAGCCCCACAAACCTCTAAACCCCCCTTCCTAATTTCCTGAATTTTTGATTTTTTTTTCCTATGGAAATGTATTTGAGCCCCACAAACCTCTAAACCCCCCTTCCTAATTTCCTGAATTTTTGATATTTTTTTAAACTCTAAAAATTCCACCACTTTACACATGTCCCACCGAAAGCAAAACGATTAAAAATAAAAAATAGAAAAAAGAACCCCACATCCTATCCCACCCATTGGCCAAATGAAAAAGAAAAACACACACTCCACGTTCAAAGGCTTTTTTTTTTTTTTTAAAAAAAAAAACACCCCCACGTTTAGCTCTCACACACACATCCATGTTACTCCTAAAAACAAACTCCCTCCCACGTCTCCTTTCCTCCTTTCACCTGCCCCACTACAATCCTCCACGTCAACAAAACCAAAAATAAATGCCCCACGTCCTCATTTTCCCCTAATTTTCTCTTCTACTATTTAATCTCTTCTCATTCAACCCCCCACCACTATTAAAGTATGGTCTAAAAAAAAAAAAAAAAGCCTTGAACGTGGAGTGTGTTTGTTTTTCTTTTTCATTTGGCCAATGGGTGGGATAGGACGTGGGGTTCTTTTTTCTATTTTTTATTTTTAATCGTTTTGCTTTCGGTGGGACATGTGTAAAGTGGTGGAATTTTTAGAGTTTAAAAAAATATCAAAAATTCAGGAAATTAGGAAGGGGGGTTTGGAGGTTTGTGGGGCTCAAATACATTTCGGATATTGATAGATAGATAGATAGATAGATTTCGATTGTTGATTTCGTCAAAAAATGTATCTGAAATGCAAGTTCTTCGAATACGATTGGGCATGGTTATGCAAGCAATTACTATATTTCTTTGTACAACGAATTAGGGATACGAAGACATCTTTTTTAGTATTAGAAGATCAGAAAACAAGCCTTCTGAAATCCAAAAGCACGTTCAATCAAGTTTCGTAACCTACATATGCATGTGCTAAAACAACGAGTATGAGCAAGGACGGAGCCAAAATTTTACCCAAGCGGTGGCGAAACACATATTAAAAAAATAAAAAGGTGAATTACAATATGAATAAATTCTTGCAGTGACAAGTCTATTTATAAGTTGGGGATACTTTTTCTTTTACATATAATAATTGCATTTTCTAAAATTCTTGCAGTGACAGTCGCCTTTACTAGACCATTTGGCTCCATCCTTGATACGAGTATATGCCGCACCACATAAAAAATATTTTCATGCAAAAGAGAAGAAAATTCATGCTTCAAAGGGGAACCCTCAAAATTTGGGCCGCATGGTAGTTATGCAACCCAAGCCAAAATAAAAAAATTTGGCCCCTGAATTTTGAACAAAATATGAATACGAATAACGATTTAGAAATATTTTGTTTTGTTAGCAAAATTGATTGCATCATGAACAAAGCTCTGAAATCCACTAATCCTTTGCTAAACTAATTAAGCTAATTAGAAAAGACATTAGATCTGCCCGATCTCATCGAATATATATAACAAACATAAACTCAGCTATGTTAGTTTCAGTTGGGGGAGATGGCAGTTGATGGAACCAGAATGGGAGGCAAGCCTTTCTTCCGGCCGCTGATCGAGCGTGTTAATTAAGCATTAAGCAATAAGTATGGGGGGAGCTGCTCATAATTTCCGAAGAACTCCTTGTTTTCGTTGTCAAACCAACTTATTTCATTTTTGCTTAACCTATATATTCAGTTTTGAGTGCCGTAATTGGTTATCAAACAACCCCAAGTTTTTGAATGAATTGTCACTGGTTTTATTCTAGGTACGATATGTAAGGATCCTTAACATCACGACTTACGTTTATATTTAGAAGAGTTCTTTTCTGAACTTATATTAAACAAATTGTGAACAACAAGAGGTTAATCCAAAAGCTCAAGTTTTATGAACTTATCGCTGTTCAAAAAAAAAGCTGTTCAAAAAATGTTTTATGAACTTATTCTCAACCCGCCCTACTGCTCCAAAGAACTTGCAAGATTAAACTGATCCGAATACTCTGACGATCATGGAGTGTAGTTTTGTTTTAGGGGTTCTTAAATGTATTTATTAAAGACAAATAGTATGTCAGTATGTGATGTGTAATAATTGCATGTTGCGGAAAAACGATCGAACCAAAACACACATGCACACCAAACAAACACAAACACAGAATATACGTGATTCTCCAAAATCGGGTACATCTACGGACAGCAAAAACACATTCATATTCTAATATGGAGACAAACTTTACAAGGGAGTTCTCTGAACTCACTACACTCTCTCTATTCATATCTAACCATTCTTATTCTTACTGATTCATATTCTCTCTCACAGCATACTCACTGATGGGGAAAAACCCCAAAGGGGTTCCCACGTTAACGTTTTTCTCTCTTCTCTCTGCTCCCTTTTCTTTCTTTTTCACACTACATACATTTATACACTGCATTTGCAGACAAGTTAACGTTTTTCTCTCTTCTCTCTTTTCTTTCTCTCTCTTTTTCCATTTCACATGGCAAGCATCCCCACATGGGCTGCCAAGTTTTCCACATAAGCCCACTACCTACGGCTGTCATATTCTTCTTCAAAGTCATGCCAAAATTCCAAAGGATATGATCCGATCAGATTTGGAAGACAAATCCTCCACATAGTCCAAAGCCACATTTTAGTGGATGGGAGCCACCATGGCCCCAGTAGTCAACATTGCATTATTGCAGTTGATTGATTATTTCGGGAGAGGGGAGGCCCATCTGGTGCAAATTTGTCAATTGGGCATTGATCTAGGGGATCTACATCCTCTGTCTCTAGCTACTTCCTCAAACTGGTGCCCATTTCTCTCATCTCTGTCTAGTCTCTCGTAGTCTCTCTCTCCCTGCTGCTGAACATGTTGTGCTCATTTTCCTTGCTTCGATTTATCCCTGTGGTGATCCTTCTCTCTCTCTCTCTCTCTCTCTCTCTCTCTCTCTCTGTGTGTGTTCCTGCATTAAATTGTTACTAGGCGTGCATTTGTTCTGTCTTTTTTGGCAATGAATCTTGCTTTCTTCTTTACTTTACAAACTCCCGTTCCATTCCGGTACCCTTCGCTTTGATTTTCAGCTTGCACTGTTATTTGGTTTCCTTCTTTGCTGTCTTAGCTTTTAGCTTTCCATCTTTCGTTTATTTTCTTTGATTTCTTCCTAGTACAAAAGGATAAAAAGCAAAACAAACAAATCAAGAAAACCCAAAAAAAGAAGTCTAGAAAAATATCAAACTTAGTGAGAGATGTCTCCAGCACTAATTGCTTTTGCGGGTAGTGTTCTGGGTGTTCTGGGAAAAATCGGAGAATACGTTGTTGCTCCGATAGGCCGACAATTCACGTACATGTTTTGCTTCAATAGCAACATTACAGAAGTTGAAGCTCAATTGAAAGAGCTTCAAGTGACAAGACAAGGGGTACAAATGGGGGTGGATGATAACCTAAGAAAAGTGAGAGTTAATGGACCAAATGTTGAGGCTTGGCTGAATCGCGCAAATGAGGTCACAATTGAGGTTGGGGGAATTATCGAAGAGAAGCCCAAAGTCAAGGAAGGGTGTCTGAATGGGTGGTGCCCCAATATCAAACTACGATACTCACTTAGCAGAAAAGCCGTGAAGACGACTAAGGTTGTCATTGACCTCCAGGCTCGTGGCGTCCAGTATACACAATCATCCTACAGCCCGCCTCCTCCATGCTTGGAGCCCATACTCAATAGAGATTTCACGGGGTTTGAGTCTCGAAGCGTTACTATGGAAGAGATTATTAAGGCTCTAAAGCATGATCACTTCAACTTGATTGGGGTTTGCGGAATGGGAGGTGTGGGTAAGACAACAATGGTGAATGAAGCTGCAAAAAGAGCAAAAGAAGAGAATCACTTTGACGAAGTTGCAATGGCCGTTGTCAGCAAAGACCCAAGCCTAACCAATGTTCAAGCTTGCATTGCAGACATGCTTGGTTTGAAACTTGTTGACAGGGATAGCCCGATGGTACGAGCTGATCTCCTACGTAAGAGACTTCTACAGGATAACAAGAAAGTCCTTGTTCTACTGGATGACATTTGGGAAGACTTTGATCTACAAGCCATGGGAATTCCTTTGGAATGTGCCAATAAGAATTTCAAACTGCTTTATACGTCACGAACTCGACATCTATGGCCTGATGTACGAACTAAAAAGGAGATCCCTCTTCAACTCTTGTCAGAAAACGAAGCATGGCAACTATTCAGGGAGAAAGCAGGTGATGCAGCTGATGCTCGAGATTTGCATTCGATCGCCAAACAGATTGTGAATGAATGTGGAGGTTTACCGCTTGCTCTAGTACTTATTGGTGGTGTACTTTCGACAAAAAGTGGGAGAGAGATATGGGAAGGTATGCTTGATCGGCTAATATGTGCAAGCTGCACTCCTGCGAATGAGCGTTTGTTTTCACGTCTAGAGCTGAGTTACAAATATTTGGAAGATGAGGAAGCCAAGCGCCTGTTTTTGCTTTGTTGTTTATTTAAAGAGGATGAAGATATTTGTATTAACAATTTGGCCATGTACGGATTGGGGCTATCACTTTTCGACGGAATAAATGAAATGGGAAAAGCAAGGCGTCGAGTTTTTCTTATCGTTGATGATCTAAAGTGCCGTTATTTACTGCTAGACAGTAAAAAAGAAAAGTGTGTAAGAGTGCATGATGTAGTGCGCGATATGGGCATATCTATTGCGTCCAAAGATAAAGTTGCTCTAGTAAGCCATGGTGCATTGTCTGAGTGGCCAAAGACGGTCAAATGTGAGCCTTATAGTGCCATCTCAGTGATATCAGACAAAATTACAAAGCTTCCTGAAGGATTGACATACCCAAACCTTGAGTTTCTAATTTTACGATGCAGGAAACTTGAGAAACTACCGCCCAATTTTTTTGAGGGGATGGGGAAACTAAAAGTTTTGGAAATTGGTCATTTTGATGGCATCCCGACGCTTCAATCCTTGACGAACCTTACTACGTTGTCACTTGAAGGATTTCATGGCATGTTGGATAATTTATCTACAATTGGAGATTTACTGAATCTAGAAACCCTCAACTTTCGCAATTCGGGGATCGAGGAGCTACCAGAAGAAATAGGGGAACTAGTTAACTTGAGGTTGTTAGATCTGAGGGGCACTAGGCTGCGTAGAATACCGCCAGGTGTCATTTCACGCCTGGTTCGTTTAGAAGAACTATACATGGACTGGTTTGAGCATTGGGAAGGAGAGGACAACGAAGCAGAAGGGAGAAATGTAAACCTAATAGAATTTGAGTCCTTGTCCAATTTAAATACTTTAGAGATTGAGATAAGAAGAAGATCAGAATTTGCACGTGTTGCATGTATCCCAACAGTTCCAATATTTAGCAAACTGGAAATATACAAGGTATTCATAAATAATCGCTTTGATCGGGGGAATGTTCGCGTTCCTGGTTATAACTATGAAGCTAAAGATGGTAGCTATTATGGTCCAAAGATATTTCCCGAAAACTGCGAAAGGATGTTGAGGGTCAATGCGAACGATCTGATCCTTTCACATCGTGGAGGGATTGATTCACTCTTAAGGCGTAGTGATCTTCTATCGCTTCGAGGGAGTGGATGTGATGATCTGGTGCGGGAGTTACTATGCCAGGTTCTTGTTGATGGACTCCAACAATTGAAGTATCTGTATATCTCTGATTGTCACGTTACACAAGAATGTCTTGTCAACGCAATGAATCCGGTCCAACTATCTTGCGCTCCTGCTGTTTTCCCTATCCTGGAGGTATTGTGGATCGATGGGCTTGCTAATGTAATAGAGATATCTCGTAGCCCAATCCCAGCGGGTTCCTTTGGGGAACTGACTTCCATCCAAGTCACAGAATGTAGACAATTGAGACATCTCTTCCAGATACCAATTGTAGGATGTCTCCCTCAACTCACAGATCTTTACATATATTCCTGTGATATGATGGAAGAAGTTATTTGGAGGGAGCAACGAGAAGATGTGCATGTTGCAACCAACATAATTGAGTTTCCGAAATTGGAATCCTTGTCTCTTTCGAGACTACCAAGTCTCAAGGGTTTCTGCAGAGGGATTGATCATATTGATTTCCCTCAATTGAAACGTCTGGATCTCGATGAACTGGAGCAGTTAAACTGCCTCTTCCACAACAACAGTAGTTCCTATTCAGAGGAAAACCACGATGCCGGGTTCCTTTCTGTTTTTCCCCAAATGGTATGGCTGCTTATCTTTTCTCTCACTCTTTTAGATGTGAAAAAAAAAAAAAAGAGAATGATTTTCACACTCCCCTTAAAAACAATCCACACTTCCTTTTTTGTTTTTATCTACATGAATTTACAATATTGTCCTCCTGTTGTTTTCCCTGTCCTGGAGGTGATCGATCGGCTTGCTAATGTAAGAGAGATATCTCGTAGCCCAATCCCAGCGGGTTCCTTTGGGGAACTGACTTCCATCAAAGTCATAGCATGTAGACAATTGAGACATCTCTTCCCGCTACCAATTGTAGGATGTCTCCCTCAACTCACAGATCTTAAGATCCGATCCTGTAGTATGATGGAAGAAGTTATTTGGAGGGAGCAACGAGAAGATGTGCATGTTGCAACCAACAGAATCGAGTTTCCGAAATTGGAGTCCTTGTCTCTTACGTTTCTACCAAGTTTCAAGGGTTTCTGCAGAGGGATTGATCATATTGATTTCCCTCAATTGAAACGTCTGGATCTCAATGAACTGGAACGGTTAAACTGTCTCTTCCACAACAATAGTACTTCCCATTCAGAGGAAAACGACGATGCCAGCTTCCTTTCTCTTTTTCCCCAAATGGTATGGCTGCTTATCTTTTCTCACTCTTTTAGATGTTAAAAAAAAGAAAAGAAAAGGAGAATGATTTTCACACTCCCCTTAAAAACAATCCACACTTCCTTTTTTGTTTTTATCCGCATGAATTTACAATATTGTCCTTAAATGTGTGAAAAAGTGTATTGAATAAAGGGCAAAATAGTAAATTCAAGTGGATAAAGACAAAAAAGGGAGTGTGAATAATTCCCCCCAAAAATACCAGAACAGTTAACCTAGAGCTTCATAAGAGTATCTTTTTTTTCTACTTTTCCTTTTGCGCAATTGCGCATGTGGGATGTTAAAAGCTACACTTGAAATGCATTACTTTCGAGTTTTAGCCATGATTTTTGAGTTCGGAATCATGGTGCAATTATTTGATTTTCAAACATGGGTGTTAATTTTCAAGGCCCACGATCCATGAATTGGAAAAAAGAAGAGGCATTAAGATGATTTCATATTTCCATATGCTTTCTTGTTTGGATAACTGTTCCCAACCCAATTGTACTCGATAAACTTGTATTTTATAATTCATGGACTGTTATAGTCTTTGGCTTCAACAGAAACAGAAAAGAAAAACATAATTGTTGATGTAAATTGCAGGCTTTATAATTACAGTGACCAAATGAGTTGTTCGCAGGTCTCATTACCTAACCTGGAGGTCCTACAAGTCCATGGTTTAAAGAATCTGGAAAGAATAGGACATGGTCTACTTTCAATGGGGTCATTGTCCAAAATGATACAATTTACCATGCTTGACTGCAACAACCTGCTTTGTGTATTTCCATCAGAATTGCTTCCGATACTGCAAGATCTTGAGACACTGGAAGTAAGACGTTGTGAGTTGCTGGAGGTAGTTTTTGAATTGGAAGCAGGGGTGCATTCTAATGAACCAAACCCAGAGATTTTATCTCTACTCAAACTTGTCAAATTATATGGTCTACCCAAATTGAGTTATATTTCAAAGAGAGATTCCACGGGCTTCCAGTACATTCAGACTTTAGAGATTAACCATTGTTACTGGTTGAGATATTTATTCGCACCTACTGTGACGAAGAGCATCCCACAACTCCGCACCCTTGAGATATCGTTCTGTGGGAAGCTATCAAGAATTGTTGCAGAGAAGAATGGACTGGGTGAAAGTTCAGTGGATGAAGTTGAGTTCCCCCGGTTGGAAAAATTAGTGCTTCGTGTTCTACCAAACCTTGTGAATTTCTTCCCGAATGTGAATACTACTCTACCAAAATCAACAGACCACCTCCATACCCTAATGCAATCTCAACCTCTCTTCAACGAAAAGGTAAATTGAAGAAGACAGTCAATGCTGAGGACACTTTCGAGCTACTAAGTCTCCTAAATTTATACTACTATGATTTTTTTTTTGAAAAAAAGTGATTGTTAACAAAATCACACTACTTTGCAGGTTACATTTCCTAGCTTGAAGGTTTTGATACTAGAAGAGTTGCCGAATGCAAGAGAGATATTTCGTAACCCAATCCCAGCGGGTTCCTTTGGGGAACTGACTTCCATCCGAGTCACAGAATGTAGACAATTGAGACATCTCTTCCCGCTACCAATTGTAGGATGTCTCCCTCAACTCACAGATCTTTACATATATTCCTGTGATATGATGGAAGAAGTTATTTGGAGGGAGCAACGAGAAGATGTGCATGTTGCAACCAACAGAATCGAGTTTCCGAAATTGGAATCCTTGTTTCTTTCGAGGCTACCAAGTCTCAAGGGTTTCTGCAGAGGGATTGATCATATTGATTTCCCTCAATTGAAACGTCTGGATCTCAATGAACTGGAACGGTTAAACTGCCTCTTCCACAACAATAGTACTTCCCATTCAGAGGAAAACGACGATGCCAGCTTCCTTTCTCTTTTTCCCCAAATGGTATGGCTGCTTATCTTTTCTCACTCTTTTAGATGTAAAAAAAAAAAAGGAGAATGATTTTCACACTCCCCTTAAAAACAATTCACACTTCCTTTTTTGTTTTTATCCGCATGAATTTACAATATTGTCCTTAAATGTGTGAAAAAGTGTATTGAATAAAGGGCAAGATAGTAAATTCAAGTAGATAAAGATAAAAAAAAGGGATTGTGAATTGTAGAATGGGGAGTGTGAAAATAATTCCCCCAAAAAATACCAGAACAGTTAACCAAGAGCTTCATAGGAGTATCTTTTTTTCTACTTTTCCTTTTGTGCAATTGCGCATGTGGGATGTTAAAAGCTACACTTGAAATCCATTACTTTCGAGTTTTAGCCATGATTTTTGAGTTCGGAATCGTGGTACAATTATTTGATTTTCAAACATGGGTGTTAATTTTCAAGGCCACAATCCATGAATTGGAAAAAAGAAGAGGCATTAAGATGATTTCATATTTCCATATGCTTTCTTGTTTGGATAACTGTTCCCAACCCAATTGTACTCGATAAACTTGTATTTTATAATTCAAGGACTGTTATAGTCTTTGGCTTCAACAGAAGCAGAAAAGAAAAACATAATTATTGATGTAAATTGGAGGCATTATAATTGCAGTGACTAAATGAGTTGTTCGCAGGTCTCATTACCGAACCTGGAGGACCTAGATGTCAGCAGTTTAAAGAAACTGGAAAGAATAGTACATGGTTCACTTTCAATGGGGCCATTGTCCAAACTACCAAAATTTACCGTTCGTTACTGTAACAAACTGAAATGGGAAATGGAAGAGGCCGCGAGTTAGCAAAAAGGATCAATGCTCTTGATGATTCGGAGGAGGATGTTGACTTGGAGGAAGACGATGACTTTGAGGACGGTGCTTCTCTTTCTATGGATTTTTAAATTCGAGGCTTGGCGTTTTTGGTTTCGATTCTCTTGGTTTTCCACTTAATCTTTTGAGGTTTCGGTTTATTTTTCCCGATTTAGGGTTTTTTGGGTGTAGGTTGTGCAGGTGTGAGGTTTTTGTTTTGTGGTATTTTGGTTGGCTTATTGCCTTCCTCTCGGTTTGGTCTTCGGGTGGCGGAATGTCGGCGTACCCGTGGTCCATTGAATCTTTGTAATCTTTTTTGAAGATTTATAAAATCTTTTTTGCTGATAAAAAAACAACCTGCTTTGTGTATTTCTATCAGAATTGCTTCTAATACTGCGAGATCTTGATTCTTGAGACACTGAATGTAAATTGTTGCGAGTTGCAGGAGGTAGTTTTTGAATTGGAAGCAGGGGTGCATTCTAATGAACCAAACCCAGAGATTTTATCTCCACTCAAACTTGTCAAATTACATGATCTTCCCAAATTGAGTTATATTTCAAAGAGAGACATATGGAGTAGTGAACTTCCGGACTTCTCGCTCTTTAAGCTGAAAACACTAAGGATTGACAATTGTTGGAAGATGGAAGCAGTAGTTGACCGGGAAGAAGAAATAGAAGATGGACAGAGAATAAAAATATAGAAAACTCTATTCCCTGAGTTGACAGATTTGGAACTTTCGAAACTACCAAATATGAGGAGGTTTTGCAACTTCACTCATCCTATAGAATGTCACTGCCATGGTTCAATACGTCAGTATCGGCCAGTGTAATGGTCGCGGTCGCGAGTAACGGAAATCAAGATCCGAGTATTGGTCAATGTGTAATGGGATTCGGAAACCTCGGAAACCGCACTGGTGAATTTTTTTGAAGCACTAGCAAATGTTGAAAAAATCATTGATGTACATTCTCTAACCTTATTCATGACACAAATGAATGTTTTTAAGCAATATTTGATGTTTTGAATTTCTCCCAACAGTTATAATCTGTTTTCCTTTGTTTTTGACAGACGCAACGTTTCTTTTTCTTTTCTTTTTTTTTCCTATTCATTAATCTTAATCTATACTATCCTAGAGGACTTGGGGGAGGAGGAGGGGGCTTACGGGGATGGAACCACAAAACAGGCAGTCCACAGCTTCAAGTTAAACTTTGCAGTGCTGTCTAATGCAATGATCAGATTCAAGCGAATTTGGTTCTGTCTTGTTCGTTCTTACCTTGTAGTATAGAGTGTGATTGACTACTGCTGCAAGCGAATTTGCCATGTTAATTGTTGTGCAGGGAAGCTGCAGGGTTCAAAGAACATATTTTGACCTGATGCGTATAGAATTCTTTGTGAAAAGCGACATTTTTCAGGACAAAATTCCGGAGAGTATTAAGGCAGCCTTTTGGCCGGATCTCTTTTTTTGGGTTTTGCCCATATGTAGTCAAATTTCCATGTTTTAACACTTTGTGGGGGGTACAAATGGTCAAGTTGAACAATTGTTGCTAATTCTACGCTTGCTAGAGCTCGTTGAGAACATCGACCAAGTCGCAAATCACATTGATTAGATACCGTTTCGTATGATTTCAAAATGCTTATCCCCAAAATCCTTCGGATTCAAAATTAATTCAGCTGCTCACTGCTATGGGTTTCCTCCCTCCTAAGATCTCAAAAACCTCTCAAGCCCTATCAACTCTTTTGGGGCTAGTTGATACAAACTATTGCTCTATTTTTCCTAGCACTATCGTGCTAGCAGATGGTGTGATCAATCCTCGAAAATTAGTCGAGGTGCGCTAAAGCTGATCCTGAGACTTGAGTTATCAAAAAAATTGTTGACACTACCAAAGCAAAATAGCATGTGTGCTAATCTCAACACTATTTCTAGCATTTTGGTTAAACAGAACAAGTTTTCTGAGTAAATGTTGCTCCTGTTTTTCATGTGCATTAGATACAACCAAAACACAACCAACGAAAATTGGATGTGAAAATGTGACATTCCTCAATCTTCTTATTTATTCAATTTTTTTTTTTTTTGGAACTGCAAATTCCTCAATCATTTTGAAGAAAATTAGCTTGCCAGAGTATGGCACTTGCCGCAACTCTAATCTTGACTTCAAATTTGAAGATCTCAAATTTATATGATAGTTTATGTGATAATTTGACATCTCTAAAGCTGACATCACACGGTTTTTTTTATTGAATTCAACACGGCTATGGTTGTTTTTGACAGTTGCTAAAACAAATTAAAGAAAAGCATTCCAGAAGAAAAAAGGATTTATACTTCAACTCTTCTACTGTAACTAAAACCTCAAATTATGTCTCCATGTATGGATCTCTAACAAAATCCAGTCTCTCTTGTACGGTTCACATGCCCTCACTCTGTTGTGTGTGCCACTCTAAAATCAGCAACATATACAGAGAGAAACTTGAATTATTGCTCAATTCATTCAAACTTATTAACCAACAAATAAACATATCTTGGAATAAACGAAAAAGGAACGGAAAAAAACCAATTTAGATGTCTAAAACAATCCAAGTTATGGCGAAGATTAAAGAAGAAAGAGAGACAGAGAGAATGAGATTAACAACACGAGCTTTCTCCCCTAACCAGCAATATAATTATCCCTCTTTAATCTGAATCCTCTATGTATTCTTTGGTCCAGTTACCATCCTTGCCCTTTTTCAATCACCGCGAGCGATAACAGTGTACCACATATGTCGCTTCCCCTTTTTGCTCTTCCTCTTCCCAATCATAGTCGGTAGGGATAATCAAACTTTCCTTAAGCACAATTAATGAATAACAATTGGGATCCTCTGGAATTGAAATTCTCCTATATATGGGAATTGTCATTCGGATTGAATGCCCATATTTGCCAACCGCGTTCCATCCATGACCAAACTCGAGTTAGTATTTTGCCATTCTTTGTATAACCTAACTAGGAATTGCCCGTGCCTGAAGGCACGACGCAGTATATTTTGATTTCAGTCTAAAAAAGTATCATTTCCTAAGAATCATACTCACCCGCACACCCAACTCCTCCCAAAGTCCACATTTTTAGTGAAGTGACAAAAAGCGTCCACCTAACAAATTCCACCAAACGCATTTAAGATCCTAGTACGATAATATACACAAAATGAAACCAACGCAATCCAATCCACCAAGCTATTTTCATATTAAAAAAATGCATTACATTTAGCAAAAGCTCCCTAGGTTAGAAGCCTTTACAAAACAAATATATACACCACTATTGTCAAAAGCCTTTACAAAAAGTGGTTTCCCATTGACTACACCCTAGGTTAGAAGACTTCACAAAAGAGGGTCATAAATAGGGTCTTCTTGTCAAAAAATATGTGCTTGCTTCACAAAATTCCATAGGCATGTAGACGTTCTCTTTATAAGAAAAGCTTAGACTCCTCTGGTATTGAGAGGCTTAAACTTCCTTTCCATGACTCTCCAAAATGTTTGAGTATCAACTTCTATGTACCAGTTCAAAGCATGCACCACGATCTATTAATTTAGGGAAACAGTAAATTAGCATATAGATACTGCTCTAAAAGTTGTATATCAATCTAAAGTGTAAAACTCATCTTACACTATTCGACAGCCAATGACGCAATCTAGTTGAATTGATCCTCTTTAGCTCCACAGCCTTTTCCTCCCAATCCTACAAAACCCCAATGAAAGCATAAAGGTAGTTATTTACTTGTCAAAACACCAACTTAGTATTAGGAATGAAATTGGATAAACAATACTTGTTGTACCATTCTGTGCACTTGGATTTTCATTTGAGACTGAATGCTATAGCAAAATCTCCGGATAAACAACATTTGTTGTAGTGTCAGTCTCATCCCCAGGGAGGAGGACACTTATACGATCAAAAGATGTGCATCTAGACAATGCGACATATAGCTGGCCATGACTAAACACTGGAGTGCGCAAATCTACACCAACAAACTTTACAGATTGTCCTTGAGATTTATTTATAGTCATAGCATACGCCAAGCGAACTGGAAATTGGCGTCTAGTCATTCGAAATGGGAATTCAGATGACGATGGTGTTAAGGAAATTCTGGGTATAAACTCCAAGTTTCCTGATTTTTTCCCAGTTAAAATCTTTGCTTCAATAATGCGAGTGCCACACCTAACAACCATCATTCTCGTGCCATTACAAAGTCCATTTTTGGGGGAAATGTTCCTTAACATCATTATAGGACAACCCACTTTCAACTCTACCCGAAAAGATGGAAGTCCAGGAGGATCCAATGAGTTTAAATACTCATTTGGATAGCGGTTCGTAATGGAACGATCAAGTTCATCATCTTTGGACAACTTATCTGCAGCTAAGTAAGTGAATACATCTCCTGGAAACACATTTAATGCAGCTGCATTAATGGCATTGACATCCTCATTTCGAGCAGAAAGAATTGATCGTTCTGTCAAATAGGTTGGGGTTGATGTGGTTTGAATTTCCAGTTGTGGGTACACTGTAGACAATAGTTCCGTTAGGTCTTGGCATTTGCGTATTGTGGGTGGAAGATGCACAATTTCTTGTGGATTAGTTCCAACCTAAGAAGTTAAAAATCATCAAATTAGGAGGTATAAATGTGTTCTTAATTCAAACTTGAAATTTTAGAAAGAAATAGTTAGAGAGAGGATTACCTCCATCAGGAATCTAGCAAAAGTAACATTTTCAGGATCCATCGGATTCAAGCGCATGTTCAAATCCAATGTCAAAACATGTATATCATTCCATAATTCAGATCTTCTCAATGACGCATTAACAATTTGTTCACGCACTCCTTTAGGTACCACTGGTAAAACTTGACGAAAATCTCCACCAAGAACTACAGTGATACCCCCAAATGGCTTTTCATTATCGCATATGTCCCTAAGGCTACGATCAACTGCTTCAACACAATATTTATGTTGCATAGCAACTTCATCCCATATTATGAGTTTTGTTTCCCTAAACAATTCTGCTTGTAAAGAATTCTTGCTAAACCCACAGACAGAATTTTCCAACACATCCAATGGAATGCGAAAAGTCGAATGAGCAGTGCGACCTCCTAACAATAACAATGACGCAATACCAGATGAAGCAACGGTTACAACGATATGGCCCAAGCTACGACATTTCACTGCAATAGTATTGTAAAGAAATGTTTTCCCTGTTCCAGCCCCGCCATGCAGAAAGAAGGTAGTTCCTTTATTTTCGAAGATAGAAGAAGTGATAGCATCATAAGCAGCACGTTGTCCATTGTTTAGTCGCTCAATATTAGTTTGTATACCTACCTCTTGCGCCTCAATCTGCAGTTGCCGATGTTCTGAAATCAATCGGTTACCGAATACTACACTCCAATTTCCAATTGGTATAGGCATAGGCGGGAAGTTAAGTAAGGTTTTACCTGATTCTTGGAGCAATTCGTCCAAAAGATACAAACCATAATCTTCAACTTGAGCCTCGGTTGGGTTGGCAATGGAAAATAATGTACGAATCTTATGTGCAAGATCATCGCATATATGGATACAAAATTGCTTCCATAGTGCACATGGATTTAGGGGAGAGCATTGTGTAAGAATAACACCAAATAATCTCCTGAGTTGGTATCCAGTCTTCATGACTGAAGCCTCTTGAAGACATTGTATCCATTCCTCATCATCTTCCAAAAGCCCCCGCGCAACACATGCTAATTTAAAGGAACCGTACAATACATTGTTAACCGTGCGTAAGCTTTCATACGAATCAGGCCCTTTAACAACAGTTAATAGCAAACGCAGGTAAAACAATTCACCACAATTAGGGCTAGCAAAGTACATTCTACCTATTGCATACCCCATTACTCTTGGTGACCAATATTGATTGGATTTCCAAACAAAATATTGCGGGAATTCTTGGTATGTGTACTTCTCAGCATCTTTATTTGAAGCATACCATGAGAAAAACCTAGTTAGGGTTGACACTTCTTGCGCAGCCCTATTTCTGATAGTCTCTGGTGAATCCGCAGGATTGTAAACAAATTGATGCATGCCGGGTAAGTGGATTGTCAATCGTGTAACTGTTGGGAGTTCTTCATGCATATGCTGACCAAATATTCGCCAAGCAGCTTCTGGCGGGCCAATATACCTCGCATCAAGATATTGTTGAATTTCATTTGCAGATCCCAACACCATGGTTGTGCGGTCGTAACCCTTATAAATGTACTTGTGAATATATTTGACACATCGCATACCTGCACATACCTCTACATTAATATGGCAGTTGAACCGCTTGGAAAGATAAGGATTGTAAGGTACAACGTCCTTATTATCAACTTCGTGCCCTCGAACAACATATACTTTGCCATCACTACGACGACGATAGATGGGATATCCATCTTGGTCCATGGTAGTTGATTCTGCAAAGGCTCGAGGATATCTTTTAGTACACTTTCCATTTTCCATACATGATGCATTCGGATTTCGAGCACCGCATGGTCCATGCACCATGCAACTCTTGACAGTTTCGAAAAGCGCTGGTTCATCATTTGGATCTGGGAACTCGGCACAGATTAAGTTGTCTACTTGAGCGCTTGTTCAAATCTTATATGGTCCTTCTAGAAAAAGAAGTGCATGCATATGCGGTAGACCTCGTTTTTGAAATTCAATTGTATAAACATGTGCCACTTTTTTACCAAACACTTTGTTTGTTTCAATCTCCTTCATCAAAGCCTTTCTTTTTAACTCAAAAACACGGGCAACTAAATCAGGACGATCTGTAGGTTTTTGATGAGGCAACAAAGCTGAAGTAATTTCCGGCCAATTGGGATTTGCAGTCATGGTGAGAAAAATATCAGGGTGCTGGTTGTATCGTGTGATAGCCATTGAATCCTGAAAGATCTCAAACATGTGTCTTGGACCACCAACAAAAGAAGATGGCAAAATAAACCTTTTACCAATTTGGTTAGGGTTTAGCTCATCTGGATGGATACCAGTAAAATCTTGGTAGAGTGCAGTACGAAATTTGTCTTGATTGAGCTTATAGTATGTCAATCGATTTTGCTCAGTTGCAGCCCAAGCATCCACCAGAAACTCCTGGAAGAGTTTACCTGACCTCAAAATTGTTGAATACTCATTCGGACGCTCAAACAATCGATAACTATAAAATTGCAGCTGAGTAAGTCGATCGGAAGATAGTTGATTAGTCCGAGTATCCCACTTTTTCATCTCAGGTTCCCATCCAAGCTCTCCATATGGGAACAGTAAAACATAATGTAGTGGCAAGTATGCTGGGTGGCATTCATTAATTCGCATTAACCCATTATCTCCTCTCAGATGTAAGATGATATCTCTCATTCCACTGGCCTTAGTTTTATCCCCTGGTACTACAACCGCAATCTCATCTGTTGTCGGTTGATTGTATCGTCGTCGATCTGTAGACGAACTGTAGTGAAGATGGGCCGGTAAATTCTGTCCTGTCTCAGCTAATTGATTCAAAACCGCATAAGCTTGGCGAAATTTACCTACAAAGGCATTAATCTCTAACAAACTGCCTTGTATTGTTTCAAGGACATCCTTCCTTAATTGAGGATTTCTCCGACTACGAATGTCTAAAGCAGAATTAGGGTCATAAATATACAATTGAGCATATGATCCAATCTGACCTGCTTGCGGTAGTAGTGATCCGGTTCGATGTCGTAATTCCCCATGGATAGTGAATGGAGTAGGACCCCTCCCACTAAGTACTCTTGGATCCAATGTAGTGCCAAGGCTAGTAAAAGCATTGGCTGCGTTGTAATCTCGAGTATTACTTCGAAACGATTTGGATCTAACATCATCACCATCATACAATGCTTTAAGAGGCGGAGGGGGTGTAGAAAGCAAATGTAGCTTTACTGTTCCTTGGAGACAGCAAGTTCCAAATAAAGGATTCTTTTTCGAAGATCTTGCCAACTTTTCGTCCATCCAATGTAAGGCTTGACAGTGAGAACATAGAATGTCCATCTTGCCAAGATAATGCCTGCCTAAATTTATATGTGTAAGACTATGAACTCTTGAACTCGTGGGGATATTTTCAATGTTGACACCACAAGAAAGATCCTCTTGGAAGATTTGACTTGTAGGAGTTGACCTACAAATATTGTGATTCACATGACCAATTTGAGGGTGTTCCAATTATAAATTTAAGGATATTATCTTAAAAATTAAACATGTTTTACCAGTTTCTTTGTGGAGCGGACGATCTGCTTGGCAAGGACATCAAACATGTGGAATTGTTCCTTGTTTCAGGTAAGTAAGATGCTGGCTCAGTCACTATGTTAGCCAAATTGGTAGAAACAATGTGTGTAACCCTTTGACGCTTTTGCGCAGGATCGGTCCCATTGGTAGAAACTGTTCCTTGTTCCGAGCAAGTAGGATGTCGGCGACTGGCTGTGGTAAAAGAGGTTATCTGTTGTACAGATTGAAGACATTGTCGCTTTTGTGGAGGGTCTACTCGTAAGCGTTGTCCAAGGGGAATTGCAATGCATTGTTTTAATCTCTTTTCTCGATCTCGTCGCACACGTTGGGCTAATGTTGCTTTAGATATAACATTATCATTGAGTGCCTATAATATGAGACTTGTTATAAAATCTTATAGGTTGTATGTTCAAATCAGCATATATGTCACAATTTATACAACTTAAAAGTAAGAGTTTGATAACGGCAACATAGTATCAATGACTTCTAATGTGAATGCTCAAAACTAACGATAATACAACCTTATGCAAATATTCGTCTGAAAGTACATTGTCTTTGTGCATGGTATGCACACAACATAACATTAGTTCTATATGATAGTCCACAAATACAGAAAAATATGATATTCCAACAGGTTCTTTTCTTTTTTATGGAGTTTACTCAGTATGTATGGTAAGACAAACTTTAATAAATTTGCAAAGAGTCGTACCGTGGAATTTGCATGTAGTGCATTCTGTTGTAGAGATTGCAGACATTGTCGCTTTTGTGGAGGGTCTACTGGTAAGCATTGTCCGAGGGGAATCGCAGTGCATTGTTGTAATCTGTATTCTCGATCTCGTCGTGCACGCTGGGCTAATGTTGCTCTCGATATATAATTATCATTGAGTGCCTATAATATAGGTGGTAATGTTCATCGGTCCACAAATATAGCAAAATTATGATATTCGATCAGGTTCCATTTTTATGGAGTTTACTCACTATATATTCTAAGACAAACTTCAATAAATTGTCAAAGAGTCGTACCGTGGAGTTACGAATACGAATCTCCAGCTCATCGCGGATTACAACTCCATTTCTATGATGAAGAAGATCAACCTATAAATGGAAATTGAATATAGAGGTTAAAGAAAGTTGCACCAAGAAGTTATGGAGTATAAGAAAAAACTATAGATGACTTCTACTGTGATTGATCAAACCAAACATAATAATAATTTGGACAAACATTCAGTAGAGAGTCAATAGTATATAGTAAACTTCACATTCAATTCTCATGGGGTATACTTTCTAAATCTCTTTAGGCACGGGCAATTCCTAGTATATCTCTATGAAGACAAACATGAAGAAATGTAAGGAGAATCGTACCAAGGCATTTTCTTTTCCATTGTTCGAACATGTAGACTTATGTTTCCCCTTGCCAATAGAGTTTGCCTTTCGTTTTTCCGCAACTTTTGCTTCAACATTTCGTTCCTCCTTTAAACAAATAGGTATCATGCATTAAGAATTATCTAGCTAAAACATGATACAAAAAATATATGAATCTGGAGGGAGTACTTCACAAAAATAAATCGACTCAAACTTAAACCAATTTATTGTGGGCGTACTTGACGATTACGAAGTTCGAACTCATCGCGGATCACAACTCCACCATTTCTATGTTGACGAAGTTCAACCTGCAAAGTGATTTGTGAGAGGTTAAAGAAGTTATATGAAGATGTAGACTAATTGAGAAAAGCATAAAGGCGGCTTGAATTAAATTTTAACAAATAAATTACATATCCTGAAAGTAAAAGTTTGGTAGAAAAGCACGGAGACTTGTACCAAGGCATTATCTTTCCGCTTGTCCGCACATGTAGTCTTTTGTTTTCCTTTTCCCATATGATTTGCCTGTAGTTTTTCCGTAGCTATTGCTTGAGCCCTTCGTTTTTCCTTTCAACGAACAGATGACATGTACATGAGTAAGGTGGGGGAAAACAATACGAAGAAATGAATATGGATAAAAGACTCAATTGGTGGACTTACTTCACGAATACGAATGGCGTTGAGTTCTCGCTCATCGCGTATCACAACCCCGACATTGTTTTTTTGGAGGAGTTCAACCTATATACACAAAATTGTTTGTGAGAATAAAGTGAGACCAAGAAGATGTAGACTTGCATAAGAAAAGAATTAAGGAAGCCTTCAATTACAGTTCTTTGCAAGTGTTTGTCTGCCTGTTCAACATGAGAAAAAGAACAAAGCATATGAGAATTCATAGATAGATACGCCAAGCATGCTTAACTCGTAGTGGGACAAACGACTTACTTGACCGAAAATAGTAATGTTATCCATGATTCTAGAGTTAGCTTAGACCTTGATAAGTCGCTACAGGCAGTACTGCAAAAACCTGTCAAGTTTCAATTGAATTGGAAATATATGAAAAAAACACTAATTCATGAGTAGTCCAATTATGGAGAAATATCTTAACTGACTTCAGGGAAATAGTGATTTTGAGAACCACCAGTTAAACTAATTGTGGGAGCGTAGAAGATATAAAGATTAACCAACAATTAAGATAGCAATAGTTAGAAAATTGTTGAATACTCATATCTGAAAGATCATACATTAAGGGTAAGGTACATTAAGGTAAGGCACACATAGTTGATTCTCTAAAAAGCTTACAGGTAATACCTACCAAAATCTAAAGGGTTCTTCCTCTTATTCTTCATCATATATGAGCAGTCCAAATAGAGTCAATCACACCATCAATTCATCCCTTCCTACGTCAGCTAAAAACAATATTCATTGTCAAGGACACCATCTATGTATGTATCTTGTGCTGATTTTAATTTTGGCCAGTTATCCCTAAATTTCCATGTGCGTTATTTTAAAAGTTTTGATTTGCATTTTTTGTGGGGGTCCATGAAACGAAATCGGGTTATACAAAAAAGATAGAGTTTATGATCGAGATCAGCAAAAAAACCCACCCAAAGAAAATATAAGAAGCACGGACCCTTAAAAGAAGGTGGTGTTTGAGGTGTACAACACCCTTTTATTAACTCGTCCGATACTTTCTTTTCGTGTCTATTATTATGAGAAATATTTCATGAGAAACTTGTAAGAACTTCTGGAGCTTCCCTAATTGTCCCTGTTTTTTTTTTTTTTGTAAAAATTGTAATATATCTCCACCGCGTCGTCATCATACCAGTTAAATTGTCTATTAGTATGGTTGGAAAAAGCCAAGAGAGGTGATTCGAATGTGGGAAATCTTATTTACGGAGTTTCGTAAATAAGAATTTACGGAACTGAATCGCGACCGTCGAAAAGTATTTTGGACTATCCGGACCATTGATTCGAATGCGGGTTCCGTTTTCGTTTTTAAAGGCTACTACTTACTTTGGTTTCCGTTCATTCCAAAGTGCAAAGTGTTCATTCCTAAGTGAACCGAATTTCTTGACAAAAACTACTAAAACCAGGTCCTCCAAATAAAAATCCAGAATTTCTTGACAAAAACTTATGGGGTAAAAGTTACTCTGCTAAAACCCAAAACTTTCCCCCAACAAACAGTACACCCATTGAATTTTTCCACACCAGCCTAAATTAACTGGGTTTGATTAAGCTCCACCCAAAAAAAAATGGACGTACACCAACAGTATAAGCAAAACAACCCACATAATAACAGATTATTAGCAAACCCACCCAGAAAACAGAGTATTACCAGACCCACAAAAAAAAAAGTATTAACAAACTCACAAAATTCTTTCTTGAGTTTCCAGCAGGTAAAAATCAGAGAAGTTACCTATAAAAAATGATAGCTAAGGAGAGTGATATGAGAGCAGTAGATCAAGCAAATGGGTTCTGCAATTTTGGGGTTTTCCGTTTCAACATTGGGTAAAGAATTTTGAATTTTGAATGGGTTTCTTGTCTTGAGCAAATGAAAGCCACAGATGACAGAATGGGTTCTGCAATTTTGGGTTTGCGTATTGTGTATGAGAGAGGAGGCTAATCCACTCATTACTTCAGTACTCCACTAAATGACGTTTTTGAGCGGGCAAATGGTGAAAGACCTAAAATGATCCTAACCATGGGTTTGTAGCTTGTTCAATCTAAGCCGTTGAGCACTTTAGTAGAACCCAATCATGACCATTGTTTCATGTGGAAATCAATCTGAGCCCTACAATGTGTATGTATTTTCAAAAAAGATGAGCTTCCTTATCAGATAGATGGCTCCAACGACTCATTATAAGGACTAGATGTCAAATAATCTGAAACCACGGCCATAATAATCCAAGATTCTTGCACACCATAATCTTTCATTACTAATAGCTCAACATTGTTTTCATTATTGCCTTGAACGAAACATACAAAGGCATCCATCCAAATCTCCCAATCCACAAATGACATCTCCGTCTTCACCTCTAGGATCTGGCATCCGTACCTCCTCGAATTTATCCATTTGTGCATCGAAGTAAATAATTTGATGGGGTGAAAGGAAATAATTACCTGAATTATTCTTACAGTACCAGTGAAGATTTTCATTGACTATAGGCCCCGTATTCACTGTACTTACCCTATACGGGAAGTCAATTGATGTCCAACTTTTACTTCTGAGACTACCAACCACTACAAATTCACCTCCTCTCAGTGAACAAGTTATTCACAGAGCCTCCGTGAATAAGTTTCTCTCAGGTTAAAATATACCGTAACTAATGCTAGGGTTACCTTTACAATTTCTAGATTTTAGGAAACAAAATGTTTTCCCTTTTGGTGAATTTTCTATTTTCTGAATTGTTAATTTACTTTCCTAGTTTTCGGTGAAGTTAAGAGAAATTAATTTCCGAATTATTGGTGCTAATGTATATGTATGTAGGTCGAGTCACCCAAGTGATTTTATTTTAAATGAAAATCTCCCACTTGATTAAGGGGTTGTTCTGTTAAATAAGTCAAGTGACTTATTTTTTTGTCCTTATTCAAAAAAAAATTTGTATTTTTAAGTTTTGCTTCAATTTTTTGGGGATTATTGTATCTCCATGACGAGAGGAATCTAAAATGTAAAAAATTTCAATCGAAACCTAATTTTTTTTGAATAAAGACAAAAATAAGCCAATTTTTTCGGCTTTATTAAAAAAAATTGGATTTCGATCAAAATTTTTTACTTTTTAGATTTCTCTCGTCATGGAGATGCAATAATCCCCAAAAAATTGACGCAAAACTAACAAATATGAAAAAAATTTACAAAACACACGATGCAGATTATGGTAAAGATCATATTGCGCAGGGAAATTTATATAAATGGTCCTCCTAGTTTCATCCGAGTCTCATTTTCGTCCCCCAAGTATCAATTACAACTCTTTTGACCTTCAAGTTTAATTTTTGTACCAAATTAGTCCAATTGATAACTTTTGTCAGCCAAACTGAACAGAAAAAATCAGATTGATGACAGTTTGGATGTTGCAGTTCGTACCAAGTTGGTCCAATTGATAAGGTCTGCCCTTAATCTGATTTTTTCGGTCTAGTTTGGCTGACAAACGTTATCAATTGGACCAACATGGTACGGAAATGAAACTTGAAGGTCAAAAGAGTTGCAATTGATACTTGGAGGACGAAAATGAGATTCGGGTGAAACTAGGAGGACTATTTATATAAATTTCCCTATTGCGCATACATCATTAGGATTGTTTTCTAAAATTCGTATGGACAGATATAAAGTGCATTCAATTTTATTTATTGATCTTATTTCTTAGCAATTACTATGTTAAATTCTGTACATGCATTACCAACCGATAAAAATTGAAATTTCTAGGTACAGTCACAAAATAAGTAAAATGTATCCTTCGACCACGCGCGAGAGTAGGTATCACCCTCTGGCCACGCGCCTGCGTCCAAAGCCGTGTCAACTCTTCTCTGGTGGTAGTTCAAGGTCGGATAGGCACCGTTGTTGACATGTTGTGATCGTCTCCTCCGTGCAAACACGACCCCCGTGATGAAAAAACAAGTTTTGATCACTTTAAAAATCTGGCCGAACTGAACAGAGAACTCAACCATCACAACTACACTATGGTGCCAATTCTTGAAAATACCTCTCTCTTTCTCTCTGGTGATCACTCTGTTTCTATTTCGCCACAGCTCAAACACTAACGATGAATTGGTGGTCTTTTTGGGCGACGCCGGTGAAGATGAAGCCGTGGAGATGGGAGACACCAGAGGAAACAGACCGGCTGTTGGTGACACCGGTGATGGTGAAAAGACGACTTTTTATATTTTGCTTTATCATAAGCATAGAAATCATGTGATCGTTGGAAATGAAACTAAAGATAACAAAATGGAACAATGGGTGGGCAAGGTATAGGATAAGTTTTGGGGGCGACTATTCGCAGCCCCGTTTTTTCTCCCTTAGCCCCTTACTCCATGCAGTCCACTTCCAATTTTTTAAAAAAGAAAATTTTCCCCATGGAACCCATTAAATGTACCTGATCTTCCCATTATACCCTTCCTCTCAAAAATTACACTTCAAACCCACTCACCCATCCTAAATAAAAACCCTAAACTCCCCACCCCCCATTTACGTACGTCCACACCACCTCCCACGCCATTTCCGCCTCCCACCTCCTCCACCTCCATAGCCACCACCGCAGCACCGCCTCTCCTGCCGCCGCACCACCGCCACACCACCACATCAGGTGTCGTTCTCTCTCTCTCACTCTGTTCTTCTTCTTCTTCTTCTTCTCTCTCTCTCTCTCTCTCTGTTCACCGCCACACCACCGTCACACCACCGCCGCACCACCACCTCAGGTGTCATTCTCTCTCTCTCTCTGACTCTGTTATTCTTCTTCTTCTTCTCTCTGTGGGCAGCATGCCCTGGAAATTCCGGTTTCCAAAATGCAAGGGCCCGGATCGAGGGAGCGCGAGCGCAGGTGGCAAGCGCTCGAAAATACAAAGTCGCCACTCGGGTTTTGAAGGTCCGACACCCAAGGAACCGTATTTCGAAGCACCTGCCGCGCTGTTTGATTTGAAAAAGTTAAGGAACCAGTCCGTCATAACCATATCTGGGTTCGGGAGCCAGGTTACGAGAGGGGAAGGGTTTTATGGCACCCCTCTCGCCCAATCCGGAGATCGGTCTCTACTTAGTCATTTTGAAAACATTGCGATTCTTTTTTTATTAATCAATTTTAGTCAATTAGGGCGGGGGAACAGTTAATCGGGGATTAAAACTGTAACATGTTTGCAGGATGTGATCAAGTATAGCATGAATGAGCAGTTAGTATAGGATGAGAACAGACTCCTGTGGGAGTTTAAACAGACTGGAAAGCCCATGTTTTGGAGTGTCGCACGCAAGAGGTAACCAGTATGCACTGATCAAGTCAATGCATACTGACCAAACCTGCGCACGCTACTACAAGACCTGCGCACGCCAGTAAGCCTAAGCCCACAGCTCTTATTCTCAAACCTTCTGGGCTCTGGAAGGACCAGTGCACACCCAGGACAAACCAAGCAGTTTATGCAGTCATAATATAAAGTTTAAAGGCTGAAAAGCCTAATAAATAAACAAAAACACCCCATAAACAGTGTGGGGACAAAATAACAGCCTAAAACCAAGTTAAACATGCAAGGCCAGCCACTGATCGGGAATAGAATGGAACCGTCGCGCGAGGGTTCCGAACAGTCGCGCGACAGTGCGCCCGGGCGCGCGATGGTTGTGCCATGGCGCGTGACGATGCGCCCGGGCGTGCTGGTCAACGCTCCATTTGACCATCGCGCGAGGGTTCCAAACTGTCGCGCGACGGTTCGAGCCAACTTTCCAGTGTCTGGTTTTGCACATTTCTGGGTTCTGAGACAGGTCCAGAACGATCCCAGGGGTACTCCAACAGAACAGAACTTAACATTGAAATGTAAAACTAACATTTCTAACAAAGGAAAGCAGTAAACTGGTTATTAACATGCTTCACAGTGATCTATAATAATTATTAAGACAATAAAACAGGAAAGAACCAACATCCCTTCCCCACGAGAACCATCGCGCGATGCTTGAGACAAGCGCGCGCGTGACTGGGTCCGTCGCGCGAGGGTATGTTAGTTGCACGGTTTTTGAAACCTTGCCAGCTTTAGGGCCAGGACTGGTATTGATTACCAGCCCCCCTCAGGGATCAAAACAGAGAGCAGAACAAATGTAAGATATACCTTTGAATTTTGAGGTTTGAAAAGTGTTTGAGCTTTGAATTGAGGTTGAGGTTGTTTGTGGTGTTTGAGTGGAAGAATAAACTATGTTCTTGATTGCTAGGTTGAAAACCAAGTGCTTCTTTTGCTAATGGGGAATAGATGAACAATGCGCTAGGGTTAGAACCTTTTTGCTTTTAATTTTTTGGAACCCTTTGAAAGAGAACAAATGGGGGGTATTTATAGGCTTAGCACCTTCCATTAATGGAAAGGTAGTTCTGGTCCAAAGAATGGAGGCCAGTCAGCCACGAGGCTGGCTGGGGGTTACTTGGTGATTAAGCTGCCCAGCTGAATAAAGGTGATGGGGACAGGTTCTGACCGTCGCGCGAGGGTTCCAAACTGTCGCGCGACAGTGATCCCTGGCGCGCGACGGTGCGCCCCGGCGCGCTGGTCAATGCTCCGGTTGACCATTGCGCGATGGAGTAAAACCGTCGCGCGACGGTGCGCCCCGGCGCGTGATGGTTGCGCCCTGGCGCACAATGATTGCGCCCTGTCACACATCAATAGGGTTTTTTGACTTTTGGAAGTGGCTTAAGACTAGGTTAGGTTCAAGGGTTTTGCAAACACTCAAAGCTCAAACACTCGACATTCCCGGGGTGTTCTTGATCCATTTCATCATCGGGGAATCAAAAACCGTAAGTAAACTAATCTGGAAGCCCAGATTGGGGTGTCTACAGTAGCCCCCCTTTGATGGCATTTGGAGCACCATTGACTTGGTACAAGTAACGTCAAAGGTTTCTAGACACCCCTCAAGGCAATCCAGAGCAGAACATGCTAGCAAAGTAGACACGAATACTTAAAGAACCTGATTGGTTGAAAAGACGGACGGACCGTCGCTAGGGATGGAAGTAGAAGTGGACGATTGCATCGCCGCTTGTTGATTGAATTTGGGCAGGACAGGCTGTCGCTGCAGATTTGGACGGGACCGGCCGTTGTTGCTGGGGATGAAGCTATCCTCGGCACAAAGTATTCCAACAAACACGGGTAGGTCGTGTCAGGCAGGTTGAATTCCATCTGTAGGGAATCAGAGCCAATCTCCTTATCAAAGACCATCCGAGACAGAGCAATAAGCCTGTTGGAAGATGCACTTTCGGCTAGACTGAGGGTGATTGTCGTTCGGGACAGGCCGAGACGGACTCTCCTGGGGAACAATCAGTTGCGGATGAACGGACCATCGAACGATGTTCTGGTCGTTGTTTGTGGATTTGACAGGACCGGCTGTCGTTGATTAGTTTGTCAATGCCACAACACCGACTGAAGAACGCCTCAACGCGCTTTGATTTGCCAATGCCTCAACACTGACTGAAGAACGCCTCAACGCGCTTTGATTTGCCAATGCCTCAACACTGACTGAAGAACGCCTCGACGCTGATTTGATTTGCCAATGCCTCAACATTGACTGAAGGACGCCTCAACGCGCTTTGATTTGCCAATGCCTCAACACTGACTGAAGAATGCCTCAACGCGCTTTGATTTGCCAATGCCTCAACACTGACTGAAGAACGCCTCAACGCGCTTTGATTTTTGAACGGACAGATCATCAGTATAAATGATCGAACCGTTGAAGACTGGAATGGAGGATCATCAGTATAAATGATCGAACCGTTGGGGGAATTGACAGGATCAGCTGTCGGTGAAAGCGGACGGGGAGATCATTGTGCTGAGTGATCAAGCCGTTGGGGGAATTGACAGGATCAGCTGCCGGTGAAAGCGGACGGGGAGATCATTGTGCCGAGTGATCAAACCGTTGGGGGAATTGACAGGAGAATCATCAGTATAAATGATCGAGCCATTGGGGGAATTGACAGGATCAGCTGTCGGTGAATGCGGACGGGGAGATCATTGTGCCGAGTGATCAAGCCGCTGGGAACTTGGACAGGAGGATCATCAGTATAAATGATCGAGCCGTTGGGGGATTTGACAGGATCAGCTGTCGGTGAATGCGGACGGGGAGATTATTGTGCTGAGTGATCAAGCCGTTGGGGGAATTGACAGGATCAGCTGTCGGTGAAAGCGGACGGGGAGATCATTGTGCTGAGTGATCAAGCCGTTGGGAACTTGGACGGGAGGATCATCAGTATAAATGATCGAACCGTTGAAGCCTGGATGGGAGGATCAACAGTATAAATGATCAAACCGTTGAAGCCTGGATGGGAGGATCAGCAGTATAAATGATCAAACCGTTGAAGCCTGGATGGGAGGATCAACAGTATAAATGATCAAACCGTTGAAGCCTGGATGGGAGGATCAACAGTATAAATGATCAAACCGTTGAAGCCTGGATGGGAGGATCAGCAGTATAAATGACCAAACCGTTGAAGCCTGGATGGGAGGATCAACAGTAAAAATGATCAAACCGTTGAAGCCTGGATGGGAGGATCACCAGTATAAATGATCAAACCGTTGAAGCCTGGATGGGAGGATCAACAGTATAAATGATCAAACCGTTGAATGACCGATATGGCTGACCGTCATGGATGATATGGCTGACCATCGTTGAATTGGGAGGGCGGATCGCTATAAAAAGTGATCGAGCCGTTTGAAGTTGGACAGGACCGGTTGTCGTTGATTGAGACGGCGGATCGCTATAAAAAGTGACCGAGCCATTGAGGTTGGACAGGATCGGCTGTCGTTGATAGAGACGGCGGATCACTATAAAAAGTGACCGAGCCATTGAAAATTGGACAGAAACGGCTGTCGTTGACAGAGACGGCGGATCGCTATAAAAAGTGACCGAGCCATTGAGGTTGGACAGGACCGGCTGTCGTTGATAGAGACGGCGGATCACTATAAAAAGTGACCGAGCCATTGGAAATTGGACAGAACCGGCTGTCGTTGACGGAGACGGCGGATCGCTATAAAAAGTGACCGAGCCATTGAGGTTGGACAGGACCGGTTGTCGTTGATTAGAAATGGGCAGATCAGTGTGCAGAACGATCAGGCCACTGAAGATTGGACAGGACCGGCTGTCGTTGTGTTGATCCAAGTAGCACAAACAGTGGATAACATGGATAGAAGCAAGGCGGACTGCAGCTGGGGAGAAATTGGTGACAACTGCTGAGCTGTTTATTTGCTGCCTTCGATACCGGGCAGGTTTACTTTGTCGCTTGATGGATTTTTCCTGTGTTCAACATTTGATATATGTGGGCTACATGCCCGAAAAACGAAAATCGTTCTTGGCGTTTTATATTTTCCCGCCGCTTTGAAGAGAAATATGCCGTTTGAAGAGTCGCCACCCGGATTTGCGGTACATCACCCGAGAAACCGTTTCGTTTGGAAAACCAATTGATTTGAAGTTGAAAACCAGAGATCAGTTCCGAGGGTCCGGAAGCCATATTACGAGGGGGGAAGGGTTTTACGGCACCCCCCTCGCCCGATTCGAAATCGGTCTTTACTAAACGTTTGTGGGATTTTTCAAAGGGATTTTGTTTCATTAGATCATTTAGCAAGTATCCACAGTTATAACAGGTAAGAATTGCATGCATGTGCTGGTGTACAGTGGATGATTAAATGAAAGTGAGCAAAATGCATGATCACAGAAAACTGAGGATCTGTCACTGACTTCACTCTCGAGCGCTTGGGAGTTCTGATACCCAACCTGCAAGCTTTGTTAGCACAGACAGGATACAATGCTAAAAATAGGAACTGAAGTGATATTAAGCACACTACTGGCTCAGCAGAGGACTTGGAAGACTGAGCTAAGCCTTCAATCTTTCAAATCATGCATCCCTGCCTTAACAAGGCTAAATCTACTAATTTAAAAGAGCAACAGGCCACACTAATGCATGCAGAGACCTGATGACGCAGCAGAGTGGGAAAATAGGAAGCAATGGCATGCATGCACTCCCGAGCGCTCTGGAAAGGTTCGGAGCGCTTGGGAGTGAGCTGCATACCAGCTTACTCTCAAACAGGAAATGGTACTGATTTTGACATGCAAAGGCCCTTGTTTTGACATTTCCCAAGAGGAGAACCTCTTTTAACTTTGAAAGAGAGAAGCCTTGTTCACACATGAAAACTTGTGAGAAAATGTTTATATTTTTAGGGGGAAAACCATTTTCTGGGCATGCATGCCAAAACAAAACCAATCCTTTTAATACCTCACATCATTCCCAACCTACTGCGTCACAAAGGGGGCATGCATGAAACTGGGAACCGTCCCGAGCGCTCAGGAGCACTCTCGAGCGCTTGGGATTGGTTCCAGTGAGGGTTTTGTGAAAACGTTTTCTTGTGCCCCATTGCTCTTGTTTTTACACTAGGGTCCCCTAACCATGCACCCAGTATTGAAGACTGGGTCAGGCTGAGAGACCCCCCTTAGAAGGGATGAATAGCCCTTAAGTTGTGACCAAATGTAGAGTTTTATACCTTTTCCTTGAACCTTGCTCCTTGGAATAGCTTTGAAATGTGGATGAAGAGAGGAGAGCGCAAGAGATCAGAAGAGTTTCTGGATTTCTTGCCCTTTTCCTTAGTGATTTCTAAAACCTTTGAAGTTTGGAAGATGGGTTTTGGGTGTTTTTGGCTTTGAGCAAGAGAGAGAGAGAGGGCAGAGGATGGGTTCTGCAGGAGAGGAATTTCGTGGTCCTCTCTCTAGCTGAAAAACCAGTTATATTTATAGGCCATGACCTCAAATGGTTTTTGAAAATCAAGTGGTTTTGATCAAACATTTTTTTAAAGGGAAAATCTTTGGCCTGAATATCTTCCTACCAGAGGTTGAGTGTGGACCGAGCCATCGGCGGGCTCAAGGTGGCTGTAATGATGAGTAGCATGGTGAGTGGGTGATACTGCCATCCATTGGGCAATAGAATAGTCTCGAGCGCTTGGGATCACTCCCGAGCTCTTGGGACCTCATTCTCGAGCGCTCGAGAAAGAGCCAGGCCAGAGGTTTTGTGAAACAGTTTTGAGCGCTTGGGATTGCTCCCAAGCGCTTGAAAATGCCGTTTAACCATTTTTTATCCCTCTTCAAATCTTCCAAGGAGCAATGTTCCGATCGGTACCAGGCTTGTTTCAATCCAAAGTCATCATCGGGGAGCCTCCGGGCCACAAGTCAAGGAATTTTGAAAAGTCCAAATTGGGGTGTCTACAGTTGCCCCTCTTTGGGCGACGCTCAGGATCACATCTAGATACGAGTGCCGTCCAAAGATTGAGACAGCCCAATTCGAGCCAAATCAAATCCTCAACTCAAAATCAAATGCGAGTAAAGACACAAACATTTGATGCATGTGGTCGCGTCTTTTCAGACTGCCTACGTACCCTTTTCTGCAAGGATCAGACCAGCGTAGTTCTTTGGGGCAAATGCAGACATGCAGACATGCAAGCAAATGATAGAAAGGTGTCCCTCAGGACAGCGCCAAATCTATGGCGGCGGATGACCTGGAGGAAACCGGGGATGAAGGGTGCCGAAGGAAGCTTGAATCTGAAAAGCTTGAATTTTTAGAAGAAGCTTGAATTTTGGAGGAAGCTTGAATCTGAAAAGGTTGAATTTTTGGAAGAAGCTTGAATTTTGGAGGAAGCTTGAATCTGAAAAGCTTGAATTTTTGGAAGAAGCTTGAATTTTGAAGGAAGCTTGAATTTGAAATTAAAGGGTGTCTCTCAGGACAGCGCCAAATCTATGGCAGAATATGAAAGGTGCCAAATCTATGGCAGCGGATGATTGAAGGGTGTCTGATAAGCACCCGACAATGTAATATAGGGTGCGCTAGTGTCTAGTCTTAGTTACTTTTGTCGTTTAATTAGTTGTTTTTAATTGCTTTTGCTCGTAGAGTGTGCTAGTCTTGTTTTATAGGTAAACCACCCAATAAAGAGATTTTAAGAGCCAAGACGACCCGACGCCAAGGAATGGCCCGATGGCTCGAGCAAACTGGCCAAGGGAGGCCAGAGCAGCAAAGTGGCCCGATGGCCAAGGCAAGGCAAGGCAAGGTGGCCCGAGCAAGGCCAAAGTCAAGCCAAGCAGCAGAAGTCAACGCCAAGGCAACACGGTCAACGCCTGGAGATAAGGCCTCGCCATCGATGGCTGAGATTCTGGACATCGGTACCGAGCTCTTATCCGCGTCAACAGAAGATAAGCTCTTGCCATCGATGGCTGAAAATCTGGACATCGGTACCGAGAGCTTAAATGCATTTTAAGCCCATTGCCATCGGTACCGAGGGCTTAGCGAGGGAATCTCAGAGGATCTTTGGGGAATATTCCGTGCGCGACCTAGGAGTATAAATACCTTGTGATGTCATTTTGTAAAAACAGTTAGAGAATTAGATTTGCTTACATTTTTAGATCTAGAGCTAGATTTCAAAATTGTTCTTACTTGTTCTTGAGTGTTCTTCATTTTCAGCTTCTTATTTCTGCATTTTCCTCTTAAGTAAGTTAGTTTTGACTCTTGTCTCCTTAATTAAAGTTGTTTGTTTTCTCCCGATCTATCTTTCCATCTAATTTTCTCTTAGGCTTGTGTTTACAATTATGCTTAGTAGATTTTTGCTTGCTCTTATCTTCATAGATATGTGTGAGTAGTTTCAAGGGTTAGGTCATGGGATGATTAGCATCCCATGACTTGAGTAAAGATTGCATTTTTCACCAATAAAGTTTGCAACTTTGGGTCGGAAATTGATGTGGGGCTTGGATTTGTTTGTCAAATTACCGAGGTGTTAACCTCCTTGATCATGTGTAGGTAAGAGCTTCGCCTACTTACCACACATGATGCTTGGAGCTCTGACGCTCGAGGTGTTTGCTAAATAGATTCTATAGCTAGCTTGATTTTCGAACCATCTTATCTTCCGGGTAAAACCGTGTATTTTGGGTGGAAAAATGTAGTTTAGCTCGAGTCGTGGGTGTTGATTGTTCCTAGACCTAATCCGCTTTTTCTCTAGTTTATTCCCTCTTTAATTTAGCCTTTTTACTTCCACCGCAAACGTAACACCAAGTTGGCTGACTAAAAGCCGGAAACCATACTTACATCTACAATCCATCAAAGCCGTATTAGTTATCTCTGTGGGTACGATCCCGGACTTCCGGATTTATTATGCTTCAATCAGACGTTGATGCCCTACGCTTGGGGTGATCTACTTGATATATACATCGAGAAGACCGAAGCATTTGTCCCTCAGGACAATGCCAAATCTATGGCAAGAGATGTGCAGTCATGTTGACGAATATGAAGGAAGAAGGCGACCGTGGGGGGTCGAGGTTAGAAAGTGAGACCCGCGTTTCGACTTTTGACAGCACTGATGATTTTTAGTTTTGAAAAACAACAATGGACATGTCCGAGTACCCTTTCTGCTTTACTATTTTTGGCCAGCGGACCGGTATCTTCAGGACCTTGGGATTTGGGATGGAGTTCGTCTTTGGGTTTGAGCTGGAGCTGGTTCAGGGCTTGAGCTTTAATCAGGGCTTGAGTCCCGAGCATTCATGCCCCAGTCTTGAAGTCGGCTGTATGCTTGCTATGATTGATGACATTGGACCGATGTGCCCCAGTGAGTGACGGACCTTAGTTCTGATTCTTTTCCTTGATTCCACTGATAGTTTTGGCGACCAGATTTGTCATGATCAGAAGTGCGGGCTCTTCCACGTATTGGAGTTTCTCTCACAAGTTGGGGCTTCAATGACCTTGTGTGAATTTGGACAAGGCCTAGACAACTCAAAGGACAAGAAAGACCCTTTATCAGAAGGCTGACTCTTAACAAAGACTTTGATTGGACGAGGAGTTAGATTATTTGAGGATTTAATGTTTGAAATTGTCATGATAAAATCAAGTTTCGATGATTTTCCCATTCGAGGCTTTGAAATTGTTTTAGCAAACACGAGGACTTTTATTAGGAATCATGCCCCAGGTTGCTGATGACAACCCATTGATTTAGAAAATGCCTTGGCGCTCCTTCTTGTTTTCTCTTATTGTCCAGGATTTTTGTTATCAAGTTGTGTTTTTCAATCTGATAGGACTTTATTCGGGTTGTAACGTGGCCAAGGTTTCGGCTTAACAAAGAAAGGATAATAGGCTCAAAATTTTCATTTTCCTTGGGTTTCGAGAGCTAGCAGCCATCTTGAATATTTTGTCCTTTTGCTTTTGACGGGCGCCTTATTTGCTTCAAACTTTGTTGTGCCGATGTGTTTGGCATTCTCATTGATCTTGCGCTTTCTCCAATTTTTCTTCAATGCTTTGCACCTCAATGTGCGTGTGCATTTGGCACTTTCACGCTTTGAATTCTGACGCGCCGATGATAACCAGGTGTTTGGCACATTTGTCCTCCTCATTTTACCCCGGTGTGGGGGATAGCTGCCTAGCTGGGTTCTCTCAAAGAAATTGATTTAGGCTCAAAGGGGGTTATCAATGGATATATATCTTCAAGCGTGTGATAAAAGAAAAGAATGCCTTTCTTCATTTTGAATTGCACAACTTGATAACTGGATCCTAGATGCAAGTTAAGAGATATGTGCGCTCTAACTTTTGCCTAGATCACGTTTTGATGTTTTGATCTAGCGAGCTTTTTATTTGGGCCAAGATGTTGCTTCTTCAAGGCGCCAGAGAATGGTCCCATGAAATTCTTCTTCTTGCAAGGGCAAATTACCTCGTGTTTTGAATTTCTCAAATGATGGTGAAAAACAATTCCAAGTTAAGGGATTATCACAAAACGTAAGTTTATTACCACAATTTAGACTCAAGAGGCTTGACACCAAAAGACGGGACGGACCGACAAAGGATTGACTCAAAAGATTGTGACCGAATTTTGGGATCGACTCAAAAGAATATGACCGGGCCTCGGGATAAGGCTACCTACGTATCCTTCTTGCAAAGGAATCAGGTCATAACGTAGTTCAGACCTACGAAACTGACTCTCTTTTTGGTTTTTTTTTTTTTTTTTTGACTAGAAACTTGAATTTGAAGACATACGGACACAAAAGCATGAAAGACCCAAAGTACAAACTGACTCGAAATTGAAAGACAAAGACTCGACTCAAAACTCAAAAGTTTCCCAAACTCGTGAGCAATTCCATTCACGGGCTGCACTCAAAATCCTCCTCCAGATCTGAGGTCCGGCACTGGGATGGTTCCGTTGTTGATTAAGTCTTGGATCTTGTGACGGAGACGGTGACAGTCATTGGTAGCGTGACCGGGCATTTGATGGAAGGCGCAGAAGGCATTTGGGTTGTGGTAGGCTGGGAGCTTTTGAGGTAGGGGAGTTGACAGGAGTGGCTTGATGGTTCTGCTTTCGACCAGTCTTTCGAATACCATGGATAGTGGTACAGAAAACTCGAAAAAGACGCGAGGTTGTTTAGGCTTGGTGGCTTGAGCAACGATCTGGCTAACGGGTTCGGTCCGGACATGGTCCGTATGTGTAGGGTCAGATGGCAAGTCGGTGTAACCATACAACATGTTGCTGCTGTCAGGGTCTACATTTTCTGTCTCTGGGAAGGAATCAGCATTTTCGAGGATGCCCAACTGAACAGCTTGTTCGACGGCCAGGCCTGTTTCGAAGAATGTCTTGAAGTTGGAAGAGGCTTGAGCTAGGATCATGTGTCTGGCAAGTGCGGGCTGGAGGTTTCGGACAATCATCCGAATTTGATCTTTCTCCGAGGGTTTGTCCTTCATCTGAACAGCCTTTGCTCTCCATCTTTGAACAAAATCCATAAAAGACTCCTTCGGTTCCATCTTTATTGATTCCAACTCTCGAGTGGTGACCTCAAGTTGGATGTTATAGTTAAACTGGGCCACGAAAGCCTCACAGATGTCTTCCCAAGATTTCTTCTTTGTCACTTCCAAGGCAGTGAACCAGCGCAAGGCATGTCCAACCAGTGTTTGAGAAAACATTTGGGCCATGGCGTCCTTCTCCAAGCCCCACATGGAAAGTGCCCCAATGTAACTGGTCAAGTGTGCTTTTGGATCACCGGTTCCGTCAAACTTAACGAAGTCGATTGGCTTGAATTTCCTGGGTAGTCTGGCATTCGGGAAAAGGCAGAGTTCGTCGAAGTCAAAACCAATTGAGGTGATTC
Organism: Rhododendron griersonianum; assembly: GCA_018127125.1. Lineage (NCBI taxonomy): Eukaryota > Viridiplantae > Streptophyta > Magnoliopsida > Ericales > Ericaceae > Rhododendron > Rhododendron griersonianum. Next base: position 15,844,455 of record CM030789.1, read on the forward strand.
TTTTGCTTCTGACTAAGGACAGCTCAAGTTGGGATAACTTGGCTTCGATGGTGGCCATTTCTAGGCTTTGGGAGTTTGGTTCAGAGGGTGGTTCATGATTATTTTCGGGGGGTGTTTCTGGGTTTTGCGGAGGTGGAAGTCGTCTGACAACCCCGATTATCATAAGCATTAATTGGGTAATCTGGTTGTCTGTTCGTTCACCCATCTGTCGGATAGAGGTTCGAATTTGATCCAACTCATTCAGAATCCCTGCTGGCTGTTCCCCGTTCAGATGTTCCTCATTCAAATTTTCCACCGGCTGCTCCATATCTTCCCACAAATTCTGAGTTTATGAGGGTATGGTTTCGTTGTAGGATGGGTGGCCCAGTGCTGACAGTAAAGCAGAAAGCGAACTCAGAATGTGCCCCTGTTGTGGTTTATTGAAAAATGCATGTTGAATAAAAGAATTGTTATTGACGTGTTGTCATCGTCGACTCAAGGGATCAAACTTTACGGATAGTTCCAACAGTCACGGGTAGGTCGGTGTCAGGCTGGTTAAATTCCGCACGTTGGGAATCAGAGCCAATCTCCTTATCTAAGACCATCCGAGACAGAGCAATAAGACTGCTGGAAGATGCACTTAAAGCTAAATTAAACTAGAGGGAGCCGTTCGGGCACAGCGAACACCAGAGGTATCCCAAACTCCATGGATTTATGGTCTCCTAGACCCTGACTCAAGAAATGACATCCTATGAAGGATTGCCTTAGTCCTCAGAGATTCTTTTGAATGTGTATCCTTTGATTAGGAATGATTAATTTCAACAACGCGCCTTTAAAAAGCACGACTCATCATCGGTCCAGGCAATCCTAAACAAGCCCCGCGAGCGAGTCTAAGAGTTCTATATGAGACACGAAAGCAAGCGTAAAATGCAAGGTGCGATGTGCAAGGGAGATAAGATTACGGTCTTTCGAAGGTTGCCTAATTCCTCAGAATTTCTTTTAGGGTGTATCCTTCGTTCAGAACGACAGATTCTAAGAGATATCAAAATGAACTAAGTATTCAACTAGTCCTCATTCGAAGTCTCAATTTTGAACTCGGAATAACTTAGTATAGACGGCGTGATACCCCAACCATCGTGGTTTCAGTGACTCTGTGCCATTAGCCAAGGTGGTGTAAGTAAAGTGACATCACGGCGCCGGTTCCTTCGTTATTCCTTATTCTCCGTTGAAATTTTGATCAGGCATTAGTCAAGGACTTAGTATATTCTGATTTCCCGAAGTCTCCTTGTTCTAAGGACTCATGTAATTTAGACAACGTACACCGGGGTGCACGATTCATCATCGGGCCTCGGCAACCTTCTACAGATCGTGCGAGTGAGATTAAAAGCACAGGACCCGAAATTGGACGGACAGCATGACGGCATGACATGGATGAGATGCATGGTGAGATGCAGAAAGCAGTAACATGTAGGCAGGATATAGCACATAGTCCTACCCCGCGGGTCCCTGTCCTAGTTTGGAAGGTTCTATTGCTTTCTACACGCGTATAGAGGCCGGTTTTGGCTTGAAGAGGGTTCCCCGGACTAGAGTCAAAGTATACCTCCCACTATTGAGCGTACACCCAATAATGGTACAAACGGTAGGGATGACTCATCACGGTCGAGGGTTGCTGAGCATTCCGGGATTTCCCATCACCGGCAAGCCGGGTAGGATTGCCGAAACACAACAGCGGGGTTGCACAAGATATATACAAGAAATAAACAATGAAACAAAATCCCTTTGAAAATCCCACAAACGTTTTTCAAGCTTGGCTCACAAGTTTAATTGATATTTAAGGAAAGCGGGCCGTTTTATCAACATACCTGTTTTTCTCAAGTATGATTTTTCCTGTGTTCAACATTTGATATATGTGGGCTACATGCCCGAAAAACGAAAATCGTTCTTGGCGTTTTATATTTTCCCGCCGCTTTGAAGAGAAATATGCCGTTTGAAGAGTCGCCACCCGAATTTGCGGTACATCACCCGAGAAACCGTTTCGTTTGGAAAACCAATTGATTTGAAGTTGAAAACCAGAGATCAGTTCCGAGGGTCCGGAAGCCATATTACGAGGGGGGAAGGGTTTTACGGCACCCCCCTCGCCCGATTCGAAATCGGTCTTTACTAAACGTTTGTGGGATTTTTCAAAGGGATTTTGTTTCATTAGATCATTTAGCAAGTATCCACAGTTATAACAGGTAAGAATTGCATGCATGTGCTGGTGTACAGTGGATGATTAAATGAAAGTGAGCAAAATGCATGATCACGGAAATTGAAGATCTGTCACTGACTTCACTCTCGAGCGCTCGAGAGAAGTCCCGAGCGCTTGGGAGTTCTGATACCCAACCTGCAAGCTTTGTTAGCACAGACAGGATACAATGCTAAAAATAGGAACTGAAGTGATATTAAGCACACTACTGGCTCAGCAGAGGACTTGGAAGACTGAGCTAAGCCTTCAATCTTTCAAATCATGCATCCCTGCCTTAACAAGGCTAAATCTACTAATTTAAAAGAGCAACAGGCCACACTAATGCATGCAGAGACCTGATGACGCAGCAGAGTGGGAAAATAGGAAGCAATGGCATGCATGCACTCTCGAGCACTCTGGAAAGGTTCGAAGCGCTTGGGAGTGAGCTGCATACCAGCTTACTCTCAAACAGGAAATGGTACTGATTTTGACATGCAAAGGCCCTTGTTTTGACATTTCCCAAGAGGAGAACCTCTTTTAACTTTGAAAGAGAGAAGCCTTGTTCACACATGAAAACTTGTGAGAAAATGTTTATATTTTTAGGGGGAAAAACCATTTTCTGGGCATGCATGCCAAAACAAAACCAATCCTTTTAATACCTCACATCATTCCCAACCTACTGCGTCACAAAGGGGGCATGCATGAAACTGGGAACCGTCCCGAGCGCTCAGGAGCACTCTCGAGCGCTTGGGAGTGGTTCCAGTGAGGGTTTTGTGAAAACGTTTTCTTGTGCCCCATTGCTCTTGTTTTTACACTAGGGTCCCCCAACCATGCACCCAGTATTGAAGACTGGGTCAGGCTGAGAGAACCCCCTCAGAAGGGATGAATAGCCCTTAAGTTGTGACCAAAGGTAGAGTTTTATACCTTTTCCTTGAACCTTGCTCCTTGGAATAGCTTTGAAATGTGGATGAAGAGAGGAGAGCGCAAGAGATCAGAAGAGTTTCTGGATTTCTTGCCCTTTTCCTTAGTGATTTCTAAAACCTTTGAAGTTTGGAAGATGGGTTTTGGGTGTTTTTGGCTTTGAGCAAGAGAGATAGAGAGAGGGCAGAGGATGGGTTCTGCAGGAGAGGAATTTCGTGGTCCTCCCTCTAGCTGAAAAACTAGTTATATTTATAGGCAAAGACCTCAAATGGTTTTTGAAAATCAAGTGGTTTTGATCAAACATTTTTTTAAAGGGAAAATCTTTGGCCTGAATATCTTCCTACCAGAGGTTGAGTGTGGACCGAGCCATCGGCGGGCTCAAGGTGGCTGTAATGATGAGTAGCATGGTGAGTGGGTGATACTGCCATCCATTGGGCAACAGAATAGTCTCGAGCGCTTGGGATCACTCCCGAGCGCTTGGGACCTCACTCTCGAGCGCTCGAGAAAGAGCCAGGCTAGAGGTTTTGTGAAACAGTTTTGAGCGCTTGGGATTGCTCCCAAGCGCTTGAAAATGCCCTTTTACCATTTTTAATCCCTCTTCAAATCTTCCAAGGAGCAATGTTCCGATCGGTACCAGGCTTGTTTCAATCCAAAGTCATCATCGGGGAGCCTCCGGGCCACAAGTCAAGGAATTTTGAAAAGTCCAAATTGGGGTGTCTACAATATACACACAATATGCAAAGACATGTATAAAATATTGAAAATGCAGATGCAAGCTTAGGGCGGCTCCTAGAAGGACAACGACGCCTAAGGACTACCACTGAGCCTCATTACTGTACTGTCTATGGTTCTGAGATATGCACCCAGATAGAAAGATGCTGAACGGGCTGGCGTGCCCCAATTGACGTTTGAGCAATGACATTGGGCCTGCGTGCCCCCTCTTCGATACTTGGGTGGATGTGCCCCAGAGATGCCTTGCTTGGCCTTGGGCTGACGTGCCCTTGCTGCTTTCAAGAGATTCCGTTGCTTGCGGATTACGGATACTAGGGTAGCAATGTAACAATTGCGTTTTCCAGTTTATTGACTCTCTTTTTGCAAGTGTTGAAGAGAATGCAAAAACTAACCACTAATATATCTAATTTGCATTGACAAGTGATTTGAATCGACACACAGACGCGCGCACATATGTACAGACTCGCCTAGCTCGAACGGAAAAGGGGGAGAGAGTCCCGGGGTACAATGCAAACCCTTAGACACATAGAATATAATGAAATTAATGTGCCAAAACTCACAATATTCCTGAACAGGTGAAACTGACACTTATGAAAAGTGGAAAAGGTACAAAGACCTGTACAAACAAAATCGAGAAAAGCATCCCGATATGATAATTGATTGAAAAACTGGAAAAATGTCGCAAAAATGGACATAAGATGCAGATTATGACACGTATAGGCCCGGACTGAAACCGACACCCCCGTGCAGTCACATTAAGTCCATATGACTTGCATGGTTTGACAAGAATTGGCAAAAGCCCCTGGAACGACATTCGAGGGTAGCAACCAACTGCTACTGCCTGCTGCAAGAAGCGTGCGCAGGTTTGAGACCAACGCGTATCGCTTTGAACAAATGCGTTGCGGTTGCTTACACCAGACTTTGCTGAACTTAGAATAAACTGTGAGCCTGTTAAGGCCTCTAGCATTTCGTTCTGTTTTTGATGCTTTAATTATTTTTAAGACTTATGCTCAGCCTGTAAATTGAAGAAGCAATTTGTAATAAAATTGAAAGACGAAGATTTTCCCCCTTCTGGTTCCTCCAATGAAGTTTGTCTTGATCTTCGATCCTTTTCGACCTTTGATGTGTACCAAAATGTCAACCATGGATCCAATTGATAGATTGTGACCGAGTCTCAAAGAAAGACTGCCTACGTATCCCAAGCTAGGGAATCAGGTCAAAACGTAGTTCAGGCCAAGGGTTAACTCTCGAGTATTTACCTCTCCTTTTGTGCTCTAACTTTTGCCTAGTACCGCCCATTCGGGTCTTCGGTCTAGCGAGCTTTGATTGATTGCCTATTCATTTTTGCCTAAACCACCTTCATAGGTTTTGGTCTAGCAGGCTGCTCTAACTTTTGCTTGGAACTGCCCACCCTTGGGGTTTTCAGCCCAACGAGCTTCTCTCAGGGAAAAGTTGTTTTTGAATTGATCCAGATCGACCATGGTATTGAATTTGTTGCCGTTGAGGTCGAAGACCTTTGGCTGCAACCCTAGATAAAATGGCTTTGATGACGCAGGGTCAAGAGTGCTTCGGTTGGAAATGTCTTGCTCCGGGCCGTTTTGTACACTTTCTCATTTGTGCTTGGTAGAACGCCACCATCATTGCTTTGAACATGGTACAAGGCCCGGAGCCTTCTGTGCTTCTGCTTTCTGGATTGGCACTAGGTAGCAGGGGATTGATACTTCTTTGTCTCAAAATCAAACGCGAAGCGTGACTTGGTAAGACCATGCCAAGACATCTATGAATTCTTCGAGCCTGTCTGACCGGGCACAATGCTCCTCTGGGGGCGGCTTTGAACCAATTGAACCTTTCGGGAGGTTATACTTGTCTTTCAAGTTTATTTGAAATTACTTCTTCTTTCAATAGGCTGAGCATGCCTTTCGTCTTCCCTTTTGGCGAGGGAACACATTTCCTTGGGAATGATCCCATCGAAATCTATCCCTTCGTCATTAGGGTTGACACAGTTTATATAAAAGCCAGCGAAGCATGTAGAAGCAAGATGATGCATATCATAAAAACCCTCGGGGTTGCCAAGTACAGCAGACTCGAAACTTGAAACAAAAGCTACGACGTGGAGGGCCAAGAGGCACAACCTCCGACTCAGAGCTAGACTTAGACGAACGCAAAAGACTCTGTGTCAGACTCAAACAAGACGCCAATGCAAACTAGATGCGGTTTTGAAAATGCAATTGTTAAAAAGCTACCCATAGCTTCTATAAAAAGAGGTAGGATCCAGCAGGTGTCAGGCCCAAGCAACAGCATTTCGGCTTCCTCAGCTTCTTCGACCAAACCTACTCGGTGCTCTTTTGATCAACGGACCTCAGCTGGTCAGTCCACTCCTGTGCAAGCCCCTCATCACTGTCAAACCAGATGTCGGCAGAGAAAGTCCCAATCGCACAAACAGCAGCCGGCAGGCTGTCCTCGGGCTCGAACGGGATGGGTACAGTCGGCTTGGAGCTCGGGTTGATTTGAGTAGAGTTGATTGATATTTGACCAACCAGAGGGTCAGACTCGTGCTGAGGCAAGGAGTCAGAAATGACATTGGGCTTTGGTGGAACTTGAATCGTGCCATCGTCAATAAGATCTTGAATCTCGTGTCGGAGACGCAAGCAGTTATCAGTGAGATGGCCAGGCATTTGGTGGAAGGCACAGAAATGGTTGACATTGTAGTTGGCTGGAAAGACTTTGGGTGGAGAAGTTGGGGTCAAAAGTTTGAGGTGCCCAGACTTGACGAGTTTCTCCATTACTGCAGATAGAGATACCTCTAAGACAGAGAAACTCCGGGGTTGCGTTCGAGATCGGAGGCTTTGAGCGCTTCGAATTTGGTTGATATTGGCTGTTGATGGAGGTGGAGTTGTGATGATACCACAATCGACAAGATCTTGAACGGCATGTCGAAGCCGAAAACAGGCATTGGTAGAATGGCCAGGCATTTGATGGTAGGTGCAATAGAGGTTATGCTTGAAATTGGGTGATGGATTTTTGGGTAGAGGAGTTGGATTGAGGGGCTTGATGGAACCAGCATCGAGGAGCTTTTCATAAATTGAGGCTAAAGGCATAGAGAAGCATGAGAAAGTCCTTGGTGGGTTCCGGCGAGTGAACTGAGAATCCGAAGCGGAACCCTTGTCTGCTTTGCAGTTTGCCTCATCAACAGGATGCATTCTTTAGCCTTCAGGGCTGAATTCATCACTAAGCATGTCCTCCCCTTTGGCAAAGGCTGTGAACAAGGAATCAGCATCCTCCTTCGAGTGACTCCTGGCCTCATGAAACTCAGCCAGGTCTTTGAACATGTCTCCTGAGCACAGCTCGATTCCAACTGTTGGAGGGTGGTAGGCTTGAGAAGGTTCTTTGACTAGCCCCATATCTGGTTGCGAGGCTGTGGAGGAAACAAGGTCAACGAGTCCCTGGACCATAATCATCTGTTTGTCCATCTTGTGACCCAATTCTTCTACAGCTTTCCTGAGCTCAGCCAGCTCATTTGTACTGCCATTCCGAATTGATGAGCGAGGTAGGTGATATGACCTTGGAAGCAAAGGTGTAACAGCTCTTCTAAGCAGGTTTGGCTCTTCTTTTCGGTACTTTCCGATGATGCAATGGCTCGAAGCTTTGACAGTAAAGTAATGAAAGCTCAGTGATGCCCTTTCAGCAGTTTATTGAAAGAATTGAAAGAACAAAAATGCCGAGATCATCGTCGTTAGTGTCCTCCTAGACTCTAGAACTAGAGACAAGTCTGTCTCATGATGTTCGGATGCTGCCAGAATCCTCGGATATTTTTTCGAGGGTGTATCCTTTGAATGGATCAAACTGATCCTAAGAGATGTCAAAACAGACTAAATCTTTGGCTAGTCCCTTTTGAAGATTCGACTTTGAATTAGAAACAACTCGGTATTGATGGCGTGACACCTTTACCGGGGTGGCGTGAGCGACAACGCGCTTTAGCAGGGGCGGTGTACGTGCGAAGCACGATAACCAAAATGACATCAATATCACGACATCAATACTTTGTGGTTCCTTATGTTCGGTTGAATCCTCAACCGGGCATGAGCCAAGGATTTAGTAAGGTTTGATTTCTCTAAGTCTCGCTGATCTAAAGACTTTGAAAAACTAACAACGTGCACCATCGAGATGCACGACTCTTCATCGGGTTATAGCAGCGTCCTAGTAAGCATAAGACAGACTCGAAAAAGTGACAATCCTAGAAGCCGCCCTAAACATGCTCCTACGCAGAACAGAATGTATGCATGTACAGAACCAGAGACGAGTTTGCCTCACAAGTTTCAGACATTGCCGGAATCCTCAGAATTCTTTTCGGCGATGTGTCCCTGAGTAGATCGACAGATCCTAAAAGATGTCAAAATAGACTAAATCTTTGGCTAGTCCCTTTTGAAGATTCGACTTTGAATTTGGAACAATTCGGTGTTGATGTCATGGCACCTTAACCTTGAACACGGTGGTGTATAGTGATAACGCACTTCAACCTAGGTGGCGCCAGCGACACGACATCACCACTCTGTTGTTCTTTATTGTCGGTTGAATTTTTAAACGGGCATGAGCCAAGGATGTAGTAAATTTTGATTTCTCAAAGTCTCATTGAACTAAGGACTTTGCGATTGATAACGAACATTCAACAGAATGAACGACTCCTCATCGGGTCCAACAACGTCTTAGACAGCATAAGACAAACTCGAAAGACAAAACAGCCTTAAGCATGCTCCTATGCAAAACAGTGTATGTACAGTGCATGCGATAGGGAAAGCAGTAACACATAGACAGTATATGGGGTTAGATGCAAATAGATCTTAACTTGTGGGTACCTATCCTAGTTTGGAGAGTTCTAGTGCTTCGTATATGCAAAGGCTGGTTTTGGCTTGTAACAGGTTCCTCGGACTAGGGCCACAGATATACCTCCCGTTACCCGCGTTTTTCGCAAAGTAACAGTCGAACGGTAGCATGACCCATCATCGTCGAAGGTTGTTGGTCATTCGGGGTCCCCGGGCTCCGGTAAACCGTGCCGGATTGCCAAAACGATCCAACGAGGCTTTTCCCACATCGATGCAAATGAGATGCTAAAATTGATTAAGAGAAGAAGAACCGCAAAATCGCAAAATGCTTTTTCAAATTTGGCTCACTTTATTTAATCCATCTTTAGAGGAAACTACGCAAGCGAACAATCGAAAAAGCCCCAGATTAGAATGGCCGGACACGAGGTCCTGTTAAATCACCATTCCAACCTTCGGCAGCGCGAAGCTAACCGTTTTGACATACTTTTAAGGGATTGTTCGCAAGTGTATTAAACTCTAAGTATGGATTAATATTGGTTCGATCCCCAGCAGAGTCGCCACTGTGGGCAGCATGCCCTGGAAATTCCGGTTTCCAAAATGCAAGGGCCCGGATCGAGGGAGCGCGAGCGCAGGTGGCAAGCGCTCGAAAATACAGAGTCGCCACTCGGGTTTTGAAGGTTCCACACCCAAGGAACCATATTTCGAAGCACCTGCCGCGCTGTTTGATTTGAAAAAGTTAAGGAACCAGTCCGTCATAACCATATCTGGGTTCGGGAGCCAGGTTACGAGAGGGGAAGGGTTTTATGGCACCCCTCTCGCCCAATCCGGAGATCGGTCTCTACTTAGGCATTTTGAAAACATTGCGATTCTTTTTTTATTAATCAATTTTAGCCAATTAGGGCGGGGGAACAGTTAATCGGGGATTAAAACTGTAACATATTTGCAGGATGTGATCAAGTATAGCATGAATGAGCAGTTAGTATAGGATGAGAACAGACTCCTGTGGGAGTTTAAACAGACTGGAAAGCCCATGTTTTGGAGTGTCGCACGCAAGAGGTAACCAGTATGCACTGATCAAGTCAATGCATACTGACCAAACCTGCGCACACTACTACAAGACCTGCGCACGCCAGTAAGCCTAAGCCCACAGCTCTTATTCTCAAACCTTCTGGGCTCTGGAAGGACGAGTGCACACCCAGGACAAACCAAGCAGTTTAAACTCTCTGGGCTCTGGAAGGACCAGTGCACACCCAGGACAAACCAAGCAGTTTATGCAGTCATAATATACAGTTTAAAGGCTGAAAAGCCTAATAAATAAACAAAAACACCCCATAAACAGTGTGGGGACAAAATAACAGCCTAAAACCAAGTTAAACATGCAAGGCCAGCCACTGATCGGGAACAGAATGGAACCGTCGCGCGAGGTCCAGTGATCGGGAACATAATGGAACCGTCGCGCGAGGGTTCCGAACAGTCACGCGACGGTGCGCCCAGGCGCGCTGGTCAACGCTCCATTTGACCAACTTTCCAGTGTCTGGTTTTGCACATTTCTGGGTTTTGGGACAGGTCCAGAATAATCCCAGGGGTACTCCAACAGAACAGAACTTAATATTGAAATGTAAAACTAACATTTCTAACAAAGGAAAGCAGTAAACTGGTTATTAACATGCTTCACAGTGATCTATAATAATTATTAAGACAATAAAATAGGAAAGAACCAACATCCCTTCCCCACGAGAACCATCGCGCGATGCTTGAGACAAGCGTGCGTGTGACTGGGTCCGTCGCGCGAGGGTATGTTAGTTGCACGGTTTTTGAAACCTTGCCAGCTTTAGGGCCAGGACTGGTATTGATTACCAGCCTTGACCCTGCCAGCCCCCCTCAGGGATCAAAACAGAGAGCAGAACAAATGTAAGATATACCTTTGAATTTTGAGGTTTGAAAAGTGTTTGAGCTTTGAATTGAGGTTGAGGTTGTTTGTGGTGTTTGAGTGGAAGAATAAACTATGTTCTTGAGTACTAGGTTGAAAACCAAGTGCTTCTTTTGCTAATGGGGAATAGATGAACAATGGGCTAGGGTTAGAACCTTTTTGCTTTTAATTTTTTGGAACCCTTTGAAAGAGAACAAATGGGGGGTATTTATAGGCTTAGCACCTTCCATTAATGGAAAGGTAGTTCTGGTCCAAAGAATGGAGGCCAGTCAGCCACGAGGCTGGCTGGGGGTTATTTGGTGATTAAGCTGCCCAGCTGAATAAAAGTGATGGGGACAGGTTCTGACTGTCGCGCGAGGGTTCCAAACTATCACGCGACAGTGCGCCCTGGCGCGCGACGGTGCGCTCCGGCGCGCTGGTCAATGCTCCGGTTGACCATCGCGCGATGGAGTCAAACCGTCGCGCGACGGTGCGCCCCGGCGCGCGATGGTTGAGCCCTGGCGCGCAATGATTGCGCCCTGGCACACATCAATAGGGTTTTTTGGCTTTTGGAAGTGGCTTAAGACTAGGTTAGGTTTAAGGATTTTGCAAACACTCAAAGCTCAAACACTCGACATTCCCGGGGTGTTCTTGATCCATTTTATCATCGGGGAATCAAAAACCGTAAGTAAACTAATCTGGAAGCCCAGATTGGGGTGTTTACACTCTCTCTCTGTTCTTCTCACCACCGCCACAGCACCGCCTCACCACCGCCACACCACCGCCCCAGCCCAGCCATTTACATACATGTATTTGTGTAGAGATTTTGGTAATTAGATCCCGTATTTGTGTAGAGATTTTGGTAAATAGATCCCGTATTTGTTTAGAAATTTTGGTAATTAGATCCCGAAATTGGTAGCCAAAAACGGTGAATGTTGAGATCTGTAAGTTTATATGTGAGATGGTAGGGTTTTTTTTTTGCCTTGTCTCACTACAACAAAAATGACCTATAAGTGGTCCATGTACTCTCATTTGTTTCTTTGAAGTTTGAACTACCTGTATTTTTGTACAGTTGATTGAAATTAACATAATGGAAAGCATAGGAAGCATAAATAATACAACTATAAAGGGGAAACTCATTGATATGTCAAGTTTGTGAGTTTATCAATAACCTGGTTCAACAATCGGCTGCCCATTAGTCGAATTACTCATGGTGTGGCAAATACGAACTAGGCTGAACATAAACTCAACCAGTATTACGAGTAACTGGAGCCATGACCTAATGGATAAGCACATTGCAATACTAGCAAGCAACATAAGCAAAGTTCTAATTATGAGTGCAAACAAACTAACAGTCAGGATTTGATCATTTCATTAATTGAACACTTTGTCAAGGACAAAAGGAAATTGAGGCTCTCAGTTTCGTAGGCATTTGAATCTTGAACCATCAAGATTTAAGGTGGTCGAAAAGCATTACCCCACTGTAAGGCATTACCTGGGGTGGAATACAATCCCCAAAAAACCCTAATTTAATCTGAAGAAATTAACAAGGATTGAACAAACCCACATTCATGCAAACGTGTAATCGCATCTCTCATCTCATGTAGATGGGCCTTTACCTTATTTCCTGCTACTGGAAACTGAGCAGGATCCAAAGGAAACCTTCGTATTTTTGCACCGCTAGAGAGAGAGAGAAAGAGAGAGATGAGTGGGCTGGGTATTGAGACCTAGCACTAAGCTTCCCAACAAAACTAGACAAGCACCAAAACCTGAAAGATAAGCGCCATATTTCCCTTAAAATTTTTAGAGAAGGAATTCCAAAGAATTCATGTCGTGGTTTCAAAAATTCCCAGTGCCCCATTTTACTCCCATTAAAGTGACACTGTTTCATTTGTTTTTGAAAAATGCCCTATCAGGCCCACCTTTTTAAGGCACTTTAAAAGGCTCTTACAGACCACGAGAATTACATCTTAACCGAACGACAGAGGTATTAAACTCAAGTGCCCCGTTAAGCTCAATTAATTGTGGCACTTTGATATCTTCTGCCCCATTAGTTATCTCAGGCGGCATTTCTTGAAAACTGCCCTATAAGAGACAAGAGTCCCACTTTGAGGGGGGTGGACCTCCAATCGGCTCAAACGAGCATAACTGAGTTCTTGTTTTTCTCCAGTGAGAGACAAGAGTCCCATTACGCTTGTTCAGTTATTTACCATTTCCATAAGGTATTATTGGCATTGTTATTTTTTGTTGCCTCTTTTCGGACTTCTAAATTTGTATTATTGTTATTGTTATTATATGCAGGTTATTATGCGTCCACCGCGTGGAGTTTGAGGCCGAGGTCGGGCCCGGGGGCGGGGTGTCGTCCACGACGAGTCTGAGGTTGCTGAGGTAAACAGCTTGACATACCTGCCCGAGTTTATACTCAATAAAAAAACCACTATGCTTAGCTCTGATCTGTCCCACATATAGTGGACAGGGCATGTACGAATAGTGTGAAATAATGTATACAAAAAATGGGTTTCAGTTTGTGTCCAAAAAACTAAAAAAACCACTCCGCTTAGCTTGGATCTTTTTATCATGAATGTTTGATGGTAGTTGATGTGTAGCATTCCACTAGAATGAAACGAAATGAAATGTTTGGAGATTGACTACAAAACTTCCTCTTTTAAAAATAACTTGTAAATTGTGGTACTCATATACGTGTAGCGTATGCGTCCACTGCCTCGAGGTCGAGTAGGAGGCCAAGATCGGGGCCGGGGCCAAGCCGAAGTGCATCGTGAGGAAGAGGAGGAAGAGGCACATGATTTCGTCGAGGACATACCTTTTGCTCAGGTGAAAATTTTCCAATTTCACACTAGCTTTGTAGTAGTTTGTATTTTACCTTTGTTTGTTTTATGAACACTAACTTTTGAACGAAATGAAATGTTTGGTAACAAAAAACTGAAATATGTAAGTACCTTCGGTAACCTTGACGACAAAACTGCCTCTTTGAAGACAAATTTGTAATTGTATTATTTTCATATACGTGTAGGTTATGCGTTCACTGCCTCGAATTAAAACTCGAGTAGCCCGAGGTCGGGGCCCGAGCAAGGCAAAAGTGCCTCGTCAGGAAGAGCAAGATGTTGTCTTGGAGGATGTCTTGGAGGACATACTTGAGGATGAGGATGAGGTGAAAATAACCTACCGATTTAACACTAAGATTTTTTTTTGTTGAACACTAACTCATATTATTTGCTTTCAATTGTTTGTCGTTTTATGAACACTAATATGTATTCTATTTTTTTGCATATACGTGTAGGTTATAGCACCGCCAGAGGAACCGGTAAACTTTTTCCAATTTCATAATTGCTTTCAATAGTTTTTTTGAATCCTTATAAAGCCTATGAACACTAATATGTATTGTATTATTGGCATATACGTGTAGGTTATAGCACTGCAAGAGGAACCGGTACACTTTTTCAAATTTCATAATTGCTTTCAATTGTTTTTTTAATCTTTATTTGTTTTATGAACAATAATATGTATTGTATGTTTTTTGCATATACGTGTAGGTTATAGCACCACAAGAGGAACCGGTAAACTTTTTCCAATTTCATAATTGCTTTCAATTGTTTTTTTTTAATCTTTATTTGTTTTATGAACAATAATATGTATTGTATGTTTTTTGCATATACGTGTAGGTTATAGAACAGGCACAGCAAGAGGTAAATATTTTCCAATTTTATACTTGCTTTCAATAGTTTTTTGTAATATTTATTTGTTTTATGAACACTAATTTGTATTGTACTATTGGCACATACGTTCAGGTTATTCGAGGCCGACGTCGAGGTCGGGGCCGGGGCCGGGGCAGGGGCAGGGGCCGGGCAGAGCAACATGACGATGCGCCTTTGGATGTGGGTGGTCCGGAGGACCTATCCTTGCTAAAGAGTTTTCGCACACATGTGGCTAGATCCATTTTGGAGGGACAAGAGAGGGGTACATTAAGATTGCATCAACACTCGAGTCTTTTGGGTAGTTGGGTAGTTACAGAAGAGAGGTTCAAACAAAAGGTTATCAATTCGAGCTTGCTTCCGTTGTGTAGCATAACTAAGAACTCGCAATGCAATTCCTTTAGAATTTCTGCATTTGTTGAAAGGTGGCATCCGGAGACGAACACCTTTCACTTTCACTTTGGGGAGATGGGGTTGACATTAGATGACGTAGAACATATACTCGGGATACCTGTTCGTGGATTGGCTGTGTACACGGAGGACGAGAGGACGCCAAAACGACTTTTAATGGATTTCCTTGGTTTGTCGAAGGAGGTAGCGGAAAATGCAATTGCATCGAATGCATTTAAAGGGTATGCAGTTAAGTTGAGTTGGTTGGAGATGAATTTTAAGGAGGTATCTGAGACGGACACAGACGAGCGAGTTGTGTGTTATGCTCGTGCGTACCTGCTATATGTCATTGGGTGCACCCTTTTTTGTGACAAGTCAGGTGGGTTCGTACAGCTTGACCTCCTTCCACTATTGGAGGATTTAGATCAGGTTCGTACGTACGGGTGGGGCTCTAGTTGCTTGGCATTTTTGTACAGGCATCTTGGCTATGCGAGTAGGAGGAAGGCAAAGCAGATCGGTGGATTTCTTATATTACTAGAGGTACACTTACTATTTTTATTATTACAAAACCAATAAGTTCGGGTTACAAATATATGATTGTAATATATGCTTCACATGCGTGTAATGCTATAGGCGTGGATAAACGAGCACTTCCCAACGCTTCATCCTGTTCTTGACCCAGAGTACACGGAAGAGCTTCCACGAGCACGACGTTGGTGTCTGCATAGCGAGAGTGGCACTAGTGTAGAGCACTACCGGCGCGTGTTGGATGACTTACTTGTGGATGAGGTAGAATTTCAACTCTTCCATCATGAATATACCTGTACATGTAGGTATGTCTAAGTAGTACTTATGTGGAGCTAGATAGCTAGGTAGAACAGGCTGGCTCTGACCTGAAGACTGATTTGTTAGGTGAATTTATGTTGCTCCTCAAACCTCTCCAAATACTATCCAATGTAGGATTAAGAGATGGTGATGGTGACATTCTCCTCCACTCAAAATTGTAGAGAATTGGCTGTCTTTTCTTTGAACTTTTCGGCATTGTATGAAGCAACTACCTATTGATGCACTTAAATGCCCATGTTGGACATACCTAAATGTGCGCTTGATGTCCGTAAAACATAATTTTATTTCCAGACACGTTCTGTACGCTCTAGGACACGTTGGAAACACTTATACAGTGTTAGTTGATGGCTTTCACCGGATTGTTTGATTAACTTGTTTTTTTATTGTAGTAGTAGATATCATATATTTTGTTTTACAAACAGGTGATATTTGACCCGTACAAGAACCGCAGGCAAAATGTCTCTGATATTGCTTTCTACACTGGTCCCATTTGTGCCATGTCCTATGTGGAGCCATACCTCCCCGACAGAGTCTTGAGGCAGTTTGGTCTATTACAGCGAATACCCGCAGACCCTATTGCACCTCAGCGTGCAACGAGAGGGCAGCACACCTACCACGTTGTTTACGAATGGACTGAAGGATTTTGGTCTAGCCCTGACTACCACTTAGTGCCTGAGGATAAGAGAGAGCGTACACCACCTGGGATTCCTTGGGCGTGTACTGATGACTACATTCCGTGGTTGAGTGTGTTCTCGCACCAGAGGGTGGGACGTGGTCTGCCACCTGTTGGAGGACGTGTTCGGCAGGGTCGCGAGGAGCAGGTACGGGTTGTGTTGGATGTGGTACAGAGGGCTTTGGGCATGTAGACACCTCCCAAACGGGGCATCGCCATACAGATTGATCACGTTTGTTTGCTCGATTGGTTGCTTGCTTCATAAACCAAAATCATGGACATTCCCATGGCTAGAAACGTCGCCACATGATAGCAGTTATCATCAAAACAGAGTCGCCACCCAGTTTATTAAAACTAGGAAAACAGATAGAGATTCTGGGTACGGGAGCCAAAAGTACAGTAAGGAGAAGGTGTTAGGCACCCCTCTCTGCCCAGCTATGAGACTGGCTCATAGTTATTCAACATAAGACATGTAGATGCTTTGTTTAATTCTAACACATAGTCTGTTTAATTAAGCCTTTAAACAGTAAGTAAAGTGAGCCAGTGCGATAAGTAAAGCATGCATCAGAAAGCAGAACAAAGCAAACACAGCTGTTCCAGGGTAATGGATCCCGCGGCCGGTGAATGGATGTCACGGTCGAGGGATCGAAGCCCCAGTCGATGTTCTTCCTCACACCAGATAGAAAAGCTAATAGATAATCAAAACAATACGGTTAGTCATGAATACAGTAAATAAGACAAACCAAAGGCCGTTGGGCCTCACCACCTTGATCCCTCAGTTGCTTGATTGCTTTGGATTGGGTGTGATTGACTGATTGCTCCTCGGGAAATCCTAGGGTTAGGGTTTGAACTTTGGGGTTTTATTGCTGGATTGATGGCTGCCTTTGGGAGGTTAGGGCTTTTGAAGAGAGGGTTTGAGAGAGTATTTTGACAGAGTATCGAAGCTTGGGTGAGTGATTTCACTTATCAATTTCGTGGTCTAAGGGCCTCTTTATATAGGCAATTGATGACTCACTCCGGCCAATCAAATGGCACGATTGCAATTGCAATGCAATTCGAACTCTTCATTGCAATCTCTGAACGTGGCCCGAACGCATCGGGAAGGTAGTGTAGTTGGATCAAACAATCGACAGAACGTTCCAGAGTCTGGGAAAAGGACGATCTGGCGGCCGAGCAATGGATATCACGGCCGAGGAATGGATGTCGCGGCCGAAGGATAGATCTTGCGGCCAAGGGATTGTTCTCTCAGGGAGATTTTCTGAGCAACGGGTTGCTCGGGTGAGGAAATGATGTTAAGGCCGTGAGATCGATGTTACGGCCGACAGATGGATTCTCCTAGGCTTCTGTATTTCTGTCTGAAAGGCTGTATGGCTTTGGATTGGGTCCTCTAAGTGGCTCAAAGTTCTTACCGAAAGTCCTAAGGTTCTCAAGAAGGCAATCAGCAATCACTGTATCCATTTCATCATCGGGATGGTCCCAAGGTGGGACTTGAAATAATCGTTAGGCCAAATTAGGGTGTCTACAGATGCCCCTCTTTGACTGAGCTCAAACGGATCGCGAGACATGTTTGAGTAAGAGTCAAAGCTGTAAAAAGCAACTCAATTTGGTCCAACCACTATTCTAAGGGGTTTTCAAAAAAGGTTTTTGTTATGGTCGGGCCGGGAGGCTGCCTACGTATTCCACAAAGGAAATTCAGACCAATCGTAGTTCGGGTAATAAAGAAAAATAAAAGTTTTGAGGGTTAGAGACAGAAGACGTACCTTAAGGCTTAAGAAGCCGTAGTGTGACGTACCTAGACTGAGCCAGGGTTTTGGCGGAAGATAGTTGATGGAGCGCGGGGCTGTCGGGGGAATTTTTGCGGAGAGTTTCCTTAGTATTTTGGGGTAGATCAGTACACGGCAGGTGCGTTTGCTTTTCGTGATCATCCTTATTTTGACTGAGGGGAGCTCGGTAGAGTAGCCTATCCTTGCGAATGAGCTGGAAGGAATTGATGTAATTGGGGTGGAATCCAAACCATCTGTTGGGGATGAGTCGGACGCCGTTTGTTTTTTGAGATATGAGGGGCACAGGGTCGATAACTAGAGCACGGAGTTTTGGAGATGAAGGAACCGAGGCACGGAGCCGGTTGTAGTCATGAGGCGAGAGCCTGAAGAGTGATCGTTTCTGACGTGATGGAACCGAGGCGCGGAGCCGGTTGTAGTCACAAGGCGAGGGCCTAAGGTGATGGAATTGAGGCGCATAGCCTGTTGTAGTCGTGAGGCGAGGACCTGAGGAGATTGGATTGAGGCGTGGAGCCTGTTGCAGTTTTGAGGCGAGAGCCTGAGGTGTCAGAGCTTAGAGCTTGATAGAACCGAAGCGCGGAGCTGGTATTGAACATAAGGCGAGAGCCTGAGGTGTCGGAGCTTAGAGCTTGACGTGATTTGAACCGAAGCGTAGAGCTGGTTGCATTCTGATTGCCTGTGCACGGAGCTTTCTCATCGTAAGTGTTGGCGTGGAGCCAAAGGATCGAGGCGCTGGACCGATCAATAAAAACCGAGGCGTAGAGCCGGTTGATTGTAGGGTTGACCTGTTTCATGAAAGATGTGCAGAGTGTATATATGTGATGGTGGTTGTTAGATATGAACAGGCATGATGAATGCAGACTCGATGTGATAATGGTGATGCAATTGATGCAATATGTGCACGGGCCCGTGCGTGTGTGTTTGTTTTAAGCTTAGAGCTTCTATCAAGTTCCGGACTTGAGCATTCAGAGCGTAGAGCTCGAGCATTCGGACGGCAGAATCCGAGCATTCAAAGTACAGGCTTTGAGCATCCAGTACGCAGTGGTTGGGCATCCAAGCGTAGAGCTTGAGCATTCAAGTGTAGAACTTGAGCATCCAGTACACAGTGGTTGGGCATTCGAAGAGCTTCGAGCGTTCAAAATGTTAGATTTTAAGCATTCAGGCGTAGAGCCTGAGAATGATGGCTTGATTGTTGGGGTGGCTTAGAGCCTGTTGAGATTTGCTTGTTTACGGCTTTGAGCCAGTTAAGATAATGGGCTTGGAGCCGCTGAGTTGTGATAGCGAGTGTAGAGCTGCTGAGTTGAGGGCTTGGAGCCGCTGAGTGAGTGAATACGGGCGTAGAGCCGCTATGATAATGGGCTTAGAGCTGCTAAGTGATGGGCGTAAAGCCGCTGAGATGTCTATTATGGCTTCGAGCCAGTTGAGATAGTGGGCTTGGAGCCACTGAGTTGGTTGTTACGGCTTCGAGCCAGTTGAGATAGTGGGCTTGGAGCCGCTGAGTTGAGGGCCTGGAGCCGCTGAGTGAGTGAATACGGGCGTAAAGCTGCTATGATAAAAGGGCTTTGAGCCACTGAGATGGTAGACATAGGCTTCGAGCCTGTTGAGGTAATGGGCTTTGAGCCGCTGAGATTGCTTGAATATGATATAGGAATAGAGCCTACTGTCGGGATGGTGAATGTAGAGCTGCTGAATGTTTTGAGATGAGCTTTGAGCCGCTGAGATGGTGGCGAGTGGGTGAGCTTCGAGCCGCTGAATAATAGGCATAGAGCCACTGAACTGTTTGATAGTGAATATGGGCGTAGAGCCGCTGAGTGTTCTGACTTGCTTTGGCCAGCAGTTTGTGGAGAAGGAGCTTCCTTATGCTTGGATATGCCCCCAAGGCTAATTCTGATTACGTTGTATCGGCTCGGGGGTGCCCCCAAGGCTACTTTGTTGGTCGAAGATTCAGAAGTCCATGATGACTTGAGCTTTGGTGCACTGAGCAAAATCCACTAGGGCTGAAGAAAATTGATTGAAGGGCCAGGAGATCGATCTCTCAGCCGAATGATTAATGTCTCGGCCGAGGAATTGAAGTCTCGGCCGTGAGAAAGCCAAAAGTCAGAAAATCGATTTAAGTTCATTTTAATCGATTTCACGGCCCATTTAATCTTTTCTCCCCCTCCTCTCTTGTTCTTCTCCGTTCCTCTCATCCAGCGACCACCACCGTTCGCCGCCGTCTTCTTCCACCACCGTCGGCCACCATTATTTCCGGCGACCGTTGCTGTCGTCGTTGCTGCCAGTTTTGAAGCCGTTGGTTTTCTTCCCTTCTTGGTTCAGACGTGATGGCCACGCCATCTTCGGACATTGCGGGTTCGTCCTTGCATCCTCCATGTAGGTGTGAGTATCCGTCTTCCGACGAGGAGGCGATTGAGGAGCCCGATTTGTTCGATGCCACTACCTACGTTCTTCCTTCGCGTAGGTTGGGTTTTGGCGGATTCTTGCAGTACTGCCCTCCTGTGGTTGGCCCAGAGGGCGAAGTGGTTCGCCGGGAACCTGAGCTGCACCTGAGCGTTCTCAATGTACCGGTAAGTTTCCTGAAAAGTAAAAAGTTTACTTTAGTTTGGAGTTTTGATTTCGCATGATTTTAAGAGTGAATTTCTTATCGGTGGGATGAATTCCCTTTTAGCTAGGGGCATGAATGAGAAGGACCCGTGTTTGGGTTGAGTTTGTTTTTGTTTAAAGAAAATAACCGTGCCCCCTGTTTAGGCAATGCATGCTTTTGAATGTTAATTGGAGGCCCCTAGCTTTTTTATTTGTTTATGCAATCATGAGATTAACTCCCTTTTTGGTCTCTGGCAGAGAAATAGGAGGCTTGAGGCTCGCGGTGGAGGCAGGGAGGTGCACAGGTGATTTTTGACACTGCCAGAGCAGGCTCGGGAACTAGTACGTGCTGTAGGCTTCGAGGCGTTCGTTCTAGGCCTCAATGTTCCGAAGATGGACTGATCGTTGATGACGTCGCTGGTTGAGAGGTGGTGGGATACCACCAATACCTTCCACTTTCTTTCTGCTGGTGAGATGACTATCACTCCGGGTGACTTCTCTTTGCTGACTGGCCTGCGGGTAGGCGGAGCTTCTCTTCGAGTTGATCCCAGGCTTTGGGAGCGAGCAGGTGCTTTGGAGTGGTTTCTGGGCAAGGTCCCCCCTGTTCGTTCTCGGGGTCATATTGATCTTGCTTGGCTAAGCAAGACTTTCATGGCGGCTGACATCCTGACCCAGGTGAGTGTTGAGCAATTGACGCGGGCTTTCCTTCTTTACCTCCTTGGGCAAACGTTGTTTGCCAACAAGGATGGTTCAGTACATACGCAGTTTCTGGCTCCTCTGCAGCACTTGGGAGCTATTCAGAAGTTTGACTGGGGCTCGTCTGCTTTGGCCACCTGTATGGTAATCTTGGTGCTTGCTCACGGGACAAGAGTCCCATTCTTGGTGGTCACTTTCGAGTGCTTGCGGTATATATTATTTCTTTGTACCTCTGTTCTTATTTTGGCTTTTTCTAGTTCTGAACTTGTTTTGCTAATCCATATTCCAGCTCTGGGCTTTCGAGCATCTTCTTCAGTTTCCCACAGGTACTAGGCATGGGAATGCGAACTGTATTCCCCGTCATGAGCGATGGCTGACGGAGCATCGGAAGCCACGGTCGCCCGTTTTGAGTCTTCCTGAGTTGCGGCGAGTCTTGGACCATTTGACGGTCGATCAGGTACTCCTTTTGCATTTCTCGTCCTTAGATTCCCATATCTTCTAAGCTGTTGCTAGTAGCTAATTCGTCTTTGTCTGTAGGTGCGGTTTGATCCTTGGGAGGGTGTTCCTGAGGATACTCCTCTTAAGCGTTCCAGAGTCCTAGACCGGACCCGTAGCTTGCTCGAGGGTCTGTTTTGCCGAGCCTGGTATTTAGGCGATCGGGTGGCTAGTCAATGGCGCCCACGTGCTGAGGCGCTTCAGTTTGTTCCTCCTCTTCCTCCGACATCGAGAGGTCTACTTCTTCGATGTCTAAGGAAGACTTGAAGAATGCTCGGATCAGAGATTGGGCAGGTTTGCTTCTTCAGGCAGGAGACTACATGGAGTACTGCCATCTTCACCTAGCTTCATCGGTTACAGCTCCCCCTGTTGCTCCTGTTTGGCCGCGAGCCCCTTCTTTTGTTTCCTTACATTCTGACGATGGGGAGGAGGAGCGCTTGGCCCTTACTCCTTGCGCGAGCCAGCTTTATACGCTGCCAGCTGGGGTTTCACAGGTATTACCCTATTTCTGATCTTTGCTTTCCCTGCTTTATCATTGTATCTGTCACTCCTGTATTTGAGATGCCTGGTCTATTTTTGTAGGTGCCTGCTGAGGTAGTGCAGGAATGGCTTCATGCCTATCAGAGTGCAGAGGCTTTGGTTCGGAGGCAGCGCCGTAGGATCCTCGAGGTACGACTCTCTCCATGAGTTTCATCTGCTTGGTATCATCCCTTGAATCTGAATGTTTGTATCCTCCTTGGCTGCAGCTTGAGGCTGAGGGAGCGCCGGCTGCTGGTGGGGAGGATGTGGGAACCAACGAGCAGTCCCCATCTCAGAGATCGTCTCAGAGACGCCGCCATGACTAGCTTTTAGGATTTCCTCTTTTCCTGTCCATAGTTAGTAAAATAGAAATTGTACAGTGAAAGCAACCACAGCGAGAGTTTTGTAACTATCTTTTGTTTATGAAATGAAAAGAGTTTTTTTGTACCCCTAAATGCTTTAAGATGTGCATGTGAAAGCCAGAACATGGCCCCCCTTTTTTTTTTTTGAATAAGCGTTTACTGATAGACAGTAATCTTTGTGAAACGGAGTATTGGCCGAAAAATTGATTGTGGCTGATGTATCAATTCTTCGGTCGTTACTTTGATTTTCCAGAAGTAGATTTTACTTCGGCCAAGTGGCATTCTCTTTCCTCTTCCTTCTTATGCTTTGTTTTGATTTTTGCCTTTTGCATTTGCCATATTTAATAGCCTGATTGCCAAATTCGAGAGTATCCTGTTTATTGTGTCTATGACCTCTAGGTTAAAAGGGATGAACTACAATTCTTGTGTCTATTGCTGTTGTCAATTCCTCGAGAAAAGCATACTCATCTTTTGTGAGCTCAATACGCAGGGTTAGCTATGCCTATCATTGAGCACAAATCTTTGATGTTTTTCCTTCTCTCCAAATGTTTGGGCCGTATCTCGATGCGAGATTACCTACGTATCCCAATCAGGGAATCAGGCCTTTTACGTAGTTCCAAGATCACCACCTATGGGGGGTTGGGTTTTCACTCTTGGTTTTTATTTTCACATGCTCTAAGTTTTGCCTAGGTTACCTGATGGAGGTTGAGTCCCTAGCGAGCTTTTGAGTGCCTTATCTTTTGCCTAGGCTGCGTTTTTTTGCATTTTCTTGTCCTAGCAGGCTCTGTTCTTACCTTTGCTTGGGTGTATAGATTACCCAACGAGCATTTTTCTCTCAAGAGGGTTTTAGTGTTTTGGAGAGGAATTTGATGGAGATATTCTTATGAATCTCCTGTTGCATTTGTACCTTCACAATGGGTAATCTAACCCTAAGTGTTCTCACGGAGATAGTGTCTTTCTTCTAAGTTTTGACAAAAACCTAGCTTCTTAAGCAATTAGAGTTCATCCTTTCCTTTCTTCTTGTTAGCGACACAAAGAACTTGATCCCTTGAAATTTCCTTTGTTTGGCAAATAGACTATAGCATACTGACAATTGCAACTATAGGAATTTAGATTGTTAAATAAGCATAATCTAGAAGATGAAATAGGAATTCACTTAGCAGAAATAAAGTGCCCAAACAGAGGCCCAAAACATATTCTAGTTTTTAGAAAACAAAAGCAATGTTTTAACATTCTTTGCCATGTTATGACTTCTCAGCTACTGCAGCATGTCGGGGTCATTTCCCTTGCCTTTTGCAACTTTATACTCTTTTCCACCATCTTCTTTGCCAAACAGAGCCTTTGAACTGGGTTCATCTTTGAAGCTCGTACGACGGCTACCTCCTTGAGTCATGAGTAATCCCCAGATGGAAGTGTCAGTCTGGATTTTCATCTCTCTTTCTCCCTCCTCATTGATTGTGTGGTCATCAGCAATTTCCTCCTGATTGAATAGTGATGCTAAGGAGGTTTCGTCGAGCGGATCATCGCGCTCTTCTTCCATTTCATCAAAGTTGCTTTCCCCTGTCTTGTAGGGCTCTGTGCATATGAAATCTAGATCTTCTCTTTCCTTTATCCATTGACTATAGTCGCACTCGTCGTAAGGGTTGACCCACGGCTGCATTTGAAACTCTTCCACTTTTTCTATGAGATTGATTGTTTCCCAGATAATGGGCGGTGTTGGAATTTTGGGACGATTGATGCGTACCACTATTTGGGCAGGCTCGAAGCGAGCGTGCCTTCTCATCATGATGACCCTTTCCTTTTCCTTCTTCCTATTCTCAAACCAAATACGGAGCCATTCATCGTCCTCTACAAATGGAATGTCTGGATCTTCCAAATTGTGTTTTGCCCAGGAATGCTCCCTCCATTTCCTTAGCTTTTCTTCCTCTGATTGGTCTTTGCTACTTTTGTCGGACATGTCAAGATCGATCACTTCCGACTGATCAGAGTCATTATCCTCTTCCTCTTCCATCATAAAACACTCGTCCTCCTCGGAGAAGTTTAAGGTTGGTTTGGTTTGGTTGTTGTTGGTCCAAAAGCAACCCAAGAGGGGGGTGAATTGGGTTTTACACTGACTTTTAGCAAATTAAAAAACTAAACACAAGATATAAACAAATCAACGCTACAACACAATATTTGATTCGACTCAAACCAGTCAGCAATGCTATACTCAGAGTAGATGGAGCCAGCTCAAAATCTAAAACACAGCAGAAACAGAGAGCTAAATAACAGATTTTTAGAGCTTCAATAAATAGGCTAATCAACCAATATGCAAGCTATTCTACTCCAAGTCTGTTTTCAGAGATTTATCAATTTGGTTATGCAATATAGAAATGCCAGAACAAAAAGGAAAAGAGTAAGAGATAGAGAAAATTAACACGAGGATTTTATAGTGGTTCGGTCCGCAACTTCACGGCCTACTCCACTCTCCAAGTGTCCTACTCGGGAATTGCTGCACTATCTCCTATAGACGTTACAAACCTCTAGCTTCGCGGGTGCTAGAGAACCTTACAACGGGCGATTACTCCGAATCCACTCCTACTAGCTAAGACTCCGGCGCTAGTTACACCTAAACCCAAATGATTTTTTTCTACCCAAAAATCACTCACAAAAACGGTTCAATCTCAGACAGGGGTGTGAAATCCCTTTTACAATAAGGTTCAAAGATAGCACTCAACCTAGTGTAGAATAAGCAAGATGAAGCTCACAATAAGATTGACAGATTTTCAAGAGATAGCTCACTGGATTTTTGTTCAACAGTTGGAGTATTTTCTGCACTTGTTCTTCTCTGCTTTATATTCTTGAAAACCAATTGAACGTTGAAGCCTGAAGGATTTCTTCTAGCCGTTGCAAAAAATCAGCCCTTGCCTTACTTGCTTCCTCCTTCAATCTCCATATTTCCAGCACAAGATTTCCTCTTTCCTTTTCGAACCCATTCCAGCCGTTAGTCAATAGGAAGAGATTTTCCTTAATCTATTTCCTTCTTCAAATCTCTTGTCTATTGGAGATAGGAATTGTGAAGAGGAGTACCTTTCCAACTGCATCTTCAATTGACCCGAAATCCCTCTTGATTGTTCAGCCGAAATACTTTCCCTCGCCGTTCTTGTTTCCATCGTAAAACATAGAACTCTAGGTTTAGCAAAAATGATTCCCTGCATCCATCCCATTCTGTAATCTTTTAGACATGAGGAATTGCTACAAAAGTCCCTGCAATACTAAATAGTGGTAGAATTAGTCCAATAGAAACATACTATTCCAATTAAGCCTAAAAGACTAATAATGTATGTTTGTTATCATCAAAATCTAAAACCATGGGGCTAACAATCTCCCCCTTTTTGGTGATGACAAACATTGCAACCATAATATTCAATAGATGTAACTGAGAACAAGAATAAAAAGAGAAAAGATGACTTCCCTTTAATTTATGAATTATTTGCTTGAGCTCAATCTCTTTCAATTTGCTCCCCCTAAATTTATACCGCCTTTGCTTGAGCTTTCTTTCGAGCTCAAACTCTCTCAATTTGCTCCCCCTAAATTTATGCCGCATTTGCTCAAGCTTCTTTTTGGTCTTTCTCAATACTTCTCCCCCTTTGTCATCAACAAAAAGATGATAGAAGAGACCTGTTTTTAAAAAAAATATCTAGACAAAGAATTGTGAACACAAAGGGATAAAGGAATCTATTTCCAATAAAGATTTTACACATCTCATTCAAAAAACATGATCAGTCAAGCTGTAGAATCTTGAAGCACTTGTTTTCTCAACAACTTAAGCCAAACTAAGGAAGCCATTAGTACTCTTAAAAAGCCATATCGAGTGCAGGTCATATGTTCCACAGAGAGAGAGTAAAAATGAGATCAAGAGCTATAAAAAAATGAGATCAAGAATATCAACAAGGATTAGACATACCAATTTCTCTTCTTAAGCTGCAAAATCTATCCTCACTAAGAGGTTTCGTGAAAATATCAGCAAGTTGATTATCAGTGCTCACAAAATCAATAACAACATCTCCTCTTTGAACATGATCTCTAATAAAGTGATGTCTAATATCAATATGCTTGGTTCTAGAGTGCTGAATAGGATTCTGTAGACACCCCAATCCGGACCTCGATGGGTCTTTGATCGCCCCGATGATGAAATAAAGGAAACGGAACCTTTGCGAGCTTGAATGAAGGATTCCCTTAACCCCAAATAGATCCTCAGCCCAAATGAACCCTTAGCCCCAAAACAAATCAAAAGCCCAAAAGCCCGGAGAAAGCCCAAAAGCCTTGGACCGAACCTAAAGTACCGTGTGCGACACTTCTACACCGCACGGCGTATCAAAATTTAATACGCCGCACGCAGTCATGAGGTTAATCGCACGGCATTTTGGATAAAGTTCTGACTGGCTCAGAAAGCTGTCGGCCACGCCTATTTGAGCCACAGCTGCAATACGGCTCAGCCGAAAGCACACTTCTGGCCCGCCCAGAAAATACCTCCAACTTTTGAAATTCAAAATCCAAGGCTCTTGCCCATAAATACACCCCTCCACTCAAGGAAAAAGGGCCCTTGATCACCATTATACCCTTTCTCTCTCTTTTTGCTTTCACACCCACTTTCCCATTTCCAAGCCTTGAGAATGTTGTTCTTAAAGGACATTCTCTAGGCCTTTTACTCCATTTTTCTCCTCACCATTGAAGTTAGTCCCTTACTAACTTTGAGGTCCCAACTACCCAATATACCCATCTATTACACACATCTACACTTCTACTTTCTTTTTCCACCTTCCGGCGCCCATTCACCTTCATCAAAGCTCATTCAAGCTCCAGATCCAAGGTAAAAACCAAGTTTCCTTGCACTAGGCTCTGTCTTGGCCCTGAGGGGACCTTTCTATTTTCAGGCTTGACTCTTTTGGTCGAGATCCGACCCAAAACCTCTTTTTCAAAACAAAACCAGGGTTCTTTACGAAGGTATTCTACGCCGTGCGGCTCTTTATAGCGTCGCACGGCGTAGTATACCAATACGCACGGCATTTCGAAAGTATACCTTTTTTTTTTATCAGACTGTCTGGATCGCAATCGTCCGTTGTTGGGTCTTTTCTGTATACCAAAAGTTGTCTCAGAATGAGACCATTTCTACAAGCCATGTTTTAAACTCCATAGATCTTTCCAAAACAAGCAAACGAATCAAAAATGGTTTTCCCTTCATGGTTTGAAAGAATGGTGTAGATCTGAGATGATCTGACAGCTGTGAGTCGTCTGAAGCTTTAAAATAAAACCGTGCGATGTAATGGTACACCGTGCGAAGCTTTACAAAACTATAAAAGTTTGGTATCAGGATTGGAACCACGCACGGCATATTGATAAGCCGCGCGCTACAAGCCGATATGCCGTCTGACGGAGGGAAATGATTCGACAGTTCATTTCCATGTTTTCCCTGTTTATATCATCGTCATGTCATCTATGTCATCTCTGTATAGCAAGCACCACTAGCACGGCGACGTGTGATGATCTATCTTGTTTCCCTTTCCCTTTATGTATTTTCAAGGTTTTCCGAGTTGTATTAATCCCCCCATTTAAAATGCTTAGTAGAGACCGGTTTTCACCGGGCGAGCGGGGTGCTTTTCAACAAAACCTTCCCCGTTCGTAACCTGGCTCCCAGATCCAAAATCTCAAACAGTTTCGCTAGATCAAAAGGCCTTCTCTCTTCAAAACAAAACCCCTCTCGGTTCCTCGGATCATCCATCTCGAAAATCCGGGTGGCGACTCTGTCACGAATCGCACCGCTTCGGGCGCGGGAGCCCACAGTGGCGACTCTGCTGGGGATCGCACCGCTTCGGGCGCGGGAGCCCACAGTGGCGACTCTGCTGGGGACTTTTATTCAAAACTTCTTTTTAAAAAAAAAAAATACATAAAGAAGTGTTGAATAATCAAGAGGGCCAAACTTGAAAGGCATTTTACTTGGGGGACTTAATGCAATTTGGAGAACTTAACTTTTTTTACACTTTGCACCGCACAAGCCTCGCTAGTGTGTTTCGGCTATCTTGCCCGGTTTACCGCTGACAAGCTCTTCCGAAATGCCTAGCAACCCTCGACTATGATGGGCCATTGTGCTGTTCGACCATTGTCTTGCAATACACTCGACATGGGGTAGTACATCTTGGCTCTAGTCCGGGGAACCCCTCTCAAACCAAAACCGGCCTTTGCACTTGTACATAACCATAGTACTTTCCCAACTAAGACAGGAACCCATGGCTAGGACTTATGTGATATATCATGTTTATGTGTATTTCTTTGTACATACATATCATTCACGCATCATTGCATCTTACAGGCTAGAGGATTAGGCTCCCGTAGAATTCCTTAGGACTCTCCGGTCAGTCTAGGAGACTATAAATCCATGGAGGTTGCGATACCTCCGGTGTTTGCAGTGCCCGAACGGCTCCCTTGACATGGGATTAACCTTGGAAGTGTGCGTATTTGGATTCTGACGTTCAAATTGCTCTGTCTCGGATGGTCAAGATAAGGAGATTGGCTCTGGTTTCGAAAACGATCGGAATTTAACCTGCCTGACAGCACCTACCCGGATCGTTAGAAATCTTCTGTACAAATACCCCAAGTGAAACTCAAGTCACGGTAGGTTCTAGGACCTAGAAGACACGTAAAAGGTAGGACAGACACTCGGGGCGGATTTTGAGTTGTTCCCTTTTGCTTTGCTACAAGTTCAGAAACATTGGACACCTGCAAAAAGAAGAGGCTTTACCCAATTGGTTTCGTCCATCTCGAAGATTGGTCCGCGTAGATACCCTGGAAGAAACCCAACTGGTTGAGGTCCACATAGAGCAGGAAGGCCAGCCGTCATTAGCAGTTTCGCTAAGCCCAGCAATACAGGAGCCTTCGTCACTTGAAAATCTCTTACCCATGGCTGACCAAGGAAACGGGATAGAAGAGATTAGGCAGAACATGGCTACTATGGATGCTCAGTTTAGGCAATCCCTTGCTGGGATGGATGCGCAACTCAAAGCTTCGGTTGCATCCATGAAAGGCGACATGAACATGATAATGGAAACCATGCAAGAGGTTTGCGACAAGCTTTTGGTTAAGACCGATGTACCCAAGGAAGAAACGCCATCCAAGGACGCGCCAGCAATCGATCCTAATATGGCCGCCCTTATGGTTAAAATTGGGAAGTTGGAAGAATCGAAGCAAGAAAGCAAGCGATTAGGAAGAGGAGAGATTGACATGAACAAATTGTGCTTGTTCCCCAACGCGAAGTTACCAGAAAAGTTTAAGGGTGTAGATTTCGCAAAGTTTGACGGTACCGGAGATCCAAAAGCTCACCTCCAAGGGTATGTTGGTTCACTCACCATGAGAGGAATCGAGAAGGAAGCCATGGCCCAACTATTCCATGAATCTTTGTCAGGGCCTGCTTTGCAATGGTTTCTTACCCTAGAACCCTCTAAGAAAAGGACTTGGGAAGATATTGGGACGGCATTTGTAGCTCAATACGATTTCAATGTCGATCTAAAAATGACCACAAGGGAACTAGAAAGCACCAAGATGGGTGAGAAGGAAGGCTTCGCCGACTTTGTGAAACGTTGGAGGGCTAAGGCCACTCAGATGCAAAGCAAACCAGATTTAAAGGAACAGATAAGGATCATCACCAAGAATCTCCCAAACTCTTTTGCTCCATACATGGTCCTCTCCCAGGCAGCCCCGAATTTTGAAACTTTTTATGACTCAGGCCTGGCTGTAGAAGAAGCTCTGCGGGATGGAACATTAGAAAGGAAGGAACCAGCAGCAAAGCCCAAAAGGGTATATTCAGGGAACAGCAATGTCCTCTACGGGAATTCCAATCAGGCTGGAACTTCATCCGCCAAACCGGCAGAAGTGAACCAAATTTCAGAAAAACCAAAGTCCCAACAAAGAGCCTTTACCCAATTCAGTACTCCTAGATCCGCCCTACTCAAAAAGCTCACTGAAGTAGGAGTGCTGAATCCCCTTCCGCCACCACAGAACATTCCACCCAATCTAAATCAAAACGTCTACTGCGATTTCCACCAAATGCATGGCCACACCACTGATAACTGTATCCGTCTCCGTCATGAGATTCAAAACCTCATCGACAATAAAGTCATTGATACCCCTCCTTCCGACAAACCAAACACCATGACAAATCCCTTGCCACAGCATAATACCCCATTCCATATCAACCAAATCACCCAAGACAAAAGCCAAGACTTTGATCATACCTCCTTCATCATCCCTGATACCGAACCGAAGCCTGTCGTGGAAGTTCCCGAAGAAATCGCCCTCTGTTACCTTTGGGATTGGGGAGATTTGATTGCCGATTGGGAAGAGTTTGAAGTCGCTAATTTCCAGGGAGATGTAAATCCATTCTTTGAGCCAGGATGGGAAGTTGATTGGCAAAACCTTTATGCTGACCCTCTTGACGGATTTTCTTTCAATATGATGTTCAACTTGCCTGAGATGCCTGAATGGGAGTGGAACCCAATCCCGGATGAGTACCAACTTTTGACCTGGAATGATCCTTTGGATACCTTCTCCGTACCCATGTTGTTTGCAGAAGAATACCAACCACCGGCGGTGATCTACAACTGGCCTGAACCGGTTCCTTTTCGACCAGACTTCTCCTACCTCCTCGATCTCATAGCCAACGACCCATACAACAACATGGGTCTTGCTCCATGCCCAGAACCGCCAGGTCCCGAAGAAGATGTGGCTAGTAATGAGTTCAACCCAATGGACTACCTGGTCGATGAAGTTAAGTCAGAGTCATCGGTCACCTTCCCAAAAGATGCTGATGTTGCCATGATGAACTTGTGGGAAGATGAACCAGGTGCTAAGACGAACCTATGGGGTGATACGGATATCATCAACATAAAAGTGGGGAACGAAGAATGGACTGTAAATAGGACGGTAGTAGAAGCTGAGAAATGGAAGCCCGATGACCTGTGGGAGGACCTGGTTGTCGCTGACCTGGCCGCCAATCTCCAAGACACTACCATTGGAAACAAGCGCAAGGCCCTTGCGGATTTGTGGAATGAAGAGTCCAAGAACCAACAGATTGGTCAATTAACCAGGAGCGGTCGAAGAATCCTCCAACCCTCCAGCACCACTGACCAAAGAACCTTCCAACCCGTTTGTGACCCCAATCAAAGATACTTTCCAACCCTTTGCCCCGCCAATTAAAGAACCCTCACGCCCTGAGAAAGACCCAGAAAGAATGATCAAGCGCCAACTCGAACAGACTCCAGCCAAAATGTCTGTTTGGGACGTGCTTGTTCATTCCACCCGCCATCGCGAAGGATTCATCCAAGCTCTCTCTCACCTAAAAGTCCTCTCCGCCATAACCCCTGACGAACTTGTGGCACTCATCAAAACCATACCCGTCAAACATGCTATCACCTTCACTGATCGAGATTTGCCCGCTGATGGAACTGATCACAATCGGACACTCCATATCACTCTGAAATGCCACGGAAAATGGGTACCGGTAATCCTCATTGACAACGGGTCGGCAATCAATGTCTGCCCACTTCGTGTCGCTTATTGCCTGGGATACAAAAATAGTGATTTCTATCCATCAGAAGTCAAAGTTCGGGCATATGACAACACCCGTCGGGATGTAACTGGCACTCTCATGCTTCCTATGACCTTTGGGCCCTACCAAACAGATGTGGAATTCCATGTGGTAAACATTCCCGCATCCTTCAACCTATTACTGGGTAGACCTTGGCTGCATCGACCTGATATCATGGCAGTTCCTTCAACACTCCACCAGAAAGTTAAGCTGGGACTAGAAACTGGGATGCTCACCATTCACGGCGATTCTGGGATTCGTGCTCCTGTGGAAGACAATGCCCCGCTTTTGGAGATACAACATGGGGAAGAGGACGTTGCTCTGGGCAGTTTCTCTCTTGACACCTCTCCTTCTGTTTTCACTGTCAAGATTGATGATGATTTCGTCGTTAGTAATGTTGCCATAAAGATAATGAAGAGAATGTCCTACATGCCAGGATTGGGACTAGGAAAGAATCTTCAGGGGCCAGCCCAGTTTGAAGAGCCAGGAACTTTAACCCGCATAACAGGAGTGGGGTACCACCCTTCCGAGGATAGGAAGGAAAAGAAAGGAGACAGGCTGGAAGATTATTTTGTCAAAGAAAAGGCAAAACAGATTTATCAAGGGCAGCCGGAACCGTTTTGGGACAAAGAAACCAATACCTTCCTACCAGGATTTGAGATATTCGCCAATGATGTCTGGCCTGAAAGTGATGAAGAACCAGAAGCAATAATCAAACCAGTAGATGCCACAGATTGGGTTGAAACTCTTGCCTGGGGTAGCTTGGCGACCTTATTCGAGGAGGACGAACCATTGGGTCTAGTTGTGGAAGCAGAAGTGCAGATGCTGGGGCAGGAGGCCCCCGAAGACCCAACTTCACTCATCATGGATGCCGCTGGAGATTATAAGAATTGGACTTTCATACCGAGTGCAACCAGTCATGAGTCTGAATCTGAAACTGAGTCCTTTGAGTCTTCCGAGTCTTCCGAGTCTTCTGAGTCTTCTGAGTCTGTTGAGTCTGAGTCGGCGCCTCTTGGCCCAACTCCTCAGAGTCTATATTTCGAGTTTGAATCTACCCGTGTATACGGTGCCCTCGAGGCCTATGCTAATGATGAAATAAATGAATCTGATTCCGCTTATTTCCCTGATTTTGAAATAAATTGTGTCGACCCCAATGATGAAGAGATCGATTTCGAAGGGGAAATCCCTGAAGAAATTCGGTCCCTAATCGAAAGGGAAGACGAAAGGCATGCTCAGCCTATAAAAGAAGAAGTTGTTTCAATAAATTTGAGGGACGAAGGGAATCCCCGAATGGTCCAGATCAGTTCCGCGCTGTCAGAAGAAGAGCGTCAGGCTCTTATGGAGTTGTTAAAAGAATTCGAAGACGTTTTCGCATGGTCGCATGCTGATATGCCCGAAATTGATCCTGAAATCGTGGAACATCGGATTCCCCTTCACCCTGACGCGAAACCGGTAAAACAAAAACTGAGACGCATGAGGCCCGACTGGGTGCTCAAAATAAAAGAGGAAGTGACTAAACAAATCAATGCTGGGTTCTTAATGGTAACTAAATACCCTCAGTGGGTTGCTAACATCGTTCCCGTCCCAAAGAAGGATGGCAAAATCAGGGTCTGTGTAGACTTTAGGGACTTAAACAAAGCCAGCCCCAAGGATGACTTCCCTCTGCCCCACATCGACGTGCTAGTTGATAACACCGCGGGACATGCCTTACTTTCCTTCATGGACGGCTTCTCAGGATATAACCAGATTCTCATGGCCCCGGAAGACCGAGAGAAGACCACGTTCATTACCGAGTGGGGAACCTATTGCTATCGGGTCATGCCTTTCGGGCTAAAAAACGCAGGTTCCACTTATCAACGAGCTGCTATAACCTTGTTGCATGATATGATCCATAAAGAAGTGGAGGTTTACGTTGATGACATGATCGTTAAGGCAAAAGAGCGAGAAGGTCACCTGCCCGCGTTGAGAAAGTTCTTCGAAAGGATAAGGAAGTACAGGATGCGCCTCAACCCTGCTAAATGTACGTTCGGAGTCACTACAGGGAAAATGCTCGGATTCATGATCACCACTCGCGGCATCGAAATCGATCCATCAAAGATTAAGGCCATTCTGGAAATGGAGCCACCACGGACAGAGAAAGACGTAAGGAGTTTCCTTGGCAAAATACAGTTCATCAGCCGGTTTATCGCAAAACTGACTTCAACATGCGAACCCATATTCCGTTTGCTCAAGAAAGGAACACCCTTTGCATGGAATGACAAATGTCAGCAAGCTTTCGAGGCCATCAAAGCCTATCTAAGGAATCCGCCAGTCTTAATGCCGCCAGAACCAGGAAAACCTTTGATCCTATACTTGTCAGTCACCCCGTCTTCCATGGGGTGTATGCTGGCACAGGAAGGAGACGATGGGGTTGAAAGGGCCGTCTATTACCTCAGTAAAAAGATGGTTGGGGCTGAAGAACGTTATACTCCATTGGAAAAGACGTGTTGGGCGCTTGTCTGGGCCTCCAGAAAGTTAAGACATTACATGTTGGCCTATTCGGTAAGATTGATATCCCGAATGGATTCTCTGAAGTACTTGTTCGAAAAGCCAGCACTCACAGGAAGGATGGCACGATGGCTATTGATGCTGGCAGAATTCGAATTAAAATACGTCAGCAGAAAGTCAGTAAAAGGAAGAGCTGTCGCTGAATTTTTGACCGACTGCCCGGTCGAAGGAAAAGAAGATGCTGAATTTGAGTTCCCGGACGAAGGCATATTGACCATAGTTGAGGACGTATGGCAGTTGTATTTCGACGGAGCAGCCAATCAGAGAGGATTCGGAATTGGTGTGCTGCTAATTTCACTGGATGGGTCGCATATCCCGCTTGCATTCAAGCTCAACTTTGAGGTCACCAACAATCAGGCGGAATACGAAGCTTGCATTGTCGGCATGGAAGCAGCCATTGAAATCGGTGTAGAAAAATTGGAAGTCGTGGGAGATTCCAACCTGGTCGTTTCTCAAGCAAACGGTGATTGGAAGGTCAGGGAAGAGAAGTTAAAGCCATATCATCAAGATCTCGAAGATCTCATTCCCCATTTTAGCAAAGTAACTTTCACCCATGTCCCGAGACTCAGGAATTAGTTCGCTGATGCCTTGGCAACATTAGCCTCCATGGTCGAAATCCCTATCGGCGTGAAGTTAAGGCCAATTATGATCGAGCAAAGGGATACCCCGGTATACCAACAAGTCATGGCCATCAACGAGCCCGAAGACGGTCACCCTTGGTTTTACGATATCTGGAGATTCGTGGAAAGAGGAGAATACCCCTCTGAAGCAAGCAAGAAGGACAGGATCGCCCTTCGGAGAATGGCAGCCCAGTACATCATTTGTGGAGGAAATCTATATCGAAGGTCTCACTGTGGAACCCACAAGTTGTGTTTTCATGGTGAGGAGGCCAAAAGGGTGATGGAGGAAGTCCACGAAGGAGTATGCGGTCCTCGTATGAATGGCATGATGCTTGCCAAAAAGGTTTTGAGACAAGGCTACTTCTGGTCCACTATGGAGACGGAATGTGTGGAATATGTACGACGTTGCCATTAGTGCCAAATTCACGCTAACCTCACGCATGTTCCACCACATGAGTTGCAGCAAACGACCTCGCCATGGCCTTTCTCGACGTGGGGTATTGATGTCATTGGAAGGATTGTGCCAGCAGCTTCTAACGGCCACAAGTTCATCCTCGTGGCTATCGATTACTTCACGAAATGGGTAGAAGCAGCCTCATATGCAACCCTGACCGCGGTTCAAGTCGCGCACTTTATCAAGCAAAACGTTATTTATCGGTATGGGGTCCCGCAAGCATTCGTGTCCGACAATGGGGTGCATTTCAAAGGCCGAGCAAGGGAAGTCTTGGAGGAATTCCAGATCCAAGTACACAAGTCAACAACCTATCGACCGCAGACCAATGGGGCCGTGGAGGCGGCCAACAAAACAATCAAAACCATCCTGGAAAAGACTATTCAATCTGCAAGGGATTGGCACGACCGACTACCTTTGGCATTGTGGGGATACCGCACGTCTGTGCGTACGCCAACGGGAGCAACTCCGTACTCTTTGGTTTATGGAATGGAGGCCGTACTTCCCATAGAATTAGAGGTGCCATCCCTCCGGACTATGATCGAATGCGATGTACAAGAGGCAGATTGGCTGAGCAACCGGTTTGAAGAACTTATGTTGTTTGATGAACGTCGATTAAGGGCACTTTACCACATTCAAGGATATCAAAGGAGAATTGCACGTGCATTTAATAAGAAAGTAAAGCCCAGGGACCTGGCAGAAGGCGACATGATTCTGAAGGAGATACGAGCCCCAATCTATGATCCACGAGGAAAGTTCCGACCGAAATGGTCTGGGCCGTATATTATCAAGACTATCCTATCTGGAGGAGCTACGCAACTCATCGATCTGGACGGAAACGAATTCTCGACTCTAGTCAACCTGGATCAACTCAAGCGCTACTACCCCTGAGAGAAGCTCGCTGGGTTGAAAACTGCAAGGGCAGCCAGTTCCAGGCAAAAATTAGAGCAAAAGGCCCGCTAGAATGGAAACCCACAAGGGAATCTTAGGCAAAAGTTAAGGCATACAATGAACGAGCTCACTAGACCGAAAACCCGAAAGGGCGGTACTAGGCAAAAATTAGAGCGCAAAAGGAGAGTGTTAAAACCAGAGCGAACCCTATCCTTGAACTACGTCATGACCTGATTCCTTCATCAAAAGGATACGTAGGCAGTCTCACTATGGGACTCGGTCACGATCAATCAAAACAAAAATCCAGGTTGACAGAATCCAGAAAGGCAGAATCAGAGAGGGGGAGACCCTCTATAACTCACTTTATTAAGATAACTGCTTCTAATACATAAGGCTGAGCATGATCTTCGAAAATAAAAACGCAATACAATAAAAGGAGGTCCATGATTTATTCGATAATCAGGGTAGTAAGATCGAGTCAGTTTCCTTGGACACCCGCCCTTGCAGCAATGTCCCTCCTGAGCCATTTCCTATAACTCCCACGCACTGCCACAGAGGGGTAAGGATGAGCATCGGCCACCTCACGAGACCTCCAGAAGCGCTGATAGTTGCAAAGAACCGAATGGCGGAAGAAAGGCATAACTACATCCACCAGGATCTCTGCAGGAACCTCCTGTCTCAAACCAAGCTGACGCTGAATTCGATAGGGGATGTAGAAGGTAAAAGCCTCCAACCCAGGAAGAACCACCCACTGGGGACCCATATAATGAACAGTCATGGGCGGAAGATCAAGCCAAGAGCTTCTCCAGGAGATAGTCTCGGCCTGTTGACGCTTGAAGAAGGTGACCCACTCGGAAACGCGCCTGTCCGCAAATTCGAAGCACCGAGAGGAAAGTAACCTAGCCCCATATGCCAAGTTGCCAGGAGGGAGAGTCAGTATGTTCACCTTGTCGCACAGCCAAATCTGCCCAAGAGAGAAAACAAGTAAGAAACCATAGGAGGCCAAGCCCAGCATTAAAGAAAATGGGAAGAGCTAAAAAGAGGGAAGATGAGGAGAAAACTAACCTGCAAGAGAAGGGGGCTGCCTCCAAAAGTCTCAGTCTCTCCAGAACGAACCCTGTCTAAACCCATCAGTGTCTCAGCCAATACCATCGGAATCACATCCTTCCGCGCCCCAATCTGCACTAACCTGCAAGAGAAGGGGGCTGCCTCCAAAAGTCTCAGTCTCTCCAGAACGAACCCTGTCTAAACCCATCAGTGTCTCAGCCAATACCTTCGGAATCACATCCTTCCGCGCCCCAATCTGCACTGCAATGCTGACCAATGCCGAGCTAGCATGGCCAGTGGAAGGAACCAAGAAGTAGGCGGCAAGTAAGCACATGCAAAGAGCGGTCATGCGCCGAGAGTGGTAGGTTACGTCCGCTAGGTTGCCAAGAGGAGAGAACATCTCGATAAGGCGCATCACGTTGAGACGACCATTGCTAATCAAGTAGCGAGCAACACCGTCATTCAAGCCAAGAGAGGCAGCAAGAACTTTGGACATGTTCTCGCGCACCGTAGGGACAATGACATCTCCAGAGCCAAAACCGCCAAGATAGGCGCGAAACTCCTCGATTGTTGGGCAAAGCTCTTGTCCACCAAAGCGGAATACATGCACCTCCGGATCCCAAAGACTTATGGCAGCCTTTAGGAGCTCAGGACGAAGGCGGATGTTACGAAGGTATCTCATAGAATATAGGCCATGCACCCTAAAGTTGAGCCAATCGACCCCCTCCATGGAAATCAACCACGGCCGTAGCGAACCGGTGAGAGAAAAAGCCATTGGGAGGAGATGAAGATTTGAAGAGGAAGAGATATGGTCAATATGAGACCTAAGGCCTAAATTTATAGAAGGATAGAGGAGACACCTCCAACTTCCAAAAAGAGCCTTGGGTTCCAAAAAGTGTAGATTTTCCATAAGTCTTGCATAGGGAAAAGCTTGGTCATACTCTAAAAGAACAAAGCAGACATGCATTGGCACGGATATGGTATGGGACAGGTCAAACTTTAAACCTCGTGCAATCTATCTTGGGAAGCAGTAAATGGCAGGATGTCAGAGAAAAGGTACCGCGCGGTGTAAAGAGGTGGCGCACGGCATACCAAGACCAGGAGAAAACCACGGCATAACACGGATACGCCGTGGAATCAGAGGAAGCCCCGCACGGCGCTTTATAGCCTCGCACGGCATATTAAGTCTGCATTTCTGCAGACTTTGACAGCAGAGGTTAGAAACCATTTCGAAGCACTCGCAGGCATCACCAACCCTCAGAACATGTCTTAATGGGTATTTGGGACTTCGGGGAACCCCCACTTCAAGTCAACCCTCAAAATTCGACGTGAAGACACCAAAAGTCAATAAAACCCATTTCCCAAGTCATGTCAAGGTATCGGAGTCCGTTTCAAGCCGTTCCAAGTCAGTCTTTCAGGTCCTACAAGTCATAATGACCAAAGGCGACCTGGTCCAAGTTCCGTTTCACGGTCAATGTCGAAATCTGAGAATGTCACCCTCCAAAGTCATGGTTTTCTCGCTTTCTAGGCATATTTTCAAGAAATTTTCAGTTTCCCAATAAGAATTTGGGTTCCGTAGTCACGTGACAAGTATCCAGGGTCGTTATTGATGAACAAAAGTCCGCAACCGGGGTAGTTTCGTAAAGTCTTGTACAAAGGGATCAGTTTTTCAAAAGTTATTCATTATATCTTCTTTGATTTCTATTCCAACGTCAGTGAATCTTTGCCCCAACATACTGCTCATCATAAAACTCAAAGTTCGCTTCAGATTATGGCTTAAAGGACTAGTCGCATGCATTGGTTAATGTTTCTGTTATTCAAATCTTTCTTAGACAAATGACCATAAGGGAAGTTGAATGACATAAACACTGAAAGAAATAAGCATCTCTATATATAATCTCCGAAATATCCATGAGTCAAAGTACCAAAAGGCGTGCAAGCCTCAAAATCCTATCTACTGAGGGTAAACAGGCACCCTTCCAAAAGAAGCACGCAGGCTCCAGTCAAAAAGCAAAATAAAAGGGAACTCATCCTCGTCGTCGTCCTCACCCTCCTCGCTGTCCTCCCCAGAGGCCTCCTCTACCGGAGAACTAGCCGCCTCCTGAGTACCAGACGCACTAGGCATCGTACTCCCCGAGGTGTCCGAGAGGTCAACGTCCGTCGGCTCCTCAGTCTCGTCAGAGACGTCGACTGGCTCCTCCTCTGTACCCCCAGAAAGCCGCTGCCTCTTCGACGGAGGCTCCTCCCGCGAACCTGCATAGGAAACCTGTGGTGCCTGCATGCGCACAGACTTCCTGCGCGGCCCACGCAAAGCCCCTCCTCCAGCCTGCAATGACATGGTATTCATCATTAGCATTGTAATCATGAAATAAGCAATAGGAAATAAAAGCAAAGGGTTCGAAAGCTTTACCATGGTCCCGCCAGCGCGAGGAAGCACCTCTGGGGCACGCCCCATGGCGTACTGCCTCACCAGCTGTTCCAGGCCCATCATGGCCTCGCCCATCTCTCTCACGTACTCCAGAGTCGCCTGCACAATAGGTCAATTGTTTAGAACGTACAGTGATACTAACAAGTAAGTGCAAATGGGTGAAAGAATGCAAGTTATACCTGAGCAAGAAACTCCGGAGCTGCGACCGTGGGACGCGGCACCACCACTACACCAGAAACCCCCTGGGCAGTCGTCACGTCCACGGTCCAGGAGAGTCGAGGCAAGCTGGCCCTACCCGGACCTGCGCCGTCACCTCGACCTCCAACGCTACCCTCGCGTCCTCGGCCTCTCCCTCCTCTCCGTCCTCGTCCGCCTCTACTGCCTGCACCGCCTGACGCTCGAAGCGTCGCCTCCCGAGCAGCAGCCCGTACCCCGAAGCTCGGCATCAAGTACCGAGCCCGGTACTCAGAGTAGTCCACGCCCGCCTGGAAGAGCGGCTCCAGCTCGAGGTCCGGTCGTGTGAACCGCTCAACCTCTGCCCTGGTGTACAAGCTCGTCCGCTGCACCAAAGCAGGAAGGAGATCATGGACTCTAAAAGCGTCCAACCTCAGCGACTGACGTGACACCCGGTCACCCAGGTACCACTGCCAGCCGTAAGGGGACTCGAGCAGCACTCTCCCCCTCGTCACCTCCCTGCTCCGCACCAGGAAAGGAAGCTCGCAGCGGTCCCACACACGCCAGCGGACCTGCAACCAAAAATGAATGATATCAGCATGATATTTGAATAAGAACTATCAAACAAACGGAAGCATGCGAGATATGATCATACCCGGTCAGGACGAAGCTCGTCTAAGAAGAGGCGGTAGGCGTTCAAGTCGCCCTTCCCCTTCTTCACCCCCCGGAACTCCTTGGACCAACGTAGGGCCCGGGGAAGCACTGTGTCACTAGGGCAGGAGGTCTCAGGAGGGTACATGTCCAGTACCTCGTACGTCCACAGCTGCAGAATCAAACATCAAGGATTAGTACAGGATACGCGATAAGTGAATAGAAAGACAAAGGGCGTGCAAGAGAAGTTCGAAATATACCTCCCAGACCCTCCAGTAACCGCCGAGGCTCTTTCCCGCTCCTCGGGAAAGAGACCCCATGAAGGCGTAGCACGCCCCCAAAGCTGCACCGCCCCAGTCAAAGCGGGCTATCTCCCCGACGTCCCTCAAGGCCGGTAGGAGCGAAAGGTGTACTCGGTTGCGCCTGTTGGGAAACAGGGACGCACCAAGTAAGTACAACAGAAAGCACCGCGCCATCTGCTCCTCCTGCACCCTGTCGGTCGGGAGCTCCTCTGTCCAAAACCCCAACAGCTGAGCGTGCTGGGCGTCCTCACTCTCCGCCCTCAGCACGTACCCCAGTGTCTCCCGCTGGAGCACCGCGCTCCTCCCTGTAACAGCGTCGTAAGGGATAGGGTCACCCCCGACCCTCAGACCAGTGATCGCCGCAAAGTCCAGCGGCGTCACCGTCAGCTTGCCAAAAAGGAAGTGGAACATGTTCGTAGTGTCCCACCACCTCTCAGCCAGCGCCCTCACCACCTGGCGATCGTTACTCGCCCTCGTAAGCACGCTCACAAACTCCCCAAAACCCGCCTGCCTCACTATCTCCCTCACAGCCTCAGGGAGTCTCTCCCAGAACGTCGGCACGTCGGCCGCACCACCGTAGCACGAGATGGTGATCGCCTGTTGCAATGAGTTGATAACATTCAGTAAACAGGTATACTATTCAATGCAAATACAGCATTCAGATAAAGAAATGAAAGTATGATACATTGGAATTTGAAATGCAAGTGTTTAAAGCATACCTCGTCTCGGCGCAAAGAAAGGTGCTGCTGTGGGTCCCTCAGGACCAGGGCCTCGTCGTACGTAGGCCGCGCCGGCCTGTAGGCGTCCAAAAGTGTAGGAACCACTACGTGCTGAAAAGGCACGTAAGACTCCGCCTCGTAAGGTCCGCGCCCCTTCAGGGCCACTGCCGCCTCCTCCACAACACTCCTCCGAGGGCCTATCCCACCTCCGGCAGCCTCCTCCTCTGCTCCCTGTGGCTCTCCAGTGGCCCCCGTCTCAAGCTCAACCTGGAGCAACCTCTCCTGAGCCTCAAGTAAGGCCGCAGCCAGTCCAGGTACCCCCCGTAAAGTCTCAACCAAGTCCTCAAGGGACGCCTCCTCAAGGTAGTCGCCTAAACCGATGGGCCGCGACGACCCTGCACCCTCGCCACTGCCAACAAACATGGCCCGCGTCTCCCTCTCCTCCACCAACTCCTCCTCAACAACGGGACCCTTCCCCAGGTCAGTCCGAGGCTCTCTCACAGGGGAGGCCTCTGTCACCACCTCCACTCCGACAAGCCCGTCGCCACCGCGAGCCTCCGTGACCCTCTCCGCTGAGCCAGCTGCACCCTCCGT
The DNA here is from genome assembly GCA_018127125.1 of Rhododendron griersonianum. NCBI lineage: Eukaryota > Viridiplantae > Streptophyta > Magnoliopsida > Ericales > Ericaceae > Rhododendron > Rhododendron griersonianum. The sequence continues at coordinate 15,887,135 of CM030789.1, forward strand.
CCGGCCTGTCGCCTCATCCTCACCCCTGGACTCCACTGCACTCGGAGTCTCCGTCCCCTGACCGTATCCAGCCAACGCTCCACTACCGCCGTCACCACCACCGCTGCCGACCGCCACGGCAGCCGAGGACGTGACTCCCTCGGCCAATGCCGCCAAGGCCGAGACCCCCACGGTCTCCGGCCCCTCCCCGACTGCCGCGACACTCTCCGGAACCACCGTGGCCTGCACAACGTCGTCCTGCGGGGGATGATCATCCCCGAGTATATCTGCATTATCCATGATCGGGAGAGACAGAGAGAGATGAGAGAGAGAGATGAGAGAGAGAGAGACCAGAGAGAGACAGGAGAGAGATAGGAGGGAAATTCGAACGATCGGGGCGTACTGTGTACACCCCGTATATATATATATATCCCCTGAACCGGTTCGTCTGGACTTTAAATGGACCGGGTTTGAAGAGAGGTGCGCCGCACGGCATAATGTATCAAAGCGCGCGGCATAACGGCTTAACTGGATGAAAATTCTCGAGTTCCCACGACGCACGGGATTACCCATGTTGCGCACGGCATACTGGGTTATTTCGACAGTTCAGATTCTGAGAGCAGTCTTCTGGCCATGGCATTCACACTCAGTATGTGCATAAAAAAAAATGCAGACAAACAATGACAAGGAAGTGACTTTTCATTTCATCAAACCCGAAGAAGTCCCCGGGATTTTCATTACATCGTTCAAAAAAAAAAGAGAAAACCCCAAAACAAAAAAAAGAGGGGGGAAAATCCTACTGTCCCTCTTCTTCTTCATCAGTCCTCCTCCTCAGTTGCTCCCTCCGCCGGACGCGCCATCTCCTTCGCCGGAACGGTCATCCGAGCCATTTGGATTCCCCTCCGAGTCCTCTGCAGTCCCGTCCGAATCCTGCCCCGGCGCATACTCCGGGTCATGCTTGCTGTCCATCTGATCAAAAGCGAAGTCCTGAAGGTTGGACACCGCGCGACGGAGGGTGCGAATCGTTGATATGAGCCTCGCGATCTGGTGGTTCAGTTGCTCAATCTCCTCGCGGTAAAAGCCCATCTCTGCCTCCAAAGAGATCACACGCGCTGTCAAGTCGTCTGCCGCCATGTCACGAGATTACGAATCTAGGAACCTGGAAAGATTTGGGAGAAGAGTGCATAGAATGAGGCACCCCCATTCCTTTTAAAGAGGTCCTGACCGACGAAAGGGCACGCCTGTATTAATGGGCACCCTTAAACCAGCCAACTGATCTCGGAAATCGAAGAGGTGCATGGGAAAACTAAAGGCCGCGCGCCCTTATGATCACCCGCACGGCATTTTGACTTCAGAAGAATAAATGTGTTTTCTCGGAAATTGAGCACTCTAGCCACCAAAATCATCTCGGAAACCAAAAAGCTCCTGCTGTTTTGCAGCAGAAATCCTTTGGAATAGCATGCATTAATGATAGGATTATTTGATCCTAGTCCCCCGGGACTCGCAAAATTCCCCGTCCCCCCGAGGATTGGTCGTATTTACGTCTGCTCGCAGTATTTGCCAGATTCACGTCTCAACCCCATTTCAAAAATTCACCTCCCAAAGGCTCGTCTCAAGTCTCAAGTCTCAAATCAATTTCAAAAATCCGCCTCCTAAAGGCTCGTCTCAATTCAAGTCTCAAGTCTCAAGTCTCAAATCAATTTCAAAAATTCGCCTCCCGAAGGCTTGTCTCAAGTCTCAAATCAATTTCAAAAATTCACCTCCCGAGGGCTCGTCTCAAGTCGCAAGTCTCAAATCAATTTCAAAAATTCGCCTCCCGAAGGCTCGTCTCAATTCAAGTCTCAAGTCTCAAATCAATTTCAAAAATTCGCCTCCCGAAGGCTCGTCTCAATTCAAGTCTCTAGTCTCAAGTCTCAAACCAAATTTCGAAAATTGAATTTCGCCTCCCGAACGCTCGTCTCAATTGAATTTTTCGCATTAGTTGCTACATTTTGCATCGTCCCAATTGAACTACGTTGGTCTGATCCCTACAAATAGGGTACGTAGGCAGTTCCACGAACGCGACCACCATTGTCATTTATTTGCATTTTCAAGCATTTTGTTTTTGTTTCTGTTCAAAGACTTTAGAGCAAACGGATCAGGATGCCTATTCTTTAAGCGTCACTCGTATCAAAACAATGGTATCCGAGTTACGTTAAAGAGGGACTACTGTAGACACCCCAATCCGGACCTCGAAGGGTTTTTGATCGCCCCGATGATGAAATAAAGGAAACGGAACCTTTGCGAGCTTGAATGAAGGATTCCCTTAACCCCAAACAGATCCTCAGCCCAAATGAACCCTTAGCCCCAAAACAAATCAAAAGCCCAAAAGCTCGGAGAAAGCCCAAAAGCCTTGGACCGAACCTAAAGTACCGTGTGCGACACTTCTACACCGCACGGTGTATCAAAATTTAATACGCCGCAGGCAGTCATGAGGTTAACCGCACGGCATTTTGGATAAAGTTCTGACTAGCTCAGAAAGCTGTCGGCTACGCCTATTTGAGCCACAGCTGTAATACGGCTCAGCCGAAAGCACACTTCTGGCCCGCCCAGAAAATACCTCCAACTTTTGAAATTCAAAATCCAAGGCTCTTGCCTATAAATACACCCCTCCACTCAAGGAAAAAGGGCCCTTGATCACCATTATACCCTTTCTCTCTCTTCTTGCTTTCACACCCACTTTCCCATTTCCAAGCCTTGAGAATGTTGTTCTTAAAGGACATTCTCTAGGCCTTTTACTCCATTTTTCTCCTCACCATTGAAGTTAGCCCCTTACTAACTTTGAGGTCCCAACTACCCAATATACCCATCTATTACACACATCTACACTTCTACTTTCTTTTTCCACCTTCCGGCGCCCATTCACCTTCATCAAAGCTCATTCAAGCTCCAGATCCAAGGTAAAAACCAAGTTTCCTTGGGCTAGGCTCTGTCCTGGCCCTGAGGGGACCTTTCTATTTTCAGGCTTGACTCTTTTGGTCGAGATCCGACCCAAAACCTCTTTTTCAAAACAAAACCAGGGTTCTGTACGAAGGTGTTCTACGCCGTGCGGCTCTTTATAGCGTCGCACGGCGTAGTATACCAATACGCACGGCATTTCGAAAGAATACCTTTTTTTTTATCAAACTGTCTGGATCGCGATCGTCCGTTGTTGGGTCTTTTCTATATACCAAAAGTTGTCTCAGAATGAGACCATTTCTACAAGCCATGTTTTAAGCTCCATAGATCTTTCCAAAACAAGCAAACGAATCAAAAATGGTTTTCCCTTCATGGTTTGAAAGAATGGTGTAGATCTGAGATGATCTGACGGCTGTGAGTCGTCTGAAGCTTTAAAATAAAACCGTGCGATGTAATGGTACGTGCGAAACTTTACAAAACTATAAAAGTTTGGTATCAGGATTGGAACCACGCACGGCATATTGATAAGCCGCGCGCTACAAGCCGATATGCCGTCTGACGGGGGGAAATGATTCAGACAGTTCATTTCCATGTTTTCCCTGTTTATATCATCGCCATGTCATCTCTGTACAGCAAGCACCACTAGCACGGCGATGTGTGATGATCTATCTTGTTTCCCTTTCCCTTTATGTGTTTTCAAGGTTTTCCGAGTTGTATTAATCCCCCCATTTAAAATGCTTAGTAGAGACCGGTTTTCACCGGGCGAGCGGGGTGCTTTTCAACAAAACCTTCCCCGTTCGTAACCTGGCTCCCGGATCCAAAATCTCAAACAGTTTTGCTAGATGAAAAGGCCTTCTCTCTTCAAAACAAAACCCATCTCGGTTCCTCGGATCATCCATCTCGAAAATCCGGGTGGCGACTCTGTCACGAATCGCACCGTTTCGGGTGCGGGAGCCCACAGATTCTTAGTCAAATTTATAGCACTAGTATTATCGCATTTAATGGGAATATGATCAAAGAATAAACCAAAATCATCTAACTGTTGTTTCATCCATAAAACTTGTGCACAACAACTTCCAACAGCGACATATTCAGCTTCAGCAATAGATAAAGCAACATAATGTTGTTTTTTACTAAACCAAGAAACAAGAGAATCTCCAAGAAATTGACATGTTCCACTAGTGCTTTTTCTATCTATTGCACAACCAGCAAAATCCGCATCCGAATATCCAATTAAATCAATTGAAGTGCCTTTAGGATACCACAATCCTAAGTTTGGAGTACCAATCAAGTATTTGAAAATTCTTTTAACAGCAAGGTAGTGTGATTCTTTAGGAGATGATTGAAATCGAGCACATAGACACACACTAAACATAATATCCGGTCGACTAGCTGTTAAGTAAAGAAGAGATCCAATCATACCTCTATATTTCTTTTCATCAAAAGGCTTACCCATTTCATCTTTGTTGAGTTTGGTAGAAGTACTCATAGGGGTACCCATTGGCTTAGCTTTTTCCATGTCAAACTTCTTCAATAGGTCTTTGATATACTTGAACTGATTGATAAAAATACCATCTGTCGATTGCTTTATTTGAAGTCCAAGGAAGTAGGTGAGTTCACCCATCATGCTCATTTCGAATTTGCCTTGCATACATTTTGCAAAATCCTTGCACAAGCTTTCATTAGTAGCACCAAAAATAATATCATCAACATATATTTGAACAACAAGTATATCATGATCTTTGGTTTTTATGAAAAGAGTAGTGTCAATTTTTCCTTTTGAAAAACCATTTTCAATCAAAAATTTACTTAAACGATCATACCATGCCCTAGGTGCTTGCTTTAAACCATAAAGAGCTTTGGAGAGTTTAAAAACATGATCCGGAAATTCATGGTTTTGAAATCCAGGTGGTTGTTTAACAAAAACCTCTTCGGAGATAAAACCATTTAGAAATGCACTCTTTACATCCATTTGAAAAAGTTTGAAATTTTTATAGCATGCGAATGCAAGTAACATTCTAATAGCTTCTAGTCTAGCAACGGGCGCGAATGTTTCATCAAAATCTATGCCTTCCTCTTGATTGTAACCTTGGGCTACGAGTCGGGCCTTATTTCTAACAACTACACCAGATTCATCCATTTTATTCTTAAACACCCATTTAGTGCCAATGACTGAGCTATTTTCAGGTTTAGGGACCAAAGTCCATACTTGGTTCCTTTCAAATTGATTGAGTTCTTCTTGCATAGCAAGAATCCAACTCTCATCTTTTTCAGCTTCAACAAAAGACTTAGGCTCTACTTGAGATAAGAAAGCAAGATTATTGCATACATTACGAAGAGAAGATCGAGTCATCATACCTTGAGATGGATCACCTATAATTTGTTCTTTGAATTGATCGCGAGCATATCTCCATTCTCTTGGAACAGTATTAACATCTCTATGTTGTGGTGCAATAGGAATTAACTCATCCGTTTGTTCAGCAACAATTGAGCTGACTCCATTTGCATGTTCTGCTGCAACTGAGCTAACTCCATCAGAATTTTCAGCATCTGCTGAAATTGAGTTTGGTGCATTTTCCACACAAGTTTCATTCCTTACTGAAATTTCTCGTGGCATCTCATCATCTATGTTGTCAATATGAGGAAAATACTTGGAAGGAACATGATCAGTCTCATCAAATGCAACATGGACAGATTCTTCGACAACTAATGTTCTTTTATTGAAAACTCTATATGCCTTGCTAGATGTGGAATAACCAATGAATATGCCTTCATTAGATCTAGCATCAAACTTACCCAAATCATCCTTATCATTATTATGAACAAAACATTTGCAACCAAATGCACGGAAGTGACTAATATTAGGCTTTCTACCTTTCCAAAGTTCATATGGTGTCTTATTAAGAATAGGCCTAATCATAACACGGTTCATAACATAGCATGCAATATTAACGGCCTCAGCCCAAAAATATCTAGGTAGATTTCTATCACATAACATAGTTCTTGCCATATCTTTCAAGGTCCTATTTTTTCTTTCAACTACACCATTCTGTTGAGGAGTTCTAGGAGCAGAAAAGTTATGATCAATGCCAAGTTCATCACAAAATAACTCATACTTGCTATTTTCAAGCTCCCTACCATGATCACTTCTAATGCTAGATATGAGAACCTTTTTCATTTTGAACTTTTCTACATAACTTAGTAAAAGCAGGAAAAGCTTCATCTTTATGTGCAAAAAACATAACCCAAGAAAATCTAGAGTAATCATCAACAATAACAAGGGCATAATGTTTACCACCAAGGCTAACAGTTCTAGTGGGTCCAAACAAGTCCATATGCAAAAGTTGTAATGGTCTAGTTGTAGAAACAATATTCTTAGCTGAAAAAGAAGTTCTAGTTTGTTTTCCCATTTGACATGCATCACAAAGTCTATCTTTTTCAAACTTCTTTTTAGGAAGACCAATAACCAAATCCTTGTTTGAAAGTTTTGAAATCAAATGCATGTTAGCATGTGCAAGTCTCTTATGCCATAACCAACTATTCTCATTCATAGCAGTCAAGCATGTATCATCAATGGAAGATAAAGAATGAGCATAAATAATGTAAACATTGTCATGTCTAGTACCAACAAAAATTGTTTTCTTTTCTGCAATGTTTTCTATGATGCATTGTGATTTCTCAAAAATAACTCTATGACCCTTATCACATAACTGACTGATACTTAAAAGATTATGCCTTAAGCCATCAACAAGAAGCACATTTTCAATAGAGGGAAAAGGATCCTTACCAATATTACCAATACCTATGATTTTACTTTTGCTGTTGTTGTAGACACCCCAATCTGGGTCTCCCAATCGTTTTACTTTATTTTACGATTTTCTTGTTTCCCCGATGATGAAATCGGATCAAACAGAGCTTGGATCGGGAATGGATTAGGCTTGGAACGCTTAGAACCCTACTCGAACCCCTTTGAACCCTTCTGAACCTTCAGTCAAACCCCTAAAACCAGAGTTGACCCTCGCGCGAGCCTTTCTGTCCCTCGTGCGACACTTAGCTTGCCACGTGTAGTCAAAGTCAAACTGTTGACTTTTTGACCCTCGCGCGACATTTCCGAACACTCGCGCGATGGTTCCCTCCTGTCCCTATCACAGAATCCAGCTGGACTTGTGATGATTGCTTGGCACATGGGTTCCCATGGGCTGGAACCCCGTTCTCCTCAGCTGAACGGCGTGCTGGCAGGTTCTAACCCCATGCAATCCCCTAACCACTCTCTCACCTTGTTGGCTAGCCTCACAACCAAGTTGTGACCAGCCTTGGTGGCTGGTCCTAAAGTCTTGTTTGGCCCCTAACTAAGCCTTACATTCCCCCTATAAATACCCCCATTGGTCTTCCATGTAAAGGGTTCCAAAAATTGCTTAAGAGATTCATTAGTCATTTCACAAGCTCTACACTAGCTAGCACAAAGTTACTAACCCTCAAACCACTTTCTAAGCCTCTGAACTCAGGGTGTTCATACACTCTTGGTAGCAAGATCACACCAATCAATCCAATCTACTCCCAAACCCTTTCCAAGCAAAGGTATAATGTTCAAGCTGTTTCTGTTTTGATCCCTGAGGGGGGCTGACAGGACCAAGGCTGGTAATCAATACCATGTCCTGGTTCTAAAGCCAGCAAAGTTACAAGAATTCGTGGCAGCCACACCCTCGCGCGATGGTCCCCTTTACTCGCGCGACACTCGTGTCAGCAAGAGAATGGACCTCGTGGGGAAGGGAAGCTACCCCTTTTCTGTTTTGTAGTATTTTCATGCCTGATGTACTTTACTTTGATTTTTAGATCACTGTGATGCATGCAAAAACAAAATACAGTAGCTAGTTTATTTGCTTTAAACAGTTTGGAATGCCCTTGGGATCCCCTGAATCTGTCTCAGGACCCCAAGCATGTAAAGCAATTCCTGGAAGTCCAGTCAGGATTGTCGCGCGAGGTTTACTCTCTGTCGCGCGACAGTTTTCTGATTTCCATGAATGGCCCTTGCATGGGCAACTTGGCCCTTGGCCTCTATTTTGATACCCCCACTGTTTAGGGGTTGTGTTTCATCTTATTTGGCTCCTGCTTGGAGTATTGTGTAATAATTAGCATTTTACAATCTTCAAATACACTGCTTGGTTTGCTTCCTGGGTGTGCACTGGTCCTTCCAGAGCCCAGAAGGGGATGATTTTGGGACTGTGGTGAGATGACAACACTCGCGCGAGAGTCAGTGCGTCTCGCGCGATGATTGACTTGCATGCAGATCTGTTCAGGCATGCAAGTTGGTCATCGTGCAGGGCAAATCTGCCCGAGCCTAGTTTTGGCATCTGATCACTGTTTCAATATCATTCCGTTTATTATTCATCATGCTACTCATCCATGTCATTATTTGATCACATCCTGCAAATTGTTACAGTTTTAATCCCCGATTAACTGTTCCCCCGCCCTAATTGGCTAAAATCAATTAAAAGAGGAAGAATCACAAAGGTTTTCATAAAAATGCCTAAGTAGAGACCGATCTCCGGATTGGGCGAGAGGGGTGCCATAAAACCCTTCCCCTCTCGTATCCTGGCTCCCGAACCCAGATATGGTTATAACGGACTGGTTTCCTTCACTTTTTCAAATAAAGCGCGGCAGGTGCTTCAAAATACGGTTCCTTGAGTGTCGGACCTTCAAAACTCAAGTGGCGACTCTGTATTTTTGAGCGCTTGCCACCGGCGCTCGCGCTCCCTCGATTTTCAAAAAAGGGCCGCTATGGCGAAAGGAACGGAATCCTTTTTCCAAGGGCACGCTGCCCACAGTTGTCACCAAATGTTACAAAACCACTTTCCTTAGATGATAAAGTGTTGAACAACTTAGCATTACCGGTCATGTGCCTTGAGCATCCACTGTCCAAGAACCACCTTTCATTCTTTGCCTTTGAGCTCAAGCATACCTGCAAAGTGATTTATACATTGGTCTTTGGTACCCATAATTGTTTGGGTCCTTGAAGGTTAGTGACAATATTTTTTGGAACCCATACCTTTTTTGTTCCAACATAGGTATTTCTTTTCATAGGACATGAATGTAAAATATGACCTTTCTTACCACAATAGTTGCAAGTAGTAAAAGGACAAGTTGAAGAAGTTGCTTTCACAAAGAAATTTTGATAAGACTTTTGTTTTTTGGTGGGATCAAAACCTAATCCAGCTTTATCGAAAATGCATCTTTGATTTCCTAGAATAACATCCAAAGTATCTCTCCCTTTAACAAACTTAGACAAAGTAGTTTTCAAGTTTTCAACTTATTTTTTCAGATTTTCATTTTCAAGTTCCAAATCAGAAATTTTGTTTGTTGGAAACCCTTCTTCTACTTTTTCTTTTAAAGCTTCATTCTCTCCTTTTAAAAGATCATTTTCAGCAAGAAGTGAGGAGTTATTCTTTTTGAGTAAACTATATTTGGAACCTAACTTCTTAAATTCTGCATGCAATTCATCGAAAGCATTTGACAGCTCATCATAAGAATCTTCAAGAGAGTGTACCTCGCTGTTTTCGTGAGCCATTAAACATAAGTTGGCTTGCTCATTGTCCTCATCTGAGCCGCTTTCATCGCTGCTATTTCCCCACGCCGCAAGCACTCTTCTTTTTGCCTTCTTGCTAGAATCTTTGGCTTGAGGGCATTCAGACTTGAAATGTCCTGGTTTCCTACACTCATAACATATAATGGGATCTTTCTTATTCTCACTTTTGGTTCCATCCTTCTTAAAAAATCTCTTGCCATTTTCTTTCTTCTTTCTCATGATCTTTTTGAGTTTCCTTGTAATCAAGGCTATTTCTTCATCGCTACAGCTTAATTCTGAATCATCTCCATCGTCATCCTTTGAACTTGAGGTAGAACATTTGAGTGCTATACCCTTCTTTTTCTGGCCTTGATCCTCTTCCACATTCATTGTGATTTCGTGAGTCATAAACGAACCCAACAGCTCATCAAGGCTGTAATTTGTGAGATCTCGTTTGGCCTCAATGATTGCCGTCACTTTTGGCTCCCATTGCTTTGGTAATGACCTGAAAATCTTTCTCACAAGCTCAACATTAGAGTAAGATTTTCCAAGAGATTTCAAGCCATTAATAATATCAGTAAAGCGTGTAAACATGCTAGAGATGGATTCATCAGGTTTCATTTTAAACAATTCATACTTATGAACAAGCTGGTCAATTTTTGACTCCTTAACCTGACTAGTACCCTCATGTGTAACTTCTAGCTTATCCCAAATTTCCTTAGCCGATTCACATGCAGAAACTCTATTAAACTCATTAGGATCTAAAGCACAATATAGAAGATTCATAGCCTTAGCATTCAGTTCAATTCCAATAATATCATTAGCATTCCATTCCTTTTCCTCTTTAGGAACTACAACTCCATCTACGGTTTTGGTAGGACGGTGCGGCCCATCAATAATAACTTTCCACAACTTGTAGTCAATTTGAATATGAATACGCATTCTAGCCTTCCAATAATTGTAGTTAGACCCGCTAAATAAAGGAGGTCTATTGCTCGATTGGCCCTCGGGAAGAAAGGTGCCATAAGGGGTTGCCATGGATCTTACCCTAAGACGATTAAGTCAAAAATAACTAGAGCCTCGCTCTGATACCAATTGTTGGTCCAAAAGCAACCCAAGAGAAGGGGGGGTGAATTGGGTTTTACACTGACTTTTAGCAAATTAAAAAACTAAACACTAGATATAAACAAATCAATGCTACAACACAATATTTGATTCGACTCAAACCAGTCAGCAATGCTATACTCAGAGTAGATGGAGCAAGCTCAAAATCTAAAACACAGCAGAAACAGAGAGCTAAATAACAGATTTTTAGAGCTTCAATAAATAGGCTAATCAACCAATATGCAAGCTATTCTACTCCAAGTCTGTTTTCAGAGATTTATCAATTTGCTTATGCAATATAGAAATGCCAGAACAAAAAGGAAAAGAGTAAGAGATAGAGAAAATTAACACGAGGATTTTATAGTGGTTCGGTCCGCAACTTCACGGCCTACTCCACTCCCCAAGTGTCCTACTCGGGAATTGCTGCACTATCTCCAATAGTCGTTACAAACCTCTAGCTTCGCGGGTGCTAGAGAACCTTACAACGGGCGATTACTCCGAATCCACTCCTACTAGCTAAGACTCCGGCGCTAGTTACACCTAAACCCAAATGATTTTTTTCTACCCAAAAATCACTCACAAAAACGGTTCAATCTCAGACAGGGGTGTGAAATCCCTTTTACAATAAGGTTCAAAGATAGCACTCAACCTAGTGTAGAATAAGCAAGATGAAGCTCACAATAAGATTGACAGATTTTCAAGAGATAGCTCACTGGATTTTTGTTCAACAGTTGAAGTATTTTCTGCACTTGTTCTTCTCTGCTTTATATTCTTGAAAACCAATTGAACGTTGAAGCCTGAAGGATTTCTTCTAGCCGTTGCAAAAAATCAGCCCTTGCCTTACTTGCTTCCTCCTTCAATCTCCATATTTCCAGCACAAGATTTCCTCTTTCCTTTTCGAACCCATTCCAGCCGTTAGTCAATAGGAAGAGATTTTCCTTAATCTATTTCCTTCTTCAAATCTCTTGTCTATTGGATATAGGAATTGTGAAGAGGAGTACCTTTCCAACTGCATCTTCAATTGACCCGAAATCCCTCTTGATTGTTCAGCCGAAATACTTTCCCTCGCCGTTCTTGTTTCCATCGTAAAACATAGAACTCTAGGTTTAGCAAAAATGATTCCCTGCATCCATCCCATTCTGTAATCTTTTAGACATGAGGAATTGCTACAAAAGTCCCTGCAATACTAAATAGTGGCAGAATTAGTCCAATAGAAACATACTATTCCAATTAAGCCTAAAAGACTAATAATGTATGTTTGTTATCATCAAAATCTAAAACCATGGGGCTAACAGTTGTCTTGGACAATGTATTGGCTAGGATTGTATGTGGGGTTGTGAGATAGATTTATGAGATTGATATTTCGAGGTGGCGGTTCAGCATTATGGGTAGGGAGTGGGTTGGCTTGCCCGTCAGGTTTTGGAGGTTTTATGGTTCGACTATCAATAAGGTCTTGAATGTCGTGACGAAGACGCATGCAATTATCTGTTTCGTGCCTGGGGTGTTGATGGTAGGCGTATTGTTTGTTTGGATCATGGTTTGGACCGTAGGGTGGCTGAGGAAGCGATTTGTTTAAAGGTTTGAGATGCCCTTGACGGCTGAGAATGGTCAAAGCTTGGGATAAGGTCATGTAAAGAGGATCAAAGTTGCGACGGGGTCGATTTGAGCTTCGGGATGGGCTAGTTTGGAAAGGGTCTTGAGGCAAGGATGTGCCAAGGGCATTCACGGAGGCGTGAGATGTACGGCTAGAGAAGGTTTTCTTAGGTGGAGGAGTGGCCTCTTCTTTCCCAATGAGTCCTAGTTTGATTCCATCTTCGATTTGCAACCCAGTGGCATGCAAGCGTTTGAAATCAGTGATAGCCTACGTGTAGATGTGCCTGAGGGACGATTCTTCATCTTAGCAGCCTTTTCCCTCCATCTTGCCACAAAGGTAGCAAAGTCCTCATTGGATTCTTGTTTGGTCATTTCCAAGTCTCGAGTGGTTAACTCAATTTGGACATTGTATGTGTACTGCTTGACAAAAGCGTTGGCAATTTCTGGCCAAGTTTGATAGTGCACAAATTCCAGAGTGAGGAACCAGTCAAGGGCACTTCCGGTGAGAGTCCTTTGGAATAATTGAGCGATAAGCTCATCATTCAAGCCCATTGGCTTTATGGTGTTGATAACGTGGCGAACATGGCTGGTAGGATTGCCAGTTCCATTGAACTTCTCGATGTTTGGCATTTTGAAATTCTCAGGCAGTTTGGATTCTGGGAAGAGGCAAAGTCCTTCGAAATCCAGAATTTGGTCCCCTTGTGAACGGGCCAAGGCTTGTTTGATTTCCTTGACTTGCTTGGTCAATTCGGGACTTTCTGCCAATATCACTTTATGGGGATTCTCGTCTTCCATTGATCTTTCCTCATCCTCAGCATCTCTAGCTGCCTTTTCTGCTAGCAGCGCGGTGATTTGAGCTTGGAGGTCGGCAATAGTGGCGTCGTTGTCTGCCATGAAGGTAGAAGGTTTGCTTGACGAAGCTTGGGATTTAGTAAGTGACGGGGTCTGTTGAGGGGATGACCGGGAAGTTTCCGAAAGCAGTTGGGATCGTTGTGGTGAGGGTGTTTTGGCTGATGAGGACGACAGACGGGATGGTTGCAGAGACCTCTATTTGGCGTAGCTTCAGGTGTTATAAGAGTATAAAGTTGGCTGTGGTGCTTCTTTGATTTACCTATTGTGCCTGCTTGAAAAGTAGAGTACCTGGAAGTCAGTATTTGGCTCGTGTAGGGTTAGGATTTGGGTTGAAAATCCCAACCCTTCTGCACATAAAGAGTTATTTACAATAACAAATGGTACAAGGTGTGAGGAAGAACTTTTGCAAGCAAAATGCAAGTAGGTTCCTAGCCTGTAGGTTCCTGTCTTAGTTTGATAAGTTCTATGGCTTTCTAATACATGCAAGGTTTTGGTAGTCTCAGGGTGCTCCGTTGTCAAAGGGCACCAATCCTCTCGCCAGCCCATCATAGGCGGTGATTGGGTGATTCCCTTTTTGATATACCACTAGGTACGAGTGACTGTGGAGTTTGCTGGAACCCCCAACATAGCCCGTGTCATGCCGGGATATCAGGTGAACTCAACGGGTTGCCCGCTCGATGCATATGATAAGTGAATTAGACAAGGCATGTATTAGTCTTATGTTGAACTTTCTGGTTATGGCTCTCATGTCCCCAGCAGAGTCACCAAAAACTGTAGACACCTCCCAAACGGGGCATCGCCATACAGATTGATCACGTTTGTTTGCTCGATTGGTTGCTTGCTTCATAAACCAAAATCATGGACATTCCCATGGCTAGAAACGTCGCCACATGATAGCGGTTATCATCAAAACAGAGTCGCCACCCAGTTTATTAAAACTAGGAAAACAGATAGAGATTCTGGGTACGAGAGCCAAAAGTACAGTAAGGGGAAGGTGTTAGGCACCCCTCTCTGCCTAGCTGTGAGACTGGCCCATAGTTATTCAACATAAGACATGTAGATGCTTTGTTTAATTCTAACACATAGTCTGTTTTATTAAGCCTTTAAACAGTAAGTAAAGTGAGCCAGTGCGATAAGTAAAGCATGCATCAGAAAGCAGAACAAAGCAAACACAGCTGTTCCAAGGTAATGGATCCCGCGGCCGGTGAATGGATGTCACGGCCGAGGGATCCTCCTGGTTTAATGTATCGGCCGAGGGATCGAAGCCCCGGTCGATGTTCTTCCTCACACCAGACAGAAAAGCTAATAGATAATTAAAACACTACGGTTAGTCATGAATACAGTAAATAAGACAAACCAGAGGCCGTTGGGACTCACCACCTTGATCCCTCAGTTGTTTGATTGCTTTGGATTGGGTGTGATTGACTGATTGCTCCTCGGGAAACTCTAGGGTTAGGGTTTGAACTTCGGGGTTTTATTGCTGGATTGATGGCTGCCTCCGGGAGGTTAGGGCTTTTGAAGAGAGGGTTTGAGAGAGTATTTTGACAGAGTATCGAAGCTTGGGTGAGTGATTTCACTTATCAATTTCGTGGTCTAAGGGCCTCTTTATATAGGCAATTGATGACTCACTCCGGCCAATCAAATGGCACGATTGCAATTGCAATGCAATTCGAACTCTTCATTGCAATATCTGAACGTGGCCCGAACGCATCGGGAAGGTAGTGTAGTTGGATCAAACAATCGACAGAACGTTCCAGAGTCTGGGAAAAGGACGATCTGGCGGCCGAGCAATGGATATCATGGCCGAGGAATGGATGTCGCGGCCGAAGGATAGATCTTGCGGCCGAGGGATTGTTCTCTCAGGGAGATTTTCTGAGCAACAGGTTGCTCGGGTGAGGAAATGATGTTAAGGCCGTGAGATCGATGTTACGGCCGACAGATGGATTCTCCTAGGCTTCTGTATTTCTGTCTGAAAGGCTGTATGGCTTTGGATTGGGTCCTCTAAGTGGCTCAAAGTTCTTACCGAAAGTCCTAAGGTTCTCAAGAAGGCAATCAGCAATCACTGTATCCATTTCATCATCGGGATGGTCCCAAGGTGGGACTTGAAATAATCGTTAGGCCAAATTGGGGTGTCTACAGGGCGATACCGGACTTGGAGCTGTTGAGTTGCGGCAGGCACTACAGGACGTACATGCCATTTTACTGCCGACATTTGATACTTAAAGGAGGCGGGGTGTTAGGGGGCGAGGTTAGATGTTGGGTTTATGATAAACTAGTTGATGTATCTCCATGCTCATGTATGAGATTGACTTGTCTTTTGATGTTTTTATTTGAAGTATTCATCCCCGTTTTGTGGTTTTGGCTTGATCGTATGCCCTCAGAGTTTTTGTCATTGACTCATTGCTAATATGTAGTTGTTGTGTTAGAATGGTATTTTGTTTGAGGAATGCGTACCTGGAGAATGATGTTTTCATTGCAATTAGCATTGATGTTATTTGATCCTTGTTTGTGAAGATATCTTTCAAGTTTATGATGTTATTGTGGAGACTTGATAGTTTGGCTGTCTTTGCAAATTATTGTCTCATAAAACATATGCATCTTTGGTGGCAGTGACTTGTCCCATCACCCCCACCCCATGAATTACGAGACGCAATTTTCTCCACATAACCCATAGTATACTCCCCCAACGGGCCCCCCACTTGGCCATTATTGGTGGTGGCAGTGACTTGTACATACGCATCTATAAAAGGGGGGATGGTAAGCAAAATTCTTTTTCACCATCCTGAAACCAAAATTTGTAACCATTTTCAGTAATCGAAAACCGAAATTTGTGAATTATTTCGGCAACAAAATGTTGAAATCGGGCAGAATATCTGTCTGTGTATCCGGGCAAACTAAGGTATCCTTCCTTTAGGGAGACAATACGGGGCTGCGAATAGTCGCACCCTATTTCTTTCAAGTTGCAATTTCCCCCGGTCCAATTCAAAATTCTGTATAGGGCCCCCACACCCACATGCTCCTCCTTAGGCAGAGAATCTTTGAACTATTTCGATAGCTTGTGCAGTGTCATGCTTTTTCCAAGAAAGGTAAGAAAGGTAATTATTTTTCACCAACCTGAAACCGAAATTTTGAACACTTTTCAGTAACCAGATATCGAAATTATGTAATTATTTCGGTAAAAAAATGTTGAAATCGGGCATATTATTTTACCCCAATTATGTCGGCAAGCAAACTTCTGTATATAAGGGCGGATCAAAAACAAAAATACTTCTGTAGTACAGGTTTTTGTTTCGAATTATTCATGGCCTATTTTATTTTTCTTCATGCTCACTGTCTAATTGATTGGTAAGAATGCACTAGGATAATAATCTACCATGACAGGTTCAACTACATTTGTAAAAGAATTTTTTCCGTACCGATGATTTTGGCTATAAACTAAATGTGTTCGAACCATGTTAATTGGAAAGTTTAATTAGGAAGTTTGTTACTTAGCCTCTATCTAAATCTAACTACGCACGTCTAACCATTTAAAGTTGCAGTGCCTTGTCAAATCACTTTATTTCTTTCAAGTTGCAATTTCCTCCTCCATACAGCTCATTATGTACTCCCTAAGCCCAATTCACAATTCTGTATAGGGCCCCCACACCCACTCCTCCTTAGGCAGAGAATCTTTGAACTATTTCGATAGCTTTTGCATTGTCATGCTTTTTCCAAGCTAGGTAATCAAGCCGTGTCTAGGACTCTATCTAAAGCAACAAAATGATAACCATACATATAAAACGAAAGTAATCTCTGTCAAAGGACTCGGCGATTGCTACATCACTTTCTATTATGGCTTTAAACGCTTCTATTTGAAGCAAAATTCTTTTTCACCAACGTGAAACCGAAATTTTGATCACTTTTCAGTAACAAGATACTGAAATTATGTAATTGTTTCGGCAAGAAGTTGTTGAAAATCGGGCAGAATATTTTACCCCAATTATGTCGGCAAGCAAACTTTTGTATAAGGGCGGATCAAAAACAAAAAAGCCTCTGTATAGAGCCCCCACCACATGCTCCTCCTCAGGGAGGGAATCTTTAGTAAATATGGAGTGCAGTGCCTTGTCAAATCAGTTTATTTGTTTGTAATGCAATTTCCTTCATACAGCCCATTATCTTCATCCCGTAGTCCCAATGTCTATGCCTATAAATTGGGAGATGACTGGGGGAGTTTCCGACTCATATCTCCCTCTATATTTCCGACTATTTCATACAAAATTTATTAAGTATACAAAGTTTGTACATCCCATAGCCTATGGCCGAAGTTTCAATTAACATATGTACATCCCATAGCCTACAGCTCCTTTCAGTGAAGTTATTTCGATGGCTTGTGCATTGTCATTCTTTTTCCAAGCCAGGTAATCAAGCCGTGTCCATCCGAATATGAGGTATTGGGAATATTCAACGTTCACACCGTTCGTTCCCTTGTCCGATTACGAGAGATTGGGAACGTTCGCCGGTCGGTGAACGTACGTACTACAACGAGCACATTTACTTTGCTCGTTGAGTGGAAGGCACGTCACCTACCCTCTCCACGTCATCGGAGTGGTAGTCACGTCGTGCTCCCGTTGCTGTCAAAGGGAGTGGAGGTCCCCTTTACTTCCTTTGACGTACCCTCTCTGGGTCTCATAGTAATAGGCACGTCGTGCCCTGTTGCTGTAAAAGAGGTCGCGCTACCCCAACTTGCTCCTTCCTGAAACAGTATCGTTTCACATTTTGAATGTTGTCTTCCTTGTGTTTTCTGTAAGTTGTGGTAGTCAAAGTGTAGGAAAACGAGTTATTGGGAACAATGAAACATTCTAAATGTTGGATAGACACTCAAATGTTGGCTGTTGAAATTCATACATAACATTTCGGTAAGTAGATGTTGAAAACAAGATTAAATTTCGGTAAGTACATGTCGAAAATAATCCCTACCTTCAGTAAACAACTGCTGAACTTATATTTTCGGTAAACATCTGTTGGAAAAAATATTATATTTCAGCAGCCACATGATGAAATAGTACCAATTATTCGGTATCCAAGTGCTGAAAATATTAAACAATTTCGGGGTGTAATTGCTGGAAAATTACACAAATATTGGTATGGAGCTACTGGAACATTATACAGATGCTGAAAAAATCAACCTCTGCGTGCTCAGTCAATTTCTTCACATCAACCCCATAATAAAATAAATGGCACAAACAGCGAAACAAACTCCATGGATGTGCTTAGTCAACAACATCGCAATGTAAAGCGAGAACATGATAACCATACATATAAAACGAAACTAATCTACGTCAAAGGACTCGGCGATTGCTACATCACTTCCTATTATGGCTTTAAACGCTTTTATTTGGACAGAAAAAAGTGTCTCCCATTCCTTGGCCTCCTCCCATCGGAATTTGAACCAATAGTTGGCAATAGGTGGCATGGGGGAACATGCTTTTAGATCAACCTGTCAAAGTAAAAGGATTTTGAAAATTGAATACTAACTCATATTCTTGAAATGTAGAATTTCTGAGGAAGAAAACTATACGGAATGTACCTGTACGAAGTGATCTCCGTTCACGAGTCCAATTCCAAGAACCCTTATTATGTCCGATGATGGAGGACGAGAATGGAGAGGAAGGAAAGTAAGGCATTGAAGTTGGGATAGGAGGACAAAGTAGAAGCTACAACGTGACCCATGTCAGGAAAAATCATCCACCTGTCTTCGGGTGCAGTTCCGTCTTGAAAGAATGACAATCTATAACATAACTTGTTAGCACCTCCAATACCAGTCATATTTTCATAAAGGTCATAATGGTTATTCACCTCCAAGAGCAAATCATTTCGGCATGTCTTCCAATTGTGCTCGGATTGGTGCATAAAATAAGCTACCGCTCGGTACCCACAACTTCCATCACTTCTCACATCCGTAATCGATTTTACGTGCGGTCAAATTGGCTCCAGGAAGTTATTAAGGTACGGTCCTACAAAAAGGGTTCCAACAAGTTTTGGCTTCTTCTGCCTCGGTAACTCCTTCGCCACCTTGGGGGTTCTCACAACGGCCTTTGCCTTGGGGCTATTATCATCCACACCCGCCTTGGCATTCGCCTTGGGCCTTTTTTTCACAACTGCCTTAGCCTTGGGGGTTTTTTCCTTCACCGAGTTAGGAGTTTCCAAGGATGCCTCAACATACTCAAACTCAGACGGGTTCCTATGCATTGACTTATTGACCGAACCTAACTTTCGACCGCGGGTCTGGACCTTCTGTTGGGGTGAAGACAGGGATGTGGTTGATGGATTCAAAATGGGTTTCAAAGTGTTCATCCAATGCATATGGGTCATAGGGTTTTGGCCAACCATTTTGGCCATAAAGATATTCCAGTCGGCATTCATTAGGTCCAAAATTGCCCCATCATCTTTACGTTTTTCAAACGAAAGCATCTTCCAATGATCATTAATCAACGACAACGGTATGGGTTCACGCCGATTCTTGAATGGAGCAATCTCGTGAGCACAAGGTAAACCATGGGTTCGGGGATAGGACAGCCACAATCAACCTTGTCCTCCACAACCATGTCATCAATTTTCTTAATCTCCGGCAACATCAAACCCATGGCAGTTTGTGAAGCAGCTCCCCTTAGATGGTCAAAGATAGGAATTCTAAACTGGTGCTGCCAACAATTCAAACTTTTCTCAAAGCTACCCTTTATATCCGTGATTTGTAATTTAACCAAGTCGTGCATTTTAGCCCATGCGGCCGAGAAGTTGGCTTGGCAATTCGCAATGTGGGATTTAAGTTTCGCATGTTCAGACTCAACCCTGTGAATATGGTAAAGGAAAGTTTTAGGCATCAAAATATCAATATATAATTGTGAAAAGATATGGACACCGTGAAATATGCATGGTGTTAACCATTTACCTGTTGCTTGTCAGGTTGCCAAAGTGCATTTACATTGTTCGTCCAAGCTGATACGAATTTCTGCCTATACGGTCCCAACCAACTTGTCTCAACGTACTTAATCGCATCAGGATATAGCACAAACTCCCGCTTCATTGTACAAAGTGCTTGCTCATATAAAGATATAGTTGGTGAGTAGACCAGTGAATCCCAAGCATGCTTAAACAAAGCCCAAGTCGTCTCATCAAACATCTTTCTACATTTTGTAGACACCTCCCAAACGGGGCATCGCCATACAGATTGATCACGTTGGGTTTAATCGATTGGTTGCTCACTTCATAAACCAAAATCATGGACATTCCCATGGCTAGGAACATCGCCACACGATAACGGTTATCATCAAATAGAGTCGCCACCCAGTTTATTAAAACTGGGAAAATAGATAGAGATTCTGGATACGGGAGCCAAAAGTACAATAAGGGGAAGGTGTTAGGCACCCCTCTTTGCCCAGTCGTGAAACTGGCCCATAATCGTTCAACATAAGACGTATAGATGCTTTGTCTAATTCTAACACATAGTCTGTTTAGTTATTCCTTTAAACAGTAAGCAAAGTGAGCCAGTGCGATAATTGAAGCATGCATCAGAAAGCAGAAAAGCAAACAAAATGTCCCAGGAGATCGATTACTCGGCCGGTGAATGGATGTAACGGCCGAGTAATCACACTGGTTTAATGTACCGGCCGAGGGATCGAAGCCCCGGTCGGTGTTCTTCCTCACACCAGACAGAAAGATTAATGAATAATCAAAAATGCTACGATTAATCAGAAAAGCAATAAATTAAGACAAACCAGAGGCCGTTGGGCCTCACCACCTTGATCCTCGGTTGCTTGATTGCTTGGGATTGAGTGTGATCGATTGATTGCGTGATCGCGCACCCTAGAGTTAGGGTTTGATCTTCGGGGTTTGATTGCCGGATTGACGGCTGCCTTCGGAAGGTTAGGGCTTTTGGAGTATGGGATTGAGAGCGTATTTTGACAGTGTTTCGTGGCTTGATTGAGTGTGTAGGTATCTCAATTTCTGTGTGTTAAATTCGGAGCCCAAAGGCCCCTTTATATAGGCATAGGGATGACTCACTCCGGCCAATCAAATCACGAGATGGCAATTGCAATTGCAATGCATCTCTAACTCTACGTCGTAATCTCCGAACGTAGCCCGAACGCATCGGAAAGGTAGTGTAGTTGGATCAAACCAAACGTCTGACAGAACGTTCCAGAGTCTGGAAAAAGGTCGATCTGGCGGCCGAGGAAAGGATGTCGCGGCCGTGGAATGGATGTCTCGGCCGAAGGATGGATCTCGCGGCCGAGGGATTGATCTCTCAGGGAGATTTTGCTGGCAACAGGTTGCTCGGGTGAGGGATTGATGTTGTGGCCGTTAGATCGATGTCACGGCCGTCAGATGGATTCTCCTAGGCTTCTGTATTTCTTTCTGAAAGGCTGTATGGCTTTGAATTGGGTCCTCTAAGTGGTCAAAGTTCTCACCGAAAGTCCTAAGGTCCTCAAAGAAGCAATCAGCAATCATTGTATCCATTTCATCATCGGGATTGTCCCAAGGTGGGACTTGAAATAATCGTTAGGCCAAATTGGGGTGTCTACACATTTGGCATATACATTTTGCCCAATATGCCACCAACAAAGAAGATGGCTGGCCGTTGGGAACACTCTTGTAATGGCATTCACTAGGGCTAACTCCCTGTCTGTCATAATAACACTGGGAAGTGCATCGGGATCCATCATACTCTTCAAATTCTCCAACACCCACGTATAGTTTTCCACTTTCTCCCCATCAATGAATGCAAAGGCAGCTGAGAAAGTCCTCTCGGTTGATGTAATGCCAACAATCTGGAGTAAAGGAAACCTGTATCTATCGGTCTTGTATGTGCAATCCATCAACAAAACCCGAGGGAAAGTACGCAACATGTCACCAGAAGTAGGATGTGACCAAAACAAGTCCTTCAGGCAGTCATTGTCATCTTTCTGGTTAAACTCGATGTACCCATATTCTTGCAACTTAGCCAATAAATATTGCATTTGAGATCTCCCCGCTTGGTCCTTAAACCCATGCTTGTAGCGTGCGTTGTAGATGGTTTTAATTGAACTTACATTGAATTCATCCTTACCCTTTATTAGACTTAGGATCTCTCGCGGGGACGACAATTACGAAACACACATATCCACCAACATAGTCGACTGCTCCGAAGACAACCTCGCGGGATAAGCGTGCCCCTCAAGTTGTTTCTCAGGAGGATGATTGTGATTGCCGTTGACGACAGTGACAGTCCAACCTTCCAACCCCTTAATACATCTTAGTTCAAATGGACATTCGCATTTCTTAGTTCCTGTGACACGTGCTATCTTCTTTGCCTTCCCTTCTTTGCCATTCTCCTTCACATTACCTTCTTTGTCCTTTGCCTTGTTGATAAACGGTCTATACTTTCCATCCCGTTCACATGCAAACCGCATCCTTGGCCTTCGGTTCTTTGCCATTCTCTCTGACAACTTAATGATAATCACAAACCCATTTTCCTTGCCGGTAGATGTTATCCAATCTCTCAATATATCTTCAGATGGAAAAACCTACAAACATGATTGAACAAAAACATTTAATAGCAGTAAACAAACAAAATCAAAAGAACCACTGAATCATCCACATGTTTGAAAACACTCACATTCTCCGTTGTAAACTCCCGTGTGAAATCATATAGGTCCAGCCACACTGGTGGACCTATGTGGCTGCCGTGCGCACTCACATTCTCTGTCGTAAACTCCTGTGCGGTCACTGGACCTATGTGGTTGCCGTGCGTTAAAGCATCACCCTGAAGAAAGTATCAAAAATTCAAAAGTCCATTAAAACAAGTTTTCAGCCTCTCTGGGATCTGTTTCGGTAAGTGAATGTCGAAAATACATAGAATTCGGTATATAACTGTTGAACATAAGTATCACTTTCGGTAACAACATGTCGAAAATATGTACAAAATTTGGTAAACAACTGTCGAACTATATAGATATAAGGAAAATCATACATACATTTCGGTAAATAGCTGTTGAAACAATAATTATATTTCGGTAACTACACGTCGAAAATATGTTCAAACTTCGGTAAACAACTGCCGAACCACTATATACAAAAATCATACATACATTTCGGTAAATAGCTGTTGAAACAATAATTATATTTCGGTAACTACACGTCAAAAATATATTCAAACTTCGGTAAACAACTGTCGAACTATCTATATAGGGAAATCATACATACATTTCGGTAAATAGCTGTTGAAAACAAGATTATACTTCGGTAACTACACGTCGAAAATATGTTCAAACTTTGGTAAACAACTGCCGAAACCACTACATACAAAATTCATATATATTTCGGTAAATAGCTGTTGAAAACAAGATTATATTTCGGTAACTACACGTCGAAAATATGTTCAGACTTCGGTAAAAAACTGCTGAACCACTATTTTCGGTAAATAGCTATTGAAACAATACTTATATTTCGGTAACTACACGTCGAAAATATGTTCATACTTCGGTAAACAACTGTCGAACTATATATATAGGGAAAATCATACATACATTTTGGTAAATATCTGTTGCAAACATGATTATATTTCGGTAATTGAATGCTGAAAATGTATCTAAATTTCGGTAACTAACTGTCGAGTATGGTAATATTTTACAGTGGTTAGCTACTGAAATTACCTACTTTATTTTGTTCATTCTGTTCGAACCAAAAACATCAACAAAACCCTCGAAAAACTGGGTTTACAAAACCCACACGCCACAACAACAAAACAGAGGCATTGTAAATGGAAAAACTTACCTCCTCACGCGGCTTCCAACATACAATGTCCATCACAGTATCTTTCTTCTCCTCTGCCATTGTATGGTTGCCAATAGAATTTGATTCAATTTCAAAATCTAAACCTACAAGTGGGTCAAAAAATGGATCAATGGAAGGACTTGAACCTTTCATTGATACATTATTTGGTCCTTGTTCCTCCTCCATTGGAAAATTTGAGAGAGAGGAGAAAAGAAAATGATGAAGAGAGGAGAAGAGAAGAAGATGAACAGTAGTAGACAGCCGAAGAACACCTGTGTGTTTTTTTCTTTCCCTTTCTTTTAAAACGTGAATGATGATTTTGAGGGGGAAGGGGGAAAACGTGAATGATGATTTTGAGTGGGAAGGGGGAAGTGGATAATTTAGGGGTTTTGGTCATTAGGGCATATAGGTCATTTCACGTATAAGTATAAGGGTAAGTAGGTCATTTTGCATTAGGGGGTCATGTTGTAATTAGTTGGCAATTTTTAACGGGTTAAGGGAGAAAAAACAGGGCTGCGAATAGTCGCCCCCTAAGTTTTTGGGAAAATTTCAAAATAACACCTGACTTTTCACACAAATCACGCATAGGCTCCTGACCTTTTAATATTATAAAAAAAACACCTGACCTATTTAAAAATTCATCAATTTTCCACCCGCCGTTAACTTTCCATCAAAAAACAGACGGAAATGTTGAAATGGCCTACATCTGGCCATTTGGAGGGAAACCAATATGCATTTTGAGGGAAAAACATATTACTCTACTGATTTCTCCCGCCGAAACCCACCTGTGGGGCCATGGAGTTCTAATAACAACTATTTTTACTTTTTCTATAACTTTTAGTTTAGTTTTTCTTTTCTTTTCTTTTTTTTCGCGTTTGTTAGTTTTGTGCCAACCTTTTGTGACTTATTGATTGCCTCGACAAGATGAATCGGAAAAGTATTTTTTTTTTTACTTTTACCCAAATATTTTAGGAAATAACCACTTTTAAGTAAAAAAAAAATGACTATTTTCCAAAATATTTGGGCAAATATATAATTTTTTTCACTTTTCCAAAAAAGTGAGGCGCAAAACTAAGAAATACGAAAAAAAATTAAATAAGAACAAAACTAAAAGTTATAGAAAAAGTTAAGTGGAATGGGGATGTCCCAAAATCCCCAAATATTTCCTTCTTCTCCTTCATTTGCCTCACACCATCTCAAGCTCTGCCGAAAAAAATGGCACATAAATTTGATCCCCAAAATGTGCAATAACCAATTCAACAAAAACAAACAGTTACAATAACTGAAATGAAGTCTTATAAGCATTATTCTCATAACAAACCATTGGAACTCTATGGCCCCTCAAGTGGGTTTTGGCGGGAGAAATTAGTAGGGTAATGTGTTTTTCTCCCAAAATGTATATTGGTTTCCCTCCAAATGGCCAGATGTAGGCCATTTGAGCATTTCCGTCTATTTTTGGATAGAAAGTTAACGGCGGGTGAAAAATTGATGGGTTTTTAAATAGGTCAGGTGTTATTTTGATAATATTAAAAGATCAGGTGCCTATGCGTGATTTGTGTGAAAGGTCAGGTGCTATTTTGAAATTTTCCCTAAGTTTTTCTTTAGTTCCTGAAATGCAAATGTAAATATACTACTCCATATGCTTCGCCAAGGAGCATCGGCTTTGGCAACAAACAACCATCTGCAGAGGGCTCACCGCATCTAATTTGTGGTCAATTCTTACATCTTGCCGTGTGCTCGATGCGACAAAAAGTAGATTGAGCCCAATGGTGGAGTGCTTTGGATTTGGTAAATGTCATTCATACCATTACACTTTTGTCATGGGTGTTTTCCGTTAAAAAAAATAAAAATAAAAATTTGGTCCAACTCTCATGTGGTAATCAAATGAAAGGCTATGAAATATTATTGTTCTAATCATCAGAACCGTTGAACTTTTAGATCACTATTGTAAACATTTTTTTCCGGTAAATGTACTCATTTCATTAAAAGCTCAACAACTCAGACTACAAACAATCAGTTCGAAGGCCAAGAAAACGAAGCCTACACATTTTGCCATACAAGACCGAAACCACATAATCATGGCAAAAAGATGAGAAAACTAAGCTGAAAGCATAAACCACCCTATGCACCATGAACAGCCTCGAGAGATTTATGAGGAACATTCCACAGGTTGCAAATGTCCCTATTTTCTGAGCTAGGCTTTATGTTCCTCCAAGAAAGAATGCAGTCCCTGATAGCAGTGATAATCAACAAACCAAGAGATGAGGGATCTACTGATCTTTGTTGGAATAACCTTCTATTTCTTTCACCCCAAACATGAACATGATACAGAGCTGCAACCAAGGAGATTTTTAAGATTGAGTTTCTGAAACCTAGTACCCTTAGCGTGCAGAATAAACCAAGTTTTCTCATCTTCCCAACTTTTAGGCCCTCGAATCACCTGATTCTTTCTCAGAACATCATGCCACGCTTCTCCAGAATAGGGACAGTCAAAGAACAAATGATTATGAGATTTAGAAGCACCACTGTTACAAAGGATACAAGAGACATCAGAAATAATTCCCCAACCAAGAACAGCTTTAGAAAACCACACCACCTTGCACCAATCTTGTATAGCAAAAGACCCACTAACAGCCTTCCAAGCAGATTTCATAGTAAACACACCAGAAAGTGAAGGGGACCGAACCACAGAATCATCCAGAGTCAAATTAGGGATCAGAGTAGCTGGAGTATTAGACTTAATCTCTTGCATAATCCTACTCCTTTCTCTTGGCCATTTCCATTCTCCATTTTGAATAAGAGAAGATACTTTTGCATTAATAGACTGACCAATGTTAGAGCACACCCTGTCCCCAAATTTGTGATAAAGAGGACCCAAAGGGTGCCAATTGTCCAACCAAGCAAATGTCGTTGCACCATTTCCAATTCTATAGAGAATAAGAGGTTGGCAGAGACTTCTAAGTTGAAATTTTTTCCTAACTGTCCAAGAAGCTTCAGATGGCAGAGTCATGTACCATAAGTTCTGGTTCTTTATGATGTACGTGTGGATCCATTTGGCCCAAAGAGAATCAGTTTTTTTTACTCAAGGCCCATAAATGTTTAAACATTGCAGCAGTATTGCAATCTCTTAATCATCTAAAACCCTGCCCACCAACTTCTTTAGGAGTGCACACTTGTGGTTTAGGTCATAACCAGACCATAAAAAAGCCATCAGCTTACTCTCAATACCCTTGATGACTTTTTGAGGAAGAACGAAAATCTGGGACCAGTACATTTGAATATTGCTCAAAATAGACATGATTAGTTGAGCTCTGCCACCATAGGTCAGAGTCTTAGAGGTCCAATTCAAAATTCTGCCCAGAATCTTCTCTTGTAGTATCAAACAGTCACTAGCCTTGAATCTAGTAGAAATCAGGGGAACCCCCAAGTATTTAACTGGAAGTGAGCCCACTGGAATGGGAAGAATAGCCCTCAAGTCTTGACTAACCACATTATCAACCCCAGAGCTAAAAATAGAACTTTTCTGCAGATTAGGTCTCACAATTGCAAACATTATTGGCATAATTAAGATAGTAAACTGGTCAGATTCCAATAAGTATCTATCGGATTACATTAGCCTAAAAAACTCATTGTTTATAACTATGGGTGCAATGGCACCTACATCACACCCTCTACATGTGGCTCCACCACTGATTTAGCTACGAAGATTTGAACTCAAACATCGAGCAATCAAAGTCAAATAGTTAACCTTTATACTAACCAATTGTCGTCGGTAATGTGGGATAACTGGAAACAAAAGTGAGAAACTCCAATGGGCTTCTAAATCCACTGGGCTACTAAGACTATCTTCAAATTTGCTGCCAAAGTTTGACAAAGGACTGCTCTTTTTTGCTTTGGGTAACTGAACCAAGTTCCATCCACATATGCATCGAACAAAAATATTAAACTAAGTCTGCAGTCAAATTCCAGATCCTTGAAAAGGCCTCAAACTCTTTAAGTGGCTCTTGCTCTAGCCTTTCTGTTGTAAATTTAGCAACAATAAGATTCTTCAAAGAACAACTAATTTATTGATGGATATAATGATATATATTAGCCACACAATTAGAAGCATAGCATTCCCATCTCATGAAAACTAAACTTAGATGTCTGAAGACAACGTAAATGAAGTTAAAAACTAGAGGGGAAGGCGGACTGAATCCGGTAATTAACCTCGCATCACAACATTCTCCAGCTTCTCCTCTTCCTTGCTATCTAATGTCTATTCCACTTCAAACTCCGCTTCTTTTGTGCGTTCCTTCAGCTCCTCTCCTTTAGTATCTAGGTAATCCCACTTACTATCGTCTTATGTCTTTATCATTTTCGTGGAGATGCCGAAAGAAAGTGTCCCACATATGTTGCTATCCCTCTTCGCTCCTCGTTTTCCCACATGTATTCTGTAGGCTGAACTAAACTTTCCTCATACGCCATTGCCACCATAGAGAAATTGCAACTGGACGGACTTGGAACAGCCCTGAGAAATCACCATTAGAATTGTACACGTTTACACGCCCACCATCATACCCAATGTGTTGTCGCACTAGAACTTCATCATCTTTTGTACAACATAACAGCTCCAACAAACTATAACCCATAAAGGTCAAACTCGATATAACAAACCTAACGTTCCACAATTCTTGCACACCACATGATTTCATCACCCATATTTCAGCATTGCCTTTGATATGAGTTGGATTGTTGTGACGAATCATACTGAGGCAATTATCCAGAACCCCCAACCCAAGCAAAATATCTCTATCCTCATCTTTAAGCGGCTTTGGCATTGGTACCGTCTTGAATTCATCCACCCGCTGATCAAAGGAAATGATACAATGGGTCAAAACAAAGTTAGTATTTTCGGCAAACCAATGAAGTTGTCCATTCAGATTTGGCCCTAAACGGACTGCACTAGTTTTATAAATGACTTAGGGCTCGTTTTTGTTTTACAATGTTATATGGAACTTTTATCCCCTAATTCGCACCATCTGCTAGAGTTTTAACACCTGAGTTTCATTTAGCAAAACAACATCATTTTGCAGGGGCTACAAACCAGTAGTGAGCTCCCTCACTACAGGCTCCCCGAGTCCATAAAAATCGACTTAGAGTAGAGCATCTCTAGCTCTTACACTATTATTGACTTCATATTATGCAACAGCAATGGTAAGCTAGCTAAGTTCCACCAGTAATGTACTTTTGTTGTTTAGATTGCCTGTATCATGCTATCAATTATGCCCCCAGAAAGACTAATATCACAGTGTGTCAAACTTATTCGCTTTTGCAGTTTGTAATCAATAACGAGCCATGTATGCCACCCTTTACATAATCTAATGATTAAAGAACTTAAAGAAGTGGGTAGAAAAGCAACTTTTGAATCATGTAAAATATGTAAATTGGTACGTACTTAAATCGCGTAATGAAAAATACTAACGAAAAATTTTATTTTGAGAACCAGAACAACCTATTAAGATGGTCTTACGATAAATCTTGGTATTTTCTATATTAGTATCAACTATCAAGTATCATTGGACCTTGAAGTACCACTTAGACTTAATTGAGATTGGTTTCTTCTTCTTGCTTCCCTTCACTCACATTGTATAATTGGATGCAGATTCTGAGGCAATGTTGCGTGATACTATATGCATGTGTCGTGGGGGAGTACATGAAGACAAGCTTTTCTGATGAAATCTAAACCGAATCTGAATTGGTTTTCCACCCTATAAACGAATCTTTTGGGATGAGTACTTCGGAAGCATACTTCCCAGACTAATCAACGACAAATCAAATCAGAAAACAGGCAGGCCAGAGCTTCAAGTTCAACTTTGAAGTGCTGTCTAGCAATGCAATAATCAGACTTAAGGAGAAAGATATATAGACACACATTTAAACAGGCAGGCCACATACTCACTTCGGATTGTTGATTCATGCAAGGTAAATAAGTCATGGTGCCTTGTATCACATGAAATCTGGTTCTGTCTTGTTCATTCTTACCTTGTTGTATAGGCTCTAGAGTGTGATCTGACTACTGCTACGAGCGAATTTGCCATGTTATTTGTTGTGTGTGGAAGTGCAGGGTTCAAAGAACATCTATTGACCTGATGCATATTGAATTCTTTGCGAAAAGCGATATTTTTCAGGGCAAAATTCCAGAAGTGCTGGCTTTTGGCCGGATCTTTTTTTTGGTTTTTGCCCACATGCAGTCAAATTTCCAAGTTTTAACACTTTGTGGGGGGTACAAATGGTCAAGTACAACTATTGTTTACTAGAGCTTGCTGAGAACATCAACTAGGTCGAAAAATCACGTTGATCAGATACTGTTTGATATGATTTTAAAATTGCTTAAAATGCCCAAAATCCTTCGGATTCAAAATTCAGTTGATCACTGCTATGTGATCCCTCCCTCTTAAGGTCTTAGAAACCTGTCAAGCTCTATCAACTCTTTTTGGCTAGTTGATACAAACTAATGGTCTATTTTTCCCAGCACTAGCACTCTAGCGGATGGTGTGTCAGTCCTCTAAAATTAGTCGAGGTGCGCCTAAGCTGATCCCGAGACGTGAGTTATCAAAAAATTGTTGACACTACCATAGCACACTAGCATGAGTGCTAATTGCAACACTATTTGGATGGTCTAGCATTTTTGTTAAACAAAACATGTTTTCTCAGTAAATGCTGCTCCTGTTTTTCATGTGCATTAGAGACAAAACCAAAACACAACCAACATAAATTGGATGTGGAAATGTGACATTCCTCAATCAATTTTCTTGGAATTGCAAATTCCTCAATCATTTTGAAGAAAATTAGCCTGCCAGAATACTTGCCGCAACTCTAATATTGACTTCAAATTTGAAGATCTCACATTGATATGACAGCTTATGTGATAATTTGACATCTCTAAAGTCGGGATCACACAGTTTATTATTGAATTCAACACTGCTATGGTTGGCAGTTGCTATCAAATTTGAAAGCGATTTCCTCCCGTCAAATTGTTTGAAAGTCAAGATTGGAGATATCTGCGGCGCCAATTCTCTTACCTTCGGAAGCTCTGCAGAAGATTCGACTCCACATTGTTGATGCTCTAGTACTAAAACAAGAAAAGAATTCCAGAAGAAAAAAGGATTTATACTTAAACTCTTCTACTGTAACTAAAACCTTACTTATGTCTCCATGTAATGGATCTCTAAGTGTATCCCAGTCAAAATCCAGTCTCTCTTGTATGGTTCACATGCCTTCACTCTGTTGTGTGTGCTGTGCCCCTATAAAATCAAAGTCTTATTAACCACCAAATAAACATATCTTCGAAGAAACGAAAAAGGAATGGAAAAACCAATTTGGCTGTCTAAAACAATCCAAGTTATGGCGAAGATTAAAGAAGAAAGAGAGACAGAGAGAATGAGAATAACAACACGAGCTTTCTCCCCTAACCAGCAATTATATATCCCTCTTTATTCTGAATCTTCTATGTATTCCGTGGTCCAGTAACCATCCTTGCCCTTTTTCAATCTCCGCGAGTAATTACAGTGTACCACATATGACGCTTCCCCTTTCTGCTCTTCCTCTTCCCAATCATAGTCGGTAGGGATAATCAAACTTTCCTTATGCATAATTAATGCATAACAATTGGGATCCTCTGGAATTGAAATTCTCCTATGGGAATTGTCATTCGGATTTAATGCCCATATTTGCCAACCGCATTCCATCCATATCCAAACTCGAGTTAGGATTTCGCCATTCTTTGTGTAACCTAATGGCTCCAACAACTCATTCCAAGGACTAGAGATCAAACAATCTGAAACCACGACCATAATAGTCCAAGATTCTTGCACACCATAATCTTTCATTACTAATAGCTCAACATTGTTTTCACTATTGCTTGAACGAAACATACAAAGGCATCCATCCAAAGTTCCCAATCCGCAAATGATATCTCCGTCCTCACCTCTAGGATCTGGCATCGGTACCTCCTTGAATTCATCCATTCGTGCATCAAAGTAAATAATTTGGTGGGGCGAAAGGAAATAATTACCTGAATCAGTGATCTTACAGGCATACCAATGAAGATTTTCATTGACTATAGGCCCCGATTCCACTGTAGGCACCCCATACGGGAAGTGAATCACTGCCCAACTTTTACTTTTGAGACTACCAACCACTACAAATTCACCTCCGTAACTTGGAGTCTGGTGAGCAAAGGCAATAACAGGCTTGTACTCATCACTGGTGGAGTCATAGCAAAGCCCCGAACGAACTCGGTAGTCCTGGTCACACAATCGGTCAAATGCTAGCACTTTCTTGAAGAACTTAGTCAGTGGATTCCACAAGAACAAATCCTCGTCGGTATGCATAAGCAACAACCCGTTGCACGATCCCATGACGTACCCATGCATGTTGTCACTGACGCTTTTCATTTGAATGTGAAGTACTTCCTGTTGGTGTTGGTCAATGGAGTGAGGTGAAAAGGAATATGCTCCCGAGTCGGATAGGACGAGAACCGTCGGTAAGCGGGTTTTTGCGACGGATATGTCGGATATTAAAGAACGCCATTGCTTGGAAACGCTTGTGAATCGAGTGAGAGAATCGAGGGGTAACCTTGATAGTATTTCGACAATGATTTCTTCTGGAACAATAATATTAGGAAAACTTGATTCTGCTTTTGATGTACAGTTGTTCTTTTCCTTCCTTCTTCTCCTTCGTCGTGACCTTTTTTTCTTCCTCCCCATTCTCCCTTGGAAGTTGTTTATGGGGCTGGCTAGGGTTTTTTCTTTTCTGTTATTTAAGGAGGAGGAAGGTGGGCTTTCGTGCCTTGCTATTTGGGCTAGAAGGTTATTGGGCTAGAAGGTTATATATACCGTAACTATTGCTAGGGTTTTTTTTTTTTTTTTTAATAGCAAAGCAAAAATTTTATTGATAAGAAAAAAGATTACAAAGCAAAGTTCAATTTGACAAGAAACTATTGCTAGGGTTACCTTTACCATTTCTAGTTTTTTTTATTTTGACCGGGAAAAAAATGTAACTTATATTGATAATATCATATACAAATCGCGCGGCCGAAAAACAACAAATACAACAAAACAATAACAGATACAATAAAACAAATACGGAGTAACAAATAACAAGAAACCACAAGAACAAAAAATGAAAGGAGAAGCCACTCAGCTCCGATGTCGGACCCAACTCT
Organism: Rhododendron griersonianum; assembly: GCA_018127125.1. Lineage (NCBI taxonomy): Eukaryota > Viridiplantae > Streptophyta > Magnoliopsida > Ericales > Ericaceae > Rhododendron > Rhododendron griersonianum. The sequence continues at coordinate 15,920,158 of CM030789.1, forward strand.
CCGCTCGTGGAGGTGGGTGGAGGATCGCACTTGATTAATTGTTGAACTAATGTTTAAAGGTAAAATTATCAGGTGTTCCTAGACATGACCACGTGGTGTACTCAAGGGCTCCTAAGTTTTTTTTTTTTTTTTTTGAACAGTAAGGGCTCCTAAGTTGGCGGAGCCAGAATTTTGGCCCGAGGGGGGCCGACATAAAAGAAGTAACATGCAAAAATGTAGTTAATATATGATATAGCTTTGTGATACATTAATATATCATACATAATATCTTTTGCATTATTGTCGACAATTGCAATGCACATGAGCTATTATTTTCCGTCTATGAAAGAATTTGAGAAAGTTTTACCTAACAATGTAAAATACCTTTAATTTTTGGCTAGATCAAATCAAAATAATTCATAATTTTACCGATTGCTATACTAATTACATCAATAATAACCATATTACATGTAATATTAGTAAAATATTTTAAATGTCGGGAGGGGCTGGGGCCACCTCGGCCCCTATATACCTCCGCCAGAGGGTCCAGTAACTACTCGCGAATCGCAATAAAATAATTGTGTGGTGATTAGAAATCCTTGAGTGCCACTTGAAGAACTCAATAATATAATTACTCAAAGCTTCATATATTAACCTTGGAGTACCTATCTGGTGGGTCAAGTTTGATCTCAAACGAAGAAAAAAAAAAATTGTTTTCTTTCTTACTCCACTTCATAACTGTTCCGTAGGAAAACTTAGGAATATAGAAGTCAGAATGATTTTTGCGAATTCTTGGCTATAAAATAGAACGAAAGAGATTGATAAAAATAATAGGAGAAGACACCATATTTACAGGCCAAGAACAAAATCTCAGTCTGTGAAAGTTGTAAGTAACCGATTGATATGGCCGCTTGATTTTATGCCGAAGACGAGAACTATTGACCATTGAGAATTTTATTTGTTTATATTGATGAGTTATCAAGTCGAAGAGTTTCTTGATTTTACGCTGAAGACGAGAACTATTGACCATTGAGAATTTTATTTGTTTATACTTTATATTGATGAGTTGTCAAGTCAAAGAGTGAGAATTAAAGCTGCACCGAAATAGTATAACACTTTTGCTTCTTCTCTTGGAGAGTCATTTGATAACATGGCCCTCGATAAACATTGATTTAGCCTCTTGTGCACCCAATATGGACTTCATCCAGAGTGCAGAAACAATATTCAAAATGGTTTTGTTTCTAAGATTCGCAAAAGTATGAATTTCATAAGTCACAAATCAAGTTGATAATCACGTGATTGTATGGAACTTCTTTTGGAAGTGTATTCCCAAAATGTAATGTATTTTGGTCACCGATCAAAAAAAACAAAATGTAATGTATTTTGGTCACCGATCAAAAAAAAAGTATGGGAAAAATTCAAAAAAACCCCTGAACTTTGAACTCAATGTCAAATAGGCACCTGAACTTAAATAAACTTCAATTGAACACCTGAACTTTCACTCCGTTATCAATTTACCCCCTGCCGTTTCAATCCGTGACTTGTCGTTAACGGCACAGTTAAAAAAAAAAAAACTTACCACCAGTTTGCAATCCTATGAAGCAGAAACGTGATTATGAGAGCCTTAGAGACAAAATTTGATTATGTCTCTTTAGAATAATATGATCAGAATAATAAGATCTTCACATCCGTTCAAACGGATTAAAAATTGGAGCACTTAATTTTTTAACCATATTTTTTAATATATAAACGGTCTCAAAAAATTAAGAAGTGCTCAAATTTTCACTCCGTTCGAATCGGTGCAAAGATCTTTTTATTCTTATCATATTATTCTAAAGGGTCGTAATTCATTTTTATCTCTAAGGCTCTCATATTAAGTATGTGTTCTTTATTTAGGACCCTATGGAGCGGAAATGTGATTATGAGCACTTAATTTTTTATGAGCACTTAAATATCTTTGTATTGATTCAAAACGGAGTAAAAATTTGAGCACTTAATTTTTTTATGACCGTTTATATATTAAAAAATATGATTAAAAATTAAGTGCTTCAATTTTTAATCCGTTTGAACGGGTGTGAAGATCTTATTATTCGATCATATTATTATAAAGAGACATAATCAAATTTTGTCTCTAAGGCTCTCATAATCACGTTTCTGCTTCATAGGATTGCAAACTGGTGGTATGAATTTTTTATTTAACAAAAACGTTGACATTATGGTGTGTGGGTAGGGGCTGATGTGCCCGGGTCCGGGTAATAAGTGTAGAGAGATAGAGAGAGAAATGTTGGAAGTAGGGGGAATTTTTTTAAAAATTTCTTTTTGAAAATTTGAGCACTTAATTTTTTTTGAGACCGTTTATATATTAAAAATATGGTTAAAAAATTAAGTGCTCCAATTTTTAATCCGTTTGAACGGGTGTGAAGATCTTATTATTCTGATCATATTATTCTAAAGAGACATAATCAAATTTTGTCTCTAAGGCTCTCATAATCACGTTTCTGTTTCATAGGATTGCAAACTGGTGGTAAGTTTTTTTTTTTTAACTGTGCCGTTAACGACAAGTAACGGATTGAGACGGCAGGGGGTAAATTGATAACGGAGTGAAAGTTCAGGTGCTCAATTGAAGTTTATTTAAGTTCAGGTGCCTATTTGACATTGAATTCAAAGTTCAGGGGTTTTTTTGAATTTTTCCCAAAAAGTATTTTGGTCACTAGGATGTTTGTGTTGGACGGACTACCTTGAAACTGCTCAAATAGTTTACTCGGCAAGATTTACAAAATACACGATGCGGATCATCGTAAAGGTCTCATTCCGCATCCATTGTTTTCCCTCTCAACGCTTCCTCATCACAGTTGTAGCCCCGTAGGCGTAACCAAACTTTGTTCATACATGATCGCATACATACCAAAGCAAAATCGGGGTCATATCTGGAGGTTTATTATCATTAGGTTCATTGTCAACAGGATCATACTTTTTCATCAAATCGCAACGACCACTTAAATGACAACTTTGACTATTAGCGCTTCACCATATTATTTGTGCAGCCTAACGGCACCGAAATCCTTTACTAAATCCTCTGGAAAATCCGTATAATTACTTGATCTCAAATTTGATCATATGATCAGCATACAAAGCCAAGATTTTTCCATACCATATTGGTTCATTAACTAATACATCAATATTGCTTCTTCTTTGGTTTCCTGAATTGATCCAATGAGACATGCAAAGGCATCCACCTAAAGCTCCTAACCCGAGTATGATTCCGTGCTTAATTAGCCTGGGCCCTGTGGCATTGGGACTTTCTTAGAATTTACTAACCCACGGGTTGAAGTAAATAATTTGGTGGGAAGAGATGAACTCGTCCTCGATCTCCAAAATTTTGAATACAAGCAAACCAATGCAAATGATCATTCACTATAGGCCTCAGATTCACCGCACCAACATCGTATGGAAAACGAATAGTACTTCTTTTCTTTTTTTTGTCAACATAGTAAGGGCGAAGCTGTGCTTGCAACATAGCAAAGTTCGATTCCCTCTGGAGGCAAACCATGATTTAAGTGGAGGGCCATGGCGGTGGGTTGCTGTGCTGAACTTGACAAGTGAATTGGGCTGACCCGTATTGGGCAGAGACAAGCGAGTGGGTAGATCGAACCCACCAGAGGCGAGATGGGCCGAGCGGTGGTGAGCCATGGCAAATGGACCACCTGTGACGGGCCGGTCGGTGCCAACGGTCGACCCGATCTGAAGTGCCGACGTGCGTGGTGACCATTCCAGATGGCTCTGGATGTTTCTAGAAGCCTCTCGAATGGGTGCACATGGAGGCCATGTGATGGCCGGTCGTCAACAACTAAGGCGGTTACAAGTGACGTCATGGACATGTGCGTGCACACTTAACTTGGGGAGCACCGTTCCTAGCTATAGTACTTTTCCCTTTTTCTCCACTCACTAACTTAAGTGTCCAAGGGTCGTTTGGCTGGTCACAACCCTACGACTTGTTTTGCACGTCATTTGGTGGCCGAGGAAGATGAACGGAGTTAGCCCGAGAAGAGAATTGAGAACCACCACCCACGAACCATTTTGTCATAACCTTCTTCATCCATAGAAAAAAATTTGGAGAGACCTGATCCACGACGAAAACTCTGTCTTTGGCTCTCTTTTTTTCCCGCCGGTAATGTCAGAGATCAAAGAATATTCTAAAATGAAACTAACGAAAACAAATTCCATCACCATTCTCTCCCGGGGCTTATTAATTAGGTTAACGAAAAAATGAAATGGAACAACGGGTGGGAAAGGTTTAGGATTAAGTTTGGGAAAAATTCAAAAAAACCCCTGAACTTTGAACTCAATGTCAAATAGGCACCTGAACTTAAATAAACTTCAATTGAACACCTGAACTTTCACTCCGTTATCAATTTACCCCCTGCCGTTTCAATCCGTGACTTGTCGTTAACGGCACAGTTAAAAAAAAAAAAACTTACCACCAGTTTGCAATCCTATGAAGCAGAAACGTGATTATGAGAGCCTTAGAGACAAAATTTGATTATGTCTCTTTAGAATAATATGATCAGAATAATAAGATCTTCACATCCGTTCAAACGGATTAAAAATTGGAGCACTTAATTTTTTAACCATATTTTTTAATATATAAACGGTCTCAAAAAATTAAGAAGTGCTCAAATTTTCACTCCGTTCGAATCGGTGCAAAGATCTTTTTATTCTTATCATATTATTCTAAAGGGTCGTAATTCATTTTTATCTCTAAGGCTCTCATATTAAGTATGTGTTCTTTATTTAGGACCCTATGGAGCAGAAATGTGATTATGAGCACTTAATTTTTTATGAGCACTTAAATATCTTTGTATTGATTCAAAACGGAGTGAAAATTTGAGCACTTAATTTTTTATGACCGTTTATATATTAAAAATATGATTAAAAAATTAAGTGCTTCAATTTTTAATCCCTTTGAGCGGGTGTGAAGATCTTATTATTCTGATCATATTATTATAAAGAGACATAATCAAATTTTGTCTCTAAGGCTCTCATAATCACGTTTCTGGCTCCATAGGATTGCAAACTGGTGGTATGAATTTTTATTTAACCAAAACGTTGCCATTTTGGTGTGTGGGTAGGGGCTGATGTGCCTTTGGGGCAGCAGAGCCCCCGGGTAATAAGTGGAGAGAGATAGAGTGAGAAATGTCGGAAGTAGAATTTTTTTAAAAATTTCTTTTTGAAAATTTGAGCACTTAATTTTTTTTGAGACCGTTTATATATTAAAAATATGGTTAAAAAATTAAGTGCTCCAATTTTTAATCCGTTTGAACGGGTGTGAAGATCTTATTATTCTGATCATATTATTCTAAAGAGACATAATCAAATTTTGTCTCTAAGGCTCTCATAATCACGTTTCTGTTTCATAGGATTGCAAACTGGTGGTAAGTTTTTTTTTTTTAACTGTGCCGTTTTGATAACGGAGTGAAAGTTCAGGTGCTCAATTGAAGTTTATTTAAGTTCAGGTGCCTATTTGACATTGAATTCAAAGTTCAGGGGTTTTTTTGAATTTTTCCCATTAAGTTTTTCTTTAGTTCCACAAATGCAAATGTAAATATAGGGCAAATTTCACTGACCTCCCCTGAGGTTTCTGACACAAACAGAAACCTCCCCTGAGGTTTCTGAAATGTCACTCACCTCCCTTTCTTTACCTGACAATAGACACATGCCCCCTTCCATCTTCTTTCTGTTAAAAACTTAACAGAACTCCATAAAATCAGAAAGTTTAGTTGCTAAAATGTCAAAATTACCCACATGGCTTTCCTCTCTTCATCCCTCCCCCTCTTTCCTTCCACCTCATCCGATTCACACCAAAGCAATACTATGGAACTTCCACCCTCTCTTTCCTCCTCTTTCTCTACATTGTTCTTACTACATTCTCTTCCTTCCTCATCTTTATGCCTACGATAATGAAATGCATACACAGACGTAGATTAGGATCTTATTATGAAGCAAACTACAAAAACTGAAAACCAATTCTTTTCCAAAGTAAAAAAACTGGAGTAGTTTGGTAAACCCGTTTTTAAAAACCATTGTTGTCCCAAATTAGAAACCTCAAACAAGAAATTTTTCAGTGCCGGGTGGGTACCAAGTGGTACCCGCTTGGCGTATTCGAGTTATCCAATACATTTTTGGACAGCTCGGATTTGGAGTGAAAAAAAGGATTGAGAGAGTTGGGTTGAGAGGAGAGAGAATATTTCAATCCAAGCCGTCCAAAAGTGTATTGGACGGCTTAGATGTGCCGAGCGGGTACCACGTGGGATATACCCATCCCGCACCGAAAAAATTCTCAAACAAATGACTCCCTAATTATACTTCAACTGATTAAACCGACTGGACCATAAATGTGTCTTCTGGTAGAATACAAATCAAACAAGATCTAAGAAATTTGATATGCCAATTCGTCAAATTGAACCTATTACATGTATAAACAACCCCAATGCCCAATTGACGCAAAAAAAAAAAAAAACTAATGCCCAGTGGGTTTACATGTGTAAGTAATCAAATTGCACAATTGAATCAAAATCTACCTTCCTCTGATCATAATCACCACCGTAGGCAAAAATGGGGGCTCTGATACACTGGCGGCATCTTGCCGCTTCTTCTCGGTCGGCACTTGAAACCCATTCTCAGTGATTTTTTGGCGCAATTTGGTTTCTGGGCAGCTAAAATTCCTCAATCACAAGGCGACCTGGATCGAATTACGATACGAGAACCACAAAATCAAATGCAATCACTTGGGGGCCAAAAAAATCACTTTTCAGGTGGAATTTAGATGGGTATTGAAATTTTGCAATTTCAAAGTGACCCAGAACGATCAACGCTTTCAAAACCATAACATACAAACCCAATCCCAGCACCGACGGAAAATTCAAAACCAAACCAGTTGAAAAAAAATCTTGAATTTTTGGCTGAATTTGCTTGGTGGGTAGTCAAAATTCTTGATTTTGAGGGTGACCCAGATCAAGTTGATGGTTGGGAACCATAGCATCAAATCGAATCTCAACACCCAATTTGTAAATCAAAATGGAATCGGGTTTGTAGGTGGCACACCTATATACAAACACAAAGGAAACAAATTAAACCCAACTTCTAGAGAGAGAGAACGAGGAACAGAAATTGAAAGAAGGAAGAAAGGCTTACCGAAGAACAAGCGAAGGAATCCGGACCGAAGAAGAAAAACAGTGAGGGAGATTGATTTATGTAGCAACTTTGGGAGTAAGAGAGTAGCTGTTGATGGTGGATCGTGGGTGCCGTGGGTGAGTCGTATAGATGATAGAAAGATGGAAGAAGGGGCTTTTGGTCATTAGCTTTGCCAAGTTAACATCGTTAGAGGTTAGATAATGGAATGGGGGAATCTTGACATTGTCAAGTAAAGTAGGGGAGGTGAGTGGCTTTTCAGAAACCTCAGGGGAGGTTTCTGTTTGTGTCAGAAACCTCAAGGGAGGTTAGTGAAATTTGCCCGTAAATATACTACCCCATATGCTTCGCCAAGGAGCATCGGCTTCAACAACAAACAACCATCTGCAGAAGTCTCACAGCATCTAATTTGTGGTCAATACTTACATCTTGCCGTGTGCTCGGTGCGACAAAAAGTAGATTTAGCCTAATGGTGGAGTGATTTGGATTTCGTGAATGTCATTCATACAATTACACTTTTGTCATGGGTTTTGTTTCCCGTTAAAAAGGATAAAAATTTGGTCCAAAGTATAAGATAGTAAACTGGTCAGATACCAATAAGTATGTCTACATGTGGCTCCACCACTGATTGAAAAACGAAGATTTGAACTCAAAACATTGAGCGATAAAAGTCAAATAGTTACTCTTTAAACTAACCAATTGTCGCCAATGGACTGTAGCCCAGTTGACATCTTTTGGTTCTTCCCTTGTGTGAGACTAGGGTTCGAGCCCCGTTGTGGACGTTTGTTGTTTAAGGGTTATGGACAGTCTCTGAATCTCTTGTGGACTAACTTACTAAACTCCTCCTAACCCCTACTAAAAAAAAAAACTAACCAATTGTCATCGGTAGTGTGGGATAACTGGAAACACAAGTGAGAGAAACTCCACTGGGCTGCTAAATCCTTTATTTCCGCCATTCCTGTGGCCCAATTTTTCATTTTTCTTCTTTTGTCTGGTTATACAAGACAATTGACTTCATTCTTTGAATGGTTTGCCACCTAATGAAAGGAATGCATTTTTTGGCTTTGGGTAACTGAACCCAGTTCCGTCCGCATACGCATCGAACGCAAATATCAAACTGAGTCTGCAAGCAAATTCCAGCTCCTTGAAAAGGCCTCAAACTCTTTAATAAGTGGCTCTTGCTCTAGCCTTTCTGTTGTAAATTTAGCAACAGTAAGATTCTTGAAAAGAACAACTAATTTATTGATGGATATAATGATATATATTAGCCACAAAATAATTAGCATAGCATTCCCATCTCAAAAAAAACTAAACTTAGATGTCTGAAGACAATGTAAATAAAGCTAAAAACTAGATAGAAAGACAGACTTAATCCGATAACCTCGCATCACAATATTCTCCCGCTTCTCCTCTTCCTTGCTATCTATTGTCTAATCCTCTTCTTTAGGATCTAAGTAATCCCACTTACTTTCGTCTTTTGACTCTTTTCCCTTTATCATTTTTCGTGGAGATGCCGAAAGAAAGTGTTCCACATATGTTGCTATCCCTCTTCGCTCCTCGTTTTCCCACATGTAGTCTGTAGGCTCAACTAAACTTTCCTCATATGCCATTGCCACCTTAGGAAATTGGCAAACGGACGGACTTTGAACAGCCCTACAGAAATCACCATTAGAATTATACAAGTTAACACGCCCACCATCAGAGCCAATGGGTTCTCTCATTAGAACTTCACCATCTTTTGTGCAACATAACGGCTGCAATATACTACAATCCATGAAGGTTGAACTACTGACAAACCTAATATTCCATGATTTTTGCACACCGTATACCTCCATCACCCATACTTGGATACTGCGTTGGCGATCACGAATCATACAGAGGCATCCATCTAAAACCCCCAACCCAAGCAAAATAAATTTGTTCCGATCCTTAGGCAGCTTTGGCATTGGTATCTTTTTGAATTCATCCACCCGGGGATCAAAGGAAAAGATACAATGGTTCAAAACAGAGTGGGCATTACGGGCAAACCAATGAAGTTGTCCATTCAGAACAGGCCCTGATTGGATTGCGCGAGTATTAGAAGGGAAGCATACCTCTTTCCAGCATTTTCTTCGAAAATTTCCAACCATTACGAATTTACCGTCACAAGGATTAGAAGGAGTAAAAGCCATGACGGCCTTGTACCCATTAGTAGAGGAATCATAGGAAAGCCTAGAAGTAATTGAATAAGGAAGCGTCAACCGATGGTACGACAAGACTTTCTTGAAATACCCATTTAGTGGATTCCATAAATACAAATCCACCTTAATCACCGAAAGAAACAACCCATTACACGAACCATAGATGTGAACTTCAGTATAATGGAGATCCAGACTTTTTTCCCATGGTGTTTGAACCTTTTCCACATAGCATTGTTGGTCTATGGATTGAAAGGTAAAGGACCTAGACTCATACATCTGGTACATAACAATTATCTTTTGTCTTTTTGACAGGGTTATTAGGTTTGAGTTAGATATCAAAGAAGACCACTGTTTGGAAACGCACCTTAATCGACAGAAAAAATCATGGGGTAATCTTATTCTTGAGAGAATATCGAGGATGATTTCTTCTGGGATGTTCGGAAAATTGTTGGGATCTGATTTTGATCTCATCTCCAAGTTCCTTTTCTTACTTCTTCCTCTTCCTACGTGCTCCATTCTATTTGGGAACTCTCAAGGGAGACTAGGGTTTTTAATTTCAATTGTATGTGTTCACTTCAATTTATAGGTAGCCGAACCCGTCATCTAAACTCCGCACAAATGAAAAATTATCCCATGTGGCAGTGAAGTAGGAAAATGATTTTGTCACCCTACTTTGTGAAAAAGTCACCCCAAAATTTGTCTATTAATCTATTCTAATATATAAAGGGAGAGCACCAGTTTGGTGTCTCCCTTTTCTGTCATATATTTTCATTTCCAAAAACACCCTCTTAAATCAGTTAATTGTGAGGATATTTTGGACATTTAAGAAAAAAAACCACCTAGAACAGTTTTACTCCTTCAAAGGGAGAGCACCAGTTTGGTGTCTCTCTTTTCTGTCATATATTTTCATTTCCAAAAACACCCTCTTAAATCAGTTAATTGTGAGGATATTTTGGACATTTAAGAAAAAAAACCACCTAGAACAGTTTTACTCCTTCACGACCTGTTTTTTCTTTAAAAAAATCATGTTTTACTCCTTCACGACCAGTTGAAAATTTTGTTCGACAAAAAATAGAGGCATGTCGAGCCTTGCAAAATGTTGGAGAAAATATAAGTGAACAATACCTTATAGGAAAAATAGTAGACCTTCTATCACCAAGCTGGATGCATGTGAAGCGAACAATATTTCAAAGATATGTTATAGAAAATGCTACACATTTGATGAATGCTTTGATGGAAGACGAGCATAATGTCCACTATTTGTGGATGGAGTTTGAGCAAGGGCCAATGATGCCAGACTCAACCGTGAGAGCGCACATTCTAAATAAAGAAAACCAATTTCATAGTCTAAGGAAAAAAGGCTGCAAGGCAAATATTGATAATTTGGTTCAGGCTATAGTTAATAACCTCCCGCCCACATGGCCTAAAGCAACAATCTTCAAAAACTTGAAACTAAATTTCATAGATATGAGAGCATTGGGAGCTATGCTTGAGGAGATCGAGACTGATATCATATGTTTGGAAGCTTTGGACGAAGTGGAGCAACAATTTACAGAATAAGAGGAGAAGCAAGGAAAAAAACCTCGGCAAAAGGTAATAATATATATTTTTTAAGAAAAAATTGTTTGTTACCCATTTAGTTAATTTTTACTTCAATACAAATCATACACTAACAAACGATTAAATGTTCTTATGTGTTCCTTTTGCAGGTAGCGAAGCGAAGATTGGAATTTGATGAACTATAACTCTACAACATTTAGAGTTGCATGCTATCCAATTATTTGAATTTGTCAATTTATTTTGTTTTAGGAGTTTATCATGCTTTAATTGTTTAGATATGAGTATGAGACTTTCATTATAACACATTTTCAAAATTTAGCATTATCGTACCAAGAGTTGTTTCTTTTTCTGTTACTGTTCAATTTGGATTTTTTTTTCTCCATATTTATTGCTACCATTATGTATGTTTTCTTTTAGTTATGTTGATAGATTATGTTAATTTCGCCCGTGCATAATAAGAAACTAGAGGCCGGGGCACACGCGATGCATGTGCAAGTCGTATTTTCACAACATTTGTAAAAATTTGATCAAACAAAAACGTTGTAAGTGGGAAGTATTTTTACAAAAACGTTGTGAAAATCCGACTTGCACACGCATCGCGTGTGCCCCGGCCTCTAGTGTTTCATAATACACGTAGCACGTTTCTCAAAGCACACTTGAAGACAAATTATAGAGTGCATTTATCAAAACCTACAGTGGAGTGCCAAAATCGCTGGGTAAAGTACGGATTACTCATTGTGGTTTGCCCTTTTCTAGATCACTAAAAATAGGTACACTACCTTTTTACACTATATATAGTTACACTACATCTTATGTGAGGCCCATTTCGGGTCCCACAAAAATCCAAAAAAATATTTATAAATTTAAAATATTATTTTATAGGTTCCTGTAAAAAATCAGTTCTAAAGGATATCAGTAAGTATTACTTCTGGATTCATAGGGGTGAAACTGTTCAACTGCGCAGTTTCGCCACTACCAATCTAGAAATAATACTTATCGTTATCCGTTGGAGCTGATTTTTTATACAGCCCCGTAAAATAATATTTTAGAATTTATGAATATTTTTTTAGATTTTTGTGGGACCCATAATGGGCCTCACATAAAATATAGTGTAACTATGTAGTGTATGTAGCATCTCTCTACGTAGTTTACTAATGACCTAATAGCCTCCCTATGATTTTGGATTAAAGTGCAACTGTTATATTTTTTATTTAAATTAAATTGGAAACCCACAACTGTACATTGGGGGAGAGAGAGAGAGAGAGAGAGAGAGAGAGAGAGATGTGAAGAGCAGCATCAGCAATCAATTTCTGGTTCTCTGCTCTTAGATTGGCATAGAAAGAGCCGTTGTAAAGAGAATGAGTCGTTGGAATATTGGGAAGAAAAAATGGAAGAGACTTGGGTTGCCCCGGGCAAAGAAATGGATAAAACCCAAAATAGAAAGGATTTGGGTAAAAGATTGAAGGGGTTTTTTGTGAATTTGACCCAAATTTAAATTTTGTATTTTAAAATGGGTAAAGACTGGAGATGCTTAGAGCATCTCCAGCCTTGACCCATTTTAAGACTCAAATTTAAAAATGGGGCAAATATTACAAAAATCTCTCTCCAATCTTTGACCCAAACCCTTCCCCATTTTGGGTTTTACCCATTTCTTTACCCAAATTTGGGACAACTTTTGCCTTGACCCATTTCTCCAACGGCTAGTTAGAAAGAGAGAGAAAGAGGGAGGGAGGAGGGAGAGAGAACCTCGTCGGCAGTGGCGGCAAGCCAAGGGCCGACAGTTTGGGAGGCGATGCAGAAAGTGGCGGTGGTGTTGTGACCTCTAAGTCTTCTTGGGTCCCCCAGAGTTGTCATCTTCTTTTCTAGCCTCCTCCTCCGATGATGAACGAGTTTCAAAGTTGTTTTTTGTGGTTGTGTCCGGTTCTAGATTTTGTGTGAAAAAAATTTTGTGTTTGATTTTGAGGGAGAAAGAGAGATGGCGATGGAGATAGAAGAGTATCAGGTCTCCTCATTTTGGATTTGATTGTTTTCCCTTATTTATGATTATGCCATTAAGAATAAAATGCATATATATTTGGGTTTGATGGTTGGAGATATGCCTACCCAAAATGGATTTTTACCTAAAATTTAACTCAAATTTGAGAAAAAAAATGGGTGAAGGCTGGAGATGCTCTTAATCTCCTCTCCCTCCTCCTTAAATCCATTACATGGTCCTTCTCATCTCTCTCTTATTCATCATCCTAAGCATCACCACTATAATCATCCTCTACTTCTTTTTCTCCAGCAGCCACGCCTTCCACCGCACCGTCATAATTTTGCCGCCGCCTTCGTCTTTGCTTCTTGCCGTCGGCCACAAGATCGTCACGGACACCAAGTACATCCCTCTTTACTTGCCGAATCAAACGTCGACCGAAGCTTTACAAAATGAGTTTCAAAATCTTCTTTCATTCAACGAATCTCTATCCGTTTGTCAAATCTCTATCCATTTGTCGTCTCCAAGGACAGAAGATTTTCGCCGGAGTGCCCTTTGATAGTCAATTTGTGTATTACGTAGCTATTGTATCTGAATTTTGGGATTTTAGAAATAGATTTTTAGTTTAGGGGTTTTGGAATTTGGGGGCTTTTATGCGAAAATCCCTTAAATCCTCCAAATCCGCCTCCCCTCCATCAACAGAAACCACAAGAGATCGAAAAAATACAGCTCACTAAAGATCTGAGCCATTTTGTCAACTATGTTCTCCCAAGGTCTTATTTTTGGAATTTTTGGATCTTTTCTGGTAATGACATGTAAAATAGTATTGATTATCGTACAGAAAGATATAAAGTGCAATCAATTTTATTTCTTGATCTTATTTCTTAGCAATTATGTGTTAAGTTATGTACATTACCAACTGATAAAAAATTCTTAGCAATTATGTGTTAAGTTATGTACAAAGATTTGAACTCAAACGTTGAGCAATAAAAGTCAAATAGTAATTATGTGTTAAGTTATGTACAAAGATTTGAACTCAAACGTTGAGCAATAAAAGTCAAATAGTTACTCTTTGAACTAACCAATTGTCGCAAATGGACTCTAGCCCAATTGGGTGGTTTCAGGATTATGGACAATCTCTGAACCTCTTATGTACTAACTTACTAAACTCTCTCTAACCCCTGCTAACGTATAACGTGTGACCAAAAAAAAACTAACCAATTGTCATCGGTAGTGTGGGATAACTGGAAACACAAGTGAGAGAAACTCCCTGGGCTGCTAAATCCTTTAGAGCAAGTGTATCAGTACAGGTAAAATGGCTTTTTGAGCCATTATACAGAAGAAAACCAAAAAATCCAAGCTACACCAGCTGAGCTAAAAGCAAAGGTAAAATAGATTTGATAAAATGGTTAGGTATTAATACCTCAGCACTGTTTATCAGTCACCCTTTAAACAAATAGTTTCTCTCACCTCCCTCTCTCACCCAAAGCACTGTTCCTCTTCTCTCTCACTCACTCCCTCTCTCTAAAAGTAATTATTTTAATAAAGAATATGTTAAATAGATAGTGTTGGTATAATGTTGAAAGAAATGTGAGTAGGTAAAATAAAAAATATGCACTGTTCACAATTTTTTTTACCTTTTTATTGATAAACTTGCTCTTAATTTCATCAAAGTTGACTAGTGTCACCATTCGTGCGTTGCATAAATACGCGTGCTCAGTACAATTGTTTAAATTTGAGGGCTCAAGCTGTGATGCTCCCAGGCGGTTTGGGAGCATCATACTCCCATTGTTTCTGAGCCATTGGATGCTAAGGATTTAATCTCAACCATTGATAAAAAAAACTCTCCTTCTCTCTCATTTACCTCCTACTCCCGGTTACCTTTTCACTAAAAAATCATGTGAAACTTTGAGCCCTAATCTTTTGCCCCTCCTCCCTCCCGACTCTCTCTCTCTCTCTCTCTCTCAATTCAATGGCTTCTCCAACTCACCCCGTTGCTCTCTCTCTCTCTCCTCCCCCCTCGCTCCACACTCCCCAAACCCCACACTCACCACCTCCTCTCTCTCTCTCTCCTCACTCCTCGCCGCTGCTTCTCCGCCCTTTACTCGCTGTACAGACCTCCCCACCGACGATCCTCGCACTCGACATGTCTCGTATACATAACGGGCCCGCCGTCAGACCCTATCGTGGCCGATAACGGTCTGAACTCAATGTCTCGAGCTCCGACACCGAAAGCACACAATCGCCGCCGAGCATCATAAGCTGGGGTCTGTTGTCGAGCCTTCTGCTTCAACATAAGTTGAGATTAGCGGTTTCGGTCGCCACTCTCGTTGGTTGCACAGCTTGCACTCTCTCAATGCCTTTGTATTCCGGTGAAGAAAGTTCCATTTTCTTTTTGGTGCTTTGTTCAAAATTTATTATTTGGAGTTAATTCGAGCAAGTTTTGTTGTTTAGTAGTTTTATTCAGTCAAAAGGAAAAGGATAATATTTGTTTGCTTTCTTAATGTTGATTGTTCTTCCTTTGGGGAGATTCTGAAAACAAGAAAAAAAATTAAGGCTAATGGTGGTTTAGGGCTTAGGAAAGCTAGAAATCAAAATTTAGCCCTTCTTGCTAAATTAGGATGGAAACTCTCTAATAATGAGGATAATCTGTGGATTAAACTTCTCAAGGATAAATATCTCCAAAAACATTCTCTGTTTGCCTGGCCTCGTAAAAAAAAATGCCTCCTACATTTGGAAAAGCATCACTAAAGCTATTCCCCTTCTGAAAAAAGGGATTAAATGGATTATTAGTAATGGTTCTCATGTTAATTTATGGCTTGACTGGTGGTATGGAAATGGTCATTTCATTGACAGTTTTCCTGGTCCTCATGGGTTTGTTAACACCAAAGTCAGTGACATTCTAGATAGTAATGGTGATTGGAATCTGGATTCTATTTCTAATGTTGTTGATGGTCATGTTTTGAATGGTATTGCTAGTACTAGTGTGCCCCGGGTTCTCCAATATCCCAGATCATCCTTCTTGGGTAGGTTCTCCTAACGGTAATTTCTCTTCTATTTCTGCTTATAAAATCTTACATAATGATGATAGTGAGAACTCTGACTGGATGTGGATATGGAAGCTTAAAGTTCCTGCTAAACTTTATTTTTTTATTTGGCTTGTGCTTCATAGTTGTCTGCCTATCAACTCCCTGAGAGCTAGTAGGGGGATGATACCCATGAACTACTACTGTCCTCGTTGTGATGATACACCTGAGGACTTAAACCATCTCTTTCGTGGATGCCCAAAAGCGAAAGAGCTTTGGCATAGTATTTGTAACCCCCAGTGGTTGCAAGAGAACCTTAACATGCCTATTTTAGATTGGATTCGTACCAATCTAAAATCTAAATCTACTTATCATTTGGATATGAGTCAATCTTGGAGCTTACTGCTTACTGTTTGTTTTTTCCCTCTGGCAAATTTGGAAGGCCCGTAATAGAAAAAGTTTTGATAATGTTGAGACAACAAACACCGAGTGTTTTAAGATTGCTCTAGCTTATGCTAAGGAGATTGGTGTGGCTTTTAAGGAACAACGTTCTTGCCACAGACTTATTAATTGGCTGTTTCCTCTTCCAGGTGAAATAAAGCTCAATATGGACGGATGCTTCTATGAGGTTAGCAAGATTGGGGTCTCAACAAGAGGAAGACCTGATTATTGCAACAAACGTTCCCCTAGCTGCTAAGGAGTTTGTTTTGGCTGACGCCTGGGCGTAGGACACTTATGTGTTTAATTCATCGTCTTTTGGCATCTGTTTGCCTTGTTTCTTGTAATGGTATATTGAAACTTTTTCTCGGTTGTAGCTGCCTAGTTTAACCTATGAAATTTCTGATTGACCAAAAAAAAATAAGAGGGTAGGAACGACTTGCTTTTGGAATTGATCCTTTGTGGGGAGAATAACTACAGTAAATGGCTCCTATAAACTTGATATGGCTCATGTAAACACTAATTGGCATATGTTGCCTTTTTTGTATGGTTCATGGAGACAAACAATTATTGATGGCTCTTGTTTGATCAATCTCTTTGATATATGCTTTGTGCCGTTGTTGACGTTGTTGGGTATGTTTGATCAAAGCTTTGTGGCGTTGTTGGGTACATGCCTTGGTAGCTCTTGTTGGGTATGTTTTATCAATGCTTTATGGCGCTGTTGGGTATGTTGTGAACAGGTTGTACATACCATTTCAATTTCTGTTCTTACCATATAAACAGGGTGTGCTAACTAAAATCTGGGCATACTTATCACGAAAAATGGGTTCTCTTACTAAAATCTTGATATACTTAGTAGGTAAGGCATGAACTGGGAGTACCTACCATTTCCATAGTCATACTTACTACAAATACAGGGTTCAAAACATGGAAAGTTTCATTAGATTATTGTGAAACACTTATTCGAGATTCTTCAATTTATGGAAGAGAGACCCAAATGCATTATGGTCATCATTATGGTGGATATAGTCGATACACTCATTGGTTTATGTATGTGGTACACTTCAAACATGCATGTGTATACGTACTTGATTCATTACCTTCTCTGAGCAAAAAGAAAGAACAAAACGAGAAGGTCATGCGTGTGCTTACTAAAATCTGGACATACTTCCCATTTCCATAGCAATACTTACCATATAAACAGGGTGTGCTTACTAAAATCTGGGCATACTTACCATTTCAATAACCATACTTACAGAAATCTGGGCATACTTACCATTTCCATAGCAATACTTACCATATAAATACAGAAGGACATCCAAATCTAGTAAGTGTCTGCGGCCCTCTTATTCAATCTTCTCTCTCCAAGTGTTTAGCTTCTATATATCCTTCTTTTGAGCATACCCACTTCCTCGACTTCACAATACCAGTATTGTCCTTGTGCATATTATAGTTTCGAATACTAATCTATATTACATACTGTAGTGGGCTAAAATAATCACAGTTCAGAAGGGTCAAAGGGGTCATTAAGTAATCTTACTATTTAGTTGTCTCAGTTCGTCTGTAACGTCATTATGAGTCATGGGAAGGTATCGCACTGTTTTGCCGAACATTAGCATACTCCTAACGTCGTCGCCAAACGTTAGCATACTTCTATTCAGTTGTCTCAGTCCCTCTCCAGGTTTGAGGACTTTTTTTCCACATAACTTCTTCCCTAAGTAATTACTTCTTTGCTTCTTCAGCCTTCTGACTTGCTCATCGGAGCTTCTTCCTAGAGGTACACCCTCCTTCGATTTTCAGGTATCCAGTACATCACCGTTCAAATCAAAGGAGGGAAAGGGTCAAGTGGAATTCACCCCCCCACACATACGGTATGACAAGCAAAACTATATTACCTACGGAGAGTACCTACCACAAATACAGGGTTTTCTTACTAAATTCTGGATATGCTTACCACAAATACGAAGAATTTATTCTCCAGATACTTCCTAAATACAGTTTCATCCGTAATAAAAATACCGTAAAAAGTGGTATGTATAGCCATAAGTAAAGGTAAGTATAACCATAAAAAAACGTAAAAATCTAGGAAGCTTCATTAGATTATTGTGAAACACTTATTCGAGATTCTTCAACTTATGATCTTTCGGTAAGTTGGTATGAGGTAATCATCCCAACTAAATTCAGTTTGTTCTTCAAAAAAACTTACTTGGTGAGCTTCTTCAACTTGTTATGGAGTTTCTTCTTAAATTTTCATTTTTTTTGAACAAGATGAGAGATGAATGGGAGTTAGAGGAGTTAGAGTAGATAAGTTTGCAGGGTTTAAGGTAGGTATGGAGAAACCTAGTACCATTAATGTCATAATTGGTGGTAGGTAAACAAGACAATTGACAAAACGTGAATCAGTTTGTGTGGTAAGATTGGTTTAAGCATATAGTCGTTTACCCTTATTTCATGGTAAGTATTGTCAATCACGTGGTAAGTTTTATCGATGAATATTAGTCCATCGTAAAAATTCAGTTTTTGTGGTATTTCTAACCTTATGCTTTGGTAAGTAAGTTTTATTCTATAGTAAGTATGATATTAATGACGGGTAGGTATACATTTATGTATATCATCATTAATGTCATATTACCTACCACATTAAATTTTATTTGGATCTATTGTATTACTTTTATGATAAATTAAATAAAGCATTTATATTAATAAAATTACTTTTAAAAAAGGATCAAATAAATGAGATATTTCAATTTACTGGTTCACTAGTAGTTATTCCTACATTAGCCAAGTGATCAATGTTAACCTCAAAGACTGTTAGTCCTTCATTTGCTAAGTGATCAATATTAACCATCAAATAACCATTTTTGAAATTTGCTAATTGTGTAAGTTGAAGGATTGAAATAGATAAGTCTGTGGTTAAGCAATTAAACAAATTAGTCAGCCTACCTTAGCCAATTATATTAATTTTTACTAATCACTATCAATCAACATAATTGTTAACTACCACATTTGCCAAATATGATCTTAATCGATTCAAATCATTTGATCAATTGGCTGAACATATAACTAGATCAATCAATTACAAATGAATCAATTCTCGTTGATTGATCGATGCCAAGTATATTAGTATCAACACTATTAATTGTTAGATTTGCAAAATATATCATATTGATCACTATAAACTATATTAATGAAATTGAATAGCCTAATTTCTATTCAATTTCATTAAATACTATCACAAATTCAATTGAGAATCCTACAAAATTATTCAATAGCTATTAAACAAAAATATATTTATCGTTCAATTTTGTTGTAACAGTCAACTTGTAGCGTTATTTTATAATATATATTAACTAAATTTGTAAGCTATCAAAATATTAATAAATATCTTGTTTTTTCCGTAATATTTAAAACTAAGTTACTTAAATATATCTATAATAAATGATTATTTGAAAATTAATTAATTAAATACATTTATAATGTCATTTGGAAATTATGGAAAATATTTTTCAAATTTTCATAACAAATTAAAATTTTAAACTAGATTTATAAATGAACACCATTTTTTAGATAATTATTTTAATATATAAATCCCTAAAATCTGCAAATTTTCCCGCCAAAAATCAGGTACTTTTTAAACTTAATGGTAACTTGTTACCTAACCAATCGGTTGTAGTAAGTGTTGCCTGTTTGTGTGGTAAATGTTACCTTATACAATGATAAGTGTTGCCTTAGTCAATAGTAAGTGTTTCCTGTTCTGTGGTAAGTAATCTTTCGTTTTTTTTTTGTCAAAGTTTACAAAACCATCTCGGTTTTAACAAAACCACTCAACTTTTGATTTTTGGTTTTGATCCAAGGGCTGTGATTTGGCTATTTTCAATCCAATGGTCCATATTCATTGGGAGTATGATGCTCCCATACCACTTGAGAGCATCACAGAAGTTTTGAAATTTTGAGACTTCATGGTCTAGCTGCATAAACTCCACAGTAATTAGCATTTGAAAAGCACAACTATCCATGTAGGTCTAAATACAATATCAGAAAAATAATCTTGAAAAATAGAAAAAGAAAAAAAGAAACGGCCAAAGCACATCAATCTCCCACAAAGTATTGGTACTGTTAGGACTTCAACTTCAAAAAGAAAATAGACATAACAAAGACAAGAAAACTGTAACGAGAAACTTTTTCCCCCTGTTCTTGTCAAGGTACGTAATTGTCTCTAGTCCTACGTTGGCTAGTTACAAAACCTCTAACTACTTAAATGAATTTGCACTTTAGTGGGTTTGTTGGCTAGTTACAAAACCTCTATCTACTTTAAATGAATTTGCACTTTAGTGGGTTTGTAAATGAGAACCCAAGCAGAGGTCTCACGCGCTCAGGAAAATAGGCGGCAATTTGGAAAACTGATTCGGAAACCAGTTAACCGGGTGCGCGTCAAGAGTTTTTACTGATTAAGAAAACATGCATGATTTCGGATTGATTAAAACATGTGCTAAATCAAAGGAATGAGATTTCATTTGATTTTAAGCTGATTAAGAAAAACATGTATAAAACGTGTGCTAAATCAAAGCAATTTTCTGTTGAGTTCGAGCAGTTGGTAGAATTGTGTTTTGTTTTTGGTTTTCTTCTGTGCAGAGAAGGCCGAGAGCAGAGGAGGAATTCTGGGCTGATTTAATGGGGACGGCGGGACAATAACGAATTGCTTGCACAATCTGGGCAAAACCGCGAAACGTCTTAAAGAAAGCGACCTAGTCCGCGACTCAACCCAAACGCTGTTCTACAATTTGGTATTCCGTATTTCAATAACATAATCTCGAGGTAATCCGTTCTTGTTTTACAGCAGTTTTTTCCAACAGTAATGCAAGACGTCCGTTAATACTTGCAGCTATAAGGAGCTTATGATTTCACCATGCCCAATATAAAATGGAACAACCACATTATACAGGAAGACATAGAAGGTAGAACAGCAATCCAACGGCCCCAGCGCCCTATATCACAATCAAAAGAATTAGGGGAAAAAAGGCAAAAACCAAAAATCCTGGTGCTCTGCATGATCATACTTTGCCATCTTTCCCAACAATAGAGCCGCTCTTTCAATCAAATTTAAGGCACTCAATTATTTTCCAGTAAACTATTAATACACAGAGAACTCAACAAGCAGTACAAACCTCCATGGCCTTTCCTTGAAGAAATTTGCAACGAAGAACACCAGAACCAGCATACAAACTCAGGTATTGATTGATCTGCAAAGATTTCGAACATCTAATGAGAAGAATCCACATAATACCATACAAGATAGGCCTTTAGAAAATGCAACTTTCAAAAATCCTTATGAGGCATGAACACCCTACTGATATGCTTCGTTAGAATAGAAGGGTAACTAAAATGCTACTCCCTCCGTCCCTTTATTACAGTCCAGTATTCCATTTTGGGCTGTCCCTTAATAAGTGTCCATTTTGTAAAGTTAGTGGGTAAAAGTTGGTGAATTGTCTATTTTGTCCCTAAAAGTAGATTCTATTTTGAAAAGTTAGTGAGTAAAAGTGTAATGATGATTGGTAAGTAGGGAAAGTGGAGGAAAAAGTTGATGTGAAAGGTATAATGATGATATTTTTTTAATAAGTTGGAGTTAAGAAGCAGAACATTTAAAAAGGGACGGAGGGAGTAATTCTGTAGCAGTAGAAGTACTGTACATTTGCAGTTCTAATAATGCCCAGAAAATTAGTCCTCCAAGGAGCAAATTATGGATACTTTCTGGTTTTCATTCCTACAATGACTTTCCGAATTTAGACAACTGCATTTCCAATAAGGCAGGCATAGTGGTGCAGGCAATACTCATTAAAAGATACAGTTTAAGTTCACTCCACCACATATGATAGATGCTTAAAGCATAAAAATAGAAAACTTCGAGGAACCCTTAACTTTCTTTGATCATTTGGATGAATCCTATTAGCTTCATCAGGATCAAGGTCTTTAAGACAATCATAACTATAATTGAAATTCTTACACCATGTTCAAGTTCAGATTCTGGTGGTTCATCTCCTGCAGTTAGTACACACTACGTACAGAGATTATGTTTTCTACCCTGCATTTCATTTCACATTCGTGCGTATAAAAACTTTGGACCACCAGACTTGGTCCTTACCATGAAGACCATTTAAGCAGTATTCATCCATCTCTTCGACGGACTCATCCAGAAGGAATGGACTCACAAGAGCCTAGGCAGAGCAAACATAACAAAACGGAAACAAGATGTGATTAATAATCATAAAAATAACGGGACATAAAATTACGGTATGCCAGTATGAGACGTAAGCCACATAACTATGAAGCATCTACACTCCTTACTCTTGCCGGCCTGTACCCGTGTTGGACACTTTAGGGACACACAACACACGGGGACATGGATTGTCCCCTGCATGTCCGCCAAGGGCGGCAACCTCCAAGGAGTGTGGGTGTTTCATAGTTAAAATAAATGTAAACATATTCCTCCAAATTCTACACAATTGTTTGTTGCCCACATGACTAATAACAAATGTAAAAGGAAATTCACGAAATGCGTTACAGATCCAGAAAGTTAGCATGTCATATTTGGACCAAATGGTACTTAAATCATTCATACGTAATGTATTGAATCCACTAACTCCGCCCATGGGGATTGAGTTGTCAAAGTTACTATGTATGATCTAGACATCTTCCTACTTCCCATGCAAGTTATTTAGCTTTTGTGTCCATACTACCCAATTTATTCTACTGAGAGATCCCCTCTAGGCCTGGATACACAGAAAAAGAGATGATTGTAATACCTGAGCACAAATTGAGTGGATAATTTCTCCATGTCAGATTTCCCAAATAAATCACTTGCTTCAGCCATCTTTAGTAGCACTCGTCTTACGATTTCATCAAGGTACATACCAGATATTGTCTTCTCAAATATCTGTTTCCATATAATGCAGCAAAAAAAAAAATATTCAGATTCAGCTTGCACGATGTTTGAATAACTAATGCAACTTAATTAGGATACAAAAATATTAGTTCACCTGCTCACCAGGATTGATACTCTCAACATCCATGTCCCTGTCAAACTGAGTTAAAGTAATACCAGTTGAAAATGCTCCCCACTCTGTATTTATGATCTGAAATCAAGAACATCAATCAAAACATAGGCTTGATCTAAAGCCCATGGTTATTACTTATTAGCCCAGGTTTACAAACCGTTCTTCCAGAACTTGAATTGTGGCTTTGTAGCTTATTGCAAAGGAAACTAAGGGAAGGCGAAAGAAGAATCCTATTTTTTCTTGCAAAATGCAAGGTGGGTCGAAAAGCTCTGACACTCCAACCTAGGTATAGCATTGACACATTCTACATAGCATGCGTTAGTTCCAGTTCAAAGAATGGCCGCACCATGACATCATCATCCCAGTATCTTGCTCCCGCTAGGGTTCCCACCATTGACTATCATTGACCTAAGTTGCGCCAAAGTAATGGTAAATTCCTAATACAATATTCAACAGAACGGAAAATTATAGTAATTCATTTCGAATTTCGATTGAAGGATCCTTCTACATGTGAAGCTAGATTTGACTATAACATGCCATAGCAGAAACCAACATATCTACTCCTTGCCTTTCCATAACTTCATTCAGACACGCTACTACATATTTTCCAGCCTATAAAAAGTTTCAAGTTCTCCAAAAGTTAAATGAGGAAGAGCTTACTTGAGGAAGATTTAAATAGTAAGAGTTAACGGACTACAATACCGGCAAAATGACTTCTGCTGTCTTTTTTTTGGGTAAAGTGTATTGCTTCAGAATCTTTTGAATTCTTGGAAAAATATGTTAGGTCCAATTTTTTGCACCATTTATGGTACAGGGTCATAGAGAGAAGTAAAAGGATAACAATGCTGCCTTGATGGCTTCGAAATGGCCATGCTATAGGAGTTATTTGGAATCCTTCTATTTACGCATTGTAGCTACACAAATATACTAAACAAATACATCTCTTCTACCTCAAATCTACCTCCTGTCTAATTTGACAAGCTACCTATAGCTAAACGGCTAAACGTCTTGTATAGTTGTATTTTCAGTTAAGCTGAACATTAATCAGCTATTGGAAATCCACGTCTCTCCAAACGAAGCCTACTTCACATATAAGGCCCACACACGCATGTAAACTAATAAAATCAAGTTTACCCCCATAAAGAAGATTGGTACAAGTCACCACTATCATCACCACACACCCATCCCAAAAATAATTCGAAATCTTCCTTTGTCTAAGAATAACGAATCTTGGTTACGTAGTAAGTTGATGCTAATCAAGTTGCAATACTACAATCGTCTAATGTCAATAATATCTGCTTTAATGGCTAAGCCAAAAATAAGAAATGCCAATTGTTCCAGAGACAGCAAAACCTTTAGTCCACTTGATCAGTATCCCAGAATCGATAGACGACTGCCTAACAGGGAAAGAAAATGTAAATCCAATTTCCCTTTTCCTTCCCTGAGGCAGGTGATATTTTCCACCCTCCTTTTCAGCGAATTTTGCAAGTCCTTGACCTATGAAATCAACAAACAATTACATGGATGATAGACGCACACAAAGAGACTTTTACCACACAGAGAGTCTTTCAAAGAAAATCCAACCAATTAGCTAGATTTACAGCCGATTCTGTAACCAACAATTAGATTGTCATAGCAAACAATATAAAAATAACAGACCAATCAATTCAATGGATCGAAGCATGATTTGGTTTACGCAGTTAGATGAGTGAGCAAATTTCCCGGAGTCATGTTTTGTTTTTCTTTTCTGTGCAGTTATACAAAATAATTAGATTGCCATAGTGACTAAGTGTTATTTATATAATCAGTATAGCAACTGCTCCAACCATGAACAGCTCAAAACCAAATACCACATCACTCTAACCGACAAAAATCAAACAGGAATCTATGACGAGAAATCACAAGGATCAAACCTTAATCCAGTGACTTAAGACTCTCTCTCTCTCTCTCTCTCTCTCTCTCTCTCTCTCTCTCTCTCTCTCGGTTAAAGACTATCAAACTGAAGGCAGATCCAACAAATGTACACAACAATCTTATTCACAAAAATTAAAGCTCTATACCTAGACCGTTTAAGAAAAATGGCAAAAATCCCCTCCCTCCCTCCCTCCCTCCCTCTCTCTCTCTCTCTCACAACCTAGATAAGAACACATGCATACATCAATAGATTGATAAAAAACCCTCTATCGAAAGGGAAGGTAAAACAACTTGATACTGCACCTCATGTGAATACACAAATCGGTCTGCCAAAATTCCAGAGGCATCTCAATCAAATTCGGCAGCCAAAGCAAGATCTCTGGAAATTACTTAGCGAACCATATCCAACGCAAGCACTCAGGTTGGTAAAATATCTAGGTAGAGATCTCATGTTCTTTACCATCTCCACTCTAAGCATCTATAAGTTTATTAACAGGCATGGTGCAATTACTATAATATCATGGCAAAAGTAAGGACAAATCATATACAAGACATACATCTATACCTGTCAAACCTAGAAACCCTTAACGACACAAGCATGAACACCTGAAAACCAAATACCACATCACTCCAATCGACCAAAAGTCAAACATCTGTACACGAATCTATGAACAGTAATCACAAAGATCCAACCTTTATCCAGTGTTGAGACTCCCCTCCCCTATCCCTTTCTCTCACATCTACAGATCCTTCTAGGTCAATATAAATTTATCCAATCACATCCCTTTTTATAGCTAACGTGCTGACCCTTGATACCAATTCCTAGCATACACAACAACCTTGTTACGTAAGAAAACTGTACCTGAAAATATAGGTATGAGAATAAGCATCTACGAAGAATATGCAAGATTATAGCTATCTTATTAGTCTTCTGGTATCTAAATCTAGTTGCATTAATCCTTTTGAGCTACAAGCAGGAAAAACACATTGCGTAATTGAGAGAAGGTGTCATCAAGATTTGAGGAGAGGAAATTCATGGTTAGAATACAAAGTGAAACTTTATCAGCTGTTCATTCCTTTAATTTTCCTATCTCAAAAGCAACCAAGTCATTATGGCTAGCGTTGGAATTCAAAAACACAATCAAGTCATCATTAGTGTTGAAACTCAAACCATGGATGAAATACCATATGGACGGCTCATGATACCGGTCTTCGAAAATTGCAACCAAATAAGACTTTGGAAACGGTCTGACCTGAAGTCATGGTGAAGGTGACTCAACTTTGAGTAAAGCTTTTGTCGTTGATTCTGCAATGGAACACGCGGAACAAAGACAAAGTCTCCTTTGCGTTCCCCAATAGCTGCAGCTAGCGCCGCTAGTGTTTGCCATTGGAACACTGTAAGTTAAGCTAATGTGAAGAGACGATCAAACTAACATAATAATGAAAAATGTAATAAATTGCCAAACTGCACAATTATAGATTGCATCTTAAGCAACAAGAGATATATGCTGATTGATTAGAAATTGGCAAATGACAAAATTATGTAGAGCATGATCTTTAACTTAACATGGGCTAGGGATCAAAAGATCTCACTTTGCACTTCCCCTTATATCAATGGTGTATGATTTTTGCAGGCTCTCTCAAAGATAATCCATTTTGGTAATGAATTAAATTTGTAGAGGCGGCTAAATTTCAGACTTCACCGAACACATATGAAGCTTCCATTGGTGCTTGTGATTTGCAGGATAAGGCCCGTGGTGCAAGAGGCAATAAAAGAGAGTGGAGATGAAAGCCAAAGCCCGATACGATTGTGCTTTACCAAACTGCATGATCACATAGACCTACAGCACGAACTGAACGTGTATGTAGAGGAAAAAGGATGTAATTCGCTATACCAAATAAAGCGAAGCTTGGTTATTGAAACCCTAATTTTAAAAAGAAAAACCAGAATTCACATCCTCTTGGAACCCTAATTTCAAACAAAATCCCTAATTTCATGTCAAGTTGTCAACACAGAACTCTAATTTTTTTGGAACACACAGAGAGGGAGAGAGAGAGAGAGATACCTTGATGTTGCGTCGATTGTATTCGCCAATGCTGGGCCGAGCAGATTTCGACTCCTGTGGTAGCGGCCGGAGATGAAGGTGGAGGCGGCTCCGCTAGTTGTGCTCGCCGATGCTGTTGGTTGACGGGAGGGGTGAGTTCGTTGCCCTTCCACCACACCTCGCTCTCTCTCTCTCTTTCTGTTCTGATTACATTCCATAGAATGTAAATTGACTGGAACCGGCAGGTGTCAGCACCCAGTTTTGGGGAGACAGGGAACCTAAATTCTAGCTAGATTTACCAGCCAAACAGTAACCTGGGCGAACGATTTTACCAAAAAGCCCTCCGACTCAACACCACAAGAGGATAAAACAGTGGGTAAAAAAAAGGACGTAGAGGGAAAACATCGAAAGTCCAAAAACCCGTTAAACTCGTAAAAAATCTAAATAGTGCCTGCAGCCCACCGCTTGGAAGGGTGAATTGACTGGAACGCCCCAAATCCCAAAGAGTTGGATTGAGCCCCTTAATTTCAAAGCCAAGGGGCATTTCCGTCAAGGTATGGCAAAGTGTAAGCCACTCCTAGGAATTGTATTCCTTTATAGGAGCTTGTGGATATCAAATTTTGACAAGGCTATCCCCGAATTAGCTGCCAATTTTTGACGAAGACATTCCTGTGGCCTAGTTTTACATTTTTCTTCTTTTGTCTGGTCATACAAGACAATTGACTTCATTCTTGAATGGTTTGCCACCAAAAGAAAGGAATGCATTTTTTGGCTTTGGGTAACTGAACTGAGTTCCGTCCGCATATGCATAGAACGCAAATATCAAACGGAGTATGCAATCAAATTCCAGCTCCTTGAAAAGGCCACAAACTCTTTAAGTGGCTCTTGCTCTAGCCTTTATGTTGTAAATCTAGCAACAATTTATGCCTTGTTCTCTTCCTTTTTTAAAAGAATTTTCAAAAAATTCCCCCTAGATTCCCCTTTGATTCTCCCTACTTTCAACATTTCTCTCTCTATCTCTCTCCACTTATTGCCCCTATTATTTTTCGAAAAACTTTTCAAAACACAAACCAAACAAAGCATAAGATTCTTGAAAAGAACAACTAATTTATTGATGGATATAATGATATATATTAGGCACAAAATTATAAGCATAGCATAGCATTCCCATCACAAGAAAACTAAACTTAGATGTCTGAAGACAATGTAAATGAAGCTAGAAACTAGATAGGAAGACGGACTGAATCCAATAAACCTCGCGTCACAACATTCCCTAGCTTCTCCTCTTCCTTACTATCTACTGTCTATTCTTCATCAAACTCCACTTCTTTTGTGTTCCTTCAGCTTCCTCTTCTTTAGGATCTAAGTAATCCCACTTACTATCGTCTTTTCCCTTTATCATTTTTCGTGGAGATGCCGAAAGAAAGTGTTCCACATATGTTGCTATCCCTCTTTGCTCCTCGTTTTCCCACGTGTAGTCTGTAGGCTCAACTAAACTTTCCTCATACGCCATTGCCACCATACAGAATTGGCAATTGGACGGTCTGGGGACATCTCTTTCCAAATCGCCATTAGAATTGTACACGCTAACATGCCCACTATGAAGGCCGGGTTCTCTCATTAGAACTTCACCACCTTTTGTATAACATAACGGCTGGAACATACTACAAACCATGAAGGTCTTATTAATGACGAACCTAACATTCCACGATTTTTGCACACCGTATTCCTCCATCACCCATACTTGGGTATTGCGTTGACGATGACGAATCATACAGAGGCGTCCATCCAAAACCCCCAACCCAAGCAAAGTAAATTCATCCCCATCCTTAGGTGGCGTTGGCATTGGTACCTTTTTGAATTCATCCACCCGCGGATCAAAGGAAAAGATACAGTGGGTCGAAATAAAGTTAGTATTACAGGCAAACCAATGAAGTTGTCCATTCAGAACTGGCCCTGGACGGATTGTACTAATATTGTAAGGGAAGCATACCTCATTCCAATATTCTCTTCGAAAATTCCCAACCATTACGAATTCACGGACACAAGGACTAAAAGGAGCTAAAGCAATGACTAAAGGAGCTAAAGCCATGACGGCCTTGTACCCATTAGTAGAGGAATCATAACAAAGCCCAGAAGCCCGTACACAAATAGACGTCAACCGATGGTACGACAAGACTTTCTTGAAATACCCATTTAATGGATTCCATAAGTACAAATCCACCTTAAGCCCCAAAAGAAACAACCCATTACAAGAACCATAGATGTCAACTTGGTTGCAATGGAGATCCAGAGTTTTTTCCCATGGTGTTTGAACATTTTCCACAGAGCATTGTTGATCGATGGAGTGGAAGGAAAACGACCCATCATTCAGCTTGGACATAACAATAACCTTCTGTCTTTTTGATAGGAATATTAGGTTTGAATCGGATATCAAAGAAGACCAGTGTTTGGAAACGCACCTTAATCGACAGAGAGACTGATGGGGTAATCTTGAGAGAATATCGAGATGATTTCTTCTGGGATGTTTGGGAAATTGTTGGGATCTGATTTTGATCTGATCTCCAAGTGGCTTTCCTTACTTCTACTTCCTCCGTGCTCCATTCTGGTTGGGAACTGTTAGGGAGACTAGGGTTTTCAAAATGTCTTCGCTTCTGTATATATAGGTAGCTGGATCCGTAATCTAACTCCTCGCAAATGAAAAATTATTCCATGTGGTGCCCCAATAATGCGGATTCGAAACCAAGCCGTCCAGGGGTATTTTCGACGATTCAGATTTAAACGAAACTTTTCATGAAAAAGTTTACTTTCCAGACCATTGAAAGCACATTTGTACCGCTGTGATCTACCCTACAGAGCGCCCTACAGGGCGGATCCCTACAAGATCCCCGGATCACAATAATGCACAAAGCAGTAAAGTATGAGAATGATTCTTTTGAACAGCATATGATAATGATTTTGACATCCCATTTTTTGATAAATGAACTCCAAAATTTATCAAAATTTATTTTGAATGTTTCAAAATACACATAGCATATTTTTCAAAGCACACAAATTATGAAATGCATCTATCAAAAAATGAAGTGCAAAAATTATTTTACAGTAAAGCATTGTGATGTTTGTTCTCTTATTATTCAAATAAGTTATTAATGGGAGCTCTTAGGGAGAATTCCATAGTAGTATATAAAAAATTAAAAATTAAAAAACCTCCATCTACGGCGTGAAATCGAGAAACCCCCCTCCATCTTTTTTGAATTTTCAATGTCAGAATGTGTTTTGAATATGATAGGAGTGTTTGGAAAATATGTGTAGAATATATTTTGGAACAGTAATAGTGTTTGGTAGATGAATGATGGAAATGAATTATAGGTTGGTTTTTTACCATATTGCCCTTGTTAAAAGATTATGAATAATTCTTTTCCATTTATTTTTAAGTTAGTATTTCAATATAAAAAAATTGGTTATTGCGGTTTTAAAATATCCCATAACTTTGAGTTATAAATATTTTTATTTGGTAATTAAAAATATTACCATGTAAGTAATATTTGAAATAAGAAAACCATTAACATCATTTAATGAACTGAAAAAAAAATACACACACATTGCCAACATTACACAACTAATTCAGGAAAAAGAGAGAGTAGAAAAACGAAAAGGAGAAAATGTAAAAATGGGAAAAGTGAAGTCCAAACTGAATGTACAGGATAAGGCTAAAAGAAGGGTAAAATTGGTAATACCTTCATTTAGGTAGGGCAATTTGGTCATTGAACCAAAAAGGAGAAAATGGGAAAAGTACCTCCGGACCAACTTCTCACTTTTGGCCTCTAACTCCAAAAATGGTGAATTTTAGTTTTCTGAAAAGCTATTCCAGAAGTAGCTCCCCAAACACTCAAAATGGGAAAAGGAGAATCTGAAAATGGGAAAAGGAAGGAGCCAAACACTCCCGAAGTGAAATCAATATTATTGCTTGATCTTATATGTCTTGGCAGTTATAAGTTATATTATGTTCATTACCCAATCGATAAAAACCGAAATTTCTAGGTACAGTAACAAAGTAAGTAAAAAGTATCCTTTGGCCACGCGCTGGCGTCCAAAATCGTGTGAACTCTTCTCCGATGGCAGTTCAAGGTTGGATAGGCACCGTTGTGACCGTCTCCTCCATGCGAACATGACCGATGAAGAAACAAGTTTCGATCACTTTGAAATTAAATCTGGCTGAACTAAACAGAGGACCAAAAACTATGTTTTCCGGCGTCTCAACCCTCACAACTACGCTATGATCCCAATTTTTTAAAATACCTCTCTCTGGTTCTCACTTATCTGGTTCTCTCTATTTCTCCACACCTCACGCACTAACGATGAATCGGTGGTCTTTTTCGGCGACGCCGGACCGCCGGTGAATCGAGATGAAGCCCCAGAGATGGGAGACACCGGAGGAAATGGACCGGCGGTGGGTGATGCCGGTGATGGTGATGAATTGGCTGTGGGCGACATGGGAGCCATTGATGCACAAAAAGAACGACTTGGCTCGATCGGCTTTCTTTGACAATGTTATATGGAACTTTTATCACCTAATTCACTCGTCTGCGAGAGTTTTAATGCATGAGTTTCATTTAGCAAAACAGCATCGTTTTGAGGGGGCTACAACCCTATAATGAGCTCCCTCACTACGGGCTCCCCAAGTCCATAAAAATCGGCTTAGAGTAGAGCATCTCTAGCTCTTACACTATTATTGGCTTAAACTAAACATTTGAGTAAAAATCTTTTGAACTTATCAGCAATCGTATGCTCAAACTCATACCAAAATGAACATTTACTCAAGGTCATACTGAAATCAAGGGTGAGTTTGGCATAATTTTTCAGGAGCTTTTAAAAATAGCTTTGTTGTTGCTTTCTTGTAAGTTTTACAAGATTCAATTTCAATTTTTACATCATATTTTTCGTTTCGATGAGAGGAATCAGAAAACTCTATAAATACTCCCTCCGTCCCTTTTTAAATGTCCTGCTTCGTAACTCCAACTTATTAAAGAGACATCATCATTATACCTTTCACATCAACTTTTTCCTCCACTTTTCCTACTTACCCATCATCATTACACTTTTACTCACTAACTTTTCAAAATGGAATCTACTTTTAGGGACAAAATAGACAATTCACCAACTTTTACCCACTAATTTTACAAAATGGACACTTATTAAGAGACAGCCCAAAATGGAATACTGGACTGTAATAAAGGGACGGAGGGAGTATAAATTAAAGTTAAAAACTATTCATATTTTTTTTGATAAAAAAAACTATTCATATAAGACGATGAAAAATACAAAAACAAATGACTTGTTCAACTTTGTGACTATCTAAATTTGTTCTCACTACTATCTACTTACCACTTAAAAGTTAACACATGGTATTCTCACGTTTACTCCGTTCGTCTTCCTCTTCATGTACTATCTAAGGGTGTGTTCGACTAAAGTATATATATTTTTTGAATGAAAACAAAAACAAATGACTTGTTCAACTTTGTGACTATCTAAATTTGTTCTCACTACTATCTACTTACCACTTAAAAGTTAACACATGGTATTCTCACGTTTACTCCGTTCGTCTTCCTCTTCATGTACTATCTAAGGGTGTGTTCGACTAAAGTATATATATTTTTTGAATGAAAAGTGATGTATTGTGAGAGAATGACCATGTTATTATGACCTACCTCGTCAAATGAAAAATAAGTACTTAAAAAATAAAAAACTCAGCGTAAATTGGCCTAGTCGCCCAAAGCACCCAAACCACCACCCCTCTGCAAACACCCAAACTCCATTCCATCACTTAAAACACCATCACCACCAGGTATGCTTAAGCCCATAAAAGTGAAGGGATAAACCCTAAGCAAGGTAATTAGCCGTTCCTAGCTACATACTTGCCCCTTTTTCTCCACTCAAGCATCAAAGGGTCGTTTGGCTGGTCACAGCCCTACGACTTGTTTTGCCGGTCATTTGGTGGAGGAGGAAGACGAACGGAGTTAGCACATGAAGAGAAGTGAGAACCACCACCCAAGAACCATTTTATCATAAGTCATAACCATCTTTTGGGGAACCTGATCAACGGCGAAAACTCTGTCTTTTCTATTGTGATGTTGTTTTTCTTCCTCTCCCTCTCCCTCCCCTGTTTTTCTTCTTTCCTAATCTTAAGCTATTTAGTTTGGGAGGCTAGTGTTCTCTCTCTCTCTCTCTCTTGCTGTTATGAAGAAAAAGGTACTCCCTCCGTCCCTTTTTAAATGTCCTGCTTCGTAACTCCAACTTATTAAAAAGACATCATCATTATACCTTTCACATCAACTTTTTCCTCCACTTTCCCTACTTACCCATCATCATTACACTTTAACTCACTAACTTTTCAAAATGGAATCTACTTTTAGGGACAAAATAGACAATTCACCAACTTTTACCCACTAACTTTACAAAATAGACACTTATTAAGGGACAGCCCAAAATGGAATACTGGACTATAATAAAGGGACGGAGGGAGTATTTCTTTTTCCCCGGAAAAGGGAGATTTTATTAGAAGATCGACCAATTGGCCGAACATCATCAAGGGCAAGATCAACAAGACATTGGCGGACAGGACCCCCAATTCTCCAATCTTACATTTGTTAAGGAATCTTTAGCCAATTCGTAGAAAAAGGTATACCTTACTACCAGGGTTTAATGTTCTTTCTTTTCTTTTGGCTTAGGAGTAGCTGGAAAAGACGATTTTCTATATTTTGAGATTTATCATGTCATAATTAAGTATAGAAATCATGCGATCGTTAAATTGAAACTAAAGATAATTAATTATATGGAACAATGGGTGGGTATGGTATAGGATAAGTTTTTCTTTAGTTCCCGAAATGCATATGTAAATAATATTACTCCATACCCTATGCTTCGCCAAGGAGCATCAGCTTCATCATCAACAAACAAGTATTTGCAAAGGGCTCACTGCATCTAATTTGTGGTCAATGCTTGCATCTTGTCATGTGCTCAGTCCGACAAAAAGTAGATTTAGCCCTATGGTGGAGTGATTTGGATTTGGTTGTTGCGTTATTGTGTGTAAAAATGTGAAGTGGAAGGTAAATGTAAGTACAATCACACTTTTGTCATGGGTTTTTTTTCCCGTTAAAAAAAAAAAAATTGGTCCCAAGTCTCATCTGGTATTCAAATGAAAGGCTACGAAATATTATTGTTCAATTCAGAATCGTTGTGGCTCCACCACTGATTTAACTACGAAAATTTGAACTCAAACATTGAGCAATAAAAGTCAAATAGTTACTCTCTAAACTACCCAATTGTCATCGGTATTTTCACCAAAGTTTGATGTTAAATTTTGATAAGACAATCTTAAAATTTGCTGCCAAATTTTGTCAAAGCCATTCATGTGGCCCAGTTTTTATTTTTCTTCTTCTGTCTGGTTATACAAGACAATAATTGACTTCATTCTTGAATGGTTTGCTACCAAATGAAAGGACTGCATTTTTTTGCTTTAGGTAACTGAACCGAGTTCTGTCCACATATGCATCGAACGCAAATATCAAACTAAGTCTGCAGTAAAATTTCAGACCCTTTAAAAGGCCTCAAGCTCTTTAAGTGGCTCTTGCTCTCTAGCCTTCATGTTGTAAATTTAGCAACAATAAGATTCTTGAAAAGAACAACTAATTTATTGATGGATTTAATGGTAAATATTAGCCTCACAATTAGAAGCATAGCATTCCCATCTCAAGAAAACTAAACTTGGATGTCTGAAGAAAATGTTAATGAAGCTAAAAATTAGATAGGAAGATGGATTGAATCCGAGAACCTCGCGTCACAACATTCTCCAGCTTCTCCTCTTCCTTGCTATCTATTGTCTCTACCTCATCAAACTCCGCTTCTTTCGTGTTCCTTCATCTTCCTCTTCTTTAGGATCTAAGTAATCCCACTTACTATCATCTTCTCCCATAATCATTTTTCGTGGAGATGCTGAAAGAAAGTGTTCCACATATGTTGCTATCCCTCTTCGCTCCTCGTTTTCCCACATGTAGTCTGTAGGCTCAACTAAACTTTCCTCATATGCCATTGCCACCTTAGGGAATTGACAAATGGACGGACTTTGAACTACCCTACAGAAATCACCATTAGAATTATACAAGTTAACACGCCCACCATCAGAGCCAATGTGTCTTATTAGAACTTCACCATCTTTTGTACAACATAACGGCTGGAATATACTACAAACCATGATGGTCGAACTAAAGACGAACCTAACATTCCACGATTTTTGCACACCGTATGCCTCCATCACCCATAATTGCATATTGCGTTCGCGATAACAAGTCATACAGAGGCATCCATCCAAAACCCCCAACCCAATCAAAACAATTTTATTCCGATCCTTAGGCAACTTTGGCATTGGTACCTTCTTGAATTCATCCACCCGGGGATCAAAGGAAAAGATACAATGGTTCAAAACAGAGGCAAACCAATGAAGTTGTCCATTCAGAACAGGCCCTGAATGGATTGCGCGAGTATTAAAAGGGAAGCATACCTCTTTCCAGTATTTTCTTCAAAAATCCCCAACCATTACGAATTTACCGTCACAAGGATTCAAAGGAGGAAAAGTCATGACGGCCTTGTACCCATTAGTAGAGGAATCATAACAAAGCCCAGAAGTAATTGAAAGACGAAGCGTCAACATCAACCGATGATACGACAAGACTTTCTTGAAATACCCATTTAGTGGATTCCATAAATACAAATCCACTTTAAGCCCCAAAAGAAATAACCCATTACACGAACCAAAGATGTGAACTTCACTATCACGGAGATCCAGATTTTTTTCCCATGGTGCTTGAACCTTTTCCACAGAGCAATGTTGGTCTATGGAGTGGAAGGAAAACGACGTCCCATCATTCAGCTTGGACAAAACAATAACCTTTTGTCTTTTTGGTAGGGCTATTAGTTTTGAGTCGCATATCAAAGAAGACCACTGTTTGGAAACGCACCTTAATCCACAGAGAGAATCATAGGGTAGTCTTGAGAGAATTCCGAGGATGATTTCTTCTGGGATGTAATTTGGTTCTGATTTTGATCTGATCTCCAAGTGCCTATCCTTGCTTCTTCTTCCTCTTCCTCCGTCCTCCATTCTGGTTGAGAACTGCTAAGGGCGACTAGGGTTTTCAATGTATGCGTTCACTTCAATTTATAGCTAGGTTTCCGGATCCGTCGTCTAAAATGAAAAATTATTCCATGCGGTGCCCCAATAATACACTAAGCGGTAAAGTAGGAAAATAGTTTTGACATCCCACTTTTTGATAAACGAACTCCAAAATTTATTTATTAATGTTTCATAATACACATATTTCAAAGCACACTAAAAGATAATTATAAAGTGCATTTTTCCCGATCAAATACATTTCTCAAAAAATGAAGCGCCAAAATCATTTTTCAGTAAAGTATTGTGCTGTTAATTTGTTCTCATAATTATGTCATGATTATTCAAATAAGTTAATAGGAGGTCTTAGGGAGAATTTCAAAAAAAAAAACTCCTCCATCTACCACGCGAAATCAATGAACCCCCTCCATTTTTTTTGAAGTTTCTATGTCTCAGATTTTTTAGATTGATTAAAAAAAAGATTTTGTAGATTAACGGAAAAAACACAAAAGATCCATATTAGCCCCTACGAAAAATTGGTCCGTCATTGGGTGGGAACAAGAACAACTCCCCCATTAACACTCAAATGGAGCTTTTTACTCAAACTTGACTAAAATTATGAGGGCGGGCCAAGGCTCTAGGGCCTTGGGGCTGGGGTTCGATCTCTTCTGTCTCGAAAATCTTTGTGCTTCTGTGCCTAGAGTTTTATATGCTCCACACGCAGTAAAATACTTATCTATGCGTTCTCTTCAAGCACCAAGATGATTAATGTTCTCATCTTCTGGAATGTGTTATTCTTCTTTCTCCTATCTTAAGCTGTTTAGTTGGGGGCTAGTGTTTTTCTCTCTTTTTCTGCTCTTGTTCTGAGGAAAAAGCAGGTATACCTTACTACCAGGGTTTTATGTTTCATCCTTTTCTTTTGACTAAGCAATTTATGAAGTATTTAAAGAAGGGAAATGATTTTGCCACCCCCTTTTTTGTTAACGCCACTCCCCTGCAAGTGTATTTTTGCACCAAAAATACACTTGTAGGGGAGTGGCATTAACAAAAAAGGGAGTGACAAAATCAGCAGCCTTAAAGATTTAATTCTAATTGGACTCGAATTCCAATTACCAAAAAAGAGTTGGGCTCTGCTTATGAGTAGCTGGAAAAGATGATTTTCTATATTTTGATTTATCATATCATAAAGAAATCGTGCGATCGTTAAAATGAAACTAAAGATAATTATATGGAACAATGGGTGGGTAACGTATAGGATAAGTTTTTCTTTAGTTCCTGAAATGCAAATGTAAATAATACTACTCCATATTAGGCATGTCAATGGACCGGATCCGATCCGAATCCGATAACGTCGATCCGATAATCCGGTAATCCAAATACGGATCGGATCGGATCGGATTCGGATTCAGATCAGATCGGATTAAATCCGTTATCAATTCGAATCCGAACTTTTTTTTTTTTTAAAAACAGTAAATTTTTTATTTTGAAAAAAAAATGTTTAAGAAGTTGTATTTTATTTTAAATTTTTTTTTGGAAAATTTTTTTTTCAAAATTTGGAAAATTTTTTTTTTTTTGAAAAAAAAATTGTATTGGGCTCACCGCATCTAATTTGTGGTCAATGCTTACATCTTGCCGTGTGCTCGGTGCAACAAAAAGTAGATTTAGCCCACTAGTAGAGTGATTTGGATCTCGTAGTTGCGTTATTTGATGAGAGTCTACTTATCTTTATAAGTATCTATTTTGCGCGAAAATGTGAAGAGGAAAGTTAAATGTCATTTGTATACAATTACACTTTTGTCATGGTGGGTTTTGTTTCCTGTTAAAAAGAATAAAAATTTGGTCCAAGTCTCATGTGGTAATAATCAAATGAAAGGCAATGAGATAATAAACTGTACATTCAGATACCAATAAGTATCCAGCTATCGGCCGGATTACATTAGCCTAATTGTGGGTGTCATGGCTCCACCACTGATTTAACTACCAAGATTTAAACCCAAACATTGAGCAATAAAAGTCTAATAGTTACTCTCTAAACTAACCAATTGTCAATTTGTCATCGGTATGTGGGATTAATGGAGACATAAGTGAGAGAAACTGCACTGGGCTGCTTGCTAAATACTCTATTTTCGCCAAAGTTTGATGTCAAATTTTGACAAAGCCATTCCTGTGGCCCAGTTTTTCATTTTTTTCTTCTTTTGTCTGGTTTTATACAAGACAATTGACTTCATTCTTTGAATGGTTTGCCACCAAATCTAAGGAATGCATCAAACTAATTCGTACAGTCAAATTCAAGCTCCTTGAAAAGGCCTCAAAGTGGCTCTTGCTCTAGCCTTTATGTTGTAAATTAATTTAGCAACAATAAGATAAGATTCTTGAAAAGAACAACCAATTTATTGATGGATATAATGATGGAAAACTGATTTTCGCGCTCCACTTTTTACTGTTGGTGCTCCAATTTTAACGTGAAGTTACTAGTAACTTAATGAACAAAGTAGAGCGCCATCAGTAAAAAGTGGAGCGCAAATATCAATTTTCTATAAGGATATATATTAGCCACAAATTAGAAGCATAGGATTCCAATCTAAAGAAAACTAAACTTAGATGTCTAAAGACAATATAAATGAAGCTAAAAACTAGATAGGAAGACGGACTGAATTATCACAACATTCTCCAGCTCCTCCTCTTCCTTGCTATCTACTGTCTATTCCTCTTCAAACTTTGCTTCTTTTGTGTTCCTTGAGCTCCCTTTGCTTCAGGATCTAAGTAATCCCATATACTATCCTCTTTTCCCTTTATCATTTTCCGTGGAGAGGCCGAAAGAAAGTGTTCCACATATGTTGCTATCCCACTTCGCTCCTCGTTCTCCCACGTGTAGTCTTTAGGCTCGACTAAACTTTCCTCATACGCCATTGCCACCGTTGTGCAACTGGACGGATCATTCGGAACAACCCTATAGAAATCACCATTAGAATTGTACGCGTTAACACGCCCCCTATCATACCCAGTGTGTTCGCTCATTAGAACTTCACCATCTTTTGTACAACATAATAGCTGGATTATACTACTAACCCTGAATGTCGAACTAATGACAAACCTAACATTCCAAGATTTTTGCACACCGTATGCCTCCATCACCCATACTTGGGTTTTGCGTTGGCGATGACGAATCATACAGAGGCATCCATCCAAAACTCCCAACCCAAGCAAAATAAATTTATTCCGATCCTTAGGCAGCTTTGGCATTGGTACCTTCTTGAATTCATCCACCCGGGGATCAAAGGAAATGATACAATGGGTCAAAACATAGTCAGTGTTATGGGCAAACCAATGAAGTTGTCCATTCAAAACTGGGCCTGAATGGACTGCGCCAGTATTAGAAGGGAAGCATACCTCTTTCCAATATTTTCGTCGAAAATTCCCAACCATTACGAATTTACCGTCACTAGGATTAGGATTAAAAGGAGATAAAGCCATGACGGCCTTGTACCCATTAGTAGAGGAATCATAACAAAGCCCAGAAGTAATTGGAGAACGAAGCGTCAACTGATGGTACGACAAGACCTTCTTGAAATACTCATTTAGTGGATTCCATAAATACAAATCCACCTTAATCCCCAAAAGAAACAACCCATTACACGAACCATAGATGTGAACTAAACCATGACGGAGATCCAAATTTTCCCATGGTGTTTGAACCTTTTCCACAGAGCATTGTTGGTCTACGGTTTGAAAGGAAAAGGATCTATCATACAACTGGGACATAACAAGAACCTTTTGCCTTTTTGATAGGGTTATAAAGTTTGAGTCAAAGATCAAAGAAGACCACTGTTTGGAAACGCACCTTAATCGACAGAGAGAATCATGGGTTAGTCTTGATAGAATTTCGAGGATGATTTCTTGTGGGATGTTTGGAAAATTGTTTGGTTCTGATTTTGATCTGATCTCCAAGTGCCTTTCCTTACGTCTTCTTCCTCTTCCTCCGTGCTCCATTCTCGTCGGGAACTGTCAAGGGAGACTAGGGTTTTCAATGTATGTGTTCGCTTCAATTTATAGGTTACCGAATCCGTCGTCTAAATTCCTCACAAATGAAAAATTATTCCATTTGGTGTGCCAATACACTAAGCGGTAAAATCATTTTGCGGTGAAGCATTGTGATGTTTGTTCTCTTATGTCGTGATTATTATTCAAATACTCCTTCCGTCCTCTTTTTAAAGTCTAATATTCCATTTTGGACTGTCCCTTAATAAGTATCTATTTTGTAAAGTTAGTGGATAAAAGTTGGTACATTTTCCATTTTGCCCCTAAAAGTAGATTCCATTTTAAAAAGTTAGTGAGTAAAAGTATAATGATGATGTCTCCATAGAGGGTAAATAGGGAAAATGAAGGTAAAAATTGATGTGAAACGTGTAATAATGATGTTTTCTTAATAAGTTGGAGTTGCGAAGCAGGACATTTAAAAAGGGACGGAGGGAGTAAGTTAATAGGAGGTCTTAGGGAGAATTTCAAAAAAAAAAAAAAAAAAACCCCTACATCTACCTCGTGAAATCAACAAACCCCCTCCATCTTTTTTGAAGATTAACGGAAAAACACAAAAGGTCCATATTACCACCTACGAAAAATTGGTCTGTCATTGAGTGGAAACAACTCCTCCATATCCGCCCATTGGATGAGTTGTATCAAATGGAGCTTTTTACTCAAACAACTAAAATTATGAGGGTGGGCCAGGGCTCTAGGGCCTTGGGGTTGGGGTTTGATCTCTTCTGTCTCAAAAAATTTTGTGCATCTGTGCCGTGGGGTTTTTTGATCGTTGATTGAGTGAAATTTTTTTGTTTTATGTTTTGAAACAAACGGCCGGAAAACTCTTCAGCATAGAAGATCGAACAGTCAGAAAATCCCTTGACACATGGATTTTAGGCACGGATGATTGTACCTCGGGGCTGGAGAGTGGAGATGAATGAGGTGAGGTGATGAGGGCCATGGCCATCTAAAAACATCACTACATAACCCAATACGACCAACCACCCAAACTCCCATCCATCACTTAAAACACCATCACCACCATTGCGGCTGCCACGTCCAACGGCGGAACCCTTCCTCAAGAGATCCTCACCGACGTGCTCTCTCGACTACTGGTCAAATCCCTTTGCCGATTCAAGTCTTTCTCCCTCTTGGAATTCCCTAATCTCCGACCCCCACTAATTGCCATAACCCACCTCAATCGAACCAACACCCGAAACCCTCAATATCTCTATCCGAATAAGATCATCATGCCCTATAAAAATGAAGAGATCTAAATTAAATTTGCCATAAAACCTTCATCTTAATTTACACCTGGGGCTTCGCAATGTCAATGTGATTTGTAAGCCATGAAGTCCACCAGCAGGTACAAGACCCTTGCATGAGTTACTCATCCATGGCTGAGCTCCCGCTGTCATTCTTCACCTTAGCTTCCTTAGAAAACTTAACCTTCGCCATTTCTTCTTATTCAAATCTAACTCAAAATCTGGTTAAAATTTTCTAAAACTCATTTCATTTATATTGGATTTTACTCAGATTTTACAAGGTCATTTTTTTCCTTCCCATACTTTAACAATGTCGTTAATGAACTACTTACTCAAATTTATGTTAAGATTTAAATTTACCTACTCCAATGTGGCCTCTTTCCAATCCGAACACTGCCATTGTTATCTTGGTCAGTGTTTGCAATATTTATCCAACCCAGTGCAAACTGCGCAAGGCTTTTGCTCTGTTAACGATGCCTTGTCAAGTCATCAACATGCAGCATCTCCTGCTGTCAACCCCTCTTACTTTTACATATGCTCAAAATATTACTTGAGGATGACCTAATTAATAAATCTATGAGAAGGCCCATTTGTTTCTTTGTTTCATTTCTACTCCCAAAACTCCCCAAACCACACCCTCAAAACTACACTAAATGAAATATTAGAGACTGCAATCTTGTGCATTCAGGGGCCCCTACAAAATGCACTCTGGCGACTCCACCTGCAAAAACAATGTTGCACAAGTCATGTTGTACGCTATGAAAAACTACCCCACTCCAAGTAGTTGAGTTCACCCACATAAGGCCCCGTTGAGTTGCACGGAAAGGATAGGAAAGTATGGGAAAATTAACTAAAGGCGAAGAATGACGCGGGAGCTTAGGCTTTGATGTGTAACTTGTGCAAGTGTGAATTTAGTATTGATTAATACTTCATCAATCTCTATATTAAGGTTTATTTAGATTTCTGCATTTTTATGGGGCAATGCCCATGGCCGCAACTGAGAGTTTCAACCATCGTTAGAAGTTTAGAAGAGATTGACACGAGATGGAAATATCAATGGAGCAATCGAAGCCAGTGCAAATTGTCCTATATGTAGTTTGGCAAAGTATATGTAATTGATAGGTAGTTATTCTGAGATGATTTTCTACTGCCTGTTTTGGAAAACATGGCCTTCTGTAAGTGGTTGAATTCTCTATGCAAGAAGGCATTTTCTCTTCCATTTCTGTAGGTTGAGCACCCTTTTCAAGGAAATATAGAATAGCAAGAACAGTTAACAATTTTGATAACAAATCAAGAAAGAGAACATCGAGAACTCTCTGTGAGCGAGCAGGAAAAAAGACACACTTTTGCCACATTGGTACTTAACCGTAAAAGTGGCAGCATGCCCCGTTCGGGCAATACGGCTTTCGTAATACGCGAAGCAGCTGAGCAGTAGCTCTTCGATCGCTATATTCTTGCGATAGT
Organism: Rhododendron griersonianum; assembly: GCA_018127125.1. Taxonomy (NCBI): domain Eukaryota; kingdom Viridiplantae; phylum Streptophyta; class Magnoliopsida; order Ericales; family Ericaceae; genus Rhododendron; species Rhododendron griersonianum. The sequence continues at coordinate 15,963,421 of CM030789.1, forward strand.
GAGACCCTTTACTCTTATTCTTTTGTTCCCGAACAATGATCATTCATTAGGCTGGCCTGACCAAACACGGAAAGCCCGGTCCGGGCAAGCTAGATTATGGAACTAATCTGACCGAATTGGGTCTAATGGAACAAGATCTTGATCTCGATAAGGAATTTGAATCTGGAAGGGCTGGATAAGGCTTGCATCCTGGCTCTATCTGCCGCAGATACCTTTGTCTTCTCTTTTATCTATGGCCGTTGAATTCTAAGTAGACTCCGCATTCATCCTGGCTATCACAGGGCCTTTCGCCATCAAAGAGTCGAGAAGGTTTTCAGCTGCTCAAGCCGGTACAGGTACAGAAGTGGCTACAATCTCTCCGAGACAGTGCCCAGATTGTTATGCCTTTTGTGTGGGTCGGAACTTACCCGACACTATATCATTTCAAAATGAGAGATCTAATTTACAGGTATTGGGTAAACAGGGCAAAGATAATGCCTTGGATCTCTTTGTATTTGGAATTTTGGATACTGAGTTCTTCAGGGAGCTACTATAACACACTTTGGTCAGCAAGCTGCCTAGGTACTGCAAATTTTAAACGACTTTGGTGGTACTTAAGGACTCATGTGGGTTTTGTTTATTAAGGTAAGCCCCGATCATAATGCTCCAAAAGAAAGTTTCTGGGCATTGAATTGCAGCAAAGACAGACCGGGGATAGGAAGAATAGGAAAAAAATCGACCCAAGAATATTAAGAGGATGGAATTGTTTTGGCAGAGTGAGGTTTCGATGATGAGCAAATGAACCTGGAGGCGGAGATCAATGTTTTCTGCTCTAATTTCTCCACTAATTATTTAAATTGCTGCAATTAAATTCAAAAAATGAAACACAATAACATACCCTTTATCGGAAACACAATAACTGAATATGAAAAATTATGGAAGGAATGGAGGTTGGTTATTTTTTTAATTTTTTAGTTTTCCTTCTTGACGAAGTTAGACACACCATTGATAGAAGAGTAAATCTAGCAGTTTAGTTACATGCCAAAAAAGAAAACAATCCGCAGCAAACTACTAGAACAGTCATGGAATAACAAACAACCAAACCACAACAAAGGGCGCCGCAGCTCCGAGCCAAGAAATGAAACTGAGTTACAAAAATACAAAAAAAGCTTCAATTGGAGTCAAGCCGCATAAGTGTCTTCAAAAGGGCTATAAAGAGATGAAGGGCTGACGAGCACATCTAGGCTCTAGCTAGATCATGTTCACTGCAAAAAGTTGAGAGGGCTGCTGCACATAGTTAATTTGCTGGATTAGAGCTTGGATGTTCCTTCCCTATCAGTTGCAAAATAAATTGGGCAAAGTATAGATTACAACCCTGTGGTTTAGGTTTTGGCACATTACCTCCCTCACATTTGGAAATGACCATTTCTCCTCCTCGTGGTTTCGGTCTAAAGTGGAACCTTTTCCTTCCAAATTGACAGAAGGTGTAGTACACATGCCTATTATGAGAGTTGGTTTGAGAAAAGCATTTAAATAAAATTGAACTTTATGAGTGCTCATCCAGTCATGCTTCATTGGTTAGACTCCAACGATTTAGGTTTTTGAGTGCGCCCTAGCAACTTTTGTATACCTAGGACTACCAATGTCAACTTATATCACTAACCAATGCCGTGTATACCTGGGACTACCAAATCTATATAAGTAGCAAGAAAGAATATGTTGATTTGCTAGTATAGAAGCTTACTTAATCAACAAAAGAAGTGATCAATTCATTTCTATGTTGAAAAGTGGAAACATACCTGATCACGCTTTGAACTTTCACCTGAAGAAGCTTCGCATTGTCTCCGAAATCCATCCTCCATGATTAGGAGAGCCAAGGGTCTCGATGTAGTGGTCCCCAACTAGAGATGTAGTTGGAATGCCAGGAACCAGCAGTTCCCTTTGTGTTCCTTGCTTTGGATTGCAAAGAATTAGTTTCTCCCCGTCAAATTCATCTTCTACCCTTCCTCCGATATCTATAAATCTCTCTCTCCTCAACACAAGTTCGTCTTGCGCTGACAAACACAACAGATCCACTATAGACCCCCCGGGATTAGCAATCGAAGAAAATTTCTTCCACGACTCTCTAACGCCATACTCCATCATCATCCAAACATCAATTCGGTCACCCTGCAACCTGACAAGCAAACAGAGACAACCCTCAAGAACCACCATGTCATGACCCCTAAACTCGTTATCATCATACGAGGCAGGCAACTCCACTTCCCTGAAAATCTCATCCACCAAATCGAAGGCAACAACAACCTTAGAATAATCCAAACCACCAGTCCTCCAACATAGCCAATGGAGCCGCTCGTTAAAGCAAACCCCACGACGACGTCCCACAGGACGATAATGGAAATCTTGAATCGTCCTCCAAGCATTATTTTTCAGTGAATAGACAGCCACAATCATAACAGCGACATGATTAGGTTCTCGCCCTTCCTTAAAAAAGGGCATCGCAACCTTGTAATCATCCGTGGATGAGACATAACCCAACCCAGGTGGATAAAAACCATCCATTGAAGAGTATTGACGAAAAGGGGAAGGAAGTCGCTTCCATTCACTAGTGGATGGATTCAACAAGAAGTTGACATACCCTTTATCGGAAACTAGAATGAGGCCATTACAAGAGCTCACTGACCCGGAGTCGCTCATGCGGTTGAACGGAGGATGATCAAGCTTTTCAGGGGTCGGGTTCTCGTCGGAGAAATCTACGGAGTAGAGATCGAAAGAGCTGGTAAAGAGAATGGCTTTGGTTCGATTGAGACGGATATGAGCGAAATGGGAGGAAGAGATTAGGGTTTTCCATGAGGGAGAAACGCATTTGAATCGGGAAAGAGATTTGAAGGGTAGTCGAGAGAGTATGACGGTGATGATTTCCTTGGGAAGAGTTCCGCCGTCGGACATGGTCGCCGGATGTGAGGTTCTTGCTTGGGTGGTTGCGTAAAGCTATGGCAGAAGAGGAGGGAATGATGTAGCTTGGTAGTTGTAAGTTGTAACTATTACTCCGTAGAATCAACGGAGTGAAATTATGATCGTGCAAGTGGATTCGGAGTGTTTGATGCACATTACGGCCGTAAACGAGCCAAAAACTTAATAAGTCGAGTTTATTTATTTACTAATGGAACTTCTTTAATCGAGCTGAGCCGCCCTTTGGACGTTTTTGTGGATCAAAAAAAAAAATATCGAGCAAAGCCTCTTTAACGAGTTGAGCTTTTGTCGAACGAGTCGAGTGGACTCATTTACTAATATATCCTGGATTTTTCTCTTTATAAAAAAAAAAAAAAAAGGGAATCCGAGAGTTATATTAATTTCTTTATTTTTTTATATAAATTGTAGTAACTTTAAAGTGGTGTACGTGGACAGAGATAGTGTACACAGTGCTTGTGGGGTGGTGGTGGATTTATTGATTTGGTTGTTGGCAGTAAAGGAGGATGCAATTACTTCTCTCCGTAGATGCATGGGGGCAAGTTTGACCGGAGAGAGAGGAATTTTACTATGGGAGTTAAATATGGATTTTGTTTGATAGATCTCGATTTGTTCTAAGTAAAATTCAATATTTTTAAAATCACCTAAAACATTATAAATTACAAGATATAATTAATTGAAAAGTGGCACGAACTTTCAAAAATGAGAAGTAAATTGGGACGGGAGAGTACGTTTTATATAATAGGGTAACTCATTTGTTGGCTAAATAATTCCTATTAGATGCTAGATTGGAAGATGGGGATCATGTCTCCCGAGCACTTCTTAATTTTGCCGTTGATGACAGACCGCATTTCTTGGTGAATAAAATAACCCCTTTTTCCGTGTGGGTAAAAAAAAATCAACTGGGAGATTTTCATTTAAAATAAAATCAAATTGGAGACTCGCCTTACATCCATTAGCACCAACAATTTGGAATTCGGATTTAAAAAATAAAGGGCAAAGTATGAATTACCTTCCTATGGTTTGGCCCTTTGGTAGATAACCTCTCTGCCGTCCAGAATATATCTAGAAACCCACTGTCCATTTCCCCTCTCTCAGATTAGAGATGGCAATTCAACCCACCCCGCCCCGATCGGGGCGGGTGTTTGTTGTATTTTTCGGGGGTCGGGTCGGGTCGGGGGGGCGGAATTGATGAAACCCGGTCGGGTCGGGTTGACGTTACCCCATTTCCCCTCTCTCAAATTAGATATGGCAATTCAACCCACCCCGCCCCGATCGGGGCAGGTTTTTGTTGTGTTTTTTGGGGGTTCGGATCGGGTCGGGGGAAATTGATGAAATCCGGTCGGGGTCGGGTTGACGTTACCCCGTTCGGGTACCCAGAATTAATTGAGATGTGGCAAGTGTAGAAACTTTATATCCATCTCAAAACCAATTGGTAATGAGTTGAGAGTTTCTAAATGTTATTAAGTGATCACCCATTCCACTTCCAAGTAATATGGGATTTTATTTCCTTAACATCCCTCCTTACGTGCAGCCGCATATGAAGTCTGTCACGTGTGGCCACTTTTGGGTCCTATCATCATGCAGTCTTTTCGCTGGTCTGCTATCGTGGAATTGTCGTGCTTTTTACTGGAAGAAGAACTTTTGTTGAAACCCACTGGAGTAATACTAGATAGAGTTTATAGAGAGACATGTTAGTGTACAATTTTAAGAAAGAAACAATGATAGACATGGTGGTTGGTGGCAATCCGTCTCAATTTACATTTGGGGCACCTATGTCGCAAGCCTCCACTCTCCTCATGATGGAGGAGGGATTACCTGGCTATGAATCACAAGCTTCTCAGCAATTTTGTGTTGTAGAAAATGACTCTATGTCATCTTTTGTGGATGAATAATTGTAGATTCCAAATATGTAAGCCTCTATATCTCAAGGTTTTTTGAGGTTACACACACACATATATATAGCTTATGGGTACTTGAATAGATTTGGTGCATTGAGATCATAGGATAGTGGATATAGATTTATGTTGAACTTAGGTTGTAGCGTTGATGATACATTGCATGGAGTCATTATTCAGTGGTCTTGGGGCAACGCAACGTGGCGCCCCAATAATTTTCTCCACCACACACTCACGTGTATGAATGTGTACTTGAGAAGAGTGTTGAGGCAGCACGTTACAGTGCCTCAGGATCACCTAATAAGTTTTTGGTGGCCAGTGGCCCTGAAAATGGTTGGAGTCTACCCTATGAAGCACGAGTATTTATAGATGAGGTTTATAGCTAGGCTAATCATACATAATGGAAAGGTTCACTCAAGCATGCAGTTTTAATTAAAGCACGTTCAGTGCGGCACTGACCTTGGAATGTTGTTTCATACTTGAGGCCTATGTAGCATAGATACGGACACTGACATTGACACGGGACATGAGATTAAAAATAGGGACACGTGATGGTGGGTAGAGATTCACACATAATCACTACTCTTTTATTAATCAAATTCAATAAATTACAAACAGAAACTCATCTCACTCTCACACACACACTCACAGCTCACACACATCTCACTCCACTGATGGCGGGGGAGTCCCTCGGGGGTTCCCCGTCCTTCTCCTCTACTCTCTTCTCTCTCTCTTACTCCCACACAATACACAAGCACACATACACATTGCTTAAACAAATTTTACAAACAATCACAAACACACAATGCACTCAATAATCCATCTCCCAACTCCTCTTTTAATCCCACCGATAAAACCCAACTTTGTTGGCTCTCGCTTTACTCTCCATCTCCATTTGTGTCTCTTTGCCAAACAACACAATTGGCCCACCTCTCTCATTACTCTCTCTCATCCTCTTTATCTCTCAATTAAGGTTACACAACCGACAACATGAACACGGCTGGAGACACAACAAAAATAAATTAATAGATAAATGAGTAATATTTATTTTACACCCGTGGAAACATAGTTATAAGCATAAGCGTTAAACATAGATACATGTAGACAAACATCATATATGCACATCTTATTATACTTTTAATCCAAAATATTCCAATTAATACACATTTACCCCAACAAACTTTGAAAAATTGCATAGTTAACTTCTATCGTGTCCATATGTCTCTCCCCTGTCCTTGCCATATATGTTCCCATAAAAAATAATTAAATCGTGTCTCATACGTATTTTGCCATGTCTTATGTGTTGGACATGGGGACACGCCCGCCTCTAGAAGTGTTGATTCTTCATAGCTTGAGGCGGAAGACTGGTATTTGACGCAGCTATTGATGAATGAGGCGACTGAGAGACAAATACAACTACAAGTAGAGGACCCAAAGGGTAAATCATGAAATCGGGTCATGTCCCTAGCGATGATCTCACATCCGATGATCTTGATAAAAGCTTAATGGTTATATGCCAGTCATGGCTTACTAAGAACTTCTGAAGAATCTAAGGCTCCGTTCTTATAAACCTATAAGTCTGAAACATATTTATTTTTTAACTTTTTGTTTAGTTTTTCGTCGTAATTTTTGGCATTAATCGCTCGTCTCGAATAGACGAAATGGAAAAGTATTAAAATATAAACCGATGTTGAAAAAATTCAAATAAGACGACACTTTATACAAATAAGACAGAATTTTTGTACTTTTTAGACTCCTTTCGTCGAGACAGATGATTAAACGAAAAACTATGACACGATTCTAATAAAAATTCAGAAAAGACGAACAAAACATACAAAACATAAAAGAAAAACAAGTTTACAAGAATGTAGCATGAGTAGAAAATACTTGAGATGTGCTATAGCCAGTAAGAGGTAAATGCGAATGCAGGTCTCCTTAGCATGAACTCATGCCTTCTTGCTCTTGTTCATCAAAACTGTCTGACACTAAGATGTCCGCGGTTGATATCCAGCCTGTTTCAACTTAACACTTATCACAGCCAAAACACTGTAAATTTCCTCTGATTGTGAATGTGATCTATCTCCAGCGACAAATTGATGAAGTGCAGTATCCACCTCAATTCAGCTGCTTCCTTCGAATATTTGTATTTTTCATCATCCTGCTAACATGCATGACCTTGTCCCACTTCAGGAGTTGGGAATAAATGTTCGACAAGATTACATAATTCCCATCCAAATGAGGCTCCAGTTCAAGAAGATTCACCATAGCTTCTTCTGCTAATTCAACATGCTTGAAAATTACACAATTCCAAGAAAAGCTCTCCAAATTCTGGCATCTTGTGCAAACGGCGTACTTCTAATAAGTTCTCTGGCGGTCTAGTTGTTAGATAAGCTTGATATACATTGTTGGAACCATTTCCTAACAGCTTAAGCTTTTGGGAGAGCTGGTATCTTAACACTAGCCTCTTGAAGTCGCCCTGCCCTTCCCAAAATATCAACCATTCACCTGTAATATTCAAGTCTAGGAATGATGCCATGAACATCAGTCATGGACTCGAAGTTTTTCAGCCCCTTATCAACCAAACCAATTGGGTTTTATTTTTTAGAAATCATCCTGGAGAAATGGTCAAGAGCTAACTCACCAAATCCATGGTAGGCAAGGCCCAAGTCCTTTATATCCATTGCAATGAAAATTTTGCAATGGAGTTGCATAAATGTTAGCAAGAACAGCTTTGGAATTAGTTGGTTGCACCATCTCATAGGTTACATTGTCCTTCTCTTGAGCTTCGCCATCATATGGATAGGCTTCTACCTTCTAAAGCTTGCAAAAACATGGAGTATAGTTTCAACCATCGTATTAGAAGTTTGGAAGAGAATCAAGAGATTGACAAGAGACGGAAATGTCAATGGAGCAATCGAAGCCAGTGCAGCCAATGCTAGAGAAGATAATAAAGTTTAGGTCATATTAATGGTCCTATATGTAGTTTGGCAAGGTTTATTAAGAAAGTCTATGCCCACCACCACCGCGTCAGGTCTTCTTCTTCCTTGGAACTGGCACGTGACAATCACTGTCGAGAGTAGATCTCACTCTCGGAAACTCCCCAAAAATGGGTGGCGCATGAGGCCTCGACAACCTCCGTTTTGGCAATGGGTCTTTGTACCGTTCAAATCATCTCGACACAACGAACAATACTCTGGTATCATAAAAATTTACTCATCAATTTTCAAGGTCTGCAATACTCTGACAGAACACGAAACAGAGAACAAAAATGGCATTTTTGTGTTTTGAGTTTTCGAATCACACAACCGAGAGGAAAAACAAATGATATCAGAGAACAAAAATGGCCATTTGTCATGCCCAGGTATCAAACTGAACAAACACACACAACCCATTGAGAGGAAGTTTCGGATTATTATTCTACAAGTAAAATCAATCGTACAAAACCTCACTCTGAATCCTCACCACTCTCTGTATCTCTCTCTGTTAATGTTTAGGATAACATGGTCTATGCGAGAAGGCATTTTCTCTTCTATAGCATTTCAAAATGAGATATCTAATTTACAGGTATGGGGTAAAAAAGGCAAAAATAATGCCTTTTGTATTTGGAATTTTGGATACTGAGTTCTTCGGGCAGCTACAATTAGACACTTTGATCAGCTACAATGAGGTATCACCCTGTTAATTTTCAATTGGTTTTTGTATTGATTTTGTTATTTTTTTCTGTAGAAGCAATACACGCTCTATTTCTATTATGGACCATTTTCCCAGTAAGCTGACCATGGGGAAATCAAAATCCTAAATGGGTCAAGCCCAGGAAATGCAATTAAATGGGAAAATAGAGAAAGCATTAGAGAAACCCAATGTTAGACTTGGTCTTATTTTTCGTGTCTGCAAATCAAAATCCTAAATGGGTCGAGCTATTCCAATCGTGTTTATCTCTTGGAGGAATACCCGATCAAATAAGAGGTCAAGCATCGATATTGTTTGTATCTATTTCGATCTTCTTCTCAAGCTTGCTTTGTTGTTGTTTGTTTTGGTCTCCATTTTCTTTTTTCACCCAGAGATTAATATTTTCTTTTGGTCATTTTAAAGGGTGCTGGAGCAAATAGTGTGGTTGTATTTAATGTCGGGTTAGCTTTGTACCAAATAGTATAGTAGTATGAAGGGGAAGTCACGGATATGGAATATTGAAGCTAAGTTCTTTGGTTGTATTTGGTGGTTTTGTACTTTGTTAATCCCTTCTCCATGGAAATGGAAAAATACGATTTTGATAATAGAGTTCTTTGTACCAAGTTAATTTTCCGCAATTTGAGCCACTATAATAGAGTTCTTTGTACCATGAGGAGAGAGAGAGAGAGAGAGAGAGAGAGAGAGAGAGAGAGAGAGAGGAGAGAAAGAGAAAGAGATTGCCGAGAGAGGGAGAGGAGAGAGAGATGGGAGAGATAGGAGAGAGAGAGAGAGAGAGAGAGAGAGAGAAAGATATGTTGTACTTTCTTGATCTTTCTCCACCAAACCCTAATTCTATGTATATAAGTACATGTACTTATGAAAGAAGGAAGATAGGATGACATGAGATAGATTTGAGGTACTAGATTTACTTACAAGATTTCTTACAAGCCTTACAACCAAATCCCTACTCTTCCTTAGTCAATCTACCAACCCTTGATCTTTTGTACTTGCATATATATATATATGTGTGTGTGTGTGTACCTTGTACCTAAGAGAGAGAGAGAGAGAGAGAGAGAGGGAGAGGGAGGCCGAGAGAGATGAGGGAGAGAGAGAGAGAGGGGCCGGATGGAGAGAGGAAGAGAGAGAGTGATGTGTGTGCAAGTGTACTCACCATATCTTCCTACATCATCTTCTTGCATCACCATGTACTACTCAATCTAGGGTTTCTTATTCTATCATCCAAAGTACAACCAAAAATCTAGTCTTTCTTACACTTTAATCAACCAAGGACAACCAAATCTTATTTTCTATTCTTTCAAAGGACTAGATTAGACTAAAACCCTAATAGAATAACCTAGATTTGTCCTAGTTTGGAAGAAGAAGATCTAGGGTGATGTCATGACTTGTCATGACTAGATTTGGAAGCAAAATCCATTGGATTTGGAGAGAGAGAGGGGCCGGCCATGAGGGAGAGGGGGAGCCATCCAATTGCCTATAAATAGGACTTCATATCCTTCATTCAACACACACCTCTTCCAACCTCCAACTTCTCTCTAGAAAGTTTAGTGTTCTTGTTGTTCTTGCTTGTTCTTGAGGTTCTTCATAAGTTCTTCAAAAAACTCATCCTAAGCCGCCACTAAACCGCCGCTCGACCACCCTTTCGATCCAAAAAGTCAAGTAGTGTTAGTCAAGATCTAGTTTCGAGAGAAACCATTCTCTTTCGAAGCTACCGGAAGCCATTCCTAGACGTTACTCCGTCCAACCGTCAACGTACCTTCCGTAGTCATCTCTACCGCCAAGAAGAACGGTAGATATTCTATATCTACTCTTCCCTACGTATATGTAGACTATTCTATACCTTCGAATCCTAAGTATATGTAGAATACTCCTTACGCCCTAACTTTAAGTATAGTATAATTTTCCTATACTTTCCAAATTCTAAGTATAGCGTATTGTATGCGTATTTCGAAACAATTGTAGATTATTCTAAACCTTCGAAATTCTAAGTATACATAGATTACCTTATCTATTTTCCTTAAGCATGACTAGAAGTGTTTATAAGTTGTTAACTTGGTTAACCATGGCATGATTAGCATAACGTTAGAAACGCTCAATAAACATATGCTGTTTTGAACTTAAGGAAGCATGATTTTGGATTAAGCTGAAGTGATTGCATTTTGATCTTAAGATGATATGAGCATGATTACATGTTTACTTACATTACTTGTGGTTGTTGATTAAAGCATAAGTGATTTATCACTCCAAAGGCGTCCGTACATGTGGCGTTATGCTTAAATGTGATTGAGCATGATTATGTGATAATATGAGCATGATAGTGAATATAGAGTTGGATGATCTTGTTAGTTTAGTTTCGAGATTACTTAAATTGTGAAATGAACTACCGCGGAGTCATGGCATGCAACGAGACACAAAAATCGAGAAAATAGAAACATGACACCTAGGGTGTGGTCGACATGGATGGATAAAATATTTTTGAAACTACATAATGGCCGGACGTGGTAGTCATTATGTGGATGTGAAAACCTGCATTGTGGCCGGACTTGGTAGCCCTTTGTATGGACTTGCGAAAACCGCAATGAGGCCGGACTTGGTAGCCCATTGTGAAGATTGCCAATGGGGCCGGACGTGGTAGTCTCATGTGGCAATATGGCTTGGTTATCCGCGAAGAGGAGCCAATGCAAGATTTGGAAGAAGATATTTTGAGAAACCGCGATGTGGCCGGACTTGGTAGCCCATCGTGAGCGATGCTAATGGAGCCGGACTTGGTAGCTTCATTAGTAGCGATTTGATGTTTTTTGAGAAAACGCGATGTGGCCGGACTTGGTAGCCCATCGTGAGCGATGCTAATGGAGCCGAACTTGGTAGCTTCATTAGCGAAATTGTGAATGAAACTTTGGAAATGTGGATTTGGTAAAGGTGAAAAGGATGACACGGTCTACGATGAGTCGCGTAGGAGAAACACGAAAAGACATGACACCAACGTTAGAAAGATAGCGAATGCGGATGTGTTATTGCTTAAAATGAATGAGCATGTGTAATTGTCTATGTGAATTTCTGGATATAAGTAAGGATTTGTGGATATGGTTTATCTTGGAAAAAATGATGACACGGTTTATGAAACGCTGCGAAGAAGAAACTCTGATATCACGAAACACCAACGATAGTTATTGTTGATAGCTGTTGAATAAACACGTACTGCGTAGATATCATTATCTGTATGATTCATTGTTGTTATATATGACTTGCTATGTGTAAGTTAAGGGTTAGTGGGTATGGTTTATTCTATTGAGCTTTGTAAGCTCACGGTATTGCCTTTGGTGACCCTGACATATTATATTGGTGACGACGCCGGTATAATGTGTCAGACCTTATAGACGAACAGGATGAGAGGTACACTTTGGAGGCTTTTGGAGCCGAAGAGCTGGCTGTAGACACCTCCCAAACGGGGCATCGCCATACAGATTGATCACGTTTGTTTGCTCGATTGGTTGCTCGCTTCGTAAACCAAAATCATGGACATTCCCATGGCTAGGAACATCGCCACATGATAACGGTTATCATCAAATAGAGTCGCCACCCAGTTTATTAAAACTGGGAAAATAGACAGAGATTCTGGATACGGGAGCCAAAAGTACAATAAGGGAAATGTGTTACGCACCCCTCTTTGCCCAGTCATGAAACTGGCCCATAATCATTCAACATAAGACGTGTAGATACTTTGTTTAATTCCAACACATAGTCTGTTTATTTATTCCTTTAAACAGTAAATAAAGTGAGTCAGGACTGTAATTGAAGCATGCATCAGAAACCAAAACAAAACAAGCTGTCCCAGGGAGATGGATCCCTCGGCCAGTGAATGGATGTCACGGCCGTGGGATCCTCCTGGTTTAATGTACCGGCCGAGGGATCAAAGCCCCGGTCGGTGTTCTTCCTCACACCAGACAGAAAGATTAACGGATAATCAAAACACTACGGTTAGTCAGAAATACAGTAAATAAGACAAACCAGAGGCCGTTGGGCCTCACCACCTTGATCCCTCAGTTGCTTGATTGATTTGGATTGGGCGTGATTGACTGATTGCTTGATTGAAAACCCTAGGGTTAGGGTTTGAACTTCGGGGTTTGATCGCCAGATTGACGGCTGCCTTCGGGAGGTTAGGGCTTTTGAAGAGTGGGTTTGAGAGAGTATTTTGGTAGGGTTTCGTGGCTTGAGAGAGTGTGTACTCTATGAATTTCGTGTGTTTATTTTCGGAGTCCAAAGGCCCTTTATATAGGCAATTGGTGACTCACTCCGGCCAATCAAATCACGAGATGGCAATTGCAATTGCAATGCATCTCTAACTCTACGTCGTAATCTCGGAGCACCGAACGCATCGGAAAGGTAGTGTAATCGGATCAAACGTCGGACAGAACACGCAGTCTGGGAAAAGGTCGATCTGGCGGCCGAGTAAAGGATATCACGGCCGAGGAATGGATGTCTCGGCCGAAGGATAGATCTTGCGGCCGAGGGATTGATCTCTCAGGGAGATTTTGCTAGCAACAGGTTGCTCGGGTGAGGAAATGATGTTAGGGCCGTGGGATCGATGTCACGGCCGACAGATGGATTCTCCTAGGCTTCTGTATTTCTGTCTGAAAGGCTATATGGCTTTGAATTGGGTCCTCTAAGTGGCTCAAAGTTCTTACCGAAAGTCCTAAGGTCCTCAAGGAAGCAATCAGCAATCATTGTATCCATTTCATCATCGGGATTATCCCAAGGTGGGACTTGAAATAATCGTTAGGCCAAATTGGGGTGTCTACAGATGCCCCTCTTTGACTGAACTCAGACGGATCGCGAGACATGTTTGAGTAAGAGTCAAAGCTGTAAAAAAGCACTTCAATTTGGTCCAACCACTATTCCAAGGGGTTTTTGAAAAAGGTTTTTGTTATGGTCGGGCCGGGAGGCTGCCTACGTATTCCACAAGGGAAATTCAGACCAACCGTAGTTCGGGCAAAAGAAAAGTAAAAAGCTTGGAGGGTTAGAGACAGAAAACGTACCTTAGGGCTTAAAAAGCCGTAGTGTGACGTACCTAGACTGAGCCAGGGTTTTGGCGAAGAGTAGTTAAAGGAGCGCAGGGCTGCCTGGGGAGTTTTTGCGTAGAGCTTCCTTAGTATTTTGGGGTAGATCAGTACACTGCAGGTGCGTTTGCTTTTCTTGACCATCCTTACTTTGACTGAAAGGAGCTCGGTAGAGTAGCCTATCCTTGCAAATGAGCTGGCGGGAATTGATGTAATGGGGTGGAATCCAAACCATCTGCTGGAGATGAGTTGGACGCCGGTTGTTTTTGAGATGTGAGGGGCGCAGGGCCAGTAAATGGAGCGCGGAGCTTTTGGAGATGAGGGAACCGAGGCACGGAGCCGGTTGTAGTCATGAGGCGAGAGCCTGAGGTGTGACAGAATCGAGGAGTAGAGCCTGTTGCAGTCTTGAGGCGAAGGCCTGAGGAGATTGATAGGACCGAAGCGCGGAGCTGGTGTTAATCATAAGGCGAGGGCCTGAGGTGATTGATAGGACCGAAGCGCGGAGCTGGTGTTGATCACAAGGCGAGGGCCTGAGGTGATTGATAGGACCGAAGCGCGGAGCTGGTGTTGATCACAAGGTGAGAGCCTGTGGTGTCAGAGCTTTGAGCTTGACGTGATGAACCGAAGCGCGGAGCTGGCATAAGGCAAGGGCCTGAGGTGAAGGAACTGAGGCGTGGAGCCTGAGGTGATTAGATTGAGGCGTGGAGCCTGCTGCAGTCTTGAGGCGAGGGCCTGAGCTGTCGGAGCTTAGAGCTTGACGTGATTTGAACCGAAGCGTAGAGCTGGTTGCATTCTGATGGTCTGTGCACGGAGCTTTTCCATCATAAGTGTTGGCGTGGAGCCAAAGGATCGAGGCGCTGAACCGATCAATAAAATCGAGGCATAGTGCCGGTTGATTGCAGGGTTGACCTGTTTCATGAGAGATATGCAGAGTGTATATGTGTGATGATGGTTGCTAGATGTGAACAGATATGATGATGCAGACTCGATGTGAAAATGTTGATGCAATATGTGCACGGGCCCGTGCGTGTGTGTTTGTTTTAAGCTTAGAGCTTCTATCAAGTTCCGGACTTGAGCATTCAGAGCGTAGAGCTCGAGCATTCGGACGGCAGAATCCGAGCATTCAAAGTACAGGCTTTAAGCGTCCAGTACTCAGTGGTTGGGCATCCAAGCGTAGAGCTTGAGCATTCAAGTGTATAACTTGAGCATCCAGTACACAGTGGTTGGGCATCCAAGCGTAGAGTTTGAGCATTCAAAAATGTTATATTTTTGAGCATTCAGGCGTAGAGCCTGAGAATAGATGTCTTGATTGTTGGGGCGGCTTAGAGCCTGTTGCTTGTTTACGGCTTCGAGCCAGTTGAGATAATGGGCTTGGAGCCGCTGAGATTTGTTTGTTACGGCTTTGAGCCATTTCCGATGATAGATACAGGCTTCGAGCCTGTTGAAGTAATGGGCTTTGAGCCGCTGAAGTAGACTTGATTGTTACGGCTTGGAGCCAGTTGAAACGGTGGGCTTGGAGCCGTTGAGTTGTGATAGCGAGCGTAGAGCTGCTGATTCGAGGGCTTGGAGCCGCTGAGTGAGTATATACAGGCGTAGAGTCTGTTGCTGTGATAGCGAGCGTAGAGCTGCTGGGATGGTTGTTACGGCTTAGAGCCAATTGAGATGGTGGGCTTAGAGCCGCTGAGTTGTAATAGTGAGCGTAGAGCTGCTGAATGAGTGAATATGGGCGTAGAGCCTGTCGATAATGGGCTTCGAGCTGCTGAGATTGGTAGACATAGGCTTCGAGCCTGTTGAGGTAATGGGCTTCGAGCCGCTGAGACTGCTTGTGTACGGCTTCGAGCCAGTTGAGATGGTGGGCTTGGAGCCGCTGAGTTGATGAGTATTCCATCTTCCATCTTCCACGGGGTTTGATTGGTTCCTTATGCTTGGGATGTTTCCAAGGCTAGTTTTGAGTATGCTCGGGATTGCCCCCAAGGCTAGATTCCACATGCTCGGGACTGTCCCCAAGGCTAGTTCTGAGTATGCTCGGGATTGCCCCCAAGGCTAGTTCTTGAATATGCTCGGGATTGCCCCCAAGGCTAGATCTTGAATATGCTCGGGATTGCCCCTAAGGCTATATTCCATATGCTCGGGGTTGTCCCCAAGGCTAGTCCTTGACCATATTCCAATTTGTTAGGGAGATTTCCATTACCTCCACTACTGGGAGTGCCTTCCGGAGGCCAAACGCCTTCTAGCGACTCAAATGTCTTCTGGTGGCTAAATGTTTTCTGCAAGCTGGCAACGCTTTCTGGAAGCTAGCAACATAAACGCCTTCTGGAGGGTGCATTGAGTGGAAGCCGCAAGATTGTTTTGCTGGCCTGCTGAGCGCGAGGTTGTGCATATGGCGTGGCATAGAGCTATTGAGGTGTGGGCGTAGAGCCGCTGAGCAGCACTTGAGCGTCCTCAATGTTTCGATAAGCTTCCTGAGAAGTAAAAGGTTTACTTTAGTTCGGAGTTTTAATTTGCATGATCAAAAGTGAGTTTTTTTTGTTTTGATTTGCGGGATGAGATCCCTCTTAGCCAAGGGCGTGAATGAGAAGGACCCATGGTTGGGTCGAAGTTGTTCTGTTTAAAGAAGTTAAGATAACTGTGCCCCCTGTTTAGGCAATGCATGCTTTTTAAACGTCGATTTGATGCCCCTAGCTTTTTATTTGTTTATGCAATCGTGAGATTAACTCCCTTTTTGTCCTTGGCAGAGAAATAGGAGACTGGAGGCTCGCGGTGGAGGCAAAGAGGTGCACAAGTGGTTTGTGACGTTGCCAAAGCAGACTCTTGAGCCGTCTATTTTGGGCCTCAATCTTCCGAAGATGGATTGGTCGTTGATGATCTCGCTGGTTGAAAGGTGGTGGGATACTCCCAACACGTTCCACTTTCCTTCTGTTGGCGAGATGACGATCACGCCAGGTGATTTTTCTTTGCTTACTGGCCTATGAGTAGGTGGAGCTCCTCTTTGGGTTAACCCTAGGCTTTGGGAGCGAGTAGGGGATTTAGAGTGGTTCTTGTGCAAGGTGCCCCCTCTTCACTCGCGTGGTCATGTTGACATCTCTTGGCTGATCAAGACTTTTATGAAGGTTGATATCTTGACTCAGGTGAGTGTTGAGTAGTTGACACGGGCCTTTCTTCTCTACCTCGTTGTTTGTCAACAAGGATAGTTCAGTGCATAGGCAGTCTCTAGCCCCTTTGCAGTATTTGGAGGTTGTTTGGGAGCTTGATTGGGAAGCATCTGTCTTGGCCACCTTGTATGGCCTCCTTAGGGCTTGTTCACGGGACAGGGCTCTTGGCGGTCACTACCGGGTACTTGAGGTATATCCTTCTTCTTTTCTCGCTGTGATTTTTCCCTTACTACGAGCGATGGTTGGTGGGGCAACGGAAGCCACGGTCGCCAATTTTGAGCCTTGGCGACGAGTTTCGAACCGATTGACGGTTGACCAGGTACCCCTTGTATTCCTTGTCTTTAGATCTCCATTCCTCTGTGCTGTGGCTGATTTAGACTTTGTTTGTAGGCGAGGTTCGACCCTCGGAGTGGTGTATCAGAGGACACCCCTCTTGCACGTTCCAGGGTTCCAGATTGTACTCGTAGCCTATTCGATGGTCCCTTTTGTTAAGCCTGGTACTTATGTGATCGGGTGGCCAGCCAGTGGCGCGCCCGCGTGCTGAGGATTTTTAGTTTGTTCCTCCTCCTCCTCCGGCGTTGATGAGGTCTACTTCTTCGATGTCCAAAGTAGACTTGGAGAATGCTCAGATCTAGGCGGGTTTGCTTCTTTAGGTAGGTGACTGTATAGAGTACTGCCATTTTTCCTTGGTTCTACCTGCTGTTCCTTCAGTTGCTCTTGTTTGGCCACGGGCCCTTTCCTTTGTCTCCTTCTATTTTGATGACGGAGAAGAGGCGCTTGGTGCTTGCCCCTTGTTTTGCATTCTTTTCCTTGTAGCTTGAGGTTGAATGAGCACCAGCTGTCAGTGGGGAGGATAACCAGCAATCCCCTTCTTTGTCTCAGAGATTGTCTTGAAGACGTTGTTACGACCAGCTTTAGGATTTTCTTTTTCCTTCCTGTTCATGGTTAGTAAAGAAGCAGAAACTGTATTTGTATAGTGAAAGCAACCACAGTGATGATTTCGTAGGCAAGCTTTTGTTCATGAAATGAGAAATGCTTTTTATGCCCCTAGATGTCTTGAGTTTGCATGCGATAGTCAGAACATGGCTTTTTGAACAAGTATCTGCTGATAGACAGTAAGTTGTGTGAAAATGAAATACTGGCCGAGGATTTGATTATTCGGCTGAAAAATCAATATTGTGGCCAATGTATAGATTCTTCGGCCGTTACTTTGATTTTCCAAAGGTAGATTTTGTTTTGGCCAAGTGGCATCCTCTTTTCTCTTCCGTCTTATGCTTGGTTTTGATTTTCTTGCCTTTTGCTTTTGCTATGTTCCATAGTCCGATTGCCAAACTCGAGAGTTTTCGAGGTATCCTGCTCATTGTGTTAATGACCTTCAGGTTAGAGAGGATGAGCAATAATTCTTGTGTCTATTGCTGTTGCCAATTCTTCGAGAAAAACATACTCATCTTTTGCGAACTCAATACGCAGGGTTAGCTATGCCTATCATTGAGTACAAATTTGTTGATGTTTTTTCCTTCTCTCCAAATGTTTGGGCCGCATCTCAATGTGAGATTGCCTACGTATCCCTAATCAGGGAATCAGGCATTTTACGTAGTTCCAAAACCATCACCTTCGAGATTGGGTTTTCACTCTTGGTTTTTCTTCTCACATGCTCTTGATTTTGCCTAGGTTACCTAATGGAGGTTGAGTCCCTAGCGAGCTTTTCTTTGAATGCCTTAACTTTTGTCTAGGCTGCGTTTTTGCATTTTCTTGCCCTAGCAGACTTTGCTCTTACTTTTGCTTGGGTTTTCAGGTTACCCAACGAGCACTTCTCTCAAGAGGGTTTCTGCATTTCGGAGAGGAATTTGATGGAGATATTTTTCTAAATCTCCGTTGTGTTTGTACCTTCATAATGAGCGAGCTAACCCTAAGTGTTCTCGCGGAGATAGTGTCTTCTTTCTAAGTTTTGACAAAAACCTAGTTTCTTAAGCAACTAGAGTTCATCCTTTCCTTCCCTTTTTGTCAGCGACACAAGGAACTTGATTCCTTGAAATTTCCTTTGTTTGGCAAAGAGACTATAGTGTTTGGCAATTGCAATTTAGAAAGTAAATCATTGAACAAGCATAGTCTAGAGGATGAATCAGGAATTAAATGTCCAAGCAGGGGCTCAAAACATGTTTTAGCTTGATAAAAGCAATGTTTAATGTTCTTTGCCATGTTGTGACTTCTTAGCTACTGTAGCATTTCGAGGTTGTTTTCAAAACCTTTGCCTTTTGTAACTTTATACTCTTTTCCACCCTCTTCTTTGCCAAACAGGGCCTTTGAACTGGATCCATCTTCACTGCTTGCACGGTGACTACCACTTTGAGATATGAGTAGTCCCCAAATGGAAATGTCAGTCTGGGTTTTCATCACCTCTTCTTCCTCCTTATTGATTGTGTAGTCGTCAGTTATTTCCACTTGATTGAATAGTGATGCTAAGGAGATTCCATCGAGTGGATCATTGTATTCTCCTTCCATTTCGTCAAAGTCATTTTCCCCTTTGCTTGTTCTTCTTCATTACTTTTGTCAAACATGTCGGGATCGATCACTTCCGATTGATCGGACTCATTGTTTTCTTCCTCTTCCATCATGAAACATTCATCCTCCTCTGGGAAGGTAAAGGTTGGCTTGGCTTGGCTTGGCTTGGCTTGATTGTTTTGGACAATGTGTTGGCCAGGATTGTATGTGGGGTTGTGAGATAGGTTTATGAGATCAATATTTCGGGGTGGTGGTTCAGCATTGTGAGTAGGAAGTGGATTGGATTGCACATCAGGTTTTGGAAGTTTTATAGTTCGGCTATCAATGAGATCTTGCATGCGATTATCTGTTTCATGCCTAGGGTGTTGGTGGTAAGCGCACTGTTTGTTAGGATCATGGTTTGGGCCATAGAGTGGCTGAGGAAGTGGTTTGTTTACAGGTTTGAGATGCCCCTAACGGCTCAGTTTGGCTGAGGCTTGAGATGAGGTCATATAGAGAGGGTCAAAGTTGCGACCGGGGCGATTTGAGCTTCGGGATGAGCTAATTTGAAAAGGGTCTTATGGTAAGGTTTGAGTTAAGGGTGTTGACGGAGGCAGAAGATGTACGGGTTGGGAAGGTTTTCTTGGGTGGAGGAGTTTCTTCTTTCCCAATGAGGCCTAACTTGATCCCCTCTTCAATCTGTAGCCTAGTAGCATGCAGGCGCTTGAAATTAGTGATAGCCTGAGTGTAAATGTGCGTGAGGTACTTTGGCTGCAAACTCTTGACAACTATTCTCACTTGATCTTCCTCAGAGGGGCGGTTCTTCATCTTGGCGGCTTTTTCTCTCTATCTAGCCATAAAGGTTGCAAAGTCCTTGTTTGACTCCTGCTTAGTCAATTCCAAATCTCGAGTTGTTAACTCAATTTGGACGTTGTATGCATATTGCTTGACAAAAGCATTGGCAATTTCTGTCCAAGTATGATAGTGCACAAACTCCAAAGTAAGAAGCCAATCGAGAGCGCTTTCAGTAAGAGTCCTTTGAAATAACTGAACAATGAGCTCATCATTCAAGCCATTGGCTTCAGAGTGTTGATGACATGGCGGACATGGCTAATGGGGTTGCCAGTTCCATTGAACTTCTCAGGTAGTTGAGAATCTGGAAAAAGGCAGAGTCCTTCAAAATCCAGAATTTGGTCCCCTTGTGAACGGGCCAGAGCATGTTTGATCTCCTTGACTTGTTTGGCCAATTCGAGGTTTTCTCCCAATACCACTTCTTGAGAATTCTCATCTTCTACCGATTTCTCTTCGTCCTCAGCATCTCTTGCTGCTTTCTCTACTAGTAAGGTAGCGACTTTGAGCTCGGTGATCAGCAAATATGGCGTCATTATCTGCTATGAGAATGGGAGGATTACTTGATGAAGCTTAGGATTTGGTAGATGATTGAGTTTGTTGAGGAGATGACTGCGAAGTCCCTGAAAGTGATTGGGACCATTGCAGTGCAGGTGTTTTGGCCGGTGAGGGTGACAGACGGGACGGCTGCAAAGACCTCTGTTTGGCGTAACTTCAGGTGTTGTAAGAGTATAAAATTGGCTGTGGTTGCTTCTTTGTTTTACTTATTGTGTCTGCTTTGAAAAGTAGAGTACCTGTAAGTCAATACTTGGCTTGTGTAGGGTTAGGATTTGGGCTGAAAATCCCAACCCTTCTGCACAGAAAAAGTTATTTACAACAACAGATGATACAAGGTGTGAGGAAGAACTTGGAAGTGAAAATGCAAGTAGGTTCCTAGCCTGTAGGTTCCTGTTTTAGTTTGATAAGTTCTAGGGCTTTCTAAAACATGCAAGGTTTGGGTAGTCTCAGGGTGCTCCGTTGTCAAAGGGCACCAATCCTTTCACCAGCCCATCATAGGCGGCGATTGGGTGATTCCCTTTTTGATATACCACTAGGTACGAGTGACTGTGGAGTTTGCTGGAACCCCTAACATAGCCCGTGTCATGCCGGGATATCAGGTGAACTCAACGGGTTGTCCGCTCGATGCATATGATAAATGAATTAAATAAGGCATGTATTAGTCTTATGTTGAACTTTTTGGTTATGGCTCTCATATTCCCCAGCAGAGTCGCCAAAAACTGTAGACACCTCCCAAACGGAGCATCGCCATACAGATTGATCACGTTTGTTTGCTCGATTGGTTGCTCGCTTCATAAACCAAAATCATGGATATTGCCATGGCTAGGAACATCGCCACATGATAACGGTTATCATCAAATAGAGTCGCCACCCAGTTTATTAAAACTGGGAAAATAGACAGAGATTCTGGATACGGGAGCCAAAAGTACAATAAGGGGAAGGTGTTAAGCACCCCTCTTTGCCCAGTCGTGAAACTGGCCCATAATCGTTCAACATAAGACGTGTAGATACTTTGTTTAATTCCAACACATAGTCTGTTTATTTATTCCTTTAAACAGTAAATAAAGTGAGCCAAGACTGTAATTGAAGCTTGCATCAGAAACCAAAACAAAACAAGCTGTCCCAGGGAGATGGATCCCGCGGCCGGTGAATGGATGTCACGGCCGTGGGATCCTCCTGGTTTAATGTACCGGCCGAGGGATCGAAGCCCCGGTCGGTGTTCTTCCTCACACCAGACAGAAAGATTAACGGATAATCAAAACACTACGGTTAGTAAAAAAACATGGTAATAAGACAAACCAGAGGCCGTTGGGCCTCACCACCTTGATCCCTCAGTTGCTTGATTGATTTGGATTGGGCGTGATTGACTGATTGCTTGATTGAAAACCCTAGGGTTAGGGTTTGAACTTCGGGGTTTGATCGCCGGATTGACGGCTGCCTTCGGGAGGTTAGGGCTTTTGAAAAGTGGGTTTGAGAGAGTATTTTGGCAGGGTTTCGTGGCTTGAGAGAGTGTGTACTCTATGAATTTTGTGTGTTTATTTTCGGAGTCCAAAGGCCCTTTATATAGGCAATTGGTGACTCACTCCGGCCAATCAAATCACGAGATGGCAATTGCAATTGCAATGCATCTCTAACTCTACGTCGTAATCTCTGAGCGTAGCCCGAACGCATCGGAAAGGTAGTGTAATCGGATCAAACGTCTGACAGAACACGTTCCAGAGTCTGGGAAAAGGTCGATCTGGCGGCCGAGTAAAGGATATCACGGCCGAGGAATGGATGTCTCGGCCGAAGGATAGATCTTGCGGCCGAGGGATTGATTTCTCAGGGAGATTTTGCTAGCAACAGGTTGCTCGGGTGAGGAAATGATGTTAGGGCCGTGGGATCGATGTCACGGCCGACAGATGGATTCTCCTAGGCTTCTGTATTTCTGTCTGAAAGGCTATATGGCTTTGAATTGGGTCCTCTAAGTGGCTCAAAGTTCTTACCGAAAGTCCTAAGGTCCTCAAGGAAGCAATCAGCAATCATTGTATCCATTTCATCATCGGGATTGTCCCAAGGTGGGACTTGAAATAATCGTTAGGCCAAATTGGGGTGTCTACACTGGCTAGGATGGAAGAGCAGGCGGAGCTGTAGTTAGGAACCTTAGTTTCCCTTCCCTTTTGAATAAATGTACTCCCTTGTGAGATTAACAATGTAATAATGAGCCAGACTCTGTTCATTTTATCAATAAAATGTTTATTTAACGTACCCGAATTTGGGGGCGTTACAGTTCCTTCCATTCACTGGTGGATGGATTCAGCAAGAAGTTGACATACCCTTTATCGGAAACTAGAACCAGGCCATTACAAGAACTCACTGACCTGGAGTCGCTCATGTGGTTGAAGGGAGGATGATCAAGCCTTTCAGGGGTCGGGTTCGCGCCGGAGAAATCTACAGAGTAGAGATCGAAAGAGCTGGTAAAGAGAATGGCTTTACGTGGGTGGTGGGTGGCTTTGGTTCGATTGAGACGGGTTTGAGCGAAATGGGGGGGAAAAATTAGGGTTTTCCATGAGGGAGAAACGCATTTGAATCGGGAAAGAGTTTTGAAGGGTAGTCAAGAGAGTATGACGGTGATGATTTCCTGGGGAAGGGCTCCGCCGTCGGACATGGTCGCCGAAAGTGAGGTTTTTGGGTGGTTGCGTAAAGCTATGGCAGAAGAGGGAAGGATGTGTGGCTAGTGAGTTTTTTGGGTACTGGATCGTGTAATTATTATTATTCCGTAGACCCAACGGATCGTGAAATTAATGATCGTGCTAGTGCATTCGGAGCTGTTTGATGCACTTTAGGGCCGGGTTAAAAAATTGAATTTGAGCTCGGCTTGAGCCTTAACGAGTCGAATTTAATCTTTACTAATGAGCTTTTTCAATCGAGCCGAGTTTTTGCCAACTCGTTTGCTTGATGAGCCAAAAATTGAAGCTCGAGTTCGGCTCGTTTACTTAACGAGTCAAGCTGAGCCAAGCGTTAACCAACCGACTGAGCTCACGAACTGCTCACATGGACTCAAGTGCAATCCGAATGAAATTGTGTCCGGGATTGTGTTTAACGATTGTGTTGATAGCATTGCTGTTTTTTTTTGGTTACTTGCCAAGTAGTGCTCCAAGACTCTACTACCCCACACATCTACATGGGAAATATTTTAGTCACAGGCGCTATGTAAATACGGAGTATGTGGTTTTGGAGAGCTATGAGATACCAGTGCCAAGAGTATTGGATAATTTTTCTTTATGAGATTCAAAGTGATCATGTCCGACAACAATTAAATAAGGGTTCTAATTTCGCATCACAGTTTTTTCCCTTTCTGGGTTCACGTCTGGGTTCACGAGAGTCTCGTGAATCCAGAAAGGGAAAAAACTGTGAAGACGAGACCATGCTCAGGTCACGTGACAAGCAACACCCCATTTAAAAGCCTTTTTTTTTTTTTAATCTACACGTCTTTTTTTTTTATCTATAAAAAACCTGGAAAGCTAGAACTTGTCATTTTGTAATCAAATGTAATCAAAAAATACTTTTGAGCATAATTTTTTAACTTTTTCCAAAAAAAAAAATGAATTTTAAATTAGAGCAGAAATATTTCAAAATTCATGTGATAAAACTGGTTTACTTCTTATCGAGAAATAACATAAGTATCTGTATCGTAATGGACTATTATTTGAGAACAAAATGAGTAATACATATATGCACATATTGGTATGATTGTAGAGTATAATTAAAAATCTAACCAAACCAAATTGAGCCAACTAAAAGTTGGGTTTTTTCCGTAAGAGCTTGATTTTTTTGGCTTGGCTATTAACGCCACTCATTCGTAATTACAGTTTCAGGCCTTGTTTGATTCTATTTATGGCTGCATTCAATTACCACAAACAACAATGTTAGGGCCCTCGAAAAGTTTCTTCAAAAATATTTTCGAGAGAAAAATCAATAGTTTAGAAAAATCAATAAAGTTTCCAAAAAATGCTCCGAAAATGTTTGGGTTCTATACATCAACGTAGGGCTGTAAACGAGCTGAGCCGAGCTTTGTCGAGCTCGAACTCGGCTAAAACTTGAGCTCAAGCTCAACTTAAGCCTTAATGAGCCGAGCTTAGTTGTTAACTAAACGAGCCTCTTTAATCGAGCCGAGCCTCTTTTAAACGAGCCGAACTTTTGTCGAACGAGCCAAGCCAAGCGTTAACAAGCCGAGCTCGAGCTCGGCTGGTTCATTTACAACCCTAAATCAAAGTAAAGCTCAATCATTAATTTCACTTTCGGGACAATTTTTGGAGAACTTTTCGGAGACCATAGAATTATTGTCACCAGAAAATGTTCGGAAAATGAAATAGACCATATTAGAGCATCTCCAATAGACTCAAACACATCCTAGTCAATTTGTCTAGGAAAAGTGCCATTTTCTACTTTAACCAGCCCCTAATTTTTTTCACTCCCCAACAGCCTAGCTTTTAGGCTATTCAATCAATTAAATATACACATATATACACAATATGATATGTATATATACAATATATACACACACAACACAGGTCGCCAGAATCTGAAAATCCCAACAGCCTCGCCGGAAAATCCCAACCCCAGCTCATCGGAATCTGAATCTGAATATCTGATCAACCGCAGCTCGCAGAAATCCGACATATCACAGCTCGCCGGAATCCTACCAACCAAAGCTCGCCGGATCCAACCCCAAGGATTGCTGAAACAAACCCCACCAGAATATCCAACCACTCGTCGGAGCCAACAACGGCAACAATAACGAAGCCGACACTGAGAGAGAGAGAGAGAGAGAGAGAGAGAGGGGGGGGGGGGGGGGGAGGCTTCCGTACCTCGCCCGTGGTGACGAGGTACTGTAGCAAATGGGGTTTTGACAAGTTCGGCCCCGAGACTGTTGGGAGTTGGTTTTCGGCCTTCGTCTTGTCGGATCAGGCGAGAAGGAGGATTAGACGATGCCGTTGGAGATGCTCTTAGTAGCAGTTCACTTTACGCTATGAAATAATTGCAAAACACGTAAAATGTTGGAGTACTACTTTCTCCCAAATACATCAGGAAAAATCACCGGAATGGGTCACTTTAGGCCTAATTTGCTTAATAAGTAGCAAGTGAGATGGAAGTTGCTTTTTTTATGGACTAAAGACTCAGAAATTCGGACCATAGACCCACAAATTCCGAAAACTGAAATTGAGCCAATTGTCGAATGGAAAATGCTAGAAACACATCAATGTGTCACATAAACACACCAACCACACCTCTCACATGCATGTGTAAAAATTCCACAACAAATGCTAGGGATCCGCTATGGACCCACGTGTATGTGAGAGAGGTGTGGTCTTATCGAATGCCACTCAAACCAAAAAT
The DNA here is from genome assembly GCA_018127125.1 of Rhododendron griersonianum. Lineage (NCBI taxonomy): Eukaryota > Viridiplantae > Streptophyta > Magnoliopsida > Ericales > Ericaceae > Rhododendron > Rhododendron griersonianum. The sequence goes on from CM030789.1 coordinate 15,989,431, forward strand.
TTGAAACCAGCTTCATCATACCCAAAACATAAACAGGACCATAGGAGTACTTATGGTTGTTCGCGTACAATGGCCTGAACCAACACCCGAGTTACAAAAAAAAAAAAAAATTCTTCTTGTGCTACTCCATTATGTCATCCGGTAGGAACATTTTACACGTGTCTTATCCTATATAATATCTGGATCTCTTTTCACAAGAAAATTCTCTCCATCACAACTAACAAAACACATTCAAGGCAACGCAAATCACTAATCTCAAAAGAACCCAGTTGCAGAAGCCCATGTAGAATCAGAATTCTTACCGTCTCTCTACCTGTTATATGACTAAAATTATGGTGCAAAACGAGGAAGGAACGCCGCTCAAAGAAGTGGTCCGCTACTCACACTTGATAGAGCCATATATATGACGAACAAAGAACAAGGAAGCACGGAAACCAATTGTCCCAAGCATTAGGAAAATGCCATAGCAGATGCAACCCATGTAACCGAAGAAGAATGAAGTTTGGAGGAAACCAGACATATCCGACCTTCGATAGTAATAGTACAAGCAATAGCCATAGATAAACAAGCCAGTTGAGCCACCACAAAAGAATGACCTGTGGAATGAGGTGGCAAGAATCACAGTTAAGCCGGCTAGAGTAAACAGCATCTCACACAAAGTGAAACTACAGTAAAAATATAGGATGACTAGCATAATACAGATTAAAAAAAAAGCACTAGTATAATATAAGTATAAAAAAACAGCACCCCTGATTCAGCTAGAAACTAGTTATGGAAGAGTTTCATGATGGTAAATGGAAATAGCAACAGATTTAATCACTGTAAGGAGATTCAGTACGAGTTATAAACAACAAAAAGACTACCCAAGAGTACACAATTTTTGGCAATCATAATGGAACCGTATAAGAATGCTATATGAAGCAACTACAACAGCTATGAGCCCTTTAACCTGGAATGGAAGATAGGCGAAATTCCTTTAACCTCGAAAACCTCACCAAGCACTCCATTGTATCCTCCATCAGTTCGAAAAAAGGCAAGCTCAAGGATGGTCCACATTGCAACTTGATCGCTGATGTAGGGATTGACCATTACAAGTGAAAAAAGAAAGACCAAGTGGGATATGAATGGCTGGAAAGTAATTCGCAGTTATTATACCATATGATTCTGCTACTAAAAAACAAAAAATGGCATCGTTATATGTGTATCATCCAAAGACCCATTCGTTACAATTTGTGCTTTCACAAACTAGGGCATATAAAATTTGATGGAAGGAGCATTTTCTAAGAGAAACAAGCTCTTGAGATTTCACAGAGAGAAATGATGATTGAGCATGTCATATACTCTAAAGAAGCCTGGCTGCTAAGACAATTTCCAGAGAGAAGAAAGAGAGTGCTTAGTCGTTTGCAACTCCCAAGGCATGGCCAAGTGACAGGTATAGCATGTTTAGGACTGTTTAGTGGACCATGCGACAGACAACATCACAACACATCTCCTTCTCACTAAGACCAGCTTTAGCATATGACTCACGAGGGGGAAAGTGCCTAGACTCATGAGAGGAAAAGAGGCTCAACAATACGAACCAAGCCATGATGACAAAGGCCTTGTGAATGGCTAAAATGGAGATAAAACTCTGAATAGAAGGTTCATTAGACCAAGCACCAATCTTTGTCAGGCTCTAACATTTGTCGGCCACCCCAGAATATGAGAGTGTGACATAGGGGATGGAGGCATGTCATTGATTTTGGAGATACATACCAAGTCTTTAGCCTCACATTTGGATGGAAAGGGCCTAACCTAGAGAACTACTAAATTAGGGGTACACGCTGTAATAATAAACCCATGTACTTGCCAACAAGTGGGTTCTCGGACAATGTCAATTATTCATGCTGCCATAGAGTGATGTGCCCATAAGAAGCAAACACTACATTGCAGTTTTTGGGCTTAACATTACAACAAATTTTTGTTCCTAGGGGTTGTTCAATGACACCAAGGAATCCACAAAGAGGTAAGACAAGAACCATGAAAAAGCTTTTTACCCACACTACTAGAAAAGAATCAACAAATATCACCTTAGCAAAGCTATGAATTGTACTCAAGCGCTACCCCAATTCTATAATAGTATTTCAAGATGCTCCAAGTAGAATCCAACATCATGGATACCCACGTAACTCCTACTGTCAAAGTTGGTTTGTCAATTACGTGAATTAATCGGCTTCTTCAAATAACCAGTATCATCTAGCCACCTTACAATACATGGACTAATTATAACAATTCATGCAGCTAAAGAGAAACAGATATGCAGAAGAAAACAATGCTGCACCCCTACACTTAAAAGCAAGACTTTGAACTCAAGAAAGTTGGAGTATAATATAGAAGTTGACCAAACTTTAAAAAAACCAACATAATGAAGGCAAAAAATGCATGCGAGAAGACTATACCTCCACCACCATTCATGATCTTCGGCAGCAAGCTGAAAGTATGTCAAGGCCACAGTCACGAAAACAGTTATGATGATAAGAATTATGAAGACAATGAGCAAAATGCCATATATGGTGTAAATTCGGTGACCCCATCCCCATATGCTAGCCAACAAATAGTAAGTCTCAACGTAGATAACACCAAAGGGCAATATCCCCGCCACTGCCATCTGGGGTAAAGTACCCCTGTACCAGCGAAGAGTTGGAATCTCTCTGGGACACTTGGTGGTTCTGCATGGAGCTTGTAAATCAGACCCACTATTTCTCCCAGCAATTCCACCAAACAAAAGCAACGGTGATGCTCCAAACAGCCATATAGACAACAATAACAGAATCGTCCCTAGTGGAAGGGCTGCATTAACTCTGTACGTGAAAGCAACAAAATTTAGGAAGCAGAATGCAAGGAGGAGTGGCCCTCCAAAAACACATCCTGTCAGCAGTATGTTCCTTACCTGTCACAACGAAAGGTTGAATTTTTCTAATGAGTCCACATGGCTTACTTTCAATAAGCATAATCAAATTCAAAGTAAAAAAACACGTAAAGAACTCCCTAAAAACACACCCAGTTGGTCCCTTCAAGCTGGTAATATAAAGAAACTGTTGTATAGCCTGCAATAACAGACGTAATTGCATAGACAAACACCAGCGCAGTGAATAGTGTTCCTCGGCTATATGGTTGAAATACTCCAACTACTCCTAGCATTATAATGAATATCGAACTGCATGGAGCAACAGAAATTGCATACAAAATATCAGATAATTTGCAACGTGCCAAATTGAACTCCATGTTCACGGAAAAAACAACAAAAAACAGTTGCAAAGAGAAACTTACAGAACGAATAATTGGGTGCCAGAACCAATGGCTGCAGCAAACAAAGACTTGTGCTTTGGATACCGAAAAACATCACCATGGATGCTTTTCCATCCTCTTTCTTCTTGATTATCAAGCAACTCCTCATCACTCGCATACCTTCCAGAAAGTGAATAGATTTACATAACATTCGAAGTAAACAAAACATACTACAAAAAAATAGTAAACAAAACATACTACAAAAAAATACAATGGACGCGTGGCATTCATTTTTATATTAACGCTTACTTATTAATATCCTTCTCGAGGACTCGCACATAAAACGTCAGCAGACAACCAAGTACGATGAGAACTGTCAAACATGAGTTCATAACAGCGAACCAGTGGACTCTCCGGTAATGCGGCAGTGTAGAAGACCAAAGGTATTTATCTATCCTCTTCTCAAACAGGTTGTCTGTTTCCTTCCATCTCACTGTGTATGTGAACTCCACGTCAACTTCCTCGTCTTCCGTTAGGTCCACCACAGAATTTGGGTTTGTTCTAAGAGTGATCTCAATCACATGTCCCTTATTGTAGAGGATCTCAAATTCAAGATGAGTAAAAAGGTGGTATTGTTCGACTATACCACCATTATAATGCTTGTCTTCAACCTTTCCAATGAAAGCCCAAATTGGCAAGTCATCGTAGTACATTTGAAAGTAATAGTCACGCACAACTGCTGCTCGGAACTGAGAAACTTCTTCTTTTGTCAGTTTCTTTTTACATGCAACTTCAGACTCCTTCTCAGCTAGGAAGTCGAGTTTATACGCAGTAGAAACAAGACGATAACCATTCAATACCTCACCTAAAGATTCTTTCTTCTGTTCCACCTGATCTGGCAATGAGGTGGCCCCATAAAAAGAAAAATAAGATATGGTTAATAGTGACGCCTAAAGAGCAGCAACTAAAGCTTTCATGTAAAAAATGAAGACGAAAACCTGGTGAACAGTAGGGAAGATCATTATAAGCATATGTTTCACTGAAAACAAAGAAAGGCAAAAACAAGAATAGTATTAGAAACCTGATATAAAGGATTCAATCTAAGGAAACAAGAAAATATGTATTAGGCTAGGATCTTGTGCTATCAACCAGACTTTCCCAAATGAAGCAATGAGCAAAGCTATTCCTACATTAAAACTTTGCTACATATCTCATAAGTCATAATGTGATGTGGTAATATTCAGCGTAGTCGCATACATTGAGAAATACAGGAAGTACACAATCAAGCCATTAGTACGGCCGCGTTGACATAAAGCATGCACTATCAAGAAAAATAGCAATGGCATAGGATGAGAAGTAGATCACTTTGAGAGGATTCATGATCAAACATGATAATTATTAGGAGTAGGCTAAACAACTCTGGTAATAAGATCAACAATAGTACTTACACAAGGAAGCAAATAAAAGATTGAAGCAACATACCGAACGGTCCATACCCCATAAACTCCATATGTATGGAAGGATCAAGGAGTGAAGCATTTACCTAGGATTATGAAATGGGCCTGCCTTGTTTGCATAAAGAGGGATTGTGTCTCCGGCTTTGTACTGATGGTTTGACCCAGCTGATCTCACTTGACTTGCACAAAACATTATGAGAAAAGCAACAAGACAAATTGCTGAGCATTCAGCCATTCTCCTAGCCCTTTAACAGAAGAACATAATCAAATTCCATGAAACAGCCTATCGAAAAAGGCTATATGACTACATCAAATTGATGGTAGAGTATACAGAGACAAAAGTCAAGAAATATTGACTTCATGCCTCTGGCAGAGTCTGCAAGGTTGTCACGACCTTGACCCATCCCTGTAGGTCTTAGCCATAACAAAGAGCAGGTGAAACCATCACCAAGGCCATATCAAGATACGACAACTCATAATCATATAGTTTATAGGGACAAAAGTGCGTAATCAATGGAAGCATGTCCTGTGCAGTCCAATATAACGACAACCTACATTTACAAAGGACTAAAATCCTTGAATACACCTCAGAGCTGTGCTTAATTAAAAGGTTTAGCAAACTACTTACAATGATTACATAATTTTAAAGTAATCAGAATACAACTCCTATCCATGAAATAATTATATGATCCGACTCCACAACACAAGTGCCACGCCATCTAACTCTTTAATTCCTGAAAGGTGGAGAAAACACATAAGCTAACGCTCGTATGAGTGACCAATACATAATTTACATGCTCTCCATGGACATTGACAAAAACATTTCATTGAGATTCAGTCATAGAAAAATAGCCTTGATATAAAGCACTTTCCACTAGTCTTGTGTGGCTACCAGGCGTCCCCGGTAAAGGATAAGCTTCGACGTCTTAGCATTACCCCTAGCGTTTTATGAGTCACATTGTAGGAATGTCTTTACTAGATAGGAAAAATGTATCCACCTTCCATTGATATTCCATGGAGTTCATATCACAGTACAAAACATGTACGATAAAGCTTTGCAACAAGAAACTAGTATAAAACCATGTAATTTAGGTATTAGGTCACTCACCTCGATCCGAGCTTTCACACAAATCCCCTACATAAACATACAAGACAATTATAATTAAGATTCAATAAAATACATTTAAATTTCTAAAATACTCTCATTAGATCATCCCCGGTAACTTAACTAAAGGTCCCAACCAGTAGAAAGTTAGAACCTAACAAAACTCCAAAATTGGTACGAGTCCAGAACCAGCCTGTGGTATTTTGGCTATATTATTTGATAGGATTGGAATTAGATGCTGGGACCACCTCCATTAGAAAGTAGACTTTTGGGGCATCAATCTCGATATAAAATTTGCCCTGATCGGAGTTCGGATGACAAAGATACGCTTATCCAAAGTTGACTGTTAATCTGTCTCAGTTCAGCGATTTCCAGCAATTTAACCCTATAACTCGTTTTCAACCTAGAACTCACCCAAAGCACTTAAAACCAACCTTAAACTTCACAAACCAATCTCCAAAGATAAGAATAACGATTAAGACTCATGATTCAACTAGATTTTGGAACATTCAAGGGATATCAAGCCTAGGTTTCTAAGAATTCCATGAGAGTTTACCAAGAACTCTATTAAAACCTCCACAAGCTAGGATTTCACAACCCTAAGGTCTAAACCCTGAAATTAACCCACTAAATCAGAGAATTAAGCTTGTAAAATATGAAACCCTAAGATGGAGGATTGTCAGATTACCTGGCAAAGCTTCAATTCAAGTTGATCAAGGAAGAAGAAGAAGAAGATCTGTTGACTTGTCGTTTCGGCAATCGGATTGCCTAGTTCCTGGGTACCTTGTTGGTAGAGAGAGTGAGAGTAGTGGGTAACTTGAAAGTGAAAAGAGTTAGTAATTGATATTTGAAGGACGAAAAAGAGAATCGGATGAAACTATGAGGACCATTTATATAAATTTCTGGTTTTTTTTTAAAGAATGAGGTTTCTCATAATTACAAAAAGGCTCCCTGGTAGTTTCTTAAACTATACTTTCTTCCCCTAGTTTTTACGACAATTAAGATGAGTCTAGACAAACTTTTAACTGATTTTTTTGGATCTTTTTCGTCGTTTTATATGAACTTCTTTCAATTTCAATTTTGATCCGTGTTTCTCTATTTTTCCGATTTCTCTCGTCAGGACGGAAAAAAATGATGTAAGACTTTGAGCTAAATCTTAAAGAGAAATAACCAAAAAGATTGCAAAAAATAAAAAAGGGAAAAATTCAAAAAAACCCCTGAACTTTGAACTCAATGTCAAATAGGCACCTGAACTTAAATAAACTTCAATTGAACACCTGAACTTTCACTCCGTTATCAATTTACCCCCTGCCGTCTCGGATCGTTAACGGCACAGTTAAAAAAAAAAAACTTACCACCAGTTTGCAATCCTATGAAGCAGAAACGTGATTATGAGAGCCTTAGAGACAAAATTTGGTTATGTCTCTTTAGAATAATATGATCAGAATAATAAAATCTTCACACCCGTTCAAACGGATTAAAAATTGGAGCACTTAATTTTTTAATATATAAACGGTCCCAAAAAATTAAGTGCTCAAATTTTCAAAAAGAATTTTAAAAAAAATTCCCCCTACTTCCAACATTTCTCTCTCTATCTCTCTCCACTTATTACCCGGACCCGGGGGCTCTGCTGCCCCAAAGGCACATCAGCCCCTACCCACACACCAAAATGGCAACGTTTTGGTTAAATAAAAATTCATACCACCAGTTTGCAATCCTATGGAGCAAGTAAATTCATAGTAAATTCATAAAAAATTTGAGCACTTAATTTTTTGGGACCGTTTATATATTAAAAAATATGGTTAAAAAATTAAGTGCTCCAATTTTTAATCCGTTTGAACGGGTGTGAAGATTTTATTATTCTGATCATATTATTCTAAAGAGACATAATCAAATTTTGTCTCTAAGGCTCTCATAATCACGTTTCTGCTTCATAGGATTGCAAACTGGTGGTAAGTTTTTTTTTTTTAACTGTGCCGTTAACGATCCGAGACGGCAGGGGGTAAATTGATAACGGAGTGAAAGTTCAGGTGTTCAATTGAAGTTTATTTAAGTTCAGGTGCCTATTTGACATTGGGTTCAAAGTTCAGGGGTTTTTTTGAATTTTTCCCAATAAAAAAATGCAAAGACCAAATTCACCCTTACTAGATGTTAAGTACGCGCAGCCCTGCCAATTGGCAATTGCCAACAATACTACCCATTAGATTATTACCGAAGATGTATGCAATGTTATTGGTACAGATAAGGATTTCTAATTTTTTTTGTTCCGAAATTGCCTCTCCTCCCTGAATCTGAAACACATCTCTATCTCCGTCTTTATCTCCTTTCCCCACCTTCTCCTCTCCTTCAACGCAGCCGACATTGACGACGACTTCTTCTCGCCCGATTCACCTCTAGAGGACTTCTCGCTCTTCTTTGACCCACTCCTTCGGCGCCAGTGACTCTTCTCCATGAGATCTCGCAAAATAGTTCGCCGATGATAAACCAACAACAATAGCTCCAAACTCCAACTGTTCACGACAGCGGCGGCGATGTAGAGAAGTTGAGAACGCGTGGAATCGGTCGAAGGGACATCGGACCTGGATTACGGTGAACGTCGACTCTACTGCTGATGAGGAAACGAACGGTGCTGATGGAGGGTCGTTGAAGCAATCGACGACGTAAATCTCGAAGGAGACGGAAGGGGTGAATTGGTTTTGTTTGTCTGTTTTCACTTAGTAACGCACATGAATTGTTCGATGAAATGTTTGAGTGGAAATTTAGGTGTTCAAAGCTAGTGAATTTCACTAATTGTCTAGTTGTATGGTTATTTCTAAAAAAGTTGTTTTGTCGTGTTTTGAAACTCAGTAAAAAAGCTGTTTTAGTTGTCTCGTAAAATTCATGAGTTCAAAATTCTAGAATTAGTGAAATTCACGAGTTCAAAAGCTAGTGAAATTCACAAGCTCCAAGTTAGTGAAATTTACGATCTCAAAGTTAGTGAAATTTATCATATTGAAAGCTAGTGAAATTCATGAGGTCCAAATTAGTGAAATTCATGAGGTTGGAACTCGTGAAATTCAAAGTTCAAAAGGTAGTGAAATTCACGAGCAACTCCAAGTTAGTAAATTCACGAGATTGGTTCTTGTAAAATTCACATGCTCCAAGTCGCTAGTTAGTTAAATTCATTAGTTTTGAATTAATAAAATATTTTTGCCGATAAAAAAATTAATGAAAATTTGTGAAATTTGAGAACTAGTGAATTATTGAAATTAGTAAAATTTAGTGAAATTTCACCTAAAAAAGTCACCGACCGGAGTGGTCGCCGGTCAGAAGTGGTTGTGGGGCGGAGGTGGGAGGGGGTGATGAAATCTTTGAAAAGATGATAGTGTGAAATTATATTTAGTTGAGGGTAAAAGAGTAATCGTCATATGAGATTGTGTAAATAAAAATTGAGTTCATTTTTAAGTACTAGTTTTCTAGACCCACAAGTAATTTGCTGTTCTCTTTTTTATCCACAGAAGAATATTTTTTTTATATATCACGAGAATTAAAGTTTGTAATATTATTATTGCTTGCATCCACAGGCAGCTTTGCCTCTTTTTTTTTTTTTGATAATCAAAAGGATGAGAGGGGGCGACCAGCTTAGTAACTCTTCCTTGACCGTGACCATAGGGGCTTCCTACCCACCAATAAAATGTCCGGTTCGATCCATAGCTTCCGTCCGTGAGAACGGACCGTCACCACAACTCTACCTGGTGCACAGCGGCAAGAAATCTCTCTCTTCGGTCCATATATGGGTTCGAAATAAAGCCTATTAATGGCACCATCGGGTACAAGCATAAATGTGCCTCCTGGAGCTCGAACCGGCACAGGTGTTAAAGAGAGGTGGTGACTCCCACCAACTGGACTACCACCTAAATGGTAGGCAGCTTTGCCTTTTGGCAAGCAAAGTATGGGGCTGTGTTTTTTTTTGTTTGATCCGCAGTATGGGGCTGTTTGTTGGGAGATTATTTGGTTGGATAAGCAATATTTCTGAATGAGTAATCTTCTCCCCACCTAATTTGGGTTTATTTTATTTTACTTCGCACGAGAATACGAGGGAATTGAAGAACTAATTCTTTTAGTCCCCCAAGGCATTGGTAATCCCCCGGGCTTATTTGTACGGATGGTCCCCAAAGTATTTTTAAAATGTCAATTTGGTCCTCAATATACAAATCGTGTCTATTGCATCCCCAATGTTTACAATGCATGTTTAAATGATCCCCGAAGCTAACTCCGTCCAAATTGACCGTTAAAAGCAGGGGTATATATGGAAATTAACTACAAATTTTTCATCTTCAACCTTCAAAACATCTGTCCTAACCCTACCAAAAACCCACAACCGTTCACCACCTAAAACCAGCCATGAAATCCCCCATTCTCCCACTTTCCCGTTCCGGAAAAAAGAAATGCAGAGAGAAAGAAAGAGAATGGTGAGGGCAAGGCACACAGATGTTTGTTCGAAAATCCCAGATGCGTCAGATGGAGCTCTATCCGTAGAGTGCCGGACTCAACGATGACGACGGCAGCAACCCGAGGCGAATCTGTGGATTCGACGGAACATTGCTGCTGATTTGAGGATAGCAAACACAAATAGAGGCAGATCTGTGCGCGTGCCCACACACACACACACACACACATATATATATATATATATTGAGAGAGAGAGAGAGAGGAGGAGGAGGATGAGGAGGAGGTTGCAGTGGGCACACCAATTGGGGGAGAAGTCAACGAAGACATAATCAGAGGTGGAAATATTGGCGGCGTCGAAACTTGATTTGGCTGGAATTTTGATGGGTTGGTGTAGACGAGGGATATGATGGAGGGGTTGAGATGGGATTTGGATTTTGAGATGATTCTGGTTTTGGGTTTGCATTTGAAGATTTTTTGGTGTATTTGTCCACCCACAATCCAAATCATTTTGAACCTCATTTTAAATCCATACTAGTTTTTGAACTCATTTTGGTTTGCAATTGTTTTTTAAAGATATTGGTAGAATTCATCATAAAAAAAGTATTTTACGTTTTTTTTTATGGGTTAGGCAGATGTTTGAAGGTTGAAGATGAAAATTTTGTAGTAGTTAATTTTCATATATACCCTTGCTTTTAACGGTCAATTTGGACGGAGTTAGCTCCGGGGATCATTTAAACATGCATTGTAAACATTAGGGATGCAATAGACACGATTTGTATATTGGGGACCAAATTGACATTTTAAAAATACTTTGGGGACCATCCGTACAAATAAGCCGTAATCCCCCTAATGAGGGTATTCACAAGCCTATGGGACTAATAGTCCACCCCTCTATTGCGAAAACAAACAAAGGATTAGTTATCCCTTGGGATTATCAATCCAATCCCAAGGCCGGAAGAAGTTAACAAACAGGGCCTTAATCAATTTCTTAAATTCATCAAAGGGAAAAATTCAAAAAAACCTCTGAACTTACATCGCAATGTCTCATAGGCCTCCAAACTTTAGTTAATATCAATTAAACCTCCAAAGTTCACAACATTTCTTCAATTATGCCTTCGCCGTTATCTTCCGTCAATGTCCAAATGGGGGAAGGCTTATGTGTCCCTCCCCTATCCTTCTAGGCGAGATGCTTCAGAAAAAAAGAGAGAACCAATTATTCTTCTTCTACCTCTAGACAAAGTGTGAAACAGACGCGGATATGGAGATAACTCTTCGTACACGCGCCACGATTGGACAGCGCATGAGAGCCATTTTCTTCTCCAATTGAGATGACTCTTGCACCGATGTCTTCATCTCGTCAATGCGAAATGAACGAACAGATTAGATCAAGTTTTCAAGCAATTTCGAAAACCTGCATTTTTAGGTCGAAACTTACTGGGTCTTGTAGATCGGGTCGAAGCAGATTTGAGGGTCGCTAGAGTGAGAAGAGGTCTGGCGAGGATGTAAAAGGATTGTCGCAGGTCCTTCGAGGGCCGGCGAGTGTTCGACGATGGTCGGCGGAAGCAAACGGAGCTCCGGCGAGTGGCTATGAGGTGCGGCAAGGGCTATTGGAGGTCAAACGTCGATCTGGGTAGGTAAACGGAGAGGCAAGTGTGGGGGAGAGGTTGCCAGAGAGCGACGCGTTTAGGGAGGCATTCGTCGGTTGTCAATGGTGCTAATGGTGGCCAGAAAGTTTTGGGCTTTCATAGAATCCAAAATCTAGTACCAAAAACACACCTACTACCAATCTACCAATCTTCTCCAAAATCATCGCCTATAATCTTTGACAAACCCCACCTCTGTACCCGTGCTCTTGTGCTCATACTCCTCCAGCCATGGGGTTCATAAAAAATTTAATTCTTAAATCAGTTTATTATAAACCCCACCCACATATTATTCCATGAATCAAATTGGGCTATACCAATAAACACACAATCATTGATTTGCCGAAACCTAGTTTTGGATGCATGCGAGATGGGTGATTGAACGAAATTGCAATGGGATGGGTTTAGATAGACAGAAGAATGGAGGGGAGAAGACTGGATTTTTAGATTGGTGAAGGTCAGGAAAAAAAAAAAGGAGAGAGAGAGAGAGAGCATGCCTAAGTTCCATGGACGGTTGAGATTTTGTTTTTGACACATGTCAGCGTATAGAGCATGGTGGATCCTTCTCCCGTTTGGACACTAACGGAAGCTGACGGCAAAGGCATAATTGAAGAAAATTTGTGAACTTCGGAGGTTTAATTGATATTAACTGAAGTTTGGAGGCCTATGGAACATTGCGGTGTAAGTTCAGAGGTTTTTTTGAATTTTTCCCTTCATCAAAACAAAAGGTTTAAATTTGTACTCAACAAAGCTGAATTTTTTTTTTTATTTTGTCAATATTGTATACATCAACGGAAGTTAGCGGAGTATTAGTATGTTAGTTAATAGGAGATCCAGAGACTGTCACCCCAAATTCGCCTCCCGTAAGGCACTAAGGCTTGAACCTCTGGCTCCACAGTATGGAGGCAAGGTGAGACAACCAACTTCACTAGGAAGGGTTTCTCACCCACCCACCGAGTAGGATCAGAGTTTCGGATCAACATTTGAATTTCAGATCTACCCGAACCCGAGAGCCATTATTGTTATTGCAACCCGTTCGAAGCTTGCCCTCAAATTGTATGCTTATGCGGTATCAGCTCCAGGTAGGCCCAAATTATCCTCACCCTTTTTTTTTTTTCCCTGTAATTTTTCTAAACTTTAGGGCTCATCCGACCCGACCCGATTGACAGTCTTACGGCTTTAATAGGGTAAATTGGTCGGTTTATTATTGGGTGGGCGCCAGTGACAGTCTCTCTTCCCCTTGCCCTGTTCGACCTTTGCAAGCAATCGCAGCTAGCGTTTGTGTATATATATTTATTTACAGTTGATATATACAGAAGTGCATCAGGGTGGGGCTGGAGCAAAGAGAAATCGAAGGGATTTGCTGCTTGGTGCAGGAGATGGGAGACGAGGTTGAGAGGAGGAAAGAGGACGACGCAGTGCGTGTACTGAGGGGGGATGATGAAAGAGAAAAAGACGATGACCACTCGCTGGTTCCCCTACTTCCTGGGATCCCATTAGCCCCTTCAAGTCGAGACCCAAAACCACCCAGGGTTATCTTTGTGCTAGAGAAAGCTTCTCTGGTTCCTGCTTATGTTGGCAGGGTAAGAAAGCTTGTACTACTTCCAATATTTTCTCTTGCCAGAATTTTTTGTGTTATCTATATTTGTTTGCCTTTTTTTTTCTTTTTTTTTTTTGGGTCCTCCTTATTTGCATACATATCACGTTCTACAGAGCTACCAAATTCTAAATCCAGATGAGCATGCTGATTTCCTACGGAAAAAGAACATGAATCCTTATGATCACAGGCCTGATATCATTCACGAGGTGAATGACTATCCTTTTGTTGATTAAATCCTTTTTATTGGTGTTTGAACTTCAGTTAATTGACAAACCTTCATACAGATTGTCAGGTTTTTTCAGTTCTAATACTTAGGCCTGGGGAGAGAAACAGGCACACAATCTTTTTTTGCATACCTATTTTGTTAAAATCATTTTGCATTTGTTTTTACCAAGTATTAGAAATTGAGTTGTAGTAGTAGTAGGAGTTGGTTAGATAGTGGGATAATTAACCTATTTTGTAGGGTAATGTGTACTAGTGGGTATCAATCTTTCTTGTATAAATATGACATTTTTGAATCAACAAAGGACGAGTTCAATATTGTTAGAAGTCTTCAATTGTGAAGAAAGAGGTCTGGTTGTCCTCAATTTGAGCCAGTTGAAGGTCTTACCTGCTCGAAGTGTCACTCTTCTCTCCTTTCGTTATATTTTTTTTTCTTGCCTTGTTTAAAAGAAGGTTTGTTAACAAAAAGAAAATAGTCGGCAGTTGTCTTTATTTTTCTATCTTGGTTTGTGAGGACCTTGGGGACATCTGGTGTAGGGCTGCAAATGGACCAAGCTGTTCACGAGCAGCTCGAGGCTCGGGTCGGCTCGTTAGTAAACGAGCTCGAGTTTTAAGCTCGTTTAGTAAACGAGCCAAGCTCGACCTCGATTATTTGAGCTCGACTCGGCTCAGGCCAACCTTGAGCTAGACTAGGTTTGAAGAGCCGAGGTCGAACATGCCAAAGCTTGGCTTGGCTGGGCTCGGTTGCAACCCTAATCGGGTGTAATTTCTTTGGGAAAAATCCTTTGCCTACTTACCGTATGCTATCTCTCGTTGTAATATTAAGATACGATTGGGTCTCACTGTCATCACTTTGTCATATAACACAACACTTCAAAGTTCAAACACACTTTTAGCAACACGACTGGAGAGGGCCTTAGACAAACTGGCAAGTGGCAAGAAATTTGACACTTACACCATCAAGTATTGGTCGTTATGTACCTTTTGCTGGAGCCACTATTTGCATGACATGAAGTATTTGAACTATTCTATACTTTACACTTACAATGTGAGGTATTTAAACTCAAGTATTTTTCTGGTATCAACATTTTCAGTTCTTTTGGGATCTCAAGATCGCCCAAGCTAGGAATGGGTATCCTATTTAGATAGCCATTATGTACCAGTCACTAGGCCACGAGCTACGAACTTCAAAATTAGATAATTTTTGGTGTCATTTCGATTTATGAAGCCTTATGGAGAAAGTTTGGCTCCAGGTCATTTCAGCATGAAAATTAATTTTGTTGGTAAGTCAAAATAACATTTCCGCCAAAACAAAGTAGAACAATTAACAGCTGTATGTACCTCTGGTAGAACTACACAGCTATCAAATAAACTGAAATCCAGAGAAAACAAAAAGGAACCATTTGGCCAAAGCATCCTACCTGATACAGAAGTAATACTAAAGTAATACCCGGGGAGAAGTTCCAATCTAAATGCAAACAATTACTAGGACTGAAAATCTGTGTTTTTTTGTTATTCATGCTCGTGTTTGTCTTTTCGTGCAAATCTTACAAATGTTCAGGCTCTCCTTCAAATTATGGGTAGTCGACTTTGCATGGCTGGTGGTGTACAAGCGATTTATATCAAAACTGTTCAAGGGGTTCTCATTAAGGTTGAGCCACATACGCACATTCCAAAAACCTTGGGGCCGTTTTGTGCCATGATGTGTGAGTTTCCCTCCGTTGAATGATATCAGCCTTCTCATTCCCCAACGTGCACCAATTTGCTTTCATTTTTGTTTCATCTGTGGTACTATCTTCCCTCTTTTACAGCACAATTACTGCAGAAGTTGAGTATTAAAGCAAGGGGTAAGGGTGAGAAACTTCTGCGTCTTGTTGAGAACCCTGTGACCAAGTATTTACCTTTAAATTCCCATATAATAGGTGAGCCATTGAAATTATATGTTTATATCCATTCTTTGTGGAACTATTTGAATGACATGAAGCAATGGTGTTCCTTAGGTCTTTCATTTAGTTCAAAGAAGGCTGTACGCATACGGGATTACATTGGTAATATTAGCAATGATCAAAGTCTTGTTTTCGTGGTATGTATAGAAATACTATCGGCTTTCACGCATTGAGTTAGATTTCATATTTTCCTTCTTAAACTGTATCTCATTGGAAATTTTCAACCAGGTTGGTGCAATGGCTCATGGGAAAATTGATTGTGACTACATCAACGATTTTGTGTCAGGTATTTCCATCAGAATGGTCATTCTTAATTGTTTTCAGCCTTAGTACCATTCCATTCCATGCATCTATTAGTCAATTGAGATGTTTTTGTGCTTCACCAGTGGCTGGTAAATTATTTCTGCTTATAACATAGTAGTTGTCCACTTGTCCCCACATGCTTCTCAAGTTTGTCTTAAATGGCATGGATTTTGGCTGATTTGTGATATATCTGATCCGTCATACGAGAATCTTATGCCACAAAAACTGTTCTCGTGTGATAATCATCTCAGCACATTAGTTTTTCTTCTCTTCTCAGTTTTTGTTATTTTTAATTGGCTAAGAAACGGAAGCCAGTTTGTAGCAAACAGGGAATCTTGGTTTCTTTCCCTGGCCTTCCTTGTTTGAAGATCTTTGCCTGGCTGAGCATAGTAGATTAGTTTGCACTCAGAGGTGTGCAATTGTGACATGGTTTTTGTTATTTTTAATTGGCTGAGAAACGAAAGCCAGTTTGGATTAAATGGGAGAATCTCAGTTTCTTTCCCTGGCCTTCCTTGTTTGAAGATCTTTGCCTGGCTGAGCATGGTAGATTAGTTTGCACTCAGAGGGGTGCGATTGTGACATGGTTTTTGCTATTTTGACCTGCTTTTAATATTTAGAAAAGAAAAGTCATAGCATTGCTGTGAAGCCAACTGGCGCGAGTTGAAACAACATAATGGAAGCCGTGGGAGACGGATTAAATCGATTCAACCAACATTTTGTCCTATGGGAAAAGCAAACCTACGGTTGATCCATCAACTTGGTTTAGCTGGCTGGTTACACTGCACTCTAATTGACATGTCATATGAGATAAGTTACTTCTCGTAATTGCAATTACGGAAAGGCCTCTTTTCCAGCTCATCAAAACTGCTGCAACATCGCAAGAGAATCAGGGGTTCACTAAAATGACTAAATGGAATTAATTGCAAAGTTGGACACTCCAGTCCATGTGCTTCGATTTAGAACATCCATACTGGTGGTGCAATTAAGGGGAAGGTTATTTGAGTGGCCACCCTACTAAACATTACGATAATTCAGGAGTTTAAATGGCCTGGTTGTATGTGGCACGGAGTCACAAACACGGACACGGGACAGGGGATTTTTAAAAATGGGGACACCAACATGGCAGGGGACATGGAAATAAATAATAAATAAATAATATTCATTTTATACCGTTGGAAACATAGTTGTATGTAGATAGCATCATATATACATCATACTGCATTTTTAACCCAAAAAATTGTAGTAATGCACATTTAACCCAACAAAATTTAAAAAAAATGCATATTTAACCCCTGTCGTGTCCCCATACGTATCCCTCCCCGTGAAAAGTTTTAATTAAGTTTAATGGACACGCCATGTGGCGTATCCTTGGCGTGTCGGACATGGATACAGCAACTTCTAGGAGTGCCAGTGCTTCATAGGCTTTGTTACAATCTACCCATGATCTACCAAAGGTTCAGCATTGGAATTATCCCTATGTCAGGTTGGATGAAGAAAGGGCACTTAGCTCCGGCCAACGCAATATCTACTGCTTAGTCTTCTTATAGTCTTTTTTTGATGGCAAAATTAGTCTTCTTATGGCCGATCTGCCATCGGACCATTCGCTATTGCTTTGATCATCCACTGCTTCAATCAAAGCATTTTGTTTTAATTTTCCTCAGTCGGTCGCCATCTGTTGCTTCTACTGAACTATTTCTGGAGTCCTTCAGAATTCCCTCCGTAATTCCTTTTGGATTTCAGTCTTCAAAAGAATAAAGCTGTACTTTTCCAACCCATTCTGTTTTCCGTAGTACCCCAGTGTCTTTGATTCTTAACTCTTGGAGTCTGGACTTCAATGAAACCAGCAAACCAACCATTGTTAATTTGATTTTTGGGAGACGCTCAAGTACCTTGGCTTTTGATTATTTGGTCACATTGGAGTTATTTCGTGTCATCTCTTTCATTTTGTAATCATCAAAAACGTATTCCAGTCATCAAGTATAATTGAGGAATTGATGCTTCTCCACAGTCCACTCTACTTTGTAACACTTTTGTGACCCTTTCCTTTTTCTTTTTTCCAACCGAGGTCTTTTTACCTTGTTATGGAGTTGCAGTAGCTTCAGAGGCCATTGTTAAAGTCAGTGTCTCCTGATGTGGATATTAATTGTTGAGGCATTCTGGACAATTTATTATGGTCTCAGTCTATAGAAGTTAGAAAATGGTTGCTTTTTAGTGTTATTGATGTATTATACTCTTGTCCTCTATATCTTTGCCTTTGCAGTCTCTGGCCTTCCATTGAGCGCTGCAGTATGTTTGAGACGTATATGCATTGCCGTGGAGAGACAACGGAAGATCCTGTGAAATGGTGTCATTGTTTAGGTACACCTGTTCAAGGCTTATAAGTTATCATGCAGCTTGTGGCCTTCCATTATGTCATGGGGTTTGTGTGCGTCGTTTTTTCAATCTACACCTTTTTTACTTGGAAGGGTTTTTTTTTTCCCCTTTTTTTTTCAATCATTATGGCGTTAGCTAATTTATGTTGGGCCTAGAGTTGTGTAAGACATAGTTGCCATTGCTTCTTTTTACGTTGCAAATTCAATCTGCAGTTTCAGGAATTTAGATGTATGATATTTGTAGCGAAGATAATTTCTTGAATGATCGTGCTAAATCCATGTGGGCTAGAATAATGTTGATTCGTACAAGGTTGGGACTATGCATGGTCCATGCCGTCAGAAAATACACTTGGCCATCAAGAGATTTTGTTAACGAATAAAAAAGTGCAGTTATACACTTGGGACATTTTAGTAACTGAACGGGACAGTTACTATAAGAGCTGGCCCGATATACATGTCCATATATATACATATTCGGGGAATTGATTTCCGCACTCCCCTTTTTACCATTCACTCTCTTTTCGTTTTCATTCATGTGGATTTACTACATTACCCCTTGATATGTGAAACAATGAACTAATGAAAGGGTAAAATGATAATTTCACGTGAATAAAAACAAAAATAGGAGTGCGGAAGGTAAAAAGGGGAGTGTGAAAATCACTATCCTATATATATATATATATATATATATCTATTTTTTTTTAAGCATTAGTGCTAATCAGCAGTCGCTCTGCTGTCGAAATAGTTCAACTTCACTTTGTTCACCCTCGGCGAGGGTATGCTCATTTCGTAGCTTAGGGTATGCTCATTTTGTGTCTTAATTTGCTGATTGAAATAGTTCAATTTTTCCAAATTCATTTGTTAGGAGATCATGATAAAATTTAGCTCAATCGAATATCGGTAGGTGCTTCATCTAGGAGTTTGTGCACTTGTCAATATCCGGTTAAGCTAAATTTTTGCTTAGTCTCCTAACAAATGAATCCAAATAAAATGAGCGGTTCCGATTATCGTAGTAAGACATGAAATGAGCATATTCTCGCGAGGGTGAATGAAACGAGTTTCAAAATAAGTGTTGCGTCTGTCTTATCTTCGCCTTAGGTCTATCATTGTATTGAAAGGCGATCCTTGCTGAACCCACATGAATGTGTGTATAAAGAAAGTGACTTTGTCCTGCAGGATTAAGTCACTAATGATGCATGTCCCTCAAGAAACGAGAATGGTGGCCCTCTCGGCTAGGGGACATCGTCGGAGAACAATGTTAGGACAGGGTGAGTGAAAACCTTCCATTGGTTACACTTGGTTCTATATTTAGATATGGAGGTAGATCCAGATAGAGATCTCTATCTCTGTCTATCTCTCTATTGAAAGATAGATGTATTGATGGATGGCTATTGATCCGGTTTCAAATCTATGAATAAACGGGATCCCTAAATATCCATTTGACAAAATAGATGAATATGGGATGGAGCCAACAAGCTCCAAGCCTCCAATGACACATGACTCTTTACAGACACGAGTGGATTGTGCTCTTTTGGTTCCCCTAAAGGCGAGTCAATGCATTCTCCATACTTATGTTGACTTTCAACGGAATGAATTTTAAAGTTAAAACTGATAAAATTCCATTTAAGATCAACAATGTCACAGAAAAGATCAGCGATAAAAAAAAAAAAGTCACTGGAAAGATTAAGAACATGCTAATTACTCCACTAACTTAGCAAAACATGACTACTAAAATTTAATTGGTAATTTTTTCTATAAAAAAAACTATAGAAACAAGTTTAAATAACAACTAATTGAAAATGCTAATTAATTTGAAAAGACCCATTTTAGATTTTCACTTTAGGTCCCCAATTATTTAGTTTAAACAACAACTATTTAAAAATACTTGCATATGATTCATATTTCCAAATACTGCATTCACATGTACGTGAAACACATGGTCGAATATTGCACTATTTCCTAACAAAGAAAGGAAAATAAAAAATAAAAACAGCACAAGTCAGAAAAATTATTTGTACTGAAAATCGTACATATCCGACTCGTGCCATTTCAGTCGCAATGCAATAGTGATTGGATCAAACACAAATTAACAAACTTAGATCCCGTTCCGCTTTCTTCCAAAACTTTTTTTTTTCAAAAAGAATGTAATTTCAAATTCAAATACAACAAAAATGAAAAATAATTTTTCAATTTTTTTTGCACCGTTTAAAAGATCTCAATGAAATCTATCAAACAAGATTCATATTGGTAGGAAAATTATTTGAGTCAACACATGATTTTTGACCTTGAAATTACCTTCTTTTTCCAAAACCTTCTTTTTCTAAAAGTGGAACGCCACCTTAATCGCAACACTTCACATACTTTGATGAGAATGGAAGCTTTCTTTGGAACTTATGGAACACAAGGGAAGAGAAGGAACAATTAAAAATTTTCCTCTCTCTTGTTTGGATTCTTACAGAAAGAGGAGGAAAAATGACAGAATAAATTCAACTTTTGGCTTATTTCTCTCAAATTTTATCTCTGCATTCTCACTTAATTATTTTTCTTTTTCTTTTCCACAAGTTCCAAACAAAGTGTAAAGGTAAAAGGAAAAAATAAATCAACAATTGTGCGTATATGCTTTATGCTACCCAAAAAACCAAAATTCAGAAGGGGGAAAAAAAAACACGATCTAAAGTGCAAAAAGTATCTATCCAAACAAGCCCTAAGGCCATCCACAGTGGTATAATCAAAAGCCAATTGTTTTTAAAGTTAACAACGTTGGTACAGAAAATGGCTTACAATGGTATAATCAAACTTAGCAACATCCTTAGAAATAATCAAATTTTGGGCTTTGGATAACCAAAATTAGCAACCTTTTTCAATAATCAAAATTTGTGGACCCCACACCACATAAGTTAACTAGTTCCAAAATTTGTATACACGCGTGTTTCAACTGATATTTTCTTCTTCTCTTCTTCGTCTACTCTATATCTTCTTTACTTCACCCAAAAACTATTTCTTTTTTTTTTACTCCAAAAGTGAAGCTTATATCTCTCGATCATCTACAATTCAACCTATCGTCGCCAGATTAAGGTATTTCACTATTTTTTTCCGTTTTTATTTTTTTCCCCCAAAAAAATTCATAATAGGAGGTAAGAAAGTCATTGATTTTTTTCCAAAATTAAAAGAGGGAATCGATATATTTTTGCCTTAAAAAAACGTAAATGGAGGGAAGTGAACGGCGCGAGAGAGAGAGAGAGAGAGAGAGAGAGAGAGAGAGAGAGAGAGAGAGTAGTGGACCCCTTATTTTGGTTATGGACTAGAAGTGACCATTGTGAAGCTCAACATTGTTAAGCTTAGCAATCTCTTAAGTGAATAATCAAAAGCTGATATGTCAACTTTTGATTATCCTTTTTTGATTTTACCACTGTGGATGGCAGCATCCGCAATGTAATAATCAAAAGTGAATAATCAAAACTTGCCACATCAGCTTTTGATTATTCATTTAGAGGGTTGCTAAAGTTAGCAATGTGAAGTCCCACATTGTTACTTTTGATTATTCAAATGCCCAAATTTGATTATTGGTTAGGAGGTTGCTAACTTTGATTATTACAATGTGAGCATTTTTTTAAGTACACATTGCTAACTTTAGCAATATTTTGATTTTGATTATTACATTGTGGATGCTCTAAATCAGTTAATTTTTTCTTTTGAACTTCTTTTAAAAAATTCTCTTAATTTGGGGTTAATTTTCTTTTACTTCGGACGAGAAAATGAGGGAATTGAAGAACTAATTCTTTTAATCAATTTCTTAAATCCATCAAAACAAAAAGGTTTAAATTTGTACTCAACTAAGCTGATTAAAAGTGAGATTATTATTATTATTATTTGAATCGATTCAATACATTAAACATGGAGAGCCCGAAGGCAAATACAAATTTCCTCACTAAATACAAGAGTGAACCAAAACTATCTAAACCTAGACACAAGACACCTACTGCTAAAGCAGGCCGGCGATAACGTCTATACATAAGAACCCGTCTCAGCATACATAGTAGAGTATCCAAATAGACACCCAGCTCAAATCCACAATTAGCCCAAGAGGAAACCCTGTCAAGTAAGAAGTCCAGACGAGCTCAACGTCGGCACACCCATATCAGAAAGCACGCCCACGCCGACGAGTAACCACCGACGAGCGAACCCCAAAAACAAGGTTAAGACCACATCGGTGCGAGCCTTGCTAACACTTCAAGCTCTAGTGGTCGCCGACCGAACGGCGAACTTGCGAGACCACGGCGAAACACTGAAGATCACACCCGAACACCAAAACTCCCAACTATAGTCCAATCACGCTACCGGCACAACCCAGACGCACAAAGAGGTCCCAATGCAGCTAAAAACTCCAGCCTAACAACCAAACCCTAATCTAAAAGAGATTATCCACCCACCACGGCACCAACACCCCACCGGATCTAGAAAAACTAGACCGGTATAGACCAGATTGGGGAACGAGACCAGCCGGTAAAACACCAAACCAAACAGCCGCAAAGAAGGAAAGGAAAAAAAACAAACCCTAACCCCACTGCTCATTGATCAACAATTGAGTAGGATCAGAGTTTCGGATTAACATTTGGATTTCAGGCCTACCCGAACCTGAGAGCCATTATTGCAACCCGTTCCAATATACTACTCCACTACTACTGGAGTAGTATCTTTCGAAGCGAAAATGATATTGGTACCGATGGGGTCGGTACCGAAATCGTAGGGAAAGCCGCGCGGCCGTCCCTACGATTTCGGTACCGACCCCGTTGGTACCAATAGTAGTACTCCTTTCGAAGCATGCCCCAGTCGACAGTCAACCGGGACTCCGAGTCCCTGCAGTGCTCTAAATGAGCTGCAACTTGCAGCCCATCAAAACAGCGCCGTTTTGGGCCAAACCCTCTCACGGCTTTTGTCTGACACTTACATACTCTCTCTCTCTAATATCGAGACACTCTCTCTCTACCCTTTGTCCTCTTTTTTGATTTCTTCTGCAAATTTTCTTTCTCCACTCTAAAAGGTACGTACGTGAGCAGTTATAATTAATGGTAATATCCAAAGAGGAACAAGAACACTTTTAGCAAAGCTTTTAAGGTTGTGATTTTGGCATTCTAAAAATTGATGGAGGAGTTTCAAAACGAACTTCAAAACTAAACTGTATTGATACACAAAACGACGTTATTTTGGAGCTACTCCATCAATTCTTGGAGTGCTAAAATCAATTTCCAAACTTTGATGAATTTTAATCGTTGATTGAGTTTTTTCTATCGGTTCTTGTAATTCACTTTAGTTTGCTAGAGATTCTAAACAAGAATATAAACTTCATGGAAAAAGGGTTGGTTACTTGGATCTCTTTCTTCATCCAGAATTACTAGATTTTATGAATTGGTTCCTTTTCAAATTAATCTTAAGTTCCGCTAAGAACTTTTTTTTTTAGAACATTTTGTCCTTATTCAAAAAAATTATGTGATTGTTCGTTTTATGTCAAATTTTTGTGGATTATTGATCGGAAAAGTAAAAAAAATTACTTTTACCTAAATATTTTGAGAAATAACCATTTTTTAGCCAAAAAAAAGTCAAAAAAGTCAAAAATTTTTTTACTTAAAAATGGTTATTTCCCAAAATATTTCGGTAAAAGTAAAAAAAAAATTTACTTTTCCGAGTCAAGATGAATCAAAAAGTCAAATAAATTTGGCGCAAAACTAACAAATGAGAAAAAATTCAATTAAGGACAAAAATAAAAAAGTCCTTTTAGTGCTAGTGGAATGAGTTTCAGTTAGGAGCATTTTTCCCATATCTGATTTAGAATTGAAGTCGTTTAAGTAAAAAAAAAAAATTTGCTTGATGACCAAAATTGATCAGAAATTATAGATTTTTGGTTTGGAGTACTCCATCACAAAGAAGAGGACAAATGGGTCTGCGAGAGAGAGAGAGAGAGAGAGAGAGAGAGAGAGAGAGGGGACTTGTGTGTATCTTGGCCCAAAACAGCGCCGTTTTGATGGGCTGCAAGTTGCAGTTCTTCTAGAGCACTGCAGAGACTCGGAGTCCCAGTATGCGATATATCACAGCTCCAGGTAGGCCCTAGTTTCAAATTATTCTCCCCTTTTCTCTCTCTTCATTTCTTAACTTTTTGTCTCCTTCATTCAAGGATTCAAAAGCGATTCTCATCCACAAAAATGATGCATAGGAGGAGAGGCCCACTGTTGTCTTCTTTCTCGAGTCAATTCCATTTCAACCAGAAGATGACTTTCCTGGGGTAATTACTACTCCACTAATTAAATAAATACTCCTACTAATATCCTCCAACCCCACCCCTATTAAATGAACAGTAATATTTATTGTTGTTTATTCGTTACTTTCTCTCTCTTCTTTAATTAATGATTTTTTTTTTAGATTTGTCCCCTGATTTAGGGTTTTGAGGCGTCCTTACTAATGTTTTTTGCGATGTTAGGGTTTTGTGAAAGGGGTTTGAAAGGTGCTTTAGGGTTTTGAGAGGATATCCGTTCCTATCCATTCTTAGGATGGCTGATTAAACATTCCGTCGAGGGTCAATCGAGCCATTCGTGAACTCGTTACGAGGCTTGATTTCGTAAAGGCTCGTTCGAGTTTGATTTGTTTACTATATAAACCGAACTTGAGTCACAATTTTAGTCTCGTTTAAATTTAATAAATGAGGCCGAAACTGAACCTGCTATTATTCGGCTTGATAAGAGTTGCAAACATGGAGTGTGTGTACGTATATTTATGTATGTCATGAGAATTTCGTATGTAAGCTTCAATACATATATGTACACAATGAAAATGTTTATAACTTGCACATTATAAGCTTTTATAAACTTATATTTTTACAATCTTAAATGGAAACTGATTTTTGTGCGCCACTTTTAACTGATGGCGCTCCACTTTTAAGTGAAGTTACTAGTAATTCCATGAACAAAGTGGAGCGAACAGTTGAGTCCGTGGATCTGAACCAATTGGACGGAAAATTAACTTTTCTTTCTTGTCTCTCACTTTCCCCAAGTTCCAAACAAAACCTAAGTGTTTTGGTCCCCCACTCTACCCTATTTATACTGGCTTTCTGCATTCTGCGAATAGAAGATCAGAATAAGTCGATAGGGCTTCTTTTTCAGCAGAGATAAGAGCAGAAGGAACAAGGCTTGATTGAATATCCACCTAAATTTTTTAAAGGTTTTCCTTTGCTTTGAGAACCCTGTCAGAATTATTACTAAATGTTGAGGAGTTAAGTGCCTTGAGCTCAGCTTTAGGGGCTTTTAGCTTAGAGAAAAGCTGGTGCATGGGTTGTCCCCTCATAGTAGATTGCCAAACTTTTGAAACAATACTTTCAAAACTAGAATGTTTTGCCCAGAAGTTTAAAGAACTTGAAAGGCGTATAGCCTGAGGGGGGTTTGGCTTTAACCATAACAAGACCTGGAGCCCTTTACCGGGAGGATGGAAGCTGCTTCGGAGTTAGGAAAGGAAATCAGCCATTGCCCTTTTACCAAAACCCTATCCAACTTATTACAGATCAAACTATTTCATGCTTAGTATTCCAGTATTAAAGGAGCCCTTATAAGAAAGATAAAATATTTCCAAAGTATCTAGGCAGTCATTAAAATCTTGAGTAGCACTCGTGTCAATGCCAATACCCCCTTTCTTTTCATCTACATGCTTAACATCATTGAAGTCACCAAGAAGGACCCATGGTTCACTACTAGCAATAGGTAAAGAGGCTAGATCAGACCACAACTGAGCTCTAGCACCCCTTCTATTTGCCCCATAAACCACTGAAACAGTGAGATTTACGTACCCTGAGCTGTTATGACCAACTTTAACTGTTAAAACTTGCTCTGCGGAGTTAATCAACTGGACATTGTGAACAATTCCAAAACAATATAATCCATGCATATCACTAGTATGGTAGTTCCCATGAAATTTCATTGTTGTAGAGATACTACTGCATGTGGAGGAGAAACTGACCTTCCTTACCTTCGTTTCCACCAGACTAAGGAAGTCCACTTTATACTCTGACAAGAACCTAGAAACAGTCTGCTGCTTTGAGGGATGGTTAACACCCCTGATGTTCCATGTAGCTAAACTCATAATCTAAACCTTGTGGCAGGTTTACGAGCTCTAGCTGGAACAACTACTTTTTTGACCTTACTATTAGATATATTTGTAGAAACCTGAGCATGGCCTTTAGGAGCCTGAATATTTCCTTTTGGTTGACCTTGGTTGCTTTGAGAAGTAGCGGGTGAGGAATATCCTCACTTGCATTACTATCATCATTGTCATAATCATCCTGGTTCTCTTTATCTTGATCAGATTCAGAGGCTGCTTCAGTGCATTCATTCACAAACTGAGCTAAAACATTGACTGGTTAGGAGTAGCTATATTGTTTCCATGCTTATGCATAGTTGGTTTTGAAGCTTCGGCCTTAGGATCTGTGGCACTCACAGCGACAGGATCATGCCCATTAGGGGCCAGAGTAGAAGTAAGAGCTGCATCTTTGGGTCTTAAAATTTCCTCCACCGCAGTGTTATTTTCTTGGGCAATATGCATAGAGCTTGCATCAGCCAGAACAACATCAGTGCGAATGAATCGGTGAATATTTCAATTCAAAGTCCCATAAATTTTCCCGACAGTCAAACTAATAAACTTAAAATCTAGAGGGATTGAAGTTTTTGCAAGAGTAAATGTTGAAAAATTGGTTAGTGTGCTATAAAAAGTGTTTTGCATGAACAATTTGAAAAGTCATTATTTATAGGATGTTTATTGCTTCAAAAGTACAATTTAATAAATTGATGTATGTAGCGTATCAAGGTATTCATTTCCTGTAGTGATACGTTCTGCATTCTGTTTATACGAATTCACGTGAACACAATAGTTGTTGTCTGTCACATGCTGGCATGGTGATTTTGCTAATGGTCATGGCTGCTAATGATTTGTGCTAATGATTTGTTTGTGGTTTTTGTCTTTCCAACAAAAAGAGTTTTGAGGTTGATTAGCCACGAATTAGTTTTGAACTTCTTTTCATTTCCAATGGTAAGTTGGTGTTGCTCACTCCATGGGGAGGAAGTGGGGAGTGAATGTGCCAAACATGGCATAATCTCCAAACAGAAATATCTGTATTTATGTTTCTATAAAAGATTATTATCTGGTAGCTCAAGCTAACAACCTAGCATTCTCCAACCTCACATCACAACATGGGTATAGCATGGTGGTGATGACCTTTTAACATTTCGCTTGACACGTAGCAGCCTCTTTGAAAATTTCTTTCAGATTTTGAATCCAATCACTCTAATGCAGAATTCATGTCCTTTTTACATCTATGCAGATTGTTCCTTTACGGCCTAATCTGGAGAATCTCACTGCTGTATATCTCCCGGTTTGTAATTCGATTCGGCTTAGTCAATTTTATTATAGTTGATATAACTATTCCTCGGGTGCATACTTATTATTCTTAAACGATTAATTTATAGTGGTAAGATTAGAAAACTTGACTTCCTCTTAAATTTGGATGTTGAGGTCAGAATCACATGGAAATAAATGAAACAGTCACCTAGCAATTCGAGTCTTTTTTCCTAAATTTGACTTAAGATGCTCAGATCGGAAATTTTGACTATCGAGATGAAGGAATAAAATTATACTGGAGAAACAAGTTTCTCCCATTGAAATTGCTATCTCCACGAGGATGATGAACTCATTGAGCCCACATTGATAGCTCACAAATATCTCCCAGTTATCTACACCTTACAAGCTCTTCACATTGAGCTATGCACTCATTGCAGTACTGAATAAATCTCTGCACTCACTGTTGCACTCTTCCACCTCCACTTGAACACCTATGTTCATTGCAAACTGAGTGAAAATATCAAACAAAGAGAACTATGATGTGCCTAGAGGAACAAAGCCTTTTTCTGGTGCCTTACAAGTTACAATACAAGGCAGCATTCAGTCCAGTATTTTAGTGGTTTTTTTTTTTTTTAAGTTCCAACAATGAAGAATTATAATCTTTTTATTGTGCAACTACCTCTCTTTGATGATTATTACCCAAAGGGTATCCCTGTAGAATTAATATTGCTTGATAATCAGAAAGGCCCCTTGTGCTGGTAATTTTGTATATCATTTATGGTTCACCAAGGGAATCCATTAGAAATTGTCTGCTTTGAGTTTTTTTGCTTTGAGTTAACCACACTTGTTATGCTATCAGGCGCTGCAAGCTATTCTAGACAGCCCTCTTAACGCCAGTGGCATGGTACAAGCTGTTTATATCAATTTTGGGCGTCCGGGCATTTATGAAATCAGGCCCCAAGCAGACTTTATCAAGGATTCTACACCTACAGCATTTGAGAATGTGCTCGGTAAGTAAAATTTGTTTTCTTCCTAACCCTATTTGATTGCTCCTAGCAATACTTACATTGTTCATCACTCATGCCAAGTTGACAAGGTGCAGGTGGGCTATTCCAAACTGGAAGGATTCTACGTACTGACACAGCTGAAGAACTTATGCTACGGATTCCAGATGTCCCCACCGTAATTGCTCGCATTCAGGAAGACTATATGAAAATAGGTTAGTATTTGATTTTAGAGGATTGTCTTCTTTTCACGCGAAACTTATGGAT
The DNA here is from genome assembly GCA_018127125.1 of Rhododendron griersonianum. Lineage (NCBI taxonomy): Eukaryota > Viridiplantae > Streptophyta > Magnoliopsida > Ericales > Ericaceae > Rhododendron > Rhododendron griersonianum. The sequence continues at coordinate 16,018,420 of CM030789.1, forward strand.
TATTAATAAGTGGTGCTTGCGGTGTAGGTTGCTTGTCCGGTGCTGGTGCTTTAGATGGAACTAATCTCCAAGAATATCTTACTGCCTCTAGCAATGATCAGTCATATTTCTTTGTGGTATGTGAGGGGGTTTCAATGGGGTTTCATTATTGCCATCGATCCTCCGTTGTTTTTTAAATCTTACATTCCTACCCGCAAAAGTGTATACTATCATTATTTTTCATTGAATCCTTTATTCCCGTAATGAATTGCACTAGTGTCCCCTGGTATTTGAAAAAATCAGACTAACCACTCTTATAAGCCTCAAAAGTAACAAATACAAATACAGCCCTTTAATCTCATCACTTCAGGTACTGAAAGCTTGTTTTAGTGTTCTTTTGTTTTCTTTTTCGATTAACATGATAAATTTTTTATATTCATACATGATTAATTTATAAGTAGGCTTTTGATTGGTTGATTTTTGTGTCATATCTACTGTTGATATGGTTTTCTTGAAAGTTAGAATCTGTTTTCCTGATTTAATTGTTAGGGCCTTTAATATAGTACTCTTTTGATTTTTCGAATAATGTTTTCATTGGAAACCAAATCTATCTCTAGAACTTACGAAATACGATCCGAATACAAGATAGTGCTTGACTGGGGTAAAACGTATATAGGACGATAAGTAATAGGGCAAAGTATAGATTACCTCCTTGTAGTTAATGCATTTGGCACATCACCTCCCTCACATTCTGAAATGACCCATTCACCTACTCATGGTTTCGGACTAAAGTGCAACTCTCATGGTTTCGGACTAAAGTGCAACTCTAACACATGGAAGATGTTAAAATGACTGTGATACCCTCTGTCTTTTTTTCTCTCATCCCAATCCATCGTTCCGTGGAAATTCAGTCGGTGTTCAAGGATTGCCATGGTGATGTGCTCTTTGCAGCGGTGAGTCAGTACACGATCTGCCGAAATCAGCTCTGAATTACAATAATTTTTTTCCTATATTTTTTCCAGTAAACGAAATGCGGATTCCTCGATTCTTTTTCATTTTGAGTCCATGGGACCAGCTTAATGTTTCCCATTCAAAACATCCAACACCTCATAAACCCATCTAAACTTTCGAACCATTTACCTGTAACCCTACCTCTCGGCCCAACTAAAACAAATAGTATCACCCTTAAATTATGTATTTTGTGAATTTGCAAAGGGATTGGTATAAATTTGTTGGTAGATAGGAGATGGGCCTTGAATGCCGAGAGAGAGAGAGAGAGCACAAATCCATGATGAAGCACAAATTGGCTGCATAATTGTGTTCAATTTGTTGGATTAGGCACAAGCAGAGCTTGATTTTGGGCTGGGTTTGGAAGTGGTGGTGCCTACAGAGGAAGAAGAAAGGGTAATGCTTGCTTTGTTTGGATTGTTTTTTGAAAAAAAAAAATCTCAACTCAAAAAACACTAATTACACATACTTTCAATCATTATTATCATTTCTCTCTCTATCTCTCTCCAATCAGTACCTCTACTTCTAATCATTACTCTCATTTCTCTCTCCACTCATAACCCTACAAAATTTCTCAAAAATTCATCCAAACACAGCAGTTGTCTTTTAACATAAAAGTTCAACTTTATTTATTTGCCTTTCTCAAACCAACTCTCATAATAGGCGTGTGAACTACACCTTCCGTCAATTTGGAAGGAAAAGATAACGGTAGCACTTTAGTCCAAAAACCATGAGGAAGTGAATTGGTCATTTCAAAATGTGAGGGAGGTGATGTGCCAAAGGCCTAAAACACAAGAAGGTAATCTATACTTTACCCTAAGTAATATAGCCCCGGATATTGAATTATATACCAGCCACTAATTTGTTTTGGTGCTTGGGAAATGAAAAGAGAGTTCAAACAACAGAGAAAATACGAAACAACTGATGGGAGGAGGAGATTCACACACAATATCAAACACACTTTTACTGATGATGCTCACTGACTATACAAAGATTCACACTTCTCACGTCTCTTTCTCTTGCTCACTCAACTCCAATACTTGCTTCATTACACACACACACACTCTTATATAAGGAAATAGACAGGGAAGGAGATTTGGATTACTCTGAATCTTCAAATCAAATACAATCACGTAACTACATAGTCAACATATGTGGCTTATCCACATAGTCTCCAAACCAACAGTAGAAACACATGCTCAAGTGGCCTACTCTTGGCCCACCAACAAAGCAAGCATCATTATCACTGAGAAGACAACTAGGTAACTGACTTAAGAATTGAGGCTGACATATGCTCCATTGGAACTTATGCAGGTTGGAAACTTTGCTGACAAAGAGATTGATCATCACATAGAGGATTACGTTAAAGGTAACTTTGTTTTATGATAAGTTGCTTACTAAGATGTACATTTAGGAATGCATTCGTGATTTCTTTCTAGATGTACCTCTAATTGTTCCTTTCCATGTTTGTCCTTGGCATGATGATGTTCAAATATCTGTTTTTAGAACTCAATTAACTAGGTCTCGATTAAATTCGAAGAAATGACATTCACATTACTGACACAACAGTCACCGAGCATTTAGGATTTCCAGATTGTTGGTAAAAAGGCATCCAAAAATAGTAATCTTTTTTTTTTAGTTTAATTCAACTACACAGTAGCACTAACTCACATGGTGGGTATCAAGAGAGTTTGTGAAGTGTTGTGGAGTTTTTTTTTTTTTTTTTCCTCTCCAACTTATAAATGACATTGGAAACCTGTGCTTAGTATGCCAACCGCCAAAAACAGTGCTGCTCTGTTTTCAGGTTGTAATTCTTCTATATTCTGTGTTGATTCCATAGAGTTCTGAAAGTTCCTTGTGGTAATTCTTCTGGAAAATTTTGTCACCTAAATGCTCACTTTATTTTGTCATCTTTCATGGTTGTGTTTGTAGTTAGCCAGTTGGACTTGAATGCTAATGCTGAGCTGCGCGTGGTTGTGAATGCACTGCAAGCTAAATGGGGTGTTCTCTGAGAACCCGAAATTACCTCTAACTATGGTGAATTACCCATTGAATAGACAGCGTGACATCTAATTTGGTTACTGTGATACTGCTTGATAGAAAACTGAGAGTAGTAGTCTTTTTCACTGTGATGCAGCAGGTGCTTGCTAGTCACTACATGCATGCTTATACATTGTCCTGAAAGGGATTGAATCAACTTTGTGCTGTTTAGAAACAATTTGCAGTGTTTTCAATTCCCTTTGGAATGAGAGCATTGTACTAGCAACATCTGATCTATTATGTTCTATTGGTACAATTTGAGTTTCATTTGACCAATGGTTCTAAAGTTGTGATGGAGTACTATGTTAAGGCCGTGAAATTCTTTATTGGGACTTGACTAAACACTAAACAGGTACACTCATAGAGGAAGCTTCATCAAAGTGATTCTTCCCTCTGGATTTTGGGAATTGATGGCTACATGAAGCCTTATAATGGGTCTTTTGGCAAATAAGTCAATTAGCTTCTTCTTTTCTTTTCTTTTTTGTGTTTATTTAAATTTTTCGCATTTGTTAGTTTTTTGTCATTTTTTTTTTTGTGGATTATTGATTCTTCACGACGAGAGGAATCTAATAAGTAAAAAATTACGATCGAAATATATATATTTTTTGAATAAAGACGAAAATAAGCCAATTTTTAGTTTTTCAAGTCAAGTCGAACCAATAATCCACAAAAATTTAATGCGAAACTAACAAATGCGAAAAAATTTTAAATAAAGACAAGAAAAATAAGCCAATTAGCTTATTTAGCCAAAAGACTACCTATCAAGGTGGCTCAACATTAACTACCCTATATATTGTTTGGGGGTGAATTAGTTTATTTTGACTTATCTCAGACTGTGCTATATATTACTCCATTTTATTTTTTATGGTTGATTGAGGGTATGTTTGTCTATCACTTCGATAGGTTTAGATTGATTTTTGAAAATAGTGCTCTGTTTGATTTGCAGTATTTTTTAATAAAATTTTCATATTGATGGAAAACCAAACCCGATAGTTGAATTTGACAAAAAGTACTTATTTTATTTTAAAAGGAGACAAATGTTAACCAACATTACGACGATACCACAACCTACGCTCATAAAGAGTTTTGGGGAATAATTTTGAAATTAACAATTCTTCCTATTTTATTATACTCTCCCAATATTTACCATATACGAATAACTACCCTATACACCTAACCCCATCGGTTTCACCTTCTACAACTCTTTCTCCTCCATATGTTTTGGGGGGAAAACGTTTTCTGGGCAAATATTTTTCGATGGAAATGAATATTTGGTGTTTGGTACCCAATTAAATAAAAGTCAAGGACAAGTTTTTTCAAAGTCAACAGAAAATCAATGGAAAGAGCTGGAAAATGACTTCCACATTTTTAAGGCTTAAATTTTTTTCCAGACTCCAGAGTGAGCATGATCAAGCTGCCTCATCCGACCAACAGCTTTCAATTTCATCGTCTCTCTCTCATTATCTCCCTCACGTCTCTCTCATTCTCTCTAGTTATATGGTTGTACAGAAAACTTTGTAAGGACCTTAAGTGAGGTCCTTAAGTGCGGATCTCCTTTTTCCGATTAAATTTCGATGATCCGAACTGTTCAATGTGTTCAGAATGTGATTTTAAGAGTCCTTAATGAGAAATCAGCAAAAAATATGACCGAAAAGTGCTTGATCTGAGCATTTTTTATTGAATGATTCAATGAAAACTGCTCGGATAAAGCACTTTTCCGGTCATATTTTTTGCTGATTTCTCACAAGAACCCTTAAAAATCACTTTCTGATCACATTGAATGGTTCGGATTATCAAAATTCGATCGAAATCTATGAGTTCCACACTTACGCTAAGTAAGGAATCCCTCACAAGAAGCTAACTGTATATTCGTATATGTATATCCACACATTGGCAATTTGCAATCTGCCCATATTGGTCCATTTATTTAAAACCCGAGCCAATCCTCCCATATTGTATAATGGGTTCATATGAGTCCATATGAACCCATATTCACATATGTTTATATGGGTTTAAATTTAAATATGGGCTTAGAATTAAAGAGGCTTACTTCAAACCAAGGTTCCATACCGGCCGATACGTACCGGTTTGCCGTAAAAACGGTACCCCAACACTACAATACCGTCCCGGCCTCAATACTAGGCCTTACCGGTCGGTACCGGGCATTCTGAGAAATACCGGCCGCGATGGAATTACTGAAGATTTAGCCCGGTATTTTGCAGAACCTCAAAGACAACTCGAATAGAAGAATAGAAGACGATCGAACGAGAACCTGGGATTGAGAGCACGTAGATCTGGATTAGGGACTTGAAAAGAGCGCCTCGCGGAAGGACGTGGGGGAGAGTCTGAAAAGAGAGACACGTCGGTGTAGAAATGAGAGGAGATCGCCTGAAGAGAGAGAGGGGAGCCGGAGTTAGATGAGCGCCAGAGATAGTCATGGTCGGTGGGAAGACAAGACGATGAGGCTAGGGTTTGGAAGTCGCCTCAAAATCACTATCGATGTGTTCAGAATTCAGAAGAAACTTGGCCACTTGGCCCACCTCCTTTATTAGCCCAAAGTTCTTTTATATTTGAAACTTATGGAAAGGAAAGGAAAATAAATGAAAATAAAAGAGAAGGAAAATGAGAGAGAAATGGGAAGAAAAATTTACTATTTACTACACTTGAAATTCTTATTTTTTTCTTCAGTCTTTCTCTTCCAACCAAATAATGGAAGGAATTTTTTTTAAATTTTCCTTTATTTTCCTTTCCTTTCCACGGGTTCCAAACAAAGCCTTAGTTTAATTTTAGTGGACGAGAAATTCTTTTCTAGTTATGGGGGTGGAGTATATATTTTTTTATAGATTGGATGAGAGTTATAGAATAACAATTTAATTTTTATTGTGGATTGAAAGTTTATGTTATGATGAATTGGATAATATGAGGAAAATTATGAATTTATAACTATATATATTGGTAATTGCGCTAAATCCGTAATGGTAACCGATATTTGACTGGTACCGATACGTACCGTACCAGCAGAAAAATTGGTACCCTAATCGGAACGGTATTCAAAACCTTGCTTGAAACACCATGATCTTCCTTCCAAGCCCATCCCATCGACCCAATTGCCATTATTGTAAATATTGCAACCCGTTCCAATGTACAGTATATCAGCTCCAGGTGGGCCTTATTTCCAAAATTATCCTCCCTGTGGCCATTGGGCTCACCCGACCCGATGGGCAGTCTAGACTATCTAGCTTTAATAGGGTAAATTGGTTGTGTTTTTTGGGCGCCAGTGGCAGTCTCTTCCCTCCCCCGTCTCTTCTCCCTGGTCCTGTTTGATATTTGCAATCGCAGCTCCTCCGCTAAAGTTCTACGCAAAATTCAGGTACCCCTTTGGTTTTTCTATTGATTTTTAATCGTTGAAAACTCACCAACACAACACATATCCCTCCTCTTGCTAAACTAGAGCTACAGTATAGTAGTACTGCTATATTCTTCTTCAATACTAGTGTTTGTATCTATCTGGATTCTGGGCTGTGGTGTTACATCAAAGATGCTAAGGTGCTGCTCAGTAGGGACGAAGCGAAAAAGGAAAGGAAAAGCAACAGTTTCGAAGTAGAAGGACGAAGGAGACACGATGTCACGCCCCGCCCAGCACACGGCGCCCTATGCGGGCCCAAGCCGGTGCGGCTGCGTGCCCATAATGATCTCATTCATCTTTGTACAATAATGTCCACTTTAGGCGCCCAAAGACCATAGACTTCCCAATAGGGTCACCCATCCCTAGACTACCCAAGGATGAGACGCTTAACTGTGAATTTCCTATGTTATTTGGCCTGACCTCATGGCTTTAAAAGGCCTTGTACAGATAGGATGGATCATTCCTTATAAATTATGACCTGCCCCCCCCATTAACCGGCGAGTAGGCTGTTACAATCTACCCCTTAGAGTTATAACGTACTCGTTACACAGTGCCCAGCGACCCTCCCCTGGGATCCGTGACAGCAGAGCGCATCCTACTCACCACTTTGCCCAGGGTTGAGCTCTGATACCACCTGCCACGCCCCGCCCCGTACACGGCGCCCTATGTGTGCCCGAGCCAGTGCTGCCGCGTGCCCACAACGATCTCATCCATCTTTGTACAATATTTTTCGCTTTAGGCGCCCAAAGACCACAGACTTCCCAGTAGGGTCACCCATCCCTATACTACCCCAGGATGAGCACGCTTAACTGTGAAAACTAGGTACCCTGATCGAAATAGTATTCAGAACCTTTCTTCAAACACCATGATCTTCCTTCCGGGCCTATCCAATCGACCCGATTGCCATTATTGTAAATATTGCAACCTGTTCCAATGTACAGTATATCAGCTCTAGGTGGGCACTACTTCCCAAATTATCCTCCCCGTGTCCATAGGGCTCACCTGACCCGACGGGATGGGCAGTCTAGACTATCTAGCTTTAATAGGATAAATTAGTTGTGTTTTTGGGCACCAGTGGTAGTCTTTTTCCTCCCCCGTCTCTTCCCCCTAGCCCTGTTCGACATTTGCAATCGCAACTCCTCCGCCAAAGTTCTACGCCAAATTCAGGTACCCCTTTGGTTTTCTGTTGATTTTTAATTGTTGAAAACTCACCAACACAACACGTATCCCTCCTCTTGCTAAACTAGAGCTACAGTACAGTAGTACTCCTATATTCTTATTCAATACTAGTGTTTGTATCTATCTGGGTTCTGGGCTGTGGTGTTAAAGCAGAGATGCTAAGGTGCTGCTCAGCAGGGACAAAGCGAAAAAGGAAAGCAAAAGCAACAGTTTCGAAGCAGGAGGACGAGGGAGACGCGATGTCACGCCCCGCCCCGCACACGGCGCCCTATGCGGGCCCGAGCCGGTGCGGTTACAAGCCCACAACGATCCCATCCATCTTCGTACAATATTGTCCGCTTTAGGCGACCAAAGACCATAGATTTCTTAGTAGGGTCATTCATCCCTAGATTACCCCAGGATGAGCACGCTTAATTGTGAAGTTCCTACATTATTTGTCCCGCCGTCACGGCTTTAAAAGGCCTTGTAAAATTAGGATGCATCATTTCTTATAAATTGTGACCTGCCTCCCCCCTCCCCTCCCCTCAATCGGCGAGTAGGCTGTCACAATCTACCCCTTTAGAGGTGTAACATCCTCATTACATAGTGCCCAGTAAGCCTCCCTTGGGATCCGTGGCAGCAGAGCGCATCCTACTCACTACTTTGCCCAGGGTTGAGCTATGATACCACCTGTCACGTCCCGCCCCGCACACGGCGCCCTATGTGTGTCCGAGCCAGTGCGATCGCGTGCCCACAACGATCCAATCCATCTTTGTACAATATTTTTCGATTTAGGCGCCCAAAGACCATAGACTTCCAAGTAGAGTCACCCATCCCTACACTACCCCAGGATGAGCACGATTAACTGTGAAAAATAGGTACCCTGACCGAAATGGTATTCAGAACCTTGTTTCAAACACCATGATCTTCCTTCCGGGGCTAATCCAACCGACCTGATTGCCATTATTGTAAATATTGCAACCCGTTCCAATGTATAGTATATCAGCTCCAAGGGGGCACTACTTCCCAAATTATCCTCTCCGTTTCCATTGGGCTCACCCGACCCGACCCGATGGGCAGTCTAGACTATCTAGCTTTAATAGGATAAATTGGCTGTGTTTTTGGGCGCCAGTGGCAGTCTCTTCCCTCCCCCGTCTCTTCCCCCTGGCCCTGTTCGACCTTTGCAATCGCAGCTCCTCTGCCAAAGTTCTACGCAAAATTCAGGTACCCCTTTGTTTTTCTGTTGATCTTTAATCGTTGAAAACTCACCAACACAACACGTATACCTCCTCTTGCTAAACTAGAGCTACAGTACAGTAGTACTCTTATATTCTTATTCAATACTAATGTTTGTATCTATCTGGATTCTGGGCTGTGGTGTTACAGTAAGGATGCTAAGGTGCTGCTCAGCAGGGACTAAGCAAAAAAAGAAAGGAAAAGCAACAGTTTCGAAGTAGGAGGACGAAGGAGACGTGATGTCACGTCCCGCCCCGCACACTGCGCCCTATGCGGGCCCAAGCCAGTGCGGCTGCGTGCCCACAATGATCTCATTCATCTTTATACATTATTGTCTGCTTTAGGCGCCCAAAGACCATAGACTTCCCGGTAAGGTCACCAATCCCTAGACTACACAAGGATGACCACGCTTAACTGTGAAGTTCCTACGTTATTTGGCATGCTCTCACGGCTTTAAAAGGCCTTGTACAGGTAGGATGGATCATTCCTTTTAAATTGTGACTTAAACCTCCCTCAACCAGCAAGTAGGCTGTCACAATCTACCCCTTTAGAGGTGTAACGTCCTCGTTACATAGTGCCCAGCGACTCTCCCCTAGGATCCGTGGCAGCAGAGCGCATCCTACTCACCACTTTGCCCAGGGTTGAGCTATGATACCACCTGTCACGCCCCGCCCCGCACACGGCGCCCAATGTGTGCCTGAGCCGGTGCGGCCGAGTGCCCACAACAATCTCATCCATATTTGTTCAATATTTTCCGCTTTAGGCACCCAAAAACCACAGACTTCCCAGTAGGGTCACTCATCCCTACACTACCCCAGTATGAGCACGCTTAACTGTGAAAAATAGGTACCCTGACCGAAATGGTATTCAAAACCTTCCTTCAAACACCATGATATTCCTTCCGGGCTTATCCAACCGACCCGATTGCCATTATTGTAAATATTGCAACCCGTTCCAATGTACAGTATATCAGCTCTAAGTGGGCACTACTTCCCAAATTATCCTCCCCGTGTCCATTGGGCTCACCCGACCCGACCCGTTGGGCAGTCTAGACTATTTACCTTTAATAGGGTAAATTGGTTGTATTTTTGGGCGCCAGTGGCAGTCTCTTCCCTCCCCTATCTCTTCCCCTTGGCCCTGTTCGACCTTTGCAATCGCAGCTGCTCCGCCAAAGTTCTACGCCAAATTCAGGTACCCCTTTGGTTTTTCAGTTGATTTTTAATCGTTGAAAACTCACCAACACAACACTTATCCCTCGTCTTGCTAAACTAGAGCTACAGTACAGTAGTACTCCTATATTCTTCTTCAATACTTGTGTTTGTATCTATCTGGATTCTAGGCTGTGGTGTTACAGCAAAGATGCTAAGGTGCTGCTCAGTAGAGACGAAGTGAAAAAGGAAAGCAAAAGCAACAGTTCCGAAGTAGGAGGACGAGGGAGACGTGATGTCACGCTCCGCCCCGCACACGGCGCCCTATGCGGGCCCAAGCCGGTGCGACTACAAGCCCACAACGATCCCATCCATTTTCGTACAATATTGTCCGCTTTAAGCGCCCAAAGACCATAGACTTCCCAGTTGGGTCACTCATCTCAAGACTATCCCAGGATGAGCACGCTTAACTGTGAAAATTAGGTACCCTGACCGAAATGGTATTCAGAACCATGTTTCAAACACCATGATCTTTCTTCCGGGCCAACCCAACCGACCCGATTGCCATTATTATAAATATGGCAACCCGTTCCAATGTACAGTATATCAGCTCCAAGTGGGCACTACTTCTAAAATTATCCTCCCCGTATCCATTGGGCTCACCCGACCCGACCCGATGGGCAGTCTAGACTATCTACCATTAATAGGGTAAATTGGTTTTGTTTTTTGGGCGCTAGTGGCAGTCTCTTCCCTCCCCCGTCTCTTCCCCCTAGCTCTGTTCGACCTTTACAATCGCAGCTCCTCCGCCAAATTCAGGTACCCCTTTGGTTTTTCTATTGACTTTTAATCGTTGAAAACTCACCAATACAACACGTATCCCTCCTCTTGCTAAACTAGAACTACAGTATAGTAGTACTCCTATATTCTTATTCAATACTAGTGTTTGTATCTATCTGGATTCTGGGCTGTGGTGTTACAGCAAAGATGCTAGGGTGTTGCTCAGCAGGGACGAAGCGAAAAAGGAAAGGAAAAGCAACAGTTTCGAAGCAGGAGGACGAGGGAGATGTGATGTCACGCACCGCCCCTCACACGGCGCCCTATGCGGGCCCGAGCCGGTGCGGCTGCGTGCCCACACGATCACATCCATCTTTGTACAATATTGTCCGCTTTAGTCCCCCAAAGATCATAGACTTCCCAGTAAGGTCACACATCCCTAGACTACTCCCGGATAAGCTCGCTTAACTGTGAAGTTTCTACGTTATTTGGCCTGCCCTCACGGCATTAAAAGGCCTTATACAAGTAGGATGGATCATTCCTTATAAATTGTGACATGTCACCCCCTCAATCGGCGATTAGGCTATCACAATCTACCCCCTTAGAGATGTAAAGTCCTTGTTACACAGTGCCCAACAACTCTCCCCTGGGATCCGTGGCAGTAGAGCGCATCCTACTCACCATTTTGCCCAGGATTGAGCTCTGAAACCACCTGTCACGCCCCGCCGCGCACACAGCACCCTATGTGTGCTCGAACTAGTGCGATCGCGTGACCACAACGATCTCATCCATTTTTGTACAATATTTTTCGCTTTAGTCGCCCAAATACCATAGACTTCCCAGTAGGGTCACCCATCCCTAAACTACCCCAGGATAAGCATGTGTAGGGAGGTATTCCCGAACAGGTACAATTAAGGGCCGAACACGTGATGTGCCAGATCCGTGTAATGAGGAAAGTGATATGGGACCCCATATATGATGAACGGCGGCAGTAAGATCCAGTGCTACGAGGAGGCGCCGGATTAGACGATCTGTTCGGCTGGGATAACCCGGTGACATGAGAAGTCATTAGTTAATACATTCTGTTAGGCCCAGATGGGCCAGTGACATGAGAAGTCGTTTACTTATGTAGTCTGTTTGGTAGGGGCATATGCCGAACAGGTGGAGTAACTTGATGAAACATTGTCTTAAGAGATAAGGCAATAGGGGTGTTCTGTAAGACGGACCCGATATACAGCAAAGATGAGTTAAGAGACAGTCCTATCAGAGAATGAGTTCTATGGTAAGAAGAGACCCTATGAGGAAGGGATCTCGGTTGATTGGGCAAGAGATCCCCAAAAGAGCCAGGGTTCCTACACGAGGCAGGAGACCTGGGTAACAAGGATGCTTGGAAAGCAAGCATGCTCATGTCTATAAATACGAGGTAAACCTGGAGGAAAAAGGTACGCAATAAGTTGCATTCAGTCTACACTTCCTTTTGATAATTAGGGTTTTGATACAGTACGAGATACTAACTTAGGCATCGGAGGGCCTTTGCCACGAGAGGCAGAGGTGCGCTCACCCCTTGTCTGTTTTACAGGTTAGGATTCAGGCGAAGGTACTAGGGTTCCGATTGGACAGCAATTGAAGGAAGGAGACTCAACGCTGTTCTAGGTACCATCTGTTTTTCTCCACCTACAATTGGGGCCGTCTGTGGGAATACGAAAGAGTTCCCTTTTGAAATACGATCATGGTGGAGGTAGATCCAGTCACACTGATCACCGATAAAAACCAGGCTGGTGGGCGAGGAGATAAATCCCCACCAGGTGCTCCGAGAAAGCCAACCAGCGGGCATGATAAGAGGACAACGAGCAGGGATCCTCTTACCATCCACGACAACTCCAAAAACGGGGAGGGCAAAACGGCTACAACCTCCACGCGAAGGAGCAAATCCCATCACAGGGGAGAATCAGTTGCACATTCGAAAAGTGTGCATAGCAACGAGGATATCCTCGATAAAAAGAGGCAGGAAGTCGAGGAATATGCTCGACTAATTCGGAAAAGGGAACACGAGATCCGAGAGTTAGAGCGGATCCGTGAACATCCTGAGGATTCTGGGTTATCAGGAAGGAGATCCAGGGGAGATGGATTCAACGCCAAAGTTCAAAGTTCAACGCCAAATTCAGGTACCCCTTTGATTTTTCTGTTGATTTTTATTCGTTGAAAACTCACCAACACAACACGTATCCCTCCTCTTGCTAAACTAGAGCTACAGTACAGTAGTACTCCTATATTCTTCTTCAATACTAGTGTTTGTATTTATCTGGATTCTGGGCTGTGGTATTACAGCAAATATGCTAAGATGCTGCTCAGCAGGGACGAAGCGAAATAGGAAAGGAAAAGCAACAGTTTTGAAGTAGAAGGACGAGGGAGACGCGATGTCACGCCCAGCCCCGCACACGGCGCCCTATGCGGGCCCGAGCCGGTGCGGCTGCGTGCCCACAATGATCCCATCCATTATTGTAAAATATTGTCCCCTTTAGGCCCCCAAAGACCACAGACTTCCCAGTATGGTCACCCATCCCTAGACTACCCAAGGATGAGCACGTTTAACTGTGAAGTTTCTACGTTATTTGGCCTGCCGACACTGCTTTAAAAGGCCTTGTACAAGTAGGATAGATCATTCCTTATAACTTGTGACCTGCCCCCCCCCCCCAACCGGCGAATAAGCTGTCACAATCTACCCCCTTAGAGGTGTAAAGTCCTCGTTACACAGTGCCCAGCAACCCTCTCTTGGGATCCGTCACAGCAGAGCGCATCCTACTCACTACTTTGCCCAGGGTTGAGCTATGATACCACCTGTCATGCCCCGCCATGCACAGGGCGCCCTATGTGTGCCCGAGACGGTGCGGCCACGTGCGCACAACGATCCCATCCATCTTTGTACAATATTTTCCGCTTTAGGCGCCCAAAGACCATAGACTTCCTAGTAGGGTCACCCATCCCTACACTACCCCAGGATGAGCACGCTTAACTGTGAAAAATAAGTACCCTGACCGAAATGGTATTCAGAACCTTGCTTCAAACACCATGATCTTTTTTCCGGGCCTACCCAACCGACCCGATTGCCATTATTGTAAAGATTGCAACTCGTTCCAATGTACAGTATATCATCTCCAGGTGGGCACTACTTCCCAAATTATCCTCCCCATGTCCATTGGGCTCATCCGACTTGACCCGATGGGTAGGCTAAACTATCTAGCTTTAATAGGGTAAATTGGTTGTGTTTTTTCAGCGCCAGTGGCAGTCTCTTCCCTCCCCCCTCTCTTCCCCCTGGCCCTGTTCGACCTTTGCAATCGCAGCTCCTCCCCCAATGTTCTACGCCAAATTCAGGTACCTCTTTGGTTTTTCTGTTGATTTTTAATCGTTGAAAACTCACCAACACAACACTTATCTCTCCTCTTGCTAAACTAGAGCTACAGTACAGTAGTACTCCTATATTCTTCTTCAATACTAGTGTTTGTATCTATCTGGATTCTGGGCTATGGTGTTACAGCAAAGATGTTAAGGTGCTGATCAGCAGGGACGAAGTGAAAAAGAAAAGGAAAAGCAACAGTTTCGAAGCAGGAGGACGAGGGAGACATGATGTCACACCCCGCCCCGCACACGGCGCCCTATGCGGGCCCGAGCCGGTGCGACTGCGTGCCCACAACGATCCCATCCATCTTTGTACAATATTGTCTACTTTAGGCGCCCAAAGACCATAGACTTCCCAGTAGGGTCACCCATCCCTAGACAACCCGAGGATGAGCACGCTTAACTGTGGAGTTCCTACGTTATTTGGTCCGCCCTCACGGCTTTAAAAGGCCTTGTACAAGTAGGATAGATCATTCCTTATAAATTGTGACATGCCCCCCCTCAACCGGCGAGTATGTTGTCACAATCTACCCCCTTAGAGTTGTAACGTCCTCGTTACATAGTGCCCAGCAACCCTCCCTTGGGATCCGTGGCAGCAGAGCGCATCCTACTCACCACTTTGCCCAGGGTTGAACTCTGATACCACCTGTCACGCCCCGCTCTGCACATGGCGCCCTATGCGGGCCCGAGTCGGTGCGGCCGCTTGCCCACAACGATCCCATCCATTTTTGTACAATATTGTCCGCTTTAGGCACCCAAAGACTATAGACTTCCTAGTTGGGTCACCCATCCCTAGACTATCCTTGGATGAGCACGCTTAACTGTGAAGTTTCTACGTTCTTTGGCCCGCTCTGACGGCTTTAAAAGGTCTTGTACAAGTAGGATGGATTATTTCTTATAAATTGTGACCTGCCCTCCCCCCCCCGATCGGCGAGTAGGTTGTCACACGTGAACCACGAAAGAAGATCAAGTAGACCCATTGGTACATGAACGAGTTCCACCACTTCCCTCGAATCCCACAATCAATGGGAAGGCTATATTCATTGTCGAGAATGCTGCTCTCAACAAGGGTTTTGTCAAGAAGGTATATCACTATTTATTCGGTTATGTTGATGTTTATACTTGCCCATTACATAAAATGTGTACACCACCTTTTCTAATTCTTGTTCGGAGTTCATGTTGGAATTCTGGCAAAATGTATAGAATCTCGTCGCGCTACTTGTTAACTAAGCGATAAGGGTCTGTTTTCTTTACAATTTTCACAGGCTCGAGGAGCTGTTAGTTTTATTTACAATTTTGGTGTTTGGTACCCGATTAAATAAAAGTCACGGACAAGTTTTTTCAAAGTCAATTGAAAGAACCGGAAAATGACTTCCATATTTTTAAGGCTTAAATTTTTTTCCAGACTCCAGAGTGAGCATGATCAAGCTGCCTCATCTAACCAGCAGCTTTCAATTTCATCGTCTCTCTGTCATTATCCCCCTCACGTCGCTCTCGTTCTCTATAGTTATATGGCCGTATAGTAAACTTTGTACGGACCTTAAGTGCGGATCTCATTTTTTCGATCAAATTTCGATGATCCGAACTATTCAATGTGTTCAGAACGTGATTTTAAGAGTTCTCAATGAAATTTCAACAAAAAAATATGACCGAAAAGTGATTGATCTGAGCATTTTTTAATGAAGGATTCAATGAAAACAATCTACCCCTTTAGAGGTGTAACGTCCTCGTTACACAGTGCCCAGCAACCCTCCCTTGGGATCCGTGACAGCAGAGCGCATTTTACTCACTACTTTGCCCAGGGTTGAGTTATGATACCACCTGTCACGCCCCGCCCCACACACGGCGCCCTATGTGTGCCAAGCCGGTGCGGCCGCGTGCCCACAACGATCCCATCCATCTTTGTACAATATTTTCCACTTTAGGCGCCCAAAGACCATAGACTTCCTAGTAAGGTCACCCATCCCTAGACTACTCCAGGATGAGTACGCTTAACTGTGAAAAATAGGTACCCTGACCGAAATGGTATTCAGAACCTTGCTTCAAACACCATGATCTTCTTTCCGGGCCTATCCAACCGACCCGATTGCCATTATTGTAAATATTGCAACCCGTTCCAATGTACAGTATATCTTCTCCAGGTGGGCACTACTTCCCAAATTATCCTCCCCGTGTCCATTGGGCTCACCCGACCCGACCCGACCCGATGGATAGGATAGACAATCTAGCTTTAATAGGGTAAATTGGTTGTGTTTTTTGGGCGCCAGTGGCAGTCTCTTCCCTCCCCCGTCTCTTCCCCCTCGCCTTGTTCGACCTTTGCAATCGCAGCTCCTCCGCCAAAGTTCTACGCCAAATTCAGGTACCCCTTTGGTTTTTCAGTTGATTTTTAATCGTTGAAAACTCACCAACACAACACTTATCCCTCCTCTTGCTAAACTAGAGCTACAATATAGTAGTACTCCTATATTCTTCTTCAATACTAGTGTTTGTATCTATCTGGATTTTGGGCTGTGGTGTTACAGCAAAATTGCTAAGGTGCTGCTCAGCAGGGACGAAGCGAAAAAGGAAAGGAAAAGCAACAGTTTCGAAGTAGGAGGACGAGGGAGACATGATGTCACACCCCTCCCCGCACACGGCGCCCTATGCGGGCCCGAGCCGGTGCGACTGCGTGCCCACAACGATCCCATCCATCTTTGTACAATATTGTCTGCTTTAGGCGCCCAAAGACCATAGACTTCCCAGTAGGGTCACCCATCCCTAGACAACCCAAGGATGAGCACGCTTAACTGTGAAGTTCCTATGTTATTTGGTCCGCCCTCACGGCTTTAAAAGGCCTTGTACAAGTAGTGTAGATCATTCCTTATAAATTGTGACCTGCCCCCCTCAACCGGCGAGTATGTTGTCACAATCTACCCCCTTAGAGGTGTAACGTCCTCGTTACACTGTGCTCAGCAACCCTCCCTTGGGATCCGTGGCAGCAGAGCGCATCCTACTCACCACTTTGCCCAGGGTTGAACTCTGATACCACTTGTCACGCCCCGCCCTACACACGGCGCCCTATGTGGGCCCGAGTCGGTGCGACTGGTGCCCACAACGATCCCATCCATTTTTGTACAATATTGTCCGCTTTAGGCGCCCAAAGACTATAGATTTCCCAGTTGGGTCACCCATCCCTAGACTACCCTCGGATGAGCACACTTAACTGTGAAGTTTCTACGTTCTTTGGCCTGCCCTCACAGCTTTAAAAGGCCTTGTACAAGTAAGGACGAAGCGAAAAAGGAAAGGAAAAGCAACAGTTTCGAAGGAGGAGGACGAGGGAGACATGATGACACGCCCCGCCCCGCACACGGCGCCCTATGCGGGCCCGAGCCGGTGCGACTGCGTGCCCACAACGATCCCATCCATCTTTGTACAATATTGTCTGCTTTAGGCGCCCAAAGACCATAGACTTCCCAGTAGGGTCACCCATCCCTAGACAACCCAAGGATGAGCACGCTTAACTGTGAAGTTCCTATGTTATTTGGTCCGCCCTCACGGCTTTAAAAGGCCTTGTACAAGTAGTGTAGATCATTCCTTATAAATGTGACCTGCCCCCCCTCAACCGGCGAGTATGTTGTCACAATCTACCCCTTTTGAGGTGTAACGTCCTCGTTACACTGTGCTCAGCAACCCTCCCTTGGGATCCGTGGCAGCAGAGCGCATCCTACTCACCACTTTGCCCAGGGTTGAACTCTGATATCACTTGTCACACCCCGCCCTGCACACGGCGCCCTATGCGCGCCCGAGTCGGTGCGGCTGCATGCCCACAACGATCCCATCCATTTTTGTACAATATTGTTCGTTTTAGGCGCCCAAAGACTATAGATTTCCCAGTTGGGTCACCCATCCCTAAACTACCTTCGGATGGGCACGTTTAACTGTGAAGTTTCTACGTTCTTTGGCCCGCCCTCACGGCTTTAAAAGGCCTTGTACAAGTAGGATGGATCATTCCTTATAAATTGTTACCCCCCCCCCCCCCCAATCGGCGAGTAGGCTGTCACACGTGAACCACGAAACGAGGAGCCCGAAAGAAGATCAAGTAGACCCATCGGTACATGAACGAGTTCCACCACTTCCCTCGAATCCCACAATCAATGGGAAGGCTATATTTATTGTCGAGAATGCTGCTCTCAACAAGAGTTTTGTCAAGAAGGTATATCACTATTTATTCGGTTATGTTGATGCTTATACTTGCCCATTACATAAAATGCGTACACCACCTTTTCTAATTCTTGTTTGGAGTTCATGTTGGAATTCTGGCAAAATGTACAGAATCTCGTCGCGCTACTAGTTAACTCAGCGATAAGGGTCTGTTTTCTTTACAATTTTCACAGGCTCGAGGAGCTGTTAGTTTTATTTACAATTTTGGTGTTTGGTACCCGATTGAATAAAAGTCAAGGACAAGTTTTTTCAAAGTCAATCGAAAGAGCCGGAAAATGACTTCCATATTTTTAAGGCTTAAAATTTTTTCCAGACTCCAGAGTGAGCATGATCAAGCTGCCTCATCTAACCAGCAGCTTTCAATTTCATCGTCTCTCTCTCATTATCCCCCTCACGTCGCTCTCATTCTCTATAGTTATATGGCTGTACAGTAAACTTTGTATGGACCTTAAGTGCGGATCTCATTTTTTCGATCAAATTTCGATGATCCGAACTATTCAATTTGTTCAGAACGTGATTTTAAGAGTCCTCAATGAGAAATCAAAAAAAAAAATGACCGAAAAGTGATTGATCTGAGCATTTTTTATTGAAGGATTCATTGAAAACTGCTCGGATGAAGCACTTTTCCGGTCATATTTTTTGCTGATTTCTTACGTGGACCCTTAAAATCACTTTCTGATCACATTGAATGGTTCGGATTATCAAAATTTGATCGAAATCTATGAGTTTCACACTTAAGCTTAGTAAGGAATCCCTCAAAAGAAGCTAACTGAATATTCGTATATGTATATCCACACATTGGCAATTTGCAATCTGCCCATATTGGTCAATTTATTTATAACCCGAGCCAATCCTCCCATATTATATAATGAGTCCATATGAACCCATATTTACATATGTTTAGATGGGTTTAAATTTAAATATGGGCTTAGAATTAAAGATGCTTACTTCAAACCAAGGTTCTGTACCGGCCGGTACGTAACAATTTGCTGTAAAAACGGTACCCCAACAATACAATACCGTCCCGCCCTCAATACTGGGCCTTACCGGTCGGTACTGACCATTCTGGAAAATATCGACCGAGACGGTGTTACCGGAGATTTCGCCCGGTATTTTGCAGAACCTCAAAGATAACTTGAATAGAAGAATAGAAAACGATCGGACGAGAACCTGGGATTGAGAGCAGGTAGATCTGGATTAGGGACTTGAAAAGAGCGCCTCGCGGAAGGACGTGCGGGAGAGTCCTAAAAGAGAGACATGCCGGTGGAGAAATGAGAGGAGATCGCCAAGAGAGAGAGGGGAGCCGGAGTTAGATGAGTGCCGGAGATAGCCATGGTCGATGGGAAGACAAGACGGTGGGGCTAGGGTTTGGAAGTCAACTCAATATCACTATCGTTGTGTTCAGAATTCAGAAGAAACTTGGCCACCTGGCCCACCTCCTTTATTAGCCCAAAGTTCTTTTATGTTTGGAACCCTTGGAAAGGAAAGGAAATGAAAATAAAAGTGAAGGAAAATGAGAGAGAAATGGGAGGAAATTTTTTTACTATTTACTACACTTGAAATTCTTATTTTCTTCACTCTTTCTCTTTCAATCAAACAATGGAAGGAAATTTTTTTAAATTTTCCTTTCTTTTCCTTTTCTTTCCATGGGTTCCAAACAGAGCCTTAGTTTTATTTTAGTGGACGAGAAGTTCTTTTTTAGTTATGGGAGTAGAGTATATATATATTTTTAGATTGGATGAGAGTTGTATAATAACAATTTAATTTTTATTGTGGAATGAAAGTTTATGTTATGATGAATTGGATAATATGAGGAAAATTATGAATTTATAACTATATATATTGGTAATTGCGCTTAATCCAAAATGGTAACCGATATTTGACCCGTACCGATACGTACCGTATCAGTAGAAAAATCGGTACCCTGACCGAAATGGTATTCAGAACCTTGCTTCAAACACCATGATCTTCCTTTCGGGCCCATCCAACCGACCCGATTGGCATTATTGTAAATATTGCAATAGAAAATTAGAGACCAAACCCTGTTTTTAGGTTCGGTTTGATCCCAACCCTGATTTTTTTTTCCCGAAGTTGGATTAGTCGGTTATGTTACTTAATGACTTTTTTGCCCACCAAATAGGGCTGTGTAACGACCCAGATTTTTGACCCAATTTTTTTTAATAATATTATTAGGAGTATTTTCTTAATGCAATTAATTATTTTTTTCTAAAATACATAAATGCATGCATTTTTTTTTCCAACATGCATGCATTTTTTTTTTCTACATACATGCATGAGCTTTTTTTTTTCCTTTTGCCACCCCACCCTCTCTCCCGTAGCTCCTGTCTCTGCCTAACCTGTAATGTCTCCCTCTCTCCCATCCCACAGCTCCATCTCTCTCCTGCAACTACTCCCTCCATTTCCTTAACCTCCAAGAAAACCCAAGTTCATCCCCCCTTGCTCCAAACCAAAAATTGCTTCACCACCAAGTATAATCCGAAGTAAATTCGTTCCTATCCTCCTCATGCTCCCTCCCTGGCCTTAAAATCGTTCTTATCCCGTCCAATTCAATGCCCAAGAGATCAAACCTTCATAAATGCCATCTTATCACCTTATTCAAAATTCGCCTATAAATACCCCACCACTTCGGCCAAGAACTCATCCCTACACCCTCCACACTCCACTGAACGGAATTGAGAGAAAAATCGTGGCCAATTGAAGCTCCAAGCTATGGAGTTTTAGAGAGAGAAAGTGAGAGAGAGAAAAGCGGGTTTTGTACCTAGACCCAACCAAAACTCAATCCAACGTTTCCAATCACCTCCTACACCTCAAAGCAACACCAAACGTCATTCAATTGGGTCCCAAGGTGCCCCGTCCATCGAAACCGAAGTCTTCTTCCCCAAAGATCAAAATTTCGTTTTTGATTCAATTCAATCCAAACCAAGGTATTATAACCCTATCCAATCCTTCTCTAAGTATAAATTAAGTGTTTTTAAGCTTAAATATATGCCCCAAATGGATCCATGCATCAAAACCATCGCGAAACAACAAAAAAAACGGATTCTGCATACAACATTGCGGCCGCAACCTTCGGACCGCAAGGTCCAGTCATTTTCTGGCGAGCCGCAACGTTTGAACGAGTCAGAAATTGCGGCCGGTACCCCCACCGCGAACTCCATTCGGTTTTATTAAAAATCGATTGAAACAAACTTTGCGACCTTCCGAACAACGTTTTGAACACCCAAACTATTTTTCCTAGACCTCTCGTACCTCAAAAATGATATCTTGTAAATTTCGTATTTTTTTAAATTTAATTATCTAATTATTATTATTTTTCCAAATTTCCTATCGAAATTACTTTGCGACCTTATAAACCATGTTATTAATGCCCGAATAATTTTTTTTAGACTCTTTACATTCCAAGGTTGAAACTTTGTTAACCTCAACATATTTTATTTATTAAATTATTTAATATCTAATTATTTTACTTTCGGCAACTTTCGTTAATATCTTTAATTAAAACAATCCCGCGACCCTCCGAACCCAACTTTTGACACTCGAATTTGTTGCATAGGACCTTTAGGACTCCTATGGAGATCATGATAATTATTCTAATACTTTTACCTATTTAATGTAGGTAATTAGTTTTTAATCAACCTAATTTCTAATAATAATAATAACTAATGCGAGACTATTTTTTTAAATTAAAACTCTTGTTAAGGTCATGCTACTTATGCTAATATTATTATCCTCCTTTTGTATTTGCTATGGTTATTAATCTATCTATTTCTTAAATAAAATTAGTATCTTACTGATTTTTTTGACCAAAAGTATTTTTTTTCATTTTTTTTATAATTAGATAAAAGTTCCTTGCTATTTAATTACTTCTTGGACATACAAGATTAAGGGCAACGGCCCATTCATAAAAAGTTGCGTGATTTCTACGCTTATTGTTTATTCCAATTATCATCGTGATTATACTACTCCGACTCTTGATTCATTGTGCTAGAATTGGACCCTAGAGACAGGGGGTGACATACGAGTAGGGTTTCACCTAGACGTTACTAAGCAATGGTTATTTGAGAGGAAGAGATGTTAGAATATGCCTGCAGGCGGGTTGTGTGAAGTGAATTGAAACTGGCGGGTCGTCCAATGATGATTTAAAACCTGGCGGATAGTCCAGCGATATTTTGATGATAAGACCTGGCGGTGGTCCAGTGATGTTTTGCGATGATAAAACCTGACAGGTAGTCCAGAGATGTTTTCTGTTGATAAAACCTAGTGGTGGTCCAGTGATGTTTTGCGATGATAAAACCTGGCGGGTAGTCCAGAGATTTTTTCTGTTGATAAAACCTGGCTGAGGTCCAGTGATAAATTTTGATGATAAAACCTGGTAGGTGGTCCAGTGAAATTTTGTGATGACAGAACTGACGGGAGTCCAGTGGTAATTTTGATGTGGTGATTAAGATAGGCATACCCTAGTTATGGTCTGGACGTGACTAGCTTTCTCTTGTTGTTAGGCTATTGGACATAAATGAATAAATTCATGTGTGATACTTCTATTTTACTTTCCTGCATTGATAATATATGGTCATCTGCTAGCTGTAACATAAGAGGGGTGGTTGAGTTGGATTATACTACGGGGTGAACTCTTTCACTCAGGCATGGATTGTCTGGCATCCGTGTCAGATTTTGTAGAAAACAAGGAGGAGACTCAGGACCTTAAAGGAGGGCCGTACTATCCAGAGATGAATTTGGAGATGGAGACTGAGCCCGTGTATGCTTGGGACCCATATCAAGCTTAGGAATCAGCTCTGAGCTTTGTTAAATTCAATACCACAGTCAAATTTAGGATTTCCACATTTGTTTGTGATAAGCAATTTCTTATGTCGAAATATCTGTTTTAGCCATTAATAAAGTAAACTTTTTCTTATATTAATATTTAATTCCTCCGATTTTCATTCCGAAAATCGGGGCGTTACAGGCTGTTAGCCGAGACTGAAAACTGGTTTGAACCGAAAAAACTAGACCGGACCGAATTTTTCAAACCGATCAAATAATTTCGATCTAGTTCCAGTTTTAAAATTTTTATTTTTTGAAAACCGGTCCGGTTTTCAATTTATGTGTTTTAAAAAGCGGTCGAAACCGGACCGATTATATATATATATATATATATATATATACTAGTGCATGTCCGTGCCTGAAGGCACGGCTAATTCGATATTCAACACGGAGCAAAGTGATCTTGCCCAAAGGAACGCACCCACATACTATTATCACCAAAAAAACCAATTGCTCATTGGTACTGTTGAGCACATCGACTAATCTAGGATCCAACAGGTCATCAATAGTCAGTCACAAAAAAACACATGAAATACCAAACTCTCTACATCCAAAAGTAAACGTAATTGGATGACCAACAAATTATAAAACCATAGCCATTACAAAATCAAACTTACTACCAAATAAGCTCAATCTATCTCTATCCTCTAATCCACAAAAACACATTAAATCCCCATGTAATTCATACTTCCATTTAATCATGAAACCATTCTCACATCTTTTAGGTTCTAACCCATAATCGATGTTTGTCGAATCCCTATCCCAATACTTACCATAGTCAAATCTCTATCCTCATCTGCTTCTAGCAATAGTAAGACTCACGTCTCGCTGACGCTACCTTCTAGTCTAAAACCAGGAAACCACTTTGTGTGATCCTCATGCACCCACCCACCTACATTGCCATAATCCAATCATTTTCTATCCTTTTCATTTTCTATCATTTGCTATGCACGGGAGTTCAACAAAAGGATCTCAATACCCAAGATACATGTGCATTTCGAATTTCTAAAAGAAAATGATCTTTGCCTCTCTCATGTCTTCTCACAAAAATACTTCGTAAAACACTATATATAGACCATACAAACCTAATGTATGAGTTTTAACTTTTAACCTTTTGCATTAAACTGTCAAGGTTGATACTTGATAATGTACATAGAATGAAATTGTAAGACTGTCGTGCTTATACTTTTGAAACAAATTTTGCAAAATATAAGAAGGAGGTGGTTCTTTTATTAATATTGTGAGAAAAAAGAGAAACCATATTACACATATTTGTGGGCAATACGTATGTGCTAAAATATACATAATGAGACTGTTTCAATGTTTCTGAAGTGTAACATGAAACAAATTAACCTAATTTTCAAACTTAAACTTTAAATTACAACATAAAAAAATCTCTCAATTAAATTATTAAAAATTGAAAGTTTATCTATTTGCTCCTTCAACTTTACATGCTTCCACTACAAATGCAACCATCTTATGTGTCCTCGAAGAAATTCTCCTTACAATGCACCCCATCCAACCATTGTAAATATCAAAGGTGTTTGTTGTTAAGGAAAAAAACCTCTTTGTAAATTTTCGAGATTAAACAATAATTAAAGCGTGAATGAGCATTAAAGGCTTCAATTCGCTCACAAAAAATGGGGAAATTTTTTTTCTTCAATAAGTATTTTGAATCATAGATTTGTAAAAAGATAAAAGGAAAAAAAAACAAAATGGAAAAGATCAATAAGTGGAGTGTTAGCCAGTGGCCATACACTCTATGAATTTGACAGGGGTTTAAACTTCATTAACTATAACTAACAATACTATTTTTGGGTTAAAAAAAAAAAAAAACAAAATGTATGGTTCTATACCATTTTTCTTGCCTTCGGTGTGTCCCCATACTAAAAAACAAAAACAAAAACAATGAACTAATTAGTATAATCAAGCAATATAATCTATGTTTCAAAAAACTTTTTGAAGAGGGCAGTCCAAACATTGATATCTGTCAATAGATAATAGAAAAAGGCCTATAAAAAAATAGATAATAGAGAAAGCGATTATGTCATTTCAACAGTTCGTAAATGTCATTAGATCAGAAGCATGAGGACCCACCAAAAAATCATAAATCTGGCTAGTCCAGCCATTCCCAATAAACAAAAGCTTGCACCAAATTAAGATTAGGCAAAAATCAAATTAATATTAGGGATAAAATCATACACCATGCAAACATTACAATAGATTAAATTCACGCCATTACCTTGGTTCGTTGTTTGGCACGCTTAGAAGAACCTCAGCAAATCTGTAACGACTAAAATCATAGAAATCCATGGAAAATTTTGGATAGGTAAAAAAGTAAAATCTTAGAAATCCTTGAAAAAAACTAATAAAGGATAGAAAAATATATAATCACACTCACTTTGGTTACACATGATCTCCCTGTTGGATGCCTCTAAGAATAAACTAACCATCTCTCTCTCTCCATTTATTTTGAAAAAGATATCAAAAATCTCATAAATTAAGATGGAATGATTAACTGTAAATCTTCTTAATCAGTGGATACCTATGGGGTTCTTTTTTTTTTTTGCCACAACGATAACAGGTAATATTATAAATTAAGAGAACAGAATATCAGGAGAATACTCAATCTCTAAACAAGGATCAAGAAATCAAAAGGAGGGGACTCCGTCTAAAGACTACATCCAACTCCAACTAAACCCTCAACTCCAAACAGGCGGAGCACAACAGAAAATAACAGAACAACCCACGTAGGGATGAGAGAAGCCCCACAAACGGGGAGAAATTTGTAGACACCAAAGAAAATAACCAAAAGACCAAAAAGAAAAATCAACCCAAACCCAACCCTAACAGAAAATAAGACACCACTCCACAGAACGCCGAGCAACATTGGCGCTGTCTGCAGACGCTCTGCCCCCAGCGTCGAAATATGAGAAACGCCAGAGGAGCCGAAACGACTCTGGATCAACATGTCTTGCACCTTGTTAACGCCAGATTGAGCTCCAAACGGAACCAGAAAACCCAAAAACGTCTGCCTCTACTCCTACCAAAGACCGCCGCAGCCTCACCATCATAGCCACCACCGAACCCATCCACCACCACACACGTAGTAGGAACTTCGGATCTGGAAAAAAAGTGAAAAGAACGAGATTTGAATAACCAGAACAAGGGAGGTAGGAAGAATTTGTGCACAAAAACACCCTAGAAAAAACTCCAAATCAAAAGATTGAGAGAGAAAAACCCCATGGGGGGGGGGGGGGAATCCCTTCCCTCCTGCCGCCAAAAATGAGTGTAAAACCCATTGGGGAGGAGGGGAAGGAGGGGGCTGCTGTGGCTTTTGGGATAACCTAGCAAAGAGAAAAGTTTAGAGAGAGAAAAGGGGTTGTCGTTTTTGGTTCACCTATGGGGTTCTTTGATAACCTAAATTCAGCATTTAAAACTGAATTAATTAAGTAATAAGTGATTCAGTAGGTTTGATAACCACATTTTACATTACTTAACAAATTAAGTGCTACTTAAAATGTAGACTAAAAAGTTGAAAACAATTAAGTAGCTTTGAGCTACTTAATTCTGGCTGAATTTTTGTGTATTTGTATTCAACCACTATACCACCACCACCACCACTCCTACAACCACTCCATCACCACCACCTCCACCACTCCACCACCACCACCACCACTCTACCACCACCAACACCACCACTCCACCACCATAACCATCAATCCACCACCACTATCATGCCGCTGCCTCCATTGCACAACCACCACCACCACCACTACTACTACATCCACCATTCCACCACCACCATCATTACTCCACTACTCCAGGCCACTACCATGCTGCTGCCACCACCACCACCGCCGCAACGCCACCATTGCACAACCACCACTCCACCGCCACCACTCACTGCCACCATTACACCACCATCACTCCACCGCCACCCCACCATTACACCACTACCGCCACCACTCCAACACCACCACCACTCCCACTCCATTCCCACCTTCACCACTCCACCACCACCACCACCACCACCCCCTCGCTCCACCACCACCACTACCACCACAATCACTACTCCACTATTACCATAAGTACATTGTGATCATTAGTAATTTAAGAGAGAATCGAAACTAAAATTAATTCATCATTTTTTTAATTCAGTACTTAATATATTTATCAAACAGCTTTTCAGCTTAAAAAATTCAGCATTCAGTTTTCAGTACTTAATTTTTTAGCTTTCAGTTTCAGTTTTATCAAACAACTCCTATATGCATTTAAAGATTATGGGATCAATCACAAAATTACCTTAATGAGATAATAGATTGGAAATTCCATTGGATTAGGAGGGATGTGATTTGTGTATTACCTTAATAATATGAATAACCTAAATATGAAGTTTTGGTAAAGTAATCTTCCGTTTCAATTTCGAATCTAACCATAAATCTTCCGTTTCAATTTCGAATTAAAAAATAGAGTCCTAGACTCTCGCTTCCACCATAAAATGTGCTCTATTTTTGTCATAAAAATGTTGTATTTATCAAGCTACCATTTTGAACAACCAACGGTCTAGGTTTATAGAGATGACAAATCTGGAGCGTTGGTTGTCTTTTGAATTCAAAATCAGTCCTATCTTATTATATACTCCCTCCGTCCCTTTTTAAATGTCCTGCTTCGTAACTCCAACTTATTAAAAAGACATCATCATTATACCTTTCACATCAACCTTTTCCTCTACTTTCCATACTTACCCATCATCATTACACTTTTACTCACTAACTTTTCAAAATGGAATCTACTTTTAGGGACAAAATAGACAATACACCAACTTTTACCCACTAACTTTATAAAATAGACACTTATTAAGGGACCGCCCAAAATGGAATACTGGACTCAAAAAAAGGGACGGAGGGAGTATAATAATAATAATAATATAGATATTATATATATATATATATATTTTAGGGGAGGGCAATCGAACCTGGAAGTCTGTAAAACCCGAGAAGTTTTTCAGTGCCGAGCGGGTATTGCCGACGTGGCACCCGTTCGGCGCACCTCAGCCGTCCGATTCACTTTTGGACGGCTAGGATTAAAACCCTCTCTCTCCTCTCACCCCAACACTTTCTCTCTCCTTTTTATCTCTCAAAATCTGAGCCGTCCAAACACGAAATGGACTGCTCGGATGCACGAGCGGACACCACGTGGTACCTGCTCGGCACTGAAAATTTTTCCGTAAAACCCTCGCCACTCTTTACCGCTGGGCTACCCAACCTTTTGCTATATTTTGGTCTACTAAATATATTTATTATATACAATTAATCAATTTATATATATATATATATATCAATATTATTCAATACGTTTACGGTTTATCAATCCAGCCCTAATTTCATTTCATCACAGCCACAGGCGCCGCACTCCAGTCATGGCGATTTCGCCGATTTGAATCCCTCTCTCTCTCTCATATCATCTCTTCTGTCAACGACGGGGTCGAGGAACGACCGGCACAGCCGCACAGGTTCGAAACCGACCTTCCACTCACAGACAGGTCTCTCTCTCTCTCTCTCTCCGTCTATGTAGTATCTCTCTGTCTTTGTTATTGTTTGATTTTTTCATAATAGCCGCCGCTGCTGTTTGTATTTTGTTTCGGTTCGTTTGTAATGTTTGTATCATTATTGTGGTTCTCAAAAGCCACTATCGACCGGCTGTCTCTCATCTCCTATCAATAGATCTGTTGTTTTTGGGTTGAATCGTAGATTTTTTGATGTGTTGGCCCATGTAAGAAAACCGGATAAACCAGACCGAAACCGGTTGGTCCGGTCGAAACCGGACCATAATATCTCAACCGGTTTCGGCTTGTAAAATTCCCAAACGGAATAACCGGTTTAGACCGGAAAAAAATTGGCTAAACCGGTTGAAACCGGACCGGTATCACCCCTACCACCAAGATCAACTCCATGAACAGACGTAAAAGCTCAGAACGCCCTCTCCCCTCTCCCTCTCTCTCTAAACTACTGCCACAACATCTCGAGACACCAAACACCTCTCTCCCTCCACTGATGGAGCAGCGCCAACCACCACCGCCGTTGCCGTCTCCTCTCCGACGAGAATTCGCGTTCTTACCGCCATCGCCGTTGCGTTCTTGCTGCCGTCGGTATCTCCGCGATCTTCCTCCTCGTTGTGGTCGGCTCCCATTAAAATCTGGTCATCTCCCATTAAAATCTGGTCGTCTCCCATTGAGATCCAAGTTTTCACATAGCTCCAGAAGTTGTGATCGTACAGGTTCAAATCCCTTGGGGATTTCATCGAATATTAGGTGGACTCCATCTGCTGTAAAAGGTACATGAAGAAAACCTAGAATACTCCATTTTGCATAGAATTCACGAGGAGATAGAGGCCTACTGACTTTCTTCAAAATCGACATTTTAGTTTAAAATTTTTGTTTGTTTGTATGTGTAGAGTTTGATTCTGTGTGCGAGAGTGTGATCTCCCTTGTTTGATCAAATATTGGGCGCTTAATCTGTTTTGGAGAAAAAAATAAGCTGTGATATGGATGGATTTGTGTTTGATTATTATTATTGTTTGTTCAATTTTTGTTCGTGTGTATATTTTCTATGAGAAGTGTGTTTTTTTCTATGAGAACTATTTATTTTTTATGAGAACGGTGTATTTTTTTTTATGAGAACTGTGTATTTTCTATGAGAACTGTCTATGAGAACTGTGTATTTTCTATTGAAACTGTGTATTTTTCTATGAGAACTGTGTATTTTTCTATGAGAACTGTGTATTGTCTATGAGAACTGTCTATGAGAATTGTGTATTTTCTATGAGAACTATGTATTTTAGTGTGTGGTGATACTATGTGAACTGTATATTTTTCAGTTCACATAGCCCAGTTCTCATAGCTCTCATATCCTCAGTTCTCATAGCCCCAGTTCTCATAGTCATAGATCTCATAGCCCCAGTTCTCATAGCTCTCATAGCCCCAGTTCTCATAACCACCGTTCTCATAGCTCTCATAGCCTCAGTTATTATAACCCCAGTTCTCATAGCCACAGTTCAGGCGTATTTTTGTCCAAAATAATGTGACCTCGGGCTATGTGAACTGTCAGGGGTATTTTTGTCCAAAATAATATGTTAACTATAGCCAACTGCTAGCCAACTGCTAGGGGTATTTTTGTTCGAAATAGTATGTTAACTGGCTATGTGAACTGGTAGAGGTATTTTTGTCTGAAATGATATGAATAAGAACTATTTTAAAAAGAATGTGTAAAAATAATATGTTTAGGGTTGTTTTCAAACCAAACCTAAAAAATAGGGCCGGCCTCTAAAAACCCCATATTGCATCCCGTTCCAATGTACAGTATATCAGCTCCAGGTGGGCCCTAGTTCCCAAATTATTCTCCCCGTGTCCATTGGGCTCACCCGACCCGACCCGATGGGCAGTCTAGACTATCTAGCGTTAATAGGGTAAATTGGTCGTGTTTTTTGGGCGCCAGTGGCAGTCTCTTCCCTCCCCCATCTCTTCCCCATGGCCCTGTTCGACCTTTGCAATCGCAGCTCCTTTGCCAAAGTTCTACGCCAGATTCAGGTACCTTTTTGGTTTTTCTGTTGATTTTTAATCGATGAAAACTCACTAACACAACACGTATCCCTCCTCTTTCTAAATTACAGCTACAGTATAGTAGTACTCCTATATTCTTCTTCAATACTAGCGTTTGTATCTATCTGGATTTTGGGCTGTGGTGTTACAGTAAAGATGCTAAGGCGCTGCTCAGCAGAGACGAAGCGAAAGAGGAAAGGAAAAGCAACAGTTTCGAAGCAGGAGGACGAGGGTGACGTGAACCACAAAACGAGGAGCCCGAAAAAGGATCAAGGAGACCCATCGGTACATGAACGAGTTCCACCACTTCCCTCGAATCCAACAATCAATGGGAAGGCTATATTCATTGTTGAGAATGCTGCTCTCAACAAGGGTTTTGTCAAGAAGGTATATCACTGTTTATTCGGTTATGTTGATGCTTATACTTGCCCATGACATAAAATGCGGACACCACCTTTTCTAATTCCTGTTTGGAGTTCATGTTGGAATTTTGGCAAAATGTACAGAATCTCGTCATGCTACTAGTTAACTTAGCGATAAGGGTCTGTTTTCTTTACAATTTTCATAGGCTGGAGGAGCTGTGAGTTTAAATGACCAAGAATTATCGGGGAAGGGAAACCTGGGAAAGGATAGAGAGAGGGAGACCTCCCACTCCTATAATGGCCAACGGGCGAGGCCCCTTCTTCTCCTGCTTTGAGTATTGATGTTAATTTTTGAATCAATGTGCGTGCGTAGAATTTTTTGAGCTATTGCCTTTCACTATCTATTTAGTTGGGATAAAGCTGACTTTCATTACGAAAGTCTAGAATTCAATAAATATTAGTATGAGTTAATTTTGATCCATATTTGCGAGTTGACTCAGTGAGGGGAGATAAACTATTTTGTGGACTCACAAATAGATTTTTAGTGTCATTGAAATTTCTATAACTTAGTCTAAAATCTAAATCTATTAGCTACATTGTGATTTTAACTTTTTCGTTGAAAGTGTTTGAATGATGACGAGAGAATCGAGAACGAACTAGAACCAGAACCAAACCAGTATTGGGGTTTGGTTCTTGTTAGGTTCTACATAATAATGGTTAGGTTTTCATTTTCAATTCCTTGGAATTCGGAATGGTTTGGTTACTAGATTTATATGAACCGGACCAATCTGAAACATGTGCAACCCTAGTAACACCAATGGACCAAGTTAAATCCCTCTCTTAATAGTAATATAGAATAAACGTGGAAGACACCAAGCCTAGTCTCTCTTTTAATGATATCGGATTGATTTTAACTTTGCTTTCTAATTTTTTTTTTTTAGTTTTTTTCTCTTCGGTGATTCCAAGTGGAGGTTTTTTTTTTTAAATTTTTTTATGTGCTGTGAAACATTGTTTTTCTTTTCAATGTTTTAGAGGTGGAAGATTCTGAATACTGAAGAGGACAGCAATTTTCTCCTTAGACAGAAGAAGAATCTTGGTGATTACAGATCCGACATTGTGTACAAGGTTGGTGGATGTTTGTTCCATGTTTCAAGACTCAACTCTTAAGTTTCTATTTCTTCATAATATGTGAAAACAAAGAATGTGGCTTTGCTTGTTTTGACCTACTGAATCTGTGCACGTGCACAAAAACATTATAATAAAAATTGTATGATATGTTTTCACGCGTACTGGGTATGCATGTAGCTGTACCATACGGGTACTCATATGGCTACAATTTTGAGATACCTGTGCTTCATGGATCTTTGGAGTTTGGAGTTCCAATGCTTCACAAACTCAAGCATGGGTTCTCCTTCAACTCCCCGCCTTTTGAAAGCTCTTCTCTTTGCTTTTTAGTTATGTTTTTTTAATGAGTTTGAGCAAAAGGGCAATCTTCTGTTCATGAGGGTGTATCAAAAACACCCCAAGGATCTTCTTGCTAGCCCTCCTGATGGGTTTGCACGTTTATTTTATATAATGGGAAACTTTTTGTATGAGTATATTAAGGGAGGAAGAGGAGGGATGTTTTCATTTTCTTTTCTGCATAATGGGGTCCTTATGCCTTAGAATTATGTTATGATGTCGTGTTTGTCATCATTGGTGTTACTTTTTTTTGGGTATTTATCTTCTGAAGTTGCTTTTTTTATTTATTTTAAATTTATAGTTTACCATTATGAATGCCAAAGTTTGATATTTGCAGGTTCTACGTGCAATTCTTGATAGTCCACTTAACAAAGCTGGTATGGTTGAAGCCATATATGTGAAAACCACCAAAGGAGCACTTTTTGAAGTTAAACCACATGTGCGCATACCGAGAACATTGAAGCGCTTTTGTGGCCTCATGTGTTAGTGGACTGATTTCTATTTTTATGGTCAACTCATCTATCTCTATTTGCTTCCACTTCTTTCACTATGCCGTTTGTTTTTTGCTTGTGATTAATCATTTGTTTTAAGATTTTCGAGAATATTTATCTGTACTTTTGTGTGCTTTGGTGTGGGTAAATTTTTTGTAGTGGAGTTACTAGAGAAGAAGTATGTTCGCAACAAAGATACTCAGGAAACGCTTCTTCGTGTTGTTGAGGAACCTGTAACCAGATATTTACCCGCCAACTCTCGTATTATAGGTAATAAAGCTTTTCTAATGTTTACCCTCTTTAGGTTATTGGTTGGATAACAAAGTAACAAAACCTATTAATTTAAAAAGCATTACTAAGGATTCTCTTCTTCTTCTTCCTCCTTTTTTGGGATGCAAGGCCTTTCACCCCACTCAGAGAAGGTGGTTGATATTGAGGGCTATGTTTCTGCTGCAAGTGATGATTTAAATCTTATTTTTGTGGTATGTATGAATAAACTGAATCTCTGAGCTTAGGCTGCACCTCTTTCTTTGATCCACAGCTGACAACTTGAGGCCTAAAAATGATTTTTTTTATGTTATGTGTTCAGGTAGGTGCTATGGTAGGTGGAAAAATCAACGGGCAGGGTACAGATGATTTTATATCAGGTAACGTAAATTTGGTTGTTAGTGAATGTATGTCATGCTCAGTTTCAAGTTTGTTCCCCTTGAATAATATGTTCATAATTGTTGATGGATCTCTTATCTAGAAAGATGGAGATATGGAAAGATTTGTTATTAGAAACTAATGCAGTGATCTTTTGGGAAAAAGGTTCAATTAATTCGCAAACACCACTAGGTTCAGCCATTGCTGCAAAGGTTTACGTTGATGGCTTTCTTACATTTTAGAAATGAAGGATCTGAAAAATGTTTCCTGCAAATAGTTTGGAAAGTATGAATACTACCATCTATACGTATGTGGGGATCTCTAGCTCTGCTGACTCAGGCTTGTTTTAACAGCCTCCCCTATTTGTGTCAGGACAAGGATAACCGTTTATCTATGAGTTTGGGAGCAAAGATATACCTTCAAATATGTGAAGTCCGTGTGAAGGAGTCGGGATATTTTGTTAGAAACATCAGGGATGTTGCTAAAACCTCCTTACTGTAGGGACCGGGGCTAGTTATATTTGCATGTCTATTGATTGCACCCACCCAAATAATTAGGGACCTGGGCCATTGTCAGTTATATTGCTTTCGTTAAATTTTGTTTGTGTGTGAGAGAGAGAGAGAGAGACGCCAAAATGCAAGTGCATCTCTCTTGAGAGAAGGGAGCTAGAGGTCAAATAATTAGGGGGCAAAGATGCGTTTAAATATCTGAAGTCCGTGGGAAGGAGTTCGGATATTTCGTTAAAACATCAAGGATGTTGCTAAAACCACCTTACTTTAGGGACCTGGGCTATTTATATTTGCATGTCTATCAATTGCACCCATCCATGACGTGATTCTTGGCGACAATGTTCCAAATTATATGGAAGTCTGGGGAACCGATACTCTAGGACAACATTGGAGCCATAGCGACTTTAGGACGACATTTGCACTTTTGGTGCAATCTGCATTCTTGGACTAGGGAGGGATAATAACTTGGTCCTAATTAAAAATTCAATGCTTGGTTGAATTTTTTACTTCCTAAAAATTGCAACCAAGATCATAACCAAGATCATACTATATGTTATGATCTTCCGCAGGTGAGGAAGTAAAGAATTCTTTACTTCCCCATTGTTATGATCTTGGTTGCACTCGTGCTATTTGGAATAATAGTGCAGATTTGAGATTTTGTGGTTGAACATTGCAGTTTCCGAATATCCCTTGGAGGCGAAATGGTGCACAGAACTGACTTGTGAGGCGTTGGAAGAGAAATGGAAGATCTATTGAGTAATTGGAGTTTCAGATTAGCTAATCTCTTGCTGGTTTAATAACTATGCGGGTGAATGCGTTGTTTGTTCTCCCAGCTGTCTTTAACAAGCGGGAGAATCTCGGTTTCTTTCCCTGGCCTTCCTTGTGACGTGTTGTTTATTATCCCAGCTGTCTTTAGGCGAACTCACCCTTAATTTTATCTTATTCTCATTAAGGTTGAACTTATGTAGATTTCATGAACTATCTTGCTGAGTTACTGGTCTAACTATCCGGGTGTTCTTGAATGTGTTGTTTATGTAATAATGTATCGAGGGATTATAGAAGGATTTAATGTTGGTCTAACGTTTATGCGTTGTTTACATCCAAATATTAGGAGAATTTGGATGATATGAAAAAAAGAATAAAAAGGGAGTGCAAATCCGGGGATGCTGCCACCCCTGCCAAGTGGGGTGCTGAGTGGTATCCGGTTGTTCATCTTGGCACGGACGACTCTGAATAAATCTGAGCGCGTATAGATCCAAGCCGTTGATTCCTGAAATGAACGGCCGGATCAGTCGCTTGGCAGCATCTCCCAATCTACACTAATAAATTTCTACCATGTGTCATTTTCATTAGTATATGATGCAATCTGATCTATTAATGGGACTTTTGTTTGTACTAGAAATCAAAAGTGCTAGGTACCCAAAAAATATACTCCGAAATTAACCCGAATAGACTTTTAGAAGTACTCCCTCCGTCCCAAATTCTTTGTCCGGTCCGCAAAATGGAGTATTTATGACCGTTAATAGACTTTTATTAGCGGTAAGAAATACCTGTTTGGGGTGATTTCGATCGGGGTATCTAGCATTGCTCAGTAAAAATTACTCCCTTTGTTCTTTAATGTTTATCTTTTTTAGGAGTCTAAATTTTTAAAAAGACATGGAATAATTGCACGTAATTTAAATATACTGACATCATTTTCATCATTGTTCCTATATTTTGGTTACTCCAACACTTATAATCCACCTATAAGGATAGTTTAGAAAAATTTATCAAATTTATATTTTAATTTTTTGAAGTAACAAAACGTTTTGAAACATGGCAAAATGACATGATGGACTAATAATTAGGAATAGAGAAATTAAGTAGTACTAGTTTTGTGGGCAACAATTTTAGTTTATGAAATTCAATTGTTGAGACGAATTGAAAAATAACTTAAAACACCAAAAAGATGAGAAAATTCTCCATTTTGGCAAAAGGGTTATTGTACTCTACGGTGACCCCGCAATAAACCGACTCCACTGTCAGTCAGTTACAGTAAGGGAGTATAACTGTATAAGCGTGCACCTGAGGAGTCCCACGCAATTCAACACTCGTCCCCTCCCATCGACTTCTCTCTCTCTCTCTGCAACAGAAAAAACCTCCAATCCAGCATCATCCATGGCTGCTACTCCACCTCTTCCCCTCCAGCTCCTGATCATCCTCGCCTCCGTCCTCCTCTTTAACTCCACCCTCACCCTCTCTTCTTACGTCCCCTTCCCCACTCAATCCCCATTTCCACAACCACCCTCCCGCGACGTCAACCACGCCAACCCAACCTCCCTCTTCTCCGGGTTCGCCCCCATCCTCTCCTCCCTCGGCTTCCACGGCTTCTCCGCCGCCGCTCCCTTCCTCTCCAACGCCACCACCTGGCGCGGTCCCGCCACCATCTTCGCCCCCTCCGATTCCTCCCTCTCCACCTGCTCCCCCTCCTGCTCCATCCCCCTCTTCCTCCGCGAACACACCCTCCCGGGCCTCTTCCCCCTTCCCTACCTCCTCACCCTCCCCTTCGCCACCAGAATCGAAACCCTGTCCCCCGGCAAATGCCTCACCATCACCTCCTCCAGGACCTCCACCCACAACAACGCCAGGTCATCCCAACCCCAAGAAGTCTTCGTCAGCGGCGTGAAGATCACGCGCCCCGACCTCTACAACGACGGGATCGTTGCCGTCCACGGCCTCCAGGGCTTCATCTCTCACCTCTCCCCCTACTCCTGCGACGCCAACAAAATTACCTCCCTCGCCCTGCCTCACCCTTCCCCAACGTTGCCGTTCTTCCTCATGCGCCTGATGCTTAACGAAGCCATGCTGCGGCTGAGCGGCGCCGGGTACGGCGTCGTCGCGCTGGCACTGAAAGTCAAGTACCACGAGCTCGTCCCTCTGCAGTCGATGACCGTGTTCGCTCTGGACGACGTGTCGATATTCTCCGGCAACGGATACGCTTACGTCACCGGCTTCCGGTCCCACGTGGTGCCGGACAAGCTGCTGATGGCGGCGGACTTGGAGAGGCTGGTGTTTGGGACGGCGTTGGCGACGCTGGAGCCGGGGAAGAAGCTGGTGGCGACGAAAGTCAAGCCGACGATCAGCATCAACTACGTGAAGATAAAGAGGTTTGATCTGGTGTATAACCCCAAGGTCGTGGTTCATGGACTGTCGTTGCCGTTTCCGCACGTTCACGGGGATTTTGGCGGGGTTAAAAAGGAGGGTCAGGATTTTTATACAGGCGTGACGTGGCGGCGCCTACGCAGGTGGTTGAATCGATGGTGGAGGTTGAGGATCATGATCACCATGGCCTCTGAGATCTGTAATTGAAGCTTTACTATATCTGTTTCTGCTTCTCTCTCTGTGGGATTGTAATGAGTAGAGTTGTATTTTCACGTTTGTTTGGGGAATCAATCCAATTCAATTTCTTGTGTTCTCTGTTTTCTATCCAATCTGTCATTAATTGCTCTTAATTTTTTCGTATTCTAATCTTAAATTCTAAGTTTAGGAGAATAATTTGGAGGTCAATGCAAAGTCTAAGAGGTACTGTATTAATAAGATACATATATGTGCAGAGCTTGCAAAATCAAAATCGAATTTCAGTAGTTGAATTTCAAACAATTT
Source organism: Rhododendron griersonianum (assembly GCA_018127125.1). Lineage (NCBI taxonomy): Eukaryota > Viridiplantae > Streptophyta > Magnoliopsida > Ericales > Ericaceae > Rhododendron > Rhododendron griersonianum. Next base: position 16,056,317 of record CM030789.1, read on the forward strand.
CTTTCTTTCTTTTTTCTCGGCAAACGAAACATTTTGTATAGCTCGAAATGGGTACATCGAGAAAAACATCTAGGCACAGGGCGCTTAGATGCAAAAGAAACGAAAATGTATCCAACAGACAATTGGATAACACACCTCAACTACATTACAATCTTATAACAATTTCTTTGCGATTGAAAGATAAAGAGTGACCTACATTGTACTCTAGGAGTATCCAATAATTAACTTTTCAATCCACACGAAGTCCACTTCGATATCCTTATCTCATAAAAAAGAAGTTCAAAAAAAAAACATCTCCTAAAAAACTGCGTAATAGGAATATTCTATAGTCAAAAAATGGGTACAATTGAATCTTTAGTATTTGTATGATCAAAATATGTTTCTCTCATAAAATTGGCAGTATTTTTACCTTTCTATTTTGTGTTGTTGCGTAAATATACTTGATGTGTAGGTTGATCCTGATCAGTTGATTCTTAAAACACTATGCTGGAAAATATATATAAAAAATTACTAAAATTTAAAACACTGAATCATAACTCATTTTTTTACAGCATAATGTATTTCGAAAATATACCTGTTAATATCCAAAGAACATGATTTTAGGTGTGATTAATACTCTCGATGACTTCTACAAGGTTAATAATTTTGGTCATCATATATTAAGCCCGAGAAGAACTCACAAAAGCCTTTGAATAGACCGTCGAGCCCCACCGCCCCACGCGGGGATTGGAGAGGATCCCGTCACGTTTTTTAAGGTCCCTTTGTGTTCTAATAAATATCAATATTACACTTAATTATTAGAAGGAAATACTAGAAATTAAACAATGCTTCCCTCCAAAGTGTAGTGCTAAAATAATTTTCCGAAACATTTATTCGCTCCAGTTAACTCATCACTCTTTCTTTTGTTGCACTAATATGAAATACTGTAATTAGGGAATAGATTCTTACACTCCCCTTTTTTATATTTACACTCTCTTTTTTGTCTTTTACCAAAAAAAAAAAACACATTTCCAACACTACAAAACAAAAAAAGGAATATGGTTATAAAAAAAGGGAGTGTAAAAATCAATTCCCAATAACTAATGTCCAATCCGGTTCAACCAACAATGAGCTAATTTTCAACATGTATGCTTTATATAATTCAGAAATTGTTTTTCTAGACTAATGCATACTCTAATTTAGAAAGCCAATAGAGAGGATTCCAGTTCCATATACTTTGGTTATACACTGAAATTAATTATATTTCCCAATGTTCTTTTTGGTAGTTTTCGTTAATTCTCATACCTTACGATTGAATTTTCGTAACACCACCGGACTGTTGAAATGAAATTGCTTCTTGTTTAAATAAAGAAAACTGAGGGCGCGCGTTAGGGAAAAAAAAAGAAAAGAAAACCTGATACGCCTACTGTCGGGTGGGCACGGGACACGTGGTGCCCGGCACTGAAGTTTTGGACGGTCCAGATCTGTTTGGCTGTTTTAAAGTGTGAAATGACTAAAATACCCATTGACAGCCGAACAGATCTGAACCGTCCGAAACTTCATTGGACAGCCGAGATTGGTGCCGGGCACCACGTGTCCCGTGCCCACCCGGCACTGAAAAATTTCTCCAGTTCAAGAGCCAATTGATTTTTTCCGATTCTTAATTTGTAACCACAATCATCAAAATACTGTAACAAAAAATCTGGAAAAGCAAAAATTACAGTACTACGGAAATGAGCAAAGTATTTATTCAGTAACTAGTGGGAACGAGGGATAACATGCATGGGGTTGTAGTACCAAAACGTACAACACAAGAAGCACGAGCGAGAGACAGTTAAAATGCGTAGGCAGTACTAGCAGTTAAAAACAATCACATCCATCTCAAAGACCATGGTGATCTTCAATCTCGTCCGTCCGTTCAATCCTGGACGGTGGGGCCACCGAATAGCCAACGTCAGCATTTCCGGCCACTCCACAACCAGCAGCAGCGTCGTACCCCGACCCTGACCCGGTCACGGCCGTCACATTCACATGCGGAAACGGCATCGACAGTCCATGAACCACCATCTTCAGGTTGAACATCATATCTGGTCTCTCAATCCTCACGTAGTTGATCCTCACCGGCCCCCCAAACGGACCTCCGCCGCCGGTAGTAACCACCAGTTCCTGCCCTAGATTCAGCGTTGGCAACACCGTCCCGGCCGGCAACCGCTCCAGATCGCTCGCCATCAGCAACCTGTTCGGAACGATGTGGAAGCGAAAACTGGTAACGTACTCGTGTCCGACGTCGGAAAATATCGCGGCGTCGTTTAAGGCGAACACGGTAACAGCCTTGAGGTCCACCAGATAGGGATATTTTACTCTCAGAGCAACGGCCACGATGCTGTAACCGCTTAACCGTAGACGGAGCATGGCGTCTTTTAGCATCAGGCGCATGACGAAGGACGCGTCCTGGGGAGGGGGAGGAGGGGGGAAGGAGAGGGACGTCGTTCGTTCGATGTTGCAGGAGAACGGGGAGAGGTGAGAGACGAAGCCCTGGAGGCCGTGGACGACTACGAGGCCGTCGTCGAAGAGGTCCGGGTGGGTGATCTCGACGCCGCCGACGAAGACCTTGGAGGCGTTAGGAGCGGAGGAGGTGACGGTGAGGCAGCGGTCGGGGGCTAGGGTTTCGATCTTGGTGGCGAAGGGGAGGGTGCGGAGGTAGCGGAGGGAGAAGAGGCCCGGGACTGTGTGTTCTTGGAGGAGGAGGGTGAGGGAGCAGGAAGGGCCGCAGGTGAGGAGGGAGGAGTCGGAGGGGGCGAAGACGGTGACAGGGCCACGCCAGGCGGTGGAGTTGGAGAGGGAGGGAGCGGCGGCGGCGGCGAAGTTTCGGAAGCCGAGGGAGGAGAGGACGGGGCCGAAGAGGAGGAGGGGTTGAGTTTGGCCTTGGTAGGATGATGGTGATGGAGGGAGGGTTGAGGCGGTGGTTAAGAGGAGGAGGAAGGCGAGAGTGAGGAGTTGCAGAAGAGTGGCCATTAGATGGGGTTTTGGGTTGATTTCGCAGGAAGAAATTAAAGGTTTTGAGAGAGAGGGAGAGAGAGAGAGGGTACGTAGTAATGAAGAGGCGTGGCGTGAAGAGGGAGTGAGTGGTGCATGCGCGCGCTTATTTATACGGAGTAACTAACTGATTGGATGAGGGGAGGGAACGAACGAGAAGCGGTTGGATAAAATTCGATCTGGTAGAGATTCTTTCACGTGATAAGACGATTTTACCCCTCGTGTTTACATTCAAATTAATGACGGAATTGCCACCAGCTCACTATTGGAGTACTAATACTAGAGAATCAAGGAATTTGGCGCACAAATTAACTAACTAGTCGCCTTTTAGTACTGTATATACGAGAGAAACAGAAGAAACAAACACATGGAGGAATATTGGCAAGTCGTTTTTCTTCTTCTATTTGGCATCCATATGGATCTCGATTTAGGCATATCTGTGATTGAATGGACACGTAGTCTTCGTTTTCAGGGACAATTTCATATCATAGATCTCAACTCGAAACTCTAATTGTATATATAGTGTCACCAAGAAGGATTTTTGTAATGACGTAAACTTGCATGTCAAAATTTCAAAAGTGTAGGATCAATTCCTCTTACACATAATAAATATTTCATGGATTTGAATGAACTCGGTGAGTGAGTGCAATGTGCATGTATAATAAGGACTGTCTAATGTGAGTCACCATAATCAATATACTAGCACGTAATAATTGACTTTACTCGTCAAACATATATGGATGTGTTGTTCACTAGTGTTGGGATTTGTCCTACATCGGTTAATTATTTCCTTTATTCGTGCCATAGTTGCACTTTTTTTCATTGTGATCCGTGTGTTCCGGATCCTTTGTTTACCTCTCCACATGCGAGTTGGGGGTTGCACGTGCGGGGGAGTGTTGGGATTTGTCCCATATCCGTTAATTATCTCCTCCAAAACTAGTATATGAGCTTAGGGAGCCTCTCCACTCTTTGTCAATTGGTTTGGAGTTGGATGCTTTAACATGGTATCAGAGCTAGAGTTTCGGAGGCTTTTCCCTTTTGTTTGTGTCATAGTTGCACTTTATTTCATTGTGATCGATCCATGTGTTCCGGATCCTTTGTTGACTTCTCCACGTGCGAGTCGAGGGTCGCACGTGCGGGGGAGTGTTGGGATTTGTCCTACATCGGTTAATTATCTCTTCCAAAACTAGTATATGAGCCTGGGCGGCCTCTCCACTATTTGCTAATTGGTTTAGAGTTGGATACTTTAACAACTAGTACACTTTACTTTTTTTTTTAATCGACAAAAAGATTAGGAGTATATTATTAGAAACTTGAACTAGTACACTTTACTTGTTAAGTGTCATTCTTGCCCCCAACTTCTAATTTCCCGAATTTAGTCCCCAATGTTAAAATGTGTATCGAAGTCGTCCTCGATCCAGGCGGCGTTTGGATTTGTCGTCAACACTAGGGGCCTTTCAATCATTTTTACCTACATATTTTACCTACGTTGGGCTTTAATGTTTGATTTGGTTTTTTAGGCCTTTCAGGGTATTTGTGTTGTTTATTGTTTAATCTGGGCACTTTAAGCCCTCAGGTATTGTATTGGGTCTAATCCCCTGGCTCTATTTTCCAACTTTTGATTTGAATCATTTTCTCTTTCCCTAATAAAATGTTACTTTTGCCAATAATAATAATAATAACACCATTGCCTGATCACCTTCGTCTCAATACAAGGAATGCACATTCTGGATTTTTTTTGAGGTGGCAAATCCAATTGATGTGGAGATTTGTCATGGATTTCATAGCCATTTGGTTCAACATGCAATTCTTACGAAAACCTGGAAAAGAAATGTTGGGAATCAATTTTGTTTGCGGGTTAATTTATGGTCAATTTGGATTTCTAGAAATGAGGTTATCTTCAACAACAAGCCTCCGGATATAGCTGAAGTACTTGTGGAATTAATCAAAACTAGATTGGCGTTTTGGATCGGATCAAGGCATGCAAAGTTTAATATCATGGACTACTTAGGGGTTGTTTGATATCCCATATTCAGCACTTAAAATTGAAACAATTAAGTAATAAGTGATTAAGTAGGTTTGATAACCACATTTTACATTACTTAACAGATTAAATGCCACTTAAAATATAGTGTAAAAAGTTGATAAAAATTAAGGTTATGTTCGTTTGGTGGTTTTGGCCAAAAATTTTGAAAAGTTTTCAGAAACTTGGCTTCGAACTTCTCTCCAAAAATCTGTTCGTTTCAAAATTCTTGAGCAATTATAGAACTACGTTTCTGAGATGCTGTTTGGTTGGATTCTTTTTAATTTTTCAACAGGTTGTTTATATTTTATATTTTTTGTAAAAATTTCGGCTAAAAGCCATTGCATTAAAATTAAAAAGGGGAAAAAAAGAGTACTCGGCACAATCAAATTCAAAAGGAGCTACGCTAATATACAACCTACAAGGGACATACCCCAGGAGTAAAAAAAGGGAAATCAAAGATTGAAAAAAATGACCTAAGCCAAGTGGCTACATTGACCAAAGTTGTTCAATACCATCTAAGAGATGGGAGAGAAACACGTGCCAAAAGAAGGTATACTCAAAAGTTTAACTTAGCACATTGGCAGCAACAGATTCTTCACATAAAGCGCAGCCCACGTTTGGCCACCTTTGTAGGGTACCAAAACAACACAACAGCAAGAGTCGTTGGACCACCAACAATCGGATTGTACGTAGCAGTTGGATTTTACAGCAGTAGCATCTGGACAAAGCAGCATAACCAAATGACCATCCGTAAGCAATGGCAAATATGCCAACAGAACCAACAAAAAGTCAGCAATACAGCTAATATAAGCTTCTTTCCCGCGAAGTAGCAGTATCTACATAAAAGGTAGCATAAATAGTAGCAAAACAGTAGCAATTTCAAAGTAGCAGCAGCTACTTGATGCCCGAAGTAGCAGCAAAAAACTGCATACTAAGGCAGCAAAACAGCATCAAAACATCTTGATATAATCTGCTAGAGGTATCTACAAGCAATCTAGCATTAGTAATCCGCAAAAACCCCTGCTCAATTGTCTTAAGCAGAGGACCTGTATATGATCTTGGCATCCCACATACAAATGCCCAACTATCAAATAAGATCAGCTACATATTCATTGCATAAAGAAAGCAAATCAATTCCATAGACCCAACGGTTCAACATAAGCGGAAACAAATCCGAGGTTTACAGCTATTACAACATTACTACAACAGAACCATTCCTAAACAGTCCAACACCAGCAAATATTAGTACCATTACATACCCCGAACAAAAGTGTCTTGGAAAAAACAAATATGACAACCTACTAAATTAGAAATGCCATTACTGCTCCAGGTGAGAAACAAGCAATGTTAGTGCACTTATTTGAACCACCACTCCAGGCATACTTTTGATTGCACATTTAAGAGCGAAGGGACTGATGCTCCACATACACCTTCCTTTCAACATAGGAACTTCTTCCAGGGACTTTTCCAACAACAACATAATAGGAAGTTTTTCCAGCCATGCCTAGACAAAAAATTATTTTGTCAACATTAATTGTTAACCTTAATAAGGCAGAACTCACTAAAGAAAAGAGGGCAGGGGGGTTAATTAAGAGCAAAAAAATAGATATCCAGAATACTAACCTACCAATTGTGTGCATTCCATAATTGAGTAGCAATTTCATCACGCCGATTGGCCATTTGTTGTAAACCACCACGGGACATGTTTACGACTTCAATATCTCCACCATCCTCTTCCTCATCGTCATCGTCATCCGAAGAATCAAAATACAAGTCTCTTTGACGCTGGATTATGATCCAGTTGTGAACAACACAACAAGCTGTCACAATTGAAGGTTGCCTCACTGGCTTGTACGAGGGCATACTTTTAAGGATCGGAAATCGTCTCTTCAATATCCCAAAACATCTTTCAATAACATTTCTCAACGACGAGTGTCTATGATTGAACAACTCCCTATGGGAGTTGTAGACAGGATTGGGACCATTGTATTGATTCAAATGATACCTTTCGCCGCGATATGGAGCTAGGTACCCAGGCATGTTGGTGTATCCAGAATCCACCACATAATATTTGTCTAAACGTAAGTAAATTTAGTGAGACATACATGCAAGTACAATAATCTACTATAACAAATAAACATTCAAGTGTAGTACTTACTGATCGGTGGGTGCGGGAAGTTAAGATTAGGATTTGTAACCGCAGCCAAGAACACCCTTGAATCATGGGCACTACCTTCCCAACCAGGATAAACAAATGTGAATTTCATGTCAAATGAACATGCTGCCATCACATTTTGAGTTTTCGTAGCCTTCCTTCCACGATATGCTGTTTCTTGTGTGGTAGGCACCCAAGCTTCGATGTGTGTCCCATCTATGGCACCGATACAGTCCTGATCAAGTTGCCATAATTACAAAGGTGTCGTATAGGAATACATGTACGTTACTACTATTGGACTGTATACTTACCTTAAACCAGGGGTAGAATCTTTGGTCATTGATAATTTCAGGAGGGGTAACATTCAAATCAGGCGGTCGAATTATGAATGGAGCTAACGTACAAAGGGCACGCCTCATGTACTTGAAGTGTCGGCATATGGTGTCTGTGGAATGTTGGAAACGATCTGCAACAGTTCTATGCCTTCCGCTTTGCCCACAAATGTATAAGAATATGGCCAATGACTCTTCCACAGATAAATGCATATGATCCCAATGAAGGTTGCCTCTAAGTACCAACTCAGCAACCAATGACCTAAACGTTGGGGCATCTACACGCAAGACATCTTGTATGGTATCTTGATGCCCGTTCAATAAATGTGTTACATATTCTTGCCCAGTGAAGGGGGCGTTTCGTTGTGGTTGCCTTTCGTCTTCTGAAGACGAAAGCATTTCCATTATCATCATGTCATCACCATCACTACTACTACTTCCCTGCTCGTATTGGTATTGCCTTGATGCACCACGTGATGACGACATACCAGTGGATTCTTTAAGAGTACAACCTAAGTTTTGCAACAACACTGTAGGCTAAAAACAAGACCAACAAAAAATTATCTGATCAAGACTTAATTAAAACTGAAACATATTTACCAAAAAACAGAAACTTAAGTATAACTTCAGGTGGAAGACTTTTTATGCAGACTTACAAGAATATAAAATGGTAAATTAGAAAAGGTTCTATCATTTGTATATACTAGTTGCTCTAATTCTCGAGGAATGGCCATACCAAACTACCATCACTTGGAAAGATTGTTCCCTTTCTCTTCGTGCTTGTTTCAGTTTTTCATTTGTGGTGTGGATTCACATGGAACATTAAACAATGTATTGAAGGCAAATTCCAAGTTCTATGCATGAAACAAAAAACAGTAGTAAGGGCCGCAGGTGAGGAGGGAGGAGTCGGAGGGGGCGAAGACGGTGACAGGGCCACGCCAGGCGGTGGAGTTGGAGAGGGAGGGAGCGGCGGCGGCGGCGAAGTTTCGGAAGCCGAGGGAGGAGAGGACGGGGCCGAAGAGGAGGAGGGGTTGAGTTTGGCCTTGGTAGGATGATGGTGATGGAGGGAGGGTTGAGGCGGTGGTTAAGAGGAGGAGGAAGGCGAGAGTGAGGAGTTGCAGAAGAGTGGCCATTAGATGGGGTTTTGGGTTGATTTCGCAGGAAGAAATTAAAGGTTTTGAGAGAGAGGGAGAGAGAGAGAGGGTACGTAGTAATGAAGAGGCGTGGCGTGAAGAGGGAGTGAGTGGTGCATGCGCGCGCTTATTTATACGGAGTAACTAACTGATTGGATGAGGGGAGGGAACGAACGAGAAGCGGTTGGATAAAATTCGATCTGGTAGAGATTCTTTCACGTGATAAGACGATTTTACCCCTCGTGTTTACATTCAAATTAATGACGGAATTGCCACCAGCTCACTATTGGAGTACTAATACTAGAGAATCAAGGAATTTGGCGCACAAATTAACTAACTAGTCGCCTTTTAGTACTGTATATACGAGAGAAACAGAAGAAACAAACACATGGAGGAATATTGGCAAGTCGTTTTTCTTCTTCTATTTGGCATCCATATGGATCTCGATTTAGGCATATCTGTGATTGAATGGACACGTAGTCTTCGTTTTCAGGGACAATTTCATATCATAGATCTCAACTCGAAACTCTAATTGTATATATAGTGTCACCAAGAAGGATTTTTGTAATGACGTAAACTTGCATGTCAAAATTTCAAAAGTGTAGGATCAATTCCTCTTACACATAATAAATATTTCATGGATTTGAATGAACTCGGTGAGTGAGTGCAATGTGCATGTATAATAAGGACTGTCTAATGTGAGTCACCATAATCAATATACTAGCACGTAATAATTGACTTTACTCGTCAAACATATATGGATGTGTTGTTCACTAGTGTTGGGATTTGTCCTACATCGGTTAATTATTTCCTTTATTCGTGCCATAGTTGCACTTTTTTTCATTGTGATCCGTGTGTTCCGGATCCTTTGTTTACCTCTCCACATGCGAGTTGGGGGTTGCACGTGCGGGGGAGTGTTGGAATTTGTCCCATATCCGTTAATTATCTCCTCCAAAACTAGTATATGAGCTTAGGGAGCCTCTCCACTCTTTGTCAATTGGTTTGGAGTTGGATGCTTTAACATGGTATCAGAGCTAGAGTTTCGGAGGCTTTTCCCTTTTGTTTGTGTCATAGTTGCACTTTATTTCATTGTGATCGATCCATGTGTTCCGGATCCTTTGTTGACTTCTCCACGTGCGAGTCGAGGGTCGCACGTGCGGGGGAGTGTTGGGATTTGTCCTACATCGGTTAATTATCTCTTCCAAAACTAGTATATGAGCCTGGGCGGCCTCTCCACTATTTGCTATTTGGTTTAGAGTTGGATACTTTAACAACTAGTACACTTTACTTTTTTTTTTAATCGACAAAAAGATTAGGAGTATATTATTAGAAACTTGAACTAGTACACTTTACTTGTTAAGTGTCATTCTTGCCCCCAACTTCTAATTTCCCGAATTTAGTCCCCAATGTTAAAATGTGTATCGAAGTCGTCCTCGATCCAGGCGGCGTTTGGATTTGTCGTCAACACTAGGGGCCTTTCAATCATTTTTACCTACATATTTTACCTACGTTGGGCTTTAATGTTTGATTTGGTTTTTTAGGCCTTTCAGGGTATTTGTGTTGTTTATTGTTTAATCTGGGCACTTTAAGCCCTCAGGTATTGTATTGGGTCTAATCCCCTGGCTCTATTTTCCAACTTTTGATTTGAATCATTTTCTCTTTCCCTAATAAAATGTTACTTTTGCCAATAATAATAATAATAACACCATTGCCTGATCACCTTCGTCTCAATACAAGGAATGCACATTCTGGATTTTTTTTGAGGTGGCAAATCCAATTGATGTGGAGATTTGTCATGGATTTCATAGCCATTTGGTTCAACATGCAATTCTTACGAAAACCTGGAAAAGAAATGTTGGGAATCAATTTTGTTTGCGGGTTAATTTATGGTCAATTTGGATTTCTAGAAATGAGGTTATCTTCAATAACAAGCCTCCGGATATAGCTGAAGTACTTGTGGAATTAATCAAAACTAGATTGGCGTTTTGGATCGGATCAAGGCATGCAAAGTTTAATATCATGGACTACTTAGGGGTTGTTTGATATCCCATATTCAGCACTTAAAATTGAAACAATTAAGTAATAAGTGATTAAGTAGGTTTGATAACCACATTTTACATTACTTAACAGATTAAATGCCACTTAAAATATAGTGTAAAAAGTTGATAAAAATTAAGTAGCTTTGAGCTACTTAATTCTGGTTAAATTCTTATATGCTTGCATTCAACCACCACAACCACCAATCCACCACCACCGTCGTCATTCAACCACCACAACCGCCACCACCACTATCACTACTCCACTACCACCACCACAACCATCACTATTCCACTACCACGCTACCACCACCATAACCATTACCACCACAACCACCATCACTCCACCACCACCACCACTACTCCACTACTACTACCACAACTGCCACCACTCCCACCAATCCACCACCACCGTCGTCACTCAACCACCACACCACCACCACAACCGCCACCACTCCTACCACCACAACCGCCACCACCACCACCACCACCACCACCACCACCATCACTACTCCACTACCACCACCATAACCATCACTATTCCACAACCATGCTACCCACCACCACAACCATTACCGCCACAACCACCATCACTCCACCAACACCACCACCACCGCCACTACCACCACTCCACCACCACCACCACCACCACTTCACTACCACCACCATGACACTACCACTACCACCACCACTACTCCACTCCACTCCACCCCCACCACCATCACTTCATAACCACCACCACGCTACCACCACCACCACTACCACTACCACCACTACCACTACCACATACACCACCCCTACCACCACTACCACTACCACTACCACACCACCCCTACCACTACTACTCCACTCCACTCCACCCCCACCACCATCACTTCACCACCACCACCACCACCACTACCACTACCCTCACCACCACTTCACTACCACTACCACCACCACTACTCCACTCCACGCTACCCCCACCACCACCACCACTACCACTACTACCACGCCATCGCCGCCACCACCACCACCGCCACAACGCCACCATTGCACCACCATCATTCCACCGTCACTATCACACCACCATCTCTCCACCGCCACCATCCCACCACCACCCTCACCACTTCCATTTCATCACCACCACCACCACAATCACCAAAATTAAAGAGAATTAAAACTAAAATTAATGTATTAATTTTAAATTAGTGCTTAATATGTTTATCAAACAGCTCTTCAACTTAAAAAATTCAGCATTCAGCTTTCAGTACTTAACTTTTCAGCTTTCAGTTTCAGTTTTCAGTTTTATCAAACAGCCCCTTAGTGGAAGACTTCAAAAGAGGGGGCATGGAAGGGATCGGGCGAATTAAAATTTAAAATGGGAGAGTAGGCTAGCTTGTGGGAGATCGTCTAATTGTAACCTGTAATTCTCAGTTTTGCACTTCCAACCTACTTGTTGGATGAGCTTCTCCTCTGTTTTTCTAATTTGTTTTCCTCTTGCGCGCCGCTTGGTTTTTCTTTCTTGCTCAGTTGTCTGGTAGTACTTAGGCTGCGTTCCCGAACCCTTCTTATAAAATAAGTTCTTATTTGGTCACTTCTTTTTCAAAAATAATCCAACCTTCTTATTTTTCCCAACTACAAAATTCCTTCCACATTTTCAAACTCAAATATAACATAAATGAAAAAAAAAAAATTTTTTTTTTTTGCACCGTATTAAAGATCTCAATGAAATCTATCAAATAAGATCCATAATGGTAGGAAAATTATTTGCGTAAACACATTATTTTTGAGCTTAAAGTTGCCTTTACAAAAAAAAGACTGTTTTTACCAATATGGGGGCCGGCGGAGGGAAATCGGTCCGGCGGCCGCGCTGGGCCGTCCAAAAATTCTAAAAACTAAAACCAAGGGGGCCAACGCGGGAATCAACGGCATCCGAGGTGTGTAGGGTGCTTGATCCGAGCACCCCTTTTCCGTGTACATATGAAGTTTCATATGTACACGGAAAAGGGGTGCTCGGATCAAGCACCCTACACACCTCGGATGACGTTGATTCCCGCGCAAGCCCCCTTGGTTTTAGTTTTTAGAATTTTTGGACGGCTCGGATCGGCCGTCCGGTGGCCGGAGACGGCCCAGCGCGGCCGCCGGACCGATTTCCCTCCCGCCGGCCATACTACCTAAGGGTGAACAAAAAATAAGTTCTTATTTTGGGGAACACCCCTTATTATTGAACAAAAAATAAGTTCTTATTCTCATTGTGGAACACAGCCTTAAACTTTTTCATATTTTGGGGTTGCATAAATGTAATTGATGTACGTGTTCATCGCCCATCAATTGACTTTTGACATGTATATGTACTACAGTATTTTTTTTGTAAAATGGATATGAGATGAATAATTTTTAAATCATCAAAATCAATCGGAAGAAAGCCTAAACCGCCTAGTTTCACAGTGTAGTCCTTTGAAAATCAACTTGTTTTTGTTGGAAAGGGATCCTCTTGAGTTTCCTTTGGTACATGCGTACGTACAGTACAATCTCAAAGCCATAATTTGTCTTTGTGAGCTCTTTCCAGGCCCGTTCTGATGATCAAAATCGTTCATTTTTCAAAACACGTCGAAACCATGTTATATATATATATATATAAGGCATAAATGTATTTCGAAAATATACCTATTAAGTATTACTAACATCCAAAGAACATGATTTTAAGTGTGATTAATAGTCTCAATGACTTTTAGAAGGTGAGCAATTCCGTTCATCAAAATAAGTCCGAGAAAATAAGTCCCACATGGAGATTGCAGAGAAGAAATCTCAAAAAAAAAAAAAAAAAATTCCGAGAAGAAATCTCTAAAGCCCTGACTAGACCGTCGAGTCCCACATGGAGATTGCAGAGGATCACATCACGTATTTTTAAGGAACCTTTGTGCTAGCTCTAGAGATGTCAAACAGATTGTGCCGACTGAGTGCTCGAGCCGTTTAGCTTCACCAACCGTGCTACATGTCCATTTGTTTACTTAATCGTGTTGTACAATATTGTGCCGGTCTTTTTACTTAATCGTATCGTGCCGTTTATAAATCATACCGTGCCGGCTCATTTCCAACCGAGTTCCGTCAAAAAAAAATGTGTGACAACTAATAACAACTTAGTATATGTTGTGTTGTGCCCATGCCCGTGCTCGTCTAAAATCGTGCTTTGTCGTGCCCGATCCACTTTTGTGATGTGCTTGTCTAAGATCGTGCTGTATCGTGCCCAGTCCGTCTAAAACCATGCCCATGTTGTGCCATTTTTTAAACATTCCGTGTCGCGCCAAGTCGTGCCAGCCCAACTTGTTTGACACCAACTCCCTCCCTCCCATAATGTTTGTCCAGTCCGCAAAACGATAACTTAAAAGTAATATTTGCCTTGTTTGGATGGTGTTTTGAAAATTTTTGAGTTTGGTTTTTGGGTAATGAGTGAAGAGAGAAATTAGAGTAATAATTAGATAGAGATAATGAGTGGAAAGAGCCAGAGAGAGACATGAAAATAATGATTGGAGAAATGAGAGAGAAATGAGAGAGAAATGAGAGTAATGATTGGATGTAGGGGTAATAAGTAATTTTTGAGTTGGAGTTCTTTTTTTCAAAATGCCATCCAAACATTTCATTTTTTGAACACTTTACGAGATATCAACGAGTTCTTTTAATTTATGAAAAATTTGAATTTCTTCTCTAAAGAAATGCATTTTATTTTAGTCCCCATTTTGCGAATTGAACAGACATTTTGGAATGAGTGCTACCCTCCAAAGTGTAGTACTACTACTTGACTTTTCTTTCTCTTCCTAATTAGAAACAAATATTCGCTCTTCAATTAGCTCATCGCTCTTCCTTTTATTCGAATATATGAAATAACTAGACTTGTTCGTTTCATTACTTAAATAAATCAAGGTCGAAAGGAAAATTATTTTGGAGCACCGTGGCGGTGCCCCAACATCCTTATCCATCTAGAGCCGGCCCTAAGTTAAAGTTAAAGTTAAAATTAAAGTTTATGTTGCAGCAGCTTTAGACTTTCTGAATTTTAGGTGACCCTCTTACTTTTTTACTCATTATACTAGTCCGACAAAAGAGCTTTATTTTTTATTTTTACTTTAAGCACATGAAAAGTCAAAATTTTATGGTTTCTAGGCAGCTTAGTTACCAAGTTGAAGTTTGGATGATGGAGAAATACGGGGTAAGAGAGTCTTGGAACAAAATTACGATTGAGATGCCTGAGAGGTCTACATTGGAATTGCTGGGGTTGTTAGTGGAAGACGGATTGTTGTTCAAACCCAATGAAGTGATACTAGATGGAGATAAAATAGAGAAACTGGTTGTGTACAATTCTAAAAAATGAACAATGAGAGATGTTGTGGTTTGTGGCATTCCATTTGAATTTACATTTGGAGGCACCTACGTTGACAGCCTGGTCTCTCCTCATCATGGAGGAGGGATTGGGATGCAATGAATGAATGAGAAGCTTCTTTCGGTAATTTTTTTGTAAGCAGAAATGATTCTATGCTATCTTTTGTTGATGAATAATTCTAGAGGCATAATATGTGGGTCTCTATATCTCAAGGTTTTTTGAGGTTGCACATGCATGCATATCTCTTATTGGTACTTGTATAGATTTGCTAGTTTGAGTTACATAGGAGAGTGGATACATCACTTGGGTTGAGCTACATAGAAGAGTGGATAGTGATGTTTGTTGAACTTAGATTTTAGCCTTGATGACACATAGGTGGCTCGGAGTAATTAATTAGTGGTATTAGAGCATCACGTGGCGATATTCAAGGAGCATCTTATATGTTTTTGGTGGCTAGTGCCCTGTATGGTCAGGTCATAAATAAGGTTTACTACTTTGTGGACACCTAGAACAGAACACTGACCATAGAAAAATCAAAGCTACAAAATTAATAATCCTGTTTCTCACAAACCAGATCTACTATCAAATTGTACCCAAAAGCATTTCACAGTCATAAACGCACCTTCAAACGTCAAACATCAGTTGCGGTCACGTCCATTGCCCTATAAAATGAAGAGATCTAAATTAAATTTGCCATAAAACCTTAATATAGAGATTGGTGAAGTATTAATCAATTCTTAATTCACACCTGGGGCTTCGCATTGCAATGTCGATGTGATTTGTGAGCCATGAAGTCCACCAGCAGGTATAAAACCCTTGCACGAGTTACACATCAATGGCTGAGCTCCCGCGTCATTGAAATTCTGGTTTAAATTTTCTAAAATTTATTTCAATTAAATTGAATTTTATTCAGATTTTACAATGTCATTTTTCTTCTTCTTGTACTTATAACAATGTCGTTAATGAAGTACTTACTCAAATTTATGTTTAGATTTAAATTTACCTACTCCAATGTGGCCTCTTTCCAATCAGAACACTGCCATTGTTAACTCTTGGTCAGTGTTTGCAATACTTATCCAATTAACCCAGTACTGCAAACTACGGTAAACGATGCCGTGTCAAGTAGTCAACATGCAGCATCTCCTGCTGTGAACCCCTCTTACTTTTACCTATGGTCAAAATATTACTTGAGGATGAGCTAAATCAATCTATGAGAAGGCCCTTTTGTTTCTTTGTTTCATTTCTACTACCAAGTTAGACAAAGAAAGCATCCACAATGCCCCAAAACTCCCCAAACCACACTCAAAACTACTCTAAATGGAATATTAGAGACTGCACAATCTTGTGCATTCAGGTGCCCCCTACGAAAAGAACTGTGGCAACTCCACCTGCAAACACAATGTTGCACAAGTCATGTTGTACGCTATAGAAAACTACCCCACTCCAAGTAGTTGAGTTCGTTCACCCACATAAATGAAACAACTTGAAAACATTCAAGATTTTCATCCACAAAACTCGGGATCCTGGTGTACAAATTTAAGATTGAAACACGTGAGGTTTGGTTTCAGAGGTTTTCTGCAAGTCCATATTCACACACCTTTACAAAGTCACTTGTGAGAGCATCACGTACTTTGAGTAAAAATATGACTAAAAACTTCATTTAATATCATTGGAGTAGGTAGAATCTAGGGAAAAAAACCAAAATGGTCCTTGTAGTTTAGTGTTTGTGTCAACTTGGTCCTTACAGTTTGAATTGACTCAATTTACACTCTGTAGTTTTTATTTTGTTCCAACTTGGTCCAATTACTAACTGCCGTTAGACTCTGTTAACCCCAAACAGGAATGAGCCCTTTTTCTAGAGTTAAAACTGTAATATGCCATTCTTCTCTTGCTTTAATATACTTCTGAACCAAAACACAAAGCCTCATTGTTCCATTCTCCATTTTTTTTTCACGGCTTCCATTCTCCATTTTTTTCACGGCTTCCATTCTCTATTTGTCACGCCCGGGATTTACCGAAACGTGTTTCGTTCACCCTCGGGGAGAAGGAGTGAGAGGGATTAGGGCCTAGATAAGTGATCCGATTTCTATGGATTGCGACGTGATTCTTGATAAGAAAGGAAAAATGAGGAGTTTTGTGTTCTATGAAAGAGGTTCGGATATTTTTGAAAAATGTTTGAATTTTAGAAAATGAAGTGGGTTTTATTTTAAAAAGGGACCGAGCTTTCATCAAGCTGCCTACATATCTCCGGGTAAAGGAGAATTAGGTCCGGTTGTGATTTGGGCTACAAAAGGGGTTCAGAAAAAAACTTAGAGTCTCCACCGGGCATAAAGTTTAGGTGTGCCTGGTCACCTCTTGAATATCGGAAGAATAGTTCAAGTAGTTTAGAAAAAAGAACACGGGCCAGAGAACCCGGTTTTTAGAAAAGATTGACTCCGTTTTGCTTTTTAGGAAAAGGATTTAGGCCTACGAGGTTAGAGAAGAAAGGGTTTGGTAATTCACTAGAAAAGAGACTCATTTGTGTCTAGGGTTAACGGATGCTAACGGCAGTTAGTAATTGGACCAAATTGGAACAAAATGGAAACTACAGAGTTTAAATCGAGTCAATTCAAACTGCAGGGACCGAATTGACACAAACACTAAACTACAGGGACCATTTCGGTTTTTTCCCTAGAATCTAAGCATAAATTTGAGGAAATAGTTCATTAATGACACTGTTGTAAATACAAGAAGAAAAATATAACCTAGTAAATTTTGAATAAAATTCACTTTATATGAAATGGATTTTAGAAAATTCTAACCAGAATTTATGAGTTGGATTTGAAGCAGAAGAAATGGCGAAGTATAAGCTTTCTAAGGAAGCTAAAGGCGAAGAAGGACGCGGGAGCTCAGCCCTTGATGTGTAACTTGTGCAAGGGGCTCTTCTGTGAACTTCATGGCTCAGAAGAACCACATGGACATTGCAACGGGAAACCCCATGTGTGAATTTAGAATTGATCAATACTTCATCAATCTCTATATTAAGGTTTATTAGATTTCTGCATTTTTACGGGGCAATGCCCATGGCCGCAACTGATAGTTTCAACCATCGTTAGAAGTTTGGAAGAGATTGACACGAGATGGAAATATCAATGACACCCTTGCCTCTTCAACAGAAAATTGACACCCTTGCCCCTTCAACAGTTCAACTACTAAACCGTTACACACTAAGGACAATCCATCCCTCCCATCCAAATCATGGATGGAAAAGCTAACACCTCTCCTTATCTGGGTTAGTTGAAGGCTATTTTAGATTTTTAACCAACCATATATGTGTATGTATCTACATCTTATTCCTCTACCTCACAATGTGTACCTAATGGATTTTGAACATGTTTACGCATAGAATGATGTGCGAGTGAAGTAATGAGAAGAAAGAGTGAAAATCAGACAAACACCTACATCAGAGCCGACAAAAACCTACATCAGAGCCGTAACTCGCACGGATTAGATAACAAACCCATCTTTGAAGAAAGAGTGAAATTAGGAATTTTCATTTGAGAACAAACCCATCTTTGAAGGTTGATATTATCATTATCAAATCAACCACTGTAATTCGTTTTAAGATAACGAAAGCAACCTCTTAATTTGGGACTTCAATTTTAGAGAAAACGACCTTCGAGAAGCTTACAAAAAAAAAAAAAAAAAGCAACAACAGAGGCAAGCAATTCAGGAAACCCACAGCCATGACAAGAGGGGAACGACGGCAACAAAGGCGAGATAGTAGATCCATTGGGGCATGTTCAGCCCTGAATTCCGCTGAAGCCCGTGATGGTTTAATGAAAAAAACTACTCGCTCTCTACGAAGTAAACATAATATTGGAAACCTACTCAAGTACTTATTGCTAATAATTTTTCTTTGATGCTGCGTAAGAAATGCCATATTCTTTACATCATGTAAGGGCGGAAACATGACGTAAGACCATTCAATTCTTCAAGAATAAAGAAAATTTATGCACGAATTATGGATACAGTTACGGAGTACCAAAGATGTGCAGTGAGTATCCAAGGAGCATGCGCATCATATATGGACATTACACCCTTTATGAGTGCTCATCCAGTCATGCTTCATAGGTTAGACACTTAGACTCCAACGATTTAGGTTTTTGAGTGCGCCGTAGCAACTTGTGTATGATCAAGCACTAATCAAATTTCTACTTATATCACTAACCAATGCCGTGTATTAGTATACCTAGGACTACCAAATCTATGTAAGTAGCAAGAAAGAATATGTTAATTTGCAACCTCCAAAACCTTGTAAGTATAGAAGCTCGCGTAACACACGATATATACAATACTTAATCAACAAAAAAGTGATCAATTCATTTCTATTTTGGAAAGTGGAAACACGCCTGATCACGCTTTGAACTTTCACCTGAAGAAGGTTCGCATTGTCTCCGAAATCCGTCCTCCAATATTAGGAGAGCCGAGGGTCTCGATGTAGTGGTCCCCAACTAGAGATGTAGTTGGAATGCCAGGAACCACCACTTCCCTTCGTGTTCGTTGCTTTGGATTGCAAAGAATTAGTTTCTCCCCGTCAATTTCATCTTCTACCCTTCTCTCTCTCCTCAACACAAGTTCGTCTTGCGCTGACAAACACAACGCATGCACTATAGAGCTCCCAGGATTAGCAATCAAAAAAAAATTCGTCCAAGACTCTCTCACACCATACTTCATCATCATCCAAACATCAATTCGGTCACTCTTCAACCTGACAAGCAAACAGAGACAACCCTCAAGAACCACCATGTCATGACCCCTAAACTTGTTATCATCATACGAGGCAGGCAGTTGCACTTCCCTGAAAATCTCATCCGCCAAATCGATGGCAACAACAACTGTAGAATAATCAGTCGTCCGGCATAGCCAATGGAGACGCTCGTTAAAGCAAACCCCACGACAACGTTCCACAGGAGTAACAGGACGATAATGGAAATCTTGAATCGTCCTCCAAGCATTATTTTTCAGTGAATAGACAGCCACTATCATAACGGCGGCATCATTAGCGTTTCGCCCTTCCTTAAAAAAGGGCATCACGACCTTGTAATCATCCGAGTACACGACATAACCCAACCCGGGTGGATAAAAGATCGAAGAGTACATATGAAAAGGGGCAGGTGGATAAAAGATATCCATCGAAGAGTACATATGAAAAGGGGCAGGCAGTTCCTTCCATTCACTAGTGGATGGATTCAACAAGAAGTTGACAAAACGTTGAACGGAAACTAGAACGAGACCATTACAAGAGCTCACTAACCTGGAGTCGCTCATGTGGTTGAACGGAGGATGATCAAGCTTTTTAGGGGTCGGGTTCTCGTCGGAGAAATCTACGGAGTAAAGATTGAAAGAGCTGGTAAAGAGAATGGCTTTGGTTCGATTGAGACGGATTTGATCGAATTGGGGGGAAGAGATTAGGGTTTTCCATGAGGTAGAAACACATTTGAATCGGAAAAGATATTTGAAGGGTAGTCGAGAGAGTATGTCGGTGATGATTTCCTGGGGAAGGGCTCCGCCGTCGGACATGGTCGCCGGATGTGAGGTTTTCGGGTGGTTGCGTAAAGATATGGCAGAAGAGAAGGGAAGGATGTGTGGCTTGTGAAGGGAAGGGGACTCTATATATATATATGGGTAAATTACAGTTAACCCCTTTTAACTATGCCTCGGTGACACTTAACCCCCTCTAACTATTATTTTTGGCACTTAACCCCCTCTAACTAACTGAAATTCAAACGGTCATAACTTCAAACGGTCTTAACTTCTTCGTCCGAAATCGAAAACATGCAAATTATATATCGATTTTGAGGTCTTGAAGTGTTGCTCAGCAATTATACATGTGTTAAAAGGAGATTCACAGAGACACTCTCGTGATCGTGGGAAGTGTTGCTCAGCAATTCTTGGAGCAATTTTTCACAACGTGGGAGTTATTTGGTTCACTGATCGTGGGAACAAATTCAAAGGCACACTATGAGGGAGTAACTGCCATCGTTTGATCACTAGTGTAGTTATTACTCCGTAGACCCGACGGAGTGAATGCAAGTGGATTTGGAGTCAATTGATGCGGGTTGTAAACCAGCCAAAAATTTAATGAGTCGAGCTCTTATTAAGCCAAACTTAGTCATTTATCAAAGCTTCTATAATTGAGTTGAGTCTTCTTTAATGAGTTGAGCCTCTTTTAATGAGCTAAACTTTTGTCCAACGAGTCGAGTAGACTCGTTTACTCTTTAATATCCCGAATTTTTCTTTATAGATAAAAAAACAAAAAAGAATCCGAGAGTTATATTAATTTCTTTATTTTTTATATAAATTGTACACAGTGCTTGTGGGGTGGTGATGGATTTATAGATTTGGTTGTTGGTTGGCACAGGAGGAGGTGGTGATGGATTTATAGATTTGGTTGTTGGTTGGGACAGGAGGAGGCGGTGATGGATTTATAGATTTGGTTGTTGGTTGGCACAGGAGGAGGCGGCAATTACTTCTCTCTGGAGATGCATGGTAGGCTGGTAGCAAGTTTGACCAGAAAGAGATCATCAGGGAAAAATTCACTTTAATTTGGATATTCTTAGGTATCAAATCATAATCTATTCATAGTCCTGGCTCCCTAAAGGGCATGCCGCCCTGTGGGGTTCGAACCCAAGACCTTCCACAAAGGGGAGGCAATAACTTATCATCTGCACTAAGCAGTGATTGTCAAAAAAAAAAAAACATTTTCTAAATATTTTTTTGGTTAGATATTTATAGATGTTTGTAGAAGATAATCTTTTTTCGTGAATAAACTCCTACACAAACCCTATAAAATGATCCGTTCAGATTACTCCATTATGAGATTGGTGTATGCCTGAGGTATTTTTTAAAATGGTTGAAACTTTTTTTTACCATTTTGATTCATTTTTATACGTTTTTCGAATTCTTCTCACCGATCGATACGAACTAAAAAGATTAAAAAAAAAAAAATTAGATAGCACATTGCTGGTAACTAATGAAATAAAATTTTGAACATCTATTTTACCTCTTCATAATTCCATTAAACTTTGGGTAAATAACCTTTCAATTATTTTGTTCTTGCTTTTATTGAAAGTAAATTAACAACGCATTGCGAATCAAAAAAAATTAACGACGAATTTTTCCAGAACCATGTTGTTTCCTTTCTAGTGCACTTGTGAGAATAATTGGGAGCTTGAGAAATGGAAGTTGAAAAGATTGAGAGAAAAGTCAAAGGGTATTTTGGTCTCACAGTTCACTTTAGTTGTTTAACCAGGCGGATATTTGTCTAACGCATTAACTAGTTTCACTATTTTCCATAGGAATGGCTTTATGTGGTCTCATTTAATGACTATTATCTTTGGACGCATATATTAACAAAACCCATGTAAATATGAAGCATGTGGTTTTGGAGAGCTATGAGATATCACGTACCGGTGCCAAAAGGGTATTGGATAATTTTTCCTTTCTGAGAATCCAAGTGATCATGTTGGACAACTATTATATTAAATAATGAACGGTTACCAGGGAAATAATTTTGCTACTCTCTTTTTTGTTAACATTTTCATCTGCAAGTGTATTTTTGGTGCAAAAATATACTTACAGGAGAGTGGCGTTAACAAAAAAGGGAGTGGCAAAATCAACAGCCGGTTATGATACCAAAAAAACATGATTTCCGATCCATTAATTTTGAACACTTTTCAAGGCACTTCAACAAATAGAAAGCAAAATCAAAGTTCATCCAGAGCCCAATCATCAAATGGCACTAGCTCCCTGAGAAGCAGCCAACACAAAAAAGAAGTACTTCAAGTGAAAAGGCGTTTATGTTCCTTGGAACATCCATGCATCCATTAATACGTACTATCAAGATTCGATTCTTGGGATCTTGTAACAGGTTGTTGCTTCTTGGGATCTTGTAACAGGCTGTTGCTTATGTATGCCTATGAGGATTTGTTCTTGTGGAATCCAATTACTACTAGATTCTTCAAGAAAGTACTAGCATTTGACAGATTACGTGATACGACTACCGAGTTCGTTTTGGACTTTGCTATGACTCCACCAGTGATGAGTACAAGGCCATTCTTGTGCTTACTCATTAGATTCCTGGTTACAGAGGTAAATTTGTTGTGGTTGGTAGTCTCGAGGAAAAGTTGGACAAAGATTCACTTCCCGTATAGGGTACATACACTGAATCCGGGGCCCATAGTCAATGAAAATCTTCACGGGTATGATTCAAGTAATTATTTCCTCTCGCCCCACAAAATTATTTACTTCGATGCACAAAGGGATAAATTTGAGGAGGTATCGATGCTAGATCTTAGAGGTGAGGACAGAGATATCATTTGTGGATTGAAAGCTTAGGATGGATGCCTTTGTATGTTTCGCTGGGGCCGTTCACGCAGTAGTGAAAACTATTTAGAGCTATTAGCAATGAAAGAATATGGTGTGCAAAAATCTTAGGACTATACTGACCATTGTTTTAGATTGATCCTTGGTCCTTCTCATGAGTTGGTGCCATTAGGATACACAAAGAATGGTGAAATCCTGACCCGGGTTTGGGAACGTGGTTGGCATAAAAGGGCATTCAATCCGACTGACTATTCCTATAGGAGAATTTCAATTCCATGGCACCCCTATTTTTATGTAACTGTGCGTGATCAGGAAAGTTTGATTGCACCTGCCGACTAGGATTGGGAAAAGAAAGAGCTAGCTAAAAGGGGAAGCGACATGTGTGGTACATAATTATCACTCGTGGAAAATGAAAAAGGGCAAGGGTGGTTACTGGACCACGGAGTACATGAAATCTTGAAGGGAAACGCATGCTATAAAGGTCAAAGTCATAGGAGTACAGGACAATATTTATGAAATTTGTTATCGAATTAATATACATCATCTCAACTACTTGCATCTTTTTTTCAACAGAAAAGTTAATGGGGGCGACAATTCGCAATCCTCAAATTTTCTCCCGTAGCCCTTTAAAAATTTTTAAAAATTATATTTCAGTAACTACATGTCGAAAATATGTTCAACATTCGGTAAACAACTGCCGAACATACATTTCGGTAAATAGCTGTTGAAAATAAGATTATATTTCGGTAACTACATGTCGGAAATGCACAAGAAACATATATTTCGGTAATTGGATGTTGAAAATGTATCTCAATTTCGGTAACTAACTGTCGAAACATATGAAAATTTTTAAAGGGCTACGGGAGAAAATTGAGGGGTGCGAATAGCAGCGCCCAAGTTAATGCCTTCCCCTTTTTCAACAGAAAAGTTAATGCCTTCCCCTTTTTTCCACAACTTCTTCCTCTCCATTTTTTCCGGCCCTCTATTTTTTCCCTTCAAGATTTTATGTACTCCGTGGTCAAAAGTGTAATATTAGGGTTGGAACATAATCAACTGGGCTCGAATTAATTTTGAAAGTCATACCAGCAGAAATGGAGGTCGCCATTTAAAAGGTTGGAGTTATTACTATAAGTTAGAAAGTAGAGGTTTGGAAGATACTTTGATTGGATCACCGCAAACATTGGCAATGCCAACACCATTTTCTCTCCTACCCGTCTAGTTAATTACTACTGTACTAGCTATTGATCTGGTTTTCTCTTTTGTACTTTCCCCCCGCTGAGTATGTAGGCAACCTTATAAGCATCCCTTCCTTTGTGCTGATATGTTTAAGATGCTAAGGTTATTTTCTCTTTTGTGCTTTTCCGCTAATCAATAAATTGGAGATGGTATATGTTGTCCAAAAACATCAAGTTATTTTCATTGACCCATAAATTGTAGATGGTATATAGACGGGTCAAAGGAAAAAATAGAGGGCCGGAAAAAATGAAGAGGAAGAAGTTGTGGACTAGTATAAGCAACACGACAAAATCCAATAACTTTTCTGTTGAAAAAGGGGAAGGCATTAACTTTTCTGTTGAAAAAAAAAGATGCAAGTAGTTGAGGTGATGTATATTAATTGGATAACAAATTTCATAAATATTGTCCTGTACGACTTTGACCTTCTTCTGAAATTGAAATCCCAAATTCATCGATCTTACATGCGTATCTCCATGTCAAAAACATGAAAAAGACTCTCCCCCTTAGTCGAAGACAACAAGTATAATCTGGCAACAACTGTTGTATAGAAACTCTTATAACATGAATCTACAATTCGTCATTGACAAAAGATAACACCTTAAGAAACTACAATTCGGTATGTGGTTTTTCTGCATTCCGACCACACACAGACGACCCCCAAGAACTGCCATGTGAAGATGCGGAAACTTGCACTCATGAAACAAAGCAGGAGGCAGCACTTCCCTGAAAATATAGTCCGCCAAATCGAAAGCAACAATCACATAGGAACCAGTCCC
This sequence comes from Rhododendron griersonianum, assembly GCA_018127125.1. Classification (NCBI taxonomy): domain Eukaryota; kingdom Viridiplantae; phylum Streptophyta; class Magnoliopsida; order Ericales; family Ericaceae; genus Rhododendron; species Rhododendron griersonianum. Next base: position 16,081,750 of record CM030789.1, read on the forward strand.
ACGACAAACGCAATGGAGACACCCATTAAGAACCCCACAACTAGTCGACTCAAGCATACAAGGGAAATCTTGAATTCTCCTCCAAGCATCATTTTTCAGCGAATAGACGGCTACAAAAATATGATAGTAACATTAGGTACATTTGAATGGTATGTTCATTCCGTCATTAGTTCATTCTACGAAAATGATAAAATGCACATTACGAATAGAATCATCCACTATTTCAAGTGGCAAAGCGTTTCCACCTTTCTAGGATACAATGGGCATGTTGAAAAGATAAACTTGACTGGGGTTTTTTGGAATTTTCTACAGAGTTTCTGGAATGTTTTTTTATGTGCTAGGTTCATTCATGTATTCCTAGGATCATGTATCTAGGAAGGTTCATGTATGATGCTTGGGAAGTAGAAGGCTATTAATTTTAGTCTTATCTATTAGAGCCTATAAATACCTGATGTACCACATGGTTTTATGCAAGTGGAATACAAGAATTGAGTTCCTAGTATATTCCTCTTCCCATCTCTCGAACATCTTGTAGACAGTTTTGGATATTTTTCCAACAAAGTGGTATCAGAGCCACCTTGCTAGAGGTCTAGAAAATGGCGAATGGTTGGATAGGATTTCAATATCCTCGGCTCACCAAAGATAACTTTGACAATTGGATGCTATGGATGAAGGCTATTCTTGGTTCGCAAGATGTTGGGAGATTGTAGAGATCGAGAGGTTATGAAGAGTGAGATGATTCCACCTTGAATGCTATTGAAAAGAATGCCTTACAGAAGTTAAGAACGAAGGATAAAAACGCACTTACTCTCATCCATCAGGGCTTGGATGATTCAATGTTCGAAAAAGTGGCAGGTGAAACCACCGTGAAAAAGACGTGGGAAATCCTCCAAAATTGTTTCAGAGGAGTTGATAAAGTGAAGAAAATACGACTTCAAACTTTAGAGGAGAGTTTGAAGCCCTTCGCATGAAGGAATCTGAGTCTATTTCAGATTATTTCACAAGAATGTTGGTCATTGTGAATCAGATGGAGCGATATGGTGAAAGCTTGCCAGATGTTCACATGGTGGAGAAAATTCTTCGGTCATTGCAACCAAAGTTTCTGCCTATTGTGGTGGTTGAAGAATCAAAAGACTTAGACTCTGACTATTGACCAACTCTTGGGATCTTTGCAAGCTCATGAGTAAAGACTTAAGACAAATGGAAATGAAGCAGTGGAACAAGCTTTGCAAGCAAAACTCTCCTTACGAGGTAATGGAGGGAGAAATGATAGAGGTGGAAGCACCCAAAGAAGCCGAGGCCGAGGACAAGGTCGAGGACGAGGATATGGACGTGGTTGTGGACAAGGAGAAGGAGAAAGAGATAACAATGGCTCTTTCAATAGTGACTTTGTACAAATTAAAGGAGTCAATTTTCAACATCAAGGTCGCGTGGAAGAGGAAGAAGCCGCGGTCGTGGAAGAGATAATCATTCAAACCCGAGAAGGTATGACAAGTCTCAAATAGAATGTTACAGCTGCCACAAATATGGTATGGACATTTTTCTTGGGAATGTGAAGATGCCAATAACATGTTGAAGAGCAAGCTCATTTTGTTGAAGAAAAAGAGATTGAAGCAGGACCCACTTTGTTGCTTGCGGTCAAGCAAAATGAAGAGCTGGGAGAAAATTTTTGGTATCTTGATAGTGGTGCTAGTAATCATATGTGCGGTGACAAAAGCAAATTTGTAGAGCTTGATGAGACATGGAATGGATATGTCACTTTTGGCGACTCCTCAAATGTTCCAATCATGGGAAAAGGTACGATTCTAATTCGTTTGAAGAATGGTGATCATCGAATCATATCAGACGAATATTTTGTGCCAAAAATGAAGAGCAATATTTTGAGCTTGGGTCAATTTTGGAAAGAGGTTATGAAATTCTCATGAAAGCTCGTTGTCTTTCTTTAAAAGAAGAAAGAAATAATTTGGTTGCAAAAGTTTCAATGACAAAGAATCGAATGTTTCTGTTAAACATTCAAACTGATGTGGCCAAGTGCTTGAAAGCAAGTGTGAAAGATATGTCATGGCGATGGCACATGAGGCTTGCACACTTGAACCTTGGAGGATTAAAAATGATGGCTCAAAAGAATATGGTACATGGCTTGCCTTCTATCAACCATCCAAATCAGTTGTGCGAAGGATGTCAATACGGCAAGCAGTCTCGGAAGCCCTTTCCAAAAGAATCCATTTTGAGAGCTTTGAAGCCGCTTCAACTTGTTCATACCGACATTTGTGGTCCAATCAAACCACCATCATTTGGTAAGAACATATATTTTTTGTTTTTCATTGATGACTTTAGCAGAAAAGGTTGGGTCTATTTTTTGAAAGAAAATTCAGAAGCTTTTGGAACTTTTAAGAAATTTAAAGCTTTGGTTGAGAAGCAAAGTGGCTATGAAGTTAAAGCTTTGAGATCCGATAGAGGAGGCGAATTCACATCCAATGAATTTAAGAATTTTTGTGAAGTAAATGGAATTTGTCGTCCTTTAATGGTTCCTAGATTGCCATAGCAAAATGATGTTGCCGAGAGAAAAAATAGATCAATTTTAAATATGCCGCAGAGCATGCTGAGGAGTAAAAGAATGCCTAAGGAATTTTGGGCAAAAGTTGTTGGTTGTGCAATGTATTTGTCAAATCGATGTCCTACAAGGAGTGTGGAGAACATGACACCGCAAGAAGCTTGGAGTGGAATGAAGCCCAATATATCACATATGCTAGTTTTTGGAAGTATTGCATATGTTCATGTTTCAGATCAAAAAAGGTCCAAGCTGGATTCAAAGAGAGAGGTACATTTTTATCGGCTATGATTCAAGCTCCAAAGGTTACAAGCTCTACAACCCAATCTCTCAAAATATTGTGATTAGTAGAGACGTGGAATTTGATGAAGAAAGCACCTGGGAGTGGGATATTCAAGAAGGAGAAAATTATGATTTTTCCCCCTATTTTGAGGAGGAGCAATCAGTTTCTGAAGCACCACAAAAGCCAATTACACCTCCAATTTCTCCTCGCATTGAACCACCATCGCTTGGAGAAAGCTCAAATGAGAGAACGCCACACATGCGGAGTCTCAGTGATCTTTATGAAGCTTTATGAAGCAACTGAACCACTGGATCTATTTTGTCTTTTTGCAGAAAGTGAGCCTTTGACCTAGAGGCTATGGAAGATGAGAAGTGGAGAAGTGCTATGCATGAAGAGATCAATGCCATAAAAAAGAATGACACGTGGGAGCTTGCTACTCTTCCAAAAGGGCAAAAAGCTATTGGGGTGAAATGGGTATACAAAGCAAAGAAGAACGAAAAAGGAGAGGTCGAAAGGTATAAACCAAGATTGGTGGCTAAGGGATATAGTCAACGTGTTGGAATTGACTACGAAGAGGTATTTGCTCCTGTTGCCCGTTTAGAAACTATAAGGTTGTTGATTTCTCGAGCTGCTTACAATAAATGGAAGATTTATCAAATGGATGTCAAATCTGTGTTCTTAAATGGGTTGCTTGAGGAAGAGGTGTACGTTGAACAACCTTTGGGGTATGTGGTCAAAGGCCATGAGGATAAAGTTCTGAGGCTTAAGAAGGCATTGTATGGATTGAAACAAGCGCCGAGAGCATGGAATACTAGAATTGATAAGTATTTCATTGCTAATGGTTTCACCAAATGTCCACACGAGCATGCTCATTATGCTAAGGTGGATGAAAAAGGGGACATGCTTGTTGTTTGTTTGTATGTCGTTGATCTCATTTTTACAGGAAATAATCCTAAAATGTTTGAAGAATTCAGGAAGGGGATGGTTCAAGAATTCGAGATGACTGATATAGGAATTATGGCCTACTACCTTGGGATTGAAGTGAAACAACAGGAGGATGGCAATTTTATTTCTCAAGAAGGATATGCAAGAAACCTACTCCATAAATTTGAGATGGCTAATTGCAATCCAGTAAACACCCAAGTGGAGTGTGGAATGAAGTTGTCAAAGCATGAAGATGGAGAAAAGGTAAATACAACAGTTTTCAAAAGTTTGGTTGGTAGTTTGCGGTATTTGACATGTACAAGACCAGATATTTTGTTTGGAGATGGGCTCATTAGTCGTTTTATGGAAACACCCACCACTGTTCACCTGAAAGCTGCAAAAAGAATTCTTCGTTATGTTAAAGGCCACCGAGGATCCCCTGTCCGAGTGAAATCCGGACAGGGGCTGTCCCAGTGCTCGGAACCGTTGATCTCGCAAATCAACGGTTGAGATCTGCCGAGCCAAAATGACGTCGTTTTGGACCAAAAAGTGTTCGGCAGATCTCAGCCGTTGATTTGCGAGATCAACGGCTCCGAGCACTGGGACAGGCCCCTGTCCGGATTTCACTCGGACAAGGGATCTGGTCTCGTTAAAGGCACGCTGGATTTTGGGTTGCTTTATTCATCTTCTAAGGAATTGAAGCTCGTGGGATATTGCGACAGTGATTGGGCTGGAAATCTAGATGACAGAAAAAACACTACAGGTTTCGTATTTTTCTTGGGAGATGCTGCTTTCACATGGAGATCAAAGAAACAGCCCATTGTAGCACTTTCTACTTGAGAGGCAGAGTATGTAGCTACTACAGCACGCACATGTCATGCGGTTTGGCTTCGGAACTTATTAAAGGATTTGTTTTCGTGCAAGAGGAAGCTACAAAAAATTTTGTTGATAACAATTAACAACAAAATTGCTTTGTCGAGGAATCCCGTTTTTCATGATCGGAGTAAACATATTGATACAAGGTATCATTACCTTAGAGAATGCATTACAAAGAAGGAGGTGGAGCTCAAGTACGTAAAGTCTCATGATCAGATTGCAGACATTTTTACAAAGCCGCTCAAGTATGAGGACTTCGGAAGGCTTCGGGCACTACTTGGAGTTACTAAGAAAGTTCACTGTTTTCTGCATGACACTGCATCCGTAGCCCCAATCCTCTCTATGTCATACCCAATCTTGCAAAGGTTGCTAAAATCATTTCGGCTGTTATTAGTACTGGAGTGAACTAATAAGTCTGGATATAGGTATTTGCACCAAGAGAACTCGCTGCCTCATAGTCCTCATGTTTGGCAACAGGTTGGGCATAACATCTGGGGTTTTATTTATGGAATGCTATTTTTTTTTTCAATCGTCATACATCAGCGGAGGTTAGTGGAGGGTGTTAGAGTTAGCACGGGATCCAGAAACTATCCATAGCTTGGGACTCAAGGATATTGCCCCAGCAGAGGTCGAACCCAGGACCTCCCCCTTAGGGGAGAGATCACATACCAACTGCACTGGGCAGTGGTACTGAGAGGGCATTTGGTAACGTTTTTATTTTCAGTTTTCGGTTTTTACTTTTTTTAAAAACAGATAAAGAAAACTTGTTTGGTAGTACGTTAATATTTTTATTTTGTTTTTTCATAAACGTTTTTAGAGTTTCTATAAATTATGGAGACTAAAAATAGGTGTTTTACCCTGTTTTAGAAACAAGAGATCTCACTGTTTTCATTTCATCCCGATCGTTTCCTTCCCTCGCAATGGCGTCCAGTACTTGAGAGATGGCCAACCAATCTCTGCAAAGTGCTTCATCCTCCACGGCCCTAAAGCATTTACCACGAAAGCGAGAATTTAGGGTTTCCATAGACGTGGTGGAAGATGGGGTTTCAATTTGAACTCCATGAGTTTGCTCTAAGTTGAAAGAGTTCTCAAAAACTTCGTACTCATCCATCTGGTTTTTATCCTCTTTGATTGAGGGAAGAAAGTTTAGAATGAAAAAAGATGGAGTGGAGTGGTTAAAGTGGTGACGGACGGACTGGGGGGCTCTGCTGTCACCTGCTGTCCGGGCCAAGCAGGCCCGCTCCGGTCTCGCTCTGATGATTGGAAACGTTCACTTCGTAAAGCTCGTCGAGTACTGCAAAAAATCAGCTCGATCGGATATCATTAAGTACATAATCGAAACATTTTTATCTTGAAAACAATGAATCCGATACACTAAAAATCAAATCCATTGGAACCCATTATTGGCAAGTTATATGTGTTCCGATCAAGCACTTAATAATATCCGATTGAGCTAATTTTTGCAAAGTTGTTCTACTCGACGAGCTCTACGAAATGAACGTTTCCGATCATCGGAGAGAGACCGGAGAGGGCCCCGCTCATCCAGGGCAGCAGGTGCTGTCCCTTAAGAGTACGGGACAGCAGAGCCCCCTGTTCCGTGACGGACACGTGTTTATATATTAGTACACTAGGTGAAATTCAACTCAGGGGTCGGTGGAGGGAAGGAATTGAAGACAGAGTAGTTGGAATAGCAGGGATGCATTCACTTGGAACGAATTGAAGAGAAGCTGGGTTCGTTGGAATTGCAGGGAAATTCAATACGTAGCTGATCAAGTACCTTGGCAGTGAGCAAAATGTTCAGGTGAACAGACCAAGTTTTCTTCCTGCGCTGCCAAATAGTTTTAGGAGATGGCCAAAAAGTATTCAAGCCTTCCAATGATCATTACTTACTGTATAATTTTGAAATGGACGAGGCGGCAACGTAGCAAAAGATATCTGAAATTTAAATAGCACCGCCATCATCAAATCTAGAGTTTGAAGGAAGAGCCATAAACAAGTTGAGATGAATAATGACGTTGGAAGAATAGGTAGCTAAAGCTTTCCTTTTAGGAAGAGCACAGTACTGGTCCAATCACTTAACTTGTTCGTAATTTACATTTGTGCTCCATAAGAGATGTCACGATCTCAAGAACAGAGAAAACAAGTTTATCCAAAAAGCAATGTTCTAAAAGTCACCAGGTGTTAGTCGGACGGTCGACCACGTTCGGGCGATTAATTGGTGCATATTAATTAGGGAAAATAACTCCAGTACACACCCGGCATAACTAAATATGTTACGCTGGTTTTAGGTTATGACTCTCAATGATTCAAGTTATGCCATGGTCAAGTTATGCCTCTCAATGGTAAGGGTGCATATGGTATGCAAGGTTACGCCTAGGTTATGTCTCTCAATGGTTTTGGTTACGCCCCTATTTTATGCTTGTTATGCCTATGTTACGCGTCTCAATGGTTTGTTTAGACGGGTGCATACCGTACGGGGGTGTGTACCAGAGACGTTCTCATTAATTAGTAATCCTTGTTTTAGAACACTGCCAAAAAGTATCTGAAAAGTATCAGTGAGATTCAAATAAGTTACATAACAGTATCCAAGAAGTATGTGATACTTCAAGAAAGAGAATTAATTTTCAAACCACAGGTGCATTTAGGAAGTACCAAATAACACTTACCGCAAGTATCCAAAGATTATCCGTATCATAAGATAATTAATGAGCAAAAAAATGTCATTTTCTCTTTCTCTAACATACCTGAAGAAGCTTATCAAGTATCCAAAGATCATCCCTATGAGATACATGCATATGTATGGACATATGACAATTATTAACGAGCAAAACAAACAATGTCATCTCTATTTCTCTAACATACCTGAAGAAGATTGTCCTTGCTTCCCAATCCCTCCTCTATGATTACATAGATGAGGAGAGACAAGGCTCTCGACATAGGTGCTCCCAAATCTAAATTTAGTCGGAATGCCACGAACCTTAATGCCCCTCAGCGTTCCTTGTTTGGGATTGTACACAACTAATTTATCTTTCTCAAGTCTCCGTATCATCTTTCCCGTTCTGTTCAACACAAATTCCTCTTCCGCAAACAAACCCATCACATCCAGTAGACACATATTATGTCTACAAATCAAAATTTTGGTCCACGAAGCTCTAACCCCGTACTCCTTCATCATCCAAACGACACTTCTTGTTTTATCAACCAAACATAGACAATCCCCAACAATCACCACATCATAATACACAAACTTGTCATAAACAAATGAAGCAGGCAATGGCACTTCCCTAAAAATCTCATCCGCCCAATCGAAAGCAACCATTAGATACGAATTACCCCTCCAATAAAGCCAATGGAGACGCCCATTACAGTAAACACCAAATGAAGTCAATTGAAGGACATAATGGATACCTTGAATTCTCCTCCAAGCATTAGTTTTGTGTGAGTAGACAGCCACAATTGTTGTACCACTCAGAGTAGAAGATTCAGATTCAGACTCAGATCTAGATTCAGTATAACAAGACGAGAGCACCACGACCTTGTAATCATCCTTAGATGAATCATAACCCAAACCATATCCATACAAGTAAACCCCACGAACCGGATCGATGAAAAAAGGCAACGGGGCAGTTTCTTACATTCTCTAGTAGACGGATTCAACAAGAGCAAGTTGGAATTATTACCTTCATCGGAAGCAAGAAGCAAGCCGTTGCAAGAGCCCAATACATTGGCCCACTTGTTCTCGGGTGGTTGTTGGAGCGATTTAGAAAAATCAATCTTCGTGGCAAACGGAATATCAGCGGTCAGATTGACGGAGTAGAGATCGTGAGGGCAAATGGAAATGATGTTGCGGTCGAGGTGTTTAGGGTTACTGGCGTTGGTTCGATTGAGGTGGGTTTGGGCGAAATAGGGGGATGAGATTAGGGAATTCCACGAGGGAGAGACGCACTTGAATCGGCAAAGAGACTTCACCGGCAGTCGAGAGAGTATGTCGGCGATGATCTCCGGCGGAAGGATTGCCCAGTGGGAGAAGTCGTTGGTCTCTCCTTTGGACATACTACTATTTCTTTCTTTAGTACTTGGGGTATTTCAGATTTGTGGATGCTTTCTTTACGGTTCTTCTGATTATTCCTCCGCCGGCGCCGGGGTGGAAGAAGTCGTTGGTCTCAACCCGCCGTGGTGGAACTCTTGTTTTGTCCAAGGTTTGTGTTAGGAAGTACTGGAAGAAATTAGAGAGAATAAGAAAAGCACTCGGGCCACCCATGCATAAAAGCCCTTTGGGTTAGGCTGGTGGGAGCTCAAGAAATGGGAAAATGACGGCCTAAGACGTATTTTGATAATTAATATCCGTTAAGGACAAGCTAATACTGAAAATATCCTTGGCGGGTATTAATTATCAAAACACGTCATTGACCGTCATTTTTCCTAAAGAAATTAGGAAAAATGACGGCTCAGAACATATTTTGATAATTAATACGGAGTATTCGCTAAGGACATGTTGAGAATATTAATGCTAAAAATGTCTTTGGTGGGTATTAATTATCAAAACACGTCATTGGCCGTCATTTTCCCAAGAAATTAATCCTGTAATGTGCGCAAGCTGGTTCGGAGATCCCTCTTCGTCACAAAAAAAATAAAAATAAAAATAAAAATTAGAAAATAAGAATAAACAAATTGATGTAAAAGAGCATCTTTAATCCTTATCCATTTTATTACTCATACCCAAAATTCGAGTAAAAAACCTAAAACTCATTTCCAATGGTATACCCACTTTCCTATTCATTTTGATCATTACTCATTTCCTCAACCAAATCCATACCTATTTTTTTCAAACCCTATTTTTACTCTCATTAGTTACAAGTGTGTCACTCACTAATTACAATTGTGTCATTCAGTACAATATAATTGGGTAAAAAAAAGGATTTAGGATTGGAGATGTCTTACCCAAATTAAGCTTTTGACCCAAATCTCTCCCAAATCAAGCTTTTCAACCTTACAAACCATGCTAGCCGGAGTTACTAACAGGTGCTAGTGCAACAAAAAATAGCCATATCAGATTATAGAAAAACAAACCATACGAATCCCAAATGCAGCATAAGTAATAAGAGGCTAAAATGTAAGCTAAGAAACATAAGTTACTGAGGGGGATTTTGAGTTGATGGATTGCAAGGAGGCTGAAACTCGTTTGGAGGATTTGAGTGGCTTGCCAAAGATAGAGCTGTTCACCCACTATAAGTGTATATAGACTCGACCAAAAATTGCTCAAGCGGGTAAGTAGTTGCTCGAGCATAAAAAGAATGCACCCAAACAAAAGATGCTCGAGATTATGATGGAGCAAGTATACTGAGGCGGTTGAACGAAAAGTAAACTAATAGGAACAACGAAACAAAAAGATACTCCATATAATTAGATATTTAGGACAAAATACATCTTTTTGTTTGTTTTTTTTTTTTTTATTTAAAATACACTCGGGGGCAACAAATAAAAAAAATTCAATAAAGTCCAATCTTTGAGAGCATATTTCGGTGGCAAGACCAAGATTAACAGTAGGGGGTTATTGAAAATCATGAAAACACACACTAGGAAAAAATGGTGACGTGAATTTTTTGAGGACCAAAGCATGTATACATCAAGTGCAGGATGAGTATTATGAATCAAGACCCAAATGACAAAAGTGTGTGTGTGCATCACGTCAGAGATATGCAGCTCGACCTAAGAGCTTACCTTGGTCTCTCATGTATGTAAGATGGTCAAGTGGTCTCCCCCTCAAGAAGTCAAACCAAGACATTTCGATAATCAATGTACTACAAACTCCCCCTCAACCAAACTCCAACAACTATAATGTGGCCGTGCAATGCCGTGGTCCCTTAAGCTTTCTAATTGACCCTTGTAACGAGCTTTAGGCCAGTGACACCCAAACCAGACGGTCTTAGGGCACTAGATGTAGAGAACACCCCAACGGACTTACTTACTCGAGTCAAAAAGGCTACGAACCCAAGCAAACCACACAAGACACTTTTGGAACTCTTCACCGTTTGACGCGAACACTCACTGCTTACTGAGGCAAGAGGCCCGGTTACTAAGTGAAAAGTCCGAAAGGCCATAAGAAATAAAATTCACCATATACAAAACCTCCTCTCTTTTTTTTTTATATATACTTCCGGTCCTCCTCCTGCTACTTTTGATGAGAATTTTTTATTTTTTATTTATATAATCAACTCCCACAGAGTATCCAAAATGCTGAAAGGTCAATCTCGAGTGAAGAAAACAAGACACAATGTAGCTACATGATAAATGACGTGCAAGAATTAGGGAGCAGCTATTTCTGACGTGAACGAGCAAGTGGAGGTCATTTAGACAAGACTCATGCTACTTCCAGACAATACGAAGTATATCAAGATTTGAACTCAAAAATCATGCACACAGAAATTCCTAGTGAGCACAGTCATGAAAAACAATAACAAGCTACAATTGCACCATGTCAACCAACAACTTAAAGCTCACAAAAACTGACCTCAATAGAAAAAGACGCTAATTTTTTTTTTTTTTTTAAATATATGATATAAGCATATGTAGCAAACCAAAAAAAAATAAACTTAACAGTAAGAAACGAACAAGGAAAAAAAGAGAAGAGAAAAGAATTAATGAAAAAGATAAAAACACAACTCAATCGATAGAGCATACCCCCACAGATTTACGAAGATAATCGAAACGAATGTGATCAAGAGGTTTAGTAAAGATGTCGGCCTTCTGATGTTCAGTATCCAGATATTCTAAGAGAATTACCCTATCCTCGACAAGATCTCGAATGAAATGGTGACGAATGTCTATATGTTTAGTACGAGAGTGCTGAACAGGATTTTTAGAGATATTTATAGCACTAGTATTGTCGCAGAAAAGAGTGATAGTGCCTTGGGTAATACCATAATCAGCAAGCATCTGTTTCATCCACAACAATTGAGTACATCCACTACCCGCCGCGATATATTCAGCCTCGGCTGTAGATAAGGAAATTGAATTCTGTTTTTTACTAAGCCAAGAAACTAGATTGTTTCCTATGTAGAAACATCCACCAGAAGTACTCTTCCTATCGTCTGCACAGCCCGCCCAATCAGCATCAGTGTAACCGGCCAAGTTAGCAGTAGTGTCATGGGTAAACCATATTCCATAGTTAAGAGTTCCACTCACATATTTTATGATACGTTTAACGGCTGAGAGATGAGACTGTTTAGGAGACGCCTGATACCGGGCACAAACCCCAACACTAAATGCAATATCTGGACGACTAGCAGTGAGGTACAGTAAGCTACCTATCATACTACGATAAGTGGTCTGATCAACATCTATGCCCTCACTATCTCGTGCAAGCTTCACAGTAGTGCTCATAGGAGTACGAGCATGCTTAGCAGACTCAAGACCAAACTTGCTAACAAGCCCTTTTGCATACTTATACTGAGATATAAACATGCCGGTATCAATCTGTTTAACTTGAAGACCGAGAAAATAAGACAATTCTCCCATCATACTCATCTCAAACTCACTTTGCATGGTATTGGAAAAATATTTGACGAGAGGTGGTGATGTCGAACCAAATTATATCATCAACGTAGATTTGAGCAACCAAAATGTGTTTATTATCATGTTTCACAAAGAGTGTTTTATCAACGTTTCCTCTGGAAAAACCATTTTGAATTAGAAACTGGGTCAGACGTTCATACCAAGCTCGAGGAGCCTGCTTTAACCCATATAGGGCCTTTTTTAGGTGATACACATGGTCTAGCTTATGGGGATTTTCAAAACCTTTAGGTTGTGAAACATACACCTCTTCTTTAATAATGCCATTCAAAAAAGCACTTTTCACATCCATCTGAAACAGTTTAAACTTCATGTGACAGGCAACAACTAGCATGAGACGTATGGATTCTAGACGAGCTATTGGGGCAAAGGTTTCATCAAAATCTATTCCCTCTACCTGAGTATATCCTTGAGCTACAAGCCTAGCTTTATTTCTGATAACTACACCTTCCTCATTGGTTTTATTTTTAAAGATCCATTTTGTTCCAATAACGTTTGTATCTTTAGGTTTGGGAACCAATGCCCACACATCATTACGTTCGAATTGATGCAGTTCCTCATGCATAGCGCTAATCCAACAATCATCAAGCAAAGCTTCCTTGATATTTTTAGGTTCGATTAAGGAGACATAACAGAAATAGGTTACCTCATCTCGAATCTGCCTGCGAGTTTTCATAGGATCTGATACCTTACCAATCACTTGTGTTTCCGGATGATTTAATTTGACTCGTGCTGAGGGATTCAGGGTATCACCCGTCTCTAATGAATCGTCTTGTTCCTCTATTTTGATTTCCTCTTCATCGTTTTCAACTCCATCTTCAATATCTCCATCATCTTGACAGTTCGCTTCATCTGTTTTTTCTTGAACACAAAAAGGCTCAAAACACTCGTAATTAGTAACCTTTGGCTCATCAAGAGTCATGTCATCAATAACAACATTAATAGATTCCATAACAGAGGATGTGCGAAGATTAAAAACACGAAAAGCACGACTATTTGGAGAATATCCAAGAAAAATGCCTTCATCACTACGAGAGTCAAACTTACCCAATTTCTGCCTATCTTTCATTATGTAGCACTTACTACCAAAGGTTCGAAAGTACTTAACATTTGGCTTCTTCCCTTTCCATAGCTCATAAGGGGTATTTTTGGTTCCTGGACGAAGATATACCCTGTTAATAATATAGCATGCAGTGTTAGCAGCCTCAGCCCAAAACCTGAGTGCAATCTTACGAGAATGAAGCATGACTCGTGCCATCTCCTGAATCACTCTATTCTTACGTTCAACCACCCCATTTTGTTGAGGGGTCTTAGGGGCAGAGAACTCATGATTAATTCCTAAATCCTCACAGAACTTTGCATATTCACTGTTTTCAAATTCTTTGCCATGATCTGAGCGAATGCGAACTATCATACCAATTTTCATGCTCTTTTCATTTTGCACACTTTTGACAAATGACTTAAAGAATGTAATGGTTTCAGATTTTTCACGTAAAAAATTAACCCATGTAAACCGTGTGAAATCATCCACTATAACGAAAATGTATTTCTTTCCAGCAATACTAGCTACCCTTGAGGGACCCATTAAGTCCATATGAAGTAATTCTAAAGGTCTAGTGGTGGCCAATGTGTTAGTCTTTTTATGAACAGCTCTAGTTTGCTTTCCAATCTGGCACGGACCACAAATATGATGAGACGGGCGACTCAGTCTAGGTACTCCGCGAATTAACTCCTTTTTAGTTAATATAGATAGGTCCTTGTAATTGATATGGCCTAACCGTTGATGCCAAAGATCTATCTCATCTAATTTAGTGGAGTGACAAGTCACATTATCTGAGGGTATAATACAATAGCAATTGTCAGAAGTTCTACTACCATGCATTACATTAGCCCCGTTCACATCTAAGATATAACAATCATTCTTCGAGAATCTAACTTCATGAAGGGAATCACACATTTGACTTATACTAATCAAGTTAGCTTTGAGTCCTTCTACAAAAAGAACATTTTTCAAAGTACCAACCCCTGGGGCCTGAATGATCCCTTTTCCGACAACTTTGGACTTACTGCCATCACCAAATGTAACAGAACCTCCATTGTAATTTTCAAACTTTGTAAAAAGAGATCTGTCTCCTGACATGTGACGAGAGCATCCACTATCAAGATACCACACATTAGTGTTCTGTGCTTTTAGTGCAGTGTGAACTACCATGCAATGCAAATCAGCACTCCTAACCCATACAGGCTTAGTTTTAGAACGGTAAGTTTTAACATGATCTTTCTTATTGGGTTTATTCTGTTTAACAAAATTATGAGTTTGTCCCTTATAATTACCACCATTCTGATGCATACTTTTCTTGCTACTACTCACATAATGACGTGTAGGATAGCCATACAATTGAAAACAATGAGGACGAATATGTCCTTTAACACCACAATAATGGCACACAGGGATGAATCTCCCAACAATAGTTCTTTGAATAGGAACTGGCATCTTAATAAAAACTTGAGGCTTAACAGTATTATAACTAGCTTTTGATTTTACCTCTTTATGTCGATTTTCGAATACTGAAGAACTTACAGGGCTTTTTAGAGTTGTCTCCTTATGCTTTTCTTCAGATATCTTACTGACGTTTTCTTGATTTGAACATGCGGCATTGAACCCAAGTCCAGATCGGTCATTGACTGATCTTTGTACATCAAGAATATCGTCTAACTGCTTAGAACCTGCATTCATGCGCTCAAAAATAGCATTAGCGTTAGTCAGATCAGTAGTCAATTTATTCATTTTACCTTCGTTCAGCACATTCAGCTCTTCAAACTTTCCAACTTTCACTCGAAGTTGCATCACTTCCAATTTTAGTTGATTTCTCTCCTGAATAACACTTTCTAGATTTTCTGACAACTCCCTTGCTGACGATAGTGCTTTTGACAGATCAGCCACAGCTGCCTCACTCTTACTGGCTAGCTTATCATTCTGTTTGGTGAGTTTTCGGCTTTCTTCATATAAATTGTTATAAGCCTCCTGCAACTCATCAAACTTCACTTCCTCCTCTTCATTGTCACTATCATGGGTTCCTCCATTCCCCAACTTTTGCTGGGTCATATCACTTTCGTGATGATTTGCTGTGAAGGCCAAGAAGTTTTTTTCATTGTTTTCCTCATCTCTATCACTATTCGACTTCTCACTATTAGTGTCGTCATCCCAAGTTGTCACACTGAATATTTTCTGCTTAGCCTTTTTATTTGCGCAATCCTGAGCAAGATGTCCATACCCATGGCACTCATAGCACTTCGGCCCCGAGGGTGGTCCCTTTACTCCTTTCCGATCTTTGTTACTAGAGGTCTCAAATTTTCCTTTACCTTTCTTATCATTGTTGTCACTATCGTTATTCTTTTTCTTAAAAAATCGTTTGAAGTTCTTGGTAAATAATGCCATAGCCTCCGTATCGTAATTTTCATCGCTGTCTGACTCATTAGATTCATTGTTTTTACTAGAAAAAATAGTTTGTTTTTCAAAACCTTTAGTAGTATTCTTACTCGAAAAAGCAATTTGTTTTTCTGATCCTTTATTAGTACTTTTAGTAGGAAATAAGTCTTGATCAAAATGTGTAAGCTCATAGTTTTGAAATTGCCCTACTATTTCTTCCACAGACATTCTAGGTAATTTTCTCTTACTCTCCAAAATATCTACTTTAGTTTTAAATCGTTCAGGAAGAGATCGCAAAATTTTCTTGACAACACGAAATGGAGCAATAGGCTCACCCAAGGTATAACTGGTGTTGACGATGTGATTGAGTTTGGCGTAGAACTCGTCAAATGTCTCATCTTCCTTCATACGCAGCATTTCAAACTTGGTAGTGACCCGTTGCAACTTCCCTTGCTTTACTGTATCAGTTCCTTCGTGGGTAGTGACGAGAATATCCCATGCATCCTTTGCTGTTTTGCATGTAGATATACGATGGAACTCCTTTGTGTCGACATGGGTAAACAATACATTTAGTGCCCTGCTATTTGCTGCACGCTCTGCCTTCTCTTCTTGTGTAAATTTCGCACTAGCCTTAGGTGCCAAAGTTCCCTCAACAGTTACAGTTGGCGGCGTATACCTCACTTCACATGCATTCCAAACATCTTCATCAATGGCCTTTAAATAGGCCTCCATCTTTGCCTTCCAATGATCAAAATTTGTACGATCTAGAACAGGGGGCCGATTCGTATTTAACTCCATTGCACCTTAAGGATCCACTAAGAATTCGTACAATTCCAAAATATAGTGACCCGCTCTGATACCAAATGAAATTTCCAAAGTGATGCTAGGAGTACTTATTTCGCCTTACTATATGACTTCAAACACACCACGAAATCAAACAAAGAATAGAACACCAATCTTACGTGGAAAACCCCAAAATCGGGTAAAAACCACGGGAAGGAATCATGCACTAAAACAAATGTACGATTACAAGCAATCTTAACACTGACCGTGTATCCTCACCACGAATCCTAAGATCTACCTGCCGAATCCACGTTCATCGTACCCACTGCATGATCGCCGAATCCTGAATCCTCAGGCCTTCCAGAAACCCTTTCGAACTCCACGAAAGGATGCAAATCAAAGATTGATTGTTGATGAACTTACCCTCTTAAAGTTGAAAGATTAACCCCAGTCTTTAATGCTCTTCAAGATTCACGAAATCAATCCCTCAATAGGATTCTGAAATATCAGACGAAAACTCACGAAGGCTGCTGTGTAGATGTTGAAGTAGAGAATAAGAAAAAACAGCCTCTCGAAGAACTTTTATCACCAATTAATTGGACACCCTCCGGTCGGTCTTCGAGCAGCCACCAAAAACAAAAAACCCTCGTGAAAATATCCCCTGCTGTAAGAACGAGAACATTTTTCAAATTGCCGTGCTTGACTTCTTTTTACATGACCTAATGGGTCAATGCAATTAAGGCCCCAAAAATGCATGGGAGCAAAATAAAAATCGGCCCACTAAGAATATTGTTTGGCTTTGGCAAAATACCCTGTTTTCCAACTCTTTCACGAACCCGGCCCAATAAAAACTCGACTAACATCTACCGCACTCAAAAACAATATAATATAATGATTCCTTTCCACATCCTAAACAGACGCTTCTAATCAAAAGAAAAAAATTACAACTCAATAAAATAGGGATACATGGAAAGATGTTATTTGGTCATGAACGTGCCAACCAAAAGGGAGCTCGGCCTATGGAGCTTCAGAAGTGATTCTCTAAGTAAATTGAACAAATAACATGATAATATTTTAATTTCACGTGAAGAAAAATAAATAATTAAAGTATACTTTTACAAATAAAGAAATGTGAATTGCTCAAAATACAAGAGAAACAACTCCATAGGAATAGCGTTTTTTCCTTCTCTTTTTTGAATTTAAAAATAATAATAATTTATAAAAGAAAAAATTCAAAAAAGGAAAATTATTTCACCCTTACGTATATTTGAATTTTTTTTTTCCAAACTATAAATCAAATAAGAAGGTAGGAAGTTTTCCTAAGAAGGTAGCCAAATTCTCTTTTTCCCTTTTTCTTCTTTTTGCTAGGGTGTTATTAGTCCACATTTTATGTTTTGCACAAACTGAACGGTGAAATTGTTAATGCCATATTTGTTTAGAATTGATCGGAGTTGATTGATTACAATTAATGATTTTCTTTCTTTTATACCCTTAAAATAGCTGAGAGAATGAAACTCATTATCTTGTTTTCCATCCCGACTGTTTGTCTCGGCAATCAATTGTCCGGAAGAGTTTTTAAAAAAAAATCTGGACCGTCCAAAACTCTTTTGGACAGTGAGATTGAGCGTTACAAGCGCTGCACCAACCCGCCTCTGACAATATCCTTGTACCGATTGTGAAGACATCATAATCTTAAACTTTTTAGGTGCTACCAAATGTGGTGAGGCCACCAGTCCATACGGAAATTTGCCTTAGCATGAACGGTGGAATTGGTCCCTTAAGAATTAGTCGATTGAGGTGCACGTATGTCGGCCTGCATACTGGCCCTGGCATAAAAGGAAAGAAGAAGTAATCAAATCAACTTTGAACAACCCCATTGCTCGACTCAAGTTGTCTAAATTGCAGCATATAAAGAAGGCAAATGTAGAGATCAAGAGAGACCAGAATAAAGAAAGCCAAGCAGAAAAGGGTAATGGTGAAGAAGAGACCTAATTGGTAATTCCGAGAGTATCTGAAGGAGGATCTCTTCAGGAATATTACAGCCTCGAAATCGAGTTTTTGGTTTTGTTTCCATTACCTCTGTTCTTCCCCACTCAATCTTATTCCTTGAAAACACCATACGTACAATGTATAAACAGCAGAAAAAGACTGAAGGATCAGAGAAGGTCCAAACGACTGAACAAGATGAAGACTTCTCTAGCCCTAGAGCTGTCTGGTGCTTTTATAAGTAACGGCCCGTTGAGTCGGTGGGATTTCTTGCGGGCTACGTTGGACCCGAACATATAATTCAGAGGGCCGGCCCTTTTTTTAGGCTCCGTCTCCAAATTAGTCCCCTTGCATATTATTGCAACGCGAGATAGTCCTGATTCATTATTTCAAACAGAAATACTCCTCGGGTCACATATGCCGATATGCGGTTCGCATAGTTCATAGGTACAAACAAGTCACTATGCAACATCACAAAGCCTATATAGGTTCGGCAATAATATCTAGGGTTGGAATGAAACCGAATCTAATTTTTCATTTTTTTTTTCATTCAACCCCTGATTATTTTCAATCTAAACACAAATTGTAGTAAAAGCTTCCGTCTTCTTAATTTTTCCTCCTATCAAATGTGCTTAACATAAAATATTGAGAAGATATACTTTATACATCAGTATTTGATGAACCTGATTTTTGGTGTGACAAAAGTTCTCAATGAGTCCTAAAATGTGAACAATTTGGATCATTGAGAAGGGTCCATAAACGACCAAACTGCATGGTCCAGTCCTTAATAAAAGACTGGAGAGGATCCTCCTTTAATAGACCGAAACAATTGTGGTCAACAAGGACGGATGCAGAATTTCAAATATGGGTGAACGAATACTAAAATCTATTTTTTGTCATGTATGAAAGTTGATATCAATTTATACCGATACGCCTACAATGTAGTGCATCACTAAAAAGGCATAACATATCTCTTTCTCTCTCTTCTCTCTCTCTTCTTGACCTAAACCAGTACAGCCGCTGCCTGGGGGGGAGAGGTGCCCATTCCCTCCTCCCCCTGGACCTCCTCTGCTTCTAATCCTTTCCCTTTCCTTCTCAGATCAAGCTTTCCCCCTGCTCTCCTCTCCCGTTTTCAGCTTCTGCCTTACTCCCTCTCTTCTCGTCGGACGGCCGCCGGTTTTCCTCTTGGGGTAACCGGTTTGGCTTAACGGCGAGGGTGTCCGGTGGGAGAGGTGGTGGTGGTGAGGCCTGTGAGGTCATCCACCGTGTTTCTACTCTTGGGTAGTCACGGTCTGGGCTTAACGGCAAGCGGCGACTTCACGGCAGGCGTCTGGTTCTGGATCGTGACTGAAGCATGGGCGATCGAGGGTGGCGACGGCTAGCGGTGTTCGACGGCGATTGGCACCTTCGTTGGCGTTTCCTCTGGTCGTTTGTGGGAGCCAAATTGGTGGTGTCTCGGCGGTCAATGGTGGGGTTTCGGCAACGTTTGGGGCTCTTGTCGGTGTGGGCTGTGGGCTGGCGTTTTGGATGGGCTTTCCGATCCTGGTCGGGTTTCTGGCAGGTGGTGGTTCCTGGGAGTTTGACCGACGGCTTGGGTGTTGTGGGGTGCGGCGGCTCTGATCTGTTTTGGTTTGGGTTAGGGTTTGGTCCTCCTCTCCCCTCCCCTCTGTGTGGACTTCCCGGTGGCTGTGTAGTCGGCGGCTGCGGGTTGTCCGAGGTGTACTACTCGGTGGCTGTGTTTCCGGCGGCCGCGGGTTGGTGCAGGTGGATCGGAGGAGGACATGTTACAGTTTAGTTGTATGGCGGCTAGGTGGTTTCTCTAGGTGGCGGAGGATTTGAGGGCCGGTGGTGGTGGTGCTCTGGTGGAGGCGGGGGCTGGTGGCTGGCCGGACATTGATTACATATTTAGGGTTTGGTTATTTTTGGGCCTTGTTTGGGCTTGGCCCCTGTTTGCTTTGATCTTTAATGTTTGATCTAGGCTTGTTGTGGCCTATAAGGTGTTTTGGGCTTTGCCCACTGGATGTTTTGGGCTTTGTCCCAACAGGTGTTTCTTCCAACTTTTTGTTGGATTCCCCTTCCCCTTTCCCCAACTTGATGTACCCTTTGTCAAGTTTCTTAATAAAATTTTGTTGCCGATCAAAAAAAAAAAAAAAAATATGTAGTGCATCACTGTTCATTTCAAAATTTAAAAATGTTTAGGCCAGTCTTAATTATTATTTTTTGTTTTTTTTATAGATGCATATAGTGTACTGTGATTCTAAAGAAATATTGAAATTTGATTAGGGCGTTTGCCCCCAAATTTAAGAGTTTGCCCCCTTTTACGCCCACAAGTTTAAAACCTCTGAGCTCCTATAAATTCTTATAGAATCAATCTATACGGGGCGTTGTCTTGGCTTTAATCGGACTCCTCTCTAGTAGATGGAGGGTCCTCTCTAGTAGACGGAGGGATTGGGTTCCAAGAAATTAGTCGAGCTGGTCAAGACAGCCAACCATAGTTTAAAAAAAAAAACACTACTACTTTTTTAATGAAAACAAAAAATTTGTGCTTTGGACTGGAGAATTATTTCTCCAATCACTAAGAGCATCTTGAAGGGAGGAGGTATACTTGACCGAGAAACCTACGGCCATCGACTGGGTGACTACCAATTCTGCACCGACGGTCTTGCGAGACCCACTCTGAGTCTTGCATAGTCGTCCAATAATTAAAAAAAAAAAACAAATGGGCACGCAAAAAATCAACTCAATCTGTGTAGGTGCTCGAGATTACAGGATCTTGTAATTTGAATGGAAAATGGAAAGATTGGATCGAGCACCTACACAGATTGAGCTAATTTTTCGCGTGCCCCCTCGTTTTTTTTATAACTATTGAACGACTCGAATTTTCCATTCAAGATCGAGAGTGGGCCCCACAAGACCTTCAGTGTAGAATCGGTAGCCACCCAGTCAGTGGCTATAGCAAGGTTCATACTTGACACCCGAGTTATAAAAAAAAAAAAAGGTCGTAGTGACACAAGTATCAAGTTGAGGAGTCACTTTGAACATGAGCAATTCAAGGGACCTTCAAACTTTTAACTTTTTTTTTTTTACTTTTATCAGTTTATAAGAAACCCACTTTCCCACACAAAAAAAAAGTTCAATCATAAATGATACTCCAGTAAATGTTTTGAGATGTAAGTTTGAAGAACTATTTCTCACTCTTCAAATTTGAAGAGAGAGAGAGAGAGAGAACTACGCCAAAAAGTAGCTACCTTCCTTGAGATGCATTTAACCATCCTAGACAATTCAAAGGCAATTGCCACAATCAACCGCGGCTGAGATTAGGTAGCTTTTTCGTCTCCCCTGAAAGCCGAATTTTGGGTGTACCCTTCTTTTTCTTCCCCGTAGCGGTTTGGAGGCGAAACTAAACTTTCGACAAACATAGCAGCGTCATGGCCCCAAATTTTCTTAGTGTTTGGAGTGTACCAATCCAATATTTTTGTTACCATGGTATGCCAAAATCTTGTCAAAATAGAGCCCCGGCCCATTGCAGTAGCAATACCGTATCACTTATACAACACAACGGAACCATGATATCACCTCCACATGTACAATCCATTAAACGTAGATATAAACAAACTCGTCCAAGATTCCTTTTGGCCGTATTTCTTCATCACTAGTACCTCGATTATATTATCTAGATTGCTTAATTATTGTATGCCGAACCGATGAAAGGCATCCATTTAAAACTCCCAAACCAAGTATACTATGATTCCTTGTTCCGTCACCCTTGGGCATCGGCACCTCCGCAAATTCATTCGTCTGCGGAACAAAATAAACAATCAGGTAGTGGTCTGGTGAGAATCTGTAGGGGTTCGATTTATCAGGATCTTGATCGTGATTCTGGCTAGGTTCCTTCCTCCGCAGCTCCGTGCCTCCGCCGCTGGACTTGCAACAAGTCACTAGGGCTTGTGTAGCCCAGTGACCCTCCGACGATCAAGTTAGATCTCAGGGGAAGTGTTTAGGTTTAGGGTTAGGGTAAAGTTGCGTACCTCTTTTGGGTGAGTATCCCTTTGTATTTATAGACCTAGGTTTACTTGGCCTCCAAGCTAGCGCGTGGAGGGTACGCTCAGGTAACCGCATCGGGTGACGTCATAGATGACGAAAGGAACGAAACGGTTACGGAGCACATGGCCAGAACTGATCCCAATGGTTACACCTGCTTCTTGACCCTCATGGGACCCACCTGACCTAACTGCTTCTCCTAGATGTCCTCAGAAATACCGGAGCAGATACAGTGCTGTTGGCAGCTCCGAAGTACCCGGAGGCCCATTTCTGAACATACAACCGAACAGTGTACCGAGGGAGACTTGTGTCCGGCTGCGACCCGGACCTTCTTTAATCGTTGGTTCACAACATAAGGCCAGGTTACCGAATTGGTAACCGAGGCCACTACAGAATCCTTCACTCCTTTCTGTCCACAATTTGCTTTTGAAGCTTCCAACCATACAGATATGACCTTTTCTGATTACTACCTTGTAGTCATCCGTAGAGGAATCGTAACAAAGCCCAGAAACAGCAATGGAGCCGTAGAGAACGCTCAACGGCTTGTGTGAAAGCACTTTCTTGCAACATCGTGTTAAGGGATTCCATAGGAACAAGTCATCATTAGCGTTTAATAGTAACAACCCCTTACACGAACCCCTAATTTCTTTGATACGTTGAGCAAACTGTAATGGTTTTAACCTATGGATCTCCATTACCGAACCATCATCGTTTATACAGTGGAAGGAAAAATCCGGTTCATTACAATTAGACACGACGATTACATGTTGTATTTGAATAGAAAGACTGAATTTCGGATCGGATATCAAGAAACGCCAACTCTTCAAAACGCACCTGAATCGGAGAAGAGACTTGACTGGTAATTTTGAGAGTATCTGAAGGATTATCTCTTCTGGAACCGGAAATTGATTTTTCGGTTTTGTTTCCGGTTCCTCTGTTCTTCCCTGAACCATCTGTTCTTCCCTGAACCATCTTAATTATTCCTTGAAAAACTGTTACACATCACAGTGATACTAGGGTTTTTTCTCGTACTGGACACAGAGTATAAATATAAGGGCCTGCAAGGTTTTAAACTCATTTAATGGGAAGAGAAAATCTTATTTACAAAGGAGCATTAAATAAAGTTTACGGTACTCAATCTCGACCGTCCAATAGTGTTTTGGACGGCCGAGATTGCGCGGAGCTCCAATGGGAAATTCATATATTTGCGCATGCAAGTTGCAACTGCTATGGTTTAATTATGCTGGGTGATTTCAAGAGTTGGGCTGGTGACTGGTCCCTGGGTGTGTAATCCGTCCAGATAATTGGCCCTTATTTCTAAGAATACCAATCCAATTTAGAAAATGCACCATTAAGGAGTAGTCCACACTTTTTTTTTTTTTGACAAAAAGGAGAAGATTTTATAAATCTGAGAGGCGAAAAAACGCCTAAACATCAGAGAGAGAGAGGAACCTCATGGGGGCAAGGTAGTTGTCCACAGACCGGACAAACTACAAGAAAGGGCTTTCTTTGCACAAGCATGTGCAGCCCTATTACAATCACGTTTGACAAAACTAAATTCACACAACTGAAACGAATCCTTCAATGCTAAACAATCTTGTACCAAAACTGCGATATCAAAGGGTGGATCTTTTGACATGGAAAAGCTTCGGACAATCGACTCCACACTTTATTACCTAGACTTGTTCGTAAATAAGAAGGGTAATACTCTTTAGTGGGAATTAGAGGTAGTTATTTGGATTGGCCCGTAATTTTGTGTAAAAAATGGGCATGGTGGTTGTTCTAAATTGTGGGCCAATAAGTGATCGAAACAGATTTGTTTTTTTGCTTGGTGATCCTTTGACGAGTCTACTTTTAGTCATAGAGCTGTATTTAGTCGTTCGCGAACTATTCGAGGCTCGGTTCGGTAAAATCTCATTTGAGTTCGATTCGTCAACTAAAAGAACCGAATATGAGCCTCAATTTTAGGCTTGTTTCATAAACAAGCCGAACATGAACTTAACAGTATTCGGCTCGATTAGGCTTGCGAATTTAGAGTATATGTATACCATGAGAATTTTATATATGTACATAATGAAAATTTTAGAACTTGTACAACTACTAAAAACTTATTTTTGTATATGTTTTTATCATTCTATACATGCATGACCTTATTTTATGTACATATTAAAGTTTAATTTGTAACTTTAAACCTATATGAGAGCATAAATATATAATATTATTAGCTCGTTAAGACTCGTGAAGGAGCTCTAGTTTGACTCAAACCTAAGCAAACTTGGCATGCCAATTTTTTATTGAGTTCGGTTCGAGTTTGCTAAAAAACTTAAGAAACGGATCTGAACATTCTCATATTCGACTCGATTCGACTTGTTTACCTCAAGGTGTTCCATCTGGCTTAATGTGTGAAGGACCATTCCCAACATCCACTTCAGAGAAACAATTTTGCATGTGCTCTGTGAGCATTACCCTATCTTCCAGTACAAATATCGATCCCACTTCCAGGTTTGCGGATCTCACACGTACACTATTGTGTGAAGGGAGAATAATCCTACGAGGCAGGGCCAGCAGGGGTGCCAACCGTTCAAAACGGTGCCATTTTTGGCACAAGAAACCACTACCTTTGGTCCAACAAAGATGATTATTCTTAAAATGCAAATGCAAAATCCACTTGGTAAACTATAGAGATCGATTTATTTACTTACTTTTTGTGTTACGAAAGTAATACTACGAATGTGATTAGGCTTCGATTTATCTCCAGAGTGACTAGATTGACTATGGGATGGCATGAAAAAATAGAGGGTCTATGGTCTTCCGAAGAAAAGTTCAAGAGCCGAGACGTTTGATCGGTAAAACCAGAGATAAGAGATGCCAATTTTAAGAACTTATTTTCTTAGATAGATTATGAGGGACATAAGTATTCACGGAGGCCAATAAGGCACACAAAATGACAGGCTAATGACAGGAAGTACTTGACACTATCTCCTTATAGTAAGGGTCGCAATTTTTTGTCCACGATTTGGTTTTGCAACTTCCGATCATACAGGCCATACCGGTTTCACCATCTCTAACCCACGTTACTACCTTGTAGTCATCCGTTGACGAGTCATAACAAAGCCCAGAAACATGCATTATTGAGCTGTCGGAATATTGTTTCAAGAACTCGATTGAAAGGACTTTCTTGCAACATCCTGTGAACGGATTCCACATGAACAAGTCCTCCCTAGAATTTAATAGTACCAACCCATTACACAAACACCCAATTCTCAGACATCCAGCAAATTGTAATGGTTTTGGCCTTGGGATCTCCATTATCGAACCATCATCATTTATACAGTGCAAGGAAAACTCAGGTCGATAATAATGAGACGCAACGATTACATGTCGTCTTTGAACAGATAGACTGAATGGTGGATTGGATATTAAGAAACGCCAACGCTTCGAAACGCACCTGAATCGGAGAAGATACCTAATCGGTAACTCCAAGAGTATGCGAAGGATGATCTCTTTAGGAACGTCTGGAAATCGAGGTTTTTGTTCTGTTTCCGTTACCTCTGTTCTTCCCCACTCCATCTTAATCCTTTGAAAAATGATACTGGAAACGCAATGTTGGTAGGGTTTTTTTTTTCTCGTCCTAGAAACAGCCTATAAATATAGGAAATGGCTTGTATGCAGTGCAATCCAAGTAATCACTATCGTTGGTTACGTTGTCAATGGTCCAGATTTGTTTTGATACTTTTACCGATAATAATATTCAAAAGATCAGAACCATTAATTGTCAATATGAACGGTTCAAATTGAATTGTACACGCGGATTCTAAATATAAGGCAGAGGACTTCCGTGGGATATTGAATATTGGTGCATGCAACTGTTAGGGTTTTATCATGATTGGTAGTTTTAAGGCCCATAATAGCCTCTTTGGATTCTAATAGCCCAGTTTATTATTGAGGTTCTTTTGATGGGTCTATTTTTGTAATTACAAGGGAAAATAACGTTCCAGGACGTGTTTTGATAATTAATACTCACCAAGGCCATCACAAGTCTGCGCCACCCACCAAAATATGGTTGTGTTTGTCCAACCCCAGCACCAGTAAATACGCGTTTTGTTCTTACAACTGTCTAAAAGCGTGATCAGCATATGGTCTATATGGATACTAGGCTTTTCTTTTTTCTTTTTCTCTTTGAGTTTTGGTATGGTAGAAATTGAACACTCATCAATCAAGATTCATGTGGAAAACTAATTAAGAAATGTACAACACAAGAGCAAATCAAGAAAGTTATAGGAGTTTCGGATTCAGGACCAACCTATCAGAAAATAAATTGATTTGATTGAGACCTAGTTGGAAGGGTTTAGAAGCTCCAACTTCATTCTTAGCTAAATGAGTTCTTGAGCTCAGCTTCATCTTTGTAGCAGGCCGAACATATAGCTATTCGTACCCACCATGGACAAATCAATCCAAGTCTATTGGTGGCCATACCTAGACCGGGGCTCGGCCCTAGCCGAGGACTGCTCGTTGTCCACGTTGCACTCACCTCACGTCCAGCGGCAGAGAATTTATGTCAGGCTCGGCCACCTCCGGAGAGGTGGCTCATGAACGGATTCCGCTCGCCTATTCCCTCATCAGGCTTGGCTAAGTATGAGGCTCGGCCACCCACGAAGCACGGCTACTGTTGGTGCTCGGCTACCTGCTGAGTCATGTGTCTGCCCACGCGTTGAAGCTGTGACACCAAAAGATAATTATGAGCGCACATGGAGAGTGCCAGCTCACACCAAAACGGTTACTAAATCCACTCGATGATGTCATAACGGCATCACTTGGCTCGTGCAAGGCACATGTACGTGCTTGGAGAGCAAGTCAAGGAGACTCAATAAATACCAAGGGATGGCAACCCTAAGAGGTACATGCTTCTCCACACTCATACCGATACAAACTCCAGTCTACTACCTCTCGATCTCTGCACGTGCTTATCTTCTCGCCGGAGGGCCTTGCCGGGGTAACCCCTGCCAGGTCTTAGTCGTGCGCTCACTGTGCAGGTTAGGGTGAGAGGGCTAGGTGACCACTGAAGCACCAAAGGAGGAACGCGGATCAAGGATCACGGGCCACACAATCTTCATCTTTGTCTTTGGACAAATTGAAAATGTTCTTGGGGTTCAATTCCATTTTCTTTTTTTTCCAAAAACGATTGGAGTAAAACTTATTACTGAATTCGAATTTTCTGCCTTCAGTATTTTTTTTTCCTTCTAAAAGTCAGGCTTGGTTCCCCCAAGAGCTTTAGGTTTTTTGTTTTTTGTTTTTGGGTTTTTTAGTTTTTTCCTTATTTAAATTTTTTTGCATTTTTTAGTTTTGCACTAAACTTTTGTGAATTATTGATTGGCCTCGATGAGTGAAATCCAAAAAGTTAAAAAAAATTCTTTTACCCTAACATTTTGGAAATACCCAAGATAAAACTCAAAAAAATAATAATTTTTTAGTTTCCATTTCATCTCGACAAGACAAAACAATAATCCACAAAAGATTGATGCAATATTAACCAACGCGAAAAAAAATTTGAATGTAAACAAAATTCACAAAGTCCAAAAAGACCCTAAAGCTCTTAGAGGAACAAGCCGTCACTATTAGCTTTTCGTAGTAATTGTTGGGATAAATTGTTCGTCCCGACAAGAGAAATCGAAAAAATAAAAAAATATGGACCAAAGTTGAAAAAATACATATAAAACTGTACTGTAGGGAAAAAAATATCAGTTGTTTGGTGTTTTTTCGTCTTTAGTCAAATTATTTCTTAGTTTTTATCATAATTTTTTTTACTTTTAGACTTTTATCAAATATCGAGACAGATGATCAATCTGAAAAATAAAGCTTAAATGTAAGAAAAAAAAATCAAAATGAAAAATAAACACAAACTCGCCCAAAATGTCCAAGACATTGAGAGAAAAATATTTTGGGCCAGTTGGTCTAAAAGCATTATTTCAGATTTTATTTGAATGGTAATAGAGGCAGGCCAAGCCCAATTCAATCCAATAAGCCCAAGTGGCCGTCTTGAATACCCAATTGCGAAAACCATTGTGTATAGTGATTACGCTTTCAAATTTTGCGGTTAAATTAAAGTAATTTGTTGCGGCCACAGTAATTCTTTGACTGTCGTGTATAGTAATCACGTTTTCAAAACTTTGCGGCAATGAGTAATTTTTCGCGACCAGGAGTAATTCTGTGCGGCCACGAGTAAATCAATGCGTCCAAGAGTAATTTTGTGCAGCTAGAAGAATAATTTTGTGCGGCCAAGTGCAATTTTGGGCGGCCAAGTGCAATTCTACGCTGTCAAGTGCAATTTTACGCGGCCAAGTGCAATTATGCGCGGTCAAGTGCAATTTTCCGCGGCCAATTTCAATTATGCGCGGCCAAGTGCAATTTTCCACGGCCAAGTGCAATTCTAAGCGGGAAAGTGCAATTATGCGCGGCCAAGTGCAATTATGCCAGACCAAATGCAATTATGTGCGGCCAAGTGTAATTCTTTGTGGCCAAGAACAATTCTGAGTAGCCAAGTGCAATTCTTTGCGGGAAGAAGTAATTCTATGCAGCCACTACTAATTCCTTGTTACCACGAGCGAGTAATTTTCGGAGTCAGGAGTAATTTTTTGCGGAAATAATAATTCTTTAAGGCCAGGAGTAGTTCTTTGTGGGCAAGAGTAATTCTTCGCGGCCAAAATTCTTCGACCGTTGTGCATCGTAATCACGCTTTCAAAATTTACGGCCAGGAATAGTTTGATAACATCACATGAATGGTTTGCCTATGGCCGTATTCTTTTTTTGACAATCCAAGTTTTTAATTGGATTCGTTAGATTGTATGTCCATGCAAAAATTCAAATTGATCAAACACTAGTTCGAACACACCACCTATTAGCGCACGAGGTCTCATAGCCTATTTTGATGATTTGAGATGTCCATTCTACTATTATGCTTCACAGGTTTAAAGCTTGTCTTCACAAAAGATTAATCCGGGTTTAACGAACAATCTTGACCAAGATTCCTTTTCACCATATTGCTTCATCACCAGTACCTCTGTATCAGTATACTTGTTGGTAGAGAAAGGCATCCATTTAAAACTCCTAAACCAACTTTAATCAAACCAACTTTATCCAAACCAAGTTCATCAGTACGTTCTCTTGGTCCATCACAATTAGGCATCGGCACCTTCAAAAATTTTTTTGTCCTTATTTAAATTTTTTTACATTTTTTAGTTTTGCACTAAACATTTGTGAATTATTGATTGGTCTTGACGACTGAAATCCGAAAAGTTAAAAAAAATTCTTTTACCGTAACATTTTTGGAAATACCCAAGATAAAACTCAAAAAAATAGGTAATTTTTTAGTTTCCATTTCGTCTCGACAAGATAAACAATAATCCACAAAAGATTGACGCAAAATTAACCAACGTGAAAAAAAATTTGAATGTAAACAAAATTCACAAAGTCCAAAAAGACCCTAAAGCACTTAGAGGAACAAACTGTCACTATTAGCTTTTCGTAGTAATTGTTGGGATAAATTGTTCGTCCCGACAAGAGAAATCGAAAAAATAAAAAATATGGACCAAAGTTGAAAAAATACATATAAAACTGTACCGTAGAGAAAAAATATCAATTGTTTGGTGTTTTTTCGTCTTTAGTCAAATTATTTCTTAGTTTTTATCATAATTTTTTTACTTTTAGACTTTTATCATATATCGAGACGGATGATTAATCCGAAAAATAAAGCTTAAATGTAAGAAAAAAAAATATCAAAATGAAAAATAAACATAAACTCGCCCAAAATGTCCAAGACATTGAGAGAAAAATATTTTGGGCCAGTTGGTTTAAAAGCATTTTTTCAGATTTTATTTGAATGATAATAGAGGCAGGTTAAGCCGAATTCAATCCAAAAACCCCAAGTGGCCCTCTTGAATACCCAATTGCGAAAACCATAGTGTATAGTGATTACGCTTTCAAAATTTTGCGGCTAAAAGTAATTTGTTGCGGCCAGAGTAATTCTTTGACTGTCGTTTATAGTAATCACGTATTCAAAACTTTGCGGCAAGGAGTAATTTTTCGCGACCAGGAGTAATTGTATGTGGCCACGAGTAATTCGTTGCAGCCACGAATAATTCAATGCGTCCAAGAATAATTTTTTTGCAGGCAGGAGAACAATTTTGGACGGCCAAGTGCAATTCTACGTGGCCAAGTGCAATTTTAAGCGGCCAACTGCAATATTACGCGGCCAACTGCAATTTTTCGCCACCAAGTTCAATTATTCGCGGCCAAGTGCAATTTTACGCGGCCAAGTGCCATTCTAAGCGGGCAAGTGCAATTATGCGCGGCCAATTGCAATTATGCATGGCCAAGTGCAATTATGCGCTGCCAAGTGTAATTCTTTGTGGCCAAGAACAATTGTGAGCGGCCAAGTGCAATTCTTTGCGGGAAGAAGTAATTCTATGCAGCCACTAGTAATTCCTTGCAGCCACGAGTAATTTTTCATAGTCAGGAGTAATTTTTTGCAGAAATAATAATTCTTTAAGGCTACGAGTAATTCTTTGTGGGCAAGATTAATTCTTTGTGCCAGAATTCTTCGATCGTCGTGAATATTAATCGCCCTTTAAAAATTTACGGTCAGGAATAGTTTGATAACATCACATGAATGGTTTGCCTATGGTCGTATTCTTTTTTTTATAATCCAAGTTTTAAATTGGATTCGTTAGATTGTATGTCTATGCAAAAGTTCAAATTGATCGAACACCAATTCGAACACGCCACCTATTAGCGCACGAGGTCTCATAGCCTATTTTGATTATTCGAGATGTCCATTCTATAATTCCTGACATGTAAATCATTCTTTCAAAAATCATATTATGGCCATTTCAAAAGATGAAACTTCAGAAAAACTCAATTGGGAAAACTGTAATAATCTATGCATATTTATATACTCCACCTTTGTGTCATGAAACGTAGTACTATTATGGTTCACAGGTTTAAAGCTTGTCTTCACAAAAGATTAATCTGGGTTTAACGAACAATCTTGACCAAAATTCCTTTTCGCCATATTGCTTCATCACCAGTACCTCTGTATCATTATACTTGTTGATAAAGAAAGGCATCAATTTAAAACTCCTAAACCAACTTTAACCAAACCAACTTTATCCAAACCAAGTTCATCAGTATGTTCTCTTGTTCCATCACAATCAGGCATTGGCACTGTCACAAATTTTTTTGTCCTTATTTAAATTTTTTTGCATTTTTTTGTTTTGTACTAAACTTTTGTGAATTATTGATTGGTCTTGATGATTGAAATCCAAAAAGTTTAAAAAAATTCTTTTACCCTAACATTTTTGGAAATACCCAAGATAAAACTCAAAAAAATAGTAATTTTTTAGTTTCCATTTCGTCTCGACAAGACAAAGCAATAATTCACAAAAGATTGATGCAAAATTAACCGACGCGAAAAGAAAATTTGAATGCAAACAAAATTCACAAAGTCCAAAAAGACCCTAAAGCTCTTAGAGGAACAAGCCGTCACTATTAGCTTTTCGTAGTAATTGTTGGGATAAATTGTTCGTCCCGACAAGAGAAATTGAAAAAATAAAAAAATATGGACTAAAGTTGAAAAAATACATATAAGACTGTACTGTAGAGGAAAAAATATCAATTGTTTGGTGTTTTTTCATCTTTAGTCAAATTATTTCTTAGTTTTTATCATAATTTTTTTACTTTTAGACTTTTATCATATATCGAGATGGATGATCAGTCTGAAAAATAAAGCTTAAATGAAAGAAAAAAAAATCAAAAATCAAAATAAACAAAAACTCGCCCAAAATGTCTAAGACATTGAAAGAAAAATATTTTTGGGCCAGTTGGTCTAAGAGCATTTTTTCAGATTTTATTTGAATGGTAATAGAGGCATGTCAAGCCAAATTCAATCCAATAACCCCAAGTGGCCCTCTTGAATACCCAATTGCGAAAACCATAGTGTATAGTGATTACGCTTTCAAAATTTTGCAGCTAAAAGTAATTTGTTGCGGCAGAGTAATTCTTTGACTGTCGTGTATAGTAATCACGTTTTCAAAACTTTGCGGCAAGGAGTAATTTTTCGCGACCAGGAGTAATTCTGTGCGGCCACGAGTAATTCGTTGCGGCCACGAATAATTCAATGTGTCCAAGAGTAATTTTTTGTGGCCAGGAGAAAAATTTTTGGGCGGCCAAGTGCAATTCTACGCGTCCAAGTGCAATTTTACGCAGCCATGTGCATTTATGTGAGCCGAACTGCAATTTTACGCTGCCAAGTGGAATTATGCGCGGCCAAGTGCAATTTTCCACGGCCAAGTTCAATTATTCGCGGCCAAGTGCAATTTTATGCGGCCAAGTGCAATTCTAAGCGGGCAAGTGCAATTATGCGCGGCCAAGTGTAATTAAGTTCGGCTAAGTGCAATTATGGGCGGCCAAGTGTAATTATTTGTGGCCAAGAACAATTCTGAGCGGCCAAGTGCAATTCTTTGCGGGAACAAGTAATTCTATTCAGGCACTAGTAATTACTTGCAGCCAGGAGTAATTTTTTGCAGTTAGGAGTAATTTTTTGCGGAAATAATAATTCTTTAAGGCCAGGAGTAGTTTTTTATGGGCAAGAGTAATTCATTGTGTCAGAATTCTTCGACCGTGGTGCATAGTAATCACGCTTTCAAAATTTACGGCCAGGAATAGTTTGATAACATCACATGAATGGTTTGCCTATGGCCGTATTCTTTTTTTGATAATCCAAGTTTTTCATTGGATTCGTTAGATTGTATGTCCATGCAAAAGTTCAAATTGATCGAATACCAGTTCGAACACACCACCTATTAGCGCACGAGGTCTCATAGCCTATTTTGATGATTCGAGATGTCCATTCTATAATTCCTGACATGTAAATCATTCATTCAAAAAGTATTATGGCAATTTCAAAAGATGAAAATTCAGGAAAACTCAATTGGGAAAACTATAATAATCTATGCATATTTATATACTCCACCTTTGTGTCATGAAACATAGTACTATTATGCTTCATAGGTTTAAACATGTCTTCACAAAAGATTAATTTGGGTTTAACGAACAATCTTGACCAAGATTCCTTTTCGCCATATTGCTTCATCACCAGTACCTCTATACAGTGGCGGACCTCGGAATTTCATACACTGGGGGCACTTATTATCGACAATATTAAAAAATATTTTTCTGTATGTATACCACTAAATTATCGTTTAACCATTAAATATTGATCACTCAATCTATTCCGCAACCGATTTTTCACAATATTCATAATAAAGGAAAGAGGTAGAACGAAAATAAAAAAAATAAGAAAAAGTGGTAGAACAAAAATGAAGAAATAAATAAAAGAGTTAGAAAAAAATGAAAAAATAAAGAAAAAACAAGGGATAGGAGACTTTTTTGTATTTATATCCAACTTTTGTTTACAATTCTTGATCTGAACCGACCAGTTTTTAAATTTCAATTTTTTCAGTATTTGTACAAAGTATTAATTTTTTATTTGCATATTCATAAGTACATAGTCGTACCACATTAGTCTTTTTTTAAATATGTGTACAAATAAGTCAAGTAAAAATTTAATGTCCACATACATCACGTACCTTTTTAATTAGTGGAAAACATTACAAATTTAATATCCACATGCATCACGTACCTTTTCAATTAGTGGAAAACATTACAAATCTTGTGAGAATTTAAGCTAATATATATATA
Organism: Rhododendron griersonianum; assembly: GCA_018127125.1. Classification (NCBI taxonomy): domain Eukaryota; kingdom Viridiplantae; phylum Streptophyta; class Magnoliopsida; order Ericales; family Ericaceae; genus Rhododendron; species Rhododendron griersonianum. Next base: position 16,115,950 of record CM030789.1, read on the forward strand.
TATATATATATAGAGAGAGAGAGAGAGAGAGAGAGAGAGAGAGAGAGAGAGAGAGAGAGAGAGAGAGAGAGAGAGAGAGAGAGAGAGAGAGAGAGAGAGAGAGAGAGAGAGAGAGAGAAATTAAATAGTACTCCAGTAGGACGAACATGAAAAAAGTATTCTGGTAGGATGAACATGAAAAAAGTACTCCAGTAGGATGAACATGAAAAAAGTACTCCAGTAGGATGAACAAGAAAAAAAAGAGGTAGGTGGATTCGAACCCTAGCAGCTGACTCTCTATCTTGCAGGCTTACCACTTTGTCAAAGCAAAGTTTTATGACATCTTCTAAAGATATATGACTCCGTATATTTAACCTATCTGTGTATAATATATATTTTTTAATTTCGAAAGCCCCTGGGGAACGTGACCCCACGTGCTCCAACGTGGGTCCGTCCCTGCCTCTATATCATTGTACTTGTTGCTAAAGAAAGGCATCCATTTAAAACTCCTAAACCAACTTTAATCAAACCAACTTTATCCAAACCAAGTTCATCAGTATGTTCTATTTTTCCATCACAATCAGGCATCGGCACCTTCACACATTTTTTTGTCCTTATTTAAATTTTTTTACATTTTTTAGTTTTGCGTTAAACTTTTATGAATTATTGATTGGTCTTGACGATTGAAATCCGAAAAGTTAAAAAAAATTCTTTTACACTAACATTTTTGGAAATACCCAAGATAAAACTCAAAAACATAGAATTTTTTAGTTTCAATTTCGTCTCGACAAGACAAAACAATAATCTACAAAAGATTGACGCAAAATCAACCAACGTGAAAAAAAATTTGAATGTAAACAAAATTCACAAAGTCCAAAAAGACCCTAAAGCTCTTAGAGCAACAAGCCGTCACTATTAGCTTTTCGTAGTAATTGTCCAAGACATTGAGATAAAAATATTTTGGGCCAGTTGTTCTAAAAGCATTTTTTCATATTTTATTTGAATGGTAATAGAGGCAGGTCGAGCCCAATTCAATCCAATAACCCCAAGTGGCCCTCTTGAATACCCAATTGCGAAAACCATAGTCTTTGACTGTCGTTTATAGTAATCACGTATTCAAAACTTTGCGGCAAGGAGTAATTTTTCGCGACCGGGAGTAATTCTGTGAGGCCACGAGTAATTCGTTACAGCCACGAATAATTTAATGCGTCCAAGAGTAATTTTTTGCGGCCAGGAGAACAATTTTGGGCGGCCAAGTGCAATTCTTCGCCGCCAAATGCAATTTTACAGGGCCAAGTGCAATTATGAGCGGCCAAGTGCAATTATGCGCGACCAATTGCAATTTTCCGCGGCCAAGTTCAAGAGTAATTTTTTGTAGCCAGGAGAACAATTCTGTGCGGCCAAGTGCAATTTTGGGCTGCTAAGTGTAATTCTACGAGGCAAAGTGCAATTTTACACGGCCAAGTGCAATTATGCGCGACCAAGTGTAATTTTACGCGGCCAAGTGCAATTATGCGCGGCCAGGTGCAATTTTCCGCGGCCAAGTTCAATTATGCGTGGCCAAGTGCAATTTTACGCGGCCAAAGGCAATTCTAAGCGGGCAAGTGCAATTACGCTAAGCCAAGTGCAATTATGCACGGCCAAGTGCAATTTTGCGCGGCCAAGTGTAATTTCTTTGTGGCTAAGAACAATTTTGAGCGGCCAAGTGCAATACTTTGCGGGAAGAAATAATTCTATGCAGCCACACGTAATTCCTTGCAGCCACGAGTAATTTTTCGCAGTCATGAGTAATTTTTTGCGGAAACAATAATTCTTTAAGGCCAGGAGTAGTTCTTTGTGGGCAAGAGTAATTCTTCGCGGCCAGAATTCTTCGACCGTCGTGCATAGTAATCACGCTTTCAAAATTTACAGCCAGGAATAGTTTGATAACATCACATGAATGGTTTGCCTATGGCTGTATTCTTTTTTTGATAATCCAAGTTTTTAATTGGATTAGTTAGATTGTATGTCCATGCAAAAGTTCAAATTGATCGAACACCAGTTCGAACACACCACCTATTAGCGCACGAGGTCTCATAGTCTATTTTGATGATTCGAGATGTCCATTCCATAATTCCTGATATGTAAATCATTCATTCAAAAATCATATTATGGCCATTTCAAAAGATGAAACTTCAGAAAAACTCAATTGGGAAAACTGTAATAATCTATGCAAATTTATATACTCCACCATTGTGTCATGAAACGTAGTACTATTATGGTTCACAGGTTTAAAGCTTGTCTTCACAAAAGATAAATCTGGGGTATAACGAATAATCTTGACCAAGATTCGTTTTCGCCATATTGCTTCATCACCAGTACCTCTGTATCATTATACATGTTGCTAAAGAAAGACATCCATTTAAAACTCCTAAACCAACTTTATCCAAACCAAGTTCATCAATATGTTCTCTTGTTCAATCACAATCAGGCATCGGCATCTTCACAAATTTTGTTGTCCTTATTTCAATGTTTTTGCATTTTTTAGTTTTGCGCTAACTTTTGTGAATTATTGATTGATCTTGATGAGTGAAATCCGAAAAGTTAAAAAAAATTCTTTTACCCTAACATTTTTGGAAATACCCAAGATCAAATTCAAAACAATAGCAATTTTTTAGTTTCCATTTCGTCTCGGCAAGACAGTTACGCTTGGTCGGTCATGTTGGGACCAAAGAAAGGTAGAAGCCTCAACCGTGTCGATGGCATTATAACTAAGACCTCCAAAATCAACATCTACACTTGATTTTCTCCTTCCTTGTCGTTTCGGAAACATCTGGACGTACCATCCCTTCCTATTTCTTTGTCCTCTCAGAATTTTGACCAGACATAGGGTTGGCAGCGAAATTCAGAACAATAATCCAAAAAAGATTGACGCAAAATTAACCAACGCGAAAAAAAATTTGAATGCAAGCAAAATTCACAAAGTCCAAAAAGACTTTAAAGCTCTTAGAGTAACAAGCCGTCACTATTAGCTTTTCGTAGTAATTGTTTGGATAAACTGTTCGTCCCGACAAGAGAAATCGAAAAAATAAAAAAATGTGGACCAGAGTAGAAAAAATACATATAAAACTGTACTGTAGAGAGAAGAATATCAATTGTTTGGTGTTTTTTCGTCTTTAGTCAAATTATTTCTTAGTTTTTATCATAATTTTTTTAATTTTAGACTTTTATCATATATCAAGATGGATGATCAATCAGAAAAATAAAGCTTAAATGAAATAAAAAAAAACATCAAAATGAAAAATAAACATAAACTCGCCCAAAAATGTCCAAGACATTGAGTTTGGGCCAGTTTGTCTAAAAGCATTTTTTCAGATTTTATTTGAATGGTAATAGAGGCAGGCCGAGCCCAATTCAATCCAATAACCCAAGTGGCCCTCTTGATTACCCATTTGCGAAAACCATAGTGTATAGTGATTACGCTTTCAAAATTTTGCCGCTAAAAGTAATTTGTTGCGGCTAAAGTAATTCTTTGACTGTCGTGTATAGTTATCACGTTTTCAAAACTATGCGGCAAGGAGTAATATTTCATGACCTGGAGTAATTCTGTGCGGCCACGAGTAATTCGTTGCTGCCACGAGTAATTAAATGCGTCCAAGAGTAATTTTTTGCAACCAGGAGAACAATTCTGTGCGGCCAAGTGCAATTTTGGGCGGCAAAGTGTAAATCTACATGGCCAAGTGCAATTTTACGCGGCCAAGTGCAAATATGCGCGGCCAAGTGCAATTTTGCACGGCCAAGTGCAATTATGCGCGGCAAAGTGCAATTTTCAGCGGCCAGGTTCAATTATGCGCGGCCAAGTGCAATTTTACGCGTCCAAGTGCAATTCTAAGTGGCCAAGTGCAATTATGCGCGGCCAAGTCCAATTATGCACGGCCAAGTGTAATTATGCGCGGCCAAGTGTAATTCTTTGTGGCCAAGAACAATTCTGAGCGGCCAAGTGCAATTCTTTGCGGGAAGAAGTAATTCTATGCAGCCACTAGTAATTTTTTGCAGCCACGAGTAATTTTTCTCAGTCAAGAGTAATTTTTTGCGGAAATAATAATTCTTTAAGGCCAGGAGTAGTTTTTTGTGGGCAAGAGTAATTCTTCGCGGCCAGAATTCTTCGACCGTTGTGCATAGTAATCACGCTTTCAAAATTTACGGCCAGAAATTGTTTGATAACATCACACGAATGGTTTGCCTATGGCCGTATTCTTTTTTTGATAATCAAAGTTTTGAATTGGATTCGTTAGATTGTATGTCCATGCAAAAGTTCAAATTGATCAAACACCAGTTCGAACACACCACCTATTAGCGCACGAGGTCTCGTAGCCTATTTTGATGATTCGAGATGTGCATTCTATAATTCCTGACATGTAAATCATTCATTCAAAAATCATATTATGGCCATTTCAAAAGATGAAACTTCAGAAAAACAAAGTTGGGAAAACTGTAATAATCTATGCATATTTATATACTCCACCATTGTGTCATGAAATATAGAACTATTATGCTTCATAGGTTTAAAGCTTATCTTCACAAAAGATTAATCTGGGGTATAAACGAACAATCTTGTCCAAGATTCCTTTTCTCCATATTGCTTCATCGCCAATACCTCTGTATCATTATACTTGTTGCCAAAGAAAGACATCCATTTAAAACACCTAAACCAACTTTAATCAAACCAACTTTATCCAAACCAAGTTCATCAGTATGTTCTCTTGTTCCATCACAATCACACATCGGCACCTTAACAAATTTTTTTGCCCTTATTTAAATTTTTTTGCATTTTTTAGTTTTGCCCTAAACTTTTGTGAATTATTGATTGTTCTCGATGGGTGAAATCCGAATAGTTAAAAAAAATTTCTTTTACCCAAACATTTTTGGAAATACACAAGATAAAACTCAAAAAAATACTAATTTTTTAGTTTCCATTTCGTCTCGACAAGACAAAACAATAATCCACAAAAAATAGATGCAAAATTAACCAACGTGAAAAAAATTTGAATGTAAACAAAATTCACAAAGTCCAAAAAGACTTTAAAGCTCTTAGAGGAACAAGCCGTCACTATTAGCTTTTCGTAGTAATTGTTGGGATAAATTGTTCGTCCGGACAAGAGATATCGAAAAAATAAAAAAATATGGACCAAAGTGGAAAAAATACTATAAAACTGAACTGTAGATAAAAAAATATCAATTGTTCGGTGTTTTTTCGTCTTTAGTCAAATTATTTCTTAGTTTTTATCATAATTTTTTTACTTTTAGACTTTTATCATATATCGAGACGGATGATCAATCCGAAGAATAAAGCTTAAATGTAATAAAAAAAATCAAAAATCAAAATAAACATAAACTCGCCCAAAATGTCCAAGACATTGAGAGAAAAATATTTTGGGCCAGTTGGTCCAAAAGCATTTTTTCAAATTTTATTTGAATGGTAATAGAGGCTGGCTGAGCGCAATTCAATCCAATAAGCCCAAGTGGCCCTCTTGAATACCCAATTGCGAAAACCATAGTGTATAGTTATTATGCTTTCAAAATTTTGCGGGTAAAAGCAATTTGTTGCAGCCACAGTAATTCTTTGACTGTCGTGTATAGTAATCACGTTTTCAAAACTATGCAGCAAGGAGTAATTTTTCCCAATCAGGAGTAATTCTGTGCGGCCACGAGTAATTCGTTGCAACCACGAGTAATTAAATGCGTCCAAGAGTAATTTTTTGCGGCCAGGAGAACAATTTTGGGCGGCTATGTGCAATTCTACGCTGCCAAGTGCAATTTTACGCGGCCAAGTGCAATTATTGTAGGTGGAGAAAAACAAACAGTACCTGGAACGGCACTGTATCTCGTCTCCTCACGTGCTATCCAATCGGAACCCCAATGCCCTCGCCTGAACCCTAACCTGTAAAACAGACAAAGGGTGAGCGCACCTTTGCCTCTCCTGGCAAAGTCCCTCCGATGCCTAAGTTAGTATCTCGTACTGTATCAAACCCTAATTATCAGTAGGAATGTATGGAACGAATGCAACTTATTGCGTACCTTTTACCTCTAGGTTTACCTTGTATTTATAGATATACGTTTGCTTGCTCTTCAAGCATCCTCATTGCCCCAGGCCTCCTGTCCCGCATAGGAAACCTGGTTTTCTCAGGAGTCCTTTTGCCTAATTAATCGAGACCCCTTATACATAGGGACTCTGTTCTTTATGGACCTCAGGGCATAATAGGATTGTCTCGTTATCTATCCAACCGGATACTGGGTTCTTTCTTTGGAATATTCCCATCGCCTTTATCTCTTAAGGTTACGTTCTTCCAGATGACTCCATCTGTTCGGCACATACTTCAACCGAACAGACCGTACCAACTAATGACTTCCCATGTCTTTGGCCTATCTCAGCCGAACAGACTGCACCTTCTAATGACTTCCCATGTCGTTGGTCCTTTTAGCCGAACAGACTATCTGATCCGGTGACTTCTCATACCACCGGACCTTATCACTGTATTTCATCTTGCATCGAGTCCCATATCACCTTTCTTATTACACGGATCTGGCATACCACGTGTTCGGCTACTAATTGTATCTGCTCGGGAATACCTCCCTACAATTGCTCCCTAGCTTTACTCATTACTACTGCTCGAGAGTGATGAGTAAAGCTCAAAAAATGAACCTAAGGCCGAACAAACCAGATCTCGTGCAGACATAGTCACTGGGTTCCTATTGATGTCTTTTGGCAATTTAGACATTACTTTCTCGAAGTAATGATCCCACGTGGCGCGTTTCGTACGCCTCACATTAAATTCGAACTGACGTCTTACCCAAACGGCATTTGAACAACATCCATCCAATGCCCATTTGGACGTTACGTTTTACATAACAGCGTAATGAGAAGACGTTCCGTCTTCACCTTTTTCGCCACAAAACCCTAAAAAGGGATCTTTTGGTCTTTCACCTAAAAAACTCAAATCTCAGCTTTTTCTCTCTCTAAAACTAGGCGAAACCGTTCTTCTTACGCCCGCCATCGCCGCTGTCTGCTAACTCGATTGTTCCTCAAGAAAACACCTTCGTAAGATTCTCATTCCCACTCTGTTTTCCTTTTCATTTCGAGATCCTCATTCTCAGATTCTTCTGCGTCTAGGGTTTCAATTTTATTCCCAGATTTATTTTCCCTTTTAGTGTTTTTACGAGTTCATCTATGGCGGATGAAAGTGATAGTGGCCCTAAGCCTGGAAAATTTAGGAAACTTTGTGAAACGCCTGCCACAATGGCGGCCTTTAGAACTGAGTACAACATTCCAGAGACTGTAGGTCTAGAACTCGCCCCTCTGGGTGCAAAAAGAAATGCCTGTACGTGGGATAGAACGTGTATCCCCATTGTGGCCATTGTCGAGGGTGGAGTCCGTTTCCCCCTTGATTCACTACTTCGTCGGGTTCTAAACTGGTATCGACTCAACCCCATGCAAGTGTCCACCAATTTTTTCAGATTAGTAATGGGAGTTGTAGCTTTAAACAAAATTTTAAGGACCCAATTAGGAATCTGGGATATCCAATGGTGGTACAGTATTGTACTAAACCAAGAATACAACACTTACTACTTAAAAGTGAGGAAAGTAGAGAAGCATTTCGTGCTTAACCTGCCAGAATCTGCTCGTGATCATGCGATGGACTTCCTCTATGTAACTGGAGCTTTCGAGCCCATGGGGGAAGATGGCCAGGTGGTGGGTGTCCATTGTCCCCACGAGTGGGGCTACCCATGTACGCTCCTAATTTTTGCTCTTTTGTCTTGTGTTTCAGTTCGTTTATTCTCTCTTCTAAATCTAAGCTGTATCTCTAAATGTTACCCTCCGTTTGTCATTTCAGCTACAAACGCCAACAAGCGCCTAAGGAGGGAACCAAGCTACGTCCGAACAGCGGACATCAACAAGGTTCTCAAATATAAAGGGGAACCAAGCACACGAACTGCTGGTCGGGGTCGCGACGCCAACGTCCTGTTGGGCTACGATCCTGCTTACAAGGGATTCATCGATAGAAGGCTTGCGAATCCAAGTACCAGTGGCGCTTCTACATCCTCTGCTCCCCAGCCAAGGAACTTAAGATCCAGTGCTGGCGTGACGTTTGCCGGACAGCAGGACGAGGTACCAATATCCGAAGGCGTCCCGTTACCTTGCTTGGTTCTCAGAAGGTCCTTGTAGCGACAGGTTGCTTCTCAACAACAACCCGAACAGCTGCTGTCCAACCGAGATACCAGCCAATCCTCATCATCGGGGTATTTCCCATCACCACCAGACTCAGGTACGATGTCTCGACAGCCTTTGAACCTGAGCTCTCTTCTTACGGTCTCATCTCGTGGACGTGGCACTTCGGGCCGAGCTCCTTCCACTGGTCGCACGCCCCCGCCTCCCCGGCGCACCAGAGGTTCTAGAAGCAATTCATCTCCTCGGGAGTCCGAGACGAGCTTGGAGGCTGGGGATGCTCATCGGGACAAACGTCCCAGACACCAATCCACTGTGGATGGGACGGTTAGCCGCTGGGGTTGGTGAACAAACCTTTACCCCGAGTACCCAAACCTCTCCTCAAACCTGGACCCCTCAACTCATGAGAGGTGACCGGCCAGTGAGCGTAGTAGATAGTGCTAGCTCATCTGAGACCGCTCTGGCCCTCGCCCAAGCACTACTTTTGCCTGTAGACATGCAGAAGGAGGCTTCCTCCCCATCTGACCAGCTGGTGTCGACTGGGCTTGTGAGTGGAATCAAGGTAAAGAATTTTCGTTACTTTAGCAAGATTTCGATATACTTCTCTTTTATGCATACTGATTCACTCTGTTACCATTGAAGTCTTCCAGTTCATTCAAAAGATGGTTGTGCTTGGTCAGAAGCTGCAGGAGATTGAGCCCGAACGGAACAGACTCCTGAGGGACAACACTAGACAGCTTCAAACCATAACAAGACTGGAGAGGGAGAGAGATAAGGCAAAGCTGGATGTCGACGAGATAAAAGCCAAAATGGAGAAAGCTGAGGATAATGTCAAACAAGCTTTGGCGGAGATTGATGCTACCAAGAAGGCTGCACATGATGATGGATACCAGAAAGGATTCGATGTGGCGACGGCCAGCTATGTAGAATAGATGCCAGCTATACAGGATCAGATCTGGACTGCTTGTTGGGAGGTGTGCTTAACAAAAGTTGGGGTGCCAGATGACTCTGTTTTCTGGGTAGACAATGATTTGCCAAGCAGATGTGCTGCTGCTTCCCTTGAATTAGAAGAGCTCCTAGTGGAGGATGTCGATCAAGAGATTGATGCTTTCGCAGATGCTGATGATGAGATCCAGATGGAGTCTCAAGGTGCCCAAACTGAGTCCCAAGAAACACATCCTGAACAACCACCTATTAGAGGAACAACCACCAAACCAGTCAATCCGGAGGAACAAACAGCTGGGGATGACACCACTGTAGAGGTTGCAAGAGATACCCCCCTAGAGGTCCAAAACCTGAACTGATCTTTGGTAAGTCCCATTCAGTTTCATAAATAGTTTTTTGGTAGGTCCTGCGTGGCCGTAGTCTTCAGCCCTGCGTGGCATCAATTATTACTTACTTTAAAACAGGTATTCGGCCCTTTGTGGCACATCACTATACTTTATGTTTTGCTCGGCACTCCATGAGCATAAATTCTCGTTTCTGAAATTTTCGGGAACATCTGTTCGTATGTTTGTTTGTTTCAAGTTTCTTATCTTTAAACTGGACTTTAAGTATTTCATACTTAGTCAAATACCGATGTATTTATGTCTCTATCCAAGTGTTTCATACTTAGGAAAGAAGCAGGTATTTCGTTCCTGCTTATAAGTTTCTCATACTTTAACCAGAAATTTTGAGTTTTATCGTACTCAAAAAGAATCTGTGCATATACACGTATGCGATACAAGTGTTTTTTATGCTTGTAAAATCTAATATTTTTATTCACACAATATCTAATACTAGTTTTATTCATACCTGGTCAATCATTTGCAGACATAACTTCGTTATGTCTTGTTCCCAAGTGTTTCATACTTTGGAATCACTTTATTCATGGGTGTTTAAGCTTCTCATACTTAAACAGATTGTTAAGTTTTGTCGTACTTAGCAATATATAAGCTTCTTTCATATATTCGTACGCTGCAAGGCATTCGTACCTATTCTAAGTGTTTCGTACTTAGCTAATCTAAATTTCTCATACTAAACAGAAAGTTAAGTCTTTCGTACTTTATCAGTCTGTCCTGTGGCCCTGTACGGCCTTTATATTTGCTCGGCTCTTCGTAGCCTTCAAGTGTCTTATATCACACATTTATCTAACCTTAACGTAGGTTCAGAATCATACTTACCAAATTCATAAGTCTCTTATCCAAGTGTTTCATACTTGGGAAAAATAAGCAAGTATTTCATATTTCGTATATTCGTACGTTCTAAGGTGTTCATACCTATTACTGCTCCCCAATACGAAGAAGGGAAAGCTAGGCCATTGTTCGTATTTATAAGATAAAAAACAAATACAAAATACAGGGAACAAAATTTCTGAAAAATCGATATATTGCAAAAAACGTAATTTTATTCATAGTTCTCGAACTCAAGGAGGCGTTACGCGTACCCCTTGCAACTAAAGGAAAGTAAAAACAAAGGAATTTTCTTCGTAATTCCCACACAATTACACAATCCTAAAATAGAATAAAAAATAAACCAAAGTCTTTTAAACAAAGAACTTCCTCAGATTGTGGACATTCCAAGGCCTTGGCATCGGGTTCCCGTTCAGATCTGCCAACTTATAGGCCCCAATGCCCACAATTTCAGTCACTCGATATGGGCCTTCCAAATTAGCCCCCAACTTGCCTTCGTTAGCCACTTTGGTATTACCAAGTACCTTTCGAAGTACGAGGTCTCGAATACTAAATTCTCGAGGGTGGACATGTTTGTTATAGCCCTTCATTAGCTGTTCCTGGTATGAGGCTAAGTGGACCAGAGCCTTTTCCCTCCTTTCCTCGGCCAGGTCGAGCTCGATCTTAAGGGCCCTGTCATTGCCCCACTCTCAACCAATACAGTCCTGTTGGTTGGAAGACCAACCTCTAGGGGTATGACTGCCTTTGTACCATATGCTAATGAATAGGGGGTCTCTCCCGTAGACCTCTTTGGTGTCGTTCGGTGCACCCACAGCACCAGTGGTAACTCGTCAGGCCACTTTCCCTTTGCTTTGTCCAACCTTTTTTTGATTCCATCAAGAATGGTTTTGTTGGAAGCTTCTGCTTGCCCATTGCTCTGAGGGTAAGTCGGGGTTGAATAATAGTTCCTTATTCCATATTGGGAACAGAAAGCCTTGAATTTCATCTGGAACTGTGCCCCATTATCTGTGATCAAAGAATAGGGAACCCCAAAAGGAGTAATGATACTCTTCCATACAAACCTTTCTATCATGGGTTCAGTGATCTTGGCCAAGGGTTCTGCCTCGATCCACTTCGTGAAGTAATCTGTGGCCACTAATAGGAACTTTTGATTCCCTGTTGCTTTATGTAGTGGACCCACGATGTCCATTCCCCACTGGGCAAATGGCCAAGGGCTAGTTAAGGGCACCAGATCTTCGGCTGGTGTCCTTATCATAGGTGAGAACTTCTGGCATTTCTCATAAATTTTAACATAAACCTTGGCATCCTCTTGCATATGTGGCCACCAATAGCCTTGGGTGATTGATCGGTGGGTAATAGATCTGCCCCCAGCGTGGCTTCCACATGTTCCCTTGTGGATCTCATGCAGGAACTTTTGCACCATCTCGGGGTGTACACAGAGCAAATATGGCCCAGTGAAGGACTTCCTATACAGCTTCCCTTCGGGGGATGGCCAAAAACTTGCCGACTTGGTTTTGATCTTATGTGCTTCCTTCTTATCTAAAGGGAGTATTTCGTCTCGTAAAAACTCCACAATTGGATCCATCCAACTTGGTCCTTAGTTCACGTCCAGGACCAATTCTATATTCCTGTCGATGCTCGGCTCAGCCAAGTAGTCAACTGCTACTTTCCGTTTAAATTCAGTTGGAATAGCTGCAGCCAGCCAAGCCAAATTCGCCGAACAGTTGGTTTACCACAAGTTGTGAATCACAATAAACCCTGATCTTTTTCACCTTCAAAGTCTTTGCACTTTTTAGGCCGACCAGGAGGGCCTCGTACTCCGCCACATTATTCGATGCAGTAAAGCCAAGCCAAACAGATAGCTCCACCATCACCCCTCCAGGAGGGAATAGGACAATACCAATACCAGAGCTAGTGTTACAGGCAGAACCATCGACGAATAATTTCCATTCTAAAGGGTCCTGTTCGACAGGCGCCTTACCGTCCTGTTTGTTAGTCCATCTTCCTGCTCCTTTCTCACCGGAGGCTGAGGTACTACCGTTGGTGAGAATTCTGCCACAAAATCTGCCAACACTTGGCCCTTTATTGCAGTGCGTGGCTAGAAGTCAAAATCATATTGACTTAACTCAACAGACCAAGTTGAGATCCATCCAGAGAAATCTGCCTTTCGTAGCAGTGATCTCAACGGAAATTCAGTATAAACCATGACCTTATGGCTCTGGAAATAATGAGGCAACTTTCTCGTTGCTGTCCTTAAAGCAAGGACCAGCTTTTCAAGGGGCAAATATCTCGTCTCTGCGTCTAGAAGTGTTTTGCTCACGTAATAAACTGGGATTTGCTCAGACCCCTTATCCCTTAACAGAATTGCACTCACAACATGTTCATAAACTGCTAAATATAAAACTAGAGACTCGCCTGGATCTGGAGTTGACAAAAGACGGGCTTGAGCCAAATACTTCTTTAAATCTCGAAATGCCTACTCACACTCTGCTCCCCATTCAAATCCTTCTATTTTCTTTAGCAACTGAAAGAAGGGCCTACATTTATCACTTGAACGGCTGATGAACCTATTGAGGGCTGCAGCCATTCCAATCAGCCTTTGGACCTCTTTAGTTGTCTTGGGACTTTGTAGCCTTTGCAAGGCCGTTATTTGATCAGGGTTTGCCTTGATTCCCCTTAAAGTCACAAGGTGGCTTAGGAACTTTCCAGAACCAACCCCAAACGCACATTTCGAGGCGTTGAGCTTTAACTTGTATTACCTCAGGATTTCAAAGGTTTCTTTCAAATCCAGTATATGCCCTTGTCGGGTTTTGCTCTTGACCACCATATCGTCTATGTATACCTCCATAGTTTGGCCAAGAAGCTTTTTGAACATGATCGTTGCCAGCCTCTGGTAAGTTGCCCCTGCATTCCTCAGCCCAAAAGGCATAACATTGTAACAGTACAACCCTCATGGTGTAATAAAAGAAGTCTTTTCTTGATCAGGCCCAAACATGGCAATTTGATGATACCCCCGATATGCGTCGAGGAAACTCATCCGTTTATATCCAGCAGTGGCGTCGACCAATTGATCAATCCTTGGGAGAGGGGAACTATCCTTAGGACATGGTTTATTCAAGTCTGTGAAATCCACACAGACACACCACTTCCCATTCTTGTTTTTTACAACCACAGTGTTGGATAGCCACTCTGGGTAGTAAACTTCTCGTATTGCTCTGGTTTCTAACAAATGATCTACTTCTTCAATAACAGCGTCAACATGCTGTACAGCTGCCCTCCTTTTCTTCTGAATAACAGGCTTATGGTGTGGGTCAACATTTAGGTGGTGGCAGTTCACATTTGCATCCACCCCAGGCATTTCCTCTGGTGCCCAAGCAAACACATCCACGTGCTCTTTTAAGAAACCCACCAGTTTGGATTCTTCCTCGTCCGGCAATGATTCCCCAATTAGAAAATACCTCTCAGGATCAGTCTCGTTGATCTGTATCTTCTTTAGGCCTTCCACTACTTTTTCTGTTGGATCTCTTCCAACATCCTCGACAGTCGGTTGATCTAGTACTTCTACCGTATGAACCTGATGGGCCTTTGGAACTTTATTGATGATGGAATTTAGGCATTGTTGTGCTGCCTTCTGATTACCCCTGATCTTCTCAACCCCGTTAGACCCTGGGAATTTCACCATCTGGTGATATGTAGAGGAAACAGCCTTCATCTTGTGTAACCAAGTCCTCCCTATAATCGCATTATAGGAGGATGGGACATCTACAACCAAAAAATCAGTTCTTAAGACCACTGATCCAGCCCGAACAGGCAGTGTTACCTTTCCAAGGGGCCAAATTGCTCCTGCACCAAACCTAACCAAGGGTGTTATTGATTGTTCCAAATCTGTCCCAGATAATCCCAACTTCTTGAAAGCATCGTAGTACAAGACTTCTGTACAACTCCCTGAGTCCACCAGGATTCTTTCAATGTCATATTCCCCTATTCGTAGGGTTATGACCAAAGCGTCATTGTGGGGCACCTGGACTTCTCCAAGATCCTCATTTGTAAAGACTATGCCTTCGCTGCATAAGTCGTTTTCTCGTCCTCTCTTGTTTCCCAACCTCATAACGTGCTGGTCATGTTTGACTTGTCTTTGGAGCAACCTAACCTCATTCCTCGTATAAGGTGTGGCCAACCCATGTATCATATGGATCACCCCTTTAGGATTCTATTCATAATCCATCTCCATGGCTTTCCCTTTAACTTTGGGGTCCTCCTGGATAAATTCCTTCAGGTAGCCTCGAGAGACTAAATCATCGAGATGTCTCTTGTACATCTCGCAATCCTCAGTCATGTGGCCCTAATCCTTATGGTAACTACAGTGTTGATTTGTAGTACGTTTTGCATCTTTATCTCCTCCTAGGGCTGGGGGCCACTTGAAGTATGGTTGATTCTTTATTCGATAAAGAATCCTATAGATGGGCTCTTTCCAAACAGTGGTAATTGAAAAGAAGGACTTGGGATCGGGTACCTGCTTTTCTCTGTACGGCTCTTTCTTAGCCTGCCCGTATTCTTTCTTGTCCTTATAGGTTTTGGGCTCTTGTTTATCTACCTTCTTTGCAGGTGTTTTTGGCTGTTCGGCCACGACCTTACCATCCTCTCGGAGTATGTCATCTTTCATTCTGGCGTGTTGCTCTATTCGCTCCATCAACCTCGCCAAAGTTTGCACATGATGCATGTTTAGTGACCGACGTAGCTCCCCCCGAACAGGCAGGCCTGTTTTGAACGTAGCAATTACATAATCTTCACTGCAACTGTCAATCTCATTGAAAGTTTCCCAATACTTCTTGGCGTAATCTCTGATCGGTTCATTCTCTGCCTGCTTCATCGTGGAAAGTCTTTCAAACGTCTTAGGAGCCCTCCTACTTGTCAAAAACCGGGCGGTGAATTCTTCTGCCAGTTGTGCCCAATCACGTATGGAACGTGGTTCCAATTTATGGAACCAAGACAGAGCAACTTTTCCCAGACTGGACGGGAACATCTTACACATGATGGCATCATCCCCATCATGCATAAACATAGCTTGTTGGTTGTTGGAACTGTGGCTCATATGTCAAGTATGAGAGGTACCGAGGAGTTCCAGGAATAGGCGTGTTGGATGTCGCCAAGAGAAGTTGATAAAAGACCGCTAGTGAATGCGGTAGGGCTACAGGGGTTTGCCGTAGCCCTACAGATGGGACTAGTTGGGAACAGAGCTACGGGTAGCGCTACAGATGAAAGCTGTAGGGCTACCGGATTGGCTTCGGGCTAGGGTTCGAATAGTGCGAGTATAAAGGCTCTCTATTGTAAAACCCTAAACTATGACTGTGATCATCAATAACAAAAGGCTGCTCTCTCACTCCCGTGGACGTACCCGGTTTTGGGGAACCACGTATATCTCTGTGTCGATTTCTTTACTGCTTTTATACTCGTGAATCGTGTGCGTGTGTGTTTCGATCCTAACAAGTGGTATCAGAGCTTCAGGCTATTTTTAATCACGCGAAGAACGATGTCATCAAGTTCGTCTGTTACGAAGTTTGATGTTATGAAGTTTGATGGAACTTCAAATTTCGGATTGTGGCAACAGCGGGTAAAGGATCTGTTGGTGCAGCAGGGTTTATACAAGGGGTTGAAGGCAAAACCAGAGGCCATGTCAAACGACGATTGGGAAGAACTTCAGATGAAGGCGGTGAGTACGATTCGTTTGTGTCTTGCAGACGAAGTCATGTATCACGTGTTGGGTGATGAATCACCGGCTGGGGTCTGGACTAAACTGGAGAGCAGGTATATGTCAAAGTCGTTGACGAACAAACTGTTTCTGAAGCCGAAACTGTTTGGGTTGAAGATGGCCGAGGGTACTAATCTAGTTCAACATATCAATATGTTTAATCAGATTGTGAGCGACCTGCAACGGATCGACGTAAAGTTTAAGGAGGAAGACCAAGCGCTGATGTTACTGTGTTCACTACTGATTTCTCTCGAAACTCTCGTTACAACCTTACTCTGGGGGAAAGAAACCCTAGAACTGGAGGAAGTCACTACAGCCCTTCTGGCGTATAATCAATGCAAGCAACAAACAGAATCGATGCAGGGTGAAGGTCTGGTGGTTAAGGGGTACGAGGATCGTGGCAGAAAGAAGGAAATGGGTAAATCAGTTTCGGGGCGTGGGAGGTCTCAGTCCAAGAACAGGTCAGAGGGCACGTTTGAGTTCAAGTGTTACAGGTGTCATGAACCGGGGCACATGAAGAAAGACTGTCCGCAAAAGGGAAAGGGAACTAACTGGAAGAAGAAGGTAAAGGCAGGAGAGAGGAAAGATGGGTCATCAAATTCTGTGAATGTTGTAGAGCAGGAATCTGATGATGGAGACATGCTTTCGATTTCAGCAACTTCGGATCACCTGGCAGACTCATGGATTCTGGATTCAGCATGCTCGTTTCATGTGACGCCTAACAGAGAATGGTTTGACACCTATAGGTCAGTGAATTGTGGTAATGTTTTGAATGGGTAATGATGCATCATGTCAAGTCATTGGAATAGGCACGATTAAGATCAGGATGTTTGATGGTGTTGTAAAAACCCTAGGTGATGTTAGGCATGTTCCAGATTTGAGGAAAAATTTGATTTCGTTGGGAACCTTAGACTCTAATGGCTGTGAGTAAAAAAAAGGAGGTGGAGTCATGAAGGTAACGAAGGGTGCTTTGGTGATTATGAAGGGTATTAAGATTGCTGGTAATATCTATCGTTTGATAGGAACTACAATTGTAGGTGGAGTTGCTGCTGCTACCACAACTGAGGATACTAATGATACCATGCTTTGGCATATGTGGTTAGGACATATGGGAGAGCGTGGGATGTTAGAGCTGCATAAGAGGAATCTGCTGAAAGGGGTTAAATCATTTAAATTGGTTTTTTGCAAGTTTTGTGTTCTGGGGAAACAGTGTAAGGTGCAGTTTAGGAATGCAACTCACAGAACAAAGGGAATTCTTGACTACGTTCATTCAGATGTTTGGGGACCAGTGAGGGTAGCTTCGAAAGGAGGATCTCTGTATTTCTTGACCTTTATCGATGATTTTTTGAGGAAAGTTTGGGTGTACTTCATGAAGCACAAGTCTGAAGTCTTTTCTAAGTTTAGAGTGTGGAAAGCTGAAGTGGAAACCAGACAGGGAAAAAGATTAAGTGCCTCAGGGCAGATAATGGGAAGGAATTCAAGAATGGACCTTTTCTGAAGTTTTGTGAGGAACATGGGATTCAGCGGCACTTTACTGTTCGGAAGACACCACAGCAAAATGGGGTGGCAGAAAGGATGAACAGAACTATAGCAGAAAGGGCACGGTGTTTGAGATTGAATGCGGGACTTCCGAAGGTTTTTTGGGCAAAAGCAGTGAGTATGGCATGCTTTGTTATAAACAGGTCACCGAGTGCTGCTTTGGAAGGGAAGGTAGCTGAGGAGATGTGGACAGAGAAAGAGGTTGACTACTCAGGGTTGAGAATGTTTGGGTGTCCGGCCTATGTTCATGCAAAGCTTGGCCGTTGGGAGAACCAAGCGCACTATCAAGCCACCAGTGAGGTATGGGTTTGAGGACTTGGTTTCTTATGCATTGACTACAACTAGTGGGGATCCATCTACTTTTCAGGATGCTATCATGAGTTCTGAAAGGGACAGATGGATGGAAGCCATGGTGGAGGAAATAGAGTCTTTGCATAAGAATAAGACTTGGGAGTTGAAAGAACTGCCCAGGGGAAAGAAGCCAGTGGGTTGTAAATGGGTATACAAGCGGAAAGAGGCAGCAACAGAAAAGGAGAGGGAAAAGTTCAAGGCTCGATTAGTGGCAAAGGGGTATTCACAGAGGAAGGGGATTGATTTTGATGAGGTCTTTTCTCCAGTGGTGAGGCATACGTCAATCAGGATTATCTTAGCATTGGTGGCTAGTTATGATCTTGAGTTAGAGCAGATGGATGTGAAAACGACATTCCTCCATGGTGATATGGAGGAAGTCATTTACATGGAGCAGCCTGAGGGGTTCAAGCAGCCAGAGACTGAGCATTTTGTTTGTAAGTTGAAGAAGTCACTTTATGGGTGAAACAGTCTCCAAGACAATGGTACAAGAGGTTTGACTTTTTCATGATACGGATTGGGTACACACGCTGTGAGTATGATTGTTGCCTTTATGTTAAGAGTCTTGATGATGGTTCCTATATTTTCTTGCTTCTTTATGTGGATGATATGCTAATTGCTGCAAGAAGTATGGTTGAGGTTAACAGGTTGACGTCTTTGTTGGGTAAAGAGTTTGACATGAAGGATTTGGGAGCAGCTAGGAAGATACTTGGGATGGAGATTCACAGAGATAGGTCAGCTGGTAAGTTATGGTTATCTCAAAAGAATTATGTGATGAAAGTGTTGGAGAGGTTTAGTATGGATAATGCCAAATCGGTCAGCACTCCATTGGCAAGTCATTTCAGATTATCTTCAGCTCAGTGTCTAGTGTCAAATGAAGAAATTGAGGATATGTCAAGGGTTCCTTATGCGAGTGCAGTGGGTTGCTTAATGTATGCAATGGTTTGTACGAGGCCTGATTTGGCACATGTAGTTAGCACAGTCAGTAAGTACATGGCCAAACTAGGCAGAGAGCATTGGAAGGCAGTCAAGTGGATGTTCAGATACTTTAGAGGTACTTCGGATCGTGGGATTATGTTTGGTAGGCAACGAGATCAGATTTCAGTTGTTGGGTATGTGGATGCGGATTATGCTGGGGGTTTGGATGACAGAAGGTCTACAACTGGTTATGTGTTTACACTTGTGGGTGGGCCTATTTGTTGGAGATCCATGGTACAACCTCTGGTGGCTTTATCAACTACTGAGTCTGAGTATATGGCGGTGACTGAGGCAGCTAAGGAAGCATTGTGGTTGAAAGGGTTTGTGAAGGAGCTTGGCATAGATCAAGGTGGAGTTCAGTTGCATTGTGATAGTTAGAGTGCCATTTATTTGGCAAAGCATCGACGTGAGGTTTCACAAGGTGAGAGTGTTGATTGATGCAGGTGATTTGATATTGGAAAAAGGTGCACACTTTTAAGAATGCAGCTGATATGTTGACAAAGACGGTTACTGCTAACAAGTTCGAGCATTGCTTGGACTTGGTTAATGTCTCCAGGTGCTAGGCAATCGGAGATGCCCCCCACGACTTGACTAGATGGGAGTTGGGGGGAGTTATCTCCTGAAGGGGCGAGTGTGTATTCGCCAAGGTGGAGATTGTTGGAACTGTGGCTCATATGTCAAGTATGAGAGGTACCGAGGAGTTCCAGGAATAGGCGTGTTGGATGTCGCCGAGAGAAGTTGATAAAAGACCGCTAGTGAATGCGGTAGGGCTACAGGGGTTTGCCGTAGCCCTACAAATGGGACTAGTTGGGAACAGAGCTACAGGTAGTGCTACAGATGAAAGCTGTAGGGCTACCGGATTGGCTTCGGGCTAGGGTTCGAATAGTGCGAGTATAAAGGCTCTCTATTGTGAAACCCTAAACTATGACTATGATCATCAATAACAAAAGGCTGCTCTCTCACTCCCGTGGATGTACCCGGTTTTGAGGAACCACGTATATCTCTGTGTCGATTTCTTTACTGCTTTTATACTCATGAATCGTGTGCGTGTGTGTTTCGATCCTAACATTGGTAATGCTGTATGTGAGCAATGGGATCCGCATCTGTCTCGTACAGAATGAATGTTCCGTGCTTCACTCTGCTCGGTAGTCGTGCATCCCGCAACCTCCTCGCGAACGGAGAAGCTGCTATATTACTTAGGGCTTCCCTTGCTGCTTCTCGTGCAGACATGGCCCCTTCTCCATTCTCTTTGGTCTTTTGAGCCCCAGACTTATTCCAGTGGGAATCAGGTCTCTCGTACATATCCCTATGGTGTTTACTAGTGTTTTCCTCGGGTGAGTAGCTTCGGCTCCCACTTCTCCTTTTTCGTGGAGAAGATATTCTCTTTCCAGGACTCCTGCTTGGGCTTCTGCTTCCTCTTCTTTGTGAATAAGCTCTTTTCTTCATTGGAGTAGGACTTCTGCTTCTTCTTCGTGAGGGAGCTGCTTTATACGCCACTATAGCCCCTCTGTTCCCTTTGGAATGCCCTCGTGAAAGCCCAGAGTCCTCAGGATGTTCTCGGATCCGTTCTAACTCCCGGATCTCGTGTTCCCGTTTCCGAATTAATCGAGCATATTCCTCGATCGACCTCCTGCCTCTTTTTGTCGAGGATGTCCTCGTAGATCAATTCAAGAATCGTCGGAGCCATTATGGCTAAAATAGATTTCCCCGCCCTCCCACTCATACTAATTTCCATTTGGTACTCACATTCCTAATTCTATGGTATTTGTTTATTTCTTAAGACTTCTAGCTAGTGAGTTCATTGGGGCTTCTCAAACTTCATTAAAGCACACAAAAAGCGCTTAATGATCGGATTCGCCGAAAACTAATGCCCACGACAAGGCTTTTACATTTACGAAGCCAAATTTTGGTTTTCATACGCCAGCAACAGCCCTCGACCACTACAACCAATTATTGGACATGATAAGATCAAGGTTAATGAAAGAAACTCGGAAATGATTAACTTCAAATTCTAGGTATAATATTCTCGATCTCAAAATGGAGCTTTTTACTACCCGCTTTTCATACACTTTGAAATTATGTGGAAGCGTTCAATCTACTCCTAGAGGGGGGGTGAATAGGAGTTTTGATAAAAAATCACCAATTTTCTGATTTAAAAAATTAATATAGATGAACGGGTTGATTATCCAAACCAAAAATCAAGTAGTGCAGTAGAATAAAAATTAAGACAGGATACGCACGATTTACGTGGAAAAACTTAGGGTCCTAAATAACCCTAAGCCAAAACCACGGCCTAACACTACTGATATATTCTATTAATCAAAAAGAAGTACAGAATGCAAAATAGTAAAAACCTTACCCAAGCCTTTACCTATTCTCGCCAATCTCCGATGCTCCCCGAGCTTCTTCAAGATCCAATAGATGCACCACGGACTTCACGCCCGATCTCCGGATTCAACCGGCTCCGAATCGATCTCCAAAAGATTCGGCCACAGCAGCAAACGACACCAAACAATGAATAGATGAAGGGTAGTCCTATGGTACACACCCCTTATTAGGGGGTGTACCGTACACACCAAAATTTTAAACCATTGGATTTCAAAGAAAATAATCCAGACCACTCAATTAATAGGTCAATTAACAAAATGAAAAAATGGCTTAACAGGTAAACGGTGGCTATCCCTCCCTGACTCTCAGTAGTCTCTCTCGCTCTCCATATCTCCTCTCTGGCTCTACCCCTCCTCTCTGGCTCTCTCCCTACCTTTCGAAGACCTCACTCCGACGATTTCCTCCGCCATCTTCCCACATCTCAATCCGTAGTGATTTCGCAGGACTATCGTCTCTGTCTCTCTGTCCCTCCCACTGCTCGTTCTGGTTTGACGACCTCACTCAGGCGACCACTCACTCCGACGTCCTCGCTAGCGTGATAGTAAGTCTCTCTCCCTTTCTCTTCGGGCCTGGTAACGGTGATTTCTCACCAAACACATAACGAAAGGGGAGCAACTGTGGGCTCATTCCATCTTGTTCCTTTTAATTGAATCCTTTCATGGGTTAATAAATCAGGTTTGTCGTTAGGGAAAAACTAGGGCTTTTTCCGTAGATAAGGAATTGGTTCAACCTTTTTATTGTGTAGTTTTTTTATGCCTTCATCTTATCAATGCTATTCATAGTTGAATGAAAATTTTGATCACGTAGTTTCACTGCGAACCACGTGTTCGATAAAATGCTTCTCTCAACTATATGACTCCAATGTATGATGGAAATTAGCTCTACGTAATGCATATCATCTTAGTTTGTGAGAAAATTGAACTAATTGATTGTTTATGGATGCTAATATCAGAAAAGCTGAAATGATCTTGCAAGATTAGGCATGGATACCCCTTGTCTGCAGTTCTTCTGGTAGCTATTACGAGCCAAGTAAGTAAAAAGTTATCCAAGTTTTAGTCGAAAGATATCCAAAATTTCTTCAATTCACCACTGTTGATCGATTTTCTTGTTTTCTAATTAGGGGGCTGGGGAAATGTTTGGTGCTGCAGTTCTTAGTATTAAAACAGCTGGGATGATTTCCCCATCAAATTGACAAACGAAGAAAACTTAGGGGAAAAAACTGTGCTTGCATCATGCATATTGATATAGTTTAAACTGTGCTTGTATCCTTTACTTTTCGAGATTTTCCCATCTTTGTTCTTTGTTTTGAAACAATAGTTTAATGGCTTTTACCCCCTTTTGAATGTTTTCAATTCTAGAACTCATCTTTGTCCTTAGAACCATGAAAATGCAGAAATTGGTTTCTCCACCCGTTTTCTTTTATTACTAGCGAATAGGTGTTTGGAGCTATCCCTCTGCAGTATATATTCTTTGAGAAGCCCTAGTTGTTTGAGTTCCGATTTGCTTGATTCGGTTGTTTCAAAGCCGTAGTTGTTTGTTCTTCTATATTTTTTTTGTTTTCCCCTTTTTTTCACATATTTATGTTCTACCCACTTGATCAAATTGAAAAGAAATACTTCGTGTTCTACCCATTTGATCAGAATGACTAGGTTGCGGTTTCATCAGAAATTTTTTTTCCTTTTTTTGCGTAAAACCTTCAAAGAGAATTTGGAATGCTTAAGTGCTAAATTCTACTAAAGCAATGCTTAGTGACTAATAAGTTTGAAGCCATTCAAACAGACATGCTTTATCATTGTATTTAGTTTGGATCTGATGCGGCTGCACTTGAAGAAAATTCTCTTTTGGTTGCTGCCACTAATCAGTCTCTAGGATTTGCAATCCACTGATGCTACACTGGGGAGAATACCAGCCATGCTTAATCCTTGGTTCTCTGGTTCGATCTAGTCGTAACAGAGGAAATTCTAGGAGTTGCAATCATTGTATTCAGTTTTTAATCTGTTCTTCTAGGAGATTTTTTTTTTTTTTTTGGGTAACTTAGCTTGAAAATCTTCTAGGAGTTGCAAATCCTTTATCATTGTATTCAGTTTTTAATCTGTTCTTCTGCGGGTGTTTGAACGGTAACATGTACTATTTGTGGGTGTCAATTATGTTGGAAAATATATGCCCAAGTTATGGAATGCCCAGATTATTTGTTTGTTGGAATGCCTAGATTATTTTTTGGTTGGAATGCACATGTTATTGGAAAAATTGCTTGGGTTATGAATATTGTTTGGGAATTTTTTTGAAAAATTGATTGGAATGGGATTGAACCAAACATGGGATTGGCCTCAGCATGGGATATCCCAATATTAATCCTGCCTGAATCAAACATGGGATTGTATAGGATTCAGGACTAAATTAGTACTAGGACAAATAGTCCAGCATTATTAATTCCAGGACTCTTAATCCTGTTTATTTTAATCCCCGAATCAAACGAGGCCTAGTGAACAATTAAATCTGGCTCATTATTCTTAGTCGTTGATTAATAACCTTAATAAATAGTTAGTCTAAGCATCCAAGTCATCGACTTTATAGTATTTTCTTTGTTACATTTCTTATATTATCTTTTTACAATTTGTGGCACAAAAGAATAGGTGTTTTGCTTCTGCAATGCATTATGAGCTGGTTCCCATTACCTAGGCCAAATATCTCCAATGTTATGTGCAGATGGTAGGGGTAAGTAGTTTATGGGTAATTTGAGAGTGGGGGTTGGAGCTTAGGGGTTAATGATATTTGGAGACAATAGGGGTTAATGATATTTGGAGACAATAGAACTGTGCGTTTTAGTTATTGAGTAGAGCTAATTTTTGTATTGGAGGCATCAAACTTCCATGCGAGTTGAGGACCAAAATTTAATCCGAGGGGATACAAACCCAGGTAAAGGAAAGAGAGAGGTATGCGTCCAACACATTTGGCTATCACTTTTTACACTTTGAGTGGATGTGCACGTCTCTTGTCCTGTTGTAATTTCAATTTTTAAAAATACTCACGCTGTCAATTTATAGGCTTGATGAATTGTGTTTAAGCATTTGGTAAATATCATAAATCCGTTAGTTCTCAAAGCTTCTTGTGATTGCTCATGGTTAAACCCAATCATCACTTGGGTATAGCTATACATTTTATGTGTTTTTATTTAATTGTTTTAACTGCAGCCCTTTACTTTTCTTGTTATGTAGATATTATGGATCAGTCCGATGGTAGTCAGGGTGGTCATGCAAATGTCCACAATGATAAATTTAATTCTAGCATTTATAGTAAGAATGTCATTCTCGAGCAGAAATTTGATTCAGAGGATGATGCACATGCCTTCTACAACGCATACGCTAAGGAAATGGGGTTTAGCATACGGAAAGATAGGTTGGAAGTCGACGAGGCTAATGTGCCTCGTAAGAGGAAATGGGTATGTTCAAAGCAAGGTCGAAGATCCAAAAAACATTTGGACCGTAAGGATCGGAAAAGACCCCCCAGGGATGAAACTAGAGTTGGATGTCGAGCTACTTTCAGAATCCGATATGATAAAGGAGTTGAAAAATATGTGGTGACTCACTTTGACGATGAACACAACCATCCATTTATAGAGAAACGTTGTGTGCCTTTCCTCCTCTCACATAGGCATGTGAGTGATGCGGTTAAAGCTCAAACAAAAGCTATGCACAATGTCGGTGTGAAGACAGGTCAGATCATGGATTTGAAAGTCAATGAATTAGGGGGGTACGGTGATGTGGGCTTCACTCTCAAAGATCTGCAGAACAAAATTAAAGTTGAGCGCAGAGTAGAACTCAAAGATGGGGATGCAGAGGGTGCTTTGGGTTACTTATCTGTGAGAGCCGATGCCGACCCATTATTTTTCTTCAAGTATACCGTGGATGAGGACAACCGGCTAGGTAAATTGTTTTGGGCAGACTCGAAGTCTCGGATGGATTACGCTGCTTTCGGTGATGTACTGATATTCGACACAACCTATCGAACTAATGCATATAAGAAACCGTTTGTCATTTTAGCTGGCGTGAGTAACCATTTTCTGACGACTATTTTTGGTTGTGCCTTGTTGGTTGATGAGACGTTTGCAACATACACATGGGTGCTGGAAACCTTAATGGAGGCCATGGATAACAAACGACCTGTGTCCGTAGTGACAGATGGTGATAGGGCAATGCGTCAGGCAATTCAAAAAGTCATTCCGGATTGTAGGCATCGTCTTTGTTCGTGGCATCTGTCGCGAAATGCCGCGACAAATATCCACAAACCTGAGTTTCAAGAAGATTTCAAGCGGTGTATGCAAATGGATTGTGAAATAGATGAGTTCGAAAACGTTTGGGATCAGGTGGTGAAACGGTACAATATTGAGCAAAAACCTTGGGTGTTGGAGACTTATAGCAAACGTTCTTTATGGGCTCAGGCATACCTTCGTGGCTATATGTTTGCTGGAGCATCGAGTACACAGCGGGTAGAAGGCATGAATGCCTATTTCAACCAGTTCTTAAAACAGAGACTAAGGCTATTTGAATTTATGGTACATTATGATAGGGCTCTTGGGCGTATTCGAAATAGAGAGGCAAAGGCAGAGGTCCGAACAGAGAACAGTTTTCCGGTTTTGACTACATCACTGAAGCGTCTAGAGAAACATGGAGCCGACATGTTCACTCGAAATATTTTCTTGTTATTTCGTGAGGAACTTGACCGAGCAAGCAAGTACAATGTGGAGAAAACAGTTGTGATCGAGGGGATAGACCATCACAAGTATTACTTATCTAAATACGGGTCACCTGAGAAAACATGGACAGTTGACTATCATCCAACGGAGAATCGAATGATGTGTTCTTGCTTGAAATTCGAATCGTTTGGCATACCATGCTGCCACATGATTTGTGTTATGAAATTAAACCATCTATTGTGTATTCCTCAGAATTGTGTCTTGCAGAGGTGGGCGAGGCAACATAGGCCTAACCATCAGGTACATACTCATAGCAAAATTGATACCACACTAACTCAGACAACACGTTACGGTATATTAAGCTCACTTTTCAACGAAGTGTCGTATTATGCCTCACACGCTGACTTGGATTTCAAAGAGGCTAGGGAAGTAGCCGTCCAGTTTCTGTGGCGGTTGAAGAAACGCCGGGCAATGACAAAAGAGGATAACCCCAACAGTGTTCAAGGAAATAGGAAGACCAAGCTGTTTGGCATTGGAGATCCTAATATAGTCAAGACCAAAGGTAATCCGGGGGGGAACTCTTCTATGGGCAAACCCAAAAGGCCAAGGAAATGCGGAAGGTGCAGGGTTCCAGGCCACACAAATTAAGAGAACGTGTCCAAAATTTCCTTCAGCTAGCCGAGGAATGGGTAGTATCTCGTTCGATAAGAATGACTACCAACCACCAGCGACACACTGTCCTTCGGAGGACGGCTATCCAACTCCTCCTCCTTCCCCTTTTACACAAATAGGATGTAAAAGGAAATCAACAGGTCCTGCTATGACCCATCATGTGAAAAGGCAACTTTACACTAACCATGAGCGTACAGATCTAACTCCTTTGGAGTCAGGACATGACATCAATAGAACAACTGCGAGTCGTGATGCTCAAGTGTGCCAAAATGGATCATTTAGAATTAGTGAAGCTAGTAAGGTATGTCTACCTCTGGTGTAGTTTAAAATTTTGGGATTTTAATTGCACTATTATTTTCTACATGATGTTTGTGTTTTCCCAAGCAAGCACCAGTACTATTGTAAAGAGAGACCACCTTTGATCACATTTTTACAAGTTAAATTTTTTTGGAATTTTTCTTGAAAAGTAGTACAATGATGTTCATCCTATGGGTAATTTAATCATTTGTGTTCTCGCAGGAAGATGAAGAAGGAGCTGCAACAAATGGAGCCATCCAGTCAAGTTCTAGTGTCCTATAGGTGGCATTATCTTGCCTTTATGGTGTCTTATGAGTTATTTTAGCTTTTTTGGATGAACAAGTCTTTGGTACTACAGCAGAACAGTAGATCCACGAAAACTGATTTCAGAAAAGCATTGGAAGTTATCAGTTTTGGAAAGAGATCAGACATAGTCATGCCTAATGGAGATTGATAGTTTGCCATATGGTTTCATCAGATATTACTATAATGAACCTATCTTAGTTTGACGATATACTTTTCTGATAAGTTAAATTGCTTCTTCAGTTAGTACTTATTTGCATTATTCTGATTAAAATTTGTCCCCCTGTGGCTGCCTATTTGAAGCCCATTCTCATAAATGTATTCTTTCCATTGAATTGGCTTTTCTTATTACCAGAAGAGAAGAATATGCATAACATCTTTAGCTGATTAATGCAAAAGACAAGTCGGCTGTTATTTGATCAATATAGTAATGCTCGGAGTTCGAAGCGTACTTTGCATATGGAGTTCGAAACGCCCGGCATGGGCTCATACATACTATTGTTTTTGAAGTTTGTTGTTGCTGTTGCCATTTTGAGACGCAAGGTGTCGGGCTAGGCCATAAAGCAAGGAAACCCTGTCAAAATTTTCTCCATTTGGGTTAGTGTCTAGTATTTTCTCGGTTGTGTCTAGCTAACCAATGCTTCACCTTTCAATGAAGTTTCTCTATTACCCACACTAGTATGTTTGGATGAAATATAAAAAACTAGGTTGAAGATATTGGTGAACCAAACACCATTTCTGTATTATGTGACCCATGACAATATTTCATCAAGCATGTGCGTCACAACCAAAACTAAAATACCCAAAATTACCAAACGAACAAGGCCATTTGTTTTTTCCGCTTTTTTGTCTTCTGTTTGTTTAATTTATCAATGGGTGGACCATCCATACGAAAATAAAAAAGTATTCTTAAGTTAAAGAAGCTGGTCGAACTCGACTTGTGTTCGTTCATAAAAACTCGTTTAAGATCGGCTTCTCTTTCATGAATAAACCACAGACACATTTTTAATTGACATTAAATTTTGAAGCGAAACTTGAAGCAACCAATCAAACTTGATAAGCTTATCAAAGCTCGTGTGAGTTTGGATTAAACAACCAATAAATGGACATTACGGCTAAAAAGCACATTATTAAATGGATTCTTGATATTGTACCCCTAGCAGAAGAAATGTTCTGCTAGGAAAAATTATTCTGCATATAGCATTCAAACAATTTCAAAAAAAAAAACATACAAGTAATGTATTTAGTCGCTATTCTCCAGGCACGAGAAAGAGCAAATTCAGGGACCCTGTAGTGACCTTGCAGTGAGAAATTTCAGCCGTTCAAAAGTGTTTTGAATGGTCTGAATTAAAAATAAAAAATAAAAAACTTCCACGAAAGAATTTATTTAAAATCTGGATCGTTGATTGCTGAGATACGACTGAAATACTCACTGCAATCTTATAGTGATCCAAGTCACTATAGGTCCCCGGGTAATCACATTCCAGAATCTAAGATGTAAAATACAATATCTAAAAAAAATCCGGAATTCAGTACAAACATAGATAACCAAATACAACTAATAAAGGTCCAAATCAAAGTCCACCCACACTTAACAATTGTTGACTCGAACGTGTCCAAAATAGTTTTAAAAAATGAAAAATGTACATGCCACGTATCTACAAAGTCGTAACCATGTACTTGACGAAGAGCATTCTCAAACCCTACTTTTTACCCCTCTTGCGAAAAGGAACACACTTTTTAGCCGCAATGCCAGGCATACTAGCCTTGTCACCCTGAAGTATAGCATTCATTCTACTATCCCTGCATAGAGGAAAATAGATTCCATAACGTTGACATAAAAAATAAATAAGGCAACATTACTCGAAATATGGGTTGTAATGTAATATTCTGTGTGCACCTACCTCATGTTATACATGCCAAACTGAATTCTAAACTCCAAATAACGTCTATTATTCACATCTTTCAACAAGTCTACCAGCAACCTGCGCCTTTCAATTGGATCGAACTTTGTACAAAAAAAATTAGTGCATACAATCATGTCGACTTGTATTCTGTTTAAGAGATATTGATAATCGATAGTTACCTTTTGGAAACCAGGCAACAACGGTGCGCTCTGCATGTACTTTATAACAAACAACCCACAGTCATAATTATCTTCATCAAATTGCAAGGGTTGTTCCGAGAGCCAGTCCACCTTAAATAGGCTCACATCTTGGACATAATCCAATCCGTACGGATGCTTCAATACCTCATGCATGTTTTCAAGCTGTTCAAGGGAATCTACTCGTAATATCTATGCATATGTTTTACTTCATGATCTAGAGGAAAAGTTTTCTTAATAAGTGAATGTGAAGAGTAAAGCAAAGAAATATGGTATACCAGTAGTTCACCCATTTTTTTCCTGTCTTCGCCAAACCTTCGAGACGGCTTCGAGTCGAATAGATAGGTTGCATGTTGCACCATATCAATCTTCAAGCACAACCAGTGATCTTTATTGTGGTTGAACGGTATATAAATCTACACATGCATCAAAACAACATTATGGTGACAGTGGTCATCCAACCATATTGGTCGTACTTATTTTAATGTTAGCATACAAATATGTAGCGATATTACCTCTTCACAAGCATCAATTGGTCCGGTGTATCCTTTATTTTTGAAGAATAAGTCTGCTACACGTTCATTATTTCCCTCGTATTCCTCATTCTTAATGATCATTTGCTACATGTACATAGTGAATACAATAAACAACAATACGGACATATGGAAAGAAGCTTAAAATTGCAAAATTTGAATGACATAATGTAGACCTCTTTTTTTCCTCCATGCTATGCACGAGTCCAATAGATAGGCTTATATAACATATTAAAGATTACCAAGCAAGAAAAGAGTACGCACCGAGGCATATTCCGACATGTACCAAATCCTATGCCTCCCATCCGGGTACTTCGTCCTTTGTTTATTTGTCAGTTGAATAACTACCAGGTTTATGACCTACATTGATTGTTCCAAAAGTTACCGCACAATGTAAAATTATAAAAAAGAATGAAATGGTTAATCTATGAGAGGCGAAGACAATACTTACGGTAGTACATATCCAGGCATAGGGTTTCAGACAACACATATGCTGACGAGTACCAATTTCAATTGAATTCGTAAAATGAAGCCCCATTGAAATGACAGATTCCCTGGACGAAGTAACATCATATAAGAATAGTAAGAGGTTAAAAGTAGAACTAACTCATAAATTATTAAAAAAATTCATATGGGCAATGCTTGAGTACCCTTGTATGCAATTCTCATCAAATATGAACTTCACCATCACTTCTTCCTCTGAAGTTAGAAACGTAGATGGACTTGTTTTTTCGATCAACGGTGACTTGTTTTTTATGGAACATAAAAGAACAAAAGTTACATTTATACGGTAGAGCTTTTCAAATTAAAGCAAATTAGTCCTTAGTAACACATCAATAAACACTAATTACCTGTGGAATAATTTGTTCATTCGATGGTTTAAGAATATTATCCAGAAATTTACCCATCTGCCAAAAGGTTATCAACACAACGGTTGTTAAATAACTTGGAATTAGCCCAATTATAAGAAGACCGTGGACAAATAATGTTATTAGGTTTGGACTTGGTTTACATTTGCAACTGCGACATCCTCCTCATCATCAGTAAGCATGCTGGTGGTCTGGACTTGGTTCACCTTTTGGACTTTTTTGACGCCATCAGCAAAATAAGGTGAACGAACGCACGGAGCAGGCCTTCTCTCCTCTTCTAATCGTGTAATTGGAGCAACATAGTCATCGTTGCATGATGATGTATCCCCCATGTTGACCGATTGAGTAGTAGCATGCATAAGGCTAGATTTAGTATGGCCCCGACCTCTTCCATGACGACCTCCTGCTCCTCCTCGGCCTCTTCCTCTTTGACTTCCTAAGATTGGCAAACTATGTTCAGCAGGAGGTGAACCCTTGGCCTCTTTTTCTTTTATTACTTGACCTTTTCTACCCTTTTTTAGGGCCCGCTCCTTCACGCCCAAAAACTCTATTGATGGGCCGTCACTTTCTTCCCCATTATTTTTTCCTAACATGATATTGTGGGCAATCTTTGTTTTTGCAGTTGCACCTATTTTATTTGCTGCCTTCACCCCCTCATTTGCAGCGCCCAATTGATTTGGACGCACTATGTGCTTCATGATCACCTGATGTAAGTTATACACTACATCCTTAAGCTCACCAATTTGTTGACGTGTATCTACCCCATCCCCAGGTGCATTGGACTTTTTTTCCCAATTAATGATTTTCTCATTCATCGAAATCATCGTATGCTTCAGCTCACCAATATCGTGGCGCATGTCATCATAAATTTCAGTTTTTACCACATCGACATGATGATCGTTCATTTGACTCGGCTTACTGAAAGTAACCTTCACCTAATCATACAAAAATACCCACAAATTCAGGTTCACGTATGAAATGAATCAAAATGCGTATGTGTGCATGTGATCGAAATGTATTACCTCATTATGGAATCCCCCCAACTTTCGAAATAGTCGAAAGGTCTTTTTGAGTTGTGAATCACCCCAATCATTCAGGCGAGGAATCGATCTCGTAGTAGCATACGTGCTCTCGAAAGTTGGAGAAACATTATCCAAATAAAACAACTGCATGACAAAAATACAACAACTGCATAACAAGGGACCTTATGAACAACAAACAAAAATAAAAAAGTTAACGTGTTAACCAAGCAATTGTCAGAATATAATTGAGGTACATACCAATAGGAGAAACAAACATCCACTGATATTAACCCTTTTCTCGTCTTGGTAAATCTTGATGCCGCAGACTAGGGAGTGCAATGTTAAGTTCCCCCAATTGCAATTTTTCATGACTTCAACATCCTTCACGAAATGAAGGGAAGAAACATTCAGGGATACCTTCGTGGTTGGGCATAAAAGTGCACCTAATGCATATAAAGCGAATTTCCGCTTGAACTCATCTCCAGCATCAACGGTCTTTTCGTCTTCAAGATACTTTCTTAATCCATCCAAAGGAATTACCCCATTGACCACTCCAACACTTTCTTGCAAACTCTCCATTCCTTCAAGAGATCCCCGATCGTCAATGTCACAGCCGTTGGATCGTACTCCCAATATATCACTAACGTCTTTCAATGTGAGGTTAAATTGATGATCATGTACATCCAAAGAACAAGATTTGGGATTGAAGTTATGAACAAGGAATTAACACAACTCAATATTTAGTCGTGTGCACCTTATCCCCAACAAACCTCCCAATCCAATTTCGGTCACCGCCTGTTGTTGTTGTTCGTTCAATTTATTGACTATTAGCATAATTGATCCCAGAGAAATTCTTGTTTGGATTCTCCTCTAGAAAAGAAAAAGAAAAAATTATTGAGCTTTTTTGGGTAGGCCAATTAAGTAGAAAAGAAAAATAAAAAATTCTTGACTGGAATTAGCCCAATTAACCTCTCTTGGTGCATGAGAGAAGATGGTGATAGTTATGAACCATAATAACTACGTATCAAGTCGGGTTACCTGTCGAGGTTTTTTTGGTAGTCCTGCCTTGTCTAAAAAATATTGCGCTGAGCTCGTCTGTTCCATATCCAAGAACTTTTGTTTCTCATCCTGTGAAAGCAACTTCCACCTATCCCCAATATTCTTCATGACCTAAAAATATTAGATTAAAATAACAAAACTAAGAGACAAGCCTCACTTATAGGACACAAGTTAAGAATTCTTGTTTAAACGCTTACCCCCTTGTTTAGTCGATGGTTTTCTTCTTTATTGTGCTTCAACTGTTCACGACTACAAACATTATAAATTCAATAATGAGAACATGTGGCAAATGTGGGAAAAAAAATTTAAGGAAGGAAGTTCATAAGAGGTACCTATAAAATAAAAAGGCGTTGGTATGGTGCCGTTTCGGCTGAAGGTGCTGATTTGTAGCAACCATTGAGGTCTGCAAAAAAAACTGTAACGCTCACAAATGACAGCTCAAGAATTAAAGATGGAACTTGTCACAATTTTACAAATGCATAAAAATGTAGTAGAGTTCCTTGTTTCTAGTTGGTTATCTAGTTTATGAGTTATAACACTATATCCTCAAGGTGTCGATTAAAAAATCTATTCTAATATATTAAGGGAGAGTACATTTTGGTGAGGACAACTTTTTGAGGTTAGCTCGCTTTTTGGTCTTCCCAAATTGGGATTTTTTCATAGTATCAAACCTATGCACAAAGAACTACAAAGTAGTCTACCATCTCAAATCCAGCCCCTACTTATGTTTTAGTTCATGACATCATCATGCGTTATCTTTCCATCGTGTCTATTAGAAATTTTGGCCCGCGCAATGTGTGTGGATGATTTATTAGCATAAAAAAAAAAAACCTCCAATCTCGAGTCACCAAAAAAAATTATTTAGAACGACAATGGCAAAAGGTAGTAGACATGGCAATGGCTTACATTTTGCTTACTTTAATAAGCAGTAGTTTTAATATTAGGTACAATTTTTAACTTACAGTCATTTCTATACTTTTTTTAATCAGAGAATGGATATCGATTACGGTAGTTTTTGCCACATTAAAGAGTAAAACCAACCATGTTCACTTCATGAGTTCTCTACTTTCCCCACTGAACTAAGAGGGCTATATAATTGAATTCCATTTGTATGAGGCATTCTTACAAACACATTCAATGCAATAAAATAACCAAACATAGAACAACCATTACATTTTATATGTGCAACGATTTCATGGCCAGAATGACACTAAATTTTGTTTTGATTATGCCATGCACCATTAAGAGCCCTAACAAAAATATTTGCACAATGGCAGTAGAAAATCCCAACAGATAGACACTCAAAAATTCCAAGATGAATTGATACACGGCTTCTTAACGATTGTGGCAACGATAGTTGTTTGCGGTGGTTTACGATGGTGCCAATGGTGCCGGTTGCAGACCTCTGCAATATCAGATTATCAAGAGATCGAGAGATCAAGAGAGAGAGAGAAAAGACGTCAGACGTCGGACTGTTGGGAGGGAGAGAGAGAGAGAGAGAGAGAGAGAGAGAGAGAGAGAGAGAGAGAGAGAGGGGACGTCGGACTGTTAAGGTTTTTCAAAATTATAGTATGAACGTGGAGAGAGGGGGCTAGGTTTACTCCAATTATGAGAAGAAAAAAAACGTTTAATCCAACGACTCAAATCTATTTTTGCTAATCTATTAGAGCCTGACTATGGTGTACACCAAAAACCACCATTTTATTGTACACCAAATGTACACCGTGCCATGTAGGATCCACTTTGAGGGTCTACAAAAATTATCAAAACCGTTCAATTTGTTTTCAAATGCTGTATAAGGAATCTTGCAAAAAATTAGCTCATGCGGGTATGGGTAAGGACTTCATCTATTCTTTTGCTCTGATAGGATTTCTGTTGGAAAATTGAGCAAATAATGGATGAAACCTTTATCGGTTGGATATCGGCAACCACATTAGGCATTTTTGTGATCGGAACCGTCTAATTTTTTACTTATATTGACTAAATCATCTTCGTACCAAGAATGAAGTTAATTGTGTATCGTTAGACACTTGATTGGATAGAAAATTTGGAATTTGTTAATGAATTTGCTTCTCGTTGAAGGGGCTTTCTAAACTCGATTGAGTCCAAAATTTCAAGTGAATGTTTTATCAATAAGCACAAGGAAATAAACGGTATCGATCATTGTGATTGTGTTGTAGTCGCTTGGCTACTACACATTCAACTGCAGCAGAAGACTTAGTTTACTATTAATTAAGTTGAACGTATAGATTGTAAAAGTAATTGCTGAGTCTACTATGAAAATAGGTGATCTAAACGGTTAGAATTTCATATCTTATCAATTCCATCAGTGTCGCCCAAATTAAAGATCATCGGCTATCGGCAACCACGTGGTCGAAGGACATTTAATGCATTTGGAGGTTTTAAAGTCTTATAATGCACCTCTTGGACACTGCCTAAGGTACTTCTTCGCGATCAGAACCATCTATCTTATAAATCTTATAGAGTAGATCATTCATACCAAGAATGAAGTTTATTGGACACCCGTAACCACCTCATTGGAATAGCTTAGTCATGCAAAACTTATTAGACTCGTCTATTTTTCTATATAAAAAGTGTTTCGTCTATTTTTCACCAGGGCCAGCCCAAGGGTGAGTCCAGCAAGCCCTTGGGCCAGAGCAACCCAAAAATTGTTTTTGTGAACGAAGAAAAAACAAATTTTAGGAAAAGGCCCAGCCCACAGTTGACAGTCCACAGGATCAAAGCCCAGTAAAGGGCAAACAAATTTGGGAACCGGCTGGGGCAAACTCGGCGGCAAAAGTGCAATAAAAAAATGTATATTATCACGCTTTAAAAAAAATGTGGTTAGTATAGAAAAACTATTCTACCACGCTTTTCGAAAAGTATATTACCACACTTAAAACAAAACGTGATTGAAATGAATAGAAAAATTATTGTATCATGCTTTTACGAAAACGTAGTTAAATAAGTGAGTATATTTTATCACGCTTCAACACAAAATGTGATTGAAACGAACAACGAACTTATTCAATCACACTTTTACCAAGCGAGCATATTTCATCACGCTTCAAAACCAAATGTGATTAAAACAAGAAATTACAATCACAGTTCTATCAATACTGTGATAAAAACTATTTTTTTATCACGGTTTCATTAGTAAAGTGATATGAAAATTTCATTCCATATTTCTTTATCACACTTTCATTAAAACTGTGATCGTTTTAAACTTTTGAGCGTGGTCTTTATATATTATTCTAGTTGTGCATTTTGAAAAGTTAGTGAGTAAAAATGTAATAATAATATTTTCATAGAGGGTAAGGAAAGAAAGTAGAGATAAAAATTGATATGAAAGGTGTAATGCTGATATCTTTTTAATAAGTTGAATTACGAAGCAGGACATATAAAAAGGGACGGAGGGAGTAATACTTTCTTGAACGTAGGGACCCTATTTCCGGTTGAAAATTTGAGAAGGTAGTGGCCTCAAATGCCTCCGTCCTAGTGTTGGACCTGCACTTGTAGATCATATTATGGCCTATGTCATTGGTGTAAATCAGTATGTTGACTATAATATTTTTTTTAAGAGAAAGTACAACGACAATAAATTTACAAAATTATTTAGATTGTACTTCCATGACCTAGTTCTAAGGACCATCATTAAATTTGGATTTGTATGTATAGGGTGAAGGTTTCGCACCGATCTGCCTGTCAAATATATAGTGCCAATTATTAAGTGCACCACCCTGAATATCCGTATCTTGAGACAGTTGGATAATTATTTGTTTTAGTGACCTCTCATTTTTCCACGAAATTTTGAAGGAATTTTGATTTTTTGAATTAAAATTTGTAGAGAAAGAACTTAATTTAGACTAATATATTGAGAGGAAATTGTAGTTGTATTCGAAAATTTGGGTATAGTACTTATTTTTTGGATGAAAATTTTGAGCGAGAACTTCATTTTTAGTTTAAATTATTGACGTATTGTGTAGGGACAAATAAGAATTTGAAAAAATAGTGTGGAGGGAATCGAAAATTAAGATAATATGGTGAAAATTTTAAAATTTGAAAAAATAATGTGGCGGGAATTGAAAATAATTAGTGGTATGGTATTTTGCTGTTTATTACTATCGTTTACTGAACATTCAGATTGAATTTTTTTTATATGACATGTTATGGGTATGAAAACGCCAATTTATGGTGTTGTCATAACAAATTTGGTTATATTACTGAATTTGTGGTATGGTATTATGTTGATTAGAACTATCGTTTACTAAACATTTCGATTGAATTTTTTTTATATGACACGTTGTGGGTATGAAAACGTCAATTTATGGTGTTGTCATAACAAATTTGGTTAGATTATTGAATTTGTGGTATGGTATTATGTTGATTAGAACTATCGTTTACTAAACATTTCGATTGAATTTTTTTTATATGACACGTTGTGGGTATGAAAACGTCAATTTATGGTGTTGTCATAACAAATTTGGTTAGATTACTGAATTTGTGGTATGGTATTTTGCTAATTATAACTATCGTTAACTGAACATTCTGATTGAATTTTTTTTATATGATACGTTGTATGTATGAAAACGTCAATTTATGGTGTTGTCATAACATATTTAGTTATAGGAAGAAGCTATGGTACACAGGGTGTACCGTATGTCTAAATTATGACAATTTGTGATTTTCATTATGCCAATTTTTGGTTTTCTAATGCATATTTATGACTCAATTACAACTTGTACTTTAAAATTTACCTGTTGAATAGGTCATTAGCAGGTTACCCATAATTAAAAAATATTGTTATTATATAACCATAATTATTCGTACCGGAATCCATAATACTTGTACCCTAACCAGATATATGCGTATAATATCAAAAATTGAATAATGATACCCATAAATGTTATAACAACACCATAAATTGGCATTATCTTATCACAATGAGTCGTACCAAAAATTCTTTGACTCGTATGATATTTCGTAACAAAATCAAAATATGTCGTGCCAGAATCGACAATTGTTATACCCAAACCAAAAATATTTGTAAAATGCCACAATTTGTATAAAATAACCACAATTGTTATGACAACACCTAAAATTGTCATTTTCTTAACACAATGTGTCGTATAAAAAAAACATTTTTAAATACCACAAATTATATAACAAACCACAATTGTTATGACAATACCATAAATTGACGTTTTCTTACCACAATGTGTCGTACCAAAGGAAATTAATTAAAATATTCCGTAATAACACATGTCTAAAATACCACAAATTCAGTAATATAACCAAATTTGTTATGACAACACCATAAATTGACGTTTTCATACCCATAACGTGTCGTATAAAAAAATTCCATCAGAATGTTCAATTAACGGTAGTTATGATCAGCAAAATATCATACCACAAATTGAGTAATATAACCAGAATTGTTATGACAACACCATAAATTGACGTTTTCATACCCACAATGTGTCGTATAAAAAAATTCAATCGGAATGTGCAGTTAACGATAGTTAGAATCGGCGAAATACCATTCCACAAATTCAGTAATATAACTAAGAGGAATGATATGATGTGATGTGAGATCTAGACAACCCAAACAATAAAACGTTCGAAGATGAAAAGATGAAAGAACGTGGGCTGCCAGAAATTTGTCAAAACCCGCCTCCACCGTAAACCAAAAAACTCGAGCAGCCGTTTTCTTTAATCAAAAACTCTCGCCACCGAAACAAAGATGCAACCCCTCTATCTTTTGTTTTATAAGCAAAAATAAATAGCCGCCTCTCTGGGTGGTTTCGTTCCCAGATGCAAGCACGTAATAAACACAAAGGTTGCTGCACACAAAAACTTCTGTAATAAAAGGTGTGCCCTAATGGTTTGCTCAATCCCTTTTTTATATAGTATTTTCCCCCCGACCGACAATCAAGTATGGAAAGCAAATTTTCAAAGAATTCTTTTTCAGCAAGACAAATGTGTGCAATCTATATTTTTTATACTCTAAAAAAAATGTAACGATAATAATATATATATGTGGAAAACAAAATTTTTCGAAAAGTTTTATGGAAAGGCAAACGTGCAGAAATAAAATTTCGAATCTCGAAAATAATATGCATGATGTGCTATGTAGTGCTTTTACCTTTCTCGCAATTGGCTCGATTCCGTAGCGGTCAACTTGGAGTAGATAATGGGAGGAGCATCGAGCGAGACACTACCCCCTAATTAACCTACCCATTACAATCAAATGGAGTCGATATAACACAAACACAAATGAAGGTTTTGAACACCCCCGGAAAGTGCCAAAAAATCTAACAATCTCCCCATTTGGCATTTCCGGGACAAAACC
Source organism: Rhododendron griersonianum (assembly GCA_018127125.1). NCBI lineage: Eukaryota > Viridiplantae > Streptophyta > Magnoliopsida > Ericales > Ericaceae > Rhododendron > Rhododendron griersonianum. The sequence goes on from CM030789.1 coordinate 16,155,209, forward strand.
AATTGCACTAAACCATAACGGAAAAATACAACTGAAAGAAACAAACACTAGCCTAAACTAGGTCTATCCAACGAAGCAGTTGCTCTTCCTATACCTGCAAAGACAGCTCAACAAAAACTATGCGACAAAATATATGTTACGATAAATAGAATGTGTCAGCATAATTCAACAATAAACGAGACGCAACATTATATCCAAAAGCAAAAAAAACTAGACTAGCGATTCATCAAAAAAAATCAATAAAGTAAATCTCCCCAAAAGAATCAACAGCACAAAAAAAAAACCTCCATCACTCTCCATTACTCCCCAACCCATGACCATACCAGAACCACAAAAATTCTCCCCCTTTTTGTCACGGAAAAACAAAGGAAATGACTCTATCAGAGTGAGACACATGCAACCAGAAAAGCATATGAGAGAATCATACGATATGCAATACCAAGAATAACATAGGCAAGATGGCTATAAGAGACATGCATCGAATGAAATTTAAGACCATATCAACTCATGGAAGCAGAATGATGCAGATCAAGGAATGGACAGAATGCCATGCTCAAGCCTATGAGAGTGGAGCGTAAACGCCGTGCATGAGGAGCAAGAAAACTTATCAAGGACTAAGTGGGCGCTATAATCTTATCTCAAGAAAGGTTTAAACAAGACTATCACAAGGAAGTCAAACCAGAAACGCTCGGACCTAGGAACTTAAGCACAAACCTCATCGGTTGTTTTAGACTCGAGATTAGCGACTTACACCTAGCCTTGAGGGGCAAAGGATCAGGCAGCTATATCCTCTAAGGCGAAGAGACAAATGTAAATAAATCCCCTTGATTTTTTGATTTTCTGCTTCCTTTTTTTTTTTTTTATAGGGGTATTGTTTTTTTTTTCAAACAATAGACAAGAAATAAAAGAAAGTCTCAATTTGATTTTTCCAAACCTTAGAGGTGCGTTACACACCAATCCATAGGCGGCCCATCTCATAAGGAGTCAAATGAGGGAAAGCATCCCTAGGTAAACAACGAACATGTGGTCAATCAAAGTGATTAGTTAAGATAAACCCAACTGAGACTCAATAGAGACCACTTAAACAATGTAAGTTTACTAGCTCCAAGTGAGATTGTGTGCATAGAAACATGAGCATGGGATTCTAATACCAAAACAGAGAACACATCACAATGTTACAGATTGATATGATCAAAAAAAAATTGATTCGATACTTTGCTCTCAAAGGCATAAGCATATGTGAAACTGATATCAAGATAGCACATAATTCCCAAGCACGCAAAAACATTGCAAGTACGCGCATGATTAAAAAAAAACTTTGACTCAAAACAATACACAAAAAAAAGAAATACTACTAAGTACATGACAACTCGAAATTAAAAGCATTCAAAGCAAGCAAAGGAGAAGACATGTGACTCCACACACAACCTAATCTAGAGAAATTAAACCAAGAGATTTCCTAAGGTACTCAAACCTAAGAGAATCTAAAGGCTTAGTGAAAATATCCGCTTTTTGATCTTGTGTGGGTATAAACTCAAGTGCCACGACACCATCTTCAACCAAATCACGAATAAAATGATGACGGATGTCGATATGTTTAGTCCTAGAATGTTGGACTGGATTTTTAGAAATATTAATGGCACTTGTGTTATCGCAAAAAATAGTCATTACACCTTGAGATAGACCGTAGTCTTGAAGTATTTACTTCATCCATAAAAGTTGGGTGCAACAACTACCAGCGGCAATATATTCTGCCTCTGCGGTAGACAGCGAAACACAATTCTGCTTCTTGCTATGCCAAGCAACCAAGCAGTTTCCCAAATAGAAACAACCACCGGAGGTACTCTTCCTATCATCCGCGCTTCCGGCCCAATCGGCATCGGAAAAAGCTGCTAAGTCCACATTTGTACCCTTAGGATACCAAAGACCAAGCGTGGAGGTGCCCTTAATGTAACGAATAATTCGCTTGACAGCGATCAAGTGAGACTCTTTAGGATCAGATTGATAGCGGGCACACACTCCAACATTAAACGAAATATCGGGACGACTAGCGGTAAGATATAATAAGCTTCCTATCATACTACGATAAAGCGTGGAGTCAACACTAGCGTCCTCAATATCTTTAGCAATTTTAACGGTGGAACCCATGGGAGTACGAGTACTCTTGGAATCTTCCAAACCAAATTTTTTGACCAATTCTTTCGCATATGTGGATTGGGACAAAAATATCCAATCATTCAACTGACGAATTTGAAAGCCTAGAAAGTAAGTCACTTCTCCCATTAGGCTCATTTGAAACTCATGGGACATCTGTGCCCCAAATTGTTTCGCATGCTGCTCATTTGTGGATCCGAACACAATATCATCAACATATATTTGAGCAATTAAAAGATCGCTCTCAATTTTCTTCAGAAATAAAGTTCGGTCTACTCCCCCTTTCACAAAGCCGGTATTTAAAAGATGATCAGTTAAACGTTCATACCAAGCTCGAGGGGCTTGTTTAAGGCCATAAAGGGCCTTACGAAGGCGATACACATGATCAGGGAATGAGGGATCAATAAACCCTTTGGGTTGTTCCACATACACTTCCTCCTTAAGGTCACCATTCAAAAAAGCACTTTTAACATCCATTTGAAATAATTTAAAATTAAAATGAGATGCAATGCCAAAAAGTAATCTTATTGACTCCATTCTTGCTACGGGGGCAAAGGTATCATCGAAATCAATTCCCTCAATTTGGGTGTACCCCTGGGCAACTAACCTTGCCTTATTACGCACCACTATGCCATCTACATCCTTCTTATTTTTAAATATCCATTTAGTGCCTATGACGTTAGTGTGAGAGGGTCTCGGTACTAAGTACCAAACGTCATTTCTAACAAATTGTTGCAGTTCTTCTTGCATGGCTCCTATCCAATGGTCATCTCCTAAGGCCTCTTCTACCCTCTTTGGCTCTAATGTGGACGTGAAACACACATAATTGATCTCATTCCTAATTCGCCTCCTAGTTTTCATCTCATCATTAGGATCTCCTATGACTTGGCTAATGGGATGGTTAAGCTTTACTCTAGCCGAGGGTTCTTTGGCGGACTCAGGAGCTAAGTTGTGTTGACCTAACTCTTCATCTTCTAGAGGCTCAATTTCACTATCATTTTCATCGTTCTCATCCACACTCATAGGAATGTCAACAGCTTTAGAAGAAACTCCCTCATCTAAACTATTGGATTGAGACTCCCCCTCAAAAATTTCCCAACTCCCCTCATCATCATCATTAACCTGAGGGACTGACTCATCAAGTGTGGTATCGTCAACAACTACATTGGCTGACTCAACTAGGGTAGACGTGCGAAGATTATATACTCGAAGTGCTCTACTCGTGTTGGAATAGCCTAAAAAGATACCATCATCACTCTTGGAGTCAAATTTACCTAAGGGCTCACTATCTCTCAAAATATGACATTTACTACCGAACACCCTAAAATACTTCACTGAAGGCCTCTTACCATTCCAAATTTCATAGGGTGTGAGAGTTGTCCCTGGTCTAACGTACACCCTATTTATAGTATAACACGCAGTATTAATAGCTTCAGCCCAAAGGTTTCTAGGGACGCGTTTAGCATGAAGCATAACTCTCGCCATCTCTTGAAGGGTTCTATTCTTTCTTTCAACAACCCCATTTTGTTGGGGTGTGCGAGGTGCAGAGAACTCGTGTTTAATGCCTTTCTTATCACAATATTTTTCAATGTCGGAGTTCTCAAACTCACGACCATGGTCACTACGGACTCGAGTGATAGGGTACCCTTTCTCATTCTGAATACGTTGACAAATAATTTTGAAACAAGCATAAGTATCAGATTTTTCTCTAAGAAAACCAATCCATGAGAAGCGAGAAAAATCGTCAACGATGACAAGAATATATCTCTTACCCCCTAAACTTTCCGTACGTGAGAGTCCCATTAAGTCCATGTGAAGTAACTCTAAACATTTTGTGGTTGCAACTAAATTTGTCTTTTTATGTGGGCTTTTTATTTGTTTGCCCTTCATGCAACCACCACACACAAGCCCTTGCCCATTGGCAAGTTTGGGTACTCCCCTCACAATCTCGTTTTTCGTTATTCGATGTAACTCCGGAAAATTTACGTGTCCTAAACGCTGGTGCCAAATTTCTACATCGTCAAGCAAGACTCGATGACACACATTAGAACTTGCAGTTTCAACACAATAACAACTATCCGAAGATCGAACACCTTTAACCACACACACACCCGAAGCATGTATAATAGAGCAATTATTTTTAGAGAAATTGACTTCATGCATATTATCACAGAATTGCCCTATGCTTAACAGGTTAGCTTTTAAACCCTCAACATATAACACGTTATCTAACGGAGGGATTCCGGGTGCGTTTATGGTGCCTTGTCCTACAATTTTACCTGTATTACCATCACCAAATGTGACAAAACCACCATTATACTTTTCTAACTTAGCAAAGAAAGACTTATTTCCAGTCATGTGCCTTGAACATCCACTGTCTAAGTACCAGGCGCAGGCATCATGTGCTCTATATGCAGTGTGTGCAACATGACAAACGACATTCACTCTCTTCCATGTTTGCTTTGGTTTGGTGTTCACGTGCGAGGTGTGACCGTGTGTGGTACGTCTTTCAACAATTCTATCAGTCTCTCCATTATTTTTAGTCAAATTTGACAACTTTTTGATTTCCTCGACAAGGTGAGAAGTTTGATTTGCCAACTGACTCAATGTCTTTTGAAAATTCTCATTCTTAATGTTTATGGGAGACTGGCGCACAATTTGAGATCTTCCCACATTGGGTTGACCATACCAAACACTTTTATTAACTGGGGCTACAAACAGTTTCCCCTTTGTTCTCTGATTGTCCCTTCTAAGTGTATAACAAAAAGGTCGAATGTGACCTTGACCACCACAGTAGTGACAAATAAAAAGATTTTTCTTTTCAGGAGCATGATTACTGTTGTAAGCATTTTTAATGATGGTGGGAGATTTAATAGAAGATTCAGGTTTATCGCTCACTACCTCATTCTTTGCAATTTCAGATTTGACAAACTTGATTTCCTTCTTTGTGACCTCGTTAGCCTTAGGTGTCAATGAAGGTGGATCAATAAACCCTAAGCCGCTTCTATTTCTAAACATATGTGTCATTTCAGCAATGCGAGTTGCGCCACACTCATTACGTTTTATGGCCTCAGTGGCCTCCCTAAGGTTATGCTCCAATTCAAAAATCCTATCCTTAGACCCTTCGAGAGCCTTCAAGGCATCCACACACTCTCTCTCAATTTTGGCAAACTTGTCTTCCAAATTAGAGTTATAGGCTTTTAATTTTTCAATCTCGACATTCTTAGATTCAATGTCATCATTAAGTTTGTTCTTCTCACCACTAATTCTATCGATGACACTCATGAGTTCCTTCTTTTTCTTTTTCAGTTTAACACCCTCTTTAAACAATTTATTATAGGCCTCCTGAATAGAATCTATATCATCATCACTCTTCTCACAATCTTCGTCAGTCAAGACATACTTACTATCATCACTAAGAGTTGTAGAAAGTTCAATTGATTTGGGGGACGTGGGGGACTTAATGTTGGCAACAAGCACCGAATATCTAGGAGCTTCAGAACCTCCATCACTACTCTCATCACTATCGTCATCCCACGTAGCCTTATAACCCTTGGCTACTTTCTTTTTAAGAGTGTTTGCACACTCTGCCTGAACATGCCCGAAACCGTGACACTCGTGACATTGTATACCTTGGGGTTTCTTGGATTTATCAATAAAAGATTTGTTTTCATTATCCCCAGAATTAAAATTCTTACCTCCACTAGTTGAAGAAGAAAAATTTTCAGATTTATTATTTTTACGGAATTTAACAAATTTACTGAATTTCTTAGCAAAGAAAGCAAGTTCTTCTTCGTCAAGGTCATCATCACTCTCTTGTGTCACAGAGGATTCTTCTCTAGATGATTTAAACGCAATGCTTTTATTAGGCTTTAATGAAGGTTTCTTCGAAAGATGATTCAATTCAAACGTTTGAAGTTTACCTACAAGTTCCTCAAAAAGAATATCGTCAACTTTATCATTTTCTTCGATCGCGACTACCTTAGCCCTAAACCTCTCAGGAAGAGACCTAAGCACTTTTCGACAAACTTTAAGATTTGGGATAGGTTCTTCTAACGCGTGGAAGGAATTAACGATGTCACTCAACTTAGTGATAAAACTATCAAACGTCTCATCTTCCTGCATTCTCAAATCTTCGAAACGTGTTGTAAGCATTTGGAGTTTTGATGTTTTAACAGTCTTAATACCCTCGTGGGTGACTCGGAGAATATCCCAAGCCTCTTTTGCAGTAGTGCACGCAGAAATACGACTAAATTCAGTTTTACTTAAAGCACCATAGATGGCTCCTAAAGCTTTAGAGTTTGCTTCAAAACTATCATTGTCAGCAGAATTCCACTCAGTGTCCTCCTTAGCTCTCATTTGTTTAGTCGTAGTGTCTTCTATGGTAGGGGCCTCATAACCATACCTAACAGATCTCCAAACCCTAACTCCTAGGGAACTCAAATGTGTGGTCATACGAGCTTTCCAGTACGGATAATCATTACCATCAACAAAAGGTGGCCTCGAGTTTGAGGCTCCCTCTCGTGGTGCGTTCATGTCCATTAAAACCAGAATTAAACTCAGGTGGTTAAACCTAAACAGAGTAACCTGCTCTGATACCAATTGAAATTATGTGGAAGCGTTCAATCTACTCCTAGAGGGGGGGGTGAATAGGAGTTTTGATAAAAAATCACCAATTTTCTGATTTAAAAAATTAATATAGATGAACGGGTTGATTATCCAAACCAAAAATCAAGTAGTGCAGTAGAATAAAAATTAAGACAGGATACGCAGGATTTACGTGGAAAAACTTAGGGTCCTAAATAACCCTAAGCCAAAACCACGGCCTAACACTACTGATATATTCTATTAATCAAAAAGAAGTACAGAATGCAAAATAGTAAAAACCTTACCCAAGCCTTTACCTATTCTCGCCAATCTCCGATGCTCCCCGAGCTTCTTCAAGATCCAATAGATGCACCACGGACTTCACACTCGATCTCCGAATTCAACCGGCTCCGAATCGATCTCCAAAAGATTCGGCCACAGCAGCAAACGACACCAAACAATGAATAGATGAATGATATGATGTGATGTGAGATCTAGACAACCCAAACAATAAAACGTTCGAAGATGAAAAGATGAAAGAACGTGGGCTGCCAGAAATTTGTCAAAACCCGCCTCCACCGTAAACCAAAAAACTCGAGCAGCCCTTTTCTTTAATCAAAAACTCTCGCCACCGAAACAAAGATGCAACCCCTCTATCTTTTGTTTTATAAGCAAAAATAAATAGCCGCCTCTCTGGGTTGTTTCGTTCCCAGATGCAAGCACGTAATAAACACAAAGGTTGCTGCACACAAAAACTTCTGTAATAAAAGGTGTGCCCTAATGGTTTGCTCAATCCCTTTTTTATATAGTATTTCCCCCCGACCGACAATCAAGTATGGAAAGCAAATTTTCAAAGAATTCTTTTTCAGCAAGACAAATGTGTGCAATCTATATTTTTTATACTCTAAAAAAAATGTAACGATAATGATATATATATGTGGAAAACAAAATTTTTCGGAGAGTTTTATGGAAAGGCAAACGTGTAGAAATAAAATTTCGAATCTCGAAAATAATATGCATGATGTGCTATGTAGTGCTTTTACCTTTCTCGCAATTGGCTCGATTCCGTAGCGGTCAACTTGGCGTAGATAATGGGAGGAGCATCGAGCGAGACACTACCCCCTAATTAACCTACCCATTACAATCAAATGGAGTCGATATAACACAAACACAAATGAAGGTTTTGAACACCCCCGGAAAGTGCCAAAAAATCTAACACACTAAACTTTATTATTTATAAGGTGTGATTAAGCAACCTTTTAGTTCTTTGAAAATACTCTTTATCCATATAAAATAGGTATTTATCAGATTGAAAGTGAAAGACATGCGAGCGTTATACCAAATTAAATTATTTTTTGGCACATTGAGGGTAAATTTGTCATATCTTTTGATGCGAAAATATTTTTTGATCCAAACTACTTGGGCTAGAATCTAGACTCAACAAGCTTTTTAACGGTACAAACTTTGCGAAAAACGGAGTTCCGAAGCCCCCGAGACTAACCCGCGAAGTTTTGCAAAAATTGTATTGTTGTGATGCGCCCCAGGCTCACTGCATTGCGCTCATCCTCGAAATTTCAAAAATTAACCAAACTTTGGGGTCTTGCCACGGACACTCTCGAACTTCGATTTGCACGTGGTTTGAACCATTGAAAGATTGTATTCAAAGTCCTGAAAGATGGTGAGATCGAAACATAAAAATAATATATGTTGGTTTGTGGAAAGTTGGTCGAAAGTTGACCAATTCAAGAATCGTCGGAGCCACTATGGCTAAAACACGTTTCTGTGCCCTCTCACTAATTCTAATTTCCATTTGGTACTCACATTCCTAATTCTAAGGTATTCGTTTATTTCTTAAGAGTTCTAGTGAGTTCATTGGGCTTCTCAAACTTCCTTAAAATACAAAAGCCGCTTAATGACCGGGATTCGCCTAAAACGTTTGCCCAAGACAAGGCTTTTACATTTACGAATCCAAATTTTGGTCATACGCCAACTACAGCCGTTGACCACTACAACCAATTATAGTACTTGTTACTGATCAAGGTTTATGAAAGAAACTCAGAAATGATTAACTTCAAATTCTAGGTATAATATTTGTAGAGACCTCAATTTGGCCTAACGATTATTTCAAGTCCCACCTTGGGGACCATCCCGATGATGAAATGGATACAGTGATTGCTGATTGACTTCTCAAGAACCTTAGAACTTTCGGTAAGAACTTTGAGCCACTTAGAGGAACCAATCCAGAGCTATATAGCCTTTCAGACAGAAATACAGAATCCTAGGAGAATCCATCTGTCGTCCGTAACATCGATCTCACGGCCCTAAAATCATTTCTTCACCCGAGCAACCTGTTGCTTGAAAATTTCCCTGAGAGATCAATCCCTTGGCCGCAAGATCTATCCCTTGGTCGCAACATCCATTCCTCGGCCACCAGATCTTTTGCTCGGCCGCCAGATCCCTTGTTTTCTAGACTCTGAAACGTTCTGTCAGACGTTTGATCCAACTACACTACCTTCCCGATGCGTTCGGACTACGCTCAGAGATTACCACGGAGAGTTTGTATTGCATTGCAATTGCAATTGCAATCATGCATTTTGATTGGCTAGAGTGAGTCACCAATTGCCTATATAAAGGGCCTTTGGGTTCCGAAAATAAAAACAACGAAATACATCAAATTTGTATACTTCCATACTCTCTCAAGCCACGAAACTCTGCAAAAATACTCTCTCAAACCCCCTCTTCAAAAGCCCTAACCTCCCGAAGGCAGCCATCAATCCGACGATCAAACTCCGAAGTTCGAACCCTAACCCTAGGGTCCTCAAAGAAGCAATTAGTCAAATCATAAACAATCCGAAGCAATCAAACAACTGGTTTGTTTTATTTACTATATTCATGCTTAATCGTAGCGTTCTGATCATCTATTAACCTTTCTGTCTGGTGTGAGGAAGAATATCGACCAGGGCTTCAATCCCTCGGCCGATATATCAAACCAGGAGGATCCCTCGGCCGTGACATTCATTCACTGGCCACGGGATCCATTACCCTGGGACAGCTCTATTTTGTTCTGTTTTCTGATGCATGCTTCAATTATCGCATTGGCTCACTTATCTTATTGTTTAAAGGCTTAATTAAACAAACTATGTGTTAGAATTAAACAAAGCATCTATATGTCTTATGTTGAATAACTATGGGCCAGTCTCACGGCTGGGCAGAGAGGGGTGCCTAACACATTCCCCTTACTGTACCCTTGGCTCCCGTACCCAGAATCTTTATCTGTTTTCCTAGTTTTAATAAACTAGGTGGCGACTCTATTTTGATGATAACCGCTATCGTGTGGCGATGTTCCTGGCCATGAGAATGTCCACGATCTTGGTTTATGAAGCAAGCAACCAATTGAGCAATCAACAACCAATCTGTATGGCGATGCCCCGCTTGGGAGGTGTCTACAGTTTTTGGCGACTCTGCTGGGGACATGAGAGCCATAACCAAAAAATTCAACATAAGACTAATACATGCCTTGTTTAATTCATTTATCATATGCATCGAGCGGGCAACCTCGTTGAGTTCACCTGATACCCCGGCATGACACGGGCTATGTTAAGGGTTCCAGCAAACTCCACAGTCACTCGTACCTAGTGGTATATCAAAAAGGGAATCACCCAATCACCGCCTATGATGGGCTGGTGAAAGGATTGGTGCCCTTTGACGATGGAGCACCCTGAGACTACCTAAACCTTGCATGTATTAGAAAGCCATAGAACTTATCAAACTAAGACAGGAACCTACAGGCTAGGAACCTACTTGCATTTTGCTTCCAAGTTCTTCCTCACACCTCGTATCATCTGTTGTTGTAACATTTCTTTCTGTGCAGAAGGGTCGGGATTTTCAGCCCAAATCCTAACCCTGTACGAGCCAAGTACTGACTTACAGGTATTTCTACTTTCACAAAGCAGGCACAATAGGTAGATTAAAGAAGTAACCTCAGCCAGTTTTATACTTTTACAATACACGAAGTCACACCAAACAGAGGTCTTTACAGTCATCTCACCTGTCACCATCGCCTGTCAAGACACCCTCACCGCAATGGTCCCAATCACTTCAGGGGACTTTGCGGTCATCTTCTCAACAAACCCGACTATCTACCCAATCACGAGCTTCGCCAAGCAATCCCTCTACCCACATCCCAAAAATGGCAGACAATGATGCTACTATCACTGAGCTCCGAGCCCAAATTGCCTATTTACAAGCCGAAAAGGCAGCAAGAGATGCTGAAGACAAGAGAAACGAGGAAGAAGCAGAAAATCCCCATGAAGTTGTAATAGCAGAAAATCCTGAATTGACCAAACAAGTCAAGGAGATCAAACACGCCCTGGCTCGTTCACAAGGGGATCAAATCGTAGATTTTTAAGGACTTTGTCTTTTTCCAGAATCCCAACTGCCTGAAGGGTTCAAGATGCCAAGCATCGAGAAGTTTAATGGGACGAGTAACCCTACCAGCCATGTTCGTCATGTCATTAACACTCTGAAGTCGATGGGCTTAACCGATGAGCTTATCGCTCAGCTGTTTCAGAGAACTCTCATTGGAAACGCTCTCGATTGGTTCCTCACTTTGGAATTTGTGCACTATTAGACTTGGCCAGAAATCGCCAATGCTTTTGTCAAGCAGTACGCATACAATGTCCAAATTGAGTTGACTACTCAAGATTTGGAGATGACCAAACAAGAATCCAATGAAGACTTTGCTACCTTTATGGCAAGATGAAGGGAAAAGGTTGCCAAAATGAAGAACCGCCCTTCCGAGGAAGATCAAGTGAGGATAGTTGTCAAGAATCTGCAACCTAAATACCTCACCCACATTTACACTCAGGCTATCACTGATTTCAAACGCCTGCATGCCACTGGGTTACAAATCGAAGATGGAATCAAGCTGGGCCTCATTAGGAAAGAAGAAACTCATCCACCCAGAAAAACCTTTCCAACCCGTACATCTCCTGCCTCCATTAACACCTTTAACTCAGCCTTACCACAAGACCCTTTTCAGATTAGCTCATCTAGAAACACAAATCGCCCTCGCCACAATTTTGACCCTCTCTATATGACTCCATCCCAAGCCTTAGCCATCCTAAGCCGCCAAGGGCATCTCAGGCTCTTGAATAATCCACCTCCTCAGCCACCTTACGGCTCAAGCTATGACGCCAATAAACAATGCGCTTACCACCAACACCCTGGACATGAGACAGACCGCTGCATGCGTCTTCATCATGACATCCAAGATCTCATTGATAGTCGAGCTATAAAACCTCCCAAGCCCAATGTGCAAACCAATCCACTTCCCGCTCACAATAACGAACCACCGCCTCAAAACATTAATCTCATAAGCCTATCCAATAGCCCCACATATATTCCTACCCGACACATTATCCCAAAAACCCAAGCCAAACCATCCTTGATCTTCTTTAAGAATGACGAGTGCATTGCAACCGGAGGAGAACCCTACGTCTATGCCATTGATGACGGGGATTGGTGGTTGGATATATGCCAAGCCCTACCAAGTGATTGGGAAGTTGGAAGAATTGAGCCTGCTGATCCTTGGGGCACCCAAGAAGAAGAAATAAGTCACCTCACCCGAAGCGGAAGAGTGTACAAACCTCCTAAACTAAGTGGGGAAAGTTCAACCTCAACACGAGTAATGGAAGAGGAAAGCCAAAGGACCGAACCTGAGGAAGACAGAGTGCTAAGACAACTGAAGAAAATCCAAGCTAATATCTCTATCTAGGGATTGCTTATGTCCTCTTGCGAGCATCGCAATTCCTTCTTCAAAACTTTGGGAAAAGCTAAAGTTCCCATCGACATCACCCCCGAAGATCTGGTAGGCTTCATAATGACGTCAAAAGCTCCAAAACCGACAATAGCTTTCAGTGACAAGGATCTACCTCCTGAAGGACCTGCACACAACAAACCTCTCTACATTTCACTTAAATGTCTCACTAAATGGATCCCACTGGTCTTGGTGGATAATGGGTCTGCTATAAACGTATGTCCTCAAAGGACCCTCGACAAGCTAGGGGTAGGCACTACCGACATACGCCCTTCAAGCCAAGGTATAAAGGGCTATGACAACTCAAAGAGAAGAGTGGTTGGGTGCGTCACATTGCCAGTAGAAGTGGAAAAGATCAAAAGAGACGTAGAGTTCCATGTGATGGATATACCAGCCACCTTCAATCTTTTACTAGGAAGACCTTGGTTACATGATGCTGGGGCAGTGCCTTCCACTTTGCATCAGAAAGTCAAATTTGCAGTAGATGGAAGAGTCATAACCATTCTAGGGGATTCATCAATCCGAGCTCATTCCGACACACCTGTCCAAGAGGTAAGGACCAAGGAAACCTTCCTTACCGGATTCAGTCTTGAGGAATCAACTGTTGTGCAAGCCTTGATGGTTGAAAGAAGCTTCTACATAAGCACCCCTGCCATATGGATGATGAAGAAACAAAACTACTTCCCTGGATTGGGTTTTAGCAAAAGATCACAAGGCATCCCGCAAATGATTGATCCCCCGCACAATCAATACGCCTTTGGTCTTGGCTACACCCCGACAGAAGCCAAGATAGAAAAGAAGAGAAGCATGGAAAAAGCTAAAGCAAGAGGAAGCAGGATCAAAGAAGAAAAACTCATGGTTCCAAAAACACTCAACGGTTGGTTTGTAAGAGAAGGAGAAGACTTCCTATTCTGTGGTTTCGCAGAAACATGGGAAGATGAAACTACCAAACAAAGGTATCCTGGAATGCAAATCTTCTTTGATCAAGAATGGACTGACAGTGATATGGATGAAGAACCAACGAATTCATCTCCCATACCCGAAGACTGGGTCGAGGTGCTAGCTGAGTTTGACCTAAGAATTCTGTTTGGCAAAGAAGAGGGTGAAGAAGAGTATAAAACTGAGAAAGGCAAGGAAAAAGGAGCCACTCCCGAGATACTGCAGTAAATCGCATGACGAAAACATTGCTTTCATTTCCTAAAGACAAGCTGGGACATGTTTTGGGCCCCTATTTGGGCATTATCTACAGCTAAATAAATCCCCATTTTATCATTTTTATGCTTGCTAAATGATTCAATCTTTAAATGCAATTGCTATGCGCTACAGTCTCTCTGCCAAAGATGAAAGGGTCTTAAGAATCTAATTCTTTATGTTGCTAACAAAAAGGAAAGAAGGGACGAACCCTGATTACTTAGAACTGTAGGTGGAGAAAAATAGATAGTACCTAAAACAGCACTGAATCTCCTTCGTGAACGTGCTGCCAAATCGGAACCCTTATACCTTCGCCTGAACCCTAACCTGTAAAACAGACAAGGGGTGAGCGCACCTTTGCCTCTCGTGGCAAAGGCCCTCCGATGCCTAAGTTAGTATCACGTACTGTCTCAAAACCCTAAAAATCAATAGGAAGTGTGGAATGAATGCAACTTATTGCGTACCTTTTGCCTCTAGGTTTATCTCGTATTTATAGATATGAGCATGCTTGCTTTCCAAGCACCCTTCTCGTCCTAGGCCTCCTGTCTCGTACAGGAAACCTGGCTCTTGTGGGATTCTCTTACCCAATCAACTGAGATCCCTTCCTCATAGGGTCTCTTCTCACCATAGAACTCATCCCTTAGAAGGACTGTCTCTTGACTCATCCTTACCGTGTATCTGATCCGCCTCACAGGACACCCCTATTGCCTTATCTTTTAAGACAACGTCTCATCAAGTAGCTCCATCTGTTCGGCGTATGCCCCTACCGAACAGACTACTCAAGTAAATGACTTCTCATTCCACCGGCCCATCAGGGCCGAACAGAATGTATCAACTGATGACTTCTCATGTCACCGGCTTATTCTAGCCGAACAGATCGTATAATCCGGTGCCTCCTTGTAGCACTGGACCTTACCGCCGCCGTTCACTAAATATGGAATCCCACATTTCTTTCCTCATTACACGGATCTAGAACACTACGTGTTCGGCTACTATTTGCACCTGTTCGGTAACACCTCCCTACAATTGCTCCCCAGCTTTCGCTCATTATCACTGTTCGAAGATGATGAGTAAAGCTCAAAGGTGAACTTATAGCCGAACAGACAAGATCCCGTGCAGATACAGTCATCGGGCTTCCATTGATGTCTTTTGGCGGTTTAGTCATAATTTTCTCAAAATAATGACTCCACGTGGCGTGTTCCGTACACCTCGCATTAAATTTGAACTGACGTTCCGTGTAACGGCGTTTAGAACGTTGTTCTCGTTGATTCCTTTTCTGTTATCTCTCATATAACGGTCGTGAGGGGAGACTGTTCACCTCCGTCTCCTCGCTTTAATCCCAAGAAGGGATCTTTTTGGGTTTTCCACCCGAAGTTTCAAAAAGCGTCCGTCTTCTCTCTCTGAAACCAGACGAGAACTGTTCATCTCCAGTCCGCCATCGCCGCCGTCTGCGAAATCGATTTCAACGTAGGAAATCCTTTCTACATTCCTGTAAGACCTCTTATTCTTATCTCTGTTTTTATTTCGTCTCGAGACTTCGTTGTCAGTCTCCTCTTTGTCTAGGGCTTCGATCCCATTTCCAGATTTCATTCTGTCTTAGTTTTCTGTAGAGACCTGTGTCTAATTTTAATTTAATTTATTTATTAATGTTGATCGAGCTTGAGTTTGTGTGTTGTAGGGCGAGAGTGTTGGGGGACCGATGTCGGATAGCTTTTAAAATCAGTTAAGATTCATTTTTATAGCACATAGAGTTATAATTAGGATTGTGGTTAAGTGGAAGGACTTAAGAGAGAGTGCTAATAAGTAGAAGGGGGTGTGGAGTAATTACCTTCTTATAAACCCAATTGGGATCAGGAGACCGATTCCTCATTTCTTCTTTTTCCCTTTTTCCTGCGTCCTCTCTGTTCTCTCTCTCTCTACAAACCCTCATGGTCCAAATGCAAAATCGAAGGCCAAGGCTCGTGAATCTCGCAAAAAGGCAAGAAGAAAACGTGATCTACGGACAGAAGGCTACGCATCTATCCGAACAAAATCTCAATCGGCCAGCTTTGGTGTTCCTAGCATTTCGGGATTCGGCTCTTTTGAGGTAGGATTCTTGCTAAATGCTTAAATATGGGAAAGTATAGTGAGATACACCTAAAATTTCGTGGTTTATAGTATTTTTTCTCCAATTTCAAGAAAACCCTAATGTGTTCTAAGTAGATGTGATATATGTACGTTTTGTATTGTTCATGGGTCTATAGTTTTCATGATAGAGTATGATGATTATTTAGCCTAATATGTAATCTTGGGTACATAGATGAATTATTGGTATCTTGTTATTTGTTAAAGAGCACATTTTGTTTTTCTCGTATCAATTGTAGTATACAGTAAGTAATGGAAGAGTTATCTTGAATAAGGAAAAATGATAAGTATGTACAGGCTTAAGAAACTTAAGCCTTATGTTTGTGTTTTCTTGATTTTTCTATATTTAAATAAAGGATGATTTGGAATTGATACTTGATATTTGGGCGAGTGAGCCATGTATTGATGATTGACGTGGTCATTTTATTCTTGTTGTGTAGCCGGAAACATATGGATAACGAGTTTATCCGTCGGTGTATAGTCCGTAAACCCGCGCGGGATAAGGTGTTCCATAGGCCTTTGGGTTAGTAGCCCATAAATTTGGATGATTAGGGACTTGATCAGTCGCCTAGGATTGGTACACAACTTGTTAACTTGGACCATCGGTCTTATGTGTTCTTATTTTCTCCTACTTGACTTAATAATTTAACGTGTTTTATGTTTGAAGGATTTTGGATATATGAGATGAGATGAGCTTACGTGGTTTGCTTATAACCTGGTATTTGGAGATTTGGATCATTATTTAATCGGATTATTTTTGTCATTATTTCGGTTGGATGCTTGAGAAGTAAAAGTTATTATGTATTCATTTGTTCTGGGTTACGATATATCCAATGGTTATCTTTCGAGGCTTATTAAAATGCAAGTTTTCTTACAATATTGCAGATACTCGCAAATTGATGTATTCGAAAAGAAGTATACAAGAACAAATTATTTTGTGTATTGTGCATTTTGCTTGCGTTCTCTTATCTTCGCCTTTAGCACGTTTCCTATTGAGTGTTGACTCACGTTGTATAATCCAACCTTTTTCAGGTAAGGCAGTGGATCCGAAGGCCTGATAGTGTTGGATTTGTTATAATTTTTTTTAAGCTTAGTTGATATACTTGTATTCCATTATTTTGATGGTAAGATTTTGGAAGTCCAGTGACTTGGTATCCTTTTGGATTTGTAATAAATTTGATCGCATATTTTGACTATCTCAAAAACTTGAAACGTGTATACGCTTATAGGTAATTTTTCTATTGTTGGAGAGGTGGGAAGCCTCATTGGTCTTTATGGTAAAACTACCAAGGGTTTATTTTCTTTTTCATTGGTGTTGACCATTTTGAAAAAGCCCTTGAAACAAACATTCCCTTCCAAATTTTTATAAAAATCATGTCACCTTTAGGCGCAATCTGATTTGGTATTAGGGCATTTGATTTGGACCTTTTCATAAGGATATTCTTTTATCATTATATGGAGGTTTTTCCTTAGAATTCACGTGCTCAGGTTGTGCGAAGGCGGGTCGTGACATTTTCTGTGATTCATCCATGGCGGATGAAGCTGATAGTGGCGTTAAGCCAGGAAAATTCCGAAAACTCTGCGAGACACCCGCTGCAATGGCGGCGTTTAGGACTAAATACAATATTCCAGAAACCGTTGGTTTAGAACTCGCCCCTCTGGGTGCGACTAGAAATGCCTGTAAATGGGATAGAACATGTATCCCAATCGTGGCAATTGTCGAGGGTGGAGTTCGTTTCCCCCTCGATCCACTACTTCGTCGTGTTCTTAATTGGTATCGACTCAACCCCATGCAAGTATCCACCAATTTTTTCAGATTGGTTATGGGAGTCGTAGCTTTGAACAAAATCTTGGGGACCAATATAGGAATCTGGGAAATCCAGTGGTGGTATAGCATTGTATTGAATCGAGAATACAATACTTACTACCTTAAAGTGAGAAAGGCAGAGAAGCGTTTCGTGCTTAACCTGCCAGACTCTGCTCGGGACCACGAGATGGACTTCCTCTACGTTACTGGAGCTTTCGAGCCCATGGGGGAAGATGGCCAAGTGGTGGGTGTCCACGTCCCCCACGAATGGGGTTTCCCACGTACGCCTCTGCTTTCTGTTCTTTTAAGTTTAATCACTTTTTCCTCTCACATCGAAGTCTCTCACTGAGAGTTCCATTTTTTGTTGTTTCAGCCGAAAACGCTAATAGACGCCCGAGGAGGGAACCAAGCTATATTCGAGAAGGGGAGATCAACACAGTTCTAAGATACAAAGGTGTTGCAGGTACACGCACTGCTGGACGGGGACGTGATGCAAATGTCTTACTAGGCTACGATCCAGCCTACAGGGGGTTCATTGATAGGAGACTTGCGAACCCAAGCACCAGCGGTGCATCAACCTCGACTGCACCCCCACCTAGGAGCTCGAGGCTAGGTGCTGGAGTAACAGTCGCCGGTCAGCCAGGAGAGGTTCCAATCTCTGAAGGGGTCCCTCTTCCTCGTTTAAATCTAAGAAGATCTTCTCGTCATCAGGAGCCCATTCAGCAACAGCCCGAGCAATTAGTTATTCAACAAGACACCAGTCAATCATCCTCGGCAGGATACTCTCCGTCCCCACCAGTTTCAGGTACCATGTCTCATCAACCTCTTAATCTCAGCACCTTACTTACCATCTCTCCCCAGGGACGCGGTGCCCCGGTCAGGGTGGCCTCTACTGGCCTTGCCCCCCCTGCACCTCGACGCTCCAAAGGGCCAGGACCTCGATCGTCCTCCTCTCCTCAGGGACAAGATGGTTCCCAAGAGGCTTCTGATACCCATCGGGACAAACGCCCAAGGCATTAAGAAGCCGGTGCTTCAGACACACAAACCCCTATACCAACCCTGGAGACTCTTTCATCGGTTACCCAGGTTGTTCATGAGGCTTGGGCCCCTCGACTCGTGAGGGGGGACCGTCCAGTAAATGTTGGGGACAGTGCGAGCTCTTCGGAAACCGCATTGGCCCTTGCTCAAAGTCTGCTGCTTCCCGTGGATATGCAGAAGGAGTCCTCATCTACTTCTGATCGGCTTGTCTCCACTGGTCTTGTTAGCGGAATCAAGGTAATTTTCATTTATTTTTTCCAACTCTTGTTGCACCGTATTCGAGGTACATGATTTCTTTATCAGCATATTAAAGAACTTGTTGGTTTGTCCTTTTAGCTTATCCAAAAGATGGTCACCCTGGGACAAAGGTTTCAAGAAGCAGATGCTGAAAGAATCAGACTGATGAACGAGAACACTCGTCTGATTCGATCAGTCACAAGGGTGGAAAGGGAGAGAGACAAAGCGAAGCTGGATGCTGATGAGATGAACGGGAAGCTGGGTGCTGCTGAAGAAAACCTTCGCCAAGCGCTGTCTGAAATTGATAGCACCAAAAAGATAGCACATGATGACGGTTTTAAGAAAGGGTTTGATGCTGCTACAGCAAGTTATGTGGAGCAGATGCCTGGTATCCAGGATCACATCTGGGCTGCTGGATGGGAGGCGTGCTTGATTAAGATCAAGGCCCCTGATGATTCCCCCCTTTGGGTTGACAATGACTTGCCTAGCAAACGTGCCCAGCCATCTCATGGCTCCGTGGAGCCTACTCTAGATGATATTGAAGAGCAAATTGACGACTTTGCTGATGCGGAT
Organism: Rhododendron griersonianum; assembly: GCA_018127125.1. NCBI lineage: Eukaryota > Viridiplantae > Streptophyta > Magnoliopsida > Ericales > Ericaceae > Rhododendron > Rhododendron griersonianum. Next base: position 16,174,738 of record CM030789.1, read on the forward strand.
GAAGAGATAGAGATGGAGACACAGGCTGCCCATCTTGGATCCCAAGAAGCCCATGATGAGCAGCCAACCATAGAGGGAGCAGCTGTGGAGACCGTCAACCTGGAAGAACAACCAGTTGAAGATAGTAATGCTCCTATTGATCCGAGCAATACTACACCTGAGGTCCAGAATCTGGACTAACTTGGTAAGCCTTGGCCTATTCCTCTGACCACTTAGTAAAATTTTTGCTGGTCCTGTGTGACCACGATCTTTAGTCCTGCGTGGCATCAGTACTCTTTTGAATACTTTTAACACAGGTATTTTGGCCCTTTGTGGCAGTACACTGGTTTGCTCGGCCCTTTCGTGGCTCTCTTTTATTTGTAGATACTGCACTTAGCCCCTCGTGGCCAAAGGTTTCGGGTTAAATTTACTAAGTTTTTTCATACTTAGCCAGTTCTTCGTACTCATTCTTGCATCTACCAAGTGTGTTCATACTTGGATTTATATTCTAAATGAGCCTTCTAGTTTTTTATGTACTAAGCTTTACTTATACTTGGAAAAATATGCATTTTCTCGTATGTTCCCCAAAGTTCTAGGCGTTTGGAGAAACTCGTAAGTGTATTCGTACTTAGCCGTTTGTTTCTAAGTCTTTCATACTCAGTAAATCATGTAAGCAAGGAACTTAAGTAACTCGTACATGATTGGGTTTCAACATGTTACTGCCAAGTGTTTTCAAACTTGGAGAAACTCGTTATGTCTTATTTCCCTAAGTGTTTCATACTTTGGGATTGATTTTAAGTTTCTCATACTTAAAAAGATCTTTGAGTGTCTCGTACTTAGGATCGTCAAGTTTCTCATACTTTTTAAAGATCTTTAAGTGTCTCGTACTTATTCTGAGTTTTTTCGTACTTAGGATCGTCAAGTTTCTCATACTTTGTAAAGATCTTTAAGTGTCTCGTACTTATTCTGAGTTTTTTCGTACTTAGGATCGTCAAGTTTCTCATACTTTTGAAGATCTTTAAGTGTCTCGTACTTCTAATATGCAAAGTCACGTTCTAAGGCGTTCATGCCCATTACCTGCTCCCCAATACGAAGGAGGGGCAGTTTGGCCATTGTTCGGATTCACAATTTAAAAAACATCCATAAACTTAGAAGAAACAGAATTGCACAAAAATTGCTACTTTATTCATGATTATGAAACTCAAGGAGTCGTTATGCGTACACCTTGCAACTAAAAGGAGAAAACGATGGAATTTTCTTCGTAATCCCCACAAAATAACATAATTCTAAAAACAGAATTTGAAAACAAAGGAATTGTCTTCGTAATTCCCACACAGTAACATAATCCTAAAACAGAATTTGAAAACAAAGAAGTCTTTTAAACAAAGAACTTCCTCAAATTGTGGACATTCCAAGGCCTTGGTACCGGGTTCCCGTCCAGGTCAGCCAATCTATAAGCCCCAATGTCCGCAATTTCGGTTACTCGATACGGTCCTTCCCAATTTGCTCCCAGCTTTCCTTCGTTAGCTACTTTGGTATTGCCAAGTACTTTTCGTAGCACGAGGTCCCCAATACCAAATTCTCGGGGGTGGACATGTTTATTGTAGCCTTTCATTAGCTGTTCCTGGTATGAGGCCAAGTGGACCAGGGCCCTTTCTCTCCTCTCTTCGGCCAGATCAAGCTCAATTTCTAAAGCCCTGTCATTCCCCCCACTTTCAACCAATGCAGTCATATTGGTTGGAAGTCCAACTTCCAAGGGTATGACTGCCTCTGTACCATACGCTAATGAATAAGGGGTCTCTCCCGTAGACCTTCTAGGCGTTGTTCGGTGTGCCCACAATACTAAAGGTAATTCATCAGGCCATTTGCCTTTTGCCTTGTCTAGCCTCTTCTTGATCCCATCAAGAATGGTTTTGTTGGAAGCTTCTGCTTGCCCATTGCTCTGAGGGTAGGCAGGGGTTGAGTAATAGTTCCTTATCCCATATTGGGAACAAAAAGTTTTGAACTTTTTCTGGAACTGTGCCCCATTATCTGTAATCAAAGAGTAAGGGACCCCAAATCGAGTGATAATGCTCTTCCACACAAACCTTTCTATCATAGGTTCAGTGATTTTGGCCAATGGTTCTGCTTCAATCCATTTGGTGAAGTAATCAGTGGCCACTAACAAGAACTTTCGATTTCCTGTTGCTTTATGCAGTGGACCCACGATGTCCATTCCCCACTGGGCAAATGGCCAAGGGCTAGTTAATGGTACCAGATCCTCGGCTGGTGTCTTTATCATGGGTGAGAACTTCTGGCACTTCTCACAAATTTTAACATAGACCTTGGCATCTTCTTGCATGTGTGGCCACCAATAACCTTGAGAAATTGCTCGGTGGGCAATGGATCTGCCCCCAGCATGGCTTCCACATGTTCCCTCGTGTATCTCATGTAAGAACTTCTGTACCATTTCGGGGTGCACACACAGCAAGTATGGCCCAGTGAAAGATTTCTTATATAACTTTCCATCAGGGGACAGCCAAAACCTTGCAGACTTGGTTTTGATTTTGTGTGCCTCCTTTTTATCCGTAGGGAGAGTTTCATCTCGTAAAAACTCTACGATTGGATCCATCCAACTTGGTCCTTGGTTCACGTCCAGGACCAAGTTCATATTTCTTCCGATGCTCGGCTCGGCTAAGTAGTCCACGGCTACCTTACGCTTGAACTCAGTTGGAACGGCTGCAGCCAGCCAAGCTAAGGAATCTGCATGAGAATTCTGTCCGGAACTTATCTGTTCTATAGACACCCTTTCGAAGGCATTAAGTAGACTTTTGGGTGCCTCCACGTAGGCTGCCATCTTCTCATTTCGAGCTTCATACTCGCCGGACAGTTGATTCACCACCAGCTGTGAATCACAGTAAACCCTGATTCTCTTAACCTTCAGAGTTTTGGCACTGTTCAAGCCAACCAGAAGAGCCTCATACTCTGCTACATTGTTTGATGCACTAAAGCCCAGCCGAACAGACTGTTCCAACATAACACCCTCAGGAGGGAACAAAACAATGCCAATACCTGAACCTGTGTTACAGGCAGAACCGTCGACAAATAGTTTCCATTCTAAAGGATCCTGTTCGGCGGGAGCCTTTCCTTTCCTCTTAGATAGTTCAGCTTTCTGCTCCTGTCTCGTAGGAGGCCGAGGTGCTACAGTTGGTGAAAATTCTGCCAAAAAGTCAGCCAATACTTGACCCTTGATTGCAGTGCGCGGCTGGTAGTCAATATCATACTGACTTAACTCAACAGACCAAGTTGAGATCCGTCCAGAGAAATCTGCCTTTCGTAGCAGTGATCTTAAGGGAAACTCCGTATAAACCACAACTTTGTGGCTTTGGAAATAATGGGGCAGCTTTCGTGTTGCTGTCTTTAACGCAAGGACCAGTTTCTCAAGGGGCAAATACCTCGTTTCTGCGTCTAGAAGTGTTTTACTTACATAATAAACTGGGATCTGTTCAGGTCCCTTGTCCCTTAAGAGAACCGCACTTACAGCATGTTCAGAAACTGCCAGATATAAAACCAAAATCTCACCTGGGTCTGGAGTTGATAAGAGGGGATCTTGAGCCAAATACTTCTTCAAGTCTTGGAATGCCTGCTCACATTCTGCTCCCCATTCGAATCCCTCTCTTTTCTTGAGCAACTGGAAGAAAGGCCTACATTTGTCACTTGAACGGCTGATGAACCTGTTTAGGGCCGCAGCCATCCCTGTCAGCCTCTGGACTTCTTTCGTAGTCTTAGGACTTTGGAGCTTTTGTAAGGCCGTTATCTGATCAGGATTTGCCTCGATTCCTCTCAGAGTCACTAGGTGGCCCAGGAATTTCCCAAAGCCAACTCCAAACGCACATTTCGAGGCGTTGAGTTTCAACTTGTACTTCCTCAGAATTCCAAAGGCTTCTTTTAAGTCCTGAATGTGCCTCTGCCTGGTCCTGCTCTTGACTACCATATCGTCTATGTATACCTCCATAGTCTGGCCAAGAAGTTTCCTAAACATGATTGTAGCCAGCCTTTGGTAAGTTGCTCCTGCATTTCTTAGCCCAAAAGGCATAACGCTGTAGTAGTACAATCCTCGTGGTGTAATGAAAGAAGTCTTCTCCTGATCAGGCCCAAACATGGCAATCTGATGGTATCCTCGATATGCGTCGAGGAAACTCATTCGTTCATACCCAGCAGTGGCGTCAACCAACTGATCAATCCTTGGGAGAGGGAAGCTATCCTTAGGACAAGCTTTATTCAAGTCTGTGAAGTCTACACAGACACGCCACTTCCCATTCTTCTTCTTTACAACCACTGTGTTGGACAGCCACTCTGGGTAATACACCTCTCGTATTGCTTTAGCCTCTAGCAAACGATCCACCTCTTCAATAACAGCATCAACATGCTGTACTGCTGCCCTTCTTTTCTTCTGAATAACGGGCTTGTGCTGAGGGTCGACATTTAGGTGGTGACAGATCACATCTGCATCCACTCCAGGCATCTCCTCTGGTACCCATGCAAACACATCAACATGTTCTTTCAAGAAACCTATCAATTCGGACTCTTCCTCATCCGGTAGTGACTCTCCAATCAGAAAATACCTTTCGGGATCAGTTTCGTTGATCTGTATTTTCTTTAGGCCTTCCACTACTTTGTCTGTTGGATTTCTTCCAACATCTTCAACAGTTGGCTGATCTGCCTCTACTGTATGAACTTGATGGGCCTTCGGAACCTTCTTGATGATTGAAATCAAGCACTGTTGTGCTGATTTTTGGTTCCCTTTTATCTTTTCGATCCCGTGGGACCCTGGGAATTTCACCATCTGGTGATAGGTGGAAGAAACAGCCCTCATCTTGTATAACCAAGTCCTTCCTATGATTGCATTATAGGAGGATGGTACATCTACAACCAAAAAATCCGTTCTCAGGACCACTGTTCCTACCCGAACGGGCACTGTCACCTTTCCAAGGGACCATACTGCACTTGCACCAAATCCAACCAAAGGCGTAATAGACTGTTCCAGATCTGTCTGCTTCAGCCCCAACTTCTTGAATGCATCGTAATACAATACCTCTGTACAGCTCCCAGAATCTACCAGGATTCTCTCAATGTCATATTCCCCAATTCGTAGGGTTATGACTAATGCATCGTTGTGGGGCACCTGGACCTCTTTCAGATCTTCATCTGTAAAGACTATAGCTTCATTGGGCATATCATTCTCTCGCCCCCTTTTGTTTCCCACTCGCATAACATACTGATCATGCTTGACCTGCCTCTGCATCAGTCTCACCTCATTCCTCGTATAAGGTGTGGCCAATCCATGTATCATATGAATTATCCCCCTAGGATTCTGCTCGTAATCCAACTCCATTGCTTTCCCTTTATCTTTGGGATCGTCCTGAATAAATTCCTTAAGGTAACCACGAGAGACCAAGTCATCGAGATGTTTCTTGTACATCTCACAATCCTCTGTCATATGACCCCAATCCTTGTGGTAACTGCAGTGCTGATTCATAGCACGTTTTGCTTCCTTATCTCCACCTAGACTTGGGGGCCATTTAAAGAAAGGCTGATTCTTTATTCGATAAAGAATCCTGTAGATTGGCTCTTTCCAAACCGTGGTTATCGAAAAGAACGACTTAGGATCAGGCGCCTGTTTTTCCTTGTAAGGCTCTTTCTTAGCTTGCCCATACTCTTTCCTATAGGTCTTGGGCTCTGGCTTATCAAACTTCTTTGCTGGAGTTTTTGGCTGTTCGGCAATAACTCTGCCTTCCTCCCGGAGTATGTCATCCTCCATCCTTGCTTGTTGTTCGATACACTCCATTAGCCTGGCCAACGATGACACAGGATGCTTATTCAATGACCGGCGTAACTCTCCCCGAACAGGCAAGCCAGTTTTGAAGGTTGCAATAGCATACTCCTCACTGCAACTGTCTATCTCGTTAAAGGTCTCCCAATATTTCTTTGCATAATCTCTGATTGGCTCGCCATCCTCCTGCTTCATCATTGAGAGACTTTCGAACGTCTTGGGAGCCTTTCTACTGGTTAAGAACCGAGCAGTGAACTCTTCTGCTAACTGTTTCCATCCTCTTATGGAACATGGTTCCAACTTATGAAACCATGATAAAGCCACCTTTCCCAAGCTTGAAGGGAACATCTTGCACATGATGGCATCATCTCCATCATGCATGAACATTGCCTGTTGGTAATGTTGCACATGAGCAACGGGATCTGCACTTGTCTCGTAAAGCACGAACGACCCATGCTTCACTCTGCTCGGCAGACGGGCGTCCTGTAGCCTTTTTGAAAAGGGTGACGCTGCTATATTACTCAGGGCCCGCCTTGCTGCTTCACGTGCAGTCATAGACCCATCCTCTCGCTTTTTGGATTCGCGGGTCAATGCCCTGTTCCAATCACCATCAGGTCTCTCATACCTGTCCCTGGGGTGTTTTCTTATGCCTTCTTCGGGCGAGGAACTTCGGCTTCTGCTTTTTCTGTAACGTGGGGGAGTCCTTTGCTTGCTTGGACTCCTGCTTCTTTTTCGTGAAGAAGCTCTCTTTTTGGAAGGAGTGGGGGTTCTGGATCTGCTCCTCCTCCTTCGTGAAGGGGCCTTTGTGTACCGCACCATGACCAACCCATCTCCCTTGGACCCCCTTTCTGCTAACCCAGAATCCTCGGGATGTTCACGGATCCGCTCTAACTCTCGGATCTCGTGTTCCCTCTTCCGTATTAGTCGAGCATATTCCTCGACTTCCTGCCTCTTTTTATCGAGGATATCCTCGTTGCTGTGCACACTTTTTGAATGTGCAACCGATTCTCCCCTGTGATGGGATTTGCTCCTTCGCGTGGAGGTTGTGGCCGTTTTGCCCTCCTTGTTCTTTGAGTTGTCATGGATGGCAAGAGGATCCCTGCTCGTGGTCCTCTTATCATGTCCGCTAGTTGGCTTTCTCGGAGCACCTGGTGAGGACTTATCCCCTCCGCCACCAGCCAGGTTTTTGTCATTAATCGGTGTGACTGGATCTACCTCCACCATGGTCGTATTTCAAAAGGGAACTCTTTCGTTTCCCACAGACGGCGCCAATTGTAGGTGGAGAAAAATAGATAGTACCTAAAACAGCACTGAATCTCCTTCGTGAACGTGCTGCCAAACCGGAACCCTTATACCTTCGCCTGAACCCTAACCTGTAAAACAGACAAGGGGTGAGCGCACCTTTGCCTCTCGTGGCAAAGGCCCTCCGATGCCTAAGTTAGTATCACGTACTGTCTCAAAACCCTAAAAATCAATAGGAAGTGTGGAATGAATGCAACTTATTGCGTACCTTTTGCCTCTAGGTTTATCTCGTATTTATAGATATGAGCATGCTTGCTTTCCAAGCACCCTTCTCGTCCCAGGCCTCCTGTCTCGTACAGGAAACCTGGCTCTTGCGGGATTCTCTTACCCAATCAACTGAGATCCCTTCCTCATAGGGTCTCTTCTCACCATAGAACTCATCCCTTAGAAGGACTGTCTCTTGACTCATCCTTACCGTGTATCGGATCCGCCTCACAGGACACCCCTATTGCCTTATCTCTTAAGACAACGTCTCATCAAGTAGCTCCATCTGTTCGGCGTATGCCCCTACCAAACAGACTACTCAAGTAAATGACTTCTCATTCCACCGGCCCATCAGGGCCGAACAGAATGTATCAACTGATGACTTCTCATGTCACCGGCTTATTCTAGCCGAACAGATCGTATAATCCGGTGCCTCCTTGTAGCACTGGACCTTACCGCCGCCGTCCACTAAATATGGAATCCCACATTTCTTTCCTCATTACACGGATCTAGAACACCACGTGTTCGGCTACTATTTGCACCTGTTCGGTAACACCTCCCTACAAGAACTAGGTTTTTTTCAAAACTTAGGAAGAAGACGCTATCTCCGTGAGAACACTTAGGGTTAGCTTATCCATTGTGAAAGTACAAACAATTCATGAAATCATCTCCGCTAAATCCCTCTCCAAAATACAGGAAGTCTCTTGAGAGAAGTGCTTGTTGGGTAACCTAAGGCACCCAAGCAAAAGTAAGAGCAAAGCCTGCTAGGACAAGAAAATGCAAAAACGCAGCCTAGGCAAAAGTAAGGCATTCAAAAGCTTGCTAGGGACTCAACCTCCATCAGGTAACCTAGGCAAAACTTCGAGCATGAGAAAAGAAAAACTAAGAGTGAAAACCCAACCCCAAAGGTGGTGATCTTGGAACTACGTAAAAGGCCTGATTCCCTGATTGGGATACGTAGGCAATCTTACATCGAGATACGGCCCAAACTTTTGGAGGGAAGGAAAAACATCAAAAGATTTGTGCTCAACGATAGGTATAGCTAACCCTGCGTATTGAGCTCACAAAAGATGAGTTAGTTATTTTCCAGGGAATTAACAAAAACAAAGACACATGAGAATCATTGCTCGTCCTCTCTGACTCAAAAGTCGTCAACATAAAGGACAAGGTATCCTAAAAAGAATCATCGCTCGTCCTCTCTGACTCAAAAGTCGTCAACATAACGGACAAGGTATCCTAAAAATCCCAAAAAACATGGCAAAGAGACTGTGGAAACGGCAAAAGCAAATAAAAGGCATGAATCAAATTCAAGCGTAAAAAGGAAGGAATGCCACTTGGCTAAAACAAAAAGTCTAGCTTCTTCAGGAAATAGAAGTAACGGCCGAAGAATGGAATTCTCGGCCGAGCAATCCATTCCTCTGCCCATGTTTTAATCTATTACAAAAAACTGTTTTGACACTCAAAGCTTTAAACCATAGCATACAAATCCGAAGTATCTCAGGACAAAGCACAAATCATAATACTTGCCACATATGTTGAAGTTGCTTCATCAAAATACAATATCAATTATCTGTTTTGGAGCTAACAAATACAGGAAAAAGGTAAGCTACTGGCCGCGGCCTCACTTGGGCGCATGACGGGAAGAAGAAGGACAAAAGCGCTCAGGAACAGGGACACTAATTCTCTGTCCATCGCCTTCGCCATCAGCTCCATCACCATCTCTAGCACCTCCGTCACCAGCCCTGGTGCTTCCGCCCTCGCTGACCCCAACACTCTGAGTAACTGACACCGTTGGCACCTGCTCCGCTTCAAGCTGCAAAACATAGTTTGTGGACATTCAGATTCACATAAAATATGGGATGGAAAGAGAAGAATTCAAAGGATATATACCGTGACTATCCGGCTTTGCTGCCGTCGAGCCAAGGCCTCTGCACTCTGGAATGCACGCAACCATTCCTGAACAACATTAGCAGGCACCTACAGAGGAAACAATTACATATACAGCAAAGCAAGTGAAGAATACTGAAGGAAACTAAAGCTGAGTCTGCAATATTACCTGCTGAACTCCGGTAGGAAGCATGTAGAGCTGCGTAGCACACGAGGTCAACATCAGGCGTTCCTCTTCTCCATTGGCATTATGGAAAGAGATAAAGTTGGGGGCCCGTGGCCAAACAAGAGGAGGAGCAGTAGCAGTGGTAGCAGTAGGAAGGGTTAGCGAGGCCAAGCGAAAGGCTGAGTAATCTCCCGCTACGAGAAAACTCATGGCTGGCTGTCTCTCAAGAGCAAGCAGCAAGCCCTCTCCGGTCAGAAGATGGGTCGATCTCATACCAGCAGAAGGAGGGAGAGGAACAAGCTGCAACGCCTCGGAACGTGGAAAATACTGGCTCGCTACCCTCTCTCCGAGATACCAAGCTCTCAAAAATGGCCCCTCCAAAAGGAAGTGCTGGCTGTCCAAAGCCCGAGCCGAGGTCAGTTCCAAAGGGGCATCATCAATTAGCGTGTCCCATGGGTCAAAACGCACCTGCAGTAAGGGAAATAATGTCAACAAAAGTAGGGAAATGACATAGAGAAGGGTAGAAGATATTATACCTGATCCACTGTTAGGCGATTCGAAACTCGCCTCCAAGCTAGCAAGTCCATGGCAGGTGATCGTTCCTTCTGAACTCCTTTCAACCAACGAGCTACCCGTGGAACAAACCTGGGCTCTATATGCCTGGTTGGAGGAGGGAACTGCAACAAGTGCTCAAAAGCCCAGAGCTACAAACAAAGATGAAAAACAAGCATGAGTTACAGAGATAAAAGCAGTAAAGGAACGACATAGGAAGTCGAAGTATGTTCCTCAAGAATACGGTGGTGTCCACCCAGCGACAAACTAATCCCCCGGGAACAAGCACTAAGGTGCCCATATAGCGTTGCCAGAGCAAGAGTTCCCCAATCAAACTCTGCTATGGTCTCTAAGTGCACCAAAGCAGCCAAAAACTGGACATGCACCGAGTTCTCCTTGTTGCAAAACAGGGTCTGTCCAAGGAGATAAAAGAGGAAAGCTCGTACCAGCTGGGAAGGAGATACCTCTGTTAGAATGCCATCCCGATCATACTGTGCCCGGAGCCATGAGTATGTAACATGACCACTCTCCGATACATAAGGAGTTTTTCCTAAGAGGTAATCAAAGGAACCCTCTCGCTCATGGATCCTCGGATCAATAGGAAGGGGATCACCACCAACTCGCAAACTTGTCAACAAAGCGAAATCACCTGGAGTGATTGTCATCTCCCCAGCCTCCGGAAGATGGAAAGTGTTGGTGGTATCCCACCACTGTTCCACCAGTGCCGTAGTCAATCCTAACTCTGCTTTCGGAAGATGGAAGACGAGTATCAAAGGCTCAAAGCCAGCCAAAGTGACTCCATCCTTGGCATTCTGAGGAAGCCTCTCGTACCATTTATACACCTGAGGGCAGCTACCCCACATGCGCAGCTTCTCATTTGCCTGACAAAGGACAAGAAAAGATTAATACAATAACAAGATCGCCTAAACAGGGGGCAATTCTTACAATTCACTTTCAATTCCAAGTATCATATCATCGCTTCATAAATTCTTGAACAGACATCATTGACAAGATAAAATTTTACCTTCACATTGGTAAAGCCGAAGTGCTGCTCTGGCTCTCTATGAAAAACCTCAGGTGGGACGTCACTGAAAGGAGGGCGATATCGCAACGAACCCCCACGCCCAATTATATGGACCGGAGGGATGTATGTATTAACATCAAAAGGCGGTAAGACTCCATTGCCCGCATCAAAGGGAGCCTCAAACTCAGTCTCAGGAGGGTACGGTTGCGAAGACCCTTCCCCAACAATCGGCGTACGCCGACTCGAGCGAAGAACGCGGGTACTTGAAACCCCGCCCAGAATTGTGGCCTCAACGGCCGGAGCTTTGCCCGTGTCCCTAGACGCGGCATGAATATCAGATGATGGTGGAGGAGGCGGTGGCAAAGCCATGAAAGCCAAGAAAAATGACGGCTGGAACCGTGGTGGTCGGAAGAGTGACGGCGAAAAGGTGGGAAACGGCGGCGGCCGATGTGGAGAGAGAGAAAGGAGCGGCGACGATCGCTCGAACGGGGGAGAAGAATGAGGGATAGAGAAAGAAAGAATGGAATGACCCGTGAGATCGATTAAGTTTAACTTAAATCGATTTTCTGACTGATGGCTATATCACGGCCGAGACATCGATTCTTCGGCCGTGACATCGATTCTTCGGCCGCTAGATCAATCTCCTGGCCCCCCAATCTATTTCCTTCAGCAACATCAGATCTTGCTCAGTGCACCAACTCAAGCTATTATGGATTTCTGGGTCCTCAACCGGCAAAGTAGCCTTGGGGGCACCCTCCGAGCAAATTCAATGCAATCAAATCTGCCTTGGGGGCATGCCCGAGCATAAAGAAACTCTCACTACCATAAAAGCTCACCACTACTAGTCACTTGACCACTAAGGATTATCGAAACTAAGCTCTTGCTCCGCGCCCATTATTCTCAAAATCACTCAGAAGCTCTACTCTCAATAACCTTGTGTACAAGTCACTTGACAACACCATACTCCTTGCATCACCAGTAGCTCAACAGCTTCGAACTCATCACTATCAAGCTATTCGGCGGCTATATGTCTATGTCCACCTTCTCAGCAGGCTTCGTGCCAATCACCTCAGCGGCTCAGAGCACCATCTCACTACATCAGCAGCTCTACGCTTGCCACTCCAGCAACCATACAACCATCAACCATCTCAGCGGCTCTACGCCCACCATCTCTATCAACTTAGTGGCTCCAAGCCCACTATCTCAACTGGCTCTAAGCGGTAACAACTATCTCAGCGGCTCTACGCCCACGCCCATTATTCAGCGGCTCAAAGCCCATTATCATAGCGGCTCTATGCCCGTATCAACTTAGCGGCTCTACGCCCATTATCTCAACTGGCTCAAAGCCGTAACAACTATCTCAACAGGCTCTACGCCGCCCCAACAATCAAGACATCATCAATTCTCAAACTCTACGCTTGAATGCTCAAAATCTAACATTTTGAACGCTCGAAGCTCTTCGAATGCCCAACCACTGTGTACTGGATGCTCAAGTTCTACACTTGAATGCTTAAGCTCTACGTTTGGATGCCCAACCACCGCGTACTGGATGCTTAAAGCCTGTACTTTGAATGCTTGGATTCTGCCATCCGAATGCTTGAGCTCTACGCTCTGAATGCTCAAGTCCGGAACTTGAAAGAAGCTCTATGCTTATATCAAACACACACACACGCACGGGCCCGTGCACATTTGCATCAATTGCATCACCATTATCACATCGAGTCTGTATCATCATATCTATTCACATCTAACAACCATCATCACATATATACACTCCACATAACTCTCATGAAACATGTCAACCCTGCAATCAACCGGCTCTACGCCTCGGTTTTTATTGATCGATCTAGCGCCTCGATCCTTTGGCTCTACACCAAAAACTTATGATGAGAAAGCTCCGTGCACAGACCATCAGAATGCAACCAGCTCTACGCTTCGATTCAAATCACGTCAAGCTCTAAGCTCCGACACCTCAAGCTCTCGCCTTATGATCAATACCAGCTCCGCGCTTCGGTTCTATCAAGCTCAAATCTCCAATCTCCTCAGGCCCTCGCCTCATGACCACAGCCAGCTCCACGCCTTAATTCTATAACCTTAGGCTCTCGCCTTGTGACTACAACCGGCTCCGCGCCTCGGTTCCATCACGTCAGAAACCATCTATAAGGATCCGTAATTTTGGAAATTATTAAAAGGATTTATTCAATATTATAAATGAGGAAAAATGTGAAATTTATTGAGTTTATTTGATTTTGGGTTAATGTGTTAGGATTATTACTTGAGGGAGTGCGAGTGTGTTTTGTGTGACTGCTAGTATAAAAGGGTGTGAGTGTGTGTAGGAGATTAAATTCTCAATCTTCTCTCTCTCTATCTCTCGACGCCTCTCCCTCTCTCGGCTCTCTCTTAATCTCTTCCTCTCTCACTAAAAAATCCACCAAAACCCATACAAACCCACCTCCATTTGACCTTCTATTCATGTTGTTGAGCTTGAATTTTGTGGGTTTCGCTCGGAAGAGAAGGATTCGGTTAATTTTGAAATTTCAAAGTCTAGGGCTTGTTCAATCGCTTGGGTTTCGATCAAATCACTTGAGGTGGGGATTTCTTACTCTTGTTATGAGTTTATGTGGTGATTATGTGCCTAAATCGTGCCTTATTTCGTTGGATTTTGGCTTTGTGCTCATTCTTCGTTTTCTACAAAATCGCCTGCTGTAATGCAGTGGTACCGATACCACTTTTTTGAGGTACCGGTACCTTTTGTACCGATACCTAAATTTTGAGGTACCGATACCTTGACTCTGATTGCTCACTGGATTGGTTTGGTACCAATACCTACTTTTTGAGGTATTGGTACCAATGACTCAGAAAACTGTTTTGAACCTCGTTGATCGTTTGTCGATTGTATTGACCCCCGACCACTTCTAACACTCCCCAAACACATTCTAATCATCTCTAAACTTGATTACTCGGGTTTCAATGATTCGTTGATCGTTCCAATCCCTTTGATACACGTTAGACGTAACCTTAAGTACCGTTGTGAATGGAAAATGTATCGTAAGGTTCATGAGGGTACCATGGGCTATAAGGGGGCAATGTGGTGAGCGTTATAGGTAGACGTGAGTTTGTCTAGTGATCCGATAGGTAGTTTTATGATTTGTATCCTTGAGCTCCGTCTTGTTGATCTTCCTAGGTTTCATTGGCGCTTGTTCTGTAAGATTCTAGTTTAGAACCTAGTGGATGGTATGTCGTGGAGTCATTTGTGGGTTCGGCACGTAACGAAGGGCGTCGTGTTAGACTTAGAGGAATAAGTGATTATGGGAGATTTATCAACGTACGATGTGACATGTTTATGAGTTGTATTACATTGTGAGTTTGGGGAAATGTTATCCGCCTGTACATTGAACGATGTTTTGTGTATGTATGATTGAATTGAGAATTCAAATAGAGGGTCCCGCAACGCAAGGTGTGGTAATGTGAGGACTCTAGAGGGGCCGTTACGCAAGGTGTGGTAATGCGGTAACCCAGGTGGAGAGAATTCACTGTAACGCAAGGTGTAATAATACAGTTGAATGTCTCGCATGATGAAGGGAATTATGATTGACTTTAGAAATTCATGTCATTGTTTGGATTGTTTACCACTTGAGATTGTGACCATTAAAGAAAGAGATAAACGATTGATTTTACTGAAGCTTTTTGAAAAGAAGTGTGGGCAGCATGCCCTCTAAAATGGGAGAAGGATTCCGTTCCTTTCCCAAGGCAATGGGCCCGGATCGAGGGAGCGCGAGCGGAGAGGCAAGCGCTCGTAAAATACAGAGTCGCCACTCGGGTTTTGAAGGTCCGACACCCAAGGAACCGTATTTCGAAAGCACCTGCCGCGCTATTTGATTTGAAAAAGTGAAGGCACCAGTCCGTCATAACCATATCTGGGTTCGGGAGCCAGGTTACGAGAGGGGAAGGGTTTTAAGGCACCCCTCTCACCCAATCCAGAGATCGGTCTCTACTTAGGCATTTTGAAAACGTTGCGATTCTTCTTTTATTAATCGATTTTTAGCCAATTAGGGCGGGGGAACAGTTAATCGGGGATTAAAACTGTAACATGTTTGCAGGATGTGATTAATATAGCATGGATGGATGGGAATTTGAACAATAAATGGAATAAAGTTCAAAACAGCGAGGAAACACCAAAACAGTGCCTTGGTATGGATTTATCACAAGCAGTGACCAACTTGCATGCAGGGATAATCTGTATGCAAGTGAACCATCGCGCGATACTTCCATACCATCGCGCGAGTGTTGATGTCTTAGTCACAGTATAAACTTTATCCCCTTCTGGGCTCTGGAAGGACCAGTGCGCACCCAGGGGGCAAACCAAGTAATTTATATGTACTGAATGTAAATAATATTACAAACAGATTGAATAAAATGGAAGAACAACCCCTAAACAGGTGGGGTATTAAAACAAAGGCCAAGGGCCAAGCTGCCCATGCAAAGGCAGTTTCTGGAAATTAGATAACCATCGCGCGACATAGTGGAACACCCGCGCGAGGGTTTTGACTGGACTTCCAGGAATTGCTTTGCATGCTTGGGCTCTGACACATATTCAGGAGCATCCCAAGGACATTCCAAGTCAAATGAAATTGTAAACTAAGCTAAACTATGATTTTTAACATGCAAAGCAGTGAGTTAATACTTAAAAGACTTGAAAGTGACTATGAATACAACAAGAAATTTAAAGACCAGCATCCCTTCCCCACGTGGTCCATTCTCGTGCAAACAGAACTGTCGCGCGAGTGAGTGGGACCATCGCGCGAGGGTTTGCTTGGCCACGGTTTTTGAAACCTTGCTAGCTTTAGGGCCAGGACTGGTATTGATTACCAGCCTTGACCCTGCCAGCCCCCCTCAGGGATCAGAACAAAAAATAGTAGGTATGCTATACCTAGATTGAGTTTGAAAGAGTGCTTGAGCCTTGAATTGAGTTTGAGGTTGAATGAGGTGTTTGATTTGAAGAAGAACAAGCTATGTTCTTAGGGTGTCTTTGTATCTCTTTTATTAGTTTAAAAGAGTACAAAGAGATGACCCTTTGATTGCCAAAATTTGTTAACCTTTTAAAAGATGAACAAATGGGGGGTATTTATTAGGGGTGAGCATGGTCTGGTTTGGTTTGGTTTTATAGTAAACCAAGAACCAAACCAATACCTACGGATTATGAATTTGGAGAACCAAACCAACCCACAAATTCCATAGAACCAAACCAATCCAAACCATTAAAATACGGTTTGGTTTCGGTTTTAAACCACGGTTTGCTTTGAACTAAGTTATCATCTTTAAAAAAATTTAAAATACATAAAATTATGAAGATAAATTAAAAGAAAACTTGTATATATTAAAACCAATTCCATTCAAATTACCAAAACACACTAATATCAACCAACTTATTAAGAGTAGAATACCAACAATTGTTTCAAGTCTTAAACTCAGAAAATGAAATAGTGGTAATTCACTAAAGTAAACCAACTAAGAATACCAATTACTAAACATCTTGGCAAGGAAGGAAAACTAAATATTGCGGTAAATTAATAGGATCAATAAATTAGAAAAGTAGTTGAGTGAAGCTCCCATAATTAAATTATATATATAACTATAAATATATATATATATATGTATGTATATATTGTGCGGTTTGAATCGGTTTGGAACCATAACCATAAATGTGAATCCATAAACCGAACCATATAATGCAGTTTCTAATTTTTTTAAACCATGACCAAACCATACTACTAAAAAACCGAACCAAACATTTCGGTTTGGATTGGTTTGGACTGGATTCACGGTTTTACGGATTTTTTGCTCACCCCTAGTATTTATAGGATTAGCACCTTCCATTAATAGAGAAGTAGCTCTGGTCCAAAGAATGGAGGCCAGCCAGCCACGAGGCTGGCTGGGGATTACTTCGTGGCTAAGTTTTCCCAGCTGATAAAGGTGATGGGGACAGCTTGAACCGTCGCGCGATGGAGTGGGACCATCGCGCGAGAGTGCGCCCTGGCGCACAATGATTGCGCCCTGGCACACATCAGTAGGGTTTTTGGCTTTTGGAAGTGGCTTAAGACTAGGTTAGGTTCAAGGGTTTTGCAAACACTCAAAGCTCAAACACTCGACATTCCCGGGGTGTTCTTGATCCGTTTCATCATCGGGGAATCAAAAATCGTAAGTAAACTAATCTGGAAGCCCAGATTGGGGTGTCTACAAGAAGGAAATTGGGTTTTGAAAAAAGGATTTTTATTAAAAATCCTCCGGTATTCTTGAGCGAATCAACGGTTCCGGTATTTGGGCACAAATCAACGGATTCCGACTATTCAAGTTCGAATCAACGAAGTTTGACCATGAAAGGTCTTGTAATTCTTTACATTGCATCTATTTGAAAATAAATGAATATTTTTGAAGAAGGATTGTGATGATAGATGAAACGGATTTTGACGACGAGTGAGGAATGATTGTGGAATCATGTGCGATGTGATAAATCGGTTGTGAACTTGTTATTTGGCTTATTGAGATTGATGTGGGAAAGTTAATAGTTCGAGCAGACGTGTGAGTTGATGAGTATTACACATAGGATTTCTAGAGTCCTTTGGCTATAGCATGTTGTTCTTTGATAGTTATACGTATCTTGGGCATATCCGTCGTAGTTCACTCACTTTGGATGCATAACTTATTATATTTTCTTATAACTTGCGTATAGATTTCTCTACTGGGCTAGTGTAGCTCAACCTATCATTTCCAGGTAAAAAGTAAGTATCTAGACGGGGAGTGCATGGAGTGCATGCTTGACCTCTCATCTTTGAAAGTTTCCATCCTTGAGAAGCGGTTCTGCCATTATTTTGTATGATCTTTTGAAAGGATGTAATTGTAAATTCATATATATGAACTTCCTTTAACTTTTGATATCATGTAACCTCTAAATTTACCGTCTTTGACCAACAATGAGATTTGGGCCGTAGTGCCAATATTGAAATTCTTAAACTTGGGGACTTGGTTTTGTAAATGACCATTTGGGAACTTTTGGGTAATATCTATTTTATGCGGAGTTTGTTGAAATAGATTATTTATTTATGTTGAAAATCGAGGGCGTGACACCATCGCTCTCCAAGCTCTCGCCTCATGACTACAACCGGCTCCGTGCCTCGGTTCTCTCATCCCCAAAGCTCCGTGCTCTAGTTACTGGCCTTGCGCCCTCCCATATCTCAAAAACGGCATCCGATTCATCCCTAGCAGATGGCTTGGATTCCACCCCAATTACATCAATTCCTTCTAGCTCATTCGCAAGGATAGGCTACCCTACCGAGCTCCCCTCAGTCAAAGTAAGGATGATTAAGAAAAGCAAACGCACCTGCCGTGTACTGATCTACCCCAAAATACTAAGGATGCTCTTCGCAAAAACTTCCCTGGCAGCCCCGCGCTCCTTCAACTATCCTCCGCCAAAACCCTGGCTCAGTCTAGGTACGTCACTATGGCTTTTTAAGCCCGAAGGTACGTCTTCTATCTCTAACCCTCCAAACTTTTTCTTTTTTACTGCCCGCCCGAACTACGGTTGGTCTGAATTTCCCTTGTGGAATACGTAGGCAGCCTCCCGGCCCGACCATAACAAAAACCTTTTTTCGAAAACCCCTTGGAATAGTGGTTGGACCAAATTGAGTTGCTTTTACAGCTTTGACTCTTACTCAAACATGTCTCGCGATCCGTCTGAGCTCAGTCAAAGAGGGGCATTTGTAGACACCCTAATTTGGCCTAACGATTATTTCAAGTCCCACCTTGGGGACCATCCCGATGATGAAATGGATACAGTGATTGCTGATTGAGTTCTCAAGAACCTTAGGACTTTCGGTAAGAACTTTGAGCCACTTAGAGGACCCAATCCAGAGCCATATAGCCTTTCAGACAGAAATACAGAATCCTAGGAGAATCCATCTGTCGGCCGTAACAACGATCTCACGGCCCTAAAATCATTTCTTCACCCGAGCAACCTGTTGCTTGAAAATCTCCCTGAGAGATCACTCCCTCGGCCGCAAGATCTATCCTTCGGCCGCAACATCCATTCCTCGGCCGCCAGATCCCTTGTTTTTCAGACTCTAGAACGTTCTGTCAGACGTTTGATCCAACTACACTACCTTCCCGATGCGTTCGGGCTACGCTCAGAGATTACCACGGAGAGTTTGTATTGCATTGCAATTGCAATTGCAATCATGCATTTTGATTGGCCGGAGTGAGTCACCAATTGCTTATATAAAGGGCCTTTGGGTTCTGAAAATAACAACAACGAAATACATCAAATTCATATACTTCCATATTCTCTCAAGCCACGAAACTCTGCAAAAATACTCTCTCAAACCCCCTCTTCAAAAGCCCTAACCTCCTGAAGGCAGCCATCAATCCGACGATCAAACCCTGAAGTTCGAACCCTAACCCCAGGGTTCTCAAAGAAGCAATCAGTCAAATCATAAACAATCCGAAGCAATCGAACAACTGAGGGATCAAGGTGGTGAGGCCCAACGGCCTCTGGTTTGTTTTAGTTACAATATTCATGCTTAATTGTAGCGTTCTAGTCATCTGTTAACCTTTCTGTCTGGTGTGAGGAAGAACATCAATCAGGGCTTCAATCTCTCGGCCGATATATCAAACCAGGAGGATCCCTCGGCCGTGACATTCATTCACCGGCCGCGGGATCCATTACCCTGGGACAGCTCTGTTTTGTTCAGTTTTCTGATGAATGCTTCAATTATCGCACTGGCTCACTTATCTTATTGTTTAAAGGCTTAATTAAACAAACAATGTGTTAGAATTAAACAAAGCATCTATATGTCTTATGTTGAATAACTATGGGCCAGTCTCACGGCTGGGTAGAGAGGGGTGCCTAACACCTTCCCCTCACTGTACCCTTGGCTCCCGTACCCAGAATCTCTATCTGTTTTCTTAATTTTAATAAACTAGGTGGCGACTCTGTTTTGATGATAACTGCTACCGTGTGGCAATGTTCCTAGCCATGGGAATGTCCACGATCTTGGTATATGAAGCAAGCAACCAATCGAGCAATCAACAACCAATTTGTATGGCAATGCTCCGCTTGGGAGGTGTCTACAATATTCTCGATCTCAAAATGGAGCACCTTTCTAGCCGCTTTTCATACACTAAACTTAACTATTTAAAAGGTGTGATTATGCAATCTTTTAGTTCTTTGAAAATACTCTTTATCCATATATAATAGGTCTATATCAGATTTAAAATGAAAGAGATGCGAGCGTTTCGCCAAATTAATTTATTTTTCGGCACATTGAAGGTAAATTCATCATACCTTTTGATGCGAAAATATTTTTTAATCCAAACTACTTGGCCTAGAATCTAGACTCAACAAGCTTTTTAACGGTACAAACCTAGCGAAAAACGGAGTTCCGAAGACCCCGAGACAAACCCGCGAAGTTTGGCCAAAATTATAAAGTTTTAATGCGCCCCAGGCGCACTAAATTGCGCCCGGGCGCATCCTTGAAATTTCAAAAATTGACCAAACTTTGGTGTCTTGCCACGTACACTCTCGAACTCCGAATTGCACGTGGTTTGAACCATTGAAAAGCTTGTCTAGCGTACCTTTTAACCAATTTAGTTTGGCTCCGAGCTTATTTATACATCAAATGATATGAAGATTTTACCCTCAACAGGTCAAGAAACAAATTATTATGGGAAAACCTTTGATCACACAAACTTCAAACAGGATTGCAACCTATTGTATATCGAGAAATGGTATTCAAAGTCCAAAAAGACAGTGAGATCGAAACATAAAAATAATATATATTGGTTTATGGAAAGTTGGTCGAAAGTAGACCAATTCAAGAATCGTTGGAGCCACTATGGCTAAAACACATTTATGCGCCCTCCCACTCATACTAATTTCCATTTGGTACTCACATTCCTAGTTCTAAGGTATTGGTTTATTTCTTAAGAGTTCTAGTGAGTTCATTGGGCTTCTCAAACTTCATTAAAGCACACAAAAAGCGCTTAATGATCGGGATTCGCCGAAAAGTAATGCCCACGACAAGACTTTTACATTTTCGAAGCCAAATTTTGGTTTTCGTACGCCAACAACAGCCTTGACCACTACAACCAATTATAGGACATGATAAGATAAAGGTTAAAGAAAGAAACTCGGAAATGATTAACTTCAAATTCTAGGTATAATATTATCGATCTCAAAATGGAGCTTTTTACTACCCGCTTTTCATACACTAAACTTTATTATTTATAAGGTGTGATTAAGCAGTGTTTTAGTTCTTTGAAAATACTCTTTATCCATATATAATAGGTATTTATCAAATTGAAAGTGAAAGACATGCGAGCGTTATACCAAATTAAATTATTTTTTGGCACATTGAGGGTAAATTCGTCATATTTTTTGATGCGAAAATATTTTTTGATCCAAACTACTTGGGCTAGAATCTAGACTCAACAAGCTTTTTAACGGTACAAACCTTGCGAAAAAAAGAGTTCTGAAGCCCCCGCGACAAACCTGCGAAGTTTGGCAAAAATTGTACTGTTTTGATGCACCCCAGGCGCACTTGGATGCGCCCCAGGCTCATTGCATTGCGCCCGGGTGCATCCTCGAAATTTCAAAAATTAACAAAAAACTTTCGGGTCTTGCCACGTACACTCTTGAACTCCAATTTGCACGTGGTTTGAACCATTGAAAAGTTTGTCTAGCGTACCTTCTAACCAATTTAGTTTGGCTCCGAACTTATTTATCCATCAAATGATATGACAATTTTACCCTCAACAAGTCAAAAAACAAATTATTATGGTAATCCTTTGATCACACAAACTTTAAACCGGATTGCAACCTATTGTATGTCGAGAATGATGGTATTCAAAGTCCTGAAAGATGGTGAGATCGAAACATAAAAATAATATATGTTGGTTTTTGGAAAGTTGGTCGAAAGTTGACCAATTGAAGAATCGTCGGAGCCACTATGGCTAAAACACGTTTCTGCGCCCTCTCACTAATTCTAATTTCCATTTGGTACTCACATTCCTAATTCTAAGGTATTTCTTTATTTCTTAAGAGTTCTAGTGAGTTCATTGGGCTTCTTAAACTTCCTTAAAACACAAAAACCGCATAATGACCTAGATTCGCCTAAAACATTTGCCTAAGACAAGGCTTTTACATTTACGAAGCCAAATTTTGGTTTGCATACGCCAACAACAGCCGTTGACCACTACAACCAATTATAGTACTTGTTACTGATCAAGGTTTATGAAAGAAACTCGGAAATGATTAACTTCAAATTTTAGGTATAATATTCTCGATCTCAAAACGGAGCATCTTTCTACCCCCTTTTCATACACTAAACTTAACTATTTAAAAGGTGTGATTATGCAATCTTTTAGTTCTTCGAAAATACTCTTTATCTATATATAATAGGTCTTTATCAGATTTAAAATGAAAGAGATGCGAGCGTTTTGCCAAATTTATTTATTTTTGGCACATTGAATGTAAATTCATCATACCTTTTGATGCGAAAATATTTTTTGATCCAAACTACTTGGTCTAGAATCTAGACTCAACAAGCTTTTTAACGGTACAAACCTTGCGAAAATGGAGTTCCGAAGCCCCCGAGACAAACCCACGAAGTTTGGCCAAAATTATAAAGTTTTAATGTGCCCCAGGCGCACGTGAATGCGCCCCAGGCAGAGTGAATTGCGCCCGGGCGCATTCTTGAAATTTCAAAAATTGACCAAACTTTGGTGTCTTGCCACGTACACTTTCGAACTCCCATTTGCACGTGGTTTGAACCATTGAAAAGCTTGTCTAGCGTACCTTTTAACCAATTTAGTTTGGCTCCGAACTTATTTATACGTCATGATATGACGATTTTACCCTCAACAGGTCAAAAAACAAATTATTATGGGAAAAACCTTTGATCACACAAACTTCAAACAGGATTGCAACCTATTGTATATTGAGAAAGATGGTATTCAAAGTCCTAAAAGATGGTGAGATCGAAACATAAAAATAATGTATTTTGGTTTATGGAAAGTTGGTCTAAAGTAGACCAATTTAAGAATCGTCGTAGCCACTATGGCTAAAACACATTTCTGCGCCCTCCCACTCATACTAATTTCCATTTGCTACTCATATTCCTAATTCTAAGGTATTCGTTTATTTCTTAAGAGTTCTAATGAGTTCATTGGGCTTCTCAAGCTTCATTAAAGCACACAAAAAGTGCTTAATGATCGGGATTCGCCGAAAACTAATGCCCAAGACAAGGCTTTTACATTTACGAAGCCAAATTTTGGTTTTCGTACACCAACAACAGCCTTGACCACTACAACCAATTATAGGACATGATAAGATAAAGGTTAAAGAAAGAAACTCAGAAAGGATTAACTTCAAATTCTTGGTATAATATTCTCGATCTCAAAATGGAGCTTTTCACTTCCCGCTTTTCACGCACTAAACTTTATTATTTATAAGGTGTGATTAAGCAATCTTTTAGTTCTTTGAAAATACTCTTTATCCATATATAATAGGTATTTATCAGATTGAAAATGAAAGAGATGCGAGTGTTTTACCAAATTAAATTATTTTTTGGAACATTGAGGGTAAATTCGTCATACCATTTGATGCGAAAATATTTTTTTATCCAAATTACTTGGGCTAGAATGTAGACTCAACAAGCTTTTTAACGGTAAAAACCTTGCGAAGAATGGAGTTCCGAAGCCCCCGAGACAAACCCGCAAAGTTCGGCAAAAATTGTACTGTTTTAATGCGCCGCAGGCGCACTAGGATGCGCCGCAGGCTCTCTGCATTGCGCCCGGGCGCATCCTCAAAATTTCAAAAATAAACCAAACTTTTGGGTCTTGGCATAGACACTCTTGAACTCCGATTTGAACGTGGTTTGAACCATTGAAAAGCTTGTCTAGCGTACCTTCTAATCAATTTAGTTTGGCTCCGAACTTATTTGTACATCAAATGATATGACGATTTTACCCTCAACAGGTCAAAAAACAAATTATTATGGGAAAACCTTTGATCACACAAACTTTTAACCGAATTGCAACCTATTGTATGTCGAGAAAGATGGTATTCAAAGTCCTGAAAGATGGTGAGATCGAAACGTAAAAATAATATATATTGGTTTATGGAAAGTTGGTCGAAAGTTGACCAATTCAAGAATCGTCAGAGCAACTATGGCTAAAAGACGTTTTTGCGCCCTCTCACTAATTCTAATTTCCATTTGGTACTCACATTAATAATTCTAAGGTATTCGTTTATTTCTTAAGAGCTCTAGTGAGTTCATTGGGCTTCTCAAACTTCCTTAAAACACAAAAACCGCTTAATGACCGAGATTCGCCGAAAACGTTTGCCCAAGACAAGGCTTTTACATTTACGAAGCCAAATTGTGGTTTGCATATGCCAACAACAGCCGTTGACCACTACAACCAATTATTGTACTTGTTACTGATCAAGGTTTATGAAAGAAACTCGGAAATGATTAACTTCAAATTCTAGGTATAATATTCTCGATCTCAAAATGGAGCATCTTTCTACCCGCTTTTCATACACTAAACTTAACTATTTAAAAGATGTGATTATGCAATCTTTTAGTTCTTTGAAAATGCTCTTTGTCCATATATAATAGGACTTTATCAGATATAAAATGAAAGAGATGCGAGCGTTTTGCCAAATTAATTTATTTTTTTGTCACATTGAAGGTAAATTCATCATACCTTTTGATGCCAAAATATTTTTTGATCCAAACTACTTGGCCTAGAATCTAGACTCAACAAGCTTTTTAACAGTACAAACCTTGCGAAAAACGGAATTCCGAAGCCCCTGAGACAAACCCGCGAAGGTTGGCCAAAATTATAAAGTTTTAATGCGCCCCAGGCGCACTGCATTGCGCCCGGGCGCATCCTTGAAATTTCAAAAATTGACCAAACTTGGTGTCTTGCCACGTACACTCTCGAACTCCGATTTGCATGTGGTTTGAACCATTGAAAAGCTTGTCCAACGTACCTTTTAACCAATTTAATTTGGCTCTGAACTTATTTATTGTAGACACCTCCCAAACGGGGCATCGCCATACAGATTGATCACGCTTGTTTGGTTCCACTTCGTAAACCAAGATCGTGGATATTCCCATGGCTAGGAACATCGCCACACGATAACGGTTATCATCAAAATAGAGTCGCCATCTAGTTTATTAAAACTAGGAAAAATGGACAGAGATTCCGGGTACGGGAGCCAAGAGTACAATAAGGGGAAGGTGTTAGGTACCCCTCTTTGCCCAGTTGTGAGACTGGCCCATAATCGTTCGACATACAATGTATATTTGCTTTATTTAATTCTAACACATAATCTGGTTTTTAGCCTTTAACAGTTGATAAGGTGAGCCAGTACGATAAATGAAAGCATGCATCAGAATAAACAGAAAACAAATATGTCCCAGCAAATAGATCCCTCGGCCAGTGAATTGATGTCACGGCCGAGGAATCCCACTGGATCTATATATCGGCCGAAGGATTGATTCCCCAGCCGATGTTCTTCCTCACACCAGAATACGAACAGTTAATAGAAAGAACTAATTAAAAGCGAGAGACGGAAATTAAATCAAACCGTAGGTCGTTGGGCCTCACCACCTTGATCCCTCAGTAATTGATTGCTTGGATTGCGATTGATTGTAGATAATAGTGGTTGATTGTGGTAGTCAACTTCACAAAACCCTAGAACAAAGTGAGTTCTTTGGGGGTTTTTACTCTCGGATGCGGCTACTCACAGGAGGTTAGGGCTTTTGTAGAGGATTGATAGGAGATGATTTCTGTAGAGTTTGGGGACGGATCATGGAGTGGAGAGATGTGTATTTCGTGGTCATTATTTCGGAACCCTAAGGCCCTTTATATAGGCAATTGGTGACTCACTCCGGCCAATCAAATGGCGTGAATCAAAGTGGAGTTCTAGGGCAATAAGACCTCTATGGTAAGTGTATTCGTAGCCCCGAAGTAATGGTTCGTGGCTGCTAGGGTTTGGGCGAACGGATTGAAAAGCTGCTGAACATTCCAGAATCTGGAAAACATCGGTCTGCCGGCCGCCCAAAGGATTTCATGGCCGAAGAAAGGATTTCGCGGCCGCGGAAAGGATTTTCCAGCAAAAGGCCAAACTTTGCGGGCTCGCTCCGGACACTACCAAACTCGGTTTTGCGTGTTCTTTGGACCGTTGGAAAGCTTGTTGAGTCTACTTTCTAACCCAAGTGGTTTGGATCAAATATATTTAGTACATCAAAAGATATGACAATTTTACCCTTAGTGGGTCAGAAAATGGATTGTTTTGGTAAAATTCTCGTATCTCCCTCATTTCAAATTGGTTTAAGGCTTATTATATATCAATAAAGAGGGTTTTGAAAGTACTACAAGATGGTGGAATCCAACCACCAAAATAAGGAACTTTAATTTATGAAAAATGGGCTGAAAGCAGACTTAACTGAAAATCGACGATGCTACTAAGGCTAAAACACACGTTAACACATTTCTATCCACTCTAAGTGTCGCTTGGCACTCCTATCACCTATTTCAAAGTGTTCCTTAATCCCTTAAGAGTTCCACAAAGTTCCTAAGGCTTTTGTGAAGTCAACCACAATAACCACATATCATATTCATCATCGGGATGGTCCCCAAGGTGGGACTTGAAATAATCGTTGAGCCAAATTGGGGTGTCTACATTTATACATCAAATGATATGACGATTTTACCCTCAACAGGTCAAAAAACAAATTATTATGGGAAAACCTTTGATCACACAAACTTCAAACAGGATTGTAACCTATTGTATATCGAGAAAGATGGTATTCAAAGTCCTAAAAGATGGTGAGATCGAAACATAAAAATAATATATTTTGGTTTATGGAAAGTTGGTCGAAAGTAGACCAATTCAAGAATCGTCGGAGCCACTATGGCTAAAACACATTTCTGCGCCCTCCCACTCATACTAATTTCCATTTGGTACTCACATTCCAAATTCTAAGGTATTCGTTTATTTCTTAAGAGTTCTAGTGAGTTCATTGGGCTTCTCGAATTTCATTAAAGCACACAAAAAGCGCTTAATGATCGGGATTCGCCGAAAACTAATGCCCACGACAAGGGTTTTACATTTACGAAGCCAAATTATTATTTTCATACGCCAACAACAGCCCTTGACCACTACAACCAATTATAGGACATGATAAGACCAACTTCCAGTGGGATGACTGCCTCTGTACCATAAGCCAATGAATAGGGGGTCTCTCCCTTAGAGCTCCTAGGTGTCGTGCAATGTGCCCACAACACAAGTGGTAATTCATCAGGCCACTTCCCTTTTGCCTTATCCAACCTTTTTCTTGATCCCATCAAGAATGATTTTGTTGGAAGCCTATGCTTGCCCCATTACTCTGAGGTTAAGCTGGGGTTGAATAGTAGTTCCTTATCCCATGCTGGGAACAGAAAGTTTTAAACTTCTTTTGGAATTGGGCCCCATTGTCTGTAATCATAGAATAGGGGACCCCAAAATGAGTGATGATGCTCTTCCAAATGAACCTTTCTATCATTGGTTCAGTGATCTTGGCCAACGGCTCTGAATCAATCCACTTTGTGAAGTAATCTGTGGCCACTAATAGGAACTTTTGATTCCCTATTGCTTTGTGGAGTGGACCCACAATGTCCATTCCCCACTGTGCAAATGGCCAAGGGCTATTCAAAGGCACCAGATCTTCGGCTAGTGTCCTTATCATAGGTGAGGACTTCTGACATTTCTCACAAATTTTAACATAAACCTCTGCATCTTCTTGCATATGGGGCCACCAGTATCCTTGGGTAATTGCTCGGTGGGCAATAGACCTGCCCCCAGCATGGCTTCCACATGTTCCCTCGTGAATCTCATAGAGAAACTTTTGCACCATCTCGGGGTGCACACAAAGCAAATATGGTCCAGTGAAGGATTTCCTATATAACTTCCCTTCAAGGGACAGCCAAAATCTTGCAGACTTGGTTCTGATCTTATGTGCTTCTTTCTTATCTGAAGGGAGTATTTCATCTCGTAAAAACTTCACAATTGGATCCATCCAACTTGGTCCTTGGTTCACGTCCAAGACCAATTCTATATTTTTGCCGATGCTTGGCTCAGTCAAGTAGTCAAGTGCTACTTTTCGCTTGAACTCAGTCGAAACAGTTGCAGCTAACCAAGCCAAAGAATCTGCGTGGGAGTTCTGTCCGGAACTTATCTACTCAATATATACCCTCTCGAAGGTATCAAGCAAACCCCTGGCTACCTCTACATAGGCTGCCATTTTCTCATTTCGAGCCTCATATTCCCCGGATAGTTGGTTCACTACAAGCTGTGAATCACAATAAACCCTGATCTTTTTCACCTTCAAAGTCTTTGCACTTTTTAGGCCGACCAGTAGGGCCTCAGACTCCGCCACATTGTTCGATGCACTAAAGCCAAGCCGAACAAACAGCTCCACCATCTCCCCTCCGGGAGGGAACAGAACAATACCAATACCAGAACCAGTGTTACAGGCAAAACCGTCGATGAATAGTTTCCACTCCAAAGGGTACTGTTGGGCAGGCAGCTTACCTTTCTTACTTGAGAGTTCAACTGCCTGTTCCTTTCTCGTAGGAGGCTGAGGTGCTACTGTTGGTGAGAATTCTGCCACAAAATCTGCCAACACTTGGCCCTTTATTGCAGTATGCGGCTGGAAGTCAATATCGTATTGACTCAACTCAATAGACCAAGTTGCAAAATTTGGTCTGTCGTTTTCGTACCAAAAATATAATTTATAAAACAGGGAATTAACTAATATTCTGAAGAATAGCGGTCAAGTCCGAGATCGTCCACGGAGAGTTAAAAGCTAAGTTACGGTAGTTTCAATTGATTTCTAATTTAATTCTGAAACTAAAAGGGAGTTTGGATTTGCGATTGATTTGATTAAACTAAAACTAAACTAGAAAGCAGATTAAAGGAGTTGTAAACTGATTAGAGAAGGGACTAGGGTTTCCGATTCAGTCTCCCCTTGTAATGCAATTGTTTCGAAACCTAGGGTTCATATTCAACATTCAACCAAACCACCGTAGGGTAGCAATTCCTATCGATAATTTCTAAAAAGATAATCAAGATTCGTACTCCGTATAGGCTATCTCAACACGGCACGAATCGTCTCACTGGATTTAACCAACGGCACGACCCGTCTCACGTCGTATAGTCTATCTCAAAGACTATCCTGAAATATTAAAAACCATTGTATGACAGTGCTTGAAATCATTAATACAAACACATTCGAATATTGGAAAAATCTAAAACTTCATAAAAAGTTATGAATCGATCAAGTCATACAATCAAGTTGAATATAGAACCCTAGAAATCTAACAACTACGTTACTTGGAGAGACCTCCTCATTACCCTAGTCAAGAGGTTTAGCCACTCATGGAGTTGGAACAAATAAGCATGTAAGAATAAAACTCCATTGAAATAACAGTAAAAGATTAAACCGCAAAGCTTGAATCCTTCTCTGTTTCAGCCGTGAGCACCGTGGCGTCGTCAAACTGTCGTGGTCTCTATTCGTGCGTGGTCGGCGTGTAAAAGAAACTTGACGGCAGCCCCCGTTCTCTGTTCTGTTTCTGCGTTCGAAAAGATGCTGATGGCAGCCCGTTCTCGGTTCTGCCGTGGGAATAAGATGTGATGGCAAAACCCTTTTTCTCTCCTTTTATAATGTAGCCCCACTGAAGTTGTCAAGAGCCGAGATTTTGGCTTTCCTTCCATTCATCCCAATTGTAATTAGTGAGCCCACTTCATAATTGACCAATTTCCAGCAAATCATGATTGGGTCACAATGGGTTTTGACCCAAATAATACCGGTCCACGCCATATACTCATTAATTGCCGAGCTATTAATTTGACGACCGGCTTTGTTTTGACACGAATTAAAATTCGACTTTGCGCTTTAGCTCCAAATATTATTCATCAGCTCAAAGAGTCCTGAAACATAATTAACAAGTATCAAACTCCAAGTAGCACACTAAATGGACATAACAAACCTAAGTTAGGGGGCGTAAATAGGCATATTTATGCACCTATCACATCCCCCAACTTACACTTTGCTAGTCCCTAGCAAAGAAAGGAAAAACAAATAGAAGAAAGCAACTAACTAAGGGATAAATCTTTTAAACCCCCGAGTGGCCCCGGCAGGACGAGTGAAGTCTCGTGAGGGTTTTCAACAGTGATCACCCACAAAACACCGCGGATCCTTTCACTTAGAACCCAAAAACCGGTAATGCAACTCATCGATACACCAATACCAAGAATATGCATATGCAATAATAGTTCTAAACGCTATCAAAACATAGAAATAAATCATGGCATCCAAACTTAGCGTGTGTGAGCAAAGACCTTAACCACAAGTGACCCACAACCAAGTACTCTCTCCGGACCGAGTCTCGACTTCAATTCTCACCGTGTAATGCACTCAACAACAAAAAACACTCGAAACAAGGTGCATTTAATAGACTCTCAATGTGTGCGGGCGGAAGTTATGCGATAAAGAACCAAAGTATCCCACACACTTAGACACGAAAAGAAAGCTTTTTAAAGTGGACACAAGATCACATGAATGGAATGTCAAGCATTGAAAACTATTTCTATCCATCAATCCACAACCCATTGCCCCTAAGATCAAAAAGGACTTTTATTCGGTTATATCGTTGGGTAAGGAAAAGTGTTTCAAAGGTTAGGATAAATCATAAGCAAGTGTCCGAGAATAGGCCAAAACGACATAGGGAAAGTGTAACAATGTGCACCCTCTTATCATTCTTTTCTACTTCGCCTTATCTCTCTTATTTTTCACCCTTCACACAATTCTACAATGAAGTTCACACGTTTCTTTCTTCAAACAAATGCATAGGTGTCTTCCCCTTTTTCATTCAAGTTCTATTTTTTTTTCTTTTGCAATTTTCTTGTTTCTTGCAATTTTCTCTCTTTTTTTTTCTTTTTCTTTTTAGCCTTGGGGAAGAACACACCACAATTCAAGCACATCGTTCTCAAAATTCACTCACTCCCTTCTCCAAAGATTAATTCTCACATATTTGCCATTCTCAAGACACAATATAGATGGTGGAGCGCAACAAGAAAAAGGCTTATGCGAGAGGTTCAATGTGGCTAACAAGGGGTAAGCGTGTAGAAAGAAACGAACTGGCTCAAAACACAAAAATGGCCTACTATCATCTCCTAGGGGCAATACAACCATGTAACTTTCCATTCCCAAAAGATGAAATAATAGGCATGCATTAAGTCCCAATACTTGACGACAAAAGATAATGAGATCGACAACGATTAAGCTTCGTCTTTTTTATGACAAACAAAGAGTTCATATGACACCACTCCAAAGGAAGGTAAGGCACTAAAGCTCACATGGGCATAAGTCTCCACTAATCTAGCCATTGAAAGTACTCAAGTCATAACTCACAAACAGTCAAGGTCCAAGAAACATGCATGTGCAAAGATGCTAAGAGTGTGCGCCAAGATAAATTCCTATCGCCAAGCTAGCAAAAAGAACTATCATGCAACAGAATATCCAAGTAATGCTCAACAATTCTCAACACTAGCAACCAACAAGTAAACATCGCGACCTCCAAGTCTCAAGTAAAAAGGATCCAACAAGTATTTTTGAATTTTTTGCAAGTTTTGCAATTTTTTTTTGTTTACTGTAACTATAAATAAAAAAACAAAGTGATCCATTCCCCAACTTAAAACGGCACTGTCCTCAGTGACGGCTCAACCATAGAAAAATAAAAGACAAGCCGGAGAAAGAAAATGAGAGATATCACCTCACGTAGGAGCAACAAAAGGCAATGCAAAAGAAAAGGTGGGAGTCATCCCCCAACTTGAAGCGGAGTACCTGCAGTTCGTTAGTCCCACAACACAAAATATAGAGAATAAAAGAAAAGACAAAAAGCAAAGAAATATAAAAAATAAAATGATAACAAAGACCCCCTAAAATACGCCACCAAGACAAAAACATATCCACTTTCTTCACACGAAAGACACGGGTACTACTTTTCTCCCTTGTCAAAGACTGTGGTTCCCTATTTGTTGGAAGGACAATATGTGCAGGATTCAACGATATCTTGAGAAGTGGTGCCATCATCTAATAGGTTGTCACTCCCTCTGGGGCTGCCAGATTCCTTACCCACCACTCGGTTTATGAAGCAATCTCCACCAAGTTGGACATTAAAATCAGATGGTTCAGACAGAATTCTCGCTGCTAACTACACGCTTGCCGCCAGACCCAACCTCCTAAGTACTACATACATAGCTTTGACAAGGTGGCTATACCAGACCTTTAGAAGCCGTTCGAGCACGGCAAACACTGGAGGTTTCTCAAACTCCATAGATTACAAGTCTCCTAGACTCATTGAAAGCGCTTAAAGGTTAGGGTACACTGGGTCCACCAAATTGATGGACTCAATTTCACCCTCTTCACTCAAACCGTCCACATACGGCTTCAATCGTTGGCCATTAACCTTAGATACTTGGCCATCACGTGGATCCCGAATTTCAATCGCACCATGGGGGTAAACACGAGTAATAATATAAGGTCCATCCCACCTAGACTTCAACTTGCCCGGAAACAATTTCAAACCGGAGTTGAAGAGCCACACCTTTTGATTAGGCTCAAAGGACTTTCTGTGTATGTGCTTATCATGGAATGCTTTAGTCCTAGCCTTATAGATTTTAGAGCTCTCATATGCATCATTACGAAGTTCTTCTAATTCATTGAGTTGGAGTTTACGATTCGAACCGGCAACAACCATATCGAAATTAAATTTCTTAATGACCCACATGGCCCTATGTTCCAACTCTACAGGCAAGTGGCATGCTTTACCGTAAACCAACCGGTAAGGAGACATGCCAATGGGAGTTTTAAAGGCTGTACGGTAGGCCCACAAAGCGTCATCAAGCCTAAGCGACCAATCTTTTCGATCGGGCCTAACTGTTTTCTCGAGAATTGATTTAACCTCCCTATTCGAGACCTCTACTTGGCCACTAGTTTGAGGATGATAAGGTGTTGCCACCTTGTGAGTGATAGAATATTTCTTCACTAGCGCCGCAAAGTATTTGTTTAGGAAGTGGGTTCCCTCATCACTTATAATCGCACGTGGATAGCCAAAGCGATTAAAGATGTTACTTTGCAAGAATTTGACCACAACCTTGTGGTCATTAGTCCGCGTGGCTACCGCTTCCACCCACTTCGAGACATAATCGACTGCCACTAAAATATACTCATTCCCAAAAGAGGTTGGGAATGGTCCCATAAAATCAATTCCCCACACGTCAAAAATTTCTACCACAAGAATATCGGACAAAGGCATCATGTCTCGGTGGGATATGTTGCCAACCTTTTGGCAACGAAGGCATGCCTTGCAAAACTCATGGGCATCCTTAAAAAGTGTGGGCCAATAGAACCCGCATTGCAAGACCTTTGCCGAGGTCCTCTTACCGCTAAAATGTCCCCCACACTCAAGAGTATGACAAAAAGTCAATATGCTGTGTTGCTCACTTTCGGGGGCACACCGCCGAATCACTTGATCCGAGCAATATTTGAACAACTCCGGATCCTCCCAAAAATAATTTCCAACCTGCGCAAAGAATCGGTCCTTGTCTTGCTTGGACCAATGAGAAGGAATGGCGCCAGTGGCATGGTAATTTACAATGTTCGCATACCAAGGGGTTGACTATGTGACACCGCAAAAAGTTGCTCATCCGGAAAGGAGTCTTTTAAGGGTAAAGGGTCACATGCGGAGTCAATCAAGATCCTCGAAAGGTGGTCGACTACAGAGTTTTCGGAACCTTTCTTGTCCCAGATTTCTAAGTCGAATTCTTGTAGCAACAAGACCCACCTAATCAACCTAGGTTTCGTGTCCTTCTTTGAAAGCAAGTACCGCAACGCAGCATGGTCAGAGTACACGATAATCTTCGACCTCAGGAGGTAGGACCGAAACTTATCCAACGCAAACACTACCGCGAGCATCTCCTTCTCCGTAGTGGTATAGTTCAATTGAGCATCGGAGAGAGTCTTACTCGCATAGTAAATGGCGTGAGGCACCTTATCCACCCGTTGGCCAAGGACCGCACCGACCGCATAGTCGGACGCATCACACATGATCTCAAAGGGAATAGACCAAATAGGAGATTGCATGATTGGGGCGGAAGACAAGGCAGTACGAAGCTTCACAAAGGCATTCATGCACGCATCATTAAAGACAAAAGGGGCATCCTTGGCAAGGAGGTCGCACAAGGGCTTTGAAATTTTGCTAAAGTCTCTAATGAAGCGGCGGTAAAACCCCGCATGCCCTAAAAATGAGCGGATTTGCTTGACTGTAGAAGGGGGAGGAAGCTTAGAAATGAGGTCCACTTTAGCTTTGTCGACTTCGATCCCCCTTTTAGACACGACATGACCTAGCACAATCCCTTCTTGAACCATAAAATGGCTCTTCTCCCAACTTAACACCAAATTGGTCTCTAAACAGCGCTTAAGCACCCTCTCAAGATTATGGAGACAACTCTCGAAAGACTTCCCAAAAACCGATAAGTCATCCATGAAGACCTCAAGAAAATTCTCCACCATATCGGAGAATATTGCCATCATGCACCGTTGAAAGGTCGCAGGTGCATTGCACAAACCAAAAGGCATCCGCCGATAGGCGAAGGTGCCAAATGGACAGGTGAACGTGGTCTTTTCTTGGTTTGCAGGGTCGACGGGCACTTGATTATAGCCTGAATAGCCATCAAGAAAACAATAGTAACTCTGGCCCGCCAACCGCTCTAGGATTTGATCCACAAATGGAAGTGGAAAGTGATCTTTCCTAGTCATGGAATTTAGCTTTTGGTAATCAATGCACACTCGCCACCCCGTGGTCATGCGAGTGGGGACAGACTCACCCTTATCATTTTTCACCACAGTGATGCCTGATTTCTTAGGCACCACCTGCGTGGGACTCACCCATTTACTATCAGAGATGGGGTATATGATACCCGCATCTAACAATTTCACCACCTCCTTCATTACCACCTCTTTCATGTTGGGATTTAACCTCCGCTGCATCTCTCGAGATGGTTTGGCATCTTCCTCACAATTTATACGATGCATGCAAACGGAGGGGTCTATCCCCTTGAGGTCTGCTACCGACCACCCTAAGGCACCCTTGTGCCTCCTAAGCACATCAACAAGCTGACCCTCCTGCACAACAGTAAGGTCCGACGCAATAATCGCAGGAAGAGTATCTGCAGGCCCTAAAAAGATATACTTGAGATTGGCCGGGAGTGGCTTCAGCTCAAGCTTCGGAGGGGCCTCTATAGAAGGGAGGGCAGGCTCACGTGACAAGGGTGGTAATGGTTCAAACTTGGCTTGCCATGTTGGAGGTGCCTGATTGAGCACTGAGTTGACCTCCGCAATGGTTTGCCCTAAGTCGTACTCCTCATGGCCATAATGGGCCAAGCATGCCTCTAAAGGGTCCTTAGTGAGAATGTAGGGAAGGGCTTCCTCCACAACATCATCTATGACAGTGACTGCGAAGCAGTCTTCATCCGTGGGAGGGTACTTGGAGGAATTGTAAATATTAAGCCTAACATTCATGTTTCCAAAAGACACATCCATCACCCCAGCCTTAACATGGATATTAGCATTGGCTGTAGCCAAGAAAGGACGACCAAGTATGATGGTGGTGGATTGCATGGATGCTTGGCCAGGCTCTATGTCAAGGATGATAAAATCTACAGGGAAGATAAATTGGTCAACTTTGACCAACACATCCTCGACAATGCCCCTCGGGATTCTAACGGATCGGTCCGCCAACTGTAAAGTCACTGAAGTGGGTTTCAACTCCCCAAACCCAAACTGCTCATACACAGAGTATGGCATAAGATTAATACTAGCCCCAAGATCCAGAAGTGCCCTCTCTATAGTGTGGTCACCTATGACACATGAAATTGTAGGAGTCCCTGGATCGGGCAACTTAGGGGCAGTAGAGGTGTGGAAAACAGAAGAGACACCCTCAGCTAGAAGGACCTTTTTTGTAACATTGGTTCGAGTTCTACGCTTTTGAGTGCAAAGGTCCTTAAGAAATTTAGCGCATGAGGGGACTTGCCGAATGGCATCAAGAAGAGGAAGATTCATCTTGACTTGCTTGAAAGTCTCAATCATATCTTCCATCACAGCGGCTTTCTTAGTATAAGGAGATTGCGAATTAAGAGCCGCTGGAAAAGGGACACGTGGTACACCCAGTGGTACCACGACAGAACTGGTGGAAGGAGAAATAGGTGAAGTGGTATCAGTAACAAAAGGAGGCGCATCCTCCTCTTCAAGGATCTTATCCTTGTCCTTAGGCCTAGAAACAGAAGATCGAGCATCTTGCTTTTTCAGAGTGTCATCTATAGGCCTAGTCTCTACAACTCGGCCCGATCGAAGGGCCACAACCGCTTTAGCTTGCTCCTGGTGATGGTTAGGAGCGTGCTATTGGTCAACTTGGAATTGACCCCTAGGATTGGAAACTGGTTGGCTGGGTAGCTTACCCTCCTCTCTCTTGCTAAGCGCATTGGCCAATTGGCCAATTTGGGATTCTAACCGCACTATGGATTGAGTATTGGAATTACATTGTTGGCTAGTACTCTCTAATCCTTGCAGTTTTTGGAGCACGGTTTGCATCCCTTGTAACATGGTCTCATCATAATTGGGAGACCATTGAGGCTGGGACGTTTGAGGAGGAGGAGGTGCTTGTTGGAAGGGCTGTGGTGCCCTTTGGGAAGCCGCTTGATTAAAAGTGTTTGGGTAATTGGGCCTTGGTTGGTTGAAACCACTTAGGTTGTGTGGTCTCTGTTGCAAAGAGGAGGGACTGCCTTGATTTTGCGTCCTCCAAGAAAAGTTTGGGTGATCTTTCCAACTAGCATTGTATGTTGGAGAAAACGGGTCGTAGCCTGGCTTGGAGAACCCTTGTGCAGCACTAACTTGCTCTTGCACAAACTCTGGATATTGGGAGGCGGAGGGACAATCAGTGATGTAATGCATAGGACTAGCACAAATCCCACATGCCTCCTGAAAAGTGGGCGGATGATGTCCCATAGGGAGAGGATGTTGACCCGAAGTGATTAATTCTTTTAGTGTTTGGGTCAAGGCAGCTACTTGATGTGTAAGGTCATTAGAGGGTTGAACCTCATAGACCCCTCTCTGTTTGGATGAATTAGATTCTGCCCCTCTCGAATATCTGAGGGAAGATGCACGGTGTTGAGAGTTTTCACTAAGGTTTTCATACAACTTCCATGCATCATTCACATTCTTATGCAGGAAGATCCCACCACTAGAAGAATCAACCAGTTGGTGGTGTGGTTCTGCCAAACCCTGGTAAAAAGACTGAACAAGCTGCCACTTGGGGATAGCGTGGTGTGGACATGTCCTAAGAAGGTCACTGAATCTCTCCCAAGATTCATGAAACTGTTCCCCATCGTGTTGGGTAAATCCGGTGATCTCTTGTCTATGAAGGGTTGTCTTACCGATGGAGAAATATTTCTTTAGAAACTCTTCGCACATTTGAGTCCAAGAGGTGATGGAGTTTGCTGGTAAGGAGTTCAACCACTGTTTGGCCTTATCCTTCAATGAGAATGGGAAAAGGAGTAATTTCAATGCATCCTTATCAAAGTCACGAATGCAATAATTTTGCTCATTTCCATGAATTGGTCCAAGTGATCATAAGGATCCTCGTTTGGTTTCCCATAAAATGAGGGCAACATCTGTAAAGTGCCCGGCCTTATCTCGTATTGGTTGGCTCTTACCGCGGGCATAACTATGCACGAAGTGGACTCATACTCATTTGGAATAAAATACTCCACCAATGGGGAGCCCTCTTCCCCACCGTTTGCTCTTGTTTGGTCACCCATTACGTTAAAGTTAATATTACGAGCAATTGGGCGTTCACGATTTGCTTTAAGAGAATTCCTAAAAGATCGAAGGGTTTTGTCAAATTCAGGATCAGTATCAGACGCTGTCTCAGGTGATAGCGACCGATATCGACGCATAAATATCCCAAAAACCCTAATTCCACTACCGTTTCAGCAATCCAACAATAAAGTAATCGAAAAGAGAACTCACAGTGGGTAAACGAAATCGCTTTGATCCGCCTGGCCACCAATAAATTCAACTTCGCAATCCTTGTGATGTTCGAGAACCTGGCAAAGCTG
This sequence comes from Rhododendron griersonianum, assembly GCA_018127125.1. Taxonomy (NCBI): domain Eukaryota; kingdom Viridiplantae; phylum Streptophyta; class Magnoliopsida; order Ericales; family Ericaceae; genus Rhododendron; species Rhododendron griersonianum. Next base: position 16,212,947 of record CM030789.1, read on the forward strand.
AAACAGACTAACAGGAAAGAGGAAAAAAAATTAAATAAAACAAAGAATTAAACTAAAAACAAATTGAAAATACGCAACCGTGTTTTAACTCCCCGGCAACGGCGCCAAAATTTGGTCTGTCGTTTTCGTACCAAAAATATAATTTATAAAACAGGGAATTAACTAATATTCCGAAGAATAGCGGTCAAGTCCGAGATCGTCCACGGAGAGTAAAAAGCTAAGTTACAGTAGTTTCAATTGATTTCTAATTTAATTCTGAAACTAAAAGGGAGTTTGGATTTGCGATTGATTTGATTAAACTAAAACTAAACTAGAAAGCAGATTAAAGGAGTTGTAAACTGATTAGAGAAGGGACTAGGGTTTCCGATTCAGTCTCCCCTTGTAACGCAATTGTTTCGAAACCTAGGGTTCATATTCAACATTCAACCAAACCACCGTAGGGTAGCAATTCCTATCGATAATTTCCAAAAAGATAATCAAGATTCGTACTCCGTATAGGCTATCTCAACACGGCACGAATCGTCTCACTGGATTTAACCAACGGCACGACCCGTCTCACGTCGTATAGTCTATCTTAAAGACTATCCTGAAATATTAAAAACCATTGTATGACAGTGCTTGAAATCATTAATACAAACACATTCGAATATTGGAAAAATCTAAAACTTCATAAAAAGTTATGAATCGATCAAGTCATACAATCAAGTTGAATATAGAACCCTAGAAATCTAACAACTACGGCTTTGTTTGATTGGTAGTTTAGTTTAGTTTAGTTTTGGTAGTGGGTAGAGAGAGAAATAGGGTAATGATTGGAAAGATGGGTAATGATTGGAGAGAGATAGAGAGAGAAATGAAATTAATAATTGGATATATAGGGTAATGATTGGAGAAAGATATAGGGTAATGATTGAAAAACTAAACTAAAACTAAAGATAAATGGGAAGTGAACAAAGTGTACGTTACTTGGAGAGACCTCCTCATTACCCTAGTCAAGAGGTTTAGCCACTCATGGAGTTGGAACAAATAAGCATGTAAGAATAAAACTCCATTGAAATAATAGTAAAAGATTAAACCGCAAAGCTTGAATCCTTCTCTGTTTCAGCCGTGAGCACCGTGGCGTCGTCAAACTGTCGTGGTCTCTATTCGTGCGTGGTCGGCGTGTAAAAGAAACTTGACGGCAGCCCCCGTTCTCTGTTCTGTTTCTGCGTTCGAAAAGATGCTGATGGCAGCCCGTTCTCGGTTCTGCCGTGGGAATAAGATGTGATGGCAAAACCCTTTTTCTCTCCTTTTACAATGTAGCCCCACTGAAGTTGTCAAGAGCCGAGATTTTGGCTTTCCTTCCATTCATCCCAATTGTAATTAGTGAGCCCACTTCATAATTGACCAATTTCCAGCAAATCATGATTGGGTCACAATGGGTTTTGACCCAAATAATACCGGTCCACGCCATATACTCATTAATTGCCGAGCTATTAATTTGATGACCGGCTTTGTTTTGACACGAATTAAAATTCGACTTTGCGCTTTAGCTCCAAATATTATTCATCAGCTCAAAGAGTCCTGAAACATAATTAACAAGTATCAAACTCCAAGTAGCACACTAAACGGACATAACAAACCTAAGTTAGGGGGCGTAAATAGGCATATTTACGCACCTATCAAGATCCGTCCAGAAAAGTCTGCTTTTCGTAGCAGTGACTTGAGAGGAAACTCAGTATAGACCACAACCCTGTGGCTCTGAAAGTAATGAGGTAACTTCCGTGTTGCTATCCTTAATGCAAGGACCAGCTTCTCAAGGGGCAGATACCTTGTTTCCGCATCCAGCAATGTTTTACTCACATAATAAATTGGAATTTGCTCAGATTCCTTATTCCTTAGGAGAACTGCACTTACAGCATGTTCAGAAACTGCCAAATACAAAATCAAAGACTCACCTGGGTCCGGAGTTGATAAAAGTGGAGCTTGAGCCAAATATTTCTTCAAATCTTGAAATGCCTGCTCACACTCTGCTCCCCATTCAAATCCTTCTCTCTTCTTTAACAGCTGGAAGAAGGGCTTACACTTATCACTTGAACGACTTATGAACCTATTGAGAGCTGCAGCCATTCCAGTCAGTCTCTGGACCTCCTTCGTTGTTTTGGGACTTTGTAGCCTTTGCAAGGCCGTTATCTGATCAGGGTTTGCCTCAATCCCTCTCAGAGTCACCAGGTGGCCTAGGAATTTTCCAGAACCAACCCCAAATGCACATTTCGAGGCATTGAGTTTCAACTTGTATTTCCTTAGGATTTCAAAGGCTTCTTTCAAGTCCAGTATATGCCCTTCTTGGGTTTTGCTTTTGACCACCATATCGTCTATGTATACCTCCATAGTTTGGCCAAGAAGTTTCTTGAACATGATCGTTGCCAGCCTCTGGTAAGTCACCCCTGCATTCCTCAGCCCAAAAGGCATAACATTGTAACAGTACAACCCTCGTGGTGTAATAAAAGAAGTCTTTTCTTGATCAGGCCCAAACATGGCAATCTGATGATACCCTCGACATGCGTCGAGGAAACTCATCCGTTCATATCCAGTAGTGGCGTCAACCAATTGATCAATCCTTGGGAGAGGGAAGCCATCTTTAGGACATGCTTTATTCAAGTCTGTGAAATCCACATAGACACGCCATTTCCCATTCTTCTTTTTTACGGCCATAGTGTTGGATAGCCACTCTGGGTAATAAACTTCTTGTATCGCTTTGGCTTCCAACAAACGATCTACTTCTTCAATAACAGCATCAACATGTTGTACAGCTACCCTTCTTTTCTTCTGAATGACAGGCTTATGGTGTGGGTCAACTTTTAGGTGGTGGCAGATCACATTTGCATCCACCTCAGGCATTTCTTCTAGTACCCAAGCAAACACATCAACGTGCACTTTTAAGAAACCCACCAGTTCGGATTCTTCCTCATTCGGTAGTGATTCCTCAATTAGAAAATACCCCTCAGGATCAGACTCGTTGATCTGTATCTTCTTTAGGTCTTCCACTACTTTCTCTGCTGGATCTCTTCCGACATCCTCGACAGTCGGTTGATCTGGTACTTCTACCGTATGAACCTGATGGGCCTTTGGAACTTTCTTGATGATAGAAATTAAGCACTGTTGTGCTGCCTTTTGATTACCCCTGATCTTCTCGACCCCGTTAGACCCTGGGAATTTCACCATCTGGTAATATGTAGAAGAAACAGCCTTCATCTTATGTAACCAAGTTCTTCCTATAATCGCATTATAGAAGGATGGTACATCTACAACCAAAAAATCAGTTCTTAAGACCACTGACCCAGCCCGAACAGGAAGTGTTACTTTTCCAAGGGGCCACACTGCTCCCGCACCAAACCCAACCAAGGGTGTTATTGATTGTTCCAAATCTGTCCCAGATAATCCCAACTTCTTAAAAGCATCGTAGTACAAGACTTCTGTACAACTCCCTGAGTCCACCAGGATTCTCTCAATGTCATATTCCCCTATTCGTAGAGTTATGACCAGAGCGTCATTGTGGGGCACCTGGACTTCTCCCAGATCTTCATCTGTAAAAACTATGCCCTCGTTGCATAGGTCACTTTCTCGCCCTCTTTTGTTCCCCAACCGCATAACGTGCTGGTCGTGCTTGGCTTGCCTCTGGAGTTATCTCACCTTATTCCTTGTATAAGGTGTGGCCAATCCATGTATCATATGGATCACACCCTTAGGATTCTGCTCATAATCCATCTCCATGGCTTTTTCTTTATCTTTGGGATCCTCTTGGATGAATTCCTTGAGATAGCCATGAGAGACTAAATCATCAAGGTGTTTCTTGAACATCACACAATCCTCAGTCATATGGCCCCAATCCTTATGGTAACTGCAGTGCTGGTTCGTAGCACGTTTCGCATCTTTATCTCCCCCTAGGGTTGGGGGCCACTTGAAGTATGGCTGATTCTTTATTCGATAAAGAATCCTATAGATGGGTTCCTTCCAAACAGTGGTAATCGAAAAGAAGGATTTAGGATCAGGTGCCTGCTTTTCCCTATATGGCTCTTTCTTAGCCTGCCCGTACTCTTTCCTCTCTTTATAAGTTTTGGGCTCTATTTTATCCACCTTTTTCGTCGGTGTCTTCGTCTGCTCGGGCACAATCTTGCCATCCTCTCGGAGTATGTCATCTTCCATTCTGGCGTGTTCCTCTATTCGCTCCATCAGCCTGGCCAAAGTTTGAACAGGATGCATGTTTAATGACCGACGTAGCTCCCCCCGAACAAGTAGACCAGTTTTAAACGTAGCAATTGCATATTCCTCACTGCAACTATCAGTCTCATTGAAAGTTTCCCAATACTTTTTAGCATAGTCCCTGATCGGTTCGTTTTCTCCCTGTTTCATCATGGAGAGACTTTCGAACGTCTTAGGGGCTCTCCTAATTGTCAGGAACCGAGCAGTGAATTCTTCTGCCAGTTGTGCCCAATCACGTATGGAGCGTGGTTCTAACTTATGGAACCAGGACAGAGCAACCTTGCCCAAACTGGACGGGAACATTTTGCACATGATGTCATCATTTCCATCATGCATGAACATAGCCTGTTGGTAATGCTGTATGTGAGCAACGGGATCTGCATCTGTTTCGTACAGAATGAATGTACCGTGCTTCACTCTGCTCGGTAGCCGTGCATCCTGCAATCTCCTCGCAAATGGAGAAGCTGCTATATTACTTAGGGCTTCCCTTGCTGCTTCTCGTGCAGACATGGCCCCTTCTCCGTTCTCTTTAGTCTTTCGAGCCCCAGACTTATTCCAATGGGAATCAGGTCTCTCGTACCTATCCCTATGGTGTTTGCGAGAGTTTTCCTTGGGTGAGAAGCTTCGGCTCCTACTTCTCCTTTTTCGTGGAGAAGATCTTCCCCTGCCAGGACTCTTGCTTGGGCTTCTGCTTTTTCTTCTTCGCGAAGAAGCTCTTTTCTTTTTCGGGGTAGGACTCCTGCTCCTTCTATGTGAGGGAGCTGCTTTATAGGTCACCAGAGCTGCAGAGACCCGTATTTTCTTGAATTATTGAAATATTTATTAAAAGGCTAATTCGAAAAATGTGGTTTATTGGGTGGTTAATTAAATTGAGGCTTGAAGTGAAAGAATAGAGAGTTGAGGGAGTGTGGGTGTGATAAAAGGATATAGGAGTATATAAGGGGTGTGTGTGTGTGGTGTAGAGAACCATTTTTATCTCCCCAACTCTCTCTCATCCGTTCTCTCTCTCTATCTAGCCGGCTATATCTCTCTCCCTCCTCCTCTCACACAAAACTCCACCCCATTCCACAAAATCATCAAGAATCAACCTCCCTCCGGCCTTCCGATCATATTCTTGAGCTTGAGAATCCTTGGGTCGGGCTTGAATCGAAGATTTGAAGTTCAAGAAAGCTAGGGCTCATCCAAAACTCGTAGATCTTGGTTATCATCGCGAGGTAGGGACTTTTTTACCTCTTTTATGTGTTTATGTGTTGATTTGGTATAAGAATCGAGCCTTGATCGTCTCCCTTTGTTCATTTTGAAAGCTGTCAAAATCTGCAGAAATCGCCCGAAATCGCCTAGGGATCGATCCCTAAGCATGAGGGATCGATCCCTCACTTCAAAACTGGACTTTTTCACCTTGGGGATCGATCCCCAAGAGAGGGGGGATCGATCCCTCCCCTCTCTGGAAGTTCTGCTCGCTTTATGGGTTTCAGCCCAACTTCAAACGGCCATAACTTTCTCGTCCGACGTCCAATTCATGCAAACTTGGTATCGATTCGAAGGTCTTGAAGTCAGATTTCATATGCCACCAAAATCATCTTAAACCTCAAAGTACACAGAAAGTTATGACCATTAGAGTGAGGGTGTGTCGGCCTCCCAACATCCGTTGGCTACCCCTAGGATCCTCGTTCTATCGTTTCAACTTCCTATGACTTGTGGATGATATTTGTGACATTGTTAGCATATTGTAAGATGTCCACGTATGAATATGATCTTGGAAAAGTCTTGACTGGCATATAGAGTGAGAACTTGTTGTTTGAGTCGAAGATTGGTTTGGGAAGTCTCGTAACGCAAGGGGTGGTAATACGAAGACTTAGGTGGGTTCCGTAACGCAAGGGGTGGTAATACGGAGACCCAAGTTGTTGGGAAACTTTGTGACGCAAGGGGTGGAAATACCTATGGTACAAGTTGGTTTTAATGAGTCATGTTGAAGTATGTTGAATTGTCGAGTTTTGTGAGCTACATGGCATAACTCGTATGTAGCATATCTTAGAATGATCTTCTCGAATGATTGACCTGTTCTTGAGTTTGTCGTACTTCGTCGTTTGAGCTATATTGTCTTGTTCTCTTTCCTTTGCATTATTCACCATGTTTTCATATAAAGGTTGTAAAGGTTTTCCTACTGGGCTAGTGTAGCTCAACCTAATCTTTCTTTTCAGGAACAAACGTTGGCCAATAACTTGTGTGCATCGTGTGCTTGGAAGTGAAGGATTCTGGAAGTTAAATCGCTTTAGTTACCTAACCATCTAGTAACTGATTTTCTTTTGATTTAAGATGGGTTTGTAACTAAATATCTTTGAATTCCTTTTGACTAAAGTTTGTAATATTCAAGATATGTTCGTACTTGCATTTATGTGTATTTGGGGCCGAAGTGCCAAAGCTGTAAATCGTTAATTTTGGGAACTTGATTTGTAATTTAAGACAAGTGGGAACTCTTTTGGGAAATATGTATGATATGCGAGGTTCTTTAATTAAAATGTATTATTTAATTATGTTAAAAATCGAGGGCGTGACAAGAGCCCCTCTGTTTCCTCTAGAATGTCCTCGTGAAAGCCCAGAGTCCTCAGGGTGTTCTCGGATTCGTTCTAGCTCTCGAATCTCGTGTTCCCGTTTTCTGATTAATCGAGCGTACTCCTCGACCTCTTGCCTCTTTTTATCGAGGATGTCTTCATTGTTGTGCAAACTCTTAGAATGTGCAACCGACTCTCCCCGAACATGGGATTTGCTCCTTCGTGTGGAGCCTGTAGCCGTTCTGCCCTCCTTATTCTTGGAGTCATCTTGGATGGTCAAAGGACGATCTTTGCTTGTCGCCCTCCCTCCGTGTCCTCCGGTCGGCTTTTTCGGAGCTCCTGGTGGGGATTTATCTCCTCCCCCACCAGCCTGGTTCTTTTCAGCAAGTGGTGTGACTGGATCTACTTCCACCATGGTCGTATTTTAGAAAGGGAACTCCTCCGTTTCCCACAGACGGCGCCAATTGTTGGTGGAGAAAAACAAACAGTACCTAGAACAGCACTGAAGTTCGTCTCCTCACGTGCCGTCCAATCGGAACCCTAATGCCCTCGCCTGAACCCTAACCTATAAAACAGACAAGGGGTGAGCGTACATTTGCCTCTCGTGGCAAAGGCCCTCCGATGCCTAAGTTAGTATCTCGTACTGTATCAAACCCTAATTATCAGTAGGAAAGTATAGAGCAAATGCAACTTATTGCGTACTTTTTGCCTCTAGGTTTATCTCGTATTTATAGACATATGCTTGCTTGTCCTTCAAGCATCCTTGCTGCCCTAGATCTCCTACCCCGTACAGGAAACCTGGCCTTTTCGGGGATTCTCTTGCCCAATCAACCTAGATCCCTTACTCGTAGGGACTCTTCTCTTTATGGAACTCGTTCCATCATAGGACTGTCTCCTCACTTATCTTTACTGGATATTGGGTTCTTTTTCTAGAACATTCCCACCGCCTCACCTCTTAAGGTTACATTCTTCCAAATGACTTTATCTGCTCGGCACATACTTGCCTACTGATGAGGGTGAAAAAATGCATGTTAAAAAAAAACAAACACCGTCCAACCCGCCCCAGCAGTAGGATGATACCAGTTTTATATCCTCAAACTCCCAGTATAAACTACTCCTAGTGAAGTACCTAGACAGCCCAAACTCACCTTTCTATAATACTCGCAACCACCACCCCACCCCATCTTGAGAATGGTGGTACGCGAACCTTGGATAAAAAAAGAAAACCAACACCACCACCAAACTCTGTTTCACACCTCACGATTCAGCACTGGGATTGGATAGATCAGCCATAGCCTCAGGAACCCTCCTTTGAGGCGGTAGCTCGCCTTCCACCTCTGCCACGGCTACGGCTGCGACTACGACGGGGGCTGCGGCTGCGAGACCAAAACCGGCGTCAAACTCTTTTTCACACCTCACGATTCAGCACTGGGATTGGATAGATCACCCATAGCCTCAGGAACCCTCCTTTGAGGCGGTAGCTCGCCTTCCACCTCTGTCACGGCTGCGACTACGACGGGGGCTGCGGCTGCGAGACCAAAACCGGCGTCCCTCTTTCCACCACGGCCAGCAAAACCACCATCCCTTGCACCACCACGACGGCCACTGCTATCCCAACGTCCACCACCAACAGATTCAAAATGGTTCAGCCCACCACGTAAAGCCATATCCCGTACTTCTAGAGGCACCTGCTGGTTAGCCCCCTCCAGAACCTTAATGAGATCAGCAGCATATTTCCAATCTTGGTCAGAGAAAAAGGTGTATAACACACTGGTTGCCCCAGCTCCCCCCGTTCTTCCAATTCGGTGGACATAATCCTCAACCCCCGTGGGAAATCATGGTTCACCACCACCCTGTGATGTGGAAATAATAAATAAAAACCCGAGGTAAATCACATGTAACGCACTGCAAATGACATTAAATCCTTCAAGAAATACCAATCAAAATCTCTGAACTCCACAAATCGAAACTCAGTTGACCGTAAAACATGAATCTGGTTGTTCATCAATCTACGAATCTCTTTCAAGATCATAAGGAAAGAGAGACTGACCTTATATCTCTGATGTCAAGTCCCCTGGCGTCAACATCAGTGGCAACTAAAATAGGGGACTTTCCAGTCCGGAATTGATTCAGCACCCGATCTCTCTCATCCTGAGCCTTGTGTCAATGAAACACAGCAGCCCCAAAGTAACGCCCAATACTGCGTGCAAACTGGTCACACAACCTTTTTGTGGAACAGAATATAATCACCTTAGAGCCACGTTCTTGGGCCCTAAGAATCTTCTCCAACCGCCTCTGCTTCTCCATCTGAGGGACTACTTCAACATACTGCATAAAGCACTGTCCCCAATCCCGGTGAGTAAGAGATTATATAGGCTCCAAGGAGTATGACTGCCAAAAATCCAATTTTGCTAGGGCAACCATTTGTGTGCCACACATTGTGTTCTGCCCTGCACGAACTTTTCATGACATCGTTTAAAGCCAAGCATGTTCCTGGAGATTGCTGTTTCAAAGAAAATGACATGAAATTGTTGTTTTTTGCTTTGTAAAGTTAATAACTAAACTCAACGTCTATAACTCGATACGTTGTTATGTGCAGGTCTATCACATGGGCACTTGGCCCAATTGTCAATGTGGAGTCCAGGGTTTGAGATGTTGGAGCAACATCGACATCGCAAAATAGTAATCTAACCCATTAGTGATTAGCCTAACCTAAAAAAATTGGTTTTTACTAATAGCCCAATGGTAAGGAACATAGGAAGCAATGTAAACCATTTGAGCAGAATCCCCAGTCTGATACAGCTTCCAAGCAAGACATGCAATTCCAGGAGGATGCATCTGGGGCGCTCACATAACTCGGGCAAGTAGAGTTGCTGCCAAAGTGGGTAGTTTTGTTTGTACTAATTTTATGAGCATTGGCAGAAGCATGGAAAAAGACACCAGATAACATCACAAGGCAAGTAATGATTCCAAATTCCAATCATAGAAATAATCATCAGTCGTCTTCTTCCGTATCTATCCACAAAGCACATACTGACAATGGAGCCAACTACGTCGATAGTGCAAATGACGAGACAGTGCTAAAGCTGTCTTGTTTGAAGCAAACCCATCTGATTGTACAATGGTGGGACTGTAGTACATGACGGTGTTGATCCCCAGAAATTATTGAGCCACTTGGACAGCAATACCAGCATAGAGACCCCTTCGCACGACATTATTACCCCAAGCTTTCTTCACTTTCCTAACATGCTCGTCTCCTCGATTGTGCTTTCCACTTCCTTTTTAACTTGAACAGAATACTCCAAGGCTCTTATCTCCTCTTCAATTTCCTCAGTTGGATAGATTCTCCCCAAGATCTCCCTTGCTTCATCTACTCTTTCCTGTTAATACAATAAAACACTGTGTCTGTAAATACAAAATCCACTTGGCGGTTCCAGAGATTGGCAAGACAAGATGATTGATCCATAGGGTGGATTTATTCAATGGTTTCATTACTATCTTCGGAAACGCAAGTACATGGATCATCTTGGATACATGGAATTCATTTGAAACGGATTTCAAGGATGGCTGGCCACGTTCATTTTTTCCTTTTAAGTTGATGAAGCCGCATCTCCATATTAAAATAAGTACGAGATGAAGAAGACTGAAAGACAATAAAAAGGAACTCTAGATTGTTTCTACTATTCATACATTTTGGTGCAGCCATCTAGGAGACTCCGGAAGTGATAGCATTAAAATGAATTGCAGCAGGGCTGGAAGTGATGCAACACCAAGCATCCAACGCAAAGTTTCGGGTGTTTGATACAAGTTATAGTAAACAAGTTAGCAGTAGTAAGGAAACAATTCAATTCAATTACAATAACGAAAATGTTATTGTAAAATACATCAGTAAAGATGAAGCTTAATTTTCTGTTTTCTGTTTTTGCTTAATAAAAGCATCAAAAACTAGATGCACAACATGTCTCCCTGGATAATACCTTAAGGAGAAGGCAAGGTTGACAAGATAGGACAAGAAGAGGCCTCCAATAATGAGAAGACAATTAGTGCTAACAAGTGCAGCTCGAATTCTAGCAGGGGAAGCTTCAGCAATGTAGAGAGGAGAAGTCATGGAAGCCATGCCAACTCCAAAACCAACAAAGATTCTTCCGATAATAATCACCCAAGGTGCAGGAGCAAGTGCCATGGTTATTGCACCAATAAAGAAGAAGAAATCAGCAATTATTATTGACATCCTCCTCCCTACCCGGTCATTCAGCCATCCACCGATTGCAGCACCCGCGATAGCACCGGCCACAGCCATGCTCACAATTGTTGACTACATATTATATGTACAACATATTAGTAAACTCAAAACAAACAAAGAAAGAGAGATATATATACGTTACAACTAAACGTGTATTTCAATTTTTTTTTTTCCTGCAAGACTCTCAAAGTCATCCTTGATGTAGAGGAGAGCACCCGAAATAACTCCTACAACCCCAGAGACAAAACGCATTATAATTAAGCACTACTCCTACTAAAGAGATTATTAGAGAGTATATCCCAAAGAAAATGTTGTATATCGGTGCCCCAATCCTTTCTATTCACAAATATACTATGTCAAGCTATGTTTCGAACTTGAACTTGGAACTACTTGATGTTTTCCTCCAGTGTAGTTTCTTCTAGACATAAAACCAATGGAATCCAAAATCTTTGATGTAGCTAAACAAATTTTTTCCCTCTTACAAAAAAAATTACAATGCAGGAATCATGATATTGCTAAACATATTTTGCAGTGGTCACGAATTGTGATTTTTGCGGGTTTACATAGCTACTAACCTCTGTCATAACCAAAGAGGAGGCCTCCAATGCCAGCGGATAAGGCCAGCCTCATAATGTAAGGGGTCTTCCATGGGGTTTACCAGGTTTCCTTGTACTCTGTTTCATCTGCTTTTGAAAATCCTCCCTTCACCATCTTCTCAGATTCTTACGAGGTTAAATCTACGTCGGAACCGCCTCCTCGGGAAGAAAATAGAAAGAAATGTCCTATGTATATGCAAAATGTGAAAAAACAAATGCTAATGATAAAAATTGGTTCACACATTTTACCTAGTAGTATTTCCCACTCATTCATTCATTCATAACCATAATTACAATTAAGAACACGAGAACTAGAAGAAATGAGACAGATAGAGATAAGAACTTTTTATCTTTCGATTACTATGATTGTTTTAATTATTACCGCAAGTGGGCTTCTCGTTCTTCTTTCTCCTTCCAGGATTGCGTTCCTTTATTCACCTACTAGTGAAAGCACGCGTGCGTTGCACGTGGAACTTGCGCCACAACTTGTAACATAGAGAACAATCTTATGTAAGAATAGTGATCATAGATTTTAATTGGAAGGCTATATATATGTTTGGATTGGATGATAAACAATAGAATTCAGTGCATATGGTACAACCTTCTTTCTTGTAACACATGGAATTGGCATTTGTAAAATGTTGGGAGAAAAAAAAAGAAAGAATTAGTCTTGTCAGAAGAATGACTCTAGTTCAACCTCTCATCTATCCTATTGGTCGGTACTCAAGGTCCTCTCTAACAGGTTTGAAGAACTGATACTCGCGAGGGAAGTGGTGCAGGAATGAATAGGTAATACAGACCACCACATTGATTTCAAGTACGCAGAACAACAAATTCAATGTCACAAATTGAAGTATGTTAGTCACAAATTGAATATGTTTGTACCTTTCCTGTACTTCTAATTTTCACCATAACTTGATTGAAGGTTTATAACACCAAAATACTAAAAAATAATTTGCACACTTTTCAGCAGTTGGGACAGATTTGTTGAAGAAGGGTTATTGGCCCACAAAAATATGCCAGATACATAATCACTTACATCATATAAACAATCTCCAAAGCTTGTCCTCAAGGGGGCAATTAAACACACTTAAACATTTGTTTGTGTAATCACTACTCCAAAATACAACAAAGATCAGAGTAATTAGCCATGATCGCACGGGCCCAAAACCGTGGTCTTTCCGGGTGAGATCCCAAAACCATCATAGAACCTCCAAAGAATTGAATGCAGAATTACAAAGGAAATGATCCCAATTGACACAGTTAAGCAAAGCAAAAACATGGTTTGTGTCTAAGGCTAACATACAACATATAGAATTCGAAACTCCTATTATATTTAGTACCATCAAGTTTACAGGAATAACATATCAATAATGCCAAATGAACATAAGAAGGCAGAATAGGAATATATGTATGATGCTTTTGAACTTTTAACATGCACTTAATAATCCACATAAATTTTAATAACAGGATTTGAGGTTCATCCAACTCCTAAAGCAATACCTCAATCTCACTTCCTCGACCAGAGCGAATGGCTAAAATTCTTACCTCTAGCATTGGCAGATGGTAAACATTGATGAAATCTGTCTTAATAGTGTCTCAAATGAATTGGGATGGTTGTTTAGGAAGGAAAAGTGTGTAGGATGTTAATTAACCCTCACACATATAATCTTTATTTATATTAAACAATAACTCCTTACAAGACTTAGATAACTGATGTGGGACAATGTCAAATACTAACCAATATCCTAACACTCCCCCTCAAGCTGGAGAGTAGACATCAAAAAGTCCCAGCTTGCTACATAACAACTCTAACCGCGGTTTGAACAATGATTTAGTAAACATGTCTGCCAACTGAGCGCCAGTGGATACAAAGGGAGTAGCTATCACACCACTTGTTGACTTTTCCCGCACAAGATGACAGTCCACTTCAATATGTTTAGTTCTTTCATGAAAGACTGGATTTGATGCAATGTGAATTGCTGCCTGATTGTCACAGTATAGATTCATAGGAAGTTTCACCCCAAATCCGATTTCCTCAAGAAACGAGCGCACCCATACAATTTCACATGTCGTATGGGCCATTGCTCGATACTCTGCTTATGCACTCGACCGCGCAACCACTGTCTGCTTCTTACTCTTCCAATTGACAAGATTTCCACCCAAGAAGATACAATACCCTGTAGTAGATCTTCTGTCAAATGGTCCACCTGCCCAATTAGAATCGGTACGTAAATGCCTCAATACTCAAGTGTCCATTAGTCCGATAGAACAAACCGAGCCCGGGATGTGCCTTAAGATACTTTGCAATTCTAACAACAGTTCCCCAATGTGGAAGACGAGGAGCAGACATAAACTGACTCACAGTACTAACAGCGAACGAGAAATCGGGACGAGTAATGGTAACCCACCAAACGACGATACTGATCAGGATTAGGAAGTAACTCCCCCTGATCCACACAAAGCTTGACATTGGGATCCATAGGGGTCTCAACAGGCTTTTTCAAACCAGTCTCCTCTAGAATATCCAACACATATTTCCGCTGAGATAAGCTAATACCATCTTTAGATCGTGCAACCTCAATACCCAAGAAGTATCGTAATTTTTCCAAGTCTTTGGTATGAAATTCGCGTTGTAAGAAATCTTTCAACTCATCAATGCCTTTTTTATCATCACCAGTAATGATAATATCATCCACATAGACGATTAGCAATACCTTGCCGCGATCTGATGTAAGAGAAAAGACCGAATGATCTTACTGACATCGATGCATGCCAAATCGCAAGACAGTACAAATCGAAGCCAGATCACCTGTCACAAGAATACCAAGTCCGAAACCATGCAATCGACAAGAGGCCGAAAGCAAAGTATGTAAGAGGGCCAAAAAAGCATCAGAAAACAGCACAGATCGGAACCAGAACACTGCAGAAAGCAGGAAACAAGAGCTGTTTGAGTACAACCCAAGTTGCTGGTAGCCGGAGGTCGAACGACGGTGGCCGGCAAGGGGTGGGGGTGGGTCGCCAGTCGCCGGCGAGGGGTGGGGGTGGGTCGAGGGCAGATCAAGCGTGGGTGAGTTTGGGCGGAACTGGGCAAGAGGGATCAGAGGCTGTCGGACGTGTGTAGGGGCTGCCTAAAGTTCAGAGGCTGTCGCCGGTGGTCGGCGAGTGTTCGCCGGTGGGCGGCGAGATCGGGCAGAGCCTGGGCGAGGGTGGGCAGGTAGGTGGTGGCTGGAGATGGTTGGGCTAGGGTTTATTGATTTATTTTTTTTTGTTCCAGATGGGTTTGGTCGTGAGGCAAGAGTGGGTAGGGGGTGATTAGAGAGGTGGTTTAAGATTAGGATTAAGACCCCACTTTGATACCATGTTGTTTAGGAAGGAAAAGTGTGTAGGATGTTAATTAACCCTCACACATATAATCTTTATTTATATTAAACAATAACTCCTTACAAGACTTAGATAATAGATGTGGGACAATGTCAAATACTAACAATATCCTAACAGGGATTTTTGAAAATTATCTTCTTGATTTGAAATGAATAAGCTTTGAAATCATTTTCTTTTAACCAAAGAAGAAATAGAGAAATTTTTTACGGAATGTATCCTACAGTAAGATGGAAAATGCATGACAAGAACACCACTCAAAAAGAGGCGAAAGACAAAGTATAAACACATAACAAAAAAATTTATTATATGGTACAACAGAACCTGCCAAAGGAGCATTAAATAAATCACTGGGAATTAAGTTAAAAAGAAGTTATCTCATATAGGAATATATATATCATCGGGAAAAATTATTGGGCAGGAGATTATCGCTGGAGACTGCACTGCGAGAACCCACTTTGAGAGTTTGAGGCAGAATAGGAGAAAGAATCGGGACACCAAACCCTTAAAAATTTACACGACTATTTTTTTTTTTTTATCTTGGTTATTAGTGAAAAGCGAGATCAAAAAACATGATTACTATAATAGTTTTAGGGTAACCGAGGCAAAACAAACTTACCATCTCGGTTTATCAAATGAACAGATTTTAAATATCACTCTTAAATATTTATCACACTTTTTGAAAACTGAGATCTTATTGATTGTTCACGTGTGATCTTTAACTATTTGTTTAGTAGTGAATAGCAATGAGGATATCCCTGACATGCTATTTCTTTCTAGAACATGAATCGTCATAGATATTCTTCCTGCTTTCTAACGTGCACAACATGTAATTGTTAGAACTGATTTGCATTACCTCCAGTCCTCTGCGATTGCGCTTCTTTGGCACATCCATTGCAAGGTAGAATGGGACATCTTTGGCAATCATCTCCTCTGCAATTATCCTTGCCCAGCAAGCAATATAGGGATATATAGTTGCTTAAGACAATGGGTCTTCTACAGTTGCTAGAGAACTTCAAGTACATCCACTACAGATACAACTACAAATTCTAACAAAACCACAGCCACTATAAGGTATATTCATGTAAATGTGGTACCCTACCCTGTTAGTCCTTTTGCTACTCTCTTTTGTGGTATCATGTAATCATTAAGATACAACTACAATTTCTAACAAAACCACAGCCACTATAGCATAAAGCAAAATCAATAATATGAACAATTGCCCGGATCGAGAACTGCCAAAATGAAAAGCGAGCTATGAAAGACAAACTCAGGGCAATAAAATAGGTAAAGCTACTTTCTAACTAAACGTATGAAGCAATCCTAGACGCTGGATAGTCCGATCTTTTGCCCTTCGTAATTACTTCAAGTTGTATTCATTCATTAAATAGTCTTGGATTATGTCTTTTCCTCAACATGTTGACCTATGTTCTTCCAATCTCCATTCAAATCACAACATTACATGCATTTTCAAAATTGTTAACAAGCAAGTTGAGCTCTTCTTTATGAGTTATCTTAACTTATGCTATGATTTAAGTTTCACCGATACGAACATGTGACACGACAATAGCACAATACGTACACTATACAAAAAGGAGAGCAGCGTTGGGACATGTTAAAAGGCCATTGTGGGTGGAAAGCGGGTTCTGTGAGGTCGCTGACGTGTACAAGAGTGAGCTGGAGAGGTTCGATTGGTCGATAATCAGTACCAAGGGGAAAAGAGGAATAATCTCGTGGGGTGAGGGCTAGAGCAAGAGGTACGGAAAAGACAAAGGCAACGTGTCTCCTTTGTTCTCCGCGGGGGTGAATGACGTCTGCCCTTTCTGGAATCAGATGAGTGAGGTCACCTTCTCTCCGGGGAAGAATGTTCTCCTTCCTCAGAATCAGTGCTCTCTCTCTCTCCTTTTCCAGAAAAGTCAGCATCTGGCAATCATTGGGAATGTCAGGGGTATTTATAGGGCACATGGGCCTAGGTCAGGCCCAGGACGGCGCTCCTATAAGACCCTAACACGTGTCCCTCCCGTACCTCCAGGTCGCGGAAGACTCGTCCTCCCGCGGAGGACTTCCGCGGGGGACCCGCACTTCCGCGACGATACCTCCATCCCAAGCCACCAAGCCACAAGAGCTTCTCCAATTCCCACAAGAGCGAGGTCGCGACCCGCGGCGATCGCTTGCCTTCCGCGGGATCCCTTCCGGGCCTGCCTTCTAGGCCCGAATGTGATCCCGGGATCTTCTTACAGCTTCTATATCAATCCCAATTCCAGTATATCTTTCAGTCCTTCCTGGCGGGGCCCGCGGGGGGGTCCCGCAGGATCTTCACTTCCGCGGCTTGGTTCCGCGGGCGTTCATCTTCATGTGCTACGTGCTTTCTTTCCATTGGTCAGTCAAACGTCTTCTTGAAATAGTGTTTTGACTAAGGTGGACTTTCCGCGTGGACCTGGTCGCCACGTGTCTACAGCCGATAGGCTAGTCAAAAGGTCTTCCCTGATGACATGTCAATAATTTTGACCGCGCCTACAGCCATATTCATGTTTTCGATATGTATGTTGGATGTTCCACTGAAATTATGTAAAGACAAAAGTAAGGCTCTAATTATAGTAACATTACCATAATGCCTTCATTCCCAAATGTCATAACAGAACTCTAATTTTTTATTACCTAAATTGTGAAAGTGTTCCAACAAAAAGGGTGTAATCATTCATCTTTGGGATGATAACCTACCAACCAGGCAACCATTATAACTAACACAAAAAGGAGACACCCTTTAACTTTAGCTGGACCATACTATATCATTTGACACCCTGAGCTTGTTTTAGATTTCCTCCGGATGCATCTGTTTTTAAAGTCAGACATGTGTCCAAAGAATGTACGGAAAGTGTCGCCGTCCAACACCAGTACATACCTCTTACAACGTGCCCGTCCTTCTTAGACTATAATTCATCTATGCTGGGTTCTTGCAATAATTGGCCAATGCATGTTTTTGTACAAACAATTGTTTATACCATGGTATGCAAGTTTAGTAGTAACAACAGTGCGTATGAAGAAAGAGTGATGATCCAAGACCAGAAAATACCAAAGAGTGATCATTTTAGGTATTTAGGCTCCATTATTAGTAGAGATGGAGAGATTGCCGATGATGTGACCCATAGGATCCAAGAGGGGTAGCTCAAGTGGAGGAGCGCTACTAGTGTACTATGTGACAAGTGGGTACCCACAAAATTGAAGGGAAAATTCTATGGAACTGCCATAAGACCAGCAATGCTTTATGGGACAGAATGTTGGCCTATTAAGAAACAACAGGTGAGCAAGATGAGTGTAGCGGAAATGAGAATATTGAGGTGGATGTGTGGTAAGACTAGACGTGACAGGATTAGAAATAAAATGGTTCGTGAGATGGTAGGTGTAGCACCTATAGAGGAGAAGTTGAGAGAAAATAGGCTAAGGTGGTTTGGGCATATCTACCGTAGACCAGGAGATGCAGTAGTTAAGAGAGCAAATAGGATAGTTTTGGGTAGCAATGCTACGGGGAGGGGTCGATCTAAATTGACATTAGATGTTGTCATACGCAAAGATATGAGTATAATGGGTTTGTGTAAATAAGTGGCTCTTGACAGAGCTCAATGAAGGAAAATTATTCATGTAGCCAACCCCAAGTGATTGGGACATAAGGCTCGATTTGGTTTGGTTTGGTTTGGTACTGTTTATACCATATAGCAGTTGCACTGACAAAGATAATAAGCACTAACCACCAAGGCTATTCAAACAAAGAGATGAGTATGATGGAGTGGTTGATAGACACGGATGTACTATTTTTGGCAATATTCCTCAAGACTTGTACATACAGATAGGTTCATAATTGCGACCAAGTCTCTTGGTGCTGCAAAAAGGATCATTATGTACTCCAAGGGAAGACGGACTTAGATTTAAAAAAAAAACCAAAAGCAATATCCCCAATAAAACTCTGGACACACACACATTATGAAACGTTCCGCTCTAAGAGGATAGCAAAAATTGTCTCAAAGAAAGCTAAATATCAACCTTAAGCATTCATTCCATAAACACATGACAAAGTCAACCAAAAGATTACACCTGGCTTCCAAAATAACGTTTACAAGAGAACTATACAAGATGAGTTCACATCGCATGAGTTACAACTCTCCAAAAAAATTATATTACAATATGCACTAAGCCAAAAGGACACCAAGTCGACCCTCATCTCCACTCCTACAGCCTGCCAGACCAGTAGTGGACCAAAACTCTATTTTGGATACCTAAAAGGTTTATGAGTGTTACTGCTTCATTCAAGTGGAATGCATAAAACGGTTAACAAGAGCAGACATGGATCGAGTAATGCTTCTAATCATATTTAACAAAAAACATACTATCTTTCACAAACAAATAAGTGAGCAACAATATTTCAAGAAGCCATAGGGTTGCTTCCCTCGCAACCAGGAGTTATGACGGTACCGTGACCCTGTGAACAGGGTACTTCCAACAATTTATACCCTGTTTGTGTACAGCAAATAGACAATTTATACTCTTCTTGTGTACATCAAGAAGAAAGCAAATCCAACCAACAATACAGCTATGGCATGCTCTTGAAATAAAAACATATTTCAAGCAACTTGATCCATATCCACAACTATCAAAAATTTCCAACATTCGTAGAAAAAGCATAAGTTTATTTTAGCTAGTCACTTCAATGAAACAGCACACTCACAATCCTTTTAGGTATCCAAAATAGAGTTTTGGTCCACTACTGGTTTGGCAGGCTGTAGGAGTGGAGATGAGGGTCGACTTGGTGTCCTTTTGGCTTAGTGCATATTGTAATATAATTTTTTTGGAGAGTTGTTGTAACTCATGTGATGTGAACTCATCTTGTATAGTTCTCTTGTAAACGTTATTTTGGAAGCCAGGTGTAATCTTTTGGTTGACTTTGTCCTGTGTTTATGGAATGAATGTTTAAGGTTGATATTTAGCTTTCTTTGAGACAGTTTTTGCTACCCTCTTAGAGCGGGTCGTTTCAGTTGGTATCAGAGCATAGGTTGTAAATTCTGTAGACTAGCCGTGTTTAGACTAGTGGTGGACCATAGGGTGTTTGTCTGTCTTGTGTCCGTGGGGATGGGAAGGAATAGATTGATCATGAAACATGTCATGCATTTACTTTTGTTATTTGAGATGTTTTTTGATGAATTTTGCATATCTAGTTATGGACCGCGATGGCCAACATGATAATGCTGGAGGGGGAAATTCTAGCAATGCACAAAATCAGCCAACCATGGACAATAGATTATTTGATGCGATAGTGCAGTTAATAACTCAACAAGCAAAATATTTCGAGTCTCAGGCAGCCGCACAAGCGAGTTCTTCGGGGGCACGCACTGAGCAGGACACCATATATAGTCGGTTTAAAAAGCTCGGGCCTACAGAGTTTGATGGACCACCTAACCCTTTGGATGCCAAGGAATGGATAAAAAAGATAGAGGAAATCTTTCAGATAATGGCCGAGACGGATGAACAAAAGGTTTTGTTGGCTACCTTTATGTTAAAAGGAGATGCTCGACGTTGGTGGGAGGTTACCAAACAAAGATGGTCTGCACCAATGGCAAATCTTGAAAATAATGATGCTCCTCCTGTACCTACAGTCATCACTTGGGCTATGTTCACCAAAGCTTTCCATGAAAAGTATTTTCCAAGGAGTTACCAAATGGGTCAGAGACGGGAATTTATGAGGTAAGAGCAGGGGAAGATGACGGTAGCAGAGTATGAAGCCCGGTTTACAACCTTATCACGTTTCGCTTGAATCTTGTTAGCACGAACGAAGACAAGTGCAGAATGTTTGAGGATGGGTTGAATATAGAACTTCGGCCTTAAGTGGTAAATCAACGGTTGAATAATTTTGCGGATTTGATTGAAGTGGCAACAAATTTAGAACGGGATTTGGGGTTATTGAATGAACAACGGGAGCAGAATAAGAAAAGCAAAACTGAATCTACATCAGGTGGAAGAAACATTGGCCAACAATCCACAAATAAAGGGAGAGGAACTTCTACTTTTCAGAGCCGAGGTGGGAGTCAATCTCGGGGATTCCAATCTGGGCAGCGAGTGAATGTGTCAAAGCAACAAAGCCAGACGGGTTCTACTTTTTCTACTGGTCGTAGCAATGCCCTTACATGTCATAGGTGTGGATCACCTGATCATTTTATTCGAGATTGTCCCGAACCAGAATCATTCCGTAGGTGTTTAAGATGTGGGGATCCGGGACATTTGGCTTCAAGTTGTCCTAGAACATCGAGGTCTGTTTCATCTTCGGGTAGCGTTTAGATGGGTGGAGGTACTTCTCAGGGTAAAAATGAAAGCTGTGGTGGTGGTTCAGTTGGTAGACCTAAAGCACAAGGGAGAATCTTTGCTATGAATAAACAAGAAGCACTTGCAACTCCAGATGTTGTCACAGGTATGCTCACTATTTTTGGTAAAGAAGCGCGTATTTTGATTGATTCTGGATCAACGCATTCATTCATAGCATTGTCATTTACAAAGTATGTAGACTGACCCCCAAAGTCCACTAGTATCTACTATGGCCATTTCCACTCCTACGGGAGAGACTCTATTAACTAGAGTTGTATATCGGGACTGTAAATTTCGAATGGGCGATAGGGAGTTGTCAGTTGATTTGATGCCATTAAATATCACAGATTTCGATATAATCCTTGGTATGGATTGGTTATCTACTTATCATGCCTCTATTGATTGTTTCCGAAAAGAAGTAATATTGCAGATTCCAAATAATCCACAACTGAAATTCCGTGGGATAGAACTTCTACTCGTGTAATTTCTGTAATGAAGGCCGAGAAGTTGTTGAAAAAGGGTAGTCAAGGATTCCTTGCACATATTGTTGATAGCAGCAAAAGTACACCGCGGGTGGAGGATATACCAATAGTTTGTGAGTTTCCTGATGTATTTCCCGAAGAATTACCAGGGTTGCTGTCACGTCCTCAATTTCAACATAAATAATTAAGCCATTTCAATAAAAGTTCCTCGCATAACTTAAATAATACCCAAAAGAGTTCCCACTTGTTTAACCTTACAAACCAAGTCCCCAAGTTTAAAGATTTTACAACATTGGCACACCGGTCCCAAAATAAGCTTAAGTTCGAATACATACAAGTTATTAAGTTACAAACCAATCTTTGGCAAAAGAAAGTCATCACAAGATGATTTGGTAACTAATGAAATAAGGTTCCAAAAAGTCTTCACATCCCAACACATGAAGCATGCATGCTATGGTCCAGCATTTGAACCTGAAAAGAATGATAGGTTGAGCTACACTAGCCCAGTAGAAAAATCTTTACCAATTCTATATATAAATATGAAGCCAAGTGCAAAATGAGTTGACAAGAAGATGTGGTTCACTCAAGAGATAACAACGAACTCATAGGTGTATCGACATTCATTACGATCGCCCAAGGACATGCCATTATCACCAAAGCCACACAATTCACAAGACTCATGCACACTACCGACTCAACACGACTTGCTATCCTAAATTCCCACCATCGGTGTTTCCACCCCTTGCGTTACCGTATATCACTACGAGGATTACCGTGTTTCCACCCCTTGCATCATGGTGATCCCGAACGACTCGGGTTACCGTATTACCACACCTTGCGTTACGAAACCCGTTTAAGTCTCCGTATTACCACCCCTTGCGTTACGAGACTCCTTACACTAACTTCCGACCCAATCAACTACTTTCTCATACAATATGCAGGCTAAGACTCCCCCATGATCATATTCATAAATGGAACATCATACAATATGCCAATACCATCACAATTGCATCACAAACGGTCACATATTCCAATTTATAACCAATAAGCACCTTAGCAATATTTAACCATGTGATTCCATATTCAATTTGTACCAACGGAAAGCCGACGGGCAAGGGAAGCATCGAAAAGTCCAAGGAAGTCAAATGAACGAGCTTGAGATCAATTAGAAGGTGTTTCAAGGGGTTTAGAAGTGGTCGGGAGTCAAAATAATCAACAAAGGATCAACAGGAGCAAAACCTGGAGTTAAGCTCCCCGTATCGATACGGGAAAAATCCGTATCGATACGGAAGAGGCTGTCCAAAAAGATAAGCTTACTGTATCGATACGCCAAAAATCCATATCGATACCACGGGGCTTCGGGTAGCGATTTCTGCAGATTTTCAAGGCATGAACTACAACCAAAATCCAACAACCCAAAGCACGAATCTACACCGAATCAACACATAAACACATAGAAGAGGTAAAAAAGTCCCTACCTCGCAACAATGGCCGAGATTCAAGCGTTTTTGAACGAGCCCTAGCCTTTCGAACTCCAAAACTCCGATTTAAGCTCGACCCACGGATCTCCGAGCTCAAGAACGCGAATGGAAGACTTGAATGAGGTTGATTCTTGAAGATTTTTGTAACGCCCCAAGCTGACCACTGGCCCAATACCTTGATTTTGATCCACCAGCCACACCACATGGCCTAAAAGCTTAAGCCCAAGGTACTAGTAGTAGCCCACAAGGTTTGTTATATGCCCAAGATCATCCATGTAGACTTCCGATGTGGGACGGGGTGTTACAATCTCACCAACTTTATAGCCTCGCGCCCTCGCAAGGGGTTGAGCACTATAATCAGCAATACTAATCGAACCCATAACCAAATCCAACCAAACAACAAGGCCCACATGGTCATGTACATGGATGATCTTGGGCATATAACAAACCTTGTGGGCTACTACTAGTACCTTGGGCTTAAGCTTTTGGGCCATGTGGTGTGGCTGGTGGATCAAAATCAAGGTATTGGGCCAGTAGTCTGCTTGGGGCGTTACAGGAAAAAAGTACGGAGTAAGTTACCCATGGAGGGTAACAGGGACTTCAATCTTTAGTAGACCAATCAATAGTTAATGCAAGGCCACCCAAGTCAGGTGCCAATATCGAACAGCTAACAATGCAATGTGTACTAGTATTTGATAAGGCTAGCTCAAGAGAGAGAGATCGGCAGGGAGAGAGGGGACGGATGAGAGAGGGTGAGATGGAGAAAATGATCTCCTACCCCTCACACACCCCTATATATACTCATGAATCTTGTTATTACACCTACACTCCCTCAACTCTCTATCCTTTCACTTCAAGCCCCATTCTAATTTATCACCAATTATGTAATATCCTTCTAATTAGTCATTTAATAAACATTTCAAGAATTAAAATTATCCGGGTCTCTACAGTTGCCAGTGGACCAAGAAGTTGAGTTCTTTATTGAGCTTCTGCCAGGTACACAACCAATTTCAATTGCACCTTATCGTATGGCTCCTGCCGAATTAAAGGAATTGAAAATCCAATTGGAAGATCTATTGGAGCGAGGATTTATTGGAGCGAGTATTTCTCCGTGGGTGCTCCAGTTTTGTTTGTTAAAAAGAAAGATGGTACGATGCGGATGTGTATTGACTACCGTCAGTTGAACAAGGTGACCATCCGAAACAAATATCCTTTACCGCGTATTGATGATTTGTTTGATCAATTGCAAGGGGCGACAGTATTCTCTAAAATTGATCTTAGATCGGGATATCATCAATTAAAAATAAAGGAGGAGGATGTTCCGAAGACTGCTTTTCGTACAAGGTATGGCCATTATGAATTTCTTGTTATGCCATTTGGTCTAACGAATGCCCCAGCTGCTTTTATGGATTTGATGAATCGAGTGTTTAAGCCATATCTTGACTCCTTTGTGATAGTGTTATTGATGATATTCTTATCTATTCTCGAAGTAAAGTACATGCAAGTCACCTTCGAATCGCATTACAAACTCTATGTGAAAAGAAGTTATATGGAAAGTTAAGTAAATGCGATTTTTGGCTAGACTGATCTGTTGTGTTTTTGGGACATGTTGTATCAGGGGATGGAATTTCTGTTAATCCTAAAAAGATAGAGGCAGTTACCAATTGGGAGAGACCGACTAGTGTGACGGAAGTTCGCAGTTTCTTGGGTTTGGCTAGTTATTACCGCAGGTTTGTTCAAGGATTTTCTTCTATTGTTGTTCCTTTGACCCGATTAACTCGAAAAGGGGTAAAATTTGGGTGGTCTGAAGATTGTGAAAAGAGTTTTCAGGAGCTGAAGAAAAGGTTGACTACTGCACCAGTATTAGCTCTTCCTTTAGGTGATGATGGGTTTGTTATTTATAGCCATGCTTCTAGACAAGGATTGGGTTGTGTTTTAATGCAGCATGGCAAAGTAATTGCATACACCTTTAGACAACTGAAACCTCATGAATATAATTATCCCACCCATGATCTAGAATTGGCTGCTATTGTTTTTGCATTGAAGTTGTGGAGGCACTACTTGTATGGGGTAACATGTGAAGTTTACACCAACCATCGGAGCTTGAAATATTTGTTCACACAATGGGAGCTAAACTTGAGACAACGTAGATGGATGGAGTTAGTGAGAGACTATGATTGCACGATTCAGTATCATCCGGGTAAAGCCAATGTAGTAGCTGATGCTTTGAGTAGGAAATCTGCGGGCACTTTGGCTTCTTTGCGGGGCGTACAAGAGAATTTACTTGCTGATCTACATTCCTTACGGGTAAAACTTTCCGTCAATGGAACAGTTCTACTAGCTAGCCTTACTCTTAAACCCCTTTTGGTAGATCGTATTCGAGAAATGCAACAATCAGATGAGAATTTGGAAGAGATTAAGAAAAAGGTTAGTAAAGGAAAGCACAAGGACTTTGCAGTGAAAGATGAAAATGTTTTGTATTTTGGGAATCGGATATGTGTACCTAATGATCCGTCTTTGAAAAGAGAAATTCTTGAGGAGGCTCATAGTAGCGCATATGCTATGCATCTTGGCAGTACCAAAATGTATCGTGACCTTCGAGAGAATTATTGGTGGGCTGGTATGAAGCGTGAAATTGCTAAATTTGTATCCGAGTGTTTGGTATGCCAACAAGTGAAGATAGAACATGAACATCCTGCAGGTTTATTGCAACCTCTTCCTATTCCGGAATGGAAATGGGGACATATTACTATGGACTTTGTCCTTGGATTACCTCAAACCAAAACAGGAAATGATAGTATATGGGTAATCGTGGATAGACTTACTAAATCTGCACATTTCTTAGCCGTTAAAAGCACATATTCATTGGATAAACTTGCTAGCATATATGTGAATGAAATTGTTCGACTACATGGTGCTCCAGTTTCTATTATTTCAGACAGAGATCCTAGATTCACTTCACGATTCTGGCCTAGACTTCAAAATGCTATGGGTACTTCCCTGAAATTCAGTACAGCGTTTCATCCTCAGACTGATGGACAGTCCGAGCGTACAATCCAAACTTTGGAGGATATGTTGCGAGCTTGTGTACTTGATTTCTAGGGTAGTTGGGATCAATACTTGTCTCTTATTAAATTTGCATATAACAATAGTTATCACTCAAGCATTGGCATGGCACCATATGAAGCATTGTACGGCCGAAAATGCAGGACTCCAGTGTGTTAGGGTGAGGTGGGTGAAAGGAAGTTGGTAAGCAAAGAGGAGTTTCTAGGCCCAGAATTAGTAAAAGTTACTATTGATAAGGTGAAAGTGATTCAAAACCAGTTGAAGGTAGCGCAAAGTCGACAAAAAAGTTACGCTGATACAAGACGAAGAGACTTGGAGTTTAATGTAGGCGATCAAGTATTTGTTCGGGTATCACCATGGAAGGGGGTGTTGAGATTCGGTAAAAAGGGTAAATTAAGTCCAAGATATATAGGGCCTTATGAGATTGTAAAACGGGTGGGCTCGTCAGCATATCAGCTAGATTTACCTTCAGAATTGGCTAAGATGCATAATGTTTTTCACGTATCCATGCTTCGTAAGTGCGAAGGAGATTCATCTAATGTGGTTCCTCAAACAGTGGAATTGAAAGATGATATGACCTACGTGGAACAACCAGTTCAGATTTTGGATCACAAGGAACAAGTCCTTCGTAACAAAACCGTATCGCTAGTAAAGGTATTGTGGAGGAGTCGTTCAACAGAGTATGCAACATGGGAAGCTGAAACTAATATGCGGAAGCAATACCCTCATTTATTTGGACAAGGTAAGTAAATTTCGGGGACGAAATTTTATTAGGAAGGGAGAATTGTAACACCCGTTCCAAGAATGCACGTGCATCGCATATGACATTTAACTTTATGAAGGTATTTGATATACGTGTTGTGTTATCATTCACATATCATTCATTAATTGTCTAGCATACATGATTTAATTTGAAGGTTTAGTTAAGTTAAAAAAAAGAAGGGATTGGTCTTGGTAGGTGGAATGAAGGGTGAAGATGAGTTTTGGCCATTTAAACCCATACACCCAACCTCATGGGATAATTTTCCCTAATAAACCTTCTACGTTATTCTCCTTGTTTCCATCGCCTCACTGCTATTGTAAAATGACACACACACACTGAGAGAGAGAGAGAGAGAGAGAGAGAGAGAGAGAGACGAAGAAGATTGAGGAAGAACTAGAAGAAGAAGAAGAGATTTGGGGAAAAAAAAAACCTAATTGAAGGTAAACCCTATCTTTTACCTAATTTATGTTTTGGGTATTGATCAAACATGTATATACCTGCATGTTCATGTAGTTTAAATCCTAATTAGGTCATAGGAGAATGGATTTTGTGTAGTTAAAGTAGTTTAGAACAGAAATTACTTGGTTTAGAATTCTGCAGATCGAATTGGAAAAATTCATGTCTGTCTGATTTTGGGGAATTTTATTGAGATAGTTCGAAAGTTCTGAAATTTCTTGGAATTTTGCTGAGATTTCCTCTATGAGTCTTCTATCTACAGTAAAAATTTCGGGATCTAGTTCAAAGTATTGAGCTCTATAGAAATTTTTAATCTAGCATTACTCAAATTCGGAATTGAGCAGTCTGCGCCGACACAAGTTGGAAAAACAGTCATATCTCCTAGCTCGAGACTCGAAAACACATTCCGCTTGCTTTGCTAAAAACTAGACACATAGAGCTTTCCAACGATGCAACCCATGCGCTGTGGTTATGCCTGAGCAATAACAGATTTGTTGTTAAAGTTGACTCAAAATCTGTCTCTGCACCAGTTTTAGTATTTGTTAAGTTATAATCGCGAGGCCGTAGTAAGGTTACCCGAACTCCGTTTGTGATGTATGGCCTGTCGATTCGAAGAGGAGGAAGTTAACTTTTCAACGGTTTAAGTGAAATTCTTAGAATTCACGATTATGTATTGGATATGGTCAGAACCGTATACGTTGGCCATGGATTAAGCCTTATTCTAGGAAATTCTTGTATCAAACCTCATTGAATCATCTTTGTAACATTTAAGCACATCATCCATCATTTTTATTGCATTGGTCTCATTCATTATCATATCAGGGATGGACATTAAAAAGAAGATCATATGCTAGACTTATTGATGCATTTTACTTGCATTTTAACATGAGTTGGAGTACGAATTATACTAAGTGTAGTGTCATTCATATTCTAGGATCGGGGGACGAGTCTCTACCTCAAGGTTGAGAAGGAGGCTTTTCGCTTTTGTCTTTTGGATCTCTAAGGTGAGTGTGCTGTTTCATTGAAGTGACTAGCTAAAAATAAACTTATGCTTTTTCTGTGAATGTTGAGAATTTTTGATAGTTGTGGATATGGATCAAGTTGCTTGAAACATGTTTTTATTTCAAGAGCATGCCATAGCCGTATTGTTGGTTGGATTTGCTTTCTTCTTGATGTACACAAGAAGGGTATAAATTGTCTGTTTGCTGTACACAAACAGGGTATAAATTGTTGAAAGTACCCTGTTTACAGGGTCACGGTACCGTCATAACTCCTGGTTGCGAAGGAAGCAACCCTATGGCTTCTTGAAATATTGTTGTTTACTTAATTGTTTGTGAAAAATCGAAAGTTTCTTGCTAAATATGATTAGAAGTATTATTTGATCCATATTTGCTCGTGTAAACTGTTTTATGCTTTCCGCTTGAATGAAGCAGTAACACTCACAATCCTTTCAGGTATCCAAATAGAGTTTTGGTCCACTACTGGTCTGATAGGCTGTAGGAGTGGAGATGAGGGTCGTCTTGGTGTCCTTTGGCATAGTACATTTTGTGATATAAATTTTTGGAGAGTTGTTGTGTCATATGTGGATGCAACTCATCATGTATAGTTCTCTTTGTAAATTTTATTTCGGAAGCCCGATGTAATCTATTTAGTTGACTTTGTCTTGCGTTTATGGAATGAATCTTATTAAGGTTATTGCTTAGCTTTCTTTATGTCAGTTTATGCTAATCCTCCTAGAGCGGGTCGTTACACATTACCACATAAATCCAAGGGTCACCTGGGGCTAACAAAATTTGGAGGGAGTTCTAGTGAAATTCTAATATGGGAAGGTATGGGAAATGATAAAGCTGAATTCCGCCCAAAAAAGACTCCCAAGTAGAAACATAGACATATACAGAGAAAGTAAGAGTGATTGCTCAAAATAATACTTGAGGCTCTCTCAGCATACTCTAGAGTACCAAAAATTTGGATAGTCTTCTCTGTTGTCTCTAGTCTATGTTCGCGACATATCATCAGCAAAATGTGATAACAAATCAATGGCCAGTGTCTTGCTTTGTTTAAAACTATGAAAACATGAGTTGTTGTTGTTGTGATTTTGAGGAACGGAGTCGGGGACGCAACACACGGACTCAACAAGTTGTAAATAAAATTGTCAAATTTGTGGTCGGTTCGCACCAAGGGAAAAGAAACCGCTTAAGTCCAACACCAAAAATGTTGAGGAATTCCATCGAACAGTTGGTCTACAAAACACAAGAAAAGTTCTATCGATGTTTACCACCAACGCTAATGGATGTATAGACCATGGATAACACTGAACTTATTGCGCAAACACGCAAAAAAGCAGTAAGTAATTGTAAATAAAACTGTTAAATACGTGGTCGCTTCGCACAAAGTGAAAAGAAACCCCTTAAATCCAAAAACCAAAAACGTTGAGGAATTTCATGGATCAAATGGTGTACCTAACATCAAAAAAACAAAAACAAAATGGAGCTTTTTCTTTGGGATATCAATCTACTACTGATGATTAAAAGAAAGGGCGATGCAATCTAGACGATGGATAAGATTGTACTAACTTTGCAATGTCTGCATCTAGTGTTGGGGGCAGGAATTTCGGCAACCAAGGGAGGTTTCCCGTATCAGTTATAACTGAACGAGAGGGGCAAAGAGAGAGTTGGAGGGAGAGTTTCTGTCCGGCGATCATTGAAGTGCTTGAAGTAGTTTGGGGGCCGTTTGTTATTTCGATTGGAAGTACGTGGCATTTGGACTTTAGAGTTTTTTTTTTTTTTTTTTGAAACGCGATAGAAATGCATCGATAAAAAGACAAAGTTAAAGGACTTTAGAGTCTTGAGGAAGAGAAATTTTTCATTGCCCATTGGTATATCCCACGTGGTGCCCGCTCGGCACTTTCAAACCGTCTGATACATTTTTGAACGGCTCAGATTAAAACCTTTTTTTCCTTACAAAGGGTAGTTTAAAGCATCTCCAACAGAAGAGGTCAAATTATTTTGAAGACTTATGTAGCAATTTGAGTCCTGAACCGTCTGATAAATTTTTGAACGGCTCGGATTAAAACATTTTCTCCTTACAAAGGGTAGTTTAAAGCATCTCCAACAGGAGAGGTCAAAAGTGAAGATGTCAAATTATTTTGAAGGCTTATGTGGCAATTTGACAACTTCAATTTGACATCACGCTCCCCCTCTCCAACCCTTATGTCAAATTATTTTCAAAACTTAAGGTCAATTTTTGAAAATTGGCAGTCTAGAAGGTTGCTGTCAAAGTTGATATGTTGGGACTTCTCTTCAAAACCACGTCACCTCCCTTGAAAGCCATATCACTTTTGGCATGATAGAAGACATCATGGTTGGATAATGACTTAATGCCAAAACTAGCCGTTTGAATGTCCACCTAAGCTTTGACATCTTCCGTTAGAGATGCGCTAGAAGTAAAAAGTCGACAAACATGTCAACCTTTTATAAGGAGTATAGATAGATACATAGAAGTATAGATAGATAGATAGATATGGATTATAAGGAGTATAGATAGATATAAATAGACGTACGGACTAAAACCCTACATGAAGTTTTACAAAAAAAAATTACCAGCACCCTGCCTTAAATAAAGATGAAGAGTTATTATCCTTTTTTTTTTCTTCATATTTTAGAAGAAGCAGTCTTTGATTGGCTGAAATTACTTCCACAAAATGCACTTTGAATTTTTGAAAATTTGTCAAAAGCAAGTTCCAAGAATTAGTGGTGGACGGGCGGATATTTCCGTTCCAGTGTTTAGACCTGAAATCCGCCTTGGGGATATATTTTTTCAATATTCTAGATGCTTGTTTGATTTTTCCGGGAAACCTAAGGACACAAGAAATTGTTTGGTGAAGATTTTTGAAGAAATAAGGAAAGAGAGATATATATAGATAGCGAGATGAGAGTTATAAGTTAAGAGAAACAGTATCTAAAAAACTTTTTGTTGACCATGTAGGTCCGGTTTTGAGCACACTTAACTTAAGTTGTAAAATTTGGCATAAGAAATTAGAGTGTGAAAATTTATCATGAAATTTGGCGCCTCATCAAATAGAGATGTTATTTTTTAAATTTCGGCTCTGCCATTCCCTTCTAGTACTAGTTGAGATGGTGGATCAGTTGCATTTTCGGATGATTAAGGTTTGTAAATTAACCTGAGAGCTAGCATGCATCGACATGATCGAGAGGTCCAGAGAGGACATACTTTCCTTTTGCTTCAATGCTTTAGAGAGAGAGAGAGAGAGGACACATCACTCGTCTCACAGGGGAGAAAAGCCAAATTTCAAATTAACTTTGTTTTATGGACTCGAATCAAGGAAAAAATTAACTTTGTCCTAATTAAGACAACGGTCTTTCTATTGTCAGTACACTAGTTATAAGCATATATGTAGAGACTCGCAAATTTGTTTTAATTTCAGAAATCGTTTATTTCGTCAATTAGTTGTATTGTTGGTAAAATCGCTCGTATGTTGTGGGGTGTACGGAGATACGTATTCGGGTGTGTATCGGACTCTCGTAGGATAGTAAAATGTTAGTTTTGATGTTGCAATGATGTTTGGAAGTGTTAGTACCAAGTCAGGTTCGTTTCGGTGTCCGTTGGAAAATTTTCTTTTTTCTGCCCTTCATGAACCGGTACAGCTTTTCCCCGTACCGGTACATGGTATCCAGAAGTTGTGATTTTTGACAGTTTGAAGGTTCATGAACCGGTACAGCTTTTACCCGTACCGGTACATGCTGCGTTTTCTGCAGATTTTCAGCACGCTTCTTGGACCACTATAAATAGACCTCTTATGTTATTTTCTCACTCCAAGGCCACGAACCAAGCCCTAAAATCGCCCCTCTACCTTCTCTCTTCAATCTCTCACCCAAATTCTTGGATTTCCACATCAAACACCTCAAAATCTTCAAGATCTATGGGTTGTTCATCCTAATTTCATCCGGAATCAAGGTTATTGCGTTCAAAGAGGTAAGAACTTCATCATTTTCGGATTTCTCTCTCTCTCCTCTCAATCACTTGTTGAATCTCACTTATTTCTCTTGATCTTGGGAAATCTTGGACCTAGGTCTCGTATTGTAGCTTGGGAGGAGCTAGATCTTGATGTTTCAAGCTTGGGTTATTTAGGGTTTTGCTCAAAACCCATTGTGGTAGGGATTTCTTACTCTTGTTATGCGTTTATGTGAAGTTTATGTACCTAGATCGTGTTTTGTTTCGTGCTTGAGGTTGGGTTTTGCGTTTCGGTCGAATCTGGGAATTTCAGCCCGTTTTTAGGTTTCAGCCCAACTTTGAACAGCCATAACTTCCTCGTCCGATGTCCGTTTCATGAAAATTTTATATCGATTCGAAGGTCTTGAAGTTAGCTTTCGTTTGCCACCGGAATCACCTTTAAACTCTTAGTACACAGAAAGTTATGACCATTTGAGTAGAGGTGGGTCAGTCGGTCGATGTTTGCGGCTACTCCTAAGGTTATTTTTGTTCCGTGTTATGACTCCTTATACGATTAGAACACGTTTAAGTCACTCTCGAGTGTGGTTGCTTGTGTCTCAGTGACTTGTTGATTGATCTTTGTCTCTTGGCACTTGCTAGAGTATAATATTAGTATCGTTGGTTGGAGAACATACCGTGAGGTCGATAGGAATAACGTGGATTTGAGCTAGGTGTCAATGTACGATGGTGTGTGTTTAGAAGCTTGTAATCCCTTGAGTGTTGATAAATGAATGAATGTGAAATTGGGAAGTGTTGTTTTTCGAATATGGATTGGTAATGCATGTGCTTATGGGTGAGTTGATAATTTTGAATTGAGGGTCCTGCAACGCAAGGTGTGGAAATGCGGAGACTCTAGAGGGCCTGCCATGCAAGGGGTGGTAAAGCGGAAACCCAGGTGGAGAGAATTCAATGTGACGCAAGGGGTGGTAACACAGTTGAATGTCTCACATGATTAAGAGAATCATGATTGACTTCGGAAGTTTGTGTTGATATTTGTGCTGTTGGTTGATTGAGTTTGTGACTGTTGAGAAGGGAAATTAGTGGTTGATCCAATCAAGGTTTATTTTTGAAGAAAGGAATTCGAGTTTTTTTTTAAAAAAGAGGATTTTTATTTTTATCAAAAATCCTCCGGTATTCTTGAGCAAATCAACGGATTCGGTATTTGGGCACAAATCAACGGATTCCGGCATTCAAGCTCGAATCAACGGAGCTTGACCAGTGGTGGTCATGTGTTTTCCCGAAATTGTTTTGGAAATTCAAATGGAAAAGTTTCATGAAATGAGACCCCTTGGTGGATGGTATGAAAGGAGGAAGTGGTTGTGGAATTCATTTGAAACGTTGTTATATGGTTGAACTATTGTTGTTGTTTGTTTGATTGATATGAGTCCTAATACTGCTTCTAGTTGACATGTGGATAGTTATGGTTATCTCTAAGATGTCCGAAATCCCGAAGTCTAAATTTGGTTGTTCATCTTGGTAATCCCTCTTGCATCTTATGTTTGTTTGTTGAGTCTCACTCTTGTTGGGCGCATATTTCATCGCATTTTCTTATAACTTGAGTATAGATTTCTCTACTGGGCTAGTGTAGCTCAACCTATCATTTTCAGGTAAAAAAAAGCAAGGAAGTTGGCATGGCGCGCATCTCGTGCTTGTTGTTCACGTGTCTCGGAGGTATAAAGGAGTTGAATTTGTATTTTATTTGAAAGTAGTATTCGGAGGAAAGATTAATGAAAAGTGTAATATTCTCATGGTATTTGATAACTTGGGGCTTCGAGCCAAGCTTGTATCTTTTAAATTTAACTTTGAGAACTGGGGAAAATAAGTCATTTGGGTATTACCGGTATTTCAATATTGTTTGTATTTATTGAAAATAATTATTATTTATGTTGAAAATCGAGGGCGTGACAAATTGGTATCAGAGCAACTAGGTTAGAATACTTTGAGACCGTGGGGAGACTTTTAGTCTCATGGGTTCAAAAGTCATTGCATTTTTTTTTAACAAGAACATGTGTGTGCTCGCATGACCGACGTTTGTTCAACAGTGTGGCTTTGTATTTACGTTTACTCTGTTAGGTGGAATGCTGGCGACCCTTGTTTGGGAAGAATGGAAGTTTGGTCTATGCGTAGGGGGTGTGGTAGCGTTTGTTGTTATTATTATGGTTTTCGTTAGCAGTCTTGTTATTGGATTCTACGTGGTAAGATACCTTTTAGATGAGCTGGAAAGTCGTGAAGGATTGTGGTAGTTATGCATAGTGGCGAGGTTGACACGTGAGAGATGATATCTGTTAGTATGTAATAGAAGTGTTAGACTGTTAGTAAGATTTGTGAGCTAAGTACCTGATGTGTTTTATTTGGATTGTGCAGGTTACTTGTTAACTTTTAAATACTTTAAGTAATTTTTATGTGAGGTAAGGTGTGACAGGAGCATAGTTTGTCCAGAAAGTGAGTAAGGTGTATCATAGCTAGGGGATTGAACTAAGGAGTAACTTGAATGTGTGAAGGGATGATGTTTTGTCGTGGCAGTGATTGTGCTTTGTTATCGTTATGGTAGTCATTGAGGTGGTGATATTAAGTATAGATAAGACAAGTCAAGCCTTCGTAGAGAGTTGTAAGTATCTGAGGTTGACTTAGGAAGATAAGAGTTATCGATAGGGTGTCTAGATACAGTATGTGTCTTCTGGACACCCAGGCGACTACCGATGAGATCCAGTTGGAAGAGGCGCTTGATCACCGCTCCTTCTAGATGGAAGTCTCGGAAAGTCAATTGGACACTAGGATTGTGTATAGGGGACTAGCTAGATCTCTAGGTTTGGGAATTTAGATAGATGGCTGTATATAGGAATTTTGTAAGAGGGACAACAAGACTTAAGGTGACCTATATCGATGTGACTTGAGCCGAGTGATTGATGCAAGTGTATGGTGAGAGACTTAACTGAAGTGAGGGCAATACGGATGTGAACTGTTGAGGCAGATAATGAGGCGAAGTGTAAACGATATCCTGGGTGGGAAATGGGGGGAACTTGGAAGGGATAAGCGTGTAGAGAAATAGTATGCTGTAAATTGAGGGATTGAAGCGTAGAGATTGTGTGTGGAGTGTAACCAAGTATGTAGGCTAGACTAATGACAGTATATGACATGTTTAGGCGTCGTTGAGATGATAAGTCTGTTTAAGAAAGATTAAGAGATAATAGTGATAGCAGAGATGGTGGTGGTAATGGAAGTCATTGTTCCTGAGGTTGAGTGTACAAGTGGCGAATGCTTTTGAGGGATATTGAGATTGACATGATTACTTGATTGAGGGAAAATCGAGAGCTGTGGGGTGTGTGGTGAGCGGAACCGTTAGAAATCATTGGTGTGAGTGAGATTAATCCTTAAGTAACGAAGTAGTCAGAGTCTTAGAATATAACGAGAAGTATAGCTATGTTGTTAGGTTGTGATGTTGATGGAATAGGGGAATAATTAGAACTGATAATACGTGTATCTGTGATGTGATGTTTGAGATTATGAATTTGGGAATTGTGCGATTTGCTTTGACTAAATGAATGGAAATGCTTGAGATCGGTAAAGTGAATAGACGTGGTGTGAGGCTTCACAAGATTGGAAAGAATGAGATAACTGTAGGGCTTTTTAGAACCATGAATTGTGAAGTGTTGGATACTTGGTGAGTCTGTTGGACACTCTGTGGATCCGTTGGATATGGGGTGAGCCTATTAACGCGTGAATGTGTTTGGTGTCGTGTAAGCTGTTAAATGGTATGGTTGGTTTGTGGGGATATTTCGTGTATGAAATTCGTTGCAGCTTAGCTTAAACCTATATGTTTGACTTGTTATGTAGCCCCAATGTGTGAAGTTTGCTTTTCGTATACAATGTAGAATAAACAATGAAGCGTATGTGGGTATTTGCTATGAGAAATTATTTTTTTGTCTTGTGTAGTTAGAATCTTGATTGTGATTGAATGTTAGATGGACGAAAAGACGTTTGAGGCTTGTGTAGAGTTCATAGGGAAGAGTTATGTGAAAAAAAAAAGGAAGAAGAAGAAGAGGTGTGAGTTGGAGACTGTGACTAGCGGTTATCTTATGTGTGTTTGGTGTCGGTGTCTATCCTCAGTACTATCAATAGAATGGGATCGATCGTGGGATGTATTTACTTTCAAAGTCGAGAAGGATATCAATAGCTTTAAGACGTAAGAAGTTCAATCATGGAGGATTGGTGTTAAAACTGAGCAGATGGTGAGGGTCACTATGAGGTCTAATCATTGAATTTTGGGCTTTCTTGGTTTTACTACCATAGAGATTATTCGAGGTTTGCTAGATTGATAGTTGGCAAAAAAAAAAGAGAGAGAGAGAGAGAGAGAATGTAAGATTCAGAGTTTTGGGTAAACGAGGGGATATAAGTTGATGAATCTTGGAGTGAGTGTTAGAATTTGAGTGTCTGTGAAGGTTGAGATTTCAGGAGAGCGGTTAGAGGTTGGTGTGGTTCATGGGAAGAAACCAATGTACATTATAGGCATACGAGATCGACTGTTGAGCGGTTGGAGCATACCGTTAAATTGTGGAAATGTGGCATAAGGTTAGGTATCGCGAGGGATGAGCTTAGTTGGCTTGAATTGTAAATTTCGGGACGAAATTTCTTTAAGGAGGATAGATTGTAGAGACTCGCAAATTTGTTTTAATTTCAGAAATCGTTTATTTCGTCAATTAGTTGTATTGTTGGTAAAATCGCTCGTATGTTGTGGGGTGTACGGAGATACGTATCCGGGTGTGTATCGGACTCTCGTAGGATAGTAAAATGTTAGTTTTGATGTTGCAATGATGTTTGGAAGTGTTAGTACCAAGTCAGGTTCGTTTCGGTGTCCGTTGGAAAATTTTCTTTTTTCTGCCCTTCATGAACCGGTACAGCTTTTCCCCGTACCGGTACATGGTATCCAGAAGTTGTGATTTTTGACAGTTTGAAGGTTCATGAACCGGTACAGCCTTTTCCCCGTACCGGTACATGATGCGTTTTCTGCAGATTTTCATCACGCTTCTTGGACCACTATAAATAGACCTCTTATGTTATTTTCTCACTCCAAGGCCACGAACCAAGCCCTAAAATCGCCCCTCTACCTTCTCTCTTCAATCTCTCACCCAAATTCTTGGATTTCCACATCAAACACCTCAAAATCTTCAAGATCTATGGGTTGTTCATCCTAATTTCATCCGGAATCAAGGTTATTGCGTTCAAAGAGGTAAGAACTTCATCATTTTCGGATTTCTCTCTCTCTCCTCTCAATCACTTGTTGAACCTCACTTATTTCTCTTGATCTTGGGAAATCTTGGACCTAGGTCTCGTATTGTAGCTTGGGAGGAGCTAGATCTTGATGTTTCAAGCTTGGGTTATTTAGGGTTTTGCTCAAAACCCATTGTGGTAGGGATTTCTTACTCTTGTTATGCGTTTATGTGAAGTTTATGTACCTAGATCGTGTTTTGTTTCGTGCTTGAGGTTGGGTTTTGCGTTTCGGTCGAATCTGGGAATTTCAGCCCGTTTTTAGGTTTCAGCCCAACTTTGAACAGCCATAACTTCCTCGTCCGATGTCCGTTTCATGAAAATTTTATATCGATTCGAAGGTCTTGAAGTTAGCTTTCGTTTGCCACCGGAATCACCTTTAAACTCTTAGTACACAGAAAGTTATGACCATTTGAGTAGAGGTGGGTCAGTCGGTCGATGTTTGCGGCTACTCCTAAGGTTATTTTTGTTCCGTGTTATGACTCCTTATACGATTAGAACACGTTTAAGTCACTCTCGAGTGTGGTTGCTTGTGTCTCAGTGACTTGTTGATTGATCTTTGTCTCTTGGCACTTGCTAGAGTATAATATTAGTATCGTTGGTTGGAGAACATACCGTGAGGTCGATAGGAATAACGTGGATTTGAGCTAGGTGTCAATGTACGATGGTGTGTGTTTAGAAGCTTGTAATCCCTTGAGTGTTGATAAATGAATGAATGTGAAATTGGGAAGTGTTGTTTTTCGAATATGGATTGGTAATGCATGTGCTTATGGGTGAGTTGATAATTTTGAATTGAGGGTCCTGCAACGCAAGGTGTGGAAATGCGGAGACTCTAGAGGGCCCGTTACGCAAGGGGTGGTAAAGCGGAAACCCAGGTGGAGAGAATTCAATGTGACGCAAGGGGTGGTAACACAGTTGAATGTCTCACATGATTAAGAGAATCATGATTGACTTCGGAAGTTTGTGTTGATATTTGTGTTGTTGGTTGATTGAGTTTGTGACTGTTGAGAAGGGAAATTAGTGGTTGATCCAATCAAGGTTTATTTTTGAAGAAAGGAATTCGAGTTTTTTTTTAAAAAAGAGGATTTTTATTTTTATCAAAAATCCTCCGGTATTCTTGAGCAAATCAACGGATTCGGTATTTGGGCACAAATCAACGGATTCCGGCATTCAAGCTCGAATCAACGGAGCTTGACCAGTGGTGGTCATGTGTTTTCCCGAAATTGTTTTGGAAATTCAAATGGAAAAGTTTCATGAAATGAGACCCCTTGGTGGATGGTATGAAAGGAGGAAGTGGTTGTGGAATTCATTTGAAACGTTGTTATATGGTTGAACTATTGTTGTTGTTTGTTTGATTGATATGAGTCCTAATACTGCTTCTAGTTGACATGTGGATAGTTATGGTTATCTCTAAGATGTCCGAAATCCCGAAGTCTAAATTTGGTTGTTCATCTTGGTAATCCCTCTTGCATCTTATGTTTGTTTGTTGAGTCTCACTCTTGTTGGGCGCATATTTCATCGCATTTTCTTATAACTTGAGTATAGATTTCTCTACTGGGCTAGTGTAGCTCAACCTATCATTTTCAGGAAAAAAAAAGCAAGGAAGTTGGCATGGCGCGCATCTCGTGCTTGTTGTTCACGTGTCTCGGAGGTATAAAGGAGTTGAATTTGTATTTTATTTGAAAGTAGTATTCGGAAGAAAGATTAATGAAAAGTGTAATATTCTCATGGTATTTGATAACTTGGGGCTTCGAGCCAAGCTTGTATCTTTTAAATTTAACTTTGAGAACTGGGGAAAATAAGTCATTTGGGTATTACCGGTATTTCAATATTGTTTGTATTTATTGAAAATAATTATTATTTATGTTGAAAATCGAGGGCGTGACAATATAAAAAGACAAAGAAAATATGTATTTATATATACTTTTTATAAATTTTAATACATATTCACACACTTATTATTATGAAACAAAGCCCATTCCTTTCCCCCACTACTCCTATATGGAGTGGGTCTCTTCTTATATACTGTAGTTCTTCCCACTAGATGATCAACCAGATTCCAAAACCCAGTACTACTAAATTAAACTACTTTGGTACTTAAGAGAAGAGAGTCATTTTAATTTGTTGGGTTTTTGAGTTTACGCGCGTAGATCTGTTAGTGATCGAAGAAAATGCCAGGGCTGACCCTCGGGGACACCATTCCAGACCTTGAAGTCGACACCACCCATGGTAGACTCAGGTTCTATGACTATATCGGAGATGGCTGGCTCATTCTCTTCTCCCATCCTGGTACTATACAAATTTCCATTAC
This sequence comes from Rhododendron griersonianum, assembly GCA_018127125.1. NCBI lineage: Eukaryota > Viridiplantae > Streptophyta > Magnoliopsida > Ericales > Ericaceae > Rhododendron > Rhododendron griersonianum. Next base: position 16,253,140 of record CM030789.1, read on the forward strand.
TAATAGGAGTATTTATAACTAACTACGTACTGTAATTAAATTCTATGGACCCACTTTGTTGTTTATGTTAAGCACTCAAATTAAGTACTAATTAATTAAATGGGTGTTTGCTCTGAAGTGCTAGAAGTAGCTCAACTGTAAATTCCTAACTGCACAGTACTCACACACATGATGCATAGTATAGAGATGAAACTTCTTTCCGGCTCTGCCGTAAAGAGAGTATTTTGCAGCAATGCCGTTTTGAGCCTGGAAAAGGCACCGTTCCCCGCAACTTATATATTAAGAAATATGATTACAAAATTAAGTGTTCTAATTTTCAATCCGTTTGAACCAGTACGAATATCTTATTTATCTGATCATTTTATACTAAAGGATCATAGTTAATTTTTAGCTTTAGGGCTCTTATATAAAAGTCCTAAAGTATTTACTATTCATTTAATTTGGTAATCTATTTGTATTTGTATGCAGGGGATTTCACCCCAGTGTGCACCACGGAGTTGGGTAAGATAGCCGAATATGCTGACAAGTTTGCGGGGAGGGGAGTGAAGCTTTTGAGATTGTCTTGTGATGATCTCCACTCTCACCGTGAATGGATTAAGGACATTGAGGCCTATAACGTACGTACGGTTACGCCAATTTTCCCGGCCCCGCTCTCTTTCCTTTTCGTAAAAACATTTTGATGATGAGACCATGAAATTACTACGTTACTTGAGTGTTAAACATATATATCGAATCCCAGAAGTTGTGAATTTTTAAATTAATGATGCATGCATGGGGTGCATAATATAATGTATAATACATATCTAATCTAACCTGTAAATAAAAGAGAGTTGAAAGGGTTTGGACAATTTGTCCAATTTTTTCAATTAAGCCCCCGGATGCCCAGACATGCAGTGTTGTTCAGTTGGGCATAATTGTAATTTCGGCCAGACTTCTTCTCTTGGACAGAAAATAGCCACGTCACAGGTTTCTAATTCAACCCTCCTTCTCTCCTACCAAACTATACCCACGGACAGATTATGAACGGCTGAGCTCCTCCTCCTCTCTCTCTCTCCGCCAGTCCCCCTCTCCCTCTCTCCTCTGAGGTCCTTCCGCTACAAAGCTAACCCTAAACCAAACCCCCAAATCTCTCAGAGGTTTTCCGTTACCGAAAGCAAAATCGGATAGACCGGAACCAAGGCGTCGCGAGATTTCAGGCCAAAAACCTCTGTCATGGGACAGGTTAAGATGGTGAAGCGACGGGAGGAACTGAGGTGGCCGCCGATGGATTTGGGTCTGGGCCGGCGCCGATGTATGTCACGGCTGTTGGCGGGGATGTAGTTCGGTGGGTTCGTTGGTGCAATTTTGGAAGATTTGTGTTGTTGAGTAAGGGTTTCAGGGAATATACATATTTAGGGCTTCTAATTATTTTGTATTGTTGATTGCATGTGGTATTTGATTTATACACTTAGGGTTTCTGATTATTGACTGTTAAATTATTTTTCAGAAATATTGATTGTTGATTTGATTCAACCAAACTTGGCTCCCCGATGTTCCACTCTTGATGGATTGCCTGTTTTGTTCTTCATTATGGGTATGCAGCAGCTTCAAATGAGTATTCATCTAACGCAGCGCAAGTATGACGTCTTATGCTATAATCATGTATGTTATTTATTTATGTGTTGTGTACTTGTGATTGAATCTTGTGTCACACTGGTGGGAATCTTTGAATCGGGCATGCAATTTTTTCTTAAGATCTATTCATATGAGGTTTTTTTTTTTTATCCGTGTTCATATAAGGTTGTTGTGTTTAAATCACCACTCCTTAGTTTTGCTTCGTTTTGTTTTCTTCTCGTGAACTTTCTCCTTCTTTAGGTAATCTTCTCCTCTTTTGAGTAGTGTCGGGATTTCTTCTATTATTGTTAGCTAATAATGCCCAAGTTGTTTTCAGAGTAACCTTAATGATTTTGTCCGTTTCATTGCAGACACGTAATAGAGATAGCAAGAGAAGTGCATGCAAAGGGATTTTTAAGGACATGGAAGGATTGTGGCAGTAGGTATGGTTGTTGGGCTTCCCTTTCGAAACTTTTAAATCTTAAATTTATATTTTTCCAGTACATTTTATATATTTTTTTGTATTCCGATTCAAATGTCCATTACCATTTAACAATCATGAGCATTTTGTTTTTTGTGTTATGTGTGATTGTTTAATATTGTAATACTATATCTTAATAAAGAGAAACATGATTGGTTGTTTTTTTAAATTTGGTCCTCTCTATTCATAGTTCTCAAGTTAATATTTGCAACTAATTAATTTTTACATCACGAAGACGGCTGCATTATATGACGTTTGATTTATTTATTTGTTTACAAGCTGTCGATTAAGGGGGATTGCTATGCGAAGTTAAGAAAGGTAAAGTAATAGGAATGCTTGGGTCCATATTATACCTAGCTTAGTTTCCAGATTCCAAAAAATTGAACAGACAAATGATTTGTCCATTTTCCTGCTTATTTTTTAGGATCATTCACACTTTTGTCACTTTCTCAATTTTTCCCCAGGTTTTACGAAGTTGTGTCGTGCTAATTCAAAGATTTGGTTTCGTAGGAATAAAAAAGGAGGTTTGTTGTTCACCATTTTTGATATCTACTTTTTAGTTCACTTCCTTCCAATATTCGCATTGTTATGTTGTTCAGTTGCTGCATTGGTTCGAAATATAATGTTAGAATTGGTTGTGGAGGATTTGCTGCATCCAAGGTCAAACCGTTACAATCATTTTTACTATTTACCTTTTTGTTGTGGTAGATTTAGTGAGTAAAGAGGTTTGTGGCTCGCGATATATGAAGTGTGTTGTTAGTGTCACTTCCTTTAGAATTGACGCTTGGATTGAGTTTCGCTGGTTACTGTCCTTTTTCTCCAAATACATTGAGAATTGTCTTCGGTAAAATCATAAGTTCGAAAGAGACATCATCTGAAACAACTGCATGTTGTAAACTGCAAGGGCAAAGCATTTGTTGATGGCTAGGGTGAGACGATGCGGTAAATGAGTGCAATGTTGAAGGAAGTGGGAGAGCCTAGACTTAGAGGCTCATATTTAAAGGATTCTGAGAAAGCAGGAATATATCGGCTTCATAAGGAGAATCCAAAAGTGTATAAATTTTAAAAGTTGGATAAAGATTACAAGATTATGAGACAGTAGGTACATGCCATTTTATGGCTAAAAAATCTTGAAGAGGAAGAAGAGTAAAAGCTTGGGCATCCTCTGGATGACTTTATCGAGCTCGTGCTTGCACTTGCCCCAAGTAAGCTATCAAGCCAGTAATTTTTGTTTTGTGAAAAATACTGCAAGAATTTCTAATAGGAGTAGGTACTATTAACTAGCTTAGTAAATGGTGGATTACTAGAGTTGGTTGGTACTTCACTTGGAAGCCTGCAACTATATTCATAGTTCTTACATAAATATGTTTGAAAAAGAGGACTGGAAGTATCTTAGAATTTGAGAATTGCTGGACTTAGGTTTATGGACTAGGACGCTAATCAGCTATGTGAAGTCCAAACGTTTTAACATGCCAGCTGAACGAGCTAAATCAATCACTTGGGGTTGTCTTCTTTTGAGTAAAGTTTTATGAAACAAGGTGATTTGCCATTTGCAAAGTATTATTGGTTTGCTGCTTGCTTTTGCATTCAGATTCAGCTAATGAAATCAGAACTTAGTAATTGAAAATTGAGAAGTTGAGGATTTAATCAACCAAGAGAGAGCTAGGGAACTTATGGGTCAATGTAGGAGTGGAGATTCTTGCATTCAATAATACTTTGAGTTAGGTTTGCTTCTTGCTTTTCTATGTGCTTGCTTTGTATTCTTGTTGATCTATCGTCTATGCATTATCTATAATAAATATAGGCTATTTGTGCTTCTCCATTCAAATACTGGAGCTTATGGTACACTTACACTGATTATTATGCTTCTCTCCATTTCCCAAAGCTGATTGATTTGTGCAGTTTGATGCCCTGGTCTCATTAGTTTAATTTACTCTCCCAGAGTTTTATGATTCTATTATACAAGAGCTGGGCTTTCACATATCATTTATTTCTTTTGTCCATGATGCTAGAGTTTGATTAAGTAATAAGAAATTGAATGGCTCCAACAGGGCAGGGATGACCATTTTGAGAAGGGAAAATTCTAAGGTTGGTGGTGTTCCTTATTATTAGTTTATGGGAAGCATTCCAAATGGTACGGAAGGGGAACATGTGCTTGCAATTTGTCCTTCTTGACCTGTTAAGGTAGACCTGTTAAGGTAGCTGGCAAAGCTATCAAGGGGCAGATACTATAAAGATCTGATACTTTTGGAAAGTTAGATAAGGTAACTTTCCGCCTTTTTAAATTTAATATTTGATTTACATTCCTTTTTTGGTACTAGATTAGAAAATGGTTTACTTGCATTTTGCTTTTACTACGAGAAGGAAAATTGCTTCTTAATCGAACAGGAAGAAGATTGAAATGATCGCGAGTAGGTTGAAATGGCTGTTGCAGAAAGATTGAATGATAATGGGTCAATTGAAATGATAGAAACCTTATTGGTCGTGAGTCAGTTGAAATGGGTTCTTTGATAAGCTATTTGTGATTACTGTGATTACTTTTCTAGATGCCTCATGTTTTCATAGGTGGGTGTAGTCACCTTCATTTTCCGAGGTTGATTTCAGGCAACTTTGTTTTGATGTACTCATTGACAATCAAAACCTCAATACAGACAAAGGGCACATATACACAAATGCAAAGTACGTGTCGCTCTGCACTGTGTATCTAGGGCGGTATCCTACTTTTGGTAGGATTTATTTTCTTGTTGTACACTTATTTTGTCGTATATGTGTCAGCTGTCTGTGTCCCATGCTACATGGCTAACTTCTTCTGTGCTATAGGTTGATTGAATGCTAGCACGCATGAGGAAGAATAATTTGATCTGGTTTGCTCTATTTGTGTATGAATATAATAAAGATTCCATCCTCCCTATTGCCATTGGATGACTTGTTGATCCATTTGTCTATGACTATTGTTTAGATCTCTGACATAATATCCCAAGAAAAAATGAGGGCATGGCTTGCATGATTATCGATACTTATTGTTCCTTGTATTTGGCTAGGTAACTTGTTTAGAGTGGTTGCTTGGATTTGTTCTACTCGTAGTTGTGGATAGATTTTTTTTCTAAGAGTGACAGACTGTTGTCGTGATGCTATTGTATATGTGGATACATTTTTATCCAAGATGAAACAAAATGCTAGAGCAAAATTTGAAAATATCCATTCAGCTATTGTGAAGTGTATGGATTTTGCTGCTAGAGTGGACACATGATCTGCATATACAGCTAAATTTGTCCCAAAGTGCGTTTTGAAAGCACAAGGCTCAGGATGCAAGTAACACTTAGCAAGTGTCTCGTTTCAATTCTAAGTTGTCAGGAATGTTTTGAGTCTAGCTTTGTGTGATGCTTCAGTTTCGTGAAATACTTGATATTCGGAAGTTTTCTAATTTCTTTCGTTTTAGCATTGTTAGTAGTTACATATTATCAAGCTGACCTTGATTCGACATAGGACCTAAGAACTCATCATCTGTAACCAATTAACTGCTGGGAGTGTCGGTGATTCTGGAGGACAGAAAAGAAAGAATTTGGAATAACATGAGAAAAGAAGGATGAGGAACATGGATTCTTGCTCTTGCTACTGGCGAGTTTAAACTTGATATATTATTACAAAAAAGTATGCTTTGGGGCCCAGAATTGGTTGGATTGTGTTGCAGACAGTACTAAGAATATGTGGTTTTAGGGGCTTGTATTATGGTAACAAATTAAGGCATAGACATTTCAGAGTATTTGTGGGGCTGTTTAGAGACTGTCATGCATGCCATGAACAGTAGTAACCTTTGTTGGTTGAATCTTGGCAAGCTAGGGTGCTATTAATTGGAACTAGGGTTTTATGGTTCAAAAAGTGTTTGCGCTGTTTGGAATACTTATTGATTTTCAACCTTGGTATTATGTTCTGTGTTCAATTTCAGAAATTTTTGTTCAGGTAGATTGTAATCCTTCCCAAATAACTATATTAAAATATCCAAGATTGTATTAAGATGCGCTCAACTGAATTTACTTGTGTGAGATGGACATGTCTAAAATCCTCTTTAGTAAAAAATTGGTTTCTTGCTTACATGCTACAAAGGAGTGTATGTCACAGAGACTAAAAATAATGTCGTAGAGATAAAAAATAAATGCCTGTAAACAAAAAAATTTCTTCAATGCCTTTTAGCATAGAATACTTGTTGAATGTGATATAGTGATATTGATATCCTGTCACCATGCTAATCAGATGCTCACTGAGGTACCTTTGATTTTCTTTCTGTGCTCATTTAAAGTGTCAAAATTGCGGTGATTGAAAAATAAAAATAAAAACAAAGAAAAAGGAAGAGTCCCTGGATGATGCTACCGTATAGAAAGCACTTCCAAACTATTTAGGGCTACAAATTCTCCTCTTTAACAGATTCCACGGGCACGAAATCTTCGTGCTTGCACGACAGCCAAAACCTAGTACATATACATGTGTTTACAGAATGGATACAAGGTGGAATTCCCAATAGTAGCAGATCCAAAGAGAGAACTGATACAGCAACTCAACATGGTTGACCCTAATGAGAAGGACGCTCAAGGAAACCAAGTCCCCTCTCGTGCTCTTCACATAGTTGGCCCTGACAAAAAGGTATATAACACTTTTTACTTTGTCTACCTACCTCCTCTGTTAACCACCCTGAATATATACTAGTTGACTGCGACTTAATGTGATGGTAATTGTAGCCGGGGTGTGTGTCAATGGGTAGATAAAGCTGAGCTTCCTCTACCCGGCTAGCGTTGGGCGTAACATGGATGAAGTGGTGAGGGTGTTGGATGCACTACACAAGTCGGCCAAACACAAGGTGGCCACTCCCGCCAACTGGAAACCTGGTGATCCGGTGATGATATCTCCCAGTGTCTCCAATGAGGCGGCCAAACAAATGTTCCCACAGGGTTACAAGTCTACTCATCTTGCTTCCAACAAGGACTACCTCCGATTCACACACGTCTGAATTTCCACAGACCATCTTACCTACGCCACCACTACCACTACACACTCTCTCTCTCTCTCTCTCTGCTAATAAGACCTGCCTAGATGTATGCATGCGTATGCAATATACCAGTAGTACTACTGAAGTTATCTACAGAGTATATTTCTGCTTATTGTATCTGCTTATTGGTTAGTCTCTGGTGGCTAAGTTATCCTGGTTTTGTTGTATTGCGTCCCCTCTGTGGGTGTTTCTTTGTGAGCCAGCCATGTTTATTTTGAGTATGTCTTTGGCTTGTTTGTATGTTTGTTTGTGGATGTTGCTCCATAATTCAATTTAATGGAATTTTGGGATTCGGACAATATGTGTTGGTGAATTTATGAATTAATTTTACCGTCAAAGACAATTGAAGATCCTTATGCAGAAGCTGTTAGGCTAGACATGAGCAGTGACGGCTCCAGAAATTTGTGATAAGGTGTTCAAAAATTACCTTAACTCTATTAGCTAATGTATCAACCAATAATATATGTGCAAAACCTCATGTATTAATATAAATAGTGCAGACCAAAAAATATGACTTTTATTTTAAAAAAATTAACTACGAGGAATATGACTTTTATTTTAAGAAAATTAACTACGAGGCAAATCGTGAACTTAAAAATATGTAGCATATTTTTTAACAAAAAATCAATTTTTTTTAAGTTGTATTGCATAGTCAACAGTGTTTCGAGAATGGAGGGACTTAAATTTTAGAGTTATTCTAGACGAGTTATCATATTTTTTTATCAACATTTAATCGGTGTATTAATCTACTAAAACTATTTTGATCGAAATCGTAGAGAGTATGTTGAAGCGACCTTTTTAAAAAATATATTGTTCATTAGGATGACATGATGAGATTTTCTATCTTAATCTTAAATTCGAAGGAATATTATTCAAGCTAACGGGCAATGTATGTTATTGAATTTTTTAAAGTTTTGTCTTTAATTCTATAAGTTAACTAGATAAATAAAAATAAAGTAGTTATCGTTACGAAGGCAAAATTAACACATTAAGACCATCGACAATAGGGAGGGAGAGAGAACACAGGCATAATACTTAAACCACTAGATTCTTCTTTTTCTTTTTCTTTTTTTCAATTAGGATTGTAAGTTTTATTTGAGATAATGTGTTAGGTGTTCAACTATGAATTCTTTGGATTGATGGAATATAATTGGGTTGTGATTGAGTGTTCAATTGCTTGAGTTGGGTGTTCAATTGTTTTTGGGTTAGGTGTTCAAGACTATGATATTTGAGTTGGGTATATTCAAAGAGAGGTTAACCCATAATTTTTACATGTATTCTAAGCAAAAAAAATTAGTTTGGGTGTTCATATGACAATGGAATGGTGAATGTAGAGCTGCCTCTGGACATGAGTCCTGAATTATTAATATAAAAAAAATTAGTTTAAGGTTCATTAAGCATGTTTGGAACAAGGCCCAATCCACCTATTTTTTTAGTAGAAAAAGTGTTAGTAGAACATCACCAAGTGTGGACCAAAAGGAAATAGGTACTTACAATATTTTGGGACGGACGGAGGTATTAATTTAAAGAAAAATCGTTGTGCCTTTGTAGAATCTGTTTTTGCTGCCATGACCCTCCCCCTTCCCACGTGTTCTGTGTCTCACGCTCTCACCCACTTTTAAAATTTAAAAGAAAAGTTTCATTGATTGGGCTCGATTCAAGATAAGCTTCATCATTAATCTGTGAGATTATATGCATACTAAAGTGCGTGCACAGAAACACGATTATATATGTTAGTGCGTGCATACTAAGCCACTAATTATATATGTCTAAGAAAACAAACAGTAATTGTGACTAATGAACCATTAATAGCCCACGTCAAACAGGAAGAAAAGTTAATAAGCTCCCTCCATTGCTGCTTTCAAAAAGATCTTTTTAAGGCCCCGTTCGGCTAAATAAGTCAAGTGACTTATTTTTTTGTCCTTATTCAAATTTTTTCGTATCACTTGGCTTATCATCATTTTTTTGGGGGATTATTGCATTCTCATGACAAGAGGAATCTAAAAAGTAAAAAAAAATTATCGAAATCCAATTTTTTTAATAAAGACGAAAAAAGTGGCCGATGTTATATAAGTTAAATATATATAGAATGTGAAATTGAATATTATTTTATTACTATATATAAAGAGCAAGAGGATGGCCGATGTTTCATCCATGATCCTTGAGAGAAAGACTATTTTGTCTTCTTAGATGTGATGCTCTTTGTTTTTATCTCGGGGTAGAGGATGTCTTTTGCTAAAAAATTAGAATTTGTTTGTTTGTAGTAATTTTTCAGTTTTCCACCAGAAAGAGTCATGCACTCTTTATTATTATTATTTATTTATTATAAATTTTACAGACACAAAGTGGGTACAAACACGAAGTAGGTTAGGATCGAGAGAACACAAGACAAGACACACGATATATGGAAGAACACTAGCTTGAACTGAACTGCTATTACAATAGGTGGCCTCCTCCTTTTATAGGCGTAAGGAGGAGTTACTAACATCATCGCTTGCATCACTGTATAGTACAATACATAATGCACTCAATTGTTGCATTAGAAGACTAGAATGGTGTTCCCTTGAATCATGATTGCAAGTGATACTGATTGGGTCTAAGATTTCCATCCTTGCCCCATTAGATTGAGGCACAAATGGCACCATAGCCACTGAAAGGGTTGGCTCTGTAATTTCAAACTGATAATTTGAAAGGCATGATAATGAGACCCACCATGTGAGTAAACATCACAAACTCCATCATCCTCGGTGGGTGGGTGGGTGGGATTTCCCTCGAAAGACTTGGCTTATCACCATCTAGTATCTCTGTAAACATAAAAATAATAATTCTGATCAAGCAAAAGATCACAAATGCAAAAAACAAAGAACTCAAAAAAGGAAAAAATGGTATCTCCAAGTGGCCCCTTACATCCATAAAATGCAATTGGGGGCAGTGTGTCGAGATAAAAGCAATAAATAAAAGTCATCGAGCTAACTGCTGAGAAACGAAGAACCGCAGGTGGTACTTTCAGAGATCGATTAATAAATTTTTTTTGCCATTAAAAAAAAAATACTTACAGACACAACACACTCAACATGACGGGGCAGGCTTCCACGACACAAGACTTGAAACAAGTGACTTAGCTATGGTCCTTTGCTATCATTCTACTTCAACGAAAGAAAATCACAAATAGCATACATAAATATTCTACCAAAAGTTTTGAGGTGAAACGTGATTGTTTCAACACAAACTACCACGTTGTGTTGTCCTTCCAACCTAGATATTCCAAAATTTGTGTCTAGGAGGCCACTGGGCACACGAGCGCTATTTTTAAGATACCTTAAAAAGGCAAGGTAAAAGGTTAAAAAACAACTTGCAAACAGCATGTCATTTAATTTTCACTGAAGGCATACTCTACCATCTACTCATGTTACATGGACTCTTCCGGTGTACGTATTATGTAAGTGCAAGTTCGAACACTCTACACTTGGATAAGGTTTGTTGTGTATAATGTCTGTGCCTGATTTCGACACTTGGCTCCTCTAACTTTTGTCATATCTCACAAAAAAGAAACTCACATTAGCTAAAAAGGAAACATTTTTAACCTTTCACATGGTTGAAGTAGATATTTAGTACGATTATACAAGTACTCAAGACGTGTCCATGAACACATAACTAAGTATGGGACATATCCTGTTATCATCAACTTTAAGTTTTTAAGAAAGTCAAACACTTGTAGATGCAACCGTACAGATACTCATACCCAAGTTCATGTAACAAAGTTTACCACTAAAAATGAAAGTCACATATCTCATTTGTCACCACCGTAGGATAGAGAGAGCAGTAAACCGAACAAAAGAGTGACCCACTGTAGTGGGCCGAAAATACCAAAGGTTCAAACGGGTCAAGCGATGTAGTCCTGTGGCTTGCGGACCTAATTGATTCGGACACTGTGCAATTGCCGAAAAAACGTGGTATTATTACACTCGGCTTCCGAGTGTAAGCAATTCGCCAACGTCGACATTTTTGTTTACTCAGGGGCGATAATTCTTCATTACGTTCGGTAAGCTTGACGTTCGGGAAGTTCATTCCTCGCGGCAGAACCATTAAGCTTGGCGGCCATTCCGCTCGGGATGGTCTCTCTTCGGCAACCGCTTTGTCTAGCAGTCAGTACGCTCGTCTACGGTCATTCAACGGTCAACAGTGTCAGAACGAAAGTGACCGCTCTGTACCGAAGTGACGCTTCTATCCGATGTGACAGCTCTGACATTGACTAGTGCAGCTCTGTCACCCACGTGGGGCGGTGGCCTGCTAAATATCTCTGACATGTGACGTCAGCCGAACAACACGACACGTGGAGGCGAGCCAACTTGGTTGGTACTTGATGCAGAATGGAAAGATTATATTATTTAAAAAAAGAATATAAAGTTCCTTATTTTTGTTTTATTTATTTTGTTAGGAATCTTGCAATTATAGAAATAAGTGTCTACATTATTTAGTTTTTCAATTTAGTTTATTTAGTTTCCTTTTAAGAATTATTTAAGAAGACTCGATTCTAACTTCGGTAGTTTCCTTTTTCTTTATTTCCTAGCGTGTAGGGTTTCTCCTACTATAAATTGAGTTGTAAGCCTTAGGGTTATTCAGTTTTTGATGATTTATGAAATTAAAAAGAGTGTTCTCTTTTATGCCAAATTCTTTGGTATTCTACGGAATCAACAAAGTGTTTGATGCCTTTATTCCTGGGTATTCTTTGACTAAACGGGTTTAGAGAAGGATTTTGATCTCTGGGTATTCGTTACGAATCAACGGATTTCGGACTCGATTTAGTAGTTTCGTGTTTCATTAGCTTCCGCTGCATTAGTTGGTATCAAAGCTTGCGCTCGATTCCAGATCATGGCACGACAAGGAGTTCGTGATGGTCGTTATGCTGTTGCCAAAGATGTGAACGAATGTGATGAGGCTGCACGGGGTGCACAACTAGGGGTATGGTTTTAACGGATTAAGGATACGCATGAAGCATTGGTCAAGAGGGCCGCCTTGATCATTGATAATCAACCTCACTACTACCCATTGAGTTCGTGCTCCTTCATGGAGGAGGCTACAATTCGGTGGCCTTTCACATCCAAAGTTATTCTAGATCCAGTTATGGATTGGAGTAAGCCGCCTATTTTTTATGAGGAGCCATTCAATGATGTGGAATATGGGATTGTTATGCGTAAAGATGATCATCTGCATTTTGTGTTGGATACTACAATTTTGGCTCCAAATTAAGCAACTGGAATTTAAAGTTTCATCTAGAAGTAACCCAACATACGTGTGGTTAGGTGTTCAAATATTTGGACTATGCAAGGAACAAAGTGAAGACATAGTTCGCGGCGATTTTATGGGATTCACTGATTTTCCACCTTTTGCGTTTGAAGACTCCTTGTTAAAATTCAAGTTCGAGAAGATCAACTTAAAGTATAAAATTGATGCAGACAAGTTTCGACGAGCAAGATTATTTGAAGCAATTGAAACTCGAGGACGAGTTTTCTCAAGCCCGGGAGAATGATGCAGAATGAAAAGATTATATTATTTAAAAAAAGAATATAAAGTTCCTTATTTTTGTTTTATTTATTTTGTTAGGAATCTTGCAATTATAGAAATAAGTGTCTATATTATTTAGTTTTTCAATTTAGTTTTTATTTAGTTTCCTTTTAAGAATTATTTAAGAAGACTCGATTCTAACTTCAGTAGTTTCCTTTTTCTTTATTTCCTAGCGTGTAGGGTTTCTCCTACTATAAATTGAGTTGTAAGCCTAAGGGCTATTCAGTTTTTGATGATTAATGAAATTATAAAGAGTGTTCTCTTTATGCCAAATTCTTTGGTATTCTGCGGAATCAACAAAGTGTTTGATGCCTTTATTCCTAGGTATTCTTTGACTAAACGGGTTTAGAGAAGGATTTTGATCTCCGGGTATTCGTTATGAATCAACGGATTTCGAACTCGATTAAATAGTTCTGTTCTTCTTTAGTTTCCGCTGCATCAGTACTCCAGAGTTCCCTATAAATAGAGGGCTCCCCCCAACAGGTTCGTCTCCTGATACACTTTATCTCTCTATATTTTTTCCAAGAAAGCTTTCTCCTCTTCTTCTCCTCCACCTACTAATTAACTAGGTCGTCGGAGCTTCTTCCCGGAGGAACACCACCCTCCAGTTTGCAGGTACTCAGGTGCACCCCGCTCATCTTCTCTACTCAAGACAAAGGAAGGAAAAGTTCAAGGTGGAATTAACCCCCCACACCCACCACCATCGAAAAAATAAAAAAGGAAAGACAAAAGAAAGGAAGAAAGAGATGAAGAAAAAGAGCCACAGAGTTCCATCAGCTGTCAAGGGCCTCAAGGCCTTGTAGCAAAAAGAGGAAAACAATGTTAAAGAATGGGACCGACTCCTAGTAACAAGACCCGGAAACGTTAAATACAATATATAGTATTTATACATTTTACTAATTGACCTCAGATTTCGAAGCAAGAGGTGGTCAAGCAGTATCTGAAATGCCGCCACTGGCTATCAACAACAAAAGTGAGTACTTTTCAGTTGGCACATAAAGACGTACCAAGAGTTCTTCAGATAAAATCTCCTTGGGGGAGGCTGCAAGAAGAAACAGTATTTCATATGGAACTAGTAAGTATAGGAAAAAACATTCAGTCACCACATCAGTATCATGCTTCTAGTTTTCAAAGCAGTCATTCTGATTCAATAACAAAGGAGGATGAAGAACTTGAGTTGCAGTGGGCTGCGATCGAGAGACTACCCGCCTTCAAACAGTTGCGAACATCTTTGTTTGACAGTGAGCACAGCAATGGAAGTAGAACAGGATCTGAAGGGAAGAGAGTGATTGATGTCACCAAGCTTGGAGCGTTGGAACGTCACGTGTTCATTGAGAAGATCATAAAGCACATTGAGAAGGATAATCTCTTATTGCTGCAGAAACTAAGAGAGAGAATAGAAAGGTAATCCTGCCGTTGAATCTTGATAAATAATCACTGTATGATTTATAGCCATCAATTTCTGCACGGCTAAAACCTCATTCCATTCATGTTGTTGCATCATCTCCACAAAAAGGAACATGATCATCACTACAGCACCTACACAATGCTAATGCGCTAGTCTATCAGCAACAAATGATATTCTGAGCTGTTAGCTTGATCGCAGTCCATGCATCAAATCTGTTGATGGATCTTAATGATGAGCTTCAACCAACATTTTTCCATGACCTTAGTTGAATAGTGTTGCATGCATATCATGGGACTGCCCAAATCTGAGCTGACTTGAAGCCTAAAAGAAGTATCAGGCTGTTCTTTTTCGGTTATGTAACTATTTACCAATTACCTATAATTCTTTTATGAATTCAATATAAGTTCGGCACCATGACCGCCTGTAACGAATAGACTGACTGAACAATTGTTTTTACAGAGTTGATGTAAAACTACCTACTGTCGAGGTGAGATACGGAAATGTATTTGTGGAAGCAGAGTGTGAAGTTGTGCAGGGGAAGCCCCTCCCAACACTATGGAACTCTATTGCAAGTGTGTTATCTGTAAGTAGCCTTGTTTTCCTCCAAACTAATACTAGCAGCATCGTGGCTTTTTTTTTGCTTAAACCTGCAAGTCGTGATAAACTAAGATAATACAGAAAGCTTAAGACCTCAAACAGCACACCTGATCGTCCCCAATAAGCTTAATGAAGGTAACCCTTTAAACAGGTTTACACAAAGGCCATCCATTGCAAGTCTCAAAAGGCCAAGATAAGTGTTCTGAAGGGTGTCAGTGGCATCATCAAACCATCAAGGTAAGTATAATATAATAATACCTACTTGTGCATATGGGTAGCACGTACATTCACTACATTGAACAGTACACAGAATCAGAAAGGCAAGCACAGATATATAGCAGTAAACAAGTATGAAGAGACCATTTCTGATTTTCCACTACAGTTACAACAAAATAAACCAAAGCTGGAGCTTTAATTGCTGTTCATATGTGAAGATTATTGATGCAATTGGTCATTGCCAACATATGTGGTTGCAAAACACTTACAACATCAGGCAGAGGAATGAATCCCAGCTTGAATTGTGGTTCAGTAGCAAAGAGCATCATTAAACCAGTGACAACCTAACAACCCACCAATAACAGAATTTTGGCAGCAGTCATTAGACTGAAAGCCTAGTAAATTCTTTACTTTTTACAGCAAGTTTAGCCTAGTTATGCCAACTTTATGATTGTAGTGCACAATGAGAGCCGCACCCTCCCTCCCTGAATGCGTGTGTGAAAAATAGAGAAGAGAATAGAATATTAGGTGTATAGTACTTTTTTGGAAGCATCAAGGGAATGCAACCCATTTAGAAAGAAGGATCATAGGTATATAAAAAACCTATGTTCACTTGCACAAGTTTTAGACAGAAAATTCAGGTCGGTTTTAGTGTTTCCAGTTCAGCCGAGTTCTTTGAATTCTGAAATGGTGAATGTTATAGTTAACAGAAGATTCAATCAATAGTTTAATATTTCTATGGATGAGAAAATTTAAGCTTTCATGTTCAAGGAAGATTTGTTGTACGCAGGCTCACTCTTCTTCTTGGTCCCCCAAGCTGTGGGAAGACCACCTTGCTATTGGCCCTAGCAGGACAACTGAACCAGTCTCTCAAGGTTAGTTTACCCCAGTAGCTACGTCATGTTTAAAAGACAACATTTTATATCTCTTTCCTTCTTGTTTCTTCAGGTTAAGGGGGAAATCTCTTACAATGGTTACAGGCTAGATGAGTTTACTCCTCAAAAAACATCAGCTTATATAAGCCAATATGACCTGCACATACCCGAGATGACTGTGAGGGAAACAATTGATTTTTCTGCGCGCTGTCAGGGTGTGGGAAGTAAAGCAGGTTGGATTCCTCACTCCTTCAATATTACCCATATTGGTCTAAGCCGATTCCCTTGTAATTCTTCATTCCTGGGATATTTTGCATACTCCTTTAACCTTGCCTAATGATATGACTTGATTTTGACTTTTGTTTCTGAAATGAAGAAATTATGATTGAAGTTATTAAAAGAGAGAAAGAAGCAGGAATTGTCCCTGACAGTGACATTGACACCTACATGAAGGTAACCATAAGCATGCATAATCACCATCGTTGAAAAACTCTACTGAAAGGCCTAAACGTGATTGAATTTAACAGGCAACTGCAGTTGAGGGCCAACAAAGAACTCTTCAGACTGATTATATCCTGCAGGTATATTCTTTTGATCAGAGTAGGATCAATCTGGGTTAAAAACAGTATTTCCACTAGAATCTTTATACCTATTGTGGTAATAAACTGATGCATTATGCCCCATCAGATCCTTGGACTCGATAGTTGTGCTGACGTAGTGGTCGGAGATGCAATGAAAAGAGGAATTTCAGGTGGCGAAAAGAAAAGACTGACAACAGGTAGCATGCATCTTAAAAACCATATTTCAGTATTTCACTTATATGTATATGTAAAACTCCATATTCTTCAGTCTAGAAATTCATCTTGCCTATGTGAGGGCATTTATGAGTGGAATTTGATGTCCAGCAGACGAGAAAGAACACAGGTGTGGTGCAGGCATTTTATACTTAACTGAATGCTTCTTGTCTGGTTCATCTGGCAGGAGAGATGATTGTGGGTCCCACAAAGGTTTTACTTATGGATGACATATCAACTGGATTAGACAGTTCCACAACCTTTCAGATAGTGACCTATGTTCAGCAATTGGTGCACATCACAGATGCAACAGCATTGGTTGCACTTCTTCAACCAGCCCCTGAAACATTCGAACTATTCGACGATATAATATTGATGGCAGAAGGGAAGATTCTGTACCATGGTCCTCGCAGTGACACACTGCAATATTTTGAGGGCTGCGGTTTCAAGTGCCCAGAAAGAAAGGGTGCAGCTGACTTCCTCCAGGAGGTGTGCTGAACAGTGTACACTCTACAGTTTCCTATCTTCAGCAATTCCCTTAAGCCACACACGGGCATAATAAACATGACCATTTTCAGGTAATTTCAGAAAAGGATCAAGCACAGTTTTGGTGCAGAACTGACCTACACTATAGTTACATTTCGGTGGACCAATTCTGCGAGATGTTCAAAACAAGTTCTCTTGGACAAAGGCTTGAAGAGGAGCTCTCCAACCCATATGATAGATCCAATAGCCCGAAAAATTCCCTATCATTTAGCATATACCCATTGAGCAAATGTGAATTATTCAAAGCCTGCATGGCTAGAGAGCTGCTTCTCATGAAGAGAAATTCCTTCGTATACATATGCAAAACAACACAGGTAATTTTTAATCCCGTGACCGCTTGTGTCATGTTCTACCTTCCATTTAATTACAATTACTAGGTAGTTACAAGTTTGACACCCTAATTTTGCAGCTTGTCATCACTGCATTCATGACAATGACAGTCTTCATACGTACTCGGATGGCCGTGGACTTGGTCCATGCAGATTATTTTATGGGTTCCTTGTTTTTTGCACTTGTCAGACTTATGACTAATGGAGTTGCAGAGCTCTCCTTAACGGTTACTAGACTTCCCGTGTTCTACAAACACCAATCATTTTTCTTGTATCCAGCATGGGCTTTTTCTATTCCAGCTTCCATCCTAAAGATCCCATATTCACTACTCGAGTCTATTCTCTGGACATCAATTACTTACTATGTCATTGGATATTCTCCTGAAGTAGAACGGTGAGCAAAGCTAATACCCCGTTGAATATTAGATGCTATATAGATTATAGACTGCTTTTCTCCCTATTTTATGTGTCCTATATCTTATAGTCCTCTAAGAATTCCAGGTTGTTCCGCCAGTTCCTTCTGCTTTTCTCCCTGCATCTAGCATCGACATCTTTGTGCCGATTTGTCGCCTCAGTTTTCCAAACTATGGTTGCCGCAACAACTTTGGGGTGTTTAACCTTGGTGCTAATGTTTTTATTTGGAGGCTTCCTTCTTCCAAGGCGTAAGTCATCTATAACTCATGGTTAATAAAATACAACCAAAGTACTTAACCAATGTCTTTTGATCAACACAGTTTCTTTACCCCCTTGGTTGAGGTGGGGCTTCTGGATTTCGCCAATGACATATGGGGAAATAGGGCTTTCATTGAATGAATTTCTCGCTCCACGTTGGCAGAAGGTAAACCGTAGATGGCACTATTTTTTGTCCTTGCCAAGGGGCCAGAATCATATAATTTTATCAGTACCTTCTTTTTTTTCTTTTTGATCGACATAATCAGTACCTTCTTCCTGCAGGCTACAGGAAACATGACTATAGGGCAGAGTGTTCTAGCTAGTCATGGCCTGAACTTTGATGGTTACTTCTATTGGATATCAGTGGGGGCATTGATTGGATTCATGATTCTGTTTGACCTCGGATTCATCTTAGCCTTAACGTACTTAAAACGTAAGTCTATTTTAAACAACAACCAAGTATAAGGTTGACTAATAATATTGTTGAGTTTACATATGCAGCTCGGGGAATGTCTCAAACTCATATTTCTAAAGAGAAGTTATCTCAACTGCGAGGCAAAGAAGATCATAAAAATAGAGAACTGGGGGAATGTGCTTTAGCTCAAGCCGCCTCTTCCAAAACAATTGCCCAACAACCAAAATTGGGTGAGATAACTTGACAAGTATTGCTTCTCAACTTAAAGAATGAAAGAATACCAGCTAAGAAGCACAGACACTTCTATGGATGAGGTATGCATGCCATGCCCGCCACATGTGTTGACAACCCACACTCCTCGGACACTCCTAAAAGTGTCCTAAATAAAATAATGATACATAATATCTGACACTTGACTGACACTTTGCGGACACTTTGGCATGCTTGTCCCTCCGAATAGGTCCTATGTGACGAGCCTCTTCATAGTAACAATGATTTGCATTCTTCGGAACACAACTTATGCACTTCAAATACGTTGCAAAACACTTATAAGATGAACACATCATGTCAAGTACAATATTCAGCAATAGTTTTGCATTCTAAAGAATATAAGTTCTACATGAATGATATTTGATGTTATGCAACAAGTAATTTTCTAATTTTATTCCATTTTCTTATCACCTTTTAAAAAAATTGTACACGTACACAACATATAATAAACCTTATATAACGTTACAGTAACGTGTCCCGCCTATGTCATGACCTGCATTTTAAAAAATGGGCGTGTCAACCTGTTTGGTTCGTGTTCATGTCGCTTTACCTATATGTCTAGTAAACCATCAGCTTTTCAAATTGCCGAAAAACAAACTTTAAACCCATTATATGATGCAAGAGTATGTGCTGGTTTTACAGGTCATGTAGTCCTACCTTTTGAGCCAGTAACGATGACATTTCAAGAAGTGCAATATTTTGTCGACACCCCTCCGGTAATTATGTGCAACCATACCCTACATATTGTAAACAGAAATTTTGTAGGTCAAGCATTGATTATACACTATACCAACAGGAAATGAGAGAACGTGGCTTCAAACAGAAAAAACTTCAGCTGCTTCAGGATATGACGGGCGTATTTAGGCCTGGGATCCTTACAGCATTAATGGGTGTAAGTGGGGCAGGTAAAACAACCTTAATGGATGTTCTTTCTGGGAGGAAAACCGGAGGCACTATTGAAGGTGATATAAGAATTGGAGGGTATCCCAAAGTACAGAAGCTATTTGCTAGAATATCCGGCTACTGCGAGCAGAACGACATACACTCTCCACAGATCACCGTTGAAGAATCAATAATATTCTCGGCTTGGTTGCGATTACCGGCCCAGATTAATCCAGAAACCAAAGCTGTATGGCATCCTTCACAATCTATTTTCAGTTCTGAGAATTGTGGCTAAAGTCTTTGTCAGATACCTAAAACCCAACTGAGCTTTCATGACTAATCAGGCTACCAGGTGGCTTCAAAAACACTCCTATTCTGAATTTGATGTAGTCAAATTCAAAAAAGACATAGGAAGAATAGCCTATAATTCCCAGGTAAAGCTTCACATTCAGACCACTAGAGCTACAGTCAACTCTCTGGCAAATCCAGTAGGGTTTAACACAGTTGAATTACAACAAATGAAACCAATAACTTAGCCTAGATGTTCACATAGAAGAACATCAGACATAAACCATGTAAGAAGTGAGCAACTGATTACTCCTAGTCTTTAATACTATATAGAGCATAGACAAACAAATTCTGTTTACAGTTAAGACAACAAAATGAGGCTGCCTATTTCCCCACATGTCAAAAATGCAGAAATTTGTAGCACAAGTTATTGAAGTAATTGAGCTTGATGGCATCAAAGATTCTTTAGTTGGAATTCCTGGGCAAAGTGGTCTTTCAACTGAGCAGCGCAAGAGATTAACAATTGCAGTGGAGCTTGTTTCCAATCCCTCCATAATCTTCATGGATGAGCCTACATCAGGTTTAGATGCTAGAGCAGCGGCAATAGTCATGCGCACCGTGAAGAATATAGTTGCTACAGGAAGGACAACGGTTTGCACTATTCATCAACCAAGCATTGATATTTTTGAGGCATTTGATGAGGTAAGATAAGGATCCAACGAAGCAAATTTAAGGCTATGTAGCTTCCAAAACCGGAAACCTATAATTAACATATTACAGTTGACAAACATTCCCTCCCATAAACCAAACACTGTTCTCTTGTTATTCGAGCTGATTATAGCACAGGGCATAATGCATCCAAGTGCTTATAGTCAATGACAGAGAACCAGGAGGATTCAACCATGCTAATACGTATGCCACCCACAATTAGTCAAAGCAACTCAACAATATACTAAACATGCATACCTCACGTGCTTTTCCCCTACGTGATATGATTACAATTTTCTTGTTGAGCTCATGATACAACTTCCTCATGATTTCAACACCAAAAAAACCTAATCATTTTCTGGTTTGGTTACATGAAAGCCACAACACTGCTCGCCTATCTACAGATTAATAATTTGTTAGATCACTACTTATAAGATACTTTCTCACTACATTAACCAACATTTAGCAGACCCCAATGGGTTAGGATGTAATGCTTGGTTTGATTTGGTAATTAACTAACATTCTGATACTATTGAGACCAGG
Organism: Rhododendron griersonianum; assembly: GCA_018127125.1. Lineage (NCBI taxonomy): Eukaryota > Viridiplantae > Streptophyta > Magnoliopsida > Ericales > Ericaceae > Rhododendron > Rhododendron griersonianum. The sequence continues at coordinate 16,274,363 of CM030789.1, forward strand.
CTTCTTGCATGATCAAACTAAGTCAAGTTTCTTTCATTTCACCAGCTGGTACTAACAAATGTAGATCATGGTGACCAACTGGTATGTGTCCTCATATCTGTTAGTTTTCGCAACACTACAATAGCATATAGTCTTTGTCTGGACAATACATGTAGATCCCACTGAAAAGAGGACTAACCACTTTTTTAAACCTTTTGGTAGAAATGTTTCTTTCAGTACCCTCTGATCCTATGCTAAGCTACACTGGTGTAAAAGTTACCATTTGTGAGCTCTAGTTGACCAATATTATGACTTGTACCATTACTTGGATGATACAAGATACAAGGTTTTATCTAAGCAATATATTGAATGCCTGCAGTTGATTCTAATGAAAAGGGGAGGACAAATCATCTATTCTGGTATCTTGGGTCATCATTCAAGTAAACTTGTAGAATATTTTGAGGTATGTGCAAAACAATAGCAATATACTTCCTATTGGGCACGTGGATCTGCTGTTTCCATGCAGAGATTACTTGTACATTTTATATCTACACTCTCTCTTTTGGTGTTGGGTGGACGGGGCGCAATGGTCATGGTGTAATATATACATATGGTAGTTATGCTAGAATTCAGGAACAGCATACGTGGATATCAAACTGGTATGAACCGATAACCTTTACATCACAAATTGTAAGTAATGTTTAAACAAGGATATACTCATATAGTTCATTAACAGAAGTATCAACACAAGGCAAAAAACCATATCACATTTCAGAGGTTAAAGAAATGTTAGCACTATCTACTGGCCCTTTTTTTTCTTTCCTGAGATGTAATATCTAGTGACCTATTCGCAGCAACCAAATGACAATAAATTCATCAAGAAAAAAAAAGAAAAGGAAAAAAAGGAAAAGCAATGTACATTCTACCACTGCCAAGTAAATTTTCCTAACATAACGATGAGGAATCATACACACTAGTCCAATAGAGATTTGGTTCTTCACAGAACAATAAAAAATTAGGTTACTAGTACCTTCAACACCCAATAGTATGGAGTATTGACCACCCTAAGGACATGTGAAGCAAAGTCCCACATCGCGTGGGTAATAAAATGGTGTCAGAGCTAGTACCGGAGATGGGTAGGGTGCATGTCTCTGACCTACACATGGCAAGTGCTGCCGAGTGAACATGCTGCACATGAAGGAGGGTGTGAAGCAAAGTCCCACATTGCGTGGGTACCAAAGTAATACTAAGTATATAAGTGTGAGGGCACCCTCACTTCAATAGCTAGTTTTTGAGGTTGAGTTCTACCCAAGACCGTGTAACAAGACAGAGATTTCCAGGGTCCATCTTTTGAGAATATTTATCACGGAAAAAAAAGGAAAAACAAAGTCTTTGGATGGATTTATGAAGGTTTTACACAGATTTCTGACCATAACTCTTGTATCATTCTCAACACAAGAACTAAAAGTTACTCAGATTTGTGATGTGTTAAAATGTCTGCCAATCAAAACAATGGTCTTTTGAGGATAAATACACATTAGGTTAGAAACCTAACAACTATTCATATCACGTCAATCCAACCCTGCAAGAATCCATATCCATTTTGGGAAAAAGAAATGCAAAACACAGCCGTCCTCTCCGAGTCGTGGTGTGGAATACCTACTTCTAGTAGTGCATCTCACCTTAATTTTCAGACATGGAAAGTGAACTAAGCCCAAGTAAGGTGTGTCAGTGTTCTTCCAACTCTTGTCAATATATCTATTAGCAGTACTTTTTCTCAAGAGGATGTAAAGTATCTGCAAAAGTGGAAAGTTTGTGCACTATAACATCTTTGTTCCTTCATCAACAGGGTATCAGGGGATTGCCAAAGATCAAGAACAACTACAATCCAGCAACATGGATGTTAGAAGTCACGTCTGCATCAGTAGAAGCCGAGCTTGGTTTAGATTTTGCCACCATTTACAGAGAATCACCACAGTATCAGTAAGTTAATTGAAGCTAAGTTAGCATAAGTTTGTTCATCATATTTCTAGCAGAACGAGTATATACTTATTCAGGTTTTGAATGTTATCAATGGGAACAGCGGTTGGTGATGTAGCCAGAGTAGTGTGGATACCTGCACGTGAAGGCAAAGTCTCGCACCCAGGACGACCAATAAGTGAAACTTGAGACATCCATTGCGGCATGTCCATTATCACGTTAATTTGTTTAGAGTCGCCACTTGGTTTTAGGAACCAAGAAACCGGACAGAGATTCTGTTTTCGGGAGCCAAGCGTACAGTGAGGGGAAGGTATTAGGCACCCCTCCCCGCCCAACCTAGCCTCTAATCGTTCCACATGGGGCTTTTCAGTTGTTTAGTTTGACTCCACAAATAATTGGTTTTTAGCCATTAACAAGATATAGGTGATCCAAGTAGAAAGGAAAGCACAAAGGAAAACGGGAAAGGGGAAAGGGGAAACATGCATCATGAGATCTTAGAGACTCTATCTTTAGGTAAGATCCTAGACATGGTTTCTTGATGTGAGATCATGGAGCCAACTAAGGTGACATGTCGTGACACGTAAAGACATGAACCCATGTACCTAGATCTCTATATCATTCTACTTTTTGTGGGATATATGACTAGCATTCCTGGTTAAGTTGTTTCTGATTTGTCAATGCATATAATCTGAATTAATTCTCATTCTGCACTAACCAAACATTTATCTTGTTCTTCTGGTCCTAGAAACACTATCGAGTTGGTGAGACAGGTCAGTGAGCCACCACCAGCTTCAAAAAGCTTGCACTTCCCCACTCGTTTTCCACAGAATAGCTGGGAACAGTTTTTGGCATGCCTTTGGAAACAACACCTATCCTACTGGAGAAGCCCTGAATACAACTTGGTGCGGTTCACATTTATGATTGTCGCATCTGTGTTGTTTGGGGCAGTTTTCTGGCAGAAAGGGCAAAATATGTAAGTCCTTTGTTTGTTCAATCTGCATTAAAAATCAGCATGATAAACAATCCTCACAAGTAAATCCCAAGGATGTTTATCTAAATAGCAGAACTTCTCCATCTAATAAAACTTGTAAGGTCTAGAGAGATACCAATTTAATATCACTAGTGGTCCATGGAGAAAGTAGCCCAAATGAATTTACTTTAGAGCTAGGATTTCGAGCCCATTCTATTTTGGTTTATTTTCTGGAACTTCACGTACTTCTCTACTAATAACCAAGAAGAGAAATGGATAAACCACACATCAACTCACATCCAAACAGACTGGGAAAAGATTTTGTCACAGACATCATGCGTTCTGTTATCTTATCCACTAAAACCGCAGAATACCATTTGTAGACAAGGACCTAAACAGGGTAACTTTGAATGCTCAACCCAATAATACCGAAATCATATGGACTACGTCAGATAATAGAAGGGTTCCAACATACATACATAATTTTCCATTTTTTTTTTACCTAAGGCATAATAACGTCCTATCATATAACATGTTTTTTCTTTCTTTTGAAGAAACAATGAGCAAGATTTGATGAGCATACTTGGATCAATGTATAGTGCTGTCATTTTCTTGGGCATTAATAACTGTTCAACAGTACTACCATATGTGGCAACTGAGCGCACAGTATTGTACCGGGAAAAATTTGCTGGGATGTACTCATCATGGGCATATTCATTTGCACAGGTGCACTATTACTTGTTTTTTTCATAAATACGATACCGATAATCAGAAGTATTATGTTTCTTGACGCTTATATGGTTAATGGAAGTGCTATTTGTTGAGATTCTAGGTGACCATTGAAGTACCGTATACCTTATTTCAAGCAATTTTGTTCGTGGCCCTTACCTATCCGTCAATAGGATATTACTGGTCAGCTTACAAGGTCTTCTGGTACTACTACGCCACGTTTTGCACCTTCCTGTATTTCGTATACCTTGGGATGCTGATAGTCTCATTAAGCTCAAATGTCCAAGTAGCTTCCATATCGGCAACTGCAGTCTACACAATACTGAATCTTTTCTCAGGCTTCCTCATGCCAGGACCGGTAAACCCTTCCATCCCTTATTCAAGTGGCCTATTAGCAAGAAAATTAAATCCTACACTTGTCTGCATTGTTCTATTACATTGCTAATGGAACTAGGCACTGTCATATAAGAAAGACATCAAACTTAATTTTTCCAATTACTGGGTGCCCGGGACTAATCCCAGGCCCTTAAGTTAACAACTAGGAAAACCTCCGGTGCCCATGAGTTTTTTTGGTTGGCGGTGAGATTCAAACCCTCGAGCTTGGGGGGTAAGCCCTGTACTTGCCGTTATGGTCCCACTCGACCAAATCCTTGGGGTTAAAAGACATGGAACATGATTCTCGTAGACAGGTTCAGACCCATAGACATCGAACTTAATTGTTGTGACGAGTCACGAAAAGAGGCAATTAATTATAGTTTGCTCTTTCAATTGGTTTGTCAACAACGTCCCACTCATGTGGTTGAGAACATAAAAAGGTGAGCAATCTCATAAAACTTGTTGTTTTATTTGCAACTGAGAATCATATGTAGGACTTCCATTCAAAAAGGCAAAAGTATTGCGGCCAATTTCCTTTCATCAATCTAAAATTATTCCCTATAACTTTCACGATAGACTCCAATTTTCGCTGGAATTGCTATATGTTAAGTATACCTTCAAATTTCATCGAAGCCATAACCAATGAGACCTTATAAAAAGATGGCATAGATCTCCAAAACTCTTCCTACTTCTAAATTAAACAGGATATTCAAATTTTGAGGGAAGCAAAACAATTTCCATGCTCCGTGAAAGAACGCATCCAACCCGTATACGTACATTGAATGTTAACTTCTCATTGCAAGTAAAAATGGGCACATGGTACTGACTTTGTTTTTTTATGTGCAGAAAATTCCTAAGTGGTGGGTTTGGTGCTATTGGATTTGTCCTACATCTTGGTCCCTGAATGGCCTTCTGACATCACAATACGGAGATGAGAACAAAAATATACTGATATTTGGGGAGCCAAAGACAATTAGCTCCTTCATAGAAGAATTTTATGGCTTTCGTCATGATCATTTAGGCCTTGTTGCTTTTGTTCTTCTTGCTTTCCCAATTGTCTATGCATCTCTATTTGCATATTGCATAACAAAATTGAACTTCCAAAGAAGGTAAAAACATAATGACTCGAACAATAACAGCTGGGGAATATCCTGATGCTCTACTAAAACATAATGTATTGACCATGGTTTTCATTATAAAACATCTGCCATTCTGTATGCAGTGCCTCAATTGTCATGGACTGTGAAAAAGCTTATGGTTCTTCAACGGCTACAGTTTACGTAATACCCGTGCTAATACCCATGCTTTATTCCCTGTACATTCTAGAGGTTACAGTTCCTGGAATTGCTATATGCTAAGTTGCCTCAAAGCACATTATGCACTTGCTTTATTCCCACTTTCATAGCTTACAGTCTAGGCTTGCTTGGCATCCATATTGTTGGGTTATAGGAAGCTAAATCCCATTGATTATATGATCAAAAAATGCTTAATGTACGATTGATTCTTTCCTTTCTTTTACTTTTTCTGGGTAACTTGGTATAACAGTTCACATCAAAATTATGTAACACTATTTTCCAGGAAAAACAACACTCTGGTTATTACATCATAAAAGCACAACTGAAGGATAAATTCAATCACATAATCAATAAAGCATCAGTAGGAATATCAAATTCACACCATCACACAACAATAATGCGACTCTTAGAAAGGAAAATGGCATGAAGAGCCATGAAGTTTTACATGGAGATACACACAGACATGGTCATTTACTTTACATACATAGAGGTTTCCATTCAGTCAATATGCATACGAAGGCTATGTACTCTGCATTGATTTGTTGCAAGAATGAAGCCAAACTAGGTCATGAAATCTTGGAAGCCTCTTCCATAGCCGCTATTTAAGGTAAATGTGCAATTAACTTATTTGCAAATGCTATTGTGCACCTAATGGCTCTAACACGCGAATCAGAACACTATTGCTGCATAACTACATTCAACCCATTAGTCACAGCTGTTTAGTTGAATTAAATTATATATCTATTTAACTTGTTGCCCAGGTTAGAATACCTCTGTCTAAGGAGAAAAAAATGCAAACTCACTGACTCTCGTTTCAGTTGTGGCCAGTGATGAATTTAGTATAGGCCCAGGTGCCCCCCCATTTTACTCTTCCACAACTATTATTTGTCCTATGACCCCATAATGTCTTCAGGTTGCCCCCTAAAAAAACCTCCTAATTCATTGTCCCATCAGTTCTGTTTTTCAACAAAAAAACCCCATATCCTCTTTCAATGGTTGGTTTGCTATGAATCCCTTGTGTTGTGTGATAAAGGTACCTTCTCTCTTTTGATGAATATTGAGTTTTGCTCTGCTATGCCATTCATATGTATACTGTAAGTGTAAGTGATCCGTAACACTGGAATAGGTGTGAAAGAGTCATGATTTATATGATTGGTGAAGGGAAAATCATTTGCATCTACATTATTGAAGTATCATACACATAATCATTTCTTCAAGTTAGACTGATTTGGTTGAGTGACTTTGAATCAAATATGAAATATGGCTACACAGACTTTATTTTGGTGGAATACATCTTCACCAAATCAAAACCAGATTGGCAAAATTGAACTTTTGCCCCCACTACTGATTGTGCATTTATCTCTACTGACAACTGTAAAATTATTAGACCTGAGAGATTGATGAATATAACTCGTGAATTTGACAAACGTAAAGCAACAGGAAGGTTCAGCTAGCATTTTTCTTGAGTTAGTATCAGCAAGGCTGTTTATAGATTCATCGGTTTACATCTAGTAGGGAAAGGTAATGTATCAATGTTGGCTCGACCTCAACAAAAGTAAAGACATTTACAGAGGATTTACTTTGTGAATTGTGCCTCCTTAGTTTGGCGGACTGGACTTGAGCACTGATGCACGATGATGATGCGATTCCTAGGCTGTGTCGTGATCCTAGCTAGGATATGAAAGTCTCATGGTGGGAGGAGGAGACAACCCCCCTAACTGTACCCGTCCCAAGTTCCAATACCTTACATCTTCAGTTGGCACGTTAAAGAATGAACTTTAGGATGTGCAAGAGCTACCTACGCAACAACTGCCTGGCCACTCAATGTGCCATGTACTGTAACTGCTATATTCCACCTCTTAGCCTTGTACACTGGAGGTCTCAATAACAATTTCTAGTTCGACCCCATTTACCTTCTGATTTTCTTGTTCCAAACAAACCAAAAAAATGCATTACAGTGATAGAAATTAGAACTCCAAAAAGAGGTAGCAATATATCTTTGGTACAACTCCTCACGAAGTGTTGTAACCATAAATATCAGTATGAATTCACTTTACAGCAACTGAACAATCTTCCCATAGAAAGTACAAAAGGAACCCTAAATTTATTAGAAAACAAACATAAGCTGGATGCTTTCCATTAAGTAAGGATCAAGGCTTTCCACAGAAGGTGCTTTACAAACACATTAAGACTGAGTAGCAGATATTGCAGTTCACTCCCTGAATGTGACAGCTTGATAATCTGATCAATCGGTATTCCTATTGCTAAAGCGACAAATGGCATTTGAAATAGTATTTAAGCCACACTGAATATCTTACCTCTCAGTTAGGCACCAAGATAGAGTATGTAGTAGAATCGGGTTGGCTCTGCTTATCTTTCCTTCTCTCAAATACTCTCTCCATCTCCATCGTATCCTCCGCCTTTGCACAAGCAAAAATAACAGCAGTACAAAATGTAGTGTTCTCAGGTATCTCCAACTTCCCAGCCAGCTGGACAGTGCTAATGATCTTATGAAAGACAGGTGCATTACCATATCCTCTAACAAGACAGCAGAAAGTCTTGGTGTCTGCCTTCATACCCTCTGCATGCCTCTGTTCAAATGTATACTCCATGTGTTTCACATCACTGCCTCTGAAAATACTTCAATCACATTATCGTAAGTTGACATTGTCCAAGGAAATGAAAGCTTGCGCATGTACTCCATCACTGATGACATTTTTCCATACATTCATTTCTTCCCACGACAAGGCTTTTACATTTATGAAGCCAAATTTTGGTTTTCATACGCCAACAACAGCCCATGACCACTACAACCAATTATAGGACATGATAAGATCAAGGTTAAAGAAAGAAACTCAGAAATGATTAACTTCAAATTCTAGGTATAATATTCTCGATCTCAAAATGGAGCTTTTCACACACTAAAGTTTATTATTTATAAGGTGTGATTAAGCAATCTTTTAGTTCTTAGAAAATACTCTTTATCCTTATATAATAGGTATATATCAGATTGAAAATGAAAGAGATGCGAGCGTTTTACCAAATTAAATTATTTTTTAGCACATTGAGGGTAAATTCGTCATACCATTTGATGCGAAAATATTTTTTGATCTAAACTACTTGGGCTAGAATCTAGACTTAACAAGCTTTTTAACGGTACAACCCTTGCAAAAAATAGAATTCCGAAGCTCCTGACACAAACCCGCGAAGTTCGGCAAAAATTGTACTATTTTAATGGGCCCCGGGCGCAGTTGGATGCGCCCCAGGCTCGCTGCATTGCGCCCGGGCGCATCCTCGAAATTTCAAAAATTAACCAAACTTTGGGGTCTTGCCACGGACACTCTCGAACTCCGATTTGAACGTGGTTTGAAACATTGAAAAGCTTGTCTAGCGTACCTTCTAACCAAATTAGTTTGGCTCCGAACTTATTTTTACATCAAATGATATGACGATTTTACCCTCAACAGGTCAAAAAACAAATTATTATGGGAAAACCTTTGATCACACAAACTTTAAACCGGATTGCAACCTATTGTATGTCGAGAAAGATGGTATTCAATGTCCTGAAAGATGGTGAGATCGAAACTTTAAAATAATATATGTTGGTTTATGGAAAGTTGGTCGAAAGTTGACCAATTCAAGAATCGTCGGAGTCACTATGGCTAAAACACGTTTCTGCGCCCTCTCACTAATTCTAATTTCCATTTGGGACTCACATTCCTAATTCTAAGGTATTCGTTAATTTCTTAAGAGTTCTAGTGAGTTCATTGGGCTTCTAAAACTTCATTAAAACACAAAAACCGCTTAATGACCGGGATTCGCCTAAAACGTTTGCCCAAGACAAGGCTTTTACATTTACGAAGCCAAATTTTGGTTTGGATACGCCAACAACAGCCCTTGACCAATAAAACCAATTATAATACATGTTACTGATCAAGGTTTATGAAAGAAACTCGGAAATGATTAACTTCAAATTCTAGGTATAATATTCTCGATCTCAAAATAGAGCATCGTTCTACCAGCTTTTCATACACTAAACTTAACAATTTATACGGTGTGATTATGCAATCATTTAGTTCTTTGAAAATACTCTTTATCTACATATAATAGGTCTTTATTAGATTGAAAATGAAAGAGATGTGAGCGTTTTGCGAAATTAATTTATTTTTTGGCACATTGAAGGTAAATTCATCATACCTTTTGATGCAAAAATATTTTTTGATCCAAACTACTTGGCCTAGAATCTAGACTCAACAAGCTTTTTAACGGTACAATCCTTGCGAAAAACAGAGTTCCGAAGCCCCCGAGACACACCCGCGAAGTTTTGCCATAATTATAAAATTTTAATGAGCCCCGGGCACACGTGAATGCTCCTGGCCCCAAGTAGACTGAATTGCATCAGGTGCATCCTTGAAATTTCAAAAATTGACCAAACTTTGGGGTCTTGCCATGTACACTCTCGAACTCCGATTTGCACGTGGTTTGAACCATTGAAAAGCTTGTCTAGCGTAACTTCTAACCAATTTAGTTTGGCTCTGAACTTATTTATACATCAAATGATATGATGATTTTACCCTCAACAGGTCAAAAAACAAATTATTATGGGAAAACCTTTGATCACACATACTTCAAACAGGATTGCAACCTATTGTATATCGAGAAAGATGGTATTCAAAGTCCAAAATGATGGTGAGATCGAAACATAAAAATAATATATTTTGGTTTATGGAAAGTTGATCGAAAGTAGACCAATTCAAGAATCGTCGGATCCACTATGGCTAAAACACATTTCCGCGCCCTCCCACTCATACTAATTTCCATTTGGTACTCACATTCCTAATTCTAAGGTATTCGTTTATTTCTTAAGAGTTCTAGTGAGTTCATTGGGCTACTCAAACTTCATTAAAGCACAGAAAAAGCGCTTAATGATCGGGATTCGCCGAAAACTAATGCCAACAACAAGTCTTTTACATTTACGAAGCCAAATTTTGGTTTTCATACGCCAACAACAGCCCTTGACCACTACAACCAATTATAGGACATGATAAGATCAAGGTTAAAGAAAGAAACTCAGAAATGATTAACTTCAAATTCTTGGTATAATATTCTTGATCTCAAAATGGAGCTTTTCACTTCCCGCTTTTCACACATTAAATTTTATTATTTATAAGGTGTGATTATGCAATCTTTTAGTTCTTTGTAAATATTCTTTATTTATACATATCAGATTGAAAATGAAAGAGATGCGAGCGTTTTACCAAATTAAATTATTTTTTGGCACATTGAGGGTAAATTCGTCATTCCATTTGATGCGAAAATATTTTTTGATCCAAACTACTTGCGATAGAATCTAGACTCAACAAGCTTTTTAACGGTACAAACCTAGCTAAAAACGGAGTTCTGAAGCCCCCGAGACAAACCCGCGAAGTTCGGCAAAAATTGTACTGTTTTAATGCGCCCTAGGCACACTTGGATGCGCCCCAGGCTCACTGCATTGCACCTGGGCGCATCCTCAAATTTTCAAAAATAAACCAAACTTTGGGGTCTTGCCACGGACACTCTCGAACTCCGATTTGAACGTGGTTTGAACCATTGAAAAACTTCTCTAGCGTACCTTCTAACCAATTTAGTTTGGCTCCGAACTTATTTATACATCAAATGATATGACGATTTTACCCTTAACAGGTCAAAAAACAAATAATTATGGGAAAACCTTTGATCACACAAACTTTAAACCGGATTGCAACCTATTGTATGTCGAGAAAGATGGTATTCAAAGTCCTGAAAGATAGTGAGATCGAAACATAAAAATAATATATGTTGGTTTATGGAAAGTTGATCGAAAGTTGACCAATTCAAGAATAGTCGGAGCCACTATGGCTAAAACACGTTTCTGCGCCCTCTCACTAAATCTAATTTCCATTTGGTACTCACATTCCTAATTCTAAGGTATTCGTTTATTTCTTAAGAGTTCTAGTGAGTTCATTGTGCTTCTAAAACTTCATGTATAATAGGTCTTTATCAGATTTAAAATGAAAGAGATGTGAGCGTTTTGAGAAATTAATTTATTTTTTGGCATATTGAAGGTAAATTCATCATACCTTTTTGATGCGAAAATATTTTTTGATCCAAACTACTTGGCCAAGAATCTAGACTCAATAAGCTTTTTAACGGTACAAACCATGCGAAAAACGGAGTTCCAAGGTGCCCGACCTCACCCGCGAAGTTTTGCCATAATTATAAAGTTTTAAGGCGCCCCAGGCACACTTGAATGCGCCTGGCCCCAGGCAGACTGAATTGCGCCGGGTGCATCCTTGAAATTTCAAAAATTGACCAAACTTTGGGGTCTTGCCACGTACACTCTCGAACTCCGATTTGCACGTGGGCTTGAAACATTGAAAAGCTTGTCTAGCGTAACTTCTAACCAATTTAGTTTGGCTCCGAACTTATTTATACATCAAATGATATGATGATTTTACCCTCAACAGGTCAAAAAACAAATTATTATGGGAAAACCTTTAATCACACAAACTTCAAACAGGATTGAAACCTATTGTATATCGAGAAAGATGGTATTCAAAGTCCTAAAAGATGGTGAGATCGAAACATAAAAATAATATATTTGGTTTATGGAAAGTTGGTCGAAAGTAGACCAATTCAAGAATCGTCAGAGCCACTATGGCTAAAACACATTTCCGCGCCCTCCCACTCATACTAATTTCCATTTGGTACTCACATTCCTAATTCTAAGGTATTCGTTTATTTCTTAAGAGTTCTAGTGAGTTCATTGGGCTACTCAAACTTCATTAAAGCACACAAAAAGCGCATAATGATCGGGATTTGCCAAAAACTAATGCCCACGACAAGGCTTTTACATTTACGAAGCCAAATTTCGGTTTTCATACGCTAACAACAGCCCATGACCACTACAACCAATTATAGGACATGATAAGATCAAGGTTAAAGAAAGAAACTCAGAAATGATTAACTTCAAATTCTAGGTATAATATTCTCAACCTCAAAATGGAGCTTTTCACTTCCCGCTTTTCACACACTAAACTTTATTATTTATAAGGTGTGATTAAGCAATCTTTTAGTTCTTTTAAAATACTCTTTATCCATATATAATAGGTATATATCTGATTGAAAATGAAAGAGATGCGAGCGTTTTACTAAATTAAATTATTTTTTGGTACATTGAGGGCAAATTCGTCACTCCATTTGATGCGAAAATATTTTTTGATCCAAACTACTTGGGCTAGAATCTAGACTCAACAAGCTTTTCAACGGTACAAACCTTGCGAAAAACGGAGTTCCGAAGCCCCCAAGAAAAACCCGCGAAGTGCGGCAAAAATTGTACTGTTTTAATGAGCCCCAAGCGCACTTGGATGCGCCCTCTCACTAATTCTAATTTCCATTTGGTACTCACAATCCTAATTCTAGGGTATTCGTTTACTTCCTAAGAGTTCTAGTGAGTTCATTGTGCTTCTAAAACTTCATTAAAACACAAAAACCGTTTAATGACCGGGATTCGCCTAAAACGTTTACCCAAGACAAGGCTTTTACATTTACGAAGCCAAATTTTGGTTTGCATATGCCAACAACAGCCCTTGGCCAATACAACCAATTACAATACATGTTGCTGATCAAGGTTTATGAAAGAAATGCGAAAATGGTTAACTTCAAATTCTAGGTATAATATTTTCGATCTCAAAATAGAGCATCGTTCTACCCGCTTTTCATACACTAAACTTAACCATTTATAAGGTGTGATTATGCAATCTTTTTGTTCTTTGAAAATACTCTTTATCCATATATAATTGGTCTTTATCAGATTTAAGATTAAATAGATGCGAGCGTTTTGCGAAATTAATTTATTTTTTGGCACATTGAAGGTAAATTCATCATACCATTTGATGCGAAAATATTTTTTGATCCAAACTACTTGGCCTAGAATCTAGACTCAACAAGCTTTTTAACGGTACAAACCTTGAGAAAAACAGAGTTCTAAAGCGCCCGAGACACACCCGCGAAGTTTTGCCATAATTATAAAGTTTTAAGGCGCCCCAGGCACACGTGAATGCGCCTGGCCCCAGGCAGACTGACTTGCGCCAGGGCGCATCCTTGAAATTTCAAAAATTGAACAAACTTTGGGGTCTTGCCATGTACACTCTAGAACTCCGATTTGCACGTGGTTTGAACCATTGAAAAACTTGTCTAGCCTAACTTCTAACCAATTTAGTTTGGCTCTGAACTTATTTATACATCGAATGATATGACGATTTTATCCTCAACAGATCAAAAAATAAATTATTATGGGAAAACCTTTGATCACACAAACTTCAAACAGGATTGCAACCTATTGTATATCGAGAAAGATGGTATTCAAAGTCCTAAAAGATGGTGAGATCGAAACATAAAAATAATATATTTTGGTTTATGGAAAGTTGGTCGAAAGTAGACCAATTCAAGAATCGTCGGAGCCACTATGGCTAAAACACATTTCCGCGCCCTCCCATTCATTAATTTCCATTTGGTACTCACATTCGTAATTCTAAGGTATTCGTTTATTTTTTAAGAGTTCTAATGAGTTCATTGGGCTACTCAAACTTCATTAAAGCACAGAAAAAAAGCTTAATGATTGGGATTTGCCGAAAATTAATGCCCACAACAAGGCTTTTACATTTACGAAGCCAAATTTTGGTTTTCATACGCCAACAACAGCCCTTTACCACTACAACCAATTATACGACATGAAAAGAAAAAGGTTAAAGAAAGAAACTCAGAAATGATTCACTTCAAATTCTAGGTATAATATTCTTGATCCAAAAATGGTGCTTTTTACACACTAAACTTTATTATTTATAAGGTGTCTAGCAATCTTTTTGTTCTATGAAAATATTCTTTATTTATATATAATAGGTATATATCAGATTGAAAATGAAAGAGATACGGGCGTTTTACCAAATTAAATTATTTTTTGGCACATTGACGGTAAATTCATCATTCCATTTGATGCGAAAATATTTTTTGATCCAAACTACTTGGGCTAGATTCTAGACTCAACAAGCTTTTTAACGGAACAAACCTTGTGAAAAACGGAGTTCCGAAGCCCCCGAGACAAACCCGCGAAGTTCGGCAAAAATTGTACTGTTTTAATGCGCCCCAGGCTCACAGATTTGTGCCCGGGCGCATCCTCAAAATTTCAAAAATTAACCAAACTTTGGGGTCTTGCCACGGACACTCTCGAATCCGGTTTGAACCATTGAAAAACTTGTCTATCGTACCTTCTAACTAATTTAGTTTGGCTCCAAACTTATTTATACATCAAATGATATGACGATTTTACCCTCAACAGGTCAAAAAACAAATTATTATGGGAAAACCTTTGATCACACAAACTTTAAACCGGATTGCAACCTATTTTACGTCGAGAAAGATGGTATTCAAAGTCCTAAAAGATGGTGAGATCGAAACATACAAATAATATATGTTGTTTAATGGAAAGTTGGTCGAAAGTTGACCAATTCAAGAATAGTCAGAGCCACTATGGCTAAAACACGTTTCTGCGCCCTCTCACTAATTCTAATTTCCATTTGGTACTCACATTCCAAATTCTAAGGTATTCGTTTATTTATTTAGAGTTCTAGTGAGTCCATTGTGCTTCTAAAACTTCATTAAAACACAAAAACCGCTTAATGACCGGGATTCACCTAAAACGTTTGCCCAAGACAAGGCTTTTACACTTACGAAGCCAAATTTTGGTTTGGATACGCCAACAACAGCCTTTGACGAATACAACCAATTATAATACATTTTGCTGATCAAGGTTTATGAAAGAAACTCAGAAATGATTAACTTCAAATTCTAGGTATAATATTCTCGATCTCAAAATAGAGCATCTTTATACCTGCTTTTCATACAGTAAACTTAACTTTTTGTTAGGTGTGATTATGCAATCTTTTAGTACTTTGAAAATACTCTTTATCCATATATAATAGGTCTTTATCAAATTTTAAATGAAAGAGATGCGAGCGATTTGCGAAATTAATTTATTTTTTGGCACATTGAAGGTAAATTCATCATACCTTTTGTTGCGAAAATATTTTTTGATCCAAACTACTTGGCCTAGAATCTAGACTCTACAACCTTTTTAACGTTACAAACCTTGCGAAAAACGGAGTTCCGAAGCGCCCGAGACACACACGCCAAATTTTGCAAAAATTATAAAGTTTTGATGCGCCCCAGGCACACTTGAATGCACCTGGCCCCAGGCAGACTGAATTGCGCCCGGGTGCATCCTTGAAATTTCAAAAATTGACCAAACTTTGGGGTCCTGCCAAGTACACTCTCGAACTCCGATTTGCACATGGTTTGAACCATTGAAAAGCTTGTCTAGCGTAACTTCTAACCAATTTAGTTTGGCTCCGAACTTATTTATACATTAAATTATATGACGATTTTACCATCAACAGGTCAAAAATCAAATTATTATGGGAAAACCTTTGATCACACAAACTTCAAACAGGACTGCACCCTATTGTATGTCGAGAAAGATGGTATTCAAAGTCCTAGAAGATAGTGAGACCGAAACATAAAAATAATATACTTTGGTTTACGGAAAGTTGGTCGAAAGTAGACCAATTCAATAATCGTCGGAGCCACTATGGCTAAAACACATTTCCGCACCCTCCCACTCATACTAATTTCCATTTGGTACTCACATTCCTAATTCTAAGGTATTCATTTATTTATTAAGAGTTCTAATGAGTTCATTGGGCTAATCAAACTTCATTAAAGCACACAAAAAGTGCTTAATGATCGGGATTCGCCGAAAATTAATGCCCACGACAAGGCTTTTACATTTACGAAGCCAAATTTTGGTTTTCATACACCAACAACAGCCCTTGACCACTACAACCAATTATAGGTCGTGATAAGATCAAGGTTAAAGAATGAAACTCAAAAATGATTAACTCCAAATTCTTGGTATAATATTCTCGATCTCAAAATGGAGCTTTTCACACACTAAACTTTATTATTTATAAGGTGTGATTAAGCAATCTTTTAGTTCTTTGAAAATACACTTTATCCATATATAATAGGTATATATCAGATTGAAAATGAAAGTGATGCGAGTTTTTTACCAAATTAAATTATGTTTTGGCACAATGAGGGGAAATTCGTCATTCCATTTGATGCGAAAATATTTTTTGATCCAAACTACATGGGCTAGAATCTAGACTCAACAAGCTTTTTAACGGTACAAACCTTGTGAAAAACGCAATTCCGAAGCCCTCGAGACAAACCCGCGAAGTTCGGCAAAAATTGTACTATTTTAATGGGCCCCAGGCGCACTTGGATGCGCCCCAGGCTCACTGCATTGCGCTCGGGCGCATCCTCAAAATTTCAAAATTTAACCAAACTTTGGGGTCTTGCTATGGACACTCTCGAACTCCGATTTGAACGTGGTTTGAACCATTGAAAAGCTTGTCTAGCGTACCATCTAACCAATTTATTTTGGCTCCAAACTTATTTATACATCAAATGATATGACGATTTTACCCTCAACAGGTCAAAAAACAAATTATTATGGGAAAACCTTTGATCACACAAACTTTAAACCGGATTGCAACCTATTGTATGTCGAGAAAGATGGTATTCAAAGTCCTGAAAGATGGTGAGATCAAAACATAAAACTAATATATTTTGGTTTAGGGAAAGTTGGTCGAAAGTTGACCTATTCAAGAATAGTCAGAGCCACTATGGCTAAAACACGTTTCTGCGCCCTCTCACTAATTGTA
This sequence comes from Rhododendron griersonianum, assembly GCA_018127125.1. NCBI lineage: Eukaryota > Viridiplantae > Streptophyta > Magnoliopsida > Ericales > Ericaceae > Rhododendron > Rhododendron griersonianum. The sequence continues at coordinate 16,291,495 of CM030789.1, forward strand.
ATTTCCATTTGGTACTCACATTCCTAATTCTAAGGTATTCGATTATTTCTTAAGAGTTCTAGTGAGATCATTGGGATTCTCAAATTTCATTAAAACACAAAAACCGCTTAATGACCGGGATTCGCCTAAAACGTTTGCCCAAGACAAGGCTTTTACATTTACGAAGCCAAATTTTGGTTTGCATACGCTAACAACAGCTCTTGACCACTACAACCTATTATAGTACATGTTACTGATCAAGGTTTATGAAAGAAACTCGGAAATGATTAACTACAAATTCTAGGTATAATATTCTCGATCTCAAAATGGAGCATCTTTCTACCCGCTTTTCATACACTAAACTTAACTATTTATAAGGTGTGATTACGCAATCTTTTAGTTCTTTGAAAATACTCTTTATCCATATATAATAGGTCTTTATCAGATTTAAAATGAAAGATATGCGAGCATTTTACCAAATTTATTTATTTTTTGGCACATTGAAGGTAAATTCATCATTCCTTTTGATGCGAAAATATTTTTTGATCCAAACTGCTTGACCTAGAATCTAGACTCAACAAGCTTTTTAACTGTACAAACCTTGCGAAAAATGGAGTTCCGAAGCGCCCGAGACAAACCCCCGAAGTTTGGCCCTTGCCACGGACACTCTCGAACTCTGATTTGCCCGTGGTTGGAACCATTGAAAAGCTTGTCTAGAGTACCTTCTAACCAATTTAGTTTGGCTCCGAACTTATTTATACATCAAATGATATGACGATTTTACCCTCAACCGGTCAAAAAACAAATTACTATGGGAAAACATTTGATCAAACAAACTTCAAACATGATTGCAACCTATTGTATATCGAGAAAGATGGTATTCAAAGTCCTAAAAGATGGTGAGATCGAAACATAAAAATAATATATTTTGGTTTATGGAAAGTTTGTCGAAAGTAGACAAATTCAAGAATCGTCGGAGCCACTATGGCCAAAACACATTTCCGCGCCCTCCCACTCATACTAATTTCCATTTGGTATTCACATTCCTAATTCTAAGGTATTCGTTTATTTCTTAAGAGTTCTAGTGAATTCATTGGGCTTCGGAAACCTTAATTAAAGCACACAAAAAGCGCTTAATGATCGGGATTCGCCGAAAACTAATGCCCACGACAAGGCTTTTACATTTACTAAGCCAAATTTTTGTTTTCATACGCCCACAACAGCCCTTGACCACTACAACCAATTATAGGACATGATAAGATCAAGGTTAAAGAAAGAAACTCAGAAATGATTAACTTCAAATTCTAGGTATAATATTCTCGATCTCAAAATGAGCTTTTTACTTCCCGCTTTTCATACACTAAACTTTATTATTTATAAGGTGTGATTATGCAATCTTTTAGTCCTTTGAAAATACTTTTTATCCATATATAATAGGTATTTATCAGATTAAAAATGAAAGAGATGCGGGCGTTTTACCAAATTAAATTATTTTTGGCACATTGAGGGTAAATTCGTCATACCATTTGATGCGAAAATATTTATTGATCCAAACTACTTGGGCTAGAATCTAGACTCAACAAACTTTTTAACTGTTCAAACCTTGCGAAAAACGGAGTTCTAAAGCGCCCGAGACAAACCCGCTAAATTCAGAAAAAAATTGTACTATTTTAATGCACCCCAAGCGCACTTGGATGCGCCCCAGGGCACTACATTGCGCCCAGGTGCGTCCTCGAAATTTCAAAAATTAACCAAACTTTGAGGTCATGCCATGGACACTCTCGAACTCCGATTTGCACGTGGTTTGAACCATTGAAAAGCTTGTCTAGCGTACCTTCTAACCAATTTAGTTTGGCTCCGAACTTATTTATACATCAAATGATATGAGAATTTTACCCTCAACTGGTCAAAAAACAAATTATTATGGGAAAACCTTTGATCACACAAACTTTAAACCGGATTGCAACCTATTGTATGTCGAGAAAGATGGTATTCAAAGTCCTGAAAGATGGTGAGATCGAAACATAAAAATAATATATTTTGGTTTATGGAAAGTTGGTCGAAAGTTGACCAATTCAAGAATCGTCGGAGCCACTATGGCTAAAACACATTTCCGCGCCCTCCCACTCATGCTAATTTCCATTTGGTACTCACATTCCTAATTCTAAGGTATTCGTTTATTTCTTAAGAGTTATAGTGAGTTCATTGGGCTACTCAAACTTCATTAAAGAACACAAAAAGCGCTTAATGATTGGGATTCGCCGAAAACTAATGCCCACGACAAGTCTTTTACATTTACGAAGCCAAATTTTGGTTTTCATACGCCAACAACAACCCTTGACAACTACAACCAATTATAGGACATGGTAAGATCAAGGTTAAAGAAAGAAACTTAGAAAAGATTTACTTCAAATTCTAGGTATAATATTCTCAATCTCAAAATGGAGCTTTTTATTACCTGCTTTTCAAACACTAAACTTTATTATTTACAAGGTGTGATTAAGCAATCTTTTAGTTCTTTGAAAATACTCTTCATCCATATATAATTGGTATTTATCAGATTAAAAATGAAAGCGATGCGGGCGTTTTAGCAAATTAAATTATTTTTTGGCACATTGAGGGTAAATTTGTCATAAAATTGATGCGAAAATATTTTTCGATCCAAACTACTTGGGCTAGAATCTAGACGCAACAAGGTTTTTAACGGTACAAACCTTGCGAAAAACGGAGTTCCGAAGCCCCGGAGACAAACCCGCGAAGTTCGGTAAAAATTGTACTATTTTAACGCACCCCAGGCGCACTACATTGCGCCCGGGTGCATCCTCGAAATATTAGAAACTAACCAAACTTTGGGGTCTTGCCACGGACCCTCTCGAACTCCGATTTGCACGTGGTTTGAACCATTGAAAAGCTTGTCTAGCATACCTTCTAACCAATTTAGTTTGGCTCCGAACTTATTTATACATCAAATGATATGACGATTTTACCCTCAACAGGTCAAAAAACAAATTATTATGGGAAAACCTTTGATCACACAAACTTTAAACCGGATTGCAACCTGTTGTATGTCGAGAAAGATGGTATTCAAAGTCCTGAAAGATGGTGAGATCGAAACATAAAAATAATATATGTTGGTTTATGGAATGTTGGTCTAAAGTTGACCAATTCAAGAATCGTCGGAGCCACTATGGCTAAAACACGTTTCTGCGCCCTCTCACTAATTCTAATTTCCATTTGGTACTCACATTCCTAATTCTAGGTTATTAGTTTATTTCTTAAGTGTTCTAGTGAGTTCATTGGGCTTCTCAAACTACATTAAAACATAAAAACCGCTTAATGAGCGGGATTCGCCTAAAACGTTTGCCCAAGACAAGGCTTTTACATTTAAGAAGCCAAATTTTGGTTTGCATACGCCAACAACAGCCCTTGACCACTACAACCAATTGTAGTACTTGCTACTGATCAAGGTTTATGAAAGAAACTCGGAAATGATTAACTTCAAATTCTAGGTATAATATTCTCGATCTCAAAATGGAGCATCTTTCTACCCGCTTTACATACACTAAACTTAACTCTCTATAAGGTGTGACTATGAAATCTTTTAGTTTTTTGAAAATACTATTTATCCATATATAATAGGTCTTTATCAGATTTAAAATGAAAGGGATGCGAGCGTTTTGCAAAATTAATTTATTTTTTGGCACATTGAAGGTAAATTCATCATACCTTTTGATGCGAAAATATTTTTTGATCCAAACTACTTGGCCTAGAATCTAGACTCAACACACTTTTTAAAGGTACAAATCTTGCGAAAAACGGAGTTCCGAAGCGCCCGAGAGAAACCCGCGAAATTTGGCCAAAATTATAAAGTTTTAATGCGCCCCAGGCGCACTACGTTGCGCCCCGGCGCATCCTTGAAATTTCAAAAATTGACCAAACTTTGGGGTCTTGCCACGTACATTCTCGAACTCCGATTTGTACGTAGTTTGAACCATTGAAAAGCTTGTCTAGCATATCTTCTAACCAATTTAGTTTGGCTCCGAACTTATTTATACATCAAAAGATATGACGATTTTACCCTCAACGGTCAAAAAACAAATTATTATGGGAAAACCTTTGATCACACAAACTTTAAACCGGATTGCAACCTATTGTATGTCGAGAAAGATGGTATTCAAAGTCTTGAAAGATGGTGAGATTGAAACATAAAAATAATATATGTTGGTTTATGGATAGTTGTTCGAAAGTTGACCAATTCAAGAATCGTCAGAGCCACTATGGTTAAAACATGTTTCGTATGTCCATGCAAAAGTTCAAATTGATCGAACACCAGTTCGAACACACCACCTTTTAGCGCATCAGGTCTCATAGCCTATTTTGATGATTCGAGATGTCCATTCTATAATTCCTGAAATGTAAATCTTTCTTTCAAAAATCATATTATGGCCATTTCAAAAGATGAAACTTCATAAAAACTCAATTGGGAAAACTATAATAATCTATGCATATTTATATACTCCACCTTTGTGTCATGAAACATAGTACTATTATGCTTCACAGGTTTAAAGCTTGTCTTCACAAAAGATTAATTTGGGGTATAACGAAAAATCTTGACCAAGATTCCTTTTCACTATATTACTTCATCACCAGTACCTCTGTATCATTATACTTGTTGCTAAAGTAAGGCATCCATTTAAAACTCCAAAACCAACTTTAATCAAACCAACTTTATCCAAACCAAGTTCATCAGTATGTTCTCTAGTTAATTCCATCACAATCAGGCATCGGCACCTTCACAAATTTTTGTCCTTATTTAAATTTTTTTGCATTTTTTTGTTTTGCGCTAAACTTTTGTGAATTATTGATTGGTCTCGACGAGTGAAATCCGAAAAGTTAAAAAAATTCTTTTACCCTAACATTTTTGGAAATACCCAAGATAAAACTCAAAAAAATAGTAATTTTTTAGTTTCCATTTCGTCACGACCAGACAAAACAATAATCCACAAAAGATTGACGCAAAATTAACTAACGTGAAAAAAATTTGAATGTAAACAAAATTCACAAAGTCCAAAAAGACCTTAAAGCTCTTAGTGGAACAAGCCGTCACTATTAGCTTTTCGTAGTAATTGTTGGGATAAATTGTTCGTCTCAACAAGCGATATCGAAAAAATAAAAAAATATATGGACCAAAGTTTAAAAAATACATATAAAACTGAACTGCAGAGAAAAAATATCAATTGTTTTGTATTTTTTCGTCTTTAGTCAAATTATTTCTTAGTTTTTATAATAATTTTTTTACTTTTAGACTTTTATCATATATCAAGATGGTTGATCAATCCGAAAAATAAAGCTTAAATGTAAGAAAAAAAATATCAAAATGAAAAATAAACATAAACTCGCCCAAAATGTCCCAGACATTGAGAGAAAAATATTTTGGGTCAGTTGATCTAAAAGCGTTTTTTCGGATTTTATTTGAATGGTAATAGAGGCAAGCCGAGCCCAATTCAATCCAAAAAGCCCAAGTGGCCCTCTTGAATACCCAATTGCAAAAACCATAGTGTATAGTGATAACGCTTTCAAAATTTTGCGGCTAAAAGTAGTTCGTTGCGGCCAGAGTAATTATTTGACTGTCATGTATAATAATCACAATTTCAAAACTTTGCAGCAAGGAGTAATTTTTTGCGACCAGGAGTAATTCTGTGCGGTCACGAGTAATTCGTTGCAGCCACGAGTAATTAAATGTGTCAATGAGTAATTTTTTGCGGCCAGGAGAACAATTCTGTGCGGCCAAGTGCAATTTTGGGCGTCCAAGTGCAATTCTACGCAGTCAAGTGCAATTATGCGTGGCCAAGTGCAATTATGCGTGACCATGGGCAATTTTCAACAGTCAAGTTCAATTATGCGTGGCCAAGTGCAATTCTAAGCGGGCAAATGCAATTATGCGCGGCCATGTGTTATTCTTTGTGGCCAAGAACAATTCTAAGCGGCCAAGTGCAATTCTTTGCGGGAAAAAGTAATTTTGTACAGCCACTAGTAATTTCTTGCAACCACGAGTAATTTTTTGCAATCAGGACTAATTTTTTGCGGAAATAATAATTCTTTAAGGCCAGTAGTAGTTCTTTGTAGCCATGTGTAATTCTTCACGACCAGAATTCTTCGACCGTCGTGCATAGTAATCACGATTTCAAAATTTACGGCCAGGATAGTCTGATAACATCACATGAATGGTTTGCTGTAGACACCCCAATTTGGCCTAACGATTATTTCAAGTCCCACCTTAGGACAATCCCGATGATGAAATGGATACATTGATTGCTGATTGCTTCCTTGAGGACCTTAGGACTTTCGGTGAGAACTTTGACCACTTAGAGGACCCAATTCAAAGCCATACAGCCTTTCAGACAGAAATACAGAAGCCTAGGAGAATCCATCTGACGGTCGTAACATCGATCTAACGGCCATAACATCAATCCCTCACCCGAGCAACCTGTTGCCAGCAAAATCTCCCTGAAAGATCAATTCCTCGGCCGCAAGATCTATCCTTCGGCCGAGACATCCATTCCACAGCCGCGACATCCTTTGCTCGGCCGCCAGATCGACCTTTTTCCAGACTCTGGAACGTTCTGTCAGACGTTTGGTTTGATCCAACTACACTACCTTTCCGATGCGTTCGGGCTACGTTCGGAGATCACGACGTAGAGTTAGAGATGCATTGCAATTGCAATTGCCATCTCGTGATTTGATTGGCCGGAGTGAGTCATCCCTATGCCTATATAAAGGGGCCTTTGGGCTCCGAAATAAACACAGAAATTGAGATACCTACACACTCAATCAAACCTCGAAACTCTGCACAAATACTCCCTCAATCCCATACTCCAAAAGCCCTAACCTTCCGAAGACAGCCGTCAATCCGGCGATCAAACCCCGAAGTTTAAACCCTAACTCTAGGGTTCTCGATCAAGCAATCAATCAATCACGCCCAATCCAAAGCAATCAAGCAACTGAGGGATCAAGGTGGTGAGGCCCAACGGCCTCTGGTTTGTCTTAATTTACTGCATTTTGATTAATTGTAGCGTTTTGATTATCCATTAATCTTCTTGTTTGGTGTGAGGAAGAACACCGACCGGGGCTTCGATCCTTCGGCCAGTATATCGAACCAGGAGGATCCCTCGGCCGTGACATCCATTCACCGGCCGCAGGATCCATCTCCCTGGGACAGTTTGTTTTGTTCTGCTTTCTGATGCATGCTTATCGCACTGGCTCACTTTGCTTACTGTTTAAAGGAATAATTAAACAGACTATGTGTTAGAATTAAACAAAGCATCTATACGTCTTATGTTGAGCGATTATGGGCCAGTCTCACGACTGGGCAAAGAGGGGTGCCTAACATCTTCCCCTTATTGTACTTTTGGCTCCCGTATCCAGAATCTCTATCCGTTTTCCTAGTTTTAATAAACTAGGTGGCGACTTTATTTGATGATAACCGTTATCATGTGGCGATGTTCCTAGCCATGGGAATGTCCATGATTTTGGTTTATGAAGTGAGCAACCAATCGAGCAAACACAACGTGACCAATCTGTATGGCGATGCCCTGTTTGGGAGGTGTCTACAGTTTTTGGCGACTCCGCTGGGGATTTGAGAGCCATAACCAAAAAGTTCAACGTAAGACTAATACATGCCTTGTCTAATTCATTTATCATATGCATCGAGCGGGCAACCCGTTGAGTTCACCTGATATCCCGGCATGACACGGGCTATGTTGGGAGTTCCAGCAAACTCCACAGTCACTCGTACCTAGTGGTATATCAAAAAGGAAATCACCCAATCACCGCCTATAATGGGCTGGTGAGAGGATTGGTGCCCTTTGACAACGGAGCACCCTGAAACTACCAAAACCTTGCATGCTCTAGAAAGCCATAGAACTTATCAAACTAAGACAGGAACCTACAGGCTAGGAACCTACTTGCATTCTGCTTGCAAAAGTTCTTCCTCACACCTTGTACCATCTGTTGTTGTAATTAACTCTTTCTGTGCAGAAGAGTTGGGATTTTCAGCCCAAATCCTAACCCTACACAAGCAAAGTACTGACTTCCAGGTATTCTACTTTTAAGCAGGCACAATAGGTAAATCAAAGAAGCAACCACAGCCAACTTTGTACTCTTATAACACCCGAAGCTACGCCAAACAAAGGTCTCTGCAACCCTCCCGTCTATCGTCTCCATCTGACAAAACACCCTCACCACAACAGTTCCAACCGCTCTCAAGAGCTTCCCGGTCATCCCCTCAACGGACCCCGTCATTTACTAAATCTCAAGCTTCATCAAGCAACCATTCTACCTTCATGGCAGACAACGACGCCACTATTGCCGACCTCCAAGCTCAAATCGCTGCACTACTGGCAGAAAAGGCAACTAGAGATGCTGAAGATGAGGAAAGATCAATGGAAGGAGAGAATCCCCATAAAGTGATATTGGCAGAAAGTTCTGAGTTGACTAAACAAGTCAAGGAAATCAAACAAGCCTTAGCCCGTTCGCAAGGGGATCAAATTCTGGATTTCGAAGGACTTTGCCTCTTCCCAGAATCCAAGCTGCCTGAGAATTTCAAGATGCCCAACATCGAGAAGTTCAATGGAACTGGCAATCCTACCAGTCATGTTCGCCATGTTATTAACACCCTGAAGCCGATGGGCTTGAACGACGAGCTCATCACCCAGTTGTTCCAGCGAACCCTCACCGGAAGTGCTCTCGACTGGTTCCTCACTTTGGAGTTTGTACATTATCAAACTTGGCCAGAAATTGCCAATGCTTTCGTCAAGCAATATGCATACAACGTCCAAATTGAACTAACAACTCGAGACTTGGAAATGACCAAACAGGATTCCAATGAGGACTTTGCTACCTTTGTGGCAAGATGGAGGGAAAAGGCCGCCAAGATGAAGAACCGTCCCTCCGAGGAAGACCAAGTGAGGATAGTTGTCAAAAATTTGCAACCCAAATATCTCAAGCATATTTACACACAGGCTATCACCGATTTCAAACGCTTGCATGCCACTGGGTTGCAAATTGAAGACGGAATTAAGCTAGGACTCATTGGAAAAGAAGAGGCCACTCCTCCACCTAAGAAAACCTTCTCTAGCCGTACGTCTCACGCCTCCATAAATACCCTTGGTTCCTTGTCTCAAGACCCTTTCCAAACTAGCCCATCCCGAAGCTCAAATCGACCTCGTCGCAACTTTGATCCTCTCTACATGACCTTATCCCAAGCCTTGACCATCCTTAGCCGTCAGGGGCATCTTAAACCTCTAAACAAGCCACTTCCTCCGCCGCCTTACGGTCCAAACCATGATCCAAACAAACAATGCGCCTACCACCAACATCCTGGGCACGAAACAGACAATTGTATGCGTCTTCGTCACGACATTTAAGACCTTATTGATAGTCGAACCATAAAGCCACCAAAACTTGATGGGCAAGCCAACCAACTCCCCACTCACAATACTGAGCCGCCACCCCGAAATATCAATCTCATAAATCTATCTCACAACCCCACATACAATCCCAGCCAATACATTGTCCAAGACAACCGAACTAAACCTACCTTAACCTTCCCCGAGGAGGACGAGTGTTTCATGATGGAGGAGGAGGAGGTTAATGATTCTAATCAGTCGGAAGTAATTGACTTTGATATGTCCGACGTAAGCAGCAAAGATCAGGCAGAGGAGGAAAGGCTAAGGAAGTGGAAGGAACACTCTTGGGCAAAACACAATTTGGAGGATCCGGACATTCCATTTGTAGAAGATGACGAGTGGCTTCGTATCTGGTTTGAGAAAAGGAAGAAGGAAAAAGAAAGGGTCATCATGATGAGAAGGCATGCTCGCTTCGAGCCTGCCCAAATAGTGGTACGCATCAACTGTCCCAAAATTCCAACACCGCCCATTGTTTGGGAGACAATCCATCTCATTGAGAAAGTAGAGGAGTTCCAAATGCAACCATGGGTCAACCCTTACGATGAGTGCGACTATAGTCAATGGATAGAGGAAAGAGAAGATCTAGATTTTATGTGCACAGAACCCTATAAAACAGGGGAAAGCGACTTTGATGAAATGGAAGAAGAATGCAACGATCCGCTCGATGAAACCTCCTTAGCATCACTATTCAATCAGGAGGAAACAACTGATAACCACGCGATCAATGAGGAAAGAGAAAGGGAGTTTCCTGCTGACACATCCATCTGGGGATTACTCATGGCTCAAGGAGGTAGCCATCGTGCAAAAGATGAACCCGATTCAAAGGCTCTGTTTGGCAAGGAAGAGGGTGGGAAAGAGTACAAAGTTGCAAAAGACAAAGGAAATGACCCCGACATGCTGCAGTAGCTGAGAAGTCACAACATGGCAAATAAAAAACGTTAAAACATTGTTTTTGCTTTAAATAAACTAGAACGAGTTTTGGGCCCCTGTTTGGGCATTTTATTTCCGCAAAGAGAATTCCTTTTTCATCTTCCGGATTATGCTTATCTAAATCCAAATTTATAAGTTGCAATTGCCATGCACTATACTCTCATTGCCAAAACAAAGAAAGAATTCGAAGGAATCAAAATCTTTGTGTCCCCGACAAAAAGGGAAGGAAATGATGAACTCTAATTACTTAGAACTAGGTTTTTATCAAAACTCAGGAAAAAGACACTATTTCCGTGAGAACACTTAGGGTTAGCTTGCCCATTATGAAAGTACAAACACAACAAGGAGATTCATAAAAACATCTCCATTAGATTCCTCTCCAAAACACTAAAATCCTCTTGAGAGAAAAAAATGCTCGTTGGGCAACCTATACACCCAAGCAAAAGTAAGAGCAGAGCCTGCTAGGAAAAGAAAAAGCGAAAAACGCGACCTAGGCAAAAGTTAAGGCATTTGAAGGAAAACTCGCTAGGGACTCAACCTCTATCAGGTAACCTAGGCAAAACTTAGAGCATGAAAGAAAGAAAAACCAAGAGTGAAAACCCAATCCCCAAAGGTAGTGATCTTGGAACTACGTAAAAGGCCTGATTCCCTGATTGGGATACGTAGGCAGTCTCGCATCGAGATACGGCCCAAACATTTGGAGAGAAGAAAACATCAACATGTTTGTACTCAATGATGGGCATAGCTAACCCTGCGTATTGAGCTCACAAAAGATAAGTTAGTCATTTTCCAAGGAATTGGCAAAAACAAAGACACTTAAGGATTACAGTTCATCTCTTCTAAACCAAAAGTCGTCAAATGCAATGGATATGATCCTTCAAAAGACTCTTAAGTTCGGCAATCAGACTGAAAAGCATGGCAAAGGCAAGAGACGGCAAAATCAAAGACTAAGCATAGGAAAGGATGTGAAACAGGATGCCACTTGGCTAAAGCAAAACCAATCTTCCTTGGGAAAATAGATGTAACGGCCGGAAAATCAATACCTCGGCCGCAACAAAGATCCTTCGGCCGAGTGATCGATTCTTCATCCGAATATTTTTCAAAATAACTTGTCTATCGGCAAAAACTTGTTCAAAGAGCCATGTTCTGACTATCGCATGCAAACTCAAGACATTTAGGGGCATGAAAGGCATTTCTCATTTCTCAAACAAAAACTTGTTTACAAAACCGTTGCTGTGATTGCTTCTGCTATACAAAATATAGTTTCTGCCTATCATCTACTAACTATGAACAGGGAAAAGAAAAGCCCTAAAAACTAGGCGATCTCTGAGAAGAAGGCAAAGGCTGCTCACTGGTCCCCACATTTCCCTCAGCAGCCGGTACTCTCTCAGCCTCAAGCTGCAGCCAAGGAAGATATAAACATTCAGACTCAAGGGATAATGCATAGCAAATAAAACTCATGAAGAAAGTCATACCTCGAGGATCCTACGGCGCTGTCTCCGAACCAAGACCTCTGTACTCTGGTAGGCGCGAAACCATTCCTGCACTATCTCGGCAGGCACCTGTGGAACAGCCAAGCATTACAAACATCTAAAGCAAGGATACAATGCGAAGTGATGAAAGCTAACATAAGAAGCTAAAAATACCTGTGAAGCCCCGTCTGGCAAAGTGTAGAGCGGGGTCGTGCAAGGAGTCAGCATCAGGCGCTCTTCCTCCCCATCGTCTGAGTGGAAGGAGATATACGAAGGAGCCCGTGGCCAAACAGGAGCAACGGGAGGAGCCGCAGTAAAGGAGGTCAAGAAAAGACGGCAGTACTCCGTATAGTCACATGTCTGGAGGAGTAAACCTGCCCAATCTCTGATCCGGGCAGTCTTTAGATCTTCCTTCGACATCAAGGAAGTGGACCTCATGGATACTGGAGGAGAAGGAGGAATAAGCTGAAGAGCCTCAGCGCGTGACCGCCACTGGCTGGCCACTCGATCACCTAAGTACCAGGCTCGGTAAAATGGACCCTCGAGCAAGCTACGGGTCCGATCTAGGACTCTACAACGAGCAAGAGGGGCGTCCTCTGGTACACCACCCCAAGGGTCAAACTGTACCTGTAAGAGCAAGGACAAATCAGTCTCGACACAAGAATATGAAAGCCTAAAAGGACAAGAGGTACAAAAGAAAAGGTACCTGATCAACCGTCAGTCGGTCCAAAACTCGCCGCCACTCAGGAAGGCTCAAAACTGGTGACCGTGGCCTCCGTTGCCCCATCAACCATCGCTCGTAACGAGGTACGCAGTTCGCATCACCGTGCCTAGTCTCAGGAGGAAACTGGAGAAGGTGCTCAAAAGCCCAGAGCTGAAAAGCAGGTTAACCAAAGCAAGTTCAGAACTAGGAAAAAGCCAAAGTAAAAACAGAAGTACAAGGGAATGGTACGTACCTCAAGCACTTGAAAGTGGCCACAAAGAATGGGACTCTTGTCCCGCGAACAAGCTCCAAGACTGCCGTACAAAGTGGCCAAAGCAGACGAGCCCCAGTCAAACTCCCGAATGGCTCCCAAGTGCTGCAGAGGGGCCAAAAACTGCGTGTGTACCAAACCATCCTTGTTGGCAAACAAAGTTTGCCCAAGGAGGTAGAGAAGGAAAGCTCTCGTCAACTGCTCGGCACTCACCTGGGTCAGAATGTCAGCCACCATGAAAGTCTTGCTTAGCTAAGCAAGATCAATGTGACCCCGAGAACGAACAGGGGGCACCTTGCTCAGAAACCACCTCAAAGCGCCATCTCGCTCCCAAAGCCGAGGGTCAACTCGAAGAGCAACCTCGCCTATCCGCAGGCCAGTCAACAAAGAAAAGTCACCCGGAGTGACGGTCATCTCACCAGCAGCAGGAAAGTGGAAGGTATTGGTGGTATCCCACCACCTCTCAACCAGCGAGGTCATCAGTGACCAATCCATCTTTGGAAGATCGAGGCCCAGAACGAATGTCTCGAAGCCTGCAGCACGTACTAATTCTCGAGCCTGCTCTGGCAGCTTCAAGAACCATATGTGCACCTCTTTGCCTCCACCGCGAGCTTCCAGCCTCCTATTTCTCGGCCAAAGACAAAAGGGAGTTAATCTCATGATTACATAAACAAAGAAAATGCTAAAAGGCATTAAATTAACATCTAAAAGCATGCATTGCCTAGACAGGGGGCATAGTTATTTTAGTTTCCTTAAATAAAAATAAATTCAGCCCGAATATGGGTTCCTCACATTCACGCTCCTAGCCAAAAGGGATTTTCGTCCCGCAAGCAAAAAATTTTATTCTAAATACAAGGATTTCCAAAACTCTGAACTAAAGTAAACTTTTTACTTTTTCAGGAAACTCACCGGCACGTTCAGAACGCTCAGATGATGCTCAGGCTCTCTGCGAACTATCTCGGCCCCTGGGCCACCAACAGGAGGATGGTACTGCAGGAAACCGCCATAACCCAGCCTACGCGAAGGAAGAACGTAGGTAGTAGCATCAAACAAACCGGGCTCCTCAATCGCCTCCTCATCGGAAGACGGGTGCTCGCACCTACATGGAGGATGCAAGGACGAACCCGCGACACCTGAAGATGGTGTGGCCATCACGTCTAAAACAAGATGGGAGGAAAACCAACGGTTTCAAACAACCAAGGCCAGCAACAACGACAGCGGCGGCGATGGTCGGAGAGGATGGTCGCCGGAGATGATGATGGCCGACGGTAGTGGAGGAAGACGGCGGCGTGTGGTGGTCGTCGAACGAGAGGAACGGAGGAGAATGAGAGAGGAGGAGAGGGAAAGATTAAATGGGCCGCGAGATTAATTTAACTGAACTTAAATCGATTTCCTGACTTTTGGCGTTCTCACGGCCGAGACATACATTCCTCGGCCGAGACATCAATTCTTCGGCCCAGGGATCAATCTCCTGGCCTCTTAATCAAATTCCCTCAGCAACAGCAGGTTTCGCTCGGTGCACTAGCTCAAGCCACTACAGACTTCTAAGTCCTCAACCAACCAAGTAGCCTTGGGGGCATCCCCAAGCCAATGTAACATGATCAAAACCAGCCTTGGGGGCATCCCCAAGCATGAGGAAAATCTCTCTCCACAAACTGCTGGCCAAAGCAAGTTGAAACACCCAGCGGCTTTACGCCCATATCCATTATCAATTCACTCAGCGGCTCCCGGCCCACCATTTCAACAGGCTCGAAGCCATGACGACCAATCTCAGCGGCTCTACGCCCATTACTTCAACAGGCTCGAAGCCTATGTCTACCATCCCAGTGGCTCTACGCCTGTATACACTCACTCAGCGGCTCCAAGCCCTCGAATCAGCAGTTCTACGCTCGCTATCACAATTCAGCGGCCCTGTGCCTATCATCTCTACACAACTCAGCAGCTCCGAGCCCGCTATCTCAACTGGCTCGAAGCCATAGCAACCATCTTAGCGGCTCTAAGCCCATTATCGACAGGCTCTACGCCCTTTATCACAACTCAGCGGCTCCAAGCCCTCGACTCAGCAGCTCTACGCTCGTTATCACAACTCAGCGGCTCTAAGCCCACCATTTCAACAGGCTCGAAGCCATAACAACCAATCTCAGCGGCTCTGCGCCCATTACTTCAACAGGCTCGAAGCCTGTATCTACCATCTCAACTGGCTCGAAGCCGTATACAACCAATCTCAGTGGCTCGAAGCCCATTATCGACGGGCTCTACACCTGTTATCACAACTCAGCGGCTCAAAGCCTATCATCTCAACTGGCTCGAAGCCGTAAACAAGCAACAGGCTCTAAGCCGCCCCAACAATCAAGACATCTATTCTCAGGCTCTACGCCTGAATGCTAAAAAAATCTAACATTTTTGAATGCTCAAGCTCTACGCTTGGATGCCCAACCACTGTGTACTGGATGCTCAAGTTATACACTTGAATGCTCAAGCTCTACGCTTGGATGCCCAACCACTGCGTACTGGAAGCTCAAAACCTGTACTTTGAATGCTCGGATTCTGCCGTCCGAATGCTCGAGCTCTACGCTCCGAATGCTCAAGTCCGGAACTTGATAGAAGCTCTAAGCTTAAAACAAACACACACGCACGGGCCCGTGCACATTTGCATCAACATTTTCACATCGAGTCTGCATCATATCTGTTCACATCTAACGAACAAGCATTGCACATATACACTCTGCATATCTCTCATGAAACAGGTCAATCCTGCCAATCAACCGGCTCTATGCCTCGGTTTTATTGATCGGCCCAACGCCTCGATTCTTTGGCTCCACATCAACACTTATGATGAGAAAGCTCCGTGCACAGACCATCAGAATACAACCAGCTCTACGCTTCAGTTCATCACGTCAAGCTCAAAGCTCTGACACCTCAGGCTCTTGCCTTATACCAGCTCCGCGCTTCGGTTCATCACGTCAAGCTCAAAGCTCTGACACCTCAGGCTCTCGCCTTATGATCAATACCAGCTCCACGCTTCGGTTCCATCTAAGCTCACCTCAGGCCCTCGCCTCAAGACTGCATGCAGGCTCCACGCCTCAGTTCCTTCATTTCAGGCCCTTGCCTTATACCAGCTCCGCGCTTCGGTCCCATCAAGCTCTAAGCTCACCTCAAGGCCTTCGCCTCATAACCGCAGCAGGCTCCATGCCTCAATCTAGTCACCTCAGGCTCTCGCCTTATTATCAACACCAGCTCCGCGCTTCGGTTCTATCTTATCTCCTCAGGCCTTCGCCTCAAGATTGCAACAAGCTCCACGCCTCGATTCCATCACTCTTCAGGCTCTCGCCTTATAACTACAACCGGCCCCGTGCCTCGGTTCCCTTATTACGCAAAGCTCCGTGCTCCAGTTACTGGCCCTGCGCCCCTCCTACATTTCAAAAGCAAACCGGCGTCCAATTCATCCCCAGTAGATGGTTTGGATTCCACCCCATTACATCAATCCCTTCCAGCTCATTCGCAACGATAGGCTACTCTACCGAGCTCCTTTCAGTCAAAGTAAGGATGATCAAGAAAAGCAAACGCACCTGCAGTGTACTGATCTACCCCAAAATACTAAGGAAGCTCTCCGCAAAAACTCCCCAGGTAGCCCCGCGCTCCTTCAACTATCTTTCGCCAAAACCCTGGCTCAGTCTAGGTACGTCACACTACAGCTTTTTAAGCCTTAAGGTACGTCTTCTGTCTCTAACCCTCCAAACTTTTTGCTTTTCTCTATTGCCCGAACTACGATTGGTCTGAATTTCCCCTGTGGAATACGTAGGCAGCCTCCCGGCCCGACCATAACAAAACCTTTTTCGAAAACCCCTTGGAATAGTGGTTGGACCAAATTGAGTTACTTTTTACAGTTTTGACTCTTACTCAAACATGTCTCGCGATCCGTCTGAGTTCAGTCAAAGAGGGGCATCTGTAGACACCCCAATTTGGCCTAACGATTATTTCAAGTCCCACATTGGGACAATCCCGATGATGAAATGGATACATTGATTGCTGATTGCTTCCTTGAGGACCTTAGGACTTTCGGTGAGAACTTTGACCACTTAGAGGACCCAATTCAAAGCCATACAGCCTTTCAGACAGAAATACAGAAGCCTAGGAGAATCCATCTGACGGTCGTAACATCGATCTAACGGCCATAACATCAATCCCTCACCCGAGCAACCTGTTGCCAGCAAAATCTCCCTGAGAGATCAATTCCTCGGCTGCAAGATCTATCCTTCGGCCGAGACATCCATTCCACGGCCGCGACATCCTTTGCTCGGCCGCCAGATCGACCTTTTTCCAGACTCTGGAACGTTCTGTCAGACGTTTGGTTTGATCCAACTACACTACCTTTCCGATGCGTTCGGGCTACGTTCGGAGATCACGACGTAGAGTTAGAGATGCATTGCAATTGCCATCTCGTGATTTGATTGGCCGGAGTGAGTCATCCCTATGCCTATATAAAGGGGCCTTTGGGCTACGAAATAAACACAGAAATTGAGATACCTACACACTCAATCAAACCTCGAAACTCTGCACAAATACTCCCTCAATCCCATACTCCAAAAGCCCTAACCTTCCGAAGGCAGCCGTCAATCCGGCGATCAAACCCCGAAGTTTAAACCCTAACTCTAGGGTTCTCGATCAAGCAATCAATCAATCACGCCCAATCCAAAGCAATCAAGCAACTGAGGGATCAAGGTGGTGAGGCCCAACGGCCTCTGGTTTGTCTTAATTTACTGCATTTTGATTAACTGTAGCGTTTTGATTATCCATTAATCTTCTTGTTTGGTGTGAGGAAGAACACCGACCGGGGCTTCGATCCTTCGGCCGGTATATCGAACCAGGAGGATCCCTCGGCCGTGACATCCATTCACCGGCCGCGGGATCCATCTCCCTGGGACAGTTTGTTTTGTTCTGCTTTCTGATGCATGCTTATCGCACTGGCTCACTTTGCTTACTGTTTAAAGGAATAATTAAACAGACTATGTGTTAGAATTAAACAAAGCATCTATACGTCTTGTGTTGAGCGATTATGGGCCAGTCTCACGACTGGGCAAAGAGGGGTGCCTAACACCTTCCCCTTATTATACTTTTGGCTCCCGTATCCAGAATCTCTATCCGTTTTCCTAGTTTTAATAAACTAGGTGGCAACTCTATTTGATGATAACCGTTATCATGTGGCGATGTTCCTAGCCATGGGAATGTCCATGATTTTGGTTTATGAAGTGAGCAACCAATCGAGCAAACACAACGTGACCAATCTGTATGGCGATGCCCTGTTTGGGAGGTGTCTACATTTGCCTATGGCCGTATTCTTTTTTTGATAATCCGAGTTTTTAATTGGATTCGTTAGATTGTATGTCCATGCAAAAGTTCAAATTGATCGAACACCAGTTCGAACACACCTCCTATTAGCGCACGAGGTCTCATAGCCTATTTTGATGATTCGAGATGTCCATTCTATAATTCCTGACATGTAAATTATTCATTCGAAAATCATATTATGGCCATTTCAAAAGATGAAACTTCATAAAAACTCAATTGGGAAAACTGTAATAATCTATGCATATTTATATACTCAACCTTTGTGTCATGAAACATAGTACTATTATGCTTCCCGGGTTTAAAGCTTGTCTTCACAAAAGATTAATCTGGGGTATAACGAACAATCTTGTCCAAGGTTCCTTTTCGCCATATTGCTTCATCACCAGTACCTCTATATCATTATACTTGTTGCTAACGAAAGGCATCCATTTAAAACTCCTAAACCAACTTTATCCAAACCAAGTTCATCAGTATGTTCTCTTGTTCCATCACAATCAGGCATCGGCACCTTCACAAAATTTTTTGTCCTTATTTAATTTTTTTTGCATTTTTTAGTTTTGCGCTAAACTTTTGTGAATTATTGATTGGTCTCGACGAGTAAAATCTGAAAAGTTAAAAAAATTATTTTACCCTAACATTTTTGGAAATACCCAATATAAAACTCAAAAAAATAGTAATTTTTTAGATTCCATTTCGTCAGGATAAGACAAAACAATAATCCACAAAAGATTGACGCAAAATTAACCAATGCGAAAAAAAATTTGAATGTAAACAAAATTCACAAAGTCCAAAAAGACCCTAAAGCTCTTAGAGGAACAAGCCGTCACTATTAGTTTTTCGTAGTAATTGTTGGGATAAACTGTTTGTTCTGACAAGAGAAATCGAAAAATAAAAAAATATGGACCAAAGTTGAAAAAATACATATAAAACTGTACTGTAGAGAAAAAAAGATCAATTGTTTGGTGTATTTTAGTCTTTAGTAAAATTATTTCTTAGTTTTTATCATAATTTTTTTACTTTTAGACTTTTATCATATATTGAGACGGATGATCAATCCGAAAATAAAGCTTAAATGTAAGAAAAAAATATATCAAAATGAAAAATAAACATAAACTCGCCCAAAATGTCCAAGACATTGAGAGAAATTTTTTTTGGGCCAGTTGGTCTAAAAACATTTTTTCAGATTTTATTTGAATGGTAATAGAGGCAGGCCGAGCCCAATTCAATCCAATAAGCCCAAGTGGCCCTCTTAAATACCCAATTGCGAAAACCATAGTGTATAGTGATTATGCTTTCAAAATTTTGCGGCTAAAAGTAATTTGTTGCGGCCAGAGTAATTCTTTGACTATCTTGTATAGTAATCACGTTTTCAAAACTTTGCAGCAAGGAGTAATTTTTCGCGACCGGGAGTAATTCTGTGTGGCCACGAGTAATTCGTTGCATCCACGAGTAATTAAATGCGTCAATGAGTAATTTTTTGCGGCCAGGAGAACAATTCTGTGCGGCCAAGTGCAATTTTGGGCGGCCAAGTGCAATTCTACGCGGCCAAGTGCAATTTTACGCAGCCAAGGGCAATTGTTACGGCCTAGCATTTTTATTTATTTAATTAATTATACTGGCCATTTATTAATTGGAGTTGTGGTTGTGTCTTAATTAATTATTTTGCGGGCAGTATGGATATTGTTGGCATGATTGTAATATTTGGGATATGAGATGGATTTTGGGTGAAATAGTGGTACCGGTTAATAATTTTATAAGTTGTATAGGGTGCAACGTGAGTACTGGGTAGTTTTACAAGTTACTACTTTAGGAGATATTTTCACGGTGTAGGGTTTTATTTGGAGAGAACGTTGGGAAGGAATGAGCAGCGCAGTCAAAGGTTTCGAAGTCGCCCTTGATCGTCATCAATCGTGGTAAGTTTTGGACCAATCTTATTGTTTCACTTCTCAGAGTTCGGTTCAGAAATTATTCTAAGTTAATTTGGTGGGTGCCGGCTTGAGAGAGAGAGAGAGAGAGAGAGAGAGAGAGAGAGAGAGAGAGAGAGTGGCAGAGGGAGTACTGTGCAGGGTTGTGACGTGCGGCTGTGCATGTGTGGACAAGGTTCACACAGAAGAAGTTAGGAATGGAGACCTCTTGGTGAGGTGTATGGTGTACGCACGTGGTTCGGGTGCACGGAGATGAGATTTGTAGGTTAGTGGATACTGATGGGTTGGAGTGAAAAGAATAAGGTTTAATAATTTGGAGGCCATTGTTGTTATAGTAGAGGATTTGGGGTGGGATTAAGAAATTTAATAGATCTATATATTCTTAGTTTGTCTAGTCAGTACTAAACTTTGATTAGTTAGTCATTTCGTATTGTTCAGGTCAGCTTCCTTTTTGGGTGTTCGATTGCATTCACTTTGGACCCAGGTGAGTGGTTAAGCATGTTATGTATTTTCGAACTTCCCCGTGTCCCTTAAATTGTTATTTTGGAAAATTTATGATTGAAATTGGAACACATATTGTTTATATTTGATTATATTAAATTGGCATGCAGTATTGGTGAAACCATTTGTTTTTCGAATAATCTTTTGGTGAGAACTTTGTGAATATTGATGGGAACATATTTTGGAAGTCCAGGGAAATTAATCCTCTGTGTGCGGGTGACTCTGGCCATTAGGGAAGAAACCAGATTAGGCTGGTGACCCTAATGCTCAACAGTTGTTATTGACCGGATCGTTCTTAGAGAAAAGTTCCACGGGCTGCCTACTCGTGGTGACTCTAAGTTCTGATATTGGATCCAATTTTTGAGATATTTATAAACTGGCACTTGGTACTATTGATTTTGGTTGTGGTTCCCCATTGTTGTTGGAGATTGGATTGTGATCACTATTAAGACTTATCGGATGATTCGTTGATTGGATTAATTGATTATTTTGTTGTTTATCCGAATGCCAAATTTATATTGACATGGTAAATTATTTTGATCCCTATTTCAGAACTTTATCTAATATACATGCTTTACTACTCACCGAGCTCATCAGCTGACGGATTTATTCCAACTTCTTTTTCAGGCAAATTGGGAAGTTAAGCAAGGACTCTGGCGGCAGCTCGGGGTTTTCGTTTGTTGACCTCCTTAGGGTTTCTCATCATATTTTTATTTTATTAATCGCTTCCGCATTTGAAACATTTGTCAATTATCGAATTCTTTTAATTATTGGTGGATCCCTTGGTATTATTTGGTTCATGGGATGTTTGTGCCCCATGGTTTTGTTTGAACCTTTTTGGCTGATACAGTTTTGAATAAAATTTACCCAGTGATTCGAGGCTTTGGCATCTAATTTATTTTCTTTATAGGCTGCGTGTTCCATGGGTTAGTCTCATGGTTCACGGCCGGTCACTTACCATTTTGGGGTGTGACAGCAATTATGTGCGGCCAAGTGCAATTTTACGCGTCCAAGTACAATTATGCGCAGCCAAGTGCAATTTTCCGTGGCCAAGTTCAATTATGCGCGGCCAAGTGCAATTTTACGCTACCAAGTGCAATTCTAAGCGGCAAGTGCAATTATGCATGGCCAAGAGCAATTATCCGTGGCCAAGTGCAATTATGCGCGTCCATGTGTTATTCTTTGTGGCCAAGAACAATTCTGAGCGTCCAAGTGCAATTCTTTGCGGGAAGAATTAATTCTATGCAGCCACTAGTAATTCCTTGCAGCCACGAGTAATTTTTCGCAGTCAGGAGTAATTTTTTGCGGAAATAATAATTCTTTAAGGCTAAGAGTAGTTCTTTGTGGGCAAGAGTAACTCTTCACGGCCAGAATTCTTCGACCGTCGTGCATAGTAATCACGATTTCAAAATTTACGGCCAGGAATAGTCTGATAACATCACATGAATGGTTTACCTATGGCCGTATTCTTTTTTTGATAATCCGAGTTTTTAATTGGATTCGTTAGATTGTATGTCCATGCAAAAGTTCAAATTGATCGAACACCAGTTCGAACACACCTCCTATTAGCGCACGAGGTCTCATAGCCTATTTTGATGATTCGAGATGTCCATTCTACAATTCCTGACATGTAAATCATTCATTCAAAAATCATATTATGGCCATTTCAAAAGATGAAACTTCAGAAAAACTCAATTGGAAAAACTGTAATAATCTATGCATATTTATATACTGTAGACACCCCAATCCGAACCTCGAAGGGTTTTTGTCCACCCCGATGATGAAATAAAGGAAAACAAACCTTTGCGAGCTTGAATGAAGGATTCCTTCAGCCTAAACAAATCCTCAGCCTAAACAAACCGAAAGCCCAAAAGCCCCGGACTAGACCTGGAACGCCGCACGGGACACCCCTACATCGCACAGCATATCGAAAGTTACAACGCCGCACGCGATCATGAGGTTAGCCGCACGGCATTTCATGAAAAGTACTGACTGGCTCAGAAAGCTGTCAGCCACGCCTATTTGAGCCACAGCTGCAAAACGGCTCAACCGAAAACACACTTCTGGCCCGCCCAAAAAATGCCTCCCACATTTGAAATTCAAAATCCATGGCTCTTGCCTATAAATACACCCCTCCTCTCAAGAGAAAAGGGCCCTTGATCATTATTCTACCCTTTCTATCTCTTCTTGCTTTCACATCTATTTCCCATTTCCAAGTCTTGAGAATGTTGCCTTCAAAAGACATTCTCTAGGCCTCTTGCTCCATTTTTCTCTTCACCATCAAAGTTATTCTCTTACTAACTTTGAGACCCCAACTACCCAACATACCCATCTATTATACATATCCATCCTCCTCTTTTATTTATCAACCTCACCGACGCTCATTCATCATCATCCAACACACCCATCCATCACCAATCCTCGTTCAAGCTCGAGATCAAAGGTAAAAACTAAGTTTCCTTGGGCTAGGCTCTGTCCTGGCCCTGAGGGGACTCTCCTGTTGACAGGCTTAACCCCTTTTGGTTAAGATCTGATCTAAAACCATTTTTACAATGCAAAACAAGTCCTCTGTGCTGGGTAAGCTACGCCGCGCGGCGCTTTGAAGCGTCGCACGGCGTAGTGGGCTCACACGCACGACATATTAGTTAAACTCCTGTTTTCTTGTCTGAACTGTTTGGATCATGATCGTCCGTTGCTGGATCTGTTTCTGTACACCAATAGTAGTCTCGGAATGAGACCATATCTACAAGCCATGTTTTATCATCTTGAGTAAAACTCTATCAATCTTTTTGAATGAACAAATGTATTAAAAGTGATTTTCTACTTGTGGCTTGGTGGAATGGTACAGTTCCGAGATGATTTGACGGCGGTGAGTTTTCTAATGTTTTGAAGCAACACCGTGCGTTGTACTGGGTACACCGCGCGAGGCTGTGAAAACAACAAAAGCCTGATGACAGGATCAGAACCACGCACGGCATATCATAAAGCCATGCGCCATATAGCGGTATGCCGTGTAACAGAAGATGGTGATCCAGACAGCTTGTTTAAAAGCTTTCCTTATTTATATCTTCGTCACATCATCTTTCATCATTTCTGTACAGTAAGCACCACGTGCACGACAACGTGATACATTTCTTCTCGTTCCCCTTTCCCGTATATGTTTTTGAGGTTTTCCAAATGGTATTAAATCCCCCATTTAAAATGCTTAGTAGAGACCGGTTTTTGCCGGGTGAGCGGGGTGCTTTTTCAACAAAACCTTCCCCGTTCGTAACGTGGCTCCCGGATCAAAATCTCAACGTTTTCGCTAGACCAAAAGCTTTTTTCTTCCAAACAAACATCTCGGTTCCTCGGATCATTCAACTCAAAAATCCGGGTGGCGACTCATCGGACGCGCGGGAGCCAACATATACTCCACCTTTGTGTCCTGAAACATAGTACTATTATGCTTCACAGGTTTAAAGCTTGTCTTCACAAAAGATTAATCTGGGGTATAACGAACAATCTTGTCCAAAATTCCTTTTTGCCATATTGCTTCATCACCAGTACCTCTATATCATTATACTTGTTGCTAAAGAAAGGCATCCATTTAAAACAACTAAACCAACTTTAATCAAACCAACTTTATCCAAACCAAGTTCATCAGTATGTTCTCTTGTTCCATCACAATCAGGCATCGGCACCTTCACAAAATTTTGTCCTTATTTAATTTTTTTTGCATTTTTTAGTTTTGCGCTAAACTTTTGTGAATTATTGATTGGTCTTGACGAGTGAAATCTGAAAAGTTAAAAAAAATTCTTTTACCCTAACATTTTTGGAAATACCCAATATAAAACTCAAAAAAATAGTAATTTTTTAGTTTCCATTTCGTCTCGACAAGACAAAACAATAATTCACAAAAGATTGACGCAAAATTAACCAACTCGAAAAAAAATTTGAATGTATACAAAATTCACAAAGTCCTAAAAGACCCTAAAGCTCTTATCGTCCCGACAAGAGAAATAAAAAAATATGGACCAAAGTAGAAAAAATGCATATAAAACTGTACCGTAGAGAAAAAAAATATCAATTGTTTGGTGTTTTTTCGTCTTTAGTCAAATTATTTTTTTGTTTTTATCATAATTTTTTTACTTTTAGACTATTATCATATATCGAGACGGATGATAAATCCAAAAAATAAAGCTTAAATGTAAGAAAAAAAATATCAAAATGAAAAATAAGCATAAACTCGCCAAAAATGACCAAGACATTGAGAGAAAAATATTTTGGGCCAATTGGTCTAAAAGCATTTTTTCAAATTTTATTTGAACGGTAACAGAGGCAGGCCGAGCCCAATTCAATCCAATAAGCCCAAGTGGCCCTCTTGAATCCAATAAGCCCAAGAGGCCCTCTTGAATACCCAATTGCGAAAACCATAGTGTATAGTGATTACGCTTTCAAAATTTTGGGCTAAAAGTAATTTGTTGCGGCCAGAGAAATTCTTTGACTGTCATGCATGTACAGTAAACACATTTTTAAAACTTTGCGACAAAGAGTAATTTTTCACGACCTGAAGTAATTTTGTGCGGCCCAAGTAATTTGTTGCAGCCACGAGAACAATTCTGTGCGGCCAAGTGCAATTTTGGGCGGCCAAGTGCAATTTTACGCGGCCAAGTGCAATTATGAGCGGCCAAGAATTATTTTTTGCGGCCAAGTGCAATTTTGGGCGGCCAATTGCAATTTTAACCGGCCAACTGAAATTATACGCGGCCAACTGCAACTTTCCGCGGCCAAGTTCGATTATGCGCAGCCAAGTGCAATTTTTCGCGGCCAAGTGAAATTATGTGCGGCAAAGCGCAATTCTTTGTGGGAAGAAGTAATTTTATGTAGCCACTAGTAATTTTTTGCAGCCACGAGTAATTTTTCGCAATCAGGAGTCATTTTTTGTGGAAATAATAATTCTTTAAGGCCAGGAGTAGTTCTTTGTGGGCAAGAGTAATTCTTTGCGGCCAGAATTCTTCGACCGTCGTGCATAGTAATTACGCTTTCAAAAGTTACGGCGAGGAATAGATCGATAACATCACCTGAATGGTTTGCCTATGGCCGTATTCTTTTTCTGATAATCCAAGTTTTTAATTGGATTCGTTAGATTGTATGTCCATGCAAAAGTTCAAATTAATCGAACACCAGTTCGAACACACCACCTATTAGCGCACGAGGTCTCATAGCCTATTTTAATGATTCGAGATGTCCATTCTATAATTCTTGACAAGTAAATCATTCATTCAAAAATCATATTATGGCCATTTCAAAAGATGAAACTTCAGAAAAACTCAATTGGGAAAACTGTAATAATCTATGCATATTTATATACTCCACCTTTGTGTCCTGAAACATAGTACAATTATGCTTCATAGGTTTAAAGCTTGTCTTCACAAAAGATTAATCTGGGGTATAACGAACAATCTTGTCCAAGATTTCTTTTCGACATATTGCTTCATCACCAATACCTCTATATCATTGTACTTGTTGCTAAAGAGAGGCATCCATTTAAAACTCCTAAACCAACTTTATCCAAACCAGGTTCATCAATATGTTCTTTGTTCCATAACAATCAGGTATAGGCACCTTCACAAATTTTTTTGTCCTTATTTAAATTTTTATGCATTTTTTAGTTTTGCGCTAAACTTTTGTGAATTATTGATTGGTCTCGATGAGTGAAATCTGAAAAGTTAAAAAAAATTCTTTTACCCTAACATTTTTGGAAATACCCAAGATAAAACTCAAAAAAATAGTATTTTTTAGTTTCCATTTCATCTCGACAAGACAAAACAATAATTCACAAAACATTGACGCAAAATTAACCAACGCGAAAAAAAATTTGAATGTAAACAAAATTCACAAAGTCCAAAACGACCCTAAAGCTCTTAGAGGAACAAGCCGTCACTATTAGCTTTTCGTAGTAATTGTTGGGATAAATTTGTTTGTCCCAACAAGAGAAATAAAAAAATAAAAAAAATAGGGACCAAAGTAGAAAAAACACATATAAAACTGTACTGTAGAGAAAAAAATATCAATTGTTTGGTGTTTTTTCGTCTTTAGTCAAATTATTTATTAGTTTTTATCATAATTTTTTTACTTTTAGACTTTTTTCATATATCGAGACGGATGATCAATCTGAAAAATAAAGCTTAAATGTAAGAAAAAAAATCAAAAATCAAAATAAACATAAACTCCCCCAAAATGTCTGTCACGCTCACGATTTTCAACATAAATAAACATAGCTTTTCATAAATAAATTCCGCACATTATCTTACATAATACCCCAAAAGAGTTCACCATGTCCTGGTCATTAAAATACAGATCTAACTCCAAGAGTTTGAACATATTACATCGTTAAAAGAAATAGAATTAAGGTTCTATTACATTCCCAAAACATGTTTTACCAAAATATCCATGAGTCTCCTTTACCACTTCTTCCGAAAATATGCACTAGAATGCATGCACTTCACTCCATGCTACTGCTCCGGGTTCATACCTGAAAATGATAGGTTGAGCTACACTAGCCCAGTAGAGAAATCTACACAACCATTATATGAAAATGGGATGACAGGTAGAATGAATAACAGGAACAAGGTGCGGTATCTCAAAGGAGAAACAAAACACGACTAGTAATTATCCCTACGTCGATGACGTAATTGAAGTACCATGACTACACATCAAGACTCTAGTTTGACCACGAAAACTTACTATCTATACGATTTTCTCATGATAGCCACTGCCTCTCATCTTACTCCAAATTACCAATCCGATATCTTAACTTATGAGACCATTATAATCAAAGAATCGCAAAGCCAATGTCTTTCATATCAAACACACTTTCACAAGGATACCCATTTTCATTCACATCGTGCCACAATTCCTTTATCGTTCTGTGCCATGAGCAAAAGCTCCTGTCGAGCCATTTAAGGGATCCCGATACCCCCACTAGTACCTCCCTCACTGATGGAGCTAGTTCAAATCACATATCATAGGTCACCATACCACAATTCCTTCGATACACCTTACAATTCAGTTATTCATATCAATCACATACATTGAACTCACAATAAAGACTTATTCATATAGAAGTAGTACGGATAAATTCCACTTCAATCAACTCGCTATCGTTATGTCATTAGTTTCTCATATCACCATTTAAGCTCGTTCATACTATACATCAAAGGATACTTACTCACAACGATTCATAGATTTCATCCTACCATCTCTTCAAATCGCACAAGCTACGAAATAGATGTACCACACATCAATCGTGAGGGAAGATGTCTCTCGTATTTACATCTAGCGTTATTCAACTTAACGGAGTGTTCTACATGTTCGTCTTTCACCTCGCATGTCAGCACACACAACCTTCGCCTACCTATATTCATTATGTTCTCTAAACCCTCGTTTCGGTGTCAAAGGACTCATACATAACCCAACGACCACTACAATCCCCAGTGTAACTCTAGCCTCGTCATACCATTCAATTAAATACTCAAGAGAACCTAGGAACATCCGTGTCTCCCCCAAACGATCCTAAGGAAAAAGGATTACTCCACGTTTACGAACGTACCTATCTTATTTTGGCTACCAAACCTTAAAGGTTAAGAATTGGGAGATGAGACCACCACCATTGGAAAGTAGATCTCCAGTACATGAATTTCGATATAAAATTTGCCCAAAACCGAGTTCGGATGAAAAAGTTATGCTCGTTCGAAATTTTTTCAAAAATGCTGATTTTTCAATACCTACCGGTAGACATTAATCTCCTACCGGTAGAAGACCAAAATTTCACAAAATGACACTAGTGGACAGCGTTTCTACCGGTAGGACTTAGGTTTTCAGTGCACGATTTTCAGACTTCACCAGAACATTTCCAACAATGAAACTAACGATCTAAGGCACGATTCAAACACCAAATCAACACATAAACACATAATGGAGGTGAGAAATCCCTACCTCGAAGTCGAAGAACAAAACCCAAGCTCAATCCAACAAACCCTAGCTCCGAAAACCTTGAATCAACCGTGTACTCCTCTCCGAGCTCAAACCCACGAATTTCCAAGCTCTATAACACTTGAATGCGAAAACTTTGCGGCGGATCGAGGTAGGTTTGGAGTATTTTGGGGTGTTGGAGTGAGAGAGAGAGAGAGATAGCGGGAGGAGCCGAGAGAGAGAGAGATCGGGAAGAGAGAGAGAGAGAGGATTGGGGATCTTTTATCCCCTACACCCTCACACACATATATATACTAGGGCACACACACCAACCACACTTGCACTCCCTCCACTTTCAATCCTATCACATTGACCCCAAGTCAAATTAATCCAATAAATTTCACATTTATTCGATATTCTAACATTAATAAAACCTTTAAACGATTTCCGAAAATACGGGTCTCTACATCCTACCCTCCTTAAAGAAATTTCGTCCCGAAATTTGCATAGAATAGACGAAGGAACACCATCAATGAATTTCTAATCCCAAGGGCCGTGTCCACCACACAAGGCTTCGTATCCGCCAATTCCGTGTACAAAACGCAAGAAAACTCTATAATGCCACAACTAACTAGCTTAGCTTCTTACCAAACAATCGCCATGTTCCGATGTTCATACACGTCAAATCACAAAGTTATTCGTATTCATACAAATTATGATCATGTTACCAACTAATTCCAGACTCACAAACCATATCCATTCTCATTACTTCCGATTAACCAACTCCGGTTCCATGGACCGTGTCTAAACACAAAGGAGAATTTCATAATGTCGTAATTCAACAACCTTCTCAAGCAATACATAATCAACAAGTTCTAAGATTTACTCATCCAACCTAAGATTTACTAGATTCTTCACATACGCTTACAGGGAAATCAACTTTCATACACTTCTTTTTCACCTCGTTTCTTTACTTCCCGATTTACTCACATTACCAAGACTCACACAAGTAGAGCTCTAGTAGTCCTTAATGCCAACTCAAGACAAACTCCCTCAACAGATAAACGCCAAGCAGATGTTAAAATGTCTGACACAATGAATTCCAAACTAAACAATGATCATGAGTTTCCAACTTACATTTTTCCAAAGCAAAAGCGAAATGTTGATTTTGACAAAAAAATTTGCCCCCTTGAAAGCTCTTGTTCGAGAAGTTACAAAGCCATTAAAACATGCCCATGTGTGGTAAAATTCTATAGAATTTGAAAGGGAATGTCATTTTGGAAAGACATTATCAACAATCAATTACAAACACCTCACTTGGTCAGTTGAAAATGACGACAATTTTGACAACATAGAAATGAACTATAATGGAGCCGACTCCAAGTCTGTACCGTTATCATTTCTAAAAATGAACTATGCAAAGATTCAATTTTCACAAAGCATTATCCCTTTCATAAAAATTTTTAGTTCAAGATATGTACATCCGTAAATGAAACAACTCTCTAAACCAAGATCCCTCACTTCACGTGTTTCACTATACTCATCCGATTTTCAAGTAAAGAACTCAATTTATGTTCGGCATATGTCCACAATGTCCAACTAGTCTCGGTTATTCAATAACTTTGCGAAGGATTAACCAAACTAACAGTAGTCTCAACGAAACCATAATATAGAAATTGAAAGACATGCAAAACTATCATCTCTTCATAAGTTACGACAAAATAAGTAGTTCAGACAAGAGATTTCAATTATCGCATAGCGTTACATCTAACTAAGAGGTCCAATTGCCCACACAAATACCTTCAATCGATTATCTATTTAACATGTAGCAAGTACTCACACATTACATCATTATCTATCCAGCACCACATTCCATGGATGGATCTCACACGATAACACTGCACACTAGTCCTAACATGTAAGTTGAAACTAAATAGCAACACATTTTATACACCAAATACCATAATAAGTCAACCAATTACAGGCTCACCGCACAATCAACTGAAACTTCACAGTACCGAATACATCTACACGTCAACGGGTTCACACAGTACCTAACGGGCTCACACAGTGTCCAATACAACAACGGGTTCACACAGTACCCAATATAGTACGGGCTCACACAGTACCCAGCACACTACGGGCTCACATAGTGCCCTATACACTATGGATTCACACAGTGCCCAAAATACCACAGGCTCACACAGTGCCCGATTCGATGACAGGCTCACACAGTGCCCAAAATACCACAGGCTCACACAGTGCCCAATTCGATAACAGGCTCACACAGTGCCCAATATACCACAGGCTCACATAGTGCCCGATTCGATAACAGGCTCACACAGTGCCCAAAATACCACAGGCTCACACAGTGCCCAATTCGATAACAGGCTCACATAGTGCCCAATTCCATCACGGGTTCACACAGTACCCTAAACAACCACGGGCTCACACAGTACCCCATATAACCACGGGCTCACACAGTGCCCTGCACTTCGCAACTCATTGTTCCCAGAAATTTAACAGTAATCAAGTTCATTGCAATCTCGTAAGATTTTACACGACTTCTATCCATTCTATCAACAACCTAGAGTACTCTCGTTCAGTTACTTTAGTCGCCATATCTATTTAGGTCTCTATCAAACAAAATCACATAGATCATTCCACAGTGTCAATCGATACTAGTATGGACCTTTGACTTTCATTATAGCAGTTATTCAACAATCAAGCATCTCAAATATGTATAAGTAATCGCAACTCAAACATGTAAGTTCATGCTACCTCGCAATTCGATATGAGATGTATGACCTGAACCCATGGGCCTCTGTACGCTCCCTCTGCTTGTCGATTGTGGACAATTTACCGCTAAGTGCCCCGGATGACGACATCGATAGAAAACCCGAGGTGGTCTCTGACCATGGTATTCCCTCTCCTGAGGACAATCTATTGCACGATGGCCCGACTGACGACACCGATAACACACAATCATTGACTGAGACGATACTCCCAACATTCTAGAAAGTGTAGGTGGTTCTGAACTATGTTGTCCCGAGGTGGACCGAAACTGTTCTCTCTGTCTTTTCCTCCCTTAGCTTCTAGATGCCTCTATAGATACACACTTGTCAACGGTTTGTTGTCTCTCTCCCCGTACTTTCACTTCTCCTGGTGTTTCCTCCGTATACTCAATACTTCTAGCACATTCGACAATGTCAGAAAACCTTCCAATTCGTTGACCTACCACAAACTTCCTGATAGACGGGTCTAATCCTTTTGCAAAACGCCTACACTTCCTTTCCTCTAACGCCACTAATTCTGGTGCAAAATGTGATAAGGATTGAAATTTTATAGCGTAATCAGAGACAGTCATATTTCCTTGCTCCAACTTCTCGAACTGTCCTCTAAGTTTCTCACGATACGTATCTGGAAATATTGATTCTCGAAGAGTTCTTCAAACTCCACCCAATTCAGGTTCTCTACATCTGGTTCATTTGTTTGATTAATCGCCCTTGCCATTCTCCTAGCATCTCTTCTTGCTCCTAAAACCGATTCCCACCACTCATTCGCCTCACCGACAAGTTGACAAGCGACTATACTTACCCGCAGGTCATCCTCCGTAATCTTAAGCGCATTAAAGATCTTACGAATTTGTGCAAGCCAATGATCGGCCACAAGAGGATCGCTACTCTCCCCATCGAACTGAGGTGGATTCCTACGGCTAAACTCTCACATGGCTATTATGGCCCGACTGTCCAAATTATCCCTAGGAGGTGGTTGCAAAAGGTTTGCTGCTGCAAGTGCCTCTACAATTTCCCTAGCAAGCTGATTCTGTCCTGCCCCCATTCTCGGATTCCCAATCCTACCCCGTCTATTCTCGTGTCTCGGTGGCATCTCTCCACAAAGAAACAATAAGGAGATCATCAACAACAAACATACTACAAACTTCTAACCCCACCAATCCGGTCCAACGACTCTATGCCAACCTACAATAACATAAGTACCATGCCACATAGATGAATGAATGCCACTCACAAGGTATGCACAAGCTTTGTTAAAATGCAGTGATTTTGAACCCATGAGACTAAAAGTCTCCCCACGGTCTCAAGGTATTCTAAACTCATGCTCTGATACCAAGTTGTCACGCTCACGATTTTCAACATAAATAAACATAGCTTTTCATAAATAAATTCCTCACATTATCTTACATAATACCCCAAAAGAGTTCACCATGTCCTGGTCATTAAAATACAGATCTAACTCCAAGAGTTTGAACATATTACATCATTAAAAGAAATAGAATTAAGGTTCTATTACATTCCCAAAACATGTTTTACCAAAATATCCATGAGTCTCCTTTACCACTTCTTCCGAAAATATGCACTAGAATGCATGCACTTCACTCCATGCTACTGCTCTGGGTTCATACCTGAAAATGATAGGTTGAGCTACACTAGCCCAGTAGAGAAATCTACACAACCATTATATGAAAATGGGATGACAGGTAGAATGAATAACAGGAACAAGGTGCGGTATCTCAAAGGAGAAACAAAACACGACTAGTAATTATCCCTACGTCGATGACGTAATTGAAGTACCATGACTACACATCAAGACTCTAGTTTGACCACGAAAACTTACTATCTATACGATTTTCTCATGATAGCCACTGCCTCTCATCTTACTCCAAATTACCAATCCGATATCTTAACTTATGAGACCATTATAATCAAAGAATCGCAAAGCCAATGTCTTTCATATCAATCACACTTTCACAAGGATACCCATTTTCATTCACACCGTGCCACAATTCCTTTATCGTTCTGTGCCATGAGCAAAAGCTCCTGCCGGGCCATTTAAGGGATCTCGATACCCCCACTAGTACCTCCCTCACTGATGGAGCTAGTTCAAATCACATATCATAGGTCACCATACCACAATTCCTCCGATACACCTTACAATTCAGTTATTCATCTCAATCACATTCATTGAACTCACAATAAAGACTTATTCATATAGAAGTAGTACGGATAAATTCCACTTCAATCAACTCGCTATCGTTATGTCATTAGTTTCTCATATCACCATTTAAGCTCGTTCATACTATACATCAAAGGATACTTACTCACAACAATTCATAGATTTCATCCTACCAACCCTTCAAATCGCACAAGCTACAAAAGAGATGTACAACACATCAATCGTGAGGGAAGATGTCTCTCGTATTTACATCTAGCGTTATTCAACTTAACGGAGTGTTCTACATGTTCGTCTTCCACCTCGCATGTCAGCACACACAACCTTCGCCCACCTATATTCATTATGTTCTCTAAACTCTCGTTTCGGTGTCAAAGGACTCATACATAACCCAACGACCACTACAATCCCCAGTATAACTCTAGCCTCGTCATACCATTCAATTAAATACTCAAGAGAACCTGGGAACATCCGTGTCTCCCCCAAACGATCCTAAGGAAAAA
This sequence comes from Rhododendron griersonianum, assembly GCA_018127125.1. Lineage (NCBI taxonomy): Eukaryota > Viridiplantae > Streptophyta > Magnoliopsida > Ericales > Ericaceae > Rhododendron > Rhododendron griersonianum. The sequence goes on from CM030789.1 coordinate 16,325,519, forward strand.
GGATTACTACACGTTTACGAACGTACCTATCTTATTTTGGCTACCAAACCTTAACGGTTAAGAATTGGGAGATGAGACCACTACCATTGGAAAGTAGATCTCCGGTACATGAATTTCGATATAAAATTTGCCCAAAACCAAGTTCGGATGAAAAAGTTATGCTCGTTCGAAATTTTTTCAAAAATGCTGATTTTTCAATACCTACCGGTAGACATTAATCTCCTACCGGTAGAAGACCAAAATTTCACAAAATGACACTACTGGACAGCGTTTCTACCGGTAGGACTTAGGTTTTTAGTGCACGATTTTCAGACTTCACCAGAACATTTCCAACAACGAAACTAACGATCTAAGGCACGATTCAAACACAAAATCAACACATAAACACATAATGGAGGTGAGAAATCTCTACCTCGAAGTCGAAGAACAAAACCCAAGCTCAATCCAGCAAACCCTAGCTCCGAAAACCTTGAATCAACCGTGTACTCCTCTCCGAGCTCAAACCCACGAATTTCCAAGCTCTATAACACTTGAATGCGAAAACTTTGCGGCGGATCGAGGTAGGTTTGGAGTATTTTGGGGTGTTGGAGTGAGAGAGAGAGAGAGAGCGGGAGGAGCCGAGAGAGAGATCGGGAAGAGAGAGAGAGAGGATTGGGGATCTTTTATCCCCTACACCCTCACACACATATATATACTAGGGCACACACCAACCACACTTGCACTCCCTCCACTTTCAATCCTATCACATTGACCCCAAGTCAAATGAATCCAACAAATTTCACATTTATTCGATATTCTAACATTAATAAAACCTTTAAACGATTTCCGAAAATACGGGTCTCTACAATGTCCAAGACATTGATAGAAAAATATTTTGGGCCAGTTGGTCGAAAAGCATTTTTTCAAATTTTATTTGAATGGTAACAAAGGCAGGCCGAGTCCAATTCAATCCAATAAGCCCAAGTGGCCCTCTTGAATACCCAATTGCGATAACCATAGTGTATAGTGATTACGCTTTCAAAATTTTGCAGCTAAAAGTAATTTGTTGCGGCCAGAGTAATTCTTTGACTGTCGTGTATAGTAATCACATTTTCAAAACTTTGCGACAAGGAGTAATTTTTCACGACCAGGAGTAATTTTATGCGGCCACGAGTAATTCAATGTGCCCAAGACTAATTTTTTGCGGCCAGGAGAACAATTCTGTGGGGCCAAGTGCAATTTTGGGCGGCCAAGTGCAATTCTATGCAGCCAAGTGCAATTTTAAGCGGCCAAGTGCAATTATGCGCAGTCAAGTGCAATTTTACGCGGCCAAGTGCAATTACGCGCGGCCAAGTGCAATTGTACGCAGCCAAGTGCAATTCTAAGCGGGCAAGTGCAATTATGCACGGCAAAGTGAAATTATGTGCGGCCAAGTGCAATTCTTTGTGGCCAAGAACAATTCTGAGCGGCCAAGTGCAATTCTTTGCGGGAAGAAGTAATTCTATGCGGCCACTAGTAATTCCTTGTAGCCACGAGTAATTTTTCGTAGTCAAGAGTAATTTTTTGCAGAAATAATAATTCTTTAAGGCCAGGAGTAGTTCTTTGTGGGCAAGACTAATTCTTCGCGGCCAAAATTCTTCGACCGTCGTGCACAGTAATCACGCTTTCAAAATTTACGGCAGGGAATAGTTTGATAACATCACATGAATGGTTTGCCTATGGCCGTATTCTTTTTTTGATAATCCAAGTTTTTAATTGGATTCGTTAGATTGTATGTCCGTGCAAAAGTTCAAATTGATTGAACACCAATTCGAACACACCACCTATTAGTGCACGAGATCTCATAGCCTATTTTGATAATTTGAGATGTCCATTCTATAATTCCTGACATGTAAATCATTCATTCAAAAATCATATTATGGCCATTTCAAAAGATGAAAACTTCAGAAAAACTCAATTGGGAAAACTGTAATAATCTATGCATATTTATATACTCCACCTTTGTGTCATGAAACATAGTACTATTATGCTTACAATCACACCCAAATTCATCACGGTAGCAAAAGCGTGATGGAAAACTTACAATCACGGCCAATAACTGTGATCTTTATGGTTTATTGTAGTAGTGCACCTTTGTGTCCTGAAACATAGTACTATTATGCTTCATAGGTTTAAAGCTTGTCTTCACAAAAGATTAATCTGGGGTGTAACGAACAATCTTGTCCAAGATTCCTTTTCGCCATATTACTTCATCACCAGTACCTCTATATCATTATACTTGTTGCTAAATATCATTATACTTGTTGCTAAAGAAAGGCCTCCATTTATATAACTCCTAAACCAACTTTAATCAAACCAACTTTATCCAAACCAAGTTCATCAGTTTGTTCTCTTGTTCCATCACAATCAGGCATCGGCACCTTCACAAATTTATTTGTCTGCGGAACGAAACAAACAATCAAGTTGATCGCTAGTGAGATTGGATCTTCTCCAATATTGCTTTCAGTAACCTGCCAATGCAGGTGTTCATTGATGAGAGAACTTGACACTATTTCCTTATAGTAAAGGTCGCAAATTTTTGTCTATGATTTGGTTCTACAACTTCCAACCATACAGGCCATACCGGTTTCACCATCTCTAACCCACGTTACTGCCTTGTAGTCATCCGTAGAGGAGTCATAACAAAGCCCAGAAACATCCATTATTGAGCTGTCGGAATATTGTTTCAAGAACTCGACTAAAAGCACCTTCTTGCAACATCCTGTGAATGTATTCCACATGAACAGGTCCTTCCGAAAATTTAATAGTACCAACCCATTACACGAACCCCCAATTCTCAGACATCCAGCAAATTGTAATGGTTTTGGCCTTGGGATCTCCATTATCGAACCATCATCATTTATACAATGCAAGGAAAACTCAGGTTGATAATAATGAGACGCAACGATTACATGTTGTCTTTGAACAGATAGACTGAATGGTGGATCAAATATTAAGGAACGCCAACGCTTCGAAACGCACCTGAATCGAAGAAGATACCTAATCGGTAACTCCAAGAGTATGCAAAGGATGATCTCTTCAGGAACGTCTAGAAATCGAGTTTTTTGTTCTGTTTCCGTTACCTCTGTTCTTCCCCACTCCATCTTACTCCTTGAAAAAACAATACTGGAAACGACAATGTTGGTAGGGTTTTTTTCTTGTCCTAGAAACAGCCGATTATCATAGGAATTGGCTTTGTCTTGGTTATCGTTTTCAATGGTCTAGATTAATTTGTTTTGATACTTTTACCGGTAATAATTAATATTCAAAAGATTTGAACGATTAATTGTCAATATGAACGGTTTAGATTGGACTATACACACAGATCCTAAATATATACAAGGCAGAAGACTTCCATGGGATATTGGATATTGGTGCATGCAACTGCTAGGGTTTAATCATGATTGGTAGTTTTAAGACCCGTAATGTATAGCCTCTTTGGATTCTAATAGCCCAGTTTATTATTGAGGTTCATTCGATGGGTCTATTTTTTTTGTAATTATTACAACTCTGTTATAAGATCCAACTTACGCGTGCATTGACTAATCTCTGGAGGATCATCCCGCCGTCCACCGGCGAAAATCCAATTGTTAGAGAAGTACTTTTGTGCTTAATGAGCGTTGCTCCATCTCTCAAGGAAAGTGGCGATCCAACCTCCAAGCTTGTGGGTCTCGCACACTATTGTGAGACCCACCAAGGCCACCACAAGTTTGCGCCACCCACCAAAATATGGTTGTGTTTGTCCAACCCCAGCACTAGTAAATAGGTGTGGTTACTGAATACGCGTTTTGTTCTTACTACTTACTAAAAGCGTGATCAGCGTATGGTCTGTTTTCGGATATCATGGCCGCAAGCTTTTACATAATTCTTGGTCGCGAAAAATTACTCTTGGCCACAAATAATTAGTCGTGGCCGTAAAGTTTGCAGCCATAGGCAAACCATTCATTTGATCCTATTAAACGAATCCTATTAAAAACTTGGATTATATATCAAAAAAAGAATACGGTCATTGGCAAACCATTCATTTGATCCGAGCACTTGGTCAACAAACTATAACTTCATGTATGGATACTAGCTAGGCTCTTTTTTTTTCTTTTTTTTTTCGAGTTTTTGAATGGCAGATGCTAGAAATTGAACACTCATCAATCAAGATTCATGTGGAAAACTAATTAAAATGTACAACACGAGCAAATCAAGAAAGTTATAGGAGTTTCAGATTCAGGGCCAACCTATCAAAACAAATAAGTTGATTTGATTGAGACCCAGTTGGAAGGGTTCAGAAGCTCCAACTTCATTCTTAGCTAAATGATTTCTAGAGCTCAGCTTCATCTTCATCTTCATCTTCGTCTTCAAACAAATAGAGAATGTTCTTGGGGTTGGATTCTTTTTTCTTTTTCCAAAAACGATTGGAGTAATACTTATTACTGAATTCAAATTTTCTGCCTTCAGTATTTTTTTTCCCTTCTAAAAGTCAGGCCTGGTTCCTCCAAGAGCTTTAGGTTTTTTTTTTTTTTTGGGTTTTTATTAGTTTTGTCCTTATTCAATTTTTTTTATTTTTAAATTTTGCGCTAAACTTTTGTGAATTATTGATTGTTCTCGACGAGTGAAATCCGAAAAGTGAAAAAAGTCCTTTTACCCTAACATTTTTGGAAATTGTCACATCCTTGATTTTCAACATAAATATAAAGGATTTTCATAAACAAACCTCACAATAATCCATACGATAACCCCAAAAGAGTACCGAATTTCCATAAATATACTTCAAAGTCTGAAGAGTTCAGAATATTACATCGTTGGCTCAACGGCCCCAAATTAACATAAGTAGAGCGTATCGAAAGAGTTAAGGAATTACAATATTTCATAGTCAAAAGATTTACATATAGAGTTACTAATGCATCTTCTAAGAATAGAATACAAAGATGACTTAATAACTCCACGGTGTTAGCTTTCAAAAGAATGGTCACGTCCAAGAAATCCAAACATGCGGCTATTGCCCTGGGTTAGCACCTGAAAATGAAGGAAGGTCTGAGCTACACTAGCCCAGTAGAAAGCTCTAATCTAACAATGTATGCATATGAAATGTAGGAGTGATGAATAGATGGACAATTGTATCAAGAACCGATGAAAGATCAACGATGGCAATTCAATTGCAATACTTCTTTTCTAAAACCAGTCACATGTTTCATAATGCAGCCCTTTTGAAATCACCAAGTGCTAAAAATGTGTCTCATTTAAGTGTCATGAGCCGAAGCTCCTGCCGGGCCAGTTAAAGGACCCCGATGTCCTCTGCCAAGCACCTTACCCGTTGGGAGGTCCTGAAATATTAAATACGAGCATATATCTCCTGCCGGGCCAATTAAAGGACCCCGATGTCCTCTGCCAAGCACCTTACCCGTTGGGAGGTCCCAAATGTTCCAGTCGTGTTCGCAATGTTCCAAGATCCTTTAACCGTCAAATTCGTATCATGCAAATCAAATTTAGAACATAAAGTATTTTTGGTAAAATCATGAAGTTAAAAGTCATGAGAACATCCAACGTTTTTAATAATAGCAATTAATCAAGTTGAGATTCCCTCAGGAGGTGCTTGGAATGGACTAGGAATCAAATCAGCAAAACTGTAAAAAAAAAAGAGGTGTTATCGATAACATGGGATGAAAGGTATCGATTACTATTGGTTAGGATAAATCCAAACGTCTGGGTATCGATCACAAGGACGAAGGTTATCGATAACACTTAGTTTTTTGGATTAGTATTGATAACGTGGACCGGTGTTATCGATAACTCAAGGGTTAGGGTCATTCCAAACGCAAGGGTAGCGATAACAATGGCCAAAGGTATCGATAACAATAGATTTTTTTTTGGGTTTGGAGCTCTAAGGTATCGATAACGAATACAAAAGGTATCGATAACAATGTGTTCGAGCAGATTCTCAGCAGATTTTCATGAGTTTTTCAACAACAACAACATCAACAACGACTACAACGATTCACTGGCTCAAACCAAGCAATAGATACAAGTCATAAACATATATTGATAGTTAGAACTCCCTACCTCAAGATTGATTCCAAGCCCTAGCTCCAATCTTTGAGTTCAAACGAAAAGCACCCCTACCGAGCTCACACCGGAGTAACACGTGTTGCAATACGCGAAGGAGTGAAGGTTTTGAGGTTGCTTTGCGTGGGTTTGAGGTGATTTGGTGGGAAAATGGGTGAGAGTGGGAGTGAGAGTAAGAGAGAGAGAGAGCCGAGAGAGAGGAGAAGAACAGGGAGTAGGATTTAGGAAAGAAAATGGGAAAATTTATTCCCTATATTCATACACACATACATGCTATACACCCACACACACATTTACCCTTTAAGTATACAAGTTAACACATTGACCCCAACTTTCCAATTTCAAAATCAATCTCATCCTTTTATTTCTTACGAAACGTTTATATAAATTCTTGGAAATTACGGGTCTCTACACCCTACCCTCCTTAAAGAAAATTTCGTACTCGAAATTCAACTAGTCATGCCAACTAACACGCACACCCCATATGCATGCAACACTCATGATCATTGATGTTATGCAATTAAGCAAACAACTTGAAACTTCAATTCTTAAACACTCACATCGATTCATTCCGGAAAATAGGTGTGGATATTTCTTCCTAACCTCGTCCTCTCGTTCCCACGTTGACTCCTCGCTACCCTGACTCTTCCATAAAACTCACACTAGCGGTATCGTCTTACCCCTCAACACTTGATCACGCGTATCCAGAATACGTATCGGCTCCTCTCCATAAGATGCATCGGCTTCTATTTGTCACGACCTGGATTTTTAACATAGAAATAAATAACTTATTGAAATAAAGAACCATGCTTGCCATCGTATTCCCAAAATAATGTCCCACCTGTTAAACTTTACAAATAAGTCCCAGTTTCAAAAGAGTAAACACTATGGCACTCCGGCCCAAAATAGATTACATTTGCTCATAAAGACAAATCATTAAGTTACAACCTCATCTTTATCAAAAGAAAGTCTATTACAAAGATGACTATGTAACTAGATCAGAGTTAGCTTCCAAAAATCCTTTACACTTCCAGGCACGCAAGTCATGCAAGTCACTGTCCAGCAGTTAATCCTGAAAAGAAAGAATAGGTTGAGCTACGCGAGCCCAGTAGGAAAATCTTTACTAAACTTATGTGCAAGTAACATGCTAAGTGCAAAAGGAAACGAATGAGAAGACATTGTCCAATCGAGCATGATAATGATCAATACACTCACTCTAATCATCCCGACAAGACTCGACAACATCATCCTCCACTAACTGTATTTCCACCCCTCGCGTTACAGTACTACATCCCGTGAGTCACCGTGTTACCACCCCTTGCGTTACGGCGAATCCCAACACTTCGGACCATCGTGGTACCACCCCTTGCGTTACGAGGTCCACTAGAGTCTCCGTATTTCCACCCCTAGCGTTACGAGACTCCCTACACCAATCCCGACTCAACAACTTCCTATTTAACCAACATGTGAACTAAGACTCTTTCATAATCACTCTCATGCATGCGACATCTCACATTATGTCAACGATACCACTGTGATACTACAATTACTTGGAAAATAACCAATCGATCGATAAGTCTCATTTCAACAAGGCTTACTCAAATGAACTCATAGAAAATCCTACTAGCAAGAGGTCAATTGAACAAAGATACACCAATCAATCATTGGAAGTCAATTGAATAGCTTGTGATACTGTATGAGGTGTTACAAGGGTGTTAGAAGTGTCCGGGTTCAAAACAATCGAAGTAGAAGCAACGAAGGCAAAACTGCCCATAAGGAACTGGTATCGATACGGCCAAAATGGCTGTATCGATACAGAATGCTTATCAGCAAACCATTCTGTGTTAATCGGGTATCGATACGGCAAGAATCCCGTATCGATACGGAGAGGTTTCGAGCAGATTTTTCTGCAGATTACAGAATTTCGACTACACAACAACAACAACAACTTTTAGCACGATTTCACACCACAACAAGCTACTAACACATAAATGTAGCAAAGAAATCCCTACCTCGGTCCAAGGAACGGAACCCAACACCTCGAACGAGCTCGAGCTCCCAACTTTCAAAATTTGCCGCGATCTCCTTCCCGAACCTCACTCAAAGCGATACGAGCCCGGGGTTGCGTAGAGGAGGTGAAATGATGGTGGGTTCTTGAGAGCTTGGAGGAGTTTTGGTGAGTTTTTGTGAGAGAGGAGAGGAGAGAGAGAGAATCGGTGGAGGGAGAGAGAGGAGCCGAGAGTTTTGGTTTTGGGAAAATGATTCCCTACACTCCAATCACTCCTATTTATACCTCTAAAACTTCAAATCACACATTTACCCCTTAACCTTCCGTTCTCTCACTTAAGCCCCCAATTCAAATATTCACAAATAAAACCGTATTTTCTCAATTAGACTTTTAATCGATATCTCAAACATTAAAATTATTCGGGTCTCTACAATCTACCCTCCTTAAAGGAATTTCGTCCCGAAATTTACAACGCATGCCAACTAAAACTTGCAACAATTAATCACGCTCATATAACAACACATATTTCCACTAACAAGTTAACAATCTTTAGGTTAAAAAGTTCAAGACTCACATTGATTAACTCGGAAATAAATGCGGATACTTCTCCCTCACTTCGTCTTCCCTTTCCCACGTCGACTCTTCCCTTCCGAGATGACTCCATAAGACTCGCACTAACGGAATGGTTTTACCCCTCAAAACTTGCTCGCGTGAATCTAGAATGCGTATCGGCTCTTCCTCATACGATGCATCGGCTTCTAACTCAAGTTCGGACCATTCTAGAACGTGTGACGGATCCGGCTCATACTTCCGCAACATCGATACGTGAAATACATCGTGGACACCCGACAACCTCGGCGGTAACGCCAATCGATACGCGACTTCTCCGACCCTCTCGATAATATCAAATGGCCCGATGAAACGTGGCGATAACTTGCCCCTTTGCCCAAAACGAGATAGTCCCCGACGCGGCGATACCTTAAGGAACACGTGATCCCCCACTTCAAACGATAGAGGTCGGCGACGGCGGTTTGCATAACTTTTTTGTCTACTTTGAGCGGTTATTAATCGTTGGCGAATTGTCTTGACTTGTTCGGTGGTTCTCCTTTGTGCTTCAAGAAGACGTAATCGGATCGCTCTCATGCTCTCGGAAGTTTCTTGAACTAATTCTGGCCCAACCAAAGTAGCCTCGCCCAACTCGGTCCAACAAACGGGTGATCGACACGGTCTCCCATACAAAGCTTCATACGGTGCCATCTCGATACTAGATTGGTAACTATTGTTGTACGCAAATTCGACTAACGGTAAATGATCCTCCCAACTACCCCGAAAGTCCATAACACAAGCCCGAAGCATATCTTCCAGAATTTGAATCGTTCTCTCGGATTGTCCATCCGTTTGCGGGTGATACGCGGTACTGAACAAGAGGTTTGTACCAAGAGCGGCCTGTAGACTCTGCCAAAAACGCGCGGTAAATCGTGGATCTCGATCCGACACAATAGAAACGGGAATTCCATGAAGGCGAACAATCTCACGTATATACAAACGACTAAGTGTCTCAATCGAATCCGTAACTTGAATCGGTAAGAAATGCGCGGACTTGGTCAATCGATCGACTATCACCCAAATGGCATCGTGCCCCCTTGGCGATCTCGGTAATCCAGTAACGAAATCCATTGTCACGTTTTCCCACTTCCACTCGGCCACAGGTAATGGTTGCAAATCTCCTGCGGGTCGTTGGTGCTCGGCTTTGACTTGTTGACATGTAAGACATTTGGACACGAAGATAACGACATCTCTCTTCATTCCCGGCCACCAAAACTGTCTACGCAAGTCATGGTACATTTTCGTTCCACCAGGATGCACGGCTAACGGTGAGTGATGGAATTCTCTCAAAATTTCCTCCCGACACGAAACGGGTACGAACAACTTTCCCTTGTATCGCAAACCTTGATCGGCGTGAATCATCCACCCTTCTCGAACATTGCCACTAAGGAACTTGGTACGAAACTCTCCGGCTTCTTCGTCGTGTTGTTGGGCCTCAATAACTCGGGTCGATAAGGTCGATTGGACGGTTAAGTTGCACAATGTGACTCCTTCTCGAACTTCCTCAAAATGCAACGCATACGAGCCTAAGTCATTCATCGTTTTCCACTCACGGACGGCCAAACTCGCAAGTTGGGTTGATTTCCTACTTAGCGCGTCTGCTACCACATTCGCCTTCCCCGGATGATATTGTAACTCAAAGTCGTAGTCCTCTAAATGTTCCATCCATCTACGTTGTCGCAAATTGAGCTCCTTTTGAGAGAACAAGTATTTTAAACTCTTATGATCAGAAAAGACTTCGAATTTCTCACCGTAAAGATAATGGCGCCAACTCTTCAAAGCAAAGACGACGGCCGCGAGTTCTAAGTCATGGGTAGGGTAGTTTCGCTCATGAGTCTTCAATTGTCGCGAGCCGTATGCTACAACACGTCCCAATTGCATCAACACGCACCCCAAACCCTCCTTCGAAGCATCACAATATACGGAATAACCAATTCCTCGTTCGGGTACAACCAAAACCGGCGCGGTAGTCAATCTCTTCTTCAATTCTTGAAAGGCCATCTCACATGCGTCACTCCACACGAAACGAGTCCCCTTACGGGTCAATTTGGTCAACGGAGTTGCTAGGCGAGAGAAATCTAGTACAAACCGGCGATAGTACCCGGCCAACCCCAAAAAGCTACGAATCTCAAATACATTCTTCGGTCGCTGCCAATTCATCACGGACTCTATCTTCCCCGGATCAACGGATACCCCATCTTTCGATACAACGTGACCCAAGAACTTAACTTCGGACAACCAAAACTCACATTTACTAAGCTTGGCATACAAACGGTTTTCTCTCAGAAGTTCAAGAACGATAGAAAGGTGAGATTGATGTTCCTCCTCTCGAAGGCGAATAGATAAGGATATCGTCCACGAAGACTACTACAAAACGATCGAGATAAGCACGAAAGATACGGTTCATCAAATCCATGAACGTTGCCGGTGCATTCGTCAATCCAAAGGGCATAACAATGAACTCATAATGGCCATAACGAGTACGAAAGGCAGTCTTAGGAATATCTTCTTTCCGAACTCTCAACTGGTGATAACCGGATCTCAAGTCAATCTTAGAGAAACAAGTGGCACCTCGAAGTTGGTCGAATAGGTCGTCGATTCTAGGCATTGGGTACTTATTCTTTATGGTTACGCGGTTCAACTTACGGTAATCAATACAAAGACGAAGCGTCCCATCTTTCTTTTGAGCAAACAAGGCTGGTGCTCCCCACGGCGAAGTACTCGGACGGATAAACCCCAAGTTCTCCAATTCTTGCAATTGAATCTTCAACTCTCTCAACTCGGCGGGCGCGAAACGGTAAGGAGGTACGGAAATAGGAGCGGTACCGGGAAGTAAGTCAATGGAAAATTCAACTTCTCGCTCGGGTGGTAAACCAGGTAACTCAGTCGGAAACACATCCGGAAAGTCACAAACAACTAGGGGCAACTCCCCACGCGTAGACACGTCCTCATCTAAGGTTAAGCTCGCTAGCATGGCGTACATCGATTCCGGTTCCCGAGACCCACACAAATATGGTTCCATCGGTTCCCGACGCTCCCCGAAGAACTCAAAACAGGCACCCCCAGGCGGACAAATACGGACTCGACGCTTAAAACAATCTATGGTGGCGTGAAACGTAGACAACCAATCCATTCCCAAAATAAGGTCGAACCCCGACATATTCAACACGATAAAATCGGAAGTAAAACGACGATCTCGTATAGTGAGCTCACAACCCCGGCAAATACGATCTAACGGCGATCTACCTCCTATAGGTGTGTCAACAAATAACGGAGGTTTGATACTCTCAATTTCCAATTCCAAAGCATGAGCAAAAGATGCGGCAATAAAAGAATGCGATGCTCCCGAATCGAATAATACTCTAGCAAATGAGTTAAACAAAAGAAATGTACCCCTCACTACCGAAGTCTCTGGAGCCTGAGAAGTAACAGGAGGTGGAATGGCGGATGTGATGGCAAAAGCTCTTCCCTGAGTTGTCTGACCCTGAACGTGTCCACCCCGATAACCGGAGCCCTGGGTAGGTGTCGACGAACTAGCTCCTCTTTCAGCCTGAGATCCCTGAGCCGAAGCGGTCTGACGGAAATGAGACTGCTGCTGTCTCTGAGTACCCCGAAACGACTGCCTACTAGAACCCTGTCCACCCCTCGATTGCTGCACTGATCCTGACTCATTACGAGCCCCATCCCCGCGCGGACAATTCCTAGCGAAGTGACCGGACTTCCCGCAAGTGAAACAAGTCCCCAAGAGCCGCGGACACTGAGCACGGATGTGCCCCACTTGACCACATTCGTGGCAAGTGATCGAAGACCTAGTGGAAACTCCTCTCGTTCCAAATGAAGAAGAAGGCGGGGGTCTAAAGTTTAACGGACCTTGAGAAATAAACATTTGATCCCGTTGTCTCTTCCTCCCTTGAGTACCAAAACTTCCTGACGACGAACTCACACCTCCCACTGATTGTCTCGGTTCCCATGTCTTAGGATTCTTTGGCGCCTCTCTCGGTGTCTCAATACTCCTAGCACACTCCACAACTTCGGAGAACTTTCCTTTTCGTTGCGCCACAACATACTTCTTCACGGCGTCGCTCAAACCCCTCTCAAATCTCCTACACTTTCTCTCCTCGATTGCCACCATCTCCGGCGCAAAACGGGACAAAGATTGAAATTTTACCGCATATTCCGAAACAGTCATGTCCCCTTGCTCAAGCTTCTCGAATTCATTCCTCAATTGATCCCGACTCGTTTCCGGAAAATATTGCTCCTCGAAGAGCATCTCAAACTCCGCCCAAGTCAAGTTCTCAACGTCTGGCTCATCTACTTGAGCCGCGGTCCTCGCCGCTCTCCTTGCGTCTTTCCTCGATTCCAAAACCGACTCCCACCACTCGCCGGCTTCCCCAACCAGTTGAACGGCCACAATTCCCACTCTAATATTGTCTTCGATGATGTTAAGAGCTCTAAAGATCTTCCGGATTTGAGTTAACCAATGGTCGGCTACCAAAGGGTCACTAATGGTTCCATCAAAGGTTGGAGGATTCCTACGGCTAAATTCCCGCATTGCTATCATAGCTCTATCCTCGGCATTCTCCCTCGGAGCTTGGTTCAATAGGTTTGCAGCTGTGAGTGCCGCGACAAGATCCCTAGCAAACTGAGTTTGATTCGGAGGCACACCTGCGCCTCGACCGGCCCCAGCCCCCGGAGTCTCCCCATGCTGACTAACCTCGTCCTCGGGAGGTACCCCACGGCCACGACCACGGCCACCCCGGTTACCAACCCCACCTCGTCGCACACGCATTCTCGGAGGCATCTTACTACAATCATAGAAAGAGAGAGTTTATCAACAACAACATCATTTAGTGAGGTCAAAACCTCCAACTATCCCAACACGGGTCAAAACAACGCTACACCACTCTGCAGTATTGAAAAGCTATGCCACGTAAGTCAAGCAATATCAATGCACACAAGCACATGCGAGTTATGAAAATTTTTGCGTGACATTTTAAACCCATGAGACTAGAAGTCTCCCCACGGTCTCTAGGTATTCTAAACCTAGACGCTCTGATACCAATTTGTCACGACCTGGATTTTTAACATAGAAATAAATAACTTATTGAAATAAAGAACCATGCTTGCCATCGTATTCCCAAAATAATGTCCCACCTGTTAAACTTTACAAATAAGTCCCAGTTTCAAAAGAGTAAACACTATGGCACTCCGGCCCAAAATAGATTACATTTGCTCATAAAGACAAATCATTAAGTTACAACCTCATCTTTATCAAAAGAAAGTCTATTACAAAGATGACTATGTAACTAGATCAGAGTTAGCTTCCAAAAATCCTTTACACTTCCAGGCACGCAAGTCATGCAAGTCACTGTCCAGCAGTTAATCCTGAAAAGAAAGAATAGGTTGAGCTACGCGAGCCCAGTAGGAAAATCTTTACTAAACTTATGTGCAAGTAACATGCTAAGTGCAAAAGGAAACGAATGAGAAGACATTGTCCAATCGAGCATGATAATGATCAATACACTCACTCTAATCATCCCGACAAGACTCGACAACATCATCCTCCACTAACTGTATTTCCACCCCTCGCGTTACAGTACTACATCCCGTGAGTCACCGTGTTACCACCCCTTGCGTTACGGCGAATCCCAACACTTCGGACCATCGTGGTACCACCCCTTGCGTTACGAGGTCCACTAGAGTCTCCGTATTTCCACCCCTAGCGTTACGAGACTCCCTACACCAATCCCGACTCAACAACTTCCTATTTAACCAACATGTGAACTAAGACTCTTTCATAATCACTCTCATGCATGCGACATCTCACATTATGTCAACGATACCACTGTGATACTACAATTACTTGGAAAATAACCAATCGATCGATAAGTCTCATTTCAACAAGGCTTACTCAAATGAACTCATAGAAAATCCTACTAGCAAGAGGTCAATTGAACAAAGATACACCAATCAATCATTGGAAGTCAATTGAATAGCTTGTGATACTGTATGAGGTGTTACAAGGGTGTTAGAAGTGTCCGGGGTTCAAAACAATCGAAGTAGAATCAGCGAAGGCAAAACTGCCCATAAGGAACTGGTATCGATACGGCCAAAATGGCTGTATCGATACAGGATGCTTATCAGCAAAGTCCATTCTGTGTTAAACGGGTATCGATACGGCAAGAATCCCGTATCGATACGGAGAGGTTTCGAGCAGATTTTTCTGCAGATTACAGAATTTCGACTACACAACAACAACAACAACTTTTAGCACGATTTCACACCACAACAAGCTACTAACACATAAATGTAGCAAAGAAATCCCTACCTCGGTCCAAGGAACGGAACCCAACACCTCGAACGAGCTCGAGCTCCCAACTTTCAAAATTTGCCGCGATCTCCTTCCCGAACCTCACTCAAAGCGATACGAGCCCAGGGTTGCGTAGAGGAGGTGAAATGATGGTGGGTTCTTGAGAGCTTGGAGGAGTTTTGGTGAGTTTTTGTGAGAGAGGAGAGGAGAGAGAGAGAATCGGTGGAGGGAGAGAGAGGAGCCGAGAGTTTTGGTTTTGGGAAAATGATTCCCTACACTCCAATCACTCCTATTTATACCTCTAAAACTTCAAATCACACATTTACCCCTTAACCTTCCGTTCTCTCACTTAAGCCCCCAATTCAAATATTCACAAATAAAACCGTATTTTCTCAATTAGACTTTTAATC
The DNA here is from genome assembly GCA_018127125.1 of Rhododendron griersonianum. Taxonomy (NCBI): domain Eukaryota; kingdom Viridiplantae; phylum Streptophyta; class Magnoliopsida; order Ericales; family Ericaceae; genus Rhododendron; species Rhododendron griersonianum. Next base: position 16,340,925 of record CM030789.1, read on the forward strand.
GATATCTCAAACATTAAAATTATTCGGGTCTCTACACTAATTCAAGTTCGGACTATTCTAATACATGCGACAGATCTGGTTCGTACTTCCTCAACATAGACACGTGAAACACATTGTGCACATTCGATAATCTTGGCTGCAAAGCTAAACGGTACGCAACCTCCCCGATTTTCTCAATAATGTCGAACGGACCGATATAACGCGGTGAAAGCTTTCCTTTCTTCCCAAAACGCGACAAGCCTCGACGTGGCGATACTTTAAGAAACACGTGATCTCCCACCTCAAAGGATAATGGACGATGACGACGATCGGCATAGCTCTTCTGTCGACTTTGAGCGGTTAGTAACCTTCGGCGAATTATCTTGACTTGTTCGGTTGTTCTCTCATGAGCCTCTAAAAGTCGTTGACGAATCGATCTCATACTCTCGGTGGTTTCTCTAATCATGTCCTGCCTTACTAACGTAGCCTCTCCCAATTCGGTCCAACACACGGGTGATCGACACGGTCTCCCATACAATGCTTCATACAGCGCCATCTCGATGCTCGATTGATAACTATTGTTGTATGCGAATTCTACCAACGGCAAATGTTCCTCCCAACTACCCCGGAAATCCATGATGCAAACCCGAAGCATATCCTCCAAAGTTTGAATCGCTCGCTCGGATTGACCATCGGTTTGTGGGTGATAAGCGGTGCTAAACAAGAGGTTTGTGCCCAAAGCGGCCTGCAAACTCTGCCAAAAACGTGCGGTGAACCTCGGATCTCGATCGGATACAATAGATACGGGAATCCCATGAAGTGGAATAATCTCCCGAATATACAAGCGGCTAAGCGTCTCTACAGAATCTGTAACATGGATAGGTAGAAAATGAGTGGTCTTGGTAAAACAGTCCACGATAACCCAAATGGCATCATGCCCCTTCGGTGATCTCGGCAAACCCGTAACAAAGTCCATCGTCACATTCTCCCATTTCCATTCGGCTGTAGACACCCTATTCTGGACTGTCCAGGATAGTTTATTTATGGTATTTGATTCCCCAATGATGATTAAGGTCGAGAACATACCGAGTTTGTTGAAGGATTTGAGCTTTGAGCGTCCGGAGCCTCATCCGAACCCTTTTCAAACCACTGTCGAACCCTCAAGCCAGAACCAAATGGCCTCAGCAAAACCCTACTGGAGTACGCCGGTGGTGGACTAGCGTGCGCAGGAACCACTGCCACGTGTCAGTCATTACCGCTTTCTGGCGCACGCCACTCAACAAGTGGCGCACGCCGGTCAGTACCAGTCAAATCAACCTTTTTCAGCCAGATGGGCGGGAGTTTTTTGTAGCCGCCTAACGTCAGCTGGCAGCCCCCTGATCATTACTTCGGCCAGAGATGTTCCCCTCTCTCTCCTACACCCTCCATCAAGCCAAGTCCCTTGCATTAAATGCATGGGAGGCTCCTCCAAAGCCTTATCACCCAAACAGCCCCTAAGGGCAGGCTGATCAGTCCTCTCCCTCCTCCATAAATACCCCTCTTGCATTCATTTGCAAGGGGTTAGCAACATTAAGAAGTTCAAGCCCTTTTGTCTTCTTCTCCATTATTCTCCTTTGCTTCCTTTCTCCTCCATAGAAAGAGCAAGCAAGGGAACATACTCTCCACAGTCCTCAAACCTCACTACATCCATCCTCCATCCATCTCCTTTCAAGCTCAAAGTTCAAACCATCCATCAAACTCACGAGCAAAGGTATAACACCTTTTGCTCCTGCTTTTCTGTTCTGACCCCTGAGGGGGGCTGGCAGGGTCAAGGCTGGCAAGGTTTCAAAACCGTGCACAATGATCAGTGGCGCACGCCAGACGTTATGTGTCGTACGCCAGTAATGGTAGCACGTGCAAAACTGGCGTGGGGATCATGGATCATTGTTTTCTTGCTTCCTTTAGCTTTGATCACCTTGCTGCATGTTAAAACCAGTTTACTGCTTCCTGTATTTAGAGTTACTTTCTCTTCCATCTGTATTTACTACTCAGCTTGGCCTCTGGGAGCTTTCTGGTCTTGTTCCAGAGCCCAGATTATGCAAAGCCAAAGCATTGGGATAAAACAATAACTGGCGTATGGCCCTTTCTAAGTGGCGTACGGTAGTAGGTTGTGTCCCAGTGGCTTGGCCCTTGCATGGATCTTACATCCAGGCCTTTGATCATCCTCCCCTCACTGTTTAAGGGGTTTTCTGTCTATTTGGTGGCTTTCAAGCCCATTAACCTGTCTGTAATAGCTTAGTAACCTTTATAAACTGCGTGGTTTGTCCTGGGTGTGCACTGGTCCTTTCCAGAGCCCAGAGGGTTGAGAACAGAAGCTGTGGTATTGGGTTAACCGGCGCACGCCAGTTGTGGGTGGCGCACGCAGATCCTGACTGCATGCAGTGGATTGTCCAGTGCATGCAGGCTTGTCCCCGTGTGTACCATTGCACAGTCAGTGTGTGCTAGTTTGTCTAAAACGTCCACAAAAGCTTGTTCTCAACCTATTATACTTGTATAGATCGAACATCATCATCCATAAACATTTTGCCATGTTCTTGTACATAAATGCAAATATGTTACAGTTTTAACCCCCATTAACTGTTCCCCCGCCCTAACTGGCTAAGAAAATGATCAAATAAAGAGAGAAATGCAAATGTTTTATAAAATGCCTGAGTAGAGACCGGTCTCCGGACTGGGCGAGGGGGGTGCCATAAAACCCTTCCCCTCTCGTAATCTGGCTCCCGAACCTCAAGATCGAAGGTGACGACGGTCCAGTCTACAAAAGCCTTTTTCAAAATCAAACAAACACATTCCAAATGTTTTCAAAAGCACGGTTTCTTGGGTACTCTCCGCAAAACCCGAGTGGCGACTCTCTGATCTGCGAAGCGTTTCGCCGCGCTTTCCGCGAGATAGGGCGCACCCGGAATTTTATGCTTAAAACATGGGATTTTTTGGGGCGTGTGCCCACATCGGCTACTGGTAACGGTTGTAGTTCTCCCGCGGGTCGCTGATGTTCGGCTTTCACTTGTTGACACGTCAAACACTTGGATACAAAGATCACCACATCTCTCTTCATCCCTGGCCACCAAAATTGCCTACGCAAGTTGTGATACATCTTCGTTCCTCCTGGATGGACGGCTAACGGTGAGTGATGAAACTCTCATAGAATTTCCTCCCGACACAAAATGGGTACGAACAACTTCCCTTGATAATGTAAACTCTAGTCAGCGTGAATCATCCACCCTTCTCGAGCATTCCCGCTAAGAAATTTGGTACGAAGTTCCTCCGCTTCTCCATCATTTTGTTGAGCCTCTACCACTCGTGCCGATAAGGTCGATTGGACGGTCAAGTTGCACAACGTAACCCCTTCCTGAACTTCCTCGAAGTGCGAGGCAAAATGGCCTAAATCGTTCACCATCTTCCACTCACGTATGGCTAAGCTCGCTAAGTGTATCGGTTTTCTACTCAAGGCGTCCGCCACGACATTCGCCTTACCCGAATGATAGTGCAATTCAAAATCGTTATCTTCTAAGTGTTCCATCCAACGACGTTGACGCAAGTTAAGCGCCTTTTGGGAAAAGAGATACTTCAGGCTCTTATGATCGGAAAAGACTTCAAATTTCTCACCGTAAAGGTAGTGACACCAACTCTTCAAAGCAAAAACAACGGCCGCGAGTTCTAAGTCATGAGTAGGATAGTTTCACTCGTGAGTCTTTAATTGTCTCGATCCATACGCCACTACTCGTCCCGCTTGCATCAATATGCACCCCAATCCTTCCTTAGACGCATCACAATATACGGAGTAACCAACTCCACGTTCAGGTACGATCAAGACTGGCGCAGTAGTCAATCGCCTCTTCAATTCCTCAAAAGCCGTCTCACACAAATCACTCCAAACAAAACGAGTTCCCTTTCGAGTTAACCTAGTCATCGGTGCCGCTAGACGAGAAAAGTTGAGAACAAAACGGCGGTAGTATCCGGCCAACCCCAAAAAGCTTCGAATTTCAAACACGTTCTTCGGTCGCTGCCAGTTCATAATGGACTCAATCTTTCCCGGATCAACGGACACACCTCCTTTCGAAACCACGTGACCTAGGAATTTAACCTCGGGTAACCAAAACTCGCACTTACTAAGCTTAGCGTACAAACGATGTTCCCTCAGAAGTTCAAGAACGATGGTAAGATGGGTTCGGTGTTCCTCTTCCGTAGATGAATAAATAAGAATATCGTCGACGAATACAACTATGAAATGATCGAGGTAAGCACGAAAGATACGATTCATCAAATCCATGAAAGTAGCCGGAGCATTCGTCAAATCGAATGGCATCACAACGAATTCATAATGACCACAGCTAGTACGGAAAACGATTTTGGGAATATATATCCTCTCTACGAACTCTTAATTGGTGGTAACTGGACCTCAAATCGATTTGGAAAAGTAAGTCGCACCTCGAAGTTGATCAAACAAGTCGTCGATTCTAGGCATGGGATACTTATTCTTAACGGTCACACAATTGAGTTTACGGTAATCGATACATAAACGGAGTGAACCATCCTTCTTTTAGGCAAACAAAGCCGGTGCTCCCCACGGTGATGTGTTAGGACGAATAAACCCCAAGTTCTCTAACTCCTGCAATTGAACCTTCAACTCTCTACGTTTGGCGGGTGCAAAACGATAAGGAGGAATCGATATAGGAGCGGTGCCTGGAAGTAAGTCTATCGTGAACTTGACTTCTCTCTCAGGAGGCAAACCAGGTAACTCTTCCGGAAACACATCAGGAAACTCGCGAACCACTAGAGGTAACCCCCCACGTGCAGACAAATCCTCATCTAACATCAAACTCGCCAGCATAAGGTAAACCGACTCTCTTTCTCGGGACCCACACAGATACGGTGCTAACGGTTCTCAACGCTCCCCATGGAATTCGAAACAAACACCCTCAGGCGGACATATGCGAACACGACGCTTGAAACAATCAATCGTAGCATGAAATGTAGATAACCAATCCATCCCCAAAATGAGGTCAAACCCCGACATATCCAGCACGATAAAATCAAGGACGAAATGATGTTCACAGATAACAAGCTCACAATCCTTACAGATACGACTCAAAGATGACATTCCTCCTAATGGTGTCTCAACAAACAACGGCGTATCAAGATTCTCGGTGTCCAACTCCAATGCACACACAAAAGACGCAGTAATAAAAGAATGCGATGCTCCAGAATCAAAGAGTACTCTAGCAAAAGAGTTGAATAGAAGAAAAGTACCCCTTACAACCGATGTCTCTGGAGCCTGAGAAATAGAAGGCGAAGCGTTCGAATTGGTGTTGAAAACACGCCCCTGGGTACCCTGACCCTGCACAAAGCCTCCCCTCTGACTGGAACCTTAAGAAGGCGCGGACGAACTCGCTCCTCAGTCACCCTCAGAACTCTGAATTGACAATGTCTAGCGATAATGAGGCTGTTGCTGCCTCTGAGAACCTCTGAATGACTGCTAGCCAACACCACGCCCTGCCCCAGACTAATGCACTGAGCCCGACTCGCTACGCGCCCTCGCCCCTTGAGGGCAACTCCAAGCAAGATGATCCGTCTTACCGCAATTGTAGCACGCCTTAAGTAGTTATGGACACTGAGTACGGATGTGCCCGGGTTGGTTACACTTGTAGCATACGGTCAGAGGTCTAGACAAAGCACCCCGAGTTCCCGAAGAAGAAGGCACCTTAAAGCCAGATTGATGAGATGGTTCCCTTTGCCTCTTCCGGCCCTGACTTCCAAAACTGCCTGAAGAAGAACTAACACTCCCCACTGGTTGCCTTGGTTCCCAAGCCTTTACATTCCTCCGAGCTTCCTTTGGAATCTCAATGCTCCTTGCACACTCCACAACTTCAGAAAACTTCATCCTACGTTGGACTCTTACCATCCTCCTCACAATGTTGTGCAGACCCTTCTCAAATAGTCGACACCTCCTTTCCTCTGTCGCCACCAACTCCGAAGCAAAATGAGACAATGATTGAAACTTCTGCACATACTCCGAGATGGTCATATTACCTTGCTCCAATTTCTCAAATTGATCCCTCAAATTATCATGTGAAGTCTCCGGAAAGTACTACTCCTCAAAGAGCGCTTCAAACTCGGCCCATGTCAAATTCTCAACGTCCGGTTCGTCCACTTGAGCTGCGGTCCTTGCCGCCCTCCTAGCATCCTTCCTAATCTCTAGGACCGACTCCCACCATTCGCCGGCCTCCCCAACTAATTGAACGGCCACAATCCCCACTCCAATGTTGTCTTCCGTGATGTTGAGAGCTCGGAAGAGTTTGCGAATCTGAGTTAACCAATGGTCAGCTACCAAAGGGTCGCTACTAGTCCCATCGAACACTAGAGGATTCCTATGGCTAAACTCCCTCATTGCTACCATAGCGCGATCCTCGACGTTCTCTCTAGAAGCCTGGTTTAGAAGATTTGCAGCTGTAAGTGCCGCAACGAAATCCCTAGCGAATTGAGTCTGATTAGGAGGTACTCCTGCACCTCGACAGGCCCCAGCCCCCGGATTCCCACTAGGGTTCTCCCCGTGCTGACTAACCTCATCCTCGAGAGATACCCCACGGCCTTGACCACCCCAGTTCCCAGCCCCACTTCGTCTACCACGCGTCTTCGGAGGCATCTTACTACACGATATAAGAAAGAGAAACTATTAACCACAATATCACAACCATAAGACCTAAGTTTCCAACTTCCCAACACGGGTAAACAACTCTACACCACTCTACGATAATGAAAATGCAATGCCAAATAGTCACATGAATGTTAGTCACACAAGCATGTACAAATTATGTTAGAAGGCATGACATTTTGAACCCATGAGGCGAAACGCCTCCCCACGGTCTCTAGGTATTCTAGACCTATGCTCTGATACCAAGTTGTCACACCCTCGATTTTCAACATAAATATAAAGGATTTTCATAAACAAACCTCACAATAATCCGTACGATAACCCCAAAAGAGTGCCGAATTTCCATAAATATACTTCAAAGTCTGAAGAGTTCAGAATATTACATCGTTGGCTCAACGGCCCCAAATTAACATAAGTAGAGCATATCGAAAGAGTTAAGGAATTACAACATTTCATAGTTAAAAGATTTACATATAGAGTTACTAATGCATCTTCCAAGAATAGAAAACAAAGATGACTTAATAACTCCACAGTGTTAGCTTTCAAAAGAATGGTCACGTCCAAGCAATCCAAACATGCGGCTATTGCCCTGGGTTAGCACCTGAAAATGAAGGAAGGTCTGAGCTACACTAGCCCAGTAGAAAGCTCTAATCTAACAATATATGCATATGAAATGTAGGAGTGATGAATAGATGGACAATTGTATCAAGAACCGATGAAAGATCAATGATGGCAATTCAATTGCAATACTTCTTTTCTAAAACCAGTCACATGTTTCATAATGCAGCCCTTTTGAAATCACCAAGTGCCAAAAATGTGTCTCATTTAAGTGTCATGAGCCGAAGCTCCTACCGGGCCAGTTAAAGGACCCCGATGTCCTCTGCCAAGCACCTTACCCATTGGGAGGTCCTGAAATATTAAATACGAGCATATAGCCCTGCCGGGCCAATTAAAGGACCCCGATGTCCTCTGCCAGGCACTCACCCGTCGATGAGTCCTGAATGTTCCAGTCGTGTTCGCGACGTTCCAAGATCCTTTAACCGTCAAATTCGTACCATGCAAATCAAATTTAGAACATAAAGTATTTTTGGTAAAATCATGCCCAAACGAAAGTTAAAAGTCATGAGAACATCCAACGTTTTTAATAATAGCAATTAATCAAGTTGAGATTCCCTCAGGAGATGCTTGGAATGGACTAGGAATCAAATCAGCAAAACTGTAAAAAAGAGAGAGGTGTTATTGATAACATGGGATGAAAGGTATTGATTACTATTGGTTAGGATAAATCCAGATGTGTGGGTATCGATCACAAGGACGAAGGTTATCGATAACACTTAGTTTTCTGGATTAGAATCGATAACGTGACCGGTGTTATCGATAACTCAAGGGTTAGGGTCATTCCAAACGCAAGGGTAGCGATAACAATGGCCAAAGGTATCGATAACAATAGATTTTTTTTTGGGTTTGGAGCTCTAAGGTATCGATAACGAATACAAAAGGTATCAATAACAATGTGTTCGAGTAGATTCTCATCAAATTTTCATGGGTTTTTCAACAACATCAACAACGACTACAACGATTCACTGGCTCAAACCAAGCAATTGATACAAGTCATAAACATATATTGATAGTTAGAACTCCCTACCTCAAGATTGATGAACAAAGTCAATGGATTTTCCAAGCCCTAGCTCCAATATTTGAGTTCAAACGAAAGGCACCCCTACCGAGCTCACACCGGAGTAACACGTGCTGCAATACGCGAAGGAGTGAAGGTTTTGAGGTTGCTTTGCGTGGGTTTGAGGTGATTTGGTGGGAAAATGGGTGAGAGTGAGAGTGAGAGAGAGTGAGAGCCGAGAGAGAGGAGAAGAACGGGGAGTAGGATTTAGGAAAGAAAAGGGGAAAATTTATTCCCTATATTCATACACACATACATGCTATACACTCACACAAACATTTACCCTTCAAGTATACAAGTTAACACATTGACCCCAACTTTCCAATTTCAAAATCAATCTCATCCTTTTATTTCTTACGAAACGTTTATATAAATTCTAGGAAATTACGGGTCTCTACAGAAATACCCAAGATAAAACTCAAAAAACCATAATTTTTTAGTTATCCATTTCGTCTTGACAATACGAAACAATAATCCACAAAAGATTGACGCACAATTAACCAATGCGAAAAAATTTGAATAAAAACGAAATTCACAAAGTTCAAAAAGCCCCTAAAGCTCTTAGGGGAACAAGTCGTCACTATTAGCTATTCGTAGTAATTCTTGGGATAAATTGTTTGTCCCGACAGGAGAAATCAAAAAATTTAAAAAATATGGACCGATGTTGAAAAAAGACATATAAGACTGTATTGTAGAGAAAAAATATCAATTGTTAGGTATTTTTTCGTCTTTAGTCAAATTATTTCTTATTTTTTATCATAATTTTTTACTTTTAGACTTCTTTTATTGAGACGGATGATCAATCTGAAAAATAAATCTTAAATGTAAGAAAAAATATCAAAATGAAAAATAAACAAAAACTCACCCAAAATGTCACATTGGGAGGAAAATATTTTGGGCCAGTTGGAAAATTTCTAAAAGCTTTTTTTCCGATTTTATTTGATAAGTAATAGAGGAGCTCAATTCAAATCAAATACGTCCAAGTGGCCCTCTTGAAAACCCAATTGCAAATACCATTGTGTACAGTGATCATGCTTTCAAAATTTTGCGGCCAGAAGTGATTCTTCGCGGCCAGAGTAATTCTTCGACTGACGTGCATAGTGATCACGCTTTCAAAACTTTGCAACCACGAGTAATTTTGTGCGGCCATGAGTAATTCAATGTGGCCAAGAGTAATTCAGTGCGGCCAAGTGCAATTATACGCGGCCAAGTGCAGTTCTTCGCGGCCAAGTGCAATTATACGCGGCCAAGTGCAATTCTTCGTGACCAGTGCAATTTTGCGTGGCCAATTGCAATTATGTGCGGCCAAGTGCAATTATTTGCGGCCAAGTGCAGTTCTTCATGGCCAAGTGCAATTCTTCGTTGCCAATTGCAATTATGTGCGGCCAAGTGCAATTATATGTGGCCAGCTGCAATTCTTTGTGGCCAAGTGCAATTCTACGCGGCTGAGTGCAATTCTTTGAGGCCAAGAGCAATTATTCACGGCCAAGTGTAATTCTTAGCGGGTAAAAGTAATTCTATGCAACCACTAATAATTCCTTGCAGCCACAAGTAATTCTTCGCGGTCAAGAATAATTTTTTGCGGCAATAATAATTTTTTACGGCTAGGATTAGTTTTTTTGCGGGCAAGAGTAATTCTTCGTGGCCAGAATCTTCAACTGTCGTGCATAGTAATCACGCTTTCAAAACTTTACGGTCAGAAATAGTGTGATAATATCACATGAATGATTTGCCTATGGCCGTATTCTTTTTTTGATAATCCAAGTTTTTAATCGAGTTTGTTAGATAGTATGTCCATGCAAAAGTTCAAATTGATTGAACACAACGGTTCGAACACACCATCGAATAGCGCATGAGGTCTCATAACCTATTTTGATGAACTGATTTTTTGGTGTGACAAAAGTTCTCAACGAATCATAAAGTGTGAATTATTTGGATCATCAAAGTAGGTCTGAGAAGGGCCCACAAACAACCAAATTGCACGGTCCAGTCTTTTTTCAAAGACTAGAGAGGATCCTCCTCCTTTAATAGACCACGATAGGTGTGGTCAACAAGGACGGATGCAGAATTTCAAAGTTGGGTGAACGAACACTAAAATTTATTTTCCCTATGTATGAAAGTTGATATCAATTTATACCGATACGCATACAATGTAGTGCATCAGTATTCATTTGAAAACGTAAAAATATTTAACCCAGTTTTAAGGGGTTTTTTTTTTTTTTTTTACAGATGCATACAATGTACGTAATGTGTCTCTATAGAAATTTTGAAATTTTAGTAGGGCGTTAGCCAGTTTCATCTACCCCTAGGTCCGTCCATTGTATTTAAGGCTTGGAATTTAAGGGTTTGATCCCTTTTAAGCCCACAAATTTGAAACCTCACAGCTTCTATAAACTCTTATGGGTCAATCAATACGGGGCATTGTCCTGACTTTAATCGGACTCCTCTCTAGTGGATAGAGGGATTGGGTTCAAAGAAATTAGTCAAGTTGCTCGTAAGATGGTCAAGACAGCCACCCCTAGTTTAAAAAAAAAATACTACTTCTTTAACGAAAAACCCAAAAAAATTTGTTCCTTGGATTGAAGAAATATTTCTCCAATCGCTAAGAGCATCTCGAGGGAGGAGGTATACTTTGACACCTGAATTTTCAAAAGAAATAAAGTTTTAGTGACCCAAGTATAAGTTGAGGAGTCACTTTGAACATGTGCAATTCAAGGGATCTTCAAACTTTAACTTTAACTTTTTATTTTTACTTTTATAATTACTTTAAGAGACTCACTTTTCCAAAAATAATTAGTTCGTTCAAACATATATGATACTAAATAGTTTGAGATGGAAGACTGAAGAGCTATTTCTCATTCTTCAAATTTGAAAAGAGGGAGAGAACTACACCTAAACGGTGTAGCAAAATGTTGCTACCTTCCTTGGAGATGCATTTAACCATCCTAGACAATTCAAAGGCAATTGCCACGACAATCAACGCCTTTGATGATTAGGGAGCTTGTTCGTCTCCCCTGAAAGTCGACTTTTGAGTGTACTCATCTTCTTCCCCGTATTGGCTTGGAGGCGAAACTAAACTTTTGACAAACATAGCAGCGTCATTACCCCAATTTATCTTAGCGTTTGGAGTGTACCAATCCAATATTTTGTTACCATGGTATGACAAAATCTTGTCAAAATAGCGCTCCCATTGCAGTAGCAATACCATATCATTTATACAACACAACGGAACCAAGATATCACCATGATGCAATCCATCAAACGTAGATACAAACAAACTCGTCCAAGATTCCTTTTGGCCGTAATTCTTCATCACTAGTACCTCGATTATATCATCTAGATTGTTCATTGTATGCTGAACCAACGAAAGACGTCCATTAAGAACTCCCAAACCAAGTATACTATGATTCATTGTTCCGTCACCCTTGGGCATTGGCACCTCCACAAATTCATTCGTATGCGGAACAAAATAAACAATCAAGTAGTGGTCTGGTGAGAATCCTTCACCCCTTTCAGTAACCAACCAATGCAAGTGTTCATTCACAATAGGACCTGACTGTAGTTCCGGATGCCAAGCTGTGGGACTTAATCGGAGTTCTGGGTGTCGGTTTATATAGTTCACTGTCCTTTGGGTATCGTAAGGGAAACTAATTTCTGTCCACAATTTGTTCTTGAAGCTTCCAACAATACAGATATGATCTTTTCTGATTACTACTAACTTTTAGTCATCCGTAGAGGAGTCGTAACAAAGCCCAGAAACAACACCAGAGAGGTAGAGATCGCTCAACCGATTGTGTGAAAGCACTTTCTTGCAGCACCGTGTTAAGGGATTGACGCAGCGGAATTCACAAGAGATTAGTTGCGTACTAATCAAACGAATGATAGGTACTCGTAGCCATGAGCAGTTCTTGAATCCACAAGAAAAGGAGATAAACTCAGAGATTTTATTAATGAAAAGTTGTATAATTGAATAGGTTACAGCCCTTTTTATAAGACCTTAACCCTAGAAATCCTACTGAAAAAGAAATGTTAAATCATGCCAAAACAAGCGGCATTAAAGAAAAGATATTTCCTAATTAATTAAAATAAAATCCTAATTCTTGTAGACCAAGAATCCTAATAAAGGTAGAAATCAAAATCAAACTGAATACGAAAAGTTAATAATTCTAACCTAAACAAAAATATTTCTAGTCAAAATCTTATTTTAAAACAATAAAAATAAAATATAAAAACTCTCCATTTTTGTCCTACATTAGTCTCATTTTCTTCAAAAGAACTCGCTCTCGAGTTCTCATTAGAAACTTGCCACCTTCCATTCCAAAGAAATAGATATTTGGAATACTTCAACCTCTCTCTCGTCATCCAAAAAATTTTTAGAAAGTACACTCGCCAATGTGGTTTTTCTGCGCACTTCAACTGATTGACAATATCCACGGTACGAGAATTGAGTGAAAACTCAAATTGCTCCAACCCAAGAAAATCAACAAAGTGAACCTAAAGTTGATGTTGCAAGTTCTCTTGATTTTGTTCCATCTCAAAGTTGCTTGACCCCTCAAGAATTGGCGCCGTACTATTAAGGGCAGTTCCAAATAGTTTCTTCACAATTGATGTTACATGATGCAATTCTACAGCCACTTTATCTTCAACAGTATTGTTAGCAACCTTTGTGTCTAGAAAATTATTGCCAGCCATAAGGGTGTCCTTTTCTAATGGCACATGTACTCCAATTGTAGATAATTGAATGGCCTCCAAGGAGTGTTCGTCCACTGTAGTAGTAGTATTCACAATGAATTGAATGTTTTTTTCTTCCTTTGGTTTATCTATGTCATCATCTACGTACCCTCTCAACTGTAGCAACTTGAATGGCCTCTTTATAACAAACATCCATCTTGCTATTATGCAGTTCACTTATATTAGTATCAACCACCTCCAATGTACATTTATTTTGGTCCTCATCAACAACTTGATCACCAACATCTGTTTCGATTTTCGTATCATCAACTTGAATCGCAACCTCTTTAACAATTTCTTCAGCAACTTCTTTGTCGGCATCAAGTTCGACCCGATCTCCTTCTTCCTTTTTTATCGTATATCCATTCCATTTATCAAGAATTGAAATTATATCTGAGCTTGAAAATTCTTGGAAGGATTGTTTTGACTCAAGCTTCCTTCGATACTCTTGATATAACATTTGTGCGTGAATTGTCTGAAGAAATCTATCACTCATCAATCGTCTCATCCTAGGCCATGTCCTAATGGGTTGTTTATATTGCCGTAGTCTGTCGGACTGCAATCGTTCCCACCACGTAGAAACATAGCCATATAATTTACGAGCCGCATATTTGACCTCTTCTCTTTAGGAATATCCGTGTAGAACTCAAAGAATTTATCTACTTTACGAAGCCAATAAATAAAATTCTCAGGATGGCAGTACCCATGAAAAGTAGGAATTATTGGTTCTACCTGAAAAGTTGAAAAGTTGACATCTGTGCGATAAAATCCTTCGAACCTTGAATGTCGCTTCTTCGACTGATATCTATAATAATCCTCAAATAACTCATCTTCAGATTTATCCTCACTATCAAGTTGATAATAAGAATGTCTTTCGAAGACGTTTTGATTAATAGGTTGGTTGCGGGCAAATCCCTCAATGCAGTTCTTATCAACTTTGTGTTTAACAGATTGACCATGGGCAAATCCCTTGGTGCGAGTTCTGTTAAATTCTTCCCTACGATCATCGTCAATAGGGTTTCTGTATCTTCCATGGATGAATGCCATCGAACCAGGAAAAAGCGTGGCTCTGATACCACTTGACGCAGCGGAATTCACAAGAGATTAGTTGCGTACTAATCAAACGAATGATAGGTACTCGTAGCCACGAGCAGTTCTTGAATCCACAAGAAAAGGAGATAAACTCAGAGATTTTATTAATGAAAAGTTGTATAATTGAATAGGTTACAGCCCTTTTTATAAGACCTTAACCCTAGAAATCCTACTGAAAAAGAAATCTTAAATCATGCCAAAACAAGCGGCATTAAAGAAAAGATATTTCTTAATTAATTAAAATAAAATCTTAATTCTTGTAGACCAAGAATCCTAATAAAGGTAGAAATCAAAATCAAACTGAATACGAAAAGTTAATAATTCTAACCTAAACAAAATATTTCTAGTCAAAATCTTATTTTAAAACAATAAAAATAAAATACAAAAACTCTCCATTTTTGTCCTACATCAGGGATTCCATATGAACAAGTCGTCATCAGCGTTTAATAGTAACAACCCGTTACACGAACCCCTAATTTGTTTGATACATTGTGCAAATTGTAGTGTTTTTGGTTCAGGGATCTCCATCACCAAACCATCATCGTTTATATATACAGTGGATGGAAACATCAGGAAAATAACAATCAGACACCACGATTACATGTTGTCTTTGCACAGAAAGACTGAATTTCGGATCGTTATATCAAGAAACGCCAACTCTTTGAAACGCACCTGAATCGGAGAAGAGACTTGACTAGTAATTTTGAGAGTATCTGAAGGAGTATCTCTTCCGGAACGTCTGGAAATCGAATGTTCAACTCTGTTTCCATTTCCTCTGTTCTTCCCTGCTGTTTGTCTATTTTTCTCTCATAGTCGACGAATCGACTGGGAATGGTGTGAGTGCTGGAATGTGGATGTTTGTGGTGGTGGAGTTTGGTTTCTTGCCGTATTTCAGGACTTCTCTGGAAGCAAACTTAATGAAGTGAATGGAAATGGAAGAAGAATAACAAAATGGACTTTATTACTCCTCAAAGTAGAAGTCAGTCGACTATGAATACACAATCGAGGAGACGGTTAGATTACAAGCTACTCCTAGTGCGAGAAATGTAAAGTACAGATAAAAAGTAGAAGCCTTTGGGCGATTGAGTGGGGGGTTGAAATTGTCTTCTCTTCTTGTATTTATAGGCTTCACTTCGACTTGAATTTCAAATCTGGCAGAATTCCCTCCAACGATTTGAATCAAGCGGTTATCTCCTCTTTCTTCTCCACGTTCTTGACCAGGCGGTTTCTTCATAGTTTGGATGCACGATCCATTGCGATCATTTTCCTTAACTGCTCTCGTCAACTGCTTCGTCCACGATCTGCTTGTAACTTGTCATCAAACATGTGATTTAATTATTCCTGCAACCGTCGATTAGTCCATTTGACCCCCTTGTTGTGCGTCTCTTGTCTCTTTAAATTATGACAACACGTGTCGTCATTTGAGCTAGTCGATCAATATAGATCAAAATATGATGTAAACACCTGCCCCATCTTTTTCCTTGAAAAACTGCTACTAGACGTCACAGTACTACTAGGGGGTTTTCTCGTACTGGACCCACAGTATAAATATAAGGGCCTACAAGCACAAGGGTTGTAGTTCGTACCAAATTGGTCCAATTGATAATGTCTGCCCTCAATTTGATTATTTTCATTCAATTTGGCTAACAGACGTTATCAATTGAATCAGGTTCGTATGAAAACCAAACCTGAGGTCAAAAGAGTTGCAATTGATACTTGGAGGACGAAAATGAAACTCAGGTGAAACTAGGATGACCATTTCTATAAGAGTTTTTTTTCTTTTTATCCCCTAAACTATGCACTTTTTCTCTACTTAGTCCCTGAACTATCAATTTGGCGATTTCATCCCCTCAACTATCATTCCGTTACCTACTTAGTCCAATAGATAACGGAAGTTAAGAATTTGGACGGAAAATGTCACATAAAGCCCTGTTTGAGACCCTGTAGAGCAGATACTTGATTATGACAGCCCTAGAGATAAAAATTAATTATGACCCTTTAGGATAAAATGATCAAAAAAATAAGACCTTCGCACCGGTTCAAACGGATTGAAAATTGGTGCACTTAATTTTTTTAGAAGGTTTAAATGCTCCAATTTTCAATCCGTTTGGACCAGTGCGAGAATCTTATTTTTTTTAATCATATTATTCTAAAGGGTCATAATTAATTTTTTTTCTCTAAGGCTTTCATAGTTAATTATCTACTTTTTATTTGAGACCCCTTAGAGCAGATACTTGATTATGAGAGTTCTACGGACAAAATTAACTATGACCTTCTAGGAAAAAATGATCAAAAAAATAAGATTTTCGCACCAATTCACATGGATTGAAAATTAGAGCGCTTACTTTTTAACCATATTTTTAATATATAAACAGTCTAAATTCTATATAAGGAGGTCAGCCTTTTTGGAAAAAATATGTATTCGTTAGTCTCTATAAAGTGCCATGTAAGATCTTGATATATGAACCTCATAAAAAAAATTAAATGCTCCAATTTTCAATCCGTTTGAACCGGTGCAAAGGTCTTATTTTTTTGATCATTTTATCTTAAAGGGTCATAATTAATTTTTATCTCTAAGGCTGTCATAATCAAGTATCTGCTCTACAGGGTCTCAAACAGGGCTTTATGTGACATTTTCCGTCCAAATTCTTAACTTCCGTTATCTATTGGACTAAGTAGGTAACGGAATGACAGTTGAGGGGATGAAATCACCAAATTGATAGTTTAGGGACTAAGTAGAGAAAAAGTGCATAGTTTAGGGGATAAAAAGAAAAAAAACTTTTATAAATTTCCCTTAAAATCTAGCCTATGCATATCGTTGTTATATGGTCGAGGTAGATTCAAAACTCTAGGTCATTTCTCCACCTGTTTTCAATCAATTAATTAGTTATTTTTTTTATTTAATTAGCTTTCAAATCAAACCAATCGACTCTCATTTTTCATTCCGAATTAGTCTTAAAATTAATCAAAATTATAGTAATTCAACCATTTGTCCCTGCTGATTGACACTCGGTCTTGACCACCATTTTACGGGGTAATAGTTAACTCCAAATTTTTATAAATTTATTTTTAACTCGAAACAACGCGGTCAATTTACATACTTTTTGTGTTACGAAAGTAGTACTACAAATGTGATTAGGCTTTCGATTTATCTCCAAAGTGGCTAGATTGACTATGGGATGGCATGTGTATGACGAAGTGTTGTCTTTGCTCTGCGATTAAGTAGTTAAAGGGGATAGAAACCACATGTGAGAGAGAGAGAGAGAGAGATTATAGTAGACCCCTTATTTTGATTATGGATTAGAAGTGACGGTCTAAGAACCCAGATTCGGAACTCACTTTCTCCATTAAAGCTGAAAGACCACCTTTTGCATTTGGAAGAAAGAAGTACATAGAAAATCGGCGCTTATCTTCACCTTGTTTGTAAGGAAGCCTTAAGCCTTAACGAATTGTTCCCCGTAGCTTGTCATGAAGGGTACTTGAACTGAACTCCCATTCAGGAGGTGGAACTCTTGGGTCATGTTTGATAGTCATTCTATTTTCTGTTTTCTGTTTTCATTTTCAGAATTTTCAAAAGTTAACTTTGAAAGTTTGTTTGGTGCACTACTTCCACTTTCAAATTCTGGAAATCACTTTCACTATTTTCATAATTTGAGAAAGTAACAAAACTCAACTTTCACTATTTTCAGAAACAAAAAACAGGCTACTCTGCTACAATTCCTTGGAGGTCTTTTTTCATTTCCTCTCTCTCGCTTCCTCCCTCCCTCCATCCCTCTTATAGTCAATAAAAGATACTTATCGAAGGAGAAAAACCTTATAGTCAATAAAGGACCGACTTTGGAATTAGAAAATTTCACATGTATTTCATCTATATATATATATACTCTCTTAACTTAGAGATGAGAGGAGGCCGGAAGGGATACGTTGGGCTTATGAAGCCATCATTTTATGAAAGTTGATACTATAACTTCGGCCTAGGAAAGAAGAACCCAATCACCTGGATTCAGTGCCGGCTCAAAGATATTTGGGCCCGAAGCGAAAGTTGCAATAGGGGGGCCATTTATCTCCTCATCTTTGAACAAAATTTTGCGAAATGTTGAGGAAAACTAAGGGGTGAAGATTCGAACCCAGTTTTTAAAGCATTCAAAGAGCCTAAGCTGCCATATGACCAAAAAGATGTTACTCAAAGCAAGGCAATTGAAACTTCTTATTATTTAAAACTAAAAAACTGTATTTTTTGGAGCCCTCTTCGGGCTAAAAAATCGGGGGCCAAAAGCAACGACTTATTCGGCTTCCTCTCTAAGCCGGCTATGCCTGGTCTATCCACCCGGCCCTTTCTTTCAGAATATCAAGTATGGAATTTGTTTCTAACATGATTGCAAAGGCTTGGATGATTCTCTCTCTCTCTCCCTCTCTCTCCCTCCTGTATAGTTTGAGAGCTAGTGGAGAAATTGCAAGAAATACCATTTTAGAAAAAGTAAAAACAAGTTTCAGAAATTGATTTTTTTTTTTAAAACAGGTTAACACAAACATGTTTTCTGTTTTCACTTTTTTTTAGGAAATGTAAAAACTGATTTCAGCAAATAAAAAACAGGAAACAAAAAAGTGGCAGTGTTACCAAACATAGCCTTGGTGTATGGTTTTCGATGCGTCGAATTTCTCAATCCACGCTCCTTTGAAATAGAGTGCATTTGCAAAGTTAAGTCTGGTTAAATCATTGACTGAACCGGAAGGAAGAACTTCTTTGATAAGCCCATTGGTCTGCTTTTCAGCCCACTAATTCACTTCATTGGTCACCTCATCAGCCTTCACAATGATCAACAGAAAACTGAAAGATTAGCGCATGTATAATCTACCCTTACTCACAGTGGTGGACCCAGGAATTTGACATAGCGGGGGCACCAATTTTTTTTGTAACCATAATATACGAGTTACAATTAAGCACATTTACTCCAAAATAATTTTAGCATTCATGATAAATTAACAATTTTAAAGTATATATGTATTTTAATAATTAGCTAATTAGACAAACTTGCGCACTTTGACTAAATTCATTAAAACAACATTATCACATGTTCATCATCTATTTTTTTATTACTAACTCTACTATCACAGTTTTGGGAACAAAAAACATACAAATGCAATGTGGGGGTAGACTCGAACTCACGAATAGTATAAAAAATAAGGTACGCACTACCATTTTCTAGTGGCTTTTGGAAAAAAGAAAAAAAAAACACACACACACACACAGACAACTAGGTTAGAATGAGAAAAACAGTAGAAAAAAAACCTAGTATGCATGGGGGAAGTATTGAACCCACCACCTCAGGTTAGAGGGAGAGTGTTTTGCTAGTGCAACAACAAACAACTTGTTGTATACATTCAACATAAATAATATATATACAAAACCGAAAAAGAAAAAAAATTTAAAGGGCGTGGGGGCACGTGACCCCACGTGCCCTATGGTGGGTCCGCCCCTGCTTACTCAACTAGGCAAACCGAAAATGCAAAGGAACAGGGGCGGCGCTAGATTATGCTCTCTTTTTTTTTTTTTTTGGTAAATATGTATATGCATTTTAACAGGACAAGTGACTTGTTTGATGTCATGAACCCTTTGAAAGTGTAGTTGAACTCTTATGCTTGTCATTGTTGTCTTAGAAACTCAAACTCCTTAATTAGAATCGTCTTGGCTCATGATCGACGCGATTAAAACACATATGAGATTGGCTCGCTTGATAAACAAGATGAGCTAACCTTCATTTTAGAAACCACTATTCGACTACCCTACATACAGCAGCAAAAACACATAACAAGCGAATTGTCCGAGAGAAATAACCGACCTGAGTCGAAAAATCGACATGATTCAAAGCCGCTTTATTAACAGTATCGACCACCTTTTCGAAAGAAGGCTTAAGAGAAAGCGACTGGTCCACCCAAACCCCGTTGGCGTACGATAGCGTTGGGCCACCAGTGGGCCCGCCGTCGGCAAAGACGAGGGAGACAAGTTGGGAAGTGAGAGAGTTGAGGTCGTCAGTGGATCTGGAGTTGAGCAAAGAGAGTACTTGGGATTGGGTTGGGCCTTTGGATCCGGCTGCGATCAAGCCCAAAACGACGTGGATCAAGGGGGAGAGAAGACAAGGTTCAAGTCCTTCGATTCAGATTGAGATACTTGTTAAGCTTAGCAACCTCTTAAGTAAATAATCAAAACTGATGTGTCAACTTTTACTTATCCTTTTTTTATTATACTCCAATGTGGATGGCCTAAGAGCAGTTAGAAACACAATAACTAAAATCATGTCAATATTCAGCAATCTTGATCCAATTAAAAATAAATAAACTCTTTTTTCAAATTTTATCCTTAAACCTTTAACTTCGTCTTGCGTTGTGAGTTATGTCAACAAAGATAAAATGACTTTCAAAATTGCAAATAATTAACAAAGTAATATATATATATATATATATATATAAAACTCATGATTTAGTCACTTACGAATTTGGACATTATGTAACGCCCCGATTTTCCAAGGAATTTCGAGCGCATTACGCTTAAAATATGCTAGATTTTACAAACTTCTAAGCCCCTATTTATCCTTATACAAAATTACAATTTCAAAATAATCCAAAAATCTATTTACATTTATTTAACAAAAGCAACTCCAGAGCGACTCTAGTTTTGACACGAATTCCAAGCAACGTTGTCACAGACTCCGTTTCAGGGGTCCCACCTGTATCAACTGCTCCACTGTGAAATCCTGCACGCTCTGGCAAATTGATCGCCAAAGCAAACGATTTGCCAGGATACAAACGTATCCTGAGTGATAATTCACAAAGTAGAAATCCTAAAACCCAATACCACAATATGCAGTTCAACGAAAATAACACAAAATTATATAACAATAACAATACACAGTCACAAGCAGCCTTTTATAAATTTCAAAAGGTGGCAAAAACATAACACATCATCTCCTTCTTACTATCCATTAACTTAAGTGAAATCTAAGATCTTCTCCACAAGATCCTTTCCTCCCATAACCAATAACTATGACCGTGTCATGGAAAATCCCCCCTTGCTTGTCCTGCACCGGGGTCCTAAATGAATTCATCTAGGTTATGTACTTCGTATGAATTCATTTACAACCATAGCAGGGGGCACGATTACCCTTTGGAACTTCCCATGGCGTACCATACGTTAGGGTCGCACCATTCCTAAGCCACTAACTATGACCGTGTCATGGGACAATCCCCCTTGCTGGCCTTACAAGGCACGATTACCCTTTGGAACTTCCCATGGCGTACCATACGTTAGGGTCACCACAATAGCATCACCGGGCCCCGCAGGTAACCCATTTCAATCCAGGGCCCAACAGGTCACCCATTTCACAATCCATCATTTCACAATTCAACATTTTACCATTTTTCCATTAACTCAGCATCGTCTATGTGAAATCTATTCGCATACCATCCCATGTCTCTAGGGTCCAATTTAGCACATAGATCAAGAGTCGGAACAATATACAGATAATCACAATGATAGTTGAAATAAACAACAAGCATAAAAATTCACGTAACAATCAACATTTCATTATCAACAGTGATTTCACACTCAAACAATTGTTAAACGATTTTCACAGGGCATAAGACTAATTATTCAACGTAACAGGTCTGAAATTTAATAAAAACAGGACTAAACAGTAATTATTAATTAAAAACAGGTTACCACCTTCAACAAACTTTAAGTTTTAGTCCTATAATCCATTAAAACGCAGATTAAGTTACGGGTTTCCGGAAAACTACCTCAAATGCGATTCTAAGTCCGGGTAAGTGTTGTACGGTGTCCGTAGATCGCTGTGGTGGTTCTGAAAATTCAAGGCGGCGTTCGGCGGCACTCCGACGGGGCCCGCCGCGGCGGCGCACACGCAATCACACACGGCACACACACTGTTCATACACTCACGGCAATTCCTCTCAATTTGGTTGAGATTTAGAGGTGTGAGGGAGGTGTGTGGTGGTGGGTATGGCTGGAGGATGGTTCGGGTGGTGTGGGGTGGCTACGGTGGTGGCGGTTCGGTGGTGAACCGACAGGTGGTGGTGTCGCGAAGATGGGGTGATTCGGTGGAGATACAGAGAGGTGGGGCTCGGTGGTGGAGGCGGACGGTGGCGGTAGGAGATGGTGGTGCTGAGAGGTGGCTTGGTGGTGACGGGCCGGAGGTGATGGATTGGGTGGTCCCGGTGGTGGTGCAACCGAGGTTGGTGGTGGACGGAGGAGGTGGAGGTGGTGAGGCTGAGGGGGAGGAGTGGGTCGAAGGTGGCAGCGACACACGGTGGAGGAGATGGTGGTGCGGCGGAGGAGGAGGATTTTCTGTGGTGATGGTGCTACGGCTGTGGTGGCGAGCAAAATGGTGGTGGTGGGTGTGTTGGTGTTCTCGGCAGGTGGTGATGATGGCAACCGAGGGAGGTATTTATAAAGGAGTGTGGGAGAAGGAATGGTGCACAAGAATGGTACGAGAGGGGGCCGGAGGATGGAGGGAAGTAGAGACTTAGTTCGAATATGATTCTAGTTAGGTTTTAGATAGGAATGATAAGAGATGAGTATGGATGAATGTATATCTAAAGTATATATCTCATATACATTTAAACGGGTAATGTCAATTATACACAAAATCATGTATTTTAATTGTTCAATCTAATTACTTATTGAATTAAGAATTTAACATTATAAATTTTTATTAAAAAAAATAGGGCAAAAATCCGGATCGTTACACATTACTTATTAGAGAGTTTCAAATTAGTGTAATGAAATTGTTGTAAAATTTGAAAAAAAAAAAGAGAAAATGTAATGATATACTAAAATGTATTAACAAAGAACAGTTTAAGAAACCAATTTATAAGAAAATTACAAAATTTGAAGAAAAAAAAGGAAAAAAAAAAAAAACACTCATTGGGGGCCCTCCACTCGTCCTCAAGTGGTGCTGTTGTGGTGTGGAAGGAAAAAGTGGATAGGTTAGGTAAAATAAAAATTGCACATTTTTAAGTAGGTATTGTACCCGTTGTTGGTGTACATGCTCTAATAGCCTAGTTTATTATTGAGGTTTCTTTTGATAGCTCTATCTTTTTAAATTACAACTTTGCTATTCAATCCAACTTACGTGTACCTTAACTAATCTCTAAATAATTAATTCCACCGGCATAGATGGGTCTCGCACACTATGGGAGAGGGTTGAGTAATTTTATAGGAATAATGATTGATCTCTCGTTCTATTGGGGCACTCTAGGTCCCACCACAAGTCTGTGCCTTTTATCAATGTGCAATTCGAATTTTCATGGAGCCCATACACTCAGGCTCCATTTGTTTCGATGAAAAATATTTTTCACATTTTTCGTTGTTTGGCTAGACAAAAGAAAGCAAAATGTTTTTGGATGTAAAACCTTTTCCATCATCCTCCAGACAAAGGTGAGTCACTGATTCCTCTTTGTATTGTTGGCAACAGAGAATTGTATTATTTTTCTAGTTAAACTGTGTGTAAATTATGTGAATTGGGTATTTTAGTGTGTGCGGTGGGCTATGGGAACTGTGTATTTTATATGAGAATTGTGTATTTTTTGTGAGAACTGTCTATAAGAACGGTATATTTTCTATGAGAACTGTGTTTTAGTTATGGGAACTGTATATTTTTTCTATGAGAACTGTGTATTGTCTATGAGAACTGTCTATGAGAACTCTGTATCTTTTATGAGAACTGTCTATTAGAACCGTGTATTTTCTATGAGAACTATATATTTTTTATAAGAACTGTGTATTTTTCAGTTCACATAACCAATTCACATAGTCCAGTTCTCATAACCAGTTCACAAAACTAGTTCTCTATGAGAATTGGCAGTTCACATAACCAATTCTCATGGCTTAGTTCACATGGCCAGTTCTCTATGAGAATTGAGCAGTTCCCATGGAACTGACTATGAGACTTGGCAGTTCTCATAGCCAAGGATATTTTTGTCCGAAATAATATGATTCAGGAGTTGATTCTAAAAATATAGCTCTCATAGCCCCAGTTCTCATAGCCATAGTTTAGAGGTATTTTTGTCCAAAATAATATGTTACCTCGGGCTATGTGAATTGGCAGGGATATTTTTGTCCGAAATATTATGTTAATTGGCTATGAGAATTGGCAGTTTTTATAGCCAATTCACATAGCCAAGGATATTTTTGTTCGAAATAATATGAGTCAGGAGTTGATTCTAAAATTATAAATTTTACTAAAAATGGACATATACACAAAAAAGTTAAGAAGAAGGGGCAAAATAGTAAAAATGCATGAAAAGTCAATAAAAATGACGGAAACAAAGAAGGAATATTTTTGTCATGACTAAATTAAGTCCGAACCTACTTTTTGGGGCTGGCCTCTAAATTCCCCTAATTTTTAACAGGTGATTTTGTGAAAAATACAATCACCAATTAACTTAAAGTTGTCTAATTTGATCTGTTTTCTAGTATTTTTTTATTAGAAGTAAGAAAAATGCTTGTTAGTATGTTCCAAAAGTGCCTTTTAAAGAGGGTCAAATACTACCAATAATTGAAGTAATAGAAATGTAGAATCAGATGGGACTTATCATTTTTTTTTTTTTTTGCCATTGGGATCGGCCGATCACCGGTGCTCATATTACACCCCGCCCCAAGTAACATATCGCTCGCTCAACAACTAACCAAACCAAAGAAACAAAAGAGAAAGCAAAATACTAGAGCATTCTCACTTCAAGCACAAATATTGCGATCCATCACAGTGGAAACACTTGAGTACATTTCAATTGTCTACAAAATACCCAACAAACAAACTCAACTTTTCTAAAAAAAAATCATATGAGCTTCAGAAAAGTTCATGTAACAAATTTAGGAAACAAATTATAGAATTAAATAATTAACAACCAATCAATCCAAAACTATCTGATCTTGAGAATAAATTTAATCAATTCTTCATTGAACAAATACTAATAGCAATAGCAAGAAAAAAAAATGCATAATCAAATGGAATTTCAAATCGATTCCCACTTTTTCATATAGGCAACCACTGATAGACAAAAAAAAAAGTCACGGATAGGCTTGCTAACATGGGAGTTGATCAAAAAGATAGAATGGCATCACACATCACCTGCTCGATAACTTAATCCCACCCCTGGAAATGGACATGAGAGGAGTGGTGGTTGTAGGGTAGTAAAGGAGGCGGCAATTACTTCTCTCTGTAGATGCATGTGAGCAAGTTTGACCAGAGAGAGAGAGAGAGTGTGTGTTCGGATGGAAGAGAGGAAATGTGTTGTAAGATAGTGTTGGGGTTTTGTGCTTATTAGTTGCACACCCTGTGAAATTATAGTGGATCTGAATTATAGGTGGACTCATCAAGTGCAATCCGAACGAAATTTGTGTCTGAATTGCGTTTAACAATTGTGTTGATAGCTGTTTTTTTGTTTACATGCCAAGTGGTGCTCCAAGACTCTATTACCCCACACATCTACATGGGACTCAAATAAATATTTTAGTCATGGGTGCTATTTTAGTATGTGGCTTTGGAGAGAGCTATGAGATATCACGTACTGGTGCCAAAAGGGTACTGGATAATTTTTCTGTTCCACAACTATTAAATAATGAACGGTTATGATACCAAAAAAACATGATTTCCGATGCATTAATTTTGAAAACACTTTTCAAGGCACTTTTAACTTATAGAAAGCTATATCAAAGTTCATCCAGAGCCCAATCATCAAATGGCACTCCATGAGAAGCACTTCAAGTACTTCAAGTGAAAAGCGTTTATGTTCCTTGGAACATGAATGCATCCATTAATACGTACGATCAAGAGATTCAATTCTTGGGATCTTGCAACAAATTGTTGCTTATGTATGCCTATGAGGATTTGTTCTTGTGGAATCGAGTTACTAGATTCTTCAAGAAAGTACTAGCATTTGACCGATTACGTGACGGGGACTATCGAGTTCGTTCTAGACTTTGCTATGACTCCACCAGTGATGAGTACAAGGCCATTCTTGCACTTACTCATTAGACTCCTGGTTACGGAGGTAAATTTGTTGTGGTTGGTAAAAGAGGAAAAGTTGGACAATGATTCACTTCCCATATAGGGTACATAAGAATTTGGGGCCCATAGTCAATGAAAATCTTCACGGGTATGCCTCTAAGAATGATTCAGGTAATTATTTCCTTTCGCCCCACAAAATTATTTACTTCGATGCACAAAGGGATAAATTTGAGGATCGAGGTACCGATGCTAGATCTTAGAGGTGAGAATGGAGATATCATTTGTGGATTGAAAGTTTTGGATGGATGCCTTTGTATATTTCGCTGGGGCCGTTCACGTAGTAGTGAAAACTATTTGGAGCTATTGGTAACGAAAGAATATGGTGTGCAAAAATCTTGGTCCTTCTCATGAGTTGGTGCCATTAGGATACACAAAGAATGGTGAAATCCTAACCCGGGTTTGGGAACGTGGTGGGCATAAAAGGGCATTCAATCCCTATTCCTATAGGAGAATTTCAATTCCATGGGACCCTTATTTTTATGTAACTGCGCATGATCAGGAAAGTTTGATTATGGAGGAAGAGCTGAAAGGGGAAGCGATATATGTGGTATATAATTATCACTCGCGGAAAATAAAAAGGGCAAGGATGGTTACTGGACCACGGAGTACATGAAATCTTGAAGGGGAACGATATGCATGGAGAGCCAAATTTGAAAGAATTGGAATCGATTCGGAATAAGGAGAGTGAATAATTGTTGGGTAGGTGAGAAGCTAGTTATTGTCGACCCGAAGTGATTGAGACATAAGTCTCGATTTGGTTTGGTTTGGGTGAGAAGCTAGTTATGTTAACCTCATTTTCTATTCTTTAATCTTCACCGTAATTTACAACGTTTTAGAGCATCCGCAATGGGTTTGTTAACTAGTGTGTTAATTGTGTGTGTTAAGACTTAACAAACAAAAGTGTATTTTTTGTGCCACAATGCATGTGTGTTAGAGTGTGCTAGAGTGTGCTAAAATCTAATACTGTGTTAGCATGGTTATCAAGTTTGGCAACCAAACTAACAAACAATAAATGGACCCTATCTCCATAAATTCAAACTTCAACCATAAAACATAAATGCCAAAGGGCTAAAAACTTACCGTTGCCTTTTTCAAACTTTAAATTTACTGTTGCTTTTTTCATTGTTTTTCTATATATATTTTAAAGAGTTAACACACTCCTAACTAACCCATTGAGGTACTCACATATATACTAACACACTCCTAAGTTAACACACACTTGTGGAACCCATTTTTTATCCTAACACATACTTTAACAAACATTTTGATACACAAATATAACACACCCATTGCGGATGCTCTTAGACAGCAAAAATGGGTTTTTCCCTTTCCTTTTCCTTTTATTTGAAGTCATGCTTATTTGATGGTTAATAACTTCTCTTTTAACTTTTAAGTTAAATGAGTGGAGAGAAACTTGTTCCTAGCTCCGTTGTGAACAAGTTTCTTACTGCAACAATCAATTGCGACCTTCCAAAAGTGTTCTGAACGGTCCGGATGTTAATGAAACCTTTCCAGGGATTCAACTTTTTTCCGGAAAAGTTTCATTACCATCGATCCGGTTTTGGACGACCGCGATTACCGCCATAAACAACTATTCACGGCGGAGCAGTGAAAAGATTTTCTCAAATGAGTTAAAATCCTAGTTTCTTTCCTCCTCGAGACATGCTCGATCGACAGCTTTTTCATACCATAAAAGAAATTCAGACTCTTCCAAAGCATACAACCTTCTTCTGAAATTGAAATCCCAAATTCATCTTACATATCTCCATGTCAAGAACATGAAAAAGACTCTCCCCCTTTGTCAAAGACAAAGAGCATAATCTGGCAACAACTGTATAGAAGCTCTTATAACATGTGAAAAATCCTAGCTTGCCTAGGTATATAAATATTTGCTATTTTTATCCTTTTAATAAATCAATCCACCAATCGATAAATAAGCTAATCACATAAACGAGAAGCAATAAAAAGATCAACACCAGATATACGTGGAAAACCCAAAACGGAAAAAAACCACGGAAATGAATCAAACACTACTATACACGAGGTTACAAGAACTCTTACAATAAGTTTGAACTCCACAAACCTAAACCTAGATGCTCTTGCCGAATCCACGTACACCTCTCTGAATACTTGACCACCGCTGCTTTGAATCCACAAGCCTTCCGTTTGCCTCCCGGAAATCCACCGAAGGACTTGAATTAACTTGCCTAAGAATCCTCCTTAGCGTTTTTCTCAAATACGTTGAAGAAGATATTGAAACCTCTTGGAGATGTCTTGTACGCTCAATGATCCATCGATCTCATTGTACTCCAAGATTCAAAATAAACAAAAAAACCCTCTTCCGTGTAACACAATATGGCTGCCTCCTTTTTTAATTTCTTTCATTTCAACCAGGGATGAAAGCATCTCACCCCTTTTATAGCCTTAGTCCACATGTCCTTATATAGATAAAATCTTCTAGGTCAAGGAGATATGCCGTGACTTAATTGAACCGTCCAATAGACTTACCGATCAATCGATAATTTAATTTAAGAAATTCTTTTTCCTTTTCTCACCCCAGCAAATGATTTGCCGATATATCAATTCCATGTGTAGCAGATCATTTCTATGTGCAGCAAATCCTTTCCATGAGCACGAAATTCTTTTTCCCAATACTTTCACGAACCGGCCCAGTAATAATTTGACTAACGTCTACCGCTCTCAAATACAAAATAATACTGTATTGATTTCCTTCCACTTCCTAAACAGACACTCTAGGAATAATTAAAAAATAAATTACAACTCAATATTAATTTAGGGATACAATTATAGTGTGTTTTGTCGTGAAAATTGCCAACACAAAGAGACTTGGCCTATGGTCCTAACAACATGAATCTACAATTCGTCATCAACAAAAGAAGGCATATAGTCATTTACAGTTCGCATAACACCTTAAGAAACTACTTGTTCATTACCTCCCAATCCCTCCTTTGTGATTAGGAGAGACAAGGCTCTCGACATAGGTGACCTCAAATCTAAATTGATTTGGAATGCCATGAACTACCATGTCCCTCAGTGTTTCTCTTTTCGGATTATACACAACCAATTTCTCTCCGTGCAATCTATTAGGTTTGACTTTCAACAAGAATTCATCTTTTGCTAACGAACACCACACTTCGAATGCAGACACCTCAGGCACCTCAATTCTTAGAGCATCTCCAACCCATGCTCTATTCCTCCATTTGAGAGTATAAAACTCATCCAATCCATCCTCTCAAACCTCCTCTATTTGAGAGGATGGGATTTTGATCCTCCATATTTAGAGGATGGGAGAAAATATGGAGGATCTCCTCTATAACACTATTCACCTTTTAAAATGGCATTTGTATCCTTAGAGCATCTCCAACCCATGCTCTATTCCTCCATTTGAGAGTATGGAACTCCTCCAACCCATCCTCTCAAGCCTCCTCTATTTTAGAGGGAAAAATAGAGGGTTTGTGGTTGGAGTAAATAAAAATAGTGATTTCCTCTAAAATCACTTTATGAATAAAATAGAGTATTTTGATACTCTCAAATAGAGTATTGGATTGGAGATGCTCTTAATGCGGTCCAAGATTCTCTTACCCCGTACTCCTCCATCATCCATACCTCAATTTGGTCACATCCATGGTTGTTCCACTTACCTACCAAACATAGACAACCCCCAAGAACTGCCACGTAAGGATGTGAAAAGTACTTGCGTTCTTGGAACAAAACAGGAAGCTGCACTTCCCTGAAAATTTCATCTGCCAAATCGAAAGCAACAATCACGTAGGAACCAGTCCCACAACAAACGCAATGGAGACACCCATTAAGAACCCCACAGCTAGGCGACACAAGCGTATAAGGGAAATCCTGAATTCTCCTCCAAGAATCAGTTTTCAGTGAATAGATGGCTACAATCATCTCTTCAAGATCAGTTTCAGATTTAGAATTAGAATAAATATGATAGTAACAGATAATCAGAAGCTTGTAATCATCCGTAGAGGAGTCATAACCAACGCCATAAAAATGCACAATCAAGCTACTAACCCGATGCCTTTCGAAATGGGAAAGCCTACTACCAACTTGATCGAGGAATAAAGGGAGTGTGGGAAGTTTCTTACATTCTCTAGTGGATGGATTCAACAAGAAGGAGTTGGAACTAGTTCGATGGGAAACTAGAAGCAAACCATCGCAAGAGCTCCATACCGTGAACCGCTGTAGCGGTCGGATTTACGAAGAAGAGATTGTAAGATCTTGAAATGATAATGGCTTTCTGGTCGAGACATTTAGGGTTTCGGGTGTTGGTTTGGCTGAGGTGGGTTTTGGCGAAATGGGGGTCGGAGATTAGGGTTTTCCACGAGAGAGAAACACACTTGAATCGAAAAAGGGACTTGACAGGTAGTCGAGAGAGTATGTCAGTGATGATTTCTTGGGGAAGGGTTCCATAGTAGGACATGGCCGCGGCCTTCGGATCCTGTTGAAACAACTGTTTGGTTGGTTGCGGAGGGGGGCGGTTAGTGGTGATGCTTTGGAGGTGGAGATGTGTTTATAAGGTTTTTAATGGTGGCCTGGAAATGGCCGGTCAACTTCATACTAGCCCCAGTGCAAACGCCATGCGTGTTCAAATCAAATTCAAAAGTTAAATTAGTCGAAACGTCAAATCAACAATTGTTCTACTACAGTAGAGTATCTGATATACGTACATCTTTGAATTTATCATCTTTGATCATGATTCATGACATCCTGTGGAGATCCATACTATAGTAACTTATTCGCCATTTTGATGTGGCAAACCAAATCTACATAAGTATTAAATTTTTTTTTGGTAAGTAATCTACATATTAATTTGCTATGTCTGGTTTGGTAATTGAAGTGGTCGTGCTTGAGTGTGTTGATAGCCGACCTTATCTAGTTTTGGTATATTTTTATTTTGTTTTTTGTAAAACTTTTTTACATTAATCTTTCTTCTTGTCAAGAGGAAACACTGAAAAACATAAATATACGGACTGAAATTGAAAAAAAGTTATCGTTTGTGGTAAACTTTTTTTTTGCTTTTAATTGCTGAATTATTAATGCAAAAAAAAATAGAGAAACGATTTTCGCACTCCCTTTTTTTTTTTTTATTATGGCACTCCTTTTTTGGAGTAGTTAAAAAAATGCATACAAAAACTTCGCTAAAAGATAAGGAAAAAAAAAGTGCCATAATCAAAAAAGGGTGTGTGAAAATCAATTTCTAATAATTAATACAAAATAAGAAAAAATATAGCGAGGATGAACAAAAATACCGAAAACATAATTGAGGCAGGCGAAGTAGAGCATACTTCCAATGAACGAGTGAAAAGCAGACAGGATGGTGTGGCAATTGTTGAAGGATGCCCTGTAGTTATAAAAGGTTGAATGTATTACAATTAAAGGAATTCACTCCGAAATAGAAATTGTAGAAAGAAATGAAAAATAAAAGAAACGTACTATAATTAAGAGACTGGTTTTGTCTGTGTGAGGTCCCGAATGTTCGTTTGCGAGTTTAGATCTCCTTTGTGGTTATTTTTCTCCCTCCTTGGGATGACTTACCTTTCTCGATTTATGGTTTTCGTATCAATAAAAGCAGCATATTACTAATCCCCGTGTCAGACCCCCTGACACGGGTCCACTCCTTTCCCCTTATACCCCCAACACACGGACCCCCCACCCCACGTCCCCTATTCCGAAAATACTCCCGCTTGGGCCCAAAAATACCCAAACCCATTTTCTGTTATTTTTTCTTTATTTAATTAATAATGTTTATACTCTGTATCTTTTTCATTTTTTATTTATTTAAAATTATTTTTGTGTTCCGATTTTCAATCCGGTTGAATCGGTAGAAAGATCTTGTTTTTTTATCATTTTATCCTTAATGGTCATAATAAATTTTTGGCCTTGTAGAATCAAATATCTCTTAGAGCTAATTAACGAGAGCCTTAGAGTCAAAATTTAACTATGGCCATTTAGGATAAAATGATCAGGAAACTAAAATCTTTCTACCGGTTCAAACGGATTGAAATTTGGAATACTTAATTTTTTAACTATATTTTGTGTTCAGAACGTAATTTTGAGGGTACCCGCTAGAAATCGCCTAAAAAATGACCGGAAAGGGCTTGATTCGAGCAGTTTTTCATAAATACACTATAAATGCATTTTATGCAAAACTGTTCGGATCAAGCTCTTTCCGGTCATTTTTTTGGGCGATTTCTATTAGGTACCCATAAAATCACATTCTGAACACATTGAGCGGCTCGGATCGTCGCAGTTCGATCGGGAAAGGGGAGTCCTTTACAGTAAGGCCGTAAGGGATCCCTCATAAGATCCTGACTATATATATAGAGAGAGGGAGAGTATATGATATCATTCCAGATTTCTCAAGAGAGAGTTCTAGTATAAAATACAGTATGATAAAAGAGATTATCACTCTAATTTACATCTCCAACAAGTCTTATTATTTGATTTGACTCCTACGTTTTAGTTTATTTGCCAAAAGCCTATGGAAGATGGTTTGGAGCCATTTCCTAGAGAAGGGTTCGGCCATTAATACACAGAGTCACATGACTTTCCACGACTCCAAATCCATTGAGGGGAGCAGATTTGTTTGGGTGGTTGCGGTGGATCCGCGGATCCCTGCTGCAGGGCACCTTGAAGTGCAGATCACAGCCGTCCATGAGTGTTTTCGATAATTCGGATTTAAAACAAACTCTTCAGTGGAAGAGTTTAAACTATACAAAATCTGTGCATAAATTGTCTGTATGGGTCGCAGTTCTCGTTACACTAATCACTACTCCGTATTTTCTATCAACGGTGATGACCGAAACTAGCATGTAATTTTATGACATCATGACAAAGTGTAGGTATCTGCTAAAATTTGTGGTAATTTAAGACTCACATTGACCATAACTTCACTCAATAATCACATTGACCTTAATTTTGTTTTTTTCCTCAAAAAAAAAAATGGTCGGTATTATTATTTTTTTTTTTGAACAGTTAAAAAGAAATTTATTTATCTTTGGGAACAAATTACTAAGATTAAAAGGATTCAAAGCACGAGGCATCAAAAGCAGAGCAAGAGCAAACCCACAAAAGAAGGCACCGCCTAACTCCGACAATCATATGCCGCCAAGAACCGGAAGGAAAAAATAACCACTTGAGGATGACAAGAAGCCAACCAAGGCATAAAATCTTAAAGAAGAAATACCACACCCGAGACCCAACCTTGACACACACACACACACAAAAGACACCTAAAAGAGAACACACCCCTGAGATGACTAAGGACCAATCACTATCATTGGCCCTTGCGTCATCATCAGCTTCCATAATCATGAATTTACTTGCGTTATTTATTCTTGTAAAAAGAATTTGAGATTAATCTTTCATCTCGATAAGAGGAATAAAAAAAGAATTGAAATTCAAAAAAAAACTTCAGATTAGACGACTCTCAAGACATTTTTCATCTTCATCGAATTTTTCATTGCTTTTTATAATAATTTTTTAGTTGTTAGATTCGTCTCCAAGATGAATTATTAATCGAAAACATTTACTTAAAAGAAATTCAACAAAAATTTCATAAATACGAACAAAAATCTTGAAAACAAAATACAGGCTGCAAACATGACAGACCTTGTGTCAATTGCATAGGGAGTCCTTAAGTATGTGCTATACCTTCCGAAACATTCCTTATTCTTTTTTATTGTTTGTGTGGGATTTTTTTATTTTTTTTGGTAATTAACCATTTATTTAGATCCTCAAGAGGTACAAAGAATCAAAGGCGTGAGCATACAAGGATATACCCCAACTGAAAAAAACTAGAGCATATGCAATAGAAACAACTAGAGAAAAATGTGCCAATTCTGGCAGAGCTAAGAGGGTAAAGATGTAGGCTTCACATTCCTGCTTTGGGAAGCTTCTAACCTAACTTCGAATTGACCTACCCAATAACAGCTGAAGGAGGCTTTTGGAAAATTCTATGATTCCTCTCTTGTCATTCAAAATAAACTACAGCAGCAAAAGCAAGTCTCCTTAGAAGATTAGGGAAACCATTCCCTTTATAGTTAGAGCAAAACCAGGCAATTTTCTGAGACCAGAGGGCAGGACCTAGGGAATGCTGCAGCAGAGATCAGCAATGTGACTTGGAGAAGGGACAGTCAAAGAGAATGTGATCCAGAGTTTCAGGGAACTGATCACATAGAGAGAACAAGTAGAACTAGCAATAACCCCCCAACTGTGAAGTTTATCTTCGGTTCGTAAGCTCCCTCTAACAGCCATCCATAGTATAAAACTATGCCTGGGAATATCTTTTGAGGACCAAACGACCTTGTGCCAGGGAACTATAGCATAGTGAATCCTAAAAGCATTCCAAGCATGAGAGGACTGATACTTGGATGAAGAAGAGCCAGCCCAAATGAATGAGTTAGGAACATTCGGATGAGGCATGAAATCAGGACAAGGGAGAGAGAAAAGGCCAAGTCCAGATATCATCTATATATAAGGCAAGAAACTTTAGCTCCCATAGGTATACCAAAAACCAACTGAAAGTGATGGCCAAAGTAATCAAGAAGAGGCCCAGCATGGTGCCAATTATCATGCCAAAGATATGTAGAAGATCGATCACCAATGATGTATCTAACAAGGGATCTCACTTTAGGTCTGAGCTGAAGTAACTTCCTCCATGTCCATGACCAAGAAGAGGGAATGTTCATTGACCAAAGGCATTGATTCTTGATGGTATACAGATAACTCCATTTGATCCATAAGGATTTCTGATGAGAGCAGATGGCCCAAAGATGTTTAGCCATTGCAGCATAAAGACTAGGTGAAGACCACACAAGATACAAGGCATATCACCACCCCACCTGACAGCACCCCCAAAACAAGTCTCCGCAATCTCCATGAGCAAAACATTTAACTCATCCCCAATAAATGAAACCCGGAGGATGTACCGATTGAAGTCACCCTAATCTTCAACCGTTTCCAATACACTCCGCACTCCAATAAAGCATGTCCTTTGGGTTAGCAAGACCTTCTGCACCCAAACACATTTTCATACTTGAAACACATTTTCATACTATTCAAGTGATCAAACCAAATTTGAAACCCCCATTGCTCGAATTAACTAGTCTCATTACAGCATATTTGAATCTAATGTTAAAAGTGAAAGCATATATAAAGACTAGAAGGGACACAACTAAAGAAAGCCAGGCTAGAAAAGTGAGTGAAACACTCAGATTAGCAAAGAATGTCTAACCTGAAATCAAGAATAACAAGTTTTCATGAGCTCTCAACACTACACATGAGGGATATAGAAGGTACGTTTACTTGATTCAGTCACCAAAAGGGCATACAAAACACATGTTTGTGGAAAGAGAGATTGAATAGCAATGCCAATGGTACAAATGGTTCGAAAGTGTAAGATTATAGCAGTTCTACAAATGATATAGCGGTTTGCAACAATCACAAGTTTTACAAAGCCGATCTGTGGTCAACCAGGAGAGGGGTGAAGAGGTCTTTAAGAACATCAGTCCAGAGAGGGACCCTATTAAGGAGATGAGTATTTGATAGTGTCATTGCCAAAAAAGGCGAACAATCATACCCAGAACCCATATGACCAACTATCCTCAGATTAATTGTCCCCAACAAAAGGATGATACTAGCATAATCTCACTATTTCCTTTTCTTTGAGAAGAAAGCAAACGTAAGAAATGGCAATTAATATCAATTGCACACAAGATCGGATACAAGAGTAGGTATAGGACACTTCCAAAAAAGTAAAAGTTAACTTTCAAATTATCAGATCATTTAGCAAGTATGAGATATGTGCTCATCATATCCAGTGTCCAAGAAATATCCAAGTTTTATCGGTATCCCATTGATACGGATATGAACCCCATCTAAAAGTAGTACTCATGCTTCATAGGTTAAGACTCCAACCATTTTAAGTGGGCACTAGCCGCTTGTAAATAACCATGGCTTCAATTGAAGTTCACTATTCATCACTTACCAATGCCCTATGTACTCAAACTAGTAAATCTACTTAAATATCAATAAGGGATATGCCTGTTCAACCTCAAAAAACCTTGAAATATAGAAGCTCTTATTGTTGTAGAAGTTAATCTTAATTTTACATGTCAAAGTGGTTGGGAAGGTGAGGTATTCACCAAACTAAAAAGTCTTTATGATGTATAAGAGAGAAATTCACACACTCAAAACACAGACTACGTTTTATTGATCACAACACAAAACTCTCTCTCTCTCTCTCAACAAACACGTCCCTACCCTAACTCCCTCTCTTCACTCTAACCTCCTCTATGTCACTCAACAAACACACACATGCATGGTCCACCCATATGCAAGATTACACTCTTCAGTTTAATGGGGCTGTGAATTGTAGGTATGAGAGGTTTTACATATGAAGGTGTCATGTTTATTGCAACTATGTGGAAGAGATGTGAAAGAGAGACAAAGGAATCCCAAACGGGGATAGGGATAGCCCATCCTGTGATCTTCTGCAGCTTCATTCTCTGTCAGTTTGCGTTCTTCAACCATTTCAATGCTAGGGAGCTGGAGGAAAACTTTTTCAGCATGCATCACAATCAGTGCGCTGGGGTCTGCTCATTATGGTGCAAATAGCCTATGTCTTGATTGAGCCTGATCTAGTCAGCAGTGCAAATTTGAACTGGAAGCTGTGGGTTACCTCTTTTCTGGGACTGGGAACTACGACTCCGATTTTGATAGAGAAGACTTGTTTACAGGGTAGAAACCAATCCAGATTTCAGCAGAAAAGGTTGGACAATCAGTTCAATATTTCATCAAGAATTGTTGGCTTGCTCCCACGCCGACACACCGAACCAGGGAGCATTCCCTCAGAATCTGCATGAAATCTTCACCATGTGAGTTCTTGAAAAAAAATGGAGAAGAGACTAACCTCTTTCAACTGCAATACTTCAGGATCTAGTGATACTTAAGACGGATAAAAAGATATATTTACAACAAGAGTTCAGATCCATCTTTATAGCTTGTTGTGGTTCTCCAAATGAAAATTTCAGTTAGTATTTACAAGTACTTTATTCGACAAATTTACAAGTTTACTTGATTCAAAAGCTTCTATGAACCCTGTGAGTTTGGTTTCTTTTCTTTTGATACGAAATGTAGTCAAAGTGAGGTGTAAATGGCTCAAATTACAAAAACTTTGCCTTTCATACACTTGGAAATGGACAGCGTAATTAGGCAATCAGACCATAGAAGCATATTTTCTTGTGCTAAGGCATATTATATTATCGTATATAATTCAAAGGTTCAGCCAAGCACTCAGTTTTGATCAAAAAACATCCTAGATGGCACTACCTTAGACTGCTGTTCCATTACAAGAGTCTGAAGGATGGCTTCTGAGGTTGTCATTGAGGAAAAGAGGAGATTGACAGGCAAACACAAGGACAAGTCAAGGACCCAACCGTAAAACCATGAAAATCGAGTCATTTCCCTCACAATGATCTCACATCCGACAATCCTTGATTAATGCTCAATGGTTGCGACAATCATCACACACTTAAATTCGTTTAGAGTATACTGGAGCTGAGCTAAGAAGGCCAAATTTGAATGTCAAGGTCTCGTTAACATGAACTCACGCGGTGTTTTTCTTTTGCCCATCAAAACTGTGCAACATGGAGGATGTCTGTGGTTGATATCCAGCATGTCTCAATCTCACACTCATCTCAGCTAAAACTCTCTAAATTTCCAATCTCACACTCATCTCAGCTAAAACTCTCTAAATTTCCTCTAATTGTGAAAGTGATCTATCACCAGCCACAAATTGCTGAAGTGCATATGAACCTAAGTTGAGCCGCTTCCGGGGCCCTTTTGAATAGTTGTACTTTTCATCATTCTCTAAACAAATAACTTCCATACTGTGGGAACATTGAGAAAGTATGGCATATGTACTTGTGAGAATCCAAGGTGAAATGGTATTCTATTGAGACGGTGTGAACCCCATCTATAAGTACTCATGTTTCATAGATTAGACTCCAACCATTTTAAGTGGGCCTGGGCCACTTGTATATGAATATTTTCTAAGTTCAGCATTCATCACTAACACATATAAGTATCAACAAGGGATATATGAATGTGCAACCTCAAAAAAACTTGAAATAAAGAAGCTCTCGTAATATACATCTACAATTAAACATCAACAAAAGAAGCAGAGTCATTTACATTTCACAAAATACTTGGAAGAAGCTTCTCATTCATTGCCTCCCAATCTCTCCTCTATGATGAGGAGAGACTAGGCTCTCGACATAAGTGCTTCCAAACGTAAATCTAGTGGGAGAGCCATGAACAATGTCGCTCAATGTTTCATTTTTAAAATTGTACACAACCAGTTTATCTCCCAACGATCTATCATGTATCATTTCCTTTGTTTTCAACAAATATTCATCTTCCCTTAGCAAACACAACAATTCCACTGCATACCTCTTAGGCACATCAATCGGAAATTTGGTCCAAGACTCTCTTACCCCATACTCCTTCATCATCCAACCACCAGTAGTCTCAATTACATAACTCCTCCCCAGATCAGCCAAACAGAGACAACCCCCGACAACTGCCACACGATAATCCAATATCTCAAATTCGCAAAACGAAGCAGGCAGCAGCACTTCCCTGAAAATCTCATCCGACAAATTGAAAGCAACAATCACAAAGGAACCAGTCCTTTTCCAACAAAGGAAATGAAGACACCCACTAAAGAAAACCCCACAAGAGGTTGTCCAAAAAGGGACATAATCGATAGTATCTTGAATTTTCCTCCAAGCATTAGTTTTCAGCGAATAAATAGCCCCAATGGTAATACCACGCTCGGTAGGAGAATCAGTTTCAGTTTCATTGTAAACAACTTTCAAAACCTTGTAATCATCAGTAGAGGAATCGTAACCAACGCCATAAACATCACGGAAGACACCACGAACTGGACCGAGTGCAAAAGGACATGTGGGCAGTACCTTATACTCTCTAGTGGATGGATTCCACAAGAAGTTGGAATTATCCACAAGAGAAACTAGAAGTAATCCATCGCAGGAACTCAGAACCCTGATTCTGACCGAAGAAAAATCAGCCAGTATTGTGATCGTCGGGTTTACGTCCGCAAAATCTACCAAGTAGAGATTGTGATGGGTGGAAATGATAATGATTTTCTGATCAAGATTTTTAAGGTTTTGGGTCTTGGCCCGATTGAGGTGGGCTTTTGCGAAATAGGGGACGAAGATTAGGGAATTCCACTCGGGAGAAACAGACTTGAATCGGCAAAGGGATTTGACGGGTAGTCGAGAGAGTATGTCGATGACGATATCCATGGGAAGGGTTCCGCCATTGGACATGGCTGCCGCCTTCGGAGCTGTTTGGGTTTGGGTGGTGGTAAGTGGTGGAGATGGTGTGCTGATAAATAAATAAATAAAGTGGTGGAGATGGACTGGGCATGATAGAAGCATTTCCAATGAGAGATGCCTCTGGAGATTCTAGCGGTAATTTTTGATAATTGAACTAGTTTGCAATCCAATCCAGATGCATGACGTGGCTTTGCCATCTATAGTTCTATACGCATGCCAAATTTTAAAAATGTGCCCGTTTGAATTTTTTTTCCATTCGAAGTTTGACATAAGGGTTGAAGAAGGATAACTTGATCTCAAATAAATAGAATTTAGCATAAGGATTGGAGATGAGATTTTAATGTCAAATTAGATATGCTAAAATGCCACATAAGTATTCAAAAAAAAAATTGGCATCTCCAACTCTAAAAGCACTTCCAATCAACATATCAAATCTAACATAGCATGCTAAGTGGAAGAATTGGCATGTAAAGTAATTTCAACTCAAATATCAAATGCTTACATGTCATTTAACATTCCCTCTCTCATGTCAAATTTAACACGTAAGCTCCGTCTGGTTTCGACTTGTAAAATAATTTTGGTACAAATAATTTATGTGTAAAGTATTTTTCAGTGTTTGGTTCACAAATCTATACTATGTAGTGTAGCAGAATGACATTTCGTGAACAGAAACGTGGATGTGACAAGTTAATATCCACCTAATGAAGTCAGTTCGGCTTACTGGTAAACCTAATGAAGGTTTTCTTTCTGGCTTCATTTCAAAAATTTTGTGTTTCAATCATAATTTTTTATTTTTTCAATTCCTCTTGTCGAGACAAACGAATAGATTTGCAAACTCACAAATTTATGGGTTCACAAAACAATTTGTGGTTGCCCAAGCCCAAGGGTTTGCTGGGCTGCCACGTACTATGTTGTTCAATTTTTCACAGTTGAATGTGGAGTTTGATTACTATCTGATTTCATAGTTGCATGGGGAGCTTGAACGAGAACAGCACATCTAGCGGCTTAGGACGAAGAACTAAAATTTCCAAGATTTCTGGTTCATAACTCTAGGAGATGCAACATAAGCCCAACCATAAACCTTCTGCACAAACAAAAGAGAAGAACTGAAGAATATTTCAAAAAAAAAGGGCATAGGGTCACTCATATTTCACAAAAACAAACAAGCTTCTCATTCATTGCCTCCCAATCCCCCCTCCGTAATTAGGAGAGACGAGGCTCTCGACATAGGTGCTTACGAACCTAAATTCAGTGGGAAACCCACAAACAACCATGTCCCTCAGTGTTTCTTTTTTCAAATTGCATACAACCAGTTTTTCTATACACCACCAGTTTTTCAGCAAAACTTTGTCCTCCGCTAACATACACAACAACTCCACCGTAAACATCTCGGGCATACCAATTGTAAATTTTAACCAAGACTCTCTTACTCCGTACTCCTTCATCATCCAAAACTCGGTTTTACGATACCTTTGATCAACCAAACAGAGACAATCCCCAAGGACTGCTAGGCGATAATATATACTACCGTTTGTACCAAACAAAGCAGGCAGCGGCAACTCCTTGAAACTCTCTTCCGACAAATCGAAGGCGACAATCACACAGGATTCATTCCTCTGACAAAGGAAATGGAGGCACCCATTAACGAAAACCCCACAAGAGGTTTTCGGAAGGACATAATCATGGGAATCTTGAATTCTCCTCCAAGCATTAGTTTTCAGTGAATAGACAGCCACAATGATAGTATCACGCTCAGCTGAAGATAGATTACGAAAGTAAGAGAATATCACGACCTTGTAATCATCCGTAAAGGAATCGTAACCAACCCCATAAACGTTAGCCGAGTACAGACGAACCCGAGGGAATGCAAAAGGGGATGGGGGCAGTTCTTTACATTCTCTGGTGGATGGATTCAACAAGAAGTTGGAATCATCGTGACAGTTAACCAGAAGCAGACCCTCGCAGGAGCTCAAGACCTTGATTGTGGAACTATTATCAGGTAAATCAACATTCGCGATGGTCGGATTTACGCCAGCGAAATCGATAGAGTAGAGATTGTAAGAGCTGGAAGAGATGACAATTATTTTTGTCTCGGAATAGTTGGCCTTCTTGGTTCGATTGAGGTGGGTTTTGACAAATTCGGAGCCGGAGATTAGGGAATTCCAAGAGGGAGAAACAGACTTGAATCGGCAAAGGGATTTGACGGGTAGTCGAGAGAGTATGTCGGTGAGGATCTCTTGGGGAAGGATTTCGTCGTTGGACATGGCCACTGCCTTCGGAATGAGTTCCAACAGATGGAAAAGAAAGGAGAATATATGGATCGAAGTTGTTTAGGGGTGGTGGCAAGTGGTGGAGATGCTTACACTCAAACAAAACATAAAAAAATACTGAGACGGGTCAACTCAACTGGTCGATCAGAAGTTCAATTTCCTAAAATCCGTCGATCCATCCGTCATGGTTCGGAGTCTCGCCAATTTAAGAAATCAAAACAGGGGTTTTTTAGAATGCGACCAAAAAAAAAAAAAAAAAGCTATCTTGGTGTTATCAGCTTTTGTTGCAGGAAATGTACTTTTATGTTGGAAGTCATTCCCATTGGAATACTAGGGGCGCCTATCCACGATTGTGCTATTTACTAGAAAATTTCTATTGGACTAATATAGGGTGAATCCACGGAATGGCACCGTTCTTATAGAAAGAAATGCGCTTTTACATCTTCTTAACCCGAAATGAAATGGCTGAGGGAAGGTTCCGTTTGCCTGCCACTTTATCTTTTCTTTTTTAATGTTGTCTGATTTCTCATCTTACTACAGAAATGGATAAAAAAAAAAAGAGAGGACTTTTACAATGGGAGATTTGATTATTATCTTCAAAACTCATTCATTCCAAGGGGCAGTGCGCGAGAAATCATTTCACCTCTAGCCAGATTTTACAGCTAATTTAAGAAATTTATTTAGATATTGGTCCGACATAGCCGCTAGACTAGAATTTATGGAAATCAATTATTCTATTAAATTGCTTTCGTCCCTACTCGACGGGTGGGTCTTGTAGTCAAGCTCCCTTCTGCCTTTACACTCGCGGGCCGATCTCCGTCCAAACCGTGGAAAGTTTAAAAATCATCAAAATTAGTAAAGCTGAAGTCAACGAGGGTACTACTATGAAGAAATGAAAACCTCTAGCTAAGTCTTCTTTGGTTTCTCGACGGTGAAGTAAAACCAAGCTCATGAGCTTATTATCTTATGTTGTTCCAGCTCATGAGTTTATTATCTTATGTTGGAACAAGTTGACCGGATCCCTTTAAACAATTATGATGACCTCTCCAAACAAGTACAAGCTTATCGCTAAATGTAAATTGCACCGCTTCTCTCCCTAGAATCTTTCCTTGCATCGAGGTTTCAGGGATTAACAATCCTTTTAAACAATCTTTGTAGTTCTTTTGTTCTCTAATTCTGTTTGAAAGAATTCGAAGGAAAAAGACTTTGTTTCCATCGAGCTATTTATATAAATTCTATTCATTCAACAAATTTGATTGGTTAATACGAGTTGATTTTTTGTTATGACAACATAGAGATTAGGTATATCTTAACAACGAAGGAGTAAAAGTGAACAAAATGGAATTGAAACCCCTTCGTTTTCTTTTCTGATGGACAAATCACTCTCATCCTATCTTTCGTATTCTTTCCATTTTTTTATTGCAATTTAATAGAATAATCCATTAATAGAATAATCAATTTCCATAGATTTTAGATATTAAATCTGCAGAATAATATTTTTATATGGCGATTAGATTCCTTAGTTCCTTATCCCTTAAGAAAGAAGCTCCAGAATGACCTGCCGCTCTTGAGATCAGTTCCATTCTTGTTTTGGATTAGTAATGAGGGTCAACACACCGGTCTATCAAAGTTACAATATAATAAGGTCGTTAAAGCCCACGAATTATTAACAAATTAATTCGTCTGTTTTTCGATCAGTTCC
This sequence comes from Rhododendron griersonianum, assembly GCA_018127125.1. NCBI lineage: Eukaryota > Viridiplantae > Streptophyta > Magnoliopsida > Ericales > Ericaceae > Rhododendron > Rhododendron griersonianum. Next base: position 16,384,551 of record CM030789.1, read on the forward strand.
ATTCTTGTTTTGGATTAGTAATGAGGGTCAACACACCAGTTTATCAAAGTTACAATATAATAAGGTCGTTAAAGCCTACGAATTATTAACAAATTCATCTGTTTTTCAGAGCAATTTGATTAAAGATAATGTCCCGGATTCGAATCAAATCAACCTTCCCTCTCATCTCAGGGTGAGGCGAGGAATATCTCGACTGCATGCTCAAGAAGTTGGACTAGCTGCTCCTCCAACTCGGAGTGGATTCTAGGGGAAGGGCAGAGCCTCACTTTTCAGTTTTCAGCCTTGGCATTAGGATACAAAAGCTAATCCGATTATTAGTTTCGGGAAGAAAGAGTTGACCACTTTCGAATCGATTTTGGCAAAGCTAATCCGATTATTCGTCTATATATATTGGCAGGACAAAAAAAGTTTGAAGTTGGTTATAACCTCGTTTTGTCTTTTAGGCAGTTGCGAATGAGAAATTTTATGCTTTTATATCCTCTATGGTGTAAAAAAGCACATCAAAACAGCACATTACCCAACTGCTTGAACACTTTTCAAAGCTAGTAGTACTAAGGGAGTTGTAATCCAATCCATTATAACATAAAATACAGTAACAATTTAGGTATGTCCCAAATGAAGATAACTACCACAGAACGAACTAAACAGTCATGGGAAAAACTCATTAACAGGAATAATGCAATTAAGCTCCAAGTCAAGCAAAGAAACTAAAGCTAACAAACTACAAAAAAAGCATCAGTTGAAATCAAGCGGCAAAAGAGCCTTCAAAAGGCCCAGGAGATCAAGTGCCAAGGAGCATATCTAGCTAGATCATGACTGCTGGACCACCTCTACCTCTCCAGGAACCATGGTTTCCCCTGCAAAAATTCAATACAAGGGATTAGAGCTAAGCTAGCTCTGTAAAGTGAGTCTATTCCATTCCTCCTAGTTGCAAAATAGAGTTTTAGCCATCAGTGACAGTGAGTGAGGATGTACATATATAATGTTAAAAGCATTAGTAGTAGCCCATTAGATGGAAAAAGTAGCGGACAGAGTCAAACGCATGGGTGGCCTTTCAAGTTGTTGCACCCCATTGAAGACGGCGTCAGGAATTGAATGAGCCGAGGCCTTTAAAAGGGGGGGGATGGCGCCGAGTTATATTTCCACCCGGTAAAGAAATAGACTTTGTATTGGGTTGAGCGAACGATAACATCAATATAGTCTAGTGCAAGAGAGCAATGTTAGAGAAAAGATATCAAGCGGGTATGACTAGAAGCTCCATGTGCAATGGAAAAGAGGAATACCAAGAACTAAAGAGTGTGCACACTCTTAGCCTAGAGGCAGTTCCAGGATTTTTACTTCAGCGCGGACATGACACAAGACCTTACACATTCTAATACCAATCACGGACAAATCATTCATAAATCATTTTTGAAGCATGAATCACCTGACAGCAGCCGCACAACACATTTATTGAGATGACAATTAGGGATATATGGATGTGCAACTTTCATACATGAGATAGTGGCTCCGTGAACAGGTTGTTCACGGAGCGGTGCAATCTCAAATGTCTATTCGTGCAATTAACGGCTGAGATTCGATTTTAATTATAACCGGTCACAATTAACTCTTCCCCGAAAAAGCTTAATTAACATCCAGATCGTCCAAAAATATTTTGGATGGTCGCGATTGGGTTTCGTAACTTTTTCTTTACAGAACAACTGTAAAGAAGATTTTCTCTTCACATTCATACATATGTCCTCCCAATTTCCATACATAAATAATCGTAGTATTTGAATTAAGGATTGTGACAACCACAATTGGATTCCCCGACTTCATGAAGTCACGTCTACATATTGACATATTATACCCACTGGATTCATCAATAAGCCGAACAGACTTCATTAGGTTTTTTTTTTTTTTGGCTTCATTCCAAATTTGTGTTTTGATCATAATTTTTTATTTTTTCAATTCCTCTTATTGGGACGAACGAATAATTTTGCGAACCCATAAATTTATGGGTTCACAAAATAATTTGTTGGGCTGCTGCGTACCATGTTGTTCAATTTTCCCCCGTTGAATGTGGAGTTTGATTTCTATCTGATTTTCATAGTTGAATGGGGAGCTTGATATTTTTTTCTGAACCAGAAAGAAACATATGATATATATATATAAATGGGCGGTTCCAGGGACACCTAAAAAAAATCCAAATCTCAATATCATAGTTTCCGATTAAATTTTGATGGTCCAAGCCGCTCATTGTGTTCAGAACGTGATTTTAACGGTCCCTAAAGAGAAATCGGCAAAAAACATTGACCGGAAAAGGCTTGATTTGAGCAATTTTTTATTGAACCGTTCAATAAAAAACTGTTCGGATGAAGTCCTTCCCGGTCATTTTTTTTGCTAATTTCTCACAAGATATCCTTAAAATCACGTTCTGATTACATTAAGCGGCTCAGATCATCGAAATTCGATTGGAAACTTTGGGGTGTTTTTTTATGTGTCTCCAAAACGGCCCCGATAAATATATAGATATAAAAAAGGACACTAATGATGAAAAAAAAAAAACACACAACAAACCCATAAAACAAAAAAACTATGACAAGTTAAAGTGGGTGCCAAATAAATTTCAAGCAATTGAAGTTGTACTACGACAAGTTAAAGTTTAGAGGGTGAACGAAAAGCACATCTAGCGGCTTAGGACAAAGAACTAGAATTTCCCAGATTTCTGGTTCAATACCGCATAACTCTAGGGCCTCATTTGATAAGTGAGTTAGTTGTGGTGGGATTGGTAATGAGATGGGATTAGGATTAAGATTGGTAATGAGATGGGATTGCTAATGAGAAGGTCAATCCTATGTGCATGTTTGTTTTGCACCGGATTAGAAGAGAGGATTGTTATTAATTTGTATGTTTGTTTTAAGTAGGATAGGATTGGATTGAAAGTATCGATTTCCATTTTTACCCTTATACAAACAAGGGTTATAAAAAATACCCAATGGTTATATAGAATTGCTCCATCTAATTGAATGAAATATGGACAAATAAACAAAAAATAATCTGAAAATTATTAGCCCAAAAATCTGGTATCAATTTTCATTACTTTTACTTGCTCTTTTATTTTTATTTTTCTTTTTTCTTCTCATATTATATATTATTTTCTATCCTTTCTCTTTAGTCAATTCACCCAAACTCGGCACATGCTTCACTGCTTCAGTGGTGCACCAGTGGGTATGGCCCCCCACGAAACCGTGAGATCACTACTCCAGTACAAACAAGGGTACTCTCGCCATTTATTGAAAATATCATGGGCATTGATGTAATTTCGTGTGAGATGGCTTGGGATAGGATTGGTAATACCTGGTCCCAGGTGGTATTACACTATTACCAATCCCATGAAAAAGGGGTATTACTAGTCCCTTGTTACTAATAGTCCCAACCTATTTTGTGCAATCAAACACTGAATTAGAGGACCCATAGAATTGATAATCCTATCCCGAGAGCATAACTCACTTATCAAACAAAGCCTAGGAGACGTAACTTTCCCCTACCGGCTGTATCTATCTGGACACTTTAGGCCTTCAGGTGTGTATTGAGCTTTATCCCTCTGGTCGCTGTATTTTTCAACTTTTGGTTGGATTCCTTCCCCCTATCCCTAATAAATTATTAGTTTTGCCGATAAAAAAAACTCAACATAAGCCCAACCATAAAACTTATGTAACAAGTGCAAGTATACAAATCCTTCCAACCATAAACCTTCTGTTGCACAAACAAAAGAGATGAGGAAGAATATTTCAAGAAAAAAGGGCATAGGGTCACTCATATTTCACAAAAACAATAACTGAACAAGCTTCTCATTCATTGCCTCTCAATCCCTCCTCCATGATTAGGAGAGAAGAGACTCTCAACATAGGTGCTTCCGAATCTAAATTTAGTGGGAAACCCACGAACAACCATGTCCCTCAGTTTTTCTTTTTTCAAATTGTATACAACCAGTTTTTCTATACACCACCAGTTTTTCAGCAAAACTTTGTCCTCCGCTAGCATACACAACAACTCCACCGTAAACATCTCGGGCATACCAATTGTAAATTTTAACCAAGACTCTCTTACTCCGTACTCCTTCATCATCCAAAACTCGGTTTTACGATACCTTTGATCAACCAAACAGAGACAACCCCCAAGGAGTGCTAGGCGATAATATAGACTATCGTTTGTACCAAACAAAGCAGGCAGCTGCAACTCCCTGAAACTCTCTTCCGACAAATCGAAAGCGACAATCACACAGGATTCATTCCTTCGACAAAGGAAATGGAGGCACCCATTAACGAAAACCCCACAAGAGGTTTTCCGAAGGACATAATCATGGGAATTTTGAATTATCCTCCAAGCATTAGTTTTCAGTGAATAGACAGCCACAATGATAGTATCACGCTCAGCTGAAGATAGATTATGAAAGTAAGAGAATATCACGACCTTGTAATCATCCGTAAAGGAATCGTAACCAACCCCATAAACGTTAGCCGAGTACAGACGAACCCGAGGGAATGCAAAAGGGGATGGGGGCAGTTCTTTACATTCTCTGGTGGATGGATTCAACAAGAAGTTGGAATCATCGTGACAGTTAACCAGAAGCAGACCCTCGCAGGAGCTCAAGACCTTGATTGTGGAACTATTATCAGGTAAATCAACATTCGCGATGGTCGGATTTACGCCAGCGAAATCGATAGAGTAGAGATTGTAAGAGCTGGAAGAGATGACAATTATTTTTGTCTCGGGATAGTTAGCCTTCTTGGTTCGATTGAGGTGGGTTTTGACAAATTCGGAGCCGGAGATTAGGGAATTCCAGGAGGGTGAAACAGACTTGAATCGGCAAAGGAATTTGACGGATAGTCGAGAGAGTATGTCGGTGAGGATCTCTTGGGGAAGGATTTCGTTGTTGGACATGGCTGCTGCCTTCGGAGCAAATTCCTACCGATGGAAAAGAAAGGAGGATATATAGATCGGAGTTGTTTGAATGGTGGTAAGTGGTGGACTGTTTGGGTGTTTGCCAAAAGGTTGTGGTAAGTCGTGGTGATTGGTGGTTGTGGAGATATCTTTATAGGCAGTCAGAAAGTCTGTCCACACAAACATTACATGCACAGATTGTGCACAGATTTTTCTGTGAGGCCTATCACAGATTCCACACAAATGATCCAAGCCGTTCATTGAATGTAAAATACTTTTTCAAAGGTCTCCGTGAAAAATCATCTTAATACGATACTTATAGGTGTTCGATCCAATTATTTAACTTTCCATTTTCTTGAAATCTCAATGAAACGTTAGATGATTGCGTCGAGAACTTATAGGTATCGGATTGAGCTGATTTTTCATAGGGACCCTTGAAAAAGTGTTTTACATTTAATGAACGGCTCGGATCATTGTGTGGGACCCGTGGTGGGCCCTACAAAAAATCTGTTCATAATCTGTGCACTTTTGTCTGTGTGAGTAGACTGGTTCGCAGGCAGTGGTCGACTGGAGATGCTTACACTCAACAAAACATAAAAAAAAATACTGAGACGGGTCAACTCAACTGGTCGATCAGAAGTTCCATTTCTAAAATCCGTCGATTCATCCGTCGTGGTTCGGAGTCTCGCCAATTTTACGAAATCGAAACAGGGGATTTTTAGAATGCGACCAAAAAAAAAAAAAGCATCTTGGTGTAATTAGCTTTTGTTGCAGGTGATGTTCTAATTTAATATTTTACTCAAATATATTTAGTCAAATGTTATTTTGAAGGATGGAATATTAAATATATGTGACAATACTTTGGTTTCTAAAGGGAGAAATATTGTTAGGGATTATTAAGGGGTCGTTGAAACCTCTTTAGACTTGGTCTTCTAATTTCCTAATATCTCTCCTTAAATTAGAGGAGTATGATCTTATCCCTAACAAACTTTTGACTATATATTTTCTATATATATAGTCATATACCTTTGCAGGAAAAAGATATACACGTACAACAAAATACTCGTTACCCTACTCCACTCTAGTTTCCAAAGTATACAGCAAAATCCTTTATTCTTTTTCTCATCCAATTAGTGCTCTATATTGGAAAACAAAACCTTCTGCTATTTCTTGATCTTGATGTTTATGATTGTTTTTCGTTGATTATTTCGAGTGTCAAAAAATTACATGGTTTGTGAGTTCAATTCATTGTACAGAAGAAAACTTGAAGGTTAATGTATGATATGTATCTTAGGGAAGGAGTACCATTCAACCATGTGCAAGAGGAGGTATATCATTCCTTAGGAGAGCGCTATCATGTGCCTCGACCACCCCATAGGCTATTCTATTCTTTTCTCTATTTATTTATATTGCTAAATTTGATTGCTGAATATTATTCTGAATTATTATTCTACCAAAAAATTCCTATTTCATATATTTTCTCCAACAATCGAAGGAACGATAATTATAGGATTTTCTGTTAGAGTAATTTCTAGCATGGGTGTCGTTGTGATTACTGTGTTTGTATTAAATCAAAAATGTAGAAGAAAAAGAAAAGAGCATACAAGCTGTCACAGGAATTTCAACCATAAAGATGAAATTTTGATATGCTCGTAATTCTATTGACTTGCCTTTACAAGGAATCCGTAAGACATCAGATAGGTGCACTTCATGTGATGTAGTTATTCCATATTTTGATTGGTCATCATGGTTTTGAAGATGAATCATAATTTCAAGACTGGATGAAGTTGTTTTTAGAATTAATAATAAATAAATGGGGTTATGTGCCCACTCTGGATGAAGTTGTACGCTTAATGGGGTTTTCACTTTGTTATGGAATTGGAATAATTTTTTTTGTCGATTTCTCGTGAACACTCTTAAAATCACGTTCTGCATACATTGAACAGTTCAGATCATAAAAATTTGATCGAAAACTATGAGATTGAGATTTATTAGAGTAAATCTACCTTATAATTAACCCTTTAATATGTGTGTGTATATATATATATATATATATATATATATATATATATATATATATATATATATATATACACACACATACATACATATACATATACACTAATCTTCTAATGAGGACCTAAAATGAGGACTATCCCATTTCTTCCCTTTTCCGATTGAATTTTGATGATCCGAGCCGCTCAATGGTGATTTAAATGAGAAATCGTAAAAAAGAGACCGGGAAGAGTTTCATCCGAGCAGTTTTTATTTGAACTGTTCGATAAAAATTAAATAAAAAATGTTCGGATGAAGCCCTTCCCGGTCTTTTTTTTTTGCTGATTTCTAGCAAGTACCCTTAAAATCACATTCTGAACACATTGAGCGGCTCGGATCATCGAAATTCGATCGGAAAATTAAGGCCATGTTTGTTAAGAGTATTATTTAATATGAGTGGATATATATATATATATATATATATATATATATATATATATATATATATATATATATATATATATAAGTATGTTGTATGTCATTCTTGACATAACAGAGTCTTGTACTCCCTCCGTCCCTTTTTAAATGTCCTGCTTCGTAACTCCAACTTATTAAAAAGACATCATCATTATATCTTTCACATCAACTTTTTTCTCCACTTTCCCTACTTACCCATCATCATTACACTTTTACTCACTAACTTTTCAAAATGGAATCTATTTTTAGGGACAAAATAGACAATTCACCAACTTTTACCTACTAACTTTACAAAATGGACACTTATTAAGGAACAGCACAAAATAGAATACTGGATTGTAATAAAGGGACGGAGGGAGTATATAGTTGTTCACTGTGCACTTTTGTGTGATTAAGGAGTAAATTTTATTGTTCTTTGAATTGGTCCCAGAACTTGGATTGAGCAAACAGTAACTGAGGAGGTTGTATTCATTGTTCTTTCAAAGGCATTTTTGTTGGATTAAAAATTGTTGTGAGGGAGTTCAGAGGCTCCACGGATGATAGAAAATTGAAATCCAAGTTGGACTTGAGTTCCTAAAATTGCTTAAGTTGAAAAGTCCATGATTATCTCTAGCAGTATATATTTATTTGTGCATTGAGGTACGTGGTGGTGACTAGGATGAGCACTAAAAATACTAGAGGGAAAATCCCAGGTTCTATTCCTATAGTGATAGTGCTCATGTTATGTGACGATAGGAAGAGCTAAGCTTTGAATGTGTCCAATGTAGGATTTCTACAAAGTGTTGGTCACAAATCACCCTTGGAGGATACACCTATATGAGTGTGGCAGTGGGATTGCTACTGTAAGAAATTAGGCTACTCTCTAAAGACACTCATGAAATAAGATACGTGTGCATGACCGTCTATCGCGCCAAACCGTTCCAAAACCATAATGTTTCCCGTACTGTATGTGTGGGGTAGGAGTAACGACCCGCTCCATCTTTGTACAATATTGTCCGCTTTGGACGCCCAAAGCCCATAGACTTCCCAATAGGTCACCTATCTCTGGACTATTCCAGGATGAACACGCTTAACTGTGAAGTTTCTATGCGCTTTGGTCCGCCCTCACGGCTTTAAAAGGCCTTGTACAAGTATGAGAGATCTTTTCTTATAAACCATGACTTGCCCCCTTCCGTCCGGACGGAGCCTGCTTCCTGCAATACCGCTGGCCACCGGAAAGCGCGGGGTGTCACAGTAGGCGTAAGTTTGATTTCGAGGACCTAGTTCAAGACTTTGTTCACTATGGTTCTTTAAGCTGAAACTTGCTAATACTAAGCGTAGGTTCAAGTCCGGAAGACACATATGCCCATTACACAGTAAAAGCACTCTTATAAAATTTTAAATTATGTGGGGGATTGTTGTTCTAATTTAATATTTTACTAAAATATATTTAGTCAAATGTTATTTTGATGGATGGAATATCAAGTACTGACAATACGCGGAGAAATATCGTTAGAGATTATTAAGGGGTTGTTGAAACCTCTTTAGACTTGATCTTCTAATTTCCTAATATCTCTCCTAATTAAAAATTAGAGGAGTATTCTCTTATCCCTAACAAACTTTTGATTGTATATTTTCTATATATATAGTCATATACTTTTGCAGGAAAAAGATATACACGTACAACAAAATATTCGTTACCCTACTCCACTCTAGTTTCCAAAGTATACAGCAAAATCCTTTATCCTTTTTCTCATCCAACTAGTGCTATATTGGAAAACAAAAGTTTCTGCTATTTCTTATACTCGATGTTTAAGATTGTTTTCCGTTGATTATTTCGAGTGTAAGGAAACTACATGGTTCGTGAATTTAATTCACTGCACAGAAGAGAACTTGAAGGTCGATGTATCTTAGGGAAAGAATACCATTCAACCCTGTGCAAGATGGGGTATATCGTTCCTTAGGAGAGCGCTATCACGTGTCTCGACCACCCCACAAGCTATTCTATTCTTTCCTCTATTTATTTATACTAGAATGGTATGTACTGGTACTGGTGAGATAACAGGTCCCGTTTCAAATTTATCGCTATTAATGTTATTTTTCCATATAAAAGAATTTATAATATAATAGTATACACATTTATTAATAAAAAAAAGTAGTCTGGTATTTGTCCGGTATTGGTCGGTACAGGCCGATACCGACCGGTATTTGAGCTGGAACAAAATTAAAGGTGTCGGGTACCGGATTTGAACAATACCAGTACGGTATGAGATTCATAACCTTGGTCCCACTACTAAAAATAAATACCTTTTTTTTTAATTAAAGGTGATTATTGTGATTTATGAGAGAATGATTTGTCTTGATTGCTCGAAAGTGTTGACTTTGTAAAGTTTGTCGCATAAAACAATTGTGCTAAAAATTAGCTTGATCGGAAATTATTACGTGCTTGATCGGAACGCATATATCTTGAAAATAATGGGTTCCAGTTGGTTTGATCTAGTGTTTCGGATCTATTCTTTTTAAGATAAAGATGTTCCGATCAGGCATTTCATAATATCTAATCGAGTTGTTTTGTTGCATATTTTCAATTAGGCATTTCTCAAAAGTGGACCCCACATGCTGTTGTATATTTTTGATACCCTAATTTTCAGTACCCATAGTCAAACTCCAAAAAATAATCAATATCACATAATTTTTCACACCAATATTTGGTAAAATACCGAGAACAGCACTTGAGTAATTTATCAACAAAAAAAAAAAAAAAAAACTGTTTTTGGCATAGAAAGATCTCATAGAAGTTGGTCCAACATAAAGGAGGAAGAAGGTCTAACAAAATATTACAACAGCTATATAATTAAAATTCAAATTAAAAGCATTCTTCGCCAACGTGTCTGCACTTCTATTCGCTTCTCGCCGCACTTGACAAATCTCCAAACACACGGCATTGGGTCACGAGGGTCTTGCAATAACCAGTAAGAGCACAGGGATGACATATTGCCATATGCATTTTAAAGTATCCACTGCAAAAACGACATCCATTACGATTTGAACACACTAATATTACGCTCGATCACTATCGGAGCCCATCCCGTAAGGGGAACAATCACACCAACATCCCAATGGAAAAATAATGCTCCAAGGATGACCTAACTCATGAGTCGCTTTAGAAAAAGAGTCCTGCTACACACACAGCAAATGTAAAATATTTTTTCAAGGGTCCCCGTAAAAAATAAGCTCAATCTGATACCTATAGGTGCTTCATCCAATCATCTAACTTTTTATTCAGATTTTCGGATAATGAAAAGTTATATAGTTGGATCGAGCACGTATAGGTATCGGATTAAGCTTATTTTTTACGGGGACCCTTGAAAAAATATTTTACATTTAATGAACGGCTCGGATGATTTGTGTGGGACCCGTAGTGGGCTCCACAATAAAATCTGTGCACAGATTGTCTGTGTGTGTGTAGACTTTCTGTTAGAAAAACAGTTCGCCGAAAACCAGGACTCAAAGGAAACGGGTTGAAAGAAATTTTCCGAGACGACAAGACTTTCCCATAATTCTATGACTTTGACGCTATCACGAATGGCATGCATGGAGAGTCTTCTCAGTGGAGTTAGGAATATGAGAACACACACAATCGGGCACAATACGACGATGGAAAGAAATTCTTTAGTAGGAATACGACGGGTTTTTCTTGAGCCTCCAGCAGGTTTTTCCTTATGCTGCCGCTGAATATCGGTGGGTTTCTTCCGATCAGCCCTCTAGGAGGTTTCCTCAAGTCCAGCTCCTCTCCAATCCATAAGGAATTGGAGGATCTTCCAATTCTAATTCAATGGTCAGGATTACTCTAGTAACTCCAGCCCCAAAGCTCATCTGGCATTTCATAGGCACCCAATTACTCCTCAAATATTTTTCAATTACATAAGCGTCTTCCCTCCCGTTAAACCTACTCGTAAAGATATATATTTTTTTATATAGCTCATGTTTCGCCATTTCAGTTATCTTATGTTTTTTTGAATTATCTTGTTGTAGTGAAACTCCACAATTAATGACTCTATGTCAGTATGCTTCACGTGCAACTTATAGTAATTAGCTGCTTTATAATTTTTTTTATAGCCGGATGTTCGGGTAAAATTGTGCGCACGTCAACTAATTCCGGTCAACTTTTTTACATAAAAACTACAACGAGCATGCAACATCGTGCGAAGAATGTGGAAATACACTAATATTAGTAAAAAAAAATTCTTATGAGCTACAAAATATCAACAAAAGAAACCACGCTGAAAGGAAAAAAAATTACTGATATAACATTAGTAAAAAAATCCTCATGAGCTATAGCCTATATATTATTAGTGGGAAAAAAACCCTTATCAGCTATAAAAAAAAATAAAATTTCCTTTCAGAGGCTGGTTTAACGGGGAGGAAAAATACTTAATTATGTAATTGGGGAATATATGAGGAGTAATTGGGTGTCCGTAAAATACTATATGAGCTTTGGGGTTGGAGTTACTAGGATGATCCTGACCATTGAATTAGAATTGGAGGATCTTCCAATTCTCTATGAATTGGAGAGGAGCCGGACTCGGTTTCCTCTTGCAAGGTCTGGAGGTGATGTTTGTGAAGACCAGTGGCGGCGACGATGGAGGTGTTGGTGTGGTGGTCGGCCGGCTAGCCTTCGATGAATATAAGTTTTGAGTGTAGACTTGGATCTTATCAGGGCTTGCAAGTTTTTCTTGCAGGTTTCTGGAGGTGGTGGGTTGCTCGGGGATGTGGTGGAAGGCAGCTCTTGGGGCAGCGGTACCGGTGGTAGAAGTTCAATTTAGATGGTTAGGGTTGGGTTTTAGGCTTTTTAGGTCGGACTTGGCCCATAGTTGTTTGTATGGACTTTGCCTTTTTAGGTGTTTTGGGCTTAGCCCTTTAGGTGCTTTGGGACTTTGTCTCATCAGGTATTTTGCATCTTAACTTTTGGTTGGATCCTCCTCCCCTCTTCTCCCGACTTGATATAGCCTTTGTCAAGTCCCTCAAACATGCTGCATTACTTTCTGTTATCATCAAAACACAATCCATGAAGTTGTTTGTATTGAAGGGAAGAGGGTCAACTATCTGTAATGTTATCGGACATGGTAACCCTTTGGGCTAAATTTTTTTATTTTTGTTAAAAAAGTGATATTTATTGGTGTTATTAATTTTTATTTAGTTTTTTGTAAAAATTTAAAAAATTAAGCATTCGTCTCGACAAAAGAAATCGAGAGAGTATAGAAATGTATTTCCATCTTAATGCATTTCCATTTTACCAAAAAAAATAAAATATACAGACCCTAGCAGAATCAAATTAACTAAACCCTAACATTATTAACCCACCTCCGCACCCATCGGATCTGTAGGAAACCGAGACCGGAAACCAAAATGGTGGAAAAACAGGAAAACAGAGAAAACTAGAAGAAGACCCCCAAAACTCACCACTGCATTATTACCCAAGCTCCCTGTCGGCTGCAATCTTCCAGATCTAAGAGGTCTCGGAGGAAACCGATCCCAAAACGGGCCAAACAACCACCAGCCGTGACCCATCTCGCCGATTGCACAACCCTAGCTTTTGAAGTCGGAGAGAGAGTCGAGAAGAGAGAGAAAGGGCTCCAGCTTGTGGATTGAGTTTTTTTTATTTTATTTTTGGATAAGGTCAAATTTTATTGGTGTAACGATATCAAAAGGCCAAAAAACCGTTTACCTAACAGTCGATTTTTAAAACCTTGGTTCTACTTTCTTCTCCTTTCTATATCTCATTTGACATTTCTAGGTTAGAATCACCCTAAATCTAGCACACATCTTAAAACATTTCTAAATTAACACACAAGATGGTGCACTCAAGTATTAAAAACAGTAACTTTTAGTACTAAGTTATACCACTAAAACAGTACTCATTGGAGATGCTTTTAAGAGCACAACTCGAACCACGTTCTATATCTTGAAAATTATACATCTATCTATTGATATTATAATTTCCGAAGTACCAAAAAAAATCCTATCGATATTATAAGTAAATATAGCGGTGCTTCATAAGAACTCTTCAAAACGTATTCCAAATGTTTTACAGTAGAATTTTGGGATTTCCTTAATTGTTTGGAAATCTACAACACAAAGTAGAAGACACATGTTCCCACCTCTCCAAGAACCTCGCGACCATTGGCGTAAGCGCAATAGTAATCGGAACTCGATTTGGAAACAGAGCCTTATTACACAACATTGCCAGAGCAAGGGCTCCGCCGTCCGAATCCTCTTCTTCACCACCACCGCTGCCGGTATTTCTTCAAACAAGAACCCGGCGTTCGTTTCAAGACTTGATTGATCGAGGAACATTCTGCGTCAGTCATTCTTATTTTTGGGAATTATTTTCTTCTACGCCTTTCATGCCTGGCAGACTTCTATCTCGAGCATGGACTCGACGTCGACGTTGTTGTTGTTCATGCGTTTTTCTTTCTCTAGTTTATTAGGGTCTTGATTTTACTGATCTTTTAGGGTTTTGGACAAAGAGAAGTTTTTTAAAATAAGCGAGAGGGGAGATGGGGTGTGCAAGGGGCTTTCCTTTTCTCTTGTTCTTAGCAACGTTTGCCAAGAGAGAGCATCAGGCCAGACTTATCGGTTTAGACGCCGTTCAATGGAAAGATGCATCGTTTACAGTTTTAGGAGAAAGCCCGGCCTGGTAGGTTTGTATTTCCTTATTTTAAAAGGGTATTTTCGAAAATGAAAGTGTGGGAAACACTTCCAGGCTCTTCACGTTTTTATAAGTAGTAGAGATAGGCGAACCATTGCAAAGAATGATTGAAGGGGTGTTTCTTGGGAGGCGTTAGTCGCTTGTTACCGTTGTCAGGAAAATGGTGCCTGTTGTATAGTTTTGGTTGTACCCGTTGTACTGTGTCCGTTGGAAACAAGTGTTGGATAGGATTGGTATTAGTTGTAAGTGCTTGAGGCATTTGTGAAAAGTAAAAAGGAGGAAACATCTTCGTACATTTAAAAGAAGTAGTATAGAAGATTGCTGAATTTGATCGCTGAATATTACTCAGAATTATTATTCTACCAAAAAATTCCCATTTCATATATTTTCTCCAATAGAAGGAAATGTACTTTTATGTTGGAAGTTATTCCCATTGGAATATGGGGGCGCCTATCCACGATTCTGCTATTTATTGGAAATTCTTTACTGGAATAATATAGGGTGAATCCACAGAATGGCACCGTTCTTGGAGAAAGAAATTTCACATCTTCTTAATCCGAAATGAAATGGCTCAGGAGAGGGAAGGTTCCATTAATTGCCTGCCACTTTATCTTTTATCTTTTCTTTTTTAATGTTGTCTAATTTCCCATCTTACTACAGAAATGGATCAAAAAAAGGGGGGGACTTCTACAATGGGAGATTTGATTATAAATTTTTATCTTCAAAACTCATTCATTCCAAGGGGCAATGTGCGAGAAATCATTTCGCCTCTAGCCAGATTTTACAGCTAATTTAGAAATTTATTTTAGATATTGGTCCGACATAGCCGCTAGACTAGAATCTATGGAAATCAATTATTCTATTAAATTGCTTTCGTCCCTGCTCGATGGGTGGGTCTTGCAGTGAAGCTCCTTTCTGTCTTTACACTCGCGGGCCGATTTCCCTCCAGACCGAGGAAAGTTTAAAAATCATCAAAATTAGTAAAGCTGAAGTCAACGAGGGTACTACTATGAAGAAATGAAAACCCCGAGCTAATTCTTTCGTTTCTCGACAGTGAAGTAAAACCAAGTTCATGAGCTTATTATCTTATGTTGGAACAAGTTGAAAGGATCCCTTTAATCATTTATGATGACCTCTCCAAACAAGCACAAGTTTATCGCTAAATGTAAATTGCACCGCTTCTCTCCCTATAATCTTTCCTTGCATCGAGGATTTCAGGGATTAACAATCATTTTAAACAATCTTTGTAGTTTCTTCATTCTCTAGTTCTGTTTGAAAGAGTTTGAAGGAAAAGGATTTTCTTTCCACCGAGCTATTTATATAAATTCTATTTATTCAACAAATTTGATTGGTTAATACGAGTTGATTTTCCGTTATAACAATATAAAGATTAGGTATATCTTAACAATGAATGAGTACAAGTGAACAAATTGGAATTGAAACCCCCTTCTTTTTTTCTTTTCTGATGGACAAATCACTCTCATCCTATGTTCCGTATTCTTTCTATTTTTTTAGGGAATTGATATTCGCGCTCCAAGATTTACTGCAGGTGCTCCACCTTTTTGTTTTTACACTATGATGTTGTTGGCAACATCACAGTGTAAAAACAAAATATACTGTGATGTTGCCAGCAATATCACAGTGTAAAAACAAAAATGTGGAGCGCCTGCAGTAAATTTTGGAGCGCGAAAATCAGTTCCCTTTTTTTATTGCAATTTAATAGAATAATCGATTTCCATAGATTTTAGATATTAAATCTGCAGAATAATATTTTTATATGGCGATTAGATTCCTTAGTCCCTTAGTTCCTTATCCCTTAAGAAAGAAGCTCTAGAAAGACCTGCCGCTCTTGAGATCAGTTCCATTCTTGTTTTGGATTAGTAATGAGGGTCAACACACCAGTTTATCAAAGTTACAATATAATAAGGTCATTAAAGTCCACAAATTATTAACAAATTCGGCTGTTTTTCTGAGCAATTTGATTAAAGATCATGTCCCGGATTCGAATTAAATCAACCTTCCCTCTCATCTCAGGGTGAGGCGAGGATATCTCGACTGCATGCTCAAGAAGTTGGACTAGCTGCTCCTCCAACTCGGAGTGGATTCTAGGGGAAGGGCAGAGCCTCACTTTTCAGTTTTCAGCCTTGGCATTAGGATACAAAAGCTAATCCGATTATTAGTTCCGGGAAGAAAGAGTTGACCACTTTCGCATCGACTTTGGCAAAGCTAATCCGATTATTAATCAGAAAGTCTAAGGTTCCCGACCCGGATCCCGACGACGCGCCGGGCCCACTCCGGCCACCGAACGGTTGATGCGAGCCATCCAAAAATTTTAAAAAAAAACCGAGTGGGCTTACGCGAGAATCAATGGCGTCCGATGTGTGTAGGTGGCCGATCCAAGCACTCCATTTTTTTGTATATATATATATATATACAAAAAAATGGAGTGCTTGGATCGGCCACCTACACACATCGGATGCCGTTGATTCCAGCGGAAACCCACTCGGTTTTTTTTTATAGAATTTTTGGACGGCTCGGATCAACCGTCCGGTGACCGGAATGGGCCCGGCGCACCGTCGGGATCCGGGTCGGGATCCCTCCGTTGGGAACTGTAGCACCGCTGTTAGTCTATATATTGGTAGGAAAAAACAAAGTTTGAAGTTGGTTATAACCTCGTTTTGTCTTTTAGGCAGTTGCGAATGAGAAATTTTATACTTTTATATCCTCTATGGTGTAAAAAAGCACATCAAAATAGCACATTACCCAAACTGCTTGAACACTTTTCAAAGCTAGGGGAGTTATAATCCATTATAACATAATACAGTAACAATTTAGGTATGTCCCAAATGAAGATGACTACCACAGAACGAACTAAACAGTCATGGGAAAAACTCATTAACAGGAATAATGCAATTAAGCTCCAAGTCAAGCAATGAAACTAAAGCTAACAAACTAAAAAGCTTCAGTTGAAATCAAGCGGCAAAAGAGCCTTCAAAAGGCCCTGTTTGCTTCACTCCTCTTCCTTCCCTAGTTCGCGTCCGCCGGTTCTCCTCTTGTGGTAACTGGTTTGGCTTAACGGCGAGGATGTCGGACGAGGGGAGTGGGTTGTTCGTGAGGCCACCCACCGGGTTCTACTCTTGGGTAGTTCTGGTCCGGGCCTAACGGCAAGTGGTGGTCTTACGTTTCAGGTGCTATTTTCCGGCTGATGGTTCGTGGGTGGCGGCAGCTAGTGGCGTCCCGAAGCTGATTGGTACCACTGTGGTCGGTTGGCTCAGATCATTTATGGAAGCCGAATCGACGGTGTCTCGGTGGTCATTTTTGGGTCTCCGGCTGTGCACGGGGGCTCTTGGCGAAGGGCTTGTCTGCTGTCGTATGGTGGTTTCGATCCGGGGCTAGTCTATCGGTGCCTGGGGTGTTGGTCGGCGATCTGGTTCTGAGAGGGTGGGGTTTGTTGTTTTGGGCTTGGCCTATGTACCCTATGGGCTGTGCCGTTTGGGGCGGGGCCTATGTTTCCTATGGGCCTCGCCTCTTAGGTGTTGTTTCGGTGGCAGAGGTGGCTGGTGGATGGTGGGATGACTGGTGTGGGTGGCGGCGTTTGGTGGCTGGTGTTGGTAGGGTTTAGGTTGTGGCTGTGGGCAGACTATTTTGGGCTTAGTCTGTTTGGGTCAGGCCCATATGTTTATTTTATGGGGCCTGGCCCATTTTGGGAGTGTTTGGGCTTTCTCCAAACAATTTTTTTTTTCATCCAATCCTTGATTGGATTTCCCTTCTCTTTCCCCATCTT
This sequence comes from Rhododendron griersonianum, assembly GCA_018127125.1. Taxonomy (NCBI): domain Eukaryota; kingdom Viridiplantae; phylum Streptophyta; class Magnoliopsida; order Ericales; family Ericaceae; genus Rhododendron; species Rhododendron griersonianum. The sequence continues at coordinate 16,402,424 of CM030789.1, forward strand.
GATATACCCTTTGTTAAGATTTCTGAATAAAATTATTTTGCCTATCAAAAAAAAAAAAAAGTGCCAAGGGGCATAACTAGCTAGATCATGACTGCTGGACCACCTCTACCTCTCCAGGAACCATGGTTTCCCCTGCAAATATTCAATACAAGGGATTAGAGCTAAGCTAGCTCTGTGAAGTGAGTCTATTCCATTCCTCCTAGTTGCAAAATAGAGTTTTCGCCATCAGTGACAGTGAGTGAGGATGTACATATATAATGTTAAAAGCATTAGTAGTAGCCCATTAGACGGCAAAAGTAGCCGACAAAGTCAAACGCATAGGTCGCCTTTCAAGTTGTTGCACCCCCATTGAAGACGGCGTCAGGAATTGAATGAGCCGAGGCCTTTAAAAGGGGGGCGATGGCGCCGACTTATATTTCCACCCGGTAAAGAAATAGACTTTGTATTGGGTCGAGCGAACGATAACATCAATATAGTCTAGTGCAAGAGAGCAATGTTAGAGAAAAGATATCAAGCGGGTATGACTAGAAGCTCCATGTGCAATGGAAAAGAGGAATACCAAGAACTAAAGAGTGTGCTCACTCTTTAGCCTAGAGGCAGTTCCATGATTTTTACTTCAGCGCGGACAGAACACAAGACCTTACACATTCTAATACCAATCACGGACAAATCATCCATACTCCATTTTTGAAGCATGAATCACCTGACAGCAGCCGCACAACACATTTATTGAGATGACAATAAGGGATATGTGGATGTGCAACTTCCAGAAAGGTGGAAATATAGAAGCTCGCACAACTATTAATGATCAACAAAAGAAGGCACATAGCCATTTGAATTTCATAGAAATACTTGAAGAAGCTTCTCATTCATTGCCTCCCAAACTGTCCTCCATGATTAGGAGAGATGAGGCTCTTTGACATAGATGCCCTCAAATGAAAATTTACGCGGAATGCCACAAACCACCAAGTCCCTCGTTGTGTCTTTTTGCACATTGTACACATCTAGTCGCTCAAATTAAGTGTTTTAATTATCAATCCGTTTAAACCAGTGCAAAGATTTTATTTTTGTTATCATATTAGTCTAAAGGGTCATAATTAATTTTGTCTCTAGGCTCTCATAATTAATTATGACCCTTTTAGGATAAAATAATCAGAGAAATAAAATTTTTGCTCTGATTCAAACAGATTGAAAATTAAAAGTTCAATTCGTATAATGGACTGTTTATAGCACTTAATTGAAATTAAAAGTTCCAATGGACTGACATTCCTCGTTCCAGAAATCTTCTTAAAAAATAAATAACTTATTTCACATTTTCAAATTAAAAATTAATGTAAATGAAAAATAATTTTTCTATTTTTTTGCACCATTTAAAAAATCTCAATGAGATCTATCAAACAAGATCCATATTGGTAGAGAAATTATTTGCATAAACACATAATTTTTTAGTTTGAAATTGTCTTCTTAAAAAATAAGTACTTATTTGGGTTTCTGGAACGAGTTTGCCTTGGAGAGGTTTTTTATTTTTGTTTCCCGTAAATATTTGAGTTGCTTGAGACGTACTGGAGTTGAAAAAAGGAAAAGGTTAAATTTGTAATTGAACTTTTACTTTTAAAAGTTCAAACTTCTGAACACTGCAGTTGCAAGTTTGAACTCTGCAGTTGCAGAGATAGGTAATTATGGTGCAAGGGCCCACATAAGAGGTGCAACATTGCACCGGTTAGCATTTGCCTTTTGCTGTTACCAATCTTAAGATTTATCGGTTTTATTCAATCATATGTCCTTCCATACATAAATAATCGTATTTGAATTAAAATTAGGCAAAAGTATATAAACACCCCCTCAACTATCATTTTTTCCCACAGAGACCCCCTAACCTTCAAAAACGCCCAAGGAGAGCCCCTCAACTACTCCCCGTTACCCAGGTGACACCCTTCCGTGTTAGAACCGTTAGTTGGAAGCTCACTTGTCAGAGATTTGGGCTTTTTTTTGGACAAAAATGCCCTTTGCCCATACTATATACATCTTCCCCATTAAGACCTCTCTCTCTCTCTTTGACCCACACCATTTCCAGATCCCCTCCCCAATCTCTCTCTCTCTCTCTCTCTCCGTAGGCAGCCATGGACGATGTCAACAGTAGCAACAACAGCCGCCAAAGCCGCAGCCACAGCTACAGCTCCAATCAAACCTAGAATTGGGTTGATGCTTACTGTCATTGTGGAGAAAAAGCCCCCTTGAGGACTTCCAAAACAAATGCCAACCCTGGAAGGAGATTCTTGGGGTGTGTGAATTATGAGGTTGGTTAATGGGTACAATAATCCAATTTCAATTGTCTAATTTCTGGTATGCTAAATTAGTTACCCTAATTTGTGCTTTTTAATGGGTTTGTAGGAGAAGAATGCATGCAAATTTTTCATATGGGTTGATCCTCCTACTTGCCCTAAAGGACTAGTGTATGGTAGACAGTTGCAAAACAAGATCAAAGATCTGCAGGAGATGGAGGAGGATCTGAGGAGGTTGAATGAAGTTGCAGAAATGGACAAGGAAAAGATGATGAAGAAGATGGACAAGCTATGGAAAATGAACCATGAATTGAAGAAGAAAAATGAAATGATGTGGAAATGCAATGTACAGTGTATGGTAGTTATAGGTTTACTGCTGGTACTTTGGTTGGGTAGCTGGAAAAGCACCTATGGTAGGATGTTGTACCTGCCATGAACGTTTGAAAGATGTAATCGGCCTAATGCAATGAAATATGTACTTTGTGTTTCACTAAACATGTGTTCCAATATGTATGATTATCATTCCATGAGCACCATGAATGACTTACAAACAGTCACTGGTCATACCAAAACACAGTCATAAGCCTTACACATAGGCATTACAAAAGCTACAGTCATAAGCCCTACACAAAGGCATTACTAATAGACCCTTACTAATATAAAGTCAAAAGCGTTGCACAAAGTCTTACAAAAATAAAGTCATAAGCCTTATGCCATTACAAGGCATACCCATTCACAAGGCATTACAAAAAGTCAGGCTATCTACCTCAAGTTAAGTCATGAAAAGTCATTTTCTGGGACCACATGAAGCTTAGGAGGAAATATTAGTCACAACTCTGCCATTCCTAGTCATTGTACCTCCTTGTGTAAACTTTGATGGTGAGATATTGGATTGTTGACTAGGAAACCAACGTTCACCAACTTTTGTCAATCTCTTGGAAGCCTAACAAAATACACAAACAACTAGTACATAAGTCATATGCATTATCATAGTCAACTAAAATTGTACACAGTTAAGTAATTATTAATGTACACAATGAACTATACCTGGTTCTGTTGTGGTTGGTCAACTACCTTTCTTTTACCAGTTGCCACACTTACACTTGCAGTAGATGCACTCCCACTTTCAATACCTCCACCCCTTCCTCTGCCCCTTCCTCTTCCAGTTCCACTTCCCCTTCCCCTTCCCATTCCCCTTCCTCTGCCAACAGTCCCACTTCCACTACCTTTTGGCTTACCAGCTGGTTGCACACCACCTCCAAACTTGGCCTTCTGTTTTCCATAGTACTTGGCCTTATGGTTAACCCAGCTCTCTTGTGGTGTGTTACAAGTTCTCACATTGTGCCCAAATTGGCCACATTTTCTGCACATGATAGTAGTGCTATGCTTCCTAACCTTATAAGGATTGTTGGGCTCATCCCCTCCTTTTCTCCTAGCCTTCTTTGGCCTCCCAATTGTTGATCTTAAAGGTGGAGGCATTATTGGATCACATTCAGTTTGTGGCCATAAGCTTTTATCTGGTATTGGATTGATCCTATAGCTGTAAGTCCTAACAAATGCATCAGTTGTGTAACACTCATTCACATAATCTTCAGGTAGGGCCTTGTGAGTTATGATGGCTGCACATGCATGATTGCAAGGAATTCCACTAAGATCCCACTTGCTACAAGTGCAAGAGTGGTCCCCAATACCAACCATAAATGTTTTGTATGTACTAGTTACCTCAAACACTGTCCCCCCTGAGTATATCACTGCCAATCCTCTTGCTTTCACCTTTTTCTTCTCAACTTTCTTCCCAATGCTTGGACACAACTTACCCTTGAACTTCTGACTGAATGCAAGTCTTTGCACATACCTTACCATCAGTTGTCTCCTTATTGTCTCTATTACTGTGAGTATGGGCTTATCCCTTGCCTTATCTATCCATTTATTAAAACACTCACTCATGTTGTTGTCCATTCTGTTAACCTTGGACCTAGGGATGTGGTAGGCTCTAGCCCAAACCTCTTTTTCCTCCTTCAGCATCCACTCATGTGCCTTTTTATCTACCCTCTTCATCTCTGCCATTTGTTTATTGAACTCTGGAACTGTGTAAGCAGAGGCTGCTCTCCAAAACAAGTCTTTGTACTTTTTCCTTTTGTAGGTCTTGTTAAAATTGGCATACATATGCCTTAGACAAAATATGTGCTCCACATTAGGCATGAGTCTTTTGAATGCTTCAACTAAACCCTGCAAAAAATAAAATAAGGACAAAATAATGAATACCATTAAGCTTTCAATAAATTTATGCAATTACAACATAAAACAAAGCAAAGAATAATGCATATGGTTACCTTCTGTCTGTCAGACATGAAACACCATCCCCTCTCTTCAGGTCTTCCAATTACTTGCATCAAATGCTCTAAAAACCAACCCCAACTGTCCTTAAGTTCTGCTTCAACAATGACAATACACAAAGGGTACATTTGGTTATTGGCATCTCTCCCCATTGCAGCCATCAGTTGTCCACCATAAGGGCCTTTAAGGAAGCATGCATCTAAACCTATGAAAGGTCTGCAGCCAGCAAGGAATCCTTTTGCCTGAGCATCAAAGCATATGAACAATCTTTGAAAAAACACAGTTGAGTTTATCCTTTCCACCTTAAGAAGTGCAGTTGATCCTGGGTTTTTGTTGATCAACATTTGACAATAATCCTTTAGTCTAAAGTATTGTTCCTCATGACTCCCCTGGATTGTTTCTAGAGCAACTCTCCTGGCCCTATAAACCTTCTTCCTTGACACATTCAACATCCAGTCCCTCTTAACATCATTTTTCAATATCTTCACATTTTTATTTGGTTCATCTGTCAACACCTCCATGTACTTACCAGCTATCCACTTAGATGTTGCATACTTGTTGATATACTTTCTGGTACAACTATGGTCAACTTTGATTTTCTTAATCTGGAATGACTTCTCACCATGCATTGGTGATGCATGTAACCTAAAACCACATTTCTCTTTTCAAATGACAGTGACTCTTGTAGCTTCATTCTTCAAGTAGGTGTATTCACACCCTTCCCTAATGTGGAACTCTTTGAGGAGAGCTCTGAAGGCGGTCACAGTAGGAAAAACCATACCCTCCACAAGTCTGGGGTTCTCCATATCTTTATCCTTGTCAAACTCAACTAACTTATGCTTCTTTATGTTGCTACCCTCATCCTCTGGATTCGATAAACATCCTAGGTCATCATCACTCTTATCACTACATTCTCCTTCCTCATTCACAGTCATAATGCCAATCCCTTGTTCAACCTCCTCCTCCTCATCTTCATCTTCAGATGAGTCAGCAAAGCCACTAAAATCATCTGTGTCATCACCAGTGCCATCATCACTGTCACCATCACTTTCATCATCTGTGTCATCACCAATTTCCCAATCCTTATCAGAATCATCATCACCCTCAAGTGGACCAGTGGGTATTATACCTTCATCAAGGTTAACTATGTCATCCAGGTCAACTATGTCATCAAAGTCATAAAGGTCTATTAAGTCATCAGTTTGCACACTAGGGCCAACCTTAGTCAAAGTAGATACCTCTTCACCACTAGGTTTGTTATGCTCCATCATAGGGTTATGGATATAGATATCATTCACATCAGAGTTGTTATCCTTGTGCATTTCAAACATGGCTACCATTGTTTTGTCACAGGTTACACCCATCAACCCATCATCCATAGTTTAATTTGGACCCTTTTGGTACAACTCACTAACATCTGGACACTCTAATTCCTTCACTACAGCCCTTAGATCAATGTATGACATCATGTCAGGGTCAATCGTAAGTGGGGTTACACTCCCACCAACATACATTTTTTTGGGTCCCTCAGAAATATACCCTCCATGGTAAAAGAAAAGTGTTACTGATGGACAAGCCATTTGTCAACTGAAAGGTAAACAACAAAATACAAAACAAGGGTCAATAATTGCTTCTGTTTGGGGGGAGGGGGACCAGTAAAAGAAAAAAAACCATTAAAAGGCATACCAAACAGAAAACAACAAAAGCCCCAAACGTACAGATAATTGCTTTTGTTTGGACATGGACAAGGACAGACATGAGGAACCAAAGCAGAGGAATTGTGCATAATGGGGGGGGGGGGGACCAGTAGTAGAAAAATCCATTAAAAAGCCATACCAATTGAAAAACAACAAAAGCCCCAATTTTTAATTTCGAAACCAAGTCAAACCCAATTTTTAATTAAGGTATACATTAAGATACTACTTCCAAAAACCCTAATATTCTCCTACAAATTCCCAAATGTACAGAAACAACATATACTATGTAAATTTAAATCAAGTAACATTCGCGCCATGGTGTCAATACATCTAGGGTTTTTACATACAACACGTACCTTGAAACTAGGGTTCGATTGAATGAGTAGAGCGTTCAAACTATAGTTCTTCAGTTGCCACGATCCTCAATCTTCTTCGAAACGAGGGGTTTTTTGGGGGATCGATGTCAGGAGTGGGAGAAGGAGAGAGAGAGAGAGTCGCCATGGGAGAGGAAGAGAGAGCACCGATCGATCGTATGAAGAGAATCGTCTCACCGTATATAATAAAAAGGGTATCTAAGTCATTTCATTCGTTCCGTTAACGGAGTTTGCGTTTTTTTCTTTTCCAGTAGTTGAGGGGGTCACCTTGGGCGTTTTTGAAGGTTAGGGGGTTTCTGTGGGAAAAAATGATAGTTGAGGGGGTGTTTATGTACTTTTGCCTTAAAATTATTAATTAAGGATTGTGATATTCATACATATATAAAACTTTAGGTAAGGGCACCCTTACATTGTTAGGGTAAGGACCTCCCCTTTTCCGATCGAATTTCAATGATTCGAGCCTCTCAATGTCTTCAGAACGTGATTTTAAGGGTACCTGTGAGAAATTGGCAAAAAAAAATGACCGGGAAGGGCTTCATCCGAGCAGTTTTTGTTTGTTTTTTATCGAACGGTTCAAATAAAAACTGCTCGGATGAAACCCTTCCTGGTCTTTCTTTTTTTGCTGATTTCTCGCGGGTACCCTTAAAATCACGTTCAGAACACATTGAGCGGCTCGGATTATCGAAATTCGATCGAGAAAGGGGAGAAAATGGGAGGTCCACAACTTAATACGGTAAAGGCGCCCTTACCTGAAGCTGACTGTTCATACATACATCCTTTCATGAAGTCACGTCTGCATATTGACATATTGTAATACCCACTGGATTCACCAATAAGCCGAACTGATTTCATTAGGTTTTCTTTTGGGCTTCATTACAAAAAATTTGTGTTACAATCATAATTTTTAATTTTTTCAATCCTTCTTGTCGAGACAAGTGAATAATTTTACGAATTTTTAGAAGTTGATTTGATTCCTTTAGTAACGTCCGATTTTGATGTTATTCTAGGAATGGGTTGGTGGTTGATGTTGCACCCTCACGTTGGTTTGGGCTCATTCGAGTGTTGGCCCGGGGTGGGGTGTGACAGCTTGGTATCAGAGCCTAGGTTTATCTAGATTCTGAGAGTCGTTGAGCGAGTACTGGCGATCTAACAGTAGATTTAGGAGTCGATTATATTTCACAAATTTATGGGTTCACAAAACAATTTGCGGTTGCCCAAGCCCAATTTTTCACAGTTGAATGTGGAGTTTGATTACTATATCTGATTTTCATAGTTGAATGGGGAGCTTGATTGAAAAGTGGCTACCCATTCTCGATCTATGATTTTCGTATCAATGAAAGCATCTCTAAACTTTGACACAAGAAAAAGGGGTCTTACTACAAGAAGTTAAAGTTTAGAGGGTGAACGAGAACAGCACATGATCTTGCGGCTTAGGACAAAGAACTAAAATTTCCCAGATTTCAGGTTCAATACAACATAACTCTAGGAGATGCAACATAAGCCCAACCATAAACCTTCTGCACAAACAAAAGAGAAGAACTGAAGAAGAATATTTCAAGAAAAAAGGGCATAGGGTCACTCATATAAATATTTCACAAAAAAAAAAAAATTAACTGAACAAGCTTCTCATACATTGCCTCTCAATCTCTCCTTCATGATTAGGAGAGACGAGGCTCTCGACATAAGTGCTTCCGAATCTAAATTTAGTGGGAAATTCACGATCAACCATGTCCCTCAGTGTTTTTTTTTTCAAATTGTATACAACCAATTTTTCTATACACCACCAGTCTTTCAGAAAAAATTTGTCATCCGCTAACATACACAATAACTCCACCTTGTGCATCTCAGGCATGCCAATTGTAAATTTTAACCAAGACTCTCTTGCTCCGTACTCCTTCATCATCCAAAACTCGGTTTTATGATACCTTTGATCAGCTAAACAGAGACAATCCCCAAGGACTGTTGCGCGATAATATAAACTACCGTTTGTACCAAACAAAGCAGGCAGCTGCAACTCCCTGAAACTCTCTTCCGACAAATCGAAGGCGACAATCACACAGGATTCATTCCTCCGACAAAGGAAATGGAGACGCCCATTAACGAAAACCCCACAAGAGGTTCCCTGAAGGACATAATTATGGGAACCTTGAATTATCCTCCATGCATTAGTTTTGAGTGAATAGACAGCCACAAGGATAGTATCACGCTCAGCTGAGTATAGAGTACGAAAGTAAGAGAATATCACGACCTTGTAATCATCCGTAAGGGAATCGTAACCAACCCCATAAACGTTAGCCGAGTACAAACGATCCCGAGGGAGTGCAAAAGGAAATGGGGGCAGTTCTTTACATTCTCTAGTGGATGGATTCAACAAGAAGTTGGAATCGTCGTTGTTAGTAATTTATTTTAATCAACGGATATCTGTAATCTTAACGTGGGGAGATTAATAAATTATTTAATATCATGGAGCTCGTAATATAATTGAGATAAGGACGGGAGTGCAATTATAATTCTGTAGTGGGGTGAATTATAATTAGTGAAATAAGAAATAGAATCCTGGTGGGATTAGGTTTTCTTATTTACACTGGGAGCCCAGACTTATTACTCCTTAGGTCCCTATCGTAGCCCTATATATACACGTTATGCTCTCTAGGTCAGATAGACGTTTTTTTAGACGTTTCTATTATTCAAGAAATAGAGGCAGATCTAGAGAGGGCAAACAGACCACGAAAGAGTCCACACTCGGTTCGTGTTCTAGGCGTGCAGGGAATACGATAGAAGATCGTAAGGTGCAGTCGAGTAGTATACGTGGCTTATAGCAAGACGTGCTATAACAAGTTCAACCAGCGTTCGTGTTCGCAGGGAGTTGAGGTAAAACCCTAATTCCGCCTTGTAGGGTTTTGCGGTTTTCTTATTGTCTAATCTGTACGCGTCATTACTGGTTTCTGGGAATCGTTTCCCAACAGTGGTATCAGAGCAGGCTGTAATCACGCGTATAGATTAAACAGGCCATGTTGTCCGTAGGTTATAGAGGGTAGAATGTAGAACTGTGTTAACCCTTGTTTTGCAGCGTTCTTACCCAGCTATTATGGTCACATGACTTTTTGTTGATTTTGTGTGATTGGATCCCACATAATTTTTGTGTGGTTATTGTTATTTATTGGGTACCACGATTATTTTTCGTGGTTGTAATAATTAACGTAGCATGCGTTATTTATTGGGTGCCATGATTATTTTTCGTGGTTGTAATAATTAACGTAGCATGTGAACTCCAATGGAGGCATAAGATCGATATATGTATGTTTCTTCGATCGTAATAGCATTCGATGGTTATTCGGAGATCGAAGAAGGGAGATATAGAAGATACAAGTTGTTTGGCTCGCAACAGTTTTTTTTCAGATTCGTAGGGTCTGATTGCAGGGCTATTTCGACCCAGTAAACGTTGGAATTAGAAAATCTGTTCTTCACGGAAGTTGTAGATAATTGAATTTCGAATCCAACCCAATTTGAATCACTTCAATCGGTGGTCGGATGAGGAAGATATGGCCAAAATACTGAAGACTGTGCAGTTTACGCGGGAATATATCAAATCCGAATTTTCTTGCCTAAGCACGGTTGGATTTTGGTTTCCTTGATTGATTCAAAGTGTCTAAGTCTTCCACACAAGTATAGCTGAAGGATTTCAAGGTTGGAAGGATTGCTTAAGGATTTCAAGTTTGGAAAGACTCCTTATTGCTTAAGGATTTCAAGTTTGGAAGGATTCCTTATTGCTCAAGGATTACATCTTTGACCATAATAGCTGGATTCTTTATCTTGTGTTTCCTTATTATTTGTGTTTCCATATTGTTTGCATATGTGATAGTTTACCATATTGGGACAACATGGTAATATTTGACCTTTGACCTAGATCACGTTTTTTTTGCAAACTCGAAAATTTGATAACCCTCACATTTTTTTTAAATAACTAAGTGGGAGAGGGAATTTATTTTGAATAAATCCTATGGTCTCCATTGCTAGTTCGTAGGTGATATAATTAATTTTGTGTGTTGGTTTTAGAACCTTCCTCCCTATCGGACAAAATTAATTGTGGCATCATCGGTACAAACTTCCTAAAGGGATAGCTCTAAGATAATTGTTGTGTGGGTCACTTCTCCATCTGAGGTGGTTTATAACGGAACAATAGGACTAAAAGCTAGGTAATGGTATACACTTAGCTGTAAATAATAGTATCCTCACCATCTGAGTCACTATTATTATTTATAGGACCGAAGCTATATTGGCTATTTAATTTTGCTTGGCATGGTATAATGTCTAGATAGTAAAATTAAAAGGTTGTGCCTATCTACACGAATGATGAAGAGTAGACGACCTTCCCATCGAGGCATGCTCTTCACGGTGTGTAGAGTTGCCAATGTTTTTCTTTTAACACGTGGTTGAGGGAATCAATATTAAAATGAAATTCAAGGTTTTATTGCCCTTCATAATTGTTGTTATGTGATTCTCATATTCAAAAATGGGTTTTTTCAATCCACTTGCAATTATTCTCAAAGCTAATAAACTTACTAGATCGAATTATATTGACTGGAAAAGGAATTTGAATATTGTGTTAACTGCTGAGGGACACAAATTTGTGTTGTTTGAGGTATGCCCTCCTAGACCTGATGAGAATGCCACATAACAGGAAGCAAAACTTTATAAAAATCGGTGAGTATCACCCATGTTGAAGGGACCCCGATTAAGGATCATGTTTTGAAGATGATAGCTCATCTTAATAAACTAGAGATCCTTGGAGCTGAAATTGATGGGGAAACTTAGATCAATTTCGTTCTTAACTCACTGCAGTCTGAGAGTTTTAAGTAATTTCGCCTGAATTATTATATGAACAAAATGTATTTATCTTTGGCGAAACTTCTTAAGGAACTCCAAGCAGCTGATGGTCTTTTGGTTGTGAAGAAACCACCTTCAATGTTAGTGGCAGAGAAGGCTTCTACTTCTAAAGCTGAAAGGCAAGAAGAAGCAGAACAACTCTCAGAAAAAGGTTATGGAGACAGTTCATGTGCCCAAGGTGGAGTGAAAAAAGCCTGCGGGCAAGTGTTTTTCACTACAAGCAGAAAGAACACTGGAAGTAGGAATGTCCATTCTATCTCAATAAAGTGAACAATTAGGATAAATCTTTTTCACTAGTTGTTGAATCACGTTTAGTGGTGTTATCTACCAGTACCTGGTGTGTAGATACGGGAGCCACTAATCATGTTTGCATTTTGTTGCACGGGTTCCAGGAAACCAGAAGACTTAGCGATGGGGAGATTTATCTACATGTGGAAAATGCTACGAGAGTGGCAGTAGTTGCAGTAGGAATGTCTTTTCAAATTTTAGTAGTAATAGGAGTTTAATTTTGAGAGATTGCCTTTATGTTCCCTCTATTAGAAGAAACTTGGTTTCAGTTTCTAAGTTGATCAAGGATGGATATTTAGTGGATAATCTCTACATTATTAATCCTATATTTCCTACAGTGCAACTGCATGAATTGAATAACACTAACAATTTGCCATGTAAGAGAAAGTAGCCTTCTAAATTGAACCAAACGTATCTTTGGCACTTATGTCTTGGTCATATTAATCTGAATAGGATTTCTAGAATGGTTAGAGATGAACCTTTAGGTTCATTGGAAGTTGAGGAACTTTCAGTCTATGAATCCTATTTAGAAGGTAAAATGACCTAGAAGCCTTTTTCAGTAAAAGGATATAGAGCCAAAGAGCCGTTGGAATTGATTTCATTCTGATTTGTGTGGGCCTATGAATGTCCTAGCTAGAGGTGGTTTTGAGTACTTTGTCACTTTTATTGACGATTACTCAAGGTATGGATACATTTATTTGATGCGCCGTAAGTCCGAATGCTTTGAGAAATTCAGGGAGTATAGGGCGGAAATGGAAAAGCGTCTGGGTAAATGTCTCATGACACTGCGATCTGATCATGGTGGAGAATACCTCTTGGGAGAGTTCAGGGACTACTTGTCAGCTGAAGGGATTACATCCCAGTTGTCAGCTCCAGGTAGGCCGCAATAAAATGGTGTAGCAGAGAGAAGGAATAGGACTCTTATGGATATGGTAAGATCAATGATGAGTTATTCAGATTTACCAATTTCGTTTTGGGGACATGCATTAGAAACGACAGCGTATATTCTTAACTTGGTACCATCTAAGTCAGTACCATCTACGCCCACAGAACTGTGGACTAGGCGCAAACCTAGTCTGTGGCATGTTCGGGTTTGGGGTAGTCCAGCACATGTGCTGAATGGGAACGCAGATAAATTGGAATCAAGGTCATAAGTTTGTCTGTTTGTGGGGTACCCTAGAGGAACGAAATGTAGATTATTTTATAGTTCTAAGGATCAGAAGGTCATTGTTAAATCCAATGCCCGATACTTAGTGGAGGACTATGTGATAGACTACAAGCCCAGAAGTAAAATTGTTCTAGTGGAATTGAGAGGAGAGAGATCGGCACAAACTTCTTTACCACCAGTAGTGCAGGAGGAAACACCACAAATGACATCTGTAGAGGCACCTATTGACACACCGGTACCTCGTCGTAGTGGGAGGGTTATTATTCCACCCAGTCGGTATACGTTGTTGGGAGAGTCTTTTGAAATGATCCCTGATGATCAACATGCCGAACCCTGTAACTACAATGAGGCACTTCAAGATAAAGATGTGGAACTTTGACAAAAGGCTATGAAATCAGAGATGGAGTCTATGTACTCTAATCAGGTCGGCATTCCTTAATGGAAATCTGGATGAGTGCATCTATATGGTGCAACCAGATGGATTCATAGTGAAAGGTCAAGAGCACATGTTGTGTGCAAGCTTAAGAAGTCTGTTTATGGGCTTAAGCAGACATCTAGATCGTGGAACATCCGTTTTGATCAAGCAATCAAGTCTTTTGATTTTGATCAATGTCCGAATGATTCATGTGTGTATAAGAAGCGCAACGGAAAAGTGGTGGTGTTTTTAGTACTATATGTCGATGATATTTTGCTCATCAGAAACGATGTGGGAGTATTGTCTTCAGTGAAAGTGTGGTTATCCGACCAATTCGAAATGGACTTGGGAGAAGCCAGTCACATCTTTGGGATTAAGCTTATGCGAGATCGCAAGAACAAGATGTTGGGCTTATCACAGGTTACTTATATTGATGAGATTCTTGCCCGTTTTAGCATACAGGATTCCAAGAAAGGGTTCCTCCCTTTTAGACATGGAATCAACCTATCCAAGGATCAGTGTCCTAAAACACCTGAGGAGATGGAGAAAATGAAGGCAGTTCCTTATGTCTCGGCAGTAGGAAGCCTTATGTATGCTATGTTATGTATTAGACCTGATATTTGCTTTGCCGTTGGCATGGTTAGCAGATTTCAGTCTAATCCAGGACAAGAACATTGGACTGCAGTAAAACATATACTCAAGTATCTGAAAAGAACTAGAGATCATATGTTGGTGTTCCAGTCAGATAGTCTGGTACCTTATGGGTACACAGACTCAGACTTTATGTCAAATAGGAATTCCAGAAAGTCTACCTCCGGATATGTGTTTACCTTAGGAGGTGGAGCCATAAGTTGGAGGAGTATCTAGCAATCGTGGATTGATTGATTCCACCATGGAAGCCGGGTATGTGGTAGCTTCTTAAGCAACCAAAGAGGCCGTTTTGGCTTAAAGACTTCTTGATGGATCTAGAAGTGATTCCTCTAGTGCAATTAGCTATTACATCTATTGTGACAATAGTGGTGGAATTGCTAACTCTAAGGAGCCATTGACTCATAAGAAGGAAAACACATCGAGCGTAAGTATCACCTGATTCGAGAGATCGTTCAGAGAGGTGATGTAGCTGTGGCCAAGATCGCATCGGTAAACAACCTAGCGGATCCTTTTACGTACAGCTTACAGGCTAAGACTTTTGATAGTCACGTAGTAGAGAGAATGCGAGTAAGATGCGTGGCAACATGACTTTGAGTCTTAGTGGGAGTTTGTTAGGAGGTTATGTAAAAGCTATGTTTTTATATGATGGATTAATATTGTTATGTATTAATCAGTTTTATCCCTTTTTTTGATGAGAATCTTTTATGGGTAATATTTGCATAATATTATTGTATGTTGTGCATGTGTCTTTTATTTTACAAAGTAGATGATCCGGTGTGTAGAGTTCGGCTTACACACAGAAGATTGGATCATCGGTTCTTGTAAAATATAAGTTATGGTTCACAGTCTTAGATGGAACTGGACACACCATTAGTAGGACTGTAGTACAATGTTTAGTAGGTCTGTCTTGACTACAGGGAACGGCCTAGTTCTAACTCATTGAGCTAGTACACTTTGTATGTATTGAACGGGACCGCATTGAGGTAATTGTCTTTGTACTAACTTTATAAGACAATTGGAATCTCATGATTATTATGAATGCTTATGCTCTTAATCCAAAGATAATTATTAGATGTATATATTTAATGTTGTTGATTTTGATTCATTAAAGGGTGAGATCTTTATACAGTCAATAGTCTCGGTGAGTTGGGTCGCAACATTATGTATATGACAACTATTAATTATTAATGGAATCCACGTCCCGATAGGGATTGATGATACCCCTTGAGTAAGCTTATAAGTTTCGATTATGTCAAACCCTGCAGGTGGATATTTGTATCCGACATATCGAATAAGTTAAGCGGATAGTCTCAAGTTAAGATGTTGATTAAGTGGGAGATTGTTAGTAATTTATTTTAATCAACGGGTATCTGTAATCTTAACGTGGGGAGATTAATAAATTATTTAATATCATGGAGCTCGTAATATAATTGAGATAAGGACGGGAGTGCAATTATAATTCTGTAGTGGGGTGAATTATAATTAGTGAAATAAGAAATAGAATCCTGGTGGGATTAGGTTTTCTTATTTACACTGGGAGCCCAGACTTATTACTCCTTAGGTCCCTATCGTAGCCCTATATATACACGTTATGCTCTCTAGGTCAGATAGACGTTTTTTTAGACGTTTCTATTATTCAAGAAATAGAGGCAGATCTAGAGAGGGCAAACAGACCACGAAAGAGTCCACACTCGGTTCGTGTTCTAGGCGTGCAGGGAATACGATAGAAGATCGTAAGGTGCAGTCGAGCAGTATACGTGGCTTATAGCAAGACGTGCTATAACAAGTTCAACCAGCGTTCGTGTTCGCAGGGAGTTGAGGTAAAACCCTAATTCCGCCTTGTAGGGTTTTGCGGTTTTCTTATTGTCTAATCTGTACGCGTCATTACTGGTTTCTGGGAATCGTTTCCCAACAGTCGTAACGGTTGACTAGAAGCAGACCCTCGCAGGAGCTCAAGACCTTGATTTCGGAACTTTTATCAGGTAAATCAACAGTCACGATTGTCGGATTTACGCCAGCGAAATCGATTGAGTGGAGGTTGTAAGAGGTGGAACTGGAAGTGATGATAATTATTTTCTGCTCGGGATAGTTGGTCTTCTTGGTTCGATTCAGGTGGGTTTTGACAAATTCGGAGCCAGAGATTAGGGAATTCCAGGAGGGAGAAACAGATTTGAATTGGCAAAGGGATTTGACGGGTAGTCGAGAGAGTATGTCGGTGAGGATCTCTTGGGGAAGGATTTTGTCGTTGGACATGGCCGTCACCTTCGGAACGAGTTTCTACAAATGGATAAAAAAAAGGATGATATATGAATCGGAGTTGTTTGGATGGTGATAAGTGGTGGACTGTTTGGGTGGTTGCGGGAGGATTGTGGTAAGTCATGGTGATTGGGAGATATCTTTATAGGCAGTGGTCGACTGGAGATGCTTACACTCAAACAAAGCATAAAAAAAATACTGGGACGGGTCAATTCAACTGGTCAATCAGAAGTTCCATTTCCTAAAAGTGATTTTGTGATTTTCATTTTCCACTTTTGGCAAATTGGGTTTGTGTGATTTTCTTTATTTTTTCATTTCTTCATATAAAATTTTGGGTCGATACTACACTGTTAATTCCTCAATTGTTGTAAGGGTGGTTGTAAATAGTATTATTAATGCCACTCTTTATTTCGTTTCCTTATATTATTGCTAGCGTTGTTTTCGATCGAAGCATGGGATTAACAAATGGTCCTGCTAGGGTCTGTTGGAAGCATGGGATCAACAAACGGACCCGAGGTACTGTACATAGTGTGCCCTACTTGCAGTGTACCATGGACCGTCCGTTTCCGCAATTGATGGTTCAGATTTGCAGAAGTACTCTTACCAGTCAAAGTTGACTATTACCGGTAAGAATTAATTATAATATCTAAACTATCGATTGCGGAAACGCACAGTCTAAGTGGGCACTCTTGAGTGTACTATAGGGTAGTGCACTTAAGACCCCTCATTCCCTCATGAGAACACCCATGTGATTTTCTTTTATGTTGTCTGGTGAGTGCACTAAAGACTCCTCATTCCCTCATGAGAACACCCATGTGATTTTCTTTTATGTTGTCTAGTGCATCGAATGGACACAACGCTAGTGCACGAAAGTGCGGATGTGCAGTTACCCAATTTCTGTATCACCTGCTTGTACAAAACCATACGAATTGCGCAATAGTAAACACCTCAAACTCGTTGATGACAAAATAAACCCAAATTTCTTAAAGTTCAGCTTCTTTCTCCAACACAAGTCACAAGCGGTGCGTAAAAATTCCTCTCACCTCCACTGCACGAAAAGATATACACCTATATAGATGAAATAAAATCAAGATTCGTAATGGTGCACTCTGTATGAATGAGAGGGCATTAGCTTTCAAAAGAGGAAAGCTTTAATGTATTTTACATTCAATGAGGTACCCGTATATCCAGGTATATATGTCTATCTAGGTATACCACCACCGTTCCATTTTATTTCTTATTTTTTGATATTCGTATCAGTTTTCAAATCGCTTATATCTTTCCATTCAGAGCAAGATTAAATCCAAATCTCTTCTTATTCAGAGCTAGATAGACATATATACCTAGATATACGGGTACCTTGCTACATGTAACATACATTATAGTTTGCAAACTTCGCAAGGCCTTGTATAATTGTGTAAAGTTGTTTGTAATGTAGTAACAGTGGGAGTTGGGGGAGCTGCTATCTGCTGTTTCGGCCAAGGGGGCTGTGCTCCGGTCTTGCTCTAATGATCTGAAACGTTCACTTCGTAGAGCTCATCAAGTTGAACATGTACGTAAAAAATCAGCTCGATCGGATATCATTAAGTGTCTAATCAAAACTTTTTTGTCTTGAAAAGAATGGATCTGAAACACTGGATCAAATCTACTAGAACCCATTATTGGCAAGTTATATGTGTTCCGATCAGATACTTAATGATATCCGATCAAACTGATTTTTTGCATATTTGTTCAACTCGACGAGCTCTACGAAGTGAACGTTTTCGATCATCAGAACAAGACCTGAGCGAAACCCCCTCGACCGAGACAGCACGCTGCTCCCTTCAAGGAGAAATTTTTCAGTGCCGGGTGGGCACGGTGCTAGGTGGTGCCGAGCACGATCTCGACCGTCCAAACTTGTTTTGGACGGCTCAGATTTGTTTGGGTAAATTTTTAAGTGTGAAATTACCAAAACGTCCCTCCAAGCCCAAACAGATCTGGGCCGTCCAAAACACGTTCGGCGTGTTTTGGACGGCCGAGATCTGCTCGGCACCACCTGGCACCGTGCCCGCTCGGCACTGAAGTGTTTCTCCCCTTCAAGAGACAACTCCACCAGTCCTAGTGTGAGGAGCTTTCCCAGAGTAAAGTTGTTTGTACGTGCTTGTATTTGTCCAGGGTGTAATAATATGTCATATAGGTGGAATACTGACTTGGTTATATGGAACAACTCCTGGATATGTGTTCGGTGATAAATAGTCCACTGCTTCATCAGAATGGAAAATTTTGCCTCCACACCCAAACACACTCATTTATACACTCACATTCACAATAAGGGTGGATTCCACACATACTGAATATGTAATGTGTGCGGGCTCTACCCCTATTATGAGTGTGGGTGTGTATTTGAGTGTGGAGATCTCACCTTGTTTGGTTGAGCATTTTGAGAGTAACTTTTACTCTCGGCACAGTTTTCAATAAATTTCTCTCTCTATCTCTCTCCACTCATTACCACTCAACTCTCAAAAATAACTTTCTAAAAGTTCAACCAAACAATGTGAGAATGATTGTATCAAAATTTCTATGAAGACAGACAGAGGAGACAGGCAGAGGAGTGTCTTTTCTTTCTCTGTACCTCCTTGCCCACCTGTTCATGGGTCATAGCTCATGTGCTAGTTTCCCACACTGCAGGGACAGGGGATCCCTGGTATTATAGTGATTGGGCCCCACATAAAAGCTACCAATAATTCTAGAGTGTTTCTATCACCACATCCATTCACACACCCATTTACACGCTCTCACTCACAATAACGGTGGACCCATACACACTAGGTGTATAGTGTATACGGGCTTCACTCTTATTATGAGTGTGGGTGTGTGATTGTGTGTGATGGTAGAATGACTCAAAAGCTACTGTCAATATATGATGCAACCACGCGAGACAGGGCCCCATTTGATGTGGTGACTAATGCCTTGTTTGCTTCACTTTTTGAGAAGGTTTTTTTAAAAAATACTCCATATCGTCAATCATTATTCTCCACTCATTGTCTCTATCTCTAATCATTATTCTCATTTTTTTGTTTATTTCTAACAACTCATTACTCATACTTTCAATCATTACTCTCATAAAAAATTTCTCAAAAAAATCTCAAAAACTCATCCAAACAAATCATAAATAATGACCAGTTTTTAACATAATCACTTGGCTTTTTGAATTTTTTTTTACTTTTTTTGCATTTCTTAGTTTTATATTAAATTTTTATGAATTATTGATTTGAATCAACGAGAGAATGAAAAAGTTGTACAGTAAAAATTATGACTTTCATTCATTTTTTTTTCAAGATTTTTCTTGGATATTTTCAAAAGAGAATAGAATGACACAAATAACGTTATATATATATATATATATATATATATTGCTTTTTTTTTGATAGTCAACAAAATTTTATTAAAACTCGACAAATGGTACACCTAGGGAAGACCAAATACTAGCCCCATAGATTGAAGCATAATATGAGGCCAAAAGAGGCAAAAATAAATGAAACGAAAAGATACATCCAATGAAACATTGAATTGGTCCAACTTGATAACAAAACTCCATTTTGAAAACGGAAAACGAATATCTTGAAACATATAGGTAATGTTTGGTAGCCATTCTATTTTCTGTTTTCATTTTCAGAATTTTTAAAAGTTAACTTTGAAAGTTTGTTTGGTGCACTACTTCCACTTTCAAATTCTGAAAATCACTTTCACTATTTTCATAATTTGAGAAAGTAACAAAACTCAACTTTCACTATTTTCAGAAACAAAAAACAGGCTACTCCGTTACAATTTCTTGGAGGTCTTTTTTCATTTCCTCTTCCTCTCTTTCTCAAATCCAGGCCATTGAAGATACTCTCTCTCTCTCTCTCTCTCTCTCTCTCTCTCTCTCTCTCTCATAGTCAATAAAAGATACTTAGAAAATTTCACATGTATTTCATATATATATATATATACACTCTCTTAACTTAGAGATGAGAGAAGGCCCGAAGGGATATGTTGGGCTTATGAAGCCATCATTTGATGAAAGTTGATACTATAACTTCGGCCTAGGAAAGAAGAACCCAATCACCTGGACTCAATGCCGAATCAAAAACATTTGGGCCCGAAGCAAAAGTTGCAATAGAGGGGCCATTTATCTCCTCATCTTTGAACAAATTTTTGCCAAATGTTGAGGAAAACTAAGGGGTGGAGATTTGAACCCAGTTTTTAAAGCATTCAAAGAGCCTAAGCTGCCACATGACCAAAAAGATGTTACTCAAAGCAAGACAATTGAAACTTCTTATTATTTAAAACTAAAAAACTGTATTTTTTGGAGCCCTCTTCGGGCTAAAAAATCGGGGGACCAAAAGCAACGACTTCTTCGGCTTCCTCTCTAAGCCGGCTATACCTGGTCTATCCACCCGGCCCTTTCTTTCAGAATATCAAGTATGGAATTTGTTTCTAACATGATTGCAAAGGCTTGGATGACTCTCTCTCTCTCTCTCTCTCTCTCTCTCTCTCTCCTGTATAGTTTGAGAACTAGTAGAGAAATTGAAAGAAAGACCATTTTAGAAAAAGTAAAAACTAGTTTCAGAAATTGATTTTAAAAAAAAAAACCAGGTTAACACAAACATGTTTTCTGTTTTCACTTTTTTTTAGGAAAAGTAAAAACTGATTTCAGCAAATAGAAAACAGGAAACAGAAAAGTGGCAGTGTTACCAAACATAGCCATAATATTATCTTTTTGTTTTTCACAAGATACAGATGATAAATGAACACAGATAATATTATCTGAGAGTTTGGGACCTTTTTTTTGGTTTGTTTTTTATTGAAAATAAAAGATACTGTAACATTGTATATATTTGACACTTGTCCATTTTTGAATTTTATTTTGGTGCCACGATCAAACAAAAAAAAAAAGTTATTTGTGTGTCACACATATAACTTTATTTGTGTGTATTTATTTGTTTATTAGAATGGAAAAGTAACACACATGCATGTAAGGGTTTTTTTTTTTGGTCACACAAACATTGCTACCAGTATGTATTTATTTGTGTTAGTTGTGTAACACACAGATAACCTTTTTTTTTTGAACAGACACACAGATAACCTTTTTTTTTTTTATGTGTGACACCAAACCAAAACATATACTCCCTCCGTCCCTTTTTAAATGTCCTTCTTCATAACTCCAACTTATTAAAAAGACATCATCATCACATCTTTCACATCAACTTTTTCCTCCACTTTTCCTACTTACCCATCATCATTACACTTTTACTCACTAACTTTTCAAAATGAAATATACTTTTAGGGACAAAATAAATAATGCACCAACTTTTACCCCCATAACTTTACAAAATAGACACTTATTAAGGAACAGCCCAAAATAGAATACTGGACTTTAAATAAGAGACGGAGGGAGTATAACATTATTTGTATTATCGTAATAAAACCAATAGATATGGTTATCAGTTCAAATCTATATTCTATATTGTTTCAAAAAGACCAATAGATAAGGTTATATTCGCAAAATGCCATCTGTATAATCGCAATAAATTCAACATATATAATTATCTATCAAAATCTATACTTTTTATTTTATTATCCTAAAAAGACTGACAAATAAGGTTATTTTGTCCAAATTAATACTATGTACTTTTTTCAAAAAGATCAATAGACAGGGTTATCTCTGCGAATTATGTACTCTGTATAATCACAATAAAATAAATTAACAGATTTAGTTATCTTTACAAATCTATACTCTTTATTATCTCAAAAAATTTAACAAATAAGGTTATCTGTCCAAAAAAAAATGTCAAATATACAACCAAAAAAAAAAAATTTACTTAGGTAAAAAACAAAAAGTAACATGGCAACCAAAAGATACAGTAGTTTTTTTTTTTTGGTGAAAAACTAAATTGCATTAATTAGGAAATACTAGTAATTCATCTAATTGCATGGCAAAAAGGAAGTGGTGGTTGTACCATAGTAATCCCTAACAAGTTTGGATGTATCGTAAATGCCTTTACCGATATCGGGTTGAGTTAATTTTTTACAGAGATCATAAACAAACTATTCTGAACAAAATGAGCTGCTCAGATCTTTTTTGTAGGACTTGATACAGATTTAAAGTCCGTATGTATGCAATATATGTACATGAGTGTATGTACTCCTAGACTTTCCGCTTCCCAATAGAACTTTTTCCTCTTTCCACTGCCTCCCACCCACCCTCGTTCTCTGTGCTCCTTCACCGAAGAATTAACCTCAGTCAGTATTGAGCAGGAGCGGACCCACGTTGGGGCACGTGGAGTCACGTGCCCCCAGGAGCTTTCGGAAAAAATTTAAAAAAAAATTATACATAGATAGGTTAAAAATTGACATAATACTTTGCTTTGGCAAAGTGGTAAGCATGCAAGATAGAGACACAATAGCCAGGGTTCGATTCCACCCACCCATGTATTTTTTCATGTTCATCCTCCTACTCTCTCTCTCTCGCACTAAATGAAAAGGTACGTGATGCATGTGGACATTAAATTTTTACTTGACTTATTTGGATCAAGAATTTTAAATAAAAGTTAGATATAAATACAAAAAAGTCTCATATCCCTTGTTTTTTCTTTATTTTTTCATTTTTATTCTAACTCTTTCATTTATTTCTTCATTTTCATTCTACCTCTTTTTCTTTTTTTATTTTCATTCTACCTCTTTCTTTTATTATGAATATTGTGAAAAATCTGTTGCGAAATAGAATGAGTGATCAATATTTAATGGTTAAACGATAATTTAGTGGTATACATACTGAAAAATATTTTTTAATATTGTGGATAATAAGTGCCCACAGTGTATGAAATTTCTGAGTCCGCCACTGATATTGAGGAAGACAAAAGGCCATTGCTCACTTTCATTTCTCAAAAATATACAGTAAGAATCATCCATAGAGATTCTCAAAATAACGTCTGAAATTGAGAAAGTCCGAAGTTAAGACGGTTGGCCCAACTCCGGCCCAAGCCGTTTGGCTCTGAAGAAGAGGATGAGCCGCCCACATTATGGTGGTTCGCCGGCGGCAGCAACAACACAATCTTCGACAAAAGGCTCTGGCAACTCCTTCTCAGACCTTATCTCCGGCACCCAGCATCGCCTCGCCGCCGACACTATCCACCGTTGCCGCCTCTTCTTTCCGCAGAGATCAAGAGATCTCTTCCTCTCTGCCTAGCATGGGTCTACTTTTCTTTTAGGCGACTTTTATGAGTTAGGGGTGTTTTTGAAAAACGGGTGACAGAAGTCCTGGCGCCATTACAAAAAAAACTTTAGATGTCCTTATTGCACTATAAGTCCTTATATTATGGACTCCTGACCAAAGCTCCCTTGATTAAGCATGGTTTTGAGAACAGTTCAGCAGATTCCCTTTTCTTTGTTCCCAAACAAGGCGCAAATATTGTCTATATACTGGTCTTCGTAGATGACATTCTCATGACGGACAACAATCCAAGTCTTACACACTCTTGCTACAAAATTGGGGTATATTTTGCTCTTAAAGATTTGGGAAATCTCAATTACTTTCTGGGTATTCAAGTCGACGTTCAGGTGTCTCAGAGTTTGGTATTATCTCAAGCAGAATATGCTAAGGATCCTAGCCAAGGCTGGCATGTCTGACTGTAGACCTTTTATGGTTCTCCATCCTCTCTTAAACCTCCTCTCTCCTACGAGCTTGTGTTTACTATCCTGAATTCCAGAGAGAGAACCATAATTGGCTCTTGCAATACCTAACTCTTAGAGCATCTCCATTAGCCTAAGCAAAAATTTAGCTAGTTTGCTTAGGATTTTTGTCTTGGCTAGCCACCAAACCAAACCAATACCCAACAATCTAGCCATTTGCCTCAATCAAAAAAAAATAAAAAATACAAACACACACACATATAGGAACGGGAATGACCAAACCAGGTCCGGCAGGTTCGGAGAAAGTCACCAGCCAAAACAGATCCGGCCACATACATATAAAAACCCACCGATCAAACTCGCTGGAAAAATCAAAAACCCATCGGAGAAAGTCAAAGGCGAACTCGCCGGTGAAAGTCAATCTGAAATCCGTTCGCCGATCTGATTTTTGTTCGCCTATCTATACTCGTCGGAGTCGGAAATCCTGTCGGCGATCTGTTTTGTGGGAGAGAGAAAGGAGCAGCAGAGAGAAGGAAGCCAAGCGAGGCAGCCGTACCTCGCTGGGCGGGGCGAGGTGCGGAAGCGAGGGGGGAAAAGGCGAGTTCCAAGCGAGGCTGCTGGAAACTCTGCCGTACCACTTTCAGTCGGCAGTTTGGCCTCGCCGGAGGTGAGGCGAGCCTGATGGAGATGCTCTTACTAGACCAGAGTTGGCCTTTTCTGTAAATGCTGTTTGTCAGCATACAAATAACCCTCATGATAGTCAGTTTAATGCTGTGAAAGTTGAAACATAGTCTTAGACGCAGGCAGCTTGAATTAAGGCCTTCAATTTGTTAAAGGTGATCTTAGCATTGTAGTGTGATAATATATCTGCTACTTCTTTGGCATCTAATCATGTTTTCCATGTCCGCGCCAAGCATGTGGAGGTTGGCTTTCATTTTATTTGTGAAAAAAGTTCTAAACAAGCAACTTGTTATTCGCTATCCTCCCTCTCAAGCCCAGCTAGCTGACATTCTCACCAAATGATTACCATATTTTGAGAGCTTTAAATCCAAACGCATGCATTCTTACAGAACTTCCAACATTCTTTCATAACAAATCAAAGGATGTAAAGCCTAGGTCAAGACAACACAAGACACATCTAATACCAGTAACCAGAACAAAACTTTCATAACAAATGACTCTTGTAATATGAACCAGGTAATTAAGCCCCCACACTCTCCACGAGAAGTCGCATAATCTCCAACCGTCTCCAGTATCCGAACACAAAAAACAAGAACCTTCGGGTGATCAAAAACCTTTTTATGGTTGAACACGTTTTGACACTGGTGAAGTTCTCAAATCACATTTGAACAAGCCAATGGATCCACTAAAATTGTCTCATTTACGACTGATGTGAAATTTTAATGTACTCGCAAGCGCACGAATCGTATCGAAGTATAGGTATGCAAGTGCGAGGTCGAACCCACAGGGACTTGTGATTTTTTTTTATAGGAAAACTAGATAAACTTAAATCGATTAAACCCTAACCTAGTTAACAAAGATCGATTGATTTTTAAACTAAGAATTTAAATAAGCAATGACAAAATAGTAATTAAACTAGCACGGAAAAATAGTGAGATTGCTGGTTGAGAAAAGTAACTAAGGTTTCGGAATTCACACCCTCAAATATTTATCAACTAATCTTATGCAATGATTTTTCCTATAATTTCTACACAATGATTTAGAAGCTAATCTTAATCATCATGGATAATACATCGTTAAGCCCTTTTATTTATAACAAAAATATGTTCCTCCTCTGCTTTACAAGTTTAAGCCAAAATCATCAACTGTATCCGCATAAAACAAATCACAGTAGATATTCCGTACTTAAATATAAACTTTGATAAACCAAGCAATTCGATTAATAAGGTGATATCAAATCATGGAAAAAACCCATTCCGATTGAATCCATATCCGAGTCTCTACCAAATTAATTAATGAGATCAGAACAATAAACTATGAACGCACATAGGAAAAATCAACTGCATAAAACCAATCAATAATATTCATGAGGTTTTCATCCCTCAACCCTAGTTTAGAAGTTTAGCCTAACATAGATAACAATAAAACCTTACAAAGATTTCTTTTGCTCATCCTGTTCTTATTTCCGCGCCGTGGCTTCCGTCCTCCAAGCCGTCAATCTCTTCCCTTGAATCATATGGCCTTGATTATTTATAATCCGAAAAATTACCGTAAGGAATTCGATTCCTTTTTGAACTCAATCTCCCCGTTATTTAGTTTGCCTAATTGGCTACAACTAATATGGCTCTTTCCTTTAGTAGTCTAGATCACGTGCAAGCCATGGGTTGTAGTGCTGCCTTCTCCAAGGAATTAACTTTGAGGCAATTGGTTGAGCAAAATAATAGATGGATCAACCACTGAGACTAATTCTTAATCCAACGGCCAAAACATTAAGTAGTTATCGTCTTTTTCCTGCAAATTAATAATTCAGAGTAAAATGATCAAAAAGATAATAACTAGTCTAATTAAGCACAATATAAAGAACTAACAATATACGATATAGGTATTTCCATATGTCAATATTTTGCACTCATCAACGACACGTACCAATCTGAAATTCAAAGTAAAGGGAGATATAATGATCAGAAGACAAAAAAAATTAAGAAAGCCAGGTCAGAAAAAGGTTTGTAAATGCACTATATTTTGGGATGAATTACAGTCTGAAATCAACCATAACCAGTTGAACACTCAACACTATACATGAGATGATGCATATAGAAGGTATGTTTACTTAATGAAGCAATATGCCAAACACAACTTTGTCAAAAGAGAGAATGAATAGAGATACCACCAATACAAAATCGATTGTAACCCTCAAAGCAACTCTCACTTTGTTTGATGTGGGTGATTTGGCGTGAATGGAATTTGAGATGCTTTGAAGGGGTTAAAAAGCATTTAATTAAACTCAAAAGTGTTTTGTTAAATAGCTTGTATAGTTGGGATAAGAATGATTGGTTTCCGTCTCTCGGCCAATTTTTAGATTGGTTTGAGCTTTTTCAGTCGAATAGGAGTGCAAGTGTGTAGGGCCTTTTTGTCTTATGGCATTTTATTGTATATGGACAGGCATTCCCTTAATGCCTTTTTGGTAATATAATCTTTTACTTATAAAAAAAGTAACACTCGAACCAACTCTGCAAACTAAAAAGAGGTTAAGAAGCTGATGTGTTGTCAACCAAGAGAGAGGTTAAGAGATCTGCAAGAATCATAAGTCCAGAGGGCTAGGAACCACATTGGCAAATTATCCTCATATTCTATTATCTATCCTAACTTCAATTTACTGCCAAACTATACATACGGTATACCCATCACTTCTAATTTCATACAAGAAAACAAACATGGTAACTATTCATTTTAATGAATTACGAGCTCCTAAGCACGAATACTCTTCAAACGGTCCTTTGTCTGAACCAAGGTTCAAGAGAATTCCTTTGGCATCAGTCGATTACCATGGTGAATAATTTCAATTGGGTGTGTATAACTCAATTATTAGGGTCAGTGATCGTATAACACACACTTGAAAGGTTGATATTGTTATTATCCCCACATAGAGAACTTCGGTATGATCAAATTGGAGGTCGGACTGCATGGTTGTGCAATAGCTCTTACCGCCAAATAACTTAAGTGTTCGCCACCGCTAGGCGCTAGGTAAAAATTCTGACTTGTCGGTGTACTTAAGAATGCCTACAATATCACTTTCATGGAAACACGCATACATGACAATAAGAGTATCCGACCAGTACCCTCGATACTTCATGCATAAGCAAAGTTAATTTTAAATCATATGGAAATGATACCGATATGAACCCCATCAACAAGATCTCATGCTTTTTAGGTTAGACTCCAACCATTTTGATGGGGGCATTTGCAACTTGTGTATGATAAAGGCAATTATCAAAGTTCATCTTACATCACTAACCACTGCACCATATAACTCAAACTAGCAAAGCTGTTTAATTATCAATGGGGGATATACGGATTTGAAACAAAAAAAGACCTTGAAATAAGAAGCTCACCAAATGAATCTACACATATGGACCAACAAAAGAAGGCATAGATTCATTTCATTTGCATTTAACAAAAACTACCTGAAGAAGCTTTTCATTCATTGCCTCCCAATTGCTCCTCAATGATTAGGAGAGACAAAGCTCTCGACATAGGTGATCCCATGTTGACATTTAGGTGGAATGCCAGGAACCACCATGTCCCTCAGTGTTTCCTTTTTCGGATTGTAGACAACCAATTTATCTTGGAACAATACATCTAGTACTCTTCCTCTTGTTTGCATCAAATATTCATCCTCTGCTAACAAACACAAAA
The DNA here is from genome assembly GCA_018127125.1 of Rhododendron griersonianum. Lineage (NCBI taxonomy): Eukaryota > Viridiplantae > Streptophyta > Magnoliopsida > Ericales > Ericaceae > Rhododendron > Rhododendron griersonianum. The sequence goes on from CM030789.1 coordinate 16,430,809, forward strand.
AATCCATCCCAGGATTTATCGTAAACTTGGTCCACGATTCTTTTACCCCGTATTCCTTCATCATCCAAACTTCATTTCGGAAACTAAGCGGGCAAACAATCACACAGAGACAATCCCCAAGAACCGCCATGTGAAGATACAAACAATCGTAATCATTAAACAAAGTAGGCAGCTGCACTTCCCTGAAAATTTCATCGGACAAATTGAAAGCAACAATAACTTTAGAACCATCCGAAACACCAGTCCTCCTACAAAGCCAATGGAGACGCTCATTAACTTGAACCCCAGAATAACATTCAAGACCAAGAGGATGATAATGGGAATCTTGAATCCTCCTCCAAGCATCATTTTTCAGTGAATAGACGAGCACCGCCCCCATTATTCATAGTAACAGAATCAGTTATACAAGGGTAAAGAAGTATAACAACCTTGTAATCATCCCTAAACGAGTCATAACCAAAACCATGTTTAAAATTGTACAGCTTACGATTCTTACTAACCAAACTCATAATAGAATCAAGGACAACGGAAGTGGGCAGCTTCTTACGTTCTCCAGTGGTTGGATTCAAAAGGAATGTGGAATGACCATTATCTTTAACAAGAAGCAGGCCAATGCAAGACCCCATAACGGTGACCCACTGGGGGGAGTGTTGGACCGAGGGGAAATCAAGCTTTTTGGCGGAGGGATTTGCGTCAGCGTAATCAACGGAGTAGAGATCTTGAGAGTCGGAAACGAGAATGATTTTGTTCATGCTGGTTTGTTTGAGATGGGTTTTGGCGAAATAGGGGGAAGAGATTAGGGAATTCCAAGAGGGAGAGACGCACTTTAATCGGCAGAGAGATTTGACTGACAGTCGTGAGAGTATGCCGGGGAGAATCTCCGGTGGTATTCTATGTATTGAGTAGCCCTTGGTATCACCGCCGGACATAATCGTCGTCGTCTTCATCTTCTGCTTCTAGGGCTCTCCGTGTGGTAATCGCTCCCTCATTGTGAAGAGAGAGACATATAGGGTCCGGCCAACACTTTACTCTGTTTGGAACATGTGGAAGGAAAGAAAAGAGGAGAGAAAATAATTAAGAAGGAAAATAGGAGAAAATGAGGGGAAATTTTTTTACTATTCCAAGAATTCTATTTTTTCATTTTCTCTCTCATTTATTGTCCAACCCAACCAAACATCGGAAAATCTTTAAACTCTCTTTCCCTTTCCTTTCTTTTCCACATATTCCAAACAACGCCTAAAAGTTTTTTAAAAAAAAGTTAGAACTCCAATACCGTTTTTTTTTCACTCGATAGATGTCTAGTTTACTATGAGAAAGGGGCCCCACATGTTATGTGAGGGGAGGAGGTATATACCGGAAGTACTGAATAATTACCCATTCGGGTGGGGCAAACACAAAGGACGTCAACCACCGCACCAAGCATTCGAGCTTGTGACGAAAATCCTTCTGGCAAAAATCAATTTTGTTAAAGGTGATCTTAGAACATGCACAGTGGCCTCTTTAGATTTTGAATCAATTTACATCTTAAAAATTCACTTTATTATTTAGCTACTCACTTTTAAAATGCATATTGCATCAAACCATTTACTCCCACTCTCTACTCAATTAAATATTCATACTTTTGTATTTCCTTTATTTATTTTCACATTTCTCTCATAATTAAGTATTTACTCTTCATTTGGTTATATGACTATCTTAGGGCTCGTACATAAGAGCCCTAGGGACAAAAATTAATTATGACTTTTTCGGATAAAATAATTGAAAAAATAAGATTTTCGTACCAGTTCAAATAAATTGAAAATTGGAACACTTAATTTTTAATCATATTTCTTAATATATAAACTACCTAAAAAAATTAAGTGCTTCAATTTTCAATCCACTTTGAACCAGTACAAAGATTTTATTGATCATTTTATCCTAAAGAGTCATAATTATTTTTTGGTTCTAGAGCTTTCATATGAGAGCTAAGAGAGACAAATGTGAATGCAATCTTTTGGGCTCTCATATGAGAACCTTAGAGCCAAAAATTAATCATGACTCTTTTAGGATAAAATGATTAAAAAATAAAATCTTCGCACCAGTTCAAACAAATTCAAAATTGAAAAACTTAATTTTTTTTCAAGTATTTTGACTCAAACAGGGCCTTTGAAACAAAAACATTAAAATAATAGATTAAATAGTCACTTTTGGTTTACAAGAGTCTCCGTAGCAAAGTTACCCATTTTGCAAAATGAAGAGGAAGGAAGAGAGGCTGGTGCAGGGCACTTTTTGTCTATTTTCTTGTTTTTGCTCGTTACTTTAGTTTAGAGAGGGGTTTTAAAGACCCACGTGCGGATGCTCTTAGACTTTGGCATCTAATCATGTTTTCCATGTCCGCGCCAAGCATGTGGAGGTTGACTTTCATTTTATTCGGGAAGAAGTTCTAAACAAGCAAGCAACTAGTTATTTGCTATCCTCCCTCTCAAGCCCAGCTAGCTAGCTGATATTCTAGCTCGCCAAACCCTTACCATATTTTCAGAGCTTAAATCCAAACTCCAGCATTATTTTGCGGGGGAGTCTCGAACGGAGAAACTAGAAAACAAAACAACAATAAATCAAAGGAGGCAAAGACTACACACAAGACACATCTAATTATACCAGTCACCAGAACAAAACTTTCATAACAAACCACTCTTGTAATATGAACCTTAAGCCCCCAAACAAGTCCCCACACTCTCCACGAGATGTCGCATAATCTCCAACCGTCTCCAATATCCGAACACAAAAACAAGAACCTTCAGGTGATCAAAAACCTTTTTATGGTTGAACACGTTTTGATACTGGTCAAGTTCTCAAATCACATTTGAACAAGCTATTGATCCACTCAAATTGTCTCATTTACGACACATTCCAATCTGACATTCAAGGGTAAAGGGAGATATAACGATCAGAAAAAACAAAAAAAAACAAAAAAAGAAAGCCAGGTCAGAAAAAGGTTTGTGAATTCACTACTTTTTGGGATGAATTTCAACCTGAAATCAACTATAACCAGTTGAACACTCAAGATGCATATATAGAAGGTTTGTTTACTTAATGCAGCCACCAAAAGTCAGATGCCAAACACAACTTTGTCAAAAGAGAGAACGAATAGAGATACCACCAATACAAAATCAATTGTAACCCTCAAAGCAACTCTGGAAATGATAAAGAGGTCGGCAAGAATCATAACTTTAAGAACCTGACGTGTTGTCATATGCAAGAATCATAAGTTCAGAAGGCCAGGAACCACATTGGCAAATTATCCTCATATTATCTATCCTAACTTCTGCCAAACTATATATACGGTATACCCATCTCTTCTGACTAAATGGTAACTACTCATTTTAATGAATTACGAGCTCCAAAGCACGAATACTACTCTTCAAATGGTCCTTTGTCTGAACCAAGATTCAAGTACAATTCCTTTGGCATCAGACGATTACCATGGTGAATAATTTGCAGTTGGGTTTGTATATCTCAACTATTCGGGTCAGTGATTGTAAAATACACAACTTGAACGGTTGATATTGCTATTATCCTCACATAGTGAACTTCGGATCAGATAGGAGGTAGGACTGCATGGTTATGCAATAGCTCTTACCACCAAATAACTACGTGTTTGCCACCGGCCCACCACTAGGTAAAAATTCTGACTTGTCGGTGTACTTAAGACTGGCTATAATCTCACTTTCATGGAAATTCGGGTACATGACATAAGAGTATCCGACCAGTACCCCGATACTTCATGCAAAAGCAAAGTATATTGTATATAAATTTTAAATCATATGGAAATGATACCGATACGAACCCCATCAATAAGATCTCATGCTTTTTAGGTTAGACTCCAACCATTTTGATGTGGGCATTAGCAACTAATTTTGTATGATAAAGGCAATAATCAAAGTTCAACTTACATAGTTACATCACTAACCACTGCTGCACCATATAACTCAAACTAGGAAAAGCTGTATAACTATCAACTAAGGGATATATGGATTTGAAACCACACACACACACACAAAAATCCTTGGAATAAGAAGCTCACCAAATGAATCCTGCACATATTCATCAACAAAAGAAGGCATAGATTTATTTCATTTGCATGAAGCAAAAACTACTTAAAGAAGCTTCTCATTCATTACCTCCCAATCCCTCCTCCATGATTAGGAGAGACAAGACTCTTGACATAGGTGACCCCATGTTGACATTTAGGCAGAATGCCAGGAACCACCAAGTCCCTCAGTGTTTACTTTTTCGGGTTGTACACATACAATTTATCTTGGTACACTACCTCTAGTACTTCTCCTCTGATTTTCAACAAATTCACTAAAACCATCCTAGGATTTATTGTAGATTTGGTCCACAATTCACTTACCCCATACTCTTTCATCATCCAAACTTCATTTCGGTAACTAAGCGGGCAAACAATCACACAGAGACAACCCCTAAGAACCGCCATGTGATGATACAAAATCTCGTAATCACTTAACGAAGTAGGCAGTTGCACCATCCGAAACACCTGTCTCCTACAAAGCCAATTGAGACACTCATTAAAGTGAACCCCAAAAGGAAGCCGATTATGCAAGGGAAGTGTTGGAAATTATCCTCATATTGTCTATCCTAACTTCAATTCTCACTATTTTTTTAATCTCCAATTATGCAACGGATGGAAATTTGAAACATGTATTTACCGTCAATAATTGCACTTTAAATACTAGGGGAGAGCAAAAAAACCGTTAAACTGCGAATCCAGTCCAAACCGAAAGGTTTGGTTCGGTTTTTTAGTAATATGGTTTGATCTTGGTTTAAAAAAATTAAAAACCGCTTTATATGGTTTGGTTTGTGGATTCACATTCACGGTCATGGTTCCAAACCGATCCGAACCGTATAATACAATTATATATAATTTAATTATTACCACTGCCCTTTTGCTGCCTTATTTCAATTCAATAGTTTTTAGGAATTATCTTTGGTATTTTATTTGGTTAAATTATCTTAAGATATTTAATAGTTGGTATTCTTAGTTTGTTCATTTAGTGACTTACCAGTATTTCATTTTCTTAGTTTAAGACTTGAGGCAATTATTGGTATTCTACTATTAATTAGTTGGTTGAAGTAGTGTTTTTTGATAATTTGAATAGAAATGGTTTTAATACTCCCTCCGTCCCTTATTTACAGTCCAGTATTCCATTTTGGGCTGTCCCTTAATAAGTGTCCATTTTGTAAAGTTAGTGGGTAAAAGTTAGTGCATTGTCTATTTTGCCCCTAAAAGTAGATTCCATTTTGAAAAGTTAGTGAGTAAAAGTGTAATGATGATGGGTAAGTAGGGAAAATGGAGGAAAAAGTCGATGTGAAAGGTATAATGATGATGTCTTTTTAATAAGTTGGAGTTACGAAGCAGGACACTTAAAAAGGGACGGAGGGAGTATAAGTTTTCTTTTAATTTATCTTTATAATTTTAAGTACTTTAAATATTTTTTGAAGATGATAGTTTAGTTCAAAGCAAACCGTGGTTTAAACCGAAATCGAACAGTAATTATATGGTTTGGATTGGTTTGGTTCTATGCCTTTTGTGGGTTGGGTTGGTTCTCCAAATTCATAATCCGTAGGTATTGATTTGGTTCTTGGTTTACTACAAAACCAAACCATGCTCACCCCTATTAAATACGTACTACTTAAGCAATGGCCAAGGGGGCAAGTAGAGAGGTTGCCGCCTCAACAATTGAGAAATTCTTATTCTACTAGGATTTTGTCAATTTGCTGCCAAACTTCTTTTTTTTTTTTTTTTTTGACAAGTAATTTGCTTCCAAACTATATTTACCGTCAATAGTTGCACTTTTTTTTTTTTAATGAATAACGAGCTCCAAAGCAGGAATACTCTTCAAATGGTCCCTCGTCTGAACCAAGGTTCAAGTACAATTCCTTTGAAAGCAGACGATTACCATGGTGAATAATTTACGATTGGTTATGCATAACTCAACTATTAGAGTTAGTGATCATAAAATACACAACTTGAAAGGTTAATATCGTTACTAGTACTGAACTTTAGAAATCAAAAAATCTAGGATGGAATAGAAGGTCACAGTGCATGGTTGTGCAATACCTCTTATCGCCAACTAACTAGGTGTTTGCAGCCCCTAGATAAAACTTCTGACTTCATTGGTGTCCTTAAGAACGGCTATAATCTCACTTTCAGGAAAATTGGTCAGGTACATGACATAAGAGTTTTCCAACAGTACCCATACTTCATGCATAAGCAAAGTTAATACGTAAATACATCATACGGATATGAACCCCATCAATAAGATCTCAAACCTTTCAGGTCAGACTCCAACCATTTTGATTGGGCATTTAGCAACTTGTGTATGATAAAGGCTGCGATAATCAAAGTTCAAGTTACATAACTAACCAATGCACCATATAACTCAAACTAGCAAAGCTGTATAAGTATCTATAAGGGTGATATACTTGTTTGCAACCACAAAAAAACTTGTAATAAGAAGGCATAGATTCATTCGCATTTCACAAAAAACTACCTGAAGAAGCTTCTCACTCATTGCCTCTCAATCCCTCCTCCATGATTAGGAGAGACAAGGCTCTCAACATATGTGCCCCCATATTGACATTTAGGGGAAATGTCACGAACCATCATGTCCCTCGGTGTTTTCTTTTTCGAATTGTACACAACCAATTTATCTTGGCACACTTCATCTACATTTCCTGTGGTTTTCAACCAAAATTTGTCCTTTGCCAACAAACACAACAAATCCTTTAAAACAATCTTAGGACTAGTCGTAAATTTGGTCCAGGATTCTCTTACCCCGTAGTCCTTCATCATCCAAACTTCATTCCATAAACTAGAAGGCAAGTCAATCACACAGAGATAACCCCCAAGAACTATCATGAGATGATACAAAATCTCGGAATAACTAAACAAAGTAGGCAGTTGTACTTCCCTGAAAATCTCACCTGACGAATCAAAAGCAACAATAACAAAAGAACCATCCGAACCACCATTCCTCCTACAAAGCCAATGGAGACGCTCATTAAATTAAACCCCAAAAGGAAGCCGATGAACCTCAGAAAAATATCCCAAAGGATGATAATGGAAACCTTGAATTCTCCTCCAAGCATCAGTTTTCAGTGAATAGACAAACACATAGGTATTATTAGTATCACCATCGCAATAAGATTTAGAATCAGACTTAATATACTTGTACGGGAGCATAACAACCTTGTAATCATCCCTAGACGAGTCATAACCAAAACCATGTAGATAAACGTAGGGCTCACTAAACAAATGGGGAGTAGATAAAGGGCACGTGGGCAGCTTCTTACATTCTCTAGTGGATGGATTCAAAAGGAATGGGGAATAATCTTGATCACAAACAAGAAGCAAGCCATTGCAAGAACCCATAACCTTGACCCACTTGTGGGAGTATTGGACCGAGGGGAAATCAAGCTTTTTTGGGGCAGGATTTGCGGCGGCGAAATCAACGGAGTAGAGATCTTCGGAGTCGCAAAAGAGAATGATTTTTGGACTAGGGTTTCGTTGGAGATGGGTTTTGGCGAAGTAGGGGGAAGAGATTAGGGAATTCCAAGAAGGAGAGACACACTTGAATTGGCAGAGAGATTTGACAGATAACCTTGAGAGTATGTCGTCGAGAATCTCCGGTGGAAGGTTTTCACCGTTCGATATATATAGGTTTCCGGCGAACGCAAGTTCATTTATTTATGTATTTATTTATTTAGGAAATTGATTTTCATACCCCCAAATTAATACTAAAAAATCAATTCCATATAGGGGATTGATTTTGGCATTTTCTAACACCTTTATTTATTGTTAGTAATATTTATTTAGGAAATTGATTTTGTCCTTTTGATTTATTTTTGTCTTTTTGAAAAAAAATTAGTATGATTATAATTTTGTACTTTTTCGATTCATCTTGTCAAGACAAATCAATAAGTTACAAAAATTGACGCAAAACTAATAAATACAAATTTTTTTGAATAAAAACAAACAAAAAAGTCATGACTTTTTAAGACAAAACAAGCCTTAGCGTGAATCGTTGGGATAAGCATGGAGCACATTATCTTGATTCGAATGGATCATTTTGTAAAATTCGTTGAATACTTAATAGTATTTAGGGAAAACTAAGTTTATTTGTAGCAAAAAAATAAGAAATTTAGTACTATGTATCGAACATTTTTATTTGTTCAACTAGCCTTGTACCCGTTTAATGTACATGACAATAAAAATAAAAAGAAAAAAAGGTCACATTGATTTTTTCCGTTTCCGTTCATCTAGTGAGAACGGCGCTAGTTACATTTTTTCAGAAGAGATTAAATTCCGCCGGCGGTGGAAACGGTGGGTTTTCCACCACCGCCCATTGTGGACCCTAAAATTCGTTCATTGTTATAATCCGAATCGCTGACCTATAATGTTGTATATTCATGCAAACAATCAGCTTGATTTGATATTCATAGATCAATCAAAAGTCAAATTTTAGTTTATGAATTGGACGGTCTGACCCTTTCAAGTTAAACTAACCATGACATCCGTTTTATAAACCAAAATTTAAATTTTGACACACCTATCGATATTCGGTGAAGCTAATTTTTGAAATGAAAATGCTACTCTGCGGGCCCTGCAAGATGATCAGTTCAGATTGCCCATTAACGCACCGTGAGGCCCAAAATGGTGGCGGTGGAAATTTCATTAGTTTCCGCCATCTGCGGAAGGAATTTAATCTCTTTTCAAAATAGATTGGTCGAAGTTCGGACTATCCAAGTTGGGACCGATGCCTTCTGCAATACCCGACTCGGGTATAGGTGCCGGGGATACAATACCAAGCCAAATATGTGTTTGCCTAAGCATATTTCTGTTGTCTTCTAGGATGAACGGTGTTTACGAGTTGCCTACCGATACCGGAATATATCTCGATCAGAACCGTTCTGGAATGACCGTAACGTATATTTTATATAATTTTAATATATGTACAAAAAACCAAAAAAAAAAAAAACTCAAAAGCAGAGGTATAAAATAAATTTGAACACTTTAATATACCTTAAAATTAGTCCGAATAACAAATTAAGATAATTAACATATTATAATTAAGATAATTAACATATTATAGACTCCAAGTTTTATTGAATTATCTTAAAATTCAAGCATTTTTTAAGCAAAAAAAAATGGTCGAGATTCCGGTACAAGCCAAGTATCATCCGGTATTGACCGGTACTAGTTAGTACTTGGGGCGGTATGGAATACCTATTTATGTTTACCGCTTATGTCCCGTACGGGTGTTACAAACCGTTACGGTACGGAATTGACAACATTGATACATGCCCATGTTTGCAAACTTCGCAAGGCCTTGTATGGACTCAAACAAGCTCCTAGAGCGTGGTATGATCTATTTACCAACTGTTTGATTAAGCATGGTTTTGAGAACAGTTCAGCAGATTCCCTTTTCTTTGTTCCCAAACAAGGTGCAAATATTGTCTATACACTGGTCTTAGTAGATGACATTCTCATTAACGGGCAAACATGCATGGGTCAAAATTCGGAGGAGAGAGAGAGTGTGTGGGAACATGGGTTGGGCTGAAAAGGAAAAATTATTCAATACGTTTGGGGGCACCGTGATGGGATGCCTCAAACACTTTTTTCAATATGTGGTAGATGTGAGTTTGGGGCACTGCCAAGTGGTGCCCTAGGGCATGAAATAATTACTCGAGGGGAAGACCAATGTGAGTCGTGACACTTAAGAGGAGATGGTTATTATGCATAATCAGAAATTTTACTGTTTCATGGATTTTTCTTATTTTCATTTCGCATGATATTTTTTTTTAATCTTGCACACCTACAATAAATTACTTTAGCAACTAGCGTTGTACTGTTCGATGTCCTAAATAACAAATAAATTTCACCCAATATTTTTTTCCCCGTGCATCGAACGGGACATGATGCTAGTTTTGCTCTTAAAGAAATGGGAGACCTCAATTACTTTCTGGGTATCGAATTCGTTCAAGTGTCTCAGGGTTTGGTATTATCTCAAGCAGAATATGCCAAGGATCCTAGCCAAGGCTGGCATGTCTTACTGTAGACCTCATGGATCTCCATCCTCTCCTAAACCTCCTCGCCTACGAGCCTGTGTTTCCTAATCCTGAATTCTAGAGAGAGAACCATAGTTGGCTCCGCGCCAAGCATGTGGAGGTTGACTTTCATTTTATTCAGGGAAAAAGTTCTAACCAAGCAACGTGTTAGAGCATCCGCAATGGGTTTGTTAACTAGTGTGTTAATTGTATGTGTTAAAATTTAACAAACAAAAGCGTATTTTTTGTGCCACAATGCATGTGTGTTTTAAAGTGTGCTAGAATGTGCTAAATCTAATAGTGTGTTAATATGGTTATCAAGTTTGACAACCAAGCTAACAAATAATAAGTGGGCCATATCTCCATAAATTCAAACTTCAACCATAAAACATAAATGCCAAAGAGCAAAAAACCAAAGGACAAAAAACTTACCGTTGCCTTTTTCAAACTTTAAATTTACTGTTGCCTTTTTCATTGTTTTTCTATATATATTTTAAAGAGTTAACACATTCCTAACTAACCCATAGAGGTACTCACATATATACTAACACACTCCTAAGTTAACACACACTTGTGGGACCCATTTTTTATCCTAACACATACCTTAATAAATATTTTGATACACAAATATAACACACCCATTGCAGATGCTCTTATTCGCTAACCTCCCTATCAAGCCCAGCTAGCTGATATTCTCACCAAACCCTTAATAATTAGTTAATTACCATATTTTCAAAGCTTAAATCCAAACTCCAGCATTCTTTTGCGGGGGAGTTTTGAGTGGAGAAACTAGAAAACTAGTAAACAACAAAAAATCAAAGGATGCAAAGACTAGGTCAAGACTACACAAGACACATCTAACACCAGTGATCACCAGAACAAAACTTTCATAACAAACCACTCTTGTAATATGAACCGGCTAATTAAGCCCCTATAGTGAAACTAGAAGAGAGAAATTATATTATCTATCTAATAAAACACAAGGGTCTTTGGGAATATTCCTAAAGAATATTCTCTCTAAATGGTTCAGATTTCTTCCTGACACAAATTTTATCTACCCATACAAACAAATCCAACGGTCCAAATTTCTCTACCCTTCACATACAAACTAATGGCATGTTTTGTAAATAACGTGCAATCCTGGGGCTTAAAATCTTGGGGCTTATATTGGAAACGTCTCCCAGTAGAAAGGGTAATTTCAACAGATTTGTAAAATCAACACAATATACGTCAATTGATTAATAGGCGAGGGAGGATTTTTGGAAAGATTTGATGTATTGATTTTTAGAAAGTTTTGCGTTTAAGTACATACAATAAACCGACTAATTTTATTGGGAGAGAATGGCAGATTTTTGGATGACAGATTTTTACGGGAAGCTTGATTTTTTGCAATAATTTTTTATTGTCGATTTTTTAGCAATATAGTCTTTGGCGTTTTTTTTTTCGGTTTTTTTTTTTATGTCTCCATAAACGTTTTCTTTCCAGTTCTCTTTCATGTCTCCTTAGCCCTCGCCTTCTCTCTGGTTCTCTCTCCACAGGTATGGCTATCAGTTCTTTGTCCTCTACCCATGGTTAATTCTCTTCTTTTTTCGGCCAGTTCTTAGTGTTGGGTTATAATTGGGAGTTGGAGTTAATCGAAAAATTCTTCCAACAACCATATTGCACGGGTGTAAGATTTATTTTTTGGATTGGATTTCTCAAACTTTGTCTTTGAAGCTTTAGCTTTAGTTAAAAAGATAGATTTATTTTTTAAAGGGATAGACAATTGCCGTAGCTTAGGCTTGCATGAAAAAACACACATTACTGTAGCCACATAAGCTTTAGCTTAAGCTTGCATGAAAAATACATTTTCCATCACATGGGATATAGATACTAGGCTTGCATCTAAAATAGATTTTTAGATACATATAGTATATAATTTTTTTTACTTTTATGCTCTTTTATACATACACATTTTCCATCGAAACATTGGTACGGAGACTACGGACTATACTGGCAGATTTTTCGGAAAGTGAAAAAATAGTTAGTTTTTTATTTAACAAGTTTCTACCAGTTGCAACAATTTATTTGACTCTCATTTTTTTGGTGTGTGTTCAAACTCACATGATGAATAGTGAGAATGAAATTAATATAAAATTAATATGGTGCGTGGAACATGTCTCTCGATTTCAAGGGCTTCAAAATTTGAATAACTCAAACCCTGTCCTCATTTCAGTAATGGCGATTTCTTCGTGACTCTCTCTCTCTGTTTTTGTTGGCCGTTGTCAAACCCTGTCCTCATTTCAGCGATGGCAATTTAGTATTTTGAGCCACTAGATAGCAAGTGCCGTAGGCACGGACAATTCCAATAGGGATGCGTAGTGCCGTAGGCATGGGCACGCACTAGTCTATATAATAAAACAGAAGGGTGTTTAGGAATATTTTTTAAGAATATTCCTTTTCAATGGCTCAGATTTCTCCCTCACAAGTTTTATCTACTCATACAAACAAATCCAACGGTCCAGTTACCAATTACAACTTTCCATAATAAGCTGACATCGCATTAATGAAGCCATATCAAGCGACAGATTTTCGGATCAAAAAAAAAACGGCAAATTTTTTTCCGCTCCAAACGACAAATTGACACCCCTGTTTGCAGCGTTCTACAGCGACTACGATTCACTCTGGTTCTTCATCTCGGTAACTTAATTTATTGATCTCTCGGCTTTGTGGTTGATTTGGATTTTTTTTTTAAACTGTATTTTAGGGTTTTGTTGATTTGGTTTAGTTTTTTTTTTTTTGAACTGTATTTGGTTTCATTTGGTTGGTTCGTAATTGCAATGAGGGAGTTGGTTGGTTGATCGGGGCAAGCCTCATTCATTACTTGCAGAGTTGCAGTATACAATCCCACGAGGCGAGGAATTTTTTTCCCACTGGCCAACCAAGAAATAATGATTATTGTGTTCCATTGGCGAAAACTTTTTTTGATATTCGATCCCATATATTCAGCTTATTGTGTTCTTTTGTCATGATCATCCTAAATTGTTGTCCCTTTATGACCTTTTTTTTAAGCTTTATTATTTATATACCTTCAACACACGTGTACACATTCTCCTTCATAAGGTAGGCGGTGAGGTTCGAAGCGGGTTAAATTGTTAAACTGTATTAGAAATTTTTTTACCTGGTATTTACTGGAATTCCATAAGCAAATTAATAGTTCTTTGTAGCTAGCTTAAATGTATAGTTGGAAGAGTGCCATAAGCACGGATAATTCTTTTCCGTGCCACTAAAAAGAGGATCACATACTACACACTAATGTTCGAGCCATTAGCTAGCAAGTGCCGTAGGCACGGACAATTCCAACCGGGGTGCGTAGTACCGTAGGCACGGGCAAGCACTAGTTCTATATATATGTTACAAGATGCCATCACATCATTATATAGGGAAAACATAGAAATCTTAAGTAAACCCTATTACGTGAAAGGGCAATACTACCCTTGCAACTAAACATTAATAACGTCATAACACCACTATTCTGACATTCCCCCTCAAACACATGATGCGAGCACAGAGAGCATCGTGAGTTTGCCAAGATGAAAATGAGATGCTCTGACTAATATTTTCGACTGAAACAATCCAAAAGGCAAAGCCAAATCCACGCATTAATGCAAGTTCAATCCAATCCAAAATAAAGAATCACTAATACTTCGGTACCCGAACAACTGCAATGGAACAACGAACAAAATTGCTAATGGAGAAATATTTGACAAGTTCCAACACTTCCCCTCACATGCAAACCCCAAATCGCATGGGGAGAGATAAACAAAGGATCCAACATGGATCACAACAAGACAAGGTGCCGGGGGACCAAACTGTCACACTGCTACAAAAGCAGGGACCAAAATAAATACTGCAAAATTCAGGGACCAAACTGTAATAAAACAAACATGAGGGATTGAAGTGTAAAAAAAAACAACTTTGGCTCTTTGAAACCCTAAAACTGGTTAAAGGAGTGAATAGTACGATGAAACCAGTGAACAGTGCGTGATGAACAGTAACAACGATGAAAAGTGTGCGCAAAATGATCAAAAGAAGAAATAATAAAACTAGAAGAGAGAAAACTGAAAGAGGAGGAAGAAGAAACGACTATTGTGCAAATTATGTGGTTTGTTACAGTATAGATGAGTGCCCGGCGGACAGCGGTGAGACATAAGCCGCCCGCTGGAAAGCGAATATCCCACAAGCCTAGATTTTATGGTCTGATACCATGTAGTGAAACTAGAAGAGAGAAATTCTATAATTCTGTATATATGTTACAAAAGGCCATCACATCATTATATAGAGAAAACATAGAAATCCAAAGTAAACCCTATTACATGAAAGGACAATACTACCCTTGCAACTAAACATTAATAACGTCATAACACCACTATTCTAACAGCCCCCAAACAAGTCCCCACATTCTCCACGAGAAGTCGCATGATCTCCAACCATCTCCAATATCCGAACACAAAAATAAGAACCTTCGGATGATCAAAAACCTTTTTATAGTTGAACACGTTTTGATACTGGTCAAGTTCCCAAATCACATTTGAACAAGCCATTGATCCACTCAACTTGTCTCATTTACGGCACATTCCAATCTGACATTCAAAGTAAAGGGAGATATAACGATCACAAGAAAAGCAAATTAAGAAAGCCAGGTCAGAAAAAAGTCTGTGAATCCACTACTTTTTGGGATGAATTCCAACCTGAAATGAACTATAACCAGTTGAACACTCAACATTATACATGAGACGATGCATATAGAAGGTATGTTTACTTAATGCAGCCACCAAAAGTCAGATGCCAAACACAACTTTGTCAAAAGAGAGAATGAATAGAGATACCACCAATACAAAATTGATTGTAACACTCAAAGCAACTCTGCAAATGATAAAGAGGTCGGCAAGAATCATAACTTTAAGAACCTGATGTGTTGTCAATTTGTCATCTGCAAGAATCATAAGTTCAGAAGACCAGGAAATACATTGGTAAATTATCCTCATACTGTCTATCCTAACTTCAATTTACTGCCAAACTATATATACGGTATACCCATCACTTCTGACTAAATGGTAACGACTCATTTTAATGAATTATGAGCTCCAAAGCACGAATACTAGTCTTCAAATGGTCCTTTGCCTGAACCAAGTACAATTCCTTTGGCATCAGACGATTACCATGGTGAATAATTTGCAATTGGGTTCGTATAACTCAACTATTAGGGTCAGTGATCGCAAAATACACAACTTGAAGGGTTGATATTGTTATTATCCTCGCATGGTGAACTTCAGAACTCATAAAATTTAGTATCAAATAGGAGGTCGGACTGCATGGTTGTCCAATAGCTCTTACTGCCAAATAACTATGTGCTTGCCACCGCTAGGTAAGAAATCTGACTTGTCGGTGTAGTTAAGAATAGCTATAATCTCACTTTCATGGAAATCCGGGTACACGACATAAGAGTATCTGACCAGTACCCCCGATACCTTCATGCATAAGCAAATTCAATTTTAAATCATATGGAAAAGGGATATGAACCCCATCAATAAGATCTCATGCCTTTTAGACTCCAACCATTTTGATGTGGGCATTAGCAACTTGTGTATGATGAAGGCAATAATCAAAGTTCAACTTCCATCACTAACCACTTGCACCATATAACTCAAACTAGCAAAGCTGTATAAGTATCAATATGGGATATATGGATTTTAAACCACCAAAAAAAAAAAAAACCTTGAAATAAGAAGCTCACCAAATGAATCTACTCATATTGATCAACAAAAGAAGGCATAGAGTTATTTCATTTGCATTTAACAAAAACTACCTTAAGAAGCTTTTGATTCATTGGCTCCCAATCCCTCCTCCATGATTAGGAGAGACAACTGACAAGGGTCTCAACATAGGTGACTCCATGTTCACATTCACGCAGACTGCCAGGAACCACCATGTCCCTCAATGTTTTCTTTTTCAGGTTGTACACAACCAAATTATCTTGGTACACTACCTCTAGAAATTTTCCTCTAACTTTCAACAAAAATTCATCCTCTGCTAACAAACACAACAAATTCAATAAAACCATCCCAGGATATACTGTAAATTTGGTCCACGATTCTCCTACCCCATACTCCTTCATCATCCAAACTTCATTTCGGTAACTAAGCGGCGAAACAATCACACAGAGACAACTCCCAAGAACCGCCATGTGATGATACAGATACAAAATATCGTAATCACTAAACAAGGTAGGCAGCTGCACTTCCCTGAAAATTTCATCCAAAAAATCGAAAGCAACAATAACTTTAGAACCATCCGAGACACCAGTCCTCCTACAAAGCCAATGGAGACGCTCATTAACATTAACCCCAGAATAACATCCAAGACCAAGAGGATGATAATGGGAATCTTGAATTCTCCTCCAAGGATCAGTTTTCAGTGAATAGACGAGCACCACCATATGATCCATAGTAACAGAATCAGTTCTACAAGGGTTGAAGCATAATAACCTTAAAATCATCCCTAGACGAGTCATAACCAAAACCATGTCTAAAAATGTTCGACTTACGATTCTTAAGAACCAAATCGATAATAGAATCAAGGTCAGGGGAAGTGGGCAGCTTCTTACGTTCTCTAGTGGTTGGATTCAAAAGGAATTTGGAATAACCTTGGTCATAAACAAGAAGAAAGCCATTGCAAGAACCCAAAACCTTGACCCACTTGGGGGAGTGTTGGACTGAGTGGAAATCAAGCTTTTCAGCGGTGGGATCTACGCTAGCGAAATCAACGGAGTAGAGATCTTCAGATTCAGAAACGAGAATGATTTTTTGACGTGGGTTGTTGATGCTGGTTCGTTTGAGATGGGTTTTGGCGAAATAGGAGGAAGAGATTAGGGAATTTCAAGAGGGAGAGACACGCTTTAATTGGCAGAGAGATTTGACTGATAACCGTGAGAGTATGTCGGCGAGGATCTCCGGTGGAAGGTTAACCCTCTGGATTGAGTAAGTTGTTGTCTTTTGATGTTGATCGTTTTGCTCTCGTCACAATTCACAACCGTCTAACCTCAAATACTCAAGGGGAGGAATCTAGAAATAATGCCATCAAAGAGGAACTTGTCGGTGATGAGACTGCCTATCAAAGAAAGATCTCACAGATTGTGAGGTGAATCAATGTTAAACTTTACAAAATCCTTGTCCAATCTTTCGCTAAGATTTGGAGCCTCAATCACAACTTCTTCACATACTCCCGATATCTAAACTTCTTCAGTCCAGTTTCAGAACTTTTTAATCAGAGGGTACCTATGGGAGATTTATCATTAATAACTGTTGTGTGTGAAGTATCTATCATAGTAGTTTAATGCAAACTGAGTTGTGTGTGAAAAAATCAATCAAACCTGAATACAAAAATTATAAAATTGATGTTGACGACAGCAGTGCTTGGTATCAAAACAAAGAAATAATGGAAACAGTAACTTAAACGACAAACATGAGTGCGTGCCACACACGCTAGGAAAAAGAAAATGAAAACAAATTCAGTAATTTGGATAAGTCCTTGGCCTAAAGCTATATTCGTCTCGTTTCATGGGGATTCAGACAAATGGATGTAAACCATACATATCACAATGTCTTAATGTAGGACAATTAGTGGCCCTAAAATTGATATCCCTCAATCAGAATAGGGTTGACATGTTTCCCTCTCTCTAATTTTGCTGCCCCAAAAGCCATAGAAAATAGAATAGAAAACAATATCGCAGATTTGCAGTTATTTACAGAGCTGTAAGTAATCTTTTCAATGTGGACCATATCTTTTAGAGTTTTAGTTTTACTTTTAGAAGTATCTTTTAGTTTTACAACTAGAAGTATACACCGCTAGTTTGAGATTGAAATTTACAGCTAATCAGATAAACCTAATGAAAAACTGGAAAGACAAACCGAATGCTTGAACCTTAAACTTTGAAGAATACCTTGGACAGCTATGAGGTTTAATGTGGAGTTCAAGTTCTTCAGCATGGTTTTGAACAGCAGTTTTGATCCACTTGCCAAGAAGAGAATTAAACCAGGTTGCACAGGAGGTTATCTGGAGCCTTAACCTGTGTATGGGAATCCTCCCTTCTCAATACAAGAGGAAAGCTCAGTCCACAAATTTCATGAACTTCATTGTAGTTTCTTCTATGATCCACTCTGCCCTGTAGAAGTTGAACTCTTGTAAGGAGCAAGTACTTCTCAGAAGTCAGTAGCGCAAAAATCTAAGTGGAGGTTGGTACACTTGTCGCAATCTCCTGGACATGACACTAGTTTGAGTAATGTCTTTTTTTTTTTGATCCGCTGAGTAACGTCCTTTTAGAGAGAAAAGATCATATGTAGTGGATCCAGAACCTCAGATATCTTATCAAAAAGCACTATCACCAGAAACCGTATCATCTTCTTCTAGTGCTCTTCTTCTTATTATTACTGTATTTGATTTCGTGCTTTCCGAATGGTTCTTATTCCGCCCCCCATGAATGGATGCAGTCATGCAGCAGAGCATCCAATTCAAACAGTTAGAAAGATCCATGCTTAAATATGGATGCAGGCGATTAAACATCACGAAAAAAGTTAAACCAAGAATAACACTTCTTTTGGTTACTTAAACATCGTAGCAATGACTTTTATGATATTCGTAAAACTGATGAACATAGTATAGCAGCCATAGCCTTCCTCTTCTTGCCCTCTCACTCTCTATCGTATACCAGCAAAATAAAACAAAGCACTTGATACAAATTACCGAGTTTAGAGATTTTTTCTTCTGAAATCCACCAGGGGTTGATGGGTTTAGCGAGTTACTAGAACCCATAGGTGAGTCAGCTAAAATAAGGAGAAGTGCCCAAATCGGTAGGCCAGCAGTTGGGCACCCCTCCAACAAAACTACAGTTTCGGCTTCAAGTCTCACACATCCAATGTAGGCGCTTGACTCACAAATCCTTGTCACGAGTCGTGACAAGCAAGCACATCATGTCATAAGGAAGAAATTTACAAGTTTGGACAACAATGCCACTGACACCAAAAGGTTTGAAACGAAATGAGGAAAAAAACCAAAGAAGATTTCACTTCAATCAAGAAATTGCTACATAGATATTTAAGCGTCTGAATGAGGTACCCTACATGCAGTGTGAAAATTCCAAAGGGAAACCAATTTGCTTTTTGGTTATCCTAAAACAAAATGGAAGCACTGGGAAATGGTAAGGTAAAAAGTACTCGGTTGTATGGAATGGTGAACAACTTCCCGAATTTTCTCCTGGTAGAGGCATTAGACATGGGTTTCCAATCTCCCCTTATCTTTTTGTCTTGTGCGTGAAAAGACTATATATTCTCATTAGGAATGAAGTGCACCATAAACGATGGTGTGGTTTTGAAAGCCAGACTTTTGAGTCTGGCTTGACGTTGAGTACAATTCGTTTCACAGTAAGCTACTTTTGCTAGTGGACTTAACACAACTCATAAGTTCATAACAAGTTCATGGGCTCGAATTTCAAATCTTTCTTTCGAAATCAAAAGGTACTAACCGCTTGAGCCAACTTCAAAGGTCCTCAAATGCTCCTTCTATATGAGCAACAGAGCAAGTAAAATTGGAATTTCAACCCTTGTATGCATAGCCAGTATGCTGATGACTTGATGTAAACTTCAATCGTCTCCGCGCCCCTGAAATGGAACCCACATCTTTTGCCACACATTGATGGATGTGAGTTCAATCATGAATTACCCAAGTCTCCTATTAATGTGTGGCGGGATAAAAGATTGAACATTGCTGCATGAACACTAGATAATCTCTCCTTGAATTGAGAGAAAGGATGGGAAAAGAAGAATAAAGAAAAATTTGATCACTTGTTAAAGACTTAAAAAAGATGAGAAAATATCCTTTTATATTGTCTATGGTGTCAAAAAACACATCAAAAAAGAAAATTATCTAACTGCTTGATCACTCTTCTAAGTTACTACCATTACAGGGTATTATAACCCAATACATTAGGATATAATATCAGTTTAGGTATGTCCTAAACAAAGAAAACTACCACAGAAACAAGCAAAACAGTCATGGAATAAATAACAAATTAACAACCATACTGCAATAAATTAAGCTCATAACCAAGCAAATGAAACTGAAGCTACAAAGTCAAAGATACAAAAAAAAAGCTTCTGTGAAATAGAAAGGGCCAGGAGATGCAGTGCCAAAGAGCATATCTAGCTACATCCTTGCTTCCCAATCCCTCCTCCATGACTACATTGATTAGGAGAAACAAGGCTCTCAACATATGTCCCCCAAGTTAAAAATGCAGCCGGAATGCCATGAACCACAATGTCCCTCAGCGTTTCTTTTTTGGGATTGTACACAATTAATTTATCTTCGTATGTTTGTATGACATTTCCCATCAGCAAAAATTCATCTTCCGCTAACAAACCTTGTAGACACATATCATGTGTATCAATCAAAATTTTTGTCCACGATGCTCTAACCCCGTACTCCTTCATCATCCAAACCTCAACTGGGTCACTACCCTGTTTATAAGCCAAACAGAGACAATCCTCAATAATGACCACGTCAAGGTACACAAGCTGGTCACAGTGCACAAACGAAGCAGGCAATGGCACTTCCCTAAAAATCTCATCCGCCCAATCAAAAGCAGCCATCAGATGGGACCCAGCCCTCCAGCAAAGCCAATGGAGACGCCCATTACAGTTAATGCCAGACGAAGTTCCGTCAAGGACATAATGGGTATCTTGAATTCTCCTCCAAGCATTAGTTTCCAGCGAATAGACACACACAAATATTATATCACTCGTCAGAGTAGAATATTCAGACTCGGACTCGGACTCGGACTCAGACTCAGATTCAATATACGAGAGCTTCACAACCTTGTAATCATCCTTAGACGAATCGTAACCCACACCATATGCGTAGTTGTAATACCCACGAACGGGATCGGGGACAAGAGGGGGTGTGGGCAGTTTCTTACATTCTCTAGTGGCTGGATTCAAAAGGAATAAGTGGGAATTACCTCCGTCGGAAACCAGAACCAAACCGTTGCAAGAGTTCAATACCGTGATCCACTTGTACTCGGGTTCTCGGAGCAAAGGAAAATCAAGCTTGGCGGCGACCGGAACCAAGTCAGCAGCGGTGAGATCGACGGAGTAGAGATCCTGCAAGCTGCGGCGAAGAACGAGAAGGATGTTGCGAAGGAAGTGTTTCGGGTTATTGGTCTGGGTTCGATTGAGGTGGGTTTTGGAGAAATGGGGGGAAGAGATTAGGGAATTCCATGAGGGAGAGACGCACTTGAATCGGCACAGTGGCTTCACCGGCAGTCGAGAGAGTACGTCGGCGATGATCTCTGGTGGAAGGATTTTACAGTCGTTTGTCTCACCTTTGCGCATAGTGGTTTCTCCGGCGAAGGTAACAATTTTCTCTTCTCACACTTTTCTTCACAGAATATATAAAGGTTATATAAAATAACCACTCGGTGAAATTTGGCGCCTTGCCTTTTTTTTTTTTCCAGTAAGTCTGTTCGCGCAGATTGCATGTAGATTCTTGTGTGGGGCCCACTTCGGATCTCATACAAACGATCTGAATCATTCATTAAATATAAAACATTTTTTCAAGGGCTCTCACAAAAAATCAACTCAATCCGATAACTATAGTTGCTTGATCCAGTCATGTAACTTTTCATTATCCGAAAATCTTAATGAAAAATTATATTATTGGATCGAAAACCTATAGGTCTCAGATTGAACTGATTTTTGAGAGGGCCCTTGCAAATATGTTTTACATTTAATGAACGGCTCGAATCGTTTGTGTGGGGCCCACAATAATCTGTGCGTGATCTATGTGGAATTCTCTGTGTGGGTAGCACGGTTTTTTTTTTGTTCCAATTTAGCCAATTTTACCCCTCAATTGGAGGGCATCTAATGTTGGCCAATTGGGTATTCTCGTCTTTTCAATTTTCCAATGCGTTGGTGGTTGGCGTGTTTTTTAAGCATGATAGAGTGCTAGCACGTGGCTTTTTTGTGTCCAAGTATTCCACTTCAGATGCGGCAGATTGGGCATTTTGTCTTTTCAATTTTTCTATGCGTTGGTGGTTGGCGTTTTTTTGAAGCATGGTAGAGTGTTGGTACGTGCTTTACTGTGTCCAAGTACTCCACTCTAGATGCAGCCAATTGGGTATTCTCGTCTTTTCAATTTTTCTATGCGTTGGCGGTTGGCGTGTTTTTAAGCACGATAGAGTGCTGGCACGCGGCTTTACTATGTCCAAGTATTCCACTTTAGATGCGGCCAATCGGGTATTCTCGTCTTTTCAATTTTCCTATGCGTTGGCGGTTCGCGTGTTTTTTAAGCATGGTAGAGTGCTAGTACGTGGCTTTACTGTGTCCAAGTATTCCACTTTACTTTCCCCCCTCTCTCTCTCTCTCTCTCTCTCTCCTCAAATTTTACACACAATCACACCATTTCTTCTTCGATCGGAGAACTCTCTCTCTCTGGACATAGTTCGTTCCTTATCCCCCGATGTTTTGATCGGAAAAGGTTTGATTGGTTTGGCCAACACCACCACCATTGATGTTTGCTGGTATCACAAATTAGGAATTGATGAAAAGAAAAAAAACGATAAATATAGCATTTTGATTAATATTTTTCTTCCCATCTAGGAATGATTTGGTTATTCAATGGAGGTATGATTCATTGATTCTATTGTTTGGCCTTTTTATTTCCACTATTAAAGGCGCACGTGCTTTGCACGCGAAAGTCTTTATTTCCAAAACTTTTCAAAAATGGATCCAAACACAGCATCAAGGTTTTGGAAAAAATCGGAAAAGATTAAGATCACAACTAAATGGAAATGTCATGGTTTAATGAACAAATTTTGGGGCAGGATCAACTTCGAAGAACAAATGAGTTGTTTGTCTAGTTGAGTGCTTCCTACTTAGCTTACCTAAGACAGACGGTGATACACAGACGGCTTTTATTTTTTTCGCGCTCCGCTCCAGACATGGACTATAAACGGGATTTGTCTTAAACGCGGGGATTAAGTGCGGGGAAAAGTCTTTTTTGTTGTAGTGAGAGTTTACTCCATATCTTATACCATTTACTTGATATCACCTTTGGGGGGTCTTGTTTCTATATTGCAAAACAAGCATTGCTTAAATCATTTATCTTAAATCATTTATCGCCTTGCACACTTTCCAATTCTCCACGGTCTCCACTAATAGTCTTGAAATTAATAGAATGCAATCGCATATTTTGGCAGAGTTCAACTTGCACTTCCCATGAACATCTTGATTTGCTAGGAAAATAGATGAATATAGCATAAGCATCATGACATTCACTTTTTCGTCACCATTAATATCAATGAGCGATGGATCATATTTTTGCTGCTAAATGTTCAGGAATATCCAGCCTGCACATATGAATTTAGGATATAGACAATTACCAACGTTGAATTTATGAAAATCAAGTGGATATGTATCCAACTTTGCTACAGTGTCATACCGGCTCATGACTCCTTAGCATCACTATAGAATGGAATAATATTAATTGCTCCTAAAGCACCGTCGAGTGTGTGACTCCCTCACCAATCCACTGGTAAATCAGGGACAAGCCGTCTCCGAATTTTTTTGTACTCTAGATGATCTTTTTCTTTTCTTTTTTAAATAAATTATGAAACACGACGCCCTCGAGCAAACTCAACGGATTCATGTAGAACTTACCAATTGAACCCCTTGTATAAGTGAACCCAAAAATAATGCAATAGAGAATCTACCAAAAAAAAAAAACGCAGGCTTAGCTTTTGTTCATTTTCTTTAATTCATTCTCTGCTTTCTCCATTTGTTTTATTATAACCTGATGTCTATTCGTAGTTATGAATAAACATGTCATCTGCAAAGTTAGACAGTTTTAATTACTAACAAAAAAAATTCTACAATATGAGACCCACCAACAAGAAAAAAGGGGAATCGGGTTTTTTCATTCCGAAAGAAGCAATTTATCAAACATCTTGAGGGCAATAAGTGCTTGTTATGACTAACTCCGTTATGATCTAAAATTCAGCTTAAGACTAATAAATTCGGGGCTTGCTTACCATTGTGAAGTGGTAGAACTCTGGCAGAAAGAGATTTTGGAGGGTGAGCAACGGTGAAAAGAGAACTTTCTGACTGTCCGAGGGGGGTTTAGTAGAAGTGGCTCTGAACTTTCTAACCGTCCTTTCTTGTATGCGACAGATAGATTTGAAGAGTTAAGTAATGACTTTACCGTACCAATATTGCTCATCAGCTTTTGATTTTGATTTTGATTTTCTCCCCAATGCTACAATAGGAAAATTAAAAGTATACACACACAACCATCCAAATACAATACCAAATACAACCTTTACATACACGTGGGATCCACACATGCTAGTCAAGGTGGTTGGATGGTTGTGTGTGTAGCGTCTCTCTAGCTTTAAGTGATTGGTCCACTTATTTTGTTTGCCAAACAGTCAAGGCACTCTTAGTTTCTTATGGTGAGTAATATTGCAACCTGGCTTTATTCCAGTACGATTGGATTCACCTTCAAAAAATAAGGTCCGGGACTTCTAATACGAATTTACTCTCTTTTATGGGAAATCAGTAGTCAATTTTATAGGAAGAATCGGTAGTTGGGTTGAAGGATCAGGAATGTTTTAGAATGTTGTTGCCTCGTGTACTATATTGATTAGCTATGAACATAATTTATTGCGCGGTTGCCACTTAATTTTCTAAAGTCTGCCATCAATTTTTTTCCTTTTCTTCCTAATTTTCTAAGTGAGTTGTCCCGCCTTTGAATTTATCTTAGTCTAACTGATTGTAATCATTAGTGTTATGTGGAATAAATGCATTTGTGATTTCGTTTAGTCCGTATTTCATGGTTTTGGATAGGTCAGCCCTTTCGAATTACTATGCAATATATGGAACTCTGTAGCTTCCCATGTGAATTTAGTCTGTCTTGCACAAAGATAATGTATTGAATTGAATAGGAAAAGTTGATTGTTCAGTTGAAGGATGAGGAATGTGTTAGAGTGTTGTTAGCTTATGAGAAATATAATTTTGTACAAGGTCGTCTATTATTTTTCTTATTAACTCTGCCTTTAATTGTTTCCTAATCTTCTTGGGGAATT
This sequence comes from Rhododendron griersonianum, assembly GCA_018127125.1. Taxonomy (NCBI): domain Eukaryota; kingdom Viridiplantae; phylum Streptophyta; class Magnoliopsida; order Ericales; family Ericaceae; genus Rhododendron; species Rhododendron griersonianum. Next base: position 16,456,091 of record CM030789.1, read on the forward strand.
GTCAAGCATAATTTTGTATGACGAATGCGTTACATTGCACCATTCCTGCCTACTTACTTTGGATACCCAACAATCGCTTGTAAACCAATAGGCGTCGAGATGTCCAAGCTGTTTTAGGTAAAAAAAAACTAAAACACTTCTTGAATTGACAATTATGAGATGATTAAAGGCTGTGTTCCAGAACAAGAAAAAGAACTTATTTTTTGTTGAATAAGAAGGGTTGTTCCTGAAAATAAGAAGCTGGGTACTTATTTTGGTTGAATTTGTATAGGTAAATACCGGCCGATTTTCGGCAGCCGCGCCGGGCCGTCTCCGGCCACCGGACGGCCGATCCGAGCCGTCCATAAATTCTAAAAAAAAAAAACCAAGGGGGCCAATGCGGGAATCAACGGCATCCAAGGTGTATAGGGTGCTTGATCCGAGCACCCCTTAACCGTGTACATATGATATCGGCCGTCCGGCGGAACGATTTCCCTTCGCTGGCGCCCAACACAATAGCAACAGTCTTATTTTTTGTATACGGCAACTTCAAACTAAAAAATCATGTGTTTACGCAAATAATTTTTTATCACTATGGATTTTATTTGATAGATCTCATTGAGATCTTTAATACGGTGCGATATTTTTTTTTTTTTCATTTACATTATTTTTGAGTTTGAAAATGTGAAGTAAATTTTGTATTTGAATTTTGTGGAAGACCCTTATTATTTTCAAAAAAGAAGTATGAGAATTAAGTACTTATTTTTTAAGAAGGTTTCCGGAACGTAGTCTAATTGGAGATAAATCTTGCCTTTATGTGGTTTTATGTTTTTGGAGTATGAAAATCGAACTGAACAACTATGGGGTGCCATGAAATTATATAGTGAAGGATGGAAATGGATGCAATAGGGCCTTCTCGACTTGAACCGTAAGATTGCCGTTTTCTGCACCAAACATGTACTCTTGCCAACTCTCCAGGCCCCCAAAAGCATATTAAGGGCTGCAAAAGTTGTACTATCATACCTTGCTTGGTCTATGTTTTTGAGTTTGGAAGCTAAATTTGCCCATCTATTTATCTTGCTTGGTCTATGTTTTGGACATTAAGTACTCTTTCCAACTGTTAAAGTACGTTTTAGAGCTTATGATAATAGTGAAGTTAAATCTTTTGCTCTTCATTGCTATGCCAGCATGCCCAAATAAGTACCTTGACCAATCAAAAACTTGTTGAAGAGGAGCTATCAGAGTACAAGGAAGATGGATTTCTGTTTGTGAAAAAGACACGATCACGGTTCCTACTTGTTTTAACCTTGATTGGAACTTGTATGATCCATCGAGATGGAGTTGTTGGAGCATTAATTCCAGGTATGGGAGATTATATTCTTATCTTTGTAAAGGTGAAAAGTGGGGCTTTCAATAACTTGGGAATGGGAGACCCTGCCAAGCAGGGGTGCTTGGCAGGGCTGCCGAGCACATCTCGGCCGTCCAAAAGTGTTTAAAGAAAAAAGATGTTTCGATCCGGGCCGTTGATTCCGAGATGAACGGCCGGATTGGCCGCTTGGCACCCGCTCGGCAGGGACCCCGCTCGGCAGGGTCCCCGGGTATAACTTGTACATATTTTAGTTTTTCCATTATTTGTATTGGTTATAGTTGTTGCATATTGCCCACATTCATAATATAGAATGTAGCAATGGATGTTTTGTCAATGAACGGGCAAGACATTCGTTTCAACTTTCACCTAGTAAAGAAAAAATGTTCACTTGCACATAGTGGTTACCCCAGAGAATCATAAAATTTTCGATCTCCTCGTTTTAACATTTTTCATGATATTCACGAGTAATTATTCCATGCTTCTGGGACACCACATAGCGGTAGTCCAAACTCTTCTCTACCACATATTTATATGTGACTCATTTTCCACTGAGCATCACACAAATATGAGGTGAGGAAAGTGCTTCGGACGCCACGTGGCGGTGTTCGATGGGCATTGAATAATTTTCCACTAAGAACACAATAGACCTGACCCATTTCCTCCTCGTTGACTCTCTCTCTCTCTCTCTCTCTCTCTCTCCAATATGTCATCATCGTCTCCTTTGAAAAGGGCAATCAAGACTATCCATTTCTCTTCATCAACCACAATCTATTTCATTCAAAATTCAGGGTAGTGAAACTTGAAAAATTGGATCAATCACTTGCACATATTCAATTGGGGTAATTTTTTTGCAAGGCGACTCAAAAAATTAATGAATGGTTCGGATTAATCGTGTGGGACTCAAAAATGGGCCTCGCATGGCGTATGCACATGCATTTTCCATACCCCAATATTCGGTACCTATAGTCAGACTCAGTAATTCTTCAATAGAAATTTTCGCTCATGTTCTCGGTACGTTGTCGCTTTGCACGTGCACTCTCAATTTTGGCTCTCACAAATGTAAATTGTTGGGGATGTTTTTGAAAACCGTTTTCACGCTTATGCTTGCGCTCGCACATTTTGTAACTTAGGAGAGGTCCTCCATATCCCATTAAATCTTCATCTAAGCTTACACTCACTGTTGCAATTCTTTTTTTTAATCAATTCAATCCTTTAACTTCGAAGCTCGAAGGCAATTACAGATTTCATCACGTAACACAGGAGTGAGCCAAAACTATCTAAAACTACTGTAATGGCATGCACCTACTGCTGAAGCAGGCCGGCGAACTTAGGTGAGTAAATGTATTTCAAAATTGAAAAAAAATCAAGATTATACAACCGAAACTCACGAGAGTAATAGTAAAAAATGACTTGAACTCCGAACTCTCCATGATAGACCGCTCGATAGTTAAGGAATAAATGCAAGTGAAACCATATCTGAGGGTTTGTTTACTTATTTTTTGAATTAAAAGTGATGTATAGTGAGAAAATAACATATCTCGTAAACCGGAAAATAAGTACTTAAAAAATAAAAACCTTAACAGAACGGAACCTAATGAAACCAAATGAATGACGACTATGATATCCCATGTTGACATTTGGTTGTTAGATTCCACAAAACGACCTCAAATTATGTAACGTGTCGGTGTATTTGCGTAAACACGCGATCAATGCGATCCTGCCTCAGGAAGATGAGGATGTGTCAGCAGAAAAATCCCTTCCTCTAACCCTTTTACCCCTGACCTCTCTTTTCCAGGATGCAAGTCCACACGTTTAGGTTTGATTAGGGCAGCATCTTTGTTTCAGATAGATAAATAGAAAACTGGTAACGACGTTTCAAGTTGTAAGAACAAGGAAAACCAACCCTGGAGAAAACAAAGAATCAAAGATACATAAATACTAGTAACACACTATGAATGTAGCCTCACTTATGCGGGTAGTAAGAGAAGAATTCAAAGATCCTGTTCCTCGCTAGATGCCTTATGTGGGTTGTAATAATCCAACTTTTTTGCCGATCAAACTGCATTCGCAGCTTTGAACTCAATGTACATCACTCTCCCAACCATAAAACGAAAATACAGACCAACGGCTCAAATAACCAGTGAGGGATTAGAGCAGATACAGGTGGTGTTATACTTGAATCTCACAAGTGAAACTTATACAATTGATCCCAATATATGATCTCTAAAGTGCTACAACAGACAACATGAAGGCGGCAGGGGCCTCAAAGAACTTTTGCCAACGTTTTTCTTTTGGGTAAGTTAAATTTTTATTGAAACAAAACCATTGCAGGGGCATACCCCAGAATAAAAAAAATCAAGGCATATACGTGAAAAAAGGAAACCCACAAAACTGATGCAAGAAAATTACACCCAAGCAACGCTAGCCTAACAAGCTACACATATTATGAAACTGAAAAAACCCAAGGGGAGACATTCCATTCTTGGTGAAAAAAGCACATCAAAATAGCATATTACCCAACTGCTTGAACACTTTCAAAGCTACTAGTAATAAGGGAGTTATAACCCAATCCATTAGAATATAACAACAATCTAGGTACGTCCCGGATGAAGAAAACTACCACATAATCAAACAGAACAGTCATGGAAAAACTCATTAACAACAATAATGCAATTAAACTCCAAGTCACACAATGAAACTAAAGCTAACAAAATAAAAACAAGCTTCAGTTGAAATCAAGCGCCATAAGAGCCTTCAAAAGGGCCAGGAGATGAAGTGCCAAAGAGCACTCTAGATCATGGACAGCAAGACCACCTCTACCTCTCTAGGAACCATGGTTACCCCTGCAAAAAATCAATATAATGAATCAGAGCTTGCTCTGTATAGTGACTCTATTCCTTTCCTCCTAGTAGCAAAACAAAATTTTGACCATCTGTTAGTGTGGATGTATATAAATAACATCAAAAGCATTAGTAGTGGCCCATTAGATGGCATAAGTATCGGACAAAGTCAACCGCACGGGTGGCCTTTCAATTTTGTTGCACCCCAATGAAGACGACGCCAGCAATTGGATGAGCCGAGGCCTTTAAAAGGCGATGTCGCTAAGCTATCTTTCCAGCTGGTAAAGAAAGAGTCTTTGTATGCAGCATCTATAAATAGCCTATGGCAGTTGGGTCGAGCTAACAATAACATCTACATAGTTGAGTGCAAGAGAGCAATGTGAGAGAAAAGATATCAAGCGGGTATGACTAGAAGATCCATGAGTAATGGAAAAGATGAATAGCAAGAACTCAAGAGTTTACACACTCTTTAGCCATGCAATTTGTACTGCCAAGATTGAACTGTCCAAGTGAACAAACCAAGTTATTCCTGCCCTTCCAAAATAGTACTAGTATTAGGGGATGGCTATGAACTCAAACATCAACTCAAGACTTCCAACGATCATTATTTTTCAAATGGATGAGCCAATGAAGCAAAAGATATCTGAAATTTAAATACGACTGTCATCATCAATTCTAAAGTTTAAAGGAAGAGCAATACTAAACAAGGTGAGATAAATGACACAGAAAAAATAGGTGGCTGAAGCCGTTCAAAAAAAAAAAGGGTGGCCTAAGCTTCCCTTTTAGGAAGAACACAGTGGTCCAGCCACTAACTTGTTAATAATTTTACAATAGTGCCGAATAAGAAATGCCATAATCTCAAGAAAGAGGAAATAATTTAATTTGAAAAGTATCACCGAAATCCAGATACATGACAAAACTGTATCCAAAATGTATATGATACTTGAAGAAAAGAGAGAATTAAATTTCAAACCATAGGTACATTTAGGAAATACCAAAAATACTTATCCACAAGATCAAAAGATAATCCGTATCCTGCATGGATTTGTATAGACATACAATTACTAATGAACAAAACAATGTCATTTCTAGTTCATAGATATACCTGAAGAAGCTTATCCTTGCTTCCCAATCCCTCCTCCGTGATAACATTGATTAGGAGAGACAAGGCTCTCGACATAGGTGCCGATAATTGCAAAATCATTTGGAGTGCCACAAATCAGAATGTCCCTCTGCATTCCTTTCTTGGGATTGTACACAACTAATTGATTGTTGGTACCTCTTGGTGTTATCTTTCTCATTGTTGACAACACAAACTCATCTTCCGCTAACAAACCCGACAAAACCCGACCCCATAGGCGTAGAATCATATCATCTATATCAATTATAATTTTGGTCCATGATGCTCCAACCCCGTACTCCTTCATCGTCCAAACTTCAATTTTGCTACTACTCGGGACATAAACTAAACATAGACAATCCCCAACAATCACAACCTCAGCCTCTTGAACCAACCCGTTATCAAAAATCAAAGCAGGCAATGGCACTTCCCTAAAGATCTCATCCGCCAAATCGAAAGCAACCATCAAATTGGAACCAGCCCTCGAACAAAGCCAATGGAGACACCCATTAAAGTAAACGCCAAAAGTAGGTGGCATAAGTCTATAATGGGTGTCTTGAATTCTCCTCCAAGCATTGGTTTTGAGTGAATAGACAGCCACAATCGTTGTATCCATCGGAGTAAAAGATTCAGCGTCAGAGTCGGATTCAGATTCAAATACAGGAATATGGTAAGAAATCATCACAACCTTGTATTCATCCCGCGGATCAAAAAAAAAAAAAAAAACACCTTGTATTCATCCCTAGACGAATCGTAACCAACACCATATAGATAACCGCGAAAATACCCACGAACCGGATTGAGGACAAAAGGTAATGGGGGCAGTTTATTACATTCTCGAGTAGACGGATTCAACAAGACGGAGCCGCAATTAATTTTATCGGCAACCAGAACCAAGCCATTGCAAGAGCCCATTCCATCGGTCCACTTGTTCTGGGGTTGTGGGAGCGGAGGAAGATAAAGCTTTGTGGCGAGGGGAACGTTGGCAGTGAGATTGACGGAGTAGAGATCCTGACTGGTACTGGAACGGGTGCGAGAAAGGAGAATGATGTTGTGACCGAACTGTTTAGGGTTATTGGTATTGGTGCGATTGAGGTGGGCTTTGGCGAAGTAGGGGTCGGAGATTAGGGTTTTCCAGGAGGGAGAAACGCATTTGAATCGGCAAAGGGATTTGACGGGTAGTCGAGAGAGTACGTCGGTGAGGATTTCCTGGGGAATTAGGGTTCCGCCATTGGACATGGCCGTGGCGGAGATGGGTAGCGAATGTGGTGGTTCGGGGAGAGTCTCCTGGTGCGGTGAGAGTGACGGTGGGTCGGCGACTGGAGCTAAAATCTCACATATTGTAAGGACTGGAGTACTGGTCGGTGACAAATGTATTTAAATTACTTCACTTGTCCCGTTCGGTTAAATAAGTAAGTGGCTTATTTTTTTGTCTTTATTCAAATTTTTTTTATATCACTTGGCTTATCATTAATTTTTTGGGAATTATTGCATCCTCATGACGAGAAATCTAAAAAATAAAAAAATTTGATCGAAATTCAATTTTTTTTGAATAAAGATGAAAAAATTAATTTATTTTTATCTTTATTCAAAAAAAATTGGATTTCGCTCAAATTTTTTTACTTTTTAGATTCCTCTAGTCATGAGGATGTAATATTCTCCAAAAAATTGATGATAAGCCAAGTGATATAAAAAAATTTGAATAAGGACAAAAAAATAAGCCACTTAGCTTATTTAGCCGAATGGAATTGACCAGAAGAAAAACTTAAAAGGCATACTTTATTTCTCTAAAATTTATTTTCCTTTTCGACCAAATGCTTGTGACCCCAAAAATGTTACCGAAAGGGAAAATAAGTGATCTGGTTAATTTGGATGTTTGGGTCGCACACATCGAAGTGAATTTCAATCATTAATTTAATTTTTGAGAAAAAAATTCGGGTTGCATAAAATTATTGTTCTTTTCCTCGTCAAATTACCAAATCCAAAGAAGCTACAGCATATTTTATGACAAGGGTAGAAGTTGTGCAACGGAAAATGTATGGAAAAGCAAAATGGGTTTTATTTGATATGAAAACAAAGAATCGAACATACTCCCTACATTTCAAAATGAGTGACCTTTTTGAAAAAACGTGTCATTTTCAATTACTTATATCTTTCAATATGAGTATTAAAAAATATGCAATATAGATCTTGTTTAATTAGATTTTAATTAGTTCTATTAAACAAAGTTTTCCAATCACATAAAACTTCATAAATTGAAAGTTATAAGCATTTTAAAATGACACGTTGTCCCCAAAAGGTCACTCATTTTGGAACGGAGGGAGAACATAACTAACACACTATGAACGTATACCACACTTACGCGGGTAGTAAAAGAACGTGGGTAGTAAAAGAAAAATTCAGAGATCCTCTAGGCTACACATATTATGAACCGAAAACACTCGAGGGGAGACATTCTATTCTAGACATAGAAAATTTCATACTATTATATCCTCTAGGCTCTATAATAACAATTTAGGTACGTCCCAGATGAAGAAAACTACCACAGCAACAAACAGAACAGTCATGGAAATACTCATTAACAAACAGTAATACAATTAAGCACCAAGTCAAGCAATGAAACTAAAGCTAACAAAATACAAACAAGCTTCAGTTGAAATCAAGCGCCAAAAGAGCCTTCAAGAGGCCAGGCTATGAAGTGCCAAAGAGCACATTCTAGATCATGGACTGCTAGACCACCTCTATCTCTCTAGGAACCATGGTTACTCCTGCAAAAAGTTAAAATAATGGATTAGAGCTTGCTCTGTATAGTGACTCCATTCCTATCCTCCTAGTTGCAAAATAGAGTTTTGGCCATCAGTTAGTGTGGATGTATATAAATAACATCAAAAGCATTAGTAGTAGCCCATTAGATGGCAAAAGTATCGAACAAAGCCAACTGTATGGGTGGCCTTTCAATTTTGTTGCACCCCAATGAAGACGACATCAGCAATTGGATGAGCCGAGGCCTTTAAAAGGCGATGGTGCGATTTATCTTTCCACCTGGTAAAGAAAGAGTCTTTGAATGCAGCATCTATAAATAGCCTATGGCTGTTGGGTCAAGCTAACGATAACATCTACATAGTTGAGTGCAGAGAGCAATGTGAGGGAAAATATATCAAGCGGGTATGACTAGAAGATCCATGAGTAATGGAAAAGATGAATAGCAATAACTTAAGAGTTTGCACACTCTTTAGGCATGCAAATAGTACTGCCGGGATTGAACCATCCAGGTGAACAAACCAAGTTATTCCTGCCCCTCCAAAACAGTATTTAGGGGATGGCCATGAACTCAAACATCAGCTCAAGACTTCGAATGATCATTATTTTTCAAATGGATGGGCCAATGAAGCAAAAGATATCTGCAATTTAAACACGACTGTCATCATCAATTCTAACGTTTAAAGGAAGAGCGATACTAAACAAGTTGAGATAAATGACACAGAAAAAATAGGTGGCTGAAGCTTCCTTTTTAGGAAGAACACAGTGTTCCGGCCACTAACTTCTTACTAATATTTTTACAGTAGTGCCGAATAAGAAATGCCATAATTTCAATAAAAGAGAAAATAATTTAATTTGCAAAGTATCACCGAAATCCAGACATATGACAAAACAGTATCCAAAAAGTATATGACACTTCAAGAAAAGAAATAATTAAATTTCAAACCATAGGTACATTTAAGAAGTACCAAAAAATAGTTGTCCACAAGATCAAAAGTTTATCCGTATCCTGCATGGATATGTATAGACATACAATTATTAATGAACAAAAAAATGTCATTTCACCTGTAGAAGCTTATCCTTGCTTTCCAATCCCTCCTCCATGATTACATTGATTAGGAGAGACAAGGCTCTCCACATAGGTGCCCATAACTATATATTCAGTTGGAGTGCCACGAATCACAATGTCCCTCAGCGTTCTTTTCTTGGGATTGTACACGACAAATTTATTTTTGGTACCTTCTCGTAGTGTGCTCCTCCTTGTTAACAACACAAATTCGTCTTCCGCCAACAAACCAGAAAAAAACCGACGCCATAGGCGTAGATTCATATCACGTATATCAATCGTAATTTTGGTCCATGATGCTCCAACCCCGTACTCCTTCATCGTCCAAACTTCCATGTTGCCTCTTCTCGAGAAATAAACTAAAGATAGACAATCCCCAACAATCACAACCTCACGATAGCCCACCTGCTCGCCATGAACAACCAAAGCAGGCAATGACACTTCCCTACAGATCTCATCCGCCAAATCGAAAGCAACCATCACGTAGGAACCAGCCCTCGAACAAAACCAATGGAGACACCCATTAAAGTAAACGCCAGAAGAAGGTGCCACAAGTATATAATGGGTGTCTTGAATTCTCCTCCAAGCATTAGTTTTCAGTGAATAGACAGCCACAATCGTTCTATCGGTCAGAGTCGAAGATTCGGCGTCAGAATCGGAGTCAGATTCAGGTAAAGGAATACGATAAGAAAGCATCACAACCTTGTATTCATCCCTTGACGAATCGTAACCAACACCATATTGATCATGGTGATCATGGTAATAAGACCCACGAACCGGATTGAGGACAAAAGGCAATGGGGGAAGTTTCTTACATTCTCTAGTAGACGGATTCAACAAGAAGGAGTCGGAATAACACTCATCGGAAAACAGAAACAAGCCATCGCAAGAGCCCAATACGTCGGCCCAACGGTTCTCGGGTTGTGGGAGCGACGGAAGATAAAGCTTTGTGGCGTTGGGAACGTTATCAGTGAGATTGACGGAGTAGAGATCCTTACTGGTACTACTGGTGCGGGAAAGGAGGAGGATGTTTTGACCGAACTGTTTAGGGTTATTGGTATTGGTTCGATTGAGGTGGGCTTTGGGGAAATAGGGGTCGGAAATTAGGATTTTCCAGGAGGGAGAAACGCACTTGAATCGGCAAAGGGATTTGACGGGTAGTCGAGAGAGTAGGTCGGTGAGGATTTCCTGGGGAAGGGTTCCATCATTGGACATGGCCGTGGCGGAGATGGGGAGTGACGGTGGTGCTGTAAGCGTGAGAGCTCCCAAACGAATAAGGACGGGAGTACTAGGTGACAAAATATGAGAAATGTACATTTAATTATTAATCATGGGATCCGGATGGTTCATCTTAGTAATTAATGGTTCGATTCGTCCTATATATTTGTATTATTTTTTATCGGACACTTTTTTTTTTAGATTTTAGTGTTGAAAGTATATGTACTCCCTCCGTGGCTCCGTCCCAATTTACTTGTTCCAGTTTTATTCTAACTGGATTAAAAAACTAGTTATATCTATAAAGTGGTAATAAATTTTAAATCCAATATGGATCTTATTTGATAGATCTCGATTTGTTCTATAATTCAATATTTTTGAAATCACCTAAAATATTATAAATTACAAGATATAATTAATTGAAAAATGGCACGAACTTCCAAAAATGACAAGTAAATTGGGACGGAGGGAGTATTTTTTTTTGCTAAATGACAAAAAAAAAAAAGAGTGTAGAAACCACTTCCCTTTGAATAAGTGTGTCTGTATTTTTTTTTTTTTTTGATAATAAGTGTGTCTGTATTTAAGAGGGTTCTCGTACCGCTCTCTAGTCAGCAAGTCTAGTGGAGGTGGTAAGTTGAATTACGCTCTTACCCTTCCGTGTTTAAAAAAGACAAATGGTCTTGCCCGCCCCCCGTGAGGGAGCTAGATTTAGGTCTCGGGTCATTAGTCTGATCATTATAATCCTGCCAACGTGCGGGTAAAGCTCTTGAGCTTGTTATCTGGGCTGGCTCCCACATCGAGAGTTTAAGTTAAGTGTGTGTGTGTTTAAGAGGGTCCTCATACCTCTCCCTAGTTAGCAAATTGCCTAGAGGAGTGGTAATAAGTAGAATTACTCTCTTATTCTTTTGTGTTAAAAAAATACTTATTTTTTAAATAACTACATATTTTTTATATAAGTACTTATTTTTGAATTAATGGTGATATATTTGTGAGACAATAATCAGTCTCCTAAAGTAAAAAATAAGTATTTCAAAAATAAAAACCTTAGTAGAACGGGGAATTATTTTGTTTCTGAAGATTTATATTCTTTTTCGAGCAATGCTTGGGACTTCAAAAATGTTGCCGAAAGAGAAACAAGTGATCAGAGAGGTGTTTGGGAGCATGCTTTTTTCATTTTTCATTTCACATTTTTTAATTTTTAGTATTTGGCATCTAGTACTAGAATGTATAATGCACAATTTGAAAATCTCTAAAATAGGACCTTTTGTGCAATCTCCAACCATTTGATTTCTAAAATGACCCTTCCTTTTCCATATTTGACTACCCTTTATCCCTTGTTACCACTATGTGACAAAACTTAACTCCTATTTTAATCTTCTACTACACCATGATTAAAGAGGAGTCTTTGAGTGTAAGATGCTGAAGCATATGGTCTGTCTTCGGAGGAATTTTGGCAATTTTAATGAACAATCTCTAAAAATAAGTAGGTGATACCCATATGTCACGGTAGAGCTGCTTAGCAAAACAAACTATTGGAGACATTGAACTATGAGACGCAAATATTTGTGAGGTCGAAGGATCATACGATATTTTAATACACCATATCTCAAAATCTAAATGTCTTGTCCATACACAGTTTAATAACATAAAAAATGACCAAGGACAACATGGTAAAAAATCAACTCATAATCTATTTTGATGATTATGCTCCTGAACAATTCTCTGTCGCGCGCAAAATCTATTATACATCATATCTCCCAAACACTCTACAGATTCATAATATATTCTTTACCGTAATCTAAAAATCTACCATTTGAGAGACACAAACACATTTGTATAGAGTATGTAGTGCTTAAGTTCATAAAATTGTTTTGCTAGGCAACACCCTTCACAAATCCATCTTTGTTTATTTCCCTTGTTTGGAATCATAAGATTTACACTATGATTTTTGGGAGGATGAAAGTCTAGAGGTGAACTTAAAAATTAGTGGCTCCCAAATCTACAATTCACAATTGTTTTTGAAACTGTGGCTGCTAATGAATTCACAATATCGAATATAATCAAAGCCTTTGGAGATTCCAATTTGTAAGAAAGTTTTGACCTTCTATTGTCTTTCCATTCTCCCACTCTGTTTCTTGACACAAGATAGTGTTGGAAAATCATTTTTCCACTTGACTTTCTTACAAATGTACTTAGACTTTGTTTTCTAGCATGCTTCAGAATTATGGTATGTGTAAATTTAGACATTAAAAAGGAATATTTGAAGTGCATTTATAAGAAATAGAGCACAAAAAACATTTCCCAATAATGTATGTGGAATTAGTATGAGTTCTATTCATGAAAAGGAATTGTAAAAGTTCTTGAGGAAGATTACAACCATGTTTCTCTTTCGGTACATATAAGAAAACAATACGAAAAGGTTGAGCCCCTTTCAAATGCAATGCCTGCTAGATGATCAGCAACGAGCATGTCCTTGTCATCTCCGGTGTTTGTCATCTCCGGTGTGGTTACTAGCATGACCGAATCGATTTCTTGCTCCGTTCCCATGTTCGCTAGCTTATACATCCACTATACCATTGCCTTCTTGGAACGTATGCACATTTGAGCATCCATGGAGCTGCAATATTTTATATTGCTTTGCATTCTTCCAACAAGGCGCGGTTGGGGGAATTGCGAGGAGGCCGTCCTTAATCATCAACAGTCAGTTTAGAGCTGTTGATCATAAAAAAAGATCAAGATTCTGATTATATGTCCACATTCTTGAGATCATGACTTGCCATCAACTTGAGGCCATTTGAACACTCTCAATAGCTCAGCTTCGATGCTTGAACACTCCTTCGGATTCTTGTAGAGGCCCACGATCCATAAGCCACGATCCTCTCTAAACACTCCACCAAATCTAGCCGTTGCTGGGTTCTTCCTAGAGCTCCCATCCGTATTTAACTTTATCTAGCTGCAACCTGGGAAAATGTCTACTAATGATTCTAGTCTGAAACATTCCTACAAATGATGGACTCGAAGGCTATGCTAATAGATCTCTTTCACTAGATTATGGATTTTGCTGAGAATACCATATCTGTCACTTATTTTCAAATATGTTTTTATCCATCGCCTCGAATCTATCTCTTTATTTGTTTCCATTGCTATCCGGAACATCAGACTCTGAATCTTAATGTCAGCTGTCTATAGGCTACGGTTAAAAAAAAAAAAATTTCCTTTTTGAAAGTAAACCACAAAGTCTAATCCTTCTTGTCTGGTGAGCAAGCAAGGGAACCGCCTTCCGTCCCTTCGTCTCACCACAACACAAGTTGTGATATAATCTGTCTAAACCTCACTCGGTTCAGTCAGATTATCAGTACGATATGGTTTGCTTTTTAATTATCCAAATGTTCCCAAGTATGACTGCAAGCAACACATGCCAGGGACATCCTAAGCAAGTATGGATTAGGATGGTATTCCTGAGAATACCATCTTTGTCACTTGTTTTTACCGTCATGGGTTAGGCACTCCATCCAATCATTGACTGCAAAAAGGGAAAGTTAATTAGCCCAAATTTCTTGACTAAACTGACAATTAATAAAGAGATGGGACAAGTCATCCATATCTGAGTTTCACCTAGGACAAAGATAAGTTAACAACTTACCACCAAGACAATCCACCCAAAATCTTTAAGCTTCTGAAGAAGTTCTATCTTCCAAAGCCAACTCCAGCTAGTTTGGTTAGGATTATCGCCAGAAATTAGATTGTATGCTTAATGCTGAGCTTCCGTTGCTATTATCAACCCAGCAAGGAGTATCTACCATAAGAGCAATTTTGGGGATAGTAACTTCCATCACCTTCTCAATCTCAGCTTGACTAATGACCTGTTGCAGTTTAGGTAGTCAGATCCCATTCCTGTGCATTAGTGATATAATTACCAACAGTTTCATCGACAAAGAGATGGTTGGGGTTGGTTTCACCAACAGTATCCTACTTTTTCTCAATGCTTTTGGTTCAGGGACACTCCCAAAAATGCTTTGGACACTCTCAGGACTCTCGCAAGATATGTCGGCGGTGTTAAACGAAATGGTTAAGACTCTTATCAAAGCTTAGAAAAGTCTTTCTTCATTGTGTAACATATGATTGTTTATTGATGATAAAGACACAAATGATGCAACTTTTTTGGTGAAATACTTTTGTGAATAATGTGATATATAGGATTTAAGCTATCTATGGTGTTACAAAAAAGAATTAGCGCCTTTATATACATATAAATCATTTAAAACATGTCGTGTCCTCCAATATTTTATAATTGGCGTGACAGAGTCTCGGTGTTGTGTCTGTGCCGGAGCTACATAGCTTACGAATAAGTGGAGTCCACAAGGTTCTTCTCAGTATGTAATCTCCAGCCAAGTTTACAAAGAAAGGCTAAATTGTTTTCTCTGGATTTTCTAATTCCTAGGCCCCAATTTCTTCTACTTTTCTAACATTATTCCAATTAATGAGATGCACTTTTTTCTTCCCAGGTGAATCCCCCAAAAGAAAAGTACCATTAAACCTATCTATGTTTTCACAAATGCTCATAGGTAAAGAAGATGCTTGCATAGTATAGTCGGTAATAGTAAAAGTCACAGATTGGACAAGAGGGGCCATCCCCATGAAGGATAAAAGAATTAGCTTTTCAAGCAGACAATTTTTTCTGCACTTTCTCAATAATGTACTGGTATTGTCTCTTAGAAGCTCTCACATAGAGGGGGACCCCTAAGTAATGGCCAAGGTCATCAGTGAGAGAGATGTTGACTGCAGAGCCTCTTCAAATATTGGGGGATACATACATCTTAGAATTTTGGCAACTTGTCAATTGGCCAGAAGCCTCACAAAAGGACTGAAGGGTATCCATAATGGCGTCACAATTATCACCATCAGCCAATAAGTATATCATCAGTAAAAAACCATTGGCTAAAGGAAGGGCTATTGCTAAAAGCTTTGAAACCACACCATCTCTTGTGGAGCACCTCATTTCTGATCAGAATAGATAAACTTTCGATGCACAAGATAATAAGATAAGGGGAAATAGGATCCCCTTGTCTAATCCTCTGCTATGAGAAAATTTGGGATGTTGTTCAACATTCCGAAAAAAACAGATAATCTAGTGGACTTCATGAGCTCGAATTTCCAATCATTCTTTCGAAATCATAAGGTACACACCGCTTGAGCTGACTTCAAAGGTCCTTCTTATGCTCCCACTCGGCACTTGCTCAGCTAGTAAAATTGGAATTTCACCCTTCGTTATCCTAGCCAGTATGATTGAGGACTTGATGTAAACTTCAATCATTTGTGTCCCTGAAATGGTTAAACTTCTTCCATGTTCGAGCTGCATCTTAGTCCACAAATTGATGTGCATGGGTTCTATAATGAAATACACAAATTTTTATATCATTGTGTGGCGGGAAAAATGTTGATTCAAGTTCCTAAGCTGCAGAGGTATACACACAAATATACCGCACAAGCTACTATTTTGCAGCTTAAACGTCCTCTACCACTTAAAAGGGGAGAAAAAAAAAGTTACTCTAATAAATCTTTGCTTGTATGCAGCTTGACTGAGTATTAATAGGACAATTGGAACCCAATTCTATACACAGACATATCAGTGTATCTTGGAATAGACATTGAGACTTGAGAAATATTAACGAACAACCAATCAACCATTACTTCAAAAATTTGCATACCCTGTTCTTTTCTATTTTATTTCCCGCGAACCACGTACACATGTTGCTTCCCCTTTCAGCTCTCTTCCTCTTCCCAATCATAGCCAGTGGTGTAATCAAACTAAGTTTATTTGAAGCAAAAAATAAGTAATTTAGTATGTATCGAACATTTTTATTTGTTCAACTAGACTTGTACCCGTTTAATGCACAGGACAATAAAAAAAAAGGGTGACATTGATTTTTCCCGTTTCCGTTCATCGAAGCATTACAACACTAGATATGTTTTTCAAATTAGATTGGTCAAACCATCCAAGTTAGGACCAATGCCTTCCGCGTTACATAGACTCGGGTATGGGTGCCGGGAGCAAGATATGTGTTCCAAGTCTAGGATTCAACTAGTGTCCATTTGAAGGATACGATACCAGCCAATTATGTGTTAGACTAAGCATATTTCTGTTGTCTTCTAGGATGAACGGTGTTTTATAGGGGTACAAGTGTTTAGACTTTAGAGAGGAGCATATTCAAACTACCCAAAATGCTTGTTCGTTGAATTTTCCAACTGAATATATACGTCTGACACAGAGCCCATACATTGATCCAAGTGTGGAACGTATCGTACGTCTTACGCTTTGAAGAAGCCATACACCTGGAAGAACTACGAATCCCTGCAGTGTATGCTAAAATGTTCCAAGGACCGCCTCATGGCCTTCATGGTCATGGTATCCAAGTTGGAAGAAATAAATTGAACAAGTACATTCAAAGCCATGTAACCTAGGTGCCATGCATGTGGTTGTGTTTTCCAGGCTCATATATATTATGTATATCTCTCTCTTTATCCACCAAGTTAAACTGATCGAGATACCAGTTACGAGTAATGAGAGAGTGACCATGGAAAAGGAAACTAATACATATATTTCGCGATATAGACAGTTAAAAAAAACTTTTTCGGGAAAGTGGCATTTACCTTGTAGTGTGGACCAAGTGAAGGCCTTATTTCACAGTATTGCTTTATGTAATGTTGTAACCGTAAATTATCAACCAAGATGGGGTACTCAAAGATTGGCTGATAAATACTTTTCCAACTAATCATGAAAGAGATTATTAGCCTAGTAAGATGCTTAAGTTGTTGGCTTTTGATGTTGATCGTTTTGATCTCGTCACAATTCACAACCATCTTACCTCGAATACTCAAGGAGGAGGAATCTCGAATACTTAAGGATTATCAGGATGCATCGGGGCAGCTAATCAATTTCCAGAAATCTTCTATGTTTTTTAGTCGAAATGCTGGATCGGAGCTTAGGCGAAATCTGAGTACTTTTATGTCTGTTCCAGTTCGGGGTGATCTCGGTCGCTACCTTGGGCTTCCGGTTGAGATTGGAAAATCGAAGACAGATGTTCAGTAGTACTTTAGTTATATCAAAGAACGAGCCCTTCAGATATTGGAGGGATGGAAGGAGAAATTTCTTAACCTTGCTGGGAAGAGTGTTTTGCTTCAGTCGATAGCGCTCGCGTTACCCACTTATGCGATGTCGTGTTTTAAACTCCCACAAGGTCTGTGCCATCAAATTGAGGTGGTTATGGCAAGATTTTGGTGGGGGCAAAAGGGTGATGAAAGGAGAATTCACCAGTTGAGATGGATCCGATTGTGTAAACCAAAGTTCAAATGAGGATTGGGGTTCCGGAGTCTTAGTGCATACAATTTATCTTTACTTGCCAAACAGGGGTGGAGGCTCATGGTTGCTCCTAGATGTTTTATGGCCCGTGTCCTTAAAGCTAAATATTTCAGAGATTGTTCCTTCATCAGAGATTGTTCCTCCATGGAAGCGAAACTGGGGAGCAATCCTTCGTGGGTGTGGCGGAGCATTATGGAAGGGCGGAGGGTGTTGGAGAAGGGAGTGAGATGGGCAATTGGGAATGGAAAATCGGTTCGTATTGATGATGATCCTTGGGTCCCTATCCCCGGAAATCTTAAGCCTAGACGAGTGGTAGCGGATGACGATTTGCTCACTGTAAATCAACTCATTGGTCCGGTGACAAAGACTCGGAAGGAAGATGTGGTTACACGTACGTTTGACGAGGCCCATGCTAAGGTTATTCTGGATATTCCTTCGTCATGGACAGATGATGATGATAAGTTGGTATGGCATTTTTCTCAATCTGGGAAGTATACGGTTAACTCAGGTTATATGGTGGCGGCTGATCTTGAAAGCGTAGGGGCGGCACTATGGGATGGGAATGGGAGTTCGAGCAATGCAGAGATGGATGAAAAGAGGTGGAGGCAACTTTGGAAGCTCCCCATTCCAAAGAAGATTCTCTACTTCCTTTGGAAATGTTTTCACGAAATTTTGGCCACCAAAGGTGAACTTGGCAAGAAGAAGATTTCAACGGACCCAATTTGTCCAGCTTGTGGAGAGGAAGCGGAAATTATCATTCATCATTTTTGTACGTGTCCAGTTGCGAAGCAGGTATGGACTGGGTCTTCTACTCGTTTGAATCTTGGGAGTGCCCAATTTAATTCCTTTTATGCTTTCTGGGATGCATTGGGTTTGTTGTGCCCAATAAAATGTGGAATATTTCTTTGGCTGCTGTGACATTGTGGCATATTTGGAAGGGTAGAAATGGGGCTTTGTTTGATCAAAAAGTTTTGCGGCCTGAGGTAATTAATAGCAAGGCAGTGGGGTGTTTGCGAGAATTTCAAACGGCAAATCGGGTAGGGGACATGGCAGATGGAGCTGGGGTCACTATAGATGAGGATGCGGCTAGAGCTCATGAGAAATGGCAGTGTCCACAGCCAGGTTATGTGAAGATCAACGTTGATGGGTCATGGAAATCGGGATCGTCGAAGGGAGGTTATGGGGGTATAGTACGAAGTGATGGTATTTTTTTTTTGTTGCAGCTGCTATGGGGGTTTCAGCGGACTGTTCTAGTCCTGCTGTAGCAGAAGCGATGGCTTTGCGAAGAGGGGTTCAGATGGGGCTTCAGTTGGATCTGCGTTAGTTGTGGTTGAGACTTGAGAGTGATTCTCAAACTCTAATCAATAAGCTTAATGGCCTAATTGAAGTCAGCAAAGAGGTGCGTGTTGTGCTGAATGATGTAAGAGCTTTGGGGAGGGGATTTGCAAACTGTATTTTTTCATTCTCTGGGCGCTCTACTAATAATGTAGTGCATGTTTTGGCTAGTAGAGGTTTAGTTGGGGAGAGGTGTACTCTATGGACTGAATCTCCTCCAGTGTGGATTCTTGATCCCTTACTGAGGGATGGGAGCTCCGCTTGATGTTTTGATGTGTAATAATATCCTCCGTTATCGGTTTTGGCAAAAAAAAAAAAAACTGAATTTGCAGCTTTGAACTCAATGTACATCACTGTCCCAACCGCAAAACGAAAATACAGACCAACGGCTCAAATCACCAGTGAGGCATTAGAGCAGGTGCAAAGTGGTGTTATATTTGAATCTCACAAGTGGAACTTATACAATTTACCCCAATCTTGTTGATCTAATGATGTGAACCTAAACATAACATACTCTAAAGTGCTCCAACAGATAACATGAACTTTTTCCCGATTGATCTAGCTTGTATTACAAGGTTTTTTTTTGTTTTTTGGGTAAGTTAAATTTTTATAGAAACAAAACTATTACAGGGGCATACCCCAGAATAAAAAAACAAGGCAGCTACGCCAAAAGAGGAAACCAACAAACTGATGCAAGAAAATTAAACCCTAGCAACGCTAGCCTAACAAGCTACACATATTATGAAACCGAATAAACTCAAGGGGAGACATTCCATTCTAGACACAGAAAATTTCATACTTTTATATCCCCTAGGCTCTATAGTGTCAAAATCACAACCCAACTGCTTGAACACTTTTCAAAGCTACTAGTACTAAGGGAGTTATAAGTTATAACCCAATCCATTAGAATATAATAACAATTTAGGTATGTCCCGAATGAAGAAAACTACCACAGAAACAAATAGAACAGTCACGGAAAAACTCATTTAACAACAATAATGCAATTAAGCTCCAAGTCAGGCAATCAAAATAAAGCTAAGAACATACAAACAAGCTTCAGTTGAAATCAAGCACCAAAAGAGCCTTCAAAAGGGCCAGGAGATGAAGTGCCAAAGAGCAAATTCTAGATCATGGACTGCTAGACCACCTCTACCTCTCTAGGAACCATGGTTACCCTGCAAAAAGTCAATATAATGAATTAGCACTTGCTCTGTGTAGTGACTCCATTCCTTTCCTCCTAGTTGCAAAACAAAATTTTGACCATAACATCAAAAGCATTAGTAGTAGCCAATTAGATGGCAAAAGTATCGGACAAAGTCCACCGCATGGGTGGCCTTTCAATTTTGTTGCACCCCAATGAAGAAGACGTCAGCGATTGGATGAGCTGAGGCCTTTAACAGGCAATGCCCCCAAGTTAACTTCCACCTGCTAAAGAAAGAGTCTTTGTATGCAGCATCTATAAATAGACTATGGCTGTTGGGTCAAACTAACAATAACATCTACATAGTTGAGTGCAAGAGAGCAACGTGAGAGAAGAGATATCAAGCGGGTATGACTAGAAGATCCATGAGTAATGGAAAAGATGAACAGCAAGAACTTAAGAGTTTGCACACTCTTAAGCCATGCAATTTGTACCGTCGAGGTGAACAAACCAAGTTATTCATGCCCTTCCAAAATGTTGGGGATTCGATCCAAACCCACAATCGAAGAACAAACCAAGACCAGAAAACAAACTAAAGCAAGAAAAGAACGAGACACAGAGATTTACGTGGTTCTGACTTAAGCTGATTGTTTAATCATATTCCACAGGATGTTGGGGTGTTTCACTATGATGAAAGTATGAAAGAGTTTACAATAGGAGGCTGCCCAAGCTTTGCTTTTATAGTTACAAGCAAGCCAATACATAGAAAACCCTAAAAACACACTAAAACGCGTGTTTTGCCCGCCGCTGACCACCTGGGCAGGATTCAGAGCCGCCCTGGCGGAAATCACTTCAACCAAAAACCCCCATTCTGGTCCAGGCCGCCCGGGCGATTTTCACTGCAACCTCAAATCTGTCTTCACATCTGAACACAGAATACTAGTATTAGGGCATGGCTATGAACTCAAACATCAATTCAAGACTTCCAAAGATCATTATTTTTTAAATGGACAAGTCAATGAAGCAAAAGATATCTGAAATTTATATACGACTCTCTTCTTCTATTCTAAAGTTTAAAGGAAGAGCAATACTAAACAAGTTGAGATAAATGACACAGAAAAAATAGGTAGCTGAAGCCGTTAAAAAAAGGGGGTGGCTGAAGCTTCACTTTTAGGAAGAAAACAGTGGTCCACTAACTGATAATAATTCTACAGTAGTGCTAAATAAGAAATTCCATAATCTCAAGAAAAGAGGAAATAATTTAATTAGAAAAGTATCACTGAAATCCAGATACATGACAAAACAGTATCCAAAAGTATATGATACTTCAAGAAAAGAGAGAATTAAATTTCAAACCATAGGTACATTTAGGAAATACAAAAAAATACTTATCGACAAGATCAAAAGATTATCCGTATCCTACTTAGTACTTATCAAAAAAAAAAAAAAAAGATTATCCGTATCCTGCATGGATATGTGTCATTTCTAGTTCATAAATAGACCTGAAGAAGCTTATCCTTGCTTCCCAATCCCTCCTCCATGATAACATTGATTAGGAGAGACAAGGCTCTCGACATAGGTGCCCATAACTGCAAAATCAGTTGGAGTGCCACGAATCACAATGTCCCTCAGCGTTTCTTTCTTGGGATTGTACACAACCAATTGAGTTTTGGTACCTCTTGGTAGTATCTTTCTCTTTGTTGACAACACAAACTCATCTTCCGCTAAAAAACCCGACAAAACCCAACCCCATACGCCTAGATTCATATCATGTCTATCAATCATAATTTTGGTCCATGATGCTCCAACCCCGTACTCCTTCATCGTCCAAACTTCAATTTTGCTACCACTACTACTCAGGACATGAACTAAACATAGACAATCCCCAACAATCACAACCTCGAGATAGCCCGCCCACTCGTCATAAACAATCAAAGCAGGCAATGACACTTCCCTAAAGATCTCATCTGCCAAATCGAAAGCAACCATCAAATAGTAACCAGCCCTTGAACAAAGCCAATGGAGACACCCATTAAAGTAAACGCTAGAAGTAGGTGCCACAAGTCTATAACGGGTGCCTTGAATTCTCCTCCAAGCATTAGTTTTCAGTGAATAGACAGCCACAAATGTTATATCACTCGTCAGAGTAGAATATTCAGACTCAGACTCAGATTCATCATCATAGTACGACAGCATCACAACCTTGTAATCATCCTTAGACGAATCGTAACCCACACCATATGCGTAGACGTAGTCGTCATAGGGATCTGGTAAAAGAGGGGGTGCGGGCAGTTTCTTACTTTCTCTAGTAGACGGATTCAACAAGAAGGAGTCGGAATTACCGTCATCGGAAAACAGAAGCAAGCCATTGCAGGAGCCCAATACATCTTTGACCAAAAATGGGAGTTGTCGGAGCCAAGGAAGATGAAGCTTTGTGGCGATGGGAACGTTAGCAGTGAGATTGACGGAGTAGAGATCCTGACTGGTACTGGTGCGGGAAAGGAGAATGATGTCGTGAGCGAACTGTTTAGGGTTATTGGTATTGGTTCGATTGAGTTGGGCTTTGGCGAAGTAGGGGTCGGAGATTAGGGTTTTCCATGACCGTGAAACGCACTTGAATCGGCAAAGGGATTTGACGGGTAGTCGGGAGAGTACGTCGGTGACGATTTCCTCGGGAACGGTTCCGCCGCCGCACATGGCCGCCGCCTTTCGGATCGAGTTCAGATAGAGAGACGGATGAGAGTGTTTTGTTTGGGTGGTGGTGGAGATGGTGTCTGGTGAGTGAATGTGAATGTGGTGTGGTGACGGTAGCTAAAGGCTTGTTTGGCAAAATAAGTCAAATAATTTTTTTTTTGAGAGATGCTATAGGTACAGATAAATTAGTACATACCTCGCATACAAATCAGTTTTGAGCCCATTTTGGATCCCAAAAAAAATGATCCAAACCTCTCATTTTGTTTAAACTATTTTGTTCAAGGCCCTTGCAAAAAATATGCTAAATTGGGTATCAGTAGAGGCGTTTACGATGCATCCAACTTTGACCCAGAATTCAGACTAGAATTCTGAAGCAAAGTTAGACTTATCACAAACACCCATAACAATATCTGGTTTAGCTGATTTTTTGCATGGACTCTAAATAAAATATTTTAAACAAAATGAACGGATCGGATTATTTTTTGGGGACCCAAAACAGATCTGTACACAATGGTACAGATTTTTTATTTGTACATCTATCATTTCTGTTTTTTTGTCCTTATTCAAAATAAATTCAAATTTGTTATGCTGTGTTTGGATAAATTTTTGAGAAATTTTGTAGGATTACGAGTGGAAAGAGAAATGAGAGTAATGATTGAAAGTATGGGTAATAAATTTTTTTTGAGTTCAGAGATTTTTTTCAAAAAGCAATCCAAACAAAACATTAATTTTTTGAAGATTATTGCTTCTTCATGACGAAATAAATTTAAAAAGTAAAAATTAATATCAAAACTCAATTTTTTTAAATAAAGACAAAAAAATCTAGGTTTTAATCGTAATTTTTACTTTTTAGATTCGTTTACAAGCCCTTAAGTCACATAATGTGCACGTGCACGTGAGGAAGTCACATAATGTGTGTGTGCACGCGAGGGAGTACGAGCGCAAGCGTGAAAATGTTTTTAACAAATCTCACAAACAAGTAAAATTCGTGAGTGCGAAGAATGAGAGCGCGAGCGCAGAACGAAGATTGAAAGCGAGAGCGAAAGATAATATGAAAGATTAAGGACTAAAGTATTATAGGGCTGGTTTTGGCTTAATAAGTCAAAATGTCTTCTTTTTTTTCTTTATTTAATTTTTTTCGTATTAATTAATTTTGCATAAAAAAAAACTTTTGTAACTTATTGATTCGTCTCGTCGAGAGGAATCGAAAAAATAAAAAATTATGATCGAAACTCATAATTTTTGGAATAAAGACAAAAATAAGACAAAAAGACGTTTGATGCAAGACGCAAGACGAAGAAATGCAATTTTTTTTGAATAAAAACACAAAAAGTTACCTTTTTAATCCAAACTCACTCTAGGTGAGAAAATATGAGAAATGTATATTAATTACTTATGAAAAGGAAAAGGAATTGTGAAAGTTCTGTTTCGACACAAGAATTTAGTATGAGGAAGATAACAACCATATTTCTCTTTTTTGGTACATAAGAAAACAATACGAGGAAAAGGTTGAGCCCCTTTCAAACGCAATGCCTGCTAGATGATCAGCTACGGCCTACGAGCATGTCCATGTCGTCTCCGGTGTGGTTACGAACATGACCGAATCGTTTTCTTGCTCCGTTCCAATGTTTGCTAGTTTATTATACATCGGCCGTGACTCCATTGCCTTCTTGGAGCTTATGCACATTTGAGCATCCATGGAGCTGCAACATTTTATATAGCTTTGCGTTCTTACAATAAGCCGCTGGCGCGGTTGGCCGGGGGAATTGAGAGGAGGCCCTCCTTAATCATCTGAACAGTCAGTTTAGAGTTGTTGCTCATAGTAATGTTGGGTAAACCCAAGTAGGGTGGATATGAGTGTAGGGGATTACTCCCCATGTGTTTTGGTATTTTGTATTGACTGCCAAGGGGCAGTGTGTGTGTGTGCTGAGAGACAGTGAGAGAGGGGCCAGGGAGTGTGAGCGAGAGGCTCCTCCTTCGGGAGGAGCCGGGCTCCTCGGAGATGCCCGGAGAGACTGTCGGAGAGCCACCAGAGTGAGGGAGGGAGAGAGAGGAGTGATGGCAGCCGGGTTGTGGCGTGCCCGTGAGGTTTTTTCATGTATATTGTATTTGTTTTGTGATTAATACATATACGGAGTTTTTCCTCGCATCTCTCGTGTTTGTGCTTGGTTGTGTTTTCGTGTTGTGCTTGAGGGTGCGGATTAGAGGGTCGGGGTCTCGACCCAACAAGTAAAAGGTCATGAGTCTGACTATATGTCCACATTCTTGACATCATGATTTGCTATATATCAACTTGAGGGCATTAAAGACTCCCCAAAGCTCAGCTTCTGTGCTTCAACACTCCAATTCAGTATTTCTTACTTACGAACTATGTAGCACGGAGTCACGGACATTTCGTCGGAGTCAACGTACCTGTGTCGGACACTTTTATGACACCGACACTCTCCAGACACTCTCCGGAGTTTGGACACTCAAAAATCCGAAGTGTCCTACGTTTTCTCAACGTTTTTGGTTTCGACACCCCGGGGACACTCCAAAAACTGCTTCAGACACTTGCAAGATATGTCGGGGTGTTAAACGAAATGGGTAAGACTCTTGTCAAAGCTTAGAAAAGTCTTTCTTCTTTGTGGAACATTAGATCGGTTATGGATGATAAAGACACATAGATGACGAAACGTTTTTGTTGTAATACTTTCGTGAATAATTTGATGATAATATAAGATCTAAGCTATATATGGTGCTACAAAAAGAATTAGAGCCTTTTCATACATATATATCATTTAAAACGTGTCGTGTCGTCCTATACTTTATAATTGGCGTGTCAGAGTCTCGATGTTGTGTTTGTGCCGGAGCTACATGGCTTACGAATAAGTTGAGTCCACAAGGTTTCTTCCCATTATGTAATCTCCAGCCAAGCTTACAAACAAATGCTAAATTGCTTTCTCTGGATTTTCTAATGCCTAGGCCCCAAATGAGATGGACCTTTTTCTTCCACGGTGAGTCCCCCCAAAGGAAAAAAGCTATTAAGCCTATTTATGGAATCACAATTATCACCATCAGCTTTAGCAAAAAACCATTGGCTAAAGGAAGGGCTATAGCTAAAAGCTTTGGAACCACACCATCTCTAGTGGAGCACTTCATTTCTGATCAGAATAGATAATCTTTCAATGCACAAGACAAAAAGAAAAGTGGAGATAGGATCCCCTTGTCTAATGCCTCTACTATGAGAAAATTTGGGATGTTGTTCACATTCCAAAAAACAGATAATCTAGTGGACTTCATGAATTTGAATTCCCACTATTTCTTTCGAAATCATAAGGTACACGCTGCTTGAGCTGACTTCAAAGGCCCTTGTTATGCTCCCACTCGGCACTTGCTCAGCTAGTAAAATTGGGATTTCACCCTTCGTTTTCCTAGCCGGTATGACTGATGACTTGATGCAAACTTCAATCATTTGTGTCTTTGAAATGGTGAGCTTATTCCATGTTCAATCTGCATCTTTTTCCACAAATTGATGTGCACGGGTTATATCATGAAATATGCAAATTTTTATATCAATGTGTGGCGGGAAAAACGTTGATTCAAGTTCCTAAGCTGCAGAGGTATATTCACAAACATACCGCACAAGCTACTATTTTGCAGCTTAAACATCCTCTCTCTCTTCAAAAAAAAAAAAGGGTCCTCTATTAAGTCTTTGCTTGTATGCAGCTTGACTGAGAGTTAATAGGACAATTGGAACCCCATTCTATGTAGATAGATATATTCAAAACAAAGAAAGTTATTGAGAGATATCTTGATTAAAGAAATTTGTTCTCTTGATGTTGCATTTTTGCTGTCTAGAGTTACTAGAATATCTTATCTTGTTGCAGTAAAGAGCAAGAGTTAGAAACAAGTAATTTAGCATATTTCCACTCCATTCACCTTTAATTAGAGATATGTACATTTCCCACAAAGATTCTAGAGAACGATTGGAAGACAAAACAGAGACATAATTGGTTTCCGAATTTTGGGCCAATTGTCTTAAGAACAGAGGCCGTAAAGTGCCAATAAAGCATGGATTTGGACAAAGTTTAAGTTCATGCAAAACAACTTGAACTCCCCGTAAAAACAAAATCTGTCAATTAAAGAGTAAATAGATTTAAACAACGTTCTCGTATTCCATACAAATTTTCAGGTCCTGGCATGTTCTTTACCTAGCCGGATCCATATCCGGTATCTGTGCCTACCTCTAAAGAAAATATCCTTCTAATTTAAACTTCATCCCACTTCCTCCTAAGTTGCATTTTCTAACTAAACTTCAACCAGTCCAAACTTCATCAAGTTAGCTAGTCGTACAACTTCTTTCAATCATAGAGGTTACTGATGAGTTTTCTCCTTTATATTTTTTTATGTCCCTTCTGTTGGCTAGAAAACTGTATGTTCTTTTTTCGCAGCCCAACATTTTCAAGCAAATGCATGACTTTGGTGTATTTTTGTGCATCCAACATCTGAGATTTAATTAACTTTTTTAATGCAGATATAGGTACTATACATTTTTTCATATAAAAACGTAATACGTACTCTGTACGTAGAAAAGGAGAAAATGACATACAACGGCCACACTGGTTTTCATATGCAGTAAACAATCAACACATGCACATTCTAATTCCTTTAAAGTGATATTATTATAGGGAGAAGAAGGACGAGAACACTTACCTTCAACAATTGGACCCCTTCTTGAAAAGTAAGTCGCAAGGTCTTTCTCAAGTACTGTATAGCCAATCAGTCTTGATACTCAGCTCAAATAAGAGTACAGCTATGAAGCATGGATTTACAGGATACGAATACGATACAATACGGATACGGATATGGAGTTACACTAAAAAATAGGATATGGGTGCGGCCAAGATACGTTAGACTACAAACTATCATTACAATATTTTACCATTATATTCCGTAAATGCTAGTATGGTAAAAATAGTATTGGGTTGTTCATATCTAAAAGTGTTGTACACAAGTATACATCATGACTTGTTAAAACAATTAAAAATGTTGACACAATTTTCATCTTAATATATCTTCCTCTCGCTAAAAAGTAAGTAAAGTGTTAGAAGTTTATAATTATCTGTATTCCTTTTTTAACAATTTACTCCAATATTATGCAAGAAGTGCCACAATCTTAATTTTATACAGTTTAGTTACATGACCAAGAGTACCCAAAAGGGATCCGATACTTCTAAAATCAAAAAATTTAATTTTTATATAAGGGATGCTTCTTGGATATGTATTTGCGCTTACGTGAGGAGAATATCCGCGAGTTAGGTAGGAGAATTAGAATCTGACAAGGATACAGCTCCCATATAGAAGTATTCGTTCTACATAGGAGCATATCCACTTGATAGGAATATAAAATTCTTCTATATTAATTTTCTAGCATGCAGGCATATTATAACATCAATGTCCGCAACACATTGATAATGGCACAGAAACAGAAATACGATATTATGACCTTTTAAGGCTCAAAGGGATATTGTTCTCTAACGACTTCAAGCTCTTTCTGACATCTTTCATTCAAACTATCAAACAAAGCAACAAACAAGCGGTCCACAATGTCCATAACCTGCATGAAAAAGCTAGGCATCTTAACATCACACAGGTTATAACCTTGGTTAATTGGTGATCCTTACACTCATAAGCCAACAACTCAATTACCTCAGAATAGTGCTCCTTGATCTCCATTTCAACATCAAGACCTGTAAACTTGCGCAAGTGTCTGTGGGTAAAGGAATACTCTGCTCTGAAAACTGAACCTACCTCAAAAACATGGCCAAAACCACCACAAATTGCCATTTGCTTGTGAGGTTGAGGTGACTGAGCTAGACATGCTGGTTGCCCTTTGTAGTCCAGCCTGAAAAAACAGCTGAGCCACCCTCACTAGATGCTGCTATCAACTTTGGGGTATGAATCCCCACAAAGCCTTCAGATATAGGAACTGCCTGAATATCTGTAGAACAGTTTATACTGAATTACAAACCAGGCGAGGATATGCTCTGGTTTTAGTGTCAAACAACAATGAAAGGGAAAATGCAAATTGGTATGTACAACTGTTAAACACATGTGTCATATACACACAGAGGGAAAGACAACAACAATAAAGATGACTTGTGTGAAAATAGCCTACTCTACTACTTCTTGAGGTTCATAGAAACCGCAATAAGAACACCAAGCAATAACAACCTTGTTTTGGAAGAAGGCTAGTACGAATCAAACAAAAAGAGTGCATACACAATCATTGTCAACAAATAAATAGTGGATCAAAAAAACCCATGAATGGTCCAACTACTGCAGTAAGTAAAATGGAACAATCGAGATCCACAGCCATTTTTGAAGATAAAAGAATCCGATGGGCAAAGATCCATAGCCATTTTTGAACGTCAATAAGCCATTATGCGATTTTAAGTTCTCCTTTTCTTCTCCCTTTGAATATACATCAGTTGAAAGCAACTAGATATAGACCAAAGGTGAAGAAGGTGAAAATGGGGTTAAGCGCAGGGTGTGGTGGCTGCTATGGTGATCATTCATGGGGATGCCAAACAGAGAGAGAAGTGGTGGTCTCACGGTAATGAATAATGATGAT
The DNA here is from genome assembly GCA_018127125.1 of Rhododendron griersonianum. Lineage (NCBI taxonomy): Eukaryota > Viridiplantae > Streptophyta > Magnoliopsida > Ericales > Ericaceae > Rhododendron > Rhododendron griersonianum. The sequence goes on from CM030789.1 coordinate 16,485,586, forward strand.
CCTAGAACAGTGATTGTTGTTCATAGCTCTCTTGCTCTCTGTAGTCTTTGTTCTAATCTGTCCCTTTTTGGGATTTTCATATATTGCTTTCCCTTTGTTCTAAGTTCTAGGATGTCTGCCAACATGGGAGATAAAGAAGATTACAGTAGCAGTTGCAACCATAGTTGCATAGAGCGGGAGAAGGAGCGGGGAATATAGAAGCTCCCAAGGTTGGGAGGGTGAAAGAAATGTGTACATATATTTAGAACATAATGTAGCATAGAATATGCACTTTTAAAGTCCAATCATTTTAGGGAGTAAAAATATGGGCCACGTCCACCATAAGTGTAAGAAATGGGCTAGTGAATATATGGTTTTCTTTTCAAGCTATCATGGCTTGGGCCAGAGATACAAGTTCATCAACAAGACCAATTAATAAAGCCCAGCACCTGTGATTCTATACAAGGATCGTACAAAAGTTCCCATCATTGTAAGGAGTGTGCTCCCATTGTGCTCCCATCTCAATGGGAGTGGGCTCCCCTCAAGATCCTTAATTGGGAGCGTAGGAGTGCGCTCCTAAGGTGGGAGAGGCTCAGAGGCACCACTTTAGGAGCTCTCTCTTACTACTACAAGGCATGAAACCAGTTCAAATTTGGTTCTCTAACATTGCAAGCCAGCTACCCATGGCCTACTCAAATTGGAACTCGCCATTCCTGTGGCCACATCTACATCCAATTTGATCCATTGAAGCAGCTAAAAAACCAACTCTGTTTTCCGACCAGACATTGTCCAACCAAATCTATGCCCCTAAAAAGTCTGATTTGTGCAAATCATGATGGCATTTCCACAAAAGAAATTAAGCTCAATTTTGTGAAGAAATTGGCCTCCATTGATTCAAACAAAGGTGTTAAGGAAATATAGTCCCAACATTGCTTAGGAGTGGAATGGGTGATCACTTAATAAAATCTAGGGCCTCCACTCATTGCCAATTAGTTTGAGTTGGATATAAATTTTTCACATTGTATCAGAGTAGGGCCCATTCCACCCCACATTTTAAAAAAATTCGCCATCCACAATTCACAATAACAAACCAGCAAAAAGGATGCACGATGATAGACCCATAAATAGGCCACACGTGACAAACCTTAAACACGGTTGCACGTGATGGGGAATGTTAAGGAAATATATATAGTCTCACATTGCTTGTGAGAGAAATGAGTGATCACTTAACAACATCTAGGACTTCTCCACTCATTGCCAATTGGTTTTGAGTTGGATATAAAGTTTCAACAAAATGTATAAATGGGGATAGAGCTAGAAGGAAAATAACAAAGATTCCACATAATTCCTCCGATAGTGTTGGCCCTTTTTTTGTGCGTACCACGAAATGGAAATAACTTTGCTCCCCTTGGATCTATCAATGGATCCTATCCTCCCAAGACGAGATGGAGAACAATTCAGGCCGGCTCGACAAATTTGCTCTTTCATTCACTCACTTATTGCGGCCAAGTTTTACCAAACCCATCCAACCAAAACTTATTACTAGGATTCTCCTAAGAGATGAAGACCTCACCTTGGAACCTTGCTCCCAAAACAAAATGGCAAAATCTATTGAGAACTTGCTCCCATCGAGAAAAGAGTATGCTCCCAACTAGGATAAAACTTTTCAAGCATATGAATCTAAAAACAAAAAACAAAAAAACAAAAGCAGAACCACCAAGCAAGAGAAAATAAGAAGCAACGAACTCAAATTAGCTCAAATACTTGGTCTTCACATACTTTTACTATATTTACGAAAACAAATTCAGTCGACACTAAAATCTGATTGGTATGTATACTAGGCCTAGGAAAAAAATTACTCTAGTTTTTAGGGTGTTTACATTTATATACACTCCTCTAGACTCTCCCTGTCACGCCCTCGATTTTCAACATATATATAAGAATTTCTGTAAATGAAACCTCACAATAATCCGTATGATGCCCAAAAATAACATAGCATTCCCATTCCCAAAACCTCATTTCAACATCCAATACTTTCCAAAAGATTACATCAACGGCTCAACGGGCCAAATTAATATAAATACAGAGTATCGTATGAATCAAGAATTTACAACATTCCAAGAGTCAAAAGATTTATAGATAAGGTTCCAAATACTTCTTCCAAAAGAAATTTACAAAGGTGAACGGGTAACTTCACGTTGTTAGCTTTCAAAGCATGTCCACGTCCAAACATTCAGTCATGCAAGCTACTGCCCTGGGTTGGTACTTGAAAATGTTGTAAGGCTTGAGCTACACTAGTCCAGTAGAGATATCTTTGCTCAAACTATATGCAAATGAGATAGATAAAGTACCGAGATGAATATTTAAGAAATAGAGTCTCGAATAACAAGGAAGAATACAAACAAATGCCGATATCATACCAGGAATTTAGATCCAAACAACCCTTCATGGTCATTGCTAAATCCATTAATCATTCTATTCATTCTTTTCAATTCACGGCTTTCCTTTATGTACTTCCATACTAAGGGACCCACCGATTGGTGGACCAAGAGACGTTTCGGGCATTCGGACCCTGTATACCCACTATGCATTCCGGGTGATCATGACCCCGTACATCCATTTCACATTTCGGGTCTCGAACCCCGTACATCTACTTCACATTCCGGGTCTCAGACCCCGTATACCCGCACAACGTTCCGGGTATCTAAGACCCCGTATGTCCATTCCAAGCCATTTATCTCTCATTTAGTCATACGTGTTCCCAAGCTTCTATTGCAAGAATGCAGATAAGGAAAATTGATTTTTAATGCAACTCATACTTCTATTCTTGTTCTCGAGTTCAATATCTAAACCCATCCCTTACACCATAAGTCACCTTGTGTCAGTCTATCACTTGTTCAGGATTCATCCACCTTTTATTCAACAATCGGCCTTATCATAACATCGGCTAATAATTTGGTACTCATCTTTCTTATGTATGTAATGTTGTGAGAGAAAGAAGGAAAAGTGTATAGGGTGTTAACTAACCCTAACACAAGTGAGCTTTATTTATATTATGTGGCGACTAGTTACATAACATAAGCAACCAATGTGGGACTAAGTCCAACTCTATTCTAACACTCCCCCTCAAGCTGGAGAATAAATATCACAAAATCCTAGCTTGTTACGTAACAACTCTAAACGTGGTTTAACTAAAGGTTTGGTGAAGATATCTGCCAACTGAGCTCTTGTAGACACGAAAGGGGTAGCCAACACGCCACTATCTATCTTCTCCCGAACAATATGACAATCTACCTCGATGTGTTTGGTTCTCTCATGAAATACCGGATTCGAAACGATATGTATTGCTGCCTGATTATCACAATACATAGGAATAGGTAACTGTACACCAAGCCCCAACTCCTCGAGCAAAGCTCTCAACCATACAACCTCGCATGTAGTATGAGCCATGGCACGATACTCTGCTTCAGCACTTGATCGAGCAACCACAGTTTGTTTCTTGCTCTTCCAAGTAACTAAATTTCCACCAACAAAAGTACAGTACCCAGTTGTGGACCGTCTATCAGATGGTGATCCTGCCCAATCAGCGTCGGTAAAGGCTTCAACATGTAAATGACCATTTGAACGATAAAACAAGCCACGTCCAGGATGAGCCTTAAGATACTTCACAATACGAAGACAAGCTTCCCAATGTGGAAAACGAGGGGCTGACATGAATTGACTTACCATACTGACAGCAAATGAGATATCAGACCGTGTGTTGGTGAGATAATTTAGCTTGCCTACCAAGCGACGATAACGGTCTGGATGAGGAAATATCTCCCCCTGATCAACACACAATTTGACGTTTGGATCCATAGAAGTCTCCGCAGGCTTTGCTCCTAATAAACCAGTCTCTTCTAGAATATCTAGAGTATACTTTCTTTGAGATAGACTGATCCCTTCCTTGGATCTTGCTACCTCAATACCCAAGAAATATCGTAGCTTACCCAAATCTTTGGTGTGAAACTGACGCTGTAAGAACTGTTTCAGCTCATCAATACCTTTCTGATCATCCCCAGTAATAATGATATCATCCATATACACAATCAACACTACTCTTCCCCGATCTGAGTGAATAGAGAAGACAGAATGATCAGAATGAGAGCGATGCATACCAAACTTCAACACAGCATCACTAAACCTGCCAAACCAAGCTCGAGGGGACTGCTTAAGACCATAGAGGGCTTTGCGAAGGTGACACACCTGAGAACGCTCTCCCTGAGCAACAAACCCAGGAGGTTGCTCCATATACACCTCCTCGAGCAGGTCACCGTGTAGAAATGCATTCTTGACATCCAACTGAAACAAGGGCCAACCAAGATTGGCAGCCATAGAAATAAGAATGCGAACAGAGTTAATCTTGGCCACCGGAGAGAAAGTCTCAACATAATCAACGCCATACGTCTGGGTATAGCCTTTGGCCACAAGACGGGCCTTGTACCGTTCTACTGTGCCATCCGGATTATATTTGACGGTAAATACCCACCGACATCCAACGGTAGACTTTCCTGGCGGAAGAGAAACCAACTCCCAAGTGCCATTGTCATGAAGAGCAGACATCTCAGCCTCCATAGCTGTCCGCCACTCAGAAACAGATAAGGCCTCCTGAACAATGTTAGGAACAAAAATAGACGAAACAGAAGTAGTAAAAGCACGAAGAGATGGAGACAGGTGATCATAGGAAACAAACTGAGCAATAGGATGAGATGTGCAAGACCGAATACCTTTGCGAAGAGCTATTGGAAGACCAGGTGATGGCGGAGGGGGAGGTGGAGGTGGAGGTGGAGGTGGGGGTAGAGGTAGAGGTGAAGGTGCAACCGGATCTTGGGACGGAGGAGGCGTGGTGGCTGGTACTTGTGGGGCTGTTAATACTTTTTGCCGACGAACATACACCTGCAAGGGAGGACCAGATGGTACACAAATAGGAAATACAGACTCAGACTCATGAAGGTCAACCGGAGTATTGTGACCCAAGTAAAAGGGCAATGACTCATTAAATGTGACATCAGCACAAACAAAATGACGACGAAGAGATGGTGAGTAACATTTATACCATTTCTGAGTGCGCGAATACCCCAGAAAAATACACCGAATTGACCGTGAATCAAGTTTGTCCCGGTCAGGATCCAAAGCATGAACATAACAGGTGCACCCGAACACTCGTAAGGGTAATGAGTGGAGAGGGCGACCAGAAAATAAAACTGTATGGGGTATTTGACCACCTAGAACGCTAGATGGCATACGATTGATCAAGTAACATGCTGTAAGAACAGCATAACTCCAGTAAGACTTGGGAACTTGCATTTGAAATAATAGAGCACGCATAACCTCTGATAAATGCCTAATCTTGCGTTCGGCAACTCCATTTTGTTGTGGAGTTCGAGCGCAAGAAGATTGGTGAATTATACCATGGTCATCAAAAAACTTAGAAAGAGAATTATGAAAATATTCACCTGCATTGTCAGAACGAAACATACGAATGCAAGTATCAAATTGAGTTTTGATTTCCATATAAAATGACTTAAAGATAGAAGACAACTCTGACCGCTCTTTCATGAGATAAAGATACGTAACACGAGAATAATCATCGACAAAAATAACATAATACTGAAAGCCAAAAACATTAGGAACACGCATTGGACCCCAAATATCAGAATGAACTAAGTGAAAAGGACGGGATACGCGACTCTCAACCCTAGGATAAAAAGACACTCTATGATGTTTACTAAACTCACAGACTTCACAAGGCAAAGCATCAACACGGCTACATGAAGGTACTAGCCGTTTAAGATTCTGAAGGGATGGATGACCAAGTCGACAATGATGTTGATAGGGTGACACAGAAGACTGAAGGGCAACAGAGTTAGGGTGAACATTGTCGGTAAAGTAATACAGACCACTACGCTCAGTACCACCACCAATTTTTCGCCCCGTCTTAAGATCCTGAAACACACAACCATCAGGAAGAAATGTGACAGAGCAATTTAAAGATTTAGTAAGTTTACTAACAGACATAAGATTTAATGGAAAACGAGGAACGTGCAATACGGAATTCAAAGTCAAAGAAGAAGTAACAGAAACCGAACCCAAACCAGTAATATCAGTGGTAGAACCATCGGCTAAGGTAACACGAGATGGTTTATCAATAGACTGATGGCCAGAAAGAATAGTAGAATTACCAGTCATATGATCAGATGCACCAGAATCAATAACCCAAGGAACAGAAAAACGAGAAGTTGGAATACAAGCACTAGAAGAACCTGTCTGAGATAGCGTAGCAATGGAGGAACTTGTCTGAAATGACACAAGGCGTTGGTACTCCTCCACAGAAATAGTCACCATAGCAGTGGAGCGTGCAACCTGCCCAATATCCTCGGAAGAAGTAACCCGATGAGCCTGAGAAAAACCATGTAGGTCATAGTAATGCTCCACTGTATGATTATTTCCCCCACAATAAGTACAAAGTCTAGAACCACGGCCTCGACTATGGCCACCTCTCCCTGACATGCGACCTGTACGACTAAATCCACAACGACCAGAATCATGACCACCAAAAATACGGTCAAAACGACCACTGTACCCATAATCACGGCCGCGACCAAAGCCACGGCTAAATGAAGAACCAAAATCACCATAATTAGCGGAAGTAGAATCAAAACCAGATTTCATTGCAAACAAATCACCGTACAATGAGAGGCAACTAGTTAACTATCGATAGATCAACCAACCAAATACTCCATCAACAAACTGCCAATAAACAAGAAATAAGGAACTGATTGACCGACTAACAACCAAGGGCACGACAACGCATGCATCCAACTACTTCAACAAAACCAAAGTAGCCACCGAACAACATAATCCCAATATCGAGCAACAACCAAGAGCTCATATGCCAACATAGACCAAATAACTCAACACAATTCAACAATCGAAATCAGACTTCAACATACCCAAATTACCATCTATTGGAGAGGATAAACTGTAGATTATTAGCATATGCAAATAACCGAAATCCAAATCCAAGTAAATTGTAGATCGATCAAAAATCCAAAATTACCAGAACAATCAATGCATAAGAGTGACGGAACGGTACCAAACAGTGATGAACAGTAACGATGGTGAATAGTCATCGGGTGAACAGTACGATGATGAACAGTAGCGTTGGTGAACAGTACATCGGTGAACAGTACGACGATGAACAGTAGCGTCGGTGAACAGTAATCTGTGAACTAGGATTAGGTTAGGGTTAAGGCAGAGGCTAGGATTAGGATTGTGATTTTAGGGATTATGTACAGAGGCTAGGGTTTAGGCTAGGATTGTGGTGGTTTAGGATTAAGGTTAAGATCCCGCTCTGATACCATATTGTGAGAGAAAGAAGGAAAAGTGTATAGGGTGTTAACTAACCCTAACACAAGTGAGCTTTATTTATATTATGTGGCGACTAGTTACATAACATAAGCAACCAATGTGGGACTAAGTCCAACTCTATTCTAACTATAGGGTACTCATCTTTCTTATGTATGTAACAACACCTTAATGAACTTATCAACCCATAACAACTCTATGATATACTACCCGTCAGTATCGATACTTAGGACTCGAGGAACAGGCTCCGAAGGGATTCAATAGGATCGATGAGACGAACCAAGAGAATGTGAGTTACTATTTAATCCTTTGAATCACTAGACCGGCTCCCACCTATCAAATACACTCATCACAATATCACGCATAGCCTACAGTGCTTCTAACAACCATACGATATATCACTTGTCGACAATGATACCCAAAATTACATTTCACGAGTGTCTCGGGAACGAAAACATCAATGAGACAATAGAGATCTAACAATCGAGTTTAGAGATGGTCTAAAGACGTTTTAGAGGTACTAGAGTGATCAGGGGCCAAATGAATGAAGTACGGAACAAATGCTGAAAAAAACTGTCCATAAGCATCTGGTATCGATATAGCCAAAATAGCTGTATCGATACAGAATGCAAACAGAATGAGAAGCTACAATTTTGAATTGGTATCGATACAGCAAAAAGCCCGTATCGATACGAATGCGTTTCGAGCAGGTTTTCTGTAGATTTTCAAGGATCCACCCAACAACCAAACACAACAATCTAAGCCACGAATAGGGCACAAAATCAACTCATAAGCATGTAAAGAGAGTAAGAGATCCCTACCTCGAATTTCAAGCCGGACCCAAAGCGATCGATCAAGCCCTAGAGCTTCAACCCTCGAAACCAAGCAAGAATACTCTTCCCCGAGCTTGCTCCAACGAAACCCGAGGTCGAAAGCCCGTGAGGATGATGATTTTGGTGAAGGATCTTGGTGAGTCTTGAGCTTGGGGTGGAATTTTGAGTGAAAGAGTGAGAGAGTGGAGAGGGTGCCGAGAGAAAGAGAGAGGCCGGGAGATAGAGAGAGAGTGTGGGAGTAAAAATACTCCTCCACACACACACACTCATTTATATACTACACCCATACAAATCACACTTGCACTCCCTCAAAAGTAATCTTAACACATTGATCCCAAATCAATTAAACTCTATAAATCTCATATTTATTCAATATTCCAATATTAATAAAATCTTTTAATAATTTCTGAAAATATGAGTCTCTACACTCCCAACCTCAGGTTATTCCATATCCTCTCACTCCCCCATACCAGCTCCGACTCCCGCTTTCATTTCATGCCACTACGAATTAAACACATAAAAAACATACAGCTATGGCTATGGGAAGTGAGTTTGGTTGGAATGTTGAGCTTCAAGTCCATGGTGGCTGCGGTGGACAATCATAGGTGAGGACAACAAGTTTTCAAATTGCCACATCAGGTAAAGTTGAAACTCCCTCTTCACCTAGGCTGGTTGTGGAAGGGTTTGTTTGCTCGTTAGTAGCATCTAGACGGAATGCATACTACCGAATATAAACTAATTAGGTGCTACTATCAAATCTGATTTACCCCTTGCAGTTTGGGCATGGAGCACTTCACCCTATGTGCTTCACAATTAGCAATGTTGTCCCAACTTTGTTTTGGACTAAAGCAGTATGCTAACTTTGTTAAGTGCATATGTAGAAGACCTATTTTCCACAGTTGTTATCTTTTTATTTCTCCTCTCTAATCCTTCTCTGTCCAGTATTATACATCTTAGCATAATACACAGCAAAATCTCTGAAAATTTGTAATTGAATGTCTCGTTGCTAGTAAAGAACCTTTCTAGTCCAATATTTTTGAAATGTTTGTGTGTACACTCTTGGGATCGATCTCAAAACCTTGAGGTCCTTGACCTAAGAAGCACGGCTACGGATACGATATGATACGGATACGCAGATACGTGATTTTTCCAATACGATACGTTGGGGGATATATTGAATATAATAGTAAATAAAAAATATATTTTATATATAATTTTTAATTCCCAAAATTTCATTAATGATTAAAGTTTTCCATTACACAAGTTCACCATTTCACATGCCAAGAGATATATTTACATATACATACACAACTAGAGAGAGAGAGAGGGGGGGGATATCTCAGTGTGTTTCTGGTGTCGATTGGTGGGGGAAAAAGAAAAATATAGTCCTAGTTGCAATTTTAACCCATATATTTTAAGTACTAACATATTTACCATCGCTCGTATCCAAAACGTATCCGAGCGTATCCAACACGTACCCTCGCATATCCGAAACATATCGGGATACCAAAAAGTTATTCTAAAAACAGGATACTTTAAAAAAAAAAAACATATTGGATATGTATCCGGAGCATATCCGAGAGCATCAGTATCCGATACGGATACGATACGTGATACGGAGGCCAAAATAAAGTATCCGTGTTTCATAGTCCTTAACATAAGAGTAGCTTCCTAGAGAACAAGGATGGGGCAAGAGGGGACAAATAGAGACAGTCATCACCTCCAATGAGTTCAGAATATCTTCCTCCTACACTAGAATTAATTTCATTTCCCACCAAGTTATATAAGCTCGCCACCCCTATGTTAAAAATCCTGATAACGCAAGGATAAATGAAGTAATATCGATTAAAAATATATATATTTTTTTATCTGATCGATTAAAAATAGTTCATTATCTGAAAACAATGGCATAGTTTGTTTTATCTCTGTCATTGGAGAGTAACCACATAATCTTTGAAGGTCTACCATACTATTTGAGACTTTGTTAACAATAAATGTGTACCATGTTCTTGAACACTGAAGGAAAACAATATTTTGTTGTATATCAGCTAAGCCTCTTCGTACTGTGGGAGTCCGTAGTCAACAAATCTCCATCACCAAAATCACTCTACAGCAAATAGTCGTGTGTCTGATGCATGTTGCATTGGGATCTTTTACGAGTAAGCACAAGAAAGTATTAGTGTCTGTAGCCATGTAAAATTTTCAGCCAATTACAAGTTGCCACGTGTTGCGGAACCTAATAAATAGGGCACGATAAATGGCCAATCAAATGTTGCCACGTGTCTTGAGGTCGAAGGTCAAAGTGACACAAATGAGCCAATTAAATGGTGCCACTTGTCTAAGTGACAATTATTATTTTTGTTAAGCTCGGCCAATCAAATTAAGCCACTTAATAAAATAATAATTGTACTTATCTTTATATTATTATCTTTCTTAAAATAAAAGAAAGAATGATAGTCATAATTATTTCTTTTACATTAAATAAATAAATAATTAGAGAGATAAATACGAAGGAGGTTGGATTTTCCATAACTCTCCATCTCACCTCTCTATTAATAGAGGTGCTCCCTCCCATATTTTCCATCAACACATTCAAGCATTCAAGCTCCAGTGAAGATCTCCTCAGCCAACTCCTCCATTCACGTAGCTAATAACTTTCGCATGTGCATCTTGTTAGGTTCGAGCGAATGATCATAGAGATCTCCTTGGACAGCTCCTACAGTTCTTCGACCCTCTTCACTATGAGCGAAGAAGATTTCATAGATGATTTCCTTCGAGAACCCTCCCACGCTCGACTCAACCCGCCCCTGTAGATGTCTTCGCACCCTTCGATCCATTGACTGAGCAAATGTCAGGGTCTCTGGCCTTCCACCTCAGACCCCGCAAGCTCCTCTGAACAAGGTGCGCATGCTGAAGCTCCCGAAGCGGGCCACCGAGGGAGAGTTGAGTGACCTTGTCAATTCCTCCATTTCTTCAACGGAGAAGAGGGGTCTTACAAAAAATTCACCAAAGCCTACGCCATTCCTTCGGGCGTTCGGGTCAGAAGGAGTGCGTCGCACTCGAATGAGATTCAGTACCGTCAGGGGGAGCTGACCTTCCCCTTGATGGCTACTATTGAGAGGGGGGGATTAGGTTCACTCTTCACCACATCGTTCGGAACGTCCTTCGGGAGTTTTCCCTCACCTTTTCCTAGCTGTCCACTTACTCCTACCGCATTATCACGAGCATCGTAGAGCTGCGGAGGAGGGAGAACATTGCCTTCGGTATAGAGGAGTTGTTCGGGGTGTACCAGCTTGGTAAAAACCCCGGCTACGGGTGGTATTACCTCGCTAGCTGCCCCAAATATAAGGACCTTTTGATTGAGAATTTTCCCGACTCCGGGTCATGGGCAAACACATTTGTCGTAGTGTCGGAAAACTTTATGTTCGGGCCCGGGGAATCCTCAGCTACCCCGGTCCAGTGGAACACGGGCACTATCGGTCTATTTTGTCCTTATGTTTGATAGTATTGCTTTCGCCCGCTCATTGCTAATTTTCATCTTGTTGTTTGGCTTTTGCAGGGAAGAACGTCGTTGAGAGATACCAGAGGAGGTGTGATTGAGCGGTGCTTAAAGCGACTTCCGCTGTGCCGATTGACAGGAGGAGAGCCCCCTTCTTGCTACCAGTTTCCTTGTGAAGAAGCCAAGGAAAGAGGCCGGTGTAAATCCTGTTAGGGCGAGAGGGTGGGGTAGAAGAAGAGGAGGAAGAGGACAAGTAGGGACAACTGTATCATCTAAGGCTACCGGGAGCAGCTCGCCGCCTCGAGGGATCCTTCGAGAGCCAATCGACCGACCAACATTGGAGCCGTCTGACGAAAACGAGGGGATGGGGAGGAAGGAGAGGGAGCCAGCCAATCTTTGAGAGATAATCGGGGGAAAGAAGGGAGGACGCACTGCTGCCTTGGGGAGCTCGTCTCGTCCGGGGATATCACCGGAGGATGCCCTGTCGAGGAAGAAGCCCTGGACCGACACTCCAGAGGATGGGAGGGGTTGGAGAGGCGCGATGGGAAGTAGCAGGTGATTGATCCGGAAGCCCGGCACGACAATGCCAAGTCTGATGATCCGAGCAAGGGGGCTCGGTGGAGGATGGGAATTTGAATGTTCCATGGACTCTGGCATTGCGGACCTTTGGTGGCGACCTGATTACCTACGCGGACTGTGCCGGGTTGAGCTCTTCAATGGCGTACGGGATTCTCCAGGCGAGAGCTCTCCCGAGGGATGTTAAAGCAGCCCCAACGGACGCGAATGACTTGATTAGTGAGATTGTCCAATACCTAGTGCTGGTAATAGTATTCCTCTCTTGCTGTCATGTTTCTTTTTGATGATTATCTGTTTGTCCGAGGGATTGACTCCTTTTCTGTTGGCAGGCAGGAATACGCACTCTATGTCTTCAAGGCGACATTGCCAAGCGCTCTGTTGCAATGAGGGATATGGACGATGCCTTGGCTAATGAGCATGACCAAGCGCGGCTAGCCCGGGAAGCTGCCTCCCAGCATCAGAATAACTTTCAAAGATCCCAAGAGCAGAGGAAAGTTGCCGAGCTTAGGGCATAGAAGGCCGAATAGGGCCTTGCAGCTTTGCAGGCCTCGGTATAGGTGAAGGTGGACGCAGTGGACCAGAAGGGCTATGATGAGGGCTACAACAAGGTGACAACGGAGTACAAGGCGCAAGTGAGGGGGATCATGGCTGATTTATAATCCGAGCGATTCAGGGTCGGAGTGGGGTGGTACCATGAGTGGTTGATGGTGAAACTAAATCCTGCTGAGAGTTCATCTCTCTCGACCATTCCCGAACCTCCACCTGAAGAGCTCGTGATGCCAGAGCTAGAGCCTAAAGAAGAACAAGCCCTATCGACCGATGAGCCTATGAGAAAAGATGGCGAAGATGGCGAAGCTGGCTCGGACCGAAGCCTTCGTACCTCCAACCTCTTAGGATCCCTCTCTTCTCCTCCATGAACTTGACACTCTGTACTGTTATTTTTTGACTGGACGGCTCCGAACAAGTGGAGTTTGCCGTTTCAAGGGTTTGTAAATAACTTTGTTTGCGTGATTGGCGACGAACAATTGGCCCGAGCCAGATCACTTGTAATAGTTTGGAGGACCGGTGCCGAACAATTGGCCTATGCCAAGTCCTCGGTAGGCTTTGACACCACACTTTTGATTTTATACACATGGACGGTTTAACATTTCGTTGCACATGAATGGTTTATCCAATATTTCTCGTTTTTGCCAGGCTTTGTGGTATTTTTTAACTTTGCTTGACTATCTCTGTGCCCCCTACATCGGGTGGGCTCGCCAGGTATATGAGCAAGTTCTTCCTAAGGCATAACAGTGGGATAAATTTGGAAAATTTGATTTTTCGTTGCCCCTACTTCGGGTGAGTCTAACTGGGAATCCAGCAGGTTCGCCCGAAGCAAACAGTTGCGAATTATCGAGTGAATGGTCAATCAGCTAGGGAACAGGTGCTGAGGTCTCGAAGGTAATTGGGTTTTGATGGACCCTCAGGACACAACTCTATACTTATTTTCTTTTATTTTGCTTTTAGATTAACAATTTTTTTAATTTTTTACAATGCAGGGCGGGGCGGGGAACGGGGTACCCAAAAAATACTCGGCCAAGGTCGGGTCAGGGCCAGGGTCGAGTAATAATTTTCGGGTCAGGGTATGCAAAAACCCGCCTCTCCCCGTTGCCATTCCTACTTCGCAGATGGCCATGGCTGGTGCTCATTCCGGAGAGTCCTTCCATCGTTGTGGGGCAGGTCGTGGTGGCTCCTTCGTCCTCCACTTCCGCTTGAACGGTTCGTCCCTAACATGCCTGTCCCGATTCACAGACATTGTGAGGTTATCAATCTTTTGTTCCAAGTGTCGAATGTAGGTGTGGACCTTGGTGGATGGCTCCATGTCCGGAGATGAGAAACCGGTTCCAATGGGAATTGCCGTGACAGAGACATGCTGCTTTCCTAGGGCGACGGCTCCTTTGGAGCCCAGAGTGAGAGCTCCGAGAGGCCCATGGCAAGCCATCAAGTCCTCGAGAGGCGGGTCCTGAACCACCATCTTCGTTTCAGAGCAGAAAGAGAGGTTCTATCAAGGGGAAGAAAGAGAGAGAAAGGCATCTAGATCCTCAACAGAGTCGCCAATCGTAGGGGTTCAGTTAATCGGGATCTGGACTGTGGTAGGGCTCTGGTTCCTTCCTCCGTAGCTCAGCGCTCTGTCCGCCTGTCCTGTAGCAAGTCACTATGGCTGGAGGCCGCACAGTGACCCTCCGACGATCAAGTTAGATCTAGGGAAGATAGTGTAGGTCTACGGTTAGGGTAGAATGACATACTTTTTTCGGTTAGAGTCTCTTTCATTTTATAGACCTCGCTTTACTTGGTCTCCAAGCAAGCGCGTGGAGGGTACACTCGGGTAACTGCCTTGGGTGACGTCACATATAACGTACAAGATAAGGCGGTTACGGAGCACATGGCCAGGTCACGGCCCCAACCGCACGGATGCGTCATGATGATGTATGAAGGATGATCGTTCAGATGGATGACAGACATCTAGGTCGGGCACACTGTGCTTCGGGAAGTTGGAGATGCCTGGTCGGGCCATCCGGACGCTCGAGCACTGACGGGGGCGTGTACCGATGAGCTCAGGAAGTTGGCCTCGACATGCATGGAGGATCGTGCCTCGAACGCGCCCCAAGCCGTTGTATGTTAGGCCACTACACATAGGAATCCTATCGACTCATGCTACTATTCACCTTGTGATGAACATCCACAAATCCAAAGAATATTTCCTTCGATAGTGTAAAATCATTATCTTTCCCAATAAACTAAAAACCAAGTCTGTATTACGATACTACCAAAAGAAGTCTGTAAAAAAGAACAATAACAATAGATCTTACCAAAAGTTACTGCATGTCAATTCAAAGATCAAAATATAAACATTTATGTGTTTTCAATTACTAATTATCAATTTTTTTTAAAAATAATTAAAAGGACACAGGGAAGTTCAAAAGTACGTAACATGCTTAACCACTCACCTGGGTCCAAAGCAATGCAACACGTACAGGTAACAAGAGACTAACCTATACATAACGAACCATATGAAATCACTAACTGTTTTAAATATAATAATACTACCTAGAGCAACTTAGGACTACCCTAAAATTAATTAACTACCCTCAAAACTAAATCAACTCAAGTCTCCAGTCAACGACCAAACCTTAAACTCTTATCTCCAAGTCCTCCAATAAATTTGACCCACATACCAAAAATCACATTCAAGTGCCAAAACCTCATGTTCCTATTCAAAACATCTAACCATCAACACTAGATCCCCACACACCACCCCAACTCGCCACACATGCACACACATCACCAAAACCTCCAACACTCCCCCCCTCTCTCTCTCTCTCTCTCTCTCTCTCATTACCATCCTATACCAAAATCACAAATTTTTCCAACCAAATTAAATACCAAAACATGCAACCCCATAACTCGATCACCTTTAATAATGTTATTGCTCCAAAGTAAGGAAACAAACAAGAATAATATTACGTAGCCTAATGGAAGATCGAGAACGACTTCAAAAACCTGGGTGTAAGATCAGCTCCAAAGAACCCTAAGACTATAGTTGCTCCTCTCTCCCAAAGCCTCCTCTCAATATTCTATCAAAATATAACCCTAATATATTGTGAATATCTCATTGAGAGTAACTTTATAAAACTACCCATAACTCACAAAACCCTTACTTTTAGCTGGCTGATTACCTAAAGTACTTAATTATGGTGCACCACTAATTACTAAAATTAGCCAAACTAGGTGGTAGTGCCAGACAATATGCCACCTCACCAACCACCTCAAAAGGCCCAATTTAGCGAGCACTCAACTCCCTCTTTTTGCCAAACCACAAAACTCCTCTCCATGGGAATACCTTAAGAAACATCATATTTCCTAAACTTAAAAGTTAGCTGGTACCACTACCTGTAATAATGCACCCCAAATTTAGACAAAACAATGACACAACTAATACACTTGCACAGTGAAGTCCGACAATCACCTTCACACATAACTGCACTGATTCACCGAATAACCTAACGTGTGGGTCACTTAAATAACAACACCATGCGTTGACTTAGTAAGCCGGTCTACTATCACCCAATCCTTGATATTAACATGAGAGTCGTAATCTCTAAATCACTCTGTAAACTACATCTTACATTGACATCCAATTAATGTATGCAATTATCTAGAATTCTAAACAAACTCACGTCTCCATAAAATTAAATATCATCAATTATCCAAGACCCAAAGCCTCTGTAATCATTCAATAGTGATGCCTTGGACTACTTACTTCTTAACTGTATTCAAATAACATCACTTTTTTTTTGTCCAGTTCCTACAGGATGAATTATCTTATCAACTAAGATGAAATCCAAAACTAATGGTATCAAGTTGTCTAAGAAATTCCAAACCTCTAGAGCTTATTTGTTGTCCATCGTTGTCATGACCCAAACCCGTGGGTTAAAGGTCTAGTGATCGGCCAATTAGTCTAGGTCACCCTAGGCCTATATGTAGAATTAGTTTAGGGAATTTAAAAAAAATCCTCTCGTCAAAATATGTTTCTTTAAGAAATCAAATAAGCTACGGAAGCACAATTTCAATAATCCCAAAATATGCCAGAGTTCTATGTGCGGAAATAAAATATGTGCTTAACAACACTATTATACATAAGCATAACATGATCAGTTGACCGGGACAAACCAATTACCAAAATAAAGGACTCTAAGTTCAACAATATCACTCATCAGTCCTGCACATCAATCAAAAACCAAAAACACTTTGGCTTAAGAGCAAAGCAAAATCCATCTACTGTTGACCTGAAAAGTATGTGTTTAAAACTCCGTAAGCTAAAGCTCGTATGAAATATAGCATATCCAGTAAACACATTAAATCATGGATACAACTAATATTTTATAAAAAATGTAATCATACTCTTCAATTCCGAACATGTAAAATGTAGTTCCTTTCAAAGATAATTAAATCTCTAGTTCATAATAAAATGAAATCAAGTCATTTGACAGACTTATGCCGAAACCAATCTTCTCGATTATCAGTTCATTCATAGAATGAAATCCAACTTTTTAGGATAAAGTAGAAAAACATCATGATATTAAAAATATCACATTTCATAATACTCGTCGATTTCGCATATCTTTCATGAACAAGTTTCAACCAGAATCTAGAGGAGCGACCTCTAAAATATAAGAGAATGACGCCAAACCATCAAGATACCTAAGTGACACGAAAACACTTCATTTTAAGATTGAAGTACGTACACCCAAGTGACACGACAATAACAGTCAATAAAAGTGACAAACCATCGATAACCAAAAAGTATACATTAATTGACATCCAATTAATGTATGCAACTATCTAGAATTCCAAACAAACTCACATCCCCATAAAATTAAATATCATCGATTATCCAAGACCCAAAACCTCTATAATCATTCAATAAGTATGCCTTGGACTTCTTACCCCAAAACTGTATTCAAATAACAATACTTTTTTGTGTGTGTGCATCTAATCCGATTTTTATAGCTGGAATAATCTTATCAACTAAGATGATCACCGAAACTAATGGTATCAAGTCATCTAAGAAATTTCAAACCTCTAGAGCTTATTTGTTGTACATGTCCATCGTTGTATGAAATTAAACATGTAACTGACCTCAAACGAAATGCCCCAACACTAACCAATATATCAATTGCCCTAAGACATACAAAAATCTACATATATCAAACCAACCTAGTGCTCATCCCTCTCTTGAACTAAAGCATCAACAAATTACCGCATTGATATCTGTTCTCCGAAAAAAGAATTTTTTTCCAACGACTTATTGCATATAATTTCCAATCTTATAACGGAATTCAAAACACAATGCTCCACAAACTCACCTTTGTCGTCAATACTCCCTTACTTCAAGAATCACTAAACAAAGACTACTTATTTTAACACCAAACTAGTACTCCAACATGAATGGCTAAATGAGACAAATGCCAAGGATGTAGTAACAAACACAAATCATATTCAACACCAAACTAGTACTCCAAATTGGGTTTATTCATCAACTCCCAAGGATATAGAAACAAGGCTCCATGGACGACAATGAAAAGACTTCATATTCACCGACTGCTTACTATCTAATACCCCTATATTTACCAAATACTATGTATGTTGAAAGCAATTTCTCTATCTCTTCGTCATATATAACAATAAATCCTCCAAACCAACACAAATCACCCAAGGACTAAATTAAAGTTTTTTTTTTTATGACAACCAAGGATCAGAAGTATGTTGCCATAAGGAACTCACTCTAAGAGTATAAACAAATTCATAATAACGAAAATGGCCCAAAAGAATTAGCCATACCTCTAATGATTAGACAACAATAATATATATTCCGGGATCAAATATACACACACACACTCCGCTCAAGTACGAATACCAAATCTCCACCGTTAAAGTCCTTACACTTAATATCTTTTGATATTTGTCCCCTTTTTTTTTTTTTCGCAGACTACATTTACAACACAACAATTTAAGTAAACTCTCAAATCCACTGCCCTAGATACCATAAACAAATGACTACTCCAATTTAGGACTAAAACTGAGTAAGCCTCTCAAATCCAATTCTCAGCCAGCGTCATACAACAAAAATCCTATAGGGACAGATGGGTCTCCTACTGAAATCGTACTGACGACCGTCTCCGGCCATCGGATGACCGATCCGAGTCATCCAAAAATTCTATAAAAAAAAAACGAGGGGGCCCACGTGGAAATCAATGGCATCCGATGTGTGTAGGGTGCTGATCCAAACACCCTACTTTTCGTGTATATATGTATATACACGAAAAATAAAAGAATAAACATTTACCAAATTCCGACTATAAATCTAAGTCCCTTAGCCACCCAAAGAGATAAAGTTATTGATGATCATCATATAGACATGGACACCCTTATCAATTTAAACTACAGTATGGTCATGAAAACTAATGCATTCCAAAAGAGAAGCCCATAGTATAATATCCCAATAAATAGCAATAGTCAAGACCAACTCCAAAACTTTTAATTCCCTCAACAACTTAGGGCCCAAACCCACGCACAAAATCATTAAAATATAATTTTACAAAATCTTGCACACTACAAATTTTATCCATAACCAGTACAGAATCATGTGTCCAAATTATCAAAAGAAGTAAATGATCCCAAAACCACTAATAATCAAGATCAGTATTAATCCATATTCACTTGAACGTTACAATAGCAAGTTTCATCTCATAAGTTTATCCCGACACAATCTTCTAAACTTACGAACACTACCAATAACCACAAGATAGTAAGGCTAGCTCATTGGTACAGCAAATTCAAAAATCGACACCTAAAAATTCCATGCCATCACGCAAGTGTCTTACCAACAAAATATACCCTAACAATCCACTTCCATATAGCCCAAGCGATCCATACACTCTCATGAACTCTACGTATATTGTCACTACCTAACAAACGGACCTAAACATTTTAAAACTAAAACCTCCTTTGATCACCAAGTTCTCCAAACCTAAATGGCTATCACGAGAAAAATTGACCAAATTTCCACAATGACACCAATCAAACAATGGAGTCTCTCCTATATCCTAGAATTTCTAACATAATACCTATCAACGACGAAACATAGGAATCCTATTGTAGACACCCCAATTTGGCCTAACGATTATTTCAAGTCCCACCTTGGGGACCATCCCGATGATAAAACGGATACAGTAATTGCTGATTGACTTCTCGAGAACCTTTGGACTTATGGTAAGAACCTTGAGCCACTTAGAGGACCTAATCCAGAGCCATACAGCCTTTCAGACAGAAAATACAGAATCCTAGGAGAATCCATCTGTCGGCCGTGACATTGATCTCACGGCCTCAACATTGTTTCTTCACCCGAGCAACCTGTTACTTGAAAATCTCCCTAAGAGATCAATCCCTCGGCCGCAAGATCTATCCTTCGGCCGCAACATACATTCATTGGCCGCCAGATCCTTTCTACAGCCGCCAGATCGTCCCTTTTCCAGATTCTCGAACGTTCTGTCAGACGTTTGATCCAACTACACTACCTTCCCGATGCGTTCGGGCTACGTTAGAGGATTGCCATGAAGAGTTAGAATCACACTCTAACTCCAATTTTGATCGTGCATTTCGATTGGCCGGAGTGAGTCATCCCTATGCCTATATAAAGGAGCTTTTGGGTTCCGAAATTGATAAGGGAATACACTCTCTCAAGCCACGAAATTCTGCACAAATACTCTCTCAAACCCCCTCTTCAAAAGCCCTAACCTTCCGAAGGCAGCCATCAATCTGACGATCAAACTCCGAAGTTCAAACCCTAATCCTAGGGTTTTCCGAGAAGCAATCAGTCAATCACAATCAATCCGAAGCAATCAAGCAACTGAGGGATCAAGGTGGTGAGGCCCAACGGCCTCTGGTTTGTTTTATTTACTGTATTCATAATTAATCGTAGCATTTTGATCATCTACTAACTTTTCTGTCTGGTGTGAGGAAGAACACCGACCGGGGCTTCAATCCCTCGGCCGGTACATAAAATCAGGAGGATCCCTCAGCCGTGACATCCATTCACCGGCCGCGGGATCCATCTCCCTGGGACAGTTTGTTTTGCTTTTCTGCTTTCTGATGCATGCTTTACTTATCGCATTGGTTCACCTTATTTACTGTTTAAAGGCTTAATTAAACAGACTATGTGTTAGAATTAAACAAAGCATCTATATATCTTATGTTGAATAACTATGGGCCAGCCTCACGGCTGGGCAAAGAGGAGTGCCTAACACCTTTCCCTTACTGTACTCTTGGTTCCCGTACCCAGAATCTCTATCTATTTTCCTAGTTTTAATAAACTGGGTGGCAACTCTGTTTTGATGATGACCGCTATCATGTGGCGAGGTTCCTAGCCATGGGAATGTCAACGATCTTGGTTTATGAAGCAAGCAACCAATCGGGCAATCAACGATCAATCTGTATGGCGATGCCCCGTCTGGGAGGTGTCTACAGTTTTTGGCGACTCTGCTGGGGACATGAGAGCCATAACCAGAAAGTTCAACATAAGACTAATACATGTTTTGTTTAATTCATTTATCATATGCATCGAGCGGGCAACCTCGTTGAGTTCACTTGATACCCCGGCATGACACGGGCTATGTTAGGGGTTCCAGCAAACTCCACAGTCACTCGTACCTAGTGGTATATCAAAAAGGAAATCACCCAATCACCGCCTATGATGGGCTGGTGAAAGGACTGGTACCCTTTGACAACGGAGCACCTTTGAGACTACCTAAACCTTGCATGTATTAGAAAGCCATAGAACTTATCAAACTAAGACAGGAACCTACAGGCTAGGAACCTACTTGCATTTATTTGCAAAAGTTCTTCCTCACACCTTGTATATATTGTTATAACATCTCTTTCTGCGCAGAAGGGTTGGGGCTTGAACTAAAAGCCCTAACCTTAAGTCTTTATAGCCAAGCACTAATGGCATTGCCTGCAAGGTATATTTTTGGTAAAAAGCATCATTGCTTACTTAACATTCTCGCTTTACTTAAAGCACCGCGAAGCATGGATTTCTAGAACGAAATCAAACACTGACTGCCCCGCCGGCAATTGAACTAGGGGTTGCCCTAGCAATCTTTGCCTTGCGAGGCTAAAGGAAAGAGGGAGTGTAAAGTAGTAGAGCAGGTCATGGATGATTGTATGCAAAGATAGAACTTGCAATACTTATTTCTTCATGGATGATTCAGCATGACAGGTGTAGGACTTTGGTTCCTATTTTCAAATCGGCCTAGCAACCCATCTTTCAAAATTTAAAATTTTGAGCATGCTTACCTCAACGAGCTGGTAAAATTTAGGAGGTTGTCAATGTGCTAGCAAATGATCAAGTGGATTTCAATTACCTCAATCACGTTTTGAGAAAGAATCTTCCCTAACCAAGAATTGAAAAAACTTTCAAAACTTTTTGCAATGCCTAGTCTAATGACAAGTTTTTCTGAAACATTCAAATAGCCGCTAGCACAGCGATGGACTCCGAGTCTACTTTCTGTTGTAGTCATATGCTCAACCTTTTCGGTTTGTCTCATAATATGAATTGGCTTGGAAGTGGGATCTTAAGTGGCAGCAACGAGTCTTAAGAATCATCCATATAAAAAATGGCTGGCTATCTATAGTATCCGATAAGCTCATGCATACAAACGAATTGCAATGCATGACTCATCCATAATCTGTGTAAGTAGCTGTGGTGTTATACATATCATTTTGATTGCCTCTTTCTAACTATGTAGGGACCAAACCAAAAGAGGAGTCCATCCCCCTCATTTCCTTTCTTTGTTCATCGCATGTCATTTGGTTGCACCACCACTAAGGGCAGTTTGCATATTATAAAATGCGCCGCATGGACAATTAGTTTTGGATATCTCAACTTGAGCATGATTAGGTTTCTCCTTCTCTTAGATTTGGAGTTTGATCTCAGACATGATGGTAATGGCTGACGAAAAAATTGAAGTTTTAATCCAACCAAGTTTTGAGCAATGACAGCCATGTCCATCACGTCTTGGCTTAGATTTTAAAACAATCTTTTCGTACCTAGCTAACTTTCACCGCCATTTTGGCCCGTGTTTTGATTCTCTTGAAAAATTGATATCATTTTGCTCATCATGGTTTCTGGCCAATTGTCACACTCAGCATGAAATGTGGGTCTTAAATTCAAGTCTCCTCGACTATGAACTACGAATGGCCTGATTCTCTGTTGGGATACGTAGGCACCTTTTAGTCAGCCACAATTTTGAACCTCTTGTGCTAGTTTGCTGCCATAGAATGCTCATGATAACATCAAACGTTGAAAACAATCCGCAAGAGTTTCAAAGTAATCTTATGGTATCTTTTGGAACACATCATAATCACTTGAATTGTCAAAAGCGCAAAATGAGTTTTTCAAAGCTATGACCCGCGTCATTTCTGTTGAGCTAAGAAGGAGTTGACACATCTCTGCACCCTCACAGAGATCACTCGTAAGCAAAACATGTTGTTGAAGATGAAGAAGGAGAAAGAAGAAAAGAGAGGAAAAATACAGAGAAAGAAAAAAAATGATGAGCTCGCTAGATTGAAAACCCGTAAGGGCGGTCTATGCAAAAGTTAGAGCACGAACAAAATGAGAAATCAGCCATGTCTCAATGCATCTACTATGTGTCTCAAAGGATTGTCCTCAATCTTAAAAAATTCACTTGGTTAACATCGAAGCCCCTAATTTCTTGGTAAGGATCCTTGCCACTTTGTCGTGTGTTTCAAGATGAAGAAAGGCATTCATTTCTCTATTCCAAACACTTATCCCTTACTAGCCACATCGAGCCTCTGGATAATTTCTTTGAACAGCCTGCTAGGCAGCCATCCCCTTCACTGGGGCAAACACAAAAAAATACAAGGAGAGATGAAAGAAAAATCAAAGAAAGAATGAGCACCCCGTCATACAAGGGGTATTTTGAAGGAAACATTTCTCCCAATACATACAAAGGACATTTTTGAAGAAACCAACTCTTTCACACAAGTGAGGCAAGAGACAACAAAAGTTGATAAAAATGTTAAAGATGGCTGCTAGCTTTTAAAACCCAAGCGTGAGTAGAAATTAGGTTTGAGCCTTTTACATCCGCTTCTTTCTCAAGCCAAAACCCCAAGCCTACATTATGGTCCATAACAAAGTCCTCGCAGATTGGAAAACACGACTTAGTAGCAAGGTCCTAGACACTAGGGGCATCTCCAATGTGGGACTTAACACGAAGGGCAATAATCCTGGAATTTGCATCATCTTGGCAAATGGCACAACATGGAGAGTTACGTGAGATAAGGGGCATGGCTATGTTCCCCTTTATGCACTTCTCTCAAAAGTATCCAATCTCTTATGTGGGTCTCAGTAGGTGCTTATCAATTCAATTCAACCAAATCAAGCTCAAAACAACAAACTCACCTAATTGACTAGGGGCATAGGTTTGCAAAATAGTTCTATGTCCTTTGATGATTGAATGACATGAGTGTGGAACATGGATGGAATGATGTGACCTTGAAATTCTCGAGGAAAAGCTTTCAAGAATGGTTTTATCCTAAGCATTCTTAACACAGCAAATACAAACACAATTGCTTTTACAAACTTTTGAGGAGATAAAATGAATTTCTCATTTCATGAAGAGTGCAGCAATATGGTCCTTTGACCAAGCAATGTTTTCAGTGGTGCCGCTAAGGCATTGCGGTCTTTCAAAACACCTGGCTAGTATAAGCAATAAGTCACCATCAGTCTCCCTAGGGCAAGGGGAAGCATTTAATCAAATACGCGAAAGTTGAGATGTCCAGAATGCATTACGGATTCACATGCATATCATTATCACCCTATCTTTTGCATTAATCTCTTTATCCTAGTACTTCATGTGTATGTCATTATGGCTGCTTAATGGAAGTAGTTGTCTTGGTTGCACGAGCTAACCCCAAGTATGAGGTGTTCTTATGCTCAAGCAAGGCAGGTTCATCAAGGTATCACGGCCATCATCTCTATACAAGGAATAAAGGGCAACAAAGGGATGTGCTGTAAAGTCTACCTCCCTATCAACACACTTGAAGAAAGCTCAGCCTGAGAAGCGCCATATCCTGGGGGAACGTTTCAACTCTTTTGTGGAATGCTGTCACACAGCACTTTCAAGGACATGCCAAGATCTCTGCCGAACAGAAACATTACACTCACATTCATTGATATTTACATCGCATGTTTCTATGCTAGGGGCAATTAGATCATTATCATCACGCACGATTGAGCTAGAATCAAGCATCCATTGCCTAAATAGGGGGCGTCTATTTCTTCCTGAATGTTCAGTTCAATATGCATATATGTCACGTTGCAAACTATGTCACCCGCAGTGGTTCAACATTTGAACGAGGGTCCCTGAACTTGGTGGTTTTGCCCCTAGCAGTCAGTATAAAAAGGACTTCGGCCCGTGGTCGACTCCAAGCTTGTTGCATGTTGTTTTCCTATCCATTACTGTTTTCTAAAACTATTCAAATGTGGATTGCAGGATTCTCCTGAATTTCGGTCCTTGAACCGACCATACCAAGCTTGGTATCTATGACCGATAGAGCCAAGTCAAAGAAGCTGAAAGATAGCCTCGTAACTAGTCCTGAGCAAACTCTACAATTGACACCATGGCTTCGCACTTCACATCTCCATAGCTCCTTGCTTCGTGCTATCATCAAGCAAATCCAATAGCTCTACGCCAACCAACTCAGCGGTTCTATGTCTACAATCATTCAACGGTCTCACTCACCTAGCGGCCTCAAGCTCATCACTCCAACAGTCAGGCTCATTCAGTAGCTCCAAGTAGCCACCTGGCAACACCATGTGTTCCTTGTTCGCCATCTCAGACAGCATCATAACTGAGCAACTCTTTAGTACTCAACTCAGCGGCTCAAATGCCCATGAAAACACCGTCCCTGCAAGCACCATACTTCTTGCACCATCAGGTCACTCAGCAGCACCATGCGCTCACTTTTCAAGCCATTCAACAGTTCTACGCTCATCCCTGTGCTCAAAAGCTCTATACCCATGCTCATTATCACCCAGCAGCTTTAGGCTCACTATCAGCAGCTCCATATTCGTTCAGTAGCCCTATGCCCAAGTCGCTCAAACAGCTCCGCGCTCACCACAACAGCCTCGTGCTTACTATCTCAGTCATTCAGTAGCTTTGTAGCTATCCCGAGCTCACATCTTAAAGATAAGCAGCCTCACCACTTCCAGGCCGGTAGAGTAATCCTATGGCTCCCACTTTTATGCACATTTATGTAGTTCTGGCCCAGCGCACCCTCCGGAAGGCACTCCCAGCAGTGGAGGTAAGGGGAAATCTCCCTAACAAAGTTGAATCTACCTAACAAGGAGGCAAAGGAAATCTCCTAAGCATGCATAAGGATCACCTCATCAACGAAGATGGTGGAAATCTCCCAAAACAAGTTGAATTTGCTAAAGGTGGCGATGGAAATCTCCTAGAGCGTATGTGTCAATCACCCCATCAGTCGAGGCGATGGAAATCTCTGAAGACATTAATAGCCGAAGCATTTAACAAACCTTATGGCACTTCGGGTCAACAAGTCAACAGAGTCAAAGTGGAATATGGTCAAGAACTAGCCTTGGGGACAATCCCGAGCACACTCAGAACTAGCCTTGGGGACAATCCCGAGCATACTCAAAACTAGCCTTGGGGGCAATCCTGAGCATATGGAAACTAGCCTTGGAAGCATCCCAAGCATAAGGAACAAATCAAACCCCGTGGAAGATGGAAGATGGAATACTCAACAGCTCAGTAGTTCTACAAACTCACTACTCAGCAGCTCCATACAACAAGATATCATCTATTCTCAAGCTCCATGCTTGAATGCTCAAAGTTCTACACTTTGAATGCTCGAAGCCCTTCGAATGCCCAACCACTGTGTACTGGATGCTCAAGTTCTATACTTGAATGTTCAAGCTCTACGTTTGAATGCCCAACCACTGTGTACTGGATGCTCAAGTTCTACACTTGAATGCTCAAGCTCTACGTTTGAATGCCCAACCACTGCGTACTGGATGCTCGAACTCTATGTTCGAATGCTCGGACTCTACCCTCCGAATGCTCAAGCTCTATGCTCTGAATGCTCAAGTCCAGAACTTGAAAGAAGCTCTACGCTTAAATCAAACACACACCCTCCGAATGCTCGAGCTCTATGCTCCGAATGCTCAAGTCCGGAACTTGAAAGAAGCTTTATGCTTAAATCAAACACACACGCACGGGCCCGTGCACATAAGCATCAATTGCATCACCATTGTTATCATCGAGTCTGCATCATCGAATCTGCTCATATCTAACCACTATCATCATATACACACTATGCATATTTCTCTTATTCATGAAACAGGTCAATCCTGCAAATCAACCGGCTCTACGCCTCGGTTTTATTGATCGGCCCGGCGCCTCGATCCTTTGGCTCTAAAGCCAAAATTTATGATGAGAAAGCTCCGTGCACAGACCATCAGAATGCAACTGGTTCTATGCCTTGGTTCAAATCACGTCAAGCTCTAAGCTCCGACACCTCAGACTTTCGCCTTATACCAGCCCCGCGATTCGGTTCTATCAAGCTCAAAGCTCCAACACCTCAGGCCCTCGCCTCATAACCACAACAGGCTCCACGCCTCAATTCTATCACCTTAGGCCCTCGCCTTGTGACTACAATCGGCTCCGCGCCTCGGTTCCATCACGTCAGAAACTATCACTCTCCAGGCTCTCACCTCATGACTACAACCGGCTCTGTGCCTCGGTTCCCTCATACCCAAAGCTCCGTTCTCTAGTTACTGGCCGCCCCCTCCCCCCCATATCTCAAAAACGGCGTCCGATTCATCGCCAACAGATGGCTTGGATTCCACCCCACTACATCAATTCCTTCCAGCTCATTCGCAAGGATAGGCTACTCTACCGAGCTCCTCTCAGTCAAAGTAAGGATGATCAAGAAAAGCAAACGCACCTGTCGTGTACTGATCTACCCCAAAATACTAAGGAAGCTTTCCGCAAAAATTCCCCCGGCAGCCCCGCGCTCCTTCAACTATCTTTCGCCAAAACCCTGGCTCAGTCTAGATACGTTGCACTACGGCTTTTTAAGCCCAAAGGTACGTCTTCTGTCTCTAACCCTCTAAACTTTTTATTTTTCTTTATTGCCCGAACTACGGTTGGTCTGAATTTCCCTTGTGGAATACGTAGGCAGCCTCCCGGCCCGGCCATAACAAAACCTTTTTCGAAAACCCTTGGAATAGTGGTTGGACCAAATTGAGTTGCTTTTTACTGTTTTGACTCTTACTCAAACATGTCTCGCGATCCGTCTGAGCTCGGTCAAAAAGGGGCATCTGTAGACACCCCAATTTGGCCTAACGATTATTTCAAGTCCCACCTTGGGGACCATCCCGATGATGAAACGGATACAGTAATTGCTGATTGACTTCTCAAGAACCTTTGGACTTATGGTAAGAACCATGAGCCACTTAGAGGACCTAATCCAGAGCCATACAGCCTTTCAGACAGAAAATACAGAATCATAGGAGAATCCATCTGTCGGCCGTGACATTGATCTCACGGCCTCAACATCGTTTCTTCACCCGAGCAACCTGTTGCTTAAAAATCTCCCTGAGAGATCAATCCCTCGGCCGCAAGATCTATCCTTCGGCCGCAACATACATTCCTCGGCCGCCAAATCCTTTCTACGGCCGCCAGATCGTCCCTTTTCCAGATTCTCGAATGTTCTGTCAGACGTTTGATCCAACTATAGTACCTTCCCGATGCGTTCGGGC
Organism: Rhododendron griersonianum; assembly: GCA_018127125.1. Lineage (NCBI taxonomy): Eukaryota > Viridiplantae > Streptophyta > Magnoliopsida > Ericales > Ericaceae > Rhododendron > Rhododendron griersonianum. The sequence continues at coordinate 16,514,285 of CM030789.1, forward strand.
TACGTTAGAGGATTGCCATGAAGAGTTAGAATCACACTCTAACTCCAATTTTGATCGTGCATTTCGATTGGCCGGAGTGAGTCATCCATATGCCTATATAAAGGAGCCTTTGGGTTCCGAAATTGATAAGCGAATACACTCTCTCAAGCCACGAAATTCTGCACAAATACTCTCTCAAACCCCCTCTTCAAAAGTCCTAACCTTCTGAAGGCAGCCATCAATCCGACGATCAAACTCCGAAGTTCAAACCCTAATCCTAGGGTTTTTCGAGAAGCAATCAGTCAATCACAATCAATCCGAAGCAATCAAGCAACTGAGGGATCAAGGTGGAGAGGCCCAATGGCCTCTGGTTTGTTTTATTTACTGTATTCATAATTAATAGTAGCATTTTGATCATCTACTAACTTTTCTGTCTGGTGTGAGGAAGAACACCGACCGGGGCTTCAATCTCTCGGCCAGTACATAAAACCAGGAGGATCCCTCGGCCGTGACATCCATTCACCGGCCGTGGGATCCATCTCCCTGGGACAGTTTGTTTTGCTTTTCTGCTTTCTGATGCACGCTTTACTTATCGCATTGGCTCACCTTATTTATTGTTTAAAGGCTTAATTAAACAGACTATGTGTTAGAATTAAACAAAACATCTATATATCTTATGTTGAATAACTATGGACCAGCCTCACGGCTGGGCAGAGAGGGGTGCCTAACTCCTTCCCTTTACTGTATCTTGGCTACCATACCCAGAATCTCTATCAATTTTCCTAGTTTTAATAAACTGGGTGCCGGATTGCCAAAACGATCCAACGAGACTTATCCCACATCGATGCAAATGAGATGCTAAAATTTGATAAAAAGAAGAAGAATCACAAAATCGTAAAAACGCCTTTTCAAATTTGGCTCACTTTATTTAGTCCATCTTTAGAAGAAACTACGCGAGCGAACAATCGGAAAAGCCCCAGATTAGAATGGCCGGACACGAGGTCCTGTTAAATCACCATCCCAACCTTCGGCAGCGCGAAGCTAACCGTTTTGACAGGCTTTTAAGGGATTGTTCCCAAGCATATTAAACTATAAGTATGAATTAATATTGGTTCGATTTATCCCCAGCAGAGTCGCCACTGTGGGCAGCATGCCCTTGGAGAAAGGATTTCGTTCATTTTCGCTGTTGCGGCCCTTTTTGGAAATCGAGGGAGCGCGAGCGGAGAGGCAAGCGCTCAAAAATACAGAGTCGCCACTTGAGTTTTTGAGGGTCCGACACTCAAGGAACCGTATTTCGAAGCACCTGCCGCGCTGTTTGTTTGAAAAAGTTAAGGAAACCAGTCCGTCATAACCATATCTGGGTTCGGGAGCCAGGTTACGAGAGGGGAAGGGTTTTAAGGCACCCTTCTCGCCCAATCCGGAGATCGGTCTCTACTTAGGCATTTTTATGAAAATTTTTGTGATTCTTCTTCTTTTAATTAATTTTAGCCAATTAGGGCGGGGGAACAGTTAATCGGGGATTAAAACTGTAACAATTTGCAGGATGTGATCAAATAATAGTATAGATGGATGGCATGACAAGTAATAAATGGGATGAAGCCTAAAACAGCGATCAGATACCAAGACCAGGCTCGGGATGGATTTGCCCTGCACGATGGCCAACTTGCATGCATGAACAAATCTGCAAGCAAGAGAACCATCGCGCGGGATACTCAAACCCTCGCGCGAGTGTTGTCATCTCACCACAGTTCCAATTTCATCCCCTTCTGGGTTCTGGAAGGACCAGTGCACACCCAGGAGGCAAACCAAGCAGTTTATCAAGGGACTGTAAAATACTAATTATTACAGATAGCTTAAAAATGGAACTGAATAAAAAGGAAACACAGCCCCTAAACAGTGGGGGGATAAAAAGGAGGCCAATGGCCTAGTTGCCCATGCAAGGGCCATTCCTGGGGTTCACAGAACCATCGCGCGATAGAGTGAGACACTCGCACTCCCGACTGACTTCCAGGAATTGCTTTGCATGCTTGGGGTCCCGAGACAGTTCAAGGATCACCCAAAGGCATTCCAAACTATCCAAAATAAAGAACTAAGCTACTGTATTTTGTTTTTGTATGCATAACAGTGATCTACAAATCAAAATAAATTACAACAGGCATGCATGTATTGCAAAAACAGTAAATGGCTAGCCTCCCTTCCCCACGAGGACCATTCTCTTGCTGACACAAGTGTCGTGCGAGTGTTGTGGACCATCGCACGAGGGTTGAGCTGCCACGGATTCTTGTAATTCTGCTGGCTTTAGGACCAGGACATGGTATTAATTACCAGCCTTGGCCCTGTCAGCCCCCCTCAGGGATCAAAACAGAAACAGGCCAAATGTTATACCTTTGCTTGGAAAGGGTTTGGAAATGGATTGGATTGATTGGTGAAGCCTTTTGACTAAGTGTGTGTGTAGAACACTTGATTGGAAGACTAGGAAGTGGTTTGGGTTAGTAACTTTGTGCTAGAGTGCTAATTGCCTTGTGAATGGTAATTAACTTTCTTAACCTTTTTCTTTGAACCCTTAACATGGAAGACCAATGGGGCTATTTATAGGGGAAGTGAATGGGCTAGGTGGTGGCAAAACATGGCTTTGCAACCAGCCAACAAGGCTGGTCACAACTTGGTGGATAAACTAGCCAACAAGGTGAGTGGGAGTGGTTGTGAGAGTGTGAGGGTGTAACCTGCCAGAACTCTGTTCAGCTGAGGAAAACGGGGTTCCAACCCATGGGGACCCATGTGACACCCAATCATCACAAATCCAGCTGGATTGTGTGATAGTGACAAAAGAGAACCATCGCGCGAGGGTTCGAAACCATCGCGCGAGGGTCAACAGTCAACAGTTTGACTTTGACCACACCTGGCAAGCTGAGTATCGCGCGAGGAACAGGAAGAATCGCGCGATGGTCAAATCTGACCCTAGGGTTTGACTGAAGGTTCAGAGGGGTTCAAAAGGTTTAAGCGGGGTTCTAAGCACTCCAAACTCAATCCATTCCCAATCCAAGCTCGTTTGATCCGATTTCATCATCGGGGAAACAAGAAAACCGTAAAACAAAGTAAAACAATTGGGAGACCCAGATTGGGGTGTCTACACCTTGGTGTTAGATCGGCTCCAAAGAACCCTAAGATGATGGCTATTGCTCTCTCTCCCAAAGCCTCATCTCAATATTCTATCAAAATATAACCCTAGTATATTGTTAATATCTTCTTAAGCACAACACTATAAAACAGACCAAAACTCACAAAACCCTTACTTCTAGCCGACTGATTACCTAAATTATTTAACTATGGTACACCACTAGTTACTAAAATTAATTAGACGTATACCCTCAAATCCATAATATGACAATTATACCACTAATGTGCACAAAATAGTTGAATAGGACCATACTATAAAGGCCGAATATTTAGCAAAATTAATTATTAGGAAAAAGAAAAGGTAGGACATAACATCCCCAGTTAATAATAAACAATTTTTCTAATGAATAATTATAGGGACACGGGTAAGTAAAAAAATGTACGTAACACGCTTAACCACTCACATGGGTCCAAACCAATGCAACACGTACCACAACAAGAGACTTACCTGTACAAAACGAACCATATGAAATCACTAACTATTTCAAATATAATACTACCTAGAGCAACTTAGGACAAACCTAAAAGTAATTAACTACCCACAAAACTAATTCAACGCAAGTACAAAGTCAACTACCAAACCTAAAGTTCTTAAATCCAAGTGCCAAAACGACATGTGGCAGAAGCAAAACAACACGTTTCTATTCAAAACAACTAACCAACAACACAAATTTATACTCTATAGTAAAACTAGATTCTCTTGGTATACTATATATATCCAGAAATCAAACACACACACCACCCCAACTCATCAAGTACAGCCACGCATACACACACATCACCAAAACAACCAACACTCCATTGTCTCTTCATACTCAACAATAAAACTAGATTCTTTATGTATACTATAACTAAGCAGAAGTCAAACATACACACTACCACAACTCACCATGTGCTGCCACACACACACTCACATTACCAGAAAGATCAACACTCCCCTGTCTCTCTCTCTCTCTCTCTCTCATTACCATCCTACTCGAAAATCACATATTTTCCCAAATAATTAAATACCAAAATATGCAACCCAATAACTTGATCCCCTCTAATAATGTTACTGCTCCAAAGTAAGGAAACAAACAAGAATAATATTACGTTCCCCGACAGAAGATCGAGAACGAGTTCGAAAACCGTGGTGTAACATCGGCTCAAAAGAACCCTAATACGATGCCTGTTACACTCTGCCCCAAAGCCTCCTCACATTATTCTATCAAAATATAACCCTAGTATGTTGTGAATATATCCTTAAGAGCAACTTTATAAAACTACCCATAACTCACAAAACCCTTACTTCTACCCGACTTATTACCTAAAGTACTTAATTATGGTACACCCATTAATCCAAAGCAATGCAACACGAACACGAAACAAGAGACTAACCTGTATATAACGAACCATATGAAATCACTAACTGTTTAAAATACAATACTACTTAGAGCAACTTAGGACTAACCTAAAAGTAATTAATTACCCTTGAAACTAAATCAACTCAAGCCTCCAGTCAACAACAAAGCCTAAAACTCTTATCTCCAAGTCCACCAAGTATATGATCCACGTACCAAAAAACAATTCAAAATGCTAAAACCACATGTTCCGATTCAAAACATCTAACAAGTGACACTAGATTTATACTCAACAATAAAACTAGATTCCTTGTATATACTATATATAAGCAGAAGTCAAACACACACAGCACCTTAAATCACCACGTATAGCTACGCATACACACATCACCAAAATCACCAACACTCCACCATTTCTTCATACTCTACAACAAAACTAGATTCATTGCGTATACTAAAACTAAGACGATGGCCGTTGCTCTCTCCCCTAAAGCCTCATCTCAAAATTCTATCAAAATATAACCCAAGTATGTTGTGAATATATCCTTGAGAGCAACTATCTAAGACTACCATAACTCACAAAACCCATACTTCTACCCGACTTATTAGCTAAAGTACTCAAACACACACCACCCCAACTCACCAAGTACAACCACGTATACAAAACATCTCCAAAACCACCAACACTCCACCATCTCTTCATACTCTGAGCAGAAGTCAAACATGCACACCATCCCAACTCACCACGTACAGCCACGCAAACACACACATTACAAGAATGACCATCACTCCTCTCTCTCTCTTTCTCTCTCTCATTACCAGTGATTTAAAAAGCGCGTGAAGCGCGCGCTATAGTGCGAGGCGCACCGCAGCGCAAGGATTGCGCTTCGGAACTATGGGCTATAGTGCAGAACACAAAGGCGTAAGAAAGGCGCTGAGGCGCGCGCTTTTTGCTGTGAGGTAAAAATCGATCTCACATTTGCGATGCACTGAATAATTTCTTCCTTTAAATCAATGGGAGCCCTATTCGATCTACAAACCAGATCAAGCAGCAGCCTTTTCGCGATTCAGAGTCTCGGACGGTCGGACCCAGCTTCTTCTTCTCCGATTTCCCTCTCCCTCTCTGATCGTGGACTCCAGGTAACTTCTTCTTCTTCTTCCTCCTCCTCCTCTCACCATCTCACGTCTGCTTCTTCTTTTTCTTTTCTCTTCTTCTTCTTCTTCTTCCTCCTCCTCCTCCTCTCACCTTCTTCTTCCACTTTTTCTTTCTATTTTCACCGACTGTCCAGGACCCCCCTTTTCTTTTTTCTTTTTTTTCCGATCACAACCTCCCTTTTCTTTTTCTTTTTTTTTCCCATTAACGGGACCCCCCTTTTCTTTTTTTCTTTTTCCAGTCACGGCTCACCTGTTGTTTTTTTTTTTTTGGTTTCCAGCTCTGTTTAAAGTTTTTGTTCAATTTGTTGTATTTATTTGTACTTGTTATTTGTAGATGACATTTGAAAATTCTAGTAATGCCTATGCATGCCTCTAGATTTTATTATCTTTAATCCTTTTGTAATGTCTCTAAGGTTAAACATTATTATGTTAGCTTTTCATAAAAGATATGTTATGTTTAGTGTTTGGTACTTTCATTTAACCATTGACATGTTATGTTTTATGACATTTGAAAGTTTTACACGTGTTTATTTGTGTTGAAAACTTGTTCTAATAAAATTTGTCTCGTTGCGAATTTTTTTTTTTTACACTTCGCGTCAATAAAGCGCGCGCCGCGCCTTGCGCTTTATGCTAAAGCCCCAGGGGATCGTTGCACCTTGGTGCGCCTTTCGCCTTTAAAACACTGCTCATTACCATACTTCCCAAAATTCACATATTTTCTCAATTAATTAAATACCAAAACATGCAACCCAATAAGTTGATCACCACTAATAATGTTACTACTCCAAAGTAAGAAAACAAACAAGATTAATATAACGTTCCCCAACAGGAGATCGAGAACGAGTTCTGAAACCGTAGTGTAACATCGTCTCCAAAGAACCCCAATACGATGCCTGTTGCTCTCTCCCCCAAAGCCTCCTCTCAAAATTCTATCAAAATATAACCCTAGTATGTTGTGAATATATCCTTGAGAGCAACTTTATAAAACTACCCATAACTCACAAAACCCTTACTTCTACCCGACTTATTACCCAAAGTACTCAATTATGGTACTCACATGGAACCAAAGCAATGTAACACGGACACCAAACAAGAGACTAACCTGTACATAACGAACCACATGAAATCAATAACCGTTTGAAATACAATACTACCTAGACCAACTTAGGACTACACAAAAACTAATTAATTACCCTCGAAACAAAATCAACTCATGCCTCCAGTCAACAACAAAACCTAAAACTCTTATCTCCATGTCCTCCAAGTATAAGATCCACATACCAAAAACCAATTCAAAATGTCAAAACCATATGTTCCTATTCAAAACATCTAACCAACGACACTAGATTTATACTCAACAATAAAACTAGATTCTTTGTGTATACTATATATAAGCAGAAGTCAAATACACACACCACCCCAACTCACCTCGTATGGCCACGCATACACACTTCACCAAAATCACCAACACTCCACTTTCTCTTCATACTCTACAACAAATCTAGATTCTTTGTGTATACTATAACTAAGACTATGGTTGTTGCTCTCTCCCCCAAAGCCTCCTCTCAATATTCGATCAAAATATAACCCTAGTAAGTGGTGAATATATCCTTGAGCGCAACTTTATAAAACTACCCATAACTCCAAAAACCATTACTTCTACCCGACTTATTACCTAAAGTACTTAAAGACACACCACCCCAACTCACCAAGTACAGCCACGCATACACTACATCACCATGGCAATGCAACACGGACAGGAAACAAGAGACTAACCTGTACATAACGAACCATATGAAATCACTAACTGTTTCAAATACAATACTACCTAGAGCAACTTAGGACTACCTTAAAAGTAATTAATTACCCTCGAAACTAAATTAACTCAAGCCTCTAGTCAACAACAAAACCTAAAACTCTTATCTCCAAGTATATGATCCACGTACCAAAAACCAATTCAAAATGCCAAAACCACATGTTCCTATTCAAAACATCTAACCAATGACACTAGATTTATACTCAAAAATAAAACTAGATTCTTTATGTATGCTATGTATAAGTAGAAGTGTAGACACCCCAATTTTGCCTAATGATTATTTCAAGTCCCACCTTGGGGACCATCCCGATGATGAATGGATACAGTGATTGCTGATTGACTTCTCGTAAACCCATGGACTTTTGGTAAGTTTTTTTAGCCACTTAGAGGACCCAATCGAGAGCCAAATAGCCTTTCAGACAGAAATACAAAATCCTTGGAAAATCTATCCATCAGCCGTAACATTGATATCATGGTCTCAACATCATTCTTTCACCCGTGAAACATATTGTTTGAAAATCTCCCTGAGAGATTGATTCCTCGGCCACCAGATCCATTATTCGGCCGCCAAATCCATTCCTCGGCCACCAGATCCATTCCTTGGCCGTCAGATCCATTCTTCGGCCGCCAAATCATCTTTTTCCAGAATTCTGGAATGTTCTGTCATTCGTTTGATCGACGCACCAAACCCTAGCAGCCACAACACGATGCTTAGGGGCGACGAAAGGATTTTCCAGGCAGAGTTCTTGACGCCCTAAACTACCTTTTTGATTCATCCCATTTGATTAGTTGGAGTGAGTCACACAATACCTTTATAAAGAGGCCTTAGGGTCCCGAAATTAACATTCAATTCCTCCATCTCATACCTCCAAACTCTATAGAAATCATCTCTCATATCCTCTCTACAAAAACCCTAACCTCCCGTGAGTAGCCACAATCCAAGTGATCAAACCCCGAAGTTCAAACCCTAATTCTAGGGTTTCGAGAAGCAATCCAGTCAATCACCCTCAATCCGAAGCAATCAAGCAACTGAGGGATCAAGGTGGTAAGGCCTAGGGGCTAATGGTTTGATTTCTTCTGTGTTTTTATACTATAATCATTGTATTTTGATTTTCTGTTAATCGTTCATTCTGGTGTGAGGAAGAACATCGGTTGGGGCTTCGATCATTCGACTGATATATCAATCCAGAAGGATTCCTCGGCCGTGACATCAATTCACCGGCTAAGGGATCCATTCTCTGGGACAGCCTATTTTCTATTTTGATGCATGTTTTCATTACCGTTTTGGCTCACCATATTAAAGGCAAATAATCAGATTATGTGTTTAGAATCAAATAAAGCAAGTACTAATCATATGTCGAACGATTATGGGCCAGTCTCACAACTAGGCAAAGAGGGGTGCCTAACACCATCTCCTTATTGTACCTTTGGCTCCCGTACCCGGAATCTCTGTCTGTGTTTCCTAGATTTAAAAAACTAGGTGGAGAGTCTATTTTGATGATAACTGTTATTGTGTGGCGCAGTTCCTAACCATGGGAATATCCACGATCTTAGTTTATGAAGGGGAACCAAACAAGCAAAAACAATCTGTATGGCGATGCCCCGTTTTGGAGGTGTCTACAAGAAGTCAAACACACACACCACCCAAACTCACCACGTGCAGCCACGCATACACACACATCACCAAAATTACCAACACTCCACCGTCTTTTCATACTCTAAAACAAAAGAAGATTCTATGCGTATACTATAACTAAGACGATGAATGTTGCAATCTCCCCCAAAGCCACCTCTCAATAAAGTAGAATATAACCTTAGTATATTGTGAATATATCCTCAAGAGCAACTTTATAAAACTACCCATAACTCTCAAAACCCTTACTTCTACCCGACTTATTACCTAAAGTACTTAATTATGTTACTCACATGGGTCCAAAGCAATGCAACACGGACACGAAACAAGAGACTAACATGTACATAACGAACCATATGAAATCACTAACTATTTCAAATATAATACTACCTATAGTAACTTAGGACTACCCTAAAGGTACTTAACTACCCTCAAAACTTATTCAACTTAAGTCTAAAACTTTTATCTCCGAGTAGTTTGATCTAAGAACCAAAATTCACTTCCATGTGCCAAAACCTCATGTCCCTATTCAAAACATCTAACCAACAACACATATTTATACTCAACAATAAAACTAGACTCTTCGTGTATATTAAACATAACCAGAAATCAAACACACACCAACCCAACTCACCAAGTACAGCCACGCATACACTACATCACCAAAACCACCAACACTCCACCGTCTCTTCATACTCTAACCAGAAGTCAAACAGACACACCATCCCAACTCACCACGTACAGCCACACAAACACACACATTACCAGAATGACCAACACTCCACCCCCTCTATCTCTCTCTTTACCATCCTACAAAAAAATCACATATTTTCCCAAATAATTAAATACCAAAGCATGCAACCCAACAACTTGATCACCTCTAATAATGTTATTGCTCGAAAGTAAAGAAACAAACAAAAATAATATTACGTTCCCCAATAGAAGATCGAGAATGAGTTCAGAAACTGTAGTGTAACATCGGCTCCAAAGAACCCGAATACGATGGCTGTCGCTCTCTCTCCCAAAGCCTCCTCTCAATATTCTATCAAAATATAACCTTAGTATGTTGTGAATATATCCTTGAGAGCAACATTATAAAAATACTCATAACTCACATAACCCTTAGTTCTACCTAACTAAATATCTTGAGTACTTAATAATGGTACTCATAAGGAACCAAAGCAAAGCAACACAGACGCGAAACAAGAGATTAACCTGTACATAGCGAACCATATGAAATCACTAACTGTTTCAAATACAATACTAACTAGAGCAACTTAGGACTACCCTAAAAGTAATTAATTACCCTCGAAGCTAAATCAACTCAAGCCTCCAGTCAAAAATAAAACCTCAAACTCTTATCTCGAAGTCTTCCAAGTATATATGATCCACGTACCAAAAACAAATTCAAAATGCCAAAACCACATATTCCTATTCAAAACAACTAACCAATGACACTAGATTTATACTAAACAATAAAAGTAGATTGTTTATGTATACTACAAATAATCAGAAGTTAAACACACACACCACCCCAACTCACCACGTATAGCCATATATACACACACATCACCAAAATCATCAAAACTCTACCGTCACTTCATAATCTACAACAAAACTAGATTCTTTGCGTATACTATAACTAAGACGATAGTTGTTGCTTTCTCCCCCAAAGCCTCCTCTCAATATTCTATAAAAATATAACCCTAGTATGTTGTGAATATATCCTTAAGGGCAACTTTATAAAACTACCCACAACTTACAAAACCCTTACTTCGACCCGACTTATTACCTAAAGTACTCAAACACACACCCATGGGCACGCCACAATTTGTGTCATTTTGTGCATGTGTCACTGACTATATGGATGTGTGATAGTAGTGGGTATTGAGTTAAGTCACACAACTCACATGTAAAACGTCTTTGGAACACATTCAAAACTATTCAAATTCGCAAGCATGAATGCAATGCAAGAATTGAAAGCGAGAACACAAAGTATTTTGAAGGATCGATAGAAGATCGAGAACGAGTTCGAAAATTGTGTTGTAACATCGTCTCCAAAGAACCTTAATACGATGGCTGTTACTCTCTCACCCAAAGCCTACTCTCAATATTCTATCAAAATAAAACTAGATTCTTCGTGTATATTATATATATAACCAGAAATCAAACACACCACCCAAAATCAACAAATACGGCCATGCATACACTACATCACCAAAACCACCAACACTCCACCGTCTCTTCATACTCTAAGCAGAAGTCAAACATACACACCATCCCAACTCACCCCATAAAGCCACGCAAGCACACACATTATGAAATCACAAACTGTTTCAAATACAATACCACCTAGAGCAACTTAGGACTACCCTAAAAGTAATTAATTACCCGAGAAACTAAATCTACTCAATCCTCCAGTCAAGAACAAAACCTAAAACTCTTATCTCCAAGTCCTCCAAGTATATGATCCACGTACCAAAAACCAATTCAAAATGCCAAAACCACATGTTCCTATTCAAAACATCTAACCAACAACACTAGATATATATACTCAACAAGAAAACTAGATTCTTTGTGTATACAATATATGAGCGGAAGTCAAACACACACACCACCCCAACACACCACGTATAGCCACTCATACACACACATCACCAAAATCACCAACACTCCACCGTCTCTTCATACTCTACAACAAAAGTAGATTCTTTGCGTATACTATAACTAAGACGATGGCTGTTGCTATCTGTAGAGACCCGTATTTTTGGAATTTATTAAAAGGTTGGATTAATGTTGGAATATAGAATAAATGAAGGATTTATTGAATTATTTGAATTGGGTTTAATGTGTTAGGATTGTTATTTGAAGGAGCGTTTGTGCAATTTACATATAAGCTAGTATATAAGGGGTGTGTGTGTGTTGTAGGAGATAAATCTCCCATCTCATATCTCTCTCTCTCTCTCTCTCCCGACTAAACACACAACACCCAAACTCACCACGTATAGCCACGCAAACACACACATTACCAGAATGACCAACACTCCTCTCTCTCACTCAATCTCATTACCATCCTACACCAAAATCACATATTTTCCCAATAAATTATATACCAAAACTTGCATCCCAATAACTTCATCCCCTATAATAATATTATTGTTCCAAAGTAAGGAAACAAACAAGAAATATATTACTTTCACCGATAGAATATTGAGAACTAGTTCGAAAATCGTGGTGTAACATCGGCTCTCGAATTCTTTTGGCCCTCGTTGAAAGATAAGAACATGGTGAGTTTAATGGACGTGAAATTCGTTGATCGTTCTTGCTTTAGATTGATTTGGGGGACATATGTGGCATGTTGGCATGATCGTATTAGAGTTGATATATGTTGAACTTGAGGTTATTAATAATTGAGAAGTGGTTAACATGAATGAGTACGATGGAACAATACGAAGAAAGCCACGGATCCACCAAAGGGTGGGATGCCGGTATGAATATGGGACGCACAGGGTCCTAAATGCCCGGAAATGAGATTCAAACACATAACTTAGCGAATGTGGAGAACTTTGGAGATCATTAAGCTACTTGTAGTTGAATGGAGTTGGTTTTCATGTTTCATGTCCTTATTGTCGATCATATGGAAATCTCGTCGTAGCTCATGTTCCTTTCGGTGTATTGATCATCTCATTTGCTTATAGCTTGAGCATAGTAATCTCTGCTGGGCTAATGTAGCTCAACCTATCATCATTTTCAGGTACACTGCAGGGGTATTGATTTCGGAGTGCTTGAAGTGCTTGTTTGACATCATATATTTTGAAAGCCGACATTGAAGAGTTATTCTAGCATCTTTTGTATACTCCATTTGAAAAGATGAAATTGTAACTTCATTTAAAATCGTTTGAATTTAGGAACCATGTAATCGCTAAACTTACCGTCTTTTGACCTATTCTGGAAATTGGGCCATTATGCTAGTATTGTAACTTCATTTAAACTTGAATTATTGAAATCATTTTGGGGTATTATGATGTATTATCGCGATGACCTTTTATTGGAAACTTAATTATTATAATTTTGAAAATTCAAGGCGTGACACTATCTCCCATAAAGCCCCCTCTCAGTATTGTATCAGAATATAACCCTACTATGTTATGAATATATTCTCGAGAGCAACTTTATAAAACTAACCATAACTCACAAAAATAATTATTTGGAAAAAGAAATGGTAGGTTGTAACATTGATGATCATTTTTTAGTCATGCAACACGGACACAAAACAAGAGACTACCCTGTACATAACGAACCTTATGAAATCACTAACTATTTCAAATATAATACTACCTAGAGCAACATCGGACTACCCTAAAAGTACTTAACTACCCTCAAAACTAATTCAACTGAAGTCTAAAAGTCTTATTAAGTAGTTTGATACACGTACCAAAAACCACATCCAAATGCCAAAACCTCATGTTCCTATTCAAAACATCTAACCAACAACACAAATTTATACCCTACCATAAAACTAGATTCTTCGAATATATTATATATAACCAGAAATCAAACACACACCACCCCAACTCACCAAGTACAGCCACGCATACACTACATCACCAAAACCACCAACACTTCATCGTTTCTTCATACTCTAAGCAGAAGTCAAACGTACACACCATCCTAACTCACCCCATAAAGCCAAGCAAGCAAACACATTACAAGAATAACCAACACTCCTCTTTCTCAAGCCTCCAATCAACAACAAAACCTAAAACTCTTATCTCCAAGTCCTCCAAGTATATGATCCACGTACCAAAAACAAATTCAAAATGCCAAAACCACATGTTCCTACTCAAAACATCTAACCAACGACAATAGATTTATACTCAACAACAAAACTAGATTTTTTGTGTATACTACATATAAGAAGAAGTCAAACACACACACCACCCAAACTCACCACGTATAGCCACTCATACACACACATCACCAAAATCATCAACACTCCACCGTCACTGCATACTCTACAACAAAACAAGATTCTTTGCATATACTATAAATAAGACGATGGCTAATGCTCTCTCCCCCAAAGTCTCCTCTCAATATTCTATCAAAATATAACCCTAGTATGTTGTGATCAATATATCATTTAGAGCAACTTTATCTTATTACCTAAAGTACTTAATTATAGTACTCACATGGGTCCAAAGCAATGCAACACGAACACGACACAAGAGACAACCCTGTACATAACGAACCTTATGAAATCACTAACTATTTCAAATATCATACTACCAAGAGTAACTTAGGACTACCCTAAAAGTACTAAACTTTCCTAAAAACTAGTTCAACTTAAGTCTAAAACTCTTATTAAGTAGTTTGATCCACGTACCAAAAACCACTTCCGAACGCCAAAACCTCTTATTCCTATTCAAAACATCTAACCAACAACACAGATTTATACTCTACAATAAAACTAGATTCTTCGTGTATATTATATATAACCAGAAATCAAGAACCCACCACCCCAACTCACCAACTACAGCCACGAATACACTACATCACCAAAACCACCAACACTCCACCATTTCTTCATACTCTGAGTAGAAGTCAAACATACACACCGCCCCAACTCACCAAGTATAGCCACGCAAACACACACATTACCAGAATGACCAACACTGCGCTGTATCCCTCTATCTCATTACCATCCTACACCAAAATCATATATTTTTACAATTAATTAAATACCAAAACTTGCAACCCAATAACTTGATCCCCTCTAATAATATTATTGCTCCAAAGTAAGGAAACAAACAAGAAATATATTACTTTCCCCGACAGAAGATTGAGAACTAGTTCGAAAATCGTGGTGTAACATCGGCTCCAAATAACCCGAATACGATGACTGTTGCTCACTCCCCGAAAGCCTCCTCACAATATTCTATCAAAATATAACCCTAGTATGTTGTGAATATATCCTTGTGGGCAACTTTATAAAACTACCCATAACACACACAAAACCCTTACTTCTAACCAACTTATTACCTAAAGTACTTAATTATGGTACTCCCATGGATCCAAAGCAATGCAATACGGACACGAAACAAGAGACTAACCTGTATATAACGAACCATATGAAATCACTAACTGTTTCAAATACAATACTACCTAGAGCAACTTAGGACTACCCTAAAAGTAATTAATTACCCTTGAAACTAAATCAACTCAAGCCTCCAGTCAACAACAAAACCTAAACTCATATCTCCAAGTCCTCCAAGTATATGATCCACGTACCAAAAACCAATTCAAAATGCCAAAACCACATGTTCCTATTCAAAACATCTAACAAACGACCCTAGATTTATACTCAACAAGAAAACTAGATTCTTTGAGTATACTATATATCAGCAGAAGTCAAACACACACACCACCCCAACTCATTATGTACAGCCACTCATACACACACAAATCCAAAATCACCAACACTCCACCGTCTCTTCACACTCTACTACAAAAGTAGATTCTCTGCGTATACTATAACTAAGACGACGGCTGTTGCTATCTCCCCTAAAGCCTCCTTTCAATATTGTATCAAAATATAACCCTAGTATGTTATGAATATATTCTCGAGGGCAAATTTATAAAACTAACAATAACTCACAAAACCTTTACTTCTACCCGACTTATTACCTAAATTACTTAATTATAGTGCTCACATGTGTCCAAACCAATGCAACACGGACACGAAACAAGAGATTAACCTGTACATAACGAACATTATGAAATCACCAACTATTTCAAATATAATACTACCTAGATCAACTTAGGATTACCCTAAAAGTACTTAACTCCCCTCAAAACTAATTCAACTTAAGTCTAAAACTCTTATTAAGTAGTTTGACCCATGTACCAAAAACCACTTCCAAATGCGAAAACCTCAAGTTCCTATTCAAAATATCTAACCAACAAAATAAATTTATACTCTACAACAAAACTAGATTCTTCATGTATATTATCTATAACCAGAAATCAAACACACACCACCCCAACTCACCAAGTACAGCCACGCATACACTACATCACCAAAACCACCAACACTCCACCGTCTCTTCAAACTCTAAGTAGAAGTCAAACATACACACCATCTCAACTCACCCCATAAAGCCACGCAAGCACACACATTACGAGAATGATAAAAAATCTCCTCTCTCTCAAGACAACAGTCAACAACAAAACCTAAAACTCTTATCTCCAAGTCCTCCACGTATACGAACCACGTACCAAAAATAAATTCAAAATGCCAAAACCACATGTTCCTACTCAAAACATCTAACTAACGACACTAGATTTATACTCAATAACAAGACTAGATTTTTGGAGTATACTACATATAAGAAAAAGTCAAACACAAACACCACCCCAACTCACCATGTATATCCAAACAGACACACACATCACCAAAATCATCAACACTCCACCGTCACTGCATACTCTACAACAAAACTAGAATCTTTTCGTATACTATAACTAAGACGATGGCTGTTGCTCTCTCCCCCAATGCCTCGTCTCAATATTCTATCAAAATATAACCCTAGTATATTGTGAATATATCGTTGAGAGCAACTTTATAAAACTACCCATCACTCACAAAACCCTTACTTATACCCGACTTATTACCTAAAGTACTCAAACACACACCACCCCAACTCACCAAGTACAGCCACGCATACACTACATCACCAAAACCACCAACACTCCACCGTCTCTTCATACTCTGAGCAGAAGTCAAACATACACACCACCCCAACTCACCACGTACAGCCACGCAAACACACACATTACCAGAATGACCAACACTCCTCTCTCTATCTAATTACCATCCTACACCAAAATCACATATTTTCACAATTAATTAAATACCAAAACTTGCAACCCAATAACTTGATCCCCTCTAATAATATTATTGCTCCAAAGTAAGGAAACAAACAAGAAATATATTACTTTCCTCGAAAGAAGATTGAGGACTAGTACGAAAAGCGTGGTTAACATCGGCTCTAAAGGACCCTAATACGATGACTGTTGCACACTCCCTGAAAGACTCCTAACAATATTCTAACAAAATAAAACCCTAGTATGTTGTGAATACATCCTTGTCGTCAACTTTATAAAACTACCGTTAACACACACAAATCCTTTACTTCTACCCGACTTATTACCTAAAGTACTTAATTATGGTACTCCCATGGATCCAAAGCAATGCAACACGGACACGAAACAAGAGACTAACCTGTATATAATGAACCTTATGAAATCACTAACTGTTTCAAATACAATACTACCTAGAGCAACTTAGGACTACCCTAAAAGTAATTAATTACCCTCGAAACTAAATCAACTCAAGCCTCCAGTCAACAACAAAACCTAAAACTCTTATCTCCAAGTCCTCCAAGTATATGATCCACGTACCAAAAACCAATTCAAAATGCCAAAACCACATGTTCCTATTCAAAACATCTAACCAACGACACTAGATTTATACTCAACAATAAAACTAGATTCTTTGTGTATACAATATATAAGCAGAAGTCAAACAAACACACCACCCCAACTCACCACGTACAGCCACGCATACACACACATCACCAAAATCACCAACACTCCACTGTCTCTTCATACTCTACAACAAAAGTAGATTCTTTGCGTATACTATAACTAAGACGATGGCTGTTGCTATCTCCCCTAAAGCCTCCTCTCAATATTGTATCAGAATATAACCCTAGTATGTTATGAATATATCCTCGAGAGCAACTTTATAAAACTATCCATAACTCACAAAACCTTTACTTCTACCCGACTTATTACCTAAAGTACTTAATTATAGTACTCACATGGGTCCAAAGCAATGCAACACGGACACGAAACAAGAGACTAACCTGTACATAACGAACCTTATGAAATCACTAACTATTTCAAATATAATACTACCTAGAGCAACTTAGGACTACCCTAAAAGTACTTAACTACCCTCAAAACTAATTCAACTTAAGTCTAAAACTCTTATTAAGTAGTTTGATCCACGTACCAAAAACCACTTCCAAATGCCAAAACCTCATGTTCCTATTCAAAACATCTAACCAACAACACAAATTTATACTCTACAATAAAACTAGATTCTTCGTGTATATTATATATAACCAGAAATCAAACACACACCACCCCAACTCACCAAGTACAGCCACGCATACACTACATCACCAAAACCACCAACACTCCACCGTCTCTTCATACTCTAAGCAGAAGTCAAACATACACACCATCCCAACTCACCCCATAAAGCCACGCAAGCACACACATTACGAGAATGACCAACACTCCTCTCTCTCTCAAGCCTCCAGTCAACAACAAAACCTAAAACTCTTATCTCCAAGTCCTCCAAGTATATGATCCACGTACCAAAAACAAATTCAAAATGCCAAAACCACATGTTCCTACTCAAAACATCTAACCAACGACACTAGATTTATACAAAACAACAAATAAAGATTTTTTGTGTATACTACATATAAGAAGTCAAACACAACTCACCACGTATAGCCAAGCATACACACACATCACCAAAATCATCAACACTCCACCGTCACTGCATAATCTACAACAAAACTAGATTCTTTTCATATACTATAACTAAGACGATGGTTGTTGCTCTATCGCCCAATACCCCGTCTCAATATTCTAACATAATATAACCCTAATATGTTGGGAATATATCGTTGAGAGCAACTTTATAAAACTACCCATCACTCACAAAATCCTTACTTATACCCGACTTATTACCTAAAGTACTTATACCCGACTTATTACCTAAAGTACTTAAACACACACCACCCCAACTCACCAAGTATAGCCACGGATACACTACATCACCAAAACCACCAACACTCCATCGTCTCTTCATACTCTGAGCAAAAGTCACGCATACCTACCACCCCAACTCACCACGTACCGCCATGCAAACACACACATTACCAGAATGACCAACACTCCTCTCTCACTCTATCTCATTACCATCCAAAACCAAAATCACATATTTTCCCAATAAAATATATACCAAAACTTGCATCCCAATAACTTGATCCCCTCTAATTATATTATTGCTCCAAAGTAAGGAAACAAACAAGAAATATATTACTTTCCTCAGCATAAGATTGAGAACTAGTTCGAAAATCGTGGTGTAACATCGACTCCAAAGAACCCAAATACGATGACTGTTGCTCACTCCCCGAAAGACTCCTCACAATATTCTAACAAAATAAAACCCGAGTATGTTGTGAATATATCCTTGTGGGCAACTTTACAAAACTACCCATAACACATACAAAACCCTTACTTCTACCCAACTTATTACCTAAAGTACGTAATTATGGTACTCCCGTGGATCCAAAGCAGGGCAACCCAGACAAGAAACAAGAGACTAACCTGTATATAACGAACCTTATGAAATCACTAACTGTTTCAAATACAATACTACCTAGAGCAACTTAGTACTACCCTAAAAGTAATCAATTACCCTCGAAACTAAATCAACTCAAGCCTCCAGTCAACAACAAAACCTAAAACTCTTATCTCCAAGTCCTCCAAGTATATGATCCAAGTACCGAAATCCAAATCAAAACGCCAAAACCACATATTCCTATTCAAAACATCTAACCAACGACACTAGATTTATACTCAACAAGAAAACTAGATTATTTGTGTATATCATATATAAGCAGAAGTCAAACACACACACCACCCAAACTCACCACGTACAGCCACGCATACACACACATCACCAAAATCACCAACACTCCACCGTCTCTTCATACTCTACAACAAAAGTAGATTCTTTGCGTATACTATAACTAAGACGATGGCTGTAACTATCTCCCCTAAAGCATCCTCTCAATATTGTAACGGAATATAACCCTAGTATGTTATGAATATACCCTCGAGAGAAACGTTATAAAACTATCAATAACTCACAAAAACTTTACTTCTACCCGACTTATTGCCTAAAGTACTTAATTATAGTACTCACATGGGTCCAAAGCAATGCAACACGAACACGACACAAGAGACTACCCTGTACATAACGAACCTTATTAAATCACTAACTATTTCAAATATAATACTACCTAGAGTAACTTAGGACTACCGTAAAAGTACTTAACTACCCTAAAAACTAGTTCAACTTAAGTCTAAAACTCTTATTAAGTAGTTTGATCCACGTACCAAAAACCACTTCTGAATGCCAAAACCTCTTATTCCTATTCAAAACATCTAACCAACAACACAAATTTATACTTTACAATAAAACTAGATTCTTCGTGTATATTATATATAACCAGAAATCAAGAACCCACCACCCCAACTCACCAACTACAGCCACGCATACACTACATCACCAAAACCACCAACACTCCACCGTCTCTTCATACTCTAAGCAGAAGTCAAGCATACACACCACCGTAACTCACCACGTAAAGCCACGCAAACACAGACATTACCAAAATGACAAACACTCCTCTCTCACTCTATCTCATTACCATCCAACACCAAAATCTCATATTTTCCCAATCAATTAAATACCAAAACTTGCAACCCAATAACTTGATCCCCTCTAATAATATTATTGCTCCAAAGTAAGGAAACAAACAAGAAATATATTACTTTCCCTGACAGAAGATTGAGAATTAGTTCGAAAATCGTGGTTTAACATCGGCTCCAAAGAACCCTAATACGATGACAGTTGCTCACTCCCCGAAAGACTCCTCACAATATTCTATCAAAATACAACCCTAGTATGTTGTGAAAATATCAGTGTGGGCAATTTTATAAAACTACCCATAACACACACAAAACCCTTACTTCTACCCGACTTATTACCTAAAGGACTTAATTATGGTACTCCCAGGGATCCAAAGCAATGCAACACGGACACAAATCAAGAGACTAACCTCTTTATAAAGAACCATATGAAATCACTAACTGTTTCAAATACAATACTACCTAGAGCAACTTAGGACTACCCTAAAATTAATTAATTACCCTCGAAACTAAATCAACTCAAACCTCAAAACAACAACAAAACCTAAAACTCTGATCTCCAAGTCCTCCAAGTATATGATCCACGTACCAAAAACCAATTCAAAATGCCAAAACCACATGTTCCTATTCAAATCATCTAACCAACAACACTATATTTATACTCAACAAGAAAACTAGATTCTTTGTGTATACTATATATGAGCAGAAGTCAAACACACACACCACCCCAACTCACCACGTACAGCCACACATACACACACAACACCAAAATCACCAACACACCACCGTCTCTTCATACTCTACAACAAAATTAGATTCTTTGCGTATACTATAACTAAGACGATGGTTGTTGCTATCTCCACTAAAACATCCTCTCAATATTGTATCAGAATATAACCCTAGTATGTTATGAATATATCTTCGAGAGCAACTTTATAAAACTATCAATAACTCACAAAAACTTTACTTCTACCCGACTTATTACCTAAAGTACTTAATTATAGTACTCACATGGGTCTAATGCAATGCAACACGAACACAAAACAAGAGACTAACCTGTACATAACGAACCTTATGAAATCACTAACTATTTCAAATATAATACTACATGGAGCAACTTGGGACTACCCTAAAAGTACTTAACTACCCTGAAAACTAATTCAACTTAAGTCTAAAACTCTTATTAAGTAGTTTGATCCATGCACCAAAAACCACTTCCGAATGCCAAAACCTCATGTTCCTATTCAAAACATCTAACCAACAACACAAATTTATAATAAAAAATAAAACTAGATTCTTCGTGTATATTATATATAACCAGAAATCAAGAACCCACCACCCCAACTCACCAAGTACAGCCACGCATACACTACATCACCAAAACCACCAACACTCCACCGTCTCTTCATACTCTGAGCAGAAGTCAAGCATACAAACCACCCTAACTCACCACGTACAGCCACGCAAACACACATTACCAGAATGACAAACACTCCTCTCTCACTCTATCTCATTACCATCCAACACCAAAATCTCATATTTTCCCAATCAATTAAATACCAAAACTTGCAACCCAATAACTTGATCCCCTCTAATAATATTATTGCTCCAAAGGAAACAAACAAGAAATATATAACTTTCCTTACAAAAGATTGAGAATTAGTTCGAAAATCGTGGTTTAACATTGGCTCCAAAGAACCCTAATACGATGACAGTTGCTCACTCCCCGAAAGACTCCTCACAATATTCTATCAAAATACAAACCTAGTATGTTGTGAAAATATCCTTGTGGGCAACTTTATAAAACTACCCATAACACACACAAAACCCTTACTTCTACTCGACTTATTACCTAAAATACTTAATTATGGTACTCCCAGGGATCCAAAGCAATGCAACACGGACACGAAACAAGAGACTAACCTCTGTATAACGAACCATATAAAATCACTAACTGTACAATACTACCTAGAGCAACTTAGGACTACCCTAAAATTAATTAATTACCCTCGAAACTAAATCAACTCAAGCCTCAAAACAACAACAAAACCTAAAACTCTTATCTCCAAGTCCTCCAAGTATATGATCAACGTACCAAAAACCAATTCAAAATGCCAAAACCACATGTTCCTATTCAAATCATCTAACCAACGATAATAGATTTATACTCAACAAGAAAACTAGATTCTTTGTGTATACTATATATGAGTAGAAGTCAAACACACACACCACCCCAACTCACCACGTACAGCCACACATACACACACAACACCAAAATTACCAACACACCACCGTCTCTTCATACTCTACAACAAAAGTAGATTCTTTGCATATATAACTAAGACGATGGCTGTTGCTATCTCCCCTAAAGCATCCTCTCAATATTGTATCAGAATATAACCCTAGTATGTTATGAATATATCTTCGAGAGCAACTTTATAAAACTATCAATAACTCACAAAAACTTTACTTCTACCCGACTTATTACCTAAAGTACTTAATTATAGTACTCACATGGATCTAATGCAATGCAACACGAACACAAAACAAGAGACTAACCTGTACATAACGAACCTTATGAAATCACTAACTATTTCAAATATAATACTACATGGAGCAACTTAGGACTACCCTAAAAGTACTTAACTACCCTGAAACTAATTCAACTTAAGTCTAAAACTCTTATTAAGTAGTTTGATCCACGCACCAAAAACCACTTCCGAATGCCAAAACCTCATGTTCCTATTCAAAACATCTAACCAACACAAATTTATAATCTACAAGAAAACTAGATTCTTCGTGTATATTATATATAACCAGAAATCAAGAACCCACCACCCCAACTCACCAAGCACAGCCATGCATACACTACATCACCAAAACCACCAACACTCCATCGTCTCTTCATACTCTAAGCAGAATTCAAACATATACACCATCCCAACTCACCCCATAAAGCCACGCAAGCACACACATTACGAGAATGACCAACACTCCTCTCTCTCTCTCAAGCCTCCAGTCAACAACAAAACCTAAAACTCTTATCTCCAAGTCCTCCAAGTATATGATCCACATACCAAAAACAAATTCAAAAAGCCAAAACCACATGTTCCTACTCAAAACATCTAACCAACGACACTAGATTTATACTAAACAACAAATCAAGATTTTTTGTGTATACTACATATAAGAAGTCAAACACAACTCACCACGTCTAGCCAAGCATACACACACATCACCAAAATCATTAACACTCCACCGTCACTGCATAATCTACAACAAAACTAGATTCTTTTCGTATACTATAACTAAGACGATGGCTGCTGCTCTATCCCCCAATACCCCGTCTCAACATTCTATTAAAATATAACCCTAATATGTTGGGAATATATCGTTGAGAGCAACTTTATAAAACTACCCATCACTCACAAAATCCTTACTTATACCCGACTTATTACCTAAAGTACTTAAACACACACCACCCCAACTCACCACGTGCCGCCACGCAAACACACCTTACCAGAATGACCAACACTCCTCTCTCACTCTATCTCATAACCATCCTACACCAAAATCACATATTTTCCCAATAAAATATATACCAAAACTTGCATCCCAATAACTTGATCCCCTCTAATAATATTATTGCTCCAAAGTAAGGAAACAAACAAGAAATATATTACTTTCCTCGACAAAAGATTGAGAACTAGTTCGAAAACCGTGGTGTAACATCGACTCCAAAGAACCCTAATACGATGACTGTTGCTCACTCCCCGAAAGACTCCTCACAATATTCTAACAAAATATAACCCGAGTATGTTGTGAATATATCCTTGTGGGCAACTTTACAAAACTACCCATAACACATACAAAACCCTTACTTCTACCCGACTTATTACCTAAAATACTTAATTATGGTACTCCCACGGATCCAAAGCAAGGCAACACAGACACGAAACAAGAGACTAACCTGTATATAACGAACCTTATGAAATCACTAACTGTTTCAAATACAATACTACCTAGACCAACTTAGTACTACCCTAATAGTAATTAATTACCCTCGAAACTAAATCAACTCAAGCCTCCAGTCAACAACAAAACCTAAAACTCTTATCTCTAAGTCCTCCAAGTATATGATCCAACTACCGAAAACCAATTCAAAACGCCAAAACCACATGTTCCTATTCAAAACATCTAACCAACGACACTAGATTTATACTCAACAAGAAAACTAGATTATTTGTGTATATCATATATAAGCAGAAGTCAAACACACACACCACCCCAACTCACCACGTACAGCCACGTATACACACACATCACCAAAATCACCAACACTCCACCATCTCTTCATACTCTACAACAAAACTAGATTCTTTGCATATACTATAACTAAGCTAAACTCAAGCATACACACCACCCCAACTCACTACGTACAGCCACGCATACACATACATTACTAGAGCATCCAACACACAACACACACTCTCTCTCTCTCTCGCATTACCATCATACACAAAAATCACAGTTTTATCCTAGCAAATTAAAAACCAAAACATGCAACCCAATAACTCGATCCCCTCTAATAATGTTACTGCTCCAAATGAAACAAACAATAATAATATTACGTACCTTGACAGAAGATCGAGAACGAGTTCGACAACCGTGGTGTAATATCGGCTCCAAAGAACCCTAAGACGATGGCTGTTGCTTTCTCTCCCAAAGCCTCCTCTCAATATTCTATCAAAATATAACCCTAGTATGTTGTGAATATCTCCTTAAGAGCAACTTTATAAAACTACCCATAACTCAAATAATCCTTACTTCTAGCCGACTGATTACCTAAAGTACTTAATTATGGTACACCACTAATTACTAAAATTAATTAGACTTATACCCTCAAATCCATAATAATGACAATTATACCTCTAATGTGCACAAAATAGTTGAGTAGGACCGTACTATAAAGGCCGAATTTTTAGCAAAAATAATTATTAGGAAAAAGAAAATGTAGGTCGTAACATCCCCCGGTAAATTAAGATTCATCCTCGAAATTGCATACAAACATAGGTATTTTCTGTGCAACTCCACTTCACGCTCCAAAGTTGTTTCATAAACTGCGTGAGCACCACAACACTTCCACCAAATGGAACATCTTACTACGACCCATAACAATAACCATCAACAAATCAACAAAAATTTACCTCAAATTATAATCCAACTTCACCCAAGAATTACTCATTAAAAATACAAAAGATAATCAACCAAGTCATCAATCGAATTTGGAATCAGCATAGTCATGGAAATAATAACAACAAATCCTAGCCCAAACCGAATAAGCCAAGCACTGATAAATAAACTTCTATTACTAACTAGTACTATACATTGAGCCTCAAAACCCCAAATCTAACTTATTTCACACCTGATATACCAATGATGCTAATAAAAGAATAAACATTTACCAAATTCCAACCACAAATCTGAGTCCGCATACCACGAGATAAAGTTATTATTGATCATCATATAGACATGGACACCCTTATCAATTACTAAACTTCAGTATGATCGTGAAAACTATTGCATCCAAAAAGAAAAGCCCATAGTACAATATCCCAATATATAGCAATAGTCAAGACCAACTCCGAAACTTATAATTCCCTCTGACAACTTAAGGCCTAAACCCACGCACTGATGCATTAAAATATAATTTTACAAAATCTTGCACACTACAAATTATATCCATAATCACTATAGAATCATGTGTCCAAAATATCAAAAGAGGTAAATAATCCCAAAACTACCCATAATCAATATCCGTATTAATCCATATTCACTTGAACGTCACAATAGTAAGTCTCATTTCATAAGTTTATCCTGACACAATCTTTATACTCTACAATAAAACTAGATATTTTGTGTATACTATATATAAGCAGAAGTCAAACACACACACCACCCCAACTCACCACGTACAGCCACGCATACACACACATCACCAAAACCACCAACTCTCTCTCTCTCTCATTACCATCCTACATCAAAATCACATATTTTCCCAAGTACATTAAATACCAAAACATGCAACCCAATAACTTGATCCCCTCTAATAATGTTACTGCTCTAAGTAAACAAATAAGAATAATATTATGTACCCCGATGGAAGATCGAGGACCCTAAGACTATGGTTGCTGCTCTCTCTCCCAAAGCCTCCACTCAATATTCTATCAAAATATAACCCTAGTATGTGGTGAATATCTCCTTGAGAATAACTTTTTAAAACTATCCATAACTCACAAAACCCTTAATTCTAGCCGATTGATTACATAAAGTACTTAATTATGGTACACTACTAATTACTAAAATTAATTAGACTTATACCCTCAAATACTTAATAATGACAATTATACATGTAATGTGCACAAAATAGTTAAATAGGACAGTACTATAAATGCTGAATTTTTAGCAAAAATAATTATTTGGAAAACGAAAAGGTAGGATGTAACATAACTTGCTTTAGAAGGGCCTCGGAGCACATTGAGAGATCACCTTTAAGTTTGCGCCAGCTTCCATATAGTCCCCAAATCTCAGATCCTCCACCACTTTGAACAACCTATATCAAAGCAAAAATCCAATTGTGAATCTTTATAAATGACAACATTTGCATAGGCCTCTCGGCTTTAGAGACTTGTTTCATTCTGTAATTTCTTTATGGCCCACTGGGCATGGATTGCTCTTACCTCAATCATCTATTTAAGTTAAAGATCTTGTTTATTTAAAGGCCCAAAACCATAGATGTAGATGTTTTACAGCTACAATATTTTACAAGACTACTTTAAGACTACAAAGTTATAGCTAACTAGAGGTGGCATTTCCAACCCAAACTCGTCTCCTCTACCAAACCCACCCTGACTGAATGGGGCTTGATTGCATGATTACACTATGGCACGGGAGTTCACCAATAACAACCCGCAAGTAGATGCATTGGTTATCAAACGTCAACGGGATAAAAAATTGAACTTACCTTCCAGTCGAAATTGTAACTTAAATGACTTTACATCCTTTCTATAGTTGCTTTATGTGGCAACAACATCCAATCGTGCTTTAGAAGTAAATTGGCCAAACCTAATTATCTGACACACAACCCACATACGAGATAACCTAAAAGGCTTGATAGGTTTTCTAGACTAGACCCCACCAAATTGAACCCAACCTAACCTCCAAACCCACTACACGCACATGCGTTGACCAGTTGCTCGTCTACATAAATTCATTAAAATATGTGAAGAATACACATAGGTATGTATATCATGCAATAAGAAAAACCCAAGAGTTGCTTAAACTTTATTAGATTAAGGAGAGTTGAGAAAAGAAATTAAACGAATATGAACATTTTAAAGAAAGTTGGCCACCTGTCATAAAATTTTCCCAAGCAACTCCGCCAAAAGATCAGTTTCTTGTGTTTTAACCAGCACAATTTCTAGATCAGTCGACCCATTAGCACAACCGATGTAAGAATTAACAGAAAGAGTTTGGTTGGTATCTCAATGGCTCGGCCCTTCAATCTCTAGCATCATCCTCTCTAAGAAATGTGCATCAGTTCTTTTATTGCTAATTATATCTAACATTGTCGCTTCCTGTGCCTGCAACATTAAATCACAGATACTTTCAAATAGAATCAAGAATTTTACATCAATTTCCACACAAGACGAATGTGGTACCCAAGAAGTCAGATCACTAAGTCAATGTGAATCATTTACACAAGGAACAAACCCAAACAATATGAAGTAGTTGGTGTATCTCATGCACATAATACTACAACATACCGACTAAGCATTCTATACATGATAGGTATGGTGGGCCAGGATCAATTATCTTGTTTGATTATGGATTAAAAAAAAAGACTTAGATGAAATGTTCTAACCTTGCCCATTCAAGTACAGTACATGGAGGGCAAAGTTTCAGTAGAGTGATTCCTTCCCTTGTCATAGATCGTGTCATCAAGCAGAGTTTAGGAAGAAAGGGTGTTATTGTTGTTTGTGTGTACATTTCCTAAGTCTCTTGGTCACCTGGGGGATAATGAATGCATCAAAACTAGCAGAACTTCATATCAAGGTGCATAACTGTATCTATGACAAGTTTCTTGATAATTAGACACCTCCCACAAGGACAGAATATAAAGAATTATAAGCACCTTCACTCTTAAACCAAAGCTAGACCCACTTTGGTTACAAGTAAATGCAAGGTCAAACAGATGCCTATCTAGTAATCAATGAGGGCCACTGCTACGGCACAATTTGGTAGTACTAGGTGCAAACCCTCGTGCTAGCACAAGAATTTCGTGCATGTTGTTCTGTTGTTTGTTTTTTTAAATGATCAGGCGGATATGCTAGAGAATGTGTACCATGGGATAGTTTACAAGTTATTTATGTAAATATACAAATGGTAAAGGATCCAAAAGTTCCCGAGCAAATTAATGGGAACCAGTTGCACACGGTAGACCAAGTTCATCACTATTACTTTTACCTGTGACTTCAACTGTTCAATATCTGCTGCCATTTGATTCCAGATAGCCCTGAATAGTTCTAGTTCCTAATTTAGATTAAGAAACCTCCACGCGTCCCTCTGTAGGAACTGCACTATCCAATGGATCAGACTTTGCACCCACATTATACTCAGCATAGCAGCAGCTACAACCATACAATTGTAATAGTAGCTAGGAGAAGGCAAATCTATAATAGTAGCAATTAAAACTTAAGCAGGTTAGCATGCATAACATGTTGGCATAACAGCTTGAGATGAGATAACATGTGGAAAGCCTTTCATATCAACATGAGTAGCACCCAAGATTCTAATTGTATCTATAGTGGCTGCATAAGACAAATTATTTGTAGGCAAAATTGAATTTGCAGCATGTCTCATATATATCACTGACACACTATGCACCCACACTTGGACACACATACCCTTCATACTTGGGACCAAAAAGAATACAAAGACACCCCAACATAGCAAAGACATCAAAGACACAATCCTCTTGATGAACACCAAGACCACCCTTTTGTATCCGTACTATAAATAGCATAGGACACAACCAAAACGCCTTGGGTAAGACTGCAAACAATAAGACTCAACCCACCAACCATGATACTAAGACACCTTGACACCATAAATTTACTAATTTACAGATGATTATACATCTATGCCTTTCACATATTGACATAACTGAGATTTTAGCTACTCTAGCTCCTTTTCTGTTTTACAGCCTTGACCAGAGGTGGAGGTCCAATGACCATGGCTTCTCCTTCACAGAAACCTATTAGTTTTTGTTTTATGACTCCTTTCTTCCTTAACCCAAGTCCTTTGGGTCAAGGATTCAAGCTCCTAGACAATATATTTTGAAAACTATCGCGTTTTGCAATCATGTATCATCAATGCAGCAAACTAATAGTCCATGTTAACATGCATCTCCTTGGCCCTCTCATCATCAAGGCCTAAAATGGTAGTAGTATCAACTGGTGATGAAAAATGAATAAAAAGCAAAACACTAAGACAAACAAAAACATCTACTGTATCATTGAACACTTTTGGCACAGTACAATCCAGGATTGAAGTGATGATACAGAGAAATAGTTTGAGTACTAAAATCCATAACCACAGCAATTGTGTACCTCATTGTTTTCACTTGATTGCCTCGTTACAAGCCAAGCTTGGACATATTTTTAAAGGTTGTTAAGTTTTTAAACCATACTTAAACAATCAATTGCCCGACTCATTTAAAAACCCTAGTCGTTGAATTGAACTGGGAGAGCTCTACAAATTACTATCTAGTATCATTTAAAAGTTAAGGGAAAAAAAATTGCCCTAATCATTGAGAAGCTCGAGTTTGATACTAATTAATACTGTACCCCCATAGCTTCTGCTCTTAAATAACGAAATCTAAATAGTAATAAAGATACCAAATTCACCTTTACAAAGTTGTAAATCAGTTACAGAAAACACATAATGACAAGTTTTCAAACAATAAATACAGCGATAAATTAACTGGATTGAAACAGACTTGCCTCAAAACGAAGGCCCCATGATCATTCGAATTTCGAAGGCTCTTCGATCTCGGCCACACAAGCACGTCCATTGCCACACTCCTTCTTATCCTTGTTTTTCTCTTTCTCTTTCTTCTCTGATTCTCCTTCTTCTTTGGTGGATGAACTTTTCCACTGAAGTTGGCAAATTCACAATCTTGAAAAATTCTTCCTCGGTTGGTGCTTTTTGCGCAATGATTTGTAGTTTTCTTGCTGCTCCCTGTGTGAGTTCTTTTCTTTTGTTTGCATTTGTCAAACACCTACAGTGATCGTCATGATTAATAGCATGTAAACAAATACGACAGTCACAAAAATGGAGAAAACAGGGGCAAATTCCACTAAGCTACAACCAGCAATCACCACCAACTTCACTATCTCCACCCATATTACCACCAATTCCACCACAGACCACCACCACCACTGCCTGTATGATTTGATTACAAAGAACTTTGCGTTCATGTAATCTATTGGAAAATCATCCCCGTTATGTTGATCAGTATAAAAAATGTTCCCTTGTGCATCGCTCTCTCCAGCTCTGGTTGTGTAGGCTTTAACAGCGAAACGATTTTTGGATTGGTTGCTTCTAGGGCCTCGATTTTGTTCAGTCGATCCATCTGGACTTCCATTTACGTCATTTGAAACTCTGCCATGGTAGGACTTGGACCGACTCTTTTCCAATGAAGCCTGGTCATTAGCACTTGATCCGAATTTAGACAAGCCAGTACTGGAGGACAATGCCATTTTTATTTGGCCACGTCGGAATGAAGTCTTCCCGTGTGAAATGTTATCTACAGCTTGAGCACCTCTACCCTGTAAATGCAAAATTTGGAGAAAAACCCTAAGAAAATGATTTTAACAGTAGTGCTACATGGTTCAGGGGAAAAAAAAAAACAACCATTGTAAACCTGAAGGACGTAATATATCTGACTAGAGAGGCTTTAAAATTATGTCAACCTGAATGAAGTAACAAACCAAGACTACAATGCTCTAAGTCACTAATGATCTAACAATGCGTCCACTGCCCAGCATACCGCAGGCCTCTGGAATGAATCTTGATACCCAACAGTACATGGAAGTACAACTTCTAAGCTTAATCATATAGAAAAAATATTTTCCTGACTTTAGCTGAACATAGGACTCACGTACCTGGAGCACTTGTGACGATGGCGAACTGGAAAAACTACCAGATATAAAGCCTCCCTGTGCTGCAGGAAGCTTACTTGGTCCAACATTAGCTTTAGGGCCTTCTGATACCCTAGAAGAGGAACGTGTCTGATTTGAAGCAGGCCTTGGTACTGTTAGTAAATTTGCAGGTGTGGAAGGCACTTTATTCTTCAGTCCTAGCCCATCAACACTTTTTTCACTAAAGGAACCAGTGTCTAAGGGTGCTGCTCCATTACTTGAGATGATCTCTGGCTCAGATTGAAAGACCATGGGGTAGTAAGCAGGAGAATACATGGGGATTTTATAAGACGGGATGGTGTAAAACTGTTGTGTGCCTATAAATGGGTCATCAACTCCTAGCATAGCACCAGGAATGTAAGGGTAGCAAGGGTTATATGAAGACTCTGCATATCCATAGCTAGGTGAATAATATACATATGGCAAACTTTCAGTTTCCGCACCCTGAAGAAGGAAAAAAATGAACATTTACAAAAACAGCAAATGAAATGATCAAAATCTAGAGAGAGAGAGAGATACAAACCGAGTACTGAACTTCTTGAGTCTTGACCATCCAGACCAAAAAACTTATGGCAGTCATCCCAATAGCCGGGTGATTCAAATCCTGATGTATCACATTAAAGTAAAACATGATTAAGGCAGCAAAAATAATATATCATCCTAATCAAAAATATCATAGAGTATCATATATACCTGTACAGATATACCCATAGTTAGTGGCAGTAGGGTAATACAAGCCCGGTTCAACTACAAACTCTGGGCCTCCTTCGCTATACATGGTGGGAAATGATTCAAGAGGTGGACTTGTTAAACGAGGGTTTAACTCGGTGCCTTGAATCTAAAAGGACAAGGTATTCGATGTGATTACAGTCTACTATCAAAGTATCACAGATACACACAACATAAACTTGGCAAAACAGTTCAAAATAAGGAATGATGCAATTGAAAGAGAAGCGATTGTTGAGGAATTACCAGATATGCTTCTCTATTTCTACCCGAAATTCTGTACATTCCCATTCCACTACTGCCGCCACTGCCAAACAGAGGTGATATTGTATAAGCAAAAAAACTCCAAATATATAATCATTAGTTGAAGTTAAAGTTTCACATCAGAGAAATGCTGACTGCATGAAATTCTCTTCAATCCTCAATATCATTAGCCCAGATTAAAATCAAAGACGATTCATATAACAGCAAACTAAAACAAGAGGAACCTCATTTTCAAATGCCAGGATAAACGCTTATTCTCATCCAAAGGATACCCATAAGGTGGTTTCACATGTATTATACAAAATTACCAATACCACATAAAGGGAAGGAAAAAAAAAAAAAACAAGCGTACACACCGAATATCTACTATTTCAAAGGAGAATATCAACCCCACCCAAAAATACATGAATCCCCTCAGGCAAGTTCCAGAAAATGCCAAAAAAAATAAGCAATTGTTAACAGTATTCTCCGCCTTCATTCTTTGAAAGCAACTATTTGAAAATGTAAACAAATTACCATTCCCTAATTAACCACCATCCATAGAATTACATGAAACTAACAATCAAAAGAAAATGCTTGGAAACAGATTAGGTTCCAAATGTTCTCACTCCCGAGTAAGTTGCGACGAAGAGAGAAAGGAAATGATATGATAGAGGAGGGTATAGCATTCACATATCTAAGGATTAAGCTATGTGATGTGATGTCATATATCATCCAAAGTTCTAATAGCCGACATCTTGTCAGATAATCCCGCCTTCAAGAATCAGAAAGGAAACAAAAATCCGGGCAAACTTATCCCCCAGTATCAAGCATATCACTCAAATATCAAACACTCAAACTTCTTAGCTTGCAAAAGATAGATGAAATGTCAATAGCATAAACCAAACTATGATTTCCCTGCTGAAATGGCGCAACCACCTAGAACTCCGATAGTCCTTTTTTTTTCCTTTTCGAAAACTCAGGTGTCCTAGGCCACCTTACGTGCATACCAACTAATCTTGGGAAACCAACCCAACCGTCCACAAGCAAGGAGGCCGATTAAAGCTGGGGCAAAGGGAGTCAACGAATCGAGCGGCTACATGCATCTATCCAAAAACTCATTATCATTTGAAAACTATTATGAGCGCATTTGAAATTCAAGTAAAAAACAGTAAAATGAAGTATGAAACATTTCTAAATACTCCAATAAGTGAAAGCGGAATATTGTGAGGATTACCCAGAAAGAGGTGATTCAAACCATGCTTGACCTAGTAAGCCCTTTGAGATCAAAATAGGAGAAGTTAGAGATAGAGTGGAGGGTTTTGCATAGAGTGGAGGGTTTTATGCAACATCTCGTTCGTCAAAGTGGACACGGCTAAGAAACCCTAACCCAAATAAGCCAAAGTAGACATTAGAGAGAGAAAACAGAGAGACTCTTGAAAAGTAGTAGCAGGCCTTCTTGGGGGGAAAAAATGAGAGAGAAAAGAGAGACGCGGAGAGAGAGAGAGAGAGATTTGCTGCGACGCTCACGAGATATGCAATTTGTAGTACTACTATCTTTTACGTGAATTTCCCGAACATCCCCGAACCACCCCCGCCATCACCGAACATCCACCACCAAAGAACCACCACTACACCACCTCAACAGCCACAAACCCGAATTCAAACACCAAGAACCCTCCAATTTCGAATTTGAGAACCCCAATATCAGAAACCCCTAAATTCGAAATTAAAGCCCTAACCCAAATCCGCTAATTCAAAGCAAGGAAATCTGAAACCCTTACCTCTGTAACAGTTCACCACGTCGTAAAAAAATCCCTAAATGGAGAAGGGAGCCAAAATGTGCGAGTAGAAAAAATACCAAATCGAATCAAACAAAAAACTTGGAAATACTAATCAAACCCACCGTGTTTTTTGTTTTTTTTGGAGGATCGCCGGAAAGAGGGAAGGGATTGCAAAGAGATAACAACCCTAAACGGCGGCTCCAATCCGATCGTAAACAACTAATCAGAAACAAGTGCTCCTTTCTGCTGTCAAGACTCAAGAGGTGTACTCGGTGTCTACCACCTGCATGGGGGGAAACGCAGAACAGTAGCCTTGCGTCATCACAACCACGGGGGTAGAATGAACGAAACAACGGCGTCGGGCTAGGGTTGGACGACCGCCATTGCCAGAGAGAGAGAGAGAGAGAGAGAGAGAGAGAATGGA
The DNA here is from genome assembly GCA_018127125.1 of Rhododendron griersonianum. NCBI lineage: Eukaryota > Viridiplantae > Streptophyta > Magnoliopsida > Ericales > Ericaceae > Rhododendron > Rhododendron griersonianum. The sequence goes on from CM030789.1 coordinate 16,549,406, forward strand.
CCGACTTTCTTTTTCGTTTTTTGGCTGTGAGGAAGTTGTGCCGTTTGGATTTTAAAGCTGAGGGCGGTGTAACTTTTTTTTTCTTTTTTCATTTGTTTTTTCTTAATAAGAAAGGAAAATTTGTTTTTTTTTTTAATCAGAAAGAAAACCTATTTTGAATGGATGGATGCCCCCGAATGGTGGGCCCTCACGCCAAATCACCAAGCTGAGTTCCGAATCCGCTGAGTCGTGTGCCAGATCACCACATGTGTATAGAGCTAGACTTAAAATCAATTGAGCTGTCCAGATAGCTCATCACAAACTGTGTATATGAAATTGTGATTTGCGTCTGTTGAGTACTGTGTATATGGAATTGTGATTTGCGTCTGTTGAGTTGTACTGCCAAATCACCAACCGTATATGGAGCTTCAATGTACTTAGTTGTGTTGAGTAGATTTAATTAGGGGCTCTGCGTAAATCTTTTTCTTCTTTTAAAAAAAAGAGTTTTGGTGCAACTTTAACTAAATTACTAGTAGTTGATTTGTCTACTTAAAACTTGTTTTTGGAGTAAGCGATTTTTTCAATTTATTTGATTACTTTGAATTTTGATTATAGGATTGCAAGAAAAATTATGGACCAAACATGGGAAGGGTTAAAAAAACAAAATTTATTTTTTTTAAAATACGTTCTTTATGTCTTCAGTATATTTTTTTTTAAAAAATCATAATTTTTACTTCTTCAGTTTGCTTATTAAGACAAATCACAAAAATAAAAACTTAAAAAATTTCAAGAATATATAACAAATCTTTGTTATTGGAAAGTAACCACATAATATAGGACAGTCTAACTCTTATACTTTGACTCTTTAACCAGTCTCGTGGGTTCCCCATCAGTTGTGGGCTCCACGAGAGTTACTGTGAGACTATGTTTGGAAGGTAGACATTTTAAGGGGAATGGAAATATGATTCATGAATTCTTAGGATTTTCTATCTTTGGGGTAAAAATGGAATAGAAATATGATTACTAATCTCCCAATTTAAAAGTAATCAGATTCCAGTATAGAAGACGAATCCGAGATTAATGTATAGAAAAGGAATCTCGAATTTGAGGAGGATGTGGTGCAGCCCGCACACAACGGTGTAGAGCAGCCAAAATGACATCATTTTGGCCTCCCTCGTTTAGAACCACAATAAGATAATCCAAACTGCATATTTTATGGGCATCAAAAACATTATCACTAGTTTAAAAATTATTTTGATCAGATTTCGATAAGAATAAAAACAAGTAATATTGTTAAAGTCTTTTTTATGGTTAGATGCCTATTGTGATATTTTTAAAGTCTTTTTTATGGCTTTGTTTGGTTGACAGTTTAGTTTTGGTAATGGGTAGAGAGAAAAATAGGGTAATAATTGGAGAGAGGTATAATGATTAAAAATAGAAATGAAATTAATAATTAGAGATATAAGGTAATGATTAAAAAAAGATATAGGATAATAATTGAAAAACAAAACAAAAACTAAAATGGCAACCGAACATAGTGTATACTTTTTTTCACTAAACTTTCCTTCTCTTTTTTTTTATTTTCCTTTTTCCTCTCCTTTCCTTCCTTTCCTATATGTACCAAACAGGGCATTAAATTGGAAAATGATTTTGTTACTCCAATTTTCTCTTTCTAACAGAACTTTCTTTTTCTCTCCATCTCCATCACTTTAGATACAAAGGCCGTTTCTCTCAATCTCCATCTCCATCTCCATCTCCATCTCTTAAATTCTTAATAGAGATACAAAGGGGAGTGCTGTTATAGAAAATAGAGTGTCAAAATCACTTCCTATTAAATTAAATTTCCATAAATATGAAGTATTCAAAGTACTGTACTTTATATAAAATGAACCCATTTGATCATGATACGGAGGGAGGGATTACAAGGGGAGCCCCCAAAAACTGAAGATGAAGAAGAAGACGATTGTGTCCAGCGGTGATACCAAGGGCTCCTCAATCCAGAGAGTTAACCTTCCACCGGAGATTCTCGCCGACATACTCTCACGGTTATCTGTCAAATCTCTCTGCCAATTAAAGTGTGTCTCTCCCTCTTGGAATTCCCTAATCTCTTCCCCCTATTTCGCCAAAACCCATCTCAAACGAAACCCCCCAAGTCAAAAAATCATTCTCGTTTGCGACTCTGAAGATCTCTACTCCGTTGATTTCGCCGACGAAAATCCCGCCGCAGAAAAGCTTGATTTCCCCTCGGTCCAATACTCTCACAAGTGGCAGTGGGTCAAGGTTTTGGGTTCTTGCAATGGCTTGCTTCTTGTTTATGGTCAAGGTAATTCCGAATTCCTTTTGAATCCATCAACTAGAGAACGTAAGAAGCTGCCCGATTACCGTTCTTCTTTTATTTTGGATTTGATTTGTGAGCCGTTCATTTATCTACATGGTTTTGGTTATGACTCGTCTACGGATGATTACAAGGCTGTGATGCTCTCTTGCCGGTTTAATATATCTGATTCTAGATCCTATTGCGACTGGGATGGTAATATTACGTATGTGCTTGTCTATTCACTGAAAACTGATGCTTGGAGGAGAATTCAAGGTTCCCATTATCGTCCTTTGGAATGTTATGGACGTCCTTCCGGGGTTTACTTTAATGAGCGTCTCCATTGGCTTTGTAAGAGGAGTGGTGATTCGGATGGATCTTTAGTTATTGTTGCTTTCGATTTGTCAGATGAGATTTTCAGGGAAGTGCCTACTTTGTTTAGTTATTCCATGCTTTGGTATCATCGCATGGCAGTTCTTGGGGGTTGTCTCTGTGTGATTGTCTACCCGCCTAGTTTATGTAATGAACTTTGGATGATGAAGGAGTATGGGGTAAGAGATTCCTGGACCAAATTTACGATTACCAAATTTGCGATTAATACTAAGATGGTGCTAGTGGATTGGTTTTGTTTGTTAGCAGAGGACGAAATTTTGTTGAAAACCAGAACCAAAGGAAATCTACTGGAGGAAGTGGACCAAGATGAATTGGTTGTGTACAATCGGAAAAAGAAAACAGTGAGAGACATGGTGGTTCGTGGCATTCCGCCTAAATGTCAATATGGGGGCACCTATGTCGAGAGCCTTGTCTCTCCTAATCATGGAGGAGGGATGGGGAGAAATGAATGATAAGCGTCTTCAGGTAGTTTTTGTGAATTGCAAATTATTCTACGCCTCCATATTTCAAGGTTTTTTGTGGTTGCAAATCCGTATCTCCCTTATTGATACTTATACAGCTTTGCTAGTTTGAGTTATATGGTGCATTGGTTGGTGATGTAAGTTGAACTTTGATTATTGCCTTTTTATCATACAGAAGTTGCTAACGCCCACATCCGAATGGTTAGGGTCTATCCTAAAAAGCATGAGATATTACTGATTGGTTTCATTTCCGCATCATATCCGTATGAATTAAAAATTAACTATGCTTATGCATGAAGTATGTGGGGTACTGTTCGGATACTCTTATGTCATGTACCCAAATTTCCTATGAAAGTGATATTATAGCTGTTCCCAAGTACATCGACGAAGTCAGATTTAACCGTAATTGTTGAGTTATACAAAACTAATTGTAAATTATCCACCATGGTAAACGTCTGATGCCAAAGGAATTGTACTTTTGAATCTCGGTTGAGACAAAGGACCATTTGAAGAGTTTTTGTGCTTTGGAGTGTGTAATTCATTAAAAATGAAGAGTTGCCGTGTAGTTTTCTTGTATTAAATGAGAAGTAATGCGCCTATAGTTTGGCGGTAAATTTGCAAAATACTAGTAGAATAAGAGAATTTTTCTCAATTGTTTAGGTGGCAACCTCTCCTACTTGCCCCCTTGGCTTCACTATTGCTTAAGTAGCAGTCAAGTGCAATTATTGGCAGTAAATACATGTTTCAAATTTCCAACACTTACATCGTAGAGATTAAAATAAAAACCAGTGAGAATTAAAGTTAGGATAGACAACATGAGGATAATATGCAAATGTGGTTCCTGGCCTTTTGGACTTGTGATTCTTGCAGATCTCTTAACCCCTCCCTTGGTTGACAACACATCAGGTTTTTAGAGTTATGATTCTTGCCGACCTCTTTGTCATTTGCAGAGTTGCTTTGAATGTTACAATCGATTTTGTATTGGCGGTATCTATATTCATTTCTCTCTTTTGACTAAGTTGTGTTTGGCATCTGACTTTTGGTGGCTGCAAGGTAAACATACCTTCCATAGCTTGCATCATCTCATGTATAGTGTTGACTGTGGAGCAATGGCTTGTTCAAATGTGGTTCAAGAACTTAACCGGTATCAAAACGTGTTAAACCGTAAAAAAGATTTTGCTCACCCGAGGTTCTTGGTTTCGTGGAGTTCGGATATTGGAGACAGTTGGAAATTATTCAATTTCTCGTGGAGAGCGTGGGGACTTGTATGGGCGCTTAGTTGGTTCATACTCCAAGAGTGGTTTGTCATGGAAGTTTTGTTTCAGTGAGACTGGTATTAAATGTTGTGTTGTGTCTTGTGTAGTCTTGACCTAGTCTTTACATCCTTCTTGTAGTTTAGTTCTTTAGTTTCCTCCATTAGTTGTAGGGGTGATACCGGTCCGGTTTCGACCGGTTTAAGCAAGTTTTTCGGTCGAAACCGGTTATCCGGTTTGGAATAAATGGAAACCGGAACCGGTCGAAATAATCCGGTCCGGTTCCGGTCCGGTTTTTCCGGTTTCGGTCCGGTTTTCCGGTTTATCCGGTTTCAAGACAGACAGAGAGAAAATATGCACCATCCCGTCGGCATCAACCGCCGGCGCCTCACCGAGCTCCATCTCAGACTAGATCTGAGTTTGGGGTTTCAAACAAAACTAAAAATCAACAAACGTGGAGGGAAAAGGAGAGAGAGAGAGAGAGACTCATCGTATAAAAGTCGCCGGCTGCCGCACTTCACCATTGCCACCGTGGAAGAAGAAGGAGAGAGAGAGAGAGAGTCGGTCGTGCAACTGCAAATCGCCATCGCCTGGTCCAGTCGGCGGGGTGTGTGAGGAAAGAGAATGAAATCTGGATTAGTAATTGGGTTTGTATTTATATATCTAGCGTATTTATGTAATAAATATAATTTTTACACATAAAATTTACAATAGCTTGTGTAGCACAGCGGTAAGTTGTGTTCGGCTGATACTTGAGGTCTCGAGTTCGAGCCACACCTCTTGCAAAAGTTTTGTATACATGTGTAATCCGGTCCGGTCCGGTTTAGACCGGTTTGTAAGTCTCCCAAACCGGGACCGGAACCGAAAATGAATTTTTGAAATATTTCAAACCGGACCGGACCGGTTTGAAATGAAAACCGGAAATTTGATCCGGTTCGGTCCGGTTTTTCCGGTTTATACAATCACCCCTAATTAGTTGTCAGTGTTGTGTTCTAAATATGACTTCTTTTAAGTGATAAAGGAAGCTCTTTTGTCGTGTTGAAACTGTATGAAGTTTATTTTGTTTATGTTTTTTAGTTGATATCAAACAGATATCATCAAACCGATGACCATTCCAGTTAGTAACTTTCTTTGTTTCATGTTCGAGGAAGCTCAACAAGCTAGTAACAAGCTTGATGTGGTTTGGCTTCGTCAATGGTCAATGTCAATAGAATTGCTTGTTTACTTGTGAATTGATCTTGAATGGGTTTGAACGATCTAAATACTAGTTACTCCGATAATACTAGTGGAAGGAGAACTGTTTCTTTCCTTTCCTATCTGTTTTTTTATGTTCGTACTCCGATGGCAGTGACAGCCAAGGCAGAACCCCTCCCCCAAGAGATCAGCACTGACGTACTCTCTTGACTATCCGTCAAGTCTATTTGTTGATTCAAGTCTGTTTCTCGCTCATGGAAAAAACCCTAACCTTCGAACCACGTTTTGCCAAAACACACCTTCATTTTTTTTCTTTTTTGATAGTGTATATTCGCCCCCCCACCCCACGCGCGCGCGAAATTTCTGGCTTTGTCTCTTCTTGAGAATCGAAGAAACTACCTGGACTTGCCTTTTGCCCGTGATTACTTATAGATTCATTATATTGGGGTATGATTCCTTGACTGATGATTACAAGATGGTTGTATCACCAGTTATGATACATATATATCTATTGTATGTACGTATATGGGAATCGATATGTAGATTGTAATGATTCTAATACCGTCGTGAGTGTCTATTCACTGAAAACTGAGTAATTCTTGGAGGAGAAAACAAGATTCTCCTGATGTCTATGACAGTGACCTCTTTCCAATTGTTTGGTTTTGTGATTCATGTGTGTACTCATTGGCTAGCTAATAAGGGTTCTTACTGTCTTTGGATGTTTGTTTGCTCCAAATGGTCATGTTTGGATGATGGAGGAATAACATCATCTACGGCACAACTGTTGCGTTTATCGGGAAACTGGGAAGTTTTTTTCCTCAAAAGGGCCAAGAAAGAACGGCCTTATAATCATCACAGGTGGGATCATAGCAAAGACCAGAACGCAAGCGGTAGTCCCCGCACAATGGCCCAAATGCTAGCATTTTCTTGAAGAATCTAGTCAGTGGATTCCACAAGAACAAGTCCTGGTCGAAACCCATAAGCAACAGCCCGTTACACGATCCCAAGTATCATGTTACCACATTCACTCCTTGTCCAAGGAATGTAAACACTTTTTCCCGCAAGCTTCTTGTTGGTGTTGGTTAATCGAGTGAGGTGAAAAGGAATGTGCTGCCGAGTAAGATGCTAGGAGAACCTTTGGTGATCCTTTTTTCGTGGCGGATATGGTAGATATCAAACAATGCCATTGCTTCGAAACGCAGGTGAGCCGGGGAAGAGACTCTAGGGGCAGTCTTTGAGAGTATTTCAACAACAATGTCTTCTGGAATAATAATGTTGTAGTATTGCTCTTTTTCTTCCCTTTCCTTCTTTTTCATGGCCTGTTTTTCCTCCTTCCTATTCTTCCGGCCCGTTTGGATGCGGGGAAAGAATTGAGGGTATTAGTTAATAAGGGATAAGATAGTAGGGGTTATTAGTTAATAAGGGATGACCCACATTGATGTGATGTTTATGGAGGGGGGATTAAATAGTAGGTTGTTTGGATGAGGTATTAGAGAAGAGGTCATCCCTCTACTATTGAAGAGAGTATTTTCTTTGCTTACATTTACAAAGAACACCTACTCTTATTCATTGACACAGTAACCCTCATAAAAATCTGATTCATCACATGAGCAGCACAGCTAACGGACTGCAATGCATTTTGCTCCTCTTCACAAGTATATGGATTGTGGCACTAGGGGTGCAAACGAGCCGAGTTTTGTCGAGCTTCAGCTTGTTTAGTATAGAATGTAAGAACGGTGCAATAAGGACATGAAGCAACAACCACCTCACCTTACAGTTTGACAGTTTCTTCATTCTAGCTTAAGCATCAAGCTTTTTAGATCATCCATGATCACATCATCCTTGTGATGTCATTTAGGGGTGCGCAAAAAATCATTTAACCCATGAGATGGACTCAACTTGAGCCGACGATCCGCACCAGCACCCGCGGATGGAGAGTGTGAACGGGTTTTTGTTGGGCGGGTGATAATATGTGTGGTCGTGGGTTGGGTTGACCGTGAGTTAAATCTTCTTAACACCGTTACATATTTCTGTGTTGGAAACTATCATGCACTTTGCCTTTAAATTTTGAAAATTTAGTTTGGTGAAACTTTTATTACCCAACGTCGAATGATTCGAAGAGTTTGTACGGATGACCTTGGTTTATTTTGTTCTCTCGTTTTTTGATTATCTCATTATAAATGCTTTTATGTTATTTTGACACTTGGTACCTGCCTTAAATCGCTGTTTGAAAAATTCAATCGACTCATCGGCTTTGAGCCTGTAAGGGTTAAGTATGGATTTCCGACTATGATGTCACAGTCCGATTTTGGGGCATTCATGCCTCTTTTCTTTCAACCGTTAGATTATAGATTGTAGTCATATATTGTGATAAGTATGTCATACATCGTGGAATGAGTGATAATATATACATTGGGCTTTCAATATAAATGTGTGATAATATATGAGAAAATGACGGCCAATGACGTGTTCTGATAATTAATATCCGGATATTTTCAGCATTAACAAATGTTCTCAGTATGTCCTTGGCGGGTATTAATTATTAAAACACGTCATGGGCCATCATTTTCCCATAATATATTGTGGTAAGTATATCCATACATTGTGGTAAGGGTGACATGCGAAAAAAATCATAAAACTACCTTGTTTTTTTGAGTGGTTTTGATCTAATTGCTGAGATGTATACATTTTTTAATTTGAAGGTTCACATTCATGGGGTATCCATACCCCAATATCACTGTGGGGCATCACATAAAAATTTATCAAGTACGGGTCGAAAAATATTCAACCCCGCCAATTACAAATTGCTTGAGGATTTACCCCATATCGCCCAAACCAATCTCCGTCGCCCTTATTTAGTTACTTCATCAGTCCCAATTTGTTTGTCTAATTTGGAGAATACAACTTTTTAAAGACACATAATCATTGCGCCTATAAATGCTTAACTTTTCAAAAGTTGCCCTCCTAAATTTTTGAAAAAGATCAGTTTATTTCAAATGGTAAAGGACAAAAAGGGAATTTTCTTAGTTTTTGGTTCCTTCTTCAAAAGTGGATAAATAGTTTGGAAATAAGTAAAAATCAAAAAGTGTACAGATAAATTTGGGACGGGGAAGTATTTGGTCCATCTGATAGTCGGATCCTGTCAAGTCTGGTCTTGACCAATTCGGGGCATTTTTCCATTTGAGCCGTGGACGGTTCAGATTTATTTGGGATGTTTAGAATATTTTTTAATAAAAATTTACACGAACAAATTTGGACCGTCCAATACACTTTTGGACAACTCTGATAAAAAAAAATGGACCAAACTAGTCGGACCAAACTTGACCGGATCCGACCCGTCTTTATCAGGGGCTTTGGTTGGCCTAACGTAACCATGATTCTGTTAAAGTAGTTACGAATCCATAACTTTCCCATCATCACTGCCTTCCTTGCGGTTACAAAATAATTTTCCACCGCCATACACCTGAAAACACTTCTCCACCACCAAGCTCCACCGCATTGCAGCCATGTCCGACGGCGGAACCCTTCCCCAGGAAATGATCACCAACATACTCTCTCGACTGCCCGTCGAATCCCTTTGCCGATTCAAATGCGTTTCTCCCTCATGGAAAACCCTGATCTCTTCCCCCTGTTTCGCCAAAACCCACCTCAACCAAACCAAAACCCTAAAAAACCCAGATAACCTCCATAAAAAAATCCTCATCATGGCCGACAATCTCTACTCCGTTGACCTCGCCCACACAAATCCGACCGCCAAAAAGCTTACTCTCCCCACGGCGGAACAACAACTAGAGCATCAGGTACGCGTTGTGAACTCCTGCGATGGTTTGGTGCTAGTTTCCATTCGATGCGGCTCCGAGTTGTTCTTGTTGAATCCATCCACCAGAGAATGCAAGAAACTCCCCGTATTTCCTTGTGTCGCCGATTCCGCAGATTATTTCGACGAGAATCTATACGGCGTGGGATACGATTCTTCCACGGATGATTACAAGGTCGTGATCGTCTCCTCCGCATCGTTCCCGAGGACTGGCGCTTCAATCGTGGCCGTCTATTCGCTGAAAACTGATTCTTGGAGGAGAATTCAGGACACGGATTTTTATCTTGAGGCGGCGTACACTGGTAGGGTTTTTGTTAATGGATGTCTCCATGGAATTTGTTGGAGGGATGGTTCCAATGTGATTGTTGCTTTCAATTTGTCGGATGAGGTTGTAAGGGAAGTTCCACAACCGGCTTGGTATTGTGGAATTGGATCCGAGATTATGTCTTATCACGTTGCAGTTCTCGGGGGTTGTCTCTGTTTGGTTGACAATCGGGTGACTGATTTGTGGAAGATGGAGAAGTACGGGGTACAAGAGTCGTGGACGGAATTTAAGATCCGGTCTGGGTTGTTTAAAGCTCAGTGGTTGTGTTTGTTAGCGGAAGACGAATTCTTGTTGAACACCACTCCGGGGAGAGGACTTAAGCAATTGGTTGTCTACAATTCGCGAAAAGACACAGTGACGAACATGGTGGTTTGTGGCATTCCGGATGAGTTTTCGTTTCAGGGCAGCTACGTGGAGAGCCTCATCTCTCCTCATGGTGGAGGAGGGATTGGGAGGCAATGAATCTTCAGGTATTTCGGTGAAATACAAGTGGCTATTGACTTCTTTTGTTGCTATCCCAACCTTTTTGGAAGTTGCTCATCATATTCATAGATGTGTTACGGGGATGTTGTCAGGTGGTTCATGCTCCAAGAATGGTTTATGGATGTTCTGTTTTGGTGATAGGTATTAGAATGTGTAAGATCTTGTTTCTTGTGTTGTCTTTACCTATCTTTACATCCTTCGCTTTATTCTTGTTTTAGCTAGGTTTCTCCATTAGTTGTCATAGTATGTTCCATTTATGACTTCTATTGATGATAGATGTTGTCCATTTGTTGTGTTGAAATTAAATCCAAATAGAATTTGTTAATCTCCGTTAGTTGATGTCAAACAAGGTTTTGTTTCGTAGAGTTCGGATATTGGAGCCGGTTGGAAATTATTCGACTTCTCGTGGAGAGTGTGGGGACTTGTTTGGGCGCTTGGTTGGTTCATCCTCCAAGAGTGGTTTGTCATGGAAGTTTTGGTTTGGTTACTGGTAGTAGATGTTGTGTTGTGTTGTGTCTTGTGTAGTCTTGACCTACTCTTTACATCCTTCTTCTTGTTTAGTTCTTTAGTTTCCTCCATTAGTTATCAGTGTTATGTTCTAAATATTAAGTCTTTGAATGATAAGTGAAGCTCGATAGAATTGCTTGTTTACTTGTGAATCGATCTTGAATGGGTTTGAACGATCTAACTAATAGTTACTCCAATAACACTAGTAGAAGGAGAACTATTTCTTCAGTTTTTTATGTTCGTACTCCGGTGGAGTGGCGGCCGAGGCGGAACCCCTCCCCAAGAGGTTGCTGTAAAGGCAGAACCCCTCCCCAAGAGATCATCACTGACGTACTCTCTCGACTACCTGTCAAATCTATTTGTTGATTCAAGTCCGCTTCTTGCTCTTGGAAAACCCTAATCTCCGAACCCCGTTTTGCCAAAACGCACCTCAATTGAAGCACTACCAAGCCTGATAAAATCCATTACATTCCGACTCTTGCCATCACTACTCCGTGGAATACTTCAATATACCAACTGCGACAAAGCTTGATTTCGCTTTGGCCGCATTCTCTGCTTGAGAATCGAAGAAACTACCTGGACTTGCCTTATGCAAGGTGGTTGTATCACCAGTTATGATACATATATATGTATAGTATCTACGTATATGGGAATCGATATGGAGATTTGTAATGATTCTAATACCGTCGTGAGTAGACGTCTATTCACTGAAAACTGAGTAATTCTTGGAGGAGAAAACAAGATTCTCCTGATGTCTATGACAGTGACCTCTTTCCAAATTGTTTGGTTTTGTGATTCATGTGTGTCTTCATTGGCTTGCTAATAAGGGTTCTAATCGTCTTTGGATGGTTGTTTCCGTTTGCTTGCTCCAAATGGTCATGTTTGGATGATGGAGGGATAACATCTACGGCACAACTGTTGCGTTTATCGGGAAACTGGGAAGTTTTTTTCCCTCAGAAGGGCCAAGAGAGAACGTGTTCATCCAATGCGACGAAGAAAAGATCAAGGCGGCGGTTTGTGGCATGGGAACTGGAGTAATTCGGGAAAATGACGGCCAAAGACGTGTTTTGATAATTAAAACCCGCTAAGGATATTTTCAACATTAACAAATGTTCTCAGTATGTCCTTGGGTATTAATTATCAAAATACGTCCTGGGCCGTTATTTTCCCTAATTCTTATCCTATGCAACAGAGAAAAGATCAAGGGATGTGGTGGTTTGTGGCGTTGGAACTAATAACAGCTTTTTCGAATATGATCAAATTCTGGGAATGATTTCTGCATCTAACTATTGAAGAGAGTATTTTCCTCGATTACCTTTACATAGGACAACTACTCTATTTATCGACTCAGTTTGAGAGTTTCTTCATTCTTAAGCATCCCTTCATCAGCATCAAGCTTAGATTATCCATGATCCCATCATCATCGTGATGTCATTTAGGGGTGCGCAAAAAATCCTTTAACCCACCAGATGTACTCGGCCTGAGCTGACGACCTGCACGAGTACCCACGGATGGAGAGTGTGAACGGATTTTGTTGGGCGGGTGATAATCTGTGTTGTCGTGGGTTGGGTTGACTGTGAGTTAAATCTTCTTAACCCCGCTATGAACACCATCCAACCCGCTATATATTTGTTTGTTGGAATTAATAGTCTACAAAAGTTTGGCAAAACTAGCAAACGCGATTTTTTTTCAATGAGGACAACACGTGCACTTTTTCTAAAAGTGCACAAAATGTTAGTGGAACGGGGTCTAAGGTGTTGTTCCACTAAGACTTTTAGAAAAAGTCTAGTTTTGTCCTTATTTGAATTTTTTTTTTTTGTTTGTTTTGCACCAAATTTTTTAGACTTTTTTGATTCGCCTCAATGAGACGAATCGAAAAAATAAAAAAAATTACTTTTACCCAAATATTTTGAACAATGACCACTTTTAAGTAAAAAAAAATTAATTATTATTTTTACTTAAAAGTGGTTCTTATTCAAAATATTTGGGTAGAAGAATTTTATTTTTATTTTTTACTTTTCATCGTGACGAATCAAAAGTCAAAAAAAAGATTGACCCAAAACTAACAAAGGAGAAAAAAATTCAAATAAGGACAAATCAAAAAAGTGAAAAAAGGGAATTTTTAGTTTTTGGTTCCTTAGGGTGTGTTTCACCAACTAAAATAAATATTTTTTTGATATTATTTTTTGAATTAAAGGTGATTATTGTGAGAGAATGACCTCTCTCGTAAAGCGAAAAATAAGTACTTTAAAAATAAAATCATTAACGGAACAGGGCCTTATTCTTCGAAAGTGAACAAACAATTCAGGACGGAGGGAGTATTTGGTCAATCTGAGAGTCTTTTCATTAGGAAAAATTTTTGGTAGGCCTAAACACGTAATGATGATTCTGTTAAAGTAGTTACGAATCCATAACTTCCCCATCATCACTGCATTCCTTGCGTTACCAAATACGGAGTATAATTTTCCACCGCTAATAACACTTCTCCCCCACCAAGCTCCACCGCATTTCAGCCATGTCCGACGGCGGATCCCTTCCCCAGGAAATCCTCACCGACATACTCTCTCGACTGCCTGTCAAACCTCTTTGCCGATTCAAATGCGTTTCTCCCTCCTGGAAAACCCTAATCTCTTCCCCCTATTTCGCCAAAACCCACCTCAACCGAACCAAAACCCTAAAAATCCCTAAAAACCCCAATAAAAAAATCCTCCTCATGGCCGACGATCTCTACTCCGTAGACCTCGCGCACACAAATCCGACCGCCACAAAGCTTAGTCTCCCTACGGCGGAACAACAACTACGGCATCAGGTACGCGTTGTGAACTCCTGCGATGGTTTGGTGCTAGTTTCCATTCGATGCGGCTCCGAGTTGTTCTTGTTGAATCCATCCACCAGAGAGTGCAAGAAACTCCCTGCATTTACTTGTGTCGTCGATTCTGATAATTATTTCGACGAGAATCTATACGGCGTGGGATACGATTCTTCCACAGATGACTACAAGGTCGTGATTGTCTCCCGGCGAATCGTGGCTGTCTATTCGCTGAGAACTGATTCTTGGAGGAGAATTCAGGACGCTGATTTTTCCCTTAAGGCGTGCAGTGGTAGGGTTTTTGTTAATGGGTGTCTCCATGGAATTTGTTGGAGGGATCGTTGTCATGGGATTGTTGCTTTCGATTTGTCAGATGAGGTTGTAAGGGAAGTTCCACAACCGGCTTGGTATTGTGGAATTGGATCCGAGATTGCATCTTATTGGGTTGCAGTTCTCGGGGGTTGTCTCTGTTTGGTTGACAATCGGGCACCTGAGTTTTGGAAGATGAAGGAGTACGGGGTACGGGAGTCGTGGACGGAATTTAAGATCCGGTCCGGGTTGTTTAAAGCTCGGTTGTGGTGTTTGTTAGCGGAAGACGAATTCTTGTTGAAGACCACTCTGCGGAGAGGACTTAAGCAATGGGTTGTCTACAATTCGCAAAAAGACACAGTGAGGAACATGGTGGTTTGTGGCATGCCAGATGAGTTTTCGTTTCAAGGCAACTATGTGGAGAGCCTCATCTCTCCTCATCATGGAGGAGGATTGGGAGGAAATGAATGAGAAGGTTCTTCAGGTATTTCGGTGAAATACAACTGGCTATTGACTTCTTTTGTTGATAAACAGTTGTGCGAGCTTCTATATTTCAACCTTTTGGGAAGTTGCACATCATTTTCATAGATGTGTTACGGGGATGTTGTCAGGTGGTTCATGCTCCAAGAATGGTTTATGGATGTTTTGTTTTGGTGATAGGTATTAGAATGTGTAAGGTCTTGTTTCTTGTGTTGTCGTTACCTATCTTTACATCCTTCGCTTTATTCTTGTTTTAGCTAGGTTTCTCCATTAGTTGTCATAGTACGTTCCATATATGACTTCTTTTAATGATAGATGTTGTCCATTTGTTGTGTTGAAATTGTATTCAAATAGAATTTGTTAATCTCTGTTAGTTGATTTCAAACAAGTTTTTATCAAACCAATAAGGATTCGAGCAACTTGTTTTGTTTTTTCATGTTCAAGCAAACTCAAAAAGTAACAAGCTTCATGTTTAGGTATGGCTTTGCTTGTTCACTTGTTGAATTGATCTTGATTGGGCTTTGAATGATGTAATACCTGATTTGTAGTTGGTCATAGTTTAAAGTTTGAGTAGCTTGATTGGTTTTAGGACTACAATAGTTAAGTTCAATTAGTTGACACATTCAGATTTAATGCATATGGGAAAAAAAAAAATCACATTCAGCTTCTCTGCCTTTGCAATTGCATTTTGGTACATCTTAGCAATTAATGGTCTAGATTCAAAAAAGAGTTTTTCCTCTGAGAGTTTATTCTTTTCGAGAAGAATTTTTCAACAAATCTGAATCATTGGAAGTACTTTTGGACGGCTGGAATTACATGGACTTCTCTCTCTAGTCCAACCTAGACTGCAGAGAAGCCAGATTCAAAATTGTATTCATCTTTTGATTATGTATGCACACCATACTATACCATTTGTAGGACGAGATTCTATTTTGGTCATAGCATACATGATGCTTTGTGAACAACACTGATGCAATTCCTTGTGAGATTTTTGTTATTTAGTCTATTTGCGTGAATAATCACTTACGAAATAAGAATATATGATGTGTACACAGTTAGGTAGTTGCTTATATTTTAAAAAACGAAATATTACGCAAGAATACTAAATAAGAAAATTATGTAACCAAACTAATTGCTTTGCTCTGTGTATTGAGTGTCTCTAAAAGAGGTGAGAGAAACCTAATGATAACTAAACGGGCACTTATTGCCTTTTGGTTTGTGAAGAAGGACGTGAAAAGAAACAAATGTATATCTTTTACTTCGACTTGTGGAAAATGTTTATTTTTTATTTTTATAAAAATGATGAGACGCAATGAGAAAGAAAAAAATCAATAGAAAACCTGATTTCTGATTATTTCTAATCTTTTTTTTAGTCTTGAACATGTAATAAAAAAATTTCTTTTTTCTTTTCCTACACTTTCTCTAAATTCAAGGAGAGATTATCAACTGTTCATGCAGCAATGTTCAACTTTGTTCCCGCTACACATTGATATGAGACTTGGGTATCATGATAGAACTCACATCAATGTGTGGCAAAAGAAGTGGCTCCCGTTCTAGGGGCGCGGAGACGATTGAAGTGTACATCAAGTCATCAATCTTACTGGCTAGGTGGCCTACAAGGTTGAAATTCCAATTTTACTAGCTCAGCAAGGGGAAGGACCTTAAAGGACCTTTGAAGTTTGCTCAAGCAGTGTGTACCTTTTGATTTCACAAGAAAGATTTGTAATTCGAGCTCATGACATTGTTATGAGTTGTGTTAAGTCCACTAGCTTATCTTTTTTATGAATGGTGAACAACTTCTCAAATTTCTTCCTGGTAGAGGCATTAGACTAGGGGATCCTATCTCCCCTTACCTTTTTGTCTTGTGCATGGAAAGACTATCTATTCTTATTAGAAATTAAGTGCACCATAAGAGATGGTGTGGTTTGAAAGCTTCTAGCAGTGGTCCTTTAGCCTCTTGTTTTTTGCTGATGATATATAAGGTTATTTGGCATATTTGCTAAATCTGATAGTGGTAATTGTGATTCCATTAGGGATACTCTTCAGTACTTTTGTGAGGCTTCTGGCCAATATTAGAAGAGGTTATGCTACTGGTTTGAGTCTCTGTGTTACCCATGACCTTGGCCGTTACCTTGGGGTTCCCCTCCTCCATTACAGAGCTTCTAAGAGACAATATGAATACATTATTTAGAAAATATTGTCTGGTTGGAAAGCCAATTCTTTTATTGGGAGGAACACTCTTGACCAATCTCTGACTGCTACTATTCCCAACCGCTGGCCTACTGCTTCTCCTTATCTTAGTTGACTCGCCTACGAGTTCTAGTAACTCGCTAAACCCGTCAACCCCAGGGATTTGCCCAGAAGAAAAATATCTAACACGGTTATTTGTATCAACTGCTTTGTCTGTTCTGCTGGTATACGATAGAGAGTGAGAAGGCAAGAAGAGGGAGGCTGTACTATGTTCATCAGTGTTACTAATATCATAAATTGCTACGATGTTTAAGAACCAAAAGAAGTGTTATTATAGGTTTAACTTTCTTCGTGATGTCATCTGCATTCATTTTTAAGCATGGATCTTTCTAGCTGTTTGAATTGGATGATCTGCTGCATGACTGCATCCATTCATCTGGGGCGGAATGCAAACCATTCTGAAAGCACGAAATCAAATCAAAGAAGATGATGATACGGGGTGCTGGTGATTTTGCTTGTTGATCAGATATCTGAACTTCTGGATCCATCGCATACTATCTTTTCTCTCTTAAAGGAGGATACTCTAACTAGTGTCTTTTCCTGGAGATTGCGACAAGCGTACCAACCCCTACTTAGATTTTTGCGCAACCGACTTCTGAGAAGTGAGAAGTACTCGCTCTTTACAAGGATTCAGCTTCCACAATGGCAGAATGGATCATAGAAGAAACGACAATGAAGTTCATGAAATTTGTGGACAGAGCTTTGCTAAGGTATCGCGAGGGAAGATTCCTATTCACAGGTTAAGGATCCAGATAATGACCCGTCCAACCAAGCTGAAATCTCTTCTTGGCAAGTGGATCAAAACAACTGTTCAAGACCATGCTAAAGAACTAGAACTCCACATTAAACCTCGTACGTGTCCAAGGTATTCTTTGAAGTTTAAGATTCAAGCATTCAGTTTTAGTCGTTTCAGTTTTTTATTTCGTTTCAGTTTTAGTCGTTTCAATCTCGAATTAGTAGTGTATACTTCTAGTTGCAAAACTAAAAGATATGGAAAGATTACTTACGGCTCTGTAAATAGATGTGATATTGTTTTCTATTCCATTTCTCTATGGCTTTTTGGGCAGCAAAATTAGAGAGGGAAAAACAAGTCAACTCTATTATGATTGAGGGATATCATTTTTCGGGCCACTAATTTCGGTACATTAAGACATCCGTGTGATGAATGGTTTGCATTTAGTTTTCTGAACCCCTCACGAAACGAGGAGGATATAGCTTTAGGTCAAGGACCTGTCTATTTATTGAAATTGTTTTCATTTATATTCCATTTTCCTTTTCAGAGCATGGCTGCATGTGTGCGTGCACGTGCACGTGCATTCATGTTTGTCATTCAAGTTGCTGTTTCCATATTTCTTCGATTTGATACCAAGTACTGCTTTCGACAACATCAATTGTATGATTTTTGCATTCAGGTTTGATTGGTTTTTTCACTCAACGGTTTGCGTTAAACTATGATAGATACTTCACACACATGACACAACAGTTTTGATTAATGATATTGTTATCTAAATCTCCGATAGCCGATAGGTACCCTCTGATTCAAACAACGGCTGCTACCAAAGCCTTAAACAGTTCTGAAACTGAACTGAAGGTAGTTTTTTGAACAGAAACTGAAGGTAGTTGAGATATATGGAATAAGCGAAATTGTGATCGAGGCTCGTGAACTGAAGGTAGTTGAGATATATGGAATAAGCGAAATTGTGATCGAGGCTCGTGAAGTCAATGAAGCGTTCCTCCTCGCATTTAAAGCCTACCGCTTTTCACCACTCGACTACTCTTCCCTCCTTCGCTTCAGGGCCTGTCCCTCGGTGTGGTCAGTTCTCCATACTGGTAGACCTCCGAACTGAGGGTTCGGTCAGTAGATGGGACTACTTTGTCGACCAACTATGAATAGATCTTACACCAAGGTCCACTCAATCACAACACACTTGGAGTGCCACGCGGCCTTGCTCCAAGAGCAAGTACCTCTACACAAGTGGATATTGGAAGAGCCCAATCTAGCAATAGGTATTTGGGCTTTGACCCTTTAGGTGTGAGCTTATTCTATTGGGTTTACTTGATTGGTTTCTTGCCAATCGAGGATTTGGGTCTAGGGCTGGGCATAAGATTTTTCTTAGCTTTGTTGATTTGGTTATTGGAGAACTTCAATTTGACTATGTCACTATTAATTTTTTCCAGCATATGATCTGCTTGACGAGTACGATGGATATAATCATGTGGCTCACGATTGATTTCTCTTTTCGAAGAATTGAGATCCTCTCACCCACTATTCAACATAATATTTTGAGTCGTTCATTTGTAAATTTTGTGATGTTATTCTTTGTAGAACTAAGGTTGGTCGAATGTTGTCAAATTTTTGGTCGAATCATGCTTATACGAACAAAATTAGATAAAGCCGAATCAAATGGGATGGTTCAGATTATAACTGTCTAGTATTCAAATTGAGATTCTCTCATAGGATAATCTTTCATACAATCTTTCATGTAGTGCAAAATGGAACCCAAAATGCTCACATCTGAAGATCGGAGCTATTTATTTTGTAAGTCTCATAATCTCATTGTCCTTGAATCTTATACTAAAAAATGAGTTCAATCGGATATTATTAAAAGTTTAGCGAAATTACACAAATGAAAGTCTGAGTATGTATTACTCTCTCTTCACTCTATATAGAGCAATGTATTATCACAAGAACCTACCTTAATTAACGTATGTATCGAGAGAAGTTGTTTCGCCTGCCTCGTAATTCTAGTATAATAATAATGCCAAAACTGTTTTTGTTGGTGTCAAAATTCTAGTACATAAAAAGGCTTGTATCATGTGCAATGTACAAGACTTTTATTAGTTTATGCGCTGGAGTTTTGGCACCATGTCTTTCGATTAACAACTTACATATTTTTAAATTTTTTGAGTTTATATAGCATACCTTTATATAAAAAGTAAAAAACAAAAATAAAAACTTCTTAACCACCATTCACATTTATCCATAGGGATACATAGCGCATTTTGGAAACTTGTTAGGCCCTGTCCGTTAACGGTTCTTTAAAAAAAATAAGTACGAAAATAATTTTTTTAATTTTTTTGCACCATTCAAAAGATCTCAATGAGATTTATCAAATAAGATTCATATTGCACAAAAATTATTTCAATAAGTCCATTATTTTTAATCTTGAAAATTACAAATAAATACTTATTTTTTAAGAATTCTAAGCGAAACACAACCTTGTACCGATACAACCCGAAATCACCGTATCGATGATGTAATAAGCATTTTGAAACAGATTACCTACGTGACCCCGTCTCAGTCTAACTGGCATAGTGCACATTTGATAAATGCGCTGCATGGGGGCCGCAAATGCGCCGAATTTTTCATGAGCAGTTCGTGGTTCGGCTTGACTCGTAAAAACTCGGCTCATTTTATAGTTTCGGTTCGTTTACAATGTTTGTTATGTAAACAAGCAGAGCTCGAGCTCGAGTTTTTAGGCTCCAGTAATAAACGAGCTCAACTTGAACATTATATAAAGATCGGTTCGGCTCGTTTGCACTCCTCTCCTAGCTTGTACGCTATGATGCGTTTTAGAGTAGTTTTAAAATATTACTGGAGTACTATGTTTGATAAGCAGAGTAGCAGATTATATTTTTTGAAGAGATTAAATTCTTTCCACATCTCCAATGGATTGGCTAAAATTGAATGGTCAATTGGTAGTTTTTGATATAAATAGGACCCACTTATGGATCAATAGGTGGTCATTAGTCTATTGTCATTAATCTATTGAGTGAATGATCACTCCAATGGACTAGCTAAATTTTATTATCTTAAACAAAAATTTTGATCAAACTTAGAATGAAAAAAAAGGAGGTCTATGTTTCATTGTGAAGGAGATGAATTGAAATATTTCTTAGACACAAAGTTGACATGAAAAAGCAGAGCAAGAGCAGAAAAAGAGCAATCTTCCATTTTGAAACCCTCCAATGTTTTTTTTTTTTTTTTGTAGCTATTGTTGCACGGCAACATTTTGAACAGGTCCGTTTTATTCCTAGAAAAATAAAAATCAGTTTTTTTATTTATTTACAAGTTGGGCCCACGAGAAAATATAATGAGTCTATATATATATTGGTGGCTAAATTTAGAAGGTGAGCTATGCCATATACTTATGGACCAATTTATCCAGTCCATTTGAGTCACTTTTTGTTCATTCACTAGATAAAATTTTAGTCATTCATGTTAATGAGTGTTTTATAGAGTCCACTGGAGATGCTCCCCACGATTTCCACCACCTATTGTGGGCTCCACCGTGCGTTTGTTGTAAAGATCTGGACCGCTCATCTTGTAGAACTTGCAGTGTAATATATCGACACAAAAAATCACCTTGATTGAAAATCGATAGATGCATCAAAAATCGAATTTTGGTTTATAAAATAGACGGTCATGGACAACTTAACTTTAAAAAAACATACCATTCATATTACTACAAATTAAAATTTAATTTTTGATATACCTATTAATGTCCCGTGAAGCTAATTTTTTTGCATAAATATATTATTCTACGAGTTTTACAGGATGAACGATTTAGATTAATGTAAAAAATCCATGATGGGGCCCATAAATTGCAATGGTGAAAACTTGAGGTTTTCCATCTAAGGTGGAAATATTTTAATCTCCTTTTTGAATAATTTTTAAAATAGTACTAGTTGATTACTCCATTTTGGTCAAAAACTCAGAAATTAACAGCGTTTGGCCGCAAACGGGTTTGTAGCTACACTTCTTCACCACTTTCACATGAAAAGTGAGGATTCGATTCACGTCAGAAGCGCGAAAGTTCACCGCTTTCACATGAAAAAACGAGGGATCGATTCACACCAGAAGCGCTAGAGGCTTTTCTCACTACATACATATTGAGAGGGTTTATAGAATGAATAACCAACAACCTGAAAGAGAAAGCGTCTCTCAAATAAAAAATCTGAAACCCCAAAGCTTCAAAAGATGAAGAAGAATGCCGTTATCTCCGGCAGGGAGACCGTCGATTACTCCATCTGGAGTAACCTTCCGCCGGATATGGTCTCCCACGTACTCTCTCTCCTACCGTTAAAGTCTCTCCACCGATTCAAGTGCGTCTCTCCCTTGTGGAATTCCCTAATCTCTTCCCCGCGTTTCTCCAAAACCAATACTGCCGACAGACCTCGAAAAAACATATTATCATTTCCGAGTCCAACGCTCTCTACTCGGTTGATTTCGGCGCAGCAAATCCCACCGCAGAAGAGCTTGATTTTCCTTCAGTCGAACACGCCGACGAGAGGCTCGAGGTTTCGGGCTCTTGCAATGGCTTGGTTCTAGTTTCTGATGGAGGTGGGTATTCCAACATATCAATTTTCTTGTTGAATCCATTCACTAGGGAATGCAAGAAACTGCCCGAATCCCCTTTTTTCAACAGATTTCCTGTTGCCCATATTGAACACCTTCGAATTGGGCTACCTGGGTTGGGTTACGACTCATCTACGGATGATTACAAGGTTGTGATGCTCCTTTACCGTTTTGTTAATGATTCTGAAAATAGGATTGCTGATGTGACTGTCTATTCCCTGAAAACTGATGGTTGGAGGAGAATCCAGGATTGCCATTATGATCCTTTGGAACCTGGGAATGGGGTTCACTTTAACGAGCGTCTCCATTGGCTATGTCGCAGGACTGGTGGTTTGGATGATTCTAAAGTTCTTGTTGCTTTTGATTTGGCGGATGAGGTTTTCAGGGAAGTTCAACTGCCTGCTTCGTTTGATAATTATGAGTTTGAGGATCATAACATGGCAGTTCTTGGGGGATGTCTCTGTTTGCTTGTTTGGCAGGTAATTGACGACCGGATTGAACTTTGGATGATGAAGAAGTACGGGGTGAGAGAGTCATGGACCAAAGTTACGATTGATAATCATGGGAGGTCTCTATGGGATGTGTTGTATTTGTCAGAGAAAGATGAATTTATATTGAAAACAAATGGAAATAATGGAAATAAACTAGCTGTGTACAATCCAAAAAGAGAAACACTGAGGGACATGGTGGTCGAAGGCATTCTAACTACATTTACAACTACGGACAGTTACATCGAGACCCTCTTCTCGCCTAATAATGGAGGACGGATCAGGAGACAAGGTGAAGCTTCTTTAGGTGAATGTTCACAGAGTTATCAGGTATATTTCCAACATACAAATGACTTTGTCCCTTCTTTTGTTGATTTGTAATTTTTTTGGTACTACATGAGCTTCTATATTTAATGGTCTTTGGAGGTTGCAAATCCATATATCTGTTATTGATACTTATATAGATTTGGTTGTATTGGTTAGTGATGTATGTTGAATTTGATTATATCGTTGATGATACACTTGTGGCTAGGGCCTGCTTGAAATGATTGGAGTCTAACCTATGAAGCATGATTGCGTGGGTACTTATAAATGGGCGTCATATACATGTCATATCCGTAGAGGATTCAGAAACTCCTTGCATACAGGATACCCACTGGACCGTATCTGATACTTAAGCTCATCCCGGTGAGACCTTTTATAGTCTTCTCTAGTTGGGTGATTTCTCCTGCTTGTATGCTATCTTGGGCCTTTAGTTGGTACCAATAGTTCTTTCTTAGTTTCTTCTAAACACCATGTTCTAATTTAGGATCACAATTTTTGTTGAAGTATATGTAACGCGAAACCAATTAGCAAGCGGTGGAGTGCCGCTCAGGATTCTACCTAGTTTTGGAGGTGATAATTCACTGATGTGGTACAAGCTCGTAGCAAAGTGAAAACCTGTGTGAAGAACACCGTGGTTCGCTTTTAAGGAACAATATGAAAGGAGAGGTGGCCTAGCTATTTTTGATATCTCGGGACTCTGTTGATTGAATTGAGACGCTGGGTAGCACTCACTTTGGTTTATGAAGGTTGCTTACACGGTTTGGGCAATAAGTAGTACGATAGTAGTCCCAGTATTAGCAAGCTTGATAGAGTCCTGGTAAATGAGGGGTATGGAACTATGGATCCTCTGTCCATATTTTGTCTCTCCACATGGTGTGGAAGTTGTAACCAGATGCTACCAGCACATTAATGAAGATATCTAACGACTGCCAACAGCCTACGCGCGCCTTTGTAGTGGCGTTCAATGAGTCGACTTCGTTCCTGGTGTAGAGGACATGCTTGCGACCTAACGGCTGCTGATGCCATTAATGGATCCAAAAGGAAAAACGATGTCATTCCGTGGTCTTCAGATCTCTCACCTCCCCTGGTGGCCCCGTTTTGATTCAGCAGTAAATACATCGGTGTAAGAAGATTAGAAAACTTGGTTTCCCTTGGTTGGAGTTTTTGTTTTTAAATTTACGTCCCTTTGAAGTTGGGGCGTTGTTTTAAATTTTCAATTGCTATGTGGAAAGAATTACAGCCCCTTTTGATTTTTGAGATAAGGTGTGACAAGAAAGGGGAAGAAGCCAATCAAAAAATATCATTTTTGCACCTTTCTCTCCATTTCTCATCAAAATACTCCACTAAAATGGTGATTTGGCAATATTCTTTAATCCTTTATTTTCTCTTATCAAATCTCTCAATCCAAAGGGGCTGTTTGGGCTTTGATCTTTGAACTATTGTTTTGATAATTCTAACAAGTGTTTTTTAGCCAACGCTATAATCAAGCATAATCTAAGGCCATATGCAGATTTTGATTTCTTTAAAAATATTTGTACTGAGTGTAGAGGATTCGTAATTGGTGGAAGCATGATTCAAAGGTCAAACATGGAGAAAAATGAGTGTGTCAGGGGTGAGCCACAGTGGGTGTTCGGGAACTGGAGATGCCGGCAGTGGTTGAGAGAGAGAGAGACCTTCAGTCCTAGCGTGCCTTTTGGTTGAGTTGTTTTGGGTACTTTTCAAAAAAAAACCTCCATCTACCACCAAAATTCAACAACCCCCCTCCATCTACCAAATGAATCAAGGACCCTCCTCCATCTTTTTTGAATTTGCAATGTCCCACATTTTAACAGTTAATAAAATGAATAGGAAAAAAAAATTACCATGAAAAATCCCTTAAATGCCCCTCTCCCTTGTTTTTCTTTTTTGGGTAAGGAATTATATCTATCCTCTTGTATCTACATATCACAGTCTTCTTCCTCCACGTCTCTCCCCTCCCCCACGTCTTCTTCCTACGTTCGATCTCCACCATCTGACACAAAAAATTTGGTCTCCATCTCTCCATTGTTGGATCATGTCTTCTTCAATGACTAGTAGCAGCTCTGGAAATAGCAAGCAACGGTCAAGCCCTAGTCCGATTGTGTTATGTAAATGTGGAATTAGGGCTCCACTTGTTACATCGAAGACAGATGACAACCCAGGTAGAAGATTCTTGGGTTGCATAAATTATACGGGATGTTTTCACTCTCCGATTTCTTCTGTTTTTTGCATTTTGGAAAAACATATCTTGGTAAAATAGATTTTCAGGTGAAATGTATAGCTAAATTTTGGTTTTTGATTACTATTGAAGCTGAATGGTTGTACCTTTTTTAGATGGTATGACCCCCTTACTTGTGCTAGAGGAATGGATTATGAAAGGCATCTGTCAAGGAAATTGATGAATTTGCAGGCTGAAAATGAAGAGCTGCTAAGGAGAAATGAAACAAGGGTGATGAAAATTGAGGAATTGATGATATCAAATGAGACCGTGGCCAAAAAAGTTCAAGAATTGTGCGCCAACAACCATCAGTTATCGAAGATAAATGAAGAGTTGGTGAGGTCCGTAGCATTGTTTGAAGCCAAGGTGTTGAAGTTGCAGCTTATTTTTATTGTTCTGTTAGTTATGTTCTTTGCCATTTGCTTAGGGGTTTCAGGTTTGTGAACAAAGGAAACATATTGTTCTTGCCATGAGGGAGAGATCATGTGATGAATGTAATGCAACTGTGTGGATGAATGTAATGGTCCTTTGATTAGGTTATGAATGAAATGGAATGCCACTATGTGGTTTCAGGTTTACATGTTAGTACATGTTTATATCCTGAACCTGTTATTTTTTACACAAAAGCAAATACCAAGCACAACAACAGTCCAGGGGCAGCTCCACATGGAGTCCAGAGGGTTCAAACGAACCCCTTGGACTCGAAAAATGCACTAAAATTTTGTATTTTTTTTACATATAATTTGATTTTTTTTCCGTACTTTTTCATATTGTCGATACTGAATTGTTCATGAGTAGTCAAAGTAAAAAAAACTTAACTTAAATTTGTGAGTATGTAGATAATATAACTCAACAAAACAAAATATATTAAGCACAATTCTTTTTCAGTCATAATAAAAATTTTCATTTTATATAGAGCTTTGTATCCAAAAAAATTCTTTATGTTTTTTCCACCGCTGAACTAAAACCATGGAGCCGCCGGCAGTCACAACATTGTCATTACATATACAACCACAAAAGCCAGCAGTCATAACAATTCCAATTCCAATAACAAAACCGTACCAGTCATAACGGTGCTTAATCCATTACAATCAAAATACTCCTAATTTAAGTAATAATAAAGTGATTCATCCATTACATAAACTAACTGCTGGCATTAAACAAAAAGTTGCAGCAGTGCCTCAAATTGCAGTCCATATGGTGTTGAAGAAGTTGCAGCAGTGACTCAAAATCCCTCCCCATAAGGTGCTGATGAAGATCCTTGGCTACCAATGCCAAGCCAATGACCAATGCCAGTCCTCCTTCCATTGATTGTTGCAGTGACTGAAGCTCCACTTGTACCACTTCCACCAGGTACATATTTTGTTAACGGACCTGTTCAAATGTGGGACATTGCAAATTCAAAAAAGATGGAGGGTCCTTGATTCATTTGGTAGATGGAGGGGGTAGTTGATTTTTGGTGGTATATGTAGGGTTTTTTTTGAAAATTACCCTTGTTTTTATTATTCCCAAAATGACGCGGTTGAACTAATCTCCCTTTCCATTGCTTGTTTGGGCTGTTGGCAGCCGTCGGGTATCTTTAGTAATGTGCTGGCAGCATCTGGTTAAAACCTCCACACCATAAGGAGAGGCCCAATATGGATAGATGATCCTAATCTGTAAGTGAGCCTGGTTTAATTCCTTCCCGGTATGAGAGGCCATTTTAAGTCCCCCTAGCATTAATTTCTGATTACGTTCTTGCTTTGGTCAGGGTCAAAACTAAGGTTAAGATTGGCAATGGATGCTTCAAAAGAGAAACTGGAAATCTCTCAAGCCTATTCTATTGTGTCCACAACTTTGAAATCTTGTGTAGAATTGCCTATATACCTTTAAGGACAGGTGGACAAGACAAAATACCCATGTTTTAATTTGGCACTACACATCCTTTCTGTGTGGTTATTTCTTTTTTTTGAACAAAAAAAAAAAATTATAATCTTTGAAATTGTTACAAAGACTAAAGGTACAAGAATTTGACGGCATTATATCCCTAAATCTAAGAATAATATATTCTAAATCTAAGAACAATCATGTGCCCAAGAATTCGAGACCCAATCCCGAGATTGGCAAGAAGCCAACCAAGGAAACACCCATTGGGACAAGCCCACAACTAAAGGGCAAAGCCCAGAACACCCATTGAGCCAATCTCAGAAACCAAAAATAAAAAGAAAAACCCTAACCCTACCGACAACAACCAAACCACCGTCCCCCTCCAGCCTCCACCGATAGCCGCCAGCCACTGCCACCAACCGTGTCCGCCAACAACCGCATGTCGCTCTACCCTCGTTTCCCCAGTTGATGTAGATGAATGCTCGTTCCATAGATTTGGAATATTTCATATTTGTCGAAATGTTAACTCAGTAACTATCTTCATTTTTCTCCTTGATCAAATTCAAAACCATCTTTCGGTTAGGTTTCCTAGAACACCGGATGAAGCCTATGAATCCGGGACAAATCGTCCCAAAACGAGGGAAGTTATCAAGGGAACTATGTTCAGATTCAGACAACACTGAGTCGAGTTCATGCAGCGATTATTTCTCCATTTCAAGATGCTTAGATTGTCTGCAAGTCGATCTAGATTGTAGAAGGTAGTGGCTATGAGAAGGCCTCGAGGATGTTTGAGGATCCATATTTGAAGAAGTTGTTCATCAAGATACCTGATGATAGGAAGAGGTTTTTGGTGCGGATCCTTTAGTGATGACTATGGTTCTAATTTCCGTTTGACCGAAAAAATAAGACTATGGTTCTGCTTTGTGGGTGAATCTCGTGGATTTTTGGTGGATTATTTGCATGCTTTTGAGCTGCTTTTCGTTCCATTACCTATCTAATCTAACAGTTGAAATCCTAACATTAATGTCGTTTCACATGTTACGTGGTTTCTTAATGTTTTGTTAGTGGTTAGATTTCAATGGATGCTGTTTTTTTCCCTTCTAACTATGCGCATTTGCATCTACTTATAACTTCCTATATTTGATATGGGCTTTGCTAAAGAGGTCAAAAGAGAAGGAAGGAAGAGACAACAGAGTGGAAAACGTTCATAAATTCGCCGAAAAAGAAGAAAAAATTACTCCATCTTTTCCATAATTTGTCAGTTTTACAACAAAAAAATCGTAAAATTTATCGGATGAAAAGATAAAGAAATTTGGTGCACAATAGTTTCAAGTTTTTGCATCAATTTGAAATGTCTTATTGAGATCTTTAAGTTCCAATGGAGCAGTTTATGCAAGGAGACGTGATACTTTTTTTGTTCAATAAATGGTTGCGCCATTTAAAATGGCTAAAATTTTGGGACTGGGGAATTTTTTTTTATCGGACGGGAAATGAAGATTAGATATGCACGAATAGGATTGAATGAGAACCATTTTAAGCCTAAAAACTTTCTCCCACAGTTTCAAGTTGTGGCATAGGAAACTCCCTATTGACTCCCCTCAGACAATTCGAAAGCTGCTGAAACTAAGAGAGCAGGAGCATGGAATTTGTTAAGCATGGAATTGTGAATGGACAGAATACCAATCTTCGGCTAGACAACTCGCATCCAATGGAGCCTCTCTACAAGCTACTTACTGGGATGATGCTGTTCTTTATTTGGGAAGGTCCTTAACTCATAAGGTCAGTTCATTCATCTCTAATTGTATGTGGAATTGGCCTAGACCTAGAAATAGATTTATTCAACAAATTAAAGCTGGCACTACTCCTAGTTATTTTCTGCACTACATCAACATGGGAAGCTTTGAGATATAGAGCTGATAGGGTACTTCCTTGGGCTGCTGTTATATGGTTTCCTAAAGGAGTCCCCAAGAGGGCTTTACAAGCTGGTTAGCTTGGACACTGAATGTGTTCTTTGCTCTCGACGAACAGAAACCTTACAACATCTGTTCTTTGAATGTGGATATTCAGACAGATTCGGAATGCTATATATCGGGTAAATTTCGGATTTGAAGAGGGGCAGGACAATGGGATTTGGAGCTGAATTGGGCCATTGACCACTGTAAAGGGAAATCTTTCCAGACGATCAATGTTATTCAAACCGTCCCTAGTTGCTGCTTTGTAGGAGAATTTTATTTGGATTAAGCGGTATAGTAGAATTTTTGGGCGGTATTCCAAAGAGCCCAGGTTCTTGTTAGTACTGTGGTCTGTGGAGGAATGCGTTATACAAAGTTAGCTCAGACGATCAATGTTATTCAAACCGTCCCTAGTTGCTGCTTTGTAGGAGAATTTTATTTGGATTAAGCGGTATAGTAGAATTTTTGGGCGGTATTCCAAAGAGCCCAGGTTCTTGTTAGTACTGTGGAGGAATGCGTTATACAGAGTTAGCTCTTGGGAGCAGTTTCCTTGTTCTTCGGAAAACCATTGGCTGTGTTGTCAATGGAACATCCCTCCTAGGCCTCGTTCCGCTAAGGAAAATAAGTACATATTTTTCAAATAAGTACTTATTTTTGAATTAAATGTGATATATTGTGAGAGAATGACATTCTTGTAAAGCGGAAAATATGTACTTAATAAATAAAAATCTTAGCAGAATGGGGCCTAAGATTGCTGGGGAGTGGGGATCTGAATCTTGCCTGTTGTTACTGGGGAGTGGGGATCTGGATGTGAAGTGAATTGGGGAGGTGGGGTGGACAATGTGCATTAGTGCAGGAAAATGGTCCCCCTGATCAGCAGCCTCCTGTGGGTTTAAGAGAGAACTTGCCATGAAGCACCCACAAAGAATGGAGCGACGTTTCCTAGATAAATCAAACTGAATACAAAACTGAGAGACAGATATGAAGGAGAGATAGTGTCACACCCTCGATTTTCAACATAGTGATAAAGGATATTCATAAATAGAAACCTCACGATATACCACACCATACCCCAAAATAGTTCACCATTTCCCTTTAACGATTACAATTCATCCACCATGAGTTACCAAATAGTACAACTTCGGCTCCAAGGCCCAAATTAATGAAAGTACAGAGTATATATCGATAAAGTTAAGGATTTACATCATTTGATAACCAAAAGATTTACAAATAGAGTTACAAATACATCTTCCAAAATAGAACTATAAAGATGGCTAAGTAACTCCTCAGTGTTAGCTTTCAAAAGATTGACCACGATCAAGCAATCCAAACAAGCAGCTATTGCCCTGGGTTAGTACCTGAAATGACAGAGGGTCTGAGCTACACTAGCCCAGTAGAAAGCTCTAATCTAGCAATATATGCATATGAAATGTAAGGGTGAAAACAAGATGGACGACGGTAACAAAATCCAATGAACAAACGACGATAGTAAATTCCAATTCAACAATCCGTTTTCAGAACTAACAGTGAATACCAATGAATAACCTTTCAAAACATCATATACCATAACGTGTCTCGTACAAGTGTCATGAGCCGAAGCTCCTGCCGGGCCAGTTAAAGGACCCCGATGTCCCCTGCCAGGCACCTTGCCCAAAGGGAGGTCCTGAAGTATCAAATATAAGCATATAGCTCCTGCCGGGCCAATTAAAGGACCCCGATGTCCTCTGCCAGGCACTCACCCGTCGATGAGTCCTGAAATGTCCTCGTCGTGTCAATAAAGTTCAAATGTCTCAAATTCTCATCACGTATCATTTCAATTTCAATCGAAGCTCAAGTGATAATCGACGTCTAGATTTACCGTATAAGGGTAAGGGATGCCAAGATCCACAACGAGCTCAACGAACATGATCAACAACGTTATGGAGTGATTTGGGGGTGCTTAGAACAAATTAGAAGTGATCGGGGTTCAAAACAAAGGCTTTCGGAACAAAACAATGAAAGCTGGAAATAAGCTCAACGTATCGATACGGGGAAAATCCGTATCGATACGGGTAAGCTTCGAAACAGATCAGTGAGTTCCGTATCGATACGGTTTAAGGGCCATATCGATACGACGGGTTCTCGAGCAGATTTTCTGCAGATTTCCATGGGTTTCTCAACAACAACAACCTCAACAACAACAACCACGATCAAAGGATTTCCCAAGCCCTAGCTCCAATCCTTGAGTTTGAACAAAATACGCCTCCACCGAGCTCAAACCGGAGTGATACGCGCTACAATACGCTAAGGAGAGAAGGATTGATGGTGGTTTTGTGGAGGTTTGAGGGAATTTGGTTGGAATTTGGGTGAGAGCAAGAGAGAGAGAGATGGGAGCCGAGAGAGAGGAAAGGAACGGGAGAGAGGAAGTGAGGGAAATGAATTCCCTGCCTCTCATCCCACACACTTATATGCACACATCACACAATCACCCCTCAAATATAACATTCTAACACATTAACCCCCAATTCTCAATTTCAAATCAATCTCCTCCTTATATTTCTTTTAAAACCTTTAAATCAATTTTATGAATTAATGGGTCTTTATAGATAGCTAGTTGTGAAGCCAACTGCAACGAGAATCGCTGCTCGAACAAGGAATGGAGTGATAATGCACAAACACTAAAATAAAATGGATTCAAACGGTTGACAAAACTATAAGCCAGTTGACGAAAGAAGGATTAACTTGTATAATGCCCGGTGAAATGAGGATGTACGTAGAATATCCTACGAGTACTAGCATCAATGAAGAAATTACCGAATTACTCTCTGGAAACACTTTTACATCGATGGTCCTAACCAATGCTTGCAAGTGTCACCCTAAGCAATACAAGCTAGAATTTACACAGCCAAGATTGATCCTTTTCTTTTCACACAAAAAACAACCATTAGATTAATCAAGGCTGTGTTCGCCATTTGCAATGGAAAAAATTCAAACTTTAGATTCTCTACCATAGAAACCACACTACAAGAAAAATCACATTTCACAGCGTTCTAAAAATGCTATTAAAAGTCTTGGACCTTAGACAGCGTAAGAACGCTATAAATTTGAAAGTTTCTACAATGTTTTTAGAACGCTATAAATTAAGTGTTTTCGCGTCTGAAAATCCACCACCGCCGAAAGACTCGCGCCTTTTTAATTGGGTGAATGCTATAATTGAGTTTAAAGGAATGCTGTGAAAATCTTCCGCTCCGCTACAGTTCCGTGCACGCTATCTTAACCTGAAGATGCAACTCTATTACAACATTTTTTAAAGAACACTATAAAACAAAGCTATTAAAACTCATGTTTGTTGTAGTGCCACCTTAACTATCCCAGTACTCTTATGCTTCAAGCCACCGGAAAATCCACGGTTCTTTCTCATAAATTTTTAAAGGGTGGAAAACCACAGATAAATATTACGAGAAAGCCAAATCGAAGAAATCCACCCTCTCTTTGGGTAGTCAAATACTCGACGAGGACTACTCGTTGGGAAAATCCCTCAAGCAGAAACACATCAAGCAGTTGGCGTCGAAGGGCGATCAGATGTACGCCATCAACATGGTTATGACCGCTGCTAATGTGCTTGTCGAAGGGTTTTGCATGACTTGTGGCACCCATGGGTCTTCAAAGAGCAGCGCCCCAATAAACGACAAGCACCATAAGCACGCCTACATTTGGGTCGGAAACTCGGAGACTCAATGCCTGGATCAATGCGCTTGGCCGTTTCACCAGCCAATTTATGGACCACAGAACCCGCCTCTGGTCGCGCCCAACCAAGACGTGGGTATGGATGGGATGGTGATCAACCTGGCTAGCCTATTGTCCGGGACCGGCACGAACCCATTTGGAAAAGGCTACTACCAGGGGGAGGCTGGTGCTCTGATGGCATTTGAGTATGAGGTTTTGGAATTGCAGATATCCCTTATCATTTGGTCTAATATACGGACTAAAATAAGACAACCCAGACAAAACGAAGACTTACGGTAAGCCTCTCTAAAGTGGAGTTCAAAATTGGCCAAAGTTTTGAATCATATGATAGATAGTGCAACAATTATATTGAACAAGGCTATACAAAATGAATTAAATGAATGCCTAGCTAAGTAATTCGAGAGTACTTTTACTCGCCCTATATATAGCTTTCCCTTTCGTACACATCTCTAACATCAAACGATTCAGACCAAAGTGGAACACGATGATGTAGCAGGATCATAAAGAGCCGGAACCAAGTATTTTCTCCCATTAGCACCATGAGCATTGTAGCTAGCACCCGTCGTAGAGTCCACCAAAAGGTTCCCCGCGTAGCCGGGGAATGCTCCCTTGGCATAAACTCCAGGACAAGCCGATGCGGCTTCTAATGGGGCATCGGCAGGTCCCTGATAGTAGCCATTTCCGAATGGGTTTGTGGCGGTCCCGGCCAAAAGGGTAGCCAAGTTGATCACCATTCCATCCATACCCACATCCTGGTTGGGTGCTACCAAAGGTGGACTTTGTGGTCCATAAATAGGCTGGTGGAATGGCCAAGCGCATTGGCCCGGGCACTGAGTCTCCGAGTTGCCGACCCAGATATAGGCAAACTTGTAATTTTTCCCATTTGCTTGGACATTGCCCTTGGAGGACCCGTGCGTCCCGCACCGGCTCATACAGAACCCATCGACGGTGACGTCGGCGGATGTGAGGACAACGTTAATGGCGTTCATCTGATCTCCCTTTGATGCTAATTGCACAATTTGTTTTTGAGTGAGCGATTTTCCCAAGGAGTAGTTCTCATCGAGTATCTGATTGCCAAGAGCGAGAGAAAGGGAAGACAATTTCTTGGATTTAACAAGGCCGTAGTATTTCTCGGTAGTTTTCCACCACGTGCCGACAGATGGTTGGGTTTGAGGTGAGGAAGAAGACAAGGAGGTGACGAAATCGGAGACTATGGCTCGTTGGGAAGGAGTGAATTTGCCGTACCAAATGAGATTGACTGGCATTTTGCCAGAAAGAAGAGGGCCGTTGTGGTATTGCATTAGTGTGTTGGGTTGATCTTGGACCAACTCAGTGAGTTTCCTGGCAGCGAGTGAGACGTGGAAGAGAGAGATTAAGATCAGGAGTTGGGAAAAGAAAGACGACATAATTTTGATCTAGATGAGAAAATATGGGGTTGAGAGAGAGAGAGAGAATGATCAGTAGGTCTGATCTTTGGTTGGGTTTGTTGTTGGTGTAAAGAATAGAGGAGTAGTGGTGGCTATTTATATGGATAGAAGCGATGAAGGTGCTGAGAAAGAGGCCAAAACTTGACCTGACCATTGTCTTGTTAGCTGTTTACTGCTTAAGAGAGAGAGGGGAAGAGAGAGAACGGAACTCTCATACGCGTCTTTTCTAAAACCGGTGGAAAAGCTAATTTTAATTCCCACGCTCCTACCGCGGGTGTTGTCTTAACGGTTATGTTTCGTGAAGCAAGTAAATGAGCCGAGCAGCCCACGAGTTTGGCTCATTAACGTTCCGCTCGGCTTGACTCGTTTAGTAAATAAGCTAAGCTCAAGTTTTCGGCTCGACTCGTTTAATAAATGATTAAACTTGGCTCATTAAGACTCGAACCGAACTCGAGCTCGATAAGACTCGGCTCGTTTACGACCCTAAATTGGTAATTGAATTTCAGAAAGAAAAAAAGCAAGTTTGGCATTGGGTTTTGAAATCTACGCATATGAGTGGCGAGTCCCCAACTAGATGTGGGCCTCTTGAGCGCATTGAAATTAAGGAGTAAAGATAAGGTATAGTTGTGAAGAGATGCCCCCACTATGCAACAAAAAGGAGATTACAGCTTAGACACAGTGCGAACTTTGCAGCTGGTGGATTTTTAAATGACCAAAAGACCCTTGGAATTTGACTCCTGTTTCAGAAAGATGGAAATGAATAGGACATTTATGGGAAGGACCAATTAGGAAATCCAAGAGAGAGACGTTCCAGAAGAAACCAAGGGGAAGGTAGCGGGACAGGCTGGACGCTGCCGGGGCTGGACCATCCCAGTTGGCACTCAAGAGCATCGTCCACAAAAATTCGAGATGCCACACTCGGACAGAGTGACTCCGTTTTGCTGTTTAGGCAAATGTCCAATTTAGGTATTTTAAGCGGTGAAAACTCAAAAATAACCCTGCATCAACCTCAAAAGAAGCCTCAATAATTTACTTATGTAAGCTACAGTGTCTAGTCAAACCTCACTCAGCATATCTTTTTGGCGAAAATACTAAAACGAATTAATTAGGAAATTCTGTAATAGTTCTGAGATTACAAAATCCCTACAACGTCTTCATGGAATTGAAATACTAGAAAGAAAGGACAAGAATTAAAAACAACTAAGCCAAGATTGGCTTTGAGGCCTTCTTCTGCGAGAACGTCCACACATCCATTGGCTTCTCCGAAAATATGTCTGATCGATTGTACTAGATTGGAATCTCTAGTCCCTAGAAATGACCTGTAATTGGAAATCAAGTGAAAGAGTGGATGCAGTGAATTTTGTTACTCCATTACAAATGAAAAGCATGCAAAGCATCATCTCCACGTCTATGTTGCTAATTCCTTTTTCTCGGGCTAGATTAAGTCCATCCCTTAGAGCCCAAAGTTCTTCTGCCACCATTGAAGACTTCCCAATGTTTCTAAAAAAACATGAGATCCAATTACCTTCATTGTCCCTCAGCAAGCTTTTGCCTGCACCAAAGCCGTTATGGTCAAGGGAGCCATCAATGTTTAATTTATAACGCCTATAGGAGTTGGTTTGGACCATCCCACAGCCAAAGAAACTGGAACCATATCACTAATAGGTTTTGAACAAATAAAATGCCATTCCCAAGCGTGACTGATGATATCATCCAGAGATCAGAGTTTGGGTAAAGGAGAGTTGGGTAAAGGAGAGGTGGGCGTGGAGGGAAGGGATCGCGGAGTGGAGAAAGTGGCGACTATTACGGTTGTTCCAAATGGTCCAACAAGCAATGGAAAAAATAATGGCCCAGGAAGAGTTTTTTTTTAAATCTAAACTGTCCAAACACATCTGGACGGCCAGAATTAGGCGCACAACCGTTGTGTGCGCAGCATTTTTGTTAATCATATCGGGTGTGTAACTACTGCTTTTGCACCTTCCGATACCATTAGTATCCGCCGCTGAATGTACTAGAAAAATCACACGTGTATCGGTTGTTCTGTTACGCATCAATCCGTTTCCAATTTGTTGACCGAATCACGGCCCATATTCGACTCTTAACTATGACTGATTTAAAAGTGGGAAGGTAGAATTTGCCGTGCCAGGGCTAGCTTGATGCAGGGATTTTTCCATGAAAATGATAGAGAATATGACCCGCCGAAGCAGGGAAAACTTCAAACCAGTCTACTTCCGCCAAACAGATACATGCAAAGACATACAATATTGAACACAAAACTGTATTGGAAAAAGCAATGGATCGGGACAATGAAATATACATATGGGCTATTGAGCAAAATTTTTATAGAACCACATAAATAGTGCAACCGTTAATTCAAATGATTTGGTAACACTGTACACAATAAATTAAAGAATGAGTTAGTACATTTTTTTTCCCGTAGCTTAATCGTCCGTATAAACTTTTGTAGCATCTTATTCAGACTAAAGTGGAACACGACGACATCGTTGGATCAAATATAGCCGGAACCAGGTATTTTCTCTCATTAATTAGACCTATGGCAATTGTAGGTTTGTAGCTAGCACCGGTTGAAGCGTCCACCAAGAGATTTCCCGGGAAGCTAGGGTATGCTCCCGTGCCGTAAACCCCAGGACAAAACGATAGAATTTTCACAACCTAGATTCACCCTTTCCATGGGTCATGCAGTTTCAGTTTTTCAAACCAATGAAAACCCAGATGGGTTTCATTGGAACACGATGATTAGGGGTTTGGAAGGACGAGTCAAGTCGACAATGCAAAACACTATATGCAGGTAAGGAAACCAATTTACCTAAAAGATGTTAAAGCATCCAACTTCAAATTAATTGGCAAAGAGTGGAGTGGCCGCCCAGGTTCATATACTAGTTTTGGAGGAGATAATTAACCAATGTGGGACAAATCCCAACACTCCCCCGCATGTGCGACCCCTGACTCGCACGTGGAGATGTAAACAAAGGATCCGGAACACACGGATCACAATGAAAGAAAGTGCAACTATGACACAGACAAAGGAGAAAAGCCTCCGAAACCCTAGCTCTGATACCATGTTAAAGCATCCAACTCCAAACCAATTGACAAAGAGTGGAGTGGCCGCCCAGGCTCATATACTAGTTTTGGAGGAGATAATTAACCAATGTGGGACAAATCCCAACAGAGTTCAATTTTTGCCGTAAGTGTCTGTACCGCCAATTGCTGTTTCCGACTCCTTCAATTGTCGATCGTACAAACCCTAGATCTTGAGAAGGGAGCAACAACTTGGAAGGTGCGATCACACATGGGGAGGGCTGGGGCAAAGAAACAATAATCTGGAGATGCCGGCAGTGGTTGAGAGAGAGAGACCTTCAGTCCTAGCGTGCCTTTTGGTTGAGTAGTTTTGGGTAATTTTCAAAAAAAAAAAACCCTCCATCTACCACCAAAATTCAACAACCCCCCTCCATCTACCAAATGAATCAAGGACCCTCCTCCATCTTTTTTGAATTTGCAATGTCCCACATTTTAACAGTTAACAAAATGAACGGGAAAAAAATTTTACCACGAAAAATCCCTTAAATGCCCCTCTCCCTCGTTTTTCTGTTTTGGGTAAGGAATTATATCTATCCTCCTGTATCTACATATCACAGTCTTCTTCCTCCACGTCTCTCCCCTCCCCCACGTCTTCTTCCTATGTTCGATCTCCACCATCTGACACAAAAAATTTGGTCTCCATCTCTCCATTGTTGGATCATGTCTTCTTCAATGACTAGTAGCAGCTCTGGTAATAGCAAGCAACAGTCAAGCCCTAGTCCGATTGTGTTATGTAAATGTGGAATTAGGGCTCCACTTGTTACATCGAAGACAGATGACAACCCAGGTAGAAGATTCTTGGGTTGCATAAATTATAAGGGATGTTTTCACTCTCTGATTTCTTCTATTTTTTGGCATTTTGGAAAAAAAGCTGAAAAGGTCTGGGTTTTCCTCTGTTTTTTGCATTTTGGAAAAACAGATCTTGGTAAAATAGATTTTCAGGTCAAATGTATAGCTAATTTTTGGTTTTTGATTACTATAGAAGCCGAATGGTTGTACCTTTTTTAGATGGTATGACCCCCCCTACTTGTGCTAGAGGAATGGATTATGAAAGGCATCTGTCAAGGAAATTGATGAATTTGCAGGCTGAAAATGAAGAGCTGCTAAGGAGAAATGAAACAAGGGTGATGGACATTGAGGAATTGATGATATCAAATGAGACTGTGGCCAAAAAAATTCAAGAATTGTGCGACAACAACCATCAGTTATCGAAGATAAATGAAGAGTTGGTGAGGTCCGTAGCATTGTCTGAAGCCAAGGTGTTGAAGTTGCAGCTTATTTTCATTGTTCTGTTAGTTATGTTCTTTGCCATTTGTTTAGGGGTTTCAGGTTTGTGAACAAAGGAAACACATTGTTCTTGCCATGAGGGAGAGGTCATGTGATGAATGTAATGGTTCTTGGATTAGGTTATGAATGAAATGGAATGCCATGGAATGCCACTATGTGGTTTCATTTTTACATGTTACATGTTTATATCCTGAACCTGTTATTTTTTACACAAAAGCAAATGCCAAGCACAACAACAGTCCAGGGGCGGCTCCACATGGAATCCAGAGGGTTCAAGCAAACCCCTTGGACTCGAAAAATGCACTAAAATTTTGTATTTTTTTTTACATATAATTTGATTTTCTTTCATATTTTTTCATATTGTCAACATTGAATTGTTCATGAGTAGTCAAAATAAAAAAAACTTCACTTAAATTTGTGAGTATGTAGATAATATAACTCAACTAAACAAAATATATTAAGCACAATTCTTTTTCAATCATAATAAAAAATTTCATTTTATATAGAGCTTTGTATCCAAAAAAATTCTTTATGTTTTTTCCACCGCTGAACTAAAACCATGGAGCCGCCGACAGTCACAACATTGTCATTACGTATACAACCACAAAAGCCAGCAGTCGTAACAATTCCAATTCCAATAACAAAACCATACCAGTCATAACAGTGCTTAATCCATTACAATCAAAATACTCCTAATTTAAGTCATAATAAAGTGATTCATCCATTATATAAACTAACTGCTGGCATTAAACAAAAAGTTGCTGCAGTGCCTCAAATTGCAGTCCATATGGTGTTGAAGAAGTTGCAGCACTGACTCAAAATCCCTCCCCATAAGGTGTTGATGAAGATCCTTGGCTACTAGTGCCAAACCAATGACCAATGCTAGTCCTCCTTCCATTGATTGTTGCAGTGACTGAAGCTCCACTTGTACCACTTCCACCAGGTACATATTTTGTTAACAGACCTGTTCAAATGTGGGACATTGCAAATTCAAAAAAGATGGAGGGTCCTTGATTCATTAGGTAGATTGGGGGGGGGGGAGGGGGAGGTTGTTGATTTTTGGTGGTATATGTAGGGGGTTTTTTGAAAATTACCCTTGTTTTTATTATTCCCAAAATGACGCGGTTGAACTAATCTCCCTTTCCATTGCTTGTTTGGGTTGTTGGCAGCCGTCGGGTATCTTTAGTAATGTGCTGGCAGCATCTGGTTAAAACCTCCACATTATAAGGAGAGGCTCAATATGGATAGATGATCCTAATCTGTAAGTGAGCCTAGTTTAATTCCTTCCCAGTATGAGAGGCCATTTTAAG
This sequence comes from Rhododendron griersonianum, assembly GCA_018127125.1. Lineage (NCBI taxonomy): Eukaryota > Viridiplantae > Streptophyta > Magnoliopsida > Ericales > Ericaceae > Rhododendron > Rhododendron griersonianum. Next base: position 16,589,054 of record CM030789.1, read on the forward strand.
TCCCCCTAGCATTAATTTCTGATTACGTTCTTGCTTTGGTCAGGGTTAAAACTAAGGTTAAGATTGGCAATGGATGCTTCAAAAGAGAAACTGGAAATCTCTCAAGCCTATTCTATTGTGTCCACAACTTTGAAATCTTGTGTAGAATTGCCTATATACCTTTAAGGATAGGTGGACAAGACAAAATACCCATGTTTTAATTTGGCACTACACATCCTTTCTGTGTGGTTATTTCTTTTTTTTGAACAAAAAAAAAATTATAATCTTTGAAATTGTTACAAAGACTAAAGGTACAAGAATTTGACGGCATTATATCCCAAAATCTAAGAATAATATATCCTAAATCTAAGAACAATCACGTGCCCAAGAATTCGAGACCCAATCCCGAGATTGGCAAGAAGCTAACCAAGGAAACACCCATTGGGACAAGCCCACAACTAAAGGGCAAAGCCCAGAACACCCATTGAGCCAATCTCAGAAACCAAAAAGAAAAAGAAAAACCCTAACCCTACCGACAACAACCAAACCACCGCCCCCCAACCTCCACCGATAGCCGCCAGCCACCGCCACCAACCGCGTGTCGCTCTACCCTCGTTTCCCCAGTTGATGTAGATGAATGCTCGTTCCATAGATTTGGAATATTTCATATTTGTGGAAATGTTAACTCAGTAACTATCTTCATTTTTCTCCTTGATCAAATTCAAAACCATCTTTTCGGTTAAGTTTCCTAGAACACCGGATGAAGCCGGGACAAATCATCCCAAAACGAGGGGCGTTATCAAGGGAACTGTGTTCAGATTCAGACAACACTGAGTCGAGTTCATGCAGCGATTATTTCTCCATTTCAAGATGCTTAGATTGTCTGCAAGTCGATCTAGATTGTAGAAGGTTGTGGCTATGAGAAGGCCTCGAGGATGTTTGAGGATCCATATTTGAAGAAGTTGTTCATCAAGATACCTGATGATATAGGAAGAGGTTTTTGGTGCAGATCCTTTAGTGATGACTATGGTTCTGCTTTGTGGGTGAACCTTGTGGATTTTTGGTGGATTATTTGCATGCTTTTGAGCTGCTTTTCGTTTCATTACCTATCTAACTGTTGAAATCCTAACATTAATGTCGTTTCACATGTTACGTGGTTTCTTAATGTTTTGTTAGTGGTTAGATTTCATTGGATGCTGTTTTTTTCCCTTCTTACTATGCGCATTTGCATCTACATATAACTTCCTATATTTGATATGGGCTTTGCTAAAGGGGTCAAAAGAGAAGGAAGGAAGAGACAACAGAGGGGAAAACGTTCATAAATTCGCCGAAAAAGAAGAAAAAATTACTCCATGTTTTCCATAATTTGTCAGTTTTACAACAAAAAAATCGTAAAATTTATTGGATGTAAAGATAAAGAAATTTGGTGCACAATAGTTTCAAGTTTTTGCATCAATTTGAAATATCTTATTGAGATCTTTAAGTTCCAATGGAGCAGTTTATGCAAGGAGATGTGATACTTTTTTTGTTCAATAAATGGTTGCGCCATTTCAAATGGCTAAAATTTTGGGACTGGGGAATTTTTTTTTATCGGACAGGGAATGAAGATTAGATACGCATCTTAGTTTCCAGACGATCAATGTTATTCAAACTGTCCCTAGTTGCTGCTTTGTAGGAGTATTTAATTTGGATTAAGCGGTATAGTAGAATTTTTGGGCGGTATTCCAAAGAGCCCAGGTTCTCGTTAGTACTGTGGACGAAAATGTGCGTTATACAGAGTTAGCTCTTGGGAGCAGTTTCCTTGTTCTTCGGAAAACCATTGGCTGTGTTGTCAATGGAACATCCCTCTTAGGCCTCATTCCGCTAAGGAAAATAAGTACTTATTTTTGAATTAAAGGTGATGTATTGTGAGAGAATAACATTCTTGTAAAGCGGAATAAATAAAAATCTTAGCAGAGGGGGCCTAAGATTGCTGGGGAGTGGGGATCTGAATCTTGCCTGTAGTTGCTGGGGAGTGGGGATCTGGATGTGAAGTGAATTGGGGAGGTGGGGTGGACAATGTGCATTAGGGCAGGAAAATGCTCCCCCTGATCAGCAGCCTCCTTTGGGTTTAAGAGAGAACTTGCCACGAAGCACCCACAAAGAATGGAGCGACGTTTCCTAGATAAATCAAACTGAGAGACAGATATGAAGGAGAGAGAGCTAGTTGTGAAGCCAACTGCAACGAGAATCGTTGCTTGAACAAGGAATGGAGTGATAATGCACAAACACTAAAAATGGATTCAAACGGTTGACAAAACTATAAGTCAGTTGACGAAAGAAGGATTAACTTGTATAATGCCCAGTGAAATGAAGATGTAGAATATCCTACGAGTACTGGCATCAATGAAGAAATTATCGATCTACTCTCTGGAAACTCTTTTACATCAAGAACTATGTTGAAGACTGAGATTTGTTGTTGAAATAACTGCTGTAAATAAGGAACGGATTGCCTCAATAATCTGTAATCGAAAACAGATTACCAATCGCAGAACTACTGCTGGGTTAAGTCGCGGACTAGGTCGCTCTCTTTAAGACGTTTCGCAGCTCTGCCCAGAATGTGCAAGCAGTTCGTTGAGTACCACGCCGTCTCTAGGATAAAACAGCCCAGAATTCACCACCTCTGTTCGGCTTTCTCTACACAGAAGAAAAACCGAAAACAAAACACAATCGACCTATTGCTCGAACTCAGAAATATTTTTGGGGGAGGAAGAGAGACTTTTTTTTGCTGTATGAAAATCAATTCCGAAGTGCTGAATTTATAGGAGAGGGCTGGGCTTGATTTTTTGGAAACAAGAATCAATTCAAAACGTAATTGCTTTGATTTAGCACACGTTTTTACACACGGTTTTCTTAATCAGCAAAAAATCAAATCCCTTTGATTTAGCTCAAACCAGCAAGAATTTCCATTTTTTTGAAATGAAAAGATTTGATTGACTGAAAATTTTGTAACAAAAAACGTGTTCTAACAAAAAACGTGTTCTGAATTTAAGCAAAAAACGTGGCTTAACCGTTTTACGTGCGCGAGGCTCAAATCCCGGATTTGCACCCCCCCTGCGCGAATAACTTGTGACGCGCACCCGGTTAACTGGTTTCCGAATCAGTTTTCCAAATTGCCGCCTATTTTCCTGAGCGCGCGAGACCTCTTCTTGGTTCCTCTTTTACAAACCCACTAGAGTGCAAAGTCATATAAAGTAGATTGAAGTTTTGTAACTTCCCAATGTGGGACTAGAGAAAATACCATGTTTTACAAATACACACTCAAGTTCCAACAATCCCCCACTTGTATTTTTAAAACAAAATATTCGAGCAAAGGTATAAAGCTGTGCATAAGTAAAGGTGTCTTTCGACTTGAACCATTACGTTGTGATAATGCTTCAGATAGTAACTAGAGTGACTTGTGATCTTGAACTCTAAGTCTGAGAGCACTACACATACAACTCTACTAATGTGTAATGTTTAAAGCCAGCACTTTACGACCATGTGCTCATATCCCAGTTTCATGAATGACCTAGAGAATTTGCCCAAATTCTCCCAAGAAGCGGCCACACTTCAACATTCATATAGGTGAGTCTATCAAGAGTACTCCTGTAGTCTAGGTACTCCACTCCACATAGAGCTATAGAACTCATTAAGTGTTAAAAGTAACACAACCTCTTTCGCTACAGGATGTCATGCTTCTTAAGGATGGATTTGGAGTGTAACTCCTTATAGCATGATTCTTACCATATCACCATGTGACTCGTTTTTCCATTTGAACCTATTTCTTGGGATCTCCAGTCTATAGGTTGGGTATCCATCACAAGTGACTCATTTCTCAATGGGCTTTAGCCCCATCCCTTTCGAGGTGTTCCACACCTTCTCCCAAGCTAATCCTTTCGTCAAAGGATCAGCTAGGTTCTTAGCTGACCGTACATAATCCACTCTAACAGCCCCTTTTGTTAGCAAATCTCTAACTGTGCTTTGCTTACGACGTATTTGTCATTTCTTATCGTTGTAAAAACGATTCTGAACTTTTGCAATAGCCGCGGTAGTATCGCAATGGATTAGTATGGCCGGTATCGGTTTTTCCCATAAGGGAATCTCTGACAGAAGGTTTCTCAACCAAGCTGCCTCCTCACTAGCCATAGCTAGCGCTATCGTCTCAGACTCCATAATGGATTGCACCAGAATTGTTTGTTTCTTGGACTTCCAAGAGACTGCACCTCCTGCTATGTTGAACACATACCCACTAGTTGCTTTGGAGTCATCCGAAAGGGTGTTCCAATCGGCATCATGGTATCCCTCTAGAACAGCGGGAAACTTCTGATAGTGTAATCCAAGGTTCATGGTTCTTTTTAGATACCGCATGAGCCTCTCAATAGCAAACCAATGCTCCATTCCTGGCCTGCTAGTGAACCTGCATAATACCCCCACTGCATAAGCAATATCTAGTCTCGTGCAATCACAAGCATAACGAAGACTATCAATTATGCTAGCATACTCAGATTGTCTAACACTGTCTCCAGTGTTCTTAAACAATTTAACACTAGGATCAAAAGGAGTGCAAGAGGGTTTACAGTCAAAATAATTGTATTTCTTCAAGATCTTTTCAATATAATGTGATTGATCAAGAGAAATTCCATTTGCAGATTTAGTAATTTTAACTCCGAGGATTACACTAGCCTCACCCAAATCCTTCATGTCAAAATTTTGGCTAAGCAATAATTTGGTTTCATTCACGACAGATAAGCTTGAGCCAAATATCAGAAGGTCATCCACATACAAACAGATAATAGTGCATGCATGATTATCAGACTTGTAATATATGCATTTATCACTCTCATTGACTTTGAAACCATTTGAAACAACTAGACTGTCAACTTTTTCATGTCACTGCTTTGGAGCTTGTTTAAGGCCATAAAGAGATTTAATTAATCTACACACCTTGTGTTCTTGACCATGGACAACAAATCCCTCGGGTTGATCCATATAAATCTCTTCTTCTAAGTCTCCATTTAAAAAAACAGTTTTAACGTCCATTTGATGCACAACTAAGTTATGAATAGCAGCTATGGCAATTAAGACTCAGATAGAAGTAATCCTTGTCACAGGAGAGTAGGTATCGAAAAAATTTATGTTCTCCCTTTGTCTATATCCCTTAGCTACGAGTCCAGCTTTATATTTATCCACAGAACCATCAGGTTTCAATTTCTTTTTAAGTACCCATTTGCAACCTATAGCTTTGCAGCCCTGTGGTAAGTCTACTAATTCCCAAGTTCTATTAGACTCCAACGAGTCCATTTCATCATTTATGGCTTCTTGCCAAAAATCAGCGTCTGGGGAAGTCAAAGCCTCATTAACAGTAGTGGGGTCCTCTTCTAAAGAGATGCAAAGTCAGGACCAAAGTCCTTAGCGATTCGAGCTCTCTTACTCCTCCTTGGTTCAACCTCAGTGTCCCTAGAGTTCTCGTTTCTAGGTTCTTCTAATCTAGGCACATTACGACTAGATTCAGCGCCCCCACTATTTCTTCGTAAAAATCAACATCTATAGAGATTCTACGATCACCTTATTGTTAATATCGAAGAATTTATATGCTTTACTATTCACAGCATAACCAATAAAAACGCATTCATAAGCTCTACTTGCAAGTTTTGACCTTTTCGGGTCAGGAATACGAACATATGCTAAACAGCCCCAAACTTTAAAATATGACACATTGGGCTTCTTGTTTTTCCACAATTCATAAGGTGAAATTAGAGATTTAGAATTAGGAATTCTATTCAGCACATAACATACAGTCAATAAAATTTCACCCCATGCCACCAATGTGAAGCTGCACCCGAACTAAGCATAATCGCAACTACAAGTTCACATAAAGTTCGATTCTTGCGTTCTGCTTTTCCATTCATTTCGGGTGAGTATGGAGCAGTTTTCTCATGTATTATACCAGTAGAGTTGTAAAATGCAATGAACTCATTCGAATCATACTCAGTACCTCTATCACTACGGAGTCTCTTAATCTTTCTATTAAACTGGTTCTCAACCTCATTAAGAAAGATTTTAAACATATCAAACGCTTCACTCTTATGTTTCATCAAATAAACTGAGGTATAGTTAGAATGATCATCAATAAACGTGATAAAGTATCGATGTCCATTTCTAGTGAGAACTCCATCTAATTCACACATATTAGAATGGATTAAATCTAGTATTTTGGTTTCCTTAAAGGTTGATTTATGAGGTTTCTTTGTGATCTTAGCCTTGCTACATGATTCACATTTTTCAAAATCATTTAAGGAAATATTAGGGATAAAACCTAAGTTGCTCATATTCTTAATCAGTTTCTTGTTAATATGACAAAGTCTAGCATGCCACATATTAACAGAACAAACAATGTAAGAAGAAGATGCACTTTTATTCATATCAATAGTAAGCTTAAACGTGCCATCAGATGCATAACCCTTTCCAACAAACATGCCATTTTTAGTAAGAGTATACTGATCTGCCCCTATAGTCTGGATAAATCCGGCCTTATTGAGGAGGTAGCCGAATACAAGATTCTTCCTCATTTCTGGAGTGTGCAGGACTTCCTTCAGAGTGACAATCCTTCCAGAAGTGAACTTGAGATCAACCTCACCAGTACCAAGAACCTTAGTGGTGTGGGAGTCTCCCAACAACACTTTCTTATCATCAGCCTCAGAATACTTTTTGAACAAGGAGCGATCATAACAGACATGGCGAGAGGCGCCAGTGTCTATCCACCACCCTTTTGAACCACTTATCAGATTAACTTCTGATATCATAGCCACTAGTGGTTCTCCATCCACCAGGTTCGCCTGTGGAGCGCGACGCCTGGGGTTCTTGCAATTTCTTGCCATATGGCCAGGCTTGTTACAATTGTAATACACAAATTGGACAGAGTCCGTGTTTCGAGCCTGGCCTCCAGAAGGGGGTAACTTCTTGTTCTGATTCAGTTTTCTGTTCCGGTTCTGGTTCTGATTTGGCTTCGCAATTCCTCTTTTCGGCTTGAGCACAGCCGAACTGTGGTTCCTTTTGTTTGCAACAAAGAGAACCTCATCCTTCTGATCCTGTTTCCGAGCCTCCTCCTCAACACGGAGCCGAACAATCAAGCTTTCCATAGAAAAATCTTTTGACTTGTGACGAAGATCCTTTTTAAAGTCTTTCCAACTAGGAGGCAGTTTATCAATAAGAACAGCAACCTGAAATTGTTCACAAATAGACATGCCCTCAGAAACTATTTCACGTGCAATTTTCTGTAAATCGTGTGCCTGGGAAACCACAAATTTTTCATCTACCATAGAAAACTTCAAGTAACGACTAACAGCATATTTCTTAGTCCCAGCCTCTTCGGTATCATACTTTTTCAGGAGGGCTTCCTAAAGTTCTTTAGCAGTATCAAAAGTGGAATAGTAATCGTAAAGCTCATCAGTCAAAGCATTCAGAATGTAGTTCTTGCACAAAAAATCATCGTTGGTCCATTTTGAAATCTCTTTAGTGTTTTCAGCAGTAGGGGGATTCGCAGCAACAAGTTTAGTCGAATCACAGTATGCAGCAAGTTTTTGGGTCGTAAGAAAGAAAAACATCGTTTGCTTCCAACGTTTAAAGTGCAGCCCCTCAAAGCGAAAAGGTTTGTTGATATCAGTAGTGGTAACAGAGATCTTGTTTTCAGAATCCATGGCAGATTGATAACTTCTTAAAATTGTTGAAATAACTGCTGTAAATAAGGAACGGATTACCTCAATAATCTGTAATCGAAAACAGATTACCAATCGTAGGGTTGAGTCGCAGGCTAGGTCGCTCTCTTTAAGACGTTTCGCGGCTTATAGGAGAGGGCTGGGCACGTTTATTTCACGTTCTTAACCAGCAAGAATTTCCATTTTGAAACGATTTGATTGACTGAAAATTTTGTAACAAAAAACGTGTTCTGAATTTTAGCAAAAACGTGACTTAACCATTTTACATGCGCGAGGCTCAAATCCCGGATTTTCCAGTTAACTGGTTTCCGAATCAGTTTTCCAAATTGCCGCCCATTTTCCTGAGCTCGCGAGACCTCTTCTTGGTTCCTCTTTTACAAACCCACTAGAGTGCAAAGTCATATAAAGTAGATTGAAGTTTTGTAACTTTCCAATGTGGGACTAGAGAAAATACCATGTTTTACAAATACACACTCAAGTTCCAACAGTTGGGGCAAGTTAGCATTTTTTTTTTAATGTTTTGCTTCTCTCACTCAGCAATTGTAAACTACAATCATTTAAACCGAGTACGACAGAAAGGCATATACCCTCTTACCCTTGGTTAAACATGCATAAAAAGTTCAAAGATTTTTTTTCAAACAATTCCACCATGTGCTTCTATAGGCATAATGACAATCCCCACCCCATTCTACCTGACGAAAGAACCACATGCCCTTGCACTAGTTTAAGACTGCTGATTTTGCCACTCCTTTTTTTTGTTAACGCCACTTCTCTGCAAGTGTATTTTTGGTGCAAAAATACAATACACTTGCAGGGGAGTGGCGTTAACAAAAAAGGGAGTGGCAAAATCATTTTCCTAGTTTAATGCAACATTATTAGCATTCCCAATTAAAACCTCAGCTACTTACAAAGTGATCAAAATGTGTAAGGTCCTAACCAATGCTTGCAAGTGTCACCCTAAGCAATACAAGCTAGAATTTATACAGCCAAGATTGATCCTTTTCTTTTCATACAAAACAACCATTAGATTAATCAAGGCTGTGTTTGCCATTTGCAATGGAAAAAATTCAAACTTCAGATTCTCTAGCATAGAAAAATCACATTTTACGGAACGCTGTATTAACCGATGTTGTTAAAAGTCTTGGACCTTAGACAGCGTTTTTCGACCGCTATATATTACAAAGTTTCGAAAGTGTTTTAAGAACGCTATAAATTTGAAAGTTTCTACAGCATTTTTAGAACGCTATAGAAGGTAAAGTTTCTACAGCGTTTTAAGAACACTATAAATTAAGTGTTTTCGCGTCTGAAAACTCCCCACCGCCGAAAGACTCGCGCCTTTTTAATTGGGTTAACGCTATAATTGAGTTTAAAGGAACGCTGTAAAAATCTTCCACTCCGCTACAGTTCCGTGCACGCTATCTTAACCTGAAGATGCAAGATGCAACTCCATTACAACATTTTTTAAAGAACGCTATAAAATAAAGCTATTAAAACTCATGTTTGTTGTAGTGCCACCTTAACTATCCCAGTACTCTTATGCTTCAAGCCACCGGAAAACCCACGGTTCTTTCTCATAAATTTTTAAAGGGTGGAAAAGCACCGATAAATAATACGAGAAAGCCAAATCGAAGAAATCCACCCTCTCTTTGGGTAGTCAAATACTCGACGAGGACGTACTACTCGTTGGGAAAATCCCTCAAGCAGAAACACATCAAGCAGTTGGCGTCGAAGGGCGATCAGATGTACGCCATCAACGTGGTTATGACCACCGCTGATGTGCTTATCAAAGGGTTTTGCATGACTTATGGCACCCATGGGTCTTCGAAGAGCAGCGCCCCGATAAACGGCAAGCACCATAAGTACGCCTACATTTGGGTCGGAAACTCGGAGATTCAGTGCCCGGGTCAATGCGCGCGCTTGGCCGTTTCACCAGCCAATTTATGGACCACAGAACCTGCCTCTGGTCGCGCCCAACCAAGACGTGGGTATGTATGGGATGGTGATCAACCTGGCTAGCCTATTGGCCGGGACCGCCACGAACCTATTTGGAAAAGGCAGTAACCAGGGGGAGGCTGGTGCTCCGATGGAATTTGAGTATGAGGTTTTGGAATTGCAGATATCCCTTATCATTTGGTCTAATATACGGACTAAAATAGGACAACCCAGACAAAACGAAGACTAAGGTAAGCCTCTCTAAAGTGGAGTTCAAAATTGGCCAAAGTTTCGAATCATATCATAGATAGTGCAACAATTATATTGAACAAGGCTATACAAAATGAATTAAATGAATGCCTAGCTAAGTAATTCGAAAGTACTTTTGCTCGCCCTATATATAGCTTTCCCTTTCGTACACGTCCATCTCTAACATCAAACGATTCAGACCAAAGTGGAACACGACGATGTGGCAGGATCAAAAAGAGCCGGAACCAAATATTTTCTCCCATTAGCACCATGAGCATTGTAGCTAGCACCCGTCGTAGAGTCCACCAAAAGGTTCCCTGCGTAGCCGGGGAATGCTCCCTTGGCATAAACTCCAGGACAAGCCGATGCGGCTTCTAATGGGGCATCGGCAGGTCCCTGATAGTAGCCATTTCCGAATGGGTTTGTGGCGGTCCCGGCCAAAAGGGTAGCCAAGTTGATCACCATTCCATCCATACCCACATCTTGGTTGGGTGCGACCAAAGGTGGACTTTGTGGTCCATAAATAGGCTGGTGGAATGGCCAAGCGCATTGGCCCGGGCACTGAGTCTCCGGGTTGCCGACCCAGATATAGGCAAACTTGTAATTTTTCCCTTTTGCTTGGACATTGCCCTTGGAAGACCCGTGCGTCCCGCACCTGCTCATACAGAACCCATCGACGGTGACATCGGCGGATGTGAGGACAACGTTAATGGCGTTCATCTGATCTCCCTTCGATGCTAATCGCACAATTTGTTTTTGAGTGAGCGATTTTCCCAAGGAGTAGTTCTCATCAAGTATTTGATTGCCAAGAGCGAGAGAAAGGGAAGACAATTTCTTGGATTTAACAAGGCCGTAGTATTTCTCGGTAGTTTTCCACCACGTGCCGACAGATGGTTGGGTTTGAGGTGAGGAAGAAGACAAGGAGGTGATGAAATCGGAGACTATGGCTCGTTGGGAAGGAGTGAATTTGCCGTACCAAATGAGATTGACTGGCATTTTGCCAGAAAGAAGAGGGCCGTTGTGGTATTGCATTAGTGTGTTGGGTTGATCTTGGACCAACTCAGTGAGTTTCCTGGCAGCGAGTGAGACGTGGAAGAGAGAGATTAAGATCAGGAGTTGGGAAAAGAAAGACGACATAATTTTGATCTAGATGAGAAAATATGGGGTTGAGAGAGAGAGAGAGAATGATCAGTAGGTCTGATCTTTGGTTGGGTTTGTTGTTGGTGTAAAGAATAGAGGAGTAGTGGTGGCTATTTATATGGAGAGATAGAAGCGATGAAGGTGCTGAGAAAGAGGCCAAAACTTGACCTGACCATTGTCTTGTTAGCTGTTTACTGCTTAAGAGAGAGAGGGGAAGAGAGAGAACGGAACTCTCATACGCGTCTTTTCTAAAACCGGTGGAAAAGCTAATTTTAATTCCCACGCTCCTACCGCGGGTGTTGTCTTAACGGTTATGTTTCGTGAAGCAAGTAAATGAGCCGAGCAGCCCACGAGTTTGGCTCATTAACATTCCGCTCGGCTTGACTCGTTTAGTAAATAAGCTAAGCTCAAGTTTTCGGCTCGACTCGTTTAATAAATGATTAAACTTGGCTCATTAAGGCTCGAGCCGAACTCGAGCTCGATAATACTCGGCTCGTTTATGACCCTAAATTGGTAATTGAATTTCAAAAAGAAAAAAAGCAAGTTTGGCATTGGGTTTTGAAATCTACGCATATGAGTGGCGAGTCCCCAACTAGATGTGGGCCTCTTGAGCGCATTGAAATTAAGGAGTAAAGATAAGGTATAGTTGTGAAGAGATGCCCCCACTATGCAACAAAAAGGAGATTACAGCTTAGACACAGTGCGAACTTTGCAGCTGGTGGATTTTTAAATGACCAAAAGACCATTGGAATTTGACTCCTGTTTCAGAAAGATGGAAATGAATAGGACATTTATGGGAAGGACCAATTAGGAAATCCAAGAGAGAGACGTTGCAGAAGAAACCAAGGGGAAAGTAGCGGGACAGGCTGGACTCTGCGGGGGCTGGACCATCCCAGTTTGCACTCAAGAGCATCGTCCACAAAAATTTGAGATGCCACACTCGGACGGAGTGACTCCGTTTTGCTGTTTAAGCAAATGTCCAATTTAGGTATTTTAAGCGGTGAAAACTCAAAAATAACCCTGCATCAACCTCAAAAGAAGCCTCAATAATTTACTTATGTAAGCTACAGTGTCTAGTCAAACCTCACTCAGCATATCTTTTTGGTGAAAATACTAAAACGAATTAATTAGGAAATTCTGTAATAGTTCTGAGATTATAAAATCCCTACAACGTCTTCATGGAATTGAAATACTAGAAAGAAAGGACAAGAATTAAAAACAACTAAGCCAAGATTGGCTTTGAGGCCTTCTTCTGCGAGAACGTCCACACATCCATTGGCTTCTCCGAAAATATGTCTGATCGATTGAACTAGATTGGAATCTCCAGTCCCTAGAAATGACCTGTAATCGGAAATCAAGTGAAAGAGTGGATGCAGTGAATTTTGTTACTCCGTTACAAATGAAAAGCATGCAAAGCATCATCTCCACGTCTATGTTGCTAATTCCTTTTTCTCGGGCTAGATTAAGTCCATCCCTTAGAGCCCAAAGTTCTTCTGCCACCATTGAAGACTTCCCAATGTTTCTAAAAAAACATGAGATCTGTGGGGGGTTAATTCCACCTCGTGTCTTTTCCGTCTTTTTCCGAGGAGTGAGGATGGACAAAGCGCTCCTGCGCACCTGCAAACCGAAGGGGGGTATTCCTTCTAGTAGAAGCTCCGACGACCTAGTCAGTAGGTGGAGGAGAAGTAAAGGAGAAAGCTTTTAAGAAAATATGTAGAAAGAGTGTGTCCGAATCCCACCTGGTTGGGGGGTAGCCCTCTATTTATAGGCGACCTTGAAGTGCAAAGCAAGTTAAACCGCCTCCACGTGTCGTGTTGTTCGATGTCGTGTTGTTCGGTTGACGTCACATGTCAGAGATATTTACGGTTTCACCGTCCCACGTGGATGACGAAATCAATGTCAGAGCCGTCACATCGGATAGGGACGCCACTTTCGTTCTGACACCATTTGTCCGTAGGGTAAGCCGAAGATGAGTGCCTCGACTGCCGAGCAAAGTTATTGCCGAAGAAAGACTATCTTGAGGAACTGGTTTGTCAAGCATAATGATGAAGCCGAAGAGTTTGTATTTCCCGAGCGTGAAGTCATCCGAACGTAAAGATGATTTTTCCACCCGAAGTAAGAAGGGCTTCCTGAATTGGTGAACTGGGTACCCTCGGTAGCCGAACGCGATGCTCAAAGTATACAACAATTAGATTCGCAAGCCTCTGTTTTTATATCGTTTTGACCCTTTTGCCCTTCTGGTAATTTCGGCCCACTACAATAGCCCCTCAACTTCTTCTTCATGTACTCGGATGTGAAGGAGGAGTTGATAACAGTGGCCGAACAGAACGTGTAAGCCAAAGTGAATCACGTTCTTCCGAACAGATCAAGGCTTCCGAGTATAGATTCCGAACAAATATACGCATAGCCCTCGGTGACCGAAAGATCATCATGCATAAAATGCCCCTATAACCGTCGATTTCAAATCTGCCATGCGTCCAGATGTGATTGCTTTGCTAACACGGTGCGTCGAATCAATATCCACGTGTTGATCATCGCACGGTCTTGAGATCTCCCGCTCAAATCCAACAGCTACGGTTTTGCGTCGCTTCGAACTCCGCTCCTAGGTATAAAAACGGGGAAGAGGATTCTCTCTCTCTCTTCGATCGTTCCAGTCGCCCACCGCCGTTCTCAGCGCAAACAGCCTGAAATTGAAGATTTTCTGAAGTTTTTGTTGCAGAGTCCACTTGATTTTCAGGTATTTCTTATTCCTCTATACTTCTATCTGCATTTTGGTATTTTTGAAGCATTTTCTGGGTGAAAACTGATGATTTTTTCGAATTTTTGGACTGGTGTGAATAGTGTCGTACTGTAGATGTTCATATGTTCTTCCGAGCGTATGAACATCTTCAATGATGTTCTTCCGAACAGATAGATAGAATATTGGTAGAAACAGACCGGATACCTCATCCGAACGGTTTATAAGTTTGGACACGTTTTCCCGAAGCATAGCATCATTCGTTACTCGGATGGTTGTTCGCCCATTCGCTTTGCCTGTAGAAACGACTTTATAAGTAGATAAGCACACCGAACGTAGGCACTTTAAGAATTTTTGACCATGCATATAGCTAACGGTCTTTCCCCCTTGCACTTTTAGCTAGGTCTAGCGTCGTCCGGTTCTTCGTCCAAAGAGGTGGTTGCTCGCTCGGAGTCGGCAACAGAGTCGGACAGCTTGGACTCGCAGACCGCCTCCATCCTTCGGTGTTTTGGTCGTGCGTACCGAACCGGAGGTATGTCGAATTCTGATACCTTCGATCCCACCGACGAGAGCTGGCTCGAGATGCCGCTCGTTATTTCTCTTCTTCAAGCGGTCGATCCCACAAAGATCGTTGAAATCGAGGATGATTCTGCCTCAAGCGAGTCGGCCCGACGAGGAGGGTTTGAGGACATTCCTGCCGAGGATGAAGAAGAAGATGAAGAAGAGGAAGAAGAAGAAGATGAAGAAGATGAAGACCAAGCCGAAGAAGGGGGAGAAAACGTTGTTGAAGGGGGAGCCGTGGGTGCTTCTTCTAGTATCGTGCCGAGCGAACAAGACGCTGAAGCTTCGTCTCAACCGCCAAAGCCGAAGAGATAAAAGCGAAAAATACAGCCTGTCGACCCTGACGTGATTCCTGATAGGACGGGAAAAGAGCCATGCCCGTACTGGGATTGCTTTAAGAGTGAGAAGGCTTTCAACCTCTTCCGAGATGTATATGAAATCCCAAATGACGTGGTGGTGACCCGAGTTACAGGTCCTCGTATTAGGTTCAGCGAAGAGCACATAACGGTGCCCTTGATGGCGATTACCGAGGGTGGACTTCGCTTCCCGATGCATAGGGTGACGAGAGAACTACTCTACAATTTTGACCTTACCCCCTGCCAACTTAGCGTAAATTCGTTTCGCTTGATCCACTCGGTGATCGAGCTTGCTCGGGTGAAGATATTTCCTCTCGAGGCACATCATTTTTTTAAAAATTATTTGATGTCCCGAAACCTGAAATACTCACGCTACTATTTATGTAGTAAGAAACATAAATCAAAGCTAATTGTCGGGGGTATGTACAATTCGAAAAAGTGGGCCTCGGATTATGTTGAAATCCGAGGGAACTTTATGTATCCACCCGGTGAGTACGGTAAATTCCCGGTACCGAAGCGCAGGGATACTCCGAGTAAGTGTACTTTTTCTTTTTCCTCGTCTGAGATGTCATATTCTACTCGTTCTGTTATTCGTTTCCCTTTATGACTAATGTTTATTTTGTTAATGTTTCAGCAGATACATCGAAGGTAAACAAGTTTTTTCTGAAGTTGTGCAAGAACAAGCCGAGCTTAGAAGAGGCGATCTTGTTCTTTCCCGAGAAAGAAAGAGACACCCCCTCAATCTTAAATTACAAACCGACTTACCAAGGCTTTATCAGGCAGAAGGGTAAAAAACCCGCCGACGAAGACAAACCTGTCAAAAAGGCAAAAGTAGCCAAGCAAACACGATGAGAGGAAAAATCGGAAGAAGTTCCAGAAGATTCTTTCGGTCCACTACCCGAGTGTCTGCTTTCAAGTTCTCATCGTCCTCTCCGAGGAAAGAACAGAGAAGCAAGAGACGAGGCGACAGACGAAGAGGGAGAAGAAATAGAAATGTCCCCGAGGAACATTATCGCCGACCTGGAAGAGAGGAAGAAGAAGAAAAATGAAGCGAGAGCCAAGGCGTCGGGGAAAACCGGTCCTTCGGCTAGTGGATCAACAATCAGGTCTACTCAACCGAAAAGCTCATCGATCCAGATTCCTGACTCTCCCGCGGGAAAAAGGCTATTCTCTTCCTCGAGCCAAGGCAAAGACTTGCCAAAGGATGCTCGTCTGGAAAAGAAGCAAAGGACTGATACCGGCTCGGGAGGAGAGCGCGAGACGACGAAAGGGGAGGGGGCGTCTGGCTCGGCAGTGCCATGGTGCTCACTCTTCGTCACGCCGGCGCCAGAGAAACGTCAACTAACGAATGAGGACAGCCTTGCTGCCGATCCATCCATTGCCAGGGTTCTCTACCACGGCTTGGCCCTCCCAAAGGATATCATAAAGCCAGCCTCGCTCAAGTCGGCCATCGACGATCACTACTTCCATGCTGGACGAGTATGTTCTTCTCAATTGTTTCTAAATTTCACAAGTCTTTCTACACGGTGAAAAAGACATAATTGTTTTATTTTAACTAACCTGCAGGCTATGCAATCCCTGATGCAAGCGCAATTGTACATTGCGGACATCGATAGGCGAACCAAGGCACAGCAGCTGATGGCCGAACGATATAAGAAGCAGCTAGATGGCTCGAAATTAGAGTGTGGGAAGCTCGCCGAGCAGGTGACCAATTTAAATGAGATGGTCAAACAGCTGACGGAGGCGACCGAGCAAGCTCGGGCCGAGGGAAAGAAGGAGATGGAGAGAGAAATGAAAGAGGAGATGGAGAAAGAAAGGCAAAAAATTTTTGACGAAGGGTATACGAAAGGCTACAACAAAGCCGGGGACGAGCTTGTAGACCAGGTGGAGCAAGCCGAAGAGTTCTTCAAGCAGCAGCAACACGTTGAAAGCTACACCCTGGGTTATTGCAAAGCCTTGGATGATGCTGGTGTGGCTGCTGATGACCCAAGAAGGACCACCGTGGCTGTCCCTTCTCTAGTGGAGCCGGAGGACGAAGAAGAAAATCAAGAGGAGGTAGCAAACGAAGCTCTTGCTCCCGAAGATGCTACCGAGAATGTGGCCGACGGTTCTAACGCAGAAGCGAGCGTGACTGCTACCGAAACAGCCGTCACTCCTGAAGCGTAGATACTTTAGTTTAGAAATTGTTTTTTGGTTTTTGAACTTGTTATTTGAAATGGGGGTAACACCGAACGATTTACTATTGCTATGCCCTCGGGTCTGTAATTTTCGTTTCTGAGGATGGCACCGAACGATTTACTATCGCCAAGCCTCGGTATTTTTGTTTTGGGAAAGAATTTATGTTTTACCAACCTTATTGCTTGTTTTTCTTAATGCAAAAAATGAACTTGCAATTTTCACAAGTTAAATCGCTCGGTAGTTAGGTTTTGATTGTTTTTGCAAATCACAACGGATTGCACGTACTCATCTACTATTGCCCCCTGCCTCGGTGGACTTTGGCCATTAAGGGCAAGAGGCGCCGAGGTAGAAGAAAAGATGAGTAAAATGCGAGGGACGGCGAGAATCGGTGCCGAAGTGAGAAGCTGCAAGGATTTCTTCCAAATGAGTGGGAATGCCGAGGGCTACGAAGTACACGCCTTTTAAACGAATAAAATACCGAGGGCTACGAAGTATACACCCTTTAAACGAATAGAATACCGAGGGCTACGAATTATACACGAATTATACACCCTTTAAACGAATAGAATACCGAGGGCTACGAATTATACACCCTTTAAACGAATAGAATCCGAGGGCTACGAAGTATACACCCTTTAACGAGGAACGTTCCGAGGGCTACGAAGTATTTACCCATGAGGAACATTCCGAGGGCTACGAAGTATTTACCCATGAACGAGGAACGTTCCGAGGGCTACGAAGTATTTACCCATGAAGAACGTTCCGAGGGCTACGAAGTATTTACCCATGAAGAACATTCCGAGGGCTACGAATTATTTACCCTTGAGGAACATTCCGAGGGCTACGAAGTATTTACCCATGAACGAGGAACGTTCTGAGGGCTACGAAGTATTTACCCATGAAGAACATTCCGAGGGCTACGAAGTATTTACCCATGAAGAACATTCCGAGGGCTACGAATTATTTACCCATGAGGAACATTCCGAGGGCTACGAAAGAACAAAGAAGTTAGGTATATTAAACAAGATCGCGTCGGCCCGAAGGCTTACAACTGGTAACTAAATGAAACGAAGAGAAAAAAGGCCGAAACGGCTGAAAGGGAACAACCGAGGGCTAGCCATGAAACTTCCTTAACTTCTGAGCGTTCCAAAGGTTAGCAATCGGGGTCCCATCCATATCTTCCAATTTGTAAACACCATGCCCAATCTTTTGGGCCACTCGATAAGGGCCTTCATAGGGATCCTTTAACTTTGTAAGCTTGTCGGTTTCAGTGACCATCCGAAGAACGAGATCGCCGACGTTAAAAGGCCGAAGACGAACGTTTTTATTGTAACTCCAAGCGACTTCTTGCTGATAGGCTGCATGCTTCAAATTGGCATTGTCTTGTAATTCCTCGGCGAAGGCAAGCTCGGCGCTGATGTGAGCACTGTTGTCCTCAAAATCGAAATCTTCAGACCGAGGGGTGGGGAGGAGTGTTTCAAGCGGAAGGACAGCCTCCATACCGTATGCCATGGAGAATGGAGTACGCCCGGTGGACCGACGAGGAGTTGTACGATATGCCCAAAGAACGTGAAGAAGCTCTTCAGCCCATTTTCCAAGCTTCTCGTCCAGCCGACGCTTCAGCCCCCGCGTAATAGTCTTGTTGGATGCCTCGGCCTGACCATTCCCCTGTGGATAAGCAACCGAGGAGTTTTGAATAACGATGCCATGCCGTTGATAAAATTCCTTTATCGCCGCGGCAACAAACTGAGAGCCGTTATCCGAAATGATAGCGTAGGGGACGCCGAACCGAGAGATTATATTCTTCCAAATGAAGCTCTGCACATCACTCGCCTTGGTGTGGACTAATGGGACAGCCTCAGCCCACTTGGTATATAAATCTGTAGCAGTAAGCATGTACTCGAATCCTCCCGGGGCCTTCGGCATCTTGCCGACGATATCAAACGCCCAAACAGCAAAGGGCCACGGACTAGAAATCATTTTAAGTGGAAAGGCGGGTTTGTGAATCAAGGAAGCCTGCTTCTGGCACCGAACACACCGCTTAGCATAATCTTCCGACTGTTTTACCATCTTTGGCCACCAATACCCTTGAGTCAAGGCTCGTTGAGCGAGTGATCGTCCACCCGAGTGTGCCCCACAACTGCCAGAATGGAGTTCATCCAAGATGCTCACAACTTGTCCCTCGTGAACAACCCAAAGGTCAGGCCCAGTGAACGTTCGGCGGTACAACACGTCATGTGTGCCGAGGTAGTAGTTAGCAGCCTGACAACGGATCCTGTACGCATCCTTTTTGCCGAGGGGAAGAGCCTGGGTCTTGAGATAAGCTATAACGGGGTCCAACTTACTTGGGCCGAGAGAAATGGTCAAAACCAGGTGACCTTCGGTAGGTTCAACGCTCGGGGAATCAATACTGTCAAAGATAATGGTCCTGCTGCCGGAGGTTGTGTATACCGAAGCAAGGCCAGCCAAGGCATCTGCGTGCGCGTTATGTTCCCGAGGGACCCACTCGACCTTGACACGGCCTAAACGAGCGAAGAGGGAAAGGACATAGCTCACATAAACGTCAGGACCCAATCGTCTTCGGGGTCTTGAAACTTTCGTTTAGCCGATACGGCAATCGAACATATCGCCCGCTCGATCATGGCCTGGTTAACCTCGGCACGAAGCTCCTCGGCCCTGGCTCCCGAGACAACCCCATGTATAACACTAACTAGCCGTTCTCTCTCCTGCGGTGGGGGTGGGAGCGGGGTATGACGAGTGTCAATTCATTGATTCAAATGCCCCGCGGCGGCAAGTTCTTCCAGGTAACGTTTGAACGGGCCACATCTCGTCGTGTAGTGCCCATGCTCGTTGTGGTAGGTACAATGGCCAGAACGTGCATTTGCCGTACCCAATAATTCCGTCGGCCAATGAAAGAAGGGGAGGCGGCCTATAACACCCAGTAACTGATAGATTGGTACGACAAACACAGTCGTCTCGGCAGTATACTCGTCTGGTCTCGGTTCCCGACGCGCACGATCCCGAAACTGTTGCTGCTGCGTTGGCAAAGACTGGGGCTGTGGTTTACTTACTCGGTCCTAGTTTCTGTACCATATGCCCCTGCGCCACGCTCTTTACGTTCGCCACCTGCTTCTTAATCGAAGAAGGGCCTACCGAAGGTTTCAGGAAATCTCCTGTCTTCGGATTCCCATGCTCGGCCACAGCCTCCTCGTACATGCAATCCTTTTCGATGATGGCCATGAGCTCACTCATATTCTTCGGGGGATTTCTGGAAAGATCACGAAACATTGGAGAGGAAGTATCCAGCCCATTCATAAAAGACTCTGCCGCCACGGCTTGGTTACAGTCAGGGATCAGGTTGTATACTTCCCAATATCGCTCGGTGTATAAACGCAAAGTCTCCCCTGGTCGTCGACGCATGTTGACCAGCATAGAAAGTGTTTTCGGTTGAATGCCGCTCGTCACGAATCGTTTGGTAAACTCAAGCTCTAGTTCGTCGAAACACGTGATAGATCGTGGTTTCAACTGGTTATACCACATCATGATTGGTTGTGTTAGGGCGAGAGGAAAGATTTTGCACATAATCGCATCGGAAAAATTGTGCAGAGACATTATCTGTCGGAAGCGTGTAACGAACAACACGGCATCCTTCTTAGCTTCGTACGGTTTGATCTTTGGCATGGTGAATCGGGTAGGGGGGTGTTCGTTTAGGATAGCCTCGGTGAAAGGCGATGCCTTCGCTCGTCCGAGCTTGGTTTCGTCTGCTGGGGCAACAACCGTGCCCAGTGGTAACCCAATACCTCGTCTCTCGGGTTCGGCGGCATGCGCCCGGTGATGACGTATCGGTTCGAGACATTCCCGAAGACGTGCACTGCCGCCTCTTGACTGTTTGAGACGATCATTATAGCCCCGTGGTCGTGCTGTACCGCTATCTATAGGACGATAGGTGACGGGTTCGCCCGTGAGTGGATCGAACAGAACGACGCTATTATCCCTTTCCCGACGAACATCCCTACTGTCAGCTCTGTGGTACCCCAATGTTTCTTCGCCGGAAGGCTGGAGATGGGAACGAACGTGCTTCTCCCGAAGGGGAGGGTAGTTCATGTCGAAATCCAGCCGAGTCCTAGCCCCTGGTCGTTCTGGCCGATGAAGACCCAGGGTTAAGGAGGGCCCGGAAACGTCGGACCTTCGGCTTCGTGCTGTAGACCCCGACGAATGGGTTGAACTTTCTTCGCGACCGAAACCCTCCAAGTGCCGTCTTTGGGGCGTAATTGGATGATCTTCGTTGCGGCTGAGATTAGGACGGTGCCTCGTCCTGGTTTTATCCTCAGTCCGAGAAAGGACACGCTTCTCATATCGTTGTGTATCTATGTGTCTACTCGTCCCCGCGTCGTTGTTTCCAGGAGATGGTGTTACCGGAACATGGCCATCTCGGCCTTCAAGTCGCTGCTGAAGAAGGGCTATCACGGCAGCTTGCTGTTTCTGTTCGTTGAGGGCAATGTCGAGCTCGGAAGGGTTTGTGTTTGGCCGACGGGCGGTGGGTGCGATGGTTCGGGCATGATGTGGCTGGGGGGTGTTGCTATAACCGAACCCAGAAAGCCCGAGGGTAAAGTCTTCCGGCCTCGGTGGCGGCGTGCGTTTCGACATTGATGAAAGAAGAGAGAATGAGCCGAGCGAAAAATACTCTCCCCAGCGGAGTCGCCAATTGTGGGGGGGTTAATTCCACCTCGTGTCTTTTCCGTCTTTTTCCGAGGAGTGAGGATGGACAAAGCGCTCCTGCGCACCTGCAAACCGAAGGGGGGTATTCCTCTGGGTAGAAGCTCCGACGACCTAGTCAGTAGGTGGAGGAGAAGTAAAGGAGAAGCTTTTAAGAAAATATGTAGAGAGAGTGTGTCCGAATCCCACCTGGTTGTGGGGTAGCCCTCTATTTATAGGCGACCTTGAAACCGCCTCCACGTGTCGTGTTGTTCGATGTCGTGTTGTTCGGCTGACGTCACATGTCAGAGATATTTACGGTTTCACCGTCCCACGTGGATGACGAAATCAATGTCATAGCCGTCACATCGGATAGGGACGCCACTTTCGTTCTGACACCATTTGTCCGTAGGGTAAGCCGAAGATGAGTGCCTCGACTGCCGAGCAAAGTTATTGCCGAAGAAAGACTATCTTGAGGAACTGGTTTGTCAAGCATAATGATGAAGCCGAAGAGTTTGTATTTCCCGAGCGTGAAGTCATCTGAACGTAAAGATGATTTTTCCACCCGAAGTAAGAAGGGCTTCCTGAATTGGTGAACTGGGTACCCTCGGTAGCCGAACGCGATGCTCAAAGTATACAACAATTAGATTCGCAAGCCTCTGTTTTTATATCGTTTTGACCCTTTTGCCCTTCTGGTAATTTCGGCCCACTACAAGATCCAATTACCTTCATTGTCCCTCAGCAAGCTTTTGCCTGCACCAAAGCCGTTATGGTCAAGGGAGCCATCAATGTTTAATTTATAACGCCTATAGGAGTTGGTTTGGACCATCCCACAGCCAAAGAAACTGGAACCATATCACTGAATAGGTTTTGAACAAATAAAATGCCATTCCCAAGCGTGACTGATGATATCATCCAGAGATCAGAGTTTGGGTAAAGGAGAGTTGGGTAAAGGAGAGGTGGGCGTGGAGGGAAGGGAGTGGAGAAAGTGGCCACTATTACGGTTGTTCCAAATGGTCCAACAAGCAATGGAAAAAATAATGGCCCAGGAAGAGTTTTTTTTAAAATCTAAACTGTCCAAACACATCTGGACGGCCAGAATTAGGCGCACAACCGTTGTGTGCGTAGCATTTTTGTTAATCATATCGGGTGTGTAACTACTGCTTTTGCACCTTCCGATACCATTAGTCTCTGCCGCTGAATGTACTAGAAAAATCACACGTGTATCGGTTGTTCTGTTACGCATCAATCCGTTTCCAATTTGTTGACCGAATCACGGCCCATATTCGACTCTTAACTATGACTGATTTAAAAGTGGGAAGGTAGATTTTGCCGTGCCAGGGCTAGCTTGATGCAGGGATTTTTCCATGAAAATGATAGAGAATATGACCCGCCGAAGCAGGGAAAACTTCAAACCAGTCTACTTCCTCCAAACAGATACATGCAAAGACATACAATATTGAACACAAAACTGTATTGGAAAAAGCAATGGATCAGGACAATGAAATATACATATGGGCTATTGAGCAAAATTTTTATAGAACCACATAAATAGTGCAACCGTTAATTCAAATGATTTGGTAACACTGTACACAATAAATTAAAGAATGAGTTAGTACATTTTTTTTCCCGTAGCTTAATCGTCCGTATAAACTTTTGTAGCATCTTATTCAGACTAAAGTGGAACACGACGACATCGTTGGATCAAATATAGCCGGAACCAGGTATTTTCTCTCATTAATTAGACCTATGGCAATTGTAGGTTTGTAGCTAGCACTGGTTGAAGCGTCCACGAAGAGATTTCCCGGGAAGCCAGGGTATGCTCCCGTGCCGTAAACCCCAGGACAAAACGATAGAATTTTCACAACCTAGATTCACCCTTTCCTTGGGTCATGCAGTTTCAGTTTTTCAAACCAATGAAAACCCAGATGGGTTTCATTGGAACACGATGATTAGGGGGTTTGGAAGGACGAGTCAAGTCGACAATGCAAAACACTATATGCAGGTAAGGAAACCAATTTACCTAAAAGATGTTAAAGCATCCAACTTCAAACCAATTGGCAAAGAGTGGAGTGGCCGCCCAGGTTCATATACTAGTTTTGGAGGAGATAATTAACCAATGTGGGACAAATCCCAACACTCCCCCGCACGTGCGACCCCTGACTCGCACGTGGAGAGGTAAACAAAGGATCCGGAATACATGGATCACAATGAAAGAAAGTGCAACTATGACACAGACAAAGGGGAAAAGCCTCCGAAACCCTAGCTCTGATACCATGTTAAAGCATCTAACTCCAAACCAATTGACAAAGAGTGAAGTGGCCACCCAGGCTCATATACTAGTTTTGGAGGAGATAATTAACCAATGTGGGACAAATCTCAACAGAGTTCAATTTTTGCCGTAAGTGTCTGTACCGCCAATTGCTGTTTCCGACTCCTTCAATTGTCGATCGTACAAACCCTAGATCTTGAGAAGGGAGCAACAACTTGGAAGGTGCGATCACACATGGGGAGGGCTGGGGCAAAGAAACAATAATCTGGAGATGCCGGCAGTGGTTGAGAGAGAGAGACCTTCAGTCCTAGCGTGCCTTTTGGTTGAGTAGTTTTGGGTAATTTTCAAAAAAAAAAAACCCTCCATCTACCACCAAAATTCAACAACCCCCCTCCATCTACCAAATGAATCAAGGACCCTCCTCCATCTTTTTTGAATTTGCAATGTCCCACATTTTAACAGTTAACAAAATGAACGGGAAAATTTTTTTACCACGAAAAATCCCTTAAATGCCCCTCTCCCTCGTTTTTCTGTTTTGGGTAAGGAATTATATCTATCCCCCTGTATCTACATATCACAGTCTTCTTCCTCCACTTCTCTCCCCTCCTCCACGTCTTCTTCTTCCTATGTTCGATCTCCACCATCTGACACAAAAAAATTTGGTCTCCATCTCTCCATTGTTGGATCATGTCTTCTTCAATGACTAGTAGCAGCTCTGGTAATAGCAAGCAACAGTCAAGCCCTAGTCCGATTGTGTTATGTAAATGTGGAATTAGGGCTCCACTTGTTACATTGAAGACAGATGACAACCCAGGTAGAAGATTCTTGGGTTGCATTAATTATAAGGGATGTTTTCACTCTCGATTTCTTCTGGTTTTTTGCATTTTGGAAAAAAAGCTGAAAAGGTCTGGGTTTTGCTCTCTTTTGCATTTTGGAAAAACAGATCTTGGTAAAATAGATTTTCAGGTCAAATGTATAGCTAATTTTTGGTTTTTGATTACTATAGAAGCCGAATGGTTGTACCTTTTTTAGATGGTATGACCCCCCCTACTTGTGCTAGAGGAATGGATTATGAAAGGCATCTGTCAAGGAAATTGATGAATTTGCAGGCTGAAAATAAAGAGCTGCTAAGGAGAAATGAAACAAGGGTGATGGACATTGAGGAATTGATGATATCAAATGAGACTGTGGCCAAAAAAATTCAAGAATTGTGCGACAACAACCATCAGTTATCGAAGATAAATGAAGAGTTGGTGAGGTCCGTAGCATTGTCTGAAGCCAAGGTGTTGAAGTTGCAGCTTATTTTCATTGTTCTGTTAGTTATGTTCTTTGCCATTTGTTTAGGGGTTTCAGGTTTGTGAACAAAGGAAACACATTGTTCTTGCCATGAGGGAGAGGTCATGTGATGAATGTAATGCAACTGTGTGGATGAATGTAATGGTCCTTTGATTAGGTTATGAATGAAATGGAATGCCATGGAATGCCACTATGTGGTTTCATTTTTACATGTTACATGTTTATATCCTGAACCTGTTATTTTTTACACAAAAGCAAATGCCAAGCACAACAACAGTCCAGGGGCGGCTCCACATGGAATCCAGAGGGTTCAAGCAAACCCCTTGGACTCGAAAAATGCACTAAAATTTTGTATTTTTTTTACATATAATTTGATTTTCTTTCATATTTTTTCATATTGTCAACATTGAATTGTTCATGAGTAGTCAAAATAAAAAAAAACTTCACTTAAATTTGTGAGTATGTAGATAATATAACTCAACTAAACAAAATATATTAAGCACAATTCTTTTTCAATCATAATAAAATTTTCATTTTATATAGAGCTTTGTATCCAAAAAAATTCTTTATGTTTTTTCCACCGCTGAACAAAAACCATGGAGCTGCCGACAGTCACAACATTGTCATTACATATACAACCACAAAAGCCAGCAGTCATAACAATTCCAATTCCAATAACCAAACCGTACCAGTCATAACAGTGCTTAATCCATTACAATCAAAATACTCCTAATTTAAGTCATAATAAAGTGATTCATCCATTACATAAACTAACTGCTCTGGCATTAAACAAAAAGTTGCAGCAGTGCCTCAAATTGCAGTCCATATGGTGTTGAAGAAGTTGCAGCAGTGACTCAAAATCCCTCCCCGTAAGGTGCTGATGAAGATCCTTGGCTACCAATGCCAAGCCAATGACCAATGCCAGTCCTCCTTCCATTGATTGTTGCAGTGACTGAAGCTCCACTTGTACCACTTCCACCAGGTACATATTTTGTTAACAGACCTGTTCAAATGTGGGACATTGCAAATTCAAAAAAGATGGAGGGTCCTTGATTCATTTGGTAGATGGAGGGGGGTTGTTGATTTTTGGTGGTATATGTAGGGGGTTTTTTGAAAATTACCCTTATTATTATTCCCAAAATGACGCGGTTGAACTAATCTCCCTTTGCATTGCTTGTTTGGGCTGTTGGCAGCCGTCGGGTATCTTTAGTAATGTGGTGGCAGCATCTGGTTAAAACCTCCACATTATAAGGAGAGGCCCAATATGGATAGATGATCCAAATCTGTAAGTGAGCCTAGTTTAATTCCTTCCCAGTATGAGAGGCCATTTTAAGTCCCCCTAGCATTAATTTCTGATTACGTTCTTGCTTTGGTCAGGGTTAAAACTAAGGTTAAGATTGGCAATGGATGCTTCAAAAGAGAAACTGGAAATCTCTCAAGCCTATTCTATTGTGTCCACAACTTTGAAATCTTGTGTAGAATTGCCTATATACCTTTAAGGATAGGTGGACAAGACAAAATACCCATGTTTAAATTGGCACTACACATCCTTTCTGTGTGGTTATTTCTTTTTTTTGAATAAAAAAAAATTATAATCTTTGAAATTGTTACAAAGACTAAAGGTACAAGAATTTGACGGCATTATATCCCTAAATCTAAGAATAATATATCCTAAATCTAAGAACAATCATGTGCCCAAGAATTTGAGACCCAATCTCGAGATTGGCAAGAAGATAACCAAGGAAACACCCATTGGGACAAGCCCACAACTAAAGGGCAAAGCCCAGAACACCCATTGAGCCAATCTCAGAAACCAAAAAGAAAAAGAAAAACCCTAACCCTACAGACAACAACCAAACCACCGTCCCCCCAACCTCCACCGATAGCCGCCAGCCACCGCCACCAACCGCGTCCGCCAACAACCGCGTGTCGCTCTACCCTCGCTTCCCCAGTTGATGTAGATGAATGCTCGTTCCATAGATTTGGAATATTTCATATTTGTGGAAATGTTAACTCAGTAACTATCTTCATTTTTCTCCTTGATCAAATTCAAAACCATCTTTTCGGTTAAGTTTCCTAGAACACCGGATGAAGCCTATGAAGCCGGGACAAATCATCCCAAAACGAGGGACGTTATCAAGGGAACTGTGTTCAGATTCAGACAACACTGAGTCGAGTTCATGCAGCGATTATTTCTCCATTTCAAGATGCTTAGATTGTCTGCAAGTCGATCTAGCTAGATTGTAGAAGGTTGTGGCTATGAGAAGGCCTCGAGGATGTTTGAGGATCCATATTTGAAGAAGTTGTTCATCAAGATACCTGATGATAGGAAGAGGTTTTTGGTGCAGATCCTTTAGTGATGACTATGGTTCTGCTTTGTAGGTGAACCTTGTGGATTTGGTGCACAATAGTTTCAAGTTTTTGCATCAATTTGAAATATCTTATTGAGATCTTTAAGTTCCAATGGAGCAGTTTATGCAAGGAGATGTGATATTTTTTTGTTCAATAAATGGTTGCGCCATTTCAAATGGCTAAAATTTTAGGACTGGGGAATTTTTTTTTTATCGGACAGGGAATGAAGATTAGATACGCATCTTAGTTTCCAGACGATCAATGTTATTCAAACTGTCCCTAGTTGCTGCTTTGTAGGAGTATTTAATTTGGATTAAGCGGTATAGTAGAATTTTTGGGCGGTATTCCAAAGAGCCCAGGTTCTTGTTAGTACTGTGGAGGAAAATGTGCGTTATACAGAGTTAGCTCTTGGGAGCAGTTTCCTTGTTCTTCGGAAAACCATTGGCTGTGTTGTCAATGGAACATCCCTCTTAGGCCTCATTCCGCTAAGGAAAATAAGTACTTATTTTTGAATTAAAGGTGATGTATTGTGAGAGAATAACATTCTTGTAAAGCGGAATAAATAAAAATCTTAGCAGAGGGGGCCTAAGATTGCTGGGGAGTGGGGATCTGAATCTTGCCTGTAGTTGCTGGGGAGTGGGGATCTGGATGTGAAGTGAATTGGGGAGGTGGGGTGGACAATGTGCATTAGGGCAGGAAAATGCTCCCCCTGATCAGCAGCCTCCTTTGGGTTTAAGAGAGAACTTGCCACGAAGCACCCACAAAGAATGGAGCGACGTTTCCTAGATAAATCAAACTGAAAGACAGATATGAAGGAGAAAGCGCTAGTTGTGAAGCCAACTGCAACGAGAATCGTTGCTTGAACAAGGAATGGAGTGATAATGCACAAACACTAAAAATGGATTCAAACGGTTGACAAAACTATAAGTCAGTTGACGAAAGAAGGATTAACTTGTATAATGCCCGGTGAAATGAAGATGTAGAATATCCTACGAGTACTAGCATCAATGAAGAAATTATCGATCTACTCTCTGGAAACTCTTTTACATCAAGAACTATGTTGAAGACTGAGATTTGTTGTTGAAATAACTGTTGTAAATAAGGAACGGATTGCCTCAATAATCTGTAATCGAAAACAGATTACCAATCGTAGAACTACTGCTGGGTTAAGTCGCAGACTAGGTCGCTCTCTTTAAGACGTTTCGCGGCTCTGCCCAGAATGTGCAAGCAGTTCGTTGAGTACCACGCCGTCCCCAGGATAAAACAGCCCAGAATTCACCACCTCTGTTCGGCTTTCTCTGCACAGAAGAAAAACCGAAAACAAAACACAATCGACCTATTGCTCAAACTCAGAAATATTTTTGGGGGAAGAAGAGAGACTTTTTTTTGCTGTATGAAAATCAATTCCGAAGTGCTGAATTTATAGGAGAGGGCTGGGCTTGATTTTTTGGAAACAAGAATCAATTCAAAACGTAATTGCTTTGATTTAGCACACGTTTTTACACACGGTTTTCTTAATCAGCAAAAAATCAAATCCCTTTGATTTAGCTCAAACCAGCAAGAATTTCCATTTTTTTGAAATGAAAAGATTTGATTGACTGAAAATTTTGTAACAAAAAACGTGTTCTGAATTTTAGCAAAAACGTGGCTTAACCATTTTACGTGCGCGAGGCTCAAATCCGGATTTGCACCCCCCCTGCGTGAATAACTCGTGACACGCACCCGGTTAACTGGTTTCCAAATCAGTTTTCCAAATTGCCGCCCATTTTTCTGAGCGCGCGAGACCTCTTCTTGGTTCCTCTTTTACAAACCCACTAGAGTGCAAAGTCATATAAAGTAGATTGAAGTTTTGTAACTTCCCAATGTGAGACTAGAGAAAATACCATGTTTTACAAATACACTCAAGTTCCAACAATCCCCCACTTGTATTTTTAAAACAAAATATTCGAGCAAAGGTATAAAGCTGTGCATAAGTAAAGGTATCTTTCGACTTGAACCATTACGTTGTGATAATGCTTCAGATAGTAACTAGAGTGACTTGTGATCTTGAACTCTAAGTCTGAGAGCACTACACACACAACTCTACTAATGTGTAATGTTTAAAGCCAGCACTTTACGGCCATGTGCTCATATCCCAGTTTCATGAATGACCTAAAGAATTTGCCCAAATTCTCCCGAGAAGCGGCCACACTTCAACATTCATATAGGTGAGTCTATCAAGAGTACTCCTGTAGTCTAGGTACTCCACTCTACATAGAGCTATAGAACTCATTAAGTGTTAAAAGTAACACAACCTCTTTCGCTACAGGATGTCATGCTTCTTAGGGATAGATTTGGAGTGTAACTCCTTATAGCATGATTCTTACCATATCACCATGTGACTCGTTTTTCCATTTGAACCTATTTCTTGGGATCTCCAGTCTATAGGTTGGGTATCCATCACAAGTGACTCATTTCTCAATGGGCTTTAGCCCCATCCCTTTCGAGGTGTTCCACACCTTCTCCCAAGCTAATCCTTTCGTCAAAGGATCAGCTAGGTTCTCAGCTGACCGTACATAATCCACTCTAACAGCCCCTTTTGTTAGCAAATCTCCAACTGTGTTGTGCTTACGATGTATTTGTCGTTTCTTATCGTTGTAAAAACGATTCTGAACTTTTGCAATAGCCGCGGTACTATCGCAATGGATTAGTATGGCCGGTATCGATTTTTCCCATAAGGGAATCTCTGACAGAAGGTTTCTCAACCAAGCTGCCTCCTCACTAGCCATAGCTAGCGCTATCATCTCAGACTCCATAATGGATTGCACCAGAATTGTTTGTTTCTTGGACTTCCAAGAGACTGCACCTCCTACTATGTTGAACACATACCCACTAGTTGCTTTGGAGTCATCCGAAAGGGTGTTCCAATCGGCATCATTGTATCCCTCTAGAACAGCGGGAAACTTCTGATAGTGTAATCCAAGGTTCATGGTTCTTTTTAGATACCGCATGAACCTCTCAATAGCAAACCAATGCTCCATTCCTGGCCTGCTAGTAAACCTGCATAATACCCCCACTGCATAAGCAATATCTGGTCTCATGCAATCACAAGCATAACGAAGACTACCAATTATGCTAGCATGCTCAGATTGTCTAACACTGTCTCTAGTGTTCTTAAACAATTTAATACTAGGATCAAAAGGAGTGCAAGAGGGTTTATAGTCAAAATAATTGTATTTCTTCAAGATCTTTTCAATATAATGTGATTGATCAAGAGAAATTCCATTTGCAGATTTAGTAATTTTAACTCCGAGGATTACACTAGCCTCACCTAAATCCTTCATGTCAAAATTTTGGCTAAGCAATAATTTGGTTTCATTCACGACAGATAAGCTTGAGCCAAATATCAGAAGGTCGTCCACATACAAACAGATAATAGTGCATGCATGATTATCAGACTTGTAATATATGCATTTATCACTCTCATTGACTTTGGAACCATTTGAAACAACTAGACTGTCAAATTTTTCATGTCACTGCTTTGGAGCTTGTTTAAGGCCATAAAGAGATTTAATTAATCTACACACCTTGTGTTCTTGACCATGGACAACAAATCCCTCGGGTTGATCCATATAAATCTCTTCTTCTAAGTCTCCATTTAAAAAAGCAGTTTTAACGTCCATTTGATGCACAACTAAGTTATGAATAGCAGCTATGGCAATTAAGACTCAGATAGAAGTAATCCTTGTCATAGGCGAGTAGGTATCGAAAAAATCTATGTTCTCCCTTTATCTATATCCCTTA
Source organism: Rhododendron griersonianum (assembly GCA_018127125.1). Lineage (NCBI taxonomy): Eukaryota > Viridiplantae > Streptophyta > Magnoliopsida > Ericales > Ericaceae > Rhododendron > Rhododendron griersonianum. Next base: position 16,620,320 of record CM030789.1, read on the forward strand.
GCTACGAGTCCAGCTTTATATTTATCCACAGAACCATCAGGTTTCAATTTCTTTTTAAGTACCCATTTACAACCTATAGCTTTGCAGCCCTGTGGTAAGTCTACTAATTCCCAAGTTCTATTAGACTCCAACGAGTCCATTTCATCATTTATGGCTTCTTGCCAAAAATCAGCGTTTGGGGAAGTCAAAGCCTCATTAACAGTAGTGGGGTCCTCTTCTAAAGAGAATGCAAAGTCAGGACCAAAGTCCTTAGCGATTCGAGCTCTCTTACTCCTCCTTGGTTCAACCTCAGTGTCCCTAGAGTTCTCGTTTCTAGGTTCTTCTAATCTAGGCACATTACTACTAGATTCAGCGCCCCCACTATTTCTTCGTAAAAATCAACATCTATAGATTCTACGATCACCTTATTGTTAATATCGAAGAATTTATATGCTTTACTATTCACAGCATAACCAATAAAAACGCATTCATAAGCTCTACTTGCAAGTTTTGACCTTTTCGAGTCAGGAATACGAACATATGCTAAACAGCCCCAAACTTTAAAATATGACACATTGGGCTTCTTGTTTTTCCACAATTCATAAGGTGAAATTAGAGATTTAGAATTAGGAATTCTATTCAGCACATAACATACAGTCAATAAAATTTCACCCCATGCCACCAATGTGAAGCTGCACCCGAACTAAGCATAATCGCAACTACAAGTTCACATAAAGTTCGATTCTTGCGTTCTGCTTTTCCATTCATTTCGGGTGAGTATGGAGCAGTTTTCTCATGTATTATACCAGTAGAGTTGTAAAATGCAATGAACTCATTCGAATCATACTCAGTACCTCTATCACTACGGAGTCTCTTAATCTTTCTATTAAACTGGTTCTCAACCTCATTAAGAAAGATTTTAAACATATCAAATGCTTCACTCTTATGTTTCATCAAATAAACTGAGGTATAATTAGAATGATCATCAATAAACGTGATAAAGTATCGATGTCCATTTCTAGTGAGAACTCCATCTAATTCACACATATCAGAATGGATTAAATCTAGTAATTCGGTTTCCTTAAAGGTTGATTTATGAGGTTTCTTTCTGATCTTAGCCTTGCTACATGATTCACATTTTTCAAAATCATTTAAGGAAATATTAGGGATAAAACCTAAGTTGCTCATATTCTTAATCAGTTTCTTGTTAACATGACAAAGTCTAGCATGCCACATATTAACAGAACAAACAATGTAAGAAGAAGATGCACTTTTATTCATATCAATAGTAAGCTTAAACATGCCATCAGATGCATAACCCTTTCCAACAAACATGCCATTTTTAGTAAGAGTATACTGATCTGCCCCTATAGTCTGGATAAATCCGGCCTTATTGAGGAGGTAGCCGGATACAAGATTCTTCCTCATTTCTGGAGTGTGCAGGACTTCCTTCAGAGTGACAATCCTTCCAGAAGTGAACTTGAGATCAACCTCACCAGTACCAAGAACCTTAGTGGTGTGGGAGTCTCCCAACAGCACTTTCTTATCATCAGCCTCAGAATACTTTTTGAATAAGGAGTGATCATAACAGACATGGCGAGAGGCGCCAGTGTCTATCCACCACCCTTCTAAACCACTTATCAGATTAACTTCTGATATCATAGCCACTAGTGGTTCTCCATCCACCAGGTTCGCCTGTGGAGCGCGACGCCTGGGGTTCTTGCAATTTCTTGCCATATGGCCAGACTTGTTACAATTGTAATACACAAATTAGACAGAGTCCGTGTTTCGAGCCTGGCCTCCAGAAGGGGATAACTTCTTGTTCTGATTCAGTTTTCTGTTCCGGTTCTGGTTCTGATTTGGCTTCGCAATTCCTCCTTTCGGCTTGAGCACAGCCGAACTGTGGTTCCTTTTGTTTGCAACAAAGAGAACCTCATCCTTCTGATCCTGTGTCCGAGCCTCCTCCTCAACACGGAGCCGAACAATCAAGCTTTCCATAGAAAAATCTTTTGACTTGTGACGAAGATCCTTTTTAAAGTCTTTCCAACTAGGAGGCAGTTTATCAATAAGAACAGCAACCTGAAATTGTTCACAAATAGACATGCCCTCAGAAACTATTTCATGTGCAATTTTCTGTAAATCGTGTGCCTGGGAAACCACGGATTTTTCATCAACCATAGAAAACTTCAAGTAACGACTAACAGCATATTTCTTAGTCCCAGCCTCTTCAGTATCATACTTTTTCAGGAGGGCATCCCAAAGTTCTTTAGCAGTATCAAAAGTGGAATAGTAATCGTAAAGCTCATCAGTCAAAGCATTCAGAATGTAGTTCTTGCACAAAAAATCATCGTTGGTCCATTTTGAAATCTCTTTAGTGTTTTCAGCAGTAGGGGGATTCGCAGCAACAGGTTTAGTCGAATCACAGTATGCAGCAAGTTTTTGGGTCGTAAGAAAGAAAAACATCTTTTGCTTCCAACGTTTAAAGTGCAGCCCCTCAAAGCGAAAAGGTTTGTTGATATCAGTAGTGGTAACAGAGATCTTGTTTTCAGAATCCATGGCAGATTGATAACGTCTTAAAATTGTTGAAATAACTGCTGTGTCACGCCCTCGATTTTCAACATAAATAATAATCATTTGTAATAAATAAAATCCTCGCTGAAGTACAGATGATACCCAAATAACATTTCTTTTTCCTGTTCTCAAATTAAATACACCTGTTTAGTCCTGGCTCGAGGCCCCAAATTATCTCGTATAAGTAACCGAAGCTAAATAACGTTACAATTTACAATAATTACTCTTCTGAACACTTCTCTTGAAAACCCTTCAATAACATGATCATGCATGTGCACCACGTATGCCAAGCCAACTCCTGAATTATACCTGAAATTTATAATAGGTTTGAGCAAACACGCGCCCAGTAGAGAAATCTTTACACAAGCTATATGAAAATGCGATGAGAGATGCACCAGAGAGGAATGAGTTTTCAAGGAACAAGCACAAGCAACGCAGAACTACCACAATAGACAAACGGACATCGACTTCAATGTTCTAAGCATCATATCGGGATTCCTATCAAGCTCATGTCAAACTTGAAGCTATACTAAGTTCACATCAAGTCAACAAACCTACAGTGGGTTCTCAACCACTTCATTTACTTCATGCATGAACATCACCATCTAACTCAATTTCACATTACAGAATATCAATTCTCTTTCCCTTAACACTCTCCTTTTGATTGCAAATGACTTGCGAAAACCAAACCAAACCAATACGAGTCAAGCTCCGTGATTCGAGCTTGAATACCGGAGTCCGTTGATTTGTGCCCAAATACCGGAAACCGTTGATTCGCTCAAGAATACCAGAGGATTTCCATCAAAATCCTTTAACCAAACCCAAAATCCTCTCGTTAACTTCGTAAACCAACAACGTGTCGTTTAGAGTCTGAGCCGAAGCTCCTGCCAGGCACTTACTCGATAACGAGCCCTGAAGACAAATGATATGAGCATCTAGCTCCTGCCAGGCATTTACTCATCTAAGAGTCCTGAAAGCATACAATATGAGCATCTAGCTCCTGCCAGGCATTTACTCATTTAAGAGCCCTGAAAGCATACAATATGAGCATCTAGCTCCTGCCAGGCATTTACTCATTTAAGAGCCCTGAAAATCCTCTTTGCGTCCATTTAACATTTACAGTCTTTCCACATTCCCGTGTCACAAACATCAATCATTCAATCGAATCCAAAAGCCGTTTAATCAATCACAACTTAATCATCCCAAACAGTTAAATCACAATGTCGATGAGATTTCAAGCATTCTAAACGATCTACCAATACCCCACATTGATTATATTTCAAAACGTCCCAAATAGTCAACCATTGCATGACTCCGACCCATGAATTACTACACATCCTTCCCTTTAAGTAAACCATAGTACCACACGTTACGTACCAACCCATCACCACCCTACGGCATACCTTTTGCTATTGTTGACACCTAGACCTCATGGGATAAGCACCCAAAGAGTTAAAAGGAAACAACAAGATGGATCACGAGAACATGAATTTCGGTCTTACCTTTCGGATCACTAGACGGACACCCATCTACCCACTCGCACTCACCATAATGCCTCGCATATCCTACGACACTCCGAAACAATCTTACGATGTATCATTCATTTCCAACGTTACCCAAAGATTACGTTTTACGAGTGTCTCGGGAATGAGGACGATCAACGAGTCACCAAAGAACAAGCCACTAAGCTTATAGATGGTTTAAGGGTGTTTTAGAGGTGTTAGAAGTGATCGGGGGTCAAAATAACGGAGTTTGGAACAAAACAGTGAAATCTGGGGATAAGCTCACCGTATCGATACGGGGAAAATCCGTATCGATACGGGTTGGTTACGAATCTGTCCAGCTTGTGGGGTATCGATACGGTTTAAGGGCCGTATCGATACGGGAGGCTTTCGAGCAGTTTCTTAGCAGGTTTTCGAGAATTCGACCACAGCAACAACAACAACCAAAGCACGATTTTCATGTACAAGACCAACTCATAAACATATAGAGTGGGTAAGAAATCCCTACCTCAAGTATCAAGCCGAACCCCAACGAGAGATCGAGCCCTAGCTTCCAAAATCGACTCCGAGAGCAATACACCTCCACCGAGCACTAGCCAACGATGTACGAGCTCCAATACGCGCGTAGATGATGGATTGGAGGTTGGTTTACATGGGTTTTAAGTTTGGGGTGGAGTTTTTGAGTGATGGAGTGAGAGAGAGGGAGGAGCCGAGAGAGGGGAGTGAGATCGGGAGAAGAGAGAGAGAGTGGAGGAGTATTTTACTCCTCTACACCCACACCCACACATATATATACTAATACAATTATAAATTACACTTACACCCCTCTACTAACAATCTTATCAGATCGACCCCAAATCAAATAAACTCAACAATTTTTTTTTACATTTTCCTCATTTTTTTCCATATTCTAACATCAATCAATCCTTTAAACGATTTTTAAAAAAAATGCGGGTCTCTACATGCTGTAAATAAGGAACGGATTACCTCAATAATCTGTAATCGAAAACAGATTACCAATCGTAGGGTTGAGTCGCGGGCTAGGTCGCTCTCTTTAAGACGTTTCGCGGCTTATAGGAGAGGGCTGGGCACGTTTATTTCACGTTCTTAATCAGCAAGAATTTCCATTTTGAAACGATTTGATTGACTAAAAATTTTGTAACAAAAAACGTGTTCTGAATTTTAGCAAAAACGTGGCTTAACCATTTTACGTGCGCGAGGCTCAAATCCCGGATTTGCCAGTTAACTGGTTTCCGAATCAGTTTTCCAAATTGCCGCCTATTTTCCTGAGCGCGCGAGACCTCTTCTTAGTTCCTCTTTTACAAACCCACTAGAGTGCAAAGTCATATAAAGTAGATTGAAGTTTTGTAACTTTCCAATGTGGGACTAGAGAAAATACCATGTTTTACAAATACACACTCAAGTTCCAACAGTTGCGGCAAGTTAGCATTTTTTTTTTAATGTTTTGCTTCTCTCACTCAGCAATTGTAAACTACAATCATTTAAACCGAGTACGACAGAAAAGCATATACCCTCTTACCCTTGGTTAAACATGCATAAAAAGTTCAAAGATTTTTTTTCCAAACAATTCCACCATGTGCTTCTATAGGCATAATGACAATCCCCACCCCATCCTACCTGACGAAAGAACCACATGCCCTTGCACTAGTTTAAGACTGCTGATTTTGCCACTACTTTTTTTGTTAACGCCACTTCCCTGCAAGTGTATTTTTGGTGCAAAAATACAATACACTTGCAGGGGAGTGGCGTTAACAAAAAAGAGAGTGGCAAAATCGTTTTCCTTGTTTAATGCAACATTATTAGCATTCCCAATTAAAACCTCAGCTACTTACAAAGTGATCAAAATGTGTAAGGTCCTAACCAATGCTTGCAAGTGTCACCCTAAGCAATACAAGCTAGAATTTATACAGCCAATATTGATCCTTTTCTTTTCATACAAAACAACCATTAGATTAATCAAGGCTGTGTTTGCTATTTGCAATGGAAAAAATTCAAACTTCAGATTCTCTAGCATAGAAAAATCACATTTTACGGAACGCTGTATTAACCGATGTTGTTAAAAGTCTTGGACCTTAGACAGCGTTTTTCGACCGCTATATATTACAAAGTTTCAAAAGTGTTTTAAGAACGCTATAAATTTGAAAGTTTCTACAGCATTTTTAGAACGCTATAGAAGGTAAAGTTTCTACAGCGTTTTAAGAACACTATAAATTAAGTGTTTTCGCGTCTGAAAATTCCCAACCGCCGAAAGACTCGCGCCTTTTTAATTGGGTGAACGGTATAATTGAGTTTAAAGGAACGCTGTGAAAATCTTCCCCTCCGCTACAGTTCCGTGCATGCTATCTTAACCTGAAGATGCAAGATCCAACTCTATTACAACATTTTTAAAAAACGTTATAAACTAAAGCTATTAAAACTCATGTTTGATGTAGTGCCACCTTAACTATCCCAGTACTCTTATGCTTCAAGCCACCGGAAAACCCACGGTTCTTTCTCATAAATTTTTAAAAGGTGGAAAAGCACCGATAAATAATACGAGAAAGCCAAATCGAAGAAATCCACCCTCTCTTTGGGTAGTCAAATACTCGACGAGGACGTACTACTCATTGGGAAAATCCCTCAAGCAGAAACACATCAAGCAGTTGGCGTCGAAGGGCGATCAGATGTACGCCATCAACGTGGTTATGACCACCGCTGATGTGCTTGTCGAAGGGTTTTGCATGACTTATGGCACCCATGGGTCTTCGAAGAGCAGCGCCCCGATAAACGGCAAGCACCATAAGTACGCCTACATTTGGGTCGGAAACTCGGAGACTCAGTGCCCGGGTCAATGCGCGCGCTTGGCCGTTTCACCAGTCAATTTATGGACCACAGAACCCGCCTCTGGTCGCGCCCAACCAAGACGTGGGTATGTGTGGGATGGTGATCAACCTGGCTAGCCTATTGGCTGGGACCGCCACGAACCTATTTGGAAAAGGCAGTAACCAGGGGGAGGCTGGTGCTCCGATGGAATTTGAGTATGAGGTTTTGGAATTGCAGATATCCCTTATCATTTGGTCTAATATACGGACTAAAATAGGACAACCCAGACAAAACGAAGACTAAGGTAAGCCTCTCAAAAGTGGAGTTCAAAATTGGCCAAAGTTTCGAATCATATCATAGATAGTGCAACAATTATATTGAACAAGGCTATACAAAATGAATTAAATGAATGCCTAGCTAAGTAATTGAAAGTACTTTTGCTCGCCCTATATATAGCTTTCCCCTTTCGTACGCATCTCTAACATCAAACGATTCAAACCAAAGTGGAACACGACGATGTGGCAGGATCAAAAAGAGCCGGAACCAAGTATTTTCTCCCATTAGCACCATGAGCATTGTAGCTAGCACCCGTCGTAGAGTCCACCAAAAGGTTCCCCGCGTAGCCGGGGAATGCTCCCTTGGCATAAAATCCAGGACAAGCCGATGCGGCTTCTAATGGGGCATCGACAGGTCCCTGATAGTAGCCATTTCCGAATGGGTTTGTGGCGGTCCCGGCCAAAAGGGTAGCCAAGTTGATCACCATTCCATCCATACCCACATCTTGGTTGGGTGCGACCAAAGGTGGACTTTGTGGTCCATAAATAGGCTGGTGGAATGGCCAAGCGCATTGGCCCGGACACTGAGTCTCCGAGTTGCCGACCCAGATATAGGCAAACTTGTAATTTTTCCCTTTTGCTTGGACATTGCCCTTGGAAGACCCGTGCGTCCCGCACCTGCTCATACAGAACCCATCGACGGTGACATCGGCGGATGTGAGGACAACGTTAATGGCGTTCATCTGATCTCCCTTCGATGCTAATCGCACAATTTGTTTTTGAGTGAGCGATTTTCCCAAGGAGTAGTTCTCATCAAGTATTTGATTGCCAAGAGCGAGAGAAAGGGAAGACAATTTCTTGGATTTAACAAGGCCGTAGTATTTCTCGGTAGTTTTCCACCACGTGCCGACAGATGGTTGGGTTTGAGGTGAGGAAGAAGACAAGGAGGTGACGAAATCGGAGACTATGGCTCGTTGGGAAGGAGTGAATTTGCCGTACCAAATGAGATTGACTGGCATTTTGCCAGAAAGAAGAGGGCCGTTGTGGTATTGCATTAGTGTGTTGGGTTGATCTTGGACCAACTCAGTGAGTTTCCTGGCAGCTAGTGAGACGTGGAAGAGAGAGATTAAGATCAGGAGTTGGGAAAAGAAAGACGACATAATTTTGATCTAGATGAGAAAATATGGGGTTGAGAGAGAGAGAGAGAATGATCAGTAGGTCTGATCTTTGGTTGGGTTTGTTGTTGGTGTAAAGAATAGAGGAGTAGTGGTGGCTATTTATATGGATAGAAGCGATGAAGGTGCTGAGAAAGAGGCCAAAACTTGACCTGACCATTGTCTTGTTAGCTGTTTACTGCTTAAGAGAGAGAGAGGGGAAGAGAGAGAACGGAACTCTCATACGCGTCTTTTTTAAAACCGGTGGAAAAGTTAATTTTAATTCCCACGCTCCTACCACGGTGTTGTCTCAACTGTTATGTTTCGTGAAACAAGTAAGTAATGGTAATTATGGCTGTAAATGAGTCGAGCAGCTCGTGAGTTCGACTCGGCTCGTTTACGACCCTAAATTGGTAATTGAATTTCAAAAAGAAAAAAAAGCAAGTTTGGCATTGGGTTTTGAAATCTACGCATATGAGTGGCGAGTCCCCAACTAGATGTGGGCCGTTTGGAAAGGAGTAAAGATAAGGTAAAGTTGTGAAGAGATGCCCCCCACTATGCAACAAAAAGGAGATTACAGCTTAGACACAGTGCGAACTTTGCAGCTGGTGGATTTTTAAATGACAAAAAGACCATTGGAATTTGACTCCTGTTTCAGAAAGATGGAAATGAATAGGACATTTATGGGAAGGACCAATTGGGAAATCCAGCAGAAGAAACCAAGGGGAAAGTAGCGGGACAGGCTGGACGCTGTGGGGGCGGGACCATCCCAGTTGGCACTCAAGAGCATCGTCCACAAAAATTCGAGATGCCACACTCGGACGGTGTGATTCCGTTTTGCTCTGTTTAGGCAAATGTCCAATTTAGGTATTTTAAGTAGTGAAAACTCAAAAATTATCTTGCATCAACCTCAAAAGAAGCCTCAATAATGTACTCATATAAGCTACCGTGTCCAGCTAAACCTCACTCAGCATATCTTTTTGGTGAAAATACTAAAACGAATTAATTAGGAAATACTGTAATAGTTCTGGGATATAAAATCCCTTACACCTTCTTCATGGAATTGTGAAATACTAGAAAGGAAGGACAAGAATTAAAAACAACTAAGCCAAGATTGGCTTTGAGGCCTTCTTCTGCGAGAACGTCCACACATCCATTGGCTTCTCTGAAAATATGTCTGATTGAACTAGATTGGAATCTCCAGTCCCTAGAAATGACCTGCAATCGGAAATCAAGTGAAATAGTGGATGCAGTGAATTTTGTTACTCCGTTACAAATGAAGAGCATGCAAAGCATCATTTCCACGTCTATGTTGCTAATTCCTTTTTCCCAGGCTAGTTTAGCTCGAATGGCTTCAAGAATAGCTGTCGTTACTCCTTCCAAATCTCTTCTTTTGTGTTGAAAAAACCTCAAATTGCATTCTGCCCAAAGGAGATATATTGTAGCAGCCAAAGAAATCTTGTAGATTACACTACCAAAGCTCTTACCCTTTCTATGACAGCCAGCCCAATAAAGCTCCTGCTCCAAGTGGAGTACTGAGGTTCTAGAGATACCATTCCTGGACAAGACTACATTCCACACTGAGGAGGTAAAGTGACAGTCAAAGAACAAATGAGCATGAGATTCAATGGCAGTCGTACACAACACACATTGGGTATTAACAGTCATGCCCCAACTACCCAGTCTACCTTTGGTGGCTAATCTGCCCCATACAGCTAACCAAAGGATAAAACTCCACCGAGGAACATTATTAGCATACCAAACAAAAGAATACAAAGTTTGGATAGGGTACCTGTGTCTACATGCCTCCCAAGCTGTTTTAGCATAATACTTTCCATCAGCTGAAAGGGTCCAAAAAGTTGAATCCTTAACTGATGGGTTAGGGAGAAAATCAGAGGGAGTTTGTTGCAAGACCTCCATAATAGCCCTGTTACGCTGCCTCGGCCACCTCCACTAACCTCGCACAATAATGGAAGACACCTTAGCTTTCAAAGCACTACCTCTACTCACAACAATAGAGTCCCCAAACGTCTTATAAAGCGCACCAATTGGGTGCCAATTATCAATCCACAAGTAAGTATCCTCCCCATTGCCAATACGGAACCGGATCCATTCTTGACAAATACCTTAATTTGAGCAGTTTCCTGATTACCCAAGAGGCATCATTTGGAACAGGAATCCCCCACAAACTCCGCCCTTTGAGGATATACATATGCACCTAGAGCCCAAAGTTCTTCTGCCACCATTGAAGACTTCCCAATGTTTCTAAAAAAACATGAGATCCAATTACCTTCATTGTCCCTCAGCAAGCTTTTGCCTGCACCAAAGCCGTTACGGTCAAGGGAGCCATCATTGTTTAATTTATAACGCCTATAGGAGTTGGTTTGGACCATCCCACAGCCAAAGAAACTGGAACCATATCACGAATAGGTTTTGAACAAATAAAATGCCATTCCCAAGCGTGACTGATGATATCATCCAGAGATCAGAGTTTGGGTAAAGGAGAGGTGGGCGTGGAGGGAAGGGAGTGGAGAAAGTGGCGACTATTACGGTTGTTCCAAATGGTCCAACAAGCAATGGAAAAAAGTAATGGCCCAGGGGATACCCAAAGGGTGAGGAGTGGTTGAGGAGCAATTAAGCTTAAGCCAAAGAGAAATGGAGTTTTCAGTTGAGAAAGTGGAAGTAGTGGAAACCAGGGAATCACAAATAGAAACGGGCTAGAGGGGCAATCCCGAAGAGTATGTATAGCATTTTCAATCGCATTCGGACATTGAGGACACCGATCACGGTCAGTAACCTTGCGCAAGCAAAGATTATTTTTAGGGAAAATGACCGTCAATGACGTGTTTTGATAATTAATACCTGCCAATGACATTTTCAGCATTAACAAATGTTCTTAGCATATCCTTGGCAGATATTAATTATCAAAACACGTTCTGAGCCGTCATTTTCCCTTATTTTTAATAGTCAATCTATCTTAGGAAGCTAGCCAAATGAAATAGGAGATCCTAGGGTTGCAAGGGGTTTTCCAAACCCACTTCCAGTCTGTTATCCTGCTGCCTCCGTTCCAAATTTTTTGGGGTCTACTTTCACTATTCGGATCACCTCGAAAAATCGTTTTATGTCTTTAAATGTGTACTGTAATGTTTTTTGGGTAAATTCCAGATACACCCCCTGTACTTTGGTCGTTTTTCAACTACACCCCCTCTACTTCATTTTTAATCACTCACACCCCTTGTACTTAAGACTGGTTTGGAACCGTTAGTATTTCCGTCCAAAGTAACAAAAAGACTGAAATACCCATTCGTATTCCCCTTTTTTTTCCCCACATTTGACAAGAAATAATCAACTACAAAGATCCATATTGAACAAAGAAATCAATCCTGTTCTTGAATACAGGAAACAAGGTCGAGGTATACCTCCCCGTATGCCATCGAAAGCTTTGTCAACTGGACTCCATTGGTGTAGTTCGGGCCGGCCCGAATAGAAGGAACACCACCATAGTCTTGTCCTGCTGTGGAAAATGCCCAGCTCCAAGCATAGATCACCGGAGCTGATTTACCCTAACTTGAACCCATGAACGCCAAAGCATCCGTACGCTCACTACGACCTCCGGTGGTCGTCGGATGTTGAACCAGTATCCGAGCCCTCCGGTCTTCAAACCTGAACCCATGGACGCCGAAGCATCGGTGAATATAGAACCTCCGAGAAGGAATTTGAAGCTAAAATCAGTCCACGGGGTGGACCTTGAACCTGATTCAGCAGTGGTTCCGATTCAAATTGAACCTAATACACCTCTATATCAGATCTAGGGTACCTATTCTGAGCTTTGATTACCTCAAAATCGGACCAACATTGAAGGCGAGCTGAGACGGACCCAGAGCTGGAACCGATTCCTCCTGTCGCCGTACCTTTGATCGGGGACATCCCCCTTTAACCCGTAACTGGAAATGGTCGAATAGAGTAGTGTACCTTCGATCGGTACAAATTGGTGAAGATCGGAGAAATACCCCTTTAATCCGTGACTGAAATGGCCAAACAGAGAGCCGTACCTCCAGCCTTTTGTACCTTGCAAACCGATTGTTTGAGGGAGAGGTTCAAAAATGGGTGGTTATGGTGGATCTCCGAAGGAGGAGTGCATTCTCTCTCTAGAAATCTAGAGAGATAAGCTCTCAACTCCCACTAGAACATCTTTCTTGGAGATTTGGCTTCATATTCATAACTTGATAGGATAGTTCCCAGAAATAAAAAGATGGCTCTGCCCAGATTTCGAAACATGTGGATCAGTCCATATTCCGAAAATCATAACTAATTCTATGTTTATCGGTTTTGCATTTTCTTGGTATCAAAATCTTCGTCTTTAAACGTACTTTAAAAGTTATGAAGACTTCAAAAATTGAATCATAGCAGAAGATTTCTCAAAATACGAATTTGTGATGGTCCAGAAAGCTGTCAGAAAAGTTTAAGAACTTACCAGCAAGAAAACAAGTTTGACGATGAGAGAATGGTGACGGGAGGTGGTGGCTCGTGGTGGAACTGAAGTGGGGGGTGGAAGAACACCATCCTCCTCCTCTTTCTTCAAATTTCATAGCTCCCTCTCTCAAAAATTCAAATACATGTTTGACGAATTATCATCGTACTAATATTTTTAACGTGAGGGCTCTCACTATATATATACAATGTAAATGGGTTTTGGGGGCAATTTGGTCTTAGAAAAGATGTTTTAGAAGGGAAAATTCCCGCCAACAAGCCATTACCTGCTTTTTCGTTATTTTGGACGGAAATACTAACAGTTCCAAACTAGTCTTAAGTACAAGGGGTGTGAGTGATTAAAAATGAAGTAGAGGGGGTGTAGTTGAAAAACGACCAAAGTACAGGGGGTGTATCTAGAATTTACCCATGTTTTTTTTATGAACAATTAGGGGGTGTTTCCACTAACAAAAACCACAAAAAAAACTTAGCGCATTTTACCATCTCGTTTCCACTAACAAATTTTTTTTAGTATTTTACCATCTCGTTTCCACTAACAAAAAAGTTGTCAATAAAAATATTTTTTGCTACAGTAACTCTACTCACAAGTCCATCAACAACTTATTCACTACCAGAAACACCTAACAACTTCTCAACCACAAATAAAAATTTACAAATTTTTCACTACCGGAAACACCCCCTTAATATGTGTTAAAGGAAGATTCGATATCAATGACTATTCAGTGGAGCATTTGAAAAATGTTCAGATGGAATCCACAAAGTGAAAGTGTAATTTTTGACTTTTATCGAATTCAATAAAAATTTGCAGAGTAATGGAGTTCAACTAGGGTTCCCTTCTGTATGACATTATCTTCGAAATAATCTCATTTTTGCCTTTGGACAACCAGAGCAATCTGCAGCTGGTTTCTCCCTCGTGGCTGAAGGGAATTGCTTACCTCCATCCACCGACAACTCGGTGGATGTTGAGCCTCCCTCCTGCCCGGCACATGCGTGACTGCAGTGACTTGGCATCGTTAATGAACCCCGGGGAGACTGTTTTTTCAGGCCTTTAAACGTCTGAGGATTGCATCAAACAGCAAGCAGGATGCAGAGGCCAATAATCTCTTCAAAGCTTGCGAGACTCATGCCCTTAAACTTACAGAATTTGGAATAGAAGGTAAGGATATTGTATTGTTTTTTTTAGGGAGGATTTATTTAATTTTTTGTTCTTGTGTAGAGGTTTTTGGGTGAACCAAAGAAGAAATAGAACACACATCGGCTCTCTATATGGAAACCCGCCCCCCGTCTCCCAGTAGCAGCTCGAGTTCAGGGGGCTCTAAATGGTTGAACTGGCTCTCTGATGAAACCGAGGATGTGCTTTTGTCTGAGTTGGATGAGGTATCGTTTGATTTTGACCTAGGCTAACCCAAAAAAAAATTTGGTGGGCAAAACAGTGTATATAATATGCAAATGGGTAATTCATTCCATGCACCGTGCATATTGGTACCCTTGACCTCGCATAGTGTGAATGTCCAAATTGTAACGAGTGAGGACATCAAATATCTATTTCTTAAAAGTTAATGTAGTGGTATCTTTAACATGCACAATATGAAGAGAAAAAAAAACACTCCCGTAAAAACCCTTAGACATCATCAAATCAAATAATGCTTTAGATTTTTTGTTGTTGTTCCATTATAACTTAAACCTAAAAGAGTAGGATTGTAAGGGCCAATATTTTAAAATTTAAGCACAACAATGTTCTGCATCAATTAAATCAATAAAAATATAAGCAACATAAGAGCAAATCTAAGCACACCAGTGAATGCTATGCATTTAAGAACATAACTAAAAATTTAAGCACACCAATTAGTGCTCTACATAATTAAAAAAAATACTTACAGCTCTGGAGTCTAGCGATTCGACGTACTTGAAAGTCAATTTAAGAAGATTGAGCACCTGAGGTTTTATGAAATTCCTTGAGTCGATTTAACTAGGTTTTCAGCTCTGAACAATCAACAAGAACCCAATCCTTTACGGTAGTAGAGAGGGAGAGAACGAGAGAGAACGCAGAAAAGAAAGAACGTAAGAGAAAGGGAGAGAACGTCTGTTAACAAAGAGGCTGAGAGGGCTGAGCCAAAATGAGTTGGTGGGATGAGTTGGGCTAAAAGAAAAAATGAATTTGACTAAAATTATGTGGACTAAACTTATACATATAATTTTTTGGGAAAAATTCAAAAAAAAAAACCCTGAACTTTGAACCCAATGTCAAATAGACACCTGAACTTAAATAAACTTCAATTGAACACCTGAACTTTTACTCCGTTATTCAATTTACCCCCTGCCGTCTCAATCCATGACTTTCCTAACGGCAACCGCTGAGCTGGACACTAACAGACGTTGTACACATGACTGGGCTCAAATGGGAGGAAAATGGGATGAGTCATAGGTTTTTTGGAGGGAAAATCCAAAGCCTTAGAAAATTTCCCCCATTTTTAGATCTGATTCCTCTGCCTTAAAACAGTGCATGTGGTCCTCACCCCCAATATTCTCTTCCATAGCTTCAAATTCTCCATTCCTTACCATTTACAGAAATCGTCCAAACTCACACAATGAACACCACTGGTAGCACTAACAAGAGCTCCCAAAATGTTGAGAACAAACTGTGCATTCATTGCAGAACCCAGAAGGTGATTCGCACCAGTGGTGTTTGGGGAAAGGGATTTTTTTTTGTGGCAGAGACAAATTTTTCTTGTGTTTGGGGAATGAGAATTTTTTTTTTTTTTGGGGGGCTTTCTTTCTGGAGGAACAAAGAGGTTTTATGTGAGTGACAAAATGAGAGCTTTGCTCTCGGCCTTTTGGCTTGGGATGGAAGGAGAGATGTTTGGTTTTGGAATGAGAGAAGCATAGATTTGGCTCCCTTTCTTTTTTCTTACCAATCCCCTAAACATGCAACAAGAGCTGCATTTACAGGAAAAAAAAATAACAAATAAAATGAGGCCTACGGCCAATGAATTTGTGTGGCCCATGTGGTGCCTGAAGGATGATAACCAACTTCAAGAACCAATTAACCCCAGCTCAGCGGTTGCCGTTAGGAAAGTCACGGATTGAGACGGTAGGGGGTAAATTGAATAACGGAGTAAAAGTTTAGGTGTTCAATTGAAGTTTATTTAAGTTCAGGTGCCTATTTGACATTGGGTTCAAAGTTCAGGGGGTTTTTTGAATTTTTCCCTAAATTTTTTTTTTTTAAAGTTTCCGAAAACCACCTGGGCTATGGCCTACCTTAGCCTTAAGGTGGTTCCGCCCTTGATTCACCACTATTTAACATAATATTGAGTCCGCCATTTGTAAATTCTGAGATGTAAATCTGTGCAAAAAAAAAAAAAAAGAATTAAGTGAATGTCGTCAAATCTTTTGTCTAATCGTGCTTATTTGGACAAAATTAGATAGCCGGAATTAAAAGGGATAGTTAAGACTCTAACTGTTTATTTTTGCAAGTCTAATTGTATTTGTATCTTAAACTAAAAAATAAGTTCAATAGGATTATATTAAAAGTTTAGTTGAATTATGCAAATCAAAGTCAGAGTCTGTATTTCTTTCTCTTTTTTCACTCTTCATAGGAGTGATTATCACAAGAACACTAATGCTCTGTTTAGAACTTTGTAGAAAATGAGAGGGAAGAAAAAATAATACAGCAAATTGGTCTAAAGTCCAAAAGAAGAGGTCCCAAAGTAGATTTAGTCCAGCTTAAGTTTTAGTGATGTGTAAAGTTCATTAATGAAAATATTTTGGAGTTTAAAGTCCGTGAAAAGACCAAATTTCCTTTAATGAGACAAGGGCCTTATTTGGCTAACACAAAAAATGTCTTTTTTCATTTAAATGGTTTTAAATGAGACAAAAGTCTTGTTTGGCTAACACAAAATATGTCTTTTTTCATGTTTTTCGATCTTGTTGCACTTTCATAGGGTACCCTAGGGTTTTAGGCACTTTCATTGGGTACCCTAGGGTTTTAGGCACTTTCATAGGATTTTAGGGTGCATTTTCCTATTATAGAGTTTTAGCAGTTTAGGTACTTTCATACGGTACCCTAGGGTTTTAGGCACTTTCATATATAGGGTATCCTAATATTTTAGGCACTTTCATAGGGTACCCTAAGGTTTTGATTATTACATTGTGGAGGCTCTTAGTACTACTATTCTATTTTGTCATTTTCTCTCTAACCAAACTAACGGGAATATATTCTAGATATATAAAGGGACAACTCATCTTTTGTGTGACCTTTTTGTGAATTTTGTGACAATTTTACAACCAATTTTAATATGTCATGAATAACGGATGTATGAGCAAAATAATATAATCAACTTAAAACCATTTTAACATTACCTAATCAGTCCTAAAATGTGCACCCACACATAATGTTGGAGAAATTTTTCAGTGCCGGATGGGTACTAGGTAGTGCTCGCGCTCAGCGTATCTAGGCAGTCCATTTCGATTTTGGACAGCTTGGATTTGAAGAGAGAAAGAGTGGTGGGGTGAGAGAAGAGAGAGTGTTTCAATCTGAGCCATCCAACACACTTTATGGCCTGCCCGAATGGATTGCTCGGGCACCACGTGGTACCCACTCCAAACCAAACCAAACCGAGCCTTATATTCCAATCAATTGGGGTCGGCTACATTAACCATTTTTCTCCATTAAACTCTGTCAAGGGTCATTTGTACACTGAAACCCATTAAACTCATATTTTTGCGTACAACAAAGATATGAGTATCTTTGTACACTCGTACCCAAAAATTTCTCATAGTGTTTTTTTCTTTTTTCTGTCAATCGGAAATTAAAAATTTCTCGATAGTGTGTGCCTCAAGAACAAGAAGCATTTTGTAAATCAAAAACCCTGAAATCCCAAAGCTGTAACTGGTACTCCTAATCGTGAAGAACTGAAGACAACCATTGTGTCCGACTGTGGAACCATCGACAATTCCCTCCGGAGAGACCTCCCGCCGGAGATGGTCGCCCACATACTCTCTCTCCTACCGGTAAAGTCTCTCTGCCGATTCAAGTGCGTCTCTCCCTCATGGAACTCCCTAATCTCTTCCCCCATTTCGCCAAAACCCACCTCCATATAGCCAATACTACCAACAAACCTCAAAAAAACATTCTCATTTCCAGCTCGAAAGCTCTCTACTCCATTGATTTAGCCGCCCCAAATCCCACCGCAGAAAAGGCATTATCATTTCATTTGTTCGAACTCTGTCGCATTTCGGTCCAGCTTTCTGGCTCTTGCAATGGTTTGGTTCTAGTTTCTGATCTAGGTTACGGTAACTCCAACTTCTTGTTGAATCCATCCACTAGAGAACGTAAGATACTGCCTGAATCCCCGATTTTTGACAACTCTTTCATCTGCCCGAATCAAATTCGTTTGAAATCAGACTGAGACCCACGTGTTTCTACCTGGGTTCGGTTATGACTTCTTCGGATGATTACAAGGTTGTGATTCTCCTTTACCATAATATTGTGGAAACTGAATCTGATTTTGATGGTGATGTCAATAGTATTACTGATGTGACAGTCTATTCACTAAAAACTGATTCTTGGAGGAGACTTCAAGATTGCCATTATAAGCTTGCGGATCCTTTTCCTGGGGTTCTTTTTAATGAGCATCTACATTGGCTAAGTTGGAGGACTGGTGATTTGGATAGTTCTATGGTTATTGTTGCTTTCAATTTGTCAGATGAGATTTTCAGGGACGTCCCTCTGCCTGGTAGATTTGATAATTATGAGTTTGAGTTTGTGGATCACCACATGGTGGTTCTTGGGGTTGTCTCTGTTTGGTTATTTGGTCGACGGTTAGTGACGAAATTGAAGTTTGGATGATGAAGAAGTATGGGGTACGAGAGTCCTGGATCAAATATACAATTGCTACTCACGGGATGTCTCTGGGGAATGTGTTGTATTTCTCAGCGGAAGACGAATTTGTATTGAGAACATATGGAAAACATGTGAAACTAGTTGTGTACAGTCTGAAAAAGGAAGCACTGAGGGACCTGGTGGTCCGTGGCCTCCCAACTATATTTATAGACGAGGGCAACTACATCGAGACACTCGTGTCTCCTAATCATGGAGGATGGATTAGGAGACAATGCGAAGGTTATTCAGGTGAATGTTCAAAGAGTTATCAGGTATATGTCCAACGTATAAATGATGGTGTCCCTTCTTTTGTTGATGAAAAAATTGTATATTTTGGTACTACGTGAGCTTCTATATGTTAGCGATGTATACTGAATTTTGATTATATCGTTGGATGATACTTGTGGCTAGGGCCCGCTTGAAATTATTGGAGTCTAACTTATGAAACATGACTGTATGAATACTTATAGATGAGTGTCATATACATGTCTTGTCCCTATAGGATTCGAATACTCCTTGGATAGTCACTAACATGTACTCCAAAATTAGGTGTAGAACAAGCTTATTCCGATGAGGAGAAATGTAGCCACATAAACTAATAAAAAGAGCCACAAAATCTCAAATAAAGTGCCACAAGATCTCATACGCAAGGACCGGCAAGGTTGTGTACCGTAGATTTTTCCTCCGAGGAGACCTTGTATAGGCTCCTCTAGTTGGGTGAGTTCACCTGTTCATATCTTGTGCCTTTAGTTTGTTCCAATAGTTTTTTCTTAGTGTCTTCTAAACACCATTTTCTAACTTCGGATCACAATTGGCTAGTTCTACACCTAATTTTGGAGGTGATAATCAACTGTACGAGATGTTAGCAAAGGGAAAACCAGTGTGAAGAACACCGTTAAGGAACAATATGAAAGGAGAGGTGGCGTAGCCGACAATGTAATCAAGCATAATCTAAGGCCATAGGATTTTCTTTAAAAAGAATTGTACTGAGTGAGTATTGGGGATATGTATTAGGTGGACGAAGTATGATTCAGAGAATCAGAGGTCAAACATTGAGAAAAATGATTGTGCCGGCCAGGGAGATGCGGACAGTGGTTTAGAGAGAGAGAGAGAGAGACATTGAAGACGGTGGGATGAGGCTGGAGAGCCCTCAGTTCTAGTAGCGGCAGCAGTGCCATTAGGATGAGTTGTTTTTATTAAATTCCCAAAACTATGCCATTGAACTAAACACCCTTCCATTGCTTGTTTGGGTTGTGTCGGCAGCCGTTGGGTATCTTCAGTGATGTGCTGCAACATATGGTTAAGACCTCCGACAAAATATGGATAGCAGATCCAAATCTGCGAATGAGCATGGTTTAATTTCTTCCAATCCTCCCCATCCGTACCCCCAATGATTGGGGATTAGATGGGTTCTGTTATTGTTGTTGTTGTTGTATAAGAGGCCATTCTCGGGCTCCCTAACATTTCTGATTACTAAGGTTAAGATTGGCAATGGATGCTTCATAAGAGAAACTGAAAATCCCTTAAGCCTGTTCTATTGTGTCCAGTGTCCACAACTTTGTTATCATGTGCAGAATTGCCTATATACCTTGAAGGACAGGTGGACACGACAAAATATCCATGTTTTGGCACTACATATCCCTTCTGTGTGGTTATTTGACGTGTTGCTATACCCTCATTTCCCCATTTGATATAGATGTTATGCTCGTTTCCTAAATTTGGGATGTTTGATATTTGTGGAAATTTTACCTCGGAAACTTTCTTCATTTTTCTCCTTGATCAAAACAATCTTTTGGTTAGGTTTCCTAGAACACCGGTTGAAGCCTACGAAGTCAGGATTCAAGCGGCAATTATTTTCTCCTTTTCAAGATGCTTTGATTTTCTCCGAGTCGATCCAAATTGTAGAAGGTCGAGGCTATGAGAAGGCCTCAAGGATGTTTGAGGATCCATATTTGAGGAAATTGTTCATCAAGATGCATACCTGGTGATAGGAAGTGGTTTTTGGAGCAAATCCTTTTGTGATGACCTATGGTTATGTTTTGCGGGTGAATCTTGTGGATTTTTGCTTGATGTCAGGCATGCTTTTGTACTGCTTTTCATTCCATGACCGATAGTTGAATCCAAAAGTTAATGTCGTTTCACATGTTAGATGGTTTTTTATTGTGTTGCTTGTGGTTAGATTTCAAAGGATGATATTCTTTTTCCCCCTTCTAACTATGCACATTTGCATCTACGTTTAACTTCCAATATTTGATATGGGTTTTGTTGTACAGTGGTCAAAAGAGAAGGAAGGAAGAGACACCGGAGGGGAAAACGAACAAAGTTATATTTGCCTAAAATTCTTAGGTATTACAGAGCGTTTTGGCTAAACATAACTTATAGGCCATTCCTAATTTCCTATATTTGTTATCCTCCTTACGTACACCTATATACTTCATCAAGAAAATCTATACCACTATTTGCGAAAGTTTGATTTGGAAAGGGGCAAGAGGAAAATGTTTTCACTGGAAAAATGGAGTCATCTGTGCTTACCCAAGGGTGTTTGGGGCTTGGGTTTCAGGGATTTAGGTCCTTTCAATGGAGCTCGCCTGGCAAAAAATGCTTTTTGCGCATCTTAATGGACCCCAACTCCCGATATGCCAGAGTTGTTTTGTATGAATACCGTCATAACCAACCTTGTTCTGTATACTATGCCGAAGATGGATTGTTCGTGGGGGTGGAGGAGTCTTCTATGGGGTAGAGATCTGTTGTTGAGTGGTCTGAAATGGAAGTTAGGGAATGGGGAATTGTTAGACTGATTCTAGGAGCAGTGGATCCCTATGGTTAAAAACCCGTATTCTTCTTCTTCCTATAATAGATGGATATCAAGTTTTATCAACTGGGATACCAGAACCTGGAGATACCATTTGCTATGTCTCCTTTTTCCCCATCTGCTATCTTACCAAACATCCTAGGCTCCTAGCCATTCTCATTTCCTTGGAGAATCATCAGGTGAAGCCATTCTCATTTCCCGTGTAATCTCAGACGTAAAATTGCAAAAAAGACTCCCCCGTCTTGTCGGGAACAGACTATTGTGCAATTTTGCGGTTGAAATTGCACAGGAAGTGGTACAGGCACTTTTTCGGTACAGAAGATCTGACCTCGGACATAGATGGTCTTTGTTAGAGTGTGGTGTTGCAGAAGAAACGGTGGAACATGTGTTCCTGGTTCTCACAAACCGGAAATAATGACACTTTGATAGAATCCCTTATTGCAGGGAGCCCTGCTATCCGCAGAGACGATTTGCAGAGAACCATGCAGAGAAAAATTTATGGATATTTTTCTAGATTTTTTTGGGACCCGAAATGGGGCCAAACGCGTTTTTCTCTGCATGGTTCTCTGCAAATCGTCTCTGCTGTTAGAACACTTTGACAAGAGCGTTCTTTGTCCTTTGAAAATTATAATTTGTTTGTACAAGGCTCTTCTCCGCTACGCATGGGGCTTCTAGCCATTTCTTTCGCCGTCGATTTCTCTTATGGAAGAACTGATAAACTCTCATGTGAGGAGTGATGGCATCACAACTATTCAACATATATAATATATCAAGTCCGTCATTTGCAAATTTTGAGATGTAAATCTATGGAGAAAAAAATTCAATTGAATGTCGTCAAAATTTTGGTATAATAGTGCTTATTTGGACAAAATTAGATAGCCGGAATTCAAAGGAATAGTTAAGACTCTAACCATTTATTTTTGTAAGTCTTAGTGTATTTGTATCTCAAACTAAAAAATGAGTTCGATAGGATAAGAGTAAAAGTTTAGTCGAATTATGCAAATCAAAGTCAGAGTCTATTTTTCACTCTTCATAGGAGTGATTTTTTTTTTTTTTGATCGGTTAGAAGGAGTGATTATCACAAGAACACTAATGCTCTGTTTAGAACTTTGAGGAAAATGAGAGAGAAGAAAAAATAATAATTAAGATGGAAATGTGAGAAAATAAAAGAAAAAAAAATCATACTAAGCACTACTCTATTTAGTCATTTTCTCTACTCTTTCCCTCAAACCAAACAGGATAATATTCTAATATAAAAAGAGAGATAACTCATCATTTGTGTGCCCTTTTCGTGAAAATGTGGTACAAATGTTATTTTCATTACTACCCCCATAAAAATAACTTTTACAACTAATTTTAATATGGCATGAAATAACAGATGTATGAGCAAAATAATAGACTTAAAACCAGTTTAACATTACCTTTTAGGAGATTGTCTTATTCACGGAGCAGCCGTGAATAAGACATTTACGGAGGCGCATGATCTGAGCCGTCCGTTTTGACTTTAGACTTAACTCTTTTTCGAAAAAATTTCATTTACATCAAGACCGTCCAAACCTAGAAATTCACGGAAGCTCAGTTAAAAAGATGTTTCCTACCTTTCAGTCCTAAAATGTGCACCCACGCATATATAGTGCGTGCCAACCTTTTATAGATCTTGACATAAGTATCATTTTGTTCTCCCTCTCTTTCCCCATGCTCAAGAACAAGAAGCATTTGTAAATCAAGAATCTGAAATCCCAAAGCTGTAATTGGTCGTAAAATCGTAAAGAACTGAAGACCACCATTATGTCCGGCTGTGGAACCATCAACAATTATTCCCGCCAGAGAGACCTTCCGCCGGAGATGGTCGCCCTAGTACTCTCTCTCCTACCGGTAAAGTCTCTCTGCCGATTCAAGTGCGTCTCTCCCTCATGGAATTTCCTAATCTCTTCCCCCCAATTCGCCAAAACCCACCTCCGTATAACCACCAACAAACCTCAAAAAAACATTCTCATTTCCAACTCGAAGGCTCTCTACTCCGTTGACTTCGCCGCCACAAATCCCACCGCAGAAAAGACATTCTCATTTGGTTTGTCGATCCAGGTTTAGGGCTCTTACAATGGTTTGGTTCTAGTTTTTGATCATTGGCATGGTAACTCCAACTTCTTGTTGAATCCATCCACTAGAGAATGTAAGAAGCTGCCTGAATCCCCTATTTTTTACAACTCTTCATCTGCCCGAATCAAATTCGTTCCATATGAGACGGAGACCCACGCGTTCCTACCTGGGTTGGGCTATGACTCGTCTTCGGATGATTACAAGGTTGTGATGCTCCTTTACCATAACATTGTGGAAAATGAATCTGATTTTGATGATGATGATGTCAGTAGTATTACTGATGTGACTGTCTATTCACTAAAAATTGATTCTTGGAGGAGAATTCAAGATTGCCACTATAAGCCTGTGGATCCTTTTCATGGGGTTCTTTTTAATGAGCGTCTCCATTGGCTAACTTCGAGTACTGGTTATTTGGATGATTCTATGGTTATTGCCGCTTTCAATTTGTCAGATGAGATTTTTAGGGAAGTGCATCTGCCTGTTACATTTCATAATTATGAGTTTGAGTATCATAAAATGGCGGTTCTTGGGGGTTATCTCTGTTTGGTTATTTTGCCGTGCATTGACAAAATTGAAGTTTGGATGACGAAGAAGTATGGGGTACAAGAGTCATGGATCAAATATACAAATACAATTGCTATGCACAGGATGTCTCTAGGTTATGATGTGTTGTATTTCTCAGCGGAATACGAATTTGTATTGAGAACATATAGAAATGGTGCGAAACTAGTTGTGTACAGTCTGAAAAAGGAAGCACTGAGGGACATGGTGGTCGGTGGCCTTCCAACTGACTTTATAGATGGGGGCAACTACATCGAGACCCTCGTCTCTCCTAATCATGGAGGACGGATTAGGAGACAATGCGAAACTTCTTCTGGTGAATGTTCAAAGAGTTAGCAGGTATATTTCCGACGCTTAAATGACTGTGTCCTTTATCAAGTATATTTCCAATGCATAAATGACTGTGTCCTTTCTTTTGTTTACTAATAATTTTATAAATCATACGGGAGCTTTATATTTAAAGGTCTTTGGAGGTTGCAAATCCACATATTCGTTGTTGATACTTGTATAGATTTGATAGTATTGGTTAGTGATGTATGTTGAATTTGATTATATTGTTGATGATACACTTGTGGCTAGAGCCCGCTCAAAATGACTGGAATCTAACCTATGAAGCATGACTGCAGGAGGATGGGTGTCATATACATGTCATGTCTGTATAGGATTCGAACACTACGTGGAGTATCTGATATGCAAGCTTATCCCGACCAGACCTTGTATAGGCTTCTCTAGTTGGGTGATTTCACCTGTTTATATGTTATCTTGGGCCTTTAGTTTGTACCAATAGTTTTTTCTTAGTTTCTTTTGAACACCATTTCTTACTTTAGGATCACAAAGTGTGTTAACATATCTAACTCGAAACCAATTCGTAAAGGGTGGAGTGCTGCTCGGGATTCTAAACCTGATTTTGGAAGATATAATTAACTATACAAGCTCTTAGCAAAGTGAAAACAAGTGTGAAGAACACCATGGTTCGCTTTTAAGGAACAATACGAAAGGAGAGGTAGCATAGCTATTTTGATATCTTGGGACTTTGTTGATTGAATTGCGATGCTGGGCAGCACTCACTTTGGTTTATGAAGGTTGCTTACAAAATTGGGAGCAATAAGCAGGACGATAGTAGTCCCAGTACATTAGCAATCTTCAAAGAGTCCTGGTAAACGAGGGGTATGATTCCTCTGCCCATATTTTGTCTCTCCACATGGTGTGGAGGTTTTAACCAGATACTGCGAGCACATTAATGAAGATATTTGATTGCTGCTGACATCCTACACATGCCTTTGTTGGTGCCAATAGTGGTTGAGAGAGAGAGAGAGATGAGGACGGAGAGCCCTGGTTAAAACCTCCACATCATAGCAAGTTCAGATGTTCTATTGTTGCCACAACTTTGAAATCATGTGCAGAATTGCCTACACACCTTTAAGGACTGGTGGACATGACAAAATACCCATGCTTAGGCACTACTTATCCGTCCTATGTGGTTATTTCACGCGTTGCTCTACCCTCATTTCCCCATTTGATGTAGATGCACACTCGTTTCATAGATGTGGAATATTTAATATTTTTTGAACTTTTAACTCAGTAACTTTCTTCGTTTTTCTCCTTGATCAAAACAATCTTTCGGTTGGGTTTCCTAGAACACCGGATGAAGCCTAGGAAGCCGAGAGCGGTCAATCGTCCCAAAACGAAGGAAGTTATCTGGTGGAACTGAGGTCAAGGGGCGATTGTTATCCATTTCAAGATGCTTGGATTTTCTTCGAGTTGATCCAGATTGTAGAAGGTCGAGGCTATGAGGAAGGCTTCGAGGATGTTTGAGGATCCATATTTACAGAAATTGTTCGTCAAAATGCCTGATGATTGGAAGATGTTTTAGGTGCTTATCCTTTAGTGATGACGTATGGTTCTGTTTTGTGGGTGAATCTTGTGGATTTTTGGTTGATTATTGGCACGCTTTTTTCTGTACTTTTCATTCCGTGACCTATCTATTAGTTGAATTTTACAATTAATGTTGTTTCACTTGTTAGATGGTTTCGTATTGTTTTGTTTGTGGTTAGCCAGATTTCAAACCATGCTATCTTTTTTTGCCTTCTAACTGTGCATATTTGCTTGCATCTATGTATAATGCATCCTGTATTTGACATGGGCTTTGCTAAAGGGGTTAAAAGAGAATGAAGAACAACGGAGAGGAAGACAGCAAAGTTATATTACAATAGAACTCTTCTGGCTAAAAATGTGTGGCACATCCTAATGGACAACCTTCTTCTGTATGCTATGCCGAAGACTGATTGTTCGTCGGAGAGGGGGAATCTTCTATGGGGTATAGATATGTTGTTGAGTGGTTTCAAATGGAAGGTAGGGAATGGGGAATCGTTAGACCAATAACTTTTTGGGAAAAATTCAAAAAAACCCCTGAACTTTGAACTCAATGTCAAATAGGCACCTGAACTTAAATAAACTTCAATTGAACACCTGAACTTTCACTCCGTTATCAATTTACCCCCTGCCGTCTAAATCCGTGACTTGTCGTTAACGGCACAGTTAAAAAAAAAAAACTTACCACCAGTTTGCAATCCTATGAAGCAGAAACGTGATTATGAGAGCCTTAGAGACAAAATTTGATTATGTCTCTTTAGAATAATATGATCAGAATAATAAGATCTTCACACCCGTTCAAACGGATTAAAAATTGGAGCACTTAATTTTTTAACCATATTTTTTAATATATAAACGGTCTAAAAAAATTAAGTGCTCAAATTTTCAAAAAGAATTTTTTAAAAAATTCCCCCTACTTCCAACATTTCTCTCTTATTACCCGGACCCGGTGGCTCTGCTGCCCCAAAGGCACATCAGCCCCTACCCACACACCAAAATGGCAACGTTTTGGTTAAATAAAAAATTCATACCACCAGTTTGCAATCCTATGGAGCATAAACGTGATTATGAGAGCCTTAGAGACAAAATTTGATTATGTCTCTTTATAATAATATGATTAGAATAATAAGATCTTCACACCCGTTCAAACGAATTAAAAATTGAAGCACTTAATTTTTTAATCATATTTTTAATATATAAACGGTCATAAAAAATTAAGTGCTCAAATTTTCACTCCGTTTTGAATCGGTACAAAGATATTTAAGTGCTCATAAAAAATTAAGTGCTCATAAAAAATTAAGTGCTCATAATCACATTTCTGCTCCATAGGGTCCTAAATAAAGAACACATACTTAATATGAGAGCCTTAGAGATAAAAATGAATTACGACCCTTTAGAATAATATGATAAGAATAAAAAGATCTTTGCACCGATTCGAACGGAGTGAAAATTTGAGCACTTAATTTTTTTTGAGACCATTTATATATTAAAAAATATGGTTAAAAAATTAAGTGCTCCAATTTTTAATCCGTTTGAACGGGTGTGAAGATCTTATTATTCTGATCATATTATTCTATTGAGACATAATCAAATTTTGTCTCTAAGGCTCTCATAATCACGTTTCTGCTTCATTGGATTGCAAACTGGTGGTAAGTTTTTTTTTTTTAACTGTGCCGTTAACGACAAGTCACGGATTGAGACGGCAGGGGGTAAATTGATAACGGAGTGAAAGTTCAGGTGTTTAATTGAAGTTTATTTAAGTTCAGGTGCCTATTTAACATTGAGTTCAAAGTTCAGGGGTTTTTTTGAATTTTTATCTTCGCAACTGGGATACCAGAACCTGGAGATATCATTTCTGTCTCTCCTTTTCCCATCTGATATCTTACCAAACATCCTAGCCATTCTCATTCCCCTGGAGAATCATCGGATAAGCCATCCTGGGAATCGTTCAAAAGCGGGGATTTCACTGTCAAATTCCCTTATTTTCTTGTTCTTAGGGAGTAGTTTACCGCCTAAATTTGCAATGTTCCTTTGGAAGCTAGTCCACCGCATTATTCCTGTTAAGTATAAGTTGTATAACTTACAGGCTAGAGGTATGGGCACAAACACCTCAAGTCACCTATATCGAAAATGCATGTACCTCTGTTCCCGTGTGATGTCAG
Source organism: Rhododendron griersonianum (assembly GCA_018127125.1). Taxonomy (NCBI): domain Eukaryota; kingdom Viridiplantae; phylum Streptophyta; class Magnoliopsida; order Ericales; family Ericaceae; genus Rhododendron; species Rhododendron griersonianum. Next base: position 16,648,503 of record CM030789.1, read on the forward strand.
CCACAGAACGAGACAATTGTTCAATCCTGCAGTTGAAATTGCATGGGAATAGAGGTAAAGACGCTTTTTCGATACAGAAGATTTGACCTCGGACATAGACGGTCTTTGTCTGAGTGCAGTGTTGAAGAAGAAACGGTGGATCGGAACACTTATTGTTATCTGGGCTCTATGGTTGCATAAGGCAGACTTTCACAAAACCAGTCTTCGTCCTATGGAGACTATTTGCTTGTGCACGGCTCTTCTCCATTCCGCGTGGGGCTTCTAGCCATTTGTTTCGTCGTCTAATGGGCAATTACTCTCGTTCTTAGTGGTGTTAGAATACATACACACTGATAGACTAAAAATATTTTGTAGTCGATAATCCATCAAAATAAACTCTGTGCTGGAGTAATTCTCAACTTGTTACAGGAAACCATGTTCAAGCTAGATATGCTCGTGAGTACTTCATCTCCTAACCCTTTTGAAGGCACCATTGGTGCTTGATTTTAACAGCATTTTTTTTTTTTTAATAATATGTATTATTGTAACTTCAGTGTCATTTCTTGGTTAGGAGTTTGTTTATTGTGGTATTTCTGTTTGTTATTCGATGATTGTTCTGTTAGTCTTTGCTCGTAGTTTTCGTCTTCAGGATGTACTTAAACTGCTAATTTACTCTTCTGTCAATAACATTCTTAAATTTGCCGAAAAAGGAAAAAAAAAAAAAAAAAGACAGTCTTTTCCATAATTTGTCATTTTGTAATATATTTGCGTAATAATTTATTGAATAAAAGATTTAAAAAACTTTCGGGCAGAATAGTTTCAAGTTTTTGCATCCTTTTGAAATATTTATCGAGGCCTTTACTATGCATATTTTTTTATTCGATAAATGGTAAAATTTACTATGCATATTTTTTTATTCGATAAATGGTTGCGCCTTTTAAAAAGGCAAATGAATAATTCACAATGATTGGAAAAATTCTCTTAAATATCATAGAAACGCAAGGAAGATTGTACTGCTTAGCAAATACCTGTCTTTTTGGAGCCCTTCAAAGTAGAGGGAAAAGAAATTAATTCTTCAATTTTCAATATGTCTCCATTAATTCTTTCCTGCCTATGATCTACTTGACGAGTCTAACAATATTAAAAATGACGGATATATTCATGTGGGTCGCGATCGATTTCTCTTTTGGAAGAACTGATGTCCTCTCACTCGAGGAGAGATGGCATAACCATTATTCAACGTAATATTTTGGGTCATTTGATTTGTAAATTTTGAGATGTAAATCTACGCAAAATAAATATAATGTAATGTCGTCAAATTTTCGGTCTAATCGTGCTTGTTTGGACAAAATTAGATAGGCGGAGTTAAAAGGGATGGGTAAGATTCTAAGAGCATCCCCATTGTAATAAGTAAATGGTTGTGGATATGCAAATTTAACAATAATGCTAAAAAAATACCCCACATTGTAATAAGCAAAATTGCAAGTTTTTTAGCAAATAACCAAATTTCACACATTCCATAACCAAACTTAACAACTTTTACCAATAACCAAAACTTAATAACTCAAAAACACCCCCACATTGGAATCGTCTTATCGAGACGAATAATTTGGTGTGGTCGGGTGCGTGATTGGAACTCGTTTGCGATTGGACAAATGTGCATTGTGTATTGTGTGGATTTTTTTTTTGTTAGGGATGCAAAAATAACCATTGTGGAGGTAGAAGTTGTTAAGTTTGATTATGAACTAAATGGATAATCAAATGTTGACGTGACACATTTTGATTATTGATTTTGATTATTACCATTGCGGATGCTCTAACGTCTATTTTTCTAAGAGAACATGTCTCGTATAATGATCTCTCATACTACCTCCGTCCCAATTTAATTGTCACTTTTTGGAGTTCGTGCCACTTTTCAATTGATTATATCTTGTAATTTATAATGTTTTAGGTGATTTTGAAAACATTGTATTATAGAACAAATCGAGATCTATCAAACAAGATCCATATTGGATATAAAATTCATTACCAATTTAAAGATATAACTAGTTTTTTTATCCAGTTAGAATAGAACTGGGACAAGTAAATTGGGACGGAGGGAGTATAACGCAAAAATGTGACCCAAAAATGCTTGCATCCAAAAAATCGGAGCAATTTATTTTGCAAGTCTCAGTGTACTTGTCTCTCAAACCAAAAAATGAGTTCAACAGGATAATATGAGAAGTTTAGCCGAATTATCAAAATTTATGTCTCTTTTTTTTTTGACTCCTCATAGAGCGAGTGACTATCACAAGAACCCTAATGCTATGTTTGGAACTTTGTGAAAAACTAGAGAAAACAAAATTAAGATGGGAAATGTAAGAAAATAAAAGGAAAAGTTTACTGTACTTTGTATTCTATGTTGTCATTTTCTCTCAAACCAAAAAAAGAGGAATATATTATAATTAATATGTGTGTGTGTGAAGGGACAACTCATTTTTTGTGTGACCATTTTTGAAATCGTGTAACAAAAGTGATTTTCATAATTATCCCTTAAAAATAAGTGTACAACTAATTTTAATATGACATATAACCCCCACCCCAAAACACTATATGCAGGTAAGGAAATCGATTTCTGAAAGAGTTTGATTTTTGCCGTAGGTGTCTGTGACTCTTGTTACTGCCAATTGCCGTTTCGGACTCCTTCGATTGCCAATCGTACAAACCCTAGATCTTGAGAAGGGAGCAACAACTTGGAAGGTGCGGATCACACAACGGGAGGGCTGGGGGCTTGGGGCAAAGAAACAATAATTTGGAATACCAAACTGGAAGAACCTGCAAACGATACCTCATACCTCATCCAACTCCGACAAAAGCACATCCTCGGTTTCATCAGAGAGCCAGTTCATCTTTCGTGTGACCTTTTTGTGAATTTTGTAACAGTTTTACAACTAATTTTAATACTATGTCATGAATAACGGATGTATGAGCAAAATAATATAATCGACTCAAAACCATTTTAACATTACCTAATCAGTCCTAAAATGTGCACCCACACATAGTGTAGGAGAAATTTTTCAGTGCCGGGGTGGGAATCTGGTAATGTCCACTCAGCGCATTCAGACTATCCATGTCGGTTTCGGACGGCTCGGATTTGGAGAGAGAAAGATGAAAGAGAGTGATGGAGTGAGAGAAGAGAGAGTATTCAAATCTGAGCCGTCCAACACTTTATGGACAGCCCGAATGGACTACTAGGGCACCACGTGGGCACAGCTACGCGGTACCCATTCTAAACCAAACCGACCCTTAAATCCCAATCAATTGGAGTCGGCTACATAAATTATTTTTCTCCATAGTGTTTTTTTTTCCTTTTCGGTCAATTGGAAATTAAAATTAGACAAATTAAAATTTTGTACATAGTGTGTGCCAACCTCTTTTATCTTGAAACTTGAAATTATCTTTGTTCTCCCTCTCTCTCTCTCTCTCTCTCCCTCTCCCCATACTCAAGAACAAGAAGCATTTTGTAAATCAAAAACCCTGAAATCCCAAAGCTGTAAAACTGGTAGTAAATCGTAAAGAACTGAAGACAATCATCATGTCCGACTGTGGAACCATCGACAATTCCCTCCGGAGAGACCTCCCGCCGGAGATGGTCGCCCACGTACTCTCTCTCCTACCGGTGAAGTCTCTCTGCCGATTCAAGTGCGTCTCTCCCTCGTGGAACTCCCTAATCTCTTCCCCCCATTTCGCCGAAACCCAGCTTCGTATAACCACCAACAAACCTCAAAATAACATTCTCATTTCCAACTCGAAGGCTCTCTACTCCGTTGATTTGGCCGCCGCAAATCCGACATCAGAAAAGGTATTCTTATTTCGTTTGTTCGAACTCTCTCCCACTTCGATGCAGGTTTCTGGCTCTTGCAATGGTTTGGTTCTAGTTTTTGATCTAGGTCATGGTAACTCCAACTTCTTGTTGAATCCATCCACTAGAGAATGCAAGAAACTGCCTGAATCCCCTATTTTTGACAACTCTTCATCTGCCCGAATCAAATTCGTTCCATATGAGACGCAGACCCACGTGTTCCTACCTGGGTTGGGCTATGACTCGTCTTCGGATGATTACAAGGTTGTGATGCTCCTTTACCATGTGGATACTGAATCTGATTTTGATGGTGATGTCAATAGTATTACTGATGTGACTGTCTATTCACTAAAAACTGATTCTTGGAGGAGAATTCAAGATTGCCATTATAAGCCTGTGCAGCCTTTTCAAGGGGTTCTTTTAAATGAGCATCTCCATTGGCTAACTTCGAGGATTGGTTATTTGGATGGTTCTATGGTTATTGCCGCTTTCAATTTGTCAGATGAGATTTTCAGGGAAGTGCATCTGCCTGTTACATTTCATAGTTCTGAGTATGACTATGGGGATTACCACTTGGCCGTTCTTGGGGGTTGTCTCTGTTTGGTTATTTCCCTGACGTGGGACAAAATTGAAGTTTGGATGATGAAGAAGTACGGGGTACGAGAGTCGTGGATCAAACATACAATTGCTACTTACGGGATGTCTCTAGAGAGTGTGTTGTATTTCTCATCGGAAGATGAATTTGTATTGAGAGCATATGGAAACTGTGTGAAACTAGTTGTGTACAGTCTAAAAAAGGAAGCACTGAGGGACATGGTGGTCGGTGGCCTTCCAACTGAATTTATAGATGAGGGAAACTACATCGAGACCCTCGTCTCTCCTAATCATGGAAGACAGATTAGGAGACAATGCAAAACTTCTTCTGGTGAATGTTCAAAGAGTTATCAGGTATATTTCCAACGTATAAATGACAGTGTCCTTTCTTTTGGTGACTAATAATTTTTTATATCATCTACTACATGAGCTTTATATTTAAAGGTCGCTGGAGGTTGCAAATCCACATATCCGTTGTTGATACTTTATATAGATTTGGTAGTATTGGTAGTAATGTATGTTGAATTTGATTATATTGTTAATGATACATTTGTGGCGAGGGCCCGCTTGAAATGATTGGAGTCTAACCTATGAAGCATGACTGCAGGAGGATGGGTGTCATAGACATGTCATGTCCGTATAGGATACGAACACTGCATAGATAATCACTGGCACGTATCTGATACGCAAGTTTATCCCAACCAGACCTTGTATAGGCTTCTCTAGTTGGGTGATTTCACCTGTTTATATGCTATCTTGGGCCTTTAGTTCGTACCAATTAATAGTTCTTTCTTAGTTTTTTCTAAACACCATTTCCTACTTTAGGATCTCAAAGTGTGCTAACGTATCTAACTCGAAACCAATTAGCAAAGGGTGGAGTGCTGCTCGGGATTCTAAACCTACTTTTAGAGGATATAATTAACTATACAAGCTCTTAGCAAAGTGAAAACAAGTGTGAAGAACACCATGGTTCGCTTTTAAGGAACAATATGAAAGGAGAGGTAGCATAGCTATTTTGATATCTTGGGACTTTGTTGATTGAATTGCAACACTGGGTAGCACTCACTTTGGTTTATGAAGGTTGCTTACGAAATTGGGAGCAATAAGCAGGACGATAGTAGTCCCAGTACATTAGCAAGCTTCAAAGAGTCCTGGTAAAAACGAGGGGTATGATTCCTCTGTCCATATTTTGTCTCTCCACATGGTGTGGAGGTTTTAAACAGATACTGCAAGCACATTAATGAAGTTATTTGATTGCTGTCAACATCCTACACGCGCCTTTGTTGGTGCCAACAGTGGTTGAGAGAGAGATGAGGACGGAGAGCCCAGGTTAATACCTCCACATCATAGCATGTTCAGATGTTCTATTGTTGCCACAACTTTGAAATCATGTGCAGAATTGCCTATACACCTTTAAGGACTGGTGGACACGACAAAATACCCATGCTTTGGCACTACTTATCCATCCTATGTGGTTATTTCACGCGTTGCTCTACCCTCATTTCCCTATTTGATGTAGATGCACACTTGTTTCATAGATTTGGCATATTTCATATTTGTTGAACTTTTAACTCAGTAACTTTCTTCATTTTTCTCCTTGATCAAAACAATCTTTCGGTTGGGTTTCCTAGAACACCGGATGAAGCCTAGGAAGCCGGGAGCAGTCAATCGTCCCAAAACGAAGGAAGTTATCTAGTGGAACTGAGGTCAAGGGGCGATTGTTCTCCATTTCAAGATGCTTGGATTTTCTTTGAGTTGATCCAGATTGTAGAAGGTCGAGGGTATGAGGAAGGCCTCGAAGATGTTTGAGGATCCATAGTTGCGGAAATTGTTCATCAAGATGCCTGATGATAGGAAAAGGATTTTGGTGCTTATCCTTTAGTGATGACGTATGGTTCTGTTTTGTGGGTGAATCTTGTGGATTTTTGGTTGATTATTGGCATGCTTTTGTTGTACTTTTCATTCCGTGACCTATCTATCAGTTGAATTTTAAAATTAATGTTGTTTCACATGTTAGATGGTTTCTTATTGTTTTGTTTGTGGTTAGCTAGATTTCAAACCATGCTGTCTTTTTTTGCCTTCTAACTGTGCATATTTGCATCTATGTATAATGCGTCCTGTATTTGACATGGGCTTTGCTAAAGGGGTTAAAAGAGAAGAAAGAGACAACGGAGAGGAAAACAACAAAGTTATATTTGGCTAAAATTCTTAGGTTAGATATGAATTGATATATAGTTTTACAAAGTGTTATGTGCCATTTTTATGTACCTGTTACCCCCTCCCGTGCACCTATATACTTCATCAGGAAAATTGGTAGCACTATCTGCATTTTTTTTTGGTAAAGGGGCCACAGGAAAAGGTTTTCACTGGGAAAAATGGAGTCATCTGTGTCTACCGTGGCTTGGGTTTCAGGGATTTAGGTATTTTCAATAGAACTCTTCTGGCGAAAAATGCTTGGCGCATCTTAATGGACCCCAACTTCCTATATGCCAGAGTTGCTTTGTATAAATACTATCATGACCAACCTTCTTCTGTATAATATGCCAATAGGACTCTTCTGGCGAAAAATGCTTGGCGCATCCTAATTGACCCCAACTCCCTATATGCCAGAGTTGCCTTGTATTTGCTGTCATAACCAACCTTCTTCTGTATACTATGCCGAAGATTGATTGTTCGTCGGAGAGGAGGAGTCTTCTATGGAGTAGAGATATGTTGTTGAGCGGTTTCAAATGGAAGGTAGGGAACGGGGAATCGTTAGACCAATTTTAGGACCAGCGGATCCCTAAAGTCAAAAACCCATCTTCTTATTCTTCCTACAATCGACAGTTCATTAACAATGTGGTTCATGGAATTCCGACTAAATTTAGACTCTTGGGAACTTATATTGAGAGCCTTCTGCCTTGTCTCTCGTAATCAATGTAATCATGGATGAGGGATTGGGAAGCAAGGATAAAGTTTCTTCAGGTATATTAGTGAAATAGAAATGTCGTTTTGTTCATTAATAATTGTACGTCCATACATATGCATGTACGATATGGATACTCTTTGGATACCTCGGTAATACTTTTCAATACTATATGGATAAACTTATTTTTTCTGTTCTTGGGATTGTAGCATTTCTTATGCAGCACGAATGTGATATTATTAACAGGTTAGTGGTTGGACCACTGTGTTCTTCCTAAAAGGAAAGATTTGGCCACCTATTTTTTCAATTTCATTTATCCAATTGTCACTTTTCCTGGATGAGGTCATATTGGTGTAGTTTCTTTCTTCTTCTTCTTCTTTTGATCGGCCATATTGGTGTGGTTTCTTCTCCATTTCCGTTCCATTCTTTAATTGTAAACCTCAGCTCTCTTGGCTTTTTCATTATATCCTGAAACCTGCCCAACCATGTATTTGGTTTGATTCCCAGCACTCCTTGAAAATCTGCATAGATCTGGGGTGAGAGAGCCAGGCTTAAACAAACCTAAATGGCTTTGGACTCATCTGATACCAATCTAGGCAACCCCCTTTGACAAAACCTTAAATTGTTAAAGCCAATCATGAGGCATTAAGAATCCAATCTGCTAAGAGTAGCTGTATCCTGGAAGTTAGACCATGTAAAATTTCTCCCAATCATAGGTAGATCCTTCAATTCCATTAGTTTAATGAATTCCAATAAGTCTCTCATACCCCTGTCTATTCTTATGCATCCAGATCTTTCCCCAACAGATTTAATTTCATCATGCGTTATGCATGGGAACTTTTCTTAATTGTTTTACTGACAATGCTGGTAAATGATACCTTCAATAGGAAGGTTAACTCTTCTCGATCTTCCAACCACAAGAATATGTTTGTTCTTCTCACGTGTGTGCAATGGAAGTTTCATGTTTCAAAGGCATTGTATATTCCTACTTGTAATGGAAGTTTTGTGGTAGACTTCGGTGGCATCTCCTAGATTTATGGTGTGTATTGAACCAGAGATTTGCGACATTCTAGCTCTTCGTTTTTTTTTTTTTTTTGAATATTTCACTTGTATTAAAAACTCACTGCAAGTCAGAGTACAAGATAGAATGTAATTCGGGCGGAATACAACCCGTATGAAACAAAATCTTTCTATCTATGCACCGCGACGCAATCCAGTGAGCAGCCTTGTTTGAGGCACGACTACGCCAACTAAACGACCAATTCCTTGATTTAGCCCAACCTTTGATGTCTGCTAGAACTGTGGCGATCTCCCATGGGCACTTCATTTTGGGTTTGTTGAAGCAATTAATAAGGGTCTTGCAATCAGATTCAAAGATTACCTCCGGGATGCTCTGTTCCTTTGCCATACAGGAGGCAATTCTAAGGGCCCAAGCTTCAATCATCAAAGCCGAAGATACCATAACTCTGCCACACGGCCCACACCGCCACTCATGAGCTGATCCACTACTATCTCTAGTAATTATGCCAAAGGCAGCAAGGCTGCAGGAAGATTTAAACGCTCCGTCACAATTGATTTTCAACACCGATGATTGAAGCTTGGGCCCTTACAGCCTGTTTGGATACCGGATATGGCACCCGGATATGCCAAGAAGCCGGAGATGTAATCCCAGCCCCATACATATCCGGTGTTTGGCTCCAATTTTCCTCCCCCGGACTTGTTTACTGTTCGGACTCCATATCCCCCTTCCCCCGAATTTCACCCGGATTTGTAACGACACCCCAGGCCCTGTCGTTAGCAAATCAGGGGAGTTTTGGGCATTTTTGGTACCATTCTATCCCTGCAAATCAGGGGCGTTGTGTTACCTTTTCTTGCCAGAAAAATTAGAGAGAGAGAGAGAGGACTGCCCCGTCGTCGGTGATGGTGGGTCGGAGCAACCATCGTCGTCGGTGAAGATGATCGACGAAGAGAGAGAGAGAGAGAGAGAGACTTACGGCCGGAAAACTCAGCAGATGGATGATCGGCGGCGGCAGACGGAGAAGACGAAGGGGTTGCAAAGGTCGCCGGACGGAGAAGACGCCTTGGATCTGCGGGTGGGGTTCTTTGGAAATGGAGAAGTGTGAAGCGGCGGCAAACTGTTCTTGGGTAATGGAGAAATGTATTTGGAAATGGGGAACTGTGCATCTACAAATATACGTTTCTTACAGCTTTGCCATTTTTTCACTTTTAAATTACGTTTTTTACTTTTTTCGGAAAATAATATTTATTTGTAATAAAAATCATTCTAAATTGAAATTATTTTATCCTAAAATTAATGACAAATACTGTATCAATTTATTCTAATTTAAAATAAACCAATTTTGAGCATTAAAAAAATCAAAGTGGGGTAATTTAGTCATTTCATATCTTATCCCATCATATCCACCTTCTAAATCCCCCTTCTCAAAAAACCATCCAAACACCTCATTACAAATCCACCCTTCTTACGAGGTGGGGCCACCCTTCTTAACATATCATCCCTCATTATATATTCACCTTCAAATCCCCTCTCATTCTATATTCACCCAAAATAAATCCTCCATCCAAACGGGCCGTTAGAATGTACTGAATACTGATCTTGTAAACTTTAACTTGTCATGGCACTACACGCTCACCCAGGATTCACTTCATGGTTTTGAGTATGTGTGCTTGTACACTGATACATATCATTTAATTGCCCTGCGAGATTTTTCCGTCGTTTGAGACATTACTTTTTCCATATTCTTTGCGAATGTTCCGCCGAAATTCTTTGCTCCGCACCGGCAAATTGCAGAACAACTTCTTTACAGTGACAGTAGTACCAATCTGACGTGCTATTTTACTTTCACCTACTAGGACACCCGAATGATCAAAAGTCGAGTGTGCGGCAACCGATTCATTTTTCGTTCTTGTTTCGACTGTCAAATCCCCTAAAGCACAAAGGGAACTCAGTGCCTACCCTCTGAAGCCAAAAGTGGCCAATGATTGAAGATCCGGGAAATCTGCTAATTTAGATGTGTGATGCTTGAGAGCAAGAACCTGCCAAAAGCAATACAGAAAATTTCCCATCTCCGCAGAAACAAAAACAGACAATTCTACAGAAAAAAAAAAAAAAAAAAGGGCGGTTTCAAAATTTTCCAAAATAAGTTCTCAATCTCTCCTCCCTCCCCACCACCTCAGGCCTCCACCCCTAGCAACCAACTCCGAGAACCACTGCACGGCAACCAGTCCTCCTCCGGCCTACTACCCTGTCCCGCCTCCACCTTCCCCTCTGGCAACCTTTCCAGCCAACACTCACTTCTTTAGTGAACAAGATTTTGACCAAACGTGCCCGAATTATGTTTTTGTCTCTCAATCAAAAAAAAAAATTACTGAAATAAATGATTCTTGTTTCTGTGAAGAGGAAAATGGAAAGTGCCAAAGTTACCAACATATCCTCTAACATAGGACATTCTCCAGCATAATTAAGACCTAAACATGAAGCCAGCTACATTTAATTTGTTTCCTTCTCAATATTCTAAACGATACTCAACTTTTTCATAACCAGAGAGTTATAGGGAGTGCAACGCAATCTTTCTATCAAACCGTTAAGACAAAACAAAATAATCTGGGGATTATTGTTAGGGATGCTAATCTAATCTAGTTCGGGTGTGTGTTCGTTAGTTAAAAGCTCGTTCAAGACCTATTTGTTTAATCAAGGTTGAACATTTTCTTTTGAAACTCGTCTTCCAAACCAAGCTTGAACATACTACTACTCGACTCGTTCGGCTTATGATGTATAAAAAAAAAAAATTCAAAGTAGGCTAAGCTTGAACATGTTTGTTTGAAGCTCGTTTCAGCTCGTTAGGTTTTGAAACTAAGCTTGAACAACTAACTGCTTGGCTCGTTGATCACTTCTACTTATTGTAATGCCGAAGTAGCTTGAAATTGTTGGGTGAAATGCCGCAACCGTTATCGATGACCTGGAACGATTCCTCGCCGTATTCTCTCAAGGCTATCTCGATGCTGGTGGCGCCGGCGTCCAAGCTGTTCTCGACCAGCTCCTTGACGGCCGACGAGAGGTCGAGTATCTCTTGTCCCGCGCAGATTCTGTGGACCACGCCCTTGTTTATGGGCCGGATGGTCGGGGACTCGACTGCTGGTGTAGCAGCTCCGCCGTCCATCGAAGCCACCGCCGGTGTTGGAGCATTCAACTCTTGTGTAATCGATACTGGGAGTGGTTTTGTGCCTGTTCCGACGCTAATTGCAGTTCGATTGGAACTTCGATCAACTTGTTAAGGAGATTGAAAAGGTTCAAATTGAACGAGTATGTCTGAAGAGATTTGAATCGATTGCGAGAGCGAGAGAAACCCTAGTTTCAACTAGGGCTGTAAACGAGCCGAGTCGTTTAGTAAATGACTTAGCTCAGCTCGTTTACTAAACAGCTCGGCTCGTTTACTAAATGAGCCGAGCCGAGCTGCTCGGTTTGTTTACGGCCCTAGTTTCAACCCTCTGCGGGCCTTTGCCGCCAAAACTGCCGCGAACGTGGTTAGGCGGGTCATCTGAACTATCGGTTGTTATGTACTGTAATTCTTTGGTTTTTAGGGCTGTTTAGGACATCAAGGTTTCGTGGTGTAGTTGGTTATCACGTCAGTCTAACACACTGAAGGTCTCCGGTTCGAACCCGGGCGAAGCCATTCTTTTTCCTCCTTTTCTTTTTCATATCCGCTTTTCCTCCTTTTCATTTATTTATTTTTTTAACGGCTCTTTTTCCTCCTTTTCCTTGTGCATCCACTGTCAACTCACTCCCACTCTCGATGGTATTAAGGTTTTCATCAAAGTTGTTATTTTGTAAGTACTTATTTTTTATTTTACGAGATAAATCATTCTTTCATAATATATCACCTTTTAATTCAAAAAATAATACTACTACTTATTTTAATTAGTGGAACACATTCCACAGAGAATAAATTTGATCCTTTATGTGGGAAAATAATATTAATAGTGACAAATTTGAAACGGTACCCGGAATGTCACTGGTACCGCGACGTACTGTACAAGTAGAAAATTTGGTACTCTAGCCGGTTCAGAACCTTTCACTGGAGAGAAATCAAGAAAATCTCAAGCCAGAGCATCTTCAGAATTTATGGTGCCGAATTGGGGGTGCTGTGAAGATCCATCGAAATAGGTGCCTAGTTTCAGAAAGCTTACGCACAATTTCTAAAAACAACTCCAGACACAATTACAGTTCGATACAAAGAATTGTATTTTAAAGTTGTGCGCTTAGCATTACACTTTGTAAAATTGATAAACAAACCTCGCACCACAAGTCTTTGTAAAATTGGTAAACGAAATCTCACACCAGAACAAGCCTCCCAAACTATGAAACCACAAGACAAAGACTGTTAAAAGAAAAAATCCTCAGCTACAAGCGGGTTGTGTTCAAACACAGCATTTCCTGTTTTCGTAGAATAAAATAGCATTGCTCATCAATCGTTTCTAGTAACAAAATGGCTGCAACAGCCGAATATCTAGTTTTTCTATTTACTCCCTAATTTCAATTGAAAATTTACGGAAGCAAGGAACCGCATATAGAGCTGCCCAAAGAAAACAAACTTTCACAATTGCTATTAAGGAGGTATGCACAATACAATGGCACCTAGGGGTGTGCAAAAAAACCGAAACCCGACCAACCCGACCAGACCCGAAGGGTCTTGGGCGGCTCCGAACAGGTGGTTCGGTCGGGTACGGGTTGGGTTCTGTTAAAAAAAACAAGTTTCGGTTCGGACTTCAGGTTTGTGTGTTTTGTACCCGGGGGGTTGGACCCGACCCGACCAATGTAAAACCCACCAACCCGGCGGACCCGAACCGACCCGAAGTAAAAAAATCGGGCTCGCGGACGGGTGTATACCTTCAGTCGGTTTGGTTGCGGGTCTGAAATTTCTTTACCCGACATTGTCGGGTTCGGGTTCGGGTAGGGGCGATGCCCGACCCGTGCACACCCGTAATGGCACCCATACAAGAACGCGATTCCGCTGGCTGAGAACCCTTGATAGAATTAAGTGTATAAATCGCTCGAAAGAAGCAGCAACTACTACCAAGACGACAAATAAAAATAAAGTAAAAAAAACAAAAAATGGAGTGTGGATAACAAAAAAAAGGGAGTGCAAATATCAATTTCCAAAAACTAATTATACAGGTTCCCCTCCATTATTCTAATCAGGGCACAACAATATATGTTGGGAGAATTTGTGATATTAGTAGTTCATCTTGAAATAAATAGCTCTTCAAGGCTTTTTAATGGATATTGTCCAAAGAAGATCTGAATCCGACTGCACCGTTATTATCTCTTCTTTCACGATGTTCGATGTACTTATCAAACCACCAAATCTCATTTCTGTATCATCTGCAACAGGAAGAATTTGTATTGAAATTTAATCAGACGCAGACAGCACGCAGAAAAGCAACATAAGCCAAAAGTGCAAATATACAATGTGATACTTACTCAGATCCCATTGGAGACCGGTGGTTGTAGTGCTTCCAGAAGGCATTCCAATAGGGATAAGTCCACAATGTGGGCCCTCGACAGAGGACTGGATATGAATCTCATGACAGTGAGTCTTTGGAAGAAGTTGAATGAGGCAATCGTCAGATAAAAGAACTATTCGCACGGTTGAGAAACGGCATAGCACATTGATGTTTCCAATCTCATGGTCAAACCGTCCACCTAGTGCTCCAGCAACAAGAATGCATAACTGCAATTTAGAGAAAAATTCAAACCAATTGAAGCGGCAATCGAAGCAAGCATGCCACAAATCATATTAGTGAAGCGCTAAATAGCCATTTCAATCAATCTTTAATTCTTCATTTTCCATCATCTCATAGCCAAACTTACACCATTAACTTAGCTTTCAGCAGGCATTAAAGGCAAGGGCAGTGAAAGGATGCAAGATGAGAATAAGGTTTGAGTTTAAACAAATGAGGCAAAATAGCTCCAAAAGATCATGTTAACTTACATTAGACTTCTCGAGGTTCGGTGTGCAGTCATGAATATATGCAATGCATTTATGGAGATCTGTGGTGTCTTGATCATCAGATTCATCTACTATCTTGGTCCCCTGTGGTCAATAAAGGACACACATCCTGAGATTTGAAGTTCACAGAGCAACGCAAACAGCACAACATATTAGACAACAATGACCACAATTGAGAAAGGGAACTTCACTTGTCATCCTAAATGTGCAGCTTTGAATACTGATAACTTATTTGTGATATATGTAGTGCTAACAAAGAGTCCCTTACAATAGTTAAAGAGGCTTCAGATGAATTTTACTATTTTTCTAGGCTCAAGCCAAATTTGCAAAAGAGTGCCTTGTTCCTTTCTGGTGTGAATGCCGAGTTACAAGCGGTATTATCTGAGGTTCTTCCCATCCCTATTGGCTCGTTACCTGTGAAATACCTAGGAGTGCCTCTCATTTCCACCAGATTGGTTTATAGTGACAGTTTGCAGCTCAAAGAAAAAAAATTAAGCAGGGTTGAGGGTTGGTCCAATGAGCTGTTATCTTTTGGTGGTAAAACTCAATTGACCAAGTCAGTTTAAGGGAGTATGCAAGCCTATTGGTGTTCTCTTATCATCTTGCACTGAAATTCCTGAAGGAGACCAAAAGTATACTTCGATCTTCTCTCAGGTCAGGGGCAGCTTTGAAGCAAACCGTTACAAAGGTAAGTTTGGAATTTGTTTGTTCCCCTAAATCAGAAGGTGGTTTAGGTTTTAAAGTCCTCAAGGTGTGGAATAAAGCATCTACACTTAGATACCTATGGAAGAGGATACTCTTTGGGTTCAATCGGTGAACAATTTTGCGATAAAGGAAAAAAAAACCTATGGCACATGAAGCTTACCCACAACTCTTCTTGGACTCTTAGAAAGATATTTAAGCATGGAGAGTTGGCTCAACCTCTTATCAAATGTGTAGTTGGGAAGGGCAATGCGACCTGTTTATGGTTGGATAACTGGCATCCAGTGTTGGACCTCTGTTTAAAAGCTACGGTGAAAGAATTGTTAGGGACGTACGCAGCTCTTTTACTTTCTAAGGCCTCCTCAATTGATCATGGAGGTGGCAGATTAGGGAATGGGGCCATTCTTCTTATTATTGATAAGACCCCTACAAATTTCCTTCCCAAAATAGACCAAAAGGACTCAGTGCTTTGGATTCCTGCAACTAACGGGGTCTTCACAGTGCCCTCGGCATGGAATGCTTTCAGAACTCCAGAGTCCAGAGGAAAAGGTTCCCAGGTTTTGCATTGCGTGTTTTAGCAAAAGTGTTTCTAAGTGGGGATTTAATTCGTAGCTTTGCTGCCTTAAAAGATTGGCAACCAAGGACAGATTGAGGGAGTGGGGTATGGGGGTTGCATCCCCCTTGTGTTTTATGTGACTTGGTAGATGAGACATATGGACATCTCTTCTTTGAATGCCCTTATTCCAGCTGGATTTGGGGAAGTATCCTGGCTAGATTTCAAGTACGAAGAAGTCCTGATCAGTGGTCTACAGAATTAAGATGGTGTGTGCAGAATTTGAGAGGTAAAAGCTTTTTGGTTGCATTTTCAAATTGATTTTAGCTGCAGCAGTTTATCACATTTGCATTTTTCAACTCTTAAGTGTTGTTCAGTACAGTTAAATAAATAAAAAAGCTTTCATTCCTTATTCAGAAAATCTTGAGGTTAGTTAGTACCCTTCCAACAAAAATAAATTAAAACCTGGAGGTTAATTTAAACACCCAGCTTTGACTAAACCAAACCAAACTAAAAATTAAAAAAATCCCAAATTAGGATCGGATAAATAAATATACTATTGCTACATTCCCATCTGTCATTGGCAAAACAATCCATTATGACTGAACCAGAAAAGATTCAACACACACAAGCAAGCAAGACGTTCAAGTAGTTTATCATCTGCCCCCCTATCGTTTTCGTGCAATCATCATGCTTTCAGAAGGTTCTTGAAAGTCGTCTCAGAAAGTTCTACACCTTGTATTTCACATTTTGGGAAGGCCAAAACCAGGTCAAGTTTATTTCTATCTACAAGTCACTCCTGGCTCGAGGTGAGTTTATTATCTTTAGAGATTGCAGTAGTAAAAAGCCGAAGTATTAGGACTGAGTCGACTGAACTGACAAAAGGGAACAAAAAGTCCCAGAATAATGCAAGTAAAACTTCCACAATAGTCTTCCCAATTGGTTGTGCAAAATAATATGCTAGCTCACCATCTTTGCATAGAAATCTTTTACTTCTTGTCTAACAGAATCCATGTCGCCCTTTATTATATCTGGCTTGTACCTGAAACAAAATCCATGACTTAGAATTGCAAAAAATGATCCCTTAAAGCTGAAGTCCATAAATGATAAAACATACACATTAAGTAAGAAAGAAAAAGAAGCAGAACACCCAAATTTACATATCAGCTCCATGAACTGGATGCAGCCACTGGGAATGGCAACTAAATCCAAGGGAAGACGGAGTATTGCACTTCTTTCTAGACACTAGACAGTCTAGCCACTTGATTCTAAACACATTTGTCTTAAAAAAGGACGGGAAAGACAAGAGTGAATCCACCATGTGACCACATTTGTTTAAATTAACCTGATCTTTTACATGAATGACCGTCTTGATAGACTCCACAAGTTGTTGGTTGGATCCTCGACGTGGGTCTGGAGCAGGCCCAGCCAGACTGTCCAGTCCTAAAGTTAGTACTGCAGACAAGCCTAATCCAATGCATTGCACATCAAAAAGTAAAAATTTGACTATGCCTTTTGATGATAAGGGACCCAAACGAACTTCAACCTCCACTCAATTCAACTAATGAAAACAACTGACTCTTAGTTATACTCCACTACTTCTGTTGTGTGGAACCAATGCTAAAAGGACATCAAAAAATAGAATTTTTTTCATACTAACTTTCTTCTATAAAAATGTAACACTTCCTCCGGTAGTTAGGTTGTTTGAAAGTTTACCATAGTTAGGAGTTGGTCAGGTGCGGGGTTAGTGGTTGAGTTGGTGTGGCTATTTCTACATAAACTTTGTAATTCTGTTTCTAAGCGGATGAACGAGAATATCAGAATAAGTTTTGACATCCTCTAGATCTTCCCGCTCACCACTTTATGGCAAAAGATGATTAAGCACAACAGAAAATTGACAACAAAAGGAAAGAAATTAAGACTAATCACACACCGAAACCATTAACAATCAACGAACAAAGAATCCTTTTTCTTTTTTTTTTTTATTAACAAGATGTCTGGCCAGCTTGGACGCATAGACTAATTCTGGGACCCTGAACCGGGCACACCCTACAGTGACCCCCAAGGTTTGGAATGTCACATATTTTCTTTCCCATGCCCACGTGGCCAAACCCTTGAGGTTGACAATCCAAAATTCACAAAAGGAAATCCAATAATTCAACCATGAAGCAAAGGATTTTAGGAGAATGACGTAATATAGAACCTGTTTCGAAGATCAGGGACGTCCTCGTGAGGCAAGAGTTGGGGGAGTTCATCATAGACGCGATTCGCTCCACCATCCGCGCAAATACGAAGCTGTGCTGCTCCACACAAAAATCACAACAGATTGTCATAAATCATCCTTTTTAACAAATCGCAAAATTCAAGCGGCAGGGTAACCCTAGGAGATGATGTAGAGAGAGAGAGAGAGAGGATCGTACCGTGCCTCCAAAGAAGAGGGGTGAATCGAGGGAGGGGTTGGTTGAGCAGGACGAGAGCGTAAGTTGGAGGGGGACCGTTGTGGGTTGGGATTGAAGGTAAGAGGAAGGTGGAAGAATGAGTTATTACCCCCAATTCCATCGTTACAACTTGAAGGTGGAAGAATGATGAAACACCAATTTCAGCAACAGAGAGTAGAGATCTCTCTTCTGCTGTGTGCGTAGACTTTCTGATGTTTTTGTCCTTTTTTTTATTGCTAGTCTTTGGGGAGGGGAGAGAGAAGGCTTGGATTGGATTGGATTCTCTGCGGTCGAATCGAAAGGTATTAATGTGCTGCCCGTTAGTGTTTCTTGGGATTTGAAGCTGGGGGAGTTGGCTTTCTTTTCAGAAATGATACTGGTACATACAAAAATCTGTACCAGTGCGTACAAACTCATTTTTGGGGATGTTTTGGGTAAAAAAAAAAATGATCGGAGCCGCTCATTTTGTTTAAAATACTTTATTTATGATCCATGCAAAAAATAAGCTCAATCCGGTACCGGTAAGAACGTTTACAAAACATCCAACTTTACTTTAAAATTCAAACCTGAATTCTGTGATAAAGTTGGATGTTTTGTTAATGCTCTTACCGATATCGGATTGAGCTTATTTTTTGCAAGGATCATAAACAAAGTATTCTAAACAAAATGAGCAGTCCGATTATTTTTTTTGTGACCCAAAACATGCCAAAAAATGAGTTTGTACTCGCTGTACAGATATTAAATCTGTACCAGTAGCACCACTCCTTTCTTTTTTAGGAAATAATAGTATGCATTACTACTTTAGCCTAGAACCATTTTGGATTCGGTGTTGTATTACATGTGCAGCTTGATATGTTTGTGTAAGTTGTCTGAGGTTCTGTTTCGGAACGCGAAATAAATACTTATTTTTTAAGAAGGCAATTTCAAACTTAAAAATAATAGGCTTATTGAAATCTAAAAATATGCACTATGGATCTTGTTTGAAATATCTCAATTACGGTACCAAAAAAAATTGAAAAGTTATTTTTCATTTATATTATTTTTGAGTTTGAAAATGTGAAATAAGTACATATTTCTTAAGAAGGTGTTCTGGAACGGGCTCTAATTCTTTCTTCTTCTTGGTTAAGGCATCGTCCAACTTGCTTAAAGTGTTCGCATTTAACTTGCAAGTTCTAACTTTTCCCTTTTGAAATGAGAAGCCATTAGGCGTATGCTAGGATTTTTCCCTAACAATATTTTTGCAAACAACCCTTAGGCGTATGCTAGGGTTCTAACCTTTGTTTAAAACCGAAAAAACATTTGTCAAAAAATCAATTTGATCGGTTATCAATTGTGTTTGAAACTGTTTGATGCCAATGAATTTTACGCAAATTGAACATGGTGCTTGAAATTGTATATATTTTAATGTCTTACCACCGTGTTCTACAAATCAGAGCCTTTTTAGCTTGTTATCTGTAAGAAAGTTTTGCCCTTCCATTGCTTTTACATGCCCCCACTCATGAGCGAGAGAGCGCGCAAACGTGAAATCGTCTACTTAAAAATATTTGTAATTACTAAAATTCGCGAGAGCATGATTGAAAACGGGAGCAGAAGTTTCAACCGGAGGATTACTCGACCAAAAAAATGTCATTTCCCTCATAAACCACAAGCACTCTTGTTTGATTATCAGTTTTGAGATAAAAAAATATTTATAGGTTTGCGTAATTTTTCGTCTTTGGTCAAAAAAAATTATTTTAACAATTACTATTTTTTAATTTTCAAATAGAAGTAAGCTATATACCAGAAAAAAGGAAAAAATAAGTAGAAAATTTTATTAAAAATTTATTAATAACAAAAAAATACAGACAACGAAACAGTCAAAATTTTTGGATGAAATATTTCTGAGATAACCAAATTCATGGGTTGGGAGGATAACAATCAGAAGATTCACAACAACCAATCCTTTATTAGGTTTTTAGACCCAACTCTTTCTCTTATGTAAGGTCCTAATAAATTTTTGAGAGGGGCTACGCTACATACACTACATTATATCACTACATAGTTATACTATATTTTATGTGGAGCACACTTCGAGTCCCACAAAAATTTAAAAAATACTCATAAATTTTAAAATATTGTTTTATGGAACCTTGTAAAAAAATCAGTTCCAACAAATATCGGTAAGTATTATTTTTGGATTCGTAGGAGCGAAACTGTGCAATTGAGAAATAATACTTACCGATATTTGTCGTTATATACACTACATTGTTTTTGGACGAAAAATGTGGATGAAGTTAGGCCAGGAACAAAGTAGATGGGTTTTGGATAATTCGAATACAAAATAGGTGGTTTTGAGTTTTGATAGTTTGAGGACGAAGTACAAAAAAGTGACAGTTTCGGGACGGATAACAGATCGGATATGGACGGATCGGCCGAGATGACCATCGCTACGTGGCACTAACAAACCCCATAGTTCGATAGATATTTTCATAAAATAGACTCATTTCAAAACAGTATAGGGTTTCGTGGCAGTGGCGGTGTCACTAACAAATGATGTCGTGGCGGTATGGCCACCTACTTCGATCGAAACCTAAACAGAACAAAAACCATTTTTTATTATGTCTGACAGTGAAAACGACGGTTACTCCCTCCGGAGAAACAACCTTCCACCGGAGATCGTCGCCGACGTACTCTCCCGACTAACAGTAATTTCACTCTACCGATTCAAGTGCGTCTCTCCCTCATGGAATTCCCTAATCTCTTCCCCCAACTTCGCCCAAACCCACTTCAATCGAACCCACACCAATAACCCTAACAAACACATCCTCCTTCACAACATCGTTCTTCAGTCCATCACCCAAGACCTCTACACCGTTGACCTCACCGCTGACGCTCCGTTTGCCACAAAGCTCGATCTCCCTTCGCTCCAACCCCCAGAGGACAAGGTACTGGGCTCTTGCAATGGCTTGCTCCTGTTTTGCCGTACAGGTAGATCCAACTTCTTCTTGCTAAATCCATCCACTAGGGAATGCAAGAAACTTCCCAGTTTGCCTTTTGTACTCAATCCTGGTCATGGGTTCTACTCGTGTCTTTACGGTGTGGGTTACGATTCTTCTACGGATGATTACAAGGTTGTAATGCTCTCTTACTGTGATGAGTCTGATCCCGAGTCCGAGTCTGAATCTTATGGTCTGAGTGATACGACGACTGTGGCTGTCTATTCGCTGAAAACTAACGCTTGGAGGAGAATTCAGGACACCCAGTATATCCATTGGGGGATGACTTTTGGGGCTTACTTTAATGGTTGTCTCCACTGGTTTTGTTGGAGGGAAGGTTCCTATTTGATAGTTGCTTTCGATTTAGCGGATGAGGTTTTCAGGGAAGTGTCGTTGCCTGCTTCGTGGGCTGAGGCTGATGACGAGATTAGGAAATTTGAGTTGGTGGTTGTTGGGGGTTGTCTATGTTTGGTTTATACTATTTACATGCCGAGTGGTAACCGTCAAATTGAAGTTTGGATGATGGAGGAGTCCGGGGTTGGAGCGCCGTGGACCAAGATTATGACTGATATAGATGGTATCCGTCCACTGGATTTGTTGGGTTTGTTAGCAGAAAATGAATTTTTGTTGACGGCAAAGGTGCGGATACTACCAAGCGTTACCGATGATAAATTAGTTGTGTACAATCACCAAACAGGAACGTTAAGGGACATTGTGGTTCGTGGTATTCCGACTAAATTTAGTTTTTGGGGAACCTATGTCGAGAGCCTTCTGCCTTGTCTCTCCTAATCAATATAATCATGGAAGAGGGATTGGGAAGCAAGGATAAGTTTCTTCAGGTATTTTTATGAAATAGA
Organism: Rhododendron griersonianum; assembly: GCA_018127125.1. Taxonomy (NCBI): domain Eukaryota; kingdom Viridiplantae; phylum Streptophyta; class Magnoliopsida; order Ericales; family Ericaceae; genus Rhododendron; species Rhododendron griersonianum. Next base: position 16,670,378 of record CM030789.1, read on the forward strand.
AACGACATTGCTTCGTTCATTAATACTTGTATGTCCATACATATGCATGTACGATATGGATAATCTTTGGATACTCGCGTGTAACTATTGTTTGGCACTTCCTAAATGTACCTATGGTTAGAAAATTAAATCTCTTTTCTTGAAGTATTATATTGTTTTTGGATACTGTGATGTCATGTATCTGAATTTCGGTGATACTTTTCAATACTTTCTGGATAAACTTATTTTCTCTATTCTTGGGATTGCGGCATTTCTTATGCAGCACAAATGTAAAATTATTACCAAGTTGTGGTTGGACCACTGTGTTCTTCCTAAAGGAAAGATTTTAGCCACCTATTTTTTCAATTTCATTTATCCAATTGTCGCGGTTCCTGGATGAGGTCATATTGGTGTAGTTTTCTTCTTTTTTTTTTTGATCGGGCATATTGGTGTGGTTTCTTCTCCATTTCTGTTCCATTCTTTAAGCATAAACTTCAGCTCTTTTGGCTTTTTCATTATCCTGAAACCCGCCCAACCATGTATTTGGCTTGATTCCCAGCACTCCTTGCAAACCTTCATACGTCTGGGGGAGAGCCAGGCTTAAACAAAACCTAAATGGCTTTGGACTTATCTGAGATCATGACTGGAGAATGATCTGGTACCAATCTGGGCAACCCCCTTGAAAAACCTTAAAATGGTCAAAGCAATCATGAGACAGTAAGAATCTATCCAATCTGCTAAGAGTAGCTTTATCCTGGAAGTTAGTCCATGTAAAATTTCTCCCAATCATAGGTAGATCCTTCAATTCCATTTGTCTAATGAATTCAAAGAAGTCTCTCATACCCCTTTCTATCTTATGCATCCAGATCATTCCCCAACAGATTTAATTTCATCATGTGTTATGCATGGAAACTTTCTTAAATTATGTTACTGACAATGCTGGCTGGTAAATGATACCTTCAAAAGAAAGTTTAACTCTTCTCTTCCAACCACAAGAATATGTTTCTTCTTCTCACATGTGCAATGGAAGTTTCATGTTTCAAAGGCATTGTATATTCGTACTAGAGACTTCGGTGGGCATCTCCTAGATATATAATGTACTGAACCAGAGATTTCGGACATTCTAGTTCTTTGTCGTAAGCCACGGAATGTACTGAATACTGATCTTGTTCACCCTGTAAACTTTAACTTGTCATGGCACTACACGTTCTCCCTGGATTCACTTCATGTTGTTGAGTATGTGTGCTTGTACACTGATACTTATCATTTAATTGCTCTGTGAGATTTTTTCTTGATTTGAAACATTACTTGTTACATTCCTGTAGTTTTCTTTATGTACATTCGTCGGATCTTTAAAAACATTTTTAGCCATGCAGAGCAAATATCTCAGGTTTTGATATGTTTGTGTAAATTTTCTAATTCTTTCTTCATCTTGGTTTAGCTGTCGTCCAACTTTCCTAAGCGTTCGCATTTGACTTGCAAGTTCTATATTTTCCCTAGTGAAATGAGAAGCCATCAAGCGTATGCTAGGGTTTGCCCTTCTCAGTCTCCACATAAAAGGGCCCTTGTGAAGAGTCCGACAAATTAAGAATTTGACAATCACACCTTCTCACGGTTCCATAATACTCCCTCTATCCCAATTTGTTTGCCCCTTTGTACTACTTCAAAATATCATCAATAGTTTCCGATTTATTGCTTTTAGACGATTTTGGAAACTGGCTACAAGAACCAAGTGAGATATTTTGGTTGGTTAAAAAATCTTGATTTTGTTCCTTTGAAAATCCATTATTTGTTGACCTGAGTAACCGGTACGACTACCAAAAAGGCCCTTACAAATTGCAACAAAGGGAGTGTATGATGAAGATTTCTCAGTCTTAGTTTGCACTTGCGAACTTGTTCAAACTTTACCTTCAATCTAATACTTTCACCTGTTTTACAGGAAATGATCGTGAAGAGGTTTTCGTGGTGACAGCAATGCTCACAAGATCTACTTCTCATTAGATTCGTGTATAGGGAGGGATGCTCGATCTTTTTCCTCAGTATGACTTGTAGGTCTTATTGGTGCCACTGCAATGTCAAAATACTAAACCATGTGAATTCCCAATATGGTTAATCCTCACTCTTGCTTTGATTCTCTCATTATTTTTGCTTAAATTCTATCTCCAATCCCTTTCATTTGAAACATCATGATCTGGGATTAACTTAATTCCCAAAACCCACATGAATCTTTATTACTTTTTGTCCAAATGCGCTTTTAAGTAGGCGTTTTGATTGATAGTTGTAGTCTATCTCTTGTTCTTCAAGTATGTGGGAGGTCAATTGACTGTCTCAATGGTAGAGCTGTTCATACCCAGTTGTTTAAACTTGGGTTCTGTTCCTATATGTTTTCTTGCTCATTGCAAGAAAACTTTTTGATGCAATGAGCAACCCAGTTGTATTTTCTTGTAAAGTTCAGTTGGTTGATTGCTTAAGCGTTGGGGAAATAACATCAGCACGTGACTGTTTGACAAGATGCCTGATAGAGACTTGGTTTCCCGGAATACAGTGATTCATGGGTGTGCTTCAGCTGGAGCAAGTTCTATGTCTGACACGACTTTTAGAGGGGGAATAGTTTCTTGGGGTCAATGGTTGCGACCCACTCCAATAACGGGCGATCATCTAACGTGGCATTGAGGCTCTTTCATGAAATGCGGTTAGCAAATGTGATGCCCGATGATGTCACCACATGTAGTGTGTTATTAGCATGTGGAGATGTGGGTGCTTTTTGTACGGGCGAGATGGTTCATGACTTAATCGAGAGAAATAGAATTGAAAAAGACCTCATGCTCCCTCAACATGTATGCTAAGTGTGGGGATAATAGTAAGACTTAGAGCTTCTATTTTAGGAATGATAAGGACGTACTCCCTTGGAGTCCAATGATTTTGGAACTTGCAAGTCATGGACTTGGTGTAATCATTGCCCCAAGATGATTTCTGCACAAATAAAACCAAATGATGTAGTCTTCATAGGTGGGTTAAGTGCATGTAGCCACAATTGTTTGGCCATGAAGCATATTTATAGCATGAGTCTTAAACTTCAAAATTACAGAAAGGATGATATTTCGGGAAGGTCAGGGCGACATAAAGAGGCTAGGAAACATATTACTCCCTCCGTCCCTTTATTACGGTCCAGTATTCCATTTTGGGCTGTCCCTTAATAAGTGTCCATTTTGTAAAGTTAGTGGGTAAAAGTTGGTGAATTGTCTATTTTGTCCCTAAAAGTATATTCCATTTTGAAAAGTTAGTGAGTAAAAGTGTAATGATGATGGGTAAGTAAAGGAAAGTGGAGGAAAAAGTTGATGTGAAAGGTACAATGATGATGTCTTTTTAATAAGTTGGAGTTACGAAGCAGGACATTTAAAAAGGGACGGAGGGAGTAGTAGAACTTAGAAGTATGCCATTTGTGCTAGATGCATAATTTGGGGAGCTTTTCTTCGAGCTTGTCTAAGTTATAAGAATGTTGAATTAGCAGAAGTATCTATGGTGAATCTTCTTGAACTGAAGCCTCGTGTGGACGGGAATTATTTGCTCTTGTCTAACATTTATTCCAAAGTCATGAAGTGGGACAATGTCATGAGCATTAGGAGGATGACGAAAAGTACAAATGTTTAGAAGAGCCCTAGAAGCAACTCAATTGAGGTCGATAATGCACTTTATCAATATGTCACTGGTGATAGACCACACTCACAACTAGAAGAAATTTACATGCGTTACTGGAGGCGGAGATGAGTGAAAGGTTGAAACAGGCTGTATATCAACCACAGACATCCTTAATGGTGCACACGCACACTTTTGATGCGCTAGAGAAAAAGGCATGAGTTCAAGCTAACGAGACCTTAGCATTCACCGTTTGCCTTCTTAGCACAGCTCCAGTATTCCCTATTCATTGAGAAGTTTTGGGTGTACGATGACTGTCCTGTATCCATTGAGCTTGCATCAAGGATCAGCATATGTGAGATCATCATTAGGGATAGGTCTTGATTTCAGCATTTACCCTTGGGTCCTTGACTTGTATTTGCATTTGCCTCCCAATATCCTGATTTTATCGATAGCAGCCTCAGCCTCATGTAATGAAGCAGCATTCTAAGGTAAGTGCCATACAGAACGTTCTTTGATTAAAACTGCATGCTTGAGTGAACCTTTCCATGATGTATGACTATCTATTTGCTCTGTTTGGCCTGAATACCTCTATCACATTGTCAATATCCAGCGTATGAAATCTAAAATCTGGTTTTTGTCGTGCTGATTCCTGCTAGTCCTTACTTGTATAGCGTGATTTGAATTACTGCAAGCAATTCTGAAAAGGCAATTCTTTTGTGTATGGGAGCTACAGGACCTAGAATCTCCGGTTGCTAAATTATCTATCGTAAGTCAAGAGGATACAATCGGATTCTAATTTCGCACATTTGCCCTTGGCCATAAGTAGCAGCAAGTTTGTTTATAAAACTAAACTAATGGCAAATTGGATATCTGGACTTTAAAATTTGCAGTACTTAGGATGGACATGGATCCTAATATGAGAATTTTGGCAGATCTGGTTCGGTTAGGTTTGGGCAGTTTGGACAGATTTTTAATATATGAACCGCTCAAACCGCAACCAAACCAACCGAACCAGACAACACTCATGGATGGCTTCGGATGGAGAAAATGACAAACCGCGGCAAGCAAAATTGAACCGGACGGTGTACCATCCAAACCGTCTGTTTGGTTGCCCTATCATTAACAAGTTGGGTTTGGTTTAGGACTCGAGTAAACTCGATTTCCCCCTTATAACTCAATGTTTGAACTTTAGAAAAATCTGGTCTGGTGGCATGAGGTTTGTTGTCCCCCTCTTTTAGGGTCCGGACGCAGTACGACACCAGAACTTGAAGCTACGATCAGATCCGAATTTTACTTTGAGAAATGATACAAATACAATCAACCGGTCTCAACCATTGACACAATTTATCACGCCCCATTGTGATGAGTTGCGTAAACAATTGTGGTCAATTAGTTATGTGCCCTATGACTGCAAATACCTGAGCTAGCTTGGATGCATCACGAATTTATAATGGTGATTCAAACAGTTCATCCCGTACTTATCATCGAAAAAACATTTGTCAAAAAATCAATTTGATCGGTTATCAATTGTGTTTGAAACTGTTCGATGCCAATGAATTCACGCAAATTGAACATAATTGTGCTTGAAATTGTATATATTTTAATGTCTTACCGCCGTGTTCTACAAATCGGAGCCTTTTTAGCTTGTTATCTGTAAGAAAGTTTTGCCCTTCCATTGCTTTTATATGCCCCCACTCGTGGGCGAGAGAGCTCGCAAACGTGAGAAGCGCGCAAATGTGAAATCGTCTACTTAAAAATATCTGTAATTACTAAAATTCGGGAGAGCATAATTGAAAACGGGAGCAGAAGTTTCAAATGGAGGATTACTTGACCAAAAAAAGGTCATTTCCCTCATAAACCACAAACACTCTTGTTTGATTATCAGTTTTGAGATAAAAATATTTACAGGTTTGGGTAATTTTTCGTCTTTGGTCAAAAAAAATTATTTTAACAAATTTTTTTTTAATTTTTCGAATAGAAGTAAGCTATATACAAGAAAAAAAGAAAAAAATAAGTAGAAAATTTTATTAAAAAATTATTAATAACAAAAAAACACAAACGACAAAACAGTCATAATTTTTGGAAGAAATATTTATGAGATAACCAAATTGATGGGTTGGGAGGATAACAATCACAAGATTCACAACCAATCCTTTATTATTCCCTCTGTCCCTTTTTAAGTATCCTGCTTCGTCGTAATTCCAACTTATTAAGAAAACATCATCATTACATCTTTCACATCAACTTTTACCTCCACTTTCCCTACTTACCCTCTATGGAGACATCATCATTATACTTTTACTCACTAACTTTTCAAAATGGAATCTACTTTTAGGGGCAAAATGAAGAATGTACCAACTTTTACCCACTAACTTTACAAAATGGACATTTTTTAAGGGACAACCCAAAATAGAATACTGTACTTTAAAAAGGGGACGGAGGGAGTAGGTTTTTAGACCCAACTCTTTCTCTTATGTAAGGTCCTAATAATTTTTTGAAAGAGGCTATATACACTACATAGTTACACTATATTTTATGTGGGGCACACCTCGAGTCCCACAAAAATTCGATAAAATAATCATAAATTTTAAAATATTATTTTAAGGAGCCTTATAAAAAACCAACTCCAATGAATATCGGTTAAGTAGTATTATTTTTGGATTCACAAGTGCGACACTGCGCAATTGAGAAATAATACTTACCAATATTTATCGCTACATACACTACATTGTTTTTGGACAAAAAATGTGGATGAAGTTAGGCCTGGAACAAAATAAGTGTGTTTTGGATAATTCAAAAACAAAAATAGGTGATTTTGAGTTTTGATAGTTCGAGGACGAACTAAAGAAAGTGACCATAGTTCGATACTGTAGATATTTTCCTAAAGACCTCATTTCAAAACAGTATAGTGTTACGTGGCAATAACAAATGATGTCGTGGCAGTATAATATCGCCACCTACTTTGATCGAAACCCAAACAGAACAAAAATCATTATTTTTATTATGTCTGACAGTGAGAACGACGGTTACTCCCTCCGGAGAAACAACCTTCCACCGGAGATCATCGCCGACGTACTCTCCCGACTACCAGTAAACTCACTCTACCGATTCAAGTGCGTCTCTCCCTCGTGGAATTCCCTAATCTCTTCCCCCAACTTCGCCCAAACCCACTTCAATCGAACCCACACCAATAACCCTAACAAACACATCCTCCTTCACAACATCGTTCTTCAGTCCATCACCCAAGACCTCTACACCGTTGACCTCACCGCTGACGCTCCGTTTGCCACAAAGCTCGATCTCCCTTCGCTCCAACCCCCAGAGGACAAGGTACTGGGCTCTTGCAATGGCTTGCTCCTGTTTTGCCGTACAGGTAGATCCAACTTCTTCTTGCTAAATCCATCCACTAGGGAATGCAAGAAACTTCCCAGTTTGCCTTTTGTACTCAATCCTGGTCATGGGTTCTACTCGTGTCTTTACGGTGTGGGTTACGATTCTTCTACGGATGATTACAAGGTTGTAATGCTCTCTTTCTATGATGAGTCTGATCCCGAGTCCGAGTCTGAATCTTATGCTCTGAGTGATACGACGACTGTGGCTGTCTATTCGCTGAGAACTAACGCTTGGAGGAGAATTCAGGACACCCAGTATATCCATTGGGGAATGACTTTTGGGGCTTACTTTAATGGTTGTCTCCACTGGGTTTGTAGGAGGGAAGGTTCCTATTTGATAGTTGCTTTCGATTTGGCGGATGAGGTTTTCAGGGAAGTGTCGTTGCCTGCTTCGTGGGCTGAGGCTGATGACGAGATTAGGAAATTTGAGTTGGTGGTTGTTGGGGGTTGTCTATGTTTGGTTTATACTATTTATATGCCGATGCCGAGTCATAACCGCCAAATTGAAGTTTGGACGATGGAGGAGCCCGGGGTTGGAGCGCCGTGGACCAAAATTATGACTGATATAGATGGTATCCGTCCACTGGATTTGTTGGGTTTGTTAGCGGAAAATGAATTTGTGTTGACCGCAAAGGTACAGATACTACCAGGCGTTATTGATGATAAATTAGTTGTGTACAATCACCAAACAGGAACGTTGAGGGACATTGTGGTTCGTGGTATTCCGACTAAATTTAGTTTTTGGGGAACCTATGTCGAGAGCCTTCTGCCTTGTCTCTCCTAATCAATTTAATCATGGAAGAGGGATTGGGAAGTGAGGATAAGTTTCTTCAGGTATGGATACTCGCGTGTAACTATTGTTTGGCACTTCCTAATTGTACCTGTGGACCTGTGGTTAGAAAATTAAATCTCTTTTCTTGAAGTATTATATAGTTTTTGGACACTGTGATGTCAAGTATCTGAATTTCGGTGATACTTTTCAATACTTTCTGGATTAACTTATTTTCTCTATTCTTGGGATTGCGGCATTTCTTATGCAGCACAAATGTAAAATTATTGCCAAGTTAGTGGTTGGACCACTGTGTTCTTCCTAAAGGAAAGATGTAGCCACCTATTTTTTCAATTTCATTTATCCAATTGTCACGGTTCCTGAATGAGGTCATATTGGTGTAGTTTTCTTCTTCTTCTTCTTCTTTTTTGATCGGGCATATTGGTGTGGTTTCTTCTCCATTTCTGTTCCATTCTTTAAGCTTAAACTTCAGCTCTTTTGGCTTTCTCATTATCCTGAAACCCACCCAACCATGTATTTGGCTTGATTCCCAGCACTCCTTGCAAACCTTCATACATCTGGGTGCGAGAGCCTGGCTTAAACAAAACCTAAATGGCTTTGGACTCATCTGAGATCATGACTGGACAATGATCTGGTACCAATCTAGGCAACCCCCTTTGGAAAACCTTAAAATGGTCAAAGCAATCATGAGACAGTAAGAATCTATCCAATCTGCTAAGAGTAGCTTTATCCTGGAAGTTAGTCCATGTAAAATTTCTCCCAGTCATAGGTAGATCCTTCAATTCCATTTGTTTAATGAATTCAAAGAAGTCTCTCATACCCCTTTCTATCTTATGCATCCAGATCATTCTCCAACAGATTTAATTTCATCATGTGTTATGCATGGAAACTTTCTTAAATTATGTTACTGACAATGCTGGCTGGTAAATGATACCTTCAAAAGAAGGTTAACTCTTCTCTTCCAACCACAAGAATATGTTTCTTCTTCTCACATGTATGTGCAATGGAAGTTTCATGTTTCAAAGGCATTGTATATTCGTACTAGTAATGGAAGTTTTTTGGTTAGACTTTGGAGGCATCTCCTAGATATATGATGTACTGAACCAGAGATTTGGGACATACTAGTTCTTTGTCGTAAGCCACGGAATGTACTGAATACTGATCTTGTTCACCCTGTAAACTTTAATTTGTCATGGCACTACACGTTCTCCCAGGATTCACTTCATGTTGTTGAGTATGTGTGCTTGTACACTGATACTTATCATTTAATTGCTCTGCGAGATTTTTTCTTGATTTGAAACATTACTTGTTACATTCCTGCAGTTTTCTTTATGTACATTCGTCGGATCTTTAAAAACATTTTTAGCCATGCAGAGCAAATATCTCATGTTTTGATATGCTTGCGTAAATTGTCTAATTCTTTCTTCTTCTTGGTTAAGGTATCATCCAACTTTCCTAAGCGTTCGCATTGGACTTGTAAGTTCTATCTTTTCCCTTGTGAAATGAGAAACCATCAGGTGTATGCTAGGGTTTGCCCTTCTCAGTCTCCACATAAAAGGGCCCTTATGAAGAGTTCGACAAATTAAGAATTTGACAATCACACCTTCTCACGGTTCCATAATACTCCCTCTCTCAATTTGTTTGCTCCTTTGTACTACTTCAAAAAATCATCAATAGTTTCCGATTTATTGATTTAAGACGATTTTGGAAACTGGCTACAAGAACCAAGTGAGATATTTTGGTTGGTTAAAAAATCTTGATTTTGTTCCTTTGAAAATCCATTATTTGTTGACCTGAGTAACCGGTACGACTGCCAAAAAGGCCCTTACAAATTGCAACAAAGGGAGTGTATGATGAAGATTTCTCAATCTTAGTTGGCACTTGCGAACTTGTTCAAACTTTACCTTCAATCTAATACTTTCACCTGCTTTACAGGAACTGATCGTGAAGAGGTTTTCGAGGTGACAGCAATGCTCACAAGATCTACTTCTCATCAGATTCGTGTATAGGGAGGGATGCTTGATCTTTTTCCTCAGTATGACTTGTAGGTCTTATTGGTGCCACTGCAATGTCAAAATACTAAACCATGTGAATTCCCAATAAGGTTAATCCTCACTCTTGCTTCTAGTGATTCTCTCATTATTTTTGCTTAAATTCTATCTCCAGTCCCTTCCATTTGAAACATCGTGATCTGGGCTTAACTTAATTCCCAAAACCCACATGAATCTTTATTACTTTTTGTCCAAATGCGCTTTTAAGTAGGCGTTTTGATTGGTAGTTGTAGTCTAATGCGCTTTTAAGTAGGCGTTTTGATTGGTAGTTGTAGTCTATCTCTTGTTCTTCAAGTATGTGGGTGGTCAATTGACTGTCTCAATGGTAGAGCTGTTCATACCCAGTTGTTTAAACTTGGGTTCTGTTCCTATACCCAGTTGTTTAAACTTGGGTTCTGTTCCTATATGTTTTCTTGCTCATTGCAAGAAAACTTTTTGATGCAATGAGCAACCCAGTTGAGTGAGTTTTTTTGCCTGGTGTGCGGCTCAAGGGAAGATTCTTACTATTGACAATTTGATTCGAAGGCGGAGAATCATTGTAAATTGGTGTTGTATATGCAAAAGGGATGCAGAGACGGTCGATCACCTCCTAATTCATTGTCCGGTGGCTTGGGAGCTTTGGACTTTGGTGTTCTCTTGGTTTGGATTACAGTGGGTAACGCTGAAGAATGTTATGGAACTCTTGATTGCATGGAAAGCCGCTAGAGTGGGGAAGCAGAGGAAGCGAGTTTGGGCCATGATTCCACTTTGTGATGTGGATTATTTGGCGTGAAAGAAATTCGAGATGCTTCAAAGGGGTTGAAAAGCCGTTGTTTAAAGTTAAAAAGTTTTTTGTTGCATAGTTTGTATAGTTGGGACAAAGGAGATTGTTATCCTTCTCTTGATCAATTTCTAGATTGGTTTGAGCTCTTCCATTCCAATAAGAGTGTATAGGGCCTTTTTGTCTTGTGGCCTATTTGTACATGGGGCGGCATTTCCTTAATGCCTTTTTATTAATATTATCTCTTACTTATCAAAAAAAATTCCTTGTAAAGTTCAGTTGGTTGATTGCTTAAGCGTTGGGGAAATAACATCAGCGCGTGACTGTTTGACAAGATGCCTGATAGAGACTTGGTTTCCCGGAATACAGTGATTCATGGGTGTGCTTCAGCTGGAGCAAGTGATATGTCTGACACAACTTTTAGAGGGGGAATAGTTTCTTGGGGTCAATGGTTGCGACCCACTCCAATAACGGGCGATCATCTAACATGGCGTTGAGGCTCTTTCATGAAATGCGGTTAGCGAATGTGATGCCCGATGAGGTCACCACGTGTAGTGTGTTATTAGCATGTGGAGATGTGGGTGCTTTTTGTACGGGCGAGATGGTTCATGACTTAATTGAGAGAAACAGAATTGAAAAAGACCTCATCCTCTTGTCAACATGTATGCCTAGTGTGGGGATAATAGTAACACTTAGAGCTTCTAATTCTATGAATTACAAGGACGTACTCCCTTGGAGTCCAATGATTATGGAACCTGGAAATCTTGGACTTGGTGTAATCATTGCCCCAAGATGATTTCTGCACAAATAAAACCTGACGATGTAATCTTCATAGGTGGGTTAAGTGCATGTAGCCACATTTGTTTGGCCATGAAGCATATTTATAGCATGAGTCTTAAACTTCAAAATTACAGATAAAGGATGATATTTCGGGAAGGTCAGGGCGACATAAAGAGGCTAGGAAACATATTAGAACTTAGAAGTATGCCATTTGTGCTAGATGCATCATTTGGGGAGCTTTGCTTCTAGCTTGTCTAAGTTATAAGAATGTTGAATTAGCAGAAGTATCTCTGGTTAATCTTCTTGAACTGAAGCCTCGTGTGGACGGGAATTACTTGCTCTTGTCTAACATTTATTCCAAAGTCATGAAGTGGGACAATGTCATGAGCATTAGGAGGATGACGAAAAGTACAAATGTTTAGAAGAGCCCTAGAAGCAACTCAATTGAGGTCGATAATGCACTTTATCAATATGTCGCTGGTGATAGACCACACTCACAACTAGAGGAAATTTACATGCGTTACCGGAGGCGGAGATGAGTGATAGGTTGAAACAGGTTGGATATCAACAACAGACATCCTTAATGGTGCACACTTTTGATGCGCTAGAGAAAAAGGCATGAGTTCAAGCTAACGAGACCTTAGCATTCACCATTTGCCTTCTTAGCACAGCTCCAGTATTCCCCATTCAGATAGCTTAGAAGTTTTGGGTATACAATACTGTCCTGTATCCATTGAGCTTGTATCAAGGATCAGCATATGTGAGATCATCATTAGGGACAGGTCTTGATTTCAGCATTTACCCTTGGGTCCTTGACTTGTATTTGCATTTGCCTCCCAATATCCTGATTTTATCGATAGCAGCCTCAGCCTCATGTAATGAAGCAGCATTCTAAGGTAAGTGCCATACAAAACGTTCTTTGATTAAAACTGCATGCTTGAGTGAACCTTTCCATGTATGACTATCTATTTGCTCTGTTTGCCAGAAGATATACTTCTGTGGCCTGAATACCTGTATCACATTGTCAATATCGAAAGCTAAAATCTGGTTTTTGTCGTGCTGATTCCTGCTAGTCCTTACTTATATAGTATGATTCGGATTACTGCAAGCAATTCTGAAGAGGCAATTCTTTTGTGCATAGGAGCTACAGGACCTGGAATCTCCAGGTTCTAAATTATCTATCGTAAGTCGAGAGGATACAATTGGATTCTAATTTCGCACAGTTGCCCTTGGCCCCTTGGCCATAAGCAGCAGCAAATTTGTTTATAGAACCAAACTAATGGCAAATTTGATATCTGGTAGTTGTAGTACTGTAAAAATTTGCAGTTCTTAAGTGGTCTATGGTTTTACTAGTACCTCCCCAAAGATGTTAGATCTCTGTATTCCAAATACGAAGAATTCAAAGACAGTTTCTTTGTTCCCTTCTTAATTCATCAATACCTGTAAATTAGAACTCTTATCAAAAGAAGCGACTTCTAACTACATAAACATTTTCGATGCTGTAGGCACCGAGAACGTAGACATTGCCAAACTATCTATTTAAAAATTAAATGATCTACACTTATTGTCTACTCTGGTTCTTCTTGTTCTTCTCGTGTTAGTTTCTTCGAAAAATCTTCACCCCGTCAGATGTGGAGGCTTGTCCAGATGAAAGGTCTAGAGCACCCATCGATTGGAGATGATTTCTAGAAACTTGATGCATTCCAAGGTTAGTACCGTAGACTGGTCCATGTTGCCAAACATGGTTAACACTTGTAGTGTTTTCTGGAAGCTCAATAACCACAAATATAACCATCTCATTGTCGAAATATGAGGCCGACAGATCTGAGACAGGAAAACTCAAGTTCCCCTCTCGCAGCCGGGTTCCATAGCGGCTAATAGGCGAAGTGAAGACAACCACGGTTCCATCAGGTTTTGGGTAGGCTATGATGGCCTGAGTTCCAATCATCCCTATCATAGTGGGATTGATTCCCCATGCGACCCACGCAGATGAACTGACTTGGGTGTGGCGGTACGCTATGTGGAGAGTGGATGAGGAAGCGTTGTGCGTCCAGTGGAGGAACGAATCCAGATAGGGAAGATCGGTGCAGGAGGCGAAGACTTGGTCATTTGGGAACACAAAGTCGGAACATGAGGAACCATGAGAGGAGGTGGTAGAAAGAGCGAGAGACGGAACCAAGAAACAAGTGATCATCACCAGAAGGCAAAAAAAGAACACCAGATTCTGTCTTGCCATTGATGAATTGCCTTACCAATTAAGAAATTAATGAAAGGGGGTTTGGGTGGTTTTGATGGAAGAGCAGGAGCAATGAATGAATGATACCGAGGGAAAGTAAAGGGGAGAGCGTGAGTTTATTTTGCATGAGTTAAACTCTAGGCATTGCCTATCCTCATGTATTTCATGCTCTTGCTCCCCCCCATGTTTTTTGTTTTCTATTCCTGTTGTAGTTCAAGTTGATTCCTTATCATCCTTCTAATCTTATTTTGGGGCTTTAGTGGCATATGATTGTCGGGATGGTTGGATGCCAACCTCGTTGAGATGTTTCTCTCCCGTTGCGATGCCGTTTTTCCTTTTGCTCCTTTTAATCATTGTAACCCGCCACATGTGATTAATAATACTACTATCTTATTTCTTTGCTGTTCAAAAAAAAAAAAAAAGACATCGAAAACTCTTAGTTCAGAAAGTACGTCCGTGTCAGAAAATATAAGAACTCTAATACCAAGTAGAAAAACAAGAAACGAGAGGAAATGGTGATTTCCTATGTTTGGGGAGTACAGCGGAATAGGTGATATTACAAAATGAAACACTTTTAGAATTTATAGGACTCTCCTATCACGTACCTAGTCAAGTATGCATACCTAGATAATAAATAGATTCATGAATAGCTAACCCTTGAACTAACAATTGACTCTTGACCCTTAAACGCCACACACACCAAGATACAACATTCATGTACCTTGAACATACATCGAACACACAAAGACTCTTCATGTACCACACACATGAATCTCGTATCTAACATAGTTAGCAATTCTAAATTGATTCCAACAGTGTCCAATTCTAATAGGATTAGGATTTTTGAATTTACATTTGTGTGCAGCCCAAATAAACCGCAACAAAAGTAAATTAGATTTCATTTACTTAACAAAATATACCAAGTTTATGTACTTGTTGTCCAACTAATGTGATATGATCATGTGGACACCAATTTACAGTCAACTTTTTAATAACGATTTCATATCAAGAAGTTGAGTTTAATGGGAGACAAGAGTAAACTCAATAAGTTGAACGCGTTCGACAGTTGAACTAAATTTTGATCGATATTGTGGTACTGCGTTATTGGTTAAGTTTGAATTAATGTTTAATTTTGTTAATTTTCCAGAATTCTAGTAATAACACAGATTTCGGGTCACCACATTAGTTGGGTCTCCCGATCAAGGATTTAATCAAGCTATGTGTAAGATGACCTAGAGACCCGAGTTATAAAAGAAATAATAAGTTAGAAGTACATCGTTTCAAATGAAAGCAAACATTATATTAATTTCTCATAACTCCTTTGGTAATCAAGAATAGAAAAACCTAGTTACATGATGGCAAATTCCATGTGCATTTTACAAGTGAGCAATTAAAAAAAAAATGAATGAATAAAAGAATACTGTATATGCGTTCGAATGAATAAAAGAATACTGTAAAATAAAACTGGACCGAACTGGATGATAGAAAACTTGACTGGATCTGCTCCCTTGTCGGTGGCGGCGGCGATGGTTAAGCATCTGCGGGTAGGATCCAGTGCCTTCCGTTGACGAAGCTCTTAACAAGGAACGGATGGGCCAATTCGTAATCAAGCTCTCG
Organism: Rhododendron griersonianum; assembly: GCA_018127125.1. NCBI lineage: Eukaryota > Viridiplantae > Streptophyta > Magnoliopsida > Ericales > Ericaceae > Rhododendron > Rhododendron griersonianum. Next base: position 16,685,622 of record CM030789.1, read on the forward strand.
AGCCCATGAGACCCCTCCCATTGCCGACGCTGCCCCTGGACCCGAGCACTTGTACACTCCGAAAAACACTGTCCTGTTTTAAATAATTCAATGAGGACTATAAATTTTTAGAAATTTATACACTTTTTTGCTTGATGTTTTACTAGGAGTCCGATTACGGTAGTATTTGAGACATCTACCGATAATTACAACACTACACCTTTACGTGGAGTGCATTCATTTTGTCATTGACCCTACGATAATGTGTGGTGCTAAAGTCTTCTGAAAATCAAAAGATTATCTCTATCTATCTTTTGGGATTGGTATGGTAAAATACATTTAGGGTTAGATATGGGTTTAGATCTCTCCAATTCAAAAGGGACCAAGGGATCCTGCAAAAGCTATTTTGGTGCCCTATCCAGCTCCATTTTAGTACTAACTAAAATTCGTTAATTACTTAAAACTCGTCGAGAATTTGAACCAAGTCAAAAAAACACGTTCACTGGACATCAGTTTATTTGATTCTTGATCCAATCTGATAATTTTCTTTGATGATTAATGTTTTTCAAAATTATGTCAACCGATAACTGGTAAACAAAAATTTGAACGTGGTTGATGTTTTTGACAAGCTCTAAAGACTAAACGGTTTCGATTACAAAATGAGCCCAAAATGGCAACCAAACTACCATTTTAGTAGGAGTAGTTTCTAGGGCTGCTAAACGAACCAAGCTACTCGAGTCTGAGCTCGTGTCCGTTCGTTAAAAGCTTGTTTAAGATTGATTTGTTACATATAAACCAAGTTTGAACATATTTTTAAAATTCGTTAATATTTTAAGTCAAGCTTGAACATATTTTTAAAGCTCGTTAATATTTCGAGACCCCAAAAAGAATAAGGCCTTACTTGTTCTTGTTGCTGGTGTGGTCCCAGTCATCCCAGCCACCGGGTGCAACCACGTCATCAAAGTAGGTGTAGGAGAAGACGATCCTGGAGTACTGGCCCATGGCCCGGCCCACGTACAATGGGCCCGTGCCCGTCACCCTGCAGCGCACGAACGCGAACCCAGTCTTCTCGTACGCCGACTTCCTATCTTGCGCCGCGATCGAACCGAACCTTGTCGCTATCGAGTGGAGCTCGCACTCCTGATAACCCAAATTTAAACCACTCATTCAAAAAATACGAAAAAGCTATGAACACCGACCAAATAAGAACCGATTGTGCACTATCGGCACGCGGAATCCATTCCGGATCCTACACTGATAATTCAAGCCATTCAATAATTTTAAATTAATTTTCCGAGTGGTCCGGTGTAAAATCAACACAATTGGATAAGCAATTGGGGGGGCCTGCTGTCCTTAGTGTGTTAGGCCAAATCGGGCCACTCATGCTCGATAATGGACGGCTCAGATTGCAACTCGACCGAACAAGTCTCAGTCATCCATTGTTGTTCGAATACGATGCAATCTGAGCCGTTCATTGCCAATCATGGACGGCCCGATCGGCCCTACACACATTTTTTTCCTAAGGGACAACACGCATCCCGAATTCATCAGATAAGTGTAGGTGTTAAATTCAATCTTCAAAATTTTCATTTAAATTACAAAATCAAGCACCTACACTTATTCAATTGAACTGATCGAATTATCCATGCGGGACCCAGAGTAGATCCCGCCGGTACGTGCACAATCGGTTCCCATTTGGTCGGCGACCTTCAGAGGACTCTTCAAACGAGGAAGAAAAAAACCGACCTTTGTAAATACCGTGAGAGAGCAGTAATTTTTTTTCAAATCCAAATTCAAGTCCATACTGATGAACCACGTGTTTCGTTTTAATTGGATAAATTTCAGTGACGACCCTGAAGTTTGCTTTAATGGGGGATACCCGACTCACGTGTGAGAAATAACAATGAATTTCTTTTGTTTACCATGTGCATTTTATTAACAACTCCAATCGATAATTCTCTAATCCAAACACGTGATGAATGGGCCAAAAGGAATTTATATCTAAAAATTTACCAATTTTGATAATAATAAAAAAAACTACTATAAATTCACTTATTTTGAGTTAAAATGACCTTTTTTTTTTCCATTGGAGGAGATGTTTTATCAAAAAGGGTAAAATTTATTATTATCTTCTTTCTTACTACTCAAAAGCAACATTTTTTTTTGTCAGAAAGAACAAATTAATTACTTTTGGGTCAAAAATTTAAGCATTGAGATTTTTTATTATTTATTCTATTACTAAAAAGCTAAATTGTCCATGTAAGACATTTTTGGCTAATTCTATCACGTTTTTTGTCGAATAATTATTGGGCGGGTGTTAATGAAATGAACATTGGAATTACAAGAGATATATATTCACTTCTCATATGTAAGGGGTATCTGTTATTAAGGAAAACCTCAAGAGTGTGAGTGAAATTTATCCTTATTTATTTAAATTAATGTGCATTTTTTTCCATGGGTACTGAAAGAATGGGGGATGCTGCAAAGCAGCACCCTACAAAGCGGTGTAGAGCGGCCGATTCATTTCGGCAATCGACGGCTCGAATCTGTATGTGTTCAGATTCGATCCGAGCCGTTCGTGCCGAGATGAACAACAGGATTGGTCACTCTGCACCTACTCAGCAGAGAGCTGCTCGACAACATTTCCGGGAAAGTTCAGGTTAAACTTGTGAGCTACTAATAGAGTGAGACTTTGGTCTGAGAACAAAGCTGTTGCTATTCAAAAAGTAACCTCACTTTTCACTTTCTAACTTTTTAAACACGCAGACAGAATACTCCGTATATACTACTAGTACATGCAAAAGTCTATTCTGTTTGCCATACCTTTTTGAAAAATTGTCACATGTCTGCAACTTTTTCTGGAATTAAAATCATTCACGTATTAGAGTTCGGCAAAAATATTAATTCAATAAAATTTCGGATAAAAAAAATATTAGCATACTAAACTAGAATTCGTTCATTTTGAAGATAAATGTGTCGCAATCGTGTATAACTGTATATGTTAAAATTCAATCAACCTCGTTTTTTTTGTCACCAATGTTCTCAACAAGCTAAAAAATATGAACGATTCATACTATCGAAATAAGCTCAGAAGGGGTGTACAAATCTTTTAACAGGGGTACCGTCCCTATGAAAGAAAAAAATGTCGACGAGGATCCTACTTCTTGAACCCTTAATAATGTGAGAGACAGTGAGAGGCATTAACGTGCTTACTTTGTACATGGAGCGGCCATTACCAAAGATGAAGTCGATAGAGCCCTCAATGTAGCACTCCTTGAAGTAATGCCGCCCGGCGTCGTCGCAAAGTGTGTCTTGTGCGCCGTAGAATCCACACCCTGAGAAGTAGGCCTTGTCTCCGGATATCCGGAACGCCACCGCTTGCCACCCATGCATTCCCGGCATCGGTGCCGGCGCAGTATTCTGAAACCATATATGCATCCAATCAAATATAATTCCCATATGGACCATAGCATGTATCCTAACAATAGCATAAAGTGATGAAAAATACACACACTCAACGTGCAGCTAGCAAAATACACTTCATTAATGGTATTTGTAAGACTAGAAATATCTTTTTACTCAAGCAAAATAATATCTTGAGAATCGGTGCACTTGGCCCAACGATTGTGTAACTGTACGTGTAGCTGTACTGAAGTATAGTGAAGTTGTGTTCAACTCCTATAAAGATGATGTTGATACTCTAGTTGATGGGTTGGATTGGGATAATATAGGTTCTTCTAAAGTGTGATAAAAATAATAATAACAACATTACTCCATGTACGAATTAGGTTTTTTCCATCTTATCCTATTGGAAAAAAAAAATGGCCAAAGTAGATTGGCGAAAATTATTCAATACTCCCAGAGTATTGAATAATTACTCGTAGATTGGAGTGTTTAATTTGAATAGGATTTGCACATTATTATGGATACAATATAGTTATTGTTTTTTTTTTATAGGCAAAAGAAATTTTATTAACCCCAAAGGGTTTGGTCAGATAATTATTTGATCTTCATAAGGTCGCATGTTCGACTTCTATGGAGGTCAAGCATTCCAAATCTTGGAGCAACGGGAAGATTTGCACTGTCGTTAACTTCAGAACTCCTAGTGACTGTATTTAATGCTACAAACTTATAACTTTAACAAATTAAATGACACAAAGAAGGGGAATTTGGAAATTGAAAGGAGAAACCGAGGGGAGACGTGATTACACTCTCACCTTGAAGCTTATGTTTCTAGCAGAGAAGTAATTAGCAAACACAGAAACAGAAGCCGTTTGATAAGTACGCAGCTGCTGCCCGTCCGGCCCGCGATCACTGGCTCGATCATGCCATTCTATCACCGTCACCTCCTTCCCTGTACCTTGAAACGTGATGTACGGCTTCGATGCCGGAACCACCACCTTCTCCCTGCCCCGCCACCGCACCATATCACAACTTCATTAATAGGATGACATATATATATATATATATGCACCACAAAAAATGTATGACTTTATATGTATATATTTAAAATCTTTATGTTCGTTATGGAAAAATCCAACATTAATGCTGAGAAGTAGTTTACATGTAATAACCGGCGCTGATTTGAATGACGACGTTCTTTTGGTTGCCTGGAGTGACTGAGTCGACAGCAGCTTGAACTGACCGGAAATCTCCAAACCCGTTTACGTCGACGGTGATAAGGCGGTGGCCGGAGGGTCCCACCCATTTGTGCCCATGATTTGTGGTGTTGGAATTACTCTCAAGGTTTATGAATTTACGGTAGTGTGGAGAGGCGCCTGAAGCTTTCAGTGATGCATCTAGTAGGGAAAGAAACGTGTATATAGCAAAGAGAGAGTAATTGTAATTTGATGAAGCCATTAAACTATAGCAATTAGGCACTGAGAAATATTGGAATGACAGACAAGTACAATGTAGGCAAAATGTAAAAGGAGAATGTCTTGGGTAGAGAGATATGTGGGTTTTCTTGGGTTTAATATAGATGAGTGTTGGAGAGTTGGGCAGTATGTAAAGAACAAGGAGCGAGAGCAAGATTTATATAGTGTAGGTAGAGAACTTTCTGAACTAAGGCGAAGAGGTCTTTGACTCAACGGTATCAGGACTGATCAGGAGTGCGTTTAGGTGTTAAAAGAATGGTTATATAGAGTATGCAGAGAACTCTGATGTAAGGCCAAGAGGCATTTGGCCCAACGGCATCAAGACTCAAGAGTGCATTTAGGTGTCAGGAGAATGGTCCAATGTTTTAATTATATATCTAACAAATTCTAATAACAGGCGATTCAGCGGACAACCAATTAAACATCTAAAAAAATATTTCAAATCTCAATCTCATAGTTTCCGATCAAATTTTTATGATCCGAACCGTTCAATGTGTGCAGAATGTGATTTTAAGGGTGCCCGCGAGAAATTAGCAAAAAAAAATGACTGGAAAGTGCTTGTTTTGAGCAGTTTTTAATTGAATCGTTCATCAAATTTAAGCTAAAAACTGCTCAGATCAAGCCCTTCCCGGTCTTTCTTTTTGCTGATTTCTTGCGGATACCCTTAAAATCACGTTCTGATCACATTGAGCGGCTTGGATCATTAAAATTTGATCGAGAACTATGAGGTATTTTTTTAGGTGTCTAATTAATTGTCTCCGGAACCGCCATTGATTTTCGCCAGTAAAAGAAATAATTTGAAACTTTGAATATTCATGGTTTGCCTTTTGACCCATCGGCATCAGAAAACTGACTTCAAGATTTTAATCTGCCAAGTCTTAGAAAACTGACTTTCATCAATTAAAAAAAAAATCTGAACTATGAATAGTAAAGGTCGAGTTCAATAAAATCTTGTTGTCGATAAAAAAAAAAATAGTAAAGGTAAGTACTGGACTATGGTTCTTTCCAACGGTCATATTGACAACACTTTGTACCTTGTTTTTTTGTCTTCCCTCGCAATGAAACAAAACAAAGACATGGAGGCTGCTAGGCTCTTGTGATGTACGTTGTCCTTGGCCTGGTATGTATCTGAGATGGGAATTACCAAGGAGTCCGTGACCATTTTTTTTTTGTTAATTATTGAAATCCAACAACGTCTTAACGAAAGTCACAGGAGATTTCACATGCAGCACATATTCTGCCTAACGTTCCTCGTATATTATAGGATAATCTTAGTACGATAATTAGTATCCTTAAACCCTTTATTGTTCGCCTATATTATTTTTTCCGAAAATATTGGGATGGATGAAAAGTATCCGTGAGAGAGAAATGAACGGTTGAGATTTACATAACATCATCGTGAATCTAAACCGTTCGTTTTTTTTTTCATGGACCTTTTTATGAATATGTTTTTCCATGTACCGTATCAATCTCCTTGTAAAGCTATATACTCGGGACGGGATAAAGAAGGTTGCGCAAACGGTAGCATTTCCGGCCGTTTCTATTTTAAACAACAGTGATCTTTTCAGCCACACACACAAATCTGTCAACAAGGATGTGGTGGTCCGTGGGGATCGGGAAATCCTGCCAAGCAAGGGTGCTTGGCAGGGGTGCCGAGCGCATCTCGGCCGTCCAAAAGTGTTTTGGACGGCCCGGATGCAAAAGTACCGAATGGATTTAAAAAAAAAAGAAAAGGAAAAGGAAAAAGATGTTTCGATCCGGGCCGTTGATTCCAAGATGGACGGCCGGATTGGCTGCTCGGCAGGGGTGCCGAGCGGGTGCCGCTCGGCAGGCACCCCGGGTCCGGTCCGTGGCCATTTGTACTTTGTAAACAGTATGTGCATGCATGCATGTGAGATTCAGGCCCCCACTTCTGATTAAAATGGCTCATAATTTTCGACCGTTGGCTGGAAACAAGCAACACTCCAAAGTCCAAACTAGAAGCAGTATATTCATCGATCCCAATCTCAGGGCACATGTAGAAAAGAATAGGACTGCTCGTGAAGAAAGAAGATTGAGAGTTTCCAGTGGGGACACTAATGGTGATTCGCCTGATTATCGGGAGAAATTTTTGGGTACATGGTGGGTACCACGTTGCCGTGTCCACGTGGTGTCCGAGCAGCCCATCCGAACGGCCCAGATTGAAACTCTTTCCCTCCTCCCACACCACCACTCTCTCTCCTATTTCTCTCTCCAAATCCAAGCCGTCCAAAACCGAAATGGACGGCTCGCGCGGATGAACCGAACGGGCACCACCTGATACCCACCCGGCACTGAAAAATTAATTTCTCGATTAGACGTAAGATTAGGACCCACAACAAAGATGCCCTCCCCTTTTGGAATGTAACTAACGGTCTTTGCTTATGAGGAGAGAGAGAGACGTCGGACAGGTTGTCGTCAATCAGGGGCGAGATATCGCCTGTCTCCACCCAACGAGGGGTTGTCTCCGCTTGATAGGGAGTTTGCTCGCACCTTGAGATATTAGTTCATCCTCGATTCTCGGGGTAGGCCAACCAGATGAGAGGTGAAAGCACACATGATAATTGAGTAATTATACGAAAATTCTATTTTTCACCACACATTGTGATAGTATCCATACACTATCTATTGGATCCCACAAAGTTATGTAGTGAAGAACGAGCTAGGGGTACCACGTGGCAGTGCCTTAGAGGCCTAGAATATTTTTTTGCGGATAGCCTCATGGGCGCGTTTACTGGCCCCTAGCTGTTTTTAACTGCTTTCCGTGAGTGTTAGTTCGCTGCGGCCGGTTTGGATGTGTGAAAACCTCCTATGTTGTCAAAATTAGTCACTCGTTGGATTTATATATTCAAGGCATTTCGCATTACGTAAATAAAATGAATCACTAATCTTCCTTTCATGAAGTTTCTCCATTATTCATATCATTCCGTATTTCAATACGAAAAAAAAAAAACTCAAAGACCATATTCGTTGAGTTTTGAGGGAGGCTTGACTTTGGTTGGTTTGAGTTTTGAGAGAGGCTTTGGGGGTAATAAGTTAGAGCATCTCCAATCCTTACCATTTTTTCAACCAAATTTGGGTAGAGATTTGAGTTAGAAGCTTGATTTGGGTAAGGTATCTCCAATGCTAAACTCATATTTTTACCAAAATCTATTATTGAATGACAAACTTGTAATCGATGAAAGTGAAAAGAGGGTTTCAAAAAAATAGATGCTCCGTTTGAGTCTTCCCAGATTTGGGTGAGAATGGATAGAACTCAAAATGGGTAAGCAAATAGATATGACATTGGAGATGAGTTTTTAGGCATTTACTCAAATTTTGGGTATGGATAGTAAAATGGGTAAGGATTGAAGATGCTCTATAAGAGAGAGATATATAAACAAATAAGAGTAATAATTTGAGAGAAAACTTATTGAAGACCATGCGCATGAAAAGGGCTCACGGCAAGTCACACAAACTAGCTGAGGTTGGATTTCCAAATCTTCTTCATGAGCCAAATTACGTTAAGAACTGCATTGAACAATATTACAGTAATCATTTTTGAAATGCTAGCTAGGTTACATGATGTTTAATTCTAACAATGTCATCACGTGGCACTGCTAGATTTTATTTGCAAAACACCGGTAGCATTTTTTTGGTTATGTCGATCGCTAGAATGCTAGTATGTTAGATTACTACAGAATATTGATCGATCGCTGGTTCATGATTTCGAACTCGCGCCCTACCAATTGAATCCAAATGAACCAACAATGGGCTAAGTCCATGGTCTACTCTGTTGTTGTTCAGTCACTGTTTTCAAAATTCCAATTGCCAGGGATGGAATCATTCAGGGATGATTTATTGGTGGCACTTTACCACATGAGTCCTGCTACACACAGCAATCTGTGCACAGATTTCGTTGTGGGGCCCATCACGGGTCCCACACAAATCATCCGAGCCATAATTCATTAAATGTAAAATATTTTTTTAAGGGTCCCCAGCATTTATAGGTATCGGATTGAGCTTATTTTTTACGGGAACCTTTGAAAAAATGTTTTACATTTAATGAACGGCTTTGATGATTTGTGTGGGACCCGTGGTGAGCCTCACAACGAAATCTGTGCACAATCTGTGCACGGATTGTATGTGTGTGTAGACTTTCTGTTACCACATTGACTTCCATATTTATGTATTGGTCAATTTAAATTTGTATTACCTCGTGTAAATTTTATCCCGTCCAAAGCTAGCTTGACTTGTATGTAGGGGTGGGCTTGTAAATTTGTATTGACTTGTAAATTTTATCCCCCCCGCCAAACAAACTCGACGTTTTTGCTATTTGAATAACACTTGCTTGCCCAATTCTACAAAATTTTGAATTTTACGCGGTAGTGAATATTCATTCACAAACATTACTTCGCCTTTTGTGAATTGTCGAGATACTTTTTGCGCGTTCGCTGCCGACCTAAGACCGGTCAATCTTCATTTTACCAGTAGTACATATTTAAGTTTTATTAGTAAATACTAAAAAAAAAATTTAATATGTTTGTGGATAGGGGAGAAAAATTTTAATGTCTTTAGATAGGGGCTCGGCCCCTGTGAATGTGAATTGCCTGCCATAATAATTAGTAATACATTATTATCATAGCCGTCATAGTCTCTTACGAGTAAATTTTAATGTTGTTTTTGACGTCCTTAAATTTCTAAGAATGCGATATTCGTCACCCTCAAATTAGAGACCGGATCCCCTGTCCGACTCACATCCGGACAGGCGCCTGTCCAGATGTGAGTTGGATGGGGGATCCTCGGTGCTCAAATTATGCTGAAAAGTACTATAATCCACAAGATCATACATATTTGCCTCTTCCATTTAGAATAATGCATCCGTTCATGTCTTAAAGTAATTATACCTAAAAAAAAATTTGGTATAGCAGTCAGGGTGTCCAAGCGAACTTATGTGCACCTCAGCTAATTCCCTCTCTGGCCTAGTCAAAGGCAGACGATCCACATCGCAACTAGAGAATGGTGTGGGGAGCACACCCACCAACCATGCACTCGGACTAACCCTCGGCTCAATTTAGATGACAGTAATCTTGATGATGAGTGAGAATATGATGTCATATTTTCATGACTCTTATGTTACTAGAATAGAAATGTGATTTCTGCACATATTCAATGAGGAACTACATTTCCAAACTAAGTAGGAATCTGATCCCTCTCATTCCCATGCTAATCCTAGATTCCGACCTCTGTTCGTAAAGAAAATAAATTGTTCAACTCTAATAAATTTTCGAAATAACTGATTCATGGATAAGATAAATGAATTACTCCGAATACTGAATCAGTAGGAATTTGATTCCTAACGATCCAATTCTTATTCCTTCACAGAAGATAACGGGCATTCAATCATAGCCTCAAAGCTTGATTGGCCAGCAATTTTAAAAAGTCAACTGTTGACGCATTTTGACACAATTTTTTTAGCAGATCTGATAGCTGTGAGTGGGAGAAAAATAATTCTCTACCACTCACTCTCACCTATTTATACCACCACCCACATCAATTACAATTGCACCCCAAACTTCCAACTTCTATCACATTCAACCCAAATCACATTTTCTCTTTACTTTAATATTCTAATTTTATTCTAACATTAAAATTATTGAAATTAAACACGGGTCTCTACAATTTTTCTGATCGATTTATCCTAAAATTCATGATTAATTTTTGTCTTTAAGACTCTCATAATCAAGTATCTATTCTATTGGATCCCAAATAAAGCACAGATACTTAATTATGAGAGTTCTATACACAAAAATTAATCACGACTCTTTAAAATTTGAGTGCTTAATTTTTAAATATATAATTAGACAAAAAAATACATATTTTTATTGGTGTTAGGTAAAGTAAATAATGTTGGTATAACTGTGAAAGAAAAAGTTGATAGCTAAATTAAAAATATGCAATGTTCATGAGATATTTTACCTATTTATTGGTGTACATGCTCTCTTAAAGAATGAGCTGTTATAACATAAACAGAGAAAGAAGAAACTTGAGGTAAATAAGAAATGTAAAATAAAGAAAATGGGTTAAAGGTGTAATTCTTCGAAAGGTACCGAATGTGCTGTCGTTTCTGTCCCATATGTCAGAGGAAAAGTTGGTAAATTGATTGCAAAACAGTACTTTTATCCGGTGCTATATTGCACCTGTTAGCATTTCCGTTTATCGTCTATCAAAACCCAAATGTGTCTCAACTCATCCGTCTTTGGGCTCCGTTCCGGAAACCTTCTTAAAAAAATAAGTACTTATTTCACATACTGAAAATTCGAAAATAATAAGGGCCTCCACAAAATTCAAATACAAACTTCACTTCACATTTTCAAACTCAAAAATAATATAAATGAAAAAAAATAAAATTCCGCACCGTATTAAAGATCTCAATGAGATCTATCAAATAAGATCTATAGTGATAGAAAAATTATTTGCGTAAATACATGATTTTTGAGCTTGAAGTTGCTATATACAAAAAATAAGACTGTTGCTATTGTGTTGGGCGCCGGCGGAGGCAAATCGTACCGGCGGCCGCGCCGGGCCGTCTCCGGCCACCGGACGGCCGATCCGAGCCGTCCAAAAATTCTATAAAAAAAAACCTCGGATGCCGGATCAAGCACCCTAAACACCTCGGATGCCGTTGATTCTCGCGTTGGCCCCCTTGACTTTTTTTTTAAGAATTTTTGGACGGCTCGGATCGGCCGTCCGGTGGCCGGAGACGGCCCGGCGCAGCCGCCGGTACGATTTGCCTCCCGCCGCCCATTGGTACCTAAGGGTGCTTCTTCCAAAATAAGAAGCACCCTTCTTATTTTGTGGAACACACCTTATTATTGAACAAAAAATAAGTTCTTATTCCATTTCTGGAACACAGCCTTAATATCCTTCATTCAATCAAAGCATTACAGCAGTCTGATTAACTATGAGGCAAAAAGTTTGAGAGAGAGGGGGGGGAGGGGGGGTGGTCTAGAGGAATGGGGATGCTGTCGAGCACTTTCCTGTTAAGTGGGTGTTGAGCGATCGATCTGACCGTTTATTTTTGACAATCGACGGTTCTGATATTGATCGAGTAATGGACTGTTCAAATCAGTATGCGCTCAAATTCAATCTAAGCCATCTGTAAATGTCGCTCAGCACCCGCTTAGCAGGGGGTGGTTGACAGTATTCTTGAATCCGAGTTTAGAGAGAGAAGGTGGTTCCATATGTTGTATACTTGTATTGTATCACAAGGTGTGTTGATTCCACATTATTATTTTTTTGACATCAAAAAAATAACTTCATAGATAGATTAAGAGTCATTACAAGAGTTCGAAGATAATAAATACAACCCCAATTAAAAAAGATTACTTGAACTAAAGCTAGGTAAGAGTGAAACATCAAGCATAAAGATTAGACAACTTTCAAACAAAAAGATCCACCATGAGTAAACTATTCGTTGTCGAAGGGATAAGATGTATCAACTTCCGAGTGAATCCTGAAAGAGGCTACAAATCTTGCCAAAAGGAAAGTATGATGAACTCTGGAACGCTTACATAAAGATATACTGCAAATATGGACTTCTTGAGTGAGAAAACAAAAATAAAAAAACAGAGGGGCTGCCAATCCTGGGAATTCCTTAGAGCTTCTCAACTGCTGGAAAAGAGAATAATCATTAGTGTGAATCTTTATGGCTAGTGATTTTACCACACCCTTTTTTGTTATTGCCACACCACTGCAAGTGTATTTTTTGGTACAAAAATACACTTGCAGGGTGTGGCAATAACAAAAAAGGGTGTGGCAATATCATTTCCCATGTTTATATGCAACATATGGTTATCAATGGCCCAACTCACAGGTGTCATGAGAGAAATGATAGAGCCACAATCCCTGTGAGAATTGGAGCTCTTGAGAGAGGAGCCCACAATCCTAGAGTTAACCATAAATATTACACCCACACCCATTTTTTTGAGCTGCAACATTAAAAGAATTGGCACGGAAAATATCCAAGATTGGTTTATCCTTAGAGCATAGGCATGGATTTACATGAAGGGCGTGTTTGATTGCAGATTTCGTTTTGAGAGGATTTGTAATGAGGTGGGATTGGGTTTGGGATTGAGAATGAGGTGAAATTATTAATGAGGGGGTGAATCATTTATTCATGTTGCACATGATTAGGATTGTGATTGGTATTAAGAATGAGGTGAGATTGTAAATAACATGTTTGTTTTGGCTAGGATTGGGATTGGAATTGATGTGGATTTTTAAACATGTCTTGCTCAATCCCATGGGGATGGGATTAGTAGTAACACCCATGGTATTGCTAATATCTCCATTTTGGGGGATTAACAATCCCATAGGACTTTAGTCCCTCCCACAAAAACCTTACCAAACAAGATATTAAGAGTCCTATGAGATTATTAATCCAATCCCCCTCCCAAACCTCCTATCAAACATGCCCGAAAAGTATAGGATACCTCCTATCAAACACGCCCGAAAAGTAAAAGATGTATTGGAAGCTCTTTTAGAACTACAGTAATCGATTTGACAAGGAATCTGCTGGGAAGTTCCTGGAGTTGGAACTTTCCCAGAGTCTCTGACAGTGTCGCTGTATAATATGAGTGGTTTGAGGAGAATAAAGGCCTGGGTAATGGAATGGCAGGAGGGTACTATGAGCATTGATCCACGAGCATTGAAATTTGTTTATTGATTTTTTCAACTCTAAATTGAGGCCCAATTGAGGGGGAGTAGTTGGTGAACACTCCTACCGCAAAATTACAAAAAAAAGAAAAAAGCTAAAAAAATAGGGAAAAATTCAAAAAAACCCCTGAACTTTGAACTCAATGTCAAATAGGCACCTGAACTTAAATAAACTTCAATTGAACACCTGAACTTTCACTCCGTTATCAATTTACCCCCTGCCGTCTCAATCCGTGACTTGTCGTTAACGGCACAGTTAAAAAAAAAAACTTACCACCAGTTTGCAATCCTATGAAGCAGAAACATGATTATGAGAGTCTTAGAGACAAAATTTGATTATGTCTCTTTAGAATAATATGATCAGAATAATAAGATCTTCACACCCGTTCAAACGGATTAAAAATTGGAGCACTTAATTTTTTAACCATATTTTTTAATATATAAACGGTCTCAAAAAATTAAGTGCTCAAATTTTCACTCCGTTTGAATCGGTGCAAAGATCTTTTTATTCTTATCATATTATTCTAAAGGGTCGTAATTCATTTTTATCTCTAAGGCTCTCATATTAAGTATGTGTTCTTTATTTAGGATCCTATGGAGAAGAAATGTGATTATAAGCACTTAATTTTCTGAGCACTTAATTTTTTATGAGTACTTAAATATCTTTGTACTGATTCAAAACGGAGTAAAAATTTGAGCACTTAATTTTTTTTATGACCGTTTATATATTAAAAAATATGATTAAAAAATTAATTGCTTCAATTTTTAATCCGTTTGAACGGGTGTGAAGATCTTATTATTCTGATCATATTATTATAAAGAGACATAATCAAATTTTGTCTCTAAGGCTCTCATAATCACGTTTCTGCTCCATAGGATTGCAAACTGGTGGTTTGAATTTTTTATTTAACCAAAACGTTGCCATTTTGGTGTGTGGGTAGGGGCTGATGTGCCTTTGGGGCAGCAGAGCCCCCGGGTCCGGGTAATAAGTGGAGAGAGATAGAGAGAGTGATTCAAACGTATTGAAAATTTGAGTACTTAATTTTTTTAGACCGTTTATATATTAAAAAATATGGTTAAAAAATTAAGTGCTCCAATTTTTAATCCGTTTGAACGGGTGTGAAGATCTTATTATTCTGATCATATTATTCTAAAGAGACATAATCAAATTTTGTCTCTAAGGCTCTCATAATCACGTTTCTGCTTCATAGGATTGCAAACTAGTGGTAAGTTTTTTTTTTTTAACTGTGCCGTTAACGACAAGTAACGGATTGAGACGGCAGGGGGTAAATTGAATACGGAGTGAAAGTTCAGGTGTTCAATTGAAGTTTATTTAAGTTCAGGTGCCTATTTGACATTGAGTTCAAAGTTCAGGGGTTTTTTTGAATTTTTCCCAAAAAAATATTGAGTGTGACTTAGAGGCCGTTCCGGTTTCTAAAAAAAGTAACTTTTGGAAAAAGAAGGTAATTTCAAGCTCAAAAATCATGTGTTTACGTAAATAATTTTCCTACCACTATGGATCTTGTTTGATAGATTTCAACAAGATCTTTTATACGGTGCAAAAAAAATTAAAAAATTATTTATCATTTTCATTATATTTGAGTTTGAAAATTGAAGAAAAAGAACTTTTAGAAAAAGAAGGGAAAGTGGAACGGGGCCTAAGCATATGATCATTTTCGGATAATATAATACTCCGTACTTGTTGTACATTCCCAAGCTGACGCTAGGAAAATTACACATATAGCAACTTGGGTTTGAGTTGACTTTCAGCACGTTGATGCCGGATTCGGGGGTGCTTCCAAACACGCCCCGTCAAGCGGGTGTCGAGTGGCATTTGGTCATTCATCTTGGCACGAACGATTCAAATTGAATTTAACCGCTTACACATCTGAATTATCCATTACTCGATCAAGATCCGAACTGTCGACCGTCGAGATGAACGGCCGGATCGGTCGCTCGACACCCGCTTGGCAGCATCCCCAAATAAATTTCTTTGTTGGACATTCTAGTGCTGTTCATAAATTGAGACATGGATAGTGACCATTTTTATATTGTCCACTGAATTCGTCGTAACCAAATTGGAAAGCTATGACGTGACTCTCAAGCGTGAACCAATCGCTAATCACTTTCTTTGGAAGCTTGGAGTAATTCATACGGTGTACCTAGACTTTCTGTTTTTGTAGTCTGGATTTGAACCGGAAGAAGTAGTCGTACTCTATCATCTATCTCAACAATTAGCGGGTCGAGTTTGTGAAAGATTTGTAGTGCTAATATACTTTTTTCATGAGTGAGACAATAAGACTCTGTCATCTATCTCAACAATTAGCGGGCCTAGTTTATGAAAGATTTGTAGTGCTAACATACTTTTTTCATAAGTGAGACAGTAAGAATAGGTCGAGACATCTGGACCAATAAAATTATTTTGAGCGGTTATGATCGCACAAACTATCCTATTCAATCCAAAAGCGGACCACGGAGAAGCCGGATTAGTAAAATATTTTGAAAGCAATACACAATAACCTTCTCTGAATCGGTACTAAAAAATCTTATTCCAAAATTAGCGTGGACCAAAGATAACACACATATGAGCGATAGCGAATACACGTGCATGAAAGTGTCAAAAAAGAAACATCACAAATTAGCACAATATCTATATATAATAATTACTTTGGTCCAAGGGGTTCCATTAGGGTTTGAAAGGTTCATAGGGTTCATCTAGGGTTAGGAGCATGTAACTAAGTGAAATGGTAGTTAAATTTATTCAACTAGTTGGTTAGAAGCTAACTATACTTGCCAAGTAGGATTTCTAACCATATAATTTTAAGATTTTATTTCAATTATTAGGAAAATATACTAGTGCTTTTATAAGCACACTTGTCTTTAGAAAAAGACTAGATTGTCCGGTGTGATGAAATTTAATTTTATAAGTCTTAAATCTAATTATGACGGATTATTAGATTTAAAAGGAAATTTATGAAGCAGTCCAAGAATAAATAAAGAATTTTCAATTATTACAACGAGATTTTTATTTACTAAAAATCGGAGTTGTTACAATACCCTTGTTGCTCGGTTGAAAAAGCATTGAGTTTAATTTTAATTCTTGTAACATTAAGATGATAAAAATAGTCAGTTAAAAGGGTAGATATCCAAAGGGAAGATTTTTACTTTATTTTATCTTTAATAGTTGAAGCCATTATTATTTTATTGTCAATCAAAACCCAAAAGTGTCTCAACTCACCCGTCTTTAATATCCTTCATTCAATCAAAGCATTACAGCTGTCTGATTAACTACGAGGCAAAAAAGTTGAGAGAGAAAAGGGGGGATCTAGAGGAATGAGAATGTTGTCGAGCACTTTTCTGTTAATTAGCGGGTGTTGAGCGGTCGATCTGGCCGTATATTTCGGCAATCGACGGTTCTGATCTTGATCGAGTAATGGACTGTTCAAATCAGTATATGCTCAAATTCAATCCAAACCATATGTAAATGCCGCTCGACACCCGCTTAGCAGGAGGTGGTTAACAATATTCTTGAATCCGAGTTTAGAGAGAGAAGGTGGTTCCATATATATTGTATCACAAGGTGTGTTGATTCCACGTTATTGTATGGCAGGAGGGTAGCATGAGCATTGATCCACGAGCATTGAAATTAGTTTATTGATTTTTTTATTGGTGAACACTCCTACCGCAAAATTACAAAAAAAGAAAAAAGCTAAAAAAATATAGAGTGTGACTTTAAGCATATGATCATTTTCGGATAATATAATACTTGTTGTACATTCCCAAGCTGACGCTAGGAAAATTACACATATAGCAACTTGGGTTTGAGTTGACTTTCAGCACGTTGATGCCGGATTCGGGGATGCTTCCAAACACTCCCCGTCAAGCAGGTATCGAGTGGCATTCGGCCATTCATCTCGGCACGAACCATTCAGATTGAATTTAAGCGCATACACATCTGAATTATCCATTACTCGATCAAGATCCGAACCGTCCACCGTCGAGATGAACGGCCAGATCGGTCGCTCGACACCCGTTTGGCAGCATCCCCAGATAAATTTCTTTTTTGGACATTCTAGTGCTGTTCATAAATTGAGACATGGATAGTGACCATTTTTATATTGACCCTTGAATTCGTCGTAACCAAATTGGAAAGCTATGACGTGACTCTCAAGCGTGAACCAATCGCTAATCGCTTTCTTTTGGAAGCTTGGAGTAATTCATACGCTTCAGAGAATATTTGAGCTTATTTTTTTGAGAAAAAACAATTTGAATATCTAAGCTTATATGGCTCCCTTTTTCTGGTCACATAACGTGAGAGGGTGAGCCGGTAAGCGAGCGCAAGCAGGTTCACGCTATTGTCAATACCAGAGTTTTCGTTTGACAAAAAAAGAAATTGTCAATACTAGTTAAAATTTGCATGTCGCAAATTACGATCCTCTCATGTGATATCCTCGTGTGAAGAGAAATTGGACTTATACGGTCTTATTGATGATTGAGTTATTCATTTCATGAGTCACAATGTGTAAATCATCCATGAAAAAATCAAATTAATTAAATATCGATAAGTGCTTGATTGCCCATGACGGAGCTAGTAATTTAGCCGGTAGGTCAAACTACTTTTTTTGTGATAATTGTAAAAGTAATTTTTTAGATAATAATCTTCTTTGGCATTCATTGCCGAGGTATGATATTGATTTGCTAAACGGACTCGACTTTTGGTAGTCTGGATTTGAACTGGAATAAGTAGTCGTACTCTGTCATCTATTTCAACAATTAGCGGGCCGAGTTTGTGAAAGATTTGTAGTGCTAAAATACTCCTTCAGTCCCAAAATGGTTGTCCGGTCCGCAAAACGAAGACCGGAAAATAATGCATTTCTTTCAAGACAAAATCTAATTTTTTTTCATAAATTAAAAGAATTCATCGACGTCTAGTAAATGGTTGAAAAAATTTTGAACTTTTCTCGCGAAAATTGTATTATTCTTATGTCGTCGTTTTGCGGACCGGACAAATATTATGGGACGAAGAGAGTACTTTTTTTATGAGTGAGACAATAAGAATAGGTCTAGACATCCGGACCAATAAAATTATTTTGAGCAGTAATGATTGTACAAACTATCCTATTCAATCCAAAAGCGGACCACGGAGAAGCTGGATTAGTAACATATTTTGAAAGCAATACACAACAACCTTCTCTGAATCGATACTAAAAATGCCTTATTCCAAAATTAGTGTGGACCAAAGATAACACATATGAGCGATAGCGAAAACGCGTGCACGAAAGTGTCAAAAAAGAAACATCTCAAACTAGCACAATATCTATAATAGCGCGTTCGCAAGAGTGGGAGCGTAGAGCGAGGGGTGGGAGTGACCGGTGACGGTCCCACCAGAGAAATATGGACCACAAAAGATAACACACATATGAGCGATAGCGAGAATGGGTGCATGAAAGTGTCAAAAAATAAACATACCAATTGTGGGACGCTTTAACTTGAGTGCTACGGTGGTCCCTTTCACTGTACCTACCGACCAAGGAACTCTCCGAGGCTTTTCCTTTCATTAGGCACAACACCACTCAACGGCTCTCTCTCTCTCTCTCTCCTCCCGACGGAAAACAGGAGTACAGGAGGGCTTTGGATTACTCGTATAAAGGAGCGCAGGCGTGGAATCAAAGGTACGTAAAGCCAATTGATTACTGTCTTTAATTGGATTCACGTTTTTCCAATTTTTCCTGCTAAAAGAGGCTGCGCTGACTTTTTGGATCTTGGTTCTGTTCCCTGCCGTTTTTGGGTAATTGTTATTTCGCCTGATACTTGTTTGTTGGATTCGATTTTGAGTAGTAATTCATTTCTTTTTGGCTAATTTAATGATCTGAGAAGACGTGATTTCAAGGGAAATATCACTTTGTTTAACTTTATGTAAAGTTTACGCGTTTTAATATAGTATGAAATATATAGAGGATATATATATATAACGCATATATTTGTATATGTGTGTATTTGTAGTGGTTACAATTTTTAGTATTGGGTGTCTGAAAAATGGGAATTCCAAAAAAGGTCATACTAATGTTGTGATATGGATATCTTGTTTTCGAGGTTTCTATTTTTCTCACGCGCAGGTTTTGCTTTGTGTTTCGTTTTCTGTTTTAATAAGGTGGTTTTTTTGGTTTTATTTTGGTAGTTTAGGATTTCATTGCAACTATGCAATAAGGAACAATTTTAAGAAATGATGAGAACGGATGAGAAGTGGAGAGAAATGATGTGAAAGAAAACTCTCATTTTTGGTTTAGAAGTAGGTGAGAACGGGTGAGAAGTGGAGAGAAAGAAGAGAATGAGTACTCTCTTAGCTAATCGGTTTCCTTGCTCACCAAAGATTGTGAGGGAGAACGGGAACCTTAACAACCCTTTCGGTTTGGGTGATTTGGTGTGGAATTATAAGAAATGATGTGAAAGAAAACTCTCATTTTTGGTTTAGAAGTAGATGAGAAGTGGAGTCTGAGGAGAGAAAGAAGAGAACGAGTACTCTCTTATCTAATCAGTTTCCTTGCTCACCAAAGATTGTGAGATTCATGGCTAATCAGTATGAAACGACAATGGTTGGTTGTGTTACACTTGTGTATTCCTACCATTACCGAGCTTCCTACCAAAATACAAATGAAGGAAAAGAAATGTCATCCTTATCTAAATCTCTCATGCTTTGCTTTCTTATTCAACCTAGCATGATATTTAGGAAACACAGTGGTTTCTTCTCGTTTCATCACTCGGATGAGAGTGCACAATCCTGTTCAGTTTCTCACCCACTGCACGAAACGGACAGTAAACCAGGGCCAGGCATGAGCCGCCCTAGTTGGGGAAAACAACATTGCCCTGCAAAGCAAGACTGTAACAAGAAGATATTTATAGGTGGCGATTCCAATGGTCATGTAGGAGTTAATAGGCAAGGGTATGAGAAATTCTATGGTGGTTTTTGGTTTTGGTGACCGAAGTATCTTAAATCTGTCTCTAGTCGCCAACTTGCCCAGGAAACACGACGACTGAATAAATGCAAATCAGGGTAGAAATTGACTTGCACAAAGGCGCTTTGGGATAACCTTTCTAATAGCCTGACAAGGCGTTTTGACATTGATTTGCCATCAGCGAAAAGGGGTCCAACCAATTGTATCAGTGCTGTGCACAGCAGGTTGTAGTGGGCTAGGCCCCATTTGATTGGTCGGATAAATAATGAGAGATATATAATCCCAATTCCCACAGGATGAGTACTCCCACTGCTGACTGGTCAAAAATTAAGGGATTACCAATACCACATCCTCCAAGGTAGTGTACATCCGACGGGTTGTGAAATTGGAATTGCCCACCAATTGTTGCATTCAAATACTGCAAATGTGTTCCCATGTGATATGCGATTCTATCGCAACTCTAATCTGGTAAATAATACAGGCCCTAGGAGTATTATCAATAATTTTCCTGAGTCACTGCATTCCTAACTCTAGGCAATTTCCAAAAGCTCCATGGATTATGTTTACAATATTGGTGTTGCTTGTGAAGCGAAATTCCACATTGTTTGGGTACCAAAGTAATACGAAGTATATAAGTGTGAGGGCACCCTCACTTCAATAGCTACTTTTGAGGTTGAATTTAGGTACAAGGGATGGGTAGTGGGTGTGTCTCTGGCCTGCACGCAGCGGGTGCTGCAGAGCAGCGTGAGGGATGGTGTGAAGTGAAGTCTCGCATCGTTTGGGTACCAAAGTAATATGATGTATATAAGCGCACTTCAGTAACTAGCTTTTGGGGGAGGTTGAGTTCTACCCAAGATTGTGTAATATTGCTCTGATGCTATATTTATTCTACTCGACATGCCATCGTATTCTGTGGTGGTGGTGGTTAATGAATGCGTAAGTTCAAGACACACACACAGCCCAGCACGAAGCTACTTTTTCTTTTTGGAGTTAAGGTGAATTTCTCCTATTTATTAAGATGCTTATATAGTTTAGTGTCAATTCCTACCTGCGGATATCGGGGCCAAAAGATCTGTTCATCATCTCTTTTTCAGAATGATTACTTTGTAGCTAGCCCAGCTGCCCAGGGATCATGAGAAAGACATATGGCAAATAACCTATAAGCAAATGGGACGTTACTTGTGAGTGGGACGTTACTTGTGAGTCAATTAGCAGATTGTGACTCTGATTTTGGACGCACTGAGTTATTGAAGAGATTCTGTGTTTTTTTCCTCTATAATATACGTTTATTTTTCTCTTTCTTTCTTTGTTTTCACCCTTGTACTAAGGATTGGAGAAGGGAGTCCGTGACTGGTTTTTGTGCAGACTAAAGTTCTGTATGTCCTCGCAGAAATCGTAGTCTTGGGCTTACTTTTCTGATGTACCAGCTTCACTTAAATGCTAAGGGAAATCCACACATCACTAGGATTTCAAGAATTTGAGTTGATGGAAATTCCATATGATTAGCAGCTTCATGATGAGGTCAAGAGCTAAAGCTGCACTCAAGATGATAGAGATAGGTTTCTTTTCCAGGCTTTTCATGCTGTTACAACTTGTAGCCTTTTCTCTGGTGGCTCACACTAGGTTTAGTTTCCTCTTGATGTAGAACGTACCACGTTGGGAACCACAGTTACCACGGAAAAAGTATGTATGGTATGGGGAACTCAATACCCCTTCTTACATTACAATAGTAAACTATTTAAGAGTCTTTTTATACATCATGCTTATGGTATTTTTCTTTTTATGTTAGTCCATATGTTCTCTCCACCAAAAACTGGATCCTATAGGCAAACCTTAATCCCTTTTAGGATGAGCAGTGATGTATTAATACATATAACGGATGATTTCATAGCAATAGAAGTGAAGGCTAGGCCTTTTTACCACAGATGGCTTGGTGGCGGCGATGGAGCATGAAGAGCGACTTGTAGTGTATCTTGGCAGCAGTATCTGCTGGTCTGTTTATTGATGTTTTCGTTTATGGTTAAAGGATCTGAGGGTAGCAGACTTGTGTGTACTATGATAGTTCTGAGGAAAGTATGATTGGAGTCCTCTGCTTTCTTGTAATTTTGTTACAGATCGAGGACTACATAATGCAATTTCTGACAAAACCTGAGTAGACTTCTTCTCTTGAATGCTGTCAATTTAACGTTACGTCATGGTTGTGCTTGTTAGGATCGTGTCTTGATGTCTTATTTGGCAGAGTACATACTGCATAGAGCAGCATTCTTGTACCATCTTATTTATCATGCATTGTACTCCATCTTGTCCATGGTTCTATCAGTTCTTTTGTTTTTCATCTGTGCGGGTCCTTTGTTGACCAAATTTAGGATCTAGTGTTGCCTGGCTGGCTCATTGAGATAACTAACTCTTGTCACTATTTCTACACTTGCTTTGGTGGCTAATATGTACACTCTTTCAGTCTTGCATGTTCTGATGAGTTTTACCTCGTCACTAGCAGATGGCAATGACACAGAAAAAAAAATTTGTTCATGATTATTACAGCGAACCAGAACGTCATAAATGTTCTCCTCTTTTCAGTTTAGAAGTTTGAATGCTGACAGCAAGTTTCACTCGCACATAGTGTCATCCATACTTTGTTGCAACGAATAGATTATCAGTTACATTTCCTCTCACAATCTGAGACTCAAATGATGAGAGGTCGGTTGACATTGATCTTGTTTTATCTTTTTGCAGAGTATGTTGCTTCCATGGGAACAGTTAATGGAATAGCTGTTTGATTTTTTATATCAACAATTAGGCTGTCCTACAAGTTTAGTGGACGCATAACAGGACAACACAGCTACTCCTGTCATCAAGATTTCCCAAGTGAGAATGCGTGCCTTTTGAACAAGTGAGCAATTTAACAAGGTCCCGACGGTGAGTCATCGTTGATACATGACACTGCATTCCGTAGTTAAACCAATCATTACTTAAATGCGAACATCCCAGGATCAACAACATTCAGGAATCCACCAATTGTACCACCAGCCGATGCAGCAGGTCGATCCTTGCTGCTTTTCTCCTTTCCAAATTTTGAACACGGTCCCTGAAAATGGAAGCCAAGTAACCCAAGTGTCTTTTCAATCTTACAATGAACCCTACTTCACGCTGGAATCATCTCCAGCGATGGCTGATAATTTTGTTTATGACTCCCCTTCTGCCGTGAGCATTTCCTCCAACAGGACTCCCTTTTCACCACAAGGTTCTCAGTCATACCTATCAGAGCCACAGCAATCCTCTGACAATGCTTATGGATCCCCAGGTAGTGGGTGTTCCGTCATCGAAGATGGTAGTGAACTAAGTCATATATTGAGAGATTTGGCGAATGAATTGTTGGGGCCCGAATCTTGTGGCGATGACAACCAAGCATATTTCTCGGCAAGTTCGAATCAAATGATGGAAGTAGATTCCATCTCAGACTTGAATCAAGTGCTCATTGCCTGTGCAGAAGCAATATCTGATGAAGATATGCAGACTGCAGCAAAATTAATGGATGTGTTAGAAAGCAGGGTTTCAGTTGTTGGGGAACCCATTGAACGGTTGGGTGCCTACATGTTGGAGGGGCTTAAAGCAAGATTGTTATCCTCTGGCAGTTTAATCTACAAAAAACTCAAGTGCAAAGAACCAACTGGCCCGGAGCTGATGTCCTACATGCATGTCCTGTATCAGATTTGCCCGTACTACAAGTTCGCCTATAATTCTTCCAATGCCGTGATTTGGGAAGCTATGGAAAATGAAGACAGAATCCACATAATTGATTTCCAGATAGCTCAAGGGAGCCAATGGATGTCCCTCATCGAAGTTCTTGCAAAGCGGCCTGGTGGGGCCCCATGCATCCGCATCACGGGTGTAGACGACTCCGAATCGGCTTACGCTCGAGGTGGAGGACTCGACCTCATGGGCCAAAGGCTATCGAACTTCGCTTTATCACTTGGGGTCCCATTTGAATTCCACAGTGCAGCTATTTCTGGATGTGAGGTCGAACTAGACAATCTTAGAATTCAACGTGGAGAAGCTTTGGCGGTGAATTTCCCTTACGTGTTGCACCACATGCCAGATGAGAGTGTGACCACAAGGAATCATCGTGATCGGCTATTAAGGCTTGTTAAGAGTTTGTCGCCCAAGGTTGTGACTCTCATTGAGCTAGAATCAAATACAAATACCGCGGCATTCCTTCCCCGGTTCAAGGAGACATTGGACTACTACACGGCTATGTTTGAATCGATTGATGCTGCCCGCCCAAGAGACGATAAGCAGCGGATGAGTGCGGAGGAGCACTGTGTGGCTAGGGATGTTGTCAACATAATAGCGTGTGAGGGAGCTGAGAGGGTGGAAAGGCACGAGCCTTTTGGAAAGTGGAGGTCTAGGCTTATGATGGCAGGGTTTACACCGTGTCGTTTGAGTCCCTCATCTTCATTTTCCATCCAGGACATCTTGAAGGAGTACAGCAAGAATTACAGAGTGGAAGAGAGGGATGGGGTTCTTTATCTTTGCTGGAAGAACAGGGTTTTGTCGACCTCTTCTGCGTGGAGGTGAAAATGTTTTGTTTGGTTGTTGCTGCACAATAATCCCTGTAAATATTTTCACGTAATTGTTGTTTGTTTTCTGTCGTTAATTTCGTAGCGCTATTTGGACTAAAAACTGGCTAGAAGAGCTCTCCTCTGGTAAACCTTGAGCATGGTAGAGCTCAGACTTAATTTCAAAAGCCTTTTGAATTGTATCTGCATTCTTGCCTGGGAATGTGAACAGTGATCTGTTGACTAGACAATGTAATAGTCTGCTGTTTGGATCGTTCTAGCTTTATTTCATTTTTGCACCATCCTTGCCGTAGTTTTGTTGCCGTTGCTGTTGTTTTTGGAAAGAAGAAAACAGGAGCAGAATGCCGGTTGATAGTATTCTCTGAATTTCATGAGGGAATAGAATGAGACCAATGGTCTGACTTCCTTCTGAAGCTCAGGGGGGAATGAAATGAGACCAATGGTAGCTTAAATCGTTACGGCAGTGTCAAGCTCTACGAGACCAGATGACGAATATTTAGCTGTTAAATATGCAATCTTATGTTTTAGAAAATGGTAGCTTACATGTATATGAGGATTTTAGAGATCTGGAAGCTTTTGCTATTAAGACAAGTTTGCCCAAGTAGTATTTTCTTCATTTTTCTGTTCATTTTCTCTCATTGTAAAATCTCTCACAGAACTCCACAATCTAAAGATAGCCGGTAGGAGTTTGGAATGAAAGAATTTAGTAGCAGGTTATCAAAATGAATATTCGGGACGGAGATATTTGGGGACTTGCGCTTAAAAGTGCCTCGAATTTGTCATTTTGCAGTATTACTTCTGCAACACAGAATTACATCAATTCCTCGTCTATCTCTTACTATCACCATATAGTGAAATTGTCTTGAATTTATTTGGCATCTCCGGCAAAGATATAGAATTTGATAGTGAACGGTGGTCAAACGGGCACTTGAAAAACAGATTCTGGCCGCGGACATGGCCAAAGTTTCCTTCCACAGATTTTAATGGTTCTTTCTTTCCTTTTCACTTAAGAGAAAACAAAAAAAAGTGTCATTAGATTCCATAAATGAGCGCTTCGAAGTTTGTTAAAGACGATGGTGGATGGCAATAGTGGAGCCGAGGCGTAAAGTGGCCCGGGTGTGGTTTTAGAGGGAGAAAGAAGGAAGAAGATGACGGTGTTGTGCATCCCCTACACAGCACCCGCCCCGTTTCCATGTGTGTATGAGTGTATCGATGGAGGAAGAAAAATGCTTCATAGAAACTGTCTACCTGAGAGGACACTCTTGGGTTAAATTACAATAGGAGTCATACCCACTCTCAAAATTCTGTTTTGTAGGGAAATTCTGTTTGTGCACATTGGTCTAACAAGAAGTTATGTGCTGATAGTAGATATGGGGGAGTGAAATCGCACGTGAATCTGGTAAAATAAAACAAAAAAAATTGCACATGGATCAAACTCAAAGCATAAGAGTCATTTTGTTATGTTATATATTGCTTAGAGTATTTGATTTGATTAGGAGATAGTGTGGGATCAAGGATAGAGCCCGGGGATAAGTGGTAGCAGTCGCCACGATAAAGATTTTAGAAAATGTAATTATTATATGTAAAAGAAAATATCCCAACTATATGGACCTGTCACCGCAAGAATTTTTTCATTATCTTTTGCTATATATTAGTCCTTAAATACTCTTTTTTTCAAGAAAGGAGACTCAGAAAAGTATTTCAAAACTGAATTCAATGGGCCAAAGTGAAGTATTATAAAAGATAAGGTCTAAATTAAGGGGGGGAAAAACTTCACACTAGGATGGAAGATGATCTTATGACAAGTTTCTTGATCACATACATTGAGAATGACATAGTTAGAAGTTTTGATATCGATTCTATCATCGATGCTTTTAACGACATAACAGAGTGTCAGACCCAATTCAAGATGTCTCACTTTAGTAGATAGATTAAATTAAAATTAGTTTTTTTTTTGGTTCTCAACGTTCATATGACAAACATCATATATTATAGTTTTTTTATTATGTAATTTTAATTTTTCCTAGATTCAATGACTTTTCATATTGTAGTTCATCTTTTTAATTTTTTATTACTAGTATATAATTTGCCACTGTTAGGATAAAATCCTGACTCCGTCTCTAGATGTGGAAAATTCCAAGAGTTACAACAAGTTCAAAGGGTTAGATACAATAAGCTCCCTTACAGAAGTTGACTAGTGTTGACATTGTTGTTAATTGTGATGATATTAAGGGGCTTTTTGGCTAAATAAGGTAATTGATTTATTTTTTTGTTTTTATTCAATTTTTTTCAAATATATTAGTTTCGCATCATTTTTTTTTTTTGGATTATTGGTTTGACTCGATGAGAGGAACCGGAAAAGTAAAAAATTATGGTCTAAACCTAATTTTTTTTAATAAAGACAAAAAATTCGACTTATTGACTTATTTTTGTCTTTATATAAAATATATGAGTTTTGATCGTAATTTTTATACTTTTTAGATTACTCTAATTGCGACGACATAATAATCCACAAAAAATTGACGAAAAACTAACAAATGTGAAAAAATTTGAATAAAGATTATAAAAAAAATAGAAAGTCAATTAGCTTATTTAGCTAAAAAAACCCCTAAGGCTACAAACGAACCGACTCCTTATAGAGGCTCGACTCGTTTATTAAGGTTTGTTTGGTAAACCAACCGAACTCGAACACCTCAATAATAAAAACGAGTCAAGCTCAATCTCGATTATTTGGGCTCCACCCAAGCTAGAGCTGGACGCGTTTTGAACGAGCCAAGCTCGAACAATTCAATCTCGGTCCGGCTCAGCTTGGGTTGCTCTTTGAACCGAGAAAAAAGTACGAGGGGGAGGCATGTATTTTTTGTGAGATGGATTAACGTCTAGGATTTTCAACGCAATTGTCGCAATATAGATCCGATTTCCATGCTCTCAGATTCAGAAACAGCCCAAATTCTTACAAATCGAACAGGTACCCTTCTCTCTCTCTCTCTCTCTCTCTCTCTGTTCTTGAATCCTCTAATGCGTGAAATTTACTTAAATAGTAATGATCTGCATTTTGTGGATCTACGTGTGGAACCATATACATGGGCGTTGTTCCGTATTTTGACTTGATTCGATCTATATGCATAGGTGCCCGAGTCAGCTCGCTGTTCTGCTCTCTCATCACTGTGCGTCCGCTCCAATCGGTTCGAAATGGTAATTTTTGTTTGGATTTGTGGGCCAATTAATTTCGTGGCGATTGTTTGCATCATTCGTTGATCCGTAGTTGAAATTAATTAGGGTTGGAGTTAGATTTACTGGTGTTCAAGTCAAATCATATTGTCAGTCTCTATGGCATTTGTGCATTGGAAATGGATCCTCTCCTGTCGAATGGGTTGTACTAAACGAGACCCCGTCCGTATGTGGACCTTTCATTTGCTGCTTTGAATGGTTTGGATTTGCTCAGAAACTCAAACATGTGAGAGTTAACTCTTACCTTTAAGAGTTCATGAGCAAATCCGAACCATTGATTATACCAATGGACGGTCCGGATCTGGACTGGAGAGGATCCGGACCCGCATTGCATTATATTTGATGTACCTTTTCTGGACTAATCATTGTGTATGTTTGAGATGCAGGTTGTCCTCGCGGCTTCAATTATCAGTAAATCTGGCAAAGGTTAACTTTTTTTCTTCTCCTTTTCGGTCCCCGTAACTGAGTTATTCAGATTCATGGGTTTTATATCTTATTCCTTGGTATCTTAGTTGGTATGTAACGTGACCGATGTCATATAGAGTGTGAAAAAACAACAAACGAAAACAGGATAAAATTTTGGAGAGGTGGTTGGTCAGCACACCCCTTCGAGTCTTACCCAATACTTTAGTTAAAAGGATAAATCTTATGACTCGAAGTCACGCCACAAAGGTGGCTGTGAATAGCACTTATCGTCGTACCAGCTTACTTGCTGTTTTTGTGGTTGTTTGATGCTACCTACTGTAGGATCTGTGCCTACTGGACGTAGGTGTGATAGTCTTGTCTTCTTTCTTTTTCCCATGCCTTATCTCCAGTCCTCTTATTCCTTCAAAATCTTTAGTCCCATTCAATGTTCTAAAAATCTCTAGGCGCTAGTTAGGGGTGGAGGTAAAAGGAGCCCGGATTCTTAATCCTAACTTCGCCACTGGCGCTAGTCGGGCGGATAAGGGGCACCTAGAGCCTAGGCTGGGACTTTGAGAACACTGAACCCATTGTGCTACTATTGATTCGTTGATATGAAGTTTAACAGATCTCCCTGCTCCATCTTTGATTCATTAAAATCCTTTTACTTGAAGAGCACTTTAGTAGCTCCTAATTTATTAGTTTCATTGGCTGCGTTTATTTAAGCCCTGCTGAGCATCTGTTTTATGCATCATTACTGGCTTTAGTACCACAAAGGTTTGCTTAATTTTCCAACTTTCCAATCAAACTATATGTGATCAGCTCCTAAAACATTGGTATACAGAACTAAGGGGAGTTTTTCCGCACTCATCCGATATCAGTATCATACTTTCTGAGAGCATCCTCTTCGTGCATATATTCCCAAAAGTTAGGTCTGTCTCTGGTCCTCTCCAAAGCATACCCCCATCTATTGTGGATTGCCTGGGTAGACAATTTGAAACAATATAAAATAGATGATAACACTATTTATTATTATTTTCTTGTTCGTTCACCTGGTTACCAGCATCCCATTTCTGAAGGTTGAGATGAGATGATTGTACTGTCATAACCTGCTGGGTTTTGTTTTCCATCATTACTCTTGTTTGTCTATTTTCCATTTTATCTCAGTCCAAGATTCATCCTTTTGGTGTGGTTTGTTGGACTTCTTATTCAACATGGTTTCTTTTCTTTGAATTGGTATTTATGAATTGGTGCCTCACATGACTCCAATTCATTTGGACAAGGCTTAGTTTCGTTTTGTTTGATTGATACCTTACATGTCCTTTCATAGTTGTACACATGTTGGTGTATGCAGTTCAGTACGCCTAGCTTTTCTTATAGAGGTTGACCCCGTAAACTTTGGGAAATTGAAACAGCAAAGAGCTTTATTGGCAAACTTGACATTTGTTGCATGGTTTATTGGGGCCAGAGTCCGTCTTTTATCTTCTGCTCTCTTTCATTTTCTCAATGTTTGAGGTACTGATTCTAAATGGTTTCGTGGAATACATTTTCTGCAGCTCTTGTTTCGAGACAGTTTGTGGACATGTCTCGCATAAGGATTGAGGGGCTTCTTGCAGCTTTTCCCAAGTTGGTTGGAACAGGAAAACAACATACGTATGTTGAGACTGAAAATGTGCGCTATGTTTACCAGCCAATAGATCTTTTGTATTTATTACTTGTAACGAATAAACAAAGCAACATTCTTGAAGATTTGGATACACTGAGGCTTCTTTCCAAACTGGTATTCTCTCTAACCTTGTGTAGCCGTTATTTGTATTCTTAAATAAACTGTTTTTTTTTTATAGGCATTCTTAAATAGACTGTTGAGGTGCATTTTTTTTTGCGATACACCTCGCCTACTCCAGCTCTATATTACTATTCATTGTGCTGCCTTCTATGCACCGGGTTTTAACTGTGATACTTATACCGATGTCCAACGGGTTGACTCCTGAACCATGTATAGGTTCCTGAATATTGTGGTTCACTTGATGAAGAGGGCATCTGCAAGACAGCTTTTGAGCTGATTTTTGCCTTCGATGAAGTCATCTCCCTCGGGCACAGGGAAAATGTTACTGGTGCTCAGGTTAAACAGTACTGTGAGATGGAGAGTCATGAGGAGAGATTACATAAGTTGGTCATGCAGAGCAAAATCAATGAGACCAAGGATGTCATGAAGCGGAAAGCTAATGAGATTGACAAAAGCAAGGTAATTGCTGGGTGCCCAAGAAGTCTTCTGCTGGTATTTTTGCAAGTTATGCTATCATAAGATTATGGGTGCTGCTTTGCAGATTGAGAAGAATAGAGGTGAAAAGGGAGGGTTCATGTCTTTACAGTCCATGGGTTCTATGGGTTCTGGTAGAGTTGATAGTGGTTTTGGTAGCGAAATGAGCATATCTAGCAGTGGAACTGGTTTTGGAAGTGGTTCTGGGTTTGGATTAAGCACTGATGTGGATTCCTCTTTTAGCAAGTCTAAAGGTTTGTCCTTAAACCATCTCTGTGGATTCCTCTTTCAGAAACATTCCATCTTGATTTGAGTGTCGGAGGGGGTATAAACCATCTATGAAATAGAACCATCTAAGAGTGTTATAGTTCTTCCCTTTCCCGTTGGTGTTTTAGCATTTTTTCCAGGAAAAGATCTATAAAGCCTGTTAAAAGGTTTGATGTTATTCATGCTTTCTACATCTCTTGCTTTTTTCTGACAACTTTAACCAAATCAAGTGGCGTATGCGGCCTTTGGATTTGTCTATCCAAAATTTAATTGAGAACGGTGTGCTTAATATTATGCATTGTACTTCTGAGATTAGTGGCTATTATTCTCTTGCAAAAAAAAAATTTGTGCCCTTTACTTTAGGGACTGTGTTGGTTGCTAGTAATTGACTAAAGGTGTTACATTTGGAGTTTTGATTTGGGGCAATTTCAACTTGGGATGTATTTTGACCCGTTGTTGCATCATTAGGTCGAGCACCTTCATCTGCTACTGCTCCTCCGAAAGGTCTTGGTATGCAGCTTGGTAAATCACAAAGGGCGAACCAGTTTTTGGAATCTTTGAAAGCTGAAGGTGAAGTTATTCTTGAGGATGTGCGCCCAAGTGCTGGTTCATCCAGATCAGCTGCTCCACCACCCACTGATCCTATCACATTGTCTGTTGAAGAGAAACTCAATGTAACCCTAAAGCGTGATGGTGGTGTCAGTAACTTTGATGTTCGGGGAACCTTGTCTCTTCAAATTCTTAACCAAGAGGATGGCTTCATCCAAGTCCAGGTTCTCTCTCTCTCTCTCTCTCTCTCTCTCTCTCTCTCTCTCTCTCTCTCTCTGTGTGTGTGTGAGCTCGTGCAGGGGCAGTGCCAAGATTTTGACTTAGTGGGGTCAGAACTCACACTTCTCTCTTCTTGGTATTCCATGTGCCCTTCTCGGTCCTTTATTTTTGTTCCGTTCTCTCCTCTTCTCTACTCCTTTATTTCCTCTTCCCTTTGATGCATTCTTTCGTAAAATCTCCAGTGACAACGAACGATTTATACTCAGATTAAAAAGAAAGAAGAAGATGCTCAATATTTGTCCAGTCAAGGACTATCTTAAGGTTGTTAAAAAATGAGGACCATCTTAAGAGGTAAATACAAAATTTTGAGGGCCAAGTTTGAAAAAATGTAGAGCTATAAATAGGAACATGCTAAAATTGTAATTGGGCCAATTGAAGGAAATTTTGAAAACTATTGGTGAAGCTATCATTTTGAAGTTCCTGTTGGAGCTGATTTTCAGAATCACTGGGATCAATGTCCATGAAATTGGATTTTATTCACTGGGATCAACGACTCACTTGCCATGAGGTTGCTCTGCCCATGTGTGTGTCCATGTGTGCCTGTGCCCGCAGGCGTCTGTGAGCTGATGGTAATGACATATCTGCGCCTGTACGAATGAGTTGCTTGTTTTTGCGTGAAACGTAGAATGCTTGATGATTTAAATACATGGCATATCTGCGCTTAAGTTACCTGTTAGATGGCTTAAATACATTGCATGATATTTTGTCTTTTGAGGCAATTTAGGTTTTCATGGATGAGTCATGACAAGTCAAGACTAACAGGAACTTCGTGGCCATCTTAAAAAGATGGTTTATGAATGGCTTTGTTCATGCTGGTGAATTTGTGCATGTAATAGTTAATGTGGGAACTGGGATGGAATGGGTCCATACAACTCCAAGTGGAAATCCAAACAGGCTTGTAGTATTCCCCTTAAAAAAATGGTATTGTTGCCTTCATTATATTGGTATCATAATAGATTTATAATCATTCCTAGACCATTGTATGTTCTTGTGGGAGTAATTCCTTTTTGTTCATTTCATTGGTGGACTCGTAGCTTTACATTTTGGTGCTTTATCTGATGACTTACACAAAACACTAATTTATTTCCAGATTGAGACGGGGGGCAATTCAGGCATCCTCTTCTTGCCTCATCCTAACATCAATAAAGAGTTGTTCTCTAATGAAAATATCTTAGGCCTCAAAGATCCTAACAGGCCGTTTCCCACTGGTCAAGCTGGGGATGGTGTTGGCCTGTTGAGGTGGAGAATGCAAAGCGTGGATGAGTCGGTTGTGCCATTGACGAGTGGGTTTTCATTTCGTTCTATCTTTCGGATGTAAGTTTCTGTTGCATCTTTAACGGCTGAGTTATTTACTGAGTTGTCCTTCTTGTCTCAGTAAACTGCTGGCCCTCTGTTTCTGGAAACGAGACTTATGTCAGTATTGAGTACGAAGCTTCGGCAACGTTTGATTTGCAGAATGTTGTGATTTCAGTACCTCTGCCAGCTCTTAGAGAGGCGCCGAATGTAAGGCAGGTTGATGGTGAATGGAGGTAAATTCTGACTTGCAATTCCATTTCTATATTTTTGAAAGGAGGTTGTCAGTTTTTTAGACCTGAGCAATGTTTTGAATGACTCCTGGTTAAATATGAACCCTTCTTTTGTTCCATTTCTCCTTTTTAATGGAATTGGGTTGAGTAAATCTGCATGTTCTCCTCACAGATATGACTCGAGGAATTCTATTTTGGAGTGGTCCATACTTCTCATTGATAACTCGAACCGCAGGTCAGCCTAAGCTGAATTCTGTTTATATGGAACTCACATTTTTCTATGCAAACTGCATTTTGTGGTGCGTGTTTGTTTTCTAACTTCTTATTGGCAAACTTTGCAGTGGATCTATGGAATTTGTTGTCCCTCCTGCAGATTCATCAGTCTTTTTCCCAATTTCAGTGCGTTTTACGGCTGCAAATACGTTTAGCGACCTTAAGGTTTGCCCTCTTTTGTCCATTGTTAGTTGCTTCACACTATTTTCTCAACTGCCATAATGGGAAAGGGGTTATACTAAATTGCCTGTGATCGATATTTATACACATGATGCACCTGAATGAAATTGGAACCCTTTCAGAAATCGTGAAAATGTCTGTTCTGATCTCACAGCTTAAATTGATTTTTTATGTCTTAAGTAGCATGGTTGAGCAATTTCTAATTTCTTTTACTGGGTTTTCGTTAATAACCCCGAATGCCACCTACCAGTTGATAACCCCCAACCCCACCGACCCCAGCGAACTCCACCATCACCATTGTTGTTGTGGTTATTGCTCTAGATGGATGGTTGTGTTGTTGAAACTAGGTCTGGATATATTGTGATGCCTTATTGTTGTCTACTTGTGAAGCCTCCCCCATGCTATTATTGTTTTTTGGGTAACTGCTATGCTATTATTGTTGTATTGGAGGATACTTGAGTTCTTTTAGAACATTTAGACTATGGTTTTCTTTTCTGGGTTCCACTTTGTTTATGTTTCAAACAAAAAAAACTTAGTTTGTGTTCTACTGTGACTTAACGAAAACACTTTTCATTTCGAGTTTGAGGCACCTTCTTATGTTCTTGCATAATTGACCGTAAACCTTTTGCAGGTCATGACCGTCTTGCCCCTGAAAGGTGGACCGTCTCCAAAGTTCGCTCAGAGGACAATCCTATCCACGGAGAACTACCAAGTGGCGTGACCTATTGTCTCATAAAATGCCAGCAAATTGGTCATTAACTCTTTCTTATACATTCTTCCTCCTATGCCTTCGACTAAGACAGCTATTTGCCGTGATTCTTACTCAAATTTTGGGATGAGTTGATACTGGACATGGTTGTTTTTCCATTCGCTTGGAGCTGATTTTTCCTTTCTGCTAGGTTCTTATAGGTCGATATTTGATGATATGTGTGATTTTGGGAAGCATTTGTTGTGACTTGTTTGAGTTGCTCCTTGGCATTAGAAAAGTAATAAACTACTTAATGATTGTTAGATCTGAAATCATATACGGCAGTTGCTCATTTCCGCGACAGAACTGGTGATTAATGTACTCTAGGGTTGTGATTGGGATCTCGGATTTATGGAGGGATTTGATTAGGGTGAATAAAATGAAAGCGGTTTGTGAAGTTCCTCTACACGATTTCGGAGCTGTGTCCGTAACAAGAATTTTCAACAGGCAACGGAAAAAAACAACCCTGAACATCTTCCCATCACTCGTACAACCACCACCAAAGTTGCCAAACATTCAACAGATGTTCAGGCTAAAATATCGAACATTTTGCACACTCTCGGACATACATGACCGAATGAGATGTCCAATTTTGGTGGACAAACAGATGAAAAAAATGCAGATTTAAAGTGTCAAACAAGTGAAAAGTTGGGATTGTCTGGGTCGATTGCCAATGCTGCATTTGTTGAACTTGTTTCTCCTCTCCTCTCTTTATGTATATAGATGTACTAGATGCCCAAAACACACGCGATGGGTGTGCATATCTTGTTATGTAATTTCTCATTAAGACCCTGGTTTGGCTTGACTCATTTAGTAATTGGGCCGAGCTTGAGCTCGAGTTTTTGTTTGTTTATAGATGCTTGCTTAATAAGTAAACCGAGCTCGGCTCGTTTACAAATTACTCCAGCTCGAGTTTAGGCTCGTTTAGTAAATGAGCCGAGCTCGAACAGTACAATGCTCAACTTGACTCGACTCGTCTTGTCTCATTTGCAACCCCTAAAATTATTGGTAAGTTCGGGAGGTACAAGCATGGGATTTTGAAGTTGAGAGGGTCAAAGTAGCTTTCACAAAAAGTGCAGGGGGTTCAGCTGATAATTCCCCAAATACTAACAAAACAAATAGACAAAAAGGGCGCGAAACCCAACCACCTAACTAACCTACATCCCAGAGGAGAAAAAAAAACCCTAACCTATACGTACATACGCATGTACGTATATATGGAGTATCATTCTTCCAAACTCTATAAATCCAGAAAGACTTGAATCAATTCCTTCTCCCCCACGGAATAGAAAAAAAAAAAAAATTATAGTAAACAAAATTTTCTTGCATTTATTACCCCCTGATCAAAACCCACATCATCAAACTTCAAGATTTCCTATTCCAACTTGGTCTCCTAATTTAAACTCCCACTCGGATTATACTCTCCTCAAACTTTTTTCTCTCTCCTCTCTCCCTCTCCCTCTCTCTCTATAAGTAGTAGAATGCGAAGCTAATCGATTCGCTTATAGTAGTATTGTCTTGTGGGTTTCTTGTGAATTCCTTTGTGCGAGTAACAATGGCTAGTACTTCTGTAAGGCCTGCTAATTCCGTACCGGACTCTGCTGCTGCTTATGATCTTTTGCGTTCCTTTCAAAATCTTGGGTTGGGAAACCATGATGGTTTCTTCAACACCAGCCCTGGCATAGCTGCTTCTTCTTCTATTTCGCCTCCGCTGAACTTACTTCCGGCCGAAACCCAAGAAGGAGACCTGGAATTCCCATTGAATCAACCGATTCGTCAAGAAGCTAATTTGGGGTATCATCCTCTCAACAATGGAGGTAATTTATATACTCCTTTTTTTTTTTTTCCCCGCCGCGTTGTTCTGTATTTTGTTTGAATTTATGGGTTTCATGCATGTTTTGAGGGGCTAAATTTTCTTAAAATTTTGTAGGAGATTTTCTGCATTCAAACATGTGTTCTGCTTCAGAAGATTTGTTGGTCCCAATGGATTACCTTAATCGGTATTATAACCCGTTTGGAAGAAATCCAGTCCCCGGTAATCCTAGCAATTGTTATCCGGGAATGGGAAACTATGGGGTGGACTACTATCCTGAATTATACTATAGGGGTCAAATTGGTTCCGATAATCTGGTTGAGTCAAGCGCAATCCGAAGCAATGGCTATTATCTTGGTAATGACAACAATCTGCCAAATACTATTATGCAAAGTCCCGGAGGCTATTCGACTGGACAATGTGCGAATTGGGGCG
Organism: Rhododendron griersonianum; assembly: GCA_018127125.1. NCBI lineage: Eukaryota > Viridiplantae > Streptophyta > Magnoliopsida > Ericales > Ericaceae > Rhododendron > Rhododendron griersonianum. The sequence continues at coordinate 16,722,686 of CM030789.1, forward strand.
GCCTGAGTGCGAAGAATTTCCTGGAGAGATGCGATAAGGCTATGCTAGCTACGGAGAAATATGGTTCGAATGGTTTGTTGGGGCTTTTGGAGATCGGGGATCCTGGCAATACGAGTTTGGTACTTGACGGGGTTATTGACTATCTAATGGTTTTGGTAACAGATGAAGATGGATTCAAAGTTTTTCGCAGTCTGATCGGTCAATGCAATTACTCTCAGATGGTGATGATTGTTGAGAAAATGACGTCGGACCCTGCATCACTTGGTATGGTAGTAGGTACTCAATTTGGGTGAGTCTAAAATCTTCAACCCGCGATTTTATTTTTTTTTAGAGTAATTTGGAATGCTTATCAGTAGTAGTAAACATGGACTAATAATGCATACGTTGTTTTTACAGCTCTTATTCGGTTCAAAGCCTCATCAGGCGTCTCAGACGCACAAACTTGGCAAGACTGGTGACAAGCGCCTTGTCCTTCGATATATGTGGCATTGTGTCGACGACTTGGGGTAGGAATGTAATTAAACAGTGTTTCACCCTCCTGGATAGAAGGGCCAATGAGGTAATTTTATTTCTTTCTCCCACCAGAATCCCTTTTATAGCCACATTGAATGCTTGTAACTATCTATTGCTTTTTAACACAAATTTTTACCAACTATGACTGGTAAGATGATAAAAGGTTTTCAAAGGAATTCAGAGTCCCCTTAATCTCTCTTCTTTATGTAAAAACTTGGCTTATAGCTACCGAAATAACCATTTCAAAATCATGCACCATGGAAGCCAAACACCTCTTAACATATTTTAGGAGCAGGACTTCATGACATACTCATGATACCGCGGCTAATTACTAACTTATTTCATTTGAACTTGTCTCATTTGATCTCAGGTGCTACATGATGCAGTGATAGCCAATTACTACGAATTGGCCATGGATCCTGGGGGATGTATAATCGTAAGCAATTGCATCGAAACCATAGAGTCCCCACAACGAGGTTGGCTTCTGGATCGCCTCTGTGAGGAATCCGCTTGCCTTTCGCTTGATCCCTCAGGGTACTTACTAATCGGATTCCCCACCTTTTGTTTGGCAAAGTATAGCAGTAACTCTTTTTCATGAACTCATGGGCTTGTCTTACTGAGTTTTTTTGTTTTTTCTCCAGGACCTATGTTGTGCAGAAGGTTTTGGGACTTGGGAGCAGAAAGTACAGTTCTATGATTTGCGAACGTCTCCAAGGAAACTACATACCACTTTCGCTGATAAAACACGGCAGCTACACCGTGGAGAAATGCCTGAAGGCGTATGGATGCGGGGGTTTAGATTGTTTCTCCAAGGAGATCGCAGAGGACAAAAGCTTACTTGCAAAACTCGCTCGACATGAATTCGGAAACTTTGTGGTCAAAGTGGCTCTAGAGGTCTCAATGATGGTGAGTACTGAGTTTGTTTGTTTGTCTGCCTTCTTTATACGTTTCACCTTCCTACTTACCAAAAATACTGTCTTTGTTTTTCCCCCTCCTGTAGGAGCCATCTGGAAAGTACTACTGGTTCTTTGTGAAGATTCTGGAACCATGTTTTCCGCAGCTTGAGAAAAACACGTATGGAGTGCATGTGGTCAGGCAAATTCAAGGTCGAGGTGAGACCCGTCCAGGAAACAAGTTTGGCCGACATTACTGAAGAATCTATGCCTCCATTTTCTGTTCGTACAATTGGTATCGATGGTGTTCGCATTTTGTTTCTCTTATGTGGGTGTCGAAGTGAAGGTCCCTCTGCAGCATTGAGTAGTAAGATTATATAGGTTTGTCTAGTGTCTAGTGTGAGTTAGTGAGTTTTCTCTTTCGAAGTGCTGCTCTGTACATCTGGATTTCAGCTGTTTTAACTATTTGATGTACATTCGGAAGTATCAAGTTTGTGTGGAAATTTAGTAAATACCTGTTTTGCTAGTTGTTTGCTACATCGAAATTCGCACTTCCTGTCGAAATTTTGTGTGGATCAACTGGCTTTTCTAGCTTTAGTTGCTTGGAGCATCATATACCAGTCTCCAGATAAAACCCCTTTTGGGGAGGTTTTTCGGATACGGAATAGGTAAGATAGCATCACCTAAAGTTCATGTCTTTCGGCGTAGAACTCGACCCGTGACGAGTGATAGCATAACCGACCCGGTCCCTTATTCATGTAAGAAGCCATAGTGTTGTAGTAGAATACTAAACAAGCATATAACCTTCTCTATGTGCAAGACATGAACAAGACAACTGCAATGGCAACAAAAATATACGTATCCACTTATGATCGTAGCGTTGGATAACCCGTTCGTAAATATACAAATTCCAACGGAAATAATGCAGTACCCCAACGATGAGGTTGCACTGCAAGTTTTACGATCTGAATGAACAAATTGAAGACAGGTACGTACATGACGATAATGTCAGGGCCATTGGAGCGTTCAGCTCTGGTTTGACCGCTGCTAAATCATAAGCGGTCTCATAAAAAACAACTGATACAGCATAATCTTCCGGTTCTCCAACCCAGTTTCGCATCTGGTGAGATCAAATGTGAAGGAAAATAAACTACTGTAATCGACAACGTGACACTTTAAACCGCTTTCTTTTGCTTGATTCAGCTAATTAGCCCCATTATGGACTCTGAGTCACCAATCCTTCAGTGTCTTTGGGTCGTATCGATTGCACACCCTGCTTACTTTAAGTTCTAGAAGAGAACTAGAGACGAATCATAATGCCAGCCTTAATTTCTGTATTGTAGCAAACTTTGTATCGCTATCACCCAAAACGAACAAAATGTAATTGCCGCAGGTTTCCGTGTCAATCAACATAGAATTGGGTGACAAAATAATGATTACAATCAGCACATCAATGGTACAATACAATCAGCACATCAATAGTCTATACAAGATTGGAAGGTCAAGGGAAGCAATTCTCAAAACCCAAAGCCTTCTTTGAGCTGCTAAACTGAGTTTTAAGGGTAACAAATTACCAGTCCTCGTTACCCTCTTTTACGAAATACCTCACCAATATATACCACGTGACATCATTCGGTACAAAACCATTCGCCACACCTCTGCTCAGAAGCACATATGCATCATTTAACATGTTTTCCCTACATTGTGAGGTTATCAAAGTGTTGTAAGTAATAGCATCAGGAGAAATTCCTTCAGTTTGTAACTTGTCAAAGAGGTTCAGAGCTTCCCGAATATGACCCATTTTGCACAGACCATTAATCAAGCTATTATATGTCACTATATCTGGTGTCAATCCGCGATGAATCATGTCCCTTAGAAAGTCAAGCGAATTCTGTACTTTCCCGATTCTACAAAATCCATTTATCAAGATATTGCAAGATATAACATGGGGATTAAGTCCCTTCCTTATCATTTCCTCAAAGAACCCCAATGCTTTGTCAACAGCCCCATCATTGCACAGTGCCTTAATTATGCCATTAGAAGTGATTTCGTCAAGGGGGCACCCTCTGAACAACATATCATTTACAAGCTTAAGTGCATCTTCCGTAGCACCTTTTCCTAGGAAAGCACGAATCAAGGTGTTGTAAGTCACAGTATTTGCAATAACACCCTCCAGTAACATATCCCTGTACATCCCCAAAGCCTCTTCCATCTGATCAACTTTGCAAAGCCCATAGATCAACGAATTATACGTGAATATGTCAGGCTTACACCCTTTACTCGACATGCCACTGAAAATTCGAAGAGCCTCATGGATATCCCCATCCTTGCATAGTGCACGTATGATACAATTGTATCCCACTGTATTTAGACTGAGCCCCCTAACCGACATTTCATCCACAATATAACGAGCTTCCTCTAGCAGGCCTTCCTTGCAGAATCCATCAATCAAAATAGTGTAAGTTATCACATTAGGCTTGCAGCCCCTAGATTCCATTTCTCTTACTGTTTCTAGAGCTGAAACCATAAGCCCTTTCTTGCAGAAACCGTTGATAAGTATGTTATATGTATAAACATCTGGACGACAGCCAGTAGCCAACATGCTCTCATTTAGAACCTCCTTTGCTTCATCAAGCCGTCCATTTCTAACATAACCGTTAATCAACGTATTACATAGGACTATGTTTGGCTGAGGTACCTTGCTCAACAGTACCTTCGCTTCATCAACTCGACTTGTTCTGCATAACCCATGCATCAGAACACCATAAGTAACAGAATTCGGAGTGAAGCCCCTGACAAGCATTCGGTCAACCAACTTTGCAGCCTCGTGTATCCGATCGACCTTACATAGGCCGATGATGACATCGTTGAACGTTTCCACATCAGGTGTGCAGCCCATCAGAAACATTTCCTCCAAAAGTTTCGATGCTTCATTCACTCTATTAGCTTTGAAAAGAGCGTGTATAAGAGTCTGGTAAACCACCGCAGTGGGTACACATCCGTGCTTGGTCATATCCCTAAGAAACGAACACGCAGTGTCCATCTCATTCACCAAACATAGAGCCTTCATTACCACGCCAAAACTATAAACAGTCGGAGAAATACCCTTATTCAACATCTCGTAAAACACATTCGGCGCAACTTGAGGACAATTCCCAGCTACCAACACTTCCAAAACAACATTATAAGATTTAAAAGTGGGTTCACAAGAAAACACATTCCTCATATCTAAAAGCAACCTAGTCGCTTGCCCGGGAAAACCCGCCCTACCGTAACACTTCATGATCAACATGAAAAGAGATTCTTTAAACACAACCCCCTCTTCTTTCATTTCCAACAACAATCTATCAATAACCTTAAACTCCGCGGCCGCACCGAGCTTATCAATTAAAGTATAATACACATCAAAGGTGTGACAATACCCCTTTTGTTTACCTGCCCACTGGAATATCTCCATTGATGTTGGCACATCAAGTGGCAGCTCCAGTAGTTTACGCAGCTGAAAGGGGGTAATCCAATTGAGTGATTTTCTGAGCTTTTCGAGATCGAAAGGCTTGAGTAAGCCCTCCCAATCTGTTTCAGACTCAGATTCATGGCTATTAACAACTGGACCACTATCACTTGGTTTACTTCCAGCAGAGCAAAATGCATAACTAGGGTTTTGGCACAGAAAATGTGAACTCTGGCGCACATAATGAGAAAGTTTGAATCTTTTTAGCATAAAGTTGAAATCTTTACCTTGATTTTCTAATCTTTGAGTGTGAAACTGGATTCTAAGGGCTTTTGAGAGTGAGAAATCCCAATTGCAATGTGCGAAGGGAAACTTCGAGTCGGCCCTTGCCTCTGGGTAGTGCTGGATTTCGCAATCGAAGAGTTAACCAGTGGGAGTGAAGTGTGTTGCTGAGAAACGATCAGGTCTAGGGCTTTTTCTGTTCCCCAATTGTTCTCTCTGCCGAAGGAGAAAATACGTAAGATGTCACCCGAACCCATAGGAACGTGAACCGATCCGCACCAATCGGGGCGGATGTTACCCTATCTTTTACAAAAATTCTAACAGCAGAGACGATTTGCAGAGAATTACGCAGAAAAAAAACGCGTTTGGTCCCATTTGGGATAGCAGGGCTGCATCTTTTAACAGCGGGTTTAGTTTTGTTTTCAGAAAGTCTATGGGTACAGATTTTTGGTACATATTTTGTACATAGATTTTTTATGGGGCCCACTACGGGTCCTACACAAATTATCCGAGCCAATCATCTAACTTTTTCATATCCTGAAATCTAAATGAAAAATTAAATGATTGGATTGAATACTTATAAGTATCGGATTGAGCTGAATTTTTGCAAGAGCCCTTGAAAAAATATTTTACATTTACTGATCGGCTTGGATCATTTGTTTGGGACCCGTAGTGGGCCCCACAAAAATTCTATGTACAAAATATGTACCAAAAATCTGTACTCATAGACTTTCTGTTTTGTTTTTTCCTTTGAAACAGAAAGTCTACTGGCACAGCACAGATCGCGTTATGGGGCCTACTAAGGGTCTCATACAAATAATTCGAGCCGTTCATTATGTTTAAAACATTTTTTCAATGCCCCGCGAAAAATTAGCTCAATCCGACACCTATAAGTACTTGATCTAATCGTCTAACTTTTCATTCTCTAAAAACCGGAATGAAAAGTTAGATGATTAGATCAAGCATTTATAGGTATCGGATTGAGATAATTTTTCGCAAAGGCCCTTGAAAAAATGTTATAAACATAATTAACGGATCGGATTATTTGTATGGGATCCTTAGTGGGCCCCACAACTCGATCTATGCACAATCTGTGCACAGATTTGCTGTGTCAGTAGCAAGGTTCCCTTTGAAAAGCAGGCAGGTTTTGGTTTGGGTTCGATAGAGGTGTCAAACGTGCGTGTCGTGCCGTGCCATTCAACTTCTGTGCAAATTATGTTTCGTACCGTGTTCGTTTATTTCATCGTGCCATGGCGTGCTTTAAGCGTTCCGTGCTGGGCCATTTTATTTTATCTTACCGTGTCGGGCCGTGCCTTTTTTAAATCGTGTCGTGTCGTGCAGTGCCTTTTTTTGTCGTGTTGTGCTGTATTTTTTTGTTGTGTCGTGCCTTTTTTATCGTGTCATGTCGTATTTAGTATTTACGTAAAATTTATTCACATAAACCCCGTTCATATGTAGTACGGAGTATTTACGTAAATTTCCTCATATATACACACACACAAAATCGGGTTCTGATAAAAACTGAACCGGCCGATCCTCGTTGGGTACGATTATGGTTTAGGTGAAAGGAAACCAGTCGGGTTTTGATATGGGTTCAGTTTTGAGTGTAGTTTCACGAATTCAATTTGGGTCATCTTTAACCACCACACCCCCCCCCCCCCCCCCCCTTTTTTTTCCTTTTATCAACAGCAAATTTCATTATTACATTTCAAAAGCGAGAAGGAAAAGATTACATTCAATACTCAGGAGTGAACTAAAACCATCAAAAGTTAAGAAACGAGCAATTGTTCGAAAGCACTTAGGCTAACAGGTTCTATATTAATGCGTACTATCGAAGCAGACCAGCACGAGGTGCTGACATAGGGTCCATCTTCAATATGGCAGTAGAGAAACCCAACAACCAACAGGAACCCAACTCAAACCAATAGGCAAGAAATCTGGCTTTTTGACGGTTAATGTTTACTAATCCGTTAGTGCCAACCCAAGTGTTAACATAATATTTTCTAATATTATGTTATTACCATGTTTTCTAATCTTTATTATTTTGTTTCTATGCTAGACGAATTGTTATTTATGTTTCCTAATTAGTTTAGGTATCTTTATTATGCGTATTTCCTTTATTGGTTTATTGTATCACTAGTGCTTACCCGTGCTTACGGTACTACGCACCAGTTCAACCGGATTGAAAAATGGAGTACTTAATTTTTTTAATAACATTTTTGATGTGTGAACAGTGAACGAGTGTGCCGGCGTGTGTGAACGTGTGTGCATGTGCGTGGTGGGTGCCACCTAAGACAAAAGGTGTCACATAGGACAACCCTTCTGTTTTATTAGATAAATGGTTACCAAGTCTTTATAGCCTATATAAAGGCATGTTAGAGTTATGTTTCATACACAATCAATAATACATCTTTCGCTTTTCTTAACACCAAGATCCATCCATATCGAAAATTCAGACCATTTAATGTCTAGTACTAATATAAAAAGAAACATTTTTTTATCAACATGATTTCGTCACATTTTTTTTTTTTGTCTTTTTGAAGAAATCGATGGTTAATTTTCAAAAGCATGATTGCACATGCTACTTAATGTGTTATTATTATTATTATTATTATTATTATTATTATTATTATTATTATATATTCATTAAAAGAATCAGTTTTTTAATCAACATGCTGTTGTCGCATTTTTTTGAAAAACCAAAAAATGGTCAATTTTTTAGAGCATGAGTGCACATAATGTGTTCCAGCTTGGTGTATATATAGTTTGATTTGTAAATTATTCTCAGATAAGACTTCCTATCGACTTAATTTCGTTCGCCGCTCCATTTCTTCCTTTAAAATATTCACTATTTCTTCCTTTAAAATATTCATGCTATGCTACGATTGATTTATACGTGAATTGAATATCTTACCTGTCAAGATTTATAAAAAAACGGCTGGAATTATTATAAGTAGAACCCGTAACAGGTTCTTACCTCTAGGTCATTTTATAGACCGAAAATTAAGAAGCTTACTTTTTTTTTATGATGCAGCACTATAGAACAAGGACATTTTTCTTGTTTTCTAATCTAGTCGATATATGTGTAGGTTGAAAAATTTAACACATTCTCCAGTCTACTATTGCACGCACCGGGACGTTGTTATCAGGGTATCTCAATCGAGCAACGGATTTCCGTATGATGATCTAATTTTTGGTCTTTCGTAAGAATTATCAACTTGTAGCAGAAAAATAATATTCGAAGGGTCATGTTTGGTTCTTTGAAGAACATGTTGAGGCTAAGTTCCGTTAAGATTAGTGGATTTTTTCTTGTTTTAATTGTTAGTATTCAATTTTTTTTCACGTTTGTTAGCTTTGCCCCTAACTTTTGTAGATTATGGATTCGTCTTTTTAAGACGAGATGGGGAAAGTAAAAAATTATAACTTTTATCCAAATATTTTTGAAAATATTCAAGATAAATTCCAAAAATTCCTCAGCGGAACTTAGCCTGAAAACTACGAAAATTCATCTTTTAAATTATTATATGAGTTAAAAAAAAAACTACATTTTTTTGGGTTAAAATTTAATGAATTTGCTAAAGATGCTCAATTTCGATTTTTTTTTTCAGAAACCCCCCCCCCAAAAAAAAAAAAAGAATATAAAAAAATAAAAAATGGAAAGATCCTATAATATATCCATGGGACCTTCGTTATAAAGAATTTTGTACACATCTGTCAACCATATGTGCATATATGCTTATGCATCTACCTGTTTTTTATAGTGGGGACACAGGCAAATCCCTTCTGTCCTTCACACATCTCTCCACCTTGTTTCCAATTTTTAATACTATATTGTGGAGAAAAAAAACAGCATATAGTATAAAAGATTACTACTAATTTTTCCACTATTTCCCCTGTTGCAATTTGGCTTACCAACTTTTATGTTTTTTCTATGTGCCACTGAATTTGCAATTTAGTAATTCAGGATCAAGTAACATGTTAGGCTTCGTCACTTGTCTCTTCGTAAAGCAACCTTTTGTGGGTTTGCAAATAAACAATTGCCAAGCATCAAATTCCATCATTATTAGTATTGCTAGATGACAGATTAAGTTTCTGTTCTGCTAAGATTCTTATCTTTCGCTTTAAAAGACAGGTGATCATTCTCTCATAATACATTATCTTAATTCCAAAAATAAGTAGCCGTTTGAGAGCCTAATTATTTTTGCATTTTTTATTTTGGATTGTGAGTTGTTGGTTTCAGATTATGGCCAGAATAGATTATGAATCTGATAGAGTGTTTGGAAAATATATACATTTGCAACTGAGTAGTGTTTAGGAGGATAATGCTCAAAATATTGATTATATATGAATTGGTTGTTTACCATGTTGCCCTACCTTATTATTATGGTATTATAGTTTGATGAATAACCATTTTAAGTATGGAAAAAAGATTAAAATGGTCCTAAATAAAATTTTCACCACAAAAGTCTTCAAATATTTTTGGGCACGTAAAAATCTTAATTATTGGTCGATTAAAATTTTAAACAATGATTATGCAATAAAAAATTATAGAGTATCATCCTAGAAGAACAATAAAAATAATCTGCAAATTATAGCAGCAAAAAAAGAAAAAGAAAAAGGCTCCCATTTAATAACGTAGAGGGAAAATTCGGAATACTTGAAAAATGTCGGGGGTAGTTACATCTTTTTTATCCTATCAAAATCGGATAATCCAAAATGAAGAATGAAAAAGCTCATCTTGGACTGATTCTCGGATTGTGCCTTTAAAGTATAGTTTTTATAATACATTGAGAGAGAACCCATTCTCAAAATGCAGCTTCCAAACGAAAAATGATGAACAATGAATAATCACAATGGCCAGAATCAAGCTCCCAAACGCCCCCTAATTTATTAAGTGCGATTCTGTTTGAACCCAAACAACTGATTAAAAAAATGTCTGACTAACAAAGAAAGTAGTCGCAACAATTTATTTACTATCATGAATTTGGCTGTTGGTGATTAAATGTTGAATGTTTAAAGCTCCTTCAAAATATTGTGAACCTCCAAGCTTCAATCCAGTAGCAAGTTTTGTTACTTTGTTAATCCCAATGGGTTGGTTTAGTGATCAAGGGTGTGAGTCTCTTAGAGGTTTCTCCCTTCCAAGTTTTCAGGTTCGAAACCTCTCAGGTGTTATCAACTATCCATTCTTTTGTCGCCAATCCATGTGGAGCATTTGCTCTGGCTTCAAGTTAGGTCCCCGCTAGTGTACGATGAGTTTATGGCCCTCTAAGAATTAATCAAGGTGCGCATAAGTTGGCCCAACACCTGGTTATAAAAAAATATTTTGAGGCTTTGTTTATTTCATTCTTCAGAGAGAGAGAGAGAGAGAGAGAGAGAGAGAGAGAGAGAGAGAGAGAGAGAGAGAGAGAGAGAGAGAGAGAGAGAGAGAGAGAGAGAGAGAGAGAGAGAGAGAGAGAGAGAGAGAGAGAGAGAGAGAGAAATCATTGCATTCTTTCAACGAAATTAGGATATTAATCAAATGCTTTATTGTCAAATATTTTCATGGTTTTGCTGTCTTGATTTAATCCATCTTTGTGCATGAATGGTGGCCAGGGTGACAGCCGGTCGGCCCACGACTGCTGTAATTGGTGGTTTGAGTGAGGAGAAAAATATGTTTCAGGTTAAGCTTGAAGATGAGGGTACTACTATTGAATTAGATTAAAATTTATTAAATGGGTGTGAAAAGAAATTAAAATGGGATTAGAAAGATTTCTTTTGGTTCAAAACTAGAGCAAGGCATTGAGTCAATGACATAAATTTTGTTTATTTACTTATGTATACCTTTTGTGACACTTTGTCGATATTCTTATTTTCTCCCATGACTGATAATAGAAATACACCCCACGACTGATAATAGAAATACAAGAGTATCTCCATTGATTATGGCTTCAAATTCGAAGATGTCAAATTTATTCAGAGACCTGCGTAGCAATTTGACATCTAAGATACTCTCTTCCTCCAACTAGAGTCTTAAACTCATATCCTATTGTTTTATTTGCAACTTGCATATGTTTTAACCTATATTTTTTTAGTTGTGACGATTGAATTAGATTAAAATTTATTAATGGGCGTGAAAAGAAAATGGGATTTGAAAGATTTCTTTTGGTTCAAATAGAATCATTCTTTAGTTGACATAAAAACTACAGCAAGGCATTAAGTCAATGACATAAATTTTGTATATTTACTTATGTATACCTTTTGTGACACTTTGTCCATGTTCTTATTTTCTCCCACGGCTGATAATAGAAATATATCCCATGGCTGATAATAGAAATACAAGAGTATCGATCTCCGATCCATTGATCATGGCTTCAAATTTGAAGATGTCAAATTTATTCGGAGACTTGCATGTATCCTACTTTAATTGCAACTTGCATATGTTTCAACCTATAATTTTGTAGTTGCGTCAATTTTTTTTTAAAATTTTATTGATGTACTTTAGGATTTACTCCGTAAAATAGTATATTTGGGATTGCTGCCAAATTTGACAAGTACCACACCCTCAAGTCAAACATCGGCAAGGAGATGGCGCTTTATTTTACCTTCTAGTTGGAGCACCAACGAAGAATATTTTTATGGTCTTTGAGACTATCAGCTTAGATTTGAAGTCTCCAATTAGAGGTGCTCTAATGCGATATATTTATCTGCTAATATGGAAGAAGAAAGAAGAAAGGGAAAAAAAAAAAAAAAGGGTTGATGATCCAGGCTTAGAAGTTAGTTGAGGAGTAAAAAACACCACATAAATAAGTTATATGCCTATGGCAAAAGTGGAGACTTCAAGATGGATATTTTTCTTGAATTAATTCTTCAAGGACACCCTAAAACCTAAAGGAATGAGGCCCATGAAGGTTGACCTAATCTAATCGTTTGGGCCTTAACATATATTCCATTATAAAAATTTCGTCAAAATAGAATAAAAATCATACTATACTTCTTACCCACTCAACATCATAAAACTCCCCCTCCTTGGATCTAGCTAGTTGGTGCTACCTCTTTGATCTAGTTTGATCAAATCCAATTGGGGTTACTAACTTACTACTATTTCTTTCGTTCTTTTTTTTTCATGGGTTTTTTTTTTTATGAAGAAGATATTTGGAGCTCTGCACCGATTCACAATCTTGTTTTCAGACATGTCACGTACTCTGATTTTATTTTGATGAAAAAATTTATTAAAATTCATTAGAAAGAAAGCTTGTACAAGAACCATAACTACGTATCTTGACACCATAAGAGATCTAGACCATAAGTTTTAGGCATCTTTGCTTCAATTTATTAACTGTATATTGTTAGACTAACATTGCTCCACAATTTCATCTAGAAAACAACTTATGACCAAGGCTAGTACTTTGATTATATTTTCTTTTGTATAAGAGTCTATTAATTCATTTCTATTCCGAGTGACTATTTCTTGGGTTGGTCTTGTAGTGAGCTCGACATAATTATTACGAAATTCACATGATTAATGTAGGAGGAGTGATTTCTACACTACCCTTTTTTATATCCACACCCTTTTATTTTATTTTTTTGTGTTGGAAGTGTGGATATAAAAAAAGAGAATATGAAAATCAATTCCCTGTGTCTTCGTAATTTGAATATAGTTCTCCTCGTACTTTGACATAGAAAGAGGGATATTTCTTTGTTGCCTTTTATGTGCTGCAAATAATAACTTCATTAAACCAAACTTCAAGAACTTTGGATTCTTGACCCAAACACATTGGACAACTACTTTCAAGAACATTAAAAAAGAAGCAGCTGAATTTCGCTTTGGGTACACAGATTTTGAAATTGCTCTAATATTGTTAAAAGAGAGCTGTAATTGAAAACATTTACTACTCCATCCTAAAAGCAAATAAAGAAAATAATGTATTGGGAAAAAGAAGGAAGTATTTACAAATATAGGGAAGATAAAAAAAAATTGAAAAGAAAATTAGTAGTACTACTTAATTCACAATTTAAAAATCTTTAAAATCTTCAAAACAGAGCCAAGTCACCATCTTCCATCTTCTCAGCTTCTATATATTTCTTACACAAGAGGATAGCCAAAGCTTCTCTCTCTCTCTCTCTCTCTCTAGCTACATAAATACCTTGTGTATTATTACCCATTTGGATGTAAATCCATCACCCTCCACCACTCTCTCTTTCTCTCTCTCTATCTCCTCCTCTCCCTCTCTCTCTCTCCCCCCACTGGATGAAATCTCATCACACCTTCGCCAATTGAATTTTTTTTGTAGAACAAAGACATAGAGAGGAAAAAGGGAGGGCCTTTCGCCCTCTCAGATCTTAGATTCTCTCTTTTCCTCATCTGGGTCTTCTTCAATTGGTAAAATTATGCTATGCTTTTATCTCACACAGTTCTAGGTTGCTGATATTAATTTTCTGCAATTCTCTAGTCAAAGTTTGATTCTTTTCTTGGTTTTCCAGGAATCCTGGATCACTTGTTGATCGAGTATTGATCTACTAAGGATCGGATGATTCTCGATTTATTCTAAAAATCCACTCATTTCCTCACTAATTGTAAGAGTCTCCAATTTTTTAGTGGAATCTTAGGTAAGTTGTGGTTTTCCTTGTTTAATCTGCATTATGATGATGTTATGTACTTGATGAAAGATTAGATTTTACTTTATCCGAAGACATTAAGAATTGAGAATTGAATCGTATATTCATCTGATTTCATTCAATTACTTGGTAGTCTTAGATCGTTTGCTATTGTGTTTTTTCTTGTTTGGCACTTAGGATCCATTTGGGGAGGTGGGTTTTATGTGATTAAGGTAGTTAGTGCTCGACTTCGCTGAAAATATAAAGGTGTAGGAGTTGGTTGATTGTCAAACTAGTATGGATTATGGAATAATGCAAGGTTTCTTATATTGGGATCCTAGTTGTAAGTTTCTTATATTGGGATCCTAGTTATAAGCCTCACATCTTTGCAATTTACATCATCCAAACGGAGCCTTAGTTTGTATAGATTACGGATTGCTGTATTCCTTTGACGAGGATGTAGACAGGATTTGAGGATTTTTCGTCTTATAAGCTTTTGAATGCAACTGATGGCAAATAAAATTTTGCAGAATGCAAATGGAGCCTGGCAAAGTATTCATTGGTGGGATTTCTTGGGACACAGATGAAGACCGCCTAAGAGAGTATTTCTGTAATTATGGTGACGTAATTGAGGCTGTGATAATGAAGGATCGGAACACGGGCCGTGCTCGTGGTTTCGGTTTTGTTGTCTTTGCTGACCCTGCTGTTGCAGAAAGAGTTGTTAGGGAAAAGCACATAATAGATGGTAGAACTGTAAGTCATCTATGTATCTTTATATGGAAATTTAGATTGTGCTCAATCAAATACACTAGTGTTGGGTTTACTAGAATGAAACTAGAAGGGGATAGTCATTATCTTGGTGCTCATTTCGATGTTATGTTCTCTAAAACAATGCATAACATACATTACACATGGAATCTATTGGGAGGTCAACGTTCCATTCCTTCCTAAAATCATTCCAGCGAACCAAACCCCCTCCGTGATTTTGTGGATTTTATTTCTACTTGTACAATACATTAGCATAATTCAAGATTCAACCTACGAAAATTAGTATTTTGCTTAGCTCATGAATTGATGAATGATATTTTGATTATATCATGTTGAGTTCCTTAATTATGGATTTGCTGACCTCATGAATTAAAGCATAGGATCTCGAAACTTAGTCAAGCAGATATGCTATGCTTACTGAATCTTTCGGTGTATCAGAGAAGTTGGATATGTTTGGAAGTAGTTTTCAGAATGTGGATTGTCCATTTGCTTGTTACCAAGTGAAACAAAATTTATTCTTTTTATGTTATGTTGAGCTTCATTTATTATAAGATCACTGGTGAAACTACTTGTCATAATTAAGTCCAAAGTGGAACATATACAAACTATATTGTGCAGAGACAAGCATATGTAGAGTTCTTTATAGATAAAAACGAGTCTGTTGTTTAGCGTCAAGCCCTCATTCAAGCAACTTTAAAATGTAGTGAAGGTTGGTTAGCAATTAGCAGACCACTCATTGAAAAGATTTCTGGTGCAATGTAAGATGCCAAAAGGAAACCTTATGAGGGAAACTAGTGGTGACATTTTCCAGTTCTTGAAAGTTGAAAACCACTGGCTTGGAATGCAAAAGTTGAAAGTGTGAAAAGCACAGAACTCAACAAATGGCAATTGATGGGGATGTGCTGATCGCATGAATTTCTTCGTAAAGAACTAGCTCTTGGGAAATAAAGTAGGGAAAGCATCACATCCTATAATAGATGTTTATGAAAATTGAGTTGCTTTGCTACAGTTGCTTGATTGTCCGAGATAGTTTTGTAAGGCCAGATTAGACTAGTCTCATTCTGCATCAGTAATTCAACTCGTAGAACAGTTATAGCTCTACGAGGACAAAAATGTTGTCAAAATTATAAAGTTCAATCTTGAATATATCTCAAATCTCGATAGAGTGTTGTTTCTCATTGGTTGGTTTTTGTTCTCAGGTTGAAGCAAAGAAAGCTGTTCCAAGAGATGATCAAAACGTGGTAAACAAAAACAATGGTAGCCTTCAGGGGTCACCAGGTCCATCCCGTACGAAAAAGATATTTGTTGGGGGTTTAGCATCGACAGTCACAGAGAGTGACTTCAAAAACTACTTCGATCAATTTGGAATGATCACGGATGTTGTGGTAATGTACGACCACAACACCCAAAGGCCTAGAGGTTTTGGGTTCATCACATATGATTCAGAGGACTCAGTGGATAAAGTTTTGTTCAAAACCTTTCACGAGCTCAATGGTAAAATGGTTGAAGTTAAGAGGGCTGTCCCGAAGGAGCTATCTCCGGGGCCAAGTCGTAACCAATTGGGTGGATATAGCAATGGCCTGAGTAGGGTTAGTAGCTTCCTTAATGCATACACTCAGGGAAATAGTCCAAACTCGGTTGGTGGTTATGGAGTAAGACTGGATGGCAGATTTAGTCCAGTTTCAGTTGGTCGGAGTGGATATTCTCCATTTAGGCCTTCTGGGTATGGCATGGAACCGAATTTTGAGCCTGTATTGAGTCCAAGATATGGGGGAAATGGAAACTCCAGTCCCCAAATTGGCTATGGCCGTGGATGGAACCCTTTCTATAATAGCAGTCCAAACAGGTACGACAGTCCCGTTGGTTATGGTGGGGGTATTTCTGTAACTGGTTCTGGTTTAACTTCAGCTCCTCGGAATATCTGGGCAAATGGGAATCTTAATTATGCTTCAAATTCAAACTCGAATGATTTGATGGGCTCTGGAAGCGGAAGTACTGGATTGGCTGGTGCTTTTGGCAGTATAGGAACCATATGGGGTTCCTCTAACATTTCAGGTCAAAGAGGAGGAACAGATTCTTTGTATAGCAGTGGCAGTATAAGTTATAGCAACACGGACAATAGTTTTGGGTCTGGAGTGGGGGGTTACGGAAGAAACAATGGAAATAGTGTTGCCCCAACATTATGGAATGGCGCCGCATCAAGTGATAATCTTGATGGACCATTTGGAAACTTCTATGGAGATGATTCTCTTTTTGGCGATCCTTCTTGGCGCTCATCATCTCCGGGGTTAGAGGGTTCTGGCACTTTTGGTTATGGGCTTGGTAAAGTGGCTTCGGACATCACAGCCAGAAACAGTGCTGGATATGTTGGTGGTTATACTGTTGCCAATAGAGCTAATGGAGGTAACACTTCTCTTGGTCTTCTCCCTCTTACTGTCTTCTTGGATTCTGAGGTGTCAGCATTCCTTGATTTTTGAAATTTTCATCTGGATGCGAAAACTTATCAAATTTGTTGCCATGAAAATTTGGCTTGCTGCCTGATATTGATTGGTTGGTCTAGTTTGACCTTAAGGGCCCATTTCTTTGACCGGATATGAGTATCAGATTTGACTATATGTCCAATGACTAAACATACGCTGTTTGCTAGAAGATTTAAGACCCACATGCTTATGATAGATGATCCCACAACCATGGCACTTGGGAGTTGGGACGTGGGGTTTTATTAATTCGTTAGGATTCTATATTCTC
Source organism: Rhododendron griersonianum (assembly GCA_018127125.1). Classification (NCBI taxonomy): domain Eukaryota; kingdom Viridiplantae; phylum Streptophyta; class Magnoliopsida; order Ericales; family Ericaceae; genus Rhododendron; species Rhododendron griersonianum. The sequence continues at coordinate 16,739,915 of CM030789.1, forward strand.
GCCGTGTTAGTCCTGTAGAACAAATAGGTCCTAAAGGCTAAATGCATAACATATTGCTACTCAAGATTATGTCAGAAATATTGTGTGTTTCAACACCAACATTATGTTGAACTATTTAGCCTTTTTGTGTGGCTTGGAAGTGGCATTTCAACACCAAGACTATGGCTTTTGCAAAGCCTACGGATTTGAGAGTGTCTTCTACTGATGCCATAAAAGAGAGGATTTTCATGAAAGACATGAACTGTCCGAAAGTATGAATTTTTGCTTTACATACTTACGAGAATTTAGGGTCAATGCATACCCCATACAAATCAAAGTTTGAGTCAGGTTTAATTGCTTTACTGAACAAGCTCATCCCAATCTATTTCACATTAAACTTTTTCAAAATGTCTGAAGTTTGACACAGAACTAAGAAGCATGTTCGTTGTACATTTTTTTGGTTGAACATTCTCCTAGGGAGCGTATTATGCTTGTTAAGAGTACCTTTTTTTTTTTTACTTCAAATCTTGTAGCGCCGTCGTATTCATTTTTGTTTCGTGTAATTTGCTCCAGGAATTGCTGCCTAGCAAGACTTTACCCTCAGTCGTACATCTGAATAGAGCTAATCGGAGCACCTGTTTATAGAACTCATCACAAAGGGAGAAGTTACAAGGTTTTCTCCTAAGGTTTGAGCTTGAGTTTTCCAGTATAGTTTTTCTTTCTTGAAAATTGAAAATGTAAAATCGGATTGCGGGACATACTCAGAAGAATTATTGTGTCATGGGTCTCTCGTGTCATGACGGTACATAGAAAACGCAGAGGTTTTCACTTTTCATCTTTTCTCTCTTTCTACTGTAACTTCCGGAAAATTTGCTTAGTCTTCGTCAAGTATGTTGTTTTAATTCTCTTCCCTGCCTATGTTTTTTGGCAGACTATAGGAAATGATTGTGAAAACTGGGGGATGCTCACCCGTAATCCCCCAGAATAAATTGGTTGATGTTAGTTCATTTTCGATGGCAGACAGACATACGTCAGAAAGTTTAAGCTTCTGCTTATTGCAGACTTTCTTTATCTACTGTTTTTGGTTTCTATATGTAATGGACTGGAAAGGCTGATAGTGTTGAGGTTGAGAATCATCTCGGCCGGAGTACTAACGTGTTTTGCTTCAGTATATGTTTGAACCAAGAGTGTTAAGTTTTGTGTGAGTTGTGAAGCATTTTGGTTGAGTTTGATTGATGTTCTAAAATGGAGCTACTTACAGGAATTAGGGTTTTCCCTCTATGCAAGTTCAGTAATTCAGAGTTAAACACCCTTTTCAAAAAATGAATTCAGATTTAGTGACAGATCCAGAGTCAACCCTATTAAGTGGTAGTGTTGAACTTTTTTTTTTTTTTTTATCGGCACAAGAAAGATTTTACTCCATTAATCATTGAAACAAAGTTACAACGATTAAACGGAACCAAAGAGTGATGGCTTCACAACGAGGAAAAACCGGCAATCATAGTTGGTTCCAGCCCTCGACATTCATAAGCCTCTAAGGACCCGGAAAAAGGGGAGAGGATAGTGTTAAACTTGTTTATGATAAGATGAAAATAGCCAAGCTTAATATCAAGGCAACAATGGTTGTTCAGTAAAGGGGAATGCATTTATGCCTCTCTAAAAGTTTGTTGGTCAAACCAATTAGGACTAGTTTAGTTGATCACCTTGTAATTAATTAAATCGATCTCAAACGAGATTTAAGTTTGAGATTTAACAGTGCCGATCATGAGTAGAGATTCTCAATAAGTTAGTATTTTTCTTGTAACAAGCATAAGCTTATTGAGTTGAGTTGAGAAATTGATCGAGCTTTTACTTTGCATTCAAAGTTTGATTTGTTCAAATAAAAAACCTATTTCGAACAAGTTTTTAATTCTCAAAAAAGCACAAGGCTTGTCTGAACGTGGACTGCAGAGGTGCGGTTGGAGTGTGCGCAACAGTCCGATGGTGTTTTTAATGGTCGTTATTAAAAACAAATTTTTCTGGAAAAAAGTTTTTAAAATCTGGACTGTTAAATGCAAAAATGAACGACTGTGTTAGAAGTCGGATCCCTAAAAAAAAAGTTGGTACACCATCTCAAGGGGAACCTAATTGCTGAAAAGTGTCCAAGAATCTTTTTTTTTTGGTCCAAGAATCTTCAAATGCCAGAAGATGGAGCAAAAACTCAAGGATAGAAGTTATCTAAAGAGCTGTGCTAACTGCACAAATTTCGTGCACAGATTACGGTGTGGGGCCCGCAAAAGATCCCACGCAAACGATTCAAACCGTTCATTAAATGTGAAACATTGTTTTGAGGGACTCCGGTAATAATCAGGTCAATGTGACACCGATAGATGCTCGATCCAATCACATCCAGATTACAGGATCTCGAAATCCAAATGAAAAGTTAGATGATTGGATGGAGCATTTATAGTATCGGATTGAGCTGATTTTTTTTTGCGAGGGCCCTCAAAACAATGTTTCACGTCTAATGAACGGCTCAGATCGTTTGTGCGGGAACCGTAGGAAGCCCCCGCACCATGATCCGTTCACAGAATCTCTGTTGTCAGACTTTTTTGTTGCCTAAATCTCCAGGCATCTCTCATGTTAATAACGTGGGTAGGGGGCCTGAATAATTGTAGATTTTCTAAATGGCTGTTGATTTTGCTACCAAAAATACATTTGCAGGAGAGTGGCGTTAACAAAAAAGGGAGTGGCAAAATCATTTCCCTTTCTAAATAAATGGATGGCCACTTTTGAACGCTCATCCTATATACTGGAGTACTAGCTTCCAATTCCCATTAAACAGATTGGTTTTTCTGAGGATAAGATACAGCTTTCAAATCGCTTTCAGGAACCCAACAAAACAGGCTGCTCCAGTCATCCCAAATCTCCATCCCAAATTAGTGATTAGGAATCCGATAGACGACATATATACAAGCTTCTCCTTTCCTTTTAGTACTAAAAATCTACTTCGGGTTGGTGGTGTGTAACATGTTGCTCACCTCCGAGCCGTCGGATCGTGCATCCGACGGTTCGGATCTCATCTCGGCAACCAACGATTGAGAACCGTTCATTGCCGAGATGAGATCCAAGCAGCCGGATGCACGATCCGACGGTTCGAAGGTGCGCAGCACGGTGTTACGCACACCACTGCACAACACTATCCCAATTGGAAAATCTGACCCTTCTAAACCACTACTCTACTCCCCTATGTCACCCCCTACTTATTGTTAGTACGGAGTATTATTTTTCCCATCAAGCAAGCAGGGCCGACTCAAGGTATTTAAATACCCTAGGCCAAATTATGGAATAGAACCCTACATAAATTTTCTAATTAAAAAATAATAAACAGAAATACTAATCTCTATATATCATTTTGTTCATACTATTCAACATGGTAAATATTTTGGCCTTAATGGCTTGTGCAATTGCTATAATATTCAATTTTTTTGCCTATTCAACATGGTAAATATTTTGGCCTTAATGGCTTGTGCAATTGCTATAATATTCAGTTTTTTTGCAAACAGACACTTCAAAAAAGTATCCTACTAGGATTTGAACTCAGACATCTTATCTTATGTGGAAGAGCAAACACTTCACCGCTGAACCACTAAAAGAGTTTGTATTATAGTTGTGCACAGAAAATATATATACTTATCTAGGAAGGGTTGCCCCATTTTTGACCCAAAATATGGAGGCCCAAGGTGGCAGCCTCTCGGGCCTTGCCCTTGGACCGACCCTGCAAGCAAGTCACTCCTATATGCCTCATTCTTCCCAACTTTTTTTCCAATTTCATTTCGTGTATTTTGTTCGTCTTTTCTGAATTTTTATTAGATTTGCTTGATATTTTTTGAATTAATCATCCATTACGATAAGAGGAGTCTAAAAAGTAAAAAATTATGATAAAAAGAAGTTAACTAAAGATGAAAAGGTATCAAACAGTTGTCTTTTTTTGTGTGTCTAAAGCGTCGTCTTATATGAATGAGACGAATGATTAATCCTAAAAATTATAACGAAATGTTAAACAAAAAGTTACAAAAAATAAAAAATACCAAAAAAAGTGGTGGACAAAAAAGTTCACAAGAATGCAAAGCTGCTCTTTTTTCCTTCTTTTAATTAAGAATCAATGATTCAATGGACCCCAAAAAGTTTTTCGGAAAATGTTTCTAAAAATTGAAATTAATATGGTGTCTAGATTCATGCTCAATCTTACCCTATAGCTTTAGCATTATTTTTTTAAAAACGGTCTTGTTAATTTTCGCCTACTAGGTGGAGGATAATATGCCAATAATTTTAAATAAGTTTAGATATTGATACATATCTTACGGAAATTAATACACGTAAATTGCTTTTCCCCCCTCACTTGACAACACACCCCCCGACCCCACGTCCCTTTTCCCGGACTAACCACCCCCCCCCCCCCACAGTTTTTAATTTCTTTCTTATTTATTTAATTTCTATAAATACCACCCTTTTTATATTAAAAAATATAATTCAAGAATTAAGTGCTCTAATTTTCAATTCAGTTTAATCGGGGCGAAGATCGTATTTTTTTGATCTAAGGCCTTTCAACGAGCACCCTATGACTCATTATTTAGTTTCAGGGTTCTCTTAGGGTGTCCATTGAACGGTTTTTGAGCCAAAAATTTATTACGATCATTTAGGATGAAATGATCAGAAAAATAACATCTTTGCATCGGTTCAAACGGATTGAAAATTAAAACTATTTTTTAACCTATTTTTTTAAATATATAAACGGTGTAAAAAAAAGTGTTTCAATTTTCAATCCGTTTGAACCGGTACAAAGATGTTATTTTTCTGATCATTTCATCCTAAATGGTCGTAGTAAATTTTTGGCTCTAAGGCCTTTCAACGAGCACCCTAAGACTCCTTATTTAGTTTTAGAGCTCTCTTAGGGTGCCCATTGAAAGGCCTTAGAGCCAAAATTTTATTACAACCATTTAGGATGAAATGATTAGAAAAATAACATCTTTGAACCAATTCAAATGGATTGAAAATTGAAACACTTTTTTTACACAGTTTATATATTAAAAAAATAAGTGTATTAAAAAATTTACTACAACCATTTAGGATGAAATATTTAGAAAAAGAATATCTTTGCACCGGTTCAAACGGATTGAAAATTGAAACACTTACTTTTTTAACTATATTTGTTAATATATATATAGGGAAAAAAAACAGTCGGATTAATTTTTAACTATATTTTTTAATATATAAACGGTTTAAAAAAATAAGTGTTTCAATTTTCAATCCGTTTGAATCGGTGCAAAGATGTTATTTTTCTAATCATTTCATCCTAAATAGTCGTAGTAAATTTTTGGCTCTAAGGCCTTTCAATGGGCACCCTAAGAGCTCTAAAACTAAATAAGGAGTCTTAGGGTGCTCGTTGAAAAGCCTTAGAGACAAAAATTTACTATGACCATTTAGGATGAAATGATCAGAAAAATAACATCTTTGTACCGGTTCAAACGAATTGAAAATTGAAACACTTATTTCTTTTACACCGTTTATATAATAAAAAAATATAGTTAAAAATTAATCTGACAGTTTTTTTTCCTTTTTTTGCTATATATATATATATATATATATATATTAAAATATATAATTAAAAAAATAAATGTTTAAATTTTCAATCCATTTGAACCGGTGCAAAGATGTTCTTTTTATGAACATTTCATCCTAAATGGTTGTAATAAATTTTTGGTTTCAAGACCTTTCAATGAACACCCTAAAAGAGTCTTGAAACCAAATAAAGAGTTTTAAGGTGCTCGTTGAAAGGCTTTAGAGCAAAAAATTTACTTAGCACAGTCAGGATCCAATCCAAGCATGGACCCAAATTGCTTTGGCATTATCAATTTCCTATTTTAAAAGTAGAGAAAATATGTTAAGACTGGTTAATGTTGTACTTATACATATTCATTTTTTTTATATAGATTTTTGAAAGCATAGAAGATATGTTAGCTTGGGCGCGGAGCGTTGGTCTTAAATATGGTATTGTGGTGGTTAATTGAAAATAGAATTTGAGTTAACCAAAAAAAAAAAAGAAGGGGGGAAAACGGGAAAGGACACAAATAAAGAAAAGAATTGAAAATTAGAAAAAAAAGTAAAAAAAAAGAAGGATTAAAAGGAATATTTAAATATCCATGCCTTGTAAGAATTCATCCCGCCCTTTTTTCATACTTATGTTTCATCCTCTTAGTGTGGGAATTACCTATCTTACCCTTTTCCCTATGATATACATATATTATGTTATATTGTTTTCCTAATTTAGTGGGATTGGATTGAATTGTTTTTCCAATTTAGTGAGATTGGATTGGATTATTTTCCTAATTCAGTGGAGTTTGGTAAATTTAAATATGATTGATACTTTTATTTTATTTTATCATGGAACGTATTTGAGGAATCAATTTTATTAGAAATATGACATGATAAGTTGACCACATCTTTGCATGTTTTCTTCATTCTTCAAGTTGGCTAACTAGACAACAAAAAGTCATATTTTCTATTAATCTTATTACACGGAACATGGATAAATTACCATAAAAAAAAGAAATAACATGACATACTCAAACCGTTACATGGTTAAATTATCATGATGATTACAACGTGAACACGATAAATATCCCATGATTCGAACAAATATTTCATGGTAAACGGTTCAAAAATGGTTAAATTACCATCAAAACAGGTTATCATGATTAGCGCTTCATGGTTAAATTACCATGGCGATTTCAACATTTCATAATGATTCACATATCGACAAGAACCCAACTTTCAAAAAAATCCATCTCGTTACAAGGAAAAATAATGCCTATTTAATTTCCAAGAAAAGGAACTCAACATTGACAATACCAATCGGAAACCCACAAGGATGTGGAGATCGTGGATGCTATGAGATCGTGCAGATCGTGGACTCCGTCTTTGTTGCCGTCTTCATCGTCGCAATTGAGTTCGAACTATGGCCATCGAGCTCAAGTTCGGACGTTTGACGTCGGTCATCAGTAGACATGCGACCAGTAGTAGCAGCGAAGGCGACAGAATCGATGGTGGCTTTGCAGTCGGCGTCTCCGTCTTCCTCCCGTTGCTGTTGCTGCCAAACCACTACTCCACCGACGTGGATGCAGCGAACAGGGACATGGATGCAAGCGACGAGGACGGGGATGTGGAGGACGTTGATGTGGGGTGAAGTGCATGCGTTGATTTTCTGTTATATTGAACAACTATGGAGAATTTGAAACGGGTCTTGGCAGGAGGACGGCAATGGCAGTGGAACACGTTCGTATGGTTTGTGGACAGGAGGATGGCAAGAATAGTGGAGGAGGATGGCGAGAATGATGGAGTTGGATTGTGGGTTATGGGACCAATCCCGTGAATTAGGTGCAAATTAGGTACCGGATTTTGTGCAGATATGAAGATATGGATCCGTTTGTTGCCGGATTTTGTGCAGTAAATTATATCTCATAATCATCGTTGGGACCTCCAACTTTAGGATTCCATCCCAAAATTCAATGTATATATATGGTATTAAGTTTTCACGGAAATAATGAAAAAGGGCACTTCCGGAATTAAAAAAGAGTGAGGATGAAAACATAAATGCCAAAATTGAGCAGGATGAAAACTTAAAGAAAGTGGGTTCTGAGGATGATTCTTTAAGTATCCCGGATTAAAACTGGAAAGAACGGGAGGGGGAATAGAGGAAAAAAACAAGAAGAAGAATCAAAATCGGGGGGGGGGGGGGGGGGAAGAGGGGGTGTGTGTGGGTGGGCGGGCGGGCTGGGCGAAAGCAGCTCTCTTTGGGCAAAGATTAGAATAATTTTTTTAAAAATCAGTCTCAGGATGGGACGTGGCTTCCAACCCACCCTCGTGGGTACCACGCTGTTTTTGTACCGTATTTTGGATCCTCGCCGGTCGAAGTTTGGAACCGGAGCAGATAAAACGAAATCTGTATCGTCTAATGCTGCAATCTGGGCCAAAGCAGCTCTCTTTGGGCAAAGATTAGAATAATTTTTTTAAAAATCAGTCTCAGAATGGGACGTGGCATCCAACCAACCCTCGTGGGTACCACGCTGTTTTTGTACCGTATTTTGGATCCTCGCCGGTCGAAATTTGGAACTGGAGCGGACAAACGAAATCTATACCGTCTAATGCTGCAATCAATGGCTTGAATCTACTTAGAGACTCTTCGCGTGAAGAATTGAATCTTTTCATGAAGAGTATGAACAAATTTAAGACCATTGATTTTTTCAATGTGCGGTCTAGATTATGATTGTTTCCTCCGGTTTAAAACTTGAACCGGGAAGGATCCAATCTCTTCTGTCTTGTTTGTTCTTTTAGCTTCCCGTTGGTGGTGCCCAAATTTTCCGGCGGCAAGAATGATTTTTGAGTTCTCCCACGAGCTTCCTTCCCGTCCTTTGCTCGCGGGCCGTCCACTCTTGTTGCCGGAAACAAAATTCGTCCCCAGAAATCAAAACAGTTGTGTTATATTTCTCTGATAAGACTGAAATCAATTTTGACAAAAGAAAGAAAGAAAGGAAAAATCGATTGTTTCTCATAGGCTTTTAACTATATACTTCCAAATTCTTCAAAACCTGTTTTTTTGAAAAAAAGAAAAAGAAAGGGTGATTTACTTTGCCTTAGTTTGGTTTGTCTCAACATCGCCCTAGTTGAATTCATCTTAACATCGCAATTTTTGTGTGTTTGTCTCACCCGCGAGCCGGTCTAGCCAAGGCATGGCAAGCCGATTGCTTGTCACCGGACAAGGCAGGGCCACACGACTCTATTGAGAAAAACAAGATTTCCTGTCAAGCTTCCCCTGACTTTGATGATCGACTAATCCATATGCAAGTGCCGTTCACATGGAACCTTTCCATCTGAGTTCTCATTTGAATAACCGTAGTAATTTTAGACCTAATACGTGTAAAAAAAATCCCGACTTCTGGAATGGATGCATTTATTAGATAAAAGGTCAACGCGGGAACGAGACGATAGGTGTACTAAAGGCGGACCGATCGACCCAACCCAAAATCCAACTACGAGAGAGAGAGAGAGAGTAACGCTCTGAATTGCGGTGAGAACTATCAATATCACAAAACTTTTGGATATACTAGATCATATTAAAACCAAATTGAAGACGTACGTCCTTAGTTTAATACTATCAGGATTTTCTCCAATTCGTATATTTTTATGGAGGTCAAGTGATTTTGCGTTGGGTGATGGCACTGGTGGGTGACAGTGGCGGCGAGTTTGAGAGGTTTTGGGTTGATGATGGATTGGTTTGGGTGGGTGATGGTCAGAGAGAGAGAGAGAGAGAGAGAGAGAGAGAGAGAGAGAGAGAGAGTTTTGGACGTCCCATCTCATTCTGGGACCAATTTTGGGAAATTTTTCATGGATAATGTAACGTGGAGTGAAATTCCCTACGGTCTTATTCAATGATCGAAACCGTTCATTTTTTAAACCTTGATGTGAATACTGTCCATGCTAAAAATAAAATCAATCGGATATTGGTAAATGCTCGACCAAATCATATTTGGCTATAGAGAACTGAACGGCAATTCCATTACCTACCATTTCTTTTGTTCCAAATATACTAACTTGTCCAGACGCAGGTTATATTTGATTCGATTGAATGGAATAGTCAGTGTAATGAAATTAAGGTTGAAATAGAATTGGATGAAATGAGATTGAAATATCCATTTTCATTTTCAAGTGTGGTTGTGCTTAGGAATAGTCATTTTCATCCGCAATAGAATAATGTGACAATAGTAGTAATTTTTTACGTGACAATAGTAATTTTTTGAATGGCAGTAGTAATTTTGGTATGGTAACAGTGAATCTTTGAGTGTCACTAATAATTTTAGAATGGCAAAGAAATGAAATGGCAATTCTTTTATTTTTTTAGTAGAATGACGACAATTCTTTTACTAAGTTGAATAGTGATTTCATTTAGAATGATCATTCCATCATTTAATGATGAACCAAATATTAGAATAAGTATGCCATTGAAATGACCATTTTATTCCAACTTTGATTCTATCGAACCAAACATACCTGCAATGTCCATTTGGCCTACTTTTTTTTGCATGAATAATGACCACATCAAGGCCTATAAAATAAAGGGCTCGGGTCATCGAGTAGATTAGTGATGGATTCTATTTTGTATTACACGAGGGATCTATCACATGAAAGGATCTTGATTTCAGGCATTCGCTGAACACAACTATCAAAACAAATACAAGGGAACAATATAAGGGCTACAATTCAGATAACCAGAGAAACTAAATTCCTTTTACCCTCACGTAGTCGGTTCCACTTTCTCCTCCACTTTCTCCTCCCAGCACAAAAACAAACTAAAGGGAAATAGAGGAAATTGTTGTTTTGGTTTGACATTGCAATAGCAACAAGAATATGAAGCACATGAGGGGAGAAGAAACATAGCACACAAAAAGAGGTGGTAGATTTAGGATGAACAGCACCAACCTTTTTTGGCTTGGCCATCTGCTTCTTGGATCCCATCAGCCTGTAAAACAACAGTCTTTCCATTCCCCATCCATGTGGCATCTTGTTTCTTGAGCTCTTGGGATTGTATTACTTTCCTGCTCAAAATGTTGTAGATTTCTCGAACCACTGTCTGAAACGCAGAAGTTACGTTGGATGAGTCGAGAGCTGAAGTTTCGATGAAGAACAAGCCCTGTGCCTCGGCCAAGTCCTTGCCTTCGGCGGTGGAAACCTCCCTCGCATCTTGCAGATCGGACTTGTTCCCGACAAGAATAGTAACTACGTTCATGTCAGAGTGAGCTGTTCATGAAACAAAACCACACAAAGTCAACAAACGGAGAAAAGTGAAGGTAATATTTGTTTACCCACCATATCAGATTTTAAGAACATTACACACGTTTTTATTTATTTATTTATGTTAACAACAGTATATTGATATCGTATGCAAAAAGAAAAATGTGGCCAGATTAATATCATAAGCATCTGACATCAGCATCCAGCTTGAATGCTGCAGTTTCATTTTCAACGAAAGTTGAATGCAAAAGCACAACAGTTCATTGAAGTATCGCTAAGACAACAAAGACCAACTCAGCTCCAAGTTAAAAACTAACCTCTATGTTGATAATTACTAATGTGATTATGAAAATAATGATGATGACAGCAGAAGACGGCAGTACATTAAGTCATTCTGTATATAATATCATCAATAAGACTTCAGTATTCATCTCCTAAGAAACACTTAAGAGCATGAACCTCTTAAAAGTCATCACAAATCAACATGGGCATTATCATTTTATGAGTTTGAGCGATAGAGAATTAGCGTAACACTATGTGCATTATCATCTTACGAATTTGAGCGAGAAATTTCTTTATATCAATACATTACACTGGAGGTGTGATCATCGTTGCCCTATACCCAAACTGATGCTAAAGAACTCATCAGGGAAAACTAAATAGCACAAGCAAAATGAACCCAACAGGATTTGTACGTGGTACTTACTGTGGAGTTCATTAAGCCATCTGCCGATGCTATCAAAAGTCTGGCGTCTACTAATGTCATAGACCACAAGAGCTCCAACGGCACCCCTATAGTATGCAGATGTAACAGCCCTGAACCGCTCCTGTCCAGCTGTGTCCCAGATCTGTGCCTTAACTTCCTTACCATTGATGTCCAGTTTCTGAGTTTGAAACTCCACTCCTATAGTGGATTTTGAGTTAGGATAAAACTCATCTCTTGCAAATCTAGCAAGCAAGTTCGATTTCCCAACAGCCGAATCTCCAATTAAAACAATCTTGAAAAGGTAATCCTCAGTTTGCTCCTCCTCAGAGTAAAATGCCATTTCCAACAGCAGAGTGCCACACACAACTAGAGAACCATATTTGCTGATGCAATGTATTCAATAACGTGGGTACTTTTCAGGAGCTAAACACCTAAGAGAGATCAAACATTCCCCAATTGAGGAAGAGGAGCTGAAATTAGAGATTGCAGGGACAAGACAATGGCAAGAAGTTATTTGGAGGCAGAGAGTGGTATACGAAAGGAAAAAGTAATAGTTCCGTAATAACTCAAAAGCAGCACAAAAAGGAACATTACCCCATTGCTTACAATGGTGAAGGTACCGCAGTCTAATCAGCAAAAAGACAGATTCCAACTCTCTAATACTTCCTTGGTCTGCACTCCTCAACCCCAATAGTGGGAATACATCTAGAGATTTCCCTACTTTAGAGTCCAATCTGGTACAGCAAAGGCAAGTTTTAAGCTACCTGCAGTTCCAAGAAAAGCATAAGAATCTAAAAACTTCCAAAGAAGGATTTACATTCTTTATTGCTGTTCCTTTATCTAAAAAAGTTGTCCCCTCCTAGTAGAATAAATTATCTTAAAAGAGAATGTATGATGTATGGAACTAACGGCTCAGTGGAAGCGTGATTTTAGCATACAAATGCTCATCCTCAACACCATTTTAAACCAGGGCACCATGCACTTTGTATCCCAGATCCCCGCTCTTGCTCCACTCCACTCCCCTTGCAATTGCTCTTTCCCTCGTTTACGTGCTTCTGAGCTCAAACCAAAAAATAACAACGATTTCATGTAAGTGGCGACTCCAGAAATTTTATAATAGGGTCATTCAAATCAAATACAATTGGGTGAAACTGTTACTCATAATTTTGAGACATACAAAAGAGGCACCAACAAAATCAATAGTCTGAAGGCCTCAAGATCAAGGTATCATTAGCTGAAGAAGACCTTCGCCAATACTATCCCTATCAATTCAATTTACTCTCAGATTTAAAAATATAAAGCCCGATTTAAAAAATTAGAGCCCAAAGTCAACTATTTCGACACCTTTTTTTTTATTTCACCTTACCCAGTACCCACTTGGAAGTTTATATACGACTTCGTAAATAAGATAATAGTTTGACCGCTGAAGATATTATTACGCATATATTGTAAATCATATCGGCAAATCAAAATTAACCCACCAACTAATTTCTGTTGAAAATATCATTTGCGTTTATTGTATTTCTCCAACTCAGGTGGTGTCAGACTGTCAGTTGACACCATAAGCTGCCCAGTGGCTTTTTCCCTGCTTAACGTGTAATGTGGTACTCCAACATTTGCATTGTTAGGTGTTACTTGCCGGTTATAACGAAGAAATCAACGTGTAAAGGTGTTACTCCAACATATGCATCGTGAGGCGGTACTCGTACATGATACATACAAAGAGGAAAACAATTGTGTTTACCTCAATGGAGGGCTTGAGGCCAACAAAGAGAAGCGTTAAAATATCATGTAATACTGAACTTTAGGAAGTTTTACGAAGTCCATTTCTTGAATAACTTGTGATACAACTAAAAAGGGACACCAATTCAGAAATGTTTAGTTATGAACAGAAAATTCAGAAATGTTTAGTTATGAACAGAAAATTCAGAATTGTTTAGTTATGAATAGAAACGTAATGCAAAATTTTGAACTTGCTAATACACTCTATTGGGAATTCACACCACGATACAATTACAGAAGGCCAACCCTCTAACAGTGTATAGATACTTATAGTAAACGACATACCATTTTGCCGATCAAAAAATCAACAACATACCATTAGCCACCTCAAAATCCAAACGATAGAAAACATAAATAACTTCACGATCAAACACTAAACTTGAGATCAGGGCACTAAAAGAAGCGAAAACTGCAATGTTACAAAACTATTAAACAGCTCCTCCAACTAAAAGACAGCTTGATTCATCACTTTCTTTAATCAAATGTGCAACAAGACCTTAGATGCCAGTATAAAAAATGGCACTGAGAAAGGACCTAGAAGAGCCAAAAGGCCATGATTTTGTATCCATAGGCAAAAGAACAAGCCTCATACCCTCAAAAGTCTAAATTACGGTCGCAACAACTAGGGAATGGGAGGGCTACTGCAAATTACAATTATGAAATATCTAAATGAGGAACTAAGTAATAAGCATCATCTTGTGAAACTTCAGGCTCCAGAACTACCCAAATACAAATACGTATGCACGGGCATCAACAAGAGGACGAGAGTTCAACAGAAATCCCCATGAAAAAAAAAAGACCGGAGAAAAGGAATTGATAAATGACTGTAATTGCGATAACCAGTCAATGTTCTAAAAAGCGCTCGGCGCTAGGCGGGCGGCCGACCACCTTCAAGCTTCAAGACCTATTAATCAGCCATTAATCGCCTTTTAGCAATTAGTCGGGTTTTTTTTTTAAAAATATTCTACAACCTCCCTACCATTAATAATCACAGTTTTTCTAGTTGATGTGATATATCTTCTCTCCCAGAAAATTTCTTAGTTCTCTTTGGCTATCGGATACTCAATGTTAACACTTCTAAATGTTAACAGTTCTCTACATTTCAAATATAGAGACATAGAAGTTCAATGTTCATAGTTCAAGATTACGAAATCTTAATCACCAGACCCAGATCGATGAGAGGCTGATCAAATGAGAGCCCTAACACAGTAACACTAATTCGAAGCCCTAAATAACCTGGTATGAATATAACAGTTACCCCCCTTCGTTTTCTAAAAATTCAGATTTACCCGGCCTAATCGCCCATTAGCCGATTAATCGCCCATAAACCGATTAATCGCCTATCGCCGCCTAGACGCCGACCAATTAAGCGGCAATTAATCGCCGCCTAAGTCCAATTAATCTTCTAGCCGCCTAATTCAACCTTTTAGCTATTAATCTCATCGGTCAACCCAGATTTCCGATTAATCGCCCATTAACCGGCAATTAATCCCGCCTTTTAGAACACTGTAACCAGTCTTTGCCAACATTCTTGTCCACATTGTCCAGGACCAACGGAATAACCAACAATTTCTTCTACAAGTTCAGACCTAATATGTACCAATTACCTACAAAAACAAAATAATATCAACAGCTTCTATAATTTTAGCTTTGTTTGGTTCTCCACTCATAAATATTCTCTCCAAATTTTTTAACTGTTTTGTCATCCGTGTTTTTTCGTCTATAGTGATTTTTTATCAAAAATTTTACTTATTTTTTACTTTTTGGATGTATGTAGCGTATCTCTATTCAAAAAGTAAAAAGTAAAAGAGTTTCTTAAAATGTTAAAAAAAATTGGCTGAAGACGAAAAAATACGCAAACTTATAAAACATTTTTTTTATATCTAAAAAACAAAGTGTTTAATCTTTTTCCAGGTCCACCCCATTGTCTCAACCCAGACCTTACCGAGTTACCGTTTAGTTAACCCCATAGTTCTGTGAGTGTGTACGTGTGTGTGTGTGAAACTGTGAATACGTACATTTTTTTTTTTTGTTGCGGGTGTCCGGAATTTCATCCCGCCTGATCTCTCAGTACATCCCACTTATGCAACGTAATTATTGGGCCTATGCCATGAGATAACCACAGTGCGAAAAGTAATCAACCATTGCTTAAGGACTGTTGTAGGGGCTGTAGGGATTAGTTTGCGCGCAAACTGGCCTGGACACCCTATATTACCACAAAAAAAAAAAAACATCGTTTCAACCTTGATATTCGAAAGTACGGACAGGTGAAGAATACGGTTCAATGGCTACCATTCCACACATTGACTTTTCAAGCTACAAAAGTCAAACCCTTCAAGAACTCAGCCAAGCCAATGATCTTTCCATTCCACATTGTCTACCCAAATTATTTGAATGCAAAACAATACCACACATTTCAATTTACCAATTCACGAAAAAAACCAACCAAACAGAGATTCAGATGCATGAATGTATCCAAATATACAATAAATCATTTCTTTTCTTTTTTTGCCATTTCAATAGCTCAGAAAGACCAACATACAGAGAATTGTTTCCAATGAAACCCCAAATTTGTACAAAATGCCAGAAATAACAAACAAACGAATGCGTAAAAACGTTACCGTTTTGACGATCGATTGCGAAACCCCCCTCTTATCTCCCTAGCTGAAGATTGCGATCATATAGTAAGCGAATCAGAACCGTCAAACTCTTGATCGATCAGAGGACACTACGGAAAGCGCATTGGTTGTTCCAAAGAATCCAAGAGAACCCAAGAATCGAGAGGGTTTAAGGGTTCTGGATTCGCGAGGGATTTAGGGTTAGGATTTCGCGATTCGAGGAGAGAAGACGCGGGCAAGAAGGGAGGGAGAGAGAGGCACAGATTTGCACACTAGAAACAAAAGGGAGGGGTTTTATAGGCCGGACCTGTAATTTATGCTTGGGCCCAAATTAGTAAAACTCCTACCGTCCCGATTTGGTTGTCCATTTTTAAATTTTAAAGTGTTTTAAAATGTTTGTGTATTTGACTTTTAATTGAATCAATTTTCTCTTTTTGTCCCTTCGTAAGTGAAATAAAGTAACTTTTTCAACAAAGTTGAAAGATAAATGTGAAAAGCTGTATCTTTTTAAAAGTGTAATCATTGTGTTCCCTAAAATGTTGAATTTTCGAAGTTGGACAAATAAATTGGGACAGAAGGAGTATTATTTTTGGTAGATATAGTCTCGATCTACGTATTATTTCAGACAAAAATATTCCTTGGATCACATATATAGTTCACATAATTTTCTTTTGGTCAACATTGTATACATCAGCAGGAGTTAGCGAAAGCGTTAGAGTTAGCGCAAGGGGTCTAGAGGCTATTCATAGTCCTGGCCCCCAAAGCCCCGCCCCGCATGGGACTCGAACCCTGATCACCACTTGGAAGAGGGAGATGAGCAACCAACTTCACATAGTTAATTTACACATACAATTTACGTGGTTCAAAATTCACATAGTTCACGGGGGTTAAAAAGTCATTATGCAATCTAGCAAAATCTATCTAGATTCGGCAATAACGCGGTTGGGATGTAACCGAAGCTAAAAAAAAAAAAAAGGACCGGCCTCTACTTTTTTTTTAAAACAAAAAAAGCCTGTGTAAAATGGGCCAGGATTGGACCTCATCTGAGTTGGCCCAACCACCTTAAAAGCCGTCATTAAAGTCACTGTTTCCGCTGGTGGTTCTACTGCCATGGCAGAAAGACACGGGAAGCGTGTGAGAACTCCGTGGTCTTCTTTATGCAAAGGGGGAAGGAGAAGACCCTTTGAAATAAATGCATACGCCTTCCTATGGACATACACACACACATAAGGTGGAAGGCTGCGGTTAGAGGTGTTAAAAGTGGTCGTGTCGTGCCGGCCCGGTCCGTTTAGATTCGTGTCGATCGTGCCTTTGTGTCGTGCCGGCCTATTACTTGATCGAGCTGTGCCATACCCGTGGAGGCCCATCTCCAATCGAGTTTCGCACGGGAAAAAAATGAGTGCAACAACTAACAACTTAGTATATGTTGTGACGTGCCCGTGGCCGTTTAGAACCATGCCGTGCCGTGCTGTGTCCGGCCCGTCTAAAATCGTGCATGAGCCGTGCCGTGCCCGTTTGACAGTACCTCTAGCTACAATACGCATTTCTGTTTTATGTGTACGGTATGCATCTCCGTGAATCGCTTTGAATTCATAACGATTTGTACAAAATCCATGACATGTTATTATATATGACGATTCATGAAACGTTTTGCACAAAATTTGTAACATGTGTTTACAAATTCATAACATAGAAATTTTACGAATAATTATTGATTCAAGACCTCAAGAGTACTGATGTTATGAAGGAGTAATTTTTATGTACGATGTTATGAATTTTAAGGTCACATGGTACATGCGGAGTACTAATGTTTTTAATTATGTTGGTCGTATGATTCGTACATCTATTGAAAGCCTGCCACAACATCGCTGAATCGTTTTTTGCAAGATTAATAAGGGAAATGATTTTGCCACTCTTTTTTTTTGTTAATGGCATTCTTTTTCAAGTGTATTTTTGCACAAAAAATACATTAATTTGTAGGGGAGTAGCGTTAACAAAAAAGAGAGTGACAAAATCAGCAGCCATTAATAAACCCAACACTTGCAATAAATTAACTAAGGAATATTGATTTTTGCGCTTCATTTTTATACGCAGGCGTTCCAAAAGATAAGGAATTTCATTCTCAGTCCTATTTACACCCCCTTCATCCGGTATATTGGTGTAGAGATAAGGAATTTTGGTGGGCCAATATATAGTAAATTTTCTAGTGACATTTTAATAACTTTTGTAGGGGCGCACATAAGTAATTTTGGGGGGGTGACATTAGGAATTAAAAAGTATCATATCGGTGAAATGGAAAGATAATTTATTGGTTTTTCTAATGGAACAACAATTTCTTTATCCCGGCGAATGAGATTCTTTGTGTAACGAGCATTCTTCCATGTATCGGTGAACCAAACATGCATTGAATTGCGCATTCTATTGGAATGAATGTTCAATTTCAACGTCTCCACCAGACAAAACATATATAATCTATACGAAAAAAATAAATAAAATCTTTACCTTCATCATTCAATTCATCAAAATAACATTTTATTAGCTAAGTAACACTATCCATGTCAAATATTTTAACCGATTGGGTCACACGAAGTGGTTAAGTCTTGTGACTAAATCAGTAACCCAGTTTGGTGAGTGGCAGAACCTTTGTTGGCTAAACTTGCAAAAGTTAGGAAATGAAAGAAATTTATTTTTAGACTTTGTGCATGTGCCTAAGCCTTTTTATTTGGTGGAAGAGTGAGAAATTCACTAATAACGACAAAACGATACAATCCAATATGTGCAGCTATCACAACAGGGAAGAGAAACTAATGCCTATTAATGCACACCGACAACACGATAAATTAAATTTTAGATAAACAATTGTAACGGTAGTTCTCCTAACGTCACGTTGTTTATATAGAAACCGACCGTCCATGTGCCTAAAATTAGGTGTTCCAGGACCTTTGTAAGGTCCCCTAGCTGCTAGCCTACTAGCACAAAACATGCATGCTGTACTAGACCTAGACCTGATCAATGTACTATAACTTTAGGAAAATCATTGAATGTTTCATCTTTGTGGTGAATCTATAATTTACACATTTATAGCAAAATTTGACACAATTATTTTTTTCAAAATTGGCTTGATGAAGTTCTGTACCATATTTTATCAAAGCGTTAATATATTTTGTAAGTCAAAAATTCAATTTTTTGATATACCTATTGAATCTTCGATATCCGAATTGAACAAGCAGTTTTTTTTTATTGCATGGATGTATTACCATGTGGGTCATACAACATGAACAGTTTAGATAACAACAATAAACGCACGATGAAACCTACAATGGCGGTGACGGCAATCCCACAGTACGTTTCCACAGTCGGCGGACATATTTCGAACTCTAAATTAGATTCACAATGAAAAAAGACTGGTACACGGGCAGGCGGGGTGGCCTTGCTCCGAGCCTAGCAAATACTAGGGGGTGTTTGGATGGTGCCTTTTTGCATTTTCATTCTTCATTTTTCCATTTTTCCATTTTCAGTGTTTGGCTTGCCACCACCAGAATCCATTCCCCTAAAATGAGTTCTGAAATTTGCATGATAGAGGCAGAAATGAAGAATGAGCCCAATAGGAGCTTTTCCAATTCTCGGTTTTGCATTTTCCTTTTGGTCCAGGTCAAAAGACGTTTTTGTACCTAGCCTTTTAATAAAAGACATAAAATTACTCTCCACAATTTCGGATAATCCCCTAAAATACCTAAGATGTTTAGATTTTGTAGGCTAATTTGTGTAATGTTTAATTGTCTGTTTCTTTTATTAGTTCATAGATTTTTTTTTGGACTAATGACGGTCGAAGTCTTTTTATGTTTTGGCAATTATTTCAATTTTACTTAAGCGTTATTTTAATTAAAAATAAGAATGTACTTGGAGACTTTCAATTATCAAAAAAATAAAGGAAGAACAAAAATTACTTTACAAAAAGAAATAACATAAGCATTATTTCACATCATTATTTTATTTAATCGTTATTTCTTCCTAATTATCAAAAAAAATAAACAAATAGTTGGAGACTTTCAATTAACGAAGAAAAAAACTACTATAATTGACAATATAACTTTTAAAAAATTGCTTAAAATATTTATTTATAAACATTATATACCATATTAAATAACCAAGGGCAACATGGTAAAATACCAACCCATAATTCATTTTCATTCCATATCTCCCAAACACTACTCATGCTGCAAAATGCATTCTGTACATATCATCCAAACACCTATCAAAATTAAAATACATTCTGACCACAATCTAAAAAGCAAAAAAGCTAAAAATGAAAAGCCAAATAGTAGGCTCCCAAACACTTTGAAGCAGAGACGAATTTAGGTTAGGGCATAGGGGGGGCCACAGCTCCTGCGTGGTTTTCGGGGTGTTTTTTTAAAAAAAATAATATTAATATTGTTAAAAATACCTAGATGTTGTAGTTTGTATTGTGTGTCATTTAAACATTTAAATTCTGTAAGAATGTGTTCGTTTTTGGTCCCAAAATCCAATTTTTTCCTCTACACGCGGTCTCCCATAAGTTTTTTCTTCTATTATTAATCTCATATATCTTTCTATCTCTTTTCACTTATTACCCAAAAAACCTCCCTCAACACCTAAACCGAACAAACTATTAAATTTCCAAACCTTGAAATTTCAAAATTTAATTCTTCATCGTTCGGCCCCAGCATTTACAAAATTTTGGTTCCGTCCGTGATATGAAGGAGTACATATTTGAGTAGCACGAATGCATGCATGGTGGGTTGTGGATAGAGATGGAGCTGAGAGGCTGAGTCCTGAGTCTACCCATAATTTGGTGATGAGACGTAACGAGTGCGATTTGGCAGCAGATCGATCGAGCACTGCCATGCCATAAATGGGAGGGGACAGTTGATCCGATCCTCATCTCATCAAAATACGTACTAGCTTGCCACCGACTGGCCACGTCAATTAGGGATGGCAATTTCGGTCTACCCAATCCAACCCGATCCGTTTCCCGTCCCAAATGGGTAGGGGATTCAGGAATTATTTGGGGATCGGGTAAGGTATGGAGATAATTTTTAAAAAAAAGTGGGAAACGGGTAGGGGTTGGTATGAGTTAGTACCCGCCCCACTAGCCTACTATATATAATAATTATATATACATAAGTTAGGGTTCCCGAGCCCAATCCCACTAGCCTATTATATATATACATAATTTTTACTCTGATTCCTGCAGTTGGACTATTTTGTGTTAAATGGCAGTAGGAAACATTTTGGTTATTGTACTCCTCCAATTAACCAATTAACAAATGGTTCATGTCAAAAGTACTACATGAAGCGTTTTTTAGAGGCTTTCTATTTCCCAAAACTTGATGAAAGTTGAAATTGAAATTGACACTGATTATCAATTGTAATGGCAGCCTAGATTGTGTTTTTTTTTTTGAATTTAGTTCATGGTTTGTATTTTCTAATGGCATGTGACTTTTTTTTTTAAAAGTTTTGGAATCTTTGGATCCCCGATTCCCCGCGGGGATCCCCATTCCCCGTTTGGGGCGGGGATGGAGGGTAAAAATAAATTCCCGATGGAGATCGGGGCAGGGATGGGGAGGGATTTGGGTTCGGGGATCGGGGACGGAGATAGTGGTATCCACCCCCGACCCTCCCCGTTGCCATCCCTAACATCAATACTGCCAATGGATAATGGATGATCGATGAAGAGGATAATTTCTCCCTCCCGATTTGTTTGTTTCATCTCCACAAATGTACTGCCGCTTAAGAAAAGTCAGTTCAAATGGAAAAGATTGTCTTTTTTGGATTTTTTTTAAACTTTCGTCTATATATATATTTTTAATACTTTTGTGAATCTTTATCTTATGAACAGTGTGATCGATGTTAAAATCTGGCCCAAATATAGTAGTAAGAACTAAGAAAAATTAATCAAGTAGAATGCACTAAAAAGTCTCCAAAAAGTTCGGCCGAAGGTGGCCTAACACCCACATTAATTGGTTGGCACGCGTCGCCGTCGTCCACTCAATGTTTTTTGTCCACGGGTAATTCAATCTATTTTATCTAAAAAGAACTGGATTATCTCGAATCAGCTCGATGGACTGGACAGGGCCTATATACTTCGGATCCTTTTGAGGTCATTTTCATTTTGGCACTCCATATCTATATTACAATACACAACGGTTTTGCAAAATGTCTCTCTCACAACTGTCCTACGTGACACATTGAATGGCTCTGATTAAACAACGGGTTTGATAGCTAAAATTCAATCCATCCAAGGGTTATCATTTGTCTGGATTCGAAATTTGAAAACCCATTATTTTTCTCTCTTAATTTCCGATTCTTTCCTTTTTCTGTGGCAAAAAAAATGAAAATTTGTTTTTTCTCTTACTTCCCCTGTTTGATAGGAGTATTTCAGTTCTCTCCTCTCCTTTCCTCTCCTTTTCTTCTCCTCTCTTCTCTCTCATTGATTTCTCAACACCAATAGAGGTTGCTGTAATATTGGTATCATTCTTCTTTTTTGTCATAGACTTTATTTATTTATTTTATTATCACAGTCTCTGTACTTCGACTTAATTTATTTTCTATTTTTCATGATCAATTGCTCAGTCTCGGGCTCATATAAGATTCACCAGCGTTTCTCACATTTCTTGATCGTGACCATCTACCATAGACGAAGTAAGTTTTCCTTTTTTCTTCGTGTTCAACAAAGTCTACTTTTTGAACCCTAAGTTTTTGAATCCACAATATCCAAAATCCAAACACTTCTAATCAGACTATTATATTATATTCAATTTTTATTATATATATTTTACATTATTGCTTATGTATTTTTACTAGATGAGTACTGAAGCGCTATCCGTTTTTTTATAGGTTGTATTGGCTAACCAGAGAGTCAAATACCGAGTTGATTGGAGTTTGAAGCTTAGAAAGTCTACAATTTTTATAATTGAGATTACATTTTTAGATGTTGATATATTGCTTATGTATTTTTACATTCTAAAGATTGGTTTATTTTTTTGCCCATAAAGTATTTTTTGTGATAACAGTGGTTTTTTGTCAATTGTGATCAGTAGTTGGTAGCGTGATTAGCATACTGTAAATTGTTAGTTTGTTTTGTGCTGATTCAAGTTTATCGGTGGATATACTTGAACAAATGTTTTTTGTAGTTGAAATTTTGCGTATAGGGCATTGACCTTCAAGAGGTTAGAGAGACAAAATTGACGAACCGTGCCTTCAGGCACGGGCATGCACTAGTAGATTACATATTAGAACTCGTCAAGAACTCCTTTTTCTTTCTTTTTTTGATATCATTTCAAAAACTATTTTTCTTAAAAAACAAAAGAAAAGAAATTGTAATACTAAACTTGAACCTTATTTTCTTTCGAGACAAATGTGTTCCAAAAAAAACCCATAACAAATGATGACCAATTAACGTAATTTTATAAGTGACTAATATTTTGATGAGTTTTATAATACTCCCTCCGTCCCTTTTTTAGAGTCCGGTATTCCATTTTGGGCTGTCCCTTAATAAGTGTCTATTTTGTAAAGTTAGTGAATTTTTCATTTTGCCCCTAAAAGTAGATTCCATTTTGAAAAGTTAGTGAGTAAAAGTGTAATGATTATGGGTAAGTAGGGAAAGTGGAGGAAAAAGTTGATATGAAAGGTATAATGATGATGTCTTTTTAATAAGTTGGAATTACGAAGCAGGACACTTAAAAAGGGACGGAGGGAGTATGATCGAACAGTTCCGATTATCACAATGATCTTGGGAGGAATCTCAATGGCCCCAAACTGGATCCTTCAGTCCATTCATCGAATTGACCGGAGACGTACGGGAGAGGATCCTCATCCAGATTTTATCAGATTTCTGGTAAAGTTCATGCACATGCATTATTATTTTGGGCCCTATTATTTTTCACTGTAGGAAAGTGTGATTGACAAATCAATTTCCAAGGTGAGAAAGCCAGGTTGTCGGTTTTTATGGAGCCATGCAAGTGTATCATCACCATACGAAAAAGATTTCAGTGCCGAGCGGGTACCACGTGGTGCATGCCCGTGCGCATCCGAGCTGTTCATTTCATTTTTAAACAGCTCAAATTTGGAGAGAGAAAAGGAGAAAGAAAGTGTTGGGGTGAGAGGAGAGAGAAGATTTTAATCCGATAGCCATCTAAAAGTGTATCGGTCGGCTCGGATGCGCCGAACGAATACCACGTGGGATATACCCGCTCGGTACTGAAAAATCTCACATCATCACTGCTCAAGTAAGCTGCTGCACACCAAACGAATTCAGCCCCCCTGGTTGTTGGAGTTGAATTAATATATGGCCCTAGCTAAATGGGAAAATTTATTCAAAAAGTCTGTCCGCACGCACATATATATTATCACATACACATATTTTGCACGTACGATCTTTGTGGGGTCCACCCTAGATTCCAAAAGATTGATTCAAATTGCTCGTGTTTATTAATGATTTTTTTAAATGTTTCTATAAAAAATTAGTTCAATCGGATATCGGTAATGACTTTTTAAGAATTCGTACTGTGTGGTTCGCCTGACGAATTCTGAAAAATCCAGCTCCTATTCAAGACGAACAAAACACACAAAACGACGAGAATCCAAAAAAAAATATTATGCGAATCTAACAAAAATTCATAAAAAATTCATAAAAGACGAACAAAACTCACAAAATGAAAAAGATAAAAAAATATCATTAAAGATGAATAAAATAGCAAACAATTGCCTTTTTTTTTTTGTCTAAAGTGTTGTCTTATATGAACTTTTTTAAAAATCGGCTTACGTTTTTACAATTTCCTGATTCCTTTGGTCGAGATGAATGATTAATCTCAAAGATTACAATAAAAAGCTCAACAAAAAATTGCAAAAAAAAAAAGTAAAAAACACCGAAATTTTTTTAGACAAAAGGATTACAAGAATGGAGCCGTTAATACTTGAACCAACAATTTTTTCTATGATCCGCAAAAGGGTGGGAGGAGGCAACCAGCGTAGCAACCCCCTTGGGCGTGACCATAGAGGCTCCCTGCCCGTCGATGGAATGTCTGATTCGATCCATATCTACCGTCCGGGAGGACGAGCCGTCACTATGGCACCAACTAGTGCACAATTAGCATAAGCTCCCCCCTCAATGGTCCAAAAACTCATCCGCAAACGTGAGACCAAACCACCTGCCAGGACTCGAAGCCACGTCTCCGTCGAAGAGGGTAGTGAACCCTAGCCAACTGGGCTACCACCTCTGTTTTGCTTAAAAACAAAGAAGAAGGAGAAGAGGAATGCAATGGCTTTAAGAAGGCTGGGCCGTACCTATATTGGGCCCGTGGATGGTTGGGCTATCCCAGGTGATGGACGTTGCGCCATTCTTGATGAATCTTCAACCAAAGGCGCATTGTCATGTCAGATTGCCGAGATGAAATCTGAACTGTCCATTGCCGAAATGAACGGTTTGGATGGGAACAACAAACTCGGCGACTCTATTGTTCCTTAGTGGACAACATTGGAGTCCCCGAGTTTCTCATGTCAACCGCACCACATAAGGTTTAGAATGACTAGACCTCGTGCCCCATTAAGAAGTCATCCCGGCTTTTCGCTCTAGCTTTTAATCGTCGCACTATACTTTTGCTCTCAATTTCATTCACTCGTAAATTTTAGCAGTTTCTCCAAAAAGGTTTAAACCACAACACAGCTAGAGGAAGGGAGAATTTTTGCCAGGTCCACTATACCACTTTCCAAACCCCCTAAGTCCACTTCTAAATTCTATAACCCCCTAAGTCCACTAACCTATTAGTAAGGATGTAATAATCCTGATTAGTCTAATTTACCCCTACTGCTTCCAAAAAAAATTTTGCCCCGTTTTTTTCTCCATTTCCGTTTTTTCCTCCATTTCCGTTTCATCCCATTACAAATACCCTTCCCCCCTCCCCCCCCCCCTTCCCCCCCTCTGCCCTTTTTCCAGATGAACGAGACTCTTTCAGAGGAAATCATAGACGATTGACGATTTGCTCCTCCACCTCAAACCCGTCGTCGGCCTTCTTCGTCGTTGTCGGTCTTCTTCGTCGTCTTCGGCCCTTCTTCGTCGTCGTCGGCCCTTCTTCGTCATCGGCCTTGTTCAGTCGCGATCGTTCACAAACAGTATCAACGGTCGAACCAGTTCACCCACGTTCGTTCGTCTCTGTCGCCTAGTCGCCTTTGATTCGCCCTCGCTTCAGTCCGACGCCGTCACCGCTCTTCGCCTTCATTTCTCCATCGCTTTCGTCAGATCCTACGTCACAATCGATAAACTTGGTATGTTTCTCTTCGTATATAGGGTTATATGAATGGTTTGGCTAAGTTAATTTAGGGTTTTGATTGCGAGTATATATAGTTATTAACCTAAGTTATTTGCCCTGTGATTGAGGGTTTTGTACACAGCATCGTGGAGAAATTTTATGATTTGTAGGCATCGACTCTGAGACTCTGCTCTAAGCAGTTTATGTTTCTCATCATATATATGGTTATATAAATGTTTTGGCTAAATTAAGTTAAGATTTTGATTGCGAGTAGATATGGTTAATTATATCAAACTCTGATTGGTTAGGTATTGGTATTGGTTAAGTTAAGATAGGGTGTTGATTGTGAGTATATGTGCTTATTTTAATTTTTGATCCGTTAGGGTAAATTCCCCTGAATTTCCCTAAAAAAATTCAGTACAGGTAATGATTTTTGCTTATATGTATATATAGTTACTGATTTAACATTATAAATGATCTACTGTCTTGTGAGAAATTGTATATGATGTTATGTTCTGAGATATATAGGGTTATATATGATTTTATGTATAACTTTTAATAGTAATGCAACAATATATATGGTTATATTCAGGTTTATAAGCCGCTGCGCGGACCTATTCAATAACGTAAATTTAATAGTTTATTAGTTTTCGTGTATAAATATATGTTATTTTTATTTGTACATATAACCATATTCCCCTGATTGTTGGCAGAAATGTTAGAACTGTTGGTTTGATTGAGAGTTGGGAAAATTTAGCAGTTCAAAGTTTCTTTTGTTTTGTTTTGGGGGATGAGAGTTCTCTTTCATTTCTCGAATTACGGGTCAAAGCTGTCTAAATGCCATTATGAAGTTAGAGATGTGTTTCTGTGATATCATAGTTATTGTGTCATTCTGGTTGAATGGATTTAACTAGTTGCTATTATGTATGCAGATTGCTGAATGAATCATGGGTTTTGTGTGCAAAGGTTGTTTTATGGCATAGTAATGCTAGTTTTAAGAATGAGTGATTACCCTTGTGTGATCTTTACAGCCCAACTTGAGAGCGGACAGCTAGGGGGACAACGGGTAGGAGAAACAGAGGTTTAGGCTCTAGAGGGATTTGGTGCCGCTCATATTGTACAAGCGATGTTTACTTATAAATCTGATCATATTAAAGCTCACCGATGCGGGAGGATGTGGAATCATCTAGTTGGGTAGGTAGTTGAAACTTCGGTGCCATTTGACTTTTGAGTGAGATAGAACTGATGTAATTCAAAAGTTCATACAATAAGAGTTATCTTACTTTTCCCTTTCAAAAGGGAAATAAGTGAAGAATTGCGCTGCGTGTCACCCAGCCAGGAAATATTGCAATATTATTGCCACAATAAGCAGTCTTGATTAAATTAGATGTAGCATATTGTGCTCTGCCAAATCATATATGAGATATTATTTGAATGCCATCTGTTTTCACTACAACAAATAAGTCCTTTCATAGCGTGCGAAAAACGCTATAAAATGATATACATAGCGTTCCGAGGAACGCCTTATTAGGCGATGCTATTAAAAGTCAAGACTTTTAATAGTGTTCATTGCACGCTATGGTATTCAACCTTTTTATAGCGTTCTTTGCACGCTGTTTTTATCGTACTTTTAATAACGTTCTTTGATTGCTGTCTTAGACAAACTTTTAATAGCATACTTTGCACGCTATCATATGTCTAAGACTTTTAATAGCATCAGCTAATACAGCATTCTCCATAACGCTATCTTATACTTTCCATAAGGTTCTTTTCCCGCTATCCTATACTCTTTTTTACAGCTTGCAATGAACGCTATTGAAAATATGCAATAGCATTTAATGAACGCTATATTAGTCAATTTTTGGCATTTTTTTTTAAAATTCCATAAATACCAATATGGTGCATTATCAATTAAGATCATGATAATTTCATTTAAGAAATAAAAATAATTTATTCCATACAACACCAACTATATCCGAACGTCAATGTACAATATTGAATAAAGATTCATTACATTAGCTTGGAAAAACAATTTCCCAACACAAACTACATAAAAGAGTCCGACTAATTAGACTCATTGAAAAAAAAAACTAATGTAATTCCCCCTTCCTAAAAATGTAATCATGTACTAGGCCAACAATCTCATGCCGCAGATTTTCTTGAAGCATCCTTCTTTGCCGAGCTTATACCATTTTTGCTCCCAAAGTCATCCACATACCTGTAAATATAAAATTATTGAAAGGAACACAACATATTAGAAATATGATTAACTGCGAAACCAAATGCTATATATATTCACCACTATAACTCTATGCTATCATAAGTATAATTTGTTGTAATGCCACATACTATATGAAGATAATCTCACAGTTATCATCATAAACACTCTCGTGATGACTTCATGAAATGGTCGTAACTAAGAAGCAAGTACACTAAACAAAACCAAATCCTAGGTTAATTTAAAGAAGACAAATCATGAAATAGTATGCATATCGAAGCACACATAGATACCCAGGCTTGTGGTGTTTCATTGGGTCACATGCTTGATGCATTCTGAATCTATGTAACATATGGTTGGAACTGCATAATATACCAAGCACACCAAAGCTGGTCACTACAGGTAGTTTGTTAACGGAGGGGACTCAAAAGTGGTACCAGTATATCACTGTTAAGTGTTATGTACAATTAAGATAGATCCTTTCACTTGTATTTTTGTTGATGGTTAATGCTTTTAATAAGCAACAATCAGCCATTCATTTGTGAAAGAAAAATTAAACGGATACGACAGGAAGTTAGAAGATGAGCTCCAAAATAGAGCATTACATACCTCAACAAGGACATTAACATTCAAGTTAAGCTCCAATGTAGATCTCAAATGTAAATCGATCATGATGGCAGCATTCAGAGGAGTACCACATGCTAAAGTTCAATTCAAAATTCCAAGGACCTGCAAAAGGTTCCCACCACATCTATCACATTCATATGCAGTTATTGAACCCTTATCATGACTAGTGTACAGATAAGAACAAAAGACTGGGATTATTCATCACCTAATCTACCTACATCGTGAATGTTGTCCTAGTTGACTCTTTAGTAACCTGCAAATGAACCTCTCGATTGTTCCCCACAATGCTAGCATGATAAAGAGGGTGTGATATACAGGGGTATCACTGATGTTGGTTGCCTTCTCAATTAAATTAATCTACTTCTGTGATGCTGCTGCAAAACTCTTAGGGAGTATGGTCCAAATCTGATACTACTATAAATCTGTTTGGGGTACAGTCCAAATCTGATACTACAAGTTGTCAAAATCTATTGCTACTGTGATATCTGCCTCCACCACTTGACTGTTGTTGTCACAAAGGAAGCGTCCTAGTTTTTTAACTGAACTTACTTGGTCAAATGGGTGATGTAGCTACTTATGCTGATTGTTTAACAGCCCTGGTCACTTAGGTTTTTCAATCACTTAGTCAATGTCTTTTGTTTATGTTTCAGGACATTTCAATAGCAACTTTTCAATGACTAGAGAATTCAACACTTGAACATAAATTCTTGAAATCGTAGCCTAATATGCTAAAGTAAATAACTTTTTACCAACAGAGAAACAATAGGTGTAGTTGGTGTCCTTCAGTTGTTGCAGGATTCTGAACCTAGAAAGTTCAAAAAAGGAAAACAAACAAAACTTCGTTACTCAAAGTAGTACAAAATAACACCGGTGAAGAAAATGATAAGCTACTTGGTTTTTCTTTAACTCGTCAATTGTAGGCTGCATACTTGCTATCCTCCAGTTGCTAACACATTTGCAAAGAGATCATATCCAGATTCAAATCTCTCAAAACTAAGTTGCATGCCTAGCTAAACATGTCTTGATACAAAAAAGGAGTTAGCTAGTAGAGCAAAAACTTCAATTAAATTCCAACCAACGTCTCAATCTTCAGCAAAAGGTAAGTTCACTCCTTTTCTAAGAAGATCTCAGATGGTGTCCACATAAATTAAGTACATTCTAGCATAAACCATATGGACTTGTGGAGTGGAAAGTAAATTGGTTCATGCATGATTGATGGCTAGTAGAGTTTTTCACCCATCTGTTTTGGTATTATTGCAGCAGCAAAAAATGGAGTTGGTACCTCTAAAAAAACTATAAGATCAGAGAGGCAGCAAACAAGATTATGGGTAGTCAAAATGTCATTCTAAAAAAACTATTGTGGGCAGATACATGGATATAAACTAACCTAGTTTCTACTTATTGACCATTGCTATTTCTAACTCTTTCGACTTTGGCTGACACAATTACTCGTTGGTTGTTTTTGCTACCTTTACACCATAAGAGGGAAAAGAGAGGGAAAGAGCACTGTTTGTACATCAAAGGCTGAGAGTAATTTCAGTGGGAGGCTCAAAAAATCTTCTTGGTCCCTAATATCGACTGAGAGACTTACTTGATAAGAGGTGAGGCCAACTGCCCCACAAAGAAGGCTAATCTCAACAATGAACACTTTACAGTATATAGTGAAAAAAACAATTGCACTATTAGGCTTTGGGATTTCATCTTCCTTTTTGGGGCAGTTTTGTTGGTTAATCACAACATGGACCATGGTGGTTAAGATAATGGTATTATTCGACAAATATGTAGCCAGTAACTAACATTGAATGCTCTAAAACATTGCATTTCAGTAGTTCATCTCGATATCCAGCAAACTAACCCATTTTCAGCATTTAACGTCAAAGTCCAAGACTTAGTCTATAGTTCTAGCTCTCTCTTTACAATTTCAGCAGTCAGCACATTTCAGTAACTATGGTATATTAACTATTAAGCAACAAAAATATCATATTACAGCTCTTTATCTAAACAAAAATACTATTTTTCAGCACTCAATATCAAATTCACTTCCCGCATGTAATTCATAGTTCGGGATTGCAGTATCAGCACACCACAACAACAAATATGAGTTGAATAAATTTGACTTAGTACTTTTCCCAACTCCAAAAACTACTCATTAGATGATTCCTTAGTCTCTCGAGGTCAGAGTATCCAACCTTGACATAAACAAATGAAAAAAAAACAAATTCTATCCTTCCTATACCTCAGTCACCCACAAAGTGGCATAAATCTAACTTTTCAGCATAACCATGCAAACACAAAACTTCAATGAACCTCGTTCTTGACACCACATTTGCGATTGTGACTATTTTCAGGTTTTTCATGAAGAATGTTAGACTGGGCCAACAAAAAACTTGGAGTAAAGAATGCAAATCTAAGTAAAGAATGCCTAAATAAAGTTGTATGAGAGACCTAGTAGGTAGGACACGTTAGTCCTACTTTTTCTTCATATGGAGATGCTGAACCAACCCCCAAACTAGTATAGGCTAAATTCTGAAGTTTGAATCTGTTAACAAGTGCAACCCATATGCTCAATCTAAGTTATCTAACACATTCAATGAAGAGAACAAGATACACTACCAATTCCGAATATCGAATTTTGAGACAAATAGCGAGTAGTTTGGAATGAATCAACACAAAAGCCCCAATGTCTTTTCTGAATGAAGACCGATACCTCGGAAAAAAGTAGAGCCTAAGCGTTATATTTTGGCAAGAATGAAAGGCAAAAATCAAATCAAACCTGGTGAGAACTTTCCAAATTGATTGTTTGCTTCTACCGGTGCAATATGTTCGAATATGGCTTTGATTCTTCTCCTGCCACGGAATGAAGAAGCAGAAGAACGATGAAGGTTAGGAGATTAGCAAGGAAACAAAAGTTAACGGATACACTGACAAAAAAAAAAACCATTTATACACAGACATCAATAACCATTTATAATAAATTTTGCTCTACTCTCTGAAAAGTGAAAACTATATATACAAAACCCCTAATTTTCAATAAAAAAATGCAGAATCACAAACCCCCTAAAAATGCTTTACATATATGTCAATCAAATATTTAAGATAATCATTTTCGAAGTGGCTGTTTGTGCATGTTCGAAAGCTTCTCACTCTACAACTGGGTTTGCTTAATCGTACATGATTGAAGGCTTCTCACTCTAATTTCGAAGTGGCTGAGTTTGTGCGATGGTTCAATTTGATGGCAGAACGAGGGTGAGAGAAAGAGAGAGAGGGAACAAACCCATTTACATCAGATTTTTGTAATAATAGAGCAGAAGGACCAAACCTTTGGGTGGAACACATAACGGAGTGGGTTATCGCCTCTTCAACACCAAAGAAAACAGCTATGCCCTTTCTCTCCGACAAACGGTGTAGATTTTCTGGCGACGGCAGCGTGGAGGTGGAGAAGGAGGAGGCGCTAGTGGTTGTGACGCCGGCAGGGATCGTTCTTGTGAGGTTGTTCGAGGATAAGATTAATAAATTCAGGGCGCCCTTTCTTCCCAAATCGATTGGAATTTCGACGGTTCCCCATCTAGTTAAGAGAGAGAATGTGTGTGTATGTGTGTGTTAGGATTTGAAATTGGAATTCGCATAGGTTCGAAGTTTTGGAGAGAGAGAGAAGGGATTTCCAGTTTCCCCCCAAGTGATTTGTGCGTCTAATTTTTTGTGGAAAATGGAGACTGGTGCCCTTCTTATGTTGAACGCTATTATTGAGTTAATGGAACGCTATGACAAGTCTTCCGCTTGTGTACAGTAACTTGCACGCTATCTTAGCCTCAAAGTGCAACTCTATTATAGCATTTTTTAAAGAACGCTATAAGATTAAGCTATTAAAACTCATTTGTGTTGTAGTGGGGAGTCTAGCGACATAGAGTAATATGTAGAATTTGTACTTAGAGTTTATCATGCATTGGGCACCAAAAATCTGAAATGGCTAATTCTACCACAAACAGCCTATATATACCCAGAAAGAGGCGAAGTCCTTGACCTAAGTAGAAAAGTGTAAGAGGCAACAATACATACATAGTGACAAGAAGCACATTACTCCATCAGTGTGAAATCTATTTTCAAATAATCTTATGGTTGAAGCTAACAGGTCCAAATAAAACTTTTTGCGTTGAGGAGAGATTCTGATGGATTGCTTCGGGTCCGCAAGATTATCTCTCCACCTTAAAAGAAATAATCAATGGGTTCTCTAATGTGATATACATAAACCTTTTCACCTTTAATGCCATTGCCATGTGTGGCTTGTGATTCCCAATAACACTTGAAATTTACTTAGGAGTCAGGATTCCTATATACCTTCAAATCACTCTAAATTAGAAGAATAAGATGAATTTGGGTTTTAAGAATGACTATTGAGAGTGTGTAATTGCGAAGGGCGAAAGTAGCATACATGTACTTTTGGATTGAAGGCTTTACTCAAAATTGCTACTTTACTCAAAATTGTTTCGAAAATTTTACATAACTCTTTCCGCACAAACATTGCGTGTGCCCCAGCCGCTAGTCTCTAACAACACGATTACCAGCGGACAAATGACAAATACCAACAACAGAAATTTAGGGTTTACCCAAAAGAGAAGCTCTGAGTGCTAGCAAAATCATGAATCTGCTGCCTAATAACATCGATCCCGCGTTCGTCCGACGCATTTAGCTCCAAGACCATATTGTGCATCTGCATCCCGTACAGTTTCCGGGCCACCGCGAGAATCGTCGACGTCTTGCCCGTCCTGGGAGCCCGTACAGTAACAAATGCGGCAATCTGTTCTCGCTAGTAAGTCTATCAACTGTTCGACAAAAAAATGCCCAAATCAAATACACAAACCACAAAAAAGCCCGTCAACTGTTCGAAGAAAGTCACCGATTGAAAACAGAAACATAGATACACGAAATTGGTACTATGTAAGCCCTAGGAAATTGGGGAAAGAGGTGGTTACTGGTGTCGACGATGTGGCGATGGGCAGCCACGTCGGCGAGGGACTGGGGGCGGTACTTTTCGACCCAAGGGTGTCGGAAGGTGACGACATGTTTGCCCTTGTTGTAGCTCGGTTTGGGGGAGTTGTTGTCGCCGGGGTTGTCGTCGTCGATGTCCATTATAGGGCTCCTGAGGGAGAAGAAAAACGAGAAGATAAGTCGATCATTACGGTGCGAAGATTATTGAAAACTAGAGGAGAAGGAACAAACCCTAGCACAGCTGTAATCGATCCATCCTCAGTCAACACCGCTTCGCACGAAGTCGATTGAAATTTCAGAGGTTGTGAGAGATTTTTTCAGAGGTTGTGAGAGATTGGCGCCTAATATTTAGGTGCACGCTGTAGAAGAGAGAGAAGAACGCTATGTTAAACTCTTCCGCGTCCAAACAGTACGTGTCCTTCTATTTTTATTCAAGGAACGCTATAATTGCATCCCTTTAATAGCATTTTTGAAAAAACGCTATAAATTTATGCTATTAAAGCCTCTATTTGTTGTAGTGTTTTCCTTAGGAAACCATATTTTAAGTTCTTAATAAGGACCATTTGAACTGGCAAAAGCATGAGATTCACATTTGTTATAAGCTGCAAAATTCCAGTCATCCCAATATTCAAGTCATGCATATCATTCGTGGTGAGTTTGTTAACTTGTGCAGCTATCACAATTAAATTCGACATGGTAAATGAGAAACCCTGGGTTTGACCCAAAAGAGTTGTTCCATTACTCTTAGTTAGTAGATTAACTCCCCACTTATCCCAAAACAAAAAAATAGTAGATTAACGCCCCCAGGAGGGATTGTCATAAAAAAGGTTGTATGCCACTATTTCGACTTCAATGAGCAGCAGAGCTACATAGTTGGCGGAAACTGCTTGGGCCTCCTCCAAAGCCGGTTGAGTGTCTAGAAACGGCATGTTGAAACGCCAATGGGCTAACTATTGTTAAACTGTATGCAACTCAAGTGGAAGAAAGATTATAACTCAATTAAGAGTTTTCCACACGAGATTGGCAGTCTATACTCTATATTAGGTGGGACTCTTGGTAAATTCCCCTGAATTTCCCCAAAAAAATTCAGTACAGGTAATGATTTTTGCTTATATGTATATATAGTTACTGATTTTACGTTATAAATGACCTACTGTCTTGTGAGAAATTATATATGATGTTATGTTCTGAAATATATGGGGTTATATATGATTTTCTGTATAACTTTTAATAGTAATGCAACAATATATATGGTTATATTCAAGTGAACGTTGGGTATATATGGTTATATATATTTGATAGGTTGGTGTATGGTATGGTTGAATTAAGTTTGTAATTCGATTGATACTCCCTCCGTCCCTTTATTACAGTCCAGTATTCCATTTTGGGCTGTCCCTTAATAAGTGTCCATTTTATAAAGTTAGTGGGTAAAAGTTGGTGAATTGTCTATTTTGTCCCTAAAAGTAGATTCCATTTTGAAAAGTTAGTGAGTAAAAGTGTAATGATGATGGGTAAGTAGGGAAAGTAGAGGAAAAAGTTGATGTGAAAGGTATAATGATGATGTCTTTTTAATAAGTTGGAGTTACGAAGCAGGACATTTAAAAAGGGACGAATGGAGTAGTATATATGGTTATATCAATGTCAATTGACAGTATATATCAATGTTGGTTAAATTGTGTGTGAATAGATGGTTCTATGTGGTATGCTTTTTTAATATGGTTATATGATAATACAGGTTATATAACCTGATATATTTATTTATAAAACTCCAAATATATCAAAAGCAAGTCGGAGAGGCCGCTGCGCGGACCAAATCAATAAGTGATTTAATATGGTTATATGATGATACAGGTTATATAACCTTATATATTTATTCAAAAAACTCTAATCGGTTACATATTGGTTTAGTTAAGATAGGGTTTTGATTGCGAGTATATGTGGTTATATCAATCTTTGATCCAGTATGGTACGGTTGAATTAAGTTAGGGATTCGATTGATAGTATATATGGTTATATCAATATTGGTTATATACTAATTTTGTTAAAGGCTGTTATTTGTGCAGTTATTCAAGGGGTGAAGAGTATTAAGTTACCTGTGAAGTCGACTGTGAAGAAGGCAACGACGACGAAGGGAAAGAAGTTACGAGATCTCCTCTTTTTATTTTTTTAGAGTTAGAAAGGACAAAATCTCATGTATAACGTTTTTTTGTGTGTATTATTGTTAGTAGATGCAAGTCATTGAGGCCGCTGCGCGGACCAATTCAATAAAGTGAAAATATAATGGAAAAAAGTTACGAGATCTCCTCTTTTACTTTTTTTAGAGTTAGAAATGACAAAATCTCATGTATAACGTTATAAGGTTATATGTTTATTTTTTGTCACATGTATTACGTTTTTTTGTGTGTATTATTGTTACTAGAAGCAAGTCATTGAGGCCGCTGCGCGGACCAATTCAATAAAGTGAAAATAAAATGTTATATGAGAGTTTTTGTGCAGCGAAACTCAAAAAAAATTCAACAAAGCAGTTGAGATCAAGATGTAACTCTACAAAGCAGAATATACAATGTTATATAACGTTATATAAGTACAATAACGTTAGATACGAAACTGATCCAACGTAACTGTTATTTCTCAAGAATTTTGCGTGATTTGAAACGTATAAGGGATAATTGGAGATAATGGGCTAAACGGATGAGATTTGAATGGAAGGGTAAATCTGTCAGGCACTATTTCCCTTTTTAAATGTAGTGGACTTTATGCCTTACCAAATACATATTAGTGGACTTAGTGAGTTAGAATCTTGATCAGTAGACCTAGTGGATTAGAAACATGCTATAATGGACCCTAGACCAATTTTTTTATTTTCGGCTCTTTCTCTATGCTCGCTCACCTAAGAGCATGTACACCAGTTTGTAGCAAAAATGGCTATGAACAGTGCATTTTTTTTACTTTACCTATTCAAATCTCTCTCAACCCCACACCAATCCTCTCTATTTATCATTATAAAATATTATTTTAATCAACACTCTTGAAAAAAAAAAAAAAATTCAACACACACACTTCATCACTGCCGACTCATCATCCACTACAATCCACCTTTGATTTCCAACGGTCCAGATCCTTCCGGACCCCAAACCACCCCTTCAATCCACCTTTGATTTCCAAAAATCCTCAACCTGGTTTCCTCTTCTCTCTTTTTCGAACAGCTTTTTTAAACCCAAAGAGGAGGAGCTTGGAAAGCTCTTCCAATGGCGGATGGTAGAGAGAGAGAACAGGAGAAGTCGGTGGATCTCCAATCCTTGCCCACCTCCTCCAATTCTCAAATCCTCGACTCCTCCACCCTCCTCAAACCCAGAAAAATCAAAACCCTCAGTCGCAGAGGTGTTCTTCGTTGGAGTCGTTCGTGCAGAGGTGTTCTTCGTTGGAGAGAGAGAGAGAGAGAGAGAGAGAGAGAGAGAGAGAGAGAGGAGAAAAAGGAATAAAAAATTGGGTACCGATGAACAGTACCTCGGTATATTTGGAGAGGTTTTTCCACAAATGTAAAATACATGTGGGTTTACCTATGCTGGTGCAAGCCCTCTTTTGTGAGTTTCCTAGCCAAAGTTGCTAAAAGAGCAGGTATACCTAGGCTGGTGTACATGCTCTAACAACTTCCATCATCACCTATCGAATCACTCTTCGCCGCCCCTCCACAGCATCTCTTAGTGACATCAGAATTGTTGCATGTTCAACGGGTCATACGATCTTACATGCATGTGAAAAAAAGTGGAGCCAGCCTCTGGTTATTAAAATTACACAACAAAAATATTGGGTTTTATATCATTTTAGTTTTCTCAATTCATAAAACCAATTCATAACTTGATTCTTTTTGGGGGTTTTAATAAATTAACTCCAATAAAGTAAGAAATTTCAGTCCACATCGTGCACGCGCGAAAAGTCATAGTTGACCCATATATTTTTCGTTTTACATATATTCCTATATAGCTGTTTGGCTCTGAAATGGCTCAAAGACTGAGCGCGGGCGTGGCAAAACTTGTCGCGTCTAACGTAAGGACTGGGGCGTCCCTTTTCTGACTTCGTAACTGTGCAGCGAATGTGCTGCAAACCTAAGAGCTAGATTGCAGTGATGGTTCGTGGTTTTGCCACAACGAGCGTGGACTTAGCTATTTCCTAACCGTGTAGGAAAGAGAGCAACGTAAAAGTAAAGACGAACTTTATTATGTCGGAATAATAAAATTGGGTACAAGGAAAAGTAAAACCCGAATTACGTAAAGAAGTAATTGAGTGAATGCAGGAAAAGTAAAATAATTGTTTCGCTGGGAAGACTTTAGTTTAAGCACTGGGCTTAATTGGTGTGGGAATCTCTTTTTCATCTTGTGAACTAATATTTGTAGGCAAGCAGCATCCACGGTTTTGCATGGGATGGATTTCCCGCCTTGC
Source organism: Rhododendron griersonianum (assembly GCA_018127125.1). Taxonomy (NCBI): domain Eukaryota; kingdom Viridiplantae; phylum Streptophyta; class Magnoliopsida; order Ericales; family Ericaceae; genus Rhododendron; species Rhododendron griersonianum. The sequence goes on from CM030789.1 coordinate 16,778,384, forward strand.
TTCTCCTCGTGCCATGTGTCCCATGTAACTTCTTCATCCACACCCATCATGGGCTAATGGGTGGTTATTAGAATTAGGGGTGTCAAATTAGCGCGTTTGGGTCAAATTGGGTAAGTTATAAATGGGTTGTATCTTTAATGGGTCATTGACCCGTTTAGACTCAATTAGTTAGGAGTCCAATTACCCATACCCAACCCAACCCATTTAGGATTGAATACAAAATTTCCGGAGGATAAACCACCCAATTTGGACCTATACTAGAAGCTTGAGAGGAGGCTACCCAATGAGCAGCCTCATTTCCCTCTCGAGGAGTCCAACGGAAAGAAAGTCCCTCTTCCCTAGCTAGTAAGCGAATATCAGAGATAATGGCCAAAACTTCCCAGGGTGGAACAAGCTCCGAAACACTCAAAGAAATAAGTTGAGCATTATCATTCTCAATGCAAACTGAGGACAGGTTCAAGGCCTTAGCGAAGAGGCATGCTTCTCTGAGAACAGAAGCCTCTGCAAGAAAGGCCGAAGTAGCTGAGATCTTGAATCTCCTTCCGTCGATAAGATTACCACGATTGTCTCTCAGAATAATACCACCCCATCCCCTATTGAGACCCTTGGACCAAGAGGCATCACAGTTTATCTTCAAAGAGCCAGCAACCGGGGGAATCCAGTGGAGAGAAGTGGAGGGCTGGGGAGACCTGGATAATTGATTGGTTGAGGATTCTGTAGCTGATAAGAACTCATCCCATGCCCCCAAAGCCCGAGCAACAACAACATGTGGGAGCTGATTCGTGGAATGGAAAATAAGCTCATTTCTCGCCTTCCAGATAAACCAACACAGGAAAATTACTTTGGGGAAATAATCAGGATCCAGATTTCCCCTGTCAATTTCCTCTTTGATCCTCATAGACCAACCCAAAGTAGAAACAATCTCGTTTGGGAAAAAACCCCCAGTCAGTGGGCTAGCGAAAAAGACTTTCCTTGCCCGCTTGCAGAGAAAGAGGATATGTTCGACAGATTCGACCGCCTTCCCACAGCTTTGACAAATAGGTGAAGTAGCACATCTTCGTTAGTCATCAATGAAAGTCTGTTCAAAAAAAAAAAAAACCCAACCCATTTATTTAAAATCAAACCCAACCCGCCCATAAACCCAATTAAAATTAAAAATGACTAAAATACCCATATACACTGAAATGACCATATCACCCTTGTACATTTAAATGACCAAATTACCCTTGCATACTAAAATTACCATAATACCCCAATATAGCAAAAGTCAACTATCAAACACCATACAGAAAAACATAATAAAAGTCCTAAAAGAACGAATTGTTAAAACTTAAAGAAAGCACAAATCTCCACTTAAAAGCTTAGTCAGCTGACATTCACGATAATCAATCAGCAGTTAAAACACAGACGGCAATAAATCGAGACAAGGAAACACATTCGTCACGCATCGAATTTAAAGCTCGAGATCATTTCAAAAAACGCAACACAACACACACGCATGCAACGAAGGTTAAATTCGCAAGGAGTAATTGGTCGTCGAGATTTACCGAGGGGCCGGGTGAGGTTCGATCACCGGAGAGAGATCTGAGTAGCCATAGGGGAGAGAGAGAGAGAGAGAGAGAGAGAGTATTAGGAAGTGAGAGAGGAGGGGAGCATTGAGGAGATCGTCAAGAGGGGGTTCGTTTAGTGTACGAGTTCACTACAAAACTCGGCTCGACTTGGCTTGTATTGTAACATGAAACCTTTCAAACCGAGTCACTAGTTTCCGATTTGACCAAGAAAAATGTTCGCTTCACATAACATATTTGCTTTTGTTTTTTTCATTTTGTGGTAGTTCTATTTTTTGTTGGGTAATGTTCATAACCCATTGGGCATTTAAGTTGACCCAATTGAAATCCAATTAAGACCCAATAATAAATGGGTTAGATGAGTTTGGACCCATTCTAACCCAACTAATAAATAGATTGGGTTGGGTCTATTTTTTAATAGGTGAGTTTGAATTTCTTAATGGGTCTGGGTTCAATTTACCACCCCTAATTAGAATTACCCACATATTTTTCCCTCGATCATGAGCAGTTACTGGGAGTTGGCAAAGGTAATGAGCCACCTCATTCCCTTTTTTCGTGGGTTATCAGAAGCTACCAGTCGCTCTTTGCAGGGATAACAAGCATTTATCCGCTTTCACTTTTCATAGATCTCTCGGGTAATAGGCTATTTAATTAAATTAAATGGCCTATTTATATATTTAACACATAAAAGTACTTAATAAACCTAAATAAGTCATGGGCCAACTAATTCTTTCTTGTAAATAGGCCCAAAAACTCTTAAGCTCGTGCCCAAATCAGACTAAAATTAATTGGGCCCAATCAATCTTGCCTTGGCACATTAATTTTGGTTCGGACAAATATATTTCTCTGCCCAATTTAATTGAATTTCAATTAAATGGCCGCCCAGCGCTAGTTTAGCACTTGGAGCCAAAAATGGGTGTAAACAATAGCTTAATGGGAAACTTCGTCAAGATACCAAAAATAGTGTAAAATTCTTGTCCTTATGATGCAGAATGGAAATATTACGTTCTTTACTTCCTCCGTCCTTTTATTAGAGTCCAATATTTTATTTCGGATTGTCCCTTAATAAGTGTCCATTTTTGTCAAGTGAATGGAAAAAAGTGGGTACTTTTTTTATTTTGCTCCTAAAAACATATTCATTTTTGAAAAGTTAGTGGGTAAAATTATAGTGTAATAATGATGTTTCTATAAAGGGTAGTTTTTTTTTTTTTGATAGACAAAAGTAACATTTTATTAAGGGAAAGAGGGAAGGGAAATCCAACCAAAAGTTGGAGTATATGCATTCAATGGGAACAAAGCTCATAACACCCAAAGACCTAAAAGTCCAAATAAAATAATAAAGCCCAAAACACCCCAAGAAAACCCATCCCAACACACCGCCGAGCCACCCGAACCAAACAACCACTGAGCACCAAAACGCCACCACCACTAGAGAACGGACTGACGATTATAGAAAGTGGAGGTAAAAGTGTAATAATGATGTTTCCTTAATAAATTGGACGTTTAAAAAAGAACGAGGGTGTAAGAAATAGTACTGTAGTAGTAGTATATTTGGTCTTAGTTATTCTGATAGAGAGTCTTGCAAATTTATAAGTATTCTAGAATATTTAGGTTCTTTGTAATATTCGCTTGCTCATAAAGAATATAATTAGTTTTAAATTTTATAGCTTCTTTTTTCTTTATTTCCTATGTGTAGGATTTCTTCTATTGTAGTTTGAGTTGTAACCCTTAGAACAAGTTAGATTTTTAACATAAACATTGAATTAGCCTAGAGAGAGTTTCTCTAGCCTCTCTTGTTTGTGATTGTTCTAGTTGCATGTTGTTGATTATAAATTCATACGCATCCTGCATTGAACCTTATTAGTTTCTGAAAATAAATACGCATCCTGCATTGAACCTTAGTTTCTGAAAATTGGCGAGGGCATCTGACAACTAGGAATTCTATAGTAAAACAATGCACCACAGGAATGTAGTAGTCCTCATCAAAAGGGCTCATCAAGAAATTATCATCATGCGGATCAATAAAAAGAAATTATCATCATAAATTCATAATTTAAACCTTTTATGCGAGTTCTCCAAACACTTTGCTGTAAATTCATAATATTTCTGCAGGGCACTCCTCTGTAATGCACTCTACAGGGCTGATCCGGACAGCTCATCCTGACAATCAATTGTTCAAATATATTTGTTATTTTTTATCGGTCAAAATTAATTATTACCTGTAAAAAATAACAAACATATCTCAATTATTGATTATCGAGATGAACGATCTAAATTTGCCTTGCAGAATGTCTTACAAGGAGTGCCTTGCAGGATTCCGGATCCGTGTTTGCCACACTACAGGAACTCCAGGTCAACTTACCCATGGTTTGTCAAGTGGGGCCGCTACTGACACCATCCCAAACCAATTGTACACTTACATTCTCTCATTTTATAAAAGGAAAATTCTAAAATTAACCCAATGAATTGACAATAGTAAATGTGTAAATATATTTTAAAAGGTGTATAAAGTATACATGAATACGTGTTTTCCTTGCCTTCTAATATGTTTATCGTCAACCCAATAGATTGACAATAGCAAAACTGTTTATAAAATTATAAACGGCCGGCTAACTGGTGCTATATAGCCCTCCTTAAGCAATTACTCCAATAGTCCAATATGAAGCCACATATTCTTAATTTTACAGAAACGATACTGGTACAGACTTAAATCTGTACCAGTGCGTACAAACGCCTTTTTGGCATGTTTTGGGTCATAAAAAAATGATCGGAGCCGTTTATTTTTTTTAAAATATTTTGTTTATGGTCCTTACAAAAAATAAGCTCAATCTGGTACCGGTAAGGATATTTACTAAACATTCAACTTTGCTTTAGAATTCAGGCCTGAATTCTAAAGCAAAGTTGGATGTTTTGTAAATGCCCTTACCGATATTGGATTGAGTTTATTTTTTGCAAGGACCATAAACAAAATATTATAAGCAAAATGAGTGGTTCCGATCATTTTTTTGAATCCCAAAAGAGACCCAAAAAGTCATTTGTACTCGCTGGTACAGATATTAAATCTGCACCAGTAGCACCACACTTAATTTTACCTTTTTACTTTATCTATGACAAGATGTGTTGTCAGAATCTTGTCTTTGACAAGCCGTAATGGTGGGAGGGTAAATATACAATTTTAGCCTTTTGCCTTTCATTTTACTTTTAACAAATCCCTTTCTGGCTTTCTCTCTCTCTTTTTTTTTTTTTTATCAGCAATCCCTTTCTCTCTCTCGTATCCAACAAATGCTGCAAAGCAAAAGCTCCCACCCTATGCCAAATCCCACTTCGTTTTCTTAGTGTACTAAGGCTGCATTTTTTTAAACTCATAAGTTAGGAATATATTTCTGTATTTTTTAAACTTTTGTAACCCTTTTTTTTTAGTTTTTCGACATAATTTTAGGGGGCAATTGTTCATCGAGACGAGACGAATTGAAAAATCATAAAAATATAGACCGATATTGAAATAATTCAAATAAGACGACACTTAAACTACAAAAGACAATTGTTTGATACTTTTTCATCCTTAGTGAATTTTTTGTGCTTATGGTAATAATTTTGTACTTTTTAAACTCCTATCATCGAGATGGATGATTAATCCAAAAAAAACACGTGAATCTAACAAAAATTCAGAAAAGACAAACAAAACATACAAAACATACAAAACGAAGAAATAAGTTGAGTTTAGAAGAACTCGGCCTAATGCTATTGGTACAGATTGAGGAGAATAGATCCAATATATAGATGGTTTTGGGATTCGTCTCGGGTCCCACAAACATAATCGGAACCGGTCATTTTGTTCAAAATATTATGCTTAAGGTCCCTATAAAAAATTGCTGCTGATTTTGTCACTCCCTTTTTTGTTAACTCCACTCCCCTGCAAGTGTATTTTTGGTGCAAAAATACACTTGCAGGGGAGTGGCGTTAACAAAATAGGGAGTGGCAAAATCATTTCCCTAAAAAATTAGTTCAAATTGATATCAGTAAGAGCCTTTACGAAATATTTAACTTTTGTTCTGAATAGTGGAACAAAGTTGAATATTTCGAAAAGGCCCTTATCGATATGGGGTTGAGCTAATTTATTACAGAGACCTTAAGCATAAGTGTCTTTTTTCGGTAGTCGTACCACGTATAAAATTTCTTATATCTTTAAAATTTTAATATTTTTTAAGAATTTTAGAATTTTATATTATAGAATTAATTGAGATCAATCAAACAAGATCTATATTGTATATAAAAAAACATTATAGATAAAAAGGTATGGGCAATATTTTGAGACCTCCCAAATAGTGAAAAGGGACACTTAATTTAGGACAAAGGGAGTAAAATTTATCTTTATTTCAAGTAGTGTTTTGTAAATATTCAAGATAAAGAACAAAAAATCCAAAAAACCTTCTTTTTGAAATTTATATTGGATATTTCAAAAAGTATTTGGTTAAAAGTCATAATTATTTTACATTTTTCCAATTCGTCTTGACAAAACGAATCAATAATCAATAAAAATGAGATGGAAAAGAAAACTAACAGATGTAAACAAATTAGAATAAGAACAAAATAATAATAAAAAAAACCCAAAAAACTTTGCGGAACTTAGCCGTGTTCTAGAAAAGTGAAAGGGAGGACACCGTCGGAAAAAGATACGAAGCTTAGAGAATGGCATTTATTTGTTATTACTTAGAAAACTAAGGTCAAGAGTGTAAAGTAACCCAAAAGTGGATTGGGGATTCCTACGGTGCGGCCGGCATTGCTGGTCGTGTAGGGCGGCATCCGGGCCGTCTATTTTGACACCGACGGCTCGGATTTAATCTAAACTCCTTTTGATCCGAGCCGTCGATTATTTGGATTAAAATCCGAACCGTTCATTGTCGAGATGGACGGCCTAGATACGCCCTACAGAGCCTTTAGAGGGAATGGGCCTGTAGGGCACCCCGCCCTACAGGATCCCCCAAAAGTACCATAAGATATGACATTGCCAGTTAATTGTCATAACTTTCACCGATTCTACACCTTAAAGTTGGTATATGGGACCCACATAACCAGTGTTATATGGCACCATTAGAATTTGCCTTTTAAAAAAAAATATGGAATATCAATTTTATAGGCTGCTGATTTTGCCTTTTTTTTTTGTTAACGTCACTGCTCTGCCAATGTATTTTTGCACAAAAAATACACTTGTAAAGGAGTGACGTTAACAAAAAAGAGAGTGACAAAATCATTTTCCATTTTATAATGTCTCTTGCGTATATAGGTATAAATTATATATGAAATATATTCAAGGTTACATAATCTGTACCAAATATATTTTGTTCAAAGTCATGCATGACCGAGTATAAATTAAGTTATAGAACTCTGCTATTGGTATCGACCACCCCCATACCGATAGGGGTACTGACGGGCATGTGGAGTCTACATCAGATTCCTAAGGACATATAGGGGGTGTTTGGAAGGCCTGGTTTTGCATTTTCCAATTCCCATTTTTGGATTTTGAGTGTTTGGTAGAAGGAGGGAAAATGGATTTTGGGTAAAATGGATTTTCCAATTTTGAGTTTCCAGGCCGAAACGGAAAATCTGGTTTTAGGAGCTTTTTGGATTCCCATTTTCCCATTCTTGAATCTAGGTGTGCCAAAAGACAACTCTACCCTCTACCTTTTGGGATAATCTCCACTTTGCCCTCCTTTTTGAAGGAGCCGGGGGCTCTGCCACAGCAGCCCAGACTAAAAACGTCAACGTTTTTGGTTAAAATAAAAACCTTACCATCAATTTGTAATCCTATGGAGCAGAAACGTGATTATGAGAGCCCTAGAGACAAAATTTGATTATGTCTCTTTAGAATAATATGATCAGAATAATAAGATCTTCACACCCGTTCAAACTAATTAAAAATTGGAGTACTTAATTTTTTAACCATATTTTTTAATATATAAACGGTCTCAAAAAATTAAGTGCTCAAATTTTCACTCCGTTTGAATCGGTGCAAAGATCTTGTTATTGTGATCATATTATTCTAAAGGGTTGTAATTCATTTTTATCTTTAGGGCTCTCATATTAAGTATATGTTCTTTATTTAGGACTCCGTAGAGCAAAAATGTGATTATGAGAGCCCTATAAACAAAAATTAATTATGACCCTTTAAAATAATATGATAAGAATAACAAGATCTTTGCACTGATTCAAACGGAGTGAAAATTTGAGCACTTAATTTTTTGAAACCGTTTATATGTTTAATCCGTTTGAACGGGTGTGAAGATCTTATTATTCTGATCATATTATTCTAAAGAGACATAATCAAATTTTGTCTCTAGAGCTCTCATAATCACGTTTCTGCTCTATAGGATTACAAATTGATGGTAAGGTTTTTATTTTAACCAAAAACGTTGACGTTTTTAGTCTGGGCTGCTGTGGGCCTGTGGCAGAGCCCCCGGCTCCTTCAAAAAGGAGGGCAAAAAGATAACAGCAAACAATAATTGAAATTAAAAAAATATAATTAAAAAAAAGGGGGACACTTTCCGTTCATGTACATAACCAATTTAGGAAGTAAATTTAAAAAAATTGATTAAAACATTATTTATATACATTATACACCATTATTAATAACCGGGGGCAACATAGTAAAAAATCAATTCATAATTCATTTTCATTCCATATCTTCCAAACACTCTCCTACTGCAAAATGCATTCTGCACATATCATCCAAACACTCTACCAAATACAAAATACATTCTAATCATAATTCCAAAAGTCAAAAAGACAAAAAGTTGAAAATGAAAAGCAAAAAAGTTGACTCCCAAACACCCCCATACATTTTTACATTTTTAAGGACACATACTTCCGAACTGTTTAATAAATTTTTTCCAGTTTATGCTAATGGAAACACGGCCTAAGTACATATTACTAGTGATTGCTGTATAATCTCTTTCGGTACGGAGTAATTTAGAGCAGCATTTATGGGAGTAATTAATTACACCGACAAAAAACATTATTGATCCTACTGGGGGTATGACGGTAGGTGAACCTTAATTATTGTTTGTATAGAGGTACATTAACCCTATTTCTATCTTCTTCTCTTTCAACCCTAGCCACTGCAACTCCTCAATCTTCTCCCTTCCCCTCCCCCCGTGGGTTCCAACCCGTGTGCGGTGGCGGGAGGGGGAGGCTATGGTACTACCGACTCCCTTTTTTTTTTTTTTTTTTTCCGTCTCTTCAGATCTACGACTTGTTGTCTGATCTGTGAGAGTTTTGTCTCTCGTTCTACGAGAATTATTAGTTTCGTCTTTGGACGAATTTTGTCTACAGATCGGGTTCTCTCAATCGAGGTTGCTTCACAATGATATATGTGCTTCATCGTTCTATTCCTATACGATGTCGTTAGAGAGGCAACCCGTGGTGGCTTGACAGATCTGTAGTTCTTGGGAGTTCATTGGTGCGTTCATACTTGGGTAGAGTGCATCTGATCGTCTGGATATTTGGTGTCTTTTATCTTTAACTTTGCACTTTTTCTCGTTTAAGACTCCTAATTAGATATTAGACAGTTTAAAAGTGTTGCTATTGCGTCAGGCCATGTCTGAATTAGGTTGAAAGACATCAATTGCCTTGTGATTTATTTGTTTTGCATTTGTTTGACGATTAGTTTGGCTTTGTCCAAGTTGTTTTGTAATGCTATCCGTTTTGTAAGTGTCGCTTAGCGTTTATCAATACAATCTTCTCATTTTTTGACCAAAAAAAATAAAGGTACATTACCGTTTTACACTATATAGTTACACTATATTTTATGTGAGGTCTATTTTGGGTCTCATAAAAATTCAGAAAAATATCCATAAATTTTAAAATATCATTTTATGGGGTCGTGTAAAAAATTAGCTCAAACGGATATCGATAATTATTAATCTTGGAGTTGTAGGGATGAAATTGACCTAGAATGGGTCTCACATGAAATATTATGTAATTATGTAGTGTATGTAGCATCTGTCTTATTGTTTGAGTAAATGCATTGATTATGACTTTTTGAGGAGGAATTTGAGCCATGGATTTACAATGATTGTGAAAAGTGTCGATTTCTTCCAAAAAAACAAAAAAGAACTACACAATTCTTTTTCGTTTTTGGATTGCGTGCACCTCTGATGGCAGGCGAATCTCTGATTACTTCAAAGGGCTAACCTACAAGGAATGCTTATGTTTCCGAATCACTTTTCTTATCTGGAGTCGAGAGTATTAATGTGAGTTGAGGACAATCCAGAGTGGTGTGCTCTTCGATCTGTATGCGCTCATTGTTATAATTCGAGCCATCGATCCTTTTTGTCTCGATCGTTCAATTTGTTGTCACCGTAAAAAGTTAGTTTGGTTGAACATCGGAGGCACTCGCGTGCACATTACACCTCTCTTTTTTGAAGTTTAATAGTTTGATTTTAAGATTAAACTTCAAGGAAAATAATTTAATTTATTCACTTGAGCACCGCTATCCCGGCAAGTTACATTTTGATAAAGAAGAATACAAAACCAAGCCAAATAGAAAGTATGATTAGCAGAACAAAAAGCACATTGTTGGGAAAAATACAGTACAACCGGCAAATTTCAGTGAACAATTCCATTAACGATCCAATGATAATACAGATTACATGAATAGAAAACGAAACAAGTTAACAAGCAAACCGAGTCCTGTACTCCTTATAGAGTCTTTTTAAGACAGATTCACTGCCTCACCGAGGGTGTCGGAGGTAGTACCGGCGTCCGTGTCTCCCACGATAAAACAGTTAGATAGCGGTAATCAGTAACCAACCGAAGACCGACTTATCGAACTGAATATATATGTCTTTTCAATTGCCTCGGGAGACCCTCTGAATGCACCGATTTCATAAGGAATTCCAACATACATAATATATACCCTGTTGTGCCCTCAAATCCTATTAGAAGTTCCTAACAAATATTTGAGGTGTTTCCTATGCACTTACTACATTGAAAGATCTAAATCTCACGTTGGCGACTCTAACTACTTCCTTGGCGAACTCAACATAAGCAGCCATCTCTCTCTCAGCCATGACATCGGCCTCGAACCGTAAAAACGCCGGAACAAACAGCCACACACCGGTAACCACCACGAACCCGATCACCGCCGGTCCAGCGACAACCCGGGGCAGCCTGAATCTCCCATTTAACGCCCTTTTCACAGCGATTTCCGCAGCCAAACAGACCCCATGAATGAGAAAGAAGCACGTGACCTCGAACGTGGGTCTCAGTCGCCCCGCGTAGTAAAAGATCAACTCATGCATCAGGCCGGACACAAAGAACGCGGCTATGGTTGCGGGAAGTGGGGACCACTCGCGCCCGATCGCACGGGCGGAAATAGACCGGACGGGAACGTATACGGTCGGGTGCAGGATACTGGACACCATGAGGTTCCATCTCTTGCCCCAGAAGTCTTGGAGGGAAGTAGCAAGGTAGGGCTCGTCGAACTGCGGCTCGAGCTCGAGCTGAGCCGCAGTTCGGACCGCGGCCGCCACAATGACCAGCAACAATTCCAGGATGATGTAAATGTGGAGGCCATAAACGACCATAATTACCTTAGGGTGAATAGATTCTTTATATCTGCAGGCTTGTATGAGCATAGCTAAGAGTACAATTTTGGTACCATAGTTTAGGGGTGATTTATGGGAATTTTGGGAAGTTTGGGGAGATGGGTATTTCTGGTTTTGTGTATCTTGTGGTTTTGGAGAATTTGGTGGTGCTTGGTGGTGTTGTACCTTGATGGGTAGGCAAGAGAAAAGGAGGAAGTAGGGCAGTGAGAGGGGTGGGTTGGAAGAGAGAGGGCCCTTGCCAAAGGCAAAGAGGAGGAGTTTGAAATTGGCAAGCCAGGTTATGAAGAAGGCTGTGGTGGAACCAAGGTGGATGGTGGTGAGGTGGAGTGGAAGGTAGAGAAAGAGGAGGATGATTGGGAGGATGGTGCAGAGTCTGGTTGTACCTCTGGGGATGAACTTGGATATGGTGTGGCAATAGCAGAGAGATAGCAAGGCTGTGATCCAGACTGCTATGAAGTTTCTGATCTCTCTTTCCATTTCTTCCTCTTCCTATCTTTCTCAAACAGAAGTCGATGGAAGTTGATAGAAATTAACTTGAAGAAATAGGATAACAGGGAGATCGAGGAGCTTATTAAGGGATCAACCCCGGCCAAGGGGTTAGCTTGATAGTCTAGACTCCAGAGATTAGGGGTTTGTTGCTTTTTCAGGTGTTAAGTTTGGAACTCCTTATATACTTGTTAGGATGATGCTATGGTGTCCCCGGTCATTTAAGGAACACCGTAATTTTTGACATAACTTCATCATTATGAGCATAACTAAAACTCATTACAAGCATAACATAACCCAAATAAGGCATAACCAAAGAATATCCAAAAAACCAACCAAGGCATAACCAAACCCAACCAGGACATAACAAACAAGTTATGCCTTGCTATTGTTCTTGTAATGAGTTTTGGTTATGCTCATAATGGTTTTGTTATCCCAAAAATTACGGTTTTCCCAAAATGACCAGGGACACCGAAGTCATTCTCTACTTGTTAATGATTCTTGTGTACATGCGAAGCTTCCTCCTGATTTAAATATGTCTCTGCCAATCAACAGTGATATTCTAGGAGGTGTTTCCCGTAGGGAATAAGTTCTTGATATGTTTGCGAGTTTTTTTTTTATCGGCAGGAGGTGTTTCCCGTAGGGAATAAGTTTTTTTTTTTTCTTGATATGTTTGCGAGTTACTGTAGCAAAAATAATTTTTGTTGACAACTTTTTTGTTAATGGAAACGATATGGTAACATACTGAAACTTTTTCATTAGTGAAAACGAGATGGTAAAATGCATTAAATTTTTAGTATTTTTTTGTTAGTAGAAACGGGTTCTGCGTATCGTGAATAAGTTTGGTGTGCGTAAGCTGTGCCGTATGAAAAAGTTTTGTTGAGGAATTTATGGTGGGAAGTTGAAAGGTGGTTTTCTTGGTCGTTGGAGATCATTTTCAACTCTGGTAGGCAGCAGATTTGCCATGTTCAAGTAGACAATAATCAACGGTCAAAGGAAGAAAAGTATTTAAAAAAGGACTTGAAAAGCACTAATTAACGAATTTAATCTGGCAAAGGGTATGCTTTAGAAGCACATCTTTGGTGGTGAGTCTGGTGACATGTTTTTATTTATTGGGGTCTTGAATTGACCGGTCAAGTTATTTAATGAACTTTAATTGAGGAGCTAGTGTAAAACATCACTGGTGGTCCTTATTTTATTTGTTGACCTCAGCATTTAAAAGAATTCATGCAATAATTTATTTTAAACAAATATTGATAATCTTTTTTTTTTTCTTCTGAGTATCAAATACTGATATCAGTGTAATTAAAATCATTTTCTTTTAGAAAAAAGAAAGAAAGATAGATAGACGGTTTGACCGTTCATTTGTATAAAACATGCAAATGTCATATAATGATATGTTTACTGTTAGCCAGGTTTAAAAAAATAAATTTTGCTCAAGGGGATGGTGTTGTGCACATTCGGACCGTCCCTCTCGGCAATCAATGGTCCGGATTGATCGATGTTGTGCGTAATATCTACCGTCCAACCGTCTTGGCAATTCTAACAATTGATTATCGAGACGGACGGTCCGAATGTGCACAACACCGTGCACATCACCATCCCTCAGTCCACTCATAGGCCCTCAAGTTTGTTTAAATCCATTCAAGAACTTAATAAGCCATATTCTCTTATTATAGGTGGATTTTTTTCATTTGTTTTATACTCCCTCCGTCCCATTTTCTTTGGACTTTTTCGATATTCGTGCCGTTCTTTAACTTCTTAAATCTTTCAATACGAATCTCAAAAAATATGCAAAATGGATCTTATTTGATAGTTCTCGATTAGATCTATAATACACAAAATTTTCAAAATTATGAAAAATATTATAAATTGGGAGATATAGGCGTTTGAAGAATGACATGAATATCGACAAAGATCAAAGAAAATGAGACGGAGGGAGTAATTACGTGCGGACAGAGAATGGCATATAGAGTAGATTGTGATAAGGATAATTTTAGGCACTTACTGTCGAGCGCTGTTCCCTTGACACGTGTCAAGGGGTAAGCTGCTCGGTCGGACAACTGTCGCTCGGTCGTACTCAAGTCGCTCGGTCAGACTTCTCCAACCTCGCTGGGACGACAGGATGAACACTGACTAGGTCAATACGGTTACACCCGCCGGTATCCTCGGACGTGGAGGGGATAACCCCACGTCCCCTGGATTCCTGGACTACGGAGCCATGTCTCCCACGTCCACCACTCACTCCAGTTCCGACGGGAGTCCCCCCCACTCCGAGGAACTTCAACCGCTGTCATGGCCCACGATCTACCACCTTCATGCCCCTCGCAGGGACACGAACCACCTCGCCTATAAATGGGCAGCCCGTCCATGGGTTGAAGGTACATACTCTACTCTATACACAGAGCACATAGAATTCTACCCTTACATACTCTTACTAACTTAGCCATCGGAGGGTCCCCGACTGGCGACACCCCCAGTCCACGGACGCTGTTTTGCAGGAACTCCTTGAAGACGGAGCTCGGATCGACCGTCCAATTTCAGACATCAACAGTTTGGCGCCGTCTGTGGGAAACGACGAGTTTCCTACTTCATAAATTCAACTGTTTCAAAATCCCATAGAATGGTCAACACGAGAGCCGGAAGCCAACGAAACGGCCCAGATGGAGAAGACTGTGGTAACCCTCTCCAGGAGCAGGTTAATCAACTCACTCAGATGGTTAATCAGCTCCGGGAACAGAACGCGGAGCTCCTCCAACGCCTCCCTCAACCAACTCCCCCTAACGAAGAGCGGGAGGCGAGCGGAGATTCACCAGAGATTCAGGGCACCCACCATGGTGGGGATCCCTCCGACACAACTGATCATCGCCAGTCCACGGCGGCTGGCGATAGTAGCTTCGTCGCCCTCCGACACAGGAATGCTCCCAACTCTGGGTCATCATTGGCTCAGGGGGCTGCGTTCAGGGAACTGCAGGAGAAGATGGACCAGGTGCTGAAGCAGGTTAACGATCGAGGGGCCAGGACTGTGGAGAATTTGGTTCAGAAGTCCAATCTCCCTTTCACAGCCGAAGTCACTATTTACCCACTCCCTCAAAAGTTCAGGCTCCCATCGCTTGAGCCTTTTGATGGATTGGGCGACCCGCTCGACCATATGGAGACATACAAGGCCTTCATGACGTTGCACGCTTGTCCGGACCAGATCATGTGTCGAGCCTTCCCCATTACTTTGAAAGGCTCGGCCAGGGTTTGGTTTGGAAAACTCAAGCCGGGCTCAATCGGGACGTTCGACGAATTGAGCAAGCTATTCATCGAGCATTTCTACAGCGGACGGCGTCAGCACAGACCAGCTACCTACCTTCTCAACGTCAAGCAGAAGGAAGGAGAATCGCTCCGCGATTACCTTAAGCGCTTCAACAACGAGGCGCTCCTAATTGACGAAGTAGACGACAAAGTGGCTCTCACCACCTTTATTGGTGGGCTCCAGCCTACCAAATTCTTCGAATCTATCTCGGAGAAGCCGTCGTCTAGCATGGCAGAGTTAATGAACAAGGCTCAGAAGCACATCAACGCCGAAGAGGCAATGGCCGCTCGACGTCACTCGGATGAAGCATCAGGCAGTGGCAAACGGAGGCATGAAGCGGAGCAGTCCAAACCCCAGAAGGAGGCCAAGCCGGAGAAGAAGCCGAGAGGGGAGGATCGTCCACGTGCTCAGGGACGTTTCGAGCGGTTCACACCGCTAAACGCAACGCCCGAGCAGGTGCTGGTTCACTTGATCAACGACCCAGAGCTTCGTTGGCCCAAAGCAATGAAACCAGGGGTCCCTAGAGACCGAAGCAAGTATTGTCGCTTCCATAGGGATCATGGACACGACACCTCCGACTGTATTGAGCTCAAGAAACAGATTGAGAATCTGATCCAGCGCGGGTGCTTGCGGAGGTTCCTTCAAGACAAGCCTGAGCCATCCGCTCGGCCCCAGCACCAGGACAGGCGGGAAGACCGTAACCCTCGCGCTAATCCGGAACCCCGCAGAGCACTTGGAGAAATCCACACTATCTCTGGTGGATATGCCGGGGGTGGCGAGTCCAATACTTCCAGACGTGCCCACGCCCGCAGGTTGCGATCGACAGAGATCCTCCACACCGAGAGGCCTTGGAAGGAAAGGAGAATGGAAGAGCAAACCATCAGTTTTCATGCCAGCGACTCCACAGGCGTCCAGCACCCTCACGATGATCCGCTAGTGATCACCGTCACTATTGGAAACTTCAAAACCAGCAGGGTCCTTGTTGATAATGGAAGCTCTGCAGATATCCTTTTTTCCGGGGCCTTCCATCAAATGGGGATCCCAAAGGACAAACTGCAGCTTGTCCGGTCCCCGTTGGTGGGTTTCTCCGGCGAAAAGGTTCAACCCATGGGGACGATTGATCTCCCAGTCACCATGGGGGCTGAGCCTTGCTAGATCGTGAAAATGGTCAAATTCCTCGTTGTGGACTGCCCCTCTGCTTATAACGCAATTCTTGGGCGCACGGCCCTCAACAGCATGAAGGCGGTTACCTCCACGTACCATCTGGTGATCAAGTTCCCAACCGAGAACGGTGTGGGGACTCAGAAGGGAGATCAAGCCTCAGCACGAGAATGCTACGTCGCCACCCTTAAAGAGAAACGATCACAAGAAACCTTAGTGGTAGATGCCCTCGAAGTGCGCGACGAGAAGGAGGAAATTCACGCGGAACCAGTAGAAAAGCTGGGCAAGGCAGACATAGGAGAAGGCCGGTGTCTTCAGATTGGCTCACTGCTCCCCTCTCAACTAAGGGAGCAGTTGGTCACTTTCCTGAAAGATCACAAGGACGTCTTCGCCTGGTCTCATGCGGACCTGACAGGGATCGATCCCGAGATAATGACCCACCATCTGAACGTGGATCCCACCTTCAAGCCTGTAAAACAAAAACCGAGAATCTTCGAAAAAGAGAGGAGCGATGCCGTCCTTGAGGAAATTCAGAAGCTGATCGATGCTGGATTCGTCCAGGAGGTGCAATATCCTGACTGGCTGGCCAACGTGGTGCTAGTCAAGAAGGCGAATGGCAACTGGCGCATGTGTGTGGACTTTAAAGACCTGAACAAAGCTTGCCCAAAGGACAGCTACCCACTCCCCAGGATTGACCAGCTGGTTGATTCAACGGCGGGACATGAACTCTTGAGTTTCATGGACGCTTTCTCTGGGTACAATCAGATCCTGATGCACCCGGCCGACCGAGAAGGTACGTCTTTCATCACCGAGCGAGGGCTGTTCTGTTACCGGGTTATGCCGTTCGGACTAAAGAATGCAGGAGCAACCTACCAACGGTTGGTTAACCAGATGTTCGCCGGGCAAATTGGCCGGAATATGGAGGTATACGTAGATGACATGCTTACTAAGAGCAAGTCAGCCTGCGATCACCCAACCGACTTGGCTGAAACCTTCCAAATCCTCAGAAAATTTGGCATGATGCTTAATCCAACCAAGTGCGCATTCGGAGTAGGGGCAGGAAAATTCCTTGGGTTCATGGTTAGCCAAAGAGGAATCGAGGTCAATCCCGAGAAGGTCCAAGCAGTGATCAACATGCAGGCACCACGAACGATTAAAGAAGTTCAATGCCTTACCGGGCGAGTAGCAGCGCTCAACCGATTCGTCAGTCGGTCGACGGACAAGTGCCTCCCCTTCTTCAAAACTCTGCGGAAAGCTTTCGAGTGGACCGACGAATGTGAAGAGGCGTTTGCACACCTAAAGGCCTACCTCAGCTCTCCTCCCTTACTCTCCCGGGCCATTTCAGGAGAGCAGCTTTACTTATATTTGGCAGTCTCCCCAAACGCAGTCAGCTCAGCCCTATTCAGAGAAGAGCGAGGTATTCAGAAGCCAGTATTCTATGTTAGCAGAGCTTTCCGCGGCCCTGAAGTCAGGTATCCACTCATTGAACAAATAGCTTTTGCTTTGGTTATCTCGGCGAGACGCTTGCGCCCTTATTTTTGCTCACACACCATTGTGGTGCTGACCGACCGACCGCTCAAGCAAGTGCTTCAAAAGCCTGAGTTGTCCGGCCGGCTCATCCAGTGGTCTATCGAGCTCAGTGAGTTCGATATTGTATACCAACCGCGCAAGGCAAGGAAGGGAAAGGTCATGGCGGATTTCTTGGCAGAATTCACTAACCCTTTACAGGAAGAAGATGATGTGACCAAAACAAAGGGACAAGACGTGGAATGCTGGACAATCTACGCAGACGGCTCGTCCAACAAGGCCGCAAGCGGCGCGGGGATTGTGCTTATCTCACCACTCGGTGAGCAGTTGGAGTATGCGCTACAGTTCGGATTCAACGCAACCAACAACGAGGCCGAGTACGAAGCAGTCGCTGTTGGGTTGCTACTATGCTCACAGATGGGAGCTAAAGTGGTCAAAGTCCTCAGCGACTCCCAGTTAGTGATCCATCAGTCCAACGGGGAGGCTGAGGCCAAAAACGAGAAGATGAAGAAGTACTCAGAGCTAGTCGCCAAGATCAGAGCAACCTTCGAGAAGGTGATGTTCTTACAGGTCCCACGTGAAGAAAACCAAAAGGCGGACTCCTTGGCTCGCCTGGCAAGTGCTCCTGACGAACACCTGGGGCCCATGACAGCTCTCCAGTACCTGGCAGAGCCAAGCATCAATGACCAAGTATCCGGGGAGGTCCAGGTTATCACTTCCCATGCAGAATGGGTGGAATCCATCATTAAATTCCTCCAGGATGGGGAACTTCCCTCAGACAGAAGGGAAGCGAAGAAGCTCAGGTACCGGTCAGCAAGATACCTCCTCCAGGATGGCACCCTCTACAAAAGAGGCTACACCTACCCTTATCTCAGGTGTG
Source organism: Rhododendron griersonianum (assembly GCA_018127125.1). Taxonomy (NCBI): domain Eukaryota; kingdom Viridiplantae; phylum Streptophyta; class Magnoliopsida; order Ericales; family Ericaceae; genus Rhododendron; species Rhododendron griersonianum. The sequence continues at coordinate 16,796,912 of CM030789.1, forward strand.
TCTCAGATGTGGAGGGTCAATTCATTCTGAGGGAGATTCATGAAGGAATCTGCGGCAACCATTCCGGGGGCCGAGCGCTGGTATTCAAAGCACTCCGAGCGGGCTATTATTGGCCCACCATGAAGGCCTACTCCAACAACTTCGTGTGCCGATGCGACAAATGTCAACGCTTCGCCAACATTCCCCATCAGCCTTCAGAGCCACTCACGCCCATCGATAACCCTTGGCCGTTCGCGCAATGGGGGATCGACATCATTGGCCCCTTCAAGTTGGGGTCAGGGCAGCACAAGTTTGCCATAGTGGCAATCAACTATTTCACTAAGTGGGTGGAGGCAAAGCCGCTCGCCAAAATCACTCAAGAGGCAGCAAGAGATTTCGTCTGGAAGCACATCGTTTGCAGGTTCGGGATTCCCCATGCCATCGTCTCGGACAACGGCAAGCAATTCGACAATGAGATGATGCGAGATTTCTGGGAGCAGTTCAACACCAAGTGCAAATACGCAACTCCTGGTCACCCTCAGGCCAATGGGCAGGCAGAAGTCACCAACCGCACCCTTCTTGGCATCATCAAAACCAGGCTGGACGATGCCAAAGGGTTATGGGCAGGAATGTTACCAAGCACCCTCTGGGCATACCACACCACTGTGCGCACCCCGACGGGACAAACTTCCTTCCAGATGGCCTTTGGCTTTGAAGCGGTCATCCCAGTTGAGGTCGTTATCCCAAGCTACAGGGTCCAACACTACAATGCAGAGCAGAATGACAGGGCCCTCAGCCTAAACCTTGACTTGCTCGAGGAAACCAGGCGATCGGCCGCAGTCAGAGTGGCCGCATACCAACAGAAGGCAAAGCTTTACTTCGACAAGAAGGTCAAACACAGAGCTTTCCAAGTTGGCGATCTAGTCTTGAAAAAGGTGCTGGAGAAGAAGAAGCTAGGTAAGCTGAATCCGAAGTGGGAAGGCCCGTTCCAGGTCCAAAAAATCATCAAGCCCGGGGTATACCAACTGGTCACCATGTCTGGTTGGAAACTCCCTCACCCGTGGAACGCGGACAATCTGAAAATTTATTATCAGTAAATTCCAATTTACTTTTCTTTAAATTTGTTTCTTGACCCTCGTGCAGTTGGGTCTAATGCTGTTCTTTTTAGGCTATATGCCCCTATCCCTATCTCATTCGATGAGTTTTTAGACGATCGATTTGTAATCTCTCTTTAATTCATCAATGGGAATATCCTTGTCTTTCCTTTTCAAAAGATGGTCTTAACAACTTTTCAACAATGATTGTCCCGGAGAACCACGAGTTCGCCCTCTTCGATCGGTCAGCGAGTTAACACGCTCTCCTGACAGGACGGCACTCGTCCATAAATAAAGCGACTCGAAGAGACTAACATGGCCCTCTTCGGTCGGTCAGCGAGTTAACACGCTCTCCTGACAGGACGGCACTCGTCCATAAATAAAGCGACTCGAAGAGACTAACATGGCCCTCTTCGGTCGGTCAGCGAGTTAACACGCTCTCCTGACAGGACGGCACTCGTCCATAAATAAAGCGACTCGAAGAGACTAACATGGCCCTCTTCGGTCGGTCAGCGAGTTAACACGCTCTCCTGACAGGACGGCACTCGTCTATAAATAAAACGATTTGAAGAGACTAACATGGCCCTCTTCGGTCGGTCAGCGAGTTAACACGCTCTCCTGACAGGACGGCACTCGTCCGTAAATAAAGCGACTCGAAGAGACTAACATGGCCCTCTTCGGTCGGTCAGCGAGTTAACACGCTCTCCTGACAGGACGGCACTCGTCTATAAATAAAACGATTTGAAGAGACTAACATGGCCCTCTTCGGTCGGTCAGCGAGTTAACACGCTCTCCTGGCAGGACGGCACTCGTCTATAAATAAAGCTTTTTGAATGACTAACATGGCCCTCTTCGGTCGGTCAGTGAGTTAACACGTTCTCCTGGCAGGACTCCGCTCGTCTATAAACAAATGATCTTGAGAAACAAACAGACTCTCCCCAAACAAGCGACGGAACTGAACGAGTTAATACACAGCAGTTTCTTGCGGCATTTCAAAGGGTGAACGGTATCACTTCACTTTCGTTTAAGTTTTATGCATGTGTAACCATATTGCGTGAATATAGGCCTACACCTTTTTTGTACAGTCATTCACAAAGAGGTTTCAGGATAAAAGGATAATTTTTCATTAAACTAAACCCCCTCTTTTAATTCGGGAGGAGGGGGAAGACTCCCGTTACAAAAGAAAAAAAAAAAAAACACTGCCCCGACGCCTATAGGGACAACGAGAAACCACTAGTGTGGCCCATCCTCGCGTCCTCTCTTGGCCTCATGGGAGGACGACGGCGACCCCTCAGGGGATGTCACCATTCCCCGTGGCGGGGATGGCGTCTCCGGCCGGGGGCCGTGAAGGGGGTTCCAGCCTGTTATCAGCAGCAACCGAACCACCTTCTCGACATTCCGCACCGTATCCTCCATCACCTCCACCCTAGCCGACAGCCCTTCTATGGCCCTCGTCAGTGCCTGCACCTGGTGGCAGAGGTTCTCTGGCATGTTGTTTCCATCATTCGACATTTTGCAGGTTTCCCTTTCCTTTCTCTCGTTCCCTCGGAAATGAAAAGTTTTGTGGGGGAGAGGGAGTACCAAGGGTCTGCTTTTATAGAAGGAGAGATCAACCAACTCTTTCAAAATTCGAATTAATTACTAACTGCCTTAATGGCGGTAGAAGTGGAAGTGTTGTTAAAATTCCTTGGGAAACTAAACTACTTTGATGTCTAGCCAAAATGCTCTCCTTGTTTGGCGAGATACACTTGCGCCAACTACCAGAGCGTACACAATTACTCGCTCGACGGCGTAATTACTACCACTCATTTGTTTGGGCGTCAACCCAAGAGTACGGGATAGCATGCATTAACTAATTAAGTGCATCTCACATGATTACTTTCTTAGCTGTACAAAGCATGCATTTAATGATCAAATCTGCTTGATTCGGTGAGCCTCTCTCGCCCATCATTGAGATTATCCAGTGCTCCCGTGGGGAACCGTTCGGTCTGACAGACACGCTCGTTCAACACCTGTTTATTCGCTCGGCTCTCGACGGATCATTCAGTGTGACATTCCACCTAAAACTCTCTTGGGGCAGAGTCAAAGACAAGTAACAGATAGAACAAGAAAACAGTGTTGTGCCAAATTATGCGGTAGTACAAGTTTTTCAGTTGCGAAAATAAAGCAAACTACGCCAGGTTCAGCTCTGGGCGTCGTCATCTTCGTCATCACCTCCACCACCACCTATCTCGGTGTTCTCCACATCAGACGGAGGCTCAGGCTTCAGTTCGCTCAGGTCAAGGTCGGCATACTTGGCATTCACACGCTTAATGGCTTGCTCGAAGCCACCAGAAAAGTACAGCATTTGCTCGCTAGCGCATTCATCAGAAGCCTTGTACTCCTCTACCGCCTGGGCAGTAGCGGCCCTCGCTTGGCCGAGATCGCTTTGAAGCTTTAGGATCATGGTGGATTGCCGGGTGGTGGTGTTCTCGGTTGCCTGCTTCAGTGCTCTCAACTCCTCCTCCCTTCCTGACAAGGCCTCCCTCAAGTTCTTCAGGTCTGCCTCGGACTTCTCTTGAACTTCTTTGGCCGCTTGACGCAACCGCTCCGCCTCCTCCTTCGCCCGGTCGGCTTCCTCCACGGCTTGTCGCAGTACTGAAGGACAGCCAGAATGAGTCTTCTCCAGCTGTTCCAAGGAGTTACGGCACTCCAGGGCTTGGCGCATGGCACCATGAAGCCTTAGCTCTCGGTCGGCCAACCTTCTAGCAACGACTACACCTTCAGTCATGGCCTGTAAGTACGAGGACAGTCATAAGGCGTCAAGGGACTTCATCAAGGGAGACGATGCAAAAAAGAAGCAACACTTACCCTGCTCAGATGCAGCTCAAAATTTCTCAGCAGTTTCTCAGCCGGCAGCGAAGCGAGGCCGTCGTAGACAGGTTGGACAAAGGCGTTCAACGCTCGGTGGCTGGCAGACGGATCCGATAGGATGCTCCCTTTCACCGGGATTGTTGCGTAGTCGTTCGCCGCTGGGTATATTAGCCCAGACATGCTCGCCATCTCTGTTTCCGTCCACGGGGCTGCAGGGGTAGAAGGGGATGTTTGGAATACAACTTTCTTTAAAGAAGTCGGGTCCTTTACCGTTGGAGAGGGTGGTCGCTCTTTCTCGCTTTTCTTCTGTTCGGTCGGACCGGGGAGCTCACCTTCTTTCACGAGGGATTCTAACACCCGGCCGATCTAAATATCAGGGTCCGCCATCTCCGCGACAAGGGCCTCGTCCTTGTCGGTTATCTCCGCAACTCACTTTCTCTTCTTCTTGCCCAGGGCCTTCAGGGCCGATCCACCGGCTGCTTCCAGCGTTTTTTCCAAAATCTCCTTGCCAATCCTCAAGCGAGAGAGCCTGGTGGGAGCCGCTGGCGGAAGGTTCGTTGGAACGGCCGCTCGGGCCTTCATCTGGGTATAAGCCACCTTGTCAAACGGCTTGATATCTGGAGGTGAGAACACAATTAAAGCAATAGTCAGAAAATGGGCAGAACACGGTCAAAGACAGATAAGGAGAAGGGATTAAACGTTACCCGCAGGATTTGGCCCCAGTTGGTGGTCGAACAGCTTCTGAGGGTTCACCAACTCCTCGAAGGGGATTTTCTCTTTCCGCATGGCCGCAATCAGTCCGTCGATGTCTGGGTTGGGGTTCTCCACCCGCCGGAAGTCACTCGGCTCGGGGTCTCCCCACACTGTCTGAATCCCTGGGGTATTGGGACCAACCACTTCATCACTTTGATACTCCCATCCCTCTCCAGAAATAAAGAAGAACTTCTCTTTCCATTTTTTGACAGACGACGGGTACCCAAACACAATCTGGCGACCGTCGAGTGCTTGGAAGTACCAGAAGCCCGCATCTCCCACCTTCGGGGTATAGCAGTAAAAGAAATCGTCGATCGTCATAGGGCGGCCCTCTGCACCCAGCGCCTCGAACATCATGAATGCCCTAAAGAAGATGTTCCAAGCATTTGGCATAAGCTGCCCAGGGGCAAGCTTCATGCGGCCCAGCAGCTCTCGGACGATCCGTGGAAATGGGACTCGCAGCCCAGCGAAAAAGGCGTGCTCATAGACACACACCTCGCCCTCTGCAAAGGAGCAAGCCCTCTCTTCCGGACGGGCCGCTCGGAGGGTCACAGAATCCAGGATCTGGTAGGCCACTCTGATCGTCCCCAGGTCCTCCTCGTAAATCACGCTCACGAGCGTTTCAGCCCTAAAGGACGGGACCTTGACGACGGTCTCCACATCGATGACATTGGCAGGGGCAGTCTCCTTCATCTCAGGTACAGGGGAATCGGAAGTGAGACAGGAAAGATCCCTCACAAAGTGCAAGAATGGCTCTTGACTGGTGTACGAATGGAGAAGGGGATTTAGGGCTTGTCGCTCAAAACGAAATGGCAACAACTGGTTCCACACGCGAAGAGCACCAAATAATTCCTTTAGTCTGTAATGTGGAACAACGGGCTCGATCGCTTGAAGGGCGAAATCAACCCCGGGTATCGGGTCACCCGGATTGGCGTCTGTTTCTGGATCCAGCGTTGCAAATCGACTTGGGGGGCAGGAAACGAGAAGTGTTGGGGAATAGCTGCATAGTCATACTTATATCCTTCCTCGGGTGCGGGAATCAAGGAAAATCCTTGGACTTCTCGACCGTCCGATCATGAGCAAGCAGGATCTGTCGCCAGATCCCCAACCACAGCCGTCCTCGTATCTCGGGAATTTCGAAATTTGGATAACCCAACTTCACGTGGGGTGTATATTTTGGCGGTTACTCATCATTATCCTCGGGTAAAGGGAGGCTTCTATCCCTCGCATTAATTACCTCGAGCACCGCGTTCACAAGCATAGCAATTATCCCCAGCGTCGAGGCTCGCTTTGCTCGACTTGGGAATGGGGGGCAACTGATAAGGATACTTTTAGGCACTTACTGTCGAGCGCTGTTCCCTTGACACATGTCAAGGGGTAAGCTGCTCGGTCGGACAACTGTCGCTCGGTCGTACTCAAGTCGCTCGGTCGTACTCAAGTCGCTGGGACGACAGGATGAACACTGACTAGGTCAATACGGTTACACCCGCCGGTATCCTCGGACGTGGAGGGGATAACCCCACGTCCCCTGGATTCCTGGACTACGGAGCCATGTCTCCCACGTCCACCACTCACTCCAGTTCCGACGGGAGTCCCCCCCACTCCGAGGAACTTCAACCGCTGTCATGGCCCACGATCTACCACCTTCGTGCCCCTCGCAGGGACACGAACCACCTCGCCTATAAATGGGCAGCCCGTCCATGGGTTGAAGGTACGTACTCTACTCTATACACAGAGCACATAGAATTCTACCCTTACATTCTCTTACTAACTTAGCCATCGGAGGGTCCCCGACTGGCGACACCCCCAGTCCACGGACGCTGTTTTGCAGGAACTCCTTGAAGACGGAGCTCGGATCGACCGTCCAATTTCAGACATCAACAGATTGTTTTCTTATATACACGCGAATATTGAAACCTACTACTATTTAATTGCTTCATGATTCCCTTGGTAAAACAAGGCGGTCCTTGACTCCTTGTGGTAGTTCAAAGTCTTTACCATACATTTTAGATTTCCAAGGTTGTGTGCTAGGGAAAATGACAATCTTTCAAAAAAAATAAAAATAAATTACGTAGTCTCTAAGTATAATAATATGAGAGTAATAATTTTGAAACGAAAAAATAAGATTATGTTAGTAACGGAGAACTTCTGTTTTTACACTTCTTCGTAGGGGTGAAATCGGTTCGATTTGGTTGGGGATTTCGGGCATGACAACCGAACCGATCAGTTCGCGTCTAGAAAGGATGGAAATCGTTTCCAGTCAAAATATTCGGTGGACCACAAATCGGTTCGGGGTGGTTCGGTTTGGCCGGTTATTTTAATTTATGATTTTTCGGGGTGAGCTTCTAGACTTCTAAAATGTCCATACCCCTATCTAAAACTAGTAAAATATCAGTCCCATGTGTACATTGTGGTTCACGTGGCCGTTCGGTTCTGTTCGAGAGTATTTTCAGGTACCCGAGAGATTTAACAGAAAATTACTTTTTAAGCTTCAAAATTTGAAACCGACCGGACCAGATCTAGACCGACCAAACACCGAATTTTCCGGTTGATTTTTTTGTTCGGTTTGTTTTCTCGGTTACATTTTCATCCTTTCTTCTACGGCATTGCTTCAATGCTCTTGGAAGGTTCACAATCAAGAGGACTCCACGCCTGAACATTGATGGCCGGTATAATGACATGTCTCTATAATTTGGGGATGTTAAGTACAAAGAAATTTTACCCGAAAATAACCCGGAATACACTATTTATAACCGATCATAAATAGTGTATTCCGGGTCATTTCCGAATAAAATTTCTTTGCACATAGTATTTCTGTTATAATTGTCGATTGTGTGTATCATTACTCATTTGTTTATGAAAGAGAGAAAGGGACTGATATTTTAAAATTGTCGATTGCACCGTATTTAAAATAGGAAAATTCTAAAATCAACCCAATTGTCGATTGGTGTAAATGTGTATTAAATGGTATAAAAAGTACACAGAAATATGTGTTTTTCTTTGTCTTCTAGTATACTTATCGTCAATCCAGTGGGCTGACAATAGCTGGACCGTTTAAAATATCAGTCCCATATTTTCTTTTGTGTGTTAACACTCTGTCCAAGTCGCAGTGTATGGTACGTTATAATTTTTGTGGTCCTTCTTTGCAAGATTTCTGTGGTCTACAAAGTTAGTCCAATTACTCTATGGACTATGGAAGAGGATTCTCTCATAGGAGAGAGAACCAAAAAAAAAAAAAAAACTAGACTGTCCAATTTTTCCCTTCTGAAGTCTTCCTTGAGCTAATTTCAACTATCGAAATCGCTCATTTTGTGAGATTTTTGAGAAGCCGAAAGTCAAGTTCGGATGCCGACTACCGCGTTTGTCATATGTATTCATCTTAGGAAAAACAGACTAACACACCGAATCTAAACTCATCTATTTTAACATAAATATGGCGCAATCGTGAATTTTCGATACTTGATCAACATAATTTTTCAACGCGGTTGGATTTCTTTACAAACTCTACGATATGAATGATTCCAATCATTCAAGTGAGTTTTTTTAAAAAGACCCGAAAAGAGCAACACTGGAAGGTTCATTTTTTGTCCAACCCTAGATCGAGGATCCCTTTTCTTCGTTTACAAAGATGCCCATCTAGAGTAGGCCATAGTAGAATTTTGGCCTAACTTTTCCCCGTCATTACTAGCTTTTGCCCGATCATCATGTGGTGCTCCAAAAGCCGTCACTACCACACACTCACGCAGAGTGTGAGACTTCAAAAAAAAATAAAAACTTATTTTTTGAGGGAATGACCTGTCTTATAAAACGAAAAATAAAAACCTTAATTAATGAAATGGTGCCAAAGTCTTAGAGCATCTCCAATCCAATACTCTATTTGAGAGTATCAAAATACTCTATTTTATTCATAAAATGGTTTTAGAGGAAATCATTATTCCTATTTACTCCAACCACAAATCCTCTATTTTTCCCTCTAAAATAGAGGAAGCTTGAGAGGATGGATTGGAGGAGTTCCATACTCTCAAATGGAGGAATATAGCATGGATTGGAGATGTTCTAAAGATACAAATGCCATTTTAAAAGGTGAATAGTGTTATAGAGGAGATCCTCCATATTTTCTCCCATCCTCTAAATATGGAGGATCAAAATTCCATCCTCTCAAATAGAGGAGGCTTGAGAGGATGAGTTGGAGGAATTTTATACTCTCAAATAAAGAAATAGAGCATGAGTTGAAGATGCTCTTAGACTCCGCTTGAATGAGTGTGATAGAGGTATTTTGAGCATCACGTGGAGGTTGCTCTGATGGCAATTAATAGTTCTTCCTTTGGGTCCCGTGGGTCCTCCGAAACAAAGTGAAAGATTGGAAATTGATTGCTGTGGGGTGTGAGGTGTCCTGGCTGGATTTGCTTTTTCACCAAAAGAAGTCAGACTATAATAGATCATCAATGACAAACAAAAAGATTGTCGCTTTATCAAATTAGACTGAAAATTTTGACCCAAAAAAAGGAAAAAAAAAGGAGAGAGAGACTGAAATTGACTTCAACAATATATTGTTCCCTCTTTTGGTGATTATTGTAAACTGGAAGGTAAAGGAACAAGGTACACTATAGTAAGAAATTCAGAATCTCCCAGCGGTTTTTTCGCAACGGTTGAAAAAACCGTCGGTATAGATGGGGTATAGTAACGGTTTTCATGTGACCGTTAGTAGATTACAACACTATACCAACGGTTTTCATTAACCGTTACTAAAAAATGGACTATAGCAACGGTTTTCAATAACCATTACTATAAACTGGACTATAGCGACGGTTTTCATTAACTGTTAGTAGAATTTTACACCGCCAAAACCAATTTTCTTTCATGCAATCCGATAAGTGTGTAGCGATACTCGATTAACTTCATTCTTGAACGTACTTTAGCCACTTGACCGTGACACAATCATGATGATCGAGACCGTTGCTTTTGTTAGGGCTATTTTTCCTAAATTTTTGTTGTGGTATTTTTTCCGGTATTGTTTATTTAACGTATTTTTTTAGCATTTTGTGGTAATTTTTGAAACTAATCATTCATTTTGGGATTAATCATTCATCTTCACAAGAATAAAAAAAGTATAAAATTGTGAACCGAAGTTGAAAAAAAAAATCATATAAGATGACACTAAAGACAACAAATGTTAGTTGTTTGATATTTTTTCGCCCATATTGATTTTTTATGCTTTTAATTGCATTTTTTTTATTTTTTAGACTCATCTCATAGAGAAGATTGACCAATCAAAAAAATTTATGTGAATCTAACAAAAATTTAGAAAAGGCAAAATTAAGATTAAAAAAAATTAGGAAAACAGAGAGGTTTTTTTTTTTTGGGTACAAGGTGCATGTCAATTTATACCAATTTTAAAAGGTGATTATTGAACCTAACGTTAAATTCTATGTAATAATAATTTCATTCTCCGTACATATATTGTACTCCTTATTATGTAAAAAATAGACGCTTCCGATCGGAAAAAAAAAGATATTAGAAGTGTTTGTATAGTATAAACCGGATTTAAAAAAAAAGGATTAAAAAAATCCGGTTAGTATAGTATAAATATTAAAAGGTTTATGTTTTTACACAAGTTATGGGCTAGCACAGTTGGTTCGCGCACGCACGCATACACGCGAGGTCGGCGGTTTGATTCTCAAGAGGAGCAAGGTTATTTCGCACGCCATGCAGGCGCATTGTAGACTGCCACGCAAGCGCCACAAAGTCTGCCACTCATGCGCCACGTCAGCACCACATGGGCGACATGTGGCTGCCACGTGGAGGCTTACGTCACACACTGGTTGGTTTTAAAAAAAAAGAAAATTGCCTTTAGCAACAGTTATAAGTGTTGCAAACGAAACCGTTAGTAAAAAAAAATCTCTACCAACGCTCGTCAAAACCGTCGCTATACCTCTACAGCAACGGTTCTCCAACCGTTGGTATAGCCTAAATGGGTCTCTACCGACGGTTTTTCGGTTTTTTGGTGACGCTTTCGACCACCGCTAGAGAACGGACTGACGATTATAGAAAGTGGAGGTAAAAGTGTAATAATGATATTTCCTTAATAAATTGAAAATTTAAAAAAGAACGAGGTTGTAAGATATAGTACTGTAGTAGTATATTTGGTCTTAGTTATTCTGATAGAGAGTCTTGCAAATTTATAAGTAAGTATTCTAGAATATTTAGGTTCTTTGTAATACTCGCTTGCTCATAAAGAATATAATTAGTTTTAAATTTTAGAGCTTCTTTTTTCTTTATTTCCTATGTGTAGGATTTCTTCTATTGTAGTTTGAGTTGTAACCCTTAGAACAAGTTAGTTTTTTAACATAAACATTGAATTAGCCTAGAGAGAGTTTCTCTAGCCTCTCTTGTTTGTGATTGTCCTAGTTGCATGTTGTTCATTATAAATTCATACGCATCCTGCATTGAACCTTATTAGTTTCTGAAAATAAATACGCATCCTGCATTGAACCTTAGTTTCTGAAAATTGGCGAGGGCATCTGACAACTTGGAGTTCTATAGTAAAACAATGCACCACAAGAATGTAGTAGTCCTCATCAAAAGGGCTCATCAAGAAATTATCATCATAAATTCATAATTTAAACCTTTTGTGCGAGTTCTCCAAACACTTTGCTGTAAATTCATAATATTTCTGCAGGGCACTTCTATGTAATGCACTCTGTAGGGCAGATTCTGACAGCTCATCCTGACAATCAATTGTTCAGATATATTTGTTATTTTTTATCGGTCAAAATTAATTATTACCTGTAAAAAATAATAAATATATTTAAATTATTGATTATCGAGTTACAGAATGTCTTACATGGAGTGCCTTACAGGATCCCGTATCCGTGATTGCCACACTACATGAATTCCAGGTCAACTTACCCATGATTTGTCAAGTGGGGCCGCCAGACACCATCCCAAACCAATTGTACACTTTCATTCTCTCATTTTATAAAAAGAAAATTCTAAAATCAGCTCAATGAACTGACAATAGTAAGTGTGTGAATGTGTTTTAAAGGGTGTATAAAATACACATAAATACGTATTTTTTTTGTCTTCTAGTATGTTTATCGTCAGCTCAGTGAGCTGACAATAACAAGACAGTTTATAAAACGGTTCGGCTAACCGGTGGTATATAGCCCTACTTAAGCAATTACTTCAATAGTCCAATATGAAGCCACATATTATGAGGGGTGCTTTTCCCCCTCCTGACACAATCCCCCCGATCCCACCCCCTCTTTTTCCTGTTTTAACCCCCAACCCCCACCCATCCCTCCCTTTCAGTTTCTCCCCCCCGCCACACTTATTTTTCTAATGAAATCCGACTGTTTTTTTTTTTCTTTTTTTTCCCTAAATATATATCTTACAAAAAAATAGTTAAAAAAATAAGTGTTCCAATTTTTAATCTGTTTGAATCGGTACAAAGATGTTATTTTTCTGATCATTTCATCCTAAATGGTCGTAATAAATTTTTGGCTCTAAGACCTTTCAATAGGCACCCTAAGAGATTTCTAAAACTAAATAAGGAGTCTTAGGGTGCTCGTTGAAAGGTCTTAGAGCAAAAAATTTACTACGACCATTTAGGATGAAATGATCAGAAAAATAATATCTTTGTACCGGTTCAAACGGATTAAAAACTGGAACACTTATTTTTGTACACCGTTTATATATTAAAAAATTGTCCTTTATAGATTAAAAAAATAGTTAAAAAATAAGTGTTCTAATTTTCAATCTGTTTGAACCGGTGCAAAGATGTTATTTTTTTTATCATTTCATCTTAAATGGTCGTAATAAATTTTTTGCTCTAAGGCATTTCAATGGGCACCCTAAGAGAGTTTTAAAACTAAATAAGAAGTCTTAGGGTGCTCATTGAAAGGCCTTAGAGCAAAAAATTTACTATAACCATTTAGGATAAAATGATCATAAAAATAATATCTTTGTACCGGTTCAAATGGATCAAAAATTGAAACACTTATTTTTTTACACCGTTTATATATTAAAAAATTATCCTTTATAGATTAAAAAATATAGTTAAAAAAATAAGTGTTCTAATTTTCAATCCGTTTGAACTAGTGCAAAGATGTTATTTTTCTGATCATTTCATCCTAAATGGTCGTAATAAGTTTTTGGCTCTAAGGCCTTTCAATGGACACTCTAAGAGAGCCTTGAAACTAAATAATGAGTCATAGGGTGCTCGTTGAAAGACCTTAGAGCAAAAAATTCATTATAACCATTTAGAATATAATGATAAAAAAAATACGATGTTCGCCCCAATTCAACTGAATTAAAAATTGAAGCATTTAATTTTCGAATTATATTTTTTAATATAGATAGGGTGTATTTATAGAAATTAAATAATTAAATAAAAGTAATTAAATAAAGAAAGAAATTACTAAAGGCGGGAGTAAGGTGTGGGGGGAGGGGGGTTAGGTGCCGTTCCGGTTTTTCAAAAAAGAACTTTTAAGAAAAGGAAGGTAATTTCAAGCCTAAAAATCATGTGTTTACGCAAATAATTTTCCTACCAATATGGATCTTGTTTGATAGATCTCATTGAGATCTTTTATATGGTGCAAAAAAAATTAAAAAAATATTTTTCGTTTTCATTATATTTGAGTTTGAAAATTGAAAAAAAAATACTTTTTAAAAAAGAAGGGAAAATGGAACACCCCTTAATTCTGGTAAAAGGGTGTGGGGTCAGGGGGAGAAAAACAATTTACAGGACATTCTTAATTTTACGAGTACCTTTTTACTTTTTCTATGACAAGATGTGTTGTCAGAATCTTATCTTTGACAAGCCGTAATGGTGGGCAGAAATGCTATTAGTAATGTAAGGACCCACAATTTCAAATTTATTAAAAGATTTAATCGATATTATAAATGAGGAAGATATGAAATTTGTTGAGTTTATTTGATTTGGGGTTAATGTGTTAGAGTGTTATAGTTGAGGGGTTAGTGTGTGTGGTGTGTATATAGGTGTGTGTGTGAGGGAGTAGGGAATAAAATTCCCCCTTTCCTCTCTCTCACTCTCCCGATCACTCTCTCTCGGCTCCCATCTCTCACTCTCACTTTCTCTTGCTCTCACCCAAAACCACCTCAAACCTCCACAAAACCACCATAAACCCTTCATCCCGTCACGCATTGCAGCGCGTATTGCTCCGGGTTGAGCTCGGTGGAGGTGCTTTTCGTTCGAACTCAAAGATTGGAGCTAGGGCTTGGAGATCCTTTCAAATTCGTTCTTGAATCTTGAGGTAGGGAGTTCTAACTCTTAATATATGTTTATGACTCGTTTCTCGTAGCTTGATTCTTGCCATTGATCGTGGTTATTGTTGTTGATGTTATGGTTGTTGAGAAACCCATTGAAATCTGCAGAAAATCTGCTCGACACCCTGTGTTATCGATACCTTACCCATTGTTATCGATAACCTTGTGCTCCAAAACCCAGAAAATCACTTGTTATCGATACCATTTGTCCTTGTTATCGATACCCTTGCGTCTGGAGAGCTTTTTAGTCAAATGGTATCGATACCATTTGACTAGGTATCGATACCTTTGGCTTAGGGACAGTTTCACAGCTTTTTCTAAACTTCATCTTTTTGACCCCCGATCACTTCCAACACCTCTAAAACACTTTTAAACCGTCTCTAAGCTTGGTTGTTCGTCCCTTGATGATCCGTTGATCGTTTCTACTTTTTAAACAATCGTCAAATGTCATTTTAGCTTCGTTGTAAATGAGAAACGTACCGTAAAGCTGGTTAAGAGTACCGTAGGCCATATGGGGTGCCGTAGTCGGTATTATGGGTAGACGTGGGCATGTCTAGCACGATCTCTTGTCCTCTTGATTCGTCGAACTATTAGTTCCCAATGGCGTTTGTTGTTAAAGGTTTAAGTATCGATACAGGCGAGTCGTACGTTATATAACACTAGGGGTTGGTAGATTACTTAGAGCCTAATGACATATGTGGGGTATGATATGTGTTTATCCATTAGCCAATGTTATGATATAGTTGATTGTTTAGAATGCTTGGAGTGAGATCCATGTTGTGAAAGAATTATTTGAGATGATAAGATAACTTGCGTCCTCATGACTTGTCGAGTCTTTCAATTTCTTGGGCACTCGTCCTATGAGATTTAAGTGTGGAAACCAATGAGTAGAGTATTATCGGATTATATATGAACTTAATACATTACGTACGATACGGACTACATAAACTAATGAAAAGGCATGAACATGTATATTTGTGGAGTTATATAAAGGTTGATTAAAGTTTTGTGGTACAAACAATAGATTGATAATGAAGTTGATTGTGAAATAACGGATGGTCGGTTAAGCGATGTGCGTTTCCGCTAACCAATGATTATTATTGATTGAGGGAATAGACTCGGGGTGACCCTACGCTCGAGGGAACTAGACCCGAGGTGACCCAAATGATTTGTCATTTAGGGAATAGACTCGGTGTGATCCTACGCTCGAGGAAATAGACCCGAGGTGACCCAAGTTATTATTATTATTGAGGGAATAGACTCGGGGTGACCCTACGCTCGAGGGAACTAGACCCGAGGTGACCCTAGTGATTATTGATGGGAAACACTTGATTTAAAAGAAAGAAAAGGTCGGTAAACAAGGGATTTGATAATAACGAATGTGGACACAAGAATGATCATAGTATCGTACAAAGAAGGATAAGATGAATAATAGTTGGCTATAGTCTAACGCGGATGGACAAGAGTCTGTTAATGTATCTAGTCTAAGGAGTAAGCGGCTAGTGACATTCTGGTAAAATCTGGTATTCTTTGATCAAGGTGTCTAGCTCGTTGGCAATCATTCGCATTTTTTTGCGTATCTGTCTATTCTCACTCACTCTTGGTGCAGGATTCATTTCATCTTCATATAGTTTGAGCATAGAACTCTCTACTGGGCACGTGTTTTGCTCAACCCTATCTTTCTTTCAGGTACACCCGAAGATAGTAACACGAGGTGCTTGGCATGCATTTGACTTCAACCCTTTTGATAGCTATTGCGGAAAATTACTTGGGCATCATTTTGTAAAACTCTTGGGAATGTAATATTAGTTTCTAGTATGACTATCATCTGACATGGAGGATTGTAAACCCTAAAACTTCATTTCTATTATGTTATTTGGATCGTCAAGCTTGACAAGAAACTTTGAACTTAATTTGTAAATATGGGAATGAACCATGATTTGGGGTATTATCTGTATTATTGCGAGGTGTCGTTTATCGGAAATCATTATATTTTATGTTGAAAATCGAGGGCGTGACAAGTAAAGAAGCATGCAAAGAAGACAACAAAGAAGTAGGTGGAAAGCACTTGGGTCCCACTCTTCCTTCCCCTCACAAACCCCCTTCTCTCTCCTCTTTGTTTTGGCCCAAAAAATTGGCGGGGAACTGTGTTAAAATTCAAAAATTTGAGGGTTTCTTTTTGAATATTAGAGCTCCCAAAAGCAAACTGATCTCTCTCTCTCTCATCTGTTGCTTCTCGTCTTCATCACCATCTCGACGCCCATCCCCACCGGCACCACCATGGACACCCACACACCGACGCCGGTCCAAAGCAACCATTGTTGTCGTCCCAATAACAGCGTCGTCCTCTTGCCATCCCGGGTTCTCTCTCCCATATATTTCTTCTCATCTCCATCACCACACCCGTCGCCCACCCCCAGTTCCCCGTCACAATCGATGCCGAACCCCCACCTCACCGACACCTGTCCAAGGCAACAATTGCCGCCATCCCACCATCACCGCCGGTCTCCCACCGTCCCCATCTCTTTTTTTACTTCTGGATTCATTCCCCTTCCCCGTGACTGATAGTGCTTCACAAATAAAAGAAATGTTTTTCAACAATTTCATATGAAATACCAGATTGTAAACATGTGTTTTGGGATTCATAAACATTGTATTTATTTTTGTTACTTTGTATTCTTCAAAGGTTTATTCATCTCTTCTTTACTCTGATTGATGTTTTTAATTTGGGTTTAAATCTGGATTGCACATCTTCAGTGCAGATATTTGAACAAATGTGTGACCCAAAGGTGTTCTGGTTTGTAAATTCCATTAAATAATTGTGATATGCCCTTTGGAAAGACTATGGGCTAGAGAAGGTAATGGACATCTCTGTGAGATCTATAACTGTAAAAGGGTTTTTTGGACTAATTTTTTGGAGGCATTGTACACCCACTGCATGTTCGTAGAAATGCCAGGGACAGTAGGGGATGTCATTGGGAATCTACTATTGGTGCTATGATGCTAGCTTGTCTTCAATTTCCATGAATTGGTACATTAATGGTGAATCCATGAATTCCAGCATTGATTTGCAGCAGCACTAGTGCCACCAGTATATTGGGTCCAAAAGAGTTGGAAAAACTTGGTGGAAGAAGCTTTTAGTCACATGATTACAGAAAAACAGAGAGTTAGAAATTTTTGTTTAACATGAGTACATTGAACGACTCAAGTTGTTTGCTTTTGAAGAATATACTTTCGTAAAAGGACAAAGCCCAGGGACAACTCAAGTTCTTAAATCATAAACACATCAATACCATCTGGCAATAGCTTTCTACATTTGCTACTAAGAAATTTGGGACCAGATTATTTAGAGGATGCAAACTGTAATCCTAACAAGTCAGAAGCTTGGATTAATTTCCTCACAAAATAGTCATGAACTTCTTTATAAGTACACATCCAAATTCCAACATCTAGGTCACTTTACAAGGTTTTTTTGGCAAAAAATAAAAACAGATAAAAATGGTAGATTCATTGGACAGAGTCATCTCCTTAATCTGGTCTGCATGTGTTGTATTCAACTTGAGATGTTACCGATTCTTTGACAGAGACAACGGAGGATTCCAGTGTTCCGCAAACGATGACGGAGTCATCTCCTTCGACCAAATTGGTCGTCATCTCCAACCAAATCGATGAGAATGATCTCCGTGGTGGTCGATCGGTGGTGATGGTTCAATGGTGGTGGTCGATTGGTAGTGGTGGTTCCTGTTGGAATGAACCCATAAGTAGAAAAAGAGACAGGGATGGTGGGATGGCGACAATGGTAGCGTCGGACAGGTGTCAGTGAGGTGGAGTTCAGCATCGATTGTGATGGGGAAAGGGGGGTGGCGACGGGTGTGGTGATGGAGATGAGAAGAAACATATGTGAGAGAGAGAACCAGGGACAGCAAGAGGACGATGCTGATGTTGGGACGGCAACAATGGTTGCGTTGGACTGGCATTGGTGTGTGGGGTGGGCGAACATGGTGGTGCCGGTGGGGATGGGCAGCGTCGAGGTGGTGATGGAGACGAGAAGCAACAGATGGATGTGAGAGAGAGAGTTCTACCAGAGAGAGAGAGAGATCAGTTTGCTTTTGGGAGCTCTCATATTCAAAAAGAAACCCTCAAATTTTTGAATTTTAACACAGTTCCCCGCCAGTTTTTTGGGCCAAAACAGAGAGGAGAGAGAAGGGGGTTTGTGAGGGGAAGGAAGAGTGGGACCCAAGTGCTTTCCACCTACTTCTTTGTTGTCTTCTTTGCATGCTTCTTTACAAATAGCATTTCTGAATGGTGGGAGGGTAAATATATACTCCCTCCGTCTCATAATATTTGTCCGGTCCGCAAAACAGGGACTAAAAAATAATGTATTTCTTTCAATAAAAAATTCAAACTTTTTTCATAAATTACAAGAACTCATCGATATCTAATGAATTGTTGAAAAAAAGTTGAAAAAAATTTGAATTTTTCTTGCAAAAAACATATTATTTTTACGTCATTGTTTTGCGGACCGGACAAATATTATGGGACGGAGGGAGTGTATATATATATATATATATATTCCATATACAAGGGAGGGGTTTTTTTCAATATAATATTCTTCCCCCAACAAATCTCAACCATCTATTTCTATAAATCCAACGGTCTAATTCTATCCCTCTCACAAACTAACTTTTGGATGGCATGTTTCGTAAATAGTGTGCAATCCTGAGCTAATAACTTAAATGGCATTTTGGTGAATAGAGCTGGGGTATCTTCGTTCAAATTTTGAAACCGTAAGAGCATCTCCAATCCAAGACCCTCCAAATCTCTATTTGAGAGGATCAAATTAATCTATTTTATTTGAAAAGTAGATTTAGAGGATTGTACTATTTATCTCAACTCCAACCCAACACTCTATTTCTCAACTCCAATACATATTTGAAGGAGATCCTTTATTTTTTCCTTCATCCTCTATATTTAGAGGATCAAAGTTCATCCTTCTAAATGGAGGAGAGTTTTAGAGGATGGGTTGGAGAATGTTTTTCCTCCAAAATGAAGATATAGAGTATGGGTTGGAGATGCTCTAAGTCTTCCAATATACACCTTCTCTCTCTTAACTTTCTCTCTCTCTCTCTCTCTCTCTCTCTCTCTCAAGACAACGTCGACGCCAGCGAAAGAATCCACCGTTGTGGCCGCCGTTCCTCGACTTTCTCTTCTTCCCCTTCATTTGGTGCATCCCAGAAGCCCTCACCACCACCGAGCTCTCCACCGCCTTCCCCGGCAACGGCGACTTCGTCATCTAGGCCTTCGGCCTTCGTTTACAGTGAAGAACCCACCGTCGCGGCCGCCGATCCCCTCCTCGGCTTCCTTCTCTCCCTGGGGTAAGAATCCCCCATCCTCTCTCTCTACAATTTGTTTTCTGATTCAGTTTTTTGGGTTTTGTTTTTTCAGTTTCAGCAGCAGAAACAGCAGCCGGAGGTGGCGCACCAAGTGTTTCAGAATAGGGATTTTCTTGCGGCGTTGAGTTGGTAGCCCAACCAGGTACTTATTTTTATAGAATGGTAATTGAATGGAAGAAGGTTGCTATATTACTTGGGCACTGACATTTAAAATATATATATGATTTAGAATTTAGTCACTGGAATTGGAATCTATTGGAATTCGCATGATAGATTTACATCGATTAAGTGAAGTACGTATGAATGTTGATCCTCTCTCTCTACAATTTATTTTCTGATTCGGTTTTTTGGGTTTTGTTTTTTCAGTTTCAGCATCAGAAACAGCAGCCGGAGGTGGCGCACCAAGTGTTTCAGAATAGGGGTTTTCTTGCGGCGTTGAGTTGGTAGCCCAACCAGGTACTTATTTTTATAGAGTTAATTCATTTAGTTTATCGGCTTCACCAAGTGTTTCAGAACAGGTGGTATACATTTGATTTGGTGTATTTTTTTCCTTTCAGAAAGCAGTTCAATATTCTGGAAAAGGATGAAAAACTTGATAAGCTTGGGATAAGCTTGGGGCTTGAACAACTAGAAAAAGCAAAAAAAAAGAAAAAGAAAAAGGAAGCACCGAAGGTGAGAACTCAAGCTTTTCCTGGACATTTTTGTGTCCTGTATTGTGAATGAAAGAATTTACTTGGGGATGTAGGGTTGTAACTGATTGATGCATTTTGGAATGGGTGGGTGTTCAGGTATGACGTGGCTTGAAGAATATTGTTTGAATGGGCGTATTGGTTTACCGCTAATCCAACTAAAACGTATGCTTTGTGATTATGCTTTAAGAGGGTTTTGAAATACTTGATTTCTAGGGCTCTAAAAGTCTGATTCGTGCTTATCTATTGTGCATGTAGGGGGATTTTCTACCTACACATCAAGCCTCACTCTCAAGTATGTTGATTCCTTTTTTAAAAAATTGATTTTTTTGTGGGCCTTGATGATGATCTACTCCGTATTTTTTAAGACAGGTGTTCGATTAAATGTATGTACCATTTTCACTGTGACTAATTTGGAAGACTGTTTCCGAAAAAAATTGTCATTTAAAGGCTTTCAATTGAGGGTTTGAAAAGGCGTAATTCTACACTAAAGTCTTCACCAAATTATGAGTCCCCTGCCGATGTCTTTACAAATTAGGCTTCATTCAATGATAACCCTCAATTGAAGGGGGGAAAATGGGCGGATTGTCCGTAAAGTCTAAAAGACATTCTGCCCAAGATTTACAAAAAACACCTCCCAAGGTTGACCGGAGTTGAAATTGCCTAAAATCCTAGGGTACCCTATGAGAAGTGAGATGAATTCTGTAATATAGGAGGAATTGTGATGGCATGGAGTGACATGGAAAATGTGGCAAGATAGAAACTTTTTTTTCTTGGTTTTCTAAACAAGGCTTGTGGCTCCGTAAGTGTGTTCTAAACAATGCTTTCCACAGAATTGCCCTCTGTTGGCCCTCTACTGCCATTGTTTCAACCTCAATGCCGAGTAAGTGTGCTCGTCTTCTATCTACGTTCCACAATTATATCCCCCTGTTTTGAATGATTGTTTGTACATACTTGAATGCTATAAGGTTTGCATAATTGATTGATTAGTGTGGCTCAGTTAGTTTATTGGGTTTGTTTGATTACGTATTGGTGTTGGTATGTTAATTGACTTCGTTTTTGTCCAGAGCTATCGTGTGTGAGTGGTTAACCGAAGCCACCTTGCTATCCAAACATTAGTTGTGCTCAACATGGAGGCCCAATTATTGACTTCTTTTTGGTTCCTTTTTCTGATTATGATGGGAATTAGCTTTGATCTTTTTCATTCCCAAACATTAGTTGTCCCAAGCCACTTTCACCGCTGCAATGACATTTATTGCCTCTACCCCCACCTCTTCCTCTCCTTGTCGAAGCACCCATAGATTGGTTCTTTTTTCATTGCTCTGGTTTTTGTTTTGGATGTTCTTGGTTAAAGTTTGATTTCAAGTTTACACACGGTGGAAGCTCCATCGATCCCAAAAAAAAAAAAGGGCTCACAGTCAGCCCTTCTTACCACTCCTCCTGTCGTGCGTTCGCAACTTTGCTCGCCACAGGTTTGGGGTGCATATTTATTTTGGATTTGTCACAATTACAGATTTGCAATTTTATTGGAACATAAATTTCTATTTGGTCGTGCATTAGTTGAATTCAATTTGAGATATGATGTATGATTGTGTTAGTTAAGTTATACCGTGCATGTGTACTGTATTGTTCTGTTTATTAGGAGATTAAAGCTGGTAGTACAATTTGTTTGAGGGGATTGACAAAATCAAGTTTTCCCGTAATTTTTATTAAGCATTTAAATTGGAGTTCTACTTCCCTATTAGGATGATGGAGACATATATTTGGATGTTAATTTCTCTGATGGAGCATGTATTACATTGGATATGCTGTTGCATTCAAGTGTTTCTACTCATAATTATTTGTTGTGGAACTTTAGTGGTTCGAATAATACGTTGTTTTTTGGTTTGCATTTTTACCTTTAAGCATTAATATTGTTATTTTTTTACCAAGTTGACTGATTGGTTGGTGTCTTGGGTTGGAGCTTTGTCTCTAATGTTGGAATGAGCTTTATTTATGTTTTTGTGACATGAGATTGCTAATTGTACTCTCTTGCAAGATTTATGTTTTTGTTAGCAGTTAGCATGAGTCATGGCCCAATAAAAAAGTATGGCCAACTAATTTCGGGCTTTTCCCTTTTGCAGGTATGATTTGGCGATTGTATGGAGGTATATATATCCCTTTTGACGTAAGATTCTGTTTCTCATGCTCTCTGTGATTTTTTTTGTTTCTTTTTTCCCTTTTTTTACGAAACATGAAGTGTTAGGAGTATTTAGTTTTCTTTTGAAACCTATTTTGTTTGCTGTATCACATGTTTTTTACAGTACTTTTCGAAGTCCCTCTTTTTTGGGTACGATATATGTGAGCAAATGATTGTACCTTAAGAAAGTGATTGTACCTGATCTGTTATTGTGGGCATTGTTGCCCATCAAAACAGATGATTGTACCTGTTAGGCATTGGCAGATTTGTTGCCTACCAAAATGGTGCTTGATTGATCATTAAACATTTTACCTGGGTTTCTATGAGGAATTTCTTTTATTACCATAAACCTAAAATGATTTGATGATTAACTTTGGCATATGCCCTTTTGTCTCGAGTCTTTACCTCAGAAGTTGGGCATGGGTTTCAAGAGGGTCAGGACGATTCTAGCGATCAAAAGATGAAAGACCGGATACAACTGTTGTAAGTTTGTATACCCTTTCTAACATACTAGCTTTGTTATAATTTTTAGTGTCTCTAAACCGATTCTAGCGATCAAAAGATGAAAGACTGGATACAACTGTTGCAAGATTGGATACCCTTTCTGGCATACTACCTTTGTTAGAATTTTTAGGGTTTTTCTAACACTCGAACCAACACAGTGAGCATTTTTCTTTCATGTAAAATGTTCTATGTAGAATTCTCCTGTGAGTTATCTTACCATGAACCATAGATTATTTCAATTTCAAAGTTAATAAATATTTGAAATTTCTGCAGGATGCTGGCTGTTTTATTATCCGTTTCAATATGATAACAATCTGTTCGACGATGTCAGAAGAAAACTCAATCAGCTTGATTTTTATCTAGGAGTTTTGGCGAAGATCCTCAATATTGAATTATGCCATTTTGAAAGTGTCAAGTTGAAGGTTAAAGTTGGACGATGTAACCATTCATTTGTTACCATTGTTTTGTTGTATCACATGCTTTAATGCTGAACGATTCTATGACACGTTATTCTTATTATGGCCTTATTAGTAGTTATGTGAATCCCATATGATGTGTTTGTGGTGTTGTTGAAAAGGATTGCTAGGACAGTAATATTGGGTAAACTTAGGAAATCCACAACAATATCAGCTTGGTACTGCCGGTTCTGAGGTATCTATTTTGATCTTTCTTCTCAAGCGACGGAACTATTTTTTTTCTTGATGTTCATATCTAAGGTGGCGTGTCTGTATTTTTACTCTGTTGTCTGTCTTTGTTTTCAGCCCATTTGTAATTCTGGATAGTTACAAACTCGCTAATACGTTGCGCCGTGCCTTCAGGCACGGACAATTTCTAGTAGGAGTACAATTTTTTGCCTTTTGCCTTTCATTTTGCTTTTAACAAATCCCTCTCTCTCTCTCTCGTATCCAACAAATGCAGCAAAGCAAAGCTCCCAGCCTATGCCAAATCCTACTTCGTTTTCTTAGTGTACTAAGGCTGCATTTTTTTAAACTCATAAGTTAGGAATATATTTCGGTATTTTTTATGGGGCCCTATAAAAAATCAGCTCTTGCGGATATCGGTAGGTATTACTTTTGGATTCGTAGGGGCGAACTGAAATTTATGGATATTTTTCTAGATTTTTTTGGGACCCGAAATGGGGCCAAACGCGATTGTCTCTGCACAGATCCCTACAAATTGTCCCTGCTCTTAGTATTTTTGTATAATTAATTACACCGACAAAAAACATTGATCCTACTGGGGTATGACGGTAGGTGAACCTTAATTATTGTTTATATAAAGGTACATTAACCCTATCTCTCTCTTCTTCTCTTTCAATCCTAGCCATCACAACTCCTCGATCTTCTCCCTCCCCCTCCCCCTCCCCCCGAGGGTTCCATACCCGTGTGTGGTGACGGGAGGGGGAGGCCATGGTACTACCGACTCTCTTTCTTTTTTTTTTTGTTTTTTTGTTTTCCCTTCCGTCTCTTCAGATATACGACTTGTTGTCTGATATGTGAGAGTTTTGTCTTTCGTTCTACGAAAGTTATTAGTTTTGTCTTTGGATGAATTTTATTTACAGATCTGGCTCTCTCAATCGAGGTTTTTTATTTACAGATCGGGCTCTCTCAATCGAGATTGCTTTATAATGATATCTGTGCTTCAGCGTTCTATCCCTACACGATATTTTTGGTTAGACAACCCGTGGCGGCTTGATAGATCTGTAGTTCTTGGGAGTTTATTGGTGCGTTCATACTTGGGTGGAGTGCATCTGATGGTCTAGGTATTTGGTCTCTTTTGTCTTTAACTTTGCACTTTTTCTCGTTTGAGATTCCTAATTAGATGTTAGGCAGTTTAAAAGTGTTGTTATTGCGTCAGGCTATCACGCTCTCGATTTTTAACATAAATATAAAGGGTTTTCACAAATAATTCCTTACAATATTTCATATGATACTCAAAAGATTACAGTATTTCCATTCCCATAACCATAGTTCCAAGTCCATTAGATTTCCAAATATTACATCATTGGCTCGACGGTCCCAATTTGTTAACATAAGCATCATGTGTCAAAGAGTTAACGGTTTACAGCTATTTCTTAGTCAAAGAATTACAATTTAAGTTACAAATACATTTTTCAAAAGAAGTTTATAAAGATGAATAAGTAACTCCTTTGGTTAGCTTTCAAAATGAGAAATCCACACTCCAAGCACTCCAGTCATGCATGCTATTGTTCCGGGTTGGTACCTGAAATAATATAAGGCTTGAGCTACACTAGCCCAGTAGAAAAGTCTACGCAAACTCTATATGCGAATGAGCAATACGGATGAACAAATGGTAGAAACCAAATGACAACAGTGATAAGTATAACTATCTTGATCAACTATCCAACTATTGCCAAACCATCATCTCGTGCAGTATCATATTCTTTCTCATTTCCCTTTCGTTCGTCGTCGAACCCTTTATCAAGAAACTTTTCTTTTTGATATCAAACAATTTAGAGAAAACTCATGACCATTGTAGGCCGAGCTCCGTTGATTTGGGCTGAATACCAGAGTCCGTTGATTTGTGCCCAAATACCGGAAACCGTTGATTCCCTCAAGAATGCCGGAGGATTTTATATCAAAAATCCTTTTAACCAAAATCAAATCCCATAATTAACTTCATAAACCAATTTACGTATCGTTAAGAATTTGAACCGATGTTCCTGCCAGGCACTTACTCAATAACGAGCCCTGAAGACAAATGATATGAGCATTTAGCTCCTGCCAGGCATTTACTCATTCAAGAGCCCTGAAATAAATGATATGAGCATATAGCTCATGCCAGGCATTTACTCATTCAAGAGCCCTGAAAGTCTCTTTTTGTCCATTTGTTATCCATTATCATTCCACTTCTCATTCACAAACATCACGTCGTTCAATCGAATCCAAAAGCCATCTAATCAACCACATGGTATTACTAGACCAACAATCTACCATATCATATATAATCAAATACACATGTCACTACAAGAAAAATGAGAATATGTGACGAAATGGTGGTGACGAAAGTAGTTTTTGTCGCCAAATATACCTATTTTGTGAGGAAAATATTTTTTTGTCACCAATTAAGAGGGCAAAAAAATTTAAGGTGAGGAAATTTTATTTTGTCACCAAAAACAGTTTATCAGTGACGAAAAAATAAATTTTGTCAACAAAAGAGTGGACAAAAAAATATAAGGTGACGAAAAAATAAATTTCGTCACCAATCCGTTTCCTCCACATATACTTGCAACCGTTTCGTGATGAAATAATTCCTCACAAAAGGAAATGCTTTAGGTGACAAATTTTTTTTGTCTTCCATTTTAAAGGGGGGATTTAAACAATTAAGAAAAAAAAAAAACAGAGGCGGAAAATTTGGGCAGGTTTCAGGGGCGGGGAAAAATTTGGGCGTTCATCCCAAAGTTCCCCCTTTCATCAAGCATCAAACCACTCCATCTCTCTCAAGACCGCTCCATCTCTCTCAGACTGCTCCCCAGCCTCCATCTCTGCAACTTCGACTCTCTCTCTCTCGGTTTGGTGTTCTGTCTTCTCTCTCTCTCTCTCTCTCTCTCTTCTCCTCTATGGGTCCCCTTCATCACTTTCATCCCAATTTCTTAACTGCATTCCTTTTTTCTTGCAGCGGCATCATCAATCATCAGTTTCCCGACTCAGGTGAGCGCTCTCTCTCTCCGTATCTCTCTATTCCCCTTGATTTTTCTTGATTAGGTTGCAATTTTTTTTTTTGGAGAAATAGCAAAGCATGACAGAAATTGAGTGTCTAAAATAGGTAGAATACAGTCTTTTGCTTTTGGGTTTCGGGGGACATTGTCCAAGCCAGGTGAAGTGATGAAGAAGGGTTTCTACATATGCGTAGGAATTGTGGAGCGAAGAAGCCCGTTCTATTGGGTGACCCATTGAACTCTAGATCTGTAATCCCATAGATTTGTTAAATCTTTTATAACTATTGGACTCCCCCTCTACCCATAAGCCTACCTCGGTTTCTTTGTAAACTCATTGTAACCCATTCTACGTTTTCTATATAGATTTCCCATACGTGATTAGTTTATTCATAATGTGAATTTTTTGATTATTTTTGTTCCTTTTGTGTGCTGACACAGTGAGATTGTTTAGTATTTCTCTGATACTTGTACCCTTATAACTTATGCCCTAATTTTTTAATGGAGCTAACTTTTTTATTCAGTAAAAAATGATTGTAGTTAATAGAGGAGGGATAAGGGTGGGGCTATGGTTGCTTGGGGGCTGTTTTGGGACTGGTTTTAGTGATTTTTTAGGGTTGTATTCGGAGCTTATTTTGGGCTGGTTTTAGGATTTTTTTGTAGGGCTTTTTTAAGGGCAGATGGGGGTTGCTTGGGGTCAGATTTGGGGCTGATTTTGGTTCTGATTGTATTTGTAGGCTACTTTAGGGATCTTTTAAGGCTGTTTTAGGGGCAGAATTGATTGTAGGCCACTGGTTTTGGTGCTGATGTTAGGAACGGATGCAAATTATGTGTTCTCTCTAATACCTCTTTCCATCTCCCAATCGTGGGAGGGCTAAGAGGCCGGATATTGTGTCATTTTCCATCATTTTGATCCTGTGATGATCCCCTATACGCGTCTTCTGCCGTTGCTATCAAAACTTAGCTGCTATGTTCTTAGTGTGAGAGGTTTTGTGCTGATTTGTAGTCCTTGTTTGGAATATAATGCTGCTGATATCTAATTCAGTCTGCTAGCTTTAAAGATCAACATTGATGTCATGCATTACTGGCAACTTGGTGCCAAGAATTAGGCCAACTTGGTGCTGATTTATGCCTTGTAGTGGTGTATTGTGCACTTATGTGCAGGAAGATTGGTTTGTGATGGCTATGGGCTCATTCAATTTTCCCATTGGATGTAATGTTCTTTTCTTTGTGAGACTGCTATTCTCTGTTTTATTCATGGAGTTCTCTCCATGGTTTGTCTGTCTTTATATTGTATTGTTTTCTGGCAAGGTTCTACGGTTACAGTTGGATTGTGTGTCTTCTTTGCGTTGTATCTATGTTGTAGCTTACTAGCTTTGGTAGTGTTGCCTTATGTTTTTTCTTTGTTTTATTGATGAAGTTCTCTCCCTTAGGGAGGGGATTGAACCTTTCGAAACGAGTCTACGAATTGAATGCCCAGCTTCATGGTTAAGATGAAAGCCCTGTAGAAGGATGCTTCTGTATCCGAAGCCCACACATATTTCTTATGGTTCCCATACTATCCAACTACATCTTAAGGCCTTCGTCCTTCCAAAGGAATTTATGTCTTGTAAAGAGAAAAGTCTACGCAACAGTCCTTAGCTGCCACTATGAATAATGACATCTGAACTTCATTCCCAAAGACAATAGGTTTATTGTTGGAGAAGTTTCTTTACAACAAGTACTTCCCAGTCAAGGTCCTCCCAAAATCTCCCTAAGTTTCCTCACCCAGTTTTCAATTCAAAATTCTCATGGAACACTTGGGTTTTGCACAATATCTCTCCTGGACCCTCCAGACAATTGAGAAAATATTAGCATCAGCAGTTGATATCCAAGTTTTTGCATCTGAAATTTTTTGACAGCGAATTACTTCCATTTTAGTAGAAGAGCTGCATTTTTAGTCACTGTGGATCCCACTCCACATTTGCAGAAATTACTTTTACTTTACGAATTTTTTAAGTTGTTGGATTTGTTTTGCACATAGAGATCTTAGTACTCTCTTTTCTGACTTAGTGTTTGTCTTTGCGTGTTCCCATTTCACATTTTCAAACCAGGGCACCAACTGGTTTGATCCATTACCGAAGCCACCTTAGATAGTGGAAACTCTATGGTTGGTCTTATATGTCTATATGTCAATAGATACAACCATAACGACATAAAAGCTGACTCTTTATTTAGACTTTCTGTAAAGTCTCTCTCTTTCCTTAGAATCAGTCTGCAGATCATTGATATCAGCGCTGTATTATATGGATTTGATACTCTCGTAAGTTGTGGTGTGTCTGACAGCATTCCAAGCTGATTTAGAGTAAACACCAGAAAGGGAAAGGGACCATCTGACTGAGTCCTCACACATCACATTAGGCAAGAATTACTAGGAGTATTGCAAACTGTTATAATATAATTAGTCCCACATTGCTTAGTAAAGTCATGTAACACGGTATTTCATAATATAAATACAAGTGGTTTGTGTTAGGGTTAGTTAACACCCTAAACACATTTTGCTCTCCCCAACAACATGGTATCAAAGCAATACCCTAAACCTAACCCAAATAATGAACCTGTCGGAAGGTCCGGTGCTATCTAAGAAATCTCAAATAATGTTCCTGCGATGCTAGAACGATTACCTTCTCTAGTTTAGGTCATAAGCTGCAAGTAGTTTGGATTTGAGATTTGATGAATAAACGAGAAATGAGTGTACTGTTTTATTGTTGCTTGCAACTGAATACTGCTTTTATCATTTCAATTATTTGGAGATTATCATGAAGTTCCCGTTGTTGAGTACATTGCAATTTGAGTCTCTTTCAAACCTATTAAAAAGGTGCATTTTTTGTTTATGATACTACAGAACATAGAGGGAGGTCCACAATTTGTGCCTAACTTCTTTCTATGTTCTTTGACTGACCTATTGTTAGGGGACAGCACAAGCTACAATCCACATTTTTGAACTAATTTGACAGCTGGGTGAACCTCTCTTACCTCGTTTGTGTTGTGTCATATCTAGTGGCTACTCATTGGTATTGGCCATTGGGGTTAAGGCTTGGGTCCAAGTATAAGAATCTAGGCTAGAGTGGAACTTGGACGACAACCATTTTCAGAAAATAGTGATAATGTTTGTTTGAGCCCTTGTCCAGCTCTCCAGTCAAACTGTATTACAAGAGGCCAGGAGCTGTTCATGGCCTTTACTTGTGTCATATCTACTTTAATGGTATAGCTGTTGCCGCATAGGATCAAGTCTCATACCAAACACTTTCATCCTCGTTTTGTATTGCCTGCTTTGGAACAGTCACTTTCACCTTCTTAAAATTCTCTGGTAATAGAACTATATAGTTTTCTCTGCAAAGGTCAACTTTCTGCTTCTGGTAAGTAGTAATCTGTATGTTCGTTAGCCATACTCAAGATAATACTTGTCTAAATTCTTTGCGCGAGCAAATCTATAACGCACATCTTAATTGATGCTAGATTGTTTCTGTCTTTACGTGTCAGGTAGCGTTATCAATATTGCATCACAAGAATGTAAGCTTAACTTAGTTAAAGAGGCAAATGAACTGCCTAATTAAAATTTTTTTTTTTGAATCAGGCCTAATTTAAAGTTGAATCCATCCATTTACCGACATTATTCTTCTATCTTTTTTACCAGCACTACTCTTCTGTTTGTTTAAGTACATGATAGACAACTGTTTTAGGCTCACCTTGAGTCCAGTTAATTACTGGACTCTCTAAACAAACTAATTTGTAACCATTAAATCCAAGCTTCTATGGACCATTGAGAGCTTAGGATTGCTTTAAACTGCACTTGCCTCAATTCGTCGTACATTTCTTCAGTTTGCCTTTTGTTTTATTGTTTCTCTCCGTTTTTTTATTCTTTTTACCTTTATTGCTCTTCATCACCATAAGTTCATCATATATCTACTACTTTGTGGCTCTCTTAGTTGTATAAGCTATGTGACTCCCTTAGTGTAGGTTATGTCCTTCCCACAAGTGCAATGAGATAGGATTATTGGGTGTCTTTTCTTTTCCTTTTTCAATTGATGACAACTATTAGGAAAAAAAACTCAAACATGGAGAAGCAAAACTAATGGAACAAGATAAAGCTATATGCTTAAGGGGATTAGGAGACTGTATAGGAATTGTGTTGGAGTGTATGTTGAAGCATATATCTACTACCACTTGAAAAGACGGAAGACTTCAATTAACGTGTTTTCCAACTTGTCATTCAAAAACTGCTCTTCAATAAAGTTGCCATGTCTTTAGTGTCCTGCTTCAGAATTTTACTCCATTGAAGACTTAGTCACAGTCAAACTATATACTTTCGTTAATCAGGTTACTCTAAAATTATTAGATTGAACTTTGTACTGTGCCTTAGCTTCGTAAGGAGGTCTACTCTAATATTTTTGTTTGTTCAAATCTATCCAATCCAAAGACCTCATTCATGCTAAGCAACATTAATTACTATGTGATGCATGACATGACATTAATTTGATTACTTAAATCTTACTTGCATACTATCAAATGATGAGGAAGGTCATGGCTATAACAGTGAGTCTGATGACTCTTTCGAGCAAGAGGTAATAATGTATCTCTTTTTTATTAATCTTTTCTTCTCGTACTTTTTCTATTGTCTTCTCGTATAAATGAAGTGCAATATGTATTAATGCTAGTGCATTTTGTATTCTATTATTATAGGACATAGAGATACCACCAGGTGGTCTACCAGCACAATCGCATACCGAGCCACAATGTGGTGCAACTCTGATCTCCGAGAGGGTCACCCGATCAACGCCTCATCCCAGCATGGAAAGCCAAGCCTCACTACCTCTCATTGCTCAGCCACATAATGAGGTGCTACCTGAGAACAATGGCGGTGAGTAATGTAATATATGGTTTATTTTTTCAGTTACATTATCTTGTTTTATGTAGTCTAAGTAAAATTATGACTGGTGCACTTTTTGTGGAAAAAGAACAATTAACTGATAACCTTACGAAAAATAAGAAGTAATGTGATAGCTGGCTATGCTTGTGTGCTATTGGAAAGTGCATGTGCTTGTGTCCCAAGTATATGATACTTGAATGTGCTGGATTTTTCTGCTAATACTGTGTATAGTAGCTGTTTTGGTAGCTGTTATTGTAACCGGACTCATTGAGCATATTCAGATCCGCTAGTCTTTGCTTGGCTGCTTTGAATGACTCTAGCTGTACGTAGCTGTTTTCTTTTAGCTGCTTTTAATGACTCTTACTGCTGATGCTTACTGCTGTTTGTTGTTTGCTGTACATAGCTGTTTGCTTCTATATATAGATGCTTACTGCTGTTGCTGCTGTTGTTTGCTGCTCAAATAGCAATAGTTAGTTATCTGACACCACTGATGTTCCATCCATTTGCAAATGGACTGTTCCAACTGGTACCAGCTATCAGTTACTACCATTTACTGCCATCTCTTTTGTAAATGCTTAAGAGGTCTAGGATACAAATAGTGTCCTTTACTGCCAGTTTGTCATAGTGAAGTCACTGAGTTTTGGTTACTGTTTTCTATTATGGCTGTTGTTTTTCAAGCCAGGGCAAAATACAGTTTCCTACAGCTGTTGTTGCTCTGTTGTGTGAAGCCTACTGTTGCTGCTGTTCTGTTAGACCAGTAGTAGTGCTGCTGCTGTTCTGAATGGAAGTACATGAACTTCTACAAGCAATACAGTTAGGCATTCATCTGTTCACCATGCATTGAATTAAACCCCTGCAGTAACTAATGATTGTAGAAAGAGTTATATCGATCAAATGAGAGTAACTGGAATGATAGCCTAACTGTTTGTTTTTTTCCGGTAGCATAGCATGTAACCCATCTTCAGGCATAAAGAATACTAACACATCCAAACACACGATTCAGATTAGTACGATGACAACCACTAAGTGTTAAGAAATCCAAGTCACCGCCAACTTGGATAAGAAGCCTTAAGCTAACATGGTTTACAAAATTACCTCAGCTGGATTGTAGAGTGATTAACTGATATGCACTGTACGAATCCGAATCCAAATAAAACCGACCATACGAGGTTATAAAGCATCTCTTGGATAATTAATGTACAAACTAAATAAAAAACCCGAGTAGTTCATGCTAAAATTGAAACTACTCTAGCCCATTAACTACTAACCCAAATATTTCAACTTAACTGACCTGAATATAGAAGCATCACCCCTCCTAATTTTCTTTATTTAGATTCTACTTAGAATACCATATACCACATGAAGTCAAGACCACACTGTTTGTTGCATAGAATCACGTAAAACAATATTAAATCCAAAACGCTACTCTATATCCTTCGCATGGGCAACATCTATATATACATACTTATCCCAAAAAAAAACATCTATATATACATACCCATTTCGAACTAGAACATCAAGTTCCATTAACAGTAAATACCTACTGTGATAACCAAGAAGAACAGTTAAACCCAACTTAAGAGAACCGATTTAAAGTTAAGTCTTTGTCAACTAAGAGTTGTTTTATTCTGCCCACAATTTTGTTATTAGAGAAACTAATTGATCATAAATCAAGAACCGCAAATTCTATACACGATCCCTGTATTCAAGTACGTACTACTTGACGCTTACCCACAAATAATTATCAGTCGAGACTAGTTGAGAGAATTATTAAATTTAAGCTCTGATCAAAATTTCGGACACCTCAAAAATCAATGACCTCAAGTAAACTCTCCCGAGCGATGTGGAAACTCCACACTTTCGGTCGGGACTGCTCTGATACCAATCTGAAACACCCCGAACCAAATACGTATACCTTCACACAACACGCTCCCATACACCATGGGTTTCCTCTTTTTAAACCAAATCTTCAAACCTCTTGAATTAAAGTAAAACTCACCCTCCAAAAACTGGAAACCAACCTTTTTTTTTTCTTTTCTGAGCATCAACATCCCCCCAGATGTTTTTAAAGCAATCCCCTTTTTCTTTTCTTTTCCTTCTTACCATTTCCAGAGACGTGTCCTATTTTCCCCTTCCCTGGGCATTAGTCATGCAAGCACAAAACACCTCCCTCATCACTCACGTGCTCCACAATCTCACATAGTGACATCTAAACCTTGACATGCAATCTGACCTCAACTATCACCATGGCCCTTAAATTTTAACCCAATTTCATTTGAATCCCACAAAATACTCTACGATCTTAAAACCCGTTTTAATTGTCGTGTGATATTTATCTTCTTTACTTTCACCCAATCTCAAAATGCACAATAACGAATGACTCAGGTCTCACAGAAACACTCGACAAAAGGAACATATGAGAACTAATACAACTGGAAGATAACAAAAGTGAGCTAAGCATGATTCACAACTCAACACCATTTAAGAACTTGCTTGAAGCAACAACAAAATTGACTGGCTGCTTGAAGAACACACACGGCAGCTTACACTTGGAAATTGACTGGCTGGAATTGCAAAATGATGCCGCAGCTTGTATAGTCCTGTGGAATCTAGATACAGCAGCCAAAAGGGCTCTGATACAGCAGCAGTTTGCTGCCATTACAGTAACAGCCAGCAGCAACCAGGATGCAGTAGTAGCAACGAAGCAGAACAGTAGCAGGCAGCCACTACTGGACAGTAGCAGGCAGGCTAGCAATGAGAATGAGCATGATACACCACATGAGCAGTAAAAAAAAGCAAGGAAATCAAAAGATAACTAGGGACATGCCCCCTAGGAAGGCTTAAACAACCCAAGGGACAACCCCCCAAGGGTAGGTACAAACAATGGGACAACCCCCAAGCTCACAACTACTTAACATACAGCTTGATACCTTATACAACATAAAGACTGCTATCACAGTCAGCACTTTCAATGAATGATCAGCTAGACCAACAAAGCACCAGTGGTACTCTATGTTAAACCCTTGCTGCACTACACACAGGAGTAGCAGTGAAGCATAGGCAGAAGAGGGTACCTGCTCAACACTTGAAAACCAACACAATTGAGCTATACTGAGCAACTACAATTGAGCTATAGAGACAGCAAACAATCTATCTAAGATGCACACAAGCCATCTTAAACAAACCCTACTGGACTGACATGCACCACATTGCTGCCACTGCAATGATTACAACCATTACCCAACATGACATACAGAAGTTGTATATTACATCCATTACCTAACAGCTCAACTATAAGAGAAAGAGATAAAGTAACAGAACAAACAAGACAATATCAATTCCCTTTTGCATTTTGGTGCTCATGTTTTTTGTTGCTGCTCTTAATTTTCTGGATTGCTTGGCTAATCTTTGTTGATGATTTTTGGCTGTTTTTTGCGTTCCAACTCACTTGGCACCCACACAGTACACACCAGTAATGAAATCCACACCTTTAGAGGACACAACACACCTTTAGTGGACACAACACACACAACTCACACCAACACACACCTTTAGTGGACACGACACACCCAACACATAACCAAAATACTTTGTGTGTGCAAATTGAATACGCATAAGGTGTAATGTGCAGATTGTTAAGTTTCCATAATGTTTTGTGTTCTATTAACATCATAACCAAAATACTTTATCCTACTTTCTATGTGCAGATTGAATACGCATAAGGTTGGTAGCGGGGAAGATGGTATTTATACGATCTTCTATGAAGACTTTTGTTTTGGATATATGAAGACTCCTTTTTGGGATGAAGGTCCGAGTCTTCTTTTTTGGATGTATGCTTCTATGAAGACTCATTTTTGGGATGAAGGTCTGAGTCTTCTTTTCTAGATATATGCTTCTATGAAGACTCCTTTTTTGGATGAAGTTCCAAGTCTTCTTTTTTCATTTTAATGATTCTACCGAACTATGATGAACATATATGGTATGGTCTACCTTTCATGTTTTTGTCATGGGAATATTGATGCTTTAGATCCTATGGTTGAATGGACATTAATTTGGTGTAGAATACATAGTTCTTGTGGTTAATGGATATCTAGTTTGGCACATGATTATAATGGTTTATGAAGATGTATTGGCTATTATGGTGTAACTTATAGTTCATTTGTTTGGATGAGTATTGAATTCCAAAATGAATAGGATGATATTGTCTTGTAAGGAGAGTATTAGTGACAATTTATTTTGTCACTTTTACTTCCTATACTCATTTAAGGTAACAATTTTTTTTTGTCACCAATGATGTTTCTCTTATCAACTTTTCAATGACTATATCTTTCGTCACTAATTGGCTTTAATTTGAAATTTTAGGTGACAAAATATTTTGTCACAATTATTATTTTTAATTAATTTCTTTGGTGACGAAACTTTTTTTGTCACCTATGTATTTACATTGTTCAATCACCTGCCATAATTAGTGACGAAATTGAAAATGGGTGACAAATAATTATTAGAATGGTGACGAAATATTTCGTCATCAAAAAGAATAATAAAGTAGGTGACAAAAAAATTTTGTCACCAAGTGATTTTTCCGTGACGAAATTTTTCGTCATCAAAAGACACCATAGGTGACGAAAAGCAAATTTCGTCACGAGGTAGGAATCCTCGACAACCTTCAGTCGACAAATTTTTTTTCGTCACGAATACTATTTGTGACGAAAAACATGCAATTTGTGACAATTTTCATTTGTCACCTAATGCAAATTTTCTTGTAGTGTGTCCTCACTGTACATTTAAGTACACCCTCGTACCTTCACATACCACATATTAACCCATGACTAGACTCTTCAATGCCCAGTCTTCTAATTTCTATACTTGGAGTCCGTAAAGCGTATGCTAAAGGAATCTAAAGGATTCTACGAGTCGAGAGAAAACGAATTGCAATACTACTCATCGGATCCCTAGATATGCTCAAGTGAATCGTCGTACTTCAATGTGCAATAACATCCATTTTTCATTTCTTAACACAATAAGTTCATTCTAACTCACTGGATACCACTTTAAGTGTGAAGTAAGTAATGTTCTCCAAAACACTTGAAAGAATGCGCAAATAAACCCATTAGAGTCGATGAGAAGCTTCGAAATGTGATTTGGAAAATATAGGAAAGCAGCTGAAAGACAGTGCAGCTACTCAATCAAGCAGCTGGAAGCAGCTCAACCTCCTACCGGTAGATGAACGAGTCCTACCAGTAGAACTTAACCTACCGGTAGGTTACAACTCCTACCGGTAGGAACGAGAAACAGAAAGGCCAATGGAACAACTTTGCACTTGACCTACCGGTAGGTTACAACTCCTATCGGTAGAAATGAGAAACAGAAAGGCCAATGGAACAACTTTGCACTTGACCTACCGGTAGGTTAAAAGTTCCTACCAGTAGAGGATGAATACGTTGAGCAGCTTTTGAGCTGCTGCTGTACGTTTGAGCTGGTTATGAAAACTTGTTCTACTGGTAGATAGGGAGTTCCTACCGATAGGAAGAGTATCTATCAGACGATTTTTGACAGGAATTTTAGATTTTGGTCCAAACTCAATAACAACCAATACACACTCAAATAAGGCACAAGAACACTCAAATAACATATAAAGAAAGGTAGAATTCCCTACCTCAAGTCGGAAGGCGAAACCCAAGCAATTTGAACGAACCCTAGCTTCCAAAATTGACACCGAGGGCAATACACCTCATTTGAGCTAAATCGGGCACAACCCATGCTCCAAAACGCGTATAGAAGAAGGATTGAAGGTCGGTTTGAATGGGTTTTGAATTGTTTGGGTGAAATTTGGGTGAAGGAGTGAGAGAGAGAAAGAGAGCCGAGAGAGGGAGAGAGATCGGGAGTTAGAGAGAGAGTGGGATTGGGGATTTTAATCCCCTACACCCCCCCCAACACACACACACACACACACACACATATATATATATATATATATATATATATATATATATATATATATATATATATATATATATATATATATATATACTAGGACACACACTAATCACACTTGCACTCCCTCAACTTTCAATCTCTATCATTTAAGCCCCAATATCAAATAAATCCAACAAATTTTATATTTATTCAATATTCAAATATTAATAAAACCTTTAAACGATTTCCAAAAATACGGGTCTCTACACAGGCCATGTCTGGGTTAGGTTGAAATACATATCGATTGCCTTGTGATTTACTTGTTTTGTATTTGTTTGACGATTAGTTTGGCTTGTCCAAGTTCTTTGTAATGATCTCCGTTTTGTAAGTGCCGCCAGACATTTATTAATACAATCTTCTTATTTTTTGACAAAAAAAAATAAAGGTACATTACCGTTTTACACTACATATATAGTTACACTATATTTTACGGAGTATGTGAGATCTATTTTGGGTCTCATAAAAATTCAGAAAAATACCCATAAATTTTAAAATATCATTTTATGGGGTCGTGTAAAAAATTAGTTTCAATGGATATCGATAATTATTAATTCTGGAGTTGTAGGGATGAAATTGACCTAAAGTGGGCCTCACATGAAATATTGTGTAATTATGTAGTGTATGTAGCAACTCTCTTATTGTTTTGAGTAAATGCATTGATTATGACTTTTTGAGGAGGAATTTAGGCATGGATTTACAACGATTGTGAAAAGTGTCGATTTCTTCCAAAAAAAACAAAAAAGAACTACTCCATAATTCTTTTTCGCTTTTGGGTTACCAAGGTGTTTTGCGTGCACCTCCGATGGCTAATCTTGGAATTCTAAAGTTAACGGTTGGGTATTCCCTCTCCGTTTCTAGCTTTCTAAATAAGTCAGATCGGTGCGGGAAAAACTCCTGAATCAGTAAATTCGGAAGTTCCTGCCTTCCCTAGAGTTCTTCCAACGAGGGTTGGCACAAAAGCAGCACATATTTTCACTAATAGCAAAGAATCAGGCGAACCTCTGATGACTTCGAAGGGCTTGATCACACATTGAAGGCTTCCAACTTGATATCTCAAGAGTGAGCAAACCTTTAAGTCCCAGTCTTGACTACCAAAAAAACATTAAATTCGAGGAAACCTCAAAGAAGGCTTATGTTTCCGAATCACTTTTCCTATTAGGAGTTGAGAGTACTAATGTGAGTTGAGGACAATCCAGAGTGGTGTGCTCTTCTTTATGCGCCCATTGTTATAATCCGAGCCATCGATCTTTATGCGCCCATTTGTTGTCCCCGTAAAAAGTTAGTTTGGTTGAACATCGGAGGCACTCGCGTGCACATAACACCTCTCTTGTTTGAAGTTTAATAGTTTGATTTTAAGATTAAACTTCGAGCAAAATAATTTAATTTATTCACTTGAGCGCCGCTATCCCGACAAGTTTCATTTTGATAAAGAAGAATACAAAACCAAGCTAAATAGAAAGTATGATTAGCAGAACAAAAAGCACATTGTTGGGAAAAATACAGTACAACCGGCAAATTTCAGTGAACAATTCCATTAACGATCCAATGATAATACAGCTTACATGAATAGAAAACGAAATAAGTTAACAAGTAAACCGAGTCCTGTACTCCGTATAGAGTCTTTTAAAGACAGATTCGCTGCCTCACCGAAGGTGTCGGAGGTAGTACTAGCGTCCGTGTCTCCCACGATAAAACAGTTAGATCGCGGAAATCAGAACACCAGCCAAAGACCGACTTATCGAATTGAATATATACGTCCTTTCGATTGCCTCGGGAGACCCTTTTAATGCACCGATTTCATTCACCGAATTCGGAAGGAATTCCAACATACATAATATCTACCCTGTTGTGCCCCCAAATCACAGGAAACCCCAATTCCTATTAGAAGTTCCTAACAAATATTTGAGGTGTTTCCTATGCACTTACTACATCGAAAGATCTAAATCTCACGTTGGCGACTCTAACTACTTCCTTGGCGAACTCAACATAAGCAGCCATCTCTCTCTCAGCCATGACATCGGCCTCGAACCGTAAAAACGCCGGAACAAACAGCCACACACCGGTAACCACCACGAACCCGATCACCACCGGTCCAGCGACAACTCGGGGCAGCCTGAATTTCCCATTTAATGCCCTTTTCACAGCGATTTCCGCAGCCAAACAGACCCCATGGATGAGAAAGAAGCACGTGACCTCGAACGTGGGTCTCAGTCGCCCCGCGTAGAAAAAGATCAACTCATGCATCAGGCCGGACACAAAGAACGCGGCTATGGTTGCGGGAAGTGGGGCCCACTCGCGCCCGATCGCACGGGCGGAAATAGACCGGACGGGAACGTATACGGTCGGGTGCAGGATACTGGACACCATGAGGTTCCATCTCTTGCCCCAGAAGTTTTGGAGGGAAGTAGCAAGGTAGGGCTCTTCGAACTGCGGCTCGAGCTCGAGCTGAGCCGCAGTTCGGACCGCGGCCGCCACAATGACCAGCAACAATTCCAGGTTGATGTAAATGTAGAGGCCATAAAGGACCATAATTACCTTAGGGTGAATAGATTCTTTATATCTGTAGGCTTGTATGAGCATAGCTAAGAGTACAATTTTGGTACCATAGTTTAGGGGTGATTTATGGGAATTTTGGGGAGATGGGTATTTTTGGTTTTGTGTATCTTGTGGTTTTGGAGAATTTGGTGGTGCTTGGTGGTGTTGTACCTTGATGGGCAGGCAAGAGAAAAGGAGGAAGTAGGGCAGTGAGAGGGGTGGGTTGGAAGAGAGAGGGCCCTTGCCAAAGGCAAAGAGGAGGAGTTTGAAATTGGCAAGCCAGGTTATGAAGAAGGCTGTGGTGGAACCAAGGTGGATGGTGGTGAGGTGGAGTGGAAGGTAGAGAAAGAGGAGGATGATTGGGAGGATGGTGCAGAGTCTGGTTGTACCTCTGGGGATGAACTTGGATATGGTGTGGCAATAGCAGAGAGATAGCAAGGCTGTGATCCAGACTGCTATGAAGTTTCTGATCTCTCCTTCCATTTCTTCTTCTTCTTCCTCTTCCTATCTTTCTCAAACAGAAGTCGATGGAAGTTGATAGTAGAAATTAACTTGAAGAAATAGGATAACAGGGAGATCGAGGAGCTTATTAAGGGATCAACCCCGGCCAAGGGGTTAGCTTGATAGTCTAGACTCTAGAGATTAGGGGTTTGTTGCTTTTTCAGATGTTAAGTTTGAAACTCCCTATATACTTGTTAGGATGATGTTATGGTGTCCCCGGTCATTTTGGGGACACCGTAATTTTTGACATAATTTCATCATTATGAGCATAACTAAAACTCATTACAAGCATAACAGAATCCAAACAAGACATAACCAAAGAAGATCCAAAAAACCAATCAAGGCTAATATTGTTCTTGTAATGAGTTTTCGTTATGCTCATAATAATTTTGTTCTACCAAAAGTTACGGTGTTCCCAAAATGACCAGGGACACCGAAGTCATTCCCTACTTGTTATTGATTCTTGTGTACTTGCGAAGCTTCGTCCTGATTTAAATAAGTCTCTGCCAATCAACAGTGATATTCCATGTGGTGTTTCCCATAGGAAATAAGTTCTTGGTATGTTTGCGAGTTACTGTAGCAAAAATAATTTTTATTGACAATTTTTTTGTTAATGGAAACGCTATGGTAACATACTGAAACTTTTTCGTCAGTAAAAACGAGATGGTAAAATGCATTAAATTTTTAGTATTTTTTTGTTAGTAGAAACGGGTTCGGGGTATCGTGAATAAGTTGGGTGTGCCTAAGCTGTGGCGTATGAAAAAGTTTTGTTGAGGAATTTATGGCTCAAAGTTGAAAGGTGGTTTTCTTGGTCGTTGGAGATCATTTTCAACTCTGGTAGGCAGCAGATTTGCCATGTTCTAGTGGACAATTATCAACGGTCAGGAAAAGGAAGAAAAATATTAAAAAAATGACTTGAAAAGCACTAACTGGCAAAGGGTATGTTTTAGAAGCACATCTTTGGTGGGAGGGGTGTAAACGAGCCGAGCCGAGTTTCGGCGAGCTCGAGCTCGGCTCGAGCCTTAACGAGCCGGGCTCGTTTAACGAGCCGAGTCGAGTCAAGTTCGCGAGTAGCTCAGCTCACTTACAGCCCTATTTGGTGGTGAGTCTGGTGACATGTTTTTATATATGGGGGTCTTGAATTGACCGGTCAAGTTATTTAATGAACTTATTAATTGAGGAGCTCGTGTAAAACATCACGGGTGGTCTTATTTTATTTGTTGACCTCAGCATTTAAAAGAAGGGTAAATTTTTTAATCATATTTTTCCGTTAGTTTCATTGTTAACGATTTTACCAATTTGAAATGTAAAACAAACTAGAGGACGACTACGAAAATTTGCTCTTAAAAGGATTCATGCAATAATTTATTTTAAACAAATATTGATAATTTTTTTTTTGCTGAGTATCAAATACTGATATCAATCAAATTAAATCGTTTTCTTTTAGAAAAAAAAGAAAGAAAGAAAGATAGACGGTTTGACCGTTCATTTGTATAAAAACATGCAAATGTCTTATAATGAGATGTTTACTGTAAGCCGGGTTTAAAAAAATAAATTTTGCTCGAGGGGATGGTGCTGTGCACATCCGGACTGTACCTCTCGGCAATCAATGGTTCGGATTGATCGGTGCTGTGCGTATTATCTACCGTCCAACCGTCTTGGCAATTCTAACGATTGATTACCAAGACGGACGGTTCGGATGCGCACAACACCGTGCACATCACCATCCCTCAGTCCACTCAGAGGCCCTCAAGTTTGTTTAAATCCATTCAAGAACTTAATAAGCCATATTCTCTTATTATAGGTGGATTTTTTTTCATTTGTTTTATACTCCCTCAGTCTCATTTTCTTTGGACTTTTTCGATATTCGTGCCATTCTTTAACCTCTTAAATCTTTCAATATGAATCTCAAAAAATATGTAATATGGATCTTATTTGATAGTTCTCGATTAAATCTATAATACAAAATTTTCAAAATTATGAAAAATATTATAAATTGGGAGATATAGGAGTTTGAAGAACGACATGAATATCAAAAAATATCAAAGAAAATGAGACGGAGGGAGTATTTACGTGCGGACGGAGAATGGCATATAGAATAGATTGTTTTCTTATATACACGCGAATATTGAAACCTATTTGCTTCATAATTCCCTTGGTAAAAGAAGGCGGTCCTTGACTCCTTGTGGTAGTTCAAAGTCTTTACCATACATTTTAGATTTCCAAGGTTGTGTGCTAGGGAAAATGACAATCTTTCAAAAAAAAAAAA
Source organism: Rhododendron griersonianum (assembly GCA_018127125.1). Taxonomy (NCBI): domain Eukaryota; kingdom Viridiplantae; phylum Streptophyta; class Magnoliopsida; order Ericales; family Ericaceae; genus Rhododendron; species Rhododendron griersonianum. Next base: position 16,839,510 of record CM030789.1, read on the forward strand.
TGAAGTCTCTAAGTAAAATAATATGAGAGTAATAATTTTGAAACGAAAAAAAAGAGATTATGTTAACGGAGAACTTCTGTTTTTACACTTCTTCGTAGGGGTGAAATCGGTTCGATTTGGTCGGGGATTTCGGGCATGACAGACCGAACCGATCAGTTCACGTCTAGAAAGGATGGAAACCGTTTGCAGTCAAAATATTCGGTGGACCACAAATCGGTTCGGGGTGGTTCGGTTTGGCCGGTTATTTTCTGATTTTTCGGGTCGAGCTTCAAGACTTCTAAAAATGTCCATACCCCGGACTGAGGGACTGTGGTGCGCAGCGTGCTGTACGGGGCAAATCGCCACCGCTCTGGTCTCGCTCCGATGATCGAAAACGTTCACTTCGTAGAGCTCGTCGAGTAGAACAAGTGTACCAAAAATCAGCTCGATCAGATATAATTAAAGTGTACCAAAAAACAGTGGATTTTAATCTAGTGTTTCGGATCCATGATCGGAAACGTTCACTTCGTAGATCTCGTCAAGTAGAACAAGTGTACCAAAAATCAGCTCAATCGAATATCATTAAATGCCTCATCCAAACATTATTATCTTGAAATTATTAAGTGTACCAGAAAACAGTGGATTTTAATCTAGTGTTTCAGATCCATGCGTTTCAAGATAATAATGTTCGGATGAGGCATTTAATGATATCTGATCGAGTTGATTTTGGTACACTTATTCTACTCGACGAGCTCTACGAAGTGAACGTTTTCGATTATCGGAGCGAGATCGGAGCGGTGACGATTTGCCCCGCACAGCACACTGCGCAGCACGGTCCCTCAGTCCCCATACCCCTATCTAAAACTAGTAAAATATCAGTCCCATGACTCCCATGTGTACATATTGTGGTTCACGTGGCCGTTCGGTTCTGTTCGAGAGTATTTTCAGGTACCCGAGAGACTTAAGGGCCTGTTTGGATGGAGTAAAAAGGAGAGGGGAAAAATATGAGGGGGTATATGGAGAGGGGTCCACTCCTTTTCCCCCGTTTGGCAATCCAATTTCGTCCCCTGTTATTTTTTACCCCTTCTTCGTTTTCACCAGTTTAAGGGATTGTCCAGGATTAATTTTGGGCTCCTCTTGAGCTCCCCAAAAATAATCCGGCTGTGGAGGGGTGTTTTATGGATGAAAATACCCCTCGTTATCCCCTTGCCTCTTCCACCATTCAACCAACTTCTACTCTCCATTCTACCCAAAATCATAAGATCTTCGCACCAGTTCAAACAGATTGAAAATTGGAACAATTAATTTTTAACCATAATTTTTAATATATAAACGGTGTAAAAAAATAAGTGTTCCAATTTTCAATCCGATTGAACCAGTGCGAAGATGTTAGGTTTCTGATCATTTTATCCTAAATGGTCATAATTAAATTTTGACTTTATGGCTCTCGTTGATTAACCCTAAGAGATACTCCCTCCGTCCCATTTTCATTGTCATTTTTTGATGTTCGTGTCAGTTTTCAATCGTTTATATCTTCCAATGTGAATCTCAAAAAATATGCAATATGGATCTTATTTGATAGATTTCAATTTGTTCTATAATACAAATATGTCAAAATCATGAAAAATATTATAGATTGAAAGATATACGCAATAGACACAAAAATAACAAAAGGAATAATGTACAATGAAAATGGGACGGAGGGAGTATTTGATTCTATGGCTTTCTTAGGGCTAATCAACGAGAGCCTTATAGTTAAAATTTAATCATGATCATTTAGGATAAAATTATCAGAAAATTAAAATCTTTCCACCTGTTCAAACGGATTGAAATTTGGAATACTTAATTTTTAACCATATTTTTTAAATATATAAACGGTCTAAAGAGGTTAAAAAATTAAGTGTTCCAAATTTCAATCCGTTTGAACCGGTGGAAAAATTTTAGTTTTCTGATCATTTTATCCTCAATGGTCATAATTAAATTTTGACTCTATGGTTCAAGTTGATTAGCCCTAAGAGATATTTGATTATACGACTTTCTTAGGGCTAATCAACGAGAGTTCTAGAGTAAAAATTTAATTATAACCATTTAGGATAAAATGATCAGAAAACTAAAATTTTTCCACCGGTTCAAACGGATTGAAATTTGGAACACTTAATTTTTTTTAAATATATAAACTGTATAAAAAAATTGTTTAATAATAATACTAAATTCATTAATTTGTTAGTAGAAATAAATATTACGGCTTAAATTATGAAAGAATAATTAAATTTGCAATTACATATAAAACGTAATACATATTTAATTTAGGGACTGCACAAGGGCAAAAAGGTCATTTGATAGCTTTTTATATCATCCACCCTTTCTTATACCCCCTATTAATCCTCCATCCAAACAAAGTATTATTTAATCCCCCTTCTCTAATACCTTATCCAAACAACCTACTATTTAATCCCCCTCTATAAACAGCACATCAATGTGGGTCATCCCTTATTAACTAACTAGCAAATGCTCGTGCCTGAAGGCACGGCGCAACATGTTTTGAAAAAAACTAAATCGAATTGCCATTTTTAAGCACGGCGCGACACGTTTTGGAAAAAACAAAATCGAATTGCCATTTTTCTGGAATTTACCACCCCACCGATAAAGACAAAATCTCCCATAAGTCGTTTTCTTAAATAAACTTCAAATAGGGTCCATTTATTCAAATTATGTACATGAGAGTGGAAAAAGTACCACTTGATTCCACCGGGCTCTCCCTTGAGACTACATGACGTTAAAAATCAATAACATTGCCTATAAAAAAAGAACCACCAATGACAAACGTGTTCTATTAACCATTCTCCTTCCCATTTTGATGCCAATGACCATAGCAAGAAGTAACTAATTAAACACAATAAGAATAAAAAAAAACACATGCCCATTTTAGCTTACACTTCAAAGGGGACATGACCAAGTATATTATTACAATACATCTACAAATCTGTCACAAAATGAATGAAGGAGAACCAATTACAATACATGAACCACATATTTGATATGCATATCTAAACGTGGTCATAGTTTTCAGCTTTTAACATTTCTCATCCATAAAAACCACAAAACTGCATCATATATAGAATAATAGTTTTGAGCCTCATGTCATGGAACTAAATTAGTATTGCCATCACAACTTTCGCCACTAACCACATCCTAACAACCATGAAACAAAAATTAAAAAAACCAAACCTACATCCGGTTTGCTTCTTCACCGGTGGAAAACTTTTGCCCGAAGACTACCGCTTGAACTTACAGTAACTTATATTAAAAAAAAAAATTTGATTTAAGTATATAGATATCTAGGAAGGAAGAACAAAAAAAAAAGGATTTAAGTATCATATACTTTTTTTGGTCTATTTCATACTTTCTTTTTTTTCTTAGCAATCACATTCGGACCTTCTACCAGGAAAAAAAGAGACCCATTACCGATTATTCCATTTGGAATCAAGAAACCCACGGTTCTCTACTCAAAAGCTGAGAAAACTCAACATGGCATTGAAGTGAAGATGCCAAGATTACCTGTTGCATTTTTTTAATTTCTAATGGGAATTGGTTTTCGGGTGGCAGTTAGCATGGGAAAAAATGGTGAGACAGTAGTCACAGTACACCAAAAATGGTGAAACCTAGTTGAGGCATTTTAAAGCATACCAATCTAACTACCAATATTACAGAAATTACTACCCTCAAGATTACTACCATCAATTAAAGCATACCAATCTTACTGAAATTCTGAGTTCCTCAATAACGGAGTTCCAAATCAAATAAAGCAATTTAACTCAAACTTCTGCGCAACTAACATGGAACTACCATTTCCTTAACTAAATCTCCTTTCAAAACCACAGCATTGCTACAGTTTTAGCTAAAAATGTTTATTTGTGTAATTGTGAGGGCTGCGTTGAAAATTGAGTGAAGCAAAGAAGGCAGTAAAGCCAAAATTAGAAAAGCAATTATGTTAACCCCTGTTTCACATGCATTTTCATCATACACCTAAGTGTACCATAGCATTCACCCTAAACGGATATAAATCTTCGTACCAATAACTTACTCTGGCCCCTTCTTTCACTTCTCTAATTGCAGCCATATATATGTCGTGGTTCGTGGACCTGTGAGTAATAACACAATTGCTGGTAAAATGATAGAAACAACATATCTTTGCGTTAAACTAAAGCCATCAAACCAATAACATACCAAAAAAGAAAGACATCAAACCAATAACATACCAAAAAAGAAAAGCTCACATTCATTGAAGGCACCAGTAGGAAACTTCCACATGCCTATGCGGCGGCTGTGCCTTTGGAATACCAATGTTTTCCTTGACTATCCATAACCTGTAAATAAAACTCATTCCAACATCAATCAGAGACAAAGCTTCAACCCATGGCACCAAAGTCACTCAAACCAAAAAGGAGAATACGGATTAGATCAGTGTAAATCCTAGAGAGAGACCAATATAATTAAATCGAGTTTGCCACAATTTGTATTTCTTAAATGGTTTTTTGTTACCACTTTCTGATAGCATTGATTGTGAAGAGAATAGAATGAAAAATCTGGTTAGAAGAGAATAGAGTGAAAAATTGATGGTCACTCTAATCCTAGACACAGTTCACTCAATTCATACCCATTTCATGTAAGAAAAACCAAAACCAAAGGCAGGCCTCAATTTCCACTAACCCTATCCCATAATAACCTATATAATCAATCCACCATCCAAAAACATTACAGCCAAGTAGTTTGGGTAACAATGTTTAACATAAGCAATAAAGAAATACCATTCCACATGTGTCTTGGTACCAAATGAATATCATCTTCATTGTTTTCAAGGTCTTGATGTGGTCAGATTTAATCCAAATTTGACTTTCTCCGGCCTAAACCCAACCCGGCAAATATACAACATTTTCAAATGAGCATATATGTGATAGAGAAAGACCAACACCATACCAAACGTATTTGCAACACTTGTTCTATCGAAAATGCTTTTCATTGCAAATCCCCACTTCCTGTCATTTCTTGTACATAATTGTCTTGAACAAATTTACACCAATTTAAGATCCAATCATCCAATTTTCACTAACCCTATCCCATATATAATCAATCCACCATCCAAAAACATTACTGCCAAGTAGTTTGGGTAACAATGTTTAACATAAGCAATAAAGAAATACCATTCCACTTGTGTCTTGGTACCAAATGAATATCATCTTCATTGTTTTCAAGGTCTTGATGTGGTCAGATTTAATCCAAATCTGACTTTCTCCGGCCTAAACCCAACCCGGCAAATATACAACGTTTTCAAATGAGCATATATGTGATAGAGAAAGACCAACACCATACCAAACGTATTTGCAACACTTGTTCTATCGAAAATGCTTTTCATTGCAAATCCCCACTTCCTATCATTTCTTGTACATAATTGTCTTGAACAAATTTACACCAATTTAAGATCCAATCATCCAATTTCTAATCTAAAGGATTTGAAAGCAAACAAAGAGTAAACACACAAATAACAGGACAAAAGTCAAATTAATTACCTTGGAGGCTTGGAGTCATACTTGAGTGAATCATTTTATCGAACACATGGGATGCAGTGAAGCATTTATGTTTTTTCAGGGAAGGAAGTTCTTTGAAATCTATTTCGATGTCGTACCGTTTTTTTCAAGGGGAACCGTTGCTGCGAATTCGAAACTTGAATGCTGTGTTCGGAAAGCTTGAATGTTGTCTTCAGAAACTGCAGATGGGTTTGCAATATCATTGACAGATGATTAAACCGAAAATTGAAATCACTTCGGTGGGTCGATTGAAGAGAGATAGAGAGTCGCGAGGGAGAGGGGGATTGAGGGAGGCAGAGTCGATGGAAATAATGGTCGATTAGGGTTTCCACAAAATGGTCGTTTCAAATTTTGGAAATCTAATCAAAATTTAGGATAGCCCTTGGATGGATCAGGTATCTACAAAAATGCCATTGTAGAATCAAATGTGGAAAATATGCAGGAGACAATTCTAGACCGTTGGTTGTCTTTTGGATTCAAACCCAATCCTATCTTATTATATAGATACCCCATACTATCTTATCCCCTCTTATTAATTAATACCCCCAATTCTTTCCCCGCGTCCAAACGGGCCCTAACAGAAAATTACTTTTTACGCTTCAAAATTTGAAACCGACCGGACCAGATCTAGACCGACCAAACACCGAATTTTCTGGTTGATTTTTTTGTTCGGTTTGTTTTCTCGGTTACATTTTCACCCTTTCTTCTACGGCATTGCTTCAATGCTCTTGGAAGGTTCACAATCAAGAGGACTCCACGCCTGAACATTGATGGCCGGTATAATGACATGTCTCTATAATTTGGGGATGTTAAGTACAAAAATTTTTTACCCGGAATACACTATTTATAACCGATCATAAATAGTGTATTCCGGGTCATTTCCGAATAAAATTTCTTTGCACATAGTATTTCTGTTATAATTGTCGATTGTGTGTATCATTACTCATTTGTTTATGAAAGAGAGAAAGGGACTGATATTTTAAAATTGTCGATTGCGCCGTATTTAAAATAGGAAAATACTAAAATCAATCCAATAGGCTGACTATAGTGAAGGTGTGAATGTGTATTAAATGGTATAAAAAGTACACAGAAATATGTATTTTTTTTGTCTTCTAGTATGCTTATCGTCAATCCAGTGGACTGATAATAGCTGAACCGTTTAAAAAATCAGTCCCATAATTTCTTTTGTGTGTTAACACTCTGTCCAAGTCGCAGTGTATGGTACGTAATAATTTTTGTGGTCCTTCTTTGCAAGATTTCTATGGTCTACAAAGTTAGTCCAATTACTCTATGGACTATGGAAGAGGATTCTCTCTCATAGGAGAGAGAACAAAAAAAAAAAAAAACTAGACTGTCCAATTTTTCCCATCTGAAGTCTTCCTTGAGCTAATTTCAACGATCGAAATCGCTCATTTGGTGAGATTTTTGAGAAGTTCAACTACGCCGAAAGTCAAGTTCGGATGCCAACTATCGCGTTTATCATATGCATTCATCTTAGGAAAAACAGACTAACACACCGAATCTAAACTCATCTATTTTAACATAAATATAGCGCAATCGTGAATTTTCGATACTTGATCAACGTGATTTTTCAACGCGGTTGGATTTCTTTACAAACTCTACTAAATGAATGATTCCAATCATTCGAGTGAGTTTTTTAAAAAGACCCGAAAAGAGCAACACTGGAAGTTTCATTTTTTGTCCAACCCTAGATCGAGGATCCCTTTTCTTCGTTTACAGAGATGCCCATCTAGAAGATCGGCCGGGGTTTCTGGACTACACATGATTGCGATTTGAGAGAGTAGGCCATAGTAGAATTTTGGCCTAACTTTTCCCCGTCATTACTAGCTTTGGCCCGATCATCACGTGGTGCTCCAAAGGCCTTCATCACCACACACTCACACGGGGTGTGGGACTTCCAAAAAAAATATTTATTTTTTGAACTAAATGTGATGTATTGTTAGAAAATGACCTATCTCGTAAAACATAAAATAAGAACCTTAATTAGCGAAACGGGGCTAAAGTCCTAGACTCCGCTTGAATGAGTGTGATAGAGGCTTTTTAAGCATCACGTGGCGGTTGCTCTGATGGCAATTAATAATTTCTCCTTTGGGTCCCGTGGGTCCTCCGAAACAAAGTGGAGAGTTGTCCCCCCCCCCCCCACAAAAATAAGTGTTTCAATTTTCAATAGTGATTCAATCCATTTGAACCAGTACAAAGATGTTATTTTTCTGATCATTTCATCCTAAATGGTCGTAATAAATTTTTGGTTCCAAGGCTTTTCAATGGACACCCTAAGAGAGTCCTGAAACTAAATAATGGGTCTTAGGGTGCTCGTTGAAAGGCCTTAGAGCAAAAAATTCATTAAAATTACAATTAGTGTTCGGGAACTAATTAATTACGAAATGTATTTTGCAAACAACATACTAATATATCCAGAATACAAATGTTATATTTAGGATTATTTTTTTTTAACTATAGTACAATTTAATAAATTTGTTAACCATTATTTAGCATAGACCCTCTTACCTGATTCAGTAGTATGTTGCTTCAAAACAACGGGCACAAAAATCCTCGTTCTATCACGAGCCGTCCACCTGTTTTCAAGTAATTGGTAAAATGCCTTTTTAAAAAGAAAAATTAAAGAAATTCGAAATATATTATATTATTATATATAGAAGAAAAAGAAAAAGAAAGAAGAAAAACTTGGTCCCGGGCACTACCACTATACCTGCAATGATCGCCATCCCGGGCAATCGAACCATTATTTGTTTAAGAAATTGTTTGAACGAATCTGAGGGCAATCTTGAAGATTCAGAAAATGAAGAAAACGATTCCGAAAATTCAGTATTACTTTTTTTTTTTAATAAAAAATCATACTCCCTCCGTCCCTTTTTAAATGTCCTACTTCGTAACTCCAACTTATTAAAAAAACATCATCATTATACCTTTCACATCAACTTTTTCATCCACTTTCCCTACTTACCCATCATCATTATACTTTTACTCGCTAACTTTTCAAAATGGAATCTACTTTTAGGGACAAAATAGACAATTCACCAACTTTACAAAATTGACACTTATTAAGGGACAGCCCAAAATGGAATAGTGGACTGTAATAAAGGGACGGAGGGAGTAGGAGATTTTTTATGAAAGAGCACAATTGGGATAGTTAAAAAAAAAAAAAATCCTAAATATAACATTTGTATTCTGGATTAGTATGTCGTTTGCAAAATACATTTCGTAATTAGTTCCCGAACACTAATTGTAATCTTAATGAATTTTTTGCTCTAAGGCCTTTCAACGAGCACCCTAAGACCCATTATTTAGTTTCAGGACTCTCTAAGGGTGTCCATTGATAGGCCTTGGAGCCAAAAATTTATTACGACCATTTAGGATGAAATGATCAGAAAAATAACATCTTTGCACTGGTTCAAACGGATTGAATCACTATTGAAAATTGAAACACTTACTTTTGTAACTATATTTTTTAATCTATAAAGGACAAAAAAAGAAAAATAAAACAGTCGGATAAACATGATCAATTGAAACACTTTTTTTTCTCTCAATTACTTTACAAAGCCTAGAATTAGACTTGAACCTATTATTAAAGAGAAAAAAAAAGAAAAAAAATTCAAACTGGAAAAAAAGAAAAGGAAATAAAAAGAAAAAAAAAAGTAAACTGAAAAGAAAAGGGGAAAAAAAAGAAGCAAACTGTATGTAAAGAAAGAAAGAAAGAAAGAAAAGGGAGGGAGAGAGAGGGAGAGAGAGAGGTAGTCCGGGAAAGGGAGGTGGGGCCCGGGGAGGGGGGGGGGGGGGAAAGCAATTTGCAACAAAGTGGAAGGCTGGAAATTGATGGCTGTGGGGTGTGAGGTGTCCTGGCTGGATTTGCTTTTTCACCAAAAGAAGACAGACTATAATAGTAGATCATCAATGACATACAAAAAGGTGACTTAATCAAAAAAAAAAAAAAAAATGACATACAAAAAGATTGTCGCTTTATCAAATTAGACTGAAAATTTTGACCCAAAAAAAAAAAAAAGAGACTGAAATTGACTTCAACAATATATTGTTCCCTCTTTTGGTGATTATTGTATTAGTTTTTTTTTTTTTCTACTTTCTGCTGCTTTATGTTTTTTTTTTTCGTTTTTATGTATTGACATATTACCTTGTTAGATCATCAACGAAAACAGAAAAGTTATTATTTCTTTCTTAGCATGCGAAACAACGTAAGCTACCTCATTCGGCTTAATAAATCAAATGGCTTATTTTTTTGTCTTTATTAAAAAAAATCACATTTGTTAGTTCTTCGTCAATTTTTTTAGGATCCTTGTTTCATCATAACGAGAGGAATCTAAAATGTAAAAAATTACGATTGAAATCCAATTTTTTTGAATAAAGAAAAAAATAAGCTAACTTTTTTTTGTCTTTATTTAAAAAAAAATTGGGTTTCGATATTAATTTTTTACTTTTTAGATTCCTCTCATCATGACGAAGCAATAATTCTCAAAAAATTGACGAAATACTAACAAATGTGAAAAAATTTGATTAAGGACAAAAAAATAAGTCATTTAGCTTATTAAGCCGAATGAGGCCGACGTACTTAAGTGGAGTCTATATGCCGCGAACTTAAGTGGACATGGAGGAACTGTTTAGTCTCTTGGGAAAATGACGGCCCAGGACGTGTTTTGATAATTAATACCTGTCAAGGACATGCTAAGAACATTTGTTAATGCTGAAAATGTTCTTGGCGGGTATTAATTATCAAAACACGTCCTTGGCCGTAATTTTCCCTAGTCGATTTTCAGAGGAATACGATCACATAGTGGGCCTAATGATACTTCCTCGGTCGCACAATTTTAATTCACTATTTTTGTTTTGGTGTTTCAAAATTTAAGCCCACTTTTGGCCATTCTGCAGGGTGAAAAGTTTTTGATCTACCCTTCCTCTTTCGAAATGAGAGATTAGTTGCTAGATCTCCATACTCAGAAAAATGGCAAATTTTGACAATTTGTAATTTCCCAAGTGTAGTAATGATGGTGGAGTCCAATGTGAGGTCAAGAATTTGTGTTGATTGTCTGTTCTTGTTTATGTTGCTGTCGTTCAAGCTGGTATCTTTGCTTAGATTGTTTAGGTTTAATTTTGGAGTAAGCTTGTCGGCAGCCCCGTAAATATAATTTTGTCATACGTTTGTCTTGTAAAGCAATGTTTTGCACACTAGATCCGAAATATTTTCTCTCATTTTTCTTCTTGGGAAAAATACATGCCGAAATCATATCTGCCCTACTTCGAACAACACGATTTTCCTCGGATCCTGAATCCTCCTTCTTCGCATAAACTTCGAACAACATGATTTTTGGTATGACCATTGCTGTCGAAAAGATTTAAAAAGTGGACGACGCCGATCATTTTTTTTGGATACGTGGGAATACCTCGGGAAGAACCCGTAAATAGCCCAACCTGAGGGGTAGTCCCCAACATAAGCGAATTTCTTTTGGTTTCTTATCGTTTTTACTTATCTCTATTTGGATTGGTGTTATAAATGTTGGAAATTCACCACATGTGTGGTGTGAATGAGATCCCTAAAGTCAAGAAAGGTTGCTGATGATAGCCTTGGAAAATCTTCTGGGAGACTTCATGCATGAACAGTGGCCGGCTAATTAATGCCAGCAACCAGTTTGGACCTTTGATACCTCAGGCGTGCAAAGAGCAGTTATTGCTCTTGGAGTGTTTCCCTGGTTTCTCCCTATAAATACTGATGTGTTTGAGAGGTTGAGGAAGTAGTGAGTGAGCTGATGAGAGTCTGAGAGGGTGAGGTTCTGAGAGGGGGAGCCGGTTGTGGCTCTCTCCGGAGAGGTTTTTTCAAGTTTGTATATATTGTGTGAGTATATATATAAATGAAATTTTTCCTCTGAAATTAGTGTGTGTTGTGTGCGTGAGTGACCCCTGGGCACAACAATTGGTATCAGAGCTCAGGAGGAGCGAGAGGGTCACTGGGTTTCATGTTCAAACCCACTGGTTTGAAATCGAGAAAAAAAAGAAGTTTTCCTTACCCACGGATCTGGAAGCTCTCGTAGATACGAGTCCAACGGTGCGATCGGTACGGAAATTGGAGTACCGTGGTTCACACACGGGTTGCCGGAGCAGAGCCCTCGTGTGCTCTGTTTTTTTTTTCCCTTTTCTGAATCTGTTGTACGTGGAAGAACAGATTGTTGGAAGAAAATGAGAAATGGGAAATTATCCCATGTGGCAGGTGCGCCACGTCATCAAGAGGGGTCAAGTGGACCTGGATTTGACCTGTTTGACCCCTTGTGGGTCAAAAGGGTCAGAAGGTTCAAAAGGGTCAGATCTGCTGGAGGAAGGGTCCATGGTGTTTTTTTCGCGATTTTGGAGTCAATACAACTCCGTTTTTTTTGCGTGTGAGTAGTCGATTTTGACTAGCTCGACGTTCCGGATCCAACCCCATGCTCCGTTTTTCGTGTGGAGGCTCCTAAGCTGATGCGAATGCTTAGTTGAGCAGGATACGAATGGTTGGAGCATGCTTTGGGTTGTGAGGGGGCTTGATTCAGCAAGGATTTTTCGGTAGTGATCTGTTGCGGAGCTAGTAAGCAAGGAGACACTCATTCGAGCAGTGTATCCCAGTTTTGGGGTACAGAAGAGCTCGGGTTTGGCAGTGACACAGGTGCTTATTAGGGCAATTGGTCGGTGTATCGATGGATGATCCAGGGATGCTGTGGAAAAGCCAGGAATGGAACGAGGATGGACGAATGACAGGAGGAGACCCGCAGAGATCCAAGAGAGATGACGGAAAGTGGCGGAAGTGGCGGTCTGTGTTGGAGAAGCTACCCACCAGGAGGACTGACAGACTTATGATTGGAGGTTGATCAAGGCAACCGAGGTGTTTGCGGAGACGATCAACAGGAATCGGAGGTAGTCTGGATCAATCCGGAAAGACCTATCATCCGGAGATGCAGTTTTTGATTCGGGCTGCAGGAGGAGCTGATCGGATGGCGATTTCCGATCTAACGGATGAGGGACAACCTATACAGGCTTGTGGGAGTGCAGCGGCAGATGGAGCTGATGTCGGGCATGGTCAAGTAGTATTGGTGGACGTTAACGATGAATGGAAGAAGCAGCAGTTGCGGACGCACACGGAATAGGCACGGGAGTACGAGGAGTCGCGACCTGAGACGTACTGATGTGTGTGCCTGAGAATGAATCAGAAGTTGTGTGGGATACCGGCCGGTAATGATGAGTGCAACAGCTTGTTGGGAATTGTTCATTGGTGCTTCGAACAGAGGAATTGAGATGGAGATGAAGACAAAGCTTTGCAGGATCTCTTCCTTTGTAGAATTTTGTGACTGGATCCTCTCCTGGATATACGGCCGTATGAGGAAGAGAGATGGAGTCACGATTTTGTGTCCTGTGACTAGGCACGGGCGTTCGTGGTTTGTCGGACGCGGTTATCGGCATCCGGAGGAGTGATGCAGGCGCTTAAGCAGCGGAGGAGCGCGATATAAATGGACTCTGTTGCAGAATACTTGCAAACATTGTGAATTCTGGCAAAACAACCTAAGGGTTGAAGGAGAATAGTTTTTAAGAAGGCCGAGTCCCCACTATTCTTTCCTGGGAATTCATAATGGTTAATGGCAAGTGGGTCATCCGAGTTTAGATGAGGCATACCGGAGAGATAAGCGGGGATGTTGAGCTGATTGAGCTCCGTCGGGTTTTGCTGGAGATCGGCCAAGTGCACAGGCCGAATGCAGACACTATTTCTGGAGGATGCAGACATTGTTCTCGTGGATGACGGATTGGGAGCATCCGGTGTTGGATGCGGGCACTCCGGTCGGGGGGTGCAGGCACTCTGGTTAGGGGGTGCGGTATATTGGCGGTGAAGCTGGTATGAGCCACGGAGATCTAGCAGGACGTCCCAGATTCGCGAGTTGTGTATCTCGGTTTTTGAGGTACGGCGTAGCTCAGCGGGGGATGCGGTGTGTCAACAGAGACGGAAGTCAGCCTCTTCCCAGATGGTGTGTGAGACCATTTAGCGAACGGAGCCTCTGGTGTGAGTAGAGGGAAGCTGTGTTGGTGCTCTGGTACACGGGAATTGCTAGAGTGACGGTATTGCAGCCGGACAATGCTGCGAGATTAGCCTCAGAAGATCTAGTCAAGTAAGGAGACATTCAGTCGGGCATGGGTACTTTAATGTGAAAGTGCTGGAAGCTAGACTTGGAGTGATACAGTTTGATAGAGAGGCTAAACGGAATCAACGACACCCCACATGCGTGAAGGGGGTGATTGTTGGAAATTCACCACATGTGTGGTGTGAATGAGATCCCTAAAGTCAAGAAAGGTTGCTGATGATAGCCTTGGAAAATCTTCTGGGAGACTTCATGCATGAACAGTGGCCGGCTAATTAATGCCAGCAACCAATTTGGACCTTTGATACCTCAGGCGTGCAAAGAGCAGTTATTGCTCTTGGAGTGTTTCCCTGGTTTCTCCCTATAAATACTGATGTGTTTGAGAGGTTGAGGAAGTAGTGGGTGAGCTGATGAGAGTCTGAGAGGGTGAGGTTCTGAGAGGGGGAGCCGGTTGTGGCTCTCTCCGGAGAGGTTTTTTCAAGTTTGTATATATTGTGTGAGTATATATATAAATGAAATTTTTCCTTTGAAATTAGTGTTTGTTGTGTGCGTGAGTGACCCCTGGGCACAACAATAAAATGGTTCATTTACCAACAAAAATTGTAATGAGGATGACCTCCTACATATTATATATTCAAATAGGCTTCGTTCAATTGCCAGAAACGTACAGGAAAGAATGGAAAAATCAATTTTCCCATAACTTTTGTAGTGTTCAGTTGGCAGTAAAATAGTGGGAAACATATTTTTAAGTTTTCCTGCAAGATTTACTTTTCTTGCAAAAGTGATCTAGCCAAAAGCATAGGATTTTGCGTCTCGGGAAAAGTTATCTCCATGCATTGTGGGGCCAAAATAATTGGCGGGTAAGAAAAAAAGTGAATGACGCCAATACCAAAAAAAATACGAATCAGGATCTTAGAAAGGCACTTTGAGATTTATGTGAGCAACAATAATTTCGACTATTATGGTGCTTTTTGAGATAATTATTGTGGAAAAAGATTGGTAGTTTATTTTTTTTTGAAGTATTTATTTATCTTGTCATTAGTGTTCAATTTTGTTTTGTACTAACAATTATCAGTGAGTTTTTGTATCGGCAACTAACCAAGCATGGTTGTTTAACATTTGTTTATTTAGTTATCATCTACTTATTTTTTAAACTTCATTTATAAGGTTGATTATTAGAGGATGTCAATTTAAATGAGGGATTTGCATGACCATTTAGAAAATAGTAAATTGAATAAGGAATTGCAAGTCGATTTTTTCATTTCATGTTAAGGCTTTGCATTAGATAAAATACATTTTCCGTATGTGTTAATTTTTGAAATATGATAGCCTATTATTTAGCTCTCAAAGTTACTTTTATTTAAAAATAGCCATGGGAATAAAAATAAAGAAGTTTCTCATAAATGTATTTTCTCGACAAATGAACCACTAAACTTTAATTTTCCTGCAAAAAAAAATAATTTGTTAAATGAACACTCACAGGAAAATAGATTTCTTTTTCTTCTACTTCACTTTACTTAACTTTTCCTATGAATAACTTTTTAGTACAACATTCCTGATAACTGAACGGAGCCATAGGGACTATAATTGTAGGACATATGAAATTGTGAGTAGTCATCTAACTACATTGTTCCTTTACCTCCCAATTTACATCATATCTTGCTGGTATTTGTTTGGCACATCACGGGACCACATATTCTCGAGATTACAAACACAATCTTAAAGTGGAACATAAGGTGGGATTTTAGTGACCATTCACATCACATTTGCACCATCATGTTTGAAAATTACAAAATTACCAAAACCAACCCCAAGGTTTCTAAAAATTAGTATTTGTATGATGTCAAGCATGTTCCATAAAATTTTCTAGCGGCTACATCACGACAAGGGAATAATTTGTTATGCAATAGGGGTATTTTGTAGATTTCCAAACATGAGGGGAATCTCTAATTTTTAGAAACCTTGGGGGTGGTTTTGGTAATTTACCCTTTTGAATTTGTTAAGGGAAAGAAGATTGAAATATATGCGTTTGGATGAAAAATCCATTACGATATAGATGATATACTTTTCACATAATCAACGATTTCTTCATCTTCTTTTAATTTTATAACCGGATGTCCAGGCCACTATGCGCGTACCTCGAATAATTTTGGATTTCTGAACTTCACGACCAGACAAACCCTCCAGTATCCCTAAGGTTTGAAATGTTCGACCTCCATAGTATTCGAACATGCGAACTCATGGAAGAC
Organism: Rhododendron griersonianum; assembly: GCA_018127125.1. Lineage (NCBI taxonomy): Eukaryota > Viridiplantae > Streptophyta > Magnoliopsida > Ericales > Ericaceae > Rhododendron > Rhododendron griersonianum. The sequence continues at coordinate 16,855,464 of CM030789.1, forward strand.
CAACAATTACTACTTTCTTATATCCACTTTCTACTAAATATGTGAGCTCATGGAGGATGAGCAAGTATTATTTTCTTACATCAACTTAGCCAAATTAATCCCTTGAATTACCAATTTCTTCTTGCTTCTCTAACATTTCTCTGAAGTTTTCATATATATTATCTCTTTTTTTTCTTCCCCATCTATGGAGGAAATTTTGAGTGCTGGGTGGGTACCACATGGTGCCCATTCAGCGCATCCGGGCTGTACATTCGATTTTGAATGGCTCTGATTTGAAGAGAGAAAAAGGAGAGAGAAAGAGGAGAGAGAGTGGTGGAGCGAGAAGAGAGAGGATTTTCAATCTGAACCGTCCAACACACTTTTGAATGACCTAGATGCGCCGACTCGGCACCTAGAAATTTCTCCCTATATCTATGAGTCCAAATCAGATCACAATACAAGAGGCTGGGCCTGGGCCTTAAGGAATCATAAACAGAACATCATGACAATGGACTTCAAGTTGCAGACTATCACCGTAACTTTCAAACCGGAGAATAAAGATGAAATGGACAGTACAAGTACAGATTGAACATCTATTCATATCCAGGGAAAAGAAAATGTCCTCTTGATTTTCTCGGCTTAGCTGAATTTCCGGCCGTAGCTTTTCTAAACATTGGCTAATTTGGCTTTGCTTGTGTTAGATTTCTTGGAGGGTTCCAACCTAAAATCAATTGGTAATAGGTGGAGTAGCCTCTAGAATTTATTAACCAAGTTTGAGTGGCTTAGATGAGTGATGTGAAACAAGTCTAACACTCCCCCTCACGTGCAGCCCGGATGCACGTAGAGTCACACAGACCAGCAGCCGACTAACGGACTCGGGCGACAGAGATGACAGAGACTTTTTCACAAGAGGTGAGGTCACTCAAGACCTAGTTCTGATACCATGTTAGATTTCTTGGAGGGTTCCAACCTAAAACTAATTGGCAATAAATGGAGTAGCCTCTAGAATTTATTAACCAAGCTTTGGTAGCTTAAATGAGTGATGTGAGATAAATCTAACACTCCCCCTCACGTGCAAAAAAATCTTTAGCGAGAACTTCATCACATTTTGGGACCCGTTTATTTGATCAAATATATATATATATATATCAATTGGACAGAAGAGACATCCGTATCGGATCCGGGGGCTCTGCTGCCTAGAGGGGGCAGCAGCCCCAACCCACACCCTCAAAACGACGTCGTTTTGAGGGTAAACTGCTGGAGCCTACCAGGGACAAACAAAACAGCAACGTTTTGGTGGGAAAAAAATTCCTTGCCATCTGTTTGCAATCCTATGAAGTAGAACCGTGATTATAAGAGCTTTAAAGATAAAATTTGATTACGTCTCTTTAGAATAATATGATCAAAATAATAATATCTTCACATCCGTTCAAACGGATTAAAAATTGAAATACTTAATTTTTTAACCATATTTTTTAATATATAAACGGTCTAAAAAAATTAATTGCTCAAATTTTCACTCCGTTTGAATCGGTGCAAAGATCTTGTTATTCTGGTCATATTATTCTAAAGGGTCGTAATTAATTTTTGTCTATAAGGCTCTCATAATCACATTTATGCTCCACAAGATCCTAAATAAAAAGCATATATTTAATATGAGAGACTTAAAGATAAAAATTAATTACGACCCTTTAGAATAATATAAACAGAATAACAAGATTTTTGCACCGATTTAAACGGAGTGAAAATTTGAACACTTAATTTTTTGAGACCGTTTATATATTAAAAAATATAGTTAAAAAATTAAGTACTCCAATTTTAAATCCGTTTGAATGGGTGTGAAGATCTTATTATTTTGATCATATTATTCTAAAGAGACATAATCAAATTTTGTCTTTAAATCTCTCATAATCACGTTTCTGCTTCGATCATAGGATTGCAAATAAAAGGTAATGAATTTTTTCACACCAAAACGTTACCATTTTGTGCCTCTACCAGCAATTTACCCTCAAAACGACGTCATTTTGAGGGTGTGGGTTGGGGCTGCTGTCCCCTCTGGGCAGCAGAACCCCCGGATCCACATGTATCCGGTGTATGATTATAGTTAGGATAAATTCCGTTGACCTTCCTTGAGGTTTTTGACAAATATACTTACCTGCTCATAGTCTAGAAAATACTCTCACCTCGATACCATACTTTTCGAACTATTATGCAGATAGCCCCCTTCCGCTAAATTTTGTCTAACGGTGTTGACTTTGATGAATAAAACACCGTGATATTATCGATACAAATAGTTTTAATATTTGTATTGGTCTCCCTTGCTTTACATTAAAATATATTGTCATACATTAATTAACATGTCACAACTATGAAATGCTATTTTTTTTAATGCTAAAATAAATAACCAATACAAATTTTTTCAATTTTTCTAAGGGTATAACGGTTGTTTACACATCAAAAATACTATTTAAGACTGAATAAATTATCTTCAGCCTAACGGTGTTAATTTTGACACATAAATGACCATTATACCCTTTGGAAAAATCTTAAATTAAATAACCAACAATTGCTCATCAAAGTCAGAAACCCAGGAGACACTCACCTTGTTTGGTTCACAACTCAACTCATCTCATTTTTTCTTTTTACACGTTTTTCAATACATTTTTCTCTCTATCTCTCTTCACTCATTACCACTCATTACATAAAAAATAACTTTCAGAAAGGCAAACCAAACAAGGTGACTGTTATACCCTCGGGAATTTTTTGCTTCTTCCTCGATTTTCTCAACAGAATATGATAGCAATTGGAGAAGTAGAACAAGGGAGAGGTACATAGGACTTCGTGAAGGAATTACTTCCTCCGTCCTAATTTAATTGTTCTTTTTGGGAGTTCGTGTCATTTTTCAATTAATTAGAGTATCTTGTAAATTTGTAATATTTTATGTGGTTTTGAAAACATTGTATCATAAAACTAATCGAGATTTATCAAATAAGATCCATATCGAATATAAAATTTATTACTAATTTAAAGATATAACTAATTTTTTATCCGATTACAACGGAACGAGGGGCAAGTAAATTAGGACGGAATGAGTAATCAATGGAAGAAAGTGATAGGTTGTTTCTTGGGTGGTCGTACTCAGATTTTCAACTCAGACAGGGTGGGGTTTTTTTTTATTAAGGAATCTATGGAAGAAACATGGGACGGCTAATATGATTTTAAACTAAGCTATCCATTTGATTAAAATAAAAGGGAAACTCTATTTGTTTGCTTGTCTAGTTGTCTATCTAAGGCTCCGTTTCAGAACACCTTCTTAAAAAATAAGTACTTATTTCACATTTTTAAATTCAAAAATAGTGTAAATGAAAAATATATTTTTGATTTTTTTGCACAGTATAAAAGATCTCATCGAGATCTTTCAAACAAGATCCATAGTGCATATTTTTAGATTTCAATAAGCCCATTATTTTTGAACTTGAAATTGTCTTCTTAAAAAATAAAGACTTTTTTTACGTTACAGAACGGGGCCTAAGTTTTCCTTTTGCGGTTAGAGAGTTTGTTTTTGCTGACGTGGGTGCTGGCCATCTTAGAACCTAGATATGGTTCAACCTGGAGATGGTTCTTGTTTCCCTCGTCATGTGAGTTTATCTTGTTTAATCTAATGTAATGTCCGTTTGACAAAAAAAAGAAGAAGAAGAAGAAGAAAGGAGTCTAGCTCCTCTCCAATCCGTATGGAACCCGAGGATCCTCCAAGTCTATCTACATTCAAAGGTCATGCTTAATTCATTAACCAAACTGTTTTTCGGCCATTCCTCTAATGTTACACATCATTGTGTTCTTATTTTTTGAACATAATTGACATCACATCTTGCGAATTTGCAGTTTCCCGACTCTATTTCGATTTCAGATTTTGTGTAGTTTCAATCAATTCTCCACGAAAATAAACCACGTTTTAAGTTTTTAACCAAAAAAAAAAAAAAAAAAACGCTGTCACTGAGCAAATAAAACAAACTGTGCAATAGGGTTGTTCAGCGAATGAACCGAACTGCGCGCCCAATCCGCACCAAACTGAACCAAACCGAGACATGCTACGGATGGATACGGATCTAATTAAAAATACTAATTCTGACGGTTCCGGTTCGGTTCCGCTCAATCCCCCATGTTCTTACTTCTCTACGGAAGGTTATGAATGATGTTGACCAATTTGAACAAAATTCCACAGATAATAAAGTAATAAACTTGTAATCTAAGATGTTTTTATGTTTTATGTTGAAAATGTTAATAACCTTTTCTATTATGATGTCATTTTGGACTTTTAGAATTTTTATGGACGAATGTAACTTAATTGGATAATGTAATAGTTTACCTTTAGACTTTAGGGTGAATGAATATAACTTAATTCTAAGTAATATTGGTTTAGACTTGTTTGAATTTGTGGCGGATTTGATTGGACTTGAAATTTTGAAGCTCTATTTTTTAATTTTTAGGTGTATATAAAAAAAATTAATTGCATAATCAAATCCGCCGAAACCGTCCAAACCGATCCGCACAAACCGCATCCAAACCGAACCAACCAAATAAACTCACGGACGGTTGGCGGATGGAGAAAACGACAATCCGCCGTGAGCGGATCGAATTGAGAACTGGACCAATCCGCATCAAGCCGATCCGCGGGCAGCCCTACTGTGCACCACTGCCACCAATATAAAGCAAAAGCAAAAACGGAACGGAACAAATGATTTATTTCTTTTTGTCGAAAGAAAGCCTCGAAGGTTGGGCATCATAAGAGGCGGGGCCGCTTAGGCTCCGTTTCAGAAACGGAATAAGAACTTATTTTTTGTTCAATAATAAGGCTTGTTCCACAAAAATAAGAAGCATGTACTTATTTTTTCAGAATTTATATAGGTACCAATGGGCGCCGGGAAGGGAAATCGTACCGACTATCGCGCCGGGCCGTCTCCGGCCACCAGACGGCCGATTCGAGCAGTCCAAAAATTCTAAAAAAAAAAATCGAGGGGGCTCGCGTGGGAATCAACGGCATCCGAGGTGTGTAGGGTGCTTGATCCGAGCACCCATTTTCCGTGTGTATATGATGTATATATGATATGTCATATACACACGGAAAAAGCTACACACCTCGGATGCCATTGATTCCCGTGCAGGCCCCCTAGACACCTCGGATGCCGTTGATTCCCGCGTAGGCCCCCTCGGTTTTTTTTTATAGAATTTTTGGACGGCTCGGATCGGCCGTCCGGTGGCCGGAGACGGCCCGGTGCGGCCGTCGGTACGATTTCCCTCCCCGGCGCCCATTACTCATAGCAGTACTCGGTTTTTTAAGCTTAGGCAATTTCAAGCTAAAAAATCATGTGTTTACGCAAATAATTTTCTTATCACTATGGATCTTATTTAGTAGATTTCATTGAGATCTTTAATACGGTGCAAAAAAAAAAAAAATTTCATTTACATTATTTTTGAGTTTGAAAATATAAAATAAACTTTTTGTAACGCCCCGATTTTCCAAGGAATTTCGGAAGCATTAACCCTAAAATACACTGAATTTTACAAACTACTAGGCCCTTATTTACCCTTATACAAAATTACAATTTCAAAATAATACAAAAAATCTATGTATATTTAATAAACAAAAGCAACTCCAGAGCGACTCTAGTTTTGACACGAATTCCAAGCAACGTTGGCCAGACTCCGTTCCAGGGGTCCCACCTGTATCAATTGCTCCACTGTGGAATCCTGCACGCTCTGGCAAATTGAACGCCGAAGCAAACGATTTGCCAGGATACAAACGTATCCTGAGTGATAACTCACAAAGTAGAAATCCTAAAACCTAATACCACAATATGCAGATTAACAATATAATAACTCATAATACAAAAAAGGTACAGAATAATAGCACGTCGTCTTTTTCTTTACTATCCATCATCTTACATGTAATCTAAGGATCCTCTCCACGAGATCCTTTCTTCCCACATCCACTAACTACAACCGTCTCATGGGTCCACTCTTCCTCTTGTCTGTCCTGCACCAGGGTTCTAAGTGAGCACACCTAAATTATGTATCTAGCATGTTCTCACTTAAGACCATAACAAGAGGATCGAGTCATCCCATGACGCATCGTACATTAGGGTCGGACATCACCTACCATTAATTATAACCGTCTCATGGGACCTATTCCCTCTTTAACAAAAGAAGCGAATTTTCCCATGACGCATTATACATTAGCGTCACAATATCTCTCAACACTGGGCCCCATTGGTTACCCATTTCAACACAAGGCCCCATTGGTTACCCTTGCCATAGCCATGGCTCAAATCACAATCCACAACCTCAAACCTCAACACTTTATCAGTTTTCATTTACTTAACATCGTCTACATGAATCACTACTCGTAACCATCCCGGGAACCTATTTGTCCAATCTACAACCACAATAAAATATCACACGGTTCAACATTTCAACTAAAAGTACTAACATGCTAACAACTCATAACCATGCGATAAAATTAATTATGCGAGAAAATTAATCATGTCATAGAATTAATCATGCGAGTAACAAAATAAATATTCAGTCAAACAATTAATTACTACACTTAAAAATTAAGTCTATTTCTCACGTTTAGAAATTTTATAAAACATTTCTACTATTTAAACATTATCTTTAACTCTCATATTATTCATAGATTTTACAAACTAATTTTTATTGGAAAATACTTATTGCTAAGTTTAGTATTTACTAACTCTGTTAAATATTAATATGAGATTTTCATAACAACAAAATTATGCGAGGCTATTCTAGTCAATATTTATTAGGGTTAAAGATTAACTAATATATAATCTAAAATATTTCTTGTTTACAATCTAAATAAATTTTTACTAGTAAAATATTCTTGTCAATATTTCATAAACATTTATCTACCCCAATAATTTATTAAACACATAAACGTCCACTCAAATACAAATCAACAATGCATCATCAACAGTAATTTCACAATCAAACACTTGCTAAACGATCATAAATTTTCACAAAGTATAACGCTAATTATTTCAGCAAACCGGACTGAATTTTAATATAAACAGGACTAAAAATAAATTAACAATTTAACAGCAGGTCATCATCTTCAATAAATGTAAAATCTAAGTCCCAACTCCATTAAAATGCAGATTAAGGTTTCGAGTTTCCGGAAAACTACCTCAAACGCGATTCTAAATCCGGGTAAGTGTTGTACGGTGTCCGTAGATCGCCGTGGTGGTTCCGAAATCTTGAGGCGGCATCCGGCGGCACTCCGACGGGGCCGTTGGCGGTGGCGCGCACTGAAATCTACTGTGTACACACGACCGGGGATGCAGTAGCTCACGGGAGGTGTGGGTATGGCGGAAGGAGGTGACGCGTACGGGCCGGAGGTGGCGGGGGGTCTTGGTGGTGGTGCCGAGAGGTGGTGGCGGGTGACGGCTGGTATGGAGGAAGTGGTGGTGACCGGACGAGAGGAGCCGGGGAGGTGTACTTATAATGGAGAGGAGAGTGGGGTGAAGGGGAGGAGTAGTGGGCGAAAAAAAATGGAGTAGGGGGGTGGTGGTTCGGCAGAGAGAGAGATATACGGGAGAGGTGAGGTGATGGTGGAGTATTGGCTTGGGTTGGAAAAATGATCCAGTGCAACTAGAAAAATTTACTCGCCGGATATATGCGCGCACAATCGATTACGAAAATAAAATTGGCGTGACGACATAAATAATTTTTCGTATTAAATAAACGAACGAGCAAAAATAAAATTTTTTTGGTTTTGATAATAATAATAATTTATTAAAAATACCGGGTCTTTACACTTTTTGTTTGGTTTTTGTGGAACAAAGCTTCTTATTTTTGAAAAAGAAGTTGCCAAATAAGAACTTATAAAATAAGAAGGGTTGTGGAACACAGCCTTAGGCCCCTTCAAAAGTGTAAAAACTAGGGCCCTAGATATTAGTTCAAAAATCAAAATATTTTTTGGATACCAAGTATGTTGACACGGAAAATTAGGGTCCCTGTTTTGAAATTCATCTTTTACCACGAAATATCAGGGCCGGTATTGACCATTATTTTGGACCAAAAGCGAGGCATCACATTAAACTTTTTTAGCTAGGATTCTTCATAAATTCAACTTCTTCAGGATCCATCCGCGCGTATTGGTGCTTGAGATTTTTCAATGTTCTAATTAGGTAATTGGGTGTCCGTAGGAGACCACTTAAGTCAAAATTCAGGCTGGAAAAATGGTTTAGTTTATGGATTAATCCTCACCTTTGGATGAGGAATAGGAGAATCCTCCAATTTCATTGAGATTAGAGAGAAGCCGGACTCACCTATAAATAATGCCGATTAGATAGTTTCGAGACTCCCAACTCCAATAGAAAATTATTGAGAACTGAATGTCAAACATGTTGATTTTCGCTGTTAGTATTTAACTAGGGAAAATGCCACTCAATCTCCTTTAAATATTATCCGGACTATTTATAAAAAATAATGTGACAATGATAATTTTCTAGGGAAAAAAAAAATTGTGGAGGACAACTTTGAGGGTGCTTATTAGTTATGGCAAATGCTAATCTCCGCGGTCTGGCTAAGGATTAGTGGGCCTAATAGATTAATTTTTCTGAAAAAGTTTTCTAATTAGTTCAGGGAAAAACATACTTACCTAACTTGACAATTTTAACTCACTTTTTCAACTAATAACAAATTCAATATTTAAGGCACCAATTTTACATGTGCGCAGGCAATTTTCCCTCCAACCTGCTCTTTCGCTTTTAGGATACGTACAATCATTCTCTTATAGGATACGTAATGTACTGTATTTGGTACTAAGTAAAGGTTAATTTGGCTTTAAAAGTCAAATTGTAACTTTTTTTTACTCAAAAAAAATTTGCATTTGTTATTTTGGCGTCAAAATTTTATGACTTATTGATTTGTCTCGGCAAGAGGAATCGGAAAAGTATAAAATTTTGATCGAAACTCATAATTTTTTGAATAAAGACAAAAATAAGTAAAAAAAAACATATAAAATTTTGATCGAAACTCATAAATTTTTGAATAAAGACAAAAATAAGTAAAAAATCATCTTTTGTGGACGAGTTTTGGGTTGTTTCTTGTTTCTGCAAGAAAAAATTTAGTTGGTTTGGGGCATAATTTGTGGGGTGAATCTCTGCCGTCGTGGTTACTTGATCCTTTGTGGACGAGTTTTTATCTTGATGTACTCTTTGATTGAAGTTATATCATCTGTTATCGGTTGGAAAAAAAAAAAACCAAATGAAGATAAATCAAAGAATAACGGTCAAATTGACAGAAAGAAGGTTGTTACTTTGTATCAAATCAAAGACTAAAATTAACTTTTTATTGCTACCGACATGGGAAAAAAAAAGGAAGAAAAAGAAGAAGTCATTGGATTACTTTAACTTTCGTTGGTCCCATTTGTCGGAAGAGATATTATTCATGGGGTCGCTGTAAAGCGGCTCTTTACGGAGTTGAACGATCGATCTTAACCGTTCGTTTTGGCATTAATTGGACGGTCCGGATTTAAAAAAAATCTATTCCGTATTACAATAGATTGTTTTTAATCTGAATCGTCCAAAACACTTTTCGACGGCCGAGATTGAGCTTCGTAAACTTTATGTACCAACCTCCATAATAAAGATTTTCACTTTTCGAAAAAAATAAAAGTAACTTTATACAAACTCCTAAAGTAACTTTTGTTCCATTTCAAACAAAATTCTAAAGTGTCGCACAGTAGTACTCAAACAGCACAATTTTAAAACGGATTTGACTTTACCATTTGAAATAAAAGCTTAGAGCAAGTTTACCAATACTTAGGTAAAAAAACTTGTGAACAGTGCACATTTTTCATTTTACCTACTCATATTTCTTTTAACACTACACCAATACTATCTATTTAACATACTCTCTATTAAAATATACATTCTTTCAACCTTTTCCTTTATTCTATTATTATAATATGAGAGAGAGGGGAAAGGGAGAGGGAGAGAGAGAGAATTAAATAATCAAATAAAAGATATTCCTGATGAACAGGTGTGAGCTATTAATAGAGAACTAATTCTTCAAAGCTATTTTAGCTCCCTTTTTAGCTCCTCTGCTGCACCCTGTTTTTTTTGTTCTCCTTAGGTAAAATAGCTCAAATGGCCATTTTAGCTCCACTGATAAGCTTGCTCTTAGAGTAAGTTTACCAATGAAAAGGTAAAATACCCTGTGAACAATGCATTTTTTTTATTTTACCTACTCAAATCTCTCTCAACCCTACACCAATCCTCTCTATTTCCATCTCTATTCTTATAAAATACTATAAAATATTACTATTCATCCGGTAGTTGAGTTCCATTGGGGAGAGGGAGAGAGAGGAAGAAAGAGAAACAATCATTTGTTTAATGAGAGCTCATGAATAGTTCCAAGCTATTAATACAGAGCCGAACCAACAAGAGCTATTTTACCTTTGGTTTTTGCTCCTCTGATGCAAAGGACTTTTTCTTATTTTGACAAGCTAAAATAGATAAAAAGCAATTTTACCTTGACTGGTACACTTGCTCTTAGGTACCCCATTTGGCTAACACCAAATATACATACATAGATAAGACTCATTTCAAAGGTCCCATCATAGTTATTAGGGTAGTTGAATCTGTTTAAAATAATAATATTTTATGGATCTTTGTAGAAAATCAATTGATGCTGATTTCAGCAAATGCTTAATCAATTAATTCAAGTATACATGACGTGTTGAAGTTTATCCTACATTAGTTATTTATCTTCTCCAAAACTAGAATATGAGTCTGGATGGTCTCTTCATTAATAATTGCCAATTGATTTGGAGTTGGATGCTTTAACATGGTATCAGAGCTAGAGTTGTAGAGAATTTGTTAGCCCTTATTTGTGTCATAAGTGCACCGTAGATTGTTGTGATCCACGTGTTATGGATCCTTTGTTTACCTCTGCATGTGCAAATCAGGGGTCACACGTGCAGGGGAGTGTTGGAATTTATCGCACAGTAATACACAAGATAAGACTCATTTCAAAGGTCCCATCATAGTTATTAGGGTAGTTGAATTTGTTTAAAATAATAATATTTTATGGATCTTTGTAGAAAATCAATTGATGCTGATTTCAGCAAATGCTTAATCAATTAATTCAAGTATACATGACATGTTGAAGTTTATCCTACATTAGTTATTTATCTTCTCCAAAATTAGAATATGAGTCTGGACGGTCTCTTCATTAATAATTGCCAATTTATTTGGAGTTGGATGCTTTAACATGGTATCAGAGCTAGAGTTGCGGAGAATTTGTTAGCCCTTATTTGTGTCATAAGTGCACCGTTGATTGTTGTGATCCACGTGTTATGGATCCTTTGTTTACCTCTCCATGTGCAAATCAGGGGTCGCACGTGTAAGGGAGTGTTGGAATTTATCCCATATTGGTTATTATCTTCTCCAAAACTAGAATATAAGTCTGGCCAGCCTCTCCACTTATTGCCAATTTATTTAGAGTCGGATGTTTTAACATGACGTACTCGTATATTTTTTTTAAAAATAAAATAAGCAATCTCACATGGTAAGTTTGCAACTATTAAGATCTTCTTCTTCTTTTTTTCCTTTGTCACATTAGTTTATTTGACCTCATTTACTGTTTAGTAATTATAGGTTCCTCGTTTTTTCTTTCCCAATCAAGATTTCCTCCCTCCATGCCGTTTCGACCCCAAAATAATACATGAATATTGTGATTATAACCTTGAATATTTTGCGGGAAGGAATGCAAATAAATCAAGATGAGAAACCTGATCGACTAAAAAAACATCCGAACCAATCCGAATTCGAATCCGATCAAATGTTGAGATTTCCAAACGAAAGTCTGGCCCACTCCGATTGAAGATAAATCAAAGAATAACAAAATCTCAAATTGACAGGAAGAAGGTTGTTAGAGCATCCACATCAGGCTGGTTAAACCAGCTTGACTTGTTACTGTAGCGAGAAAATCTTCAAAATCACTTTGCATCAATCTCGCTCACAACTCGCGGAAGAGTGAAAAAGCTACAGTTCCTCGTTTTTCTTAAAGAGCAACTGTTCCTCGATTAAAGATTATTTTATTGATTTTTGGTTCTAAGACTCTCTTAGGGTACACATATGAGAGCCTTATAGTAAAAAATTCATTATGATCATTTAGGATAAAATGATCAAAAAAATAAGATCTTTGCACTGGTTCAAACAGATTAAAAATTGGAGTACCTAATTAATTTTTTACACAGATTATATATTAAGAAATATGGTTAAAAAATTAAGTTCTCCAATTTTCAATTCGTTTGAACCGGTGCGAAGATCTTATTTTTTTGATCATTTTATCCTAAACACAAATATTTAATTGAGAAGAGAGTGAGAGTAAAGAGTCTGATGCAGTGGACATTATAAAAAAGGCTAGCTAAAATAATAAAGTGAGTTTTTAAGGTGTAATTTGATCTAAAATTTAAAGAGTCTGGTGTGCATACTCTTACTTTATTAAATTAGACTAAAATTGACTTTGGCATTATAATCCCTCTCTTGTGGTGACTTCTAGAACTTTTTATAGCTACTGACAGAAGAAAAAGAAAGAGAAAAAAGAAAAAGACGAAAAAGAAAAAGAAAAAGAAAAAGAAAAAGAAAAAGAAGAAAGTCATTTTTTTTAATCCGCAAGAAGAAAGAAATTGGAAACTTAACTTTCGTGGGTTCCATTTTTCGAAAAAAATAAAAGTAACTTGCACGAACTCCTAAAGTAACTTTGTTCCATTTCAAACAAAATTATAAAAAAGGTGTCACACAGTAGTACTCAAACAATATGACCCTGTTCGGTTTGAATTTTGAGGGAGATTTTAAAATGCAGAGAGATAGATAGATAGATAAAATATATTGAGTAACGTGTGCAAGGATTTTGAGTATCCGAAATGAACAAGCCCTACAATTTTAAAATGGAGTTGACTTTACTATTAGAAATACAGTAAGGGTGAACCCCACAAAAAATGTAATGGATGGTGTAGTGGATGGATGGTAGTGTAATAGCTTAGGTAAACCATTTGGCCAATACCAAATGTACACAATATCGTGTAAGACTCATTTTGAGGTCCCACCATAATTATTATAGTCGTTTAATCTGTGTAAAATAATATACCGTAGAAAATCAATTCATGCTGATATCAGCAAATGTTTGATCAATTAATGCTTTGTTTGTTTTAGTTTTTGAAAAGTATTTTTTCAAAGATTCTCTCTAGATTCTTCCCGCTTCAAATCATTTCTCTTTCTATCTCTCTCCACTTATTACATCTACTATTTTCATAATTTTTTTTTTATAAACGAAACCAAACAAAGCATAATTCAACTAAGTACCATACAATTCAGTGTATATTTAGTTTACAGAAATGACGCCCGTTGTATTTTTTTTTAGCAATCTCACATGGTAAGTTTGCAACTTACCTTGGAAGATCCTTCCCATTGGATTCCAATTGAAAAGAAAAAAAACCTATTGAATTGTCAACTTCACAACACCAGGAACAACCTCCTTCACAAACGCTCCCAGCAGCGCATACTCTTCAAACGCTCTTGCCGCGACTTTGCACCGCAACAACTGCGGGATGAACAACCAGAACCCGGTACCCATCACGAACCCGACGGTCATCGGCATCGCGATCACCCGAGGCAACCGATACCTGTCCTTGGCTACCTTCTTGATCACAATCTCCACCACCAAGCACGCCCCGTGGAGAAGAAAGAACCATGTGATCTCCCACGTGGGCCGTGTGCGGCCCATGTAGTAGAATATCAGCTCGTGCATTAAGGCCGAGACAAGGAACGTGCACACCACGGCCGGCAGCTGAGCCCACTTTCGGCCCATGAATCGTGCCGAGATGCATAGGACGGGGTCGTATACGGAGGGACGCAGGGTTCGGGACACGACGAGGTTCCACCTCCTACCCCAGAAGTCTTGGAGAGAGGTCGAGAGGTATGGCTCGTTGAACTGCGGCTCGAGCTCTAACCCCAATATGGCTCGAGCCACGAATGCAGCATTGGTTAGTATGATTTCCAACATAAAGTACATGAGGAAGCCGGAAATGACCAAATTGGCCTTTGGGTGTATGTGGTCACTATAATTGTAAACACGAAAAAGCAAGGCAACAAGAACACCTTTTATGGCATAATTGCGAATCGATGTGCGTCCCTTTTGCGTGATTCTGGGATGTGGGTTTTCTCCATTACGGCAATTTGGAGGAGGGACGTCTTGGCTATTGTGGCCATCTTGGTCTAGTGGACATGGGTGGTTTCTATTTTGAGATTTCAGTGATTTTTCATGATTTGAAGGTGATTTTGGAGGTGGGTCTTGTCGGATCCTGATGGGGAAACAGGCAATAGCAATGAAATGGGGGAGAGAGAGAGAAGGGTGGGAGAGAGGGCCTTTGTCAAAGGCAAAAAGTAGGAGCTTGAAATTGGAAAGCCAAGCTATGAAGAAAGCAGTGTTGGCACCAAGGTTGGCAGAGTGGAGTTTGAGAGGAAGGGCAAAGAAGAGAGAGACAATAGGGATGATTGAGAAAAGCCTGGGCATACCTTTTGGGATGAACTTGGCTGAAAAATAGCAGTAGCACAACGAAACAACTACTGAAATCCATACCTTGATGAAGTTGCTGATCTCTCTCTCTAAGGTGTAGCTTGGATAGTAGATCTCACCCTCCATCTCTCTCTCTCTCTCTCTCTCTCTCTCTAGATGGGGAATCAATCAAGTGCAGTTTATGAAAGATATTTTTTATAGTGTTTTTTGAGTGCTAGCTGATCCATCGTCTGAAAGATATTTTTTAGACTTGCCAAAAACATTGATGCAGGGTAAAACATACATTCTAGTAGCTGTTTTGTGGACAATATGGAACCAGAGAAACGTTTGTATTTTTGAAAAGGCCAATCCAAATTGCGTGGAGGTGCAAGAACTAATCAAGCCAAGGGTAGCTTTTTGGGTGGAAAAAAAAGAAAAGGGGTTGGAATGATTACTCCATGGATGACCTTATCTTCAGGCTTGGGTGTATTTTGGCCAAATATAACACTTGGCTAATTTTTTTTTTTTGTTTTTATTCGAAATTTTCATGCATTTGTTAGTTTCGCATTGAAGTTTTGTGAATTGTTGGTCTATCAGAAAAGTACTTCTTCTATCCTTTTTAAGTGTCCATTATGGCTCTCTGCATGTCAATTTCAGTTGCTTATATCTCTCAATGTATACTGTTAAAATATGCAATATAGATATTGTTTGATAAACCTAAATTATTTGTATAAGACAATTGATTTTAAGAACATAAAACAGAATATGCGTCTAGAGATATCATTGGCATGTAGAACTATAATGAACACTTGAAAAGAGGTAGAGAGGGTGAAAATTTTAGGTCGAAAATTAATTTTTTTTGAATAAAAACAAAAATCAGCCAAAAAGCCAGATTTTTCCACTTTATTAAAAAAAAATTGAGTTCGGATCGTAATTTTTTACTTTTTTTAATTCTTCTTGTCGAGATGAACCAATAATTTATAAATAATTGACGTGAAACTAACAAATGTGAAAAAACTTAAATAGAAATAAAATAAAATAAAAAACAAGTGGCTAATTTAGCCAAAACACCCCAACATTATAGAATCTCTATAATGTGGGTTGTCTGGTTGGGTAGGTTTGTCATTTGTGGGCTGTCTTTCTTTGTTGTTTTTGGGTTTCTTGGGTGGGTTCTGGGCCCCTTAACCGATTAGTCAGTTTTGGCTGGTTTTTTTTTTTTCTATTTTTGGTTTGGGTCATCAGGGTCTTTGGGGTGGTCTTTTTATGGGTCTTCTTGTTGTTGTCTTTGGTCTGGTCTTTATAGTGGTGGTGGCCTTCAGGCCTTGGATTGTTTCTTGCGGGTCAAGCACCCATCCAGTCATCCTTACTATCCAGTCCTAGTCAGTTGGTCATTTTTCAGCGAACGTCGATTTTGTTCAATGGTTGGATCTATTTATATTGTAGATCTCATCGAGACGCACAATCACGTAAAAAATCATGTCCATCGGATGTCGTTTAGTGCACGATCGTAATTAGTTTATTTTGGAAAAAAATACTTACCCACACTGGATTGGAACCTGTTAGGATCGTCACACATACGCACACGATTTACGAGTATAAAACAATAAAGAATTAACACAGAGATATGCGTGGTTCCCTAAAACCGGGTACGTCCACGGGAGCGAGAGCGGCTGTTCTTTTATTATCACAGTTATGAACTAGGGTTTACAACATAGAGTATTTATAGCGACTTTATTCTAACTCTAACCTGCTATTTGGTCTTATCCCAAAAATACCCTTGTACGGCCGTACCCCCCGCACCCCCCAACTTACGGAACTCCTGGGCCTTCGGCCCAGTCTACTTTTACTGGATTATCGGCGATGGGCCAGATGCCGTCGCTCAGCTCCGCTCCACTCGTTGCGCTTCGCTCCACTCGTTCCGTTCCGCTCCGCTCCGGCATCTGGCCTTCTTTCTAGAACTCTTTATTATCTCTCCATACTTTCATATGAGCCATAGTTCTAACAGAACCCCTCTCATTCATTTGTCCAAAATAAAATGTGTTCCGATCATGTACTAAACGATATCCGATGGACATAATTTTTGACATGGTTGTGCGCCTCGACGAGATCTACAATATGAACGGATCCGATCATTGAACGAAATTGACGTTCGCTAGAATATGGCCGACTGGCCGGGAGTGGACGATAAGTTCGATGTTAAGGTATACACTGTGGAGGCCGAGAGTGGACGGTAAGTTCAATGTTAAGGTATACACTGTGGAGGAGTTTAAGGGCTTCCTGGACGGAATTAGAGAAGTGAAGTGGTAATTATGTGTAGCTGAGGAGTGGCTCCATCCAACTCTCTGTTGGATGTTCGTTTTTTCAGTTTTTCTCCATTTCTTTCCTTTTGTCTGAACTCGTAAGCGTTTTTGCTTTCGGTGTTCCCCCTCGATGTAACCCTTTCGAGTTTTATAAAAGTTTCATTTGCCGAGCAAAAAAAAAAGAAAAAAATAAGGTGGCTGGATGGGAGCTTGACCCATTTCTTGGTTGATTTGCCTGTAAACTGTTCTTTTTTGGGGTGGATTTTTCATCATTTAAGCTCTTATTGAAGATTTCATGTGAGAGAGCATTACAAACAATTGTTGCATTGAAGGTTTTTTTTTCCATTTTTGGGGGTGTCGTTGAAAATTTCATTTTATGTAATATGGTATGTTTGGTTTTGGTTGATCTCTTATCAACCTCTCTTTTTAGGTCTTGAGTGACATATGATTGTCACGTGGTTTGGGTGCCAATCTCGTTGGGATGCTTTCCTCTTGTTGTGATGCTATTGTGCTCTTGTCCTTTTAATCTCTTGTAAACTGTACATTTGATTAATAAAATTTCTTTTTGCCGTAAAAAAAACGTACAAATGATTAATAAAATTCCCCTCCATATGGTTTTGAAGTAAAGTGCAACTCTGAATCCGTTAATAGAGAATATAAAATGACTCTAATACCCCTGCCTCTTATTTTAGGGTAAATTTCACTTTCCTCTCCTGAGGTTTCTGACAATTACAAACGCCTCCCCTCAGTTTTCTGAAATTGCACTTACCTCCCCTGTCAGAGTTACGAGATTACAGACTTTAACGGGGAAAGCAAATTTACTTTTTTACCCCTTTATTGACCTCCCCTAGAGTTTCTAATAATAATAGATACCTCCCCTCATATTTAGTGAAATACACTACAAGAGATTTGGGATCTCGCAACGGTTTTTTTAGCAACGGTTCAAAAAATCGTCGGTATAGATGGTGTTTAGCAACGGTTTACAAAACGTTACTAGAAACAGGACTATAGCAACGGTTTTCATGCAACCGTTACTAGATTACAAGACTATAGCAACGGTTTTCCATAACCGTTACTAAAAACCGGACTATAGCGACGGTTTTCTATAACCGTTACTAAAAACCGGACTATAGCAACGGTTTTCCAATAACCGTTGCTAAAAACTTGACTATAGCAACGGTTTTCCAATAACCGTTGCTAAAAATTATTTTTTGAAAATTTGTTAAAAGCCATTTAAAAAAAAAAAATTTGTGTTAAAAAACAGTTTTTTTTTTTTGAAAAATTGTTAAAAGCCGTTTTAAAAAAAAAAATAATTTTTTGTGTTAAAACACTTTAAAAAAAAGTTTTTTGTAAATACTGTTTTTTTTAAAGTTTCTGGAAAAAAAATGTTTTAAAAATAATTTTCTGGAAACATTGTTGAGAAAGAGAAAAAGTTTTTATGTAATGATGGGTGTATTTGATTAAAAAAATGTGGAGATCATTAGATTTGATTATTGGCAAACAAGTTGCTAGTTTTGATTATTCAAAAGCCAAAATTTGATTTGATTAAGAGGTTGCTAAGTTTGGTTATTACAATTTGAGCACTTTTTTGATCAAATATTGCTAACTTTAACAACTTTTTGGTTTTGATTATTACATTATGGATGCTCTAATGACAGTTCGCATAATATAAATATTAGTAGTCCCTTAATGTTACACAAGTGCTGAGCTAGCCCAGTTGGTATGCACTCACGCGCGCATACGCGAGGTCATGGGTTCGATTCCCAGGAGGAGCAAAATTGTGTTGCCTTCCATGCGCCACGTCAGCGACACGTGGAATCCACGTGGCTGCCATGTCATATTTTACCCCAGATTTAAAAAAAAAAAAACTTGCCTTTAAAACTTGCCGTTACTAAAAAAAAATCTGTACCGACGCTCGTCAAAACCGTTGCTATACCCTACAACAACGGATATATTGCAACGGTTTGACCAACCGTTGGTATAGCCTAAATGGGTCTCTACCAACAGTTTTTCGGCTTTTTGGCAACACTTTCGACCGTTGCTATAGAACGATTTTCTTGTAGTGATATTTATGTTGTCTTTATTTATGCTACGTATATTTATAGCGTCTAATATTTTATTCAAACACCCAAATAAGTGAATCTATTATTAAAGATATATCATACATGTGTTTGAGTTTTAAAATAGTAAACGAAATTGAATAAAGACAAAGGATTACTTTTATCTTTAGTAATTTTTTATGATTTTGATCGTAATTTTATATCTTTTAAATTCCTCTTGTCAAGACAACCCTATAATTCAATCAAACTAAATAAAAAATAAACACAAAACTAACAAAAGGACTTACACAACAATAAAAAACAAGAAAGGTAATATTTCAAATTATCACATTTTTATTTTTTACAATTATATTGTAAATTACTCACGTATCAAGGACAAAATAGTTAGCATAGTTGTAAAAGAATTTAGACATTTATAAAAATATTAGATGGTAATAAATTCATAATTTAGGACCTAAGGTGAAAATGCGGAAAAAAAAAAAACTTAAGCCTTTTTTTTTTTTTGATTTTATTTTTCCCACTTATGATCATTGTGAAACGTAGTTCTATAGTGTAATGATTATATGTTGAAAGACAAAGGACTGTAGCGTGGAAGATAACATTAAAACTTTTTTTTCAATGTTTATTAGTTAGGCAATTGGTTTAGTTTAGAGGAGTAATTGATTATTTATAACATGTTTTCACTAGCTAAACATTAAATTAGTATATAAGAAAAAATATATTTAGGACAAGAATTTCAATTAACATATATCTATCTGTCATGATATTTATAACTAAATACAAATAAAGATATAGGTATTTACAAAAATCTTGAAGTTTCATAAAAAAAAAGGGCAAATTTTCATAGTCATCCCTCTAGTTTTACGGTTGTCTCAATTTCGTCCCTCTAGTTTCAATTGTCTCAATTTCGTCCCTATAGTTTGTTTTACATTCCAAATTGATAAAATCGTTAACACCGTTAATGAAATTAACGTTAACGGAAAAATATGATTAAAAAATTAAGTGCTCCAATTTTCAATCCGGTTGAACCAGTGCGAAGATCTTATTTTTTTGATCATTTTATCCTAGATGGTCGTAATGAATTTTTGGCTCTAAGGCCTTTGAACGAGCACCAGAAGACTCCTTAGGGTGCTCATTGAAAGGCCTTAGAACCAAAAATCCATTATGAGCATTTAAGATAAAATGATCAGAAAAATAAGATCTTCGCACCGGTTCAAATAGATTAAAAACTAGAACACTTAATTTTTTAAATATATATTTTTAATAAGTGTTCCAATTTTCAATCCGTTTAAACCGGTGCGAATATCTTATTTTTCTGATCATTTTTTCTTAAATGGTCATAATGGATTTTTGGCTCTAAGGCCTTTCAATGAGCACCCTAAGAGAGCCCTGAAACTAAATAAGGAGTCTTCGGATGCTTGTTGAAAGGCCTTAGAGCCAAAAATTCATTACGACCATCTAGGATAAAATGATCAAAAAAAATAAGATCTTCGCACCGGTTCAACCGGATTGAAAATTGGAGCACTTAATTTTTTAATCATATTTTTCCGTGAGTTTCATTAACGGTGTTAACGATTTTACCAATTTGAAACATAAAACAAACTACAGGGACGAAATTGAAACAATTGAAACTAAAGGGACGACTACGAAAATTTGCCCTAAAAAAAAAGAAAGGAAAACTAATTCTTTTTTACATTAGACAAATGTAATGGCTTCAAAAAAAATTTAAAATTTTACCTAAAGCTTCATCAAAACTTAGTATTGGTTAGTTTGAAGATAAAAGTAATTTCATATTAAATTAAATTTTGAAATGGCTTAAGCAAAATTGTTAACTCAAGGGTAAAATGGGTAGTATCATAGATGTAATGGATGATGTCAGCAATTTCCGTCATACTTAGTGACGGTCAACTAACGGATGGGGGAATCTGCAGCCGACAACTAAAACAGATGGAAGGTAAGTGCAATTTTAGAAACTTGAGGGGAGGTTTCCGTAATTGTCAGAAACCTCAGGGGAGGTAAGTGAAATTTACCCCTTATTTTATTATTGATCAAGTTATTTCTCTCTATATATCTTCTTCAAATTAATCTATCTCCCTCTGACAAAAGAAATCCATCTCCCACTACAAATATGCATATACACAGACACAATAGAGTATATCGCACAAAATACTTTTAATTAACTCATTATATTTGGAAGCCAAGCAAAAAAAAAACTTTAATTTTTGCTTCTGAATCAGAGGCAAATCAACCACCAAAAATAAACCCACAATTAGTTTTATGAGATACGGTTAGGGAGAGAAGAAAAGGAGAATTTTTTTTTTCATGATCTCCATCTTTAGTAACCAAGGATTTTTCCATGGTGCTTCATTTTTCGATCCCTATAATTATCACGATCATTGATCAACATCACTATAATTTTTCGCATTCGGATCGGATTCTGTCGGATTCGGATCCAATCTGGTCCATTGATAGGCCTAATCCCAACCACTAATTCGATCTATTTTGTAATATATCACCATCATCTGTACTTATAAATCTTCCAAGCAGACCCAATTCCCCACTCCTCATATCATCACCAGCCGAATCCACAAAATTGCACCAGCGCGCGCACGCATCTGGCAGCCCCTAAATCGACACCCAGAAATTCCTTGTGTAATCGGAAATTTTTTTTTGGATCAACGGTGTATTCGGGTTTTTTAACACACATAAAACCTTTCTCTTGAAATAGGATACATTGTTGTGTATTTGTTTGTTGCTACCATATTTTATTGGAGAAGATGAACGAGGGGTAATGTTGTCTTATCACATAGAAGTTCAATTTCATTTAAATATTTTTTTGTCATTCCAACTCTCATAATAGGCGTGCGTGCTACACGTTCCGTCAATTTGGAAGAAAAATGTAATGGAAGCACTTTAGTTCAAAACAATAGGGAGACGAATTGGTCATTAGTAAAACTCATGGAGGTCATCTGCCAAAGAGCCAAAGCATAGAAAGGTAATCCGTAAATGATCGGTTATGATATTAACATATGTAACATAATTAATTAGAGTTGGTCATTCCATAAGATACATTTGTACAGATATAGAATGTATTTGCGATAACTGTGAATACAGATTTTAGATTTTAGCTTCAGACTTTAATGTAAATTTTCGATTTTAATACAAGTTAATAAACCTGTTTGTTAAGTACTCTCTTTCAAAAGTCCTCTCTCTCTCTCTACATACTTTCAGGCGGCTAGAGTTTTTTGCTTTGGGGGGAGGCGCCTCCTCCTCCTCCCAAGCTCTCTTTTCCTTCTCTCCTCCCCCTCTCCATATCCTCAGAGTGTTATCCTCTTCTTCGTTTCCCCTTGTTTTGGGTCCTCTTATACCTAGCTTCTGTCCATCCCTTATTTTTCGATGCCCGCCGGTTTACCTTGGGCGTAAGGCGGCTTGGGTTGGTGAGGCTCGCACCTCTCGCTGGCTTCATCTTCTTGGGGTTGTCGTTCTGCTTAACGGCGAGCAGAGGTTGCGGCTGGTGTGGGTCTCCTGCCCTGGGCGATGGTTTGGGGGATAACCAGTGGCGGTGTGGCAGGATTTGCTGTTGCTCGAGGGGGTGGTGTTTGCAGCGTCGCGCGCTGCCGGAGTTTTAGGTTGTTGGAGGTTGCCGGCTGTGGTGGAGGGTTTCCGTTCTTTTGGGTGGCTGAGGTGGCAGGTGGACAAGTGGATATGGAGGATGTGGGCGGAGATAGGGATGTCGGTGTAGATCTGTTTTTTTCTAACTTCTGTTTGTTCTAGGTTATTCCAAAAATGATAGGCAAAATGGCTTTTGTCTTGCGGTGGTTAGCGGCGGATTGGAGACATGTTCGTGAAGGGTATGCGACCCCAATGGTCTGCATTTTCTGGTTGTCTTTGTGTGCTATTTTTGGCCGGCAATTGTTTTAGAGGTGCAGCCCAGATGAGGGGTCGACTTGGCGGTGATGTTTCCATCTAATGTTCTCGATCGTGATCCTGGGGTTCGTGGAGAGGTGGTGTTAGGCGGCAGTTCTTGCTCTCCCACTGCCCTCTCTTTGTTTCCTTTCCGTTGTTGCAGGCTGTTTTGCATTACCTTGGTGGGTATGTTGGTTTCCTTTCTACCGCTGGTCATCTATATCTGGGAGTGATCGAATCTGCTTAACGGTGAGGCGGTTGGGTGGTGGCGATGGTATGGGCGGTGATGCATACAGTGTTTTGTGCGACGGTGGTTAGGATGTGAGTTAGGGTTTTGTGGGTTTGGTCTGCCGAGTGGGTCCTTTTGGGCCCGTTTGTTTCTTTTTGGGCTTTATTGTGTATTTCGGTATCGGGTGTGCCTGATTGCTGTATTTTTAGGCTCCCGTTTTAGACCGTTTGAGGCTGGGTTTTCGACCCTTGTGATGTACTCCCTCCGTCCCTTTATTACAGTCCAGTATTCCATTTTGGGCTGTCCCTTAATAAGTGTCCATTTTGTAAAGTTAGTGGGTAAAAGTTGGTGAATTGTCTATTTTGTCTCTAAAAGTAGATTCCATTTTGAAAAGTTAGTGAGTAAAAGTGTAATGATGATGGGTAAGTAGGGAAAGTGGAGGAAAAAGTTGATGTGAAAGGTATAATGATGATGTATTTTTAATAAATTGGAGTTACGAAGCAGGACATTTAAAAATGGACGGAGGGAGTACTGTCTTATTTTTTGTTGGATTTTCCTTTTTCCTCTCCCCGTTTTTAATAAATTTTTGACTATTAAAAAAATAAACCTGTTTGTTGTATGTGCGAGATTATGAGAACTAGCAAACATAAGAGAATGGAATGGCCTTGGGGATAACTAACCAAATACCTTAGGAGTGTTGGGATTCGACATCTAATCTTTTTGATCGGCAAAAAGATTTTAGTAAAACTCAATAAAGGGTACATCGATTGAGGTGGTCTATTCTAGATACATGGAAAATTTGAAGCATAGAGAAGGCCAGGAAAAAAAGATATATTCACCTCAATATTTTAATTTTATTGAATGGGAAGAGATATACTAACATAAAAGTATTAGTGCCATGGCCATAAATCTAATTTAACAAGTTGACAAAAATCCCTTGGACTTGAAAAATGTACTAAAATTTGTATTTTCTTACATATAATTTGTATTTTATATAGAGTTTTGTATCCAATTTTTTTTTTTGTCACCGCTGAACTAAAACCCTGGAGTCGCCGCTGCCCGCAATGTGAGATGTAAAAGATCTAGAAAATACAATAACAAACTTTTGTAACCTCAAACAAACAAAAGGGCAAGAAGCATACATAGATCAAGATATTAAAAGTTTTCTTCAATGACTTGCATAAAAAATTAAGAAGCACTGCATACGACCATGGAGGATAAGTTGTATTTACAATTGATCTTGGGGTTTGTAGAGGAGAAAAGATTAGTTATATATATTACAAATATATATTATTTTCCAGATTTCAATTATCCAATAAATCATGGAATCTCTTAAACCAAAATTATTTATTTGATCGGTTTAGGGTGTGTTCTTCTAAACGTACAAGTCTGAAACTTTTATCGGTATTTTTTACTTTTCGTAACTTTTTGTTTAGCTTTTCGTTGTAATTTTTGGGATTAATCGTTCGTCTCGAAGATACAAATCGAAAAAGTATAAAAATATAGACCGATGTTGAAAAATTTAAATAAAACAGCTGTTTGATACTTTTTCCGTCTTTAGTGAATTTTTTTTTTATTTTGATCATAATCTCCTACATTTTAGACTCCTCTCGTCGAGACGGATTATTAATTGAAAAATATCACTCAAATATAATAAAAACTAAAAAAAAAACAAACGAAACACACAAACCGAAAAAAATAATTAAATCTACAAGAATGAGGCCTTAAAGTTTCATTTTATCATTTCTTTGATGACATAAATTTATTCACGGCTCCGCACAATCTCAGCCGTCCAAAAGTGTTTTGGACGATCCGGATTAAAAACAATCTATTAACGATAAAATTTTTACCGTTAATCGATTGTTTTTAATCCGGATCGTCCAAAACATTTTTGGATGTTCGAGATTGAACACCGTAAACCTTATTCACGGCTCCTCCCACAGGAAAATTTTCTCTTCTTTGACATGTACAGCAGCGGCAACAACGTCCTTCACAAACGCTCCCAACACCGCATACTCTTCAAACGCTCTGACATAAAGTTTGCAACCAAAACCGACGGTCATCGGCGTTGAGATCAATGGAGGCAACCGCCACCTGTCCTTAACCACCTTCTTGATCCAAATCTCCGCCACCACCCACGCCCCGTGGAGGAGAAAGAACCATGTGACCTCCCACGTCGGCCGCAACCGGCCCATGTAGTAGAATATCTCGTGCATCAGGGCCGAGGCTGCGAACGTGCACATGACGGCAGGAAGCGAAGCCCACTTCCGGCCTATGACTTGCGCCGATATGAATAACGCTGGCTCGTATACGGTGGAACGCAGGGTTCGGGATACAACGAGGTTCCATCTCCTGCCCCAGAAGTTTTGGACAGAGGTTGAGAGGTGCGGCTTGTCGAACTACAGCACGAGCTCTAACCCGAATAGGGCTCGAGCCGCGGCTGCAGCAGTGGCTAGTATGATTTCCAACGTGAAGTACAAGTGGAAGCCGTAAATGACCCACATGACCTTTGGGTGTATGTGGTTACCATACTCGTAAACAGGCCAAAACAAGGCTAGAAAAACAACATTTATACTACTAGTATAATTCCAAATCGATGTGTTTCCATTTTGTGTTATTCTGGGATTTGGATTTTCTCCATTATGACCTTTTGGAGGTGGGTTTTGGCTATAGTGGCCATCGAGATCCAATGGATATGGGTTGTCTCTATTTTGAGATGTCAGTGAATTTTCTAGATTTGCATGGAATTTCGGAGGTGGGTATTGTTGGATCCTGATAGGGAAACAAGCAATAGCAGTGAAATGGGGGAGAGAGAGAGAAGGGTGGGAGAGAGGGCCTTTGCCAAAGGCAAGAAGGAGGAGTTTGAAATTGGAAAGCCAGGCTATGACGAAGGTGGTGCCGCCACAAAGGTTGGCGGAGTGAAGTTTGAGAGGAAGGGCAAAAAAGAGAGAGACAATAGGGATGATTGAGAAAAGTCTGGGCATACCCTTGGGAACAAACTTAGCTGAAAAATAGCAGTAGCATAAAGAAACAACTACTGAAATCCATACCTTGATGAATTAAGTTGCTGA
Source organism: Rhododendron griersonianum (assembly GCA_018127125.1). Classification (NCBI taxonomy): domain Eukaryota; kingdom Viridiplantae; phylum Streptophyta; class Magnoliopsida; order Ericales; family Ericaceae; genus Rhododendron; species Rhododendron griersonianum. The sequence continues at coordinate 16,881,595 of CM030789.1, forward strand.
TCTCCCTCTCTAAGGTGTAGCTTGGGTAGTAGATCTCACCCTCCATCATTTTCTCTCTCTCTCTCTTAGAGGTGTAAAATGGGTCGGGTCGGCACGGGCACGGCACGTTTGAAGGCGGCACGGCACGGCACGGGCATGGAATAATCCTGGCACGGCACGGGAACGGCACGGTCTTAGTGGGCACGCGGCACGACACGGGCACGGAAGTGAGCGGGAACGACACGGGCACGGCACGGAAGTTGGTCTGGCACGGCACGGCACGACACGGTCTTAGACGGGCACGGCACGGGCACGACACGGAAGTGGGATGGGGCATGAGTCACGACACGGCACGACACGGTTCTAGCCAGGCACGGCACGGCACGGCATGGGGACGCGGCAAGGCACAGAAGTGAGGGGGAACGACACGGGCATGGGCACGGGCACGATAATCCAATAGTCTGGCACGGCACGGCACGACACGGTCTCAGATTATAGTTTACTTTTATTTCTGTTTATTTTTTGATAATCCAATAATTTATTAATCTTTTCCTTTTATTTAAGTAAAATATGATTTTAATTTTTTATATATGATTAAGAAATTTTGAATCAAAATTCAAACATAAAAATAATTGGGAGAGTAAATGAGAGGTGTTGTAAATCGTGACGGAAATAGTTAAAAATAAATTGCCTGATAATCTGATATTTGAATAAAAATAAGGGGAATGGTTATTTTCTTCTTCTTTTTTTTTATTTTATATATTTGCACTCTTTTTTGTTTATCTCGTGAATTTACCACAATATCTTTCCATTAATTTGTATGTACACACATCAAAAGATAAAGCAGTATTTAACATTGATAAGGTCTAAAAATATTAGTGCAAAACAATCCCAGCAAGACCCTTTTTTTTCATCTTAGTGGGGCAATTTCAGTTGGTAGTAGACTAGTAGTGTTTTATCTAATAAAGATTTTTTTAAAAAAAGAGACAAAGAAAATAAATAAGAAAAAAACTAATTTTAAAAAAATAATTGGTTTTAAAAAAATAATCTCTATGGACTATGGGGTTTGAACCCAAGTCCTTAGAGACTTGACACACATCTCAAACCACTAAGGCCAACAATCTTTTTGTGTTTATAATTAGAACAAGTAATATATATTATATAATTCTATTCTATAAAAATGGGCTTCTTGTATGCTAGCCACACGATTGCGACACAAGTATGACGATCCATATCGTTTATTTTGTTGTTCTTGGTGTTTTAATCACTCTTGCAAATTTTCGGGTCTATCGGGTTTTTAGAAGCCCTTTCATCGGGACGTAGATTTATTAATAGAGAGTTTTTGGGGGAAAAAAAGGTTAAAAAAAGTACACAACTACAACTAAAACGGGCCAACTACAACTAAAACGGGGACAAGACTTCAATTCTCATCCCATTGGTTTTGGACCCAACTTAAACATATGGGAAAATAAGGTGGGAAATTGACTCTATGTGAAGTTTTTTGCTCTAGGAAGTTGAAGACACAATCACGATGATCGATATCGTTCATCTTGTTTTTCTTGGTGTTTTAATCATTCTCATTAATTTTTTGGTCTATCGGATTTTGAAAACTCTTTTATCGGGACACGGAATCATTGTTTGAATGGTTTTTTTTACGTTCGAATAAGTCCGATCAAGTATGTAATGATAAATAATTTGCTTGATTGTTGACATGAATGATATAATCCCTCCCACGTAAAAGGTAGACGGTTCCGATTTTCAAAAAATAACTCAAACGGTCCTAGAGTGGTCCATTATATGACTTTAATGCCTTTAAAAGCACAGAATGTGATCTGATCATGTGGTTACCGACATCCGATTATCTCCACTTTGGGCCAAAATGATATAATTGATAATACGTTAAATCGTAACGGTTTAGATCGAACATTCGGAAAAATGAGTCTGTAGCTACCTTTCAAATCTATATACTGCACTTACTTGGTTCTAAACAAAAGTATTCTGCTATAGTCTAATATACGTTAGCCACACGATCGCAACACAACTATGACGATCCATACCGTTCATTTTGTTGTTCTTGGTGTTTTAATCACTCTCGCAAATTTTTGGGTCTATCTGGTTTTGGAAGCCCTTTCACCGGGATGTAGATTCATTAATAGAAATTTATTTGTTATGTGGGATCAAGTATATAACGATAACCAAATTACTTTATTTTTTGCACGAATGATATAATCACTCCCACATAAAAGGTAGACGGTTCGGATTTTCAACAAACAGCTCGGGTGGCCCTCGAGTGATGCATTATAGGACTCTACGAGAATTTTCGATAAGTTGGTGCATATGGATTATGGTGTCTCGTATGCACATGATCACAAAGATCATATAAAAGGAATGAGATGCTGCCCTAGCAGACATCTCATTCTCATCTCCGATCTGGATCTCTCTCAAACTCTCTCTGTCTCTCTCAATGTCTCTCTGTCCTCTCAACTCTAACTCCTCTCAACGTTCGGATCCCAGTTCCACCAGCACGCCTTATTTCTTTGGATTCATACATTCACCGAGACACCGAGTCATTCACTGAGTCACCTCTCTCACTCTCTCAGTCTCAGACTCTCTCTCTCCCCCTCTGTCTCGCTGCTCACAGCTCACGCAGTTCACCTCTCTCTCTCTCTCTGTTTTCGACTTTCCGGTGACACAAATCTTGATTCTCAAACGGTGACTCGGTGAGACGGTGACCCGGTGAGACGGTGACCATAAGTCTCTCAACGTCTGTCTCTCCGACTCTCTCATCACCTCAGGTCCTCAGCTCACCGACTCACTCACATCAGTCACCGTATCCCTCTGAGCATAGGTACCTCTCTCACTTCCCTCTCCAGTCTCCACTTATGTACTGTAATTAGGGTTTCTGAAATTAGGGTTTTGATTTAACCTGATTTTTGAAATTAGGGCTTATGTTAATTGTTACTAATTAGGGCTCTTGTTAATTGTTACTAATTTATGAAATCAGGGTTACGAAATTAGGGCTTTTGTTACTAATTTCTGAAATTAGGGTTCTTGAAATTAGGGTTACGAAATTAGGTCTGTGGTTACTAATTTCTTAAATTAGGGTTTTGACCTGTCAGGCCAGATCTGATGATTTTGTTACTAATTTCTTCTATTAGTATATTTTTGACAAATTTGTCAAAACTGATTTTGCAATGATTAATCACTTCCCATGTGATTAGTTAGTCTAGTGTTGTTGCTGTTGCATATGATTTTGTCAGTCTGCTGTTATATTGTACCCACAGCCACTAAGTAGGATCTGTGAAGCTATTTACTTGAATATTGCATTTAGGGTTACAAAATTAGGGCTTTCGTGTTTCCCCTTTAATAACCCCTGTTATGGTACTTTTTTTGTAGATGGCTCCTGGAAATGGGGAGGATCGTGACTCCCACTCAGGTTCTTCTGATGAACTACCACAAAACCCTATTGCACCACAGGATATGGGTTCTGTAGGTGAGGAGGCTGCTTCAAACATTGTTGGTGGTGGAAGTGGAACATGACCTTTAGGTTCTAGTGCTACTCCTACAGCTGCAAATTCAAGCCTTAGTGGTTCAAAAAGGTCACGTCGCTACTCATAGGTATGGAATCATTTCTCTATAGTTGAAAACTTCAAGGATAAAAGTGGTATTGACATAGGCCGTAGGGCTATATGCCATTATTGTGACAGACATTATGTAAGCAAAAGTTATAATGGTGTAGGGCCACATGGTAGACATATAAAAAATAAACATGCTGATAAAATTGCTGGTGCATTTAATAGTAATTTTGTTTATTCAAAAGAAAAAATGAGACATGGACTGGCTCTTTATGTAGCTACAGCAGAACAACCTTTTACTTTTGGTGATGATATTAGATTTGAATATTTTGTCCAAAATTGTCTGAATCCTTCTTTCGCTAAAGTTTCTAGAAATTCAACCCGTAGTGATACGAAGAAAGCTCATAGTGAAGTTAAAAAAGATTTGATTAGTGAACTTGCAACTGTTGGTGCAATTAGTTTTACTTCTGATATGTGGTCTGGTATAAATAATCGTGGTTATATTTGTGTGACTGCTCATTATATAGACTCTAGTTGGACTTTGCAAAAAAAAAATTATTGGTTTCCGTTTAGTGGAGTTTCCTCATGATGCTGAACAGATTTTTCAAAGTATTATGGGTGTTTTTAGGGATTTTGAAGTTGTTGATAAAGTTTATAGCATTACTTTTGACAACCATAGCGCTAATACTGCTACACTTCCATTGTTTATAAGAAATTTGATGACTCCTTATTTTGGTGAATTATTGCATTTGCGATGTGTATGCCATGTCATTAACTTAGTTGTGCAAGTTGGTTTGACACATATAGCTCCACAAATTTCAAAAATTAGAAATGCTGTTCTTTTTATTGCTACGTCCCCATCTAGGCAACAAGAATTTGATACATTGTGCACATCATTTTACAATCTTAAACCCAAAAATATGAACTATGATGTTCAAATTCGTTGGAATTCGACCTACATTATGTTAAAGTCTTGTAGGAAATATAGTGAAGCAATATCTTCTTTTGTTAATCAGAGGTGTCGACCGTTTCGTGGTAGTCATTTAACTGAAGCTGATTGGGAAATTGGTTTTGAGTTCATGAAATTTTTGAAAGTGTTTTATGTTGCTACCGTAGGTTGTTCGGGTGTTCGTTATCCTACTTCTTGTATTGTGCTTCATCATCTTTTCAATATCAGTGTCAATTTTCGTAAACATAGGGAACATCCAAATTTTGCACATGCTTGTATAGATATGGAAGGAAAATTCAGAAAATATTATGAGGAAATGCCACCAATATTTATGTTAGCTGCAGTAATGGACCTTAGGATGAAGTTAAATGGTGTTAGCTTGTTCTTAAGAGAGATTGGTACGAACTTAGGGATTGCTACTTTACCTTCTTCTGCTAATGTGTATGATTTATTGACTACCATGTATGCTAAATATGACTCTAAGTTTCGTTCTAATGCTGCATGTACTGCTGCTCCTTTAACATCTTCTACAAGTACCAATGATGAATTTTGGGATTTCGTTAGTTCAAATTCAGGAATAGGAAGTAGCACTGTAACTTCACGCATTGAACTTGATAAATATTTGGACCTAGAATCTGTTAATGTGAATGACAGGCGTGATTTTGATGTCTTAGCTTGGTGGAAAAAAAATGAAGATAAATTTCCCATTCTTTCAATCATGGCACGTGATCTACTAATCCCTCATGTGTCTACAGTACGTGGCATCCGAATCTGCTTTTAGTGCAGGTAAAAGAGTGTTGGATGAGAGGAGGAGCAGACTAGCTCAGACATTTTGGATTGTCTCATATGATTGAAAGATTGGGAGGATGCACGCCTTGGAATTCAAAAATGCTCAGCTAAAGATGAATTCAGATGCTATTTTGCAGATTCTGATATAGACAGTGATTAGGGGACCTGCTAGCATTTGGTTTGATTCTATTATTCATTTATTATGCTGGGGTTGTATCTGTGGCTTATTCATTTCAATATTGTGTTGTGGCAACTTATGAAGGCCTTATTCATTTCATTAAGTGGGCTGAAGTGGATGTTGTGGCAACTTATGAAGGCCTTAAATGGCAACATGATGTTGGCCCTGCTTCAGTTTTTGGCTATGATGTATTTTCTTAACTAATATGCTGAGCCTAAGTTTTGCTGCATGCCTTGTGGTCTGTTTAGCTTCACTTAATTGAAGTGGATGTTGCCTGCATGCGTTGTGGTGTGTGTGTGTGGCAGTGTGGTGTTTTGTGGCTTATTCATTTCAGTAAGTGGGCTGAAGTGGATGTTGTGGCAACTTATGAAGGCCTTAAATGGCAACATGATGTTGCCCCCGTTTCAGTTTTTGGCTATGATGTATTTTCTTAACTAATATGCTGAGCCTAAGTTTTGCTGCATGCCTTGTGGTCTGTTTAGCTTCACTTAACTGAAGTGGATGTTGCCTGCATGCGTTGTGGGGTGTGTGTGTGGCAGTGTGGTGTGTGTGTGTGTCTCCTTTTAGTCTGAAATGAATAAGCCACAGACACAACCCCAGTTTTTGGCTAAGTGAAGTGTGATTGTGTTGCAACTTATGAAGGCCTTAACGGCAACTTAACGTTGCCGCATCCATTTCAATTTCCGGCTATGATGATAAAAAAAAAGTAATGTCTGAGCCGTAGTGGTATTGGTATTGTTATGAACTATGATTCTATGAAGTGGTGTTGCAACTTATGAAGGCCTTAATGGCAACTTAATGTTGCATCCATTTCAATTTTTTGCTATGATGATAATATCTGAGCAAAATTCAATTTTCTTGTTCATTTGGCTTTCATATACCTGTTTCCGGCTATGATGATTAAAAAAAAGTAATCTCTGAGCCGTAGTGGTATTGGTATTGTTATGAACTATGATTCTGTGAAGTGGTGTTGCAACTTATGAAGGCCTTAATGGCAACTTAATGTTGCATCCATTTCAATTTTCTGCTATGATGATAATATCTGAGCAGAATTCTATTTTCTTGTTCATTTGGCTTTCATATACCTGTTTTCTGCTGCTGTTGGTGCATGCCTGGCTTGCTGGTTCTTGTTTTCATGTATTGTAGGACATTGAGAGGGCCTAGAGGCCAAGGACCAGACCACGTGAAGGCTGAAGCAATTGGTATTCGTGAAATTAGAAGTTCTACTGTTCTAGCATCTGCTACTGCCTACTATGATGGTAATCCACTATTTTCATCTATCACAGACTCCTTTTGAGGGTTAGATTTAGTGAACATCCAAATTTTTCTTCAAAACTTTGTTGGGATTTCAACTTTTGTTCTTGATCTTTATGTGTTAGTAGCTCGTATTTAGCTTGGTGGATACCTCTAACCTGGTGTTATGCCAAACCTGAGGTGTAACGAAGTCAGGCTAAATATTGAGTTTTTTTTTGTTAGTGTAGTTAGTTTTATTTGATTGCATTGCTTAGCCGAGGTGGTGGCATAACCCCTCGCATATTCTGTTTGCTGAGTTGAGGTGGCGGCCTAGCCCCTCCAGTCTATTAGTTTGTTGTTAGTTTGTTAGTCTATTAGTTGGTTAAAAAACCATGAGTACACTTAGTTGGTTAAAAAACTCCAGGCTTTTGGGTTCAAAAGTGGCAGCTCTCTGTGTGTGTCAGTGTGTGTTATTGGACTGCTGTTAGTGGTGTGTAGCTATGGCCTATGAGTACCTTTATACCATGCCTCTGTTAGGTTGCTATGATGTGTTACAAACTGAGCCAAGTGTGTGTGTGTGCATTCCAGCCAAAGCCCAAGTGTCACAAGGTTTGGCTGCCATTGGACAGAAAGTAACATGCTAAACCCAGAAAATAGCATGTTAAACTCAGAAAATAGGTACAAGGGCATGAATTGTGAGTGATCCGCACCCAAGATTGTATAATCTTGGGGGCTTTTAGCTTATTATTTGTAGCGTTTCGTTCCCTTTTTATCTTATTTTGCGCGTAAGATTTCGTTTTGATAGTTTCAGGTTGAACGTGGTAATTTCGGTGCTTTTGAACGTCAAGGATTCCTCGCGGAAGAATTCCAGCATTCGAGGCCACGTGGCATTGCCCCATCAAGTCTTGTCGGGTGATTTTTGAAGGACCAAGGAAGCGTCGGGCCGTTGTTGGGCCGTTTGGATCAAGCGAAGCAAAAATCAGATTTCTGCCAGCCATGAACCGGTATGGGTAAATGTGTGTACCAGTTCATGGGCTCCAGATATTGAAGATTGGAAGATTTTTCAAGGCCATGAACCGGTACGGGTAAATGTGCGTACCGGTTCATGCTGTGATTTTTCTGCCCGAATTTGCTACTTTTTCACTTTTTGCTTTTGGGATATTTTGGCTCCCTCTCTACTTTTTGGATACTTGTGAGATATTTTTGAGAGAGAGAAAGACTACCTTTAAGTCTTTCTACCCCTCTCTCACTCTCTCATAACTCACTTTGTCTTCTCTCTCTTCAATTCTAAGTTTTTGTCTTCCTCCATTGAAGACTAGCTTTCCAAGCTTTTAACCTTCCATTACTCTTGTAAGTTGTTATCTTTTGTCTTTTTCTCGTTTATTAAAGTTGTAGCTACGGTTAAGGTTGTTAATAAAATCGAGTTTATTTTCGCATCCATTGGTTTAAAGATATGTCTCGTTTTTATGCTTTAATCTATGCTTTAACTATGTGTGGGTAATTTATTGGCTAAGTCTCGGGATAATCTTTCCCGAGGACTTAGGTTGTTATTTGGTTCTCGAGCCATCGGGCTTTAAAGCATGATTTTCGGAATAGGGCTTGACTTGTATTTTCGGTCTAAACTAGGGGTGTTGACTCTTTGGTAAGGAGCTTAGTCAAGCGGTCTTGGCAAGTGACTCACCGAGGCCTCGTGGTCTCCTATGTGTTCGATAAACATTAAAAACAAGTTGGTTCGCCTCCGGGGAAATCACATCTTTTGTTAACGTAGTCTTTTAAAGTAAAATCCTCCGGGCGTGAGCGCGCGGTCGTGACTCTCGCCTGAGTTATAATTGAGAACCGGTAACGGCCTTTGTCAAGGGTTAGAAGACCCCGAGACTTGCCTCGTTAAGTTAATCAAGCGTAATTCTAGTCTTCGTTTTAGTCATTCCGTTTAAAGCAAAACCTTAGTTGGCCGCCTTGAACGCCGAATCCTACCATATAAAACCTTCAATCCGAATCAAGCTATATTCGAATTCTCTGTGGGAACGATCCCGGACTTCCGGTTATTACGCTACCGACGACCTAGCCCTACGCTTCGGGTTTCTATCAACCTCTTATTTGAAGGCGAGGTTCAGACGTAAGCATTTTTGGCGCCGTTGCCGGGGATTTCTTTTATTTAGCTTATTTGGAGGATCGACAAACCACTGTAAGTATTCCGTTTGTTTTAACTTTGTGTATTTTGAACTCAATTTAGCGGAAACCTCTAACCGAGCCACCAATTCGACTTAAGGTGTAACGAAGCTAAATTGAGCGTCAATTGCCTTTTACTTGTTTTATCCTATAGCTGTGGTGGTGGCATAATCCCACGAGATTGCTTGTGATTGAGGCGGCGGCATAGCCCCTCTAGTCTGGTTAGCTAGCTTTGTGCAGGTTTTATGCTTAACGTTTACCGTAGCCCTTTTTCAAATCGGCTACATCGTTCCGCTTCTCCACCAAGGGTCTGTAATATTATTCAGGCATATTCTCCACCGCGTGAGTTATCTCCACCGTTAAGGCAAATGGATGAACAACTAGTAGCCCGAACGTTGCGTGATTACTTGACACCGGAAAGAGGACCACATGTGTCGCCAATCGCTATTCCAAATTTCACCAACCCTAATGCTTTTGCTTTCAAGCCAGAGTATCATCGGGTTATACCGGAATTTCGGGGGCGCGAACTTGAGGATCCGTATACTCACATCCGGGAATTTGAGACTATCGTAAGCACATTCGTGACAACTCCGGGGCAGTTGGATCAAGCGCGGTTGAAGTTGTTTCCGTTTTCACTAAAGGATAAGGCCAAGTAGTGGTTCCATTCGTTGAAGCCTCAGTCTTTGCGTACTTGGAGGGAAGTTCAGGACGTTTTTACACAGAAGTACTTTCCGGTTAGCTGAACCAAGCTCCTCATGGATCAAATTGCGAACTTCAAACAAAAAGATGGGGAGATTTTCTACAAGTATTGGGAGAGATATAAGGATTTGCTTGCGGCTGTGCCTCACCACAACTATCCAATGTATCTCGTGATTAATTACTTCTATGTGGGATGCAATCAACAAGCCAAGCAACTTCTCGACACTATGGGTAGCGGTGGCTTTTTGGGAAAGGATCCGAAAGCTGCATGGGAATTCTTGGATGCATTGGCCGAACGAGCTCAAACGTGGGAATTCATAGACCCGGGGGATCAAGCAATGAGAAATCAAGGACCCGGAGGTTCCGACAAGTTTTCAGTGAGTGAGCATACTATGTTCGAGTCAAAACTAGATGAATTGTTGACTAAGTTGGACAAAATGAAGTTGGATGCGATCCAAGCGAAACCGGTAAAAGAGGTGAAGGAGGTGCGCCAAGTTGAAGAAGTGTGTGTCAATTGCGAGACCGTGGGCCATTCAACGGGTAATTGTCCTACTATTCTCGCCCTCCGGCTCCATTATAGTCAACTCCCTCAGGAAGAAGTTTGTGCAGTAAACCAACGTTGGGATCCATACTCGAACACGTATAATCCGGGATTGAGGACCAATCCGGCTTTCCGCTGGAGTAATCAGAATGAAGCAGGATCTTCTTCGACTACACAAGCTCCGCCTCCGGTTCAGAATCAAACGTGGCGACAACCTCAGTTTTAGGGTCCACCTCGTTTTCCGACAAGCCAAGGACCGCCAGAATTTATTCCATCGGGCCAATTCCAAGGGCAGAGTCAGAATCAGTTTCAGCAACAAGCACCACCGCCTCGGCGATCTTTGGAGGATACAATGAACAATTTTTGTCAAATGCAGATTACTACCAATGAGCAAACAACTCAAGCCATGAACGATATAAGGACTCAAATGGGAAAATTGACGACGGCTATCGGTTTATTGTAACAAGAGAGAGGGAAACTTCCCACTCAACCTTTGCCTAATCCACAAGGACAACACTTGGTTGGTAGCTCTTCGGTGCCTTTCCCCGAGCAAGCCAAAGCCATTATTTCTCTACGAAGTGGGAAGACGGTGGACAATGCTCAAGTGGAGCCACCGGTGATGCCACTATTGGTTCCCATTCCAACACCGCCTAAGCCGATAACGCCAATTGGGGAATCTCCCAAGCAAGCTTCTATGGAGGAGGAGAAAGGCAAGGCGAAGGAAAGCGATGTCTCGCCAGCCTTTACCATTCCCGCCCCGTTTCCCAATCGATTGAGAGCACCGGCCAAGCCCAATCTCAAATCGGATATTTATGACGTGCTTAAGCAAGTGATGGTCAATCTTCCTTTACTTGATGCCATCAAGCAAATTCCGTCTTATGCCAAGTTTTTGAAAGATCTTTGCACCCACAAGCGTAAGTTGCAAGTGCAAAAGAAGGTTTTCTTGACCAAGCAAGTGAGCTCGCTTTTCCAATCGGCCCTTCTGCCCAAGTACAACGATCCGGGGTGTCCGACAATATCCATCACTATCGGGGGGAAAGTTGTTGAGAAGGCGCTTCTTGATTTGGGTGCAAGTGTCAATCTCTTGCCTTATTCGGTATATGAGCAACTCGGTTTGGGAGAAATGAAGCCTACGAGGGTGACTCTGCAATTGGCAGATCGGAGTATCCGCGTTCCAAAGGGGGTGGTTGAAGACGTTCTTGTCCAAGTTGATCAATTCGTTTATCTAGTTGATTTTGTGGTTCTTGATACGTGTCCAGTGCCGGAAGCTCAGTCTTCCATTCCAATTATTCTCGGCCGACCTTTCTTAGCAACATCCGATGCCGTGATCCATTGCCGGGACGGCCGGCTCAATATGAGTTTTGGGAATATGAAGATGCAAGTCAACATGTTCCATATCGGAAGTCAAATGGGGGATGACGAGGACGTATGCGGGGTTAGCTTGATAGATTCGCTTGTCCAAGAGCATGTCAACGAATTCATTTGTACGGATGAGTTGGAGTTAGCACTTACGTCCGCAGAGGGCGATTTTCTTGATGCTCCCGAGGTTGCTTACTTATGTTCTTTACTAGATGAGGAGGATGTTTGTGGTATTAATCCGTGGGTTCCAAAATTCGAGGAGTTACCTCCTATTGAAAAGCAAGCCGTTCCGTCGTGTGTAGAGCCGCCAACGCTCGAACTTAAGCCGTTACCGGATAAACTTAAGTACGCCTATCTTGGCGAATGTCAAACATATCCGGTGGTGATTTCCTCTTCTCTAAGCAAACCTCAAGAGTTGGAATTGCTTGATTTGTTACGGAAGCATTCCCATCGGGTGGTCCATCGCCGACATTAAGGGGATTGATGCTTCTCTTTGCTCCCACCGTATTTATATGGAAGATGATATCAAACCATCCCGCCAGCCTCAAAGGCGTTTGAATCCCATTATGAAGGATGTCGTTCGAACGGAGGTTCTTAAGTTATTGGACGTTGGAATTATCTATCCAATCGCGGATTCCAAATGGGTGAGCCCGATTCAAGTGGTGCCAAAGAAGTTCGGGGTGACAGTGGTGCGAAACGACAAGGATGAGCTTATCCCAACGCGAGTGTAGACCGGTTGGAGAGTGTGCATTGACTATCGGAAATTGAACGCAAGTACGAGGAAGGATCACTTTCCTCTTCCCTTTATCGATCAGATTTTGGAAAGGGTGGCAGGTCATGAGTTCTATTGCTTCCTAGACGGGTATTCCAGGTACAACCAAATAGAGGTAGCATTGGAAGATCAGGAAAAAACCACATTCACGTGTCCATTTGGGACCTTTGCGTATCGTCGTATGCCGTTCGGGCTTTGCAACGCCCCCGGTACTTTCTCGAGGTGCATTATGGCCTGGTTTGTTTAGTGACATGGTGGAAAAGATCATGGAAGTGTTTATGGACGATTTCTCAGTTTTTGGGGATTCTTTTGGGGCATGCCTTACCAACTTGGGACTTGTGCTAGCTTGGTGTGAGGAAAAGAATTTAGTTTTGAATTGGGAAAAGTGCCACTTCATGGTGACCGAAGGTATCGTTCTTGGCCATATTGTTTCCTCGAAGGGAATTGAAGTTGACCGGGCGAAAATTGATTTGATTGGCAACCTCCCAACGCCGAAGTGTTTGAAGGATGTGCGGTCTTTCTTAGGGCATGCCGGATTCTATAGGCGGTTTATCAAAGATTTCAGTTCTATTGCCCGGCCGTTGTGTCATTTGCTTGCTAAAGATGTGCCTTTTGAGTGGTCTCCGGCTTGTGAAGCCGCCTTTGCCAAGTTGAAGTCTAGTCTCACCTCACCACCTATTGTACGGACGCCGGATTGGGATTTGCCTTTCGAGCTTATGTGCGATGTCAGTGACTATGCTGTCGGGGCCGTTTTGGGTCAACGCCAGGGGAAGGAGCCATATGTGATTTATTATGCGAGCAAGACCTTGAACGAAGCCCAGATGAATTATTCTACGACTGAGAAGGAGTTGTTGGCGGTAGTCTTTGCGTTAGACAAGTTTCGATCTTATTTGGTGGGTGCTCCGATTACGGTTTATACCGACCATTCGGCGCTCAAGTATCTTTTTACTAAGCAAGATGCCAAGGCACGTTTGATCCGGTGGATTCTACTTCTACAAGAGTTCGATATTACAATTAAGGATAAAAAGGGTGTTGAAAATGTGGTGGCCGATCACTTGTCCCGTTTGGAATTTGACGATCACACGTCTCACATTCCGATCGGTGATTCTTTTCCCGACGAGCAATTGTTCGCAATCTCCTCGGCTCCGTGGTATGCTGATATTGTAAACTATTTGGTTACCGGGTTGATGCTGGCCCATTGGAATGGTCAAGCGAAGCGCCGGTTTTTGGCGGAAGTGAAACGTTTATCCTTTGACGACCCATACCCCTTTAAGTATTGTGCCGATCAATTGGTTCGACGTTGTGTGCCCGATTCCGATCAACAAAGCGTGATTAAATTTTGCCATACGGAGGCTTGTGGGGTCATTTTTCATTCCGGAAAACCGCGGCGAAGATTTTGCAATGTGGGTTTTATTGGCCGACTTTGTATAAGGATACTTTTGCTTTTTGTCGGGGTTGTGCTCGGTGTCAATTGTTGGGATGTGTAACGCAACGGAATGAAATGCCGCTCTCGCCTATATTGATTATCGAGGTTTTTGACTGTTGGGGTATCGATTTCATGGGGCCTTTTCCTACGTCTTTCGGGTACCTTTACATTTTGTTGGCGGTCGATTATGTGAGCAAATGGGTCGAAGCCATTCCCACTCGTACCAACAATGCGGCGGTTGTGGTTGAATTTTTGCGGGAGTATATTTTGGCACGGTTTGGGATGTCGAGGGCTATTATCAGTGATCAAGGGTCCCACTTTTGTAACCGGTCGCTCGCTGCTCTGATGAAGAAGTATTCTATTGTCCACAAGGTTTCCACGGCGTACCATCCTCAAACCAACGGCCAAGCGGAGTTGGCGAATCGAGAGATCAAGAACATCTTGGAGAAGACGGTTAACCCTACCCGCAAGGATTGGTCAACTCGTTTGGTCGATGCTTTATGGGCTTACCGTACTGCGTACAAGACTATATTGGGAATGTCTCCGTATCGACTCGTCTACGGGAAAGCATGCCATTTGCCAGTGGAACTCGAGCATAAAGCGTTTTGGGCTATCAAGAAGCTCAATTTCAACATGGCCAAAGCCGGTGCTCGCCGCAAGCTCCAATTGACCGAAGTAGAGGAAATGAGGTACAATGCTTACGATTATTCTAGTGCTTATAAGTCTAGAATCAAAGCCAAGCATGATAAGAAAATTGTGATTAAAGACTTTGTGCCTGGTCAAAAGGTCTTATTGTATAATTCACGTTTGCATCTTCATCCTAGTAAATTAAGGTCACGTTGGGCTGGCCCTTATGTGATACGAATTGTTTTCCCTCATGGGGCAATTGAAATTGAAAGCATGCAAAATGGTTCTACTTTTAAAGTTAATGGCCAGAGGCTTAAGCCTTTTCTAGGCGGTTTTGAAGTTGGTGAACCTGACGAGGATTTGGCCGATCCAGTTTACGCGGATGGCCCGTCAGTTTAGTTTGTGTGATTTGAATTTGCACGGGGAGCGAAAGCGTAACCGCTGAACTTAATTGTTTGTCAGACCCGGCCCTCGGACTTAATTGTAGGGGGTACCCTCCATTGACTTGGGTATTTGTAGCTTCGCACGCCGCTACTAAAAGAAGGATCGTGTGCCCAGCTCCGGTTCGAAGGGCAATTCTTTTTAATATCAGTGACATAGGGCTTTCATTAGCTCTTCTGATAGGAGTAATTCACCGTGCACCACTCACGTCTTCCAAATTAGCCCCATCGGGGGCGGTATATATCATAGGTTAGGCCTTGGTAATCCCGTGCTCCATAACCGCACTTGGCTCTATCTTGTGCCTGCCTAGTTACGATCTTAGGGGACGCTGGACTTAATTGTTTGGCGGAGTCCAGCGGTGACTTGGACGCTCCGAGCTCTGGTATTAAATCATGCATGTTTGTATATGATGTACATATTGTATATATTGTATATAGTTCTTTTCTTGTTTTGTTTGTTTTCTGTGTTTCGGGATTTTATCACTAAGAGATATCACCAATGCATCATTGTATCGGGCTTTTATTAGCCCTTCCTTGTGGTAGTTTGCCGTTAATGATCTGTGCTCTCCGAAATTGTCACTATCGGTGGCAACTTAGGTCTTTGGGTGAGTTTTGCTTTTGTCTTTTGTCTCACTTTGTTTTGACCAAGGGAACGCTGGGCTTCATTGCTTGGCGAGGTCAAGCGGTTGATTTTACCACGGGCATGATGTAACATACTTGATGGTCTAGTATAGCCACCCGAGTTTTATCTCTTCGGTGAGACTCGGGAAGAAAAGTATGCCTCGTAAGATTGCGTGAAAATCGGGTGGTGTTCTTTGTTATTTTTCTGTATATATATGTTTGTTGGCACCCGGATAACACGAGCCGGGCGGTTCTAATGTCATTTGCCTGCTGGTAGGTCCTTCGTACAATTCCGCTTCTGCAGGGTTAATATGCTACCACACCAGCCTTGGTGGTTTGGGTCTACCGTCGGAGTGATTGAGGCATTCAGGAGCCCTAAGCATGGGTGCGATTACGTGTCGCGGTTGTTAGTCCAAAAAGCTTTGACCATGGCCCTGTGTGACTAGCTGGTGGTTCCGGCCGAAGGAGTGAAGCCCTGGAAGCACATAACTCCGGATCGAAGTGGGCAATGGCACAAATCCTCCAACTTGGTCGAGGTATAAGGGGGTTGACATTCCCCCGTGGGTAACATCTTTCCTCCCTTTCCCTCTCAATACTGTTGTTCTCCATGCTATGAGGGCATAGCATATCTTAAGTTGGGGGGAGGCATATATCTGTGATATATTTGTTTTTGTTTTTTTTTTCTTGTTTTTTGTATATATTTTTTCGTTTTTAGGTTCGTAACCCTTCCGTTATTACAAATTTAGTGGATTAAAACAACTTGGCACATGCTTTGTGTTTCTTAATTGGCAAGAGTTCGTGGTACTTTTTTTTCGAATAGTGTGTCCATTTCAACTCATTGGCATGTTAAGAATGAGCAATTAGGCGTTAAGTATGTTTTGAGCAAGTTTTACCCATATCCCGTTCTATTTCTTAATTCGTTCGTAGTTTAGGTTATTCATCTTATGTCATGCTTAAGTATGCTTAATATCATTGTTGAATCGTTTTGGAATCTATGACGTACTTAGGATATGATACAAGGTATTATTTATTTGATTTAAACCACAAAGTGTCCCCTTGTCCTATTTCGTATCCTAGTCCGTGTCCTACCATCTATTCAATGAGCTTAGGGAGCCGGAGTATGGAGGGTTGTATGGAATGGTATTCTATTGATCTGAGGTGCTCGGGGGATGTTTGGAAAGTGTTGGGGATGAGCGGGGGTCAAATTGATGGAGTGTGAAAAATTTTCAGTTTTTAGCAGGCATGAACCGGTACGGGTATAAGTGTTAACCGGTTCATGCTCGTCAGAACTTTCAAGAAACCAGAAAATCTGGGCCATGAACCGGTACGGGTAAATATGTTAACCGGTTCATGGTCACCAGATTTTAAAACTTTCGGGGCCCATTCTCTCTCTCCTACCCCACTATATAAACTCCAACCCACCCTTTTCAACTCCCCCACGACCCAAAAAGTGCCCTAACCGTTTTTCTTCTTCCTTTCTCTCAAAACCTCACCAAATTAACCCAAATCACCCTCAAACTTTCATCAATCTTCACCATTTCATGGATTCTTGAAGATTCAAGGGGGAAATCAAGGGTTTCCAAGGGTTAAAGGTTGGGTTTCTCTCTCTCCAATCCGAAAATTGCTTCAAGACAAGGTATTCCGAAAATTTCCTTTCTCCCATGAACTCTTTGGCTATTCCTTGAATTAAACCACCAAAGTGAAGGGTTTTCAAGTTGCATTGATAGTTTTTGGCAAGTTTTGATCCCTAGATCCCCAAAATCAAAAGGGGATCCAAAATTTTTCTCACCTAGACCCCTGAAATCCGAAATTTTTCTTGAGCCCTGTTCTTGAGGGCTTGTTATTGCATTGTAGTTCGGACACCGGATTGGTATTTTTGTTGCGGCATCTGTTAGTTTTGGGCTGTGCTATTGGGGTTTGAATTGCCTGCAGGTGGTTGTAAATTGTAGTAGGGGGAGTGCTCTGTTTTGCTCTGTTTTGGGAAGAGTTGATTTTGAGATGGGGAGAACTAAAAAGGTTTTAGGAGATGCAATGAAATCGACTGATGCTACCGGGAAAACCTTTTATTCCAAACGAGCGGACCCGGAGAAGCAGGCCGAGCGGGCCGATGTGCAAGAGGAGGAAAATAGGAAGAGAAAGAGAGAGAAAAAAGACGAGGCTAGGAAGAAATGGGAGAAGGAATTGAGGGGTCGGAACTACATTTGCGAGCGGCAGGTGGATCGTGTTAAGATTGGGAATCATCCTATCATCGAGATCATTAATCAACAGGGTTTGCGGTTTTTCTTTAAACCGATTCAAGGATATAAGCCTAAGATAGTCTTCGATTTTTATGTGAATATGGAGATAGATGAAAAGGATTAGAAAATCACCTCCCAAATGGGGAAGAAGACCGTACTCATAACCCCTAACGTCATTGCCAAGTACTTGGACGACTATCAGCGACCTCGTTTTGGTACTACTACTTACCCCACCTTAAGTTGGTCTAAACCCGAGGAAGAAATCCGAAATGCCTTGACCGATAAACCACTGAAAGCGGATCGTTTTATCAATGGGAAGTTGTTTGAAAAATACCGGGTGATTAATAAGGTAGTTCATTACAACCTATGTCCCCATGGTTCGGAGAAGAAACCGCGGAAGGAGGATGCGGAGGTGCTATTTGTTTTTGGGTCAAGTGATGAGGTTGTTGACTGGGCTTTGATGATTTAGAAGTCAATGGTGACGTTTAGGAAGCGAGCGGGCCCGTACAAGCCTAATTTCCCTTTTCCGGCCATGGTGACAGCCCTTTGTGGTGCTCAGGGAGTTATATCTCTGGAGAGACTCTTTCCCGGAACGCCCGGTCCGATTACGGGTGGTTCTGTCGAGAAGAGTAAGGCTTTGTCTCAGCCACAGTTGCCCGATACTTTTGGTTTTCCTGAGCCTGCTGCTAGGACTCAGACGGGGAGGATCGAGGAGTATGTGCGGGGCATGGCGACCTAGATTCAGACTTTGCAGGCACGGCAACTGAGGCAAGAGACGCAAATGTGTCGGACGAGGAGGGATCTTTCCGTTGTCAAGAAGGTAGCCTTGTGGATTGCAGCTCGGTGTGGTCGGGAGGGCGATGTTTATGTACCCGATGAGGCGGATTTGAGAGAATCTACCCCCGAGGAGTCGGGTGGTGTGACTGGAGCGGGTACTAGTGGAGTTGGTGAGTCGAGTGCTAGACGGAGGGGAAAAGAGCGCGTTATTGGGGACAACGACGATGATGAGGAGGACGAGGAGGATGAGAGTGATGGCTAGTGTCGGTGGTTTTAGTTTTAGAAAATCCCTCAACTTGGTCGGGGTGCAGGGTGGTTGACAGCCCACCTATCTTGTCTTATTTTCAGCTTTTGTAGTTGTTGTACATAGTTTTGGGAGTTTTTGTCGGGGCCGGCATGTGGCCTTTTGACTTGGTAGTCTAATGTTGGTGGCGGCCAAGGGTAGATAACCAAGCTCGTATATGGTCGCCACCTATTTTGTTAACCGTTCTTTTGTTAACCAAGGTCATTATAAGCCATGAAGTCCTTAGTTGATCTTTCGTACGTCTTGATTCCGGGTTGATTCAATTTTTGTATGTTGGCATGTTTAGTTTGTGACATATTTTCTTTTTGGTTAATGTTTGGTATATAGCTTGGTTTTCTTTCAATCGGTGCTTTCCACATATAAGGCTTGTTATTTTTGTTCATCGAGCCTAACTTCGAGCACCTCTTTGTGGGATATGGCTACTTTTGCGTAAGTCAATTGGTCGTGTCGTATCCTCTTTTTGAGCTTGGATATGCACGTTGGATGCTTGTTATTTACGTACTTAGTGTTTAGTTGCTCGTTTAATAACATGCTGCAAGCTCTTGTGGACTTAAATGGTTGGTTTTTGAACTCTTGCAAACTAGGGTTGTTCGAGAGCATGTGCCGTAGTTGTTTTTCCAGAAGGCTTACTTAGTTTTCTTTTCGGTAGTTGTTTTTGGTTGCTAGGGGCTAGCAACGCTTAAGTTGGGGGGCGTGATCTGCACTCAAGATTGTATAATCTTGGGGGCTTTTAGCTTATTATTTGTAGCGTTTCGTTCCCTTTTATCTCATTTTGCGCGTAAGGTTTCGTTTTGATAGTTTCAGGTTGAACGTGGTAATTTCGGTGCTTTTGAACGTCAAGGATTCCTCGCGGAAGAATTCCAGCATTCGAGGCCACGTGGCATTGCCCCGTCAAGTCTTGTCAGGTGATTTTTGAAGGACCAAAGAAGCGTCGGGCCGTTGTCGGGCCGTTTGGATCAAGCGAAGCAAAAATCAGATTTCTGCCAGCCATGAACCGGTACAGGTAAATGTGTGTACCGGTTCATGGGCTCCAGATATTGAAGATTGGAAGATTTTTCAAGGCCATGAACCGATACGGGTAAATGTGCGTACCGGTTCATGCTGTGATTTTTCTGCCCGAATTTGCTAGTTTTTCACTTTTTGCTTTTGGGATATTTTGGCTCCCTCTCTACTTTTTGGATATTTGTGAGATATTTTTGAGAGTGGGAAAGACTACCTTTAAGTCTTTCTACCCCTCTCTCACTCTCTCATAACTCACTTTGTCTTCTCTCTCTTCAATTCTAAGTTTTTGTCTTCCTCCATTGAAGACTAACTTTCCAAGCTTTTAACCTTCCATTACTCTTGTAAGTTGTTATCTTTTGTTTTTTTTCTCGTTTATTAAAGTTGTAGCTACGGTTAAGGTTGTTAATAAAATCGAGTTTATTTTCCCATCCATTGGTTTAAAGCTATGTCTCGTTTTATGCTTTAATCTATGCTTTAACTATGTGTGAGTAGTTTATTGGCTAAGTCTCGGGATAATCTTTCCCGAGGACTTAGGTTGTTATTTGGTTCTCGAGCCATCGGGCTTTAAAGCATGATTTTCGGAATAGGGCTTGACTTGTATTTTCGGTCTAAACTAGGGGTGTTGACTCTTTGGTAAGGAGCTTAGTCAAGCGGTCTTGGCAAGTGACTCACCGAGGCCTCGTGGCCTCCTATGTGTTCGATAAACATTAAAAACAAGTTGGTTCGCCTCCGGGGAAATCACATCTTTTGTTAACGTAGTCTTTTAAAGTAAAATCCTCCGGGCGTGAGCGCGCGGTCGTGACTCTCGCCTGCGTTATAATCGAGAACCGGTAACGGCCTTTGTCAAGGGTTAGAAGACCCCGAGACTTGCCTCGTTAAGTTAATCAAGCGTAATTCTAGTCTTCGTTTTAGTCATTCCGTTTAAAGCAAAACCTTAGTTGGCCGCCTTGAACGCCGAATCCTACCATATAAAACCTTCAATCCGAATCAAGCTATATTCGAATTCTTTGTGGGAACGATCCCGGACTTCCGGTTATTACGCTACCGACGACTTAGCCCTACGCTTCGGGTTTCTATTAACCTCTTATTTGAAGGCGAGGTTCAGACGTAAGCAGTGAGTTCTTTTTATTTATGGGCAATGATGAATCAATTTAATTATTATTTAAGGTAGATACTTTAGCGGGGTATGATTAGATGCAGCCATGAGTACACTTAAATTTTCTGAGCCTAACACCTATGAGTACCCTTATGCCATGCCTCTATTTGGTTTAGAAGTTTGTTTTCTGTAGTTTTGATGCTGTTTTCTGAGTTTGCATGCTGTTCTCTAGGTTTAGAAAGCTGTTTTTTGGGTTTGCATGCTGTTTTCTGCCATGCCAACAAAAATGTGTCCAACCTGTGTCCATCCTCTGCTGTGTCCAAATATGTGTCCAACTTGTGCAGCAGTTGTGTGTGTGTGTGTGTGGCTATGATGATATTTCTGCATTTACCATTCAGTTTTCTACAGTTTCCTGCTCTTTAGGTGCAGTTCTGCATTTACCATGCAAAAATGCAGTTTTCTGCGTTTACCATGCAGTTTGAAACGGCTATGATGATATGGAACAAATATCCGAGCCAATTGTTAGTATTCATTCCCATTGAAACGAGTTGAATAGTACAAAATGAAAGAGAAACCCAAGGTGTGAATAAAAAATATTGTTGGCTATGATGTATTTGCATAATCTGAGCCAAAAGGCACAAAAAAATTGGGTTACGACCAGTTTTCAGCTATGTTGGGTGATTTATGTGAGCCATATTGTGGCATATGTTGTCCCTTCGGAAATGTGTTTTTTTTCAAAGCTAGGACGTGCATTTATCTTCAGAATTCAATTTTCTTATTCATTTTCCTTGATCATTGGCTTTCATATACCTATTTTCTGCTGCTGTTGGTACATGCCTGGCATGCTGGTTCTTGTCCAAGTAAGGATGCTCCCATGTTTGTTATTGGTGTCAATGAGAAGGAATACAAACCTGATATTGATATTGTTTCCAATGCTAGTTGCACCACCAACTGTCTTGCTCCATTGGCAAAGGTTGATTTTGTACTCAGTTTCAATCACTTGTCATATTTCGAATCCAAAGTTTTCATGTAGCTCTAGACCGAAATGGCTATGTTATGCTTTTTGTATACCAATCTTGACAGGTTATTCATGACAGATTTGGCATTGTTGAGGCTCTCATGACCGATATTCCATATGTAGGTGGAATTGGGGAGCTTAAATGGAGGAGTTGATAGAACCCTTCATGTTTTGTACATTATGTATGGGTCCAGGTCTTTCCTACTGGTGTTTCTAACAATTGAATGAATCTAACAATTGAACGAAAGCTGCAGGCTGCATTTGAGTATAAAATTGATTTGTTAGATCCCCAAGGCTCTGTGTAATTATTGCATTTTATGGCAGAAATTGGAATATGCTCACACAGTTTGTTACCAATTGTCCAATAACTACTCCATAATGCTTTCCCTTTTTGGATATTGTTTCTTTGGCTTTATCGTCTTTGGGAAATAACTTTCTTAAGTAGATTGAAATTTGGACTGCATAGGTCCCCAACATTTGTCTTGAATGGCAATGGTGTGATAAGTAAGAAATTTGAAAATACCCAAAAAATAAGGTGGAATTTTAGCAACCCATGGCGCATACTGACATGCTCACAATTGCCATTCGCAAATTTATTCTTACAGAAACAGTTTGTAAAAGACTAGACATAAAATAGGGAGCAAACAAGAAAGCACTTTGGCTATCGGCCTTAACATAATGAATTACAAGGGGGAAAAGAAAAACAACGAAAATAGATGTCCAATTGTTAATCGAAAGTTTCTTTTAGAAACTGCTTCATGTTTGGTTTTTTGCCATTGCATGTGCCAATATTTGACAATTCTCTCATGAGCATGCGAAAACTTAAGAACATTAGAGCATCACCAAATCTCTAAATCTTTTTTTTTTTCCATTTGAATTGAAATTTACAAGTCTCAATAAAGTTTTAAGCAAAAAAGATAGTTATTTTTGCTAGCACGCCTCAAATTAGGATTGAATACTACAAGTCTACAAACTTAAGAACATTAGAGACACGGAAATGTGTTTTTTTCACTTTTTGAGAAGATTTTGTTTTAAGACGAAAATCGGTTGCCGGTTGGTGATGTGTATACGAAAATCGATGGCACACGGCACGGCACACGATTAAGTAAACGGGCACTACAACAAAATGGGGATTTAGGGGCACTTTTGAAAGGACAGTTTTCAAAAAATGCCTTATCAAGTTGTTAATGCGGCACCATCCTCTAAAATGCCTCATTTGATTCTATCTATTGCGGCACTCAGTCTTGACCTCAAATTTAATATATTTAATTTATTTATGGTAATTTGATAGGGTAGTGAAAAATGCCTCGAAAAGCTGTGTTTAATAGGGCACTTACTTAAAGTTACAAAACTACAACGTTTTTGTAATTGACCTTTTTTTTTTAAGTGAACTCGGAAATTTTGGAGCACTTTTTAAAGGGCAATTTTACAAAACTGCCTCATCAAATAATTAACGAGGCACTTTTAAGTGCCACATTTGGTTAACCCGTAAAAACTATAGGCGCGCCAAGAGTAGTGAAAAATTTGAACCTGAAAATTTTCTAGCGCTGTCTTTTCTCACTCGACTTTCATTCCCCTTTCTCACAACTTTCCCAATTGTTTTCCCGAACTTCCATTCCATTCTCGCCCTAGCAAACCAGTCTCCATATCCCTTCTCTCTCTTTCTCTCTCTCTCACACACACACTGACTACAGAGAACGACGTCATCAAAACCCGGCGCTGAATTTTTTTCGAACTCCCGCTCGATTGAAATCCTGTTCCCCCAATATCTGCAATTTCGGTTCAAAATTTCCCGCATGATGTAATTTCTCAGCGCCTCCAACTAGTTTCATCCATGGGATCGGTGGCTCCACTAGAGATTTTGCCGAAACAGGTCTAGCCATACGCCGATTGAAAGACTTCATCGGAAAGAGCTCGCCACTCTTGTTTTCTTTAGTTGGGTAAGAGACAATCGATGTACCTTATTAATTTCTTGTTCTAGGGTTTTGATTTGTGCGTTGGAATTTGGGGTTTATGATTCTTGGTTCCAGAAATTTATTTGGGGTTTAAACTTCACATATTTGTGTGGCAACAGTTCTCTTGTTTATGTCGACGTAGTCCAAGAATCTTGTGAATTATCACCTTGATTTTAAGCAAACCGGAGCTGAGCAAATTACCCTATTGGAGAAGAAGCTTCAGTTTTAGCTTTAATAGTTGAGAGAATACTGTGCTTCTATACGTGTTCAATATGTTTGGAAGATAAACTAGGTTTACATTGGTTATTTACGTCAATGACTATTCGTGCATCTTTCAGATCAAAATGGGGCTTAAGGTTGGTTCCATTTTGTTTTTTTGCAGTTTACCAGGTATTGTACTATTTGACATATCCCCTTTTTAACATAGCACATATATTCTAAGATGGAAAGGGAGAACCCTTTTTGGTGCCCTCTTTTTTTGAGATTGTGTATATTTTGCTATTCCAACTCTGTCTAATAAAAACTGTAATGTAATCTTTCAGAGAGCAGTTGGTTTTCAAAACTATAAGACTAAACTTCAATTTTCAAACCCATCCATGTTTTCTGAACAAAATGGTAACTGCTTCAGCTCATAATTGTAGTTGTTTCTTTTCCGAAACATCTAATCTCTTACGTTGGTGATCTACTTTTTGTAATTGCTTCAGTTCATAACTCAAGCAATTGATTAAATTTTCAATTTTCTTTGTTCGGAATGGTTGACTAGATTTTCAGTTTTCTAGCTTTGTTTAGATTCATTGATTGATGTAGCTGGACTAGAAATACGAGGTAAAAAAGAAATTCTGCCAATACTAATGACCAGGACTCTTCGCACACACCACTCCATGAGGTATCTATGCGTAGGGCTACTAATGAATTTCAGTTGTAAAAAATGTTACAATTAAGGAATATATCTTTTGCCTCTGTCCTATTATTTCATCCTTTACCAATCTTCAGCATTAATTACATAGAATCTTAAGTGATTATCTTAATTTCTACACTATTCCCACTTTTGTAAGGATTTAGTATGATTATACTTAAGTTCACTTTGATTAGGTGGGGAAAAAAAGAACTTTGTCTCTTTGATCTGTTGATGAGCTTCAAAATATAGTCCTTACTCAGTATTTCACTGGCTAACAATTTCGCAACTGTAGAACAATGTCAAAGCATGATCAAAATGGCAAAGGCATAGCTTGCACCATCAACCTTGGCTTTAGGCAAGGGAGAAACGGGAGAAAACACTAAGGGGATTAGAACAAGGTACATACAGTCTCTATACATATAGTGTGCTATAGACAAGCATATAGTCATGACGTGCAGAAAGTATATTCTTCTTTTTCTTTCTTTTCTGTTTTCTGCATGTTGTTTGCGGTAAGTGATAAACATATTGTTGACACACTTTCTTTTCCTTCAGTTTTGGCATGTTTATAAGTGCATTCGAAGACAAAACAGGTACCTTGGATCTCATTGAGGACAAAATTGCAAGGCTACCGTGATTCCCTGGAGCCATGGTGAGGTAATTCCACTCTAACTTGAATCATTATCATTGTTCCCTTCCTCCTACTTTTAGTTTGAAGGATATGCTTATTTACTTTGGTAGAAATAAAAATGCTATGTTTGGTTGAGAGTTTAGTTTAGTTTAGTTTTGGTAATGGGTGGAGAGAGAAATATGGTAATGATTAAAGATAGGGGTAACGATTGGAGAGAGATACAGAGAGATGAGAAAGTAATAATTGGAGAAGTAGGATAATGATTGAAAAAAAACTAGAGTAATGATTGAAAAACAAAACTAAAACAAAACTAAACTAGGAACCGAACAAGGTGGAAATGTTTCTGATTAGGTGGCATGGAAACTGTGAATGTTCTTTTTGATATTTGTTATAGAGTATTCATGAGCACCTGAATTTTATAAGTTATCTAGCCAAACCAAAACACATGCTTGAAGATTATTCTCACGCGCCTGGTCATTGTGTGAATGCAGTCATTTGAAAAAGAAAAACAAACTGAAAAGATAATTAAGAGCATTATGAGTGATTTTCTAGGTTTCGGTTCAACTGTTTTGGACTAAAACCCAGATTATGAACTCAAATGTCTGTTTCTCTAATCAACTCGATTGGTGAGAGAGTAGGAAGAGCTAGTAGTTTATTTAGTCTGTCATTTGAATAAATGATTGCAGTAGCTAGTGAGATTGTTCTAATTGCGTGCTCATAAAAAACTTCATTTTTGCTGCATGTATGTATCTATCTTCCTTTGCATTTGTATATAAAGAGATGAGTTTTGTAATGTGTTGTCGTGTTTAGGAACAACCACAAGTGAAACTAGAACTATTTACTTTCTGCAACAAATAAGCTACTGGAGAATGAAGATTCAGATTTGGCCTTTGATAATCTTCTCAGGAGCTGTCACGGTGGCGAGATGTTCCTTACGACAAGTTCCTAGTTAATCTCCTTTCGATTGACTGTATTAAAGCTTCTTAGTGAATCTCAATGCTAGTGTTAGGGTCTGTTTTTTCTTTTGTTCTGGATAGGCCTAGGAATATTGAATTAATGTTGTGTCTGCACATTGGCTCTTTCTTGTAATGAGATCTTACAGAATATTAAAATATACCGTCATTATTTGGTGCGCAATTGTTGGATGCTTGAATGTGTAATTTAACATTATTTGGTGGATTCTTGAATGGGTTATTTAGCACTAATTCAGCAGGTCATTAAATTTTTTTTTTTTGCAACCTGAAAGTCTTTTGGGGCAGTTTTAAGTGCCACAATACTCAACATGTTAGGGCATTTGTAATTGCCTTGTCAATAAGCTATTGGGGCACTTATAAATGCGTCAATATCTGTTAACCGTGGTTAAGTTGGTTAGTTTGAAACTCTGTGGCGGCACCAAAAAATGCCTTGAAAAGTAATCTATGAGGCACTTACAAGTGCAGCGAGAAAGAACTCTTGAGGCTCCTTAAAGTGCCTCAAGAAAGAGTTCTTAAGGCATTTTAAGGTGCCTCATAAAAAGTGCCGCATTACATCTATAGCTGCATCGATACATGCGGCACTAAGGCATAGTGCCTCAACAGGTCTCCTGTAGAGGCAGTTATGACTGCCATAACAAGTCATTTTTGTTGTAGTGGGGCATGGCATGACCCGAAAAAAAGGGCACGGCACGACCCGACAAAAAAAGGCACGGCACGACGTGGCATGATTAATTAATCGGGCACGACACGGCAAAAAAGGCACGGCACGACCCGACCCGACAAAAAGGCATGGCACGACACGACACGATTTAAAAACGGCACGGCCCGACCCGACCTGACAAAGCAAAATGGCCCACCATGGCACGACATGGCACGGTACGGGCACGGCACGCCATGGCACGCTAAAGTAAACAGGCACGGTACGGCACGACATGAAGCACGATTGGCACGGAAGAAAATGGCACGGCACGACAGACACGTTTGACACCTCTACTCTCTCTCTCTCTCTAGAATATCACTTCCCAAGTCTATCCTAAGTCACTTCCCCATTCTTCAACTTCTTTTCCATATAAGATTGATCCCGCAACCTTACTGCTCTTAAGTTTAAGGTGCATAACCATTGAGCTAATTGTTTTTGAGGGCTGGAAGATATTTTTAAGACTTGCCAAAAAACTTGTTGCAGGTAAACGACATTCTAGCTGTTTTTTTTTTTTGATCAGCAAAAAATAATTTCATTAACTCATAAACACGAAGTTTACAGAGATAATAGGAGCTTGGATACACCGGCCTGACCATCCAAGACCCTCTTCTCCAAACCACACGGAGGAACTGAAATAGGCCCAACAGGCTGAGCCTAAATCAGGAAAACACCTATTGGGACAAGCCCACACCTAAACAGGCCTAAAAGCCCAGATCAATACAATTCTGTACAAACCTAATCTTAAACCCAACCATTGACCAGCAGGAGTAGAAATGCATTAGCACCTTCGTCTGGCGAGATCTAAACCTAGCAGGACCCTGGTGGGCCACCGGGCCCAAGACATTCTAGCTGTTATGTGGACAATATGGAACCAGAGAAATGTTTACATTTTTGAAAAGGCTAATCCAAATTGGGTGGAGGTGCAAGAACTAATCAAAGACAAGGGTAGCTTTTTGGGTGAAAACAAAGAAGGGTTGGAATATCCATGGGTGACTTTATCTTCAGGCTTCGGTGTTTTGACAAAATAAAGTCACTTGGCTTCTTTTTTTTTAATTCAAAATTTTCTTGCATTTATTAGTTTCCCTTCAAAATTTTGTGGATTATTGATTTTTTTCTCGACGAGAGGAATCAGAAAAGTACTCCCTCTATCCCTTTTTTAGTGTCCATTACGATTTTGCGTGTCATTTTCAATGACTTTTATCCCTCTACGTATATTCTATTTTATATTTTTAAAATCATTGTCTTATAGAAATAATTGAGATATATCAAACAAGATCCATATTGTATACTTTAACAATATACATTAAGATATGTAACCAATTGAAAATGACACGCATAATTTAGGAGACACTTGTAAAGGGCGGAGGGGTGAAAAGTTATGGTTCACAACTTAAATTCTTTTTGAATAAAGACAAAAATCAGCCAAAAATCTAAAATTTTAGGCTTTATTAAAAAAAATTAGTTCGGATTGTAATTTTAACTTTTCTGATTCCTCTCGTTGAGCAAACCAATAATCCATAAAAAATTAACACGAAACTAACAAATACAAAAAAGAATTCAATAGAAACAAAAAAAAAAAAAAAAGCTGAGTGGCTTATTTAGCCAAAACACCCAAGCATTGTGGAATCTCTGTAATGTGGGTTGTTTGGGATTGTCTGGTTGGGTGGGTTTGTGGGCTGTCTTTCTCTTTTTTGTTTTTGGGTTTCTTGGGTGGATTCGGGGTCCAATGTTGCCTGTTAGTCAGTTTTGGTTGGGTTTCTAATCTGGTGAGTCTGGGGTGGGCTCTCAGTCTTTCCTGATTGGGTGGTTAATTGGTCTGTTGGGTGGTTTTCTTTTTTCAGGAAATTCCTGGCCGGTCCCATATTTTACATGGGGTTCCATGCAAACCCTTTTTTAAAGTGTTATCCCATCTAGACCCTTTTTAAAGATGCTTTTACTATTTTGCCCTTATCACTTTTCATACTCCAAGAATTCACACCTCAAGAATTCACACGCCAAGAATTCACACCAACCAGAATTCACACCCTAAGAATTCACACCCACAGAATTCACACCCCACAGAATTCACACCCCAAGAATTCACACCCCAAGATTTCACACCCCAAGAATTCAAACCACCCAGAATTCACACCCCTAGAATTCACACCCTTCAGAATTCACACCCCTGAGAATTCACACCCCCAGAATTCACACCCTTCAGAATTCACACTTTTTTTCCGTGCACCCCATTTCAAAATTCACACCCACATACAAAATTCACTCCTCTTTGCTCCTTTTCAAAATTCACACCTACAGAATTTAAAATTCTCTCTTTGCATAATTCACACCCATTCAAATTACACAATTCACAGCCTTAAATCTAGAATTCACACTCCTCTAAAATAATTCACAAACAAATAAGCATTTAATCCGGATTAAAATAAAATAAAAAAACGTTATCACGGAGGGGTGAATTCACACAATCTTCTGCACCTCAAATTAAATTCATAAGAAATAGTTGATCCACTGGTTGCTGCTCTTCTTCTGTTGCTTCACCTGCAATCGGTCACGGCGATCTACTGCCCCAACCCGTGCCGCTTCGAGTCCCTGAACTTGGTGCTGTCGGGATCCGGACCCTCCATCAACGGCGTCAGCGTCTCGCCGACGATCCCTCGCCTCTCAATCGACGACGAATCGACGCTCGCCACGTGACTCTGCTGCTGCTTGCTGCTCCGCCACAACATCGGCGACTTGCTCCGAGCGAGGCTCTTGGCACGCGACCTCGCCTGGGATAGGCCTCAGACCACCTCGTCTTTTAGAGCGGAGAAGAAAGACTTGTTTTTTCTCCATTTTTTAAAAACCCTCGATGGAACAGACGGGTGAGGGATATTTTAGGTACATCACTTAAAACAGGGTTTGTGGAGAAAGGGTTTGACATGGGATGGGGCTGAACGGGTATGTTGAGTCAAAAAGGGGCCGGCCAGTAACAAGCCCTTCTTTTTTTCTGTTTTTGGTTTGGGTCATCAAGTTCTTTGTGGTGGTCTTGTTTTGGGTCTTCTTGAGTTTGGTTTGGTCTTTATAGTGGTGGTGACCTTGGATTGTTTCTTCGAAAATGATAGGATCCATGACACTGGATCCATGCAATGGCGGAAGTAGTGTGGGACCAGTGGGGTTCCGAGCCCCCACTGCATTTCTTTTTGCTTTTTTTTAATTTCAACATAGATATGTGTATTTTTGTTTTATAAATTTTATTTCACATATACATTTTGTATATAATTTTATTCTCAACTTTTAATTATGTATTAGAACAATTTCCTACACTGGCCAAAATAAGTTGTCTAATGCAGAAAATTATGGCCACCACTTACAATTTGATATTCTCTATTGAGTAATGTTCAAAATTCAAAAGTGGCTAAACTATGGAGTACTATATGTGTTATACTTTATCAAATCTTCATAATTTTAACAGTGGTCATGTTTCCTTCTCAATGTTCATAGAACCCACAATGAAATTTGAATTTGGAGATTTTGGGCGAAATATGAACAAATATATTGTTTACTATGAAGCAACATTGCTAAATATTGACATCTTAATTATTGTGAATTGAGTAGAGATAGATTACAACGAAAGATCTCACTACACACTTTTCCATAGATGCATACACAAGTGAGCGATTCTCTTAGTCTTGAACCGCTACGACAATTCAAGCAATTGGTTAATTTGTTTTAATTATTTTTGTAAGCAACTTTCTTAATGAATATGTTAGGTTTTTCTTATTCTTGGCACACAAGCTTTTTTAATTGTCTAGCATTGCTTATTACGATTTTTCTTTTTCTTTTTTGATGAGGTGTGGTAAATAGGTGTCCCCACTAATAATGATTCTTGGCTCCGCTACTGCTCCGCTACTGGATCTATGAAAGTGTCCATGACAAAATCTGAACGTGGACTGTTCAGATTTTGTCATGGACTGTACTAGGCCTCTTGTTTCTTGGTTGATTTGCCTGTTCTTTTTGGGGGTGGATTTTTCATCATTCAAGCTCTCGTTGGAGATTTCATGTCGTGTGTCTGCTGAATATGATGCTGGTATCTCTGTATGGACCGTATGGTGATAACAAGACTTCTTGATTTATCTGCCTAATGTTACGGAGGTGGATGGCATTTTTTTTAGGCTATCTCGGACTTGGATGCATGGAGGTTGTGGGTTGCGGTGCAAGGATGTCAGTGGAGGTTGCGCATGGCAGCGGTGGTGCTGGGTTCTACGGCGATGGCGGTGGCAGTTCAGGGGCATGGCAACAGTAGATGGGGCTCTTGCTGTGTTCTGGGATTGCAAAAGGGGCATGTTCTCCGAATTGCGGTGGTGGCAATGTGGCGTTCATCAAATGGAGGAGCATCGTATCACTGTTGGCATTTTCCTAGCCTAACCTTGATTTTTGATGGAGAAAGAACCAAGAAAATGGGAGAAATGGGGCTGCCTATTCTCGGCAGAAACAGGGGATGAGAGAGGAGTCTCTCTGGATATAGCAGCAGCAGAAAATGTAAAATGAGGGCAGCTCTCTTGCCCTTTTCTCATTCCAAATGACTTTAAATATTAGGGGTTTCTTACACAAGCAACTAGGGCCTAACCAATTAAGAGAGCCCAACTACAAAACAAAAATAGAAATCCCGAATACAAACATAAACTTTGGTCCAATTAAAATATAAAGACAATAAAGCATTAATTTTAACACTCCCCCTTAATGCTTTGTTATAACACCCAACATTTCTCTAAAATATTGAAACTTTTCTTTTGAAAGAGCTCTGGTGAAGATATCCGCCACTTGATCTTCGGTCACACAATACTTGAGTTGAATCTCTTCATCTTCCACGACCTCTCGAATGAAATGATACTTGATCGCAATGTGTTTGGTGAGGCTATGGTAGACGGGATTCTTTGTCATTGCAATTGCGGACTTGTTGTCACACAAAATTGGAGTAGCTTCTCTTTGCTTTTCACCAACATCCTCCAAAATCCTCCTTAGCCATATTGCTTGAGAGGTTGCCAATGATGGCGACACGTACTCGGCCTCGGTGGTAGATTGCGCTACGGTTTGTTACTTCTTAGATGCACATGAGAAGACACTTGAGCCAAGAGAAAAAATATATCCGGAAGTGCTCTTCATGTCATCGACACATCCGGCCCAATCGCTATCACAAAATCCTTGCAATTTTGCATCAACATTCTTCTCATACAAAATACCATAATCAAATGGACATTGTAAGTATCTCAAGACTCTCTTAGGCACTTCAAAATGAGTTTGGCTTGCATTGTGCATGAATCGGAATAACATGCTTGTAGCATACATGATATCTGGCCTTGTGATAGTCAAGTACAACAAGCTTACAACCAAGTTTCTATAAAGAGATTCATCTAGCTTTTTGCTTCCATCTTCTTTTGACAATTGTTAGGACCATGGGACACGGTCTCTTTGTGTTGGCGAATTCCACAACAAAACACACATTTAATTATATCCCCATTTATCGAGTTGTAATTTATTTATTTATTTCTAGAGTGTATATTTAGGAACTGGAAGGAAATCAAACATTATGTAATTGAGTGTGGTAGAGACTGTTTAGGAAATTGGCTTGGAAGAAAATCAATATCAGGAAAAGGAAAGATTGTCAAGGCAATATGGGATGGTGAAATCACGTGTGTGTGGCAAGATGGAAATGGAAGCAATCAAGGGAATTGTATCAAGGGAATCAAGGGGATCTCAAATCAGTGGGATGCAATTAAATAAGGGAACTGTATTAGTTGTGATTGCTCGAGAAAACTCCGAACAAGCCCTTGCCGTTGCTTGAGCATCTTGACAGCTCTATCTCTACCTATTTATATACGGTTTAGTCAGTTTTTTTAAGGTGATGGAATATATGAGTGCAGCTCCTCTTTTGCTCCAAAACAGAGAAATATCTAAGGGAGATTTTTAGTTTGTCTCTTGGAAAAAGATATGATCGTTTGATCATCAAACTTCCGGATTAATTCCAAAAGCCTTCTCCAAACTTTGTGCTTGCTAATCGAAGTGTTCTTCTGGTGGATTTCCGGTGGGTACCGACGGTGGATTCCGTAGATTATTGAAAGGCTTGAGCGATTCAAGGTAGCGGCAGTCAAGCACTGGGTGCGGTGAATGAGTGATTCGGCAATCAATCTTGGTCAACT
The DNA here is from genome assembly GCA_018127125.1 of Rhododendron griersonianum. Lineage (NCBI taxonomy): Eukaryota > Viridiplantae > Streptophyta > Magnoliopsida > Ericales > Ericaceae > Rhododendron > Rhododendron griersonianum. The sequence continues at coordinate 16,914,714 of CM030789.1, forward strand.
GAGAGCAATTCTAGGTTGTAAATATAGGTTTGTTTGTAACCGTACAATGAGTTATTGTAGACACCCCAATTTGGGCCTCTGAATAATCTTTAAGTTTCCCCGATGATGAAATAAGGAAAAATATACCTTCAAGGCTTGGATTGTTGCTCCTTTCTTACTCCTTCCCTAACCTCAAGAAAATCCCTTCCCAAACATATAGGGTGGCTCTCGGTTCAATTGCAAAAGAGAAAGATGCGTTTGCTTTGTCAAAAATAACTTTTTCCATGACACACTGAGGGTAAAATGGGCACACATTTCAATGTATAAAATACCTTTGAGTGAAACCAATTGGGTTAGAAAGAGGACTCGACAAGCTTTCCAACGCTTCGAACTGTGCCTAAATCCGAGTTCGGGAGTGTCCGGGGCGCCCCCGCGAAGTTTGGTGTGCTGTGCTATCTCGGATACCGCGCGGCATTCCAGAAACGCCACGCGGCATTCCAGAAACGCCACGCGGCATTTCAAAACGCTGCACGGCATTTCCGAAAAATTCAAGAAAATCACTCCTCCGCGCGGTATTTCAATAGGCAGCACGGCATTTTGGGAAAAGTTCTGACAGGTGCAGAAAGTTGTCGGCCACGCCTGCAGGAGGAGCGTCTTGGCAATAAAATAAGTTTTATTCGGCCCAGAAGCCACCTCCCCTCTTTGGGTGCTCTCCAAGTATCTTTTTGCCTATAAATACACCCCCCCCCTCTAGTTGAGAAGTACCCCTTCAACTCCAAATAGAGTTACTCTGCCATTTTCTAAACTCTCTCTCTCTCTCTCTCTCTCTCTCTCTCTAAAAATACCCCATTCTTCTTCTCCTCTTAAGTTCAATAAACTATTGACTTAGGAGGACCTCCACCTCAAAGCATCCAAACAATCTCACATCCTTCAATCCTCATTCAAGCATTTCAAGTCCAGATCAACCTTCATTCCTCCATCTTCAAGCACATCCAAGTCTCGATCGAAAGGTATAAATCGATTTCCTTGAGCTAAATCACATTTAGCTTTGAGGGGAGCCGATCGAGGCCCTTCTCGGTCTTTCTATACCGAGTTTGGGTCTCAAACGAGCTTTATATTCAAAAAGGTACAAAAAAGAAGAAAGTCACTGTACTGGACACACCATACCGTGCGGCGCTTTGGTGCGTCACACGGCATAGTGTGTTCACTACTACAATAAAGCATAACTATCACAGTTATTGGCAGTGATAGTTAGTCTTCTATCACACTCCTCCTACCGTGATGGATTTGAGTGTGATTGTAAGTCACTCTTTTTTATCACGGTTTTAAACCGTGATTGAAAGATAGAAACAATCACACCCAAAAAGTGTGATCGTTTCTAGGCAAAACCGAGATAGAAACTCACTTCCGTGTTCCGTCCTGGGTTTTTTATCACGCTTTTCTTGAAAAACCGTGATTATATGTAGATAACAATCACCACCAAACACTGTGATCTTTCCTGTCTAAAAAATGAGATGGAAAATAATTAGGCGTGATCTTTTTTGGTTTTTAGATCACGGTTTTCGTCTAAAAGCGTGATTAAATGTTCTTATCATCACAGTCTAAAAACGTGATTGAAAGATACAACTTTTTTTTTTTTTTTTGCATTTAAAAAATGCCTGAATCTCTAACCAATAATAAATACACTTAAAATAATGTATTCAGCCCGTAGCTATCTTCTCCAAAACAAAAGACATTGCCATACGAAATATGCATAAATGATACTGCATCTTGCCCAAAACATATCATAGATAGAAACATCGTGCAAGAAAGCCTACTTTCAATATAAAATCAATCAAATTTCTGAAAATGCAAAAAAAAATGCAGAACAAAAGCTTCAACAAGAAAAATGACAAAGAAAACTTGAACCACAATCATGGAGTTACGTCCTAAGCTACAACGAATAGCACTTCGTCATTCTCTGAAGCCAATTTCAAGCACTTCGTCATTCTCTGGAGCCAATTTCAAGCACTTCGTCATTCTCAGAGCATACCTAAATTAATCCAGCAAAAAACATATCTTTAGAACCAAACTCGGGCATATATAAGATCAAGAACTCCAAGCAAGAATGGAGAGGATGGTCAGGCTTGCCAAAAGAACAGCAACCTTATCCAAGTTTTGCCTTCTTGAATTCCATTCTCCATCCAATGTTCGGTTAAATGCTCACATAACAGAGAACAAAAGATATGAAGGGGAAGAAAAAGCTACAAACTGTATCTCCAATCTTCAATTTGTTAAGATTGTGATATTCATGACTTGTGACACTGATGCCGTGCGTGACAATTGCAGGGGACACCACATGATCAAAGACATTAAAAGATACTTGGTTTCTACTCCAAATGTGGTGTATAATGATTCTATACAGGAGTGTTATTCATGGCATATGGTAAAGTGTTATTATTGCCTAAAAACTAGAGCTCTGACAAACCAGAAAGCTTCTTTGTTAATATGACTAAAATTTACAACTGGGGCCTTGGGTCTCTAAAGGGGTCCATGACCTATCCCTGGGCAGTTCCTGCACTTCTAATCCCAACCAAGAACCTCATGCAACAATGTGGAACTTTCCAAGTGATTTCGACTGAAGAATGCCTGTTTAGGCTTCAATTTCCCATTTTCCACTTCACCCTTACAAAATGACAGCCATAATCAGCAATGGCAGATTCGCCGATCATTTCACTGAACAAAAAAAAATACAAGTACCCAATTGTGTGAACTAGGCAACTAGCTCCAATCAAAACCTCAGAACCAGTTTACACACACCTTGACAGTAATCACTGGGACCAATCCCATCATCCAAAGCCCCGTATAAACTGACCCCACACAACCCTTATTCCAAGTCAATTGGTAACCAAATCCAGTCTTAAGCAGAAAATACAGAAATGAATCAAAACTACCAAAATCTAGACGCGAGCACATACACTAGCAAGCTCAATAACACATACTGCAGAAGCAGACCAACAACGAGGTCAGGCTTTTGAAATGAACAACAGAATGCAGCATTTCAAAACGAATCAGTTTTAAGCAGAACAACACCATCCTAGTCCAGACCAGTACCTCTCTCTTCTCTAAAGGGCTCAAGGCAAGACCATGCTTACTCAGAAAAGGAGAAAGAATTGGTTGAGTGTCTTGGGTGAGTGGTTCTCCCTGAAGCAATTACTGAATCGCTTATAAAGCAGGGGATAAAAAAAACAAGTCTCTGATGAAACCTATGCTCAAGTGCAGTAGTGAACCTGCCAGGGGTGAGTATCTATCAAGGTAAGGAAGAGCCAATCCTAACTTCTGAATCATAGAAGCTTCATAAAATTCACATTAAGGAAACGAAAAGAAGTAGCAGAGAACAACGAAATGGTCCATGAGGGCACAGTATCAACTGAAATATCGTGGTCAGAAAGCTACATCTACAAACAAAGAGAAACACAATTCCAACCTATCTTCAAAAGACTCAAACTCCTTATGTAAATTTGCAATTTCTGCGCGATCTGATTGGAAAAGAGACAAATGAATGTTTAGACCACATTCTGAATCCAATAGACGCAGCTTCCAAGCCATTTGATCCAAACGCATAAAGGCGTTTCAATCCAAAACAGAATTCAAGGATGAGAGAATGACAGTTGGTGCTTCAACCAACAACAGTAAACTCAAATAGAAGTTGAACACCATCCTATGAAAATTGATTCACACAAGAGACTTCAGGGTTTCATGCAATTATGCAAGTACCAAGAAATAGAAGTGAGCATTTACGAAACGTTAAGTCCAAAGTTTTGCCACGTGAGGCCTTCATCTAGGCATATTAAAGAATAAAGAGAATAACATGTTTTGCAAACACATAGTAGCTCATAAAATAGCTCAAAAGCAAATGACCAACATTTCCAAAGCTTGAAACTAATCTCAACACTCCCAATGCAACACAATTAACAAGCTACAAGCTACATTCTTGATCAAAGCCATCTAAACAAACGAAGAGCTAACTTACACGTATAAGCTGATTATACTTCGTTCATGACGGACTTTATCCACTCGGCTCGCACTTCATCAATTTCATCTTTCGTGTAAGTTTTTTTTCCATTGAACTACAATGGATTGAAAAAAAAAAATGCAACACATAGACATGTTCAACGTTGGACAAAACGAAGCCTGAGCACAATGGTGGTCCAGAAATTGATCTCCACTGGGGGAAGAACTCTTCAGCAGAAACTGTTATAGCTTGAAAAAATTTATTCAGAACAGCAGCAGGAAGGCGAAGTTTGACATCGACCTGCAGAAGGATAAGATGCATTCAGTCTCTACAATCACCTTGGTAAAAGAGAGAGATTGCATTGATACCTCAACTGTTTTCCAATTAATAATTCGACTACTCCGTACTCCCTTACTGCTGTCATAGATTTTGAATGCACTTCAAGGAGGCAATACTTGTAAGTACTATCAACATAATATGATTAAGAAAAGGGCTCAAACAATAATGCTGAAGATTTGGAAGTGACAGTGACATGAAGCATCAGTGAAGTCATACCCTTATGAGAAGACACAAAACAAATAGCCTATCAAGCAATTCAAAGAACAAATCAAGTTTTGAGTTGCGCGAAAGGGATGGAGATATATGGTACAAGGGAAAACGTAGAAAACACGACGTTCCTTCCATAACATGAAGTAACAGAAATCCTGGTAAATAACTAGTAATTTCGAAGAACTTAAGTAACCTTGATTCAGACCTGGGTTTCGGCTACGGGTTTGTACCTAAGTGTCACACTCCTCTAATTCTTATGCCATGGACACTAGGACACTCCAACGTATCAAATATATTGTTTTATTTTCTGAGATCAATTGTGTTTACAAGGTGTTAAAGATCATGTCATGCATAATATGGGAGTTTTATGCATAGTTCTACATTAAACTTGGATACCAAATAAACTTCTTCATTAAACTTGAATACCAAATGTGCTTTTTTAGGTGAGTGTCCAACTAAAAATATCAGACACATAGCCCACACTAACTCGGTTTTTGTGTGTCCAACAGGAGTGTTTTATATAAGCATTTCTAGTCATTTGAGATAATTGCATTTGCAATTGTCAGATTGTAAGCTGCTAGTGATCTGCCACACCAGTAATTGAAAGAAGTCAGCCTATTAGTGATAAGAATACATTCAACAACCATTTCATAGTTGGTGTCAGTAAATGCAGCTTAAGTAGTAAGTTACATTTGGGACATCACAAGGGAATTCTATTTGACTGATACCGAATTATCAGCAAATTAGAAAAATGGTGCAACCTAAAATTTATTCGGTGGAATCTGAATACTAGTAACTATCAATTAAGATCTCCTGTAACAATAAAACTTGGCGCAAAAGAGAAAAATGTATATTTATCATTTCAAGGGAAAATGGCAAACATCAAACAGTTGAGGAGACACCACATCTAGAAATCGTAAACTCCGCCCAAAGAAAAGTAACAAGAAAAAACTCATGGAGATGAGGACTACTTCGAACTAGGAACCACCAAAATCTTTAGCTTTAAATGCTTCTAGTACTTGGATTACCTATATGCATTGAAATTTTTTCTGCTTATAACTTTCTCGAGGTCGGGACAGTATGGGCGTCTAAGTTCCAAAAAACAGAAGGTCTAAGGAAAGGATATTACCTTTCTTCACGGTGTAGGCAGTTTGCTGTTACCTGCAACCAACAAACATATCACCACTCAAAAATGTAAACAGAACAACTAAAGAACACCCATGCGAGTTTATGCTTAAACTAACTTCATACTGTAATCCACATGGAGTCTGCTAAATGCACTTAGGTTACCACTTACTACCCAATTTAGACTCTTGGATCCTCTAACACTAATTCTATGATATTCAACGAAAAAGAAGCTCACAATGGCAAGAAAAGACACATTTATAACATTTTGCATGGATGAAAGATACTCTGATGTTCTTTAGTCCCGTCTAGTTTCGAGTACAGATCTAAACCATTTCCAAAATACTTGTAAGTATTTCATCAGACTGATCTGCCGCTGCAACTGTTCCAAATCTTCAGCCTTAATCAAAGAGATTTGTGGCTGCTAACTTATTAACAGAAACCATTTAGACATGACAATTGTGTCCATTGCAGTTATGGGCTTCCCTTTCCACCTAATAATCATTACAAACTTGCAACAAAGGGCCAACCTTCCCCCTAGACATAAGCCCATGAACTAGCATAAAGGCCCATTTTGATATCAAATACTATTTTCAACAACTTGACTAGTTTAGATTACTGACACCATCCACCACCTAATTCAGTCAACCCAACCATAACCATTGACGCATCACATCCCTATTCGCTGAAAAACAAACAAGTAAAGCAAAATCTTAAGAGTTGATCTCTTTTTTCCCTAGGCCCTGTCTGTTTGAGTGCAGCAACAGTGAAGGAGCAACAGTTCAGGGTAAAACCATAGGCCTCATTTAGAAAAAACAAAAGCTGTTAATGGAAGGGAAGACTAATTAAACTACATGGCTTTGCGTGGCCACGCAGCCCATTCCATGAGGAGACCTAGGAATAACGATTTCATTCCTTCTCTAGGAAACTAAAAACTACCTAAGTCATGTTGGTAAATTCTAGAGCAGCAACATGCAAGTCTACTGAATGTGTCAAGTACGAAAGTACAAGAAATGAAAAACGGAGGACATGCAGAAGAGAAAGATTGGGAAATTGAAAGTTAAATTGGAAAAATTAGGACAAATGCATAACTGGAGAAACTTTCTTTGTTATTTTCTTTTTGCGTTCTCTCTGTTCCTCGTTGGGCACTACTTCACATTCATGGTATTGATACTGCAAAAGCCCCTACTGTTGAGTCCCTCACTCGCCGATGATGCTTTACTGTCCTTGTAGCCCACTAACGCTGTGAACAGCCTAGGATTACCCTTTTCGTCCCAGGTGATTGTTCCATCGGTAGAATCCATTGAAGAAATGAAAATCTGTCCTCTAGTTTTGAAAAAATTCTGGAGAGTGAAAGTTATTTAGATCTGATAAGACAACACTGAAATAGATACAAATTGCATTTCTATAATGCAATAAAAATACACGAAAATCTTCATCTCCCATGCGATTTTCCATACCGATGATTAAATCAGAAGACATTTTGGAGAAGGATAATGGAGGAATACAAGAAATCACAGAGAGGGAGCGCACCGTTTCTTCCTTCACGGTGGTGGTGGAGAGAGAACAGGCGGCGGCAGCGGCGTGTGAGGATGGGGGTGAAGAGGCTGAAGCTTCAACGTGTACTGGAGAGCTTCAACGTGTGAGTGGAGAGGAACTACGGGTGAGTGGAGAGGAACTAGGGTTTGTTTTGGGCCACCGTGAAACGACGTCGTTTTGAACACCCTTTCAATTACTTTCCCTTTTCCAAGCGCGCCTAAATGAGCCAAAAAAATCCGGAAGTTCCCGGTTTTTTCCAGTCTTTTATCACACCACAAGAGCGAGATCTTTTATCTCGCCTTTTTTTCGCATCAAAGTTTTTTATCACGCCGCAATAGTGAGGTCTTTTTTTTTTTTTTATCTCACCGCACGAGCGAGATCTTTGTCTCTCTTTTCCGCGGCTATTCCACGCTAAAGTCTTCTATCACACTATAAGAGTGAGATCTTTTTTCTTTTATCTCATCGCAAGAGTGAGATCTATTATCTTGCTCTTTTCTGTGGCTAAGCACCACTTTTTATCTCAGCTTTTGATTTAAACTGAGATTAAAAAGTTAGCTTACAATTTTTTATCACGCTTTCACTGAAAACCGTGATCTTTGTGAACCTCCTTAGTGTGGTATTTATCTATTATTGTAGTAGTGGTTCATGCACGCGGTGTTTCATTAGCTATTGTTTTCTTGTCTGAGCTGTCTGGATCACGATCGTCTGTTGTTGGATCTTTTCTATATACCAAAAAGCTGTCTCAGAATGAGACCATATCTACAAGCCATGTTTTAAACTCCATAGATCTTTTCAAAATAAGCAAACGTATCAAAAAATGGTTTTCTTTCCATGGCTTGAAGGAATGATGCAGATCTGAGATGATCTGACGGCTGTGAGTTGTCTGAAGTTTTAAAATAAAACCGTGCGATGTAATGGGTACACCGTGTGAAGCTTTACAAAACGATAAAAGTTTGGTATCGAGATCGGAACCACGCACGGCATATTGGTAAGCCGCGCGTTATAAACCAATATGCTGCCTGACGGAGGACAGTGATTCAGACAGTCCGTTTGTATATCTTTCTTGTTTATATCATCGCCATGCCATCTTTATCATCTCTGTACAGCAAGCACCACTAGCACGGCAACGTGTTATGATTTATCTTGTTCCCTTTTCCCTTTATGTGTTTTTAAGGTTTTCCGAATGGTATTAATCCCCCCATTTAAAATGTTTAGTAGAGACCGGTTTTCACCAGGCGAGCGGGGTGTTTTTTAACAAAACCTTCCCCGTTCGTAACCTGGCTCCCGGATCCAAAATCTCAAACAGTTTCGCTAGACCAAAAAGCCTTTTTCTATTTTCAAAACAAACTCTCGGTTTCTCGGATCATCCATCTCAAAAATCCGGGTGGCGACTCTTCGATCGCGCTTCGGGCGCGGGAGCCCACAGTTATAGTGCATGATTTTCTTCCCGTGGTTTTTACCCGTTTAAGAGGTTTTCCACGTATATCCTGGCGTTCTTTATTTGTTTGCTTTCCATTGGTGAGATTGATTTAATTTTCAGTTAGTGGGTTAATTAATTATAGAGATAAAACATAACAAATCTATATACCTAGGCGATCTAGGATTTTTTAATTGGTATTAGAGCGGGTCGCTCGTTGATTAAGAAAGTTTTATTTCCACTTTTGAAAATTGTTCCTTCCTCTTCCTCTATCATTTCCACCTCTTCCTCGTTCAAAATTTTCACCACTTGAAAATTGCCTTCTAGATTGATTATGACTTGAAGAAGATACTTTCCCATGGGGTTTAGGTGTACTAACATTAAGCTTAGATTGAAAGACACTCTTAATTAACTTTTCGGATTGCCTATTCAATCTTTGCTCAAATGTTTTAAGGGAGCCCATCAATTCTTCGACACTCAAAGTGGCTAGATTTTGAGTATTTTCAATAAAGGCAACAATAGGATCATACTTTTGCGGCAGATTAATCAAAATTTTCTCAACAATTTTTTGAGTAGTAACATCCTCCCCATATGTTTTATTTGATTGACAACATCCATAAGTCTAGAAAAATAATCATTCAACAAGTCACTATCCTTCATTTTCAAATTTTCATAATCTCTTCTCAAAGATTGGAGTTTGATGGTTTTTACCTTCAAGTTGCCTCTATACTTATTGTAAAGAATATCTCATGCTTTATTGGCTTGGGTTTCATTGATTATTCTAGGAAAGAGGTTGTCGGAAATACCTTGTTGAATCATGGAGAGGGCTTTTGCATTCTGTAGACACCCCAATTTGGACCTATTAATTATCCTTAATTTGTGCCCTCGAGGCTCCACGATGATGAAAAGGAATCAAATTGGGACTCGGCTAAAGCTTGGACGATGTTTCTTGGTCTTTCTCAAACCAAAACCATCTTTTTTTTCTGACACCTTGAGAGTAAAATTGACACACATTTCAGTGTACAAAATACATTTGAATGAAACCAATTGGGTTAGAAAGAGGACTCAACGAGCTTTCCAACGCTTCAAAAAACACCCAAAACCGAGTTCGGGAGTGTCCGTGGCGCCCTTCTGAAATTGGGCAGACACTCCTGAGCGCTCGGGACCACTCTTGAGCGCTCGGATCCACTCCTGAGCGCTCGGGTCAATGACTTTTCCAACAAGTTTCCTCAACTTTTTCAGTCATCACATGGCCTGATTATCCACTACTCTATGTAATGCTGCAGTATCTTTCTAAAGATCAAATCAATCTGCTATTTCCCCCCCTTTTTTATTAAATATTTTATATTTAATTTTCAAAATTCAAATTCAAGTTTCTTGGCCTATAAATAGCCTTGCCCATGCTACATTTAGAGGGGGTTGGAAAAAGAACCACGAAAAATCACTCTCTCCCTTTGCTATTCTCTGAAAATTTCAACCTCTAAATCTCTCTCGAACATTTTCCAAAATTTGAGTTTTCTAGAACTTCAAATAATTTTCAAAGTATTTCAAAAATCTCAAACCTCCACTTCATCTAAAACTTCATTTTCCTACCGTTTTTCTTCCATTTTCAAGCATCTAAATCAGTCCAAGAAGTTAAGTTCAAGTTAAGCTCAAAGGTATAAAGGCTCACTTTATACTTCAAATCTTCTGTTTTTCTACTTCTGAGGGGAATCAAGGGCCCATACCAATTCCTCATACTGGTTGTGAGTCCATTTGATTTTAGTTTAACCACAAGCGTAAGAGGAGCACAAAGAAACAAAACACTTCTTGAGCACTGAGTCCACTCCCGAGCGCTCGGGACCATTCCTGAGCGCTCAGGAGTGCTGCTACCACCAAAATCTTGTTTTATCATCAGATGTTGCATTTCCTACATTTCAGTAAATGCTAGATGTGCACTGCTCTTTCCAGAGCTCAGTTAGGTTTGTTTACAGTTGCAATGAAGCAAAGTTTGGATGGTTAGGACCAGTTCTTAGCTGTTTAAGCCCTTTGCTGAGCACTGGTGTATATTAGTAGTTATGTGTTACTGTTTTAAGTATCATATTGCATCTGTTCTAATCAAGATTTGCAGGGTGTCTCGGCAGAGCTCCTGAGCGCTCAGGAGTGTACTCCCGAGCGCTCGGGAGTGGTTACAGTGACAGTAGTTGATTTTCTGTCGTCTTTCGCTTTGTATCATTTCATTATCATATATTGTACACTTGCACAGGCATACATTCGTTATTTGTTATTCCTGTAACTACATGCTAGATGCTTTCCATGAAACAAAATATTTTCAAAATCCCACAAATATTGAGTAGAGACCGACATCACGTTGGGCGAGAGGGGTGCCGTTAAACCATTCCCCTCTCGTAACATGGCTTCCGAACCCTCAAACGAATCTCTGGTTTTCAATTCAGATCAATCATTTTCAAATCAAAATGGTTTTTCGGGTGGCAAACCTCAAATCCGGGTGGCGACTCCTCAATTTTTCAAATTCAAAACAAACATTGTTTTTTGGGCCGCCCTGATCCACCCGGGGCTGTGGTAGCCCACAGTGGCGACTCTGCTGGGGATAGCTTAATTAATACTTAGAATTTATATACATTTGTGAACAATCATTGCAAAGTCTGTCAAAAACAACGACGCTTTATGCTTGTTGAAGGAAGGAAATGGCGATTCTAACTGGATTTCTATCCGGCCGTTCCGACCTGGGGCTTTTTGATTGGTTACTTGTGTATTTTTCTCTAATTATTAATTAATCAAGAAAGCCAAGCTTAAAAAATGTTTGTGGGATTTTTAATATATTTTGTTTCATTTTCTATCTTTTGTACATATATCTTGTTCAACCTCGTTGTTGTGTTCTGGCAATCCTGCCCGGCTTATCGGTGACAGGGAATCCCAGAACGCTCGGCAACTCTCGACCGTGATGAGTCATCCCTGCCGTTTGTACTGTTATCGGGTGTACGCTTGATAATCGGGAGGCATACCTTGACTCTAGTCCGGGGAACCCTTTCTAAACGAAAAACCGGCCTTCATACATATGTAGAAAGCAATAGAACCTTCCAAACTAGGACAGGGACCCGTAAGGTAGGACTATGTGCTATATCCTGCCTACATGTTACTGCTTTCTACATCTCACCATGCATCTCATCCATGTCATGCCATCATGCTGTCTGTTCAATTTCAAGTCCTGTGCTCTTAAGACTTGCTTGCGCGGTCTGTAGAAGGTTGCCGAGACCCGATGAAGAGTCGTGCACTCTGGTATACGTTGTCTAAACTATATGAGTCCTTAGAATAATGAGACTTTGGGAAATCAAAACATGCTAAGTCCTTGACTAATACCTAATCGAAGATTCAACGAAGAATAAGGAATAGCAAGGAAACGATGCCGTGACGCCACGTCACTTACACCATTTCGGCTAATAGCGCCATGCCACTTACGCCACTTTGGTTATGGTATCACGTCATCTATACTAAGCTATTCCAAGTTCAAAATTGAAACTTCGAATGAGGACTAGTTGAATACTTAGTTCATTTTGACATCTCTTAGAACTTGTCGTTCTAAACAAAGGATACATCTTAAAAGAAATTCTGAGAAATGAGACAACCTTCGAAAAACCGTGATCTTATCCCGCTTGCACATCGCACCTTGCATCTTATGCTGTCTGTTTGCTTTTGGATAGAACTCTTAGACTCGCTCGCGCGGCTCGTTTAGGATTGCCTGGACCGATGGAGATTCGTGCTGTTAAAAAGCATGTTGTCAAAATTAATTAGTCCTTGGAGTGATGAGGTTTCGGGGATATCAAAATTCATTTTTCAATCATGGATTCAATGAAGATTAACGAAACAATTAGGCTACAATGTCGTGATACCCACACCACTCAGGTTATAGTGCGAAGTCACTTACACCGCTTAGGCTAATGGCGCCATGCCACCTACGCCACCCCGGTTATGGTATCATGTCATTTATGCCAAACGATTTTTGAAACCAAAACATAAATTTCGGGTGAAAAATGTTAAAAACTTAATTTGTCTTGATATCTCCCAAGTCTTGTCATTCCTAATAAAAGGATACACACTCAAAAGAATCTTTGAGGACTAAGGCAATCCTTCATAGGTTGTTATTTCTTGAGTCAGGGTCTAGGAGACCATAAATCCATGGAGTTTGGGATACCACCGGTGTTCGCCTTGCCCGAACGGCTCCCTCTAGTTCAGTCTAGCCTTAAATACATTTTCCAACAGTCTTTTTGCTCTGTCTTGGATGGTCTTAGATAAGGAGATTGGCTCTGATTCCCAACGTGCGGAATTTAACCTGCCTGACAACGACCTACCCTTTGACTATTGGAACTATCTGTAAAGTTTGATCCCTTGAGTCGACGATGACAACACGTGAATAACAATTCTTTTATTCATACACGTTTTTTTTCCCAATAAATCACGACAGGGGCACATTCTGAGTCTACTTTTTTTGCTTTACTGTCAGCACTGGGCCACCCATCCTACACAAAGCCATACCACCTTCTTCGACCACCTCAAAATGACAAGGCAAACAAAGCTGGTTGAGCTGAAAAAGGCTATAGAGGAAATGAGTCAGAAAATGGATAAGCAGATGACTCTATTGCAAGGGGTGGTTGACCTTTTCATCTCCGCGATATCGAATCCAAATCTGGGACTAAATGCTGATGATGCCAGGATCAAAGAAACTCTACAAATTTACCACCCTCCAACAGTCAGAATCAAACCATGCTCAAAAGTGAAGCTCTCGAACATGTTCAAAGACTTGGTGGAATTCCATGACGCCAAGAATCGCTCAAAGGAGGATATTGGATCCCTGTCTAAAACTAGTGCTGAAAGGCAGGATGTGCACATTGATGAGATCAACCCCAAAAGCAAAAGAGTGTTATGCAGTTGTGGAGCAAGCAAAGCTTTAGCCAGAGGCCCACTCGGCACCACCATGAACCTTCAATCCAGCTGCAAAATCCAACCAAGGATCTTCTCCCGCTTTCCTGTACCTTTGTCCTCAGTCTATGAGAAGCTCCTCGAAGCCGGCCTCATCGAGCCACTCCCTCCAACTCCCTTACCTCAAAAGCTCCCGGCGTCCCACATCCCAAATGCCTACTGTGCTTTCCACCAATATACTGGCCATATCACCAATAACTGCTTCCGTCTTCGCCACAAAATCCAAGATCTCATCGATAATGGAACCATCTCACCTCCACTTTCAAAACCAAACACTATCATAAACCCTCTCCCAAAGCGCCAGCAAAACCCCCGTGTCAACCTCATCAATCTCAACTCAATCTTAGTCGACCCTAGCCAATACATCATACCCACAACCGAGCCAAAACCCACTGTCAATATACCTGAGGAAGTCGAGATTTGCATGCTTGAGAACATAGACCTGGTATGGGAGTCAACACCTGATGGGTGGCGATTGCTTGGGAAAAACTATCCTCTGATCTTTGAGGAGTTCGAGACTGGACCGGCTAGTGAATCAATGGGACATGGCTCCTTTGGACAACTTCTGAGCAACCAAACCATCGACGGCATCTTCAATGGCATAAGAATCCATCCCTACCAGTGCATTATCGACAATTGGCTGCTAGAATCCATTGTTTCAACCCCTACTAAGCTCGATGCCTCAATAATAAGCTCCAAGCCGACACAGAATCCGAGGGTGGATCAAAATCAGAATGATGCCTGAGATAGTGATAAAGGACTGGAACCATCCCAATGCTAGACCTCAGATCTGGAGAAGAATGATGAATGCAATGAAGTCAATCCATGAAAGGAATTTCTCACGAGTCTAGGAAGTTTCTGAGTTTCAAGTTGAGTCTTCGATTCAATTTCAAGTCAATTTGTATCTCGAGTCTTTCATGTTTTTGTGTCTGTATGTTTTCAAATTCACTACAACAAAATTCGGTTTTGGCGACGCACAATAGTATGTTGGCAAAGGCTTATTTGGGTCGGCAAAGAGTTTTGGCGACGCAAGTCCTTGCGTCGGCGTTGCTATGTCGGCAATAGTATTTGCCGACACGAACACCTTCGTTGCCAAAAGGTAATAGATTTGGCGACATGCCTTGCGTCGGCAAAAGTATGGTTGATATGGAAAACGTATTACACCTTTGCCGACGTGTTTTGCGTCGCCAAGAGGTAGCCTATTGGCGACACCAGTTGTTGCGTCGCCGAAAGGTTACTTGATGAAAAAAATACAATTTTCTTGCACCTCCTGGGTTTCAAACCCGGGTCATCCAACTACACAAGCCTTTGCGCGCAAGGCTCCAACCAACTGCACTACACACACTTTTCGTTATATATTTGGAATATCTAATATATATAGTATATATTTAACATTAAAATAACAATTAAAGTTGAATCAAACGTGATTTTGAACTTTTAAACTAGGGTTGTGCACGGGTCGAGCGGGTCGGTTTTGGACCGAAACCCGAACCCGACTCGACAATGTCGGGTAACAATATTTTAGGCCCACAGACCGAACCGAATAGGGGTAAGAACCGTCCGCAAGCCCGATTCTTTACGTCGGGTCGGGTTTGTCGGGTTTGGCCTTCGGATTGGTCGGGTCGGGTCCGACCCCATGGGTAAAGAACGCACCAACCCGGACCCCGAACCGAAAATTGATTTTTAATAGAAACTGAACCCGCACCCATCCGAACCACATGTTCGACCCCGCCCGAAACCCTTCGGGTCGGGTTGGTCCGATAGACCCAGAAATTTACAAGTATGATTAGCACGTACAAGACCTTGGTTCAGAAATAAATAAATTCAATGTATATCTTTTAAAAGTAGTGGTCAGCTATTTTTTAAAATGATCGATCTAAACCTTTGGGATTTAACGTCTTATCAATTATATCATTCTCGCCAAAATTGGTCATAATCAGATGTCAGCAACTATATGATCATAACACATTTGGTGGTTCCTGAGGCATTAAAGTCCTACAGTGTACAACTTGAGGGCCTCTTGAACTATTTTTTTAAATCGGAACCGTCTATCTTATAAATAAGAAGGATTAAACCATTTCTGCCAAGAATGAAGTAAATCTCTTATCATTATATACTTGATCAGATGTAAAATATCATTCTAATAATGAATCTGCATCCCGATGAATGGGCTTTCATAACCTGATAGACCTAAAAATTTACGAGAATGATTAAAATACTAACCACAACAAAATGAACGATATCAATCGTCGTGATTGTGCTGCAGTCATCTGGCTATTGTACATTAGACTATAGCATAAGACATTGGTTTAGAAATAAGTAAATTGAATGTATAGATTCTAATGGTACGTAGTTGCTGGCTCATTTTTTTGAATGATCAATCTACACCATTAGGATTTAACGTCTTATCAATTATATCATTCTCGTCAAAATCGGTGATAACTGATCTCGGAAACTACATGATCGTAACATATTCGGTAGTTCCAGAGGCATTAAAATCCTATAGTGCATAATTCGAGGGCCACTTGAACTATTTTTTAAAATCGGAACCGTCAATCTTTTACATAAGAGGGATCAAATCCTTCCTATCAAAAATGAAGTAAATCTCTTATCGTTACTTATTTGATCGAACATAATATATCATTCTAATAATGAATTTTCGTACCGAAGAAAAACTTCATACCCAACGGCGACGCACTTCGCGTCGCCAATTGCGAAGATTGTTGGCGCCAAATATCCCGCCAAAAAATTTGCCCTTTGGAAACGCGATTTGTGTCGCCGAATGTGAAGACTGTTGGCAATATCAAAGTGTGTCGCCAATACATATCCAACGGCGACGCACCTCGCGTCGCCGAATGTGAAGACTTTTGGCGACATCAAAATGTGTTGCCAATACATATCCAACGGCGACACATTTTTGTTGTGTCGCCAATCCTTGTCGCTGAATGTGAAAATTATTGGCGACATCAAAGTGTGTCGCCAATACATACCCAACGGCGACGTATTTTCGGGTGTGTAGCCAATTCTTGTCGCCAAAAGTCAGATTTGTTGTAGTGATATTCAAGTTTGTAGTCAAAGAAGAAAAACCAAAAAAGAGAGTCGATCAATTTCGTTGTCCCGAACTACGTTATGACCTGATTCCTTTGCAAGAAGGATACGTAGGCAGCCTCATCCTGAGGCCCGGTCATGTTCACTTGAGTCAATCCCAAAATTCGGTCACGATCTTTCGAGTCAATCCTTCGTCGGTCCATCCCGCCTTTTGAAATCAATCTCAAACTTTTTGTGTCGAAATTGTGATAATAAACTCACGTTTTGTGATAATCCCTTAACTTGGAATTGTTTTTCACCATCAATTGAGGAATCAAAACACGAGATACTTCGCCCTTGCAAGAAGAAGAATTTCATGGGACCACTCCCTGCCACCGTCAAGGAGAAAAAGCTCGCTAGATCAAAACTTCAAAATGTGATCTGGGCAAAAGCTTGCATCTAGGATGAAGTTATCAAATTGTGCATTTCAAAATGAAGAAAGGCATTCTTTTCTTTTACCAAACGCTTGAAGATATTTATCCATTGATAACCCCTTTGAGCTTAAATTGGTTTCTTTGAAAGAACCCAGCTAGGCAGCTATCCCCCACACCGGGGTGAAATAAGGAGGACAAATGTGCCGAACACATGGTTATCATCAGCGCATCAGAATTCAAAGCGTGAAAGTGCCAAATACATGGGCACAATGAGATGTAAAACATCGAAGAAAAATCAGAGAAAGCTCAAAATCAACAAAAGTGCCAACACATTGGCACAACAAAGTGCGAAGCAAATCAAGTGAAAGAAGGCGCCCATCAAAAGCAAAAATGGCACAAAAATATTCAAGATGGTTGCCAGCTCTCGAAACCCAAAGAAAATGAAAATTTTCGGGCCTATTATCCTTTTTTTGTTAAGCCAAACCTTGGCCACGTTACAACCCGAATAAAGCCCTTTCAGATTGGAAAACACAACTTGTTAACGAAAATCCTATACAATAGGAGAAAACAAGAAGGAGCGACAAGACATGCATCCCGTAAAATCCAAGATGGGGCATGCTCCTCATCCAGTCAAATCAAACTCCTCGTCCAGTCAAAGTCATCATGGAGAGTCAGTCCTATCATAAATGGTCTTTCTTGCCTTTTGAGTCATCTAGACCTTGTCCAAATTCACACAAGGTCATCTGTCTAGTCAAATCATGTTGATCTTAAAGTCCCAACTCGTGAGAGAAACTCCAATACATGAAAGAACCCGCGCTTGCACTCATGATAAAACTGGTTGCTGAAACTATCAGTGGAATCAAGGAAAGGAATCAGATTTGTTTTCAAATAAAAAATAAAAATATCATCGTTGTTGTCAAATGTCGAAACACGGGTCTCACTTTCTAGCCTCGACCTCTTATGGTCGCCTTCATCTATCATATTTGTCAGCACGACTGCTTGACATGCTGCCATAGATTTGGCACTGTCTTATGAAACATCTTTTCAATCACTTTCTGCCATAGATTTGGCATCGTCCTCTTGGACATCATTCAATCATCTTCTGCCATAGATTTGGCATCGTCCCGAGGGACACCTTTCAATCAAATTCCGCCATAGATTTGGCTTTGTCTTGAGTGACATCTTTCAATCACCTTTCGCCATAGATTTGGTTATCATCCCTTCGAGACAAACTAACTTGTCCCGTTGGATAGCACCCCATGCGGTGCATTCGCATTTTGATCCCTTCGAGACAAACTAACTTGTCCCGTTAGATGGCACCCCTCGCGGTGTATTCGATTTTTATCCTTTCGAGATAAACTAACTTGTCTCGTTGGATAGCACCCCTCATGGTATATTTATTCCACCCACTGAGACAGACCAATCGGTGGGCACTCCTCAATCAATCTATCTTGTCAATTATTTGCTTGCATGTTGCATGTTTGCATTTGCCCCAAAAAACTACGCTGGTCTGATCCCTACAGAAAAGGGTACGTAGGCAGCTCGAAAGAGCGCGACCTCATTCTTCAAATGTTTGTGCATCTTTACTTGCATTTGATTTTGAATTAAGGATTTAGTAGGGCTCGAATTGGGCTGTCTCAATCTTTGGACGTCACTCGCATCCAGACATGATGCTGAGCACCGTCCAAAGAGGGGCAACTGTAGACACCCCAATTTGGACCTATTAATTATCCTTATTTTGTGCCCTCGAGGCTCCCCGATGATGAAAAGGAATCAAATTGGGACTCGGCTAAAGCTTGGACGATGTTTCTTGGTCTTTTTCAAACCAAAACCATCTTTTTTTTCTGACACCTTGAGAGTAAAATTGACACACGTTTCAATGTACAAAATACATTTGAATGAAACCAATTGGGTTAGAAAAATGACTCAACGAGCTTTCCAACGCTTCGAAAAACACCCAAAATTGAGTTCGGGAGTGTTCGTGGCGCCGTTCTGAAATTGGGCAGACACTCCTGAGCGCTCGGAACCACTCTTGAGCACTCGGATCCACTCCTGAGCGTTCGGGTCAATGACTTTTCCAACAAGTTTCCTCAGCTTTTTCAGTCATCACATGGCCTGATTATCCACTACTCTACGTAATGCTGCAATATCTTCCTAAAGATCAAATCAATCTGCTATTTTCCCCCCATTTTTTATTAAAAAATTTATATTTAATTTTCAAAATTCAAATTCAAGTTTCTTGGCCTATAAATAGCCTTGCCCATGCTACATTTAGAGGGGGCTGGAAAAAGAACCACGAAAAATCACTTTCTCCCTCTGCTATTCTCTGAAAATTTCAACCTCTAAATCTCTCTCAAACATTTCCAAAATTTGAGGTTTTTGAAATATTTTGAAAATTATTTGAAGTTCTAGAAAACTCAAATTTTGAAAAATGTTTGGGAGAGATTTAGAGGCTGAAATTTTCAGAGAATAGCAGAGGGAGAGAGTGATTTTTCGTGGTTCTTTTTCCAGCCCCCTCTAAATGTAGCATGGGCAAGGTTATTTATAGGCCAAGAAACTTGAATTTGAATTTTGAAAATTAAATATAAAATATTTAATAAAAAAGGGGGGAAAATAGCAGATTGATTTGATCTTTAGGAAGATACTGTAGCATTACATTGAGTAGTGGATAATCAGGCCATGTGATGACTGAAAAAGCTGAGGAAACTTGTTGGAAAAGTCATTGACCCGAGCGCTCAGGAGTGGATCCGAGCGCTCAAGAGTGGTCCCGAGCGCTCGGGAGTGGTCCCGAGCGCTCGGGAGTGGTCCCGAGCGCTCAGGAGTGTCTGCCCAATTTCAGAAGGGCGCCACGGACACTCCAGAACTCGGTTTTGGGTGTTTTTCGAAGTGTTGGAAAGCTCGTTGAGTCCTCTTTCTAACCCAATTGGTTTCATTCAAATGTATTTTGTACACTGAAACGTGTGTCAATTTTACTCTCAAGGTGTCAGAAAAAAAGATGGTTTTGGTTTGAGAAAGACCAAGAAACATCGTCCAAGCTTTAGCCGAGTCCCAATTTGATTCCTTTTCATCATCGGGGAGCCTCGAGGGCACAAATTAAGGATAATTAATAGGTCCAAATTGGGGTGTCTACACATTCATCCTATTATCCACCTTCAATTGTTTCTTTTGCTCATTTGTCAAAGTCTCCACACCTTCATGATCTTCAAACCCATCTTGAACATATTCCCGAACATCATTTGACATGAGTTGGGTCTTCATCTTCACACTCAAAAAATCATAGTTTTCTCCATTGGGAAGTGGAAAAGGAAGTGGTAGAGCTCTCATGTTTTGATTGCTTGAACTTGCCATTGTTATAGACTTTTTAGGGTTTTGTTTCCCCTTCACAAATCTTCACTCCCAAGTTGATTTGATCCACCAATGCTCTGAACCCACTTATGTTGGCATTTCCCTAACCTAAGCTTGATTTTTGGTGGAAAAAGAACCAAGAAAATGGGAGAAATGGGGCTGCCTATTCTTGGCAGAAACAGGGGATGAGAGAGGAGTCTCTCTGGATATAGCAGCAGAAAACTTAAAATGAGGGCAGCTCGATCTCTTGCCCTTTTCTCATTCCAAATGACTTTAAATATTAGAAGTTCCTTGCACAAGCAACTTGGGCCTAACCAATTAAGAGAGCCCAACTACAAAACAAAAATAGAAAGCCCAAATACAAACATAAACTTTGGTCCAATTAAAATATAAAGACAATAAAGCATTAATTTTAATAATCACTTGGGGGAAGCAACATGGGCTAGTTCCCTGGGTTCTGGCGGTGGTGTTGGTATGAAAATATGTTAAATGATGCTCGTACATGATATACTAAGAGCTTGTGCCTCACACATATGAGGAGAATTTGGCGGGGATATGGAAAAGCTATTGCTTGTTCTTGGGAAAAGTATTACTCCCTCCGTCCCATTTTCAGTTTCATTATTCTGTTTGTTTCTTTTATGTCTTTTGCCTATATCTTTTAATGTGAATTTTGAAAAATATGCAATATGGATCTTGTTTGATAGATCTCGATTAGTTCTATAATACAAAAAATTTAAAACTATGAAAAACATTAGAGATTGAAAGATATAAGTAATTAAAAAATGGCACGCAATTCAAAAATAAACAATAAAAATGGGACAGAGGGAGTACTTACTTGCTTTTGGCATGAGCCTTACCAAAGCTCATACCAAAAGGCTTACCAAAGCTTCCCAAATAGCAATTAATTTTAAAAGTTTCGACGGATGGTTCCAAACTGAAGTAAGCAAAGTGGTAGGGGTGAGCAAAATCGGAATTGATTCAATTTTATGATAAATAAATAATCAAATCAATTCGTACGAATTAGAGAAATTAAGAATGAAATCAACCTGTAAAATCAATGTTTAGAATTTTCCATGTTTTTGGTCATACGGTAATAAACAATTAGTCAAATTTAGAATTAATGATGATACTACTGTAACAGAGATGCTTTCATGTACGAGCATCATTTAACATATTTTTATACCGAAATTTTAGAGCCGCAGGTTAATTGTTTATATCTAGAAGAAATCGAAGAATTTCTTCAAGACCTTAAAAGATCCATTCGTGCTTAAAACACGATTTGCTCCTGCTGTAGTGTTTTAGCCAATTGCAAAGGCTCCGTTCCGGAAACCTTCTTAAAAAATAAGTACTTATTTCCTTCACTTCTCATTCAAAAATAATCCACCCTTCTTATTTTTCCCAAACAAAAAGTTTCTTTCACATTTTCAAACTCAAAAATAATGTAAATGAAAAAAAAAATTAATTTTTTTCCACCGTATTAAAGATCTCAATGAGATCTATCAAACAAGATCCATTGTGATAGGAAAATTATTTGCGTAAACACATGATTTTTGAGCTTGAAGTTGCCTTTACAAAAAGAAGACTGTTTTTACCAATATGGGGGCCGGCGGAGGGAAATCGGTCCGGCGGCCGCGCCGGGCCGTCTCCGGCCACCGGACGGCCGATCCGAGCCGTCCAAAAATTCTAAAAAAAAAAACCAAGGGGGCCAACGCGGGAATCAACGGCATCCGAGGTGTGTAGGGTGCTTGATCCGAGCACCCCTTTTCCTTGTACATATGAAGTTTCATATGTACACGGAAAAAAACTTCATATGTACACGGAAAAGGGGTGCTCGGATCAAGCACCCTACACACCTCGGATGCCGTTGATTCCCGCGCTGGCCCCCTTGGTTTTTTTTTTTTAGAATTTTTGGACGGCTTGGATCGGCCGTCCGGTGGCCGGAGACGGCCCGGCGCGGCCGCCGGACCAATTTCCCTCCGCCGGCCCTCATGGAACCTATATAAATTCTTCCAAGCCTTCTTATTTTTCAGGAACTCCCCTTCTTATTGGACAAAAAAGAAGAGCTTATTCCCGTTCTGCTGCCAAAAAACTCCAAGGTCTGCTGCCAAAAAAATGGCAATTCACTACTACAAAAATAGATAAAGATCTCCGTCATCTGGTGTGATCTTTCACTTTTAATCTCGCATTCAAAACCGTGGTCTATCAAGATGTAACTAAAAGTCTCTATCTTTTAACCACATGATAAAAACCGTGATTAAAACTGTGACTAAAAACAGGAAAACTGTGATTAAAATGACAAAACCGTGACCTTTAATAGCTTAACATCTCAGTTTTATTATAAAACTATGCTTGTTTATATAGAAATAATCTCAGTTTTTGAAAAAATCGAGATTAAAAGTGGTGTTTTCCGAAGGGAAAAAATCCTACTCTATTTCTCCCATTGGGTTTTGAACCCAATTCTCTTGAGTTTTATATAGAAGCTTTAACCAACTTCACTACACACACTTTTCAATACATAATTGAAATATTTAATATATATAACATATGCGTTTAACTTACAACTTCAGTTTTTAGATGACTGAGATTAAAGGTTCTTTTTATCTCAGTTTTTCAAAAATGAGATCTATTCTTTAAGTTACAATCTCACTTTTAGATTACTGAGATTAAAAAATCTTTTCATCTCAGTTTTTTTCGAAACGAGACAAATTCTTTCATATATAATATCAGTTTTTTGAAAATGAGATCTATTCTACAAGTTACAATATCACTTTTTAGATTATTGAGATTAAAAAATCTTTCCATCTCAGTTTTTTCGTATAACTGAGATTAAAACTATAGTCCATAACATTTTATTATGCTTTCACAAAAAGTGAGATCTTTTTAGTTTTTGTACTGTGATCTTTATATCATTTTGTAGTAGTGCAAGTTGTAGCCTGTGATCCAATAGCAAGTCATGTAACTATGATCAGCATGGCATCGGATTGAGAGAGGTCGTTCGAGAATGAGGTCTGCTGTCGCCGTTGACCTCGTGGATCATGGCGGAGATCTTGTCGGAGGCTTGGTTGAAGACGTGTGGTTGGGTTGAGTGGAAATCGTTGAGAGGGAGCATTTGAGAGAGAGAGAGAGAGAGAGAGTTGGTGGCCGGTTGGGTATAAAAGTCATTATGTAGCATAACCGAGCCTATATAGGTTCGGGAAAAAAATATTTAGGGTTGGGATCAAACCAAATCTAAAAAGAACATTTTGGGCTTCGGGGCAATTTTTGTTGACCAAATGTGAGCATCAGATGGACTATGCATCCAAAGGAGTAGTCGACAATTGGTCTCAACACAATCGTGTGGAGTCTCAATTGTGTAAGGTCGATTATAGTCACACAACGTTATTGTAAAAGTTCGATTCCTTCCCGGAGGTGGAGGTCTCGGCGTTTGGGATGGGTTCCGGTAGCGTGGACGTACTTTTTGTTAATTTTTCTGATTTTATTTTTTTGTGTCGTTACCTTTGTTATATCTAATTAGAATTTCATAGAGCCTATTGTGCAATTAAATCTGAGGCTATTGCATTCATTGAAGTGTCACAACATCTGAAAGTAAAGTGTGGAGAGACCCACTTGCTTTATTAATTAATTAAGGACAATCAGTGCAGAATTAAAAATCCTTAGGAGTAAACTTGAAAGAAATTGCCATGGATTAAGATAATATTTGTACGACGGTGACTACCAAATATAATATAAAATGAAATGCGTGCATCTGTCTGTTTAGAGATTTAAAATTTGCCATGGATTAAGATTATGCTTTATGAAAAAAGAAACACGAAAGAGAAAGAGAAAAGGAGAATGACAATGGAGAATTAACAAACATTTAGGTTATGTTTGGTTGGATGAAATTAATGGAATTGACATTGGAATACATAGAATTGAGGTTGTAATAAAAGTGGAGGGAATGAGATTGGAATATCATTTTCATTCCCAAGTTTGGTTGTGCTTAGGAATCGCCATTCTCGTCCATAATAGAATGGTGTGGCAATAGTAATTTTTGGAGTGAAAATAGTAAATTTTGGTATGGCAATATTAATTTTTAGTGTGACAATAGTAATTTTGGAGTAGAAATAGTAATTTTTGGAGTGACAATAGTAATTTTCAATGCGGCAATTGTGAATCTTGGAGTGGCACTAAGAGCATCTCCAATCCTTACCCTTTTTTCCACCCAAATTTGGGTAGAAATTTGAATCAAAAGCTTGATTTGGGTTAGGCATCACCAATGCTAAACCCATATTTGTATCCAAATCTATTATTGAATGACACACTTGTAATTAATTAGTGGCACACTTGTAATTAATGAGAGTAAAAATTGTCTTTGAAAAAAATGGATATGAGTTTGAGTCACCCCAAATTTGGGTGAGAAAATGGGTAGAACTCAAAATGGGTAGACAAATGAGTATAACATTAGAGATGTGTTTTTAAATTTTTTACTCAAATTTTGGGTGTGTGTAATAAAATGGGTAAGGATTGGAGATACTCTAATAATTTTTGTGTGGCAAAGAAATGGAATGACAATTTTCATTACTAAGGTGGCTAGTGAATCCATTTGTAATGATCATTTCATCCTTTAATGGTAAACCAAACATGAGAATAAGTATTTCATGAAATGACCTTTTCATTTCAACGTTGATTCTAGGGGTGTCAAACGGGCCGGTCGGCACGACACGGGCACGGCAGTTTAAATGTGTCACGGTCATGCCTTGGCACGGCATGACACGACACGGTCTTAGTGAGCACGTGGACAGGCACGGGCACGGTCTTGGTCGGGCACGACACGACACGACACGGTTTTAGTGGGCACATGGACTGGCATGGGGCACGACACGAAAGTTGGCCTGGCATGGCACGGCACGACACGATTTAGCCGGTCACGGCACGACATGGCACGACGCGGTTCTAGCCGGGCACGACACGGGTTGACGGGCACGAGTACGACACGATTCTAGCCGAGCACGGCACGGCACTGCTCTAGCCGAGCACGAAAGGGCACGACACGAGGCACGGAAAAAAAAAATTAAATAATTTGACTTGTGACTCATAATTATGTGATTAATTAACAATAATTTTAATTATAAAACAAGGCATTTTAGTTTCCTAATTTATAAAAAATAAGCTTTTAAATTGGAACAACTAACAATAAATAAGGAAAAAACTAATTTTAAAGAAAAAACCTCCATGTGATTCGAACCCAATTCCTATGGAACTTGTCACACATCACAAACCACCAAGGCTATTAGTCATGTTATGTTTTTACTTGGAACAACTAATAATAAATAAGAAACAAAATTGGTTTTAAAAAAATAATCTCTATGGGGCTCGAACCCAAGTCTTTGAGGACTTAACACACATCTCAAACCATCAAGGCCAACAATCTTGTTATGTTTATAATTGGAACAACTAATATATATAATTCTATTTTATAAAAATGGGCCTCTTGTACGGTAGACACACAATTGCAATACAGTTATGACGATCCATACTGTTCATTTTGTTCTTGGTGTTTTAATCACTTTCACAAATTTTCGGGTCTATTGAATTCTGGAAGCCCTTTCATCGGGACGTAGATTCATTAATAGGAAATTTTTTGTTATGTGCGATCAAGTTTATAACGATAACCAATTTACTTTATTTTTTGCACAAATGATGTAATCACTCCCATATAAAAGGTAGACGGTTCCGATTTTCCAAAAACAGCTCGGGCGGCCCTTAAGTGGTGCATTATAGGACTTTAACGCCTTTGGAAGCACCAAATGTGTTCCGATCACGTGGTTTTCGACATCCGATTATCACCTATTTAGGGGAGAATGATAAATTTGATAAGATCTTTAATCGTAACGGTTTAGATCGAACATTAAAAAAAATGAGTCTGCAGTTACCTTTCAAATCTATACATCCAGCTTATCTGGTTCTATACCAATGTATTCGGCTATAGTCCAATGTACGCTAGCCACACGATTGTGACACAATTATGACGATCCATGCAGTTCATTTTTTGTTGTTCATGGTGTTTTAATCACTCTCGCAAATTTTCGGGTCTATTGTGTTTTGAAAGCCCTTTCATAGGGATGTAGATTCATTAATAGTAAATTTTTTGTTATGTGCGATCAAGTATATAACGATAACCAATTTACTTCATTTTTTGCACGAATGATATAATCTCTCTCACATAAAAGATAAACGGTTTCGATTTTCAAAAAATAGCTCAGCTAGCCCTCGAGTGATGCATTATAGGACTTTATGAGAATTTTCCGTTATTTGGTGCATATAGATTGTGGTGTGACTTATGCACATGATCATAACTTGGCCAAGTATATATACAAAGAGATGAGATCGGCACTTGGCAGGCACTAGCATTTTCAGTGCATCACTCTCTCTATGTCTCTCTCTCTCTCTCTCTCCCAAGTCTCAAATGAAACCTAGACGCTTGAGTCTAGATCTTATTGATATCTGAGTTTCCCGTTGCCGACTAGCAGTTGCCGTTCAGGACTCAAAGGCTTTCTCTGTCACTCTTTATCTCTCAATGTCTTTCTCTCTCACTCTCACAGTCTCACGGTCACAGATTCACTCTCAACTCTCTCTCAGTCTCTCACCCACTAAGCCACAACTCTCTCTCTCTCTCTCTCTCTCTCTCTCTCTCTCTCTCTCTCTCTCTCTCCCTTCTAAGACTCTAACTCTTAAAGACTCAAACAGAAACGGTCATGTAGGGAGGTTATAAACCTTAACATGTACAACTAACACCTGAACACATGGTACATGGGACCACAGAAATATTAAGATGGACCACGCTGTCAAACAAGGGTGGTGGTCGGCATAAAGGGCAAGAGACATAAAAAGGTCGTTGGTGAAAGCAGACTGTTCGGCAATGAGAATGGCTGAACAAAGAAAGAACACCCGAGAACGCTACCTTAAGGGATAAGACAAAGGGGGTATTCTAGAAGGATCCAATACGATTATACTATGTGATAAGAATAATTAAGATCCCAAGAATAAAGGATCTGTTCCAGACACCCAATGAGAATGAGGTGTTCGGCCCACCATGGAAAGAAGTCCTAAAAAGACTAAGGAAATAAACTGATAAGGGAAAGAGAATCCTGAATATCCCGGTTTTCCTAGACGAGATAGGAAAACTAGGGTAACAAAGACGCTTGGAAAGCAAGCAAACGTATGCCTATATAAGCAAGGCTAACTTAGAAGTAAAAGGTACGCAATACACGACAATCATTCATTTTCCTACTAAGAGCTAGGGTTACTCAAATACGTGATACTAACTTAGGCATCGGGGGTCCTTTGTCGACGAGAGGCGAAGGTGCGATCATCCTGTGTCTGTTTTGCTGATTAGGGTTCTGAAGATAAACTAGGGTTTCGTTCAGGAGGCACGAGTAGATGTTGCACTCTGTGTACTACTACAAGTACTGAAGTCATTGTCAGGACACTCACGGATGGCATCCTCAGGGGCTAAGACAGTGGCAACATTATCAGGAATCTCATAACGGGCCTTAAAGTCTGCCATGGCCTGAGGGGTATTACAGAACCTTCTAAATCTCCCCATAGATGCATTTGGGGAACGAGAAAAACAAAACCCTAGAGTCTTTCGATGAGAACGATAGAGTAAAGGGCAAGATGGGGAACGATGACTTACGATATAAAGTTTAGAAGAGCCTGGTGCAGGGCACAGAGGTCTTAAGGGTGAAGAACAGTGATCCAATGGTGGAAAATTCTTCCTTCTTTCTACAGAAAAATACCTAAAGAGAGAGTAGGTACAAAATTGGGCCGAAATCCCCTAAATACCCAAAATCGAGGGATGGCGTACGTAAAACGTCACCCCAGACACCGTTTGTGCATCTCGTTTCTCGTAAACGTCCATTCGCGTTTAATGAGAACGGTACGGAGCGTGCCACGTGTAAAGGCGGTGGTAGTAAAAACATGCCCGGCCCAAACGATGGGACGTTTGGCTTGGTTTAATGATGAATGTTGCACCAATTCTGCTTTGAAACGATGAAAAATGGAGGAGCAATATGATTATTCTTGGCATTTTGGAGCTTTGATTGTCATTTGAGTTAAGATAACGAGTAAAGCTGGGGAGCAATTGTAGGGAGGTAAAACCAAACAGGTACAACTAGCACTCGAACACATGGTACATGGGACCACAGAAATAGTAAGACGGACCACGCCGCCGAACAAGGGTGGTGGTCGGCATAAAGGGCAAGAGACATAAAAGGTCAATGGTAGAAGCAATCTGTTCGGTAATGAGAAGGGCTGAACAAAGGAAGAACACCCGAGTACGCTAACTTAAGGGATAAGGCAGAGGGGGTATTCTAGAAGGATCCAGTATGATTATACTACGTGATAAGAATAAGATCCCGAGTATAAAGGATTTGTTACAGACACCCAATGAGAATGGGGTGTTCGGCCCACCATGGAAAGGAGTCCTAAAAAGACTAAGGAAATAAACTGATAAGGGAAAGAGAATCCTGAATGTCCTGGTTTTCCTAGATGAGATAGGAGAACTAAGGCAATAAAGACGCTTAAAAAGCAAGCAAACGCTTGCCTATATAAGCAAGGTTAACCTAGAGGTAAAAGGTACGCAATAAACGACAATCATTCATTTTCCTACTAAGAACTAGGTTTACTCAAATACGTGATACTAACTTCGGCATCGGATAGCCTTTGCCGACGAAAGGCGAAGGTGCACTTACCCTTTGTCTGTTTTGTAGATTAGGGTTCCGACGATAAACTAGGGTTCTGGTCAGGAGGCATGAGTAGCCGTTGCGCTCTGCGTACTGTTACAAGCACTGAAGTCATTGTCAGGATACTCACGGATGGCATCCTCAAGGGCAAGGACGGTCGCAACATTATCTGGAATCTCATAAAGGACCTTAAAGTCCGCCATGGCCTGAGGGGTATTACAAAACCTTCTAAATCTCCCCATAAATGTAGTTGGGGAACGGGAAAAACAAAACCCTAGAGTCTTTCAATAAGAACGATAGAGTAAAGGGTAAGATGGGGAGCGATGACTTACGATATAAAGTTTAGAAGAGCTTGGTGCAGGACACAGAGGTCTCAAGGGTGAAGAACAGTGCTGCAATGGTGAAAAATTATTCCTTCTTTCTGCAGAAAAATACCTGAAGAAAGAGTAGGTACAAAATAGGGCCGAAATCCCCTAAATACCCAAAATCGAGGGATGGCGTACGTGAAACATCACCCCAGACACCGTTTGTGCATCTCGTTTCTCGTAAACGTCCGTTCACGTTTAATGAGAACGGTACGGAGCGTGCCACGTGTAAAGGCGATGGTAGGAAAAACATGCCCGGCCCAAACGATGGGACATTTGGCTTGGTTTAATGATGAGTGTTGCACCAATTCTGCTTTGAAACGATGAAAAATGGAGGAGCAATATGATTTTTCTCGGCATTTTGGAGCTTTGATTGTCATTTGAGTTAAGATAACGAGTAAAGCTGGAGAGCAATTGTAGGGAGGTAAAACCAAATAGGTACAACTAGCACCCGAACACATGGTACATGGGACCACAGAAATAGTAAGATGGACCACGCCGCCGAACAAGGGTGGTGGTCGGCATAAAGGGCAAGAGACATAAAAGGTCATTGGTATAAGCAATCTGTTCGGTAATGAGAAGGGCTAAACAAAGGAAGAACACTCGAGAACGCTAACTTAAGGGATAAGGCAGTTGGGGTATTCTAGAAGGATCCAGTACGATTATACTACATGATAAGAATAAGATCCCGAGAATAATGGATCTCTGTTACAGACACCCAATGAGAATGGGGTGTTCGGCCCGCCATGGAAAGAAGTCCTAAAAAGAATAAGGAAATAAATTGATAAGGGAAAGAGAATCCTGAATATCCTGGTTTTTCTAGACGAGATAGGAAAACTAGGGCAACAAAAACACTTGGAAAGCAAGCAAACGTATGCCTATATAAGCAAGGTTAACCTAATGGTAGAAGGTACGCAATACATGGCAATCATTCATTTTCCTACTAAGAACTAGGGTTACTCAAATACGTGATACTAACTTAGGTATCGGAGGGCCTTTGCGGATGAGAGGCAAATGTGCGCTCATCCCTTGTCTGTTTTCCAGATTAGAGTTCCGACGATAAACTAGGGTTTCGGTCAAGAGGCACGAGTAGCCATTGCGCTCTGCGTATTGTTACAAGTACCTTCAGTTTTTGCCCACCTATAGGTCAAACTAAAACCCTAGAACCAGATCCGACTCATTTGAGTTGCCGTTGCCGTTGCCATTCATGGCCTTCAGGTCCTCAACCTCAGGTGTTCAGCGGTCGCCGCCATTTGCTCTCGAATAGCGCTATCGCTCTCTCTCACTCTCAAGTTCAGCGGTTCAAGCGTATAGTTTTTGATATATATATATATATGGCTCTCTCAAACGGTCACATTAGATTTAGGTATGTGGTTTATGTACATAGATATAGATATCCAGAAGTTACAACATCTCTCCTGTTTTCAATCATAGATTTTCTTAGTTCAAGAAGGGGTGTGACACCCTGATCTGATCAGTGTGTTCTTTTGTTTTTTAGTACACCAATATTTGATCAGTGTGTTCTTTTGTTTGTTTGTATAGCCCTGTTCTTTAGTCTATATATTGCGTTGTTTGAGTTAGTGCATGAACTTTTTGATATTATTCCCCAAACTGTTGCGAGATAATGATATTTATCAACTACGAGAAACTCGACCTCTTTTGTGCAGACTACATAATGAATGTGGTATACTCATTTCCTTCGTTTTTTTGGTGTTTGTAAGGACCAAATTCCGAAGTGTGTATTGGCAATTCCATATGACAACACATATTTTATATCGAGTTGTAATTTAATTATTTTTTATAGGTTAATGAGTCTGTATAGGACTAGAGTGGAAGGAATCATTATTATTTGTAATTGAGAATGAGCGTTCGGGATAAAAAAAAGGAGGTCAACTTTTGCAAGACGAATTTTGGCGAAGACGGATCGATGGACGAATCAACCCGGTTATCAATCGGCATAATCTGTTTTTTAAATAAAAAAGAAACGTGGAAAAAAAAAATCTATATATGGACTTGTTTTTCTAGGTTTCCAACAGTCTTATAAAAGAGAAAAAGGGATGGCAAGGATTGGTGGCCAGATACTGAATATACATATACGGTGATTAAGTAAAAGGCAACGTGCAGCGGCAGAGCAAAAAGATCGAACCAACAGTTCTACTTCAGAACTATTCCAAAGGAGAATTTTGATTAGGTTTTTTGGAGGGCTTGTGGACTCAAGGCTTTTGGCAATCAAGATCACTGGGTGCGGTGTACGTGTGACTCGGCAGGTGATACTTAGAACGTTGTGAGGATTTACTTCGTTTGGATAGGTATATCTGTAACTGTACAATGATTATAGTGATTTGATTCCTTCCCGTGGTTTCTACCCATTCTGGCGTTTTCCACGTATATCTCTGTCTTGTGAGATTTATTGTTTGCATAGTTTTTGCTGGTAGTATAACTTGGTGATTCGTATTCATACTGTTAGGGTTTTTTAAGAATTGTTTAGGGAACCCTGTTTTTTCAGTGTTTTTTTTGCAAATGGATCACTCTGACTCCGAGTCATCTCATGATGAACATGGAGCAACTCCTTTAATTTCACCCCTGCAAATGGGTTCCGTAGGTGAAGCTACTTTAAACACTGTTGCAGCAGGTTATACTTCTACAGGTAGTCGTGGGGTAAGAAGGAGTCGCCTCACTTCATGGGTATGGGAGCATTTCACTAGAGTTAAACATTTTATAGATAAAAATGGTATTGATCAAGGATTGAGAGCTGTATGCAATTATTGTGGAAGTGATTTTAGCTGCACAAGTAACCATGGCACAGGGCATACTGGTAGACATTTTAAAAACAAACATAAAAATCAACTTGGCCAAGGCAGTAGTGGACTTAGTAGTAGTTTGTCGAAATTTGAATATTCAAAATATAAAATGAGAGAGGGATTGACCCGTTACGTAGCTGCCGCAGAACAATCATTTACTTTTGGTGATGATATTAGATTTGAATATTTTGTCAAGAATTATCTTAATCTTGAATTTTCTAAAGTTTCTAGAAATACAGCTAGAAGTGATTGTTTGGAAGCTTTTGCAAAAACTAGAAAAGAATTGATAATTGAAATTAAAAAATTTGATAGTACAATCTCTTTTACTTCTGATATGTGACCTAGTATAAATAATCTTGGTTATATTTGTATGACTGCTCATTATATAGACTTTAGTTGGATTTTGAATAAAAAAATTATTGCTTTTTGTTTAATGGAGCATCCTCATAATGCTAATCAGATTTTTCAATGTATAAGTGGTGTTTTCAGGGAGTTTGAAATTGTTGATAAAGTTTTCAGTATTACTTTTGATAATCATAGTGCTAATAGCGCTGCAATTGAATTGTTCAAGGTAAATATGGCAAACTTACGTTCTCGTCAAAATTTTCATTTGCGATGTGTATGCCATATCATTAACTTAATTGTGCAAGATGGTTTGAAATCTATAGCACCACAGATACAAAACATTAGAAATGCTCTTCTTTTATTGCTACTTCCGGAGCTAGGCAACAAGAATTTGATGCATTGTGTAAAAGTTACAACGTTAAACCAAAAAGAATGAAACCTGATATGAAAATTCATTGGAATTCAACCTTTCTTATGTTAAAATCTTGTAGGCATCACATTGATGTGATTACTGCTTTTGTTAATGCCAAGTCTGATTGTGGTTTAACTCATTTTGATTGGATAATTGCTTTTGAATACATGAAATTTTTAAAAGTATTTTATGCTGCTACCTGTGCTTTTTCGGGTGTTCGTTATCCTACTTTTTATCTTGTGCTTAATCATGTATAATACTCCCTTCGTTCTAAATTGGATGTCAATTTTGATATCCGTGTCAATTTCAACTCCTTATATATTTCAATATGGATCTCAAAAAATATGCAATATGGATCTTGTTTGATAATTCTCGATTAATTTTATTATACATACAAAGTTTTCAAACTCATGAAAAACATTACAGATTGAAAGATATAAGCGATGAAAAATGACACGGATTTCAAAAATTGTCATTCTTTTTGGAACGGAGGGAGTATTAGTTTCAATTTTAATACTTATAGAACAGAAACAAATTTCGTAGCTGCTTGTAATGATATGGAATCAAAATTCAGGAAATATTTCGAGGACATTCCAAAAATGTAATGAGTAAAGAGAGATAGATAGATAGATAAAATTTATTGAGGACCGTGTGCAAAGATTTTGAGTATCCTAAACGATCAAGCCCTTCAATTTTAAAAACAGAGTTGACTTTACCATTTGAAATAAGAGCTCAAGTACACCATTTGGCTAACACCAAATATACACAAGAGTGTAAGACTCATTTCGAGGTCCCACCATAATTATTAGAGTCGTTTAATCTGTGTGAAATAATATTTTAAGGATCTATGTAGAAAATCAATTCATGTTGATATTGGCAAATGCTTAATCAATTAGTATACAGAAATTAGGGGTGAGCAAAAAATCCGTCAAACTGCGAATCCAGTCCAAACCAATCCAAACCGAAAGATTTGGTTTGGTTTTTTAGTAATATGGTTTGGTCATGGTTTAAAAAAATTAGAAACCGCATTATATGGTTTGGTTTGTGGATACACATTTACGGTTATGGTTTCAAACCGAACCGAACCGTATAATAAATATATATATATATATATAAAATATATCAAAGCCAATCCTATTTTCTTATGATTATTAATTTATTATACACAAAAACATCACCAGATCAGTCAACTTCCACGACCCAATTCTTAAATTTCTATACATGAAAACCAATTCCAATTCATATTCCTATAATTCGTTCATTACCAAGACTAATTACCCTAAATTTCTATACATGCAAACCATGGTTTAAAACCGAAACCGAACCGTATTTTAATGGTTTGGATTGGTTTGATTCTATGCCTTTTGTGGGTTGGTTTGATTCTCCAAATTCATAATCCGTAGGTATTGGTTTGGTTCTTGGTTTACTATGAAACCGAACCATACTCACCCCTAACAGAAATGATGTACCCGTAGTTTTTTTTTTTAGCAATCTCACATGGTAAGTTTTCAACTATTCTCTGGGAAGATCTTTCACATTGGATTCCAACTAAAAAGAAAAAAACTACTCCCTCCGTCCCACTTTGTTATGCCCTTATTTCTTTTTGGGATGCCCCAAAATGATGTACTTGTTTCAAAACTTTTCAATTTTGGATGTCCATATTACTATTTTACCCCTCATTTCTCCCTTCCAAATTTAAATTTTGAATTTGATTTGAAAGAAAAGTATAGCAAATTAATGACATGACAAGAAAGTTCAAAAAGTCAAAAGTTATAAAGGGATAAAATGGTAAAATTAATACAAAGTCAATATAATTATGTTCTTTTCTTAAATTACGTGAAAGTCAAAATAGGCGTAACAAATTAGGACTGAGCGAGTATTGAATTGTCAACTTCACAACACCAGCACCAACCTCACAACACCAGCAACAACCTCCTTCACAAACGCTCCCAGTAGCGCATACTCTTCAAACGCTCTTGCCGCGACTTTGCACCTCAAGGATTTTGAGTATCCGAAATGAACAAGCCCTACAATTTTAAAATGGAGTTGACTTTACAATTTGAAATACAATAAGGGTGAGCTCCACAAAAAATGTAATGAATGGTGTAGTGGATGAATGGTAGTGTAAGAGCTCAGGTAAACCATTTGGCTAACACCAAATGTACACAATATCGTGTAAGACTCATTTTGAGGTCCCGCCATGATTATTAAAGTCGTTTAATCTGTGTAAAATAATATACCGTAGAAAATCAATCCATCCTGATATCAGCAAATGTTTGATCAATTCAACTAAGTACCATACAATTCAGTGTATATTTAGTTTACAGAATTGACGCCCGTTGTTTGCAACTATTACCATATAAAAGTAACTTGCACGAACTCCTAAAGTAACTTTGTTCCATTTCAAACAAAATTATAAAAACGGTGTCACACAGTAGTACTCAAACAATACGACACTGTTCGGTTTGAGTTTTGAGGGAGATTTAAAAATGCAGAGAGATAGATAGATACATAAAATATATTGAGTACTGTGTGCAAGGATTTTGAGTATCTGAAATGAAAGCCCTACAATTTTAAAATGGAGTTGACTTTACCATTAGAAATACAGTAAGGGTGAGCCCCACAAAAAATGTAATGGATGGTGTAGTGGATGGAAGGTAGTGTAAGAGTTGAGGTAAACCATTTGGCTAAAACCAAATGTACACAATATCGTGTAAGACTCATTTTGAGGTCCCACCATAATTATTATAGTCGTTTAATCTGTGTAAAATAATATATCGTAGAAAATCAATTCATGCTGATATCAGCAAATGTTTGATCAATTAATGCTTTGTTTGTTTTAGTTTTTGAAAAGTATTTTTTCAAAGATTCTTTTTAGATTCTCCCCACTTCCAATCATTTCTCTTTCTATCTCTCTCCACTTATTACATTTACTCTAAGAGGAGCAGTTGCTCTCTCTTCCCCTAGGGTTCCACCCCTCTCCTCCCTACCTGGTTAGGGCTTTTTTCCTAGTTTTCACCTCCTTTTCACCTCCTACCTCCCGCCCTCGTTTCACTTTCAGCCACAGCCTAGGGGAGGTGGGGCCGCCGCCCTCCTTGGCCCACCTCCCCTCCCGCCTCTTTGTCTCGCCGGCCCCCTCTCCTCAACCCCTAGCCGGCTTTCAGATCGGATCCTCCGTCTCCTCAAACTCTTCCTCCGCCTACCACCTACCGCCGCCATTAACCCTCACCTCTCCAGCCCTTCCGCCTAACATCCTCTCCACCGCTCTTCCCCTACCATTCCTTTCCCCCTCCTGGGTCCGTTTTCTGGTCAGATCTGACTGTGGGTTGAAGTTGGGTGGCTCGTGCCCCCTCCGGCGAATAAGCCTCTAGATGTCGACGGCGGCGGCGGATATAGAGCACGGTTCTTGTCCGGGGAAGCGGCTAGACTGTTAACTCGGACTCACTCGGCGACCCAGTGGTGTGACTCAGTGGGGCAACTCAATGGGCCGAATCAGTGTGGTAACTCAATGTGTCCTGGGCTTCTTTGTAGCTGGTTTTTCTGTTTTTTTTAGTTGTTTTGTTTGTTTTGGGTTTCTCGGTCATGTTTTTCCAGTAGTCGTGAGTGATCCGTTCGTCCGGCTACCGGTCGGTAAACCATCCAGATTTCATATGCGCTTTCTCGGGTTTGAGCTGGGGGCCCGATTGGGTTTCTCTACTACCTGGACCTAGATTGGTTCCTAATCTAGGCGTTTCGTCGGTCCTGCTTGCAGGGGGTGCATGTGTCGAAGTCTTGGTAGTTTTGGTTCTTTCTTGTATCATTTGATGGAATCTGTATTGCCTTTGGGCTTTGAAATGAAATTGACAGTTTCAAAAAAAAAAAAAAAAAACTTATTACATTTACTATTTTCATAATTTTTTTTTTATAAACGAAACCAAACAAAGCATAATTCAACTAAGTACCATACAATTCAGTGTATATTTAGTTTACAGAAATGACGCCCGTTGTATTTTTTTTTAGCAATCTCACATGGTAAGTTTGCAACTATTACCTTGGAAGATCCTTCCCATTGGATTCCAATTGAAAAGAAAAAAAAAAAACTATTTAATTGTCAACTTCACAACACCAGGAACAACCTCCTTCACAAACGCTCCCAGCAGCGCATACTCTTCAAACGCTCTTGCCGCGACTTTGCACCGCAACAACTGCGGGATGAACAGCCAGAACCCGGTACCCATCACGAACCCGACGGTCATCGGCATCGCAATCACCCGAGGCAACCGATACCTGTCCTTGGCTACCTTCTTGATCACAATTTCCACCACCAAGCACGCCCCGTGGAGAAGAAAGAACCATGTGATCTCCCACGTGGGCTGCGTGCGGCCCATGTAGTAGAATATCAGCTCGTGCATTAAGGCCGAGACAAGGAACGTGCACACCACGGCCGGCAGCTGAGCCCACTTCCGGCCCATGAATCGCGCTGACACGCCTAGGACGGGGTCATATACGGAGGGACGCAGGGTTCGGGACACGACGAGGTTCCACCTCCTACCCCAGAAGTCTTGGAGAGAGGACGAGAGGTACGGCTCGTTGAACGGCGGCTCGAGCTCTAACCCCAATATGGCTCGAGCCACGAATGCAGCATTGGCTAGTATGATTTCCAACATAAAGTACATGAGGAGGCCGGAAATGACCAAATTGGCCTTTGGGTGTATGTGGTCACTATAATTGTAAACACGAAAAAGCAAGGCAACAAGAACACCTTTTATGGCATAATTGCGAATCGATGTGCGTCCCTTTTGCGTGATTCTGGGATGTGGGTTTCCTCCATTACGGCAATTTGTAGGAGGGTCTTGGCTATTGTGGCCAGCTTGATCTAGTGGAGATGGATGGTTTCTATTTTGAGATTTCGGTGATTTTTCCTGATTTGAAGGTGATTTTGGAGGTGGGTCTTGTCGGATCCTGATGGGGAAACAGGCAATAGCAATGAAATGGGGGAGAGAGAGAGAAGGGTGGGAGAGAGGGCCTTTGTCAAAGGCAAAAAGTAGGAGCTTGAAATTGGAAAGCCAAGCTATGAAGAAAGCAGTGTTGGCACCAAGGTTGGCAGAGTGAAGTTTGAGAGGAAGGGCAAAGAAGAGAGAGACAATAGGGATGATTGAGAAAAGCCTGGGCATACCTTTTGGGATGAACTTGGCTGAAAAATAGCAGTAGCATAAAGAAACAACTACTGAAATCCATACCTTGATGAAGTTGCTGATCTCTCTCTCTAAGGTGTAGCTTGGATAGTAGATCTCACCCTCCATCTCTCTCTCTCTCTCTCTCTCTCTAGATGGGGAATCAATCAAGTGCCGTTTAGGTACAAAATTTGTAGGAAGGACTATTAAACAAGGACCAATGGAAATGACTAACACGAAAGATATTTTTTTATAGTAGTGTTTTTTGAGTGCTAGCTGATCCATCGTCTGGAAGATATTTTTTAGACTTGCCAAAAACATTGATGCAGGGTAAAACATACATTCTAGTAGCTGTTTTGTGGACAATATGGAACCAGAGAAACGTTTGTATTTTTGAAAACGCCAATCCAAATTGCGTGGAGGTGCAAGAACTAATCAAGCCAAGGGTAGCTTTTTGGGTGGGAAAAAAAAGAAGGGTTGGAATGATTACTCCATGGATGACTTTATCTTCAGGCTTGGGTGTATTTTGGCCAAATACAACACTTGGCTAATTTTTTTTTTGTTTTAATTCAAAATTTTCTTGCATTTGTTAGTTTCGCATCGAAGTTTTGTGAATTGTTGGTCTATCAGAAAAGTACTTTTTCTATCCTTTTTAAGTGTCTACTATGGCTCTGTATGTCAATTTCAGTTGCTTATATCTCTCAATGTATACTGTTAAAATATGCAATATGGATATTGTTTGATAAACCTAAATTATTTGTATAAGACAATTGATTTTAAGAACATAAAACATAATATGCGTCTAGAGATATAAGTCATTGGCATGTAGAACTATAATGAACACTTGAAAAGAGGTAGAGAGGGTGAAAATTTTAGGTCGAAAATTAATTTTTTTTGAATAAAAACAAAAATCAGCCAAAAAGCCAGATTTTTCTACTTTATTAAAAAAAATTGAGTTCGGATCTTAATTTTTTACTTTTTTAATTCTTCTTGTCAAGACGAACCAATAATTTATAAATAATTGATGCGAAACTAACATATGCGAAAAAAATTAAATAGAAATAAAATAAAATAAAAAACAAGTTGCTAATTTATTATAGAATCTCTGTAATGTGGGTTGTCTGGTTGGGTAGGTTTGTCATTTGTGGGCTGTCTTTCTTTGTTGTTTTTGGGTTTCTTGGGTGGGTTCTGGGCCCCTTAACCGGTTAAGTCAGTTTTGGCTGGTTTTCTTTTTTTCTATTTTTGGTTTGGGTCATCATGGTCTTTGGGGTGGTCTTTTTATGGGTCTTCTTGTTGTTGTCTTTGGTCTGGTCTTTATAGTGGTGGTGGCCTTCAGGCCTTGGATTGTTTCTTGCGGGTCAAAGCTCCCATCCAGTCATCCTTACCATTCAGTACTAGTCAGTTGGTCGTTTTTCGGCGAACGTCGATTTTGTTCAGTGATTGGATCTGTTCATATTGTAGATCTCATCGAGATGCACAATCACGTAAAAAATCATGTCCATCGGATGTCGTTTAGTACACGATCATAATTAGTTTATTTTGGAAAAAAATACATACCCACACTGGATTGGAACCCCTCTCATTCATTTGTCCAAAATAAATGTGTTCCGATCATGTACTAAACGATATCCGATGGACATAATTTTTGACATGGTTGTGCGCCTCGACGAGATCTACAATATGAACGGATCCGATCATTGAACGAAACCGATGTTCGCCAGAAAATGGACGACTAGCCGGGAGTGAACGATAAGTTCGATGTTAAGGTATACACTGTGGAGGCCGGGAGTGGACGGTAAGTTCAATGTTAAGGTATACACTGTGGAGGAGTTTAAGGGCTTCTTGGACGGAATCAGAGAAGTGAAGTTGTAATTATGGGCAGCTGAGGAGTGGCTCCATCCAACTCTTTGTTGGATGTTCATTTTTTCAGTTTTTCTCCATTTCTTTCCTTTTGTCTGAACTTGTAAGCGTTTTTGCTTTCGGTGTTCCCCCTCGATGTAACCCTTTCGAGTTTTATAAAAGTTTCATTTGCCGAGAAAAAAAAAGAAAAAAAAAAGGGTGGCTGGATGGGAGCTTGACCCGTTTCTTGGTTGATTTGCCTGTAAACTACTCTTAATTTTTTTGGGGTGGATTTTTCATCATTTAAGCTCTTATTGAAGATTTCATGTGAGAGAGCATTACAAATTTGTTGCATCGAAGGTTTTTTTTTTCAGTTTTGGGGGTGTCGTTGAAAATTTCATTCTCTGTAATATGGTATGTTTGGTTTTGGTTGATCTCTTATCAACCTCTCTTCTTAGGTCTTGAGTGACATATGATTGTCACGTGGTTTGGGTGCCAATCTCGTTGGGATGCTTTGTAACAACTCGGCTTTTCGACCCAATTTTTTTTTTAAGCATTAGTATTATTAGGTCTTAATTATTATTATTCCTATATAATTCCTTTTCCTTAATAGATAAATACAAAAAAAATATAATTATCTTATCTTATTTATTTATTTATTTTTAGTTGCATGCATGCATGAAAACTCTTCCACCTCTCCATCTCCTATTCCTACTCGATCTCTACCACTCCCCTGGCCATATTTTCGTCCATAATCCCCTCCATATCAAGCCAAGAGTTAGAATCCCAATCCAATACAATTTTATCACCCCTATTGTAACAACCCGGATTTTCAACCCAATTTTTTTTTCGAATAAAAAGATTTATTGGCATCTTGAATTTTATTAATTTATTAATTTAATTATTGTTACATCATAATTATTAAGTTAAGTAGTTAATTTAATAAACTAATTAATTAGCTATACATTTTACTTCAATATTTGAAAAGAAAAATTCCTTCATACTCATATACACATGCACGTATAAAAAAACAAAAAAAACAAAATCATGTGCTGACTTTCAAACCCCAGATTTAAGGGATTCTACTTCCCTATTTTTCCTCTCTCTTCCTCATCTCTCTGCCGATTTTTTCTGCCTACTCTCTCTCTCTCTCTCCCCTTGTTCCCAATGCCGAACCACCTCTACCTCTCTACTCCTTAATTTCAGCAGCCATCATCATCATTCATCACCTTCCTCCCTCCATTCTTGCCCCCACGTCTACATTCCACTTCTCCACTCCTTCCTATAAAACTCTCCCTCACTCTGAAATTCACAAAACTTAACAACATCACCACTGTAAATCAGTAGGAAAATAGAAAGAGAGAGAGAGCACCTCTCGGCACCACCACCAAGACCAACCGCCACCACCTCTCACGGCAGCCACCTCCTCCCCCCACCACCGGACTTCTCCACCTCCTCCAGCCATACCTACCACCACCTCGCCTTCCGTGACCCGTCATTTCAGCCGTGGGTGTGTGCACAGTGGGCACGCCAATTGTTTCGGTGTACGCCGCCGCCGCGGCCCCGACGGAGTGCCGCCGGACGCCGCCTCTAGATTTCAGAACCACCACGGCGATCTCTGGACCCCGTACAACATTTACCAGAGCTTAGAATCGCGTTTGAGGTAGTTATCCGGAAACCCGTAACTCAATCTGCGTTTTAATGGAGTTTAGGACTAAAATTTAATTCCTGTTGTAGATGATAACCTGTTTTTAATTCCAGGAGTTAATTAATTACTGTCTAGTCCTGTTTTCGTTAATATCTAGTCCTATTTGTGATAGAAAATCAGTGGTAAGGCCTGAAAACGTTTTATTTGTAAATTGAGGATCATTCGCGAGATCATGGTGAATAAATGGCAGAGGTAAGTAGTTCAATGGTGTACAAGAGGACAAGTGCAAGTTTATTGAATCAATAGATTATATAAAACAAAAGAGGATTTTAAATCAGAAAATAGCATTGAGTAAAATAGGAAAAACTTCTTATAAAAGAAAATATGTTCACCAAGGATAATTATTCCATTCCCTTCGCCATATAGTTATTTAGATTTATTTAAGATTATATATTAGTTAATATTTAATCCTAATAAATATTGACTAGAATAGCCTCGCATAATTTTGTTGTTATGAAAATCTCATATTAATATTTAATAGAGTTAGTAAATACTAAATTTAGCAATAAGTATTTTCCAATAAAAATTAGTTTGTAAAATCTATGAATAATATGAGAGTTAAAGAAAATGTTTAAATAGTAGAAATGTTTTATAAAATTTCTAAACGTGAGAAATAGACTTAATTTTAAGTGTAGTAATTAATTGTTTGGCTGAATATTTATTTTGTTACTCGCATGATTAATTCTATGACATGATTAATTTTCTCGCATAATTAATTTTATCGCATGGTTATGAGTTGTTAATTAGCATGTTAGTACTTTTAGTTGAAATGTTGAACCGTGTGATATTTCATTGTGGTTGTAGATTGGACAAATAGGTTCCCGGGATGGTTACGAGTAGTGATTCATGTAGACGATGTTAAGTAAATGGAAACTGATAAAGTGTTGAGGTGTGAGATTGTGGATTGTGATTTGAGCCATGGTGATGGCAAGGGTAACCAATGGGGCCCTGTCTTGAAATGGGTAACCAATGGGGCCCAGTATTGAGAGATGTTGTGACGCTAATGTATAATGCGTCATGGGAAAATTTGCTTCTTTTGTTCGAGAGGGAATAGGTCCCATGAGACGGTTATAGTTAGTGGTAGGTGATGTCCGACCCTAATGTACGATGCGTCATGGGATGACTCGATCCTCCTGTTATGGTCTTAAGTGAGAACATACTCGGTACATAACTTAGGTGCGCTCACCTAGGACCCTGGTGCAGGACAAGCAAGAGGAAGGGTGGACCCATGAGACGGTTGTAGTTAGTGGATGTGGGAGGAAAGGATCTCGTGGAGAGTATCCTTAGATTTCATGTAAATTAATGGATAGTAAAGAAAATGATGATGTGTTGTTATTCTGTATCTCCTGTGAATTGTTATATTGTTGATCTGCATATTGTGGTATTGGGTTCTAGGATTTCTACTTTGTGAATTATCACTCAGGATACGTTTGTATCCTGGCAAATCGTTTGCTTCGGCGATCAATTTGCCAGAGTGTGCAGGATTCCACAGTGGAGCAGTTGATACAGGTGGAACCCTGGAACGGAGTCTGGGCCAACGTTGCTTGGAATTCGTGTCAAAACTAGAGTCGCTCTGGAGTTACTTTTGTTAAATAAATGTACATAGATTTTGTATTATTTTGAAATTGTAAATTTTGTATAAGGATAAATAGGGGCCTAGAAGTTTGTAAAATTCAGCATATTTTAAGAGTAATGCGCCCGAAATTCCTTAGAAAATCGGGGCGTTACACCTATCATCAAAATTCTCTTATATATACCCCATAACCCCGACCCTAGAGTTCACCACGAAATTATTTACACCCTAATAGTCCAGAAAAGAGAGAGAATTCCAAAAAAAGTCGGACTCCAATCCATGGAGTTTTAGAGAGAGAAAGTGAGAGAGAGAAAAGTGGGTTTGCACTCTAGAACCCCCCGAGATCCGAATTCATCATTCCAATCATCTCCTGCAATCCCAAACATCCACAAGTATCGTCCAATTCGAGCCCAAGGTCCCCCGTTCGTCCAAACCGAAGCCGTC
The DNA here is from genome assembly GCA_018127125.1 of Rhododendron griersonianum. Taxonomy (NCBI): domain Eukaryota; kingdom Viridiplantae; phylum Streptophyta; class Magnoliopsida; order Ericales; family Ericaceae; genus Rhododendron; species Rhododendron griersonianum. Next base: position 16,958,463 of record CM030789.1, read on the forward strand.
TTCTCCAAAAGTTCAAGTTTCGTTTAAAATCAATTCAATCCGATTCGAGGTATTGTAATCCCTTCCAACCACTTCTTTAAGTATATTAAGTGTTTATATGCTTAACCCTATGCCCCAATTGGTCCCATGCATCAAAAACCGAGCCAAAACGAAAAAATAGCACCCTGCGTACAGATTCACCTTTTTGATATTATTTTTGATCCCGACAATTGGTTTATAATTATTTATGTATAAGATGACACTTTTGATATTTATTTTACAATCTTTCTGATATTAATATTATAATAAACTACTTAATTGATATTATTTTCTTACAAAGTAATATCATCTTAGTATAAAACGTATTAATTATATCACTTTAATTTATCTGGTAGATAAAGTTAATTAATAAAAGTCTTAAATTAATAATACTCTTATTTAGTAATTTTACATGGTTCGAAACCACTTTGCGACCTTCTGAAACCAAATTTTGACCCTCGATCTATTTTTCCTAGACTTCTAGTACATCAAAGATCATAACTTGTTAATGTCATATTTTTTTATTCTATTATCTATTTATTAATTATTTATTTGATTTCGTGTAAAAGTTTACAAACGAAAAATCCTTGCGACCTTATAAATCATTTTATTAATTCCCGGACTATTTTTTTTAGATTCTTTACATCCCAAAGATGATATGTTGTTAATCTCAACATATTTTATTTATTAAATAATTTATTATCCATTTATTTTACTTTTGACAACTTTAAAAATCATTTTTTTTGTTTTAAAAATGATTCCGCGACCCTCCGGACCCACTTTTTGGTACTTGAACTCAATATGTTGGACCTTTAGGATTCTTAATAAAATCATGTTAATTATTCTTACGTTTTCACCTATTTAATGTATTGATTAACTTATTATCAATCTAATTACAAATTTTAAATAGTTAATAAGAACCTAAAAGTATTTCTCAAATTATTTTTAAGTTCTTACTTTAATTTTGACATCATAGCCATATAAGATTAAGGGCAACGGCCCATTCATAACAAGTGGAGTGATTTCATTGCTTGATAATTGTTTAATTATTTCCGCTTATTGTTTATTTATTTATTTATTACCGTGATTATTATTTTTGTGTTAATTGATTTAATGCTAGATTGGACTCTAGAGACATGGGATGGTAAGCGAATAGATTTCACATAGACGATGCGGAGTTAATGGAAAAATGGTAAAGTGATTGGAATTGTGAAACATGGATTGTGAAATGGGTGACCTGTTGGGCCCTGGATTGAAATGGGTTACCTGCGGGGCCCGGTGATGCTATTGTGGTGACCCTAACGTATGATACGCCATGGAAAGTTCCAAAGGGTAATCGTGCCTTGCAAGGCCAGCAAGGGGGATTGTCCCATGACACGGTCATAGTTAGTGGCTTAGGAATGGTGCGACCTTAACGTATGGTACGCCATGGGAAGTTCCAAAGGGTAATCGTGCCCCCTGCTATGGTTGTAAATGAATTCATACGAAGTACATAACCTAGATGAATTCATTTAGGACCCCGATGCAGGACAAGCAAGGGGGGATTTTCCATGACACGGTCATAGTTAGTGGTTATGGGAGGAAAGGATCTCGTGGATGAGATCTTAGATTTCACGTAGGGTTAATGAATAGTAATAAACTGATTGATATGAAATATCTCTGTTTTATTTCTTCGTACCATGTTTATCCTGTTGATTGCTAGTTGTATAGTAAAAGGGGTAGTTGGGTTGGATTATTCTACTGGGTGATTTATCACTCACGGATACGTCTGTATCCTGGTAAATCGATTGCTTCGGCAATCAATTTGTCAGAAGGCGCAGGATTCAATGGAAGGGATTCAACGATGATGCAGTTCGACACAAAAGAATATCAGGAACGAAGATCGAGTATGCTTGGGATTCGTTTCAAGCCTAGAGTCGGCTCTGAAGTTAATGAATTTCGAATATATAAATCTATCTTGATATTGTAATAATTAAACCTTTATTTTGAAAAATCATATTTGTTTAGCAAATTTTCTTAAGAAATTATTTTATTTTGCTTCCGAAAAAGCGGGGCGTTACATGCTTTCCTCTTGTTGTGATGCTGTTGTGCTATTGTCCTTTTAATCTCTTGTAAACCGTACATTTGATTAATAAAATTTCTTTTTGCCGTAAAAAAAACGTACACATGATTAATAAAATTCCCCTCCATATGGTTTTAAAGTAAAGTGCAACTCTGAATCCGTTAACAGAAAATATAAAATGACTCTAATACCCCTGCCTCTTATTTTATTATTGATCAAGTTATTTCTCTCTATATATCTTCTTCAAATCTATCTCCCTTTGACAAAAGAAATCCATCTCCCTCTACAAATATGCATATACACAGACACAATAGAGTATATCGCACAAAATACTTTTAATTAACTCATTATATTTGGAAGCCAAGCAAAAAAAAAAAAAAAAAACCTTTAATTTTTGCTTCTGAATCAGAGGCAAATCAACCACCAAAAATAAAGCCACAATTAGTTTTATGAGATATGGTTAGGGAGAGAAGAAAAGGAGAATTTTTTTTTTCATGATCTCCATCTTTAGTTACCAAGGATTTTTCCATGGCGCTTCATTTTTCGATCCCTATAATTATCACGATCATTGATCAACATCACTATAATTTTTCGCATTCGGATCGGATTCTGTCGGATTCGGATCCAATCCGATCCATTGATAGGCCTAATCCCAATCACTAATTCGATCTATTTTGTAATATATCACCATCATCTGTACTTATAAATCTTCCAAGCAGACCCAATGCCCCACTCCTCATATCATCACCAGCCGAATCCACAAAATTGCACCAGCGCGCGCACGCATCTGGCAGCCCCTAAATCGACACCCAGAAATTCCTTGTGTAATCGGAATTTTTATTTTTGATCAACGGTGTAATCGGGTTTTTTAACACACATAAAACCTTTCTCTTGAAATAGGATACATTGTTGTGTATTTGTTTGTTGCTACCATATTTTATTGGAGAAGATGAACGAGGGGTAATGTTGTCTTATCACATAGAAGTTCAATTTCATTTAAATATTTTTTTTGTCATTCCAACTCTCATAACAGGCGTGCGTGCTACACCTTCCGTCAATTTGGAAGAAAAATGTAATGGAAGCACCACTACAACAAAAATGGTCTATCACGACGAAAACTGGCGACAAAATCCAAAATTTGTCGCCAAATGGTACTTTTTGGCGAGGAAATCGAATTTCGTCGTTAAATGGGACTTTTTTTTCGAGAAAATTGAATTTTGTCGCCAAATGATACCTATTGGCGATGAAAAAAAGAAATTTGTCGTCAAATGGGACATTTTTGGGAGGAAATTAATTTTTCGTCGCCAATTGATACAATTTGACGAGGAAATTAATTTTTCGTCGCTAATTGGTACAATTTGACGACGAAATTAATTTTTCGTCACCAATTCTTAAAAAAAATTTAGAAAAAAAAATTTATTTGAAATAAATAATTCTATTTTCTGTGTATATTACATATATTTCACACATTGGTTAATTTGAAAATTCTCAAAAAAAACGTCTATATATATTTGATTTTGCATAACTATCAACAAAGGGTTGGTTGGCTGAGTGGTTGGAGTTGTTGTTCAAGAACCCATGGGTCTCAAGTTTGAGTCCGTGCAACAGCAAAGTGGAATTTTTTTTTCGAGTTTGGGTGTTTTTGGCGACGAAAATAAATTTCGTCGGCAAATTGTACATTTGACGATGAAAAAATTCGTCGCTAAAGGGTGGCACCCCTTCCGCGTGAAACAAAAGACGGCGATGAAATTTTTCGTCGCCAAAAGCTTGACGAATTTGGCTTCTTTGGTGAGGAATTTTTTTCGTCGTCATAGACCTTTTTTTGTTGTAGTGCACTTTAGTTCAAAACAATAGGGAGACGAATTGGTCATTAGTAAAACTCATGGAGGTCATCTGCCAAAGAGCCAAAGCATAGAAAGGTAATCCGTAAATGATCGGTTACGATATTAACATATGTAACAGAATTAGTTAGAGTTGGTCATTCCATAAGATACATTTGTACAGATATAGAGTGTATTTGCGATAACTGTGAATACATATTTTAGATTTTAGCTTCAGACTTTAATGTAAATTTTCGATTTTAATACAAGTTAATAAACCTGTTTGTTAAGTACTCTCTTTCAAAAGTCCCCCCTCTCTCTCTCTCTCTCTCTCTCTCTCTCTCTACAAACTTTCAGGCGGCTAGGATTTTTCGCTTTGGGGGGGGGGGGGGGGGAGGCGCCTCCTCCTCCCCCGAAGCTCTCTTTTCCTTCTCTCCTCCCCCTCTCCATATCCTCAGAGTGTTATCCTCTTCTTTGTTTCCCCTTTTTTTCGGTCCTCTTCTACCTAGCTTCTGTCCATCCCTTATTTTTCGTCGCCCGCCGGTTTACCTTGGGCGTACGTCGGCTTGGGTTGGTGAGGCTCGCACCTCTCGCTAGCTTCATCTTCTTGGGGTTGTTGTTTTGCTTAACGGCGAGCAGAGGTTGTGGCTGGTGTGGGTCTCCTACCCTGGGCGATGGTTTGGGGGATAACCAGTGGCGGTGTGGCAGGATCTGCTGTTGCTCGAGGGGGTGGTGTTTGCAGCATCGCTCGCTGCCGGAGTTTTAGGTTGTTGGAGGTTGCCGATTGTGGTGGAGGCCAGGGATTTCGTTCTTTTGGGTGGCTGAGGTGGCAGGTGGACAAGTGGATATGGAGGATGTTGGCGGAGATAGGGATGTCGGTGTAGATCTGTTTTTTTCTAACTTCTGTTTGTTCCAGATTATTCCAAAAATGATAGGCAAAATGTGTAACAACCCGGATTTTTGCCCTATTTTTTTTTAATACAAATTTGAAATGTTAATTTCTAATTCAATAATTAATGAGGTTCATTAATATATCTACATAATTAGGTATATAACTTATATTAGTCAAAAGATAATTACGTTATTTTTTTTTTCATATGTATATGTATATTCATGCTCATCTCTCTTTCTCTTCATTTGGCCTTCTTTCCAACCACATACATGCACTTCTATTTTTATCAAAATTTGAATCCCATGAAAGATGGCTCTTCATCTCATCCAAACCACTCTCCCTCACTCCCCTTTTACATTCCATCACCCCCACACTTATCCCCCACACTCCTACTACCTCTACACTTGCACCCTCTCTCTCACACTTCCCTCCTACATTCCATCACTTTCACCCATATCATCCCACTCTCCCACCTTTCTCCACTACTCTTCTGTATTAGTTTCTCACGTCCCTCCCATCTCTCCACAAAAACCAAACCAACTCCATTCTCGTCCATATCACGTACCTCTGTTAATGGCTTATTTCTTTCTTGTTAATGTCATTTTTAGGCCTGAGTTTCTTCACGAATGTTGTAGAGGGGGTCGAGAGCTTCAATTTCAACCCAAGAATCACCCGAAACGATCAAGTATTGATAGAGTTATCACCGTCCAAAGTTTGGTAAAATTCTCGGATTTTGATTTTCAGGCAGATTCAGTGACCTTTCTAAATCTCCAATTTTCTCCTACTTAGAGTGGTTTTCGGGCTTAGACTTCTTCACGAAAGTTGTAGAACGTTTCAAGATCTTCGCGTTAGATACAAGAATCGTCCAAAACGATAGAGTTTTGGTCAAGTTATTCCAATCCAAAATTGCTGCTAGAATACCGATCTTTCGCCGCCAAATGAAAATCCACCGGACTCCACCGAATCGTTTTGTCCAGATTAAAGGTAGACAAATCTCTCCTCTACTCTACCCTAAGTATATTTTTACTCCTATGTGTTAGTTATAATACTTAGAAGTGACGAGAATCGACCCCATGTTTGAAAACGAAAAAACCAGAGGCGATGCTCTATTTTTCTGGAAACAAAACCCAATTGCTACAGTAGCATGCACATTCTATTTTATTAAGGAGATGTGCTGAAACTATAGTTTGCCCCCTGTGGTTACGCTACTTCCCAATTCTGATCCTAGCTAGGTGATTAACTTATCATATTTGTTGTTCAGTAGGATAAATACATGACAGTTGTATTCTCCATTGATATGTATAATAATTAAGATTTGTGAATAAGTCAATCACAGTCAAACTTTGTCACAAGAAAATAAAAGTATAGAGTAAGCTTAATAGTAATAATTAGCGTGAACTAAAAAATAGTAAATGATAAGACTATTTTTTTTTCTTCTTTACGTAGTAAAATAAAAAGTTTAACTATCATCTAAAGTTAAGTAATCAATAGGTGAAAGCTAAAAATTTTATTTTTGCTACATGAAGTTAAAACTATTGAGACATATTGGTTATAAGCTAAAATATTGATGATCCTATTAATCTAGTATGATAGATTATAAAATATACAGTAGTATATAAAGGTATTAAAGTGACTAAGGCTACCGTTAACCTAAAGGATAAATATATAGATTTAGTTGATATTTTATTTAAAAAATTGGTGGAAGGTCCACTATAGCATGTTTGTAACCCACTAAGTCCACTTCTAAATTTCATAACCCCTCTAGTCCACTAATATAGTTATATAACCTAATAACTAAAATTTATTTAAAAAGAGATATTTTTCAAGACCAAAAAACCCTCCTATATAACATATAGAGAGAGAAACCCTAGATCACAAAACAGATCTGAGTCTCCCATCTTCCCCCCTCTCTTTCCTCCCCTCCCCTAATGAACCGTCTGCCTCCAAATTCTCCACACCGACGAGCTCTCCCTCACTCACCACGAACTGGGTCGGGCCCGCCCTGCCCATAACGGTGATGCTTACCAATAGGCGGCGGCTGCCGCCGCCCTTGATGGACGCCGTCGACATGACCCTCGATGGACGCCGCTGCCATGGCCAGATATTCGAATGCGTTACTTCTGTAGATCTAAATTGCAGCTACGAAACCGAATATTCTAGGTAATGAACAGTTCGATCAATTTCATTCACGTGCTAGATTCATACATCAATTGCCACCTTTTTTGGTTACCCAGTGGGGTTGCAGTCATTAAATTGAAATGCATCTGCAGGTAGAGAAGGTTTCGAATCAAGATCTGCATTTTAAGAAGGCTGTAAAATATGTTGGAGAACCAATGACTCACTTGGAATCTATTGCTTCGTCGGCGGTAATTGCTTTGGAGACACTTTGTTTTGAGTTTTCACTTAAATTTGTCATATGAAGATGCCACCTCATGGGACTGCTCTCTGACTAAGTTAATGGTTCTTCTAGAAAGTGACTTCATCATATTGCTTTTACGCTTTTGTTATGAGATTTTGTCCTGTAAAATTCAAAAAAAAAGGAAGAACTAATAACGTTATATGTCTCTTATTGAATGGTCCGCTCAACGGCCTCTCAAAAGCACATATGAATATATCCATATATTATCAGAAGCAAGTCGAAGAGGCCGCTACGTGGACCAATTCAATAAGTGATGGACAACGGAGCATATAACGTTATATGTGAACTTCTATCATATGTAATATGTGTTTTTCTCAGGATTAGACATATAATATTATATCTTGTTTTTGAGATATATTAATATTGTTTATGTTGTTTTGAATATATATATATGTAGATATAGAGGTTATGGGAATGCTATTCGGAGGCAGAAAATCACAAATTTTGAAGGATTCGATGAAGGTTTTGATGAAGAAACGGTGAAAAAATGAAGCTCGACCCCATGTGGCCTCATCAACATTCAACTTGGGATTCAAGACGCGACTGGAAATAAGGATAATGGTGGCATGATATGTAAACATATAATGTTATTTTTTGAGATGTATAATATTGTTGGAAAGATATGATGTTGTTTTGAGAACATATAATTTTTTATGTCATGTTTTGTGAGATTTAGAGCTACAGAAATTTAGATATAATGTTATATATTCTATTTTTTTTTATGATATTTAGAACTACAGAATCTCACATATAATGTTATATGTTCTGTTCTATTTTTTTGTGAGATTCAGAACTGCAGAAACTCAAATATAATGTTATATGTTCTGGGTTTTTTTTTTTTGCGATATTTAGATATTCAAAAACTCACATATAATGTTATATATTTTGTATGAACCAGCATATAACGTTAAAGACTACCAAAAAGAAATGTTGCATGTTAGAAAAATTTTGCACATATAATGTTGTATGTTAGGAAATTTTTATCACTCATATAACGTTAAAAAATCAATACAAGAAAAATCGGAAAAAACAAAAAGCAAAATTTGTCACATATATAACGTTAAATGTTAAGTGTAGCGGGTTCAATAAAAAAAATCGAGAAAAATGGAAAAATACGTTTTTTGTTACACATATAACGTTATATGTGGCGTGATAGCAGCGGCGGCAGTGGTGGTGGCAGCGACAGCTTGATTGCAACAAAAACAAAAACAAAAATTGGAAAAAATACATTTTACGTGTTACCCAAACAAGGCCCTTGTTTCTTAGGTGATGTATTTTTGTCATTAAAATTATTAGTGGACTTAGTGGGTTATGAAACCTAGAAGTGGACTAGATGGATTTGGAAACTGCTATAGTGGACCTATGCAAAATTCTCCCTATTTTATTAGGTGAGGTACTGGACCGATTAGTAAAATTTAGTATCATCAATAACAAACACAAGTATAACTTATTGAACAAAAGCTAGCTAAGTTGTAAAGACTAGGGAGTATGTTTTACTAATTCAAAACACATCGGCCCGATCCTAACTTCTACGTGTTTAATTACTCGCACTTATAAACTGCTATGCTTGTGTTCACATTGAAATGTATGATGTTATTAAATGAGTTGTTTATGGAGTTGCCATGTTTTACGTGCTAGAATGGACTTAGGTTCACTGGGTGGTTACGAGTAGCGAATCATGTAGACGATGATAAGTAAATGGAAAATGGTAAAGTGTTGAAAGTGTGAGTTGTGGATTGTGATTTGAGCCATGGCGATGGCAAGGGTAACCTGTGGGGCCCTGTGTTGAATGGGTTACCTGCGGGGCCCGGTGATGAGATATGTTGTGACGCTAACATATGATACGTAATGGGAAGTTTTCCTTCGAGGAAGGGAATGGGTCCCATGAGACGGTTATCGTTAGTGAGACGTTAATGTATGATACGTCATGGGAAGTTTCTCTTGGAGGAAGAGAATGGGTCCCATGAGACGGTTATAGTTAGCGTGGGGTAAGTGATGTCCGACCCTAACGTATGATACGTCATGGGATGACTCGATCCTCCTGTTATGGTCTTAAGTGAGAATATACTCGGTACATAACTTAGATGCGCTCACCTAGGACCCTGGTGCAGGACAAGCAAGAGGAAGGGTGGACCCATGAGACGGTGGTAGTAAGTGGATGTGGGAGGAAAGGATCTCGCGGAGAGAATTCTTAGATTTCATGTAAGTTGATGGATAGTAAAGAAAAAGTTGATGTGCTATTATTCCGTACCTTCTGTGTATTATTAATTGTTATATTGTTGAACTGCTAACTGTAGAGTAAGGGGTTAGTAGGGTTGAGATTATCTACTGAGTTTCAAAACTCATCATAGTGTCGTTGGGCTGGCGTTTCATGCCAGGTAATCCGGAGACCGAAGAACAGAATCCTCTTCGAGATGATTAGTATCAAGGTGAAGACCTCCCAACTGAGGAAGACGAGTTTGTCGAGCCCTGGATGCCCTTCCCTTAGAAGCTCTGTTAATTTAAAGTATTGTTATTATAATTTCCAAAAGTGTTATCACATTTATCAAACTCTGTTTTATTTCGTTGGGTTGTAAGACAGTTAAGTAGTTTTGAATTTAGTTAGAGATTTCCGCTGCTAAACTCTGTTTAATAAAATTTTATTTTCTTAAATTAGTTTTATGGATTATTAAATTAATTAAAAATGATTTAATTAACGTGTCCGAAAATCGGGGCGTTAAAAAATGGCTTTTGTCTTGCGGTGGTTAGCGGCGGATTGGAGACATGGTCGTGAAGGGTATGCGACCCCAATGGTCTGCATTTTCTGGTCGTCTTTGTGTGCTGTTTTTGGCTGGCAATCGTTTTAAAGGTGCAGCCCGGATGAGGGGTCGACTTGGCGGTGATGTTTCCATCTAATGTTCTCGATCGTGAACCTGGGGTTCGTGGCGAGGCGGTGTTAGGCGGCAGTTCTTGCTCTCCCACTGCCCTCTCTTTGTTTCCTCTCCGTTGTCGCAGGCTGTTTTGCATTACCTTGGTGGGTATGTTGGTTTCCTTTCTGCCGCTAGTCATCTACATCTAGGAGTGATCGAATCTGCTTAACGGCGAGGCGGTTGGGTGGTGGCGATGGTATGGGCGGTGATGCATACAGTGTTTTGTGTGACGGTGGTTAGGATGTGATCAGTTAGGGTTTTGTGGGTTTGGTCTGCCGAGCGGGTCCTTTTGGGCCCGTTTGTTTCTTTTTGGGTTTTATTTTGTATTTTGGTATTGAGTGTGCTTGATTGCTGTATTTTTAGGCTCCTGTTTTAGACTGTTTGAGGTTGGGCTTTTGACCCTTGTGATGTACTGTCGTATTTTTTGTTGGATTTCTCTTTTTCCTCTCCCCGTTTTTAATAAATTTTTGCCTATCAAAAAAATAAACCTGTTTGTTGCAGGTGCGAGATTATGAGAACTAGCAAACATAAGAGAATGGAATGGCCTTGGGGATAACTAACCAAATACCTTAGGAGTGTTGGGATTCGACATCTAATATTTTTGATCGGAAAAAAGATTTTAGTAAAACTTAATAAAGGGTACATCGATCGAGGTGGTCTACTCTAGATACAAGGAAAACTTGAAGTATAGAGAAGGCCAGGAAAAAAAGATATATTCACCTCAATATTTTAATTTTATAGAATGGGAAGAGATATACTAACATAAAAGTATTAGTGCCATGGCCATAAATCTAATTTAACAAGTTGACAAAAATCCCTTGGACTTAATGTACTAAAATTTGCATTTTTTTTTACATATAATTTGTATTTTATATAGAGTGTTGTATACAATTTTTTTTTTTTTGTCACCGTTGAACTAAAACCCTGGAGCCGTCGCTGCCCGCAATGTGAGATGTAAAAGATCTAGAAAATACAATAACAAACTTTTGTAACCTAAGGGTTCCGTTTGGGGGAGGGGGGCCGCCGCCTCCTCCTCCCCCCCCCCCCTCTCTCCCCCTCTCTCCATCGCCTCTCCTTCTCCTCTCCGTTTTGGTGTATCTATTTTCGGTCTGGTTTGGCAAGAGGTTTTGAGATCCAGGAGTTCAAGCTTCCGGTGCTCGAGGTTCTGGCCAGAGTTCGGTGGGCCTGTTTTCGTCCGGAATCAGCCTTTTCCTCTCAGATCCGGTGAATGGTGGCCGGCGCCGAGGTAATAACGGGGTGTTGGTGTTAGGGTTTTCCCTTTCTGTTTGGTTTGTGTTCTGGTCTTGTTTTCTCCAGCTGATTTTTTCAGTCCGGCTTTGTTTTCGGTCTGGGTTTCCCCCAGATCTGGAGGGTGCGGTGGTGGGCAAATAACTTTGTGTCTGGTTAGTTTTCTGTGTTCTGGTTTGGTTGGTTGCTGCCTCTGATCGGTTGTCTGCCCGCCGTGGCCGCGGAGCTGTGTTGATTTTCAACGGTTGCCCTTCCGCGGCCAGAACTCCGCGTGCCAGCGGGAGTTTGCTTTTTTGAGTGGCATCCATACCTGCGAAGGGAAATCACTTTGTGTTTTTGCTTCGTGGTTTCACCGGCGTTGTGGCTTATGGATTACTGCATTGGGGAAGACAGGTTTCACTGTGCTGCGCTTATCACTACGATTAGGGTTTTGATTCTCGAAGGGAATTGTTGTCTGGATTCATACTCCACGTGTCCCCACCCTACCTCCACGTGTCCCGACCCTGCCTTTGAGTAAGTGGCGGTGTGAAGAGGTTCCTGGTCTTAGGCTACAATTAGTCCTTCATGTTCTTCTTGTTGTACCTTTTCGTGGTTTTGTTTGAAATCTGTAGATGCCGTATGGCGTTTTGAATATGAATGAAATTTCGAGCGGATCAAAAAAAAAAAACTTTTGTAACCTCAAACAAACAAAAGGGCAAGAAGCATACATAGATCAAGATATTAAGTTTTCTTCAATGACTTGCATAAAAAATTAAGAAGCACTGCATACGACCATGGAGGATAAGTTGTATTTACAATTGATCTTGGGGTTTGTAGAGGAGAAAAGATTAGTTATATATATTACAAATATATATTATTTTCCAGATTTCAATTATCCAATAAATCATGGAATCTCTTAAACCAAAATTATTTATTTGATCGGTTTAGGGTGTGTTCTTCTAAACGTACAAGTCTGAAACTTTTTTCGGTATTTTTTACTTTTTGTAACTTTTTGTTTAGCTTTTTGTTGTAATTTTTGGGATTAATCGTTCGTCTCGAAGATACAAATCGAAAAAGTATAAAAATATAGACCGATGTTGAAAAATTTAAATAAGACAGATGTTTGATACTTTTTTCGTCTTTAGTGAATTTTTTTTAAAATTTTGATCATAATCTCGTACATTTTGGACTCCTCTCGTCGAGACGGATTATTAATTAAAAAATATCACTCAAACATAATAAAAACTAAAAAAAAAAAACGAAACACAAAAAATAATTAAATTTACAAGAATGAGGCCTTAAAGTTTCATTTTATCCTTTATTTGATGACAGAAATTTATTCACGGCTCCGCACAATCTCAGCCGTCCAAAAGTGTTTTGGACGATCCGGATTAAAAACAATCTATTAACGATCCACATTAAAAACAATCTATTACCATTAATAGATTGTTTTTAATCCGGATCGTCCAAAATATTTTTGGATGTTAGAAATTGAGCGTCATAAACCTTATTCACCCATGAAAAAAAAAAAAAAAACCTTATTCACGGCTCCTCCCGCAGTAAAATTTCCTCTTCTTTGACATGTACAGCAGCGGCAACAACGTCCTTCACAAACGCTCCCAACACCGCATACTCTTCAAACACTCTGACATAAAGTTTGCACCTACACAACTGGGGAGTAAACAGCCAAAACCCGGTAACCATCACGAATCCGACGGTCATCGGCGTTGAGATCAACCGAGGCAACCGCCACCTGTCCTTAACCACCTTCTTGATCCAAATCTCCGCCACCACCCACGCCCCGTGGAGGAGAAAGAACCATGTAACCTCCCACGTCGGCCGCAACCGGCCCATGTAGTAGAATAATATCTCGTGCATCAGGGCCGAGGCTGCGAACGTGCACATGACGGCCGGAAGCGAAGCCCACTTCCGGCCTATGACTTGCGCCGATATGAATAGCGCCGGCTCGTATACGGTGGAACGCAGGGTTCGGGATACAACAAGGTTCCATCTCCTGCCCCAGAAGTTTTGGACAGAGGTCGAGAGGTGAGGCTTGTCGAACAGCGGCTCGAGCTCTAACCCGAATAGGGCTCGAGCCGCGGCTGCAGCAGTGGCTAGTATGATTTCCAACGTGAAGTACAAGTGGAAGCCGTAAATGACCCACATGACCTTTGGGTGTATGTGGTTACTATACTCGTAAACAGGCCAAAACAAGGCTAGAAAAACAACCTTTATACTACTAGTATAATTCCAAATCGATGTGTTTCCATTTTGTGTGATTCTGGGATTCGGATTTTCTCCATTATGACCTTTTGGAGGTGGGTTTTGGCTATTGTGGCCATCTAGATCTAATGGATATGGGTTGTCTCTATTTTGAGTTGTCAGTGAATTTTCTAGATTTGCATGGAATTTCGGAGGTGGGTTTTGTTGGATCCTGATAGGGAAACAAGCAATAGCAGTGAAATGGGGGAGAGAGAGAGAAGGCTCGGAGAGAGGGCCTTTGCCAAAGGCAAGAAGGAGGAGTTTGAAATTGGAAAGCCAGGCTATGACGAAGGCGGTGCTGCCACAGAGGTTGGCGGAGTGAAGTTTGAGAGGAAGGGCAAAAAAGAGAGAGACAATAGGGATGATTGAGAAAAGCCTTGGCATACCTTTGGAGACAAACTTAACTAAAAAATAGCAGTAGCACAAACAAACAACTACTGAAATCAATACCTTGATGAAGTTGCTGATCTCCCTCTCTAAGGTGTAGCTTGGGTAGTAGATCTCACCCTCCATCATTTTCTCTCTCTCTCTCTCTCTCTCTCTCTCTCTCTCTCTAGAATATCACTTCCCAAGTCTATCCTAAGTCACTTCCCCATTCTTCAACTTCTTTTCCATATATAAGATTGATCCCGCAACCTTACTGCTCTTAAGTTTAAGGTGCATAACCATTGAGCTAATTGTTTTTGAGGGCTGGAAGATATTTTTAAGACTTGCCAAAAAACTTGTTGCGGGTAAACGACATTCTAATCAAAGACAAGGGTAGCTTTTTGGGTGAAAACAAAGAAGGGTGCGCTTTCCATCACATGTTCCTCCCACGTCCTCCTATACTAGTTTTGTCAAAACACAGTGACACAGTGGCTTCATCATTTCTAGAAATTTGTACTATCTTTCCACAAAAGAAATAGCAAAGCTGTTTTGTCATTGCTAAAATGACTTGTGTTAAAAAAAAAATTAGTTTTTTTTTTTGCCGAAAACATAGATGAATTTCTATGCCGAATCCAAATGGAAGTTACAAGTACATAATTGAAATAAATATTGGGCGGCCCACTTTTTACATCTATGGATTCCATACACCTAGATTTGAGGATCCGGCGGTGCAATAGTGCACCCCCTGCACTACACGTGTAGTGTGGCCAATTTGGCCGTCCATCTCGGCAATGGACAGCTGGGATTTTCATCCAAACAATGGACGGCTCGGATTTGTAGGAGCTCGAATTAAATCCGAGCCCTTCATGTTGAGATGGACGGTCGAATCCACTGCACTACATGGTATAGTGCGGCTGCCGCACTACTGCAACTCCCAATCCTAGATTTGAAGTTAGAACTCTTTCTACTTTTTCAGGCCAAGCAACAATATGCAATGGCATTGCAATTTTTCATCGCCACTTCCGCTCATTTTCTTCTTGCAATTCTTCTGTTCCTTCAAAAAAACAAGCACTTCATTAAGAAATGAACTATCTACTACTCAACCATGTGTTTTACATGCTTTTTACATTACAACAAACGACAAATTGAAAGTATTCTATGACAAGTCAGAAAAGGAGAAAATACTATGTAAGGAAATTATTTTTTTCAAATTAAAGATGAAAAGTTCAATGGAAAAAATGAGAATAGGGATTGTGTTTTCATCGTTAAGAATAGGGATTGTGTTTTCATAGTTAAGTTATTTGGTATTGGTTTTAACTTTTAAATTTAGTTCATATCTCAAATAGTACATTGCTACTCCATTTCAAGTTTTAAAACTTACATAACAACACAAAACGTGTCCGATACATGACGAATACGTGTCAGAACATGTCCAAAACATGTACGACTCAGAAAAAATAATTAAATATACGGACACATAATTTTACGTGTCGGGAACGTGTCCATGCTTCTTAGATCAAAAGTAACATACTACAACAATAAACCGATAACTATTGGAGTCCATATTACTTTCACTCTTCTTTACTCCATTAAATTGTATCTCAGAGATAAATAAGCATATAACTACACGTATAAATTCTCAATTCAAATCTATATTCAAGTGTGAACCAATTTTGAGGACATATAATTATGGTGAGGCATTAATTTCGTTCGAAATCTATGTTCACAAAACAAACTAATTATGAGAAAAACAAGGGAACAAGATTTGAGTAGCATCTTCTCAAGACTAAAGTATATAATCGTGCTAGAAGATTTTCGATCATTCAAATATAAGCGAAGTATATATATGAACTGTAAGGAATAAGACTGTGTTTTGTGTCTGATCATGGTTGTAAGTTTGTAACATTGTGTTGAGCAGGAATCATATTTTTGTGTAGCTTTTTTTTTTTTTTTTTTTCTACTCGCATTAGAAACAGATATTACATCAATGCATGCACATATATCCTTCTTCAAAGAGACACGTTCCAATCCTAAGATATCTGCTAAACTAAGCAATTAGCTCTTTATTCAAGAAGAAAGAAAATTTAAGAAAAATGTAAAGAAGAGTAAACTAAAAGAAGGAAAAACTCACCTCTATTAGGTCACAATCTCAACACTCTTTTGT
This sequence comes from Rhododendron griersonianum, assembly GCA_018127125.1. Classification (NCBI taxonomy): domain Eukaryota; kingdom Viridiplantae; phylum Streptophyta; class Magnoliopsida; order Ericales; family Ericaceae; genus Rhododendron; species Rhododendron griersonianum. The sequence continues at coordinate 16,974,602 of CM030789.1, forward strand.
TTGTCTCTCAAACCAATTCCACCATCTGCAAACGATAACAATAACATGATCTATTATTACTATCCAATAACTGATTAATTAGTAGTCCACAAAACTTGTGACATGCAAATGGATAAAAAAAACTTAACAAACATAGATCAAACAAGTACAAACTCCTAAAATTAATTAAAATCTACTTGCTAACAAAGCTGTAAAATTACCAAATCAAGAATGTAATCCAAGGATGAAAACATCGGACATGCAGAGCTACTATTTGTGGAACTTCCTTCCCCGATGTATACCTGGCCCAATGAAGCATAAGGTTACGTTTCGCAATATTGGTTCCAACAACTTTTTCCATTCTATTTTCTGGAATAAGCTTTTCCACTGGTAAACATATCCAGTTAGAAAAAACACTAGCATTTTCTCCCTTTGGAGTGATTGAGAACGGAAACGATGGGAGGGCAAAGAAACGACAATTTTAAAGTTCAAGAATCTCTATTGGCATTAGTAATCTTTTTCTTTATTTTCTCATACTTCTCGGCATTCTGCATTATGCAACAAACATTTTTGTATCATGCACCTATGATTTGAAATTTCAATGATTTAGGAAAAGTAACATTCACCTTTACGATAACAAACTAAGACTATTGGTAAGAAATAAATGGGAACAAAGGAGGATTTATGAAAGAAAAGAGGATTGTTACCAAATACAAACCATAAAGAAAGATTCTTGCTATTCCCTCGCAACATGGTCTAGAACATTCAATATGTCAAACAGTTATTAGGAGTTCATAATGTTTGGCAAGGATTCTAATACATCCATTTGATTAGTATAACCTAGGAATAAAATTTTAAATGTCTAGGAACAAAATTATGTAGGTCCTAAGAATGATCTAAAACAAGAATAGGTTGCAGAAAATCATATATAGTCCTTGTATCAATAATCCAAAGAGCTTCCTACGTACAACAGAGATCAGTATTCAGTAGATTGTGTCTGAAGCATAAGTGGCTCTCCTATCCATCTGAGGAGATTATTCAGCGTCACAGGACCTTCCCCCAAAAACTTTTTGGTGTGGGGTTCATATACTTAGTCTTGGATATCACAACAAGAAGTGGTGGTGAATGAGTGTGAGGCATCACGCGGCGTTGTCCACGGTATTGAATAATATTCTCTATCAGTTAGCCCTATGCTAAACTCATTGGGCAAGCATATCTCTTCTTTTTTGTTTGGTACTTCGGAATATCTTCACGTGGATTTTCTATTAAAGATCTAGGGCGTACAGAAAATTTTGAAGATGGAGAGAAACTATTGTTTTTATCACAATACACCAAATCAGTGGAAAAATGGAAGTCAAACACAGAGACAATTAACAACAGAGAGTAAATTAATAAAGATACCGAATCATACATTTTTCTTAATAGTCTGCCGCCTCTTCAAGAACCTCGCGACCGGTGGTGTAAGCGCAATAGTAATCGGAACTCGATTTGGAACCAGAGCCTTATTACACAACACTGCTAGAGCGAGGGCTCCGCCATTCGATTCCTCTTCTTCACCAGCACCGCTGCCGGTATTTCTTCGACCACGAACCCGTCGTTCGTTTCAAGACTTGTTTGAGGAACATTCTGCGTCAGTCATTCTTATTTTTGGGAATTATTTTCTTCTACGCCTTTCATGCGTGCCGGCCTTCTATCTCGAGTATGGACTGGACGTCAACGTTGTTGTTGTTGATGACGACTTAGAGGCCGGTAATCGACGCCGCTGATACTGAGAAGTGGACGCCTCTGGATCGACGGCCGGCCTGGCCCGGCCATTGGTGGTGGTGGTTTGGCGTTTTTCTTTCTCTGGTTTATTAGGGTTTTGGACAAAGAGAATTGAAGTTTTTTAAAATAAGCGAGAGAGGAGTCTCTTTTCTCTCTCTAAAAACTTTTCTCTCACTAAAAACTCTCTCTCGCTTAGGTTTCCAGCCGCAGCCGCCTGAGGGGGGAGGCGCCCGGTCTCCTCCTCCCCCGGGCTCTCTCCTCCCTCACCCCTTTCTTTCTCCTCTGTGCTGGTCTGGTTTCTTTTGCTTTCTTTGCTCCGTCGGAACTGCTACTCCGTCCGTGACCCTTTCTCATCCTCCTCTGGCATCTCTCCCGTCGATCTCCATTGTTGGATGGAGTCGATCTCTAGGGGCCTAACGGCGCTGTGGAGGACGTCGTGGTGGTCGGTGGTGTTTGGGTGTTGGATCCCGCCGGTCGGTTTCCCTTGGGCCGATTCGGTTCAGCGCCTAACGGATAGGGTTTATTCACTGCCGGTGGCTTTGGTTGCATCCTCTTCATCCAGATCTTGGCGGTCTGTCCCAGCTTTTGGTTTGTTTGGTGGTTAGAGCGCGCGTGCGGAACTAGTTGGGTCTTTTCCTGGCGGTGATGACAGTGGCGGCAGATGGCGGTGGGTGGTGGTTGTGGCTGTTGGGCGGTGGTGCTGTGTTGTTGTTCTGTGGGTGTTTGTTTGTGGATTTGGCTGGTTTTTGGCAGGTACGGCGGTGGCGGTGATGGCGTCTTTGAAGGAAGCGGAAGATGGATCAGTTTAAGTTTGGGTTAAGATTTGGTGTGTAGGGTTGTATTAGGTGTGTGGGCTTTGCCCGTTGTTTTGTTTTTTTTGGGCTATTTTGGTTTGGGTTGGTGTTCTCTCCAACCTGGGCCGGTTAGGTGTTTTCCCCTGGTTTTGGCTTAGCCTATTAGGCCCAAATCAATTTCCTCCATGTGGTTAGGAGATTGAGGGTCATGGATGGTCAGGTCGGTGTATCCACGATCTTTTTAGCTTTGTACTTTATGTTATGAGTTAATAATTTTTTTTCTTGCCGATAAAAAAAAAATAAGCGAGGGAGGAGATGGGGTGTGCAAGGGGGCCTTTCCTTTTCTCTTGTTCTTAGCAACGTTTGTAAGAGAGAGCATCAGGACGGAACTTATCGGTTTAGACGCCGTTCATTGAAAAGATGCATCGTTTATAATTTCAGGAGAAAGCCCTGCGTGCTAGGTTTGTAATTCCTGGTTTTTGAAAGGGTATTTTTGGAAATAAAAGTGCGGGAAACACTTCCAGGCTCTTCACGTTTTTATTAGTAGTAGAGATGTAGTATCTCCGGGGAGGGGCATCCTTTGAAAGTGTGTTGTATTGTGTCGTTTGGGGAAGAGGCATAGGGTGTGGTAGGTGTTAATTGAAAGTGCTAGGGGCATTTATGGAAAGCAAAAAGTTGGAAACATCTTCATACATTTAAAAGAAGTAGTATAGATAAGTCACTTGGCTTTTTTTTTTATTCAAAATTTTCTTGCATTTATTAGTTTCCCTTCAAAATTTTGTGGATTATTGATTTTTTTCTCGACGAGAGGAATCAGAAAAGTACTCCCTCTATCCCTTTTTTAGTGTCCATTAGGATTTTTCATGTCATTTTCAATGACTTTTATCCCTCGATGTATATTCTATTTTATATTTTTAAAATCATTGTCTTATAGAAATAAGAAATAATTGAGATATATCAACAAGATCCATATTGTATACTTTAACAATATACATTAAGAAATGTAACCAACTGAAAATGACACGCATAACTTTAGTAGACACTTGAAAAGGGCGGAGGGGGTGAAAAGTTATGGTTCACAACTTAAATTCATTTTGAATAAAAACAAAAATCAGCAAAAAATTCAAAATTTTAGGCTTTATTAAGAAAAATTAGTTCGGATTGTAATTTTTACTTTTCTGATTCCTCTCGTTGAACAAACCAATAATCCATAAAAAATTAACACGAAACTAACAAATACAAAAAAGAATTCAATAGAAACAAAAAAAAAAAAAAAAAGAAAGAAAGAAGCTGAGTGGCTTATTTAGCCAAAACACCCAAGCATTGTGGAATCTCTGTAATGTGGGTTGTTTGGGATTGTCTGGTTGGGTGGGTTTGTGGGCTGTCTTTCTCTTTTTTATTTTTGGGTTTCTTGGGTGGATTCGGGGTCCCTTGTTGCCTGTTAGTCAGTTTTGGTTGGGTTTCCAGTCTGGTGACTCTGGGGTGGGCTCTCAGTCTTTCCTGATTGGGTGGGTAATTGGTCTGTTGGGTGGTTTTCTCTTTTTTGATCTGTTTTTGGTTTGGGTCATCAAGTTCTTTGTGGTGGTCTTGTTACAAAAATGATACTCACACAACAATCCAAACACAACAACTTATACAATCTCTCACAGCCATGTGGGCTCCACACACACTACTATTGTGGGACCCACATGTATGTGAGAGATTGTGTAAGTTGTTGTGTTTAAATCGTTGTGTGAGTAGCATTATTGGTCTTGTTATGGGTCTTCTTGTGTTTGGTCTGGTCTTTATATTGGTGGTCACCTTGGATTGTTTCTTCGAAAATGATAGGATCCATGACACTGGATCCATGCAGTGGCGGAAGGAGTGTGGGATCAGTGGGGTTCCAAGCCCCCACTGCAATTCTTTTTGTTTTTTTTTTAATTTCAACATAGATATGTATATTTTTGTTTTATAAATTTTATTTCACATAATACATTTTGTATACTCTCTCCGTTCCAAATTGAGAGTCCCTTATTCCATTTTGGGATATTCTAAAATGATTATCCCTTTTCAAAAATAGAAGTAGAAATTTGATAAAATTCCAAAAGTGTCCCTCGTATTTGAATACAAATGATGCAAAATAGGTAGAATATAGGGGTAATGGTGGAAAGTAGGTATAATGATTATATATCCCCTAAAAAAGTTGAAATTCCAAAGAGGGACTCTCATTTAGAAACGGAGGGAGTATAATTTTATTCTCAACTTTTAATCATGTATTAGAGCAATTCCTACACTGGCCAAAATGAGATGTCTAATTAATGCAGAAAATAGCCACCACTTACAATTTGAAACTCTCTATTGAGTAATGTTCAAAATTCAAAAGTGGCTAAACTATGGAGTACTATATGTGTCATACTTTATCAAATCTTCATAATTTTAACAATGGTTATGTTTCCTTCTCAATGTTGATAGAACCCACAATGGAATTTGAATTTGGAGATTTTGGGCGAAATATGAACAAATATATTCTTTACTATGAAGCAACATTGCTAAATATTGTCATCTTAACTATTGTGAATTGAGTAGAGACAAATTACAACGAAAGATCTCACTACACACTTTTCCATAGATGCGCGCATTCACGAGTGTGTGATTCTCTTAGACTTGAACTGCTACGACAATTCAAGCAATTGGTTTGTTTTAATAATTTATGTACTCAACTTTTCTTAATGAAAAATATGTTAGGTTTTTCTTATTCTTGGCACACAAGCTTTTTTAATTGTCTAGCATTGCTTATTACGACATTTTTTGATGAGGTGTGGTTGTAAAGACCTGGTATTTTTTTTAATAAATAATAATTATCAAAATAAAAATATTATTTTGGTTCAAAAAATTATTTATGTCGTCACACCAAATTTTTTTCTGTAATCGATTGTGTGCGCGCACGTCTGGCAAGTATTTTTCCTAGTACGTGTACGCATTGCACCGGAGCATTTTCTTGCAACCCAACCCCTTCCCAAATGTTCAAAATTCGGCTGAGAATTCGAGGGAACCAAATCCCTTAATTCCCTCCCTAATTTGCTCCCATTTAGACAAAACATATTTAGCCATAGGATAATACCCCTTAGGCAAATCCAACCCATTTTATAATAGAGTTTTTCTTTTTCTTTTTATCCCCCAAACTATACACCTTTTTTCTACTTAGTCTCTAAACTATCAATTTGACGATTTCATCCTCTCAACTATCATGCTGTTACCTACGTAGTCCAATAGATAAAGGAATTTAGGAATTTGGATGAAAAATGCCATGTAAGACCTGTTTGGGACCCTGTAGAGTAGATATTTGATTATGAGAGCTTTAGAGATAAAAATTAATTATGATCCTTTAGGATAAAATGATCAGAAAAATAAGACCTTCGCATCGGTTTCAACAAATTAAAAATTGGAATAATTAATTTTGTAACCATATTTTTTAGTATATAAACCTTCTAAAAAAAAGTTAAGTGCTCGAATTTTCAATCCGTTTGGAACGGTGCGAAGATCTTATTTTTTTATCATATTATTCTAAAGAGTTATGATTAATTTTTATCTCTAAGTCTATTATAATTAAAAATCTATTTTTTATTTGGGACCCTTTAGAGCAGATAGTTGATTATGAGAGCTCTAGAAAAAAAAATTAATTATAACCATTTAGCTAAAATGATCAGAAGAATAAGATCTTCACACTGGTTCTCACGGATTGAAAATTAGAGCAATTAATTTTTAACCATATTTTTAAATTCTATATAAAGAACTCTGTCTTTTAAAAAAAAAAATATGTATGTGTTAGTTTCTATAAAATGCCACGTAAGATTCTAATATATAAACTTCGTAAAAAAATTAAGTGCTCAATTTTCAATCTGTTTGAACTGATGCGAAGGTCTTATTTTTCTGATCATTTTATCTTAAAGGGTCATAATTAATTTTTATCTCTAAGACTCTCATAATCAAGTAGATGCTTTACAAAATCCCAAATAGGGCCTTGCATTACATTTTCCGTCCAAATTTTTAATTTCCGTTATCTATTGGACTAAATAGATAACGGTATGATAGTTGAGGGAATGAAATCATCAAATTGATAATTTAGAGACTACGTAGAGAAAAGATGCATAGTTTAGGAGATACAAAGAAAAAAAAACTCTTTATAATAACCCTTCCTCCTTTCATTTTTTGTCATTTATGTTTCCCAGCTTCACCACCAATTCGGCAGAGAGAGAGAGAGAGAGAGGAGGAGGACGCCGGAGCACCCATTGCCGCCATCGCCGCCGAGCTCTCCACCGTCACCACCCCTCCTCCTTCTCACCAACCGAACTCCACCTCCTCACCACTCACACCAACCGGTTCCCATCCACCATCACCATCCAGCCGAGTTCCGACCCGCCACAGAACCTCTCTGTAGTCCGTTTCATCGGACAAGAGGTAGTCCGAACTCACCTCCCTAAATATATATTATTTTCCGAATTGATTGTTTCGTGTTTCGGTATGATAAGATTCGAACCCGACGTTGCCGGTCGTAAGCCGGTCGAAACCCATTGGATTTTCCGAAATCCACGGCTGCGGTGTCCATTGGCTACTGTTATTTTATAAAAATTGTTTTAGATTAATTACAGTTTATCCCTCAAGATAGATAAGCTTATAAATTGAACCTTGAATATTAAGATAATAATATTATAAACCCCAAATTAATTAGTTCCGATACGATCTTAATTAGTTTAATCGCATGATTAATTCTATGGCATTATTAATTTTATCGCATGATTGATTTTATTCCATGATTTGTTAGTATCATAAAATTAATGGTTGTTAGTCTGTTAGCACGTTCGTAAAAATATTGAACTGTGTGAAATGTTATTGTATTGATAGATTGGACAAATAGATTCCCGGGGTTAGTTGCGATGTGCGGATTTAACCTATTAGACGTGAAAATAGGATTAATGAAAAAATAAAATGGGTGAGATGACGGTGAGACGTTTGTGACACCCCATAGTCAGGTTGAGTCCGGACTCTGGAGATGAGTCCCGGCAGACATCTGGATGAGTGGTCACGGTGATGGATTTGGATTTGATTACTGAGATTGCGGAACCTTGAGTATGGCATGGCTATGATTAACTTTTGAGAAACATGATTGAAGCGCGAAGGGTGGTGTACAGCATGGGGTGGAATTTACCGTGTTCGTTCTCCTTGTGTTAGAGCAATGGGTGGAATTTACCGCGATGAATTCTCTTAAGTAGATAACTTGGGGTCTTTCATCGGGGCACAAGGAGGGAGTTGAATCATGCCATGGCCATAGCTTAGTGGCTAAGGGTAAGAACGGATCTGTGGATAAGATCTGAGATTTCACGTAGGTTGAAGAATAGAAATAAAAAAATAAAAATTGCTTGTCCTCTTCTTATGTTATTTTATTGCATTTCAAATTATATATCTTGTTGTTTGTAAGTTAAGGGTTTCGGGTGGGTTTTGGCTATTGAGCGTTATCGCTCACGGTACTATGTTGTCCTGGTAACTTGAATGCTAGGTATTGAAGACGGAACGAAAGTGCCGTTCGAGCAGACCGAATTCAAACCTGTTACGGACGGAGGCGAGGAACTTTGGTTAACGTACACTTAGATGCTCTGACAAATATTCGGTCTTCTTATTTTGAAAGCTTAAACGTTAAATTTGGGGATTGTGATAATTTGAGTCTTTTTAAACTTTAAAACTTAATTCAATATTGTCGTAATATTATGACGTATGCTTTTGGAATGATTGACGTAGTAAATCGGATTAATCTTTTGAGAAAATTATCTTTCAATATTTATTTAACGTTTTCAAAAAATCGGGGCGTTACAGTGGTAAATAGGTGTCTCCGCTAATAATGATTCTTGGCTCCGCCACTGGATCCATGAAAGGGTCCATGACAAAATCTGAACGGTCCACGGTCTAGATTTTGTCATGGACTGTGCCAGGCCTCTTATTTCTTGGTTGATTTGCCAGTAAGCTGTTCTTTTTTGAGGTGGATTTTTCATCATTTAAGCTCTCGTTGGAGATTTCAAGTGGTGTGTCTGCTGAATATGATGCTGGTATCTCTGTATGGTGATAACAAGACATCTTGATTTATCTGCCTGATGTTATGGAGGTGGATGGCATTTTCTTTTAGGCTATCTTAAAGGAATTCAGTCTTGGATGCATGGAGGTTGTGGGTTGCTGTGCAAGGATGTCAGTGGAGGTTGCGCATGGCAGCGGTGGTGCTGGGTTCTACAGCGATGGCAGTGGTGGTTCAGGGGCATGGCAACAGCAGAATGGGCTAGCTCTTGATGTTCTGGGATTGCGGCAGGGGCATGTTCTCCGAGTTCTGGTTACGGCAATGTGGCGTTCATCAAATGGAGGAGCATCATATCACTTGGGGGAAGCAACAGGGGCTAGCTAGTTCCTTGGGTTCTGGCGGTGGCGGTGGTGTTGGTGTTTTTTCCGATTAGGACGAGTTCGGGTTTGGGGGTTTTATCAGAGTTTTGTCGATCCTTGACCAACGTTTTGAGTCTCGGGTACTTTTGAAGATTAAGTAAATTTGATTTTCTTGTGCCCCTGTCTTTTTAATTTTTGTATTTTCGAATTCGAAGATTAATACTGTAGTAAATTTTTTTGCTTGTCAAAAGCAAAAGGAATTCAGTCTTCCTGGAACGAAGGGAAGATAGCTTAGCAGCAGAATAGTTTAATTGTCCACTGAAGGTTTCAAATGTAATTGAGATGCTACTGCAACCTCATTGGACTACTGCTAATCCTGGTAACTGCTGCTTCACTGTTAAAATTTGATTTTTGGGGAAACATTGCTGCAATGTTAGGTGCTTTCTGCCGAGCAAAAATAAATGTTAGGTGCTTTCTTCATGTTTAGGGGACTGAATCATTTTTCAGCCATTTTTGGGGTGTTGTTGAAAACTTCATTTTCTGTACCATCCTCTGTTTGGTTTTGGTTGATCTCTTATCAACCTCTCTTTTTAGGTCTTGATGGCATATGATTGTCACGTGGTTTGGGTGTCAATCTCATTGGGATGCCATTGTGCTCTTGTCCTTTTAATCTCTTGTAAGAGCATCTCTTACAACGACTACTTTTGACATCAACTTACCTTCCAACCCATCTACCTTCACTCATGTCAAAACTGATGTGGCTTTGACATGAACCTCATGTATGCCAATTTTGGCAGCTACCCTCGCCCATGCCAAATTTCAAAAAGTAACAGTTGAAGGTAAAAAGCTATTATTAGAAAGTTTAAAACCTCTCCGTACTACTTGTTTGAGTTTTTTTTTCCTTTTAAATTTCGTTAAAAATTTGAATTTTAAAATTTCCTTTAAGTAATCCGTCATAATTAGATTTAAGAGTTTCAAAATCTAATTTCATCAATGAGCAATCTAGTCATTTTCTAAAGACAAGTGTCTAATATATTTTTCCTTCTAATTGAGAAGTCTTAGAATTACCTTTCTTGACTAGAAATCCTACTTAGCAAGACTAGTTAGATTCTAACCGATCTTTGAGAAACCTTAACTAGCGATTCATCTAGTTGCTTCTCCTAACCCTAGAAAGACCTTTTGAACTTCATTAGACCTTTTGAACTTCCTTAAGACCGTTTGAACCTTTTGAACCCTTGAACCCTAAATGAGCCATTTTGACCAAAGTCAACCTTGATCTTTTATCCATTGGTCCATAAATATTAGGAGAATTATTACCCATTGAATAATAGACTAGTACTAGAATATATTAGATAATTCCTTGTCTAGATTTCCCATGGGATTCCCTAAATAAAGAAATATGTAGCATGTTTCTAACCCACTAAGTCCACTTCTAAAGTTCTTAACACGTCTAGTCCATTAATATTTCCAATGGCAAAAATATCCTATACAAAAGAAACAAGGGCCTTGTTTGGCTAATACAAAAGATGTATTTTTTCATTTTTTTCGATCTTGTTACAACTACATAACTACCACCACCACCACGCCGCCGCCGCCGCCACCAATCCACCACCACGCCCCCCCCCCCCCCCCACCACCACCTCCACCCCCAATGCACCACCACCACCACGTCTTCGCCGCCGCCGCCACCTTCACCCACCACCACCTCCACCACCACGCCGCTGCCGCCACCACCACCACCACAACGCCGCTACCTCCACCACAATTACCATCACCACCATGTCGTCACCACAACCACTCCACCACCACCACAACAACGCCGCCACCATTACCACGCCGCCACCAAAATCACCACCACCATCACCGCCACCACAATCACCACCACCATGCCACCACCACTACCGCCACCACAACCACCACCACCAGTCCACCACAACCACACCACCACCACCACCTCCACCCCCAATGCACCACCACCACCACGTCGTCGCCGCCGCCGCCACCTTCACCCACCACCACCTCTACCACCACACCGCCACCACCGCCACCACCACAACGCCGCTACCTCCACCACAATTACCATCACCACCATGCCGTCACCACAACCACTCTACCACCACCACCACCACAACAACGCCGCCACCATTACCACGCCGCCACCACAATCACCACCACGCCACCACCATCACCGCCACCACAATCACCACCACCATGCCACCGCCACCACCACTACCGCCACCACAACCACCGCCACCACCAGTCCACCACAACCACCACCACCAGTCCACCATCACCAACACCGCCACCACCACGCCTTTACCACCACCACCACAATCACCACCACCACCACTCCACCACCACCACCACGCTGCCAACACCACCACCACCACCATGCCGCCACCATAACCAACACCATCACCACCACGCCACCACCATCACCGCCACCACAATGACCACCACCACTACCGCCACCACAACCACCACCACCACTCCACCACCACCACACCGCCGCCGCCACCACCACCACCATTTTTAGACTGCAAATTCGCACTTTTAGACTTCAAATTTTACAAAAATGTCTTTATTTGCAGTCCAAAAATATTCATTTAATAATTTACAGTCTAAATTTACAAAATTGCCTAAATTTGCAGTCTAAATTAAAGTCCCTTTAGGGATGGTGTTCATTTACAAAAGTGCCTTTATTTGCAGTCTAAATTTTCTCTGCCGTTGATGTTCATTTAACGAATTTGAAGTCTAAAAGTGTAAATTTGCAGTCTAAAAATACAAATTTGCAGTCTAAATTCTCATTGACATTAGTGTTCATTTAATAATTTGCAGTCTAAATTTATGTGTAGACTGCGAATTTGCACTTTTAGACTGTAAAATTTACAAAATGCCTTTATTTGCAGTCTAAATTCTCATTGGCATTAGTGTTTATTTAATAATTTGTAGTCTAAATTTATGAGTAGATTACAAATTTGCACTTTTAGACTGCAAAGTTTACAAAAATGTCTTTATTTGCAAATTTGCAGTCTAAATTTTCTATGGCGTTGGTGCTCATTTAATAAATTTACAGTCTAAAAGTGTAAATTTGCAGTCTAAAAGGGCAAATTTGTAGTCTAAATTCTCATTAGCGTTAGTATTCATTTAATAATTTGTAGTCTAAATTTGTGTGTAGACTGCAAATTTACAGTTTTATAGTCTGCAAAGTTTATAAAAGTACATTTATTTGCAGTCTAAAAGTGCAAATTTGTATTCAAAATTTTCTCTGGCGTTGGTGTTCATTTAACAAATTTGCAGTCTAAAAGTGCAAATTTGCAGTCTAAATTCTCATTGGCGTTAGTGTTCATTTAATAATTTGCAGTCTAGCAGTCTAAAAGTGCAAATTTGCACTCTAAATTTTCTCTGGCGTTGGTGTTCAATTAACAAATTTGCAGTTTAAAAGTGCAAATTTGCAGTTTAAAATCTCATTGGCGTTAGTATTAATTTAATAATTTGCAGTCTAAATTTATGTGTAGACTGCAAATTTGCATTTTTAGACTATAAAGTTTATAAAAGCGTCTTTATTTGCAGTCTAAAAGTACAAATTTGCATTCTAAATTTTCTCTGGCATTTGTGTTCATTTAACAAATTTACAGTCTAAAAGTGTAAATTTGCATTCTAAATTCTCATTTGCGTTAGTGCTCATTTAATAATTTGCAGTCTAAATTTGTATGTAGACTACAAATTTGTACTTTTAAACAGCAAAGTTTACAAAAGTGTCTTTATTTGCAGTCTAAAAGTGCAAATTTACAGTCTAAATTTTCTCTGGTATTCGTGTTCATTTAACAAATTTGTAGTCTAAAAGTGTAAATTTATAATCTAAAAATGCAAATTTGCAGTCTAAATTCTCATCGACATTAGTGTTCATTTAATAATTTACAGTCTAAATTTGTCTGTAGACTGCAAATTTGCACTTGTAGACTGCAAAATTTACAAAAGTGCCTTTATTTGCAGTCAAAATTCTCATAGGTGTTAGTGTTCATTTAATAATTTGCTATCTAAATTTCTGTATAGACTATAAATTTGCACTTTTAGACTACAAAGTTTTCAAAAGTGCCTTTATTTGCAGTCTAAAAATGTAAATTTGCAGTTTAAATTTTCTCTGGCATTGGTGTTCATTTAATAAATTTGCAGTATAAATTTTCTCTAGCATTAGTTGTCATTGTGGTGGTGGTGGTATTGTGGTTGTGGTGATGGTGGCATGGTGGTGGAGGTGGTATGGGTGGTGGAACGGTGATGGTGGTGGCGTTGTGGTTGTGGTGATGGTGGCGTGGTGGTGGAGGTGGTATGGGTGGTGGAGCGGTGGTGGTGGGGGGGGCGGGGTGGTGGTGGTGGAATGGTTATGGTGGCGGCGGCGTGGTGGTGGCGTGGTGGTGGTAGTGGTGGTGTTTGGGGCGTGGTGGTGGAGGTGGTAGGGGTGGTGGAGCGGTGGTGGTGTGGTGGTGGTGGTGGGGGCGGGGAAGTGGTAATTGTGGTTGAGGTTGCGGCATTGTGGTGGTGGTGGTGGCGGCGGCGGCATGGTGGTTTAGATGGTGGTGGGAGCGTGGTGGTGGTGGTGGCCTTGTGGTGGTTATGGTGGAGGTGGTGATGGGGGCGTGGTGGTGGTGGCGGCGGTGGTGGTGGTGGAGTGGTGGTGGTGGTTGTAGAGACCCGAATAATTTGAATTCTTGAAATGCTTAATAATCGTCTAATTGAGAAAATATGGACTAATTGGTGATTATTTGATTTGAGGATCTAAGTGAAAGAATTGAAGATTGAGGGAAAAAATGTGTAATTTCTAGATATGGGACTATATAAGGTGTGTGTGTGCAATGTAGGAGAACATTTTCATCTCCACCTTCTCTCTCTCCCTCACGCCGGTCTCTCTCTCTCTCTCTCTCCACCGTATGTATCTCTCTCTTGCTCCCTCTCAAAAACTCACCCAAATTCCTTAAAGATCTCAAGAACCCAACCTCATTTCTCCTCCTCTACGTAACCCCGGGCTCGTATCGCGTTGGGTGAGGCTCGAGAAGTAGATCTTGGTTGATTTCAAAAGTTGGAAGCTAGGGCTCGTTCGAATCCATTGGGTTTTGCTCCTTGACTCGAGGTAGGGATTTCTTTGCTTCTTTTATGTGTTTGTATGTTGGTTTGGTGTAGAATAATGCTTTGAATCATTGGATTTCGTTGTCGTGTTTGCCTTGAGTTTTCTGCACTGAATCGCTGTTCGTAATGTCCCCGTATCGATACAATCGTTTGCGTATCGATACGCTGAAGGGATCTACATTCCAGTAGCATCAGAAATCTGTCGTAACGTAACCGTATCGATACTCCTTCTCCGTATCGATACTCCAGACTCAGCCGTATCGATACTCCGATTTTTGTATCGATACTCCAGACTCTGCCGTATCAATACTCCGATTTCTGTATCAATACTCCTTGGCTTTCTGGGCAGTTTTTCCCTCCTTGCTTATACTTCAACTGTTTGATCCCCGATCACTTCTAAACCCTTTTGGACATTTCCAAACCTATCCCTAACATGTTCACTTGTTTTTCTGTGAATCATTGATGTTATCTTTGATCCGTTGATCTTCCGTTTGTAAGGGGCGAATAGGAGTTCACTTGATTAAAATCGTGTTAAAATATAACTTGTTGATTGATAGATGACTTGAGAGTAGTTGTGGCATTGTTGGCATAATGTATGATGTTTCATGCTTGAATGTGGTTATAAGAGAGTCCTTGTTTGCACAGTGAGTAAATGGGTAGTCACGTGATTCAATGGTTGGGATAGGGAGTCTCGTAATGCAAAGGGTGGAAATACGGAGACTCAAGTGGATCTCATAACGCAAGGGGTGGTAATACGGTGATCCAAGTGGTTAGGGTTCTTCGTAACGCAAGGGGTGGTAATACGATAACCCTCGTGGTTTATTCCTGTAACGCAAGGGGTGGAAATACAGACGGTTGAGTTTGGTAATAGAGAGTCGTATCAAAATTATAGGGTTGCATGAGTCTTGTGAACATTGTGGCTAATTTTGTGATGACGGCATGTCGTAGGACGATTGTAACAAATGATTGGCACCCCAATGAGTTGATTTCTACCCATCGGTTGAACTATATCCCCATGTCTTATTCCATTGCACTTGGCATCATATTTGCACATAGAATTGGTAAAAGATTTTCCTACTGGGCTGGTGTAGCTCAACCTAATCTTTCTTTTCAGGACATGGTGCTGGACATTAGACTGTGTGCATTCGTGTGCTTGGACATGAAGATCTTTTTGGGACATAACTATGTTTTCAGTTACTGAATCATCTTGTGTAATCGAATTCCTTTTGGCACTACGCCAAATTTTACCATTAGCGACATTAGAAAACCGCCGAAAATAGTCCTAAAACCGCCGGTAATACTAACAACCGCCGGTAATAGTCTAAAAACCGCCGGTAATAGACCGCCGGTAAAGCGATTGTCGGGAAAACAAAAACGGCGGTAATAAACCGCCGGTAATACTAAAAACGGCATTAAGAAACCGCCGGAAATATTACCGCCGGGAATGAAATGGGCGATAAATTTTTTATGCCTTCCCCGTGAGTCGAAACCGGAACCTCCGGATCTTTGCACGTGCGTGCGACCAACTAGGCTAACCCGTATTTTGGTTCAACTAGGATAAATAATATTATTTATATTATACGGGTTGGTTTTATTGTAAACGGCGGTAATAAACCGCTGGTATTAAAAACAACCGTACATTCTACTTTTTCCGACGGTAATTTAAAAAACCGCCCGTAAAAGTCACTAAAAACGGTAGTCTTAGGAAAACCGCCGTTTTAGGGTAATTTTTCCCGGCGGTTTTATTAATGCCGCTAAAAGTGCCTTTTAACGGCATTAAATTAATGCCGGTAATACTACCGCCGGTAAAGCCAAAATTTGGCGTAGTGTGGTAAAGATGAACTTGTAACTATTCATTTCGGAAATTCCTTTGACTAATCAGTTTGTAACTTAATGGTTTGTCCATACTAACACTTGTAATCTATTTGGGACCGGAGTGCCAAAATTGGATATTCTTTCGAAATTGGGACATGATTTTGTTAAGCTTAACAGGTGGGAACTGTTTGGGGTATTAATTACAATATGCAAAGGTCTTTCGTTGAGAAAGCTTTATTTAATTTATGTTGAAAATCTGGGTCGTGACAATTGGTATCAGAGCGTCTAGGTTTAGAACACCTATAGACCGTGGGGAGACTTCTAGTCTCATGGGTTCAAAAATGTCATGCAATTTTCATAACATGTGTGTACTTGTGTGCATCGATATTACTTGACTTACGTGGCATAGCTTTTCAATACAGTAGAGTGGTGTAGAGTTGTTTTTGACCCGTGTTGGGATAGTCGGAGGTTTTGACCTCATTAAATGATTTTGTTATTGATGAACTCTCTCTTTCTCATAATTGTTGTAAGACACCTTTCAGATGAGCTGGAAAGCCGTGAAGGATTATGGTGATTGTGTGTGGTGCCGAGGCCGATATGTGAAAGATGTCATTTGTTAGTACATAATAGAAGTGTTAGACTGTTAGTAAGACTTGTGAGCTAAGTGTTTGATGTATTTTGTTTGAATTGCGCAGATTACAAGTTGAGTTTTAGATATTTTTAGTAAATATTATGAGATGTGAGGTGCATTGAGTGTAAGCGTACAAAGGGTCGTATGTTTGTTAGGATCGAAGAAGGAAGAAGAAAAGAGAATGCATGTTGAGGTGTGACAGGAACCATAGTTTGTCTAGGAATTGAGTGAGATATATCATAGCTAGAGGGTTGAACTAGTGAGTGATTTGAATGTGTTAGAAGGGATGATATTTTGTTATGGTAGTGATTGTGGTCTGTTTTTGTTATGGTAGTCATTGAAGTAGTGATTTTAAGTAAAGGTAAGACAAGTTGAGCTTTCGTTGAGAGTTGTAAGTATTTGAGGTTGACATGGGAAGATGAGGGTCATAGGTAGGGTGTCTAGATACAGTATGTGTCTTCTGGACACCCAGGCGACTACCGATGAGATCCAGTTGGAAGAGGCGCTTGATCACCGCTCCTTCTAGATGGAAGTCTCGGAAAGTCAATTGGACACTAGGATTGTGTATAGGGGCTAGACCTCTAGGCTTGAGAAGAGTTATAGTGTTGTAGTCGTCATTGCTGAGGCGAATGCCGTGATGATGTCATTATGACAGATTGATAGGAACTAGTGAAGACATTGTTTGGTGAGAGGGACAACAAGACTTGAGGTGAACTATATCGATGTGACTTTAATGCTTCGTCCCACAACCTCGCCTCCGAATGAGGTTGAATTACCCCGAGCGTAGGGCTAGGTCGTTGTCAGCATAAATACCGGAAAGTCCGGGATTGTACCCACAGAGATAATCTCTATAGCTAATTAGGATTTGTAGATGCAAGTGTTCCGGGCGTTAAGACGGCCAACTATCGGTTTGCTTTGAAAAGGATGAAAACTCTTATGGAAAAGACTAGAAATGAGTTTTAACTAAGAATTAAAAGCAGCAAGGCATAGAAGTTCATAACACCCGTAACTTAAGCCAATTAACTTTTCTCAACGAAAACACGGTTGAATCACACGGCATAGGTTATCAACTGGAAGATTTAGCGGTGAAAATGGTTAGACTTGATATAGAGTTTGAATAACAAGCTAAACACAAGGCGTGACATCGCTCTCGGAACCATATGAGCAAGCACATGATCACCGGAGATTAACAACGCCAAGACTTGAATTCAAACTAAATATCAAGGCCAAGAACTAGAAGTATAGTTTGAAAAGCGAGCAAGTTCTTTGGTTCTTTTGGCAAACACGAGCCGAGACATAGCTCACGGAACCATATGAGCGAGCATATGATCACCGGAGGTTAACATCGACAAGTTTTGTTACATAAAAGGCGAACCACGCACATTTACAAACCAAACCTCAAGTCTTAAGTTGAGAAGAGCAAAATTAACCTAAATCACAAGGTGTTATTCACCCCATGGCCAAGCCTAATTGATTACTCACACATAATGAAAAGACTAGAAAGCAAGCTTAAGGAAGAAAACATGATTAACCGATAGAATCGAAAACAAACTTGATATTAAGAAGGATCTAGAGAGTAGCAACAATTTTAATAAACGACAAATTAAACGAAACCAAATACTTACTTGAGTTCCTGAGAAAATTAACTAAGAAAGCTTGAAAGACATTAATGGAGTTCTTGAAGGAAAAAGACTAACCTAAACTAACTACTTCCTTCTTATGAGAGAGAGAGAGAAAGACTTCCAACCTATTTATACAAACAAACCCCTCTCTCTACAAAATATCCTAAAAACATACCAAAAGTAGCAACTATTCCACAAGTGGAAAGTCAAAAAGGTGATAAAAATCTGACCGACAAGCCTCCGTATCGATACTAATTAAGCAAAGTATCGATACCACGTAGCTATCCTCAAAATGCCATTTCTCACGTAGCAATCCCGTATCGATACTTAATAAGGCCGTATCGATACGGGATCCTCTGATCTCCCACGAGACAAACGCGTATCGATACGCTCTATATCCGTATCGATACGGCTCTGCCTTCTTCAGTACTCCAGGCCAGCCTCAGCAGGCAGCTCCCAGCAACTTCCAGCTCCTCAGCATCTTATTTTCATTCTCTAAATTTAAGTAAAGACTACATTTTAAACCTTTCTTTTACCTTTTCTTTACTTTAATTTTATTTAATGAAAATAAGAAAGTACCCCCCATTTGGAAACAATGGCATTACCAGAATTTCAAGATTCCAATTAAATCAAAATGTCAACCCCCCACTTTTAGTGTAAAATGGAAAACTGCATGATTTTCTCAAGAGAAAAAGGCTCAAAACATGACCTTGCTCTTCAAATAAAACCTTGCAACTTTGTAGTTACTCTTAGAAAAATTCAAGGATCAATTACCGCCATTTTTAATCTCGGAAATCGATACTTTTTCAGAAAGTCATTTTTCCATACTTAGACAGATTTTAAAGGGCCGACAGGGTCTTCGGGTACTTGGAAGCACTTGGGCCATCCATGGCGTCAAACTACGCCTTATTTGCACGTTTTACTTGAAACACATGAAAAACACACCTTACGTGCATTAACAAAATAAAAGCTAAATAAACATAAGATAAAAGCAAGATAGAACGGGACTAGTCGCACCAACTATCTACAATGTTGGGTGCTCATCAGACTTGAGTCGAGTGGTTAAAGTACGCTGCATGGTGAGAAATTTGCTTGAAGCGAGAGTATTACGAATGGGAACCATTGTGGTTGCTAACGTAGTGGAGTGTAATTAATGTCTTAAATTATAATGGTGGGAAATTTGGAGTGATAGGTGTGTGAGAAAAAGGAAAGGGACGTCATGAGTTGAAGGGTTTGAGTGTAAAGATGGTGTACGATATGTATTCGGTGAAGTAGATTTATACTGCCAATAGTAGAGGACGTGTCGAGGTATACCATTGGGATGATATGTTGGTTTGAGAGTGATAAAGAAATAATAGTGATAGTGATAGGTGGTAAAGTGAGATGTGAAACAAAGGGTTGATCTGCTATGTGAAAATGTGGAATTGTGTGCCTTTCTTGTTGAATAGAGAAGATGAGATTATTTACGTATGTTCGCTCCATGACTTCGTTTAGTTGGCGTGCTTTTGTTATGTATTGAGATTAGAGAAAATACTTGATAGTGAAGTTGCTAGACTAATATGATTTAAGTGGTTGTGGTTGAGAATAAGAATGTGGGTGTTTACTGCAACGCAAGGGGTGGGAATGCAAATGGTTTGCGAGTATGCATCTTTTGATTCAAATCGTGAAATGAGGTTGTAATTCATATCTTGGTTGTATGCAATTATTATCGAATATGGGAGTTTGTGGTTTAAAAAAAAATTATAGAGCATTCAGATGAGAAATTGTTAACATTGAGTTTGAGTTGGCATCTTGGAGTGTTCGAAATGTCGATACTAATCTCCTTTTCTTTCTTTAGGACTTTCTAAATTTTGTGGCTGAGTAAGTATATTGGATCGGTTGGAATGTATGTACTTGCCTTCCTTCTTTCTTATAACCCTCATGTATCGTGGGTCATTGTTCTATTATCAATGTGAAAATTTGCTTGGTATGATGACATGTTGACACTTGGGGTGCAGTAGATATTGTAGGAGGGTTATGTTGGTGTTTCATATGTGGATAAAAAAGGGGGCATGCATGCATACGAATATGAGCACTCGTTGACACGTTGGCATTAAAATGAATAACGTAAAATAGAGGGATACGATGGGGGACACGATAGGTCCTTGTTGAAATACTTATTGTAATGGTGTTGTTGTTACTGTTGTGGGTTGGTGGCGAAATAGTAGTGCTTGTCTTTGAGAAACATTGATGTTGATATGATTACTTAGTGGAAATAGAGATTTGTGAGCTGTGAAATTGGTGGTGAGCGAGACCGTTGGAAGTTATTTGAGCGAGAGAATCTGACTCTTGAGTAATGGGCTAGTAGAAGTCCTAAAACATAATTAGGAATGTGATTAACTCTTTTTCTAAGATCGGATAAAGTAGTGGTGCAACCGTTGCACATATTTTGTGGGTGCTTGGGTGATGAGATATTATTAGGGTGTGACGTTATCGAGCCAGAGGAATGATTGGTATTGCTGGTTATATTAGAAGTGTGATTTAAGATAGTGAATATGAGAAATGCTTAAATTGACTAGACTAAATGAATGAGAGTACCGGAGAATGGTAAGGTGAATAGACATCGTGTGAAGTCTTACGAGAGTGAGGTGAACTTGATTACTATTGGGCTTCCAAGAGCCATGAACTATGAAGAGATGGTATTGTGTAAACTACTAATTTGTATAGTTGATAAAAAAAAAATTCATGTAAGAAATGTGTTGCTACTTCGTTTAAATTTACATATTTGACCTGTTGTGTAATCTTAGTGTGTGGAATTTGCTCTTAGAATGCAGTGCAAGATGGACACTAATATGTGTGTGGGTACTTGCGATGAGGAGTTAATCTTTAGTTGGAATCTAGCGTATGTCCTTTCGTTTGCTAAGAATAATGAGACATGCAGTTTGACGAGGGTAGAATTTGACTTCAAAATCATGTACTTACTACTCTTTTGGGTGACCTAAATAGAAAATTAGATACAAGAGGTTTTCATGGTAGGTCAACCCCGCTAGTTTGAAGTGGTTAATGGCTTGTGATAAGGAAAATAGTGAAATGGAGAGTTCACCCGAATGGTTTCAAGGTTGTGTTAGGTAGGACGGACGCATTTCTATATAAAAAAAAAGATCTGGACATCCGAAAGAGAAACCGGTAGTGACTTTGAGTAAGCTGAGGGGAATGTGGAGTGGTATTGGATTTTTGGTTTTGTTCGAATGTCAGATGGACGAAAAGACGTCTAAAATGTGTGTGGAAATTGGTCAAAGTAGTTCTATGGGTGAATAGATGTGTGAGTTGGAGGTAGTGGCAAGCAAATTTGTGTTATGTGTTTTGTCGTACCAAGGGAGGTTAATAGTGTCTTTATGAGAGGGAAGTGAGTGCTAAGATGCACGGGGTCATTTGGGATTGTTAAGGGAGTGGTGTTGCTGTCAATTATTAGCAGAATCAATAGAATCTAATAGGTTGAGAGACGTGTTAATTTTTGGAGTCCAAAGAAATATCAATACTTTTAGAGTGTGAGGAGTTTAACTAGGGTGAGTGGGTGTTTATAGTTGAGCATATGGTGATAAGTCATTTTGTAGTCTAATAATTGGGTTCTGGGCTTTTTAGTTTTATTCTAATGGAGATTATTTGAGTTCTCTAAATTGATTCATTAGTTGATGTTGATTGGGGAAAATGAGAATTGGAGTTTATTAAGTGGTTCAATATATTCCTTTTAAAAAAAAATAAGGGGTTCGAGAGGCACTTAGTGAAATAAGGTAAGTTTGGAGAAACGTGTGGGTACCATCTGTTGAATTTCGGTGTGGATGTCATGTAACTGTAAGAGTACTAGGACTCTTGTATGAGTGTTAGAACTTGAGTGTCTGTGAAGGTTGAAGATCCAATAAGAATGATTAGAGGTTGGTGTAGTTTTGAGGGGAAACCGATATGCATCCTACACACGCGGGACTGAGTGTTGAGGGGTAGGACCATACTGTTAGTAAGGGTTTCGTGGAGCAATTAGAGTAAGGAAAAGTCTACGTGGGAAAGGGAAGACGAAGTTAGAGAGAAGTATCCGCAATTGTTTCCGAATTAATCAAGGTGAGTTTAAGTTTCGACTTTATGATTGTTAATTCATTGTTTGGCAATGTATGTTGTGACGTGAGCATGATTACTTGATGCATGATTTTGGTTGGCTTGCGTTGTAAATTTCGGGACGAAATTTCTTTACGGAGGATAGATTGTAGAGACCCGAATAATTTGAATTCTTGAAATGCTTAATAATCGTCTAATTGAGAAAATATGGACTAATTGGTGATTATTTGATTTGAGGATCTAAGTGAAAGAATTGAAGATTGAGGGAGAAAATGTGTAATTTCTAGATATGGGACTATATAAGGTGTGTGTGTGCAATGTAGGAGAACATTTTCATCTCCACCTTCTCTCTCTCCCTCACGCCGGTCTCTCTCTCTCTCTCTCCACCGTATGTATCTCTCTCTTGCTCCCTCTCAAAAACTCACCCAAATTCCTTAAAGATCTCAAGAACCCAACCTCATTTCTCCTCCTCTACGTAACCCCGGGCTCGTATCGCGTTGGGTGAGGCTCGAGAAGTAGATCTTGGTTGATTTCAAAAGTTGGAAGCTAGGGCTCGTTCGAATCCATTGGGTTTTGCTCCTTGACTCGAGGTAGGGATTTCTTTGCTTCTTTTATGTGTTTGTATGTTGGTTTGGTGTAGAATAATGCTTTGAATCATTGGATTTCGTTGTCGTGTTTGCCTTGAGTTTTCTGCACTGAATCGCTGTTCGTAATGTCCCCGTATCGATACAATCGTTTGCGTATCGATACGCTGAAGGGATCTGCATTCCAGTAGCATCAGAAATCTGTCGTAACGTAACCGTATCGATACTCCTCCTCCGTATCGATACTCCAGACTCAGCCGTATCGATACTCCGATTTTCGTATCGATACTCCAGACTCTGCCGTATCAATACTCCGATTTCTGTATCAATACTCCTTGGCTTTCTGGGCAGTTTTTCCCTCCTTGCTTATACTTCGACTGTTTGATCCCTGATCACTTCTAAACCCTTTTGGACATTTCCAAACCTATCCCTAACATGTTCACTTGTTTTTCTGTGAATCATTGATGTTATCTTTGATCCGTTGATCTTCCGTTTGTAAGGGGCGAATAGGAGTTCACTTGATTAAAATCGTGTTAAAATATAACTTGTTGATTGATAGATGACTTGAGAGTAGTTGTGGCATTGTTGGCATAATGTATGATGTTTCATGCTTGAATGTGGTTATAAGAGAGTCCTTGTTTGCACAGTGAGTAAACGGGTAGTCACGTGATTCAATGGTTGGGATAGGGAGTCTCGTAACGCAAGGGGTGGAAATACGGAGACTCAAGTGGATCTCGTAACGCAAGGGGTGGTAATACGGTGATCCAAGTGGTTAGGGTTCTTCGTAACGCAAGAGGTGGTAATACGATAACCCTCGTGGTTTATTCCTGTAACGCAAGGGGTGGAAATACAGACGGTTGAGTTTGGTAATAGAGAGTCGTATCAAAATTATAGGGTTGCATGAGTCTTGTGAACATTGTGGCTAATTTTGTGATGACGGCATGTCGTAGGACGATTGTAACAAATGATTGGCACCCCAATGAGTTGATTTCTACCCATCGGTTGAACTATATCCCCATGGCTCATTCCATTGCACTTGGCCTCATATTTGCACATAGAATTGGTAAAAGATTTTCCTACTGGGCTAGTGTAGCTCAACCTAATCTTTCTTTTCAAGACATGGTGCTGGACATTAGACTGTGTGCATTCGTGTGCTTGGACATGAAGATCTTTTTGGGACATAACTATGTTTTCAGTTACTGAATCATCTTGTGTAATCGAATTCCTTTTGGTAAAGATGAACTTGTAACTATTCATTTCGGAAATTCCTTTGACTAATCAGTTTGTAACTTAATGGTTTGTCCATACTAACACTTGTAATCTATTTGGGACCGGAGTGCCAAAATTGGATATTCTTTCGAAATTGGGACATGATTTTGTTAAGCTTAACAGGTGGGAACTGTTTGGGGTATTAATTACAATATGCAAAGGTCTTTTGTTGAGAAAGCTTTATTTAATTTATGTTAAAAATCTGGGTCGTGACAGTGGTGGTAGTGGGGGCATGGTGGTGGTGGAGTGGTTGTGGTGGCGGCGTTATGGTGGTGGTGGTGGTGGTGGTGTTGGGGGCGTGGTGGTGGAAGTGGTGGGGATGGTGGAGCGGTGGTGGTGGCGTGGTGGTGATGGTGGTGGTGATGGCGGTGGCGGGGAGATGGTGGAGGCGGTGGTAGAGGCGGGTGTGGTGGTGGTGGTGGTGGTGGAGGTCGTGGTGGGGGCGGGGAGTTGGTAATTGTGGTTGAGGTTGCGGCATTGTGGTGGTAGTGGTAGTGGTGGTGGCGGCGTGGTGGTTTAGGTAGTTGTGGGAGCGTGGTGGTGGTTATGGTGGAGGTGGTGGGGGGCGTGGTGGTAGTGCTGGCAGCGACGTTGGTGGTGGGTGGCGGCGTGGTGGTGGAGGTGGTAGGGGTGGTGGGGGCGGGGTGGTGGTGGTGGAGTGGTTGTGGTGGCGGCGTTGTGGTGGTGGTGTTTGGGGCGTGGTGGTGGAAGGGGTGGGGGTGGTGGAGCGGTGGTGGTGGCGTGGTGGGGATGGTGGTGGTGGTGGGGGCGGGGAGGTGGTGGTGGCGGTGGAGTGGGGGTGGCGGTGGTGGAGGCGGGTGTGGTGGTGGTGGTGGAGGAGGTTTTGGTGGGGGCGTGGTGGTGGTGGAGCGATGGTGGTGATGTGGTGGTGGTGGCGGTGGTGTTGGTGGAGTGGTGATGGTTGTGATAGTGGTAATTGTTGTGGAGGTTGTGGCATTATGGCGGTGGCGGCGTGGTGGTTGAGGTGGTGGTGGGGGCATGGTGGTGGTGGCGTTGTGGTGGTGATGTTGGAGGTGGTGGTGGAGGCGTGGTGGTGGTGGCGGTGGTGGTGGAGTGGGAGTGGTTGTGGAGGTGGAGGTCGTGTACAGTTTAAAGAAGGGACAATTTTGTCCTGTCAAAAATTAAAGTGGACCTGATGCTTTAAAAAAAGTAATGGATTGGACTAGAGATGTTTTGAAAATATGAGATGGACTTGACATGTTACAAAATCCTATAATGGACCTTACAACAATTCTTTATATTATATTACCCTAAGATTCTCTATGTACCTAATACTATATTATAATGAGACATGTGTCAAATTGGAGTATTTTAATATAGAATTTTAGCTAGAAAATCTCCTAGATTGACTAGTACATACTTAAATATAATATAATATAGGACACTTGTACACCTACTTCTATATAAAATAAGTAAGTACACATGTGTTTAATAAGAAAATCTTCATCTTTCAAAAAATCCTACTAGTTTATTTACTTAAGTACCTAAAGGCTTAAAGAAATAGATATGGATATCTTATCCTAGGATTCTATGTACTATAATATAGTAATATAAGGGACCATGTGCCAAATTGACTTAGTATAATAGGGAATTTTGACTAGAAATCTTTCTAGATTGACTAGTACACCCTTATGTATATAAAAATAGGCATATGTACTCATATACGTATATAATAAATGTAGTACACATGTGGCTATTGAATTGTTTAATAGGAAAATCTCTCTCTTTTAAAAATCTTATTAGTTTATGTAGTACCTTATGTACTTATATATCATATTAGCATATATATATATATATATATATATATACAGTTCTGTTAATATCCGGTCGCCCGGATTTTAGTATGGTCCGGATTTGTGCCTTAGCTCCCATTTCCCGATCGATTTACGATGATCCGAGCCGCTCAATGTGTTCAGAACATGATTTTAAGGGTACCCGCGAGAAATCAGCAAAAAAAATGACCGGAAAAAGCTTGATCTGAGCAGTTTTTTCTGAACCGTTCAATAAAAAAACTGCTCGGATCAACCCTTCATTAAGAGGATGTGAGGTGCTATGCGTGTAGTCATAAAATCAAAGTCAAACTTGTTGTGGGAGCGTTGGTATCAATTTATTTCAAAAGTCTGCCGTGTGTGAATATATATATCTCTATTATAAAACAGAAGGGTGTAGGGACAAGTTGTTGGAACGGCTTAGATTCATTTGATCCAAAGGCTGTAGTGCATCCTTCCACTTCCCGATTACGTGCCTATGATTTTCACCTGAATCACACAACTGCCATCCACTTCCAACCGGAATGCATAGTGCCGTAGGCACGGGGTAGCACTAGTATTTATATACAAGAGAGAGAGAATGCCGAGAGGGAGAGAGAGAATTCGGAGAGAGGGAGAGAGATAGGAGAAAGAGAGAAAGATATAGTGTACTATTAGATTGTTATCTACCAAATCTAAATTGCATGTATATTCACATAAGTACTTGTAGTTGTGCAAGGAAGAGATATGAGAGGATATGAAAGAGATGTGAAGTACAAATCTTCTTCCAACCTAATCTTGTACACTCCTCCAAGTCAAAGATATCAACCCTTGTCCTTACATATAAATACACGAGTCTTTATCCCCTACCCGACTAGTAGACAAAATAGAATAGTCTTCTGATATTAAGGTGCAAGTAAAGCCGGCAATAATTGACGGGCCCGTTGGCCGGGAATTAAAGGGTAAACAAAACGATACTGCAACACGCAAAACTGACCTGCAATAAATAGGGTAACCTGTAAAAAAGTAACCCGACCTGCCGGCCTACTTCTGGGGGGATTCAGCACTAGGTTTACCTCACCTCTCACATGCTCGAGTGCCCCCAAGCACCAACCATCTTGCTTCAATTATTTGGATCTAGGGTCCCTCTTGTCTCCATCATCAACTCGTTGACTAACGTCTGTTATCCAATCATTGTGAAGGCACTGTAACATCAGTCGCTGTAGACATCGTGTCGTCATGTTCGTGTTAAAATTCTCTCAATCTTAATCCGGCGACCTGTTTAGCTATTCGTGTTGTCGTGTCGGAGTCATATTTGTGTTCCGTGTCAGAAATAGCCAATCCTAACTTGCTGACTTTGTACCGGGTTCGTGTCAGGTTATCGTGTCCATTCATAAATTCTCTCCCCGTGACGTGCCGTGTTCGTGTCAGAATTCTCTCAATCTTAACCCGATCTGTTTGGCTTTTTCGTGTTAATGTGTCCTCTCATATTTGTGTTCTATTTCAGAAATAGCTGTTATTCACCTGCTAGCTTTGTGTCGTGTTCTTGTGTCAGAAATTCCGACCCGGCCCCTAGCAGTACCAATAAAGGAAAATGCTATAATATGCACACAGAGAGGGGAAAAAAAAGAAGGGCAATGATGCGTACTCCTTTTTTTGTTAACGCCACTTCCTTGCAAGTGTGTTTTGCACAAAAAATACATTTGCAGAGACTGACGTTAACAAAAAAAAGGAGTGACAAAATCAGCAGAAAAAAAAATCAATAATATATCCAGAAGATGTATAGATATTTGCATCAGTGCATATCAATCGAGTGCTGCTATGGGTACATACAAAATGTACATACAATGTACATATAGATTTTGTGAGGCTCAAATCGGGTCCCACAAAAATGATCCAAACCGTCCATTATTTTTAAAACATATTTTTATGGAGCCCTGTAAAAAATCAGCTCAACCCGATATCGGTAAGGATTTTTTCTGAATTTGTGGGGGCGACGAGTAGTTTTCGCCCCCACAAAATCAGAAAAAATCCTTACCGATATCGGGTTGAGCTGATTTTTTACAGGGCTCCATAAAAATATGTTTTAAAAATAATGGGCGGTTCGAATCATCTTTGTGGGACCCGATTTGAGCCTCACAAAATCCATATGTACATTGTATGTACATTTTGTATGTATCCTTAGCATTTTTGATATCAATACGTGTAGAAATAATAGAATGAAACTGTACGAATCAACAAAGGACATTTGTTGAGGAAAAAATTGGACTGTCGAAGTTTAGATGTCCTTTTGTTGATTCATGAGAAGATATCTTCCCATAATTCAATAAAACAAAATTAACGAATAAAATTCTAATTTTTTTCATTACTTCTCTGCTGTTTTCTTACATTTTCCATCCAAAATATAATTGTTTTTTTTTTGAATGGCGATTTTTTTTTATTAACCTTTGAAATTGTTACAAAGATTAACATGACAAAGAGAGAACGTAAAGCCCAATTCGAAACCCAAATCCTTGATTGTTAGATGATAGCTATCGCTATTTCGACTGCCAGAAACGTATATGACACATTTTGATATATTATATAGAACTACTAGTGAATGCCCGTGCCTGAAGGCACGGCGCAACGCATTTATTCATGGTTGTGGTTATCTGGCTGTCCACATTGATTTTCTACGTTGATTTTCTAATTTTGTGAACTATACACACATTTATTCCTTTTCCTTTTCCTTTTCCTTTTGTTGCTTTTGATTCTTTAATTTCAAGAAACGAACAAAAGAAAAAGATTTAACCAAAAATAATTTCGGTTGGGAAAAATAGAAGAGTTGGTCTATTCAGAATATGTGCAAGATTTTGAAAAAGTTTAACCAAAAAATAGAAGAGTTGATCTATTCAGAATATGTGCATAGGAATTTAAAACAGAATATACTCCATATCTATACTATATAATAATTAAGGGTTTAGAAACCGAGCGTAATTTGCCGAAAAGAAAGAGAATGAAAGAGCCATACCTGCGGAGAGAGAACTGGAGAGACGGCGAGAGTCACGGAGACAGGAAAGAAAACCCCACACGGTCGCAATTTGTTCCTTAGGTAAACAAAAAAGTAATCGGAAAAAAAAACCCGAGCGTAATTTGCCGAAAGAAAGAGAACGAAAGAGCCATACCTGTGGAGAGAGAATTGGAGAGAGGGCGAGAGTCACAGAGATAGGAAAGAGAATTGGAAAGAAAACCCCCACACTATCGCGCTTTGTATTTTCACTGGAGAGAGGGCGAGAGTGAGGGAGACAGAAAAGAGAAGTGGAAATAAAATGATTAGGGAGAGAGAGAGAGAGCGTGCGTGAGACAGATTCATTCACCCAAATTTCGTTACCGAAAACAGAAAAGAATCAAATGGCAATGTCAAGCATTGTTTTCCATTATGGGCTAGCATTATGTCATTACCGAAATTCTTCCCTATAGGATGGCATTATGATCATCAGTCATTATATTCAGTCAAAATTAATCATCTTTATATTCCATAACTCAATATATAATGTCAACTCAAAAATTTCGTTCATATCATCTTTATATTCCATAACTCAATATATAATATTGTCAACCCAAAAATTTCGTTCATTGCCAAAAAAAATTTACTGTTCTATAACGTAACTCAATATAATGTCAACCCAAAAATTTCGTTCATTGCCAAAAAAAACTGACCATGTTGAACATCTCAATGGCTAGATTTGTAATGCCCCGATTTTCGGAGTTAAAATCGAAAGCATTTAAATAATAATGTCTGGAAAATTTACTAAATTAAAGTTTAAATCCAAAATAGAATTCTCAACGTAGAGATTCATTTATTACAAACCACTGGGAAATCCTAATGATAGTCTTTGAGATAATAAAATAGATAAAGTAACAGAGCCGACTTCTAAGTCTGATACGGATCCCAAGCGTACTCGGGTTCAACTCCACTTCTGGATTCTCTTCTGCATAAAATTGCTCGCCTTTGGGATTCTGTGTTTCTCCTTGAAATTGTACCATCGTGGGATCCTCTCCATTGAATCCTACATCCTCTGGCAAATTGATCGCCGAAACAATCGATTTACCAGGATACAAACGTATTCGTGAGTGATAAATCACCTAGTAGAATAATCTAACCTAACTACCCCTCTTACTTTACAGCTAGCAAGCAACAGGATATATATGGTGCGAAGAAGTAAACAGAGATATATCACATAAACAGTTTATTGCTATCCATTAACCTAATATGAAATTTAAGATCTCATCCACGAGATCTTTCCTCCCCAACCGCTAGCCATGCTCGGTCCCATGGGATCACTTTCTTTTGTTGTCGCGAATTGCACCTAAGTTATGTACCCAGCGTGTATCCCTCTCATTACAACAAAAGAAAGCTTACCATGCCTGAATCATAACTAGGGTTCGCCTATCTTATGTACCACTTCACAATCATCACTGGGCTTACTTTGCCAGTTTCAAATCATCACTCAACACTGGGCTTACTCTGCCAGTTTTAAATCATCACTCAACACTGGGCCTACTCTGCTAGTTTTAAATCATCACATCTCAAACTCACGCTTGCAGGCAATCTAAAACAAAAACATTCCAATTTATCCATTACTTAGCATCGTCTAGGTGAATTCTATTCGCATACCACCCCATGTCTCTAGGGTCCAATCTAACATTAAAATCAAATAACACAGAAATAACAATCATGGTAACAAATAAATAAATAAACAACTAGCGGAAAATAATTAAACAAATACCAAGCAATGCAATCCCTCAACTTGCTATGGATGGGCCGTTGCCCTTAATCTTATATGGCTACAATGTCAAAATTAAAGTAAGAACTTAAAAATAATTTGAGAAATATTTTTAGGTTCTTATTAACTATTTAAAACTAATAATTAGATTAATCATAAGTTAATTAAATACATTAGATAGGTGAAAACATTAGGATAACTATCATAACCTTAATAATAGTCCTAAAGGTCTAACATATTGAGGTCAAGTACCAAAGAGTGGGTCCGGAGGGTTGCGAAATTATTTTTAAAGTCGTCAAAAGTAAAATAAATGGGTAATAAATTATTTAATAAATAAAATATGTTGAGGCTAACAACATATCATCTTTGGAATGTAAAGAATCTAAAAAAAATATTTCGGGAATTAATAAAATGTTTCATAAGGTCGCAAAGATTTTTCGTTTGTAAACTTTTACAAGAAATCAAATAAATAACTAATAAATAAATAAAATATGAAATTAACAAGTTATGATCTTTGAGGTGTTAGAAGTCTAGGAAAAATAGATCGGGGGTCGAAAACATTGTTCGGGAGGTCGAAAAGTCGATTCGAACCAAAACAGTCCAAACCGTGAGGTTGGACCGGTCAGAGCCCAAGGTCGTCAAGGACTGTTTTGGTTCGACCTCTTTCACATCAACTTTTTCCTCCACTTTCCCTACTTATCCATCATCATTACACTTTTACTCACTAACTTTTCAAAATGGAATCTACTTTTAGGGACAAAATAGACAATTCACCAACTTTTACCCACTAACTTTACAAAATGGACACTTATTAAGGGACAGCCCAAAATGGAATACTGGACTGTAATAAAGGGACGGAGGGAGTATTATTTTTAAGATTTCAATTACCCCATAAATCATGAATCTCTTAAACCAAAATTATTTATGTAAAGTCCATATTTTGGCAAATCCCATGACAAAATCTCTTTTGATTTGTATCCCATTAATTATGTTGTAACTTATTGTTTTAGAGCATTTGTTTTAGGAAAGGATATCAATTGTATTTTGTAATTGATAGAGAGAGGTTGTAATTGATAGAGAAAGGTTGTCAAAGGAAAGGCTATCAATTGTCAAAGGAAGGATTCCATTCTGCAAAGAGGATTTCGTGGATATTTCATACCAGCAAAGGAAATAAAGCAATCCCGTGTATGGGTAATATGGAAGTGTTCGTCAGTCAAAGTGCTTGAGCAACTTAGAGGCAAATATATCTGGTGTTCGAGCAACTTCTCGATTCTCTCAGCAGTTTATTTATAAACAGTTTTGCTGACTTTTAAAGGCTACCAAACATATTTGTGCTGCTTCTCTCTTGCTCCAAATCAGAAAAATACCTAAGGGAGATTGTGGCTTGTCTCTTGGAATAATTACATGATCCGTTGATCATCGAGCTTTCAGAACAATTCCAAGAGCTTTCTCTGAACTTTGTGTTTGCTAATCGAAGTGTTCTTCCGGTGGGTACCGACGGTGGATTCCGTAGGTTATTGGAAGGCTTGAGCGATTCAAGGCAGCGGCGGTCAAGCACTGGGTACGGTGAACGAGTGATTCGGCAATCAACCTTGGTCAACCGAGAGCGATTCTAGGTTGTAAGTAAATGTTTGTTTGTAACCGTACAATGAGTTATAGTGCATGATTTCCTTCACGTGGTTTTTTTTCCGTTTTGGGTTTTCCACGTATATCCTTGTGTTCATCGTTTATTATTTTTCAATTCCTTTTATTTTGCTTGATGGAGTATTTTAGATAGCGAAAAAGGATTTTTCAATTGGTATCAGAGCGGGTCTCTCTTTGATTAAGAAAGTTTTTTTTCTTGAGTGGATCCTTAGCGTTTACGATGAACATGAATAAAAATAGGAATCATTATTCGAATCTTACTTTGACACAAGATAGTAAGAACTTTAAAATTTTTTTTAAAAAGAATAGGACTAGCCATGATTCAAGTTTTAAAATATCCAATAATAAAGGAAGAATTAATTTCTCTTCTGGAAAAGAAAAAAGGGAAGAAAAAGGGGCACCACTAGGTCTTAAATGTTATGAATGTTATGGTTACAGTCATCTAGCACATGAATGTGTTAACAAACTGAAAAAGAAGACTAATTTAAAAGTCAATATAACTTGGGATGATGATAGTGATTCCGAAAAGTTTGAGAAAGAACAAGAGAACAACACGAATTTCATTGCATTTGGGGCATCCCTTCAATCTAATTTTAGTGAGCATGAATCATCTGATGATAGTGAGGATGAGGAAGGAGATGAGGTTGAGAGTTTTCAGGAGTTGAGAGAAAAGTATCAAATGCTTTATAGAGAGAGTGTAAAAATCATTGAGACAAATTTTAAGTTGGCTGAAAAATGTAATAGTTCTAGTGTGGAGTTGGTTACCGTGAAGGAACAGGTAGAGAAATTGCAAGGGTTGTTGAATGGTGTTACTAATGAACGAGATGAGCTTAGGAAGGAAGTTGGAAGCCTCCAAGATACAAACAAACTCTTGATTGAGTCAAACGCATTATGTGAATGAAAAGTTGAAGAATTGAATATTGAATTGACTAATGCTAACAATGTTTTTGAGCGGTTAAATGCAGGGTCGAAGAAGTTGGATGAAATTCTTTGCATACAAAGGCCAACGAGTGATAGGTCTGGACTTGGCTTTCATGGAGCTTCATCTTCTAAACAACTTGCAGATAAATTGAACGAAGCAAAACCTAAAGAGGTAACGTCTAAATTCCATACTATATATACTGCTAAGAATTTTGATATAAAGCCCCTTGATAATAAAAAAGCAACTCCTAAATTTATTCCAACATGTCACTATTGTCAAGTTAAGGGTCATATTAGACCAAACTGCTTTAAATTGCATGGTTATCCCAATGCTAAACATGCTTATGCCACTAACAATAGATGGTCTTATGATAACTGTGCCCCTAGATGGAACAATGGTCAAATGCCTAGACCAGTTGGGTATAATGATGGCCACGCTGAAGACATGAAACCTAGACATATGTCTATTGGTTAGGGCAAGAGCTCTCAGGTGAAGGCCAAACTCATATGGGTCAAGAGATGTGATTTGCATTGTCTTGCTAATCATACGGTTACTAAGGCTAAAAAGATTAACATGTGGAATCTTAATGGTAGTTATTCACGTCATATGTCTGTTGACAATTCCGTTGGGGTATGTCTCATTGATTGAGTTGGTCCTTTTGTTACTGTAATTGCTATTTGTTTTTTGTTGGTCGAGTAGTCTATTTTGTTTTTTTTCCTAGTTTGTTTTTTTTTACTACAAAAAAAAACATTCATTTAAAAAAAAAAAAACATTGTTTGGACGTAACATGTTTCTTCAGTTGTGAGTAACCAATCATGGGCTTCACATAAAAGCACATTGTTTTTATTGCATGCACCTTTCTTGTTCATTCCTCTCATGTGATACATTTGGACATTAGTTGCATCATGCCTTATGACTCTATGATCGCCACATTTACACATCAGGATTAGAGAGATTTTTCAGATTGGATAGTTGGTTCTTGTGTTCATTGGAATGTCTCATTTTGTTTCTTCGGCGATTGACCTAGCTTTTGGCATCTTGGTTGGATACGGTGTTCTCTTGGTTTTGTTTAAAAAAAAAAGGAACAAAAATAGATAAGAAAGTCAATAGTCTATTTGTGAGATCTTATTGCTTATCCGGACGTTCATCGAGTACCGGACAATTGGGGTGAGGTACTCTCCCTTTGAGCGTTCGTGTCTCAAAATGGATAGACCTTGTGAAAGCATCCATGTTGGACTACTTGCTTAGTAACCGGGGATTGGGAATGAGGTACTCTTGTTTCCAATATTCGTGTCAAACGGCAGTGGGGTAAAAATATAAAAGCACGTGTATTTGTTTGGGAGATTCAATAAAAATTGATATGGCAAAATACTCATTGGTTGAGGGGGAGTATTTAATCGTTGAGGGGGAGTTTGTTAGGCCTTGGGATGTTATTCGTATCATCATGCCTGGTTTGACTTCGTGGGAGAAAGGGTGGTTGTCATTCTCATTAAACACGAGAAATCTTGTATCCAAAGATGGTGGTCTTAATTTTTCTGACGTGTCACACACCCACTATTGTCATGGACTCATTTCGCATGTTGCACTTAATTCCAGATTCATTCATGCTTGGGATTTATACAAATTTGTTCATGCATTTTTAAATATAGTGATGCACATTGGGCCTCATGGTTGCAAACTGACATCTCGTTTGAATGTGTTTGTTTTACCGGTTTAAAAAAGGGGTATGGTCCGTATGGACGTGCCATTTTTTTCTTAAATAGTTGCTTGAGATTTTTTGTACAACAAAAGATTTCTTTTTAATCTACGGATCATCGACTGGGGCGTCTTCCTTTTGGTCTCACCTCATTTATAAGTTCTTCTACATAAGTCTAATTTTTACTAGTACAACACGTGCATGTCCTTAATACAAATATTTCTTTGCATATTTACCGTGTGTTGGTGGGTGCCCGGTGTGGCAATTAGTTTTATTTCTGCATATATTTTCGGGCTCGATGGAGCTTAGCGAGTTTCTATGTGCTCTAATTTGGTTTTTGGCATATGTTACTATGGTACTGCTTTTCTAGACTTCCTTGACATGGTATATTAGTTTGGCTTAAATTTGCTTTAGTTTTACTACGGCTTAATTTGAGCTTATTATCTGTTGGATTCGGTGCTTGATTGATTTAGGCTTATTCATGTGTGCTCTACCTTTGTTATTCCGTGACAAAAAGGGGGAGTAATTTATTGATTAACCAATTATCTTTTCCAGATTTGTGTCTGCAGCTCTTCAATTGTGCTCCATCTTTTATGGGATAGGTTAATCGTGCTTTGCTTGTTTTGTCATGGAAGTGCCAAAGGGGGAGATTGTAAAGTCCATATTTTGGCAAATCCCATGACAAAATCTCTTTTGATTTGTATCCCATTAATTATGTTGTAACTTATTGTTTTAGAGCATTTGCTTTAGGAAAGGATATCAATTGTATTTTGTAATTGATAGAGAGAGGTTGTAATTGATAGAGAAAGGTTGTCAAAGGAAAGGCTATCAATTGTCAAAGGAAGGATTCCATTCTGCAAAGAGGATTTCGTGGATATTTCATACCAGCAAAGGAAATAAAGCAATCCCGTGTATGGGTAATATGGAAGTGTTCGTCAGTCAAAGTGCTTGAGCAACTCAGAGGCAAATATATCTGGTGCTCGAGCAACTTCTCGATTCTCTCGGCAGTTTATTTATAAACAGTTTTGCTGACTTTTAAAGGCTACCGAACATATTTGTGCTGCTTCTCTCTTGCTCCAAATCAGAAAAATACCTAAGGGAGATTGTGGCTTGTCTCTTGGAATAATTACATGATCCGTTGATCATCGAGCTTTCAGAACAATTCCAAGAGCTTTCTCTGAACTTTGTGATTGCTAATCGAAGTGTTCTTCCGGTGGATTTCCGGTGGGTACCGACGGTGGATTCCGTAGGTTATTGGAAGGCTTGAGCGATTCAAGGCAGCGGCGGTCAAGCACTGGGTGCGGTGAACGAGTGATTCGGCAATCAATCTTGGTCAACCGAGAGCGATTCTAGGTTGTAAGTATAGGTTTGTTTGTAACCGTACAATGAGTTATAGTGCACGATTTCCTTCCCGTGATTTTTTTTCCGTTTTGGTTTTTCCACGTATATCCTTGTGTTCATCGTTTATTATATTTCAATTCCTTTTATTTTGCTTGATGGAGTATTTTAGATAGTGAAAAAGGATTTTTCAATTTATTTGACCGGTTTAGGCTACGTTCTTCTAAACTTACAAGTCTAAAACTTGTTTCGAATTTTTTTTTTTTAAACTTTTCGCAATTTTTTGTTTAGGGTGCATTTGGTAACCTTTTCAGTTTTTGTTTTTAAGAAACTAAATGTAACAACCAGGATCCACAACTACCACAAAACAATTAATTAACCGTTATACGCCACCCACCCAAACCAACAAATAAGAATCACCAAACCAGTTCCTTAGACAATATGTTACATACTTTTCGTATGCGATCTTTCACTAAAGAAACAAGTGGAAGCAATAAAAATTCTCACACGGCTCACTTGTAGCACAAACCCAACTCAACCTGTGCACCACCCAACTCTCTCCTCTCAAATCCGATTCCCTTCCTTCGCTTCTTTTTTTTTTTTTTTACAAAACCCTTTTTTTTTTTGGAGCTAATCCGTAGAAGCCCCTCCCTGGAGGAGTCCTCCTTTCCTTGTTTTATACAAATTCATGAGTCACTAGAATGGGTTCCCCCGGTTAACACCTTGCCCATTGTCTTTCCTTTATTTTGTTTTCTCCTCCTTCTTCTTTCTTAACCATTTCCTTGACAATACTAGGAAACAAAACCATATGCCATGCCATTCAAGCATGTCACGTGCACACACCAGCATTCTTTTGTTTTTGTCCCAATAATGGGTCTCACTTTTCAGCTCAATTTTTACGTTCACACACATACACATCCAACGGTCCACGTGCATAGCCTCACGATTTCGGATTATAAATGAAAAGATTAATTTTAATGCGCGTGTCAACCACCACCACGACCCGACCCAGAAGAAAAATGGGATACGGGTCTCACAACTATCTCTCATATTAATGGTAGAATACCATTTGTCATCAAATTAAACTTTGTTAAATACGGGGCGTATTACACTAAAAGTAGAATTAGGTTTATGTTTTTATGAAAACAAAAATAAGAAACATATTTGGTACTCCCTCCGTCTTTTTTTTAGAGTCCAGTATTTTATTTTGAGCTGTATCTTAATAAGTGTTCATTTTGTAAAGTTAATGGGTAAAAGTTGGTACATTTTCTATTTTGCCCCTAAAAGTGGATTCCATTTTGAAAAATTAGTAGGGGAATTTGCACTTACACCCCTTGTACTATCACCGATTTGCATATACACCCCATGTACTCTAAATTTAGGCACTTACACCCCTTGTACTTTGGACTGAAGTGCAACTGTTAAAAATTCCGTTAAAATGGATGAAAAAGCTATTGGCGGGAGATTTCCCTCCAAAAAGAAGGAAAAAATGTCTAAACTAACCCTGATAACCATTTATAAGCTCTGTCAAACTCTCATTCCCAAAAACAGAGCATCCAAACCCCTATCTTCCCCTAACCCACTCTCTCTAGTCTATTATTATCAATAGAAAACAGCAACATCTAGCACTATATCTCATGTCTAATCAGTCCCAAAACATCTGCAAATGTAGCAACACAAACACCCAGCAGCACAGAAAAAAATGGACTTACATTGTCCAAATCCACAACATAAATGACCAGTAATAACAACAACAAAAAATACTTCAAATGCAGATATTCAGTACCAGGTAGTTCAAACTGAGATCTTTTCTTAAACAAAAGTCACACAGAGTTACAAACTGACTTCAAACAAAGTTTCCAAAATAGAGTTCACAGCAGCATCAAAGGATTGTTTTGCATATTTCTCAGGTTGACTTCTGTTTGTGAACTCTGTTTTGGGAACTCTGTTTGAAGTTAATTTGTAACATAGAGACTTTTGTTTAAGAAAAGAGCTCAATTTGAACTACTTGGTATTGAATATCTGCATTTGAAGTATGTTTTTTTTTTTTGTCATTGCTGGCCATTTATGTTGTGGATTTGGATAGTGTAAATCCATTTTTTTTACTGTGCTGCTAGGTGTTTGTGTTGCTATATTTGCAGATATTTTGGAGCTGATTAGACATAGATGTTTTTTCTGTTGATAATAATAGACTAGAGAGAGAGTGGGTTAGGGGAAGAGAGGGGTTTGGATGCTCTGTTTTTGGGAATGAGAGTTTGACAGAGCTTATAAATGGCTATCAGGGCTAGTTTGGACATCTTTTTCCTCATTTTGGAGGGAAATCTCCACCACGCACGCACGCCCCGTACATGGAGAAGAAAGAACCATGTGACCTCTCACGTCGGCCGCAACCGGCCCATGTAGTAGAACAGTATCTCGTGCATCTAGGTCGTGACTGCGAACGTGCACACGACAGCCGGAAATGAAGCCCACTTCCGGCCTATGACTTGCGCCGATATACATAGCGCCGGCTCATATACGGTGGAACGCAGGGTTCGGAATACAACGAGGTTCCATCTCCTGCCCCAGAAGTTTTGGACAGAGGTCGAGAGGTACGGCTGGTCAAACTGCGGCTCGAGCTCTAACCCGAATAAGGCTTGAGCCACGGCTGCAGCAGTGGCTAGTATGATTTCCAGCGTGAAGTACATGTGGAAGCAGTAGCTGACCAACATGACCTTTGGGTGTATGTGGTCATTATACTCGTAAACAGGCCAAAACAAGGCTAGAAGAACAACCCTTATAGCATAATTCCAAATCGATGTGTTTCCATTTTGTGTGATTCTGGGATATGGGTTTTCTCTATCATGCCCTTTTGGAGGTGGGTTTTGGCTATTGTGGCCATCTTGATCTAGTGGATATGGGTAGTCTCTATTTTGAGGGATGAGTTTGTCTGTTTGTGGGCTGTCTTTCTCTTTTGTGTCTTTCTTTTTTGTTTTTGGGTTTCTTGGGTGGGTTCGGGGTCCCTTGTTGCCTGTAATTAGTCAGTTTTGGTTGGGTTCCAGTCTGGTGACTCTTGGGTGGGCTCTTAGTCTTTTCTGGATATGGGTGGTTGGTCTATTGGTTGGTTTTCTTTTTTTCTGTTTTTGGTTTGGGTCATCAGGTTCTTTTTGTATGTTGTCTTTGGTCTAGTTTTTATAGCGGTGGTGACCTTGGATTGTTTCTTCAAAAATGATAGGATCCATGCAGTGACGGAGGGAGTGTGGGACCAGTGGGGTCCCGGGCCCCACTAGATTTTTTATTTATTTCAACGTAGTTATGTATATTTTTTCTTATAAATTGTATTTCACATATAAATTTTGTATATAATTTTACTCTCAACTTTTAATCATGTATCAGAACAATTTCCTACACTAGCCAAAATGAGATGTCTAATGTAGAAAATGGTCACCACTTACAATTTGAAACTCTCTATTGCATAATGTTCAAAATTCAAAAGTGGCTAAACTATGGAGTACTATATGTGTTATACTCTATCAAATGTTCATAATTTTAACAAAGGTCATGTTTCCTTCTCAGTGTTAATAGAACCCACAACGCAATTTGAATTTGGAGATTTTTGGGCAAAATATGAACAAATATATTCTTTACTATGTAGCAACATTGCTAAATATTTTCATCTTAATTATTGTGAATTGAGTAAAGACAGATTACTGCACACTTTTACATATAGATGCATACACGAGTGAGCAATTCTTTTAGACTTGAACCGCTACAACAATTCAAGCAATTGATTTGTTTTATTAATTTAGGTAAGCAACTTTTCATAATGAATATGTTAGGTTTTTCTTATTCTTGGCACACAAGTTTTTTTAATTGTGTAGCATTGCTTATTACGACCTTTTTTTTTATTTATGAGGTGTGGTAAATTGGTTTCCTCACTAATAATGATTCTTGGCTCCGCCACTGGATCCATAAAAGTGTCCATGACAAAATCTGAAAGGTCTAGATTCATTTAAAAGCGAATCTGGACACAACAAAAAAAGTACAAATATTAATCGCAAACAAGAGGATCCCATGTATTGGTAAGGAGTATATGATAGGAAATTCAGTACTCTTGTTTGGTAAAGCTTCCATGGTATCAGAGTGTTTACACTAATTTTTGGCCAAATTCTAAAAAGAAATTTTTTAATGGATTAATGGCCCAAAATGTTGTTTTGGGCCTTGGTTGAATTAAGCCTTGATTGATTTAGGCCTTTGGTCAAATTTATAGTGGGCCACAAAAGGGCTGAAAGGGATTCATGGGCCGTATTAATATTTGGAGCATGGCCTAGTTAGAATAGGCCCAAATTAGTTTTCAAATTTGGGCCCATTCTTAGGCTTATTCGGCCCAAATTGAGTTAAAGCCCAGATCAGGTTCAGGCCTTGGCCCAACTAATCAAAGCTCAAAAGGCCATAAGCTGCTTAGTCATGCATGAGAAGCAAGTTGTTCACAAGCAGCTCAAAGGCCTAGAAGGCTCTCCCTAGCAAGCTACTCACAAGCAGCTCAAAGGCCTGCAGTCATTTTTCTTCATCATGAAGCAAGGACACATGGCATTCATGCAACCCATGCAGTTCAAGCAGCTACCCATGCAGTCCAAGCAGCTCAATCAGGTCTGTATAAGCTGCTTAGTCATGCTAAAGAACAAGCAGCTCAAGGGCCTAGAAGGTTCTCCCTAGCAAGCTGCTTACAAGCAGCTCAATCAGGTCTGTATAAGCTGCTTAGTCATGGTTATAAGCAGCTCAAGGCCTACACAACTGTTATTCTTCAGGATGAAGCAAGACCAATAACACATGGCATGCATGCAAGCTGCCAACATAAGCTGCTCAACTAGGCCTGCGTTTTTGTTCTTGGTGGGCCCAAATATCCCTTTTTACAAGCATCCATGCACACAAGCTACTCACAAGCTGCTCAAAGGGCTTAAGGATGCTGTGTTGCTGCAAATTTCTTTTGCTTTAACTGGTTTTAGGCAAAAAGGAAGTTTTTCAGACCTGCAGCCATTTTCTTGGAGTGGAGAGCAAGGTTTGGATAGGTGGCTGCTTTCCATTGGAGCATTCTGAAGCAGCTCAAGCCTGAAGGAGGACACTTGGCAGCCATGCATAAGGGCAGGAAGAAGCAGCTCAAGCAGCTCAAGGCCTGGAACCCTTGGCTATAAATATCAGAATTGAAGGCCTTGGCAAAGGTCTGAGCACCAACAAGCCCACGGCTTATCCAAATTACATTTCAATTATCTTTACATTTCCAGCAAATGTCTTTATCTTTTAGTCCAATCTAGCCCAGCGTAAATTTTATTTCCTTTCATTCCCTTGTATCAACTTCGTTAAACCATTAATGAAGTTCTTTTAATTTCATCACACCTTGTTTCTTTTTCTTTCCATTTCTACATGATTGGGAAATTCTAAATCCTTATCCCGACAAGGCAAACCACGAACCACATACGGCCTCACCCCTTAGGTCGTACGCAATCGCTCTAGAAGAAGTCAGATTTGAGGCATTCAGGCCTTAGCACGAAATTGGACTGCAATACAGTCCTGGCACACCCGCATCAGGCCTAGAACTGCACTACTCGCTGTTCTTAGGCCAAATTGTTACTTTTTGGAAACAAACACAGAGAGTTAAAGACACAAGTCTTCTTCGATACTTAAAAAACCATAAAAGCCTTGCCCTGGAGAAATTTTTTGGTGACGGATGGGTATTACGTGATGTCCGTTCGGTGCATCCGGGCTGTCCATTTTGGTTTTGGACGGCTCAGATTTGGAAAGAGAAAAAGGAGAGAGAAAGAGGAGAGAGAGTGGTGGGGTGAAAGGAGAAAAAGAGTTTCAATCTGAACCGTCCAACACACTTTTGGACGGCTCAGATGGACATGGCCAGTTGGTACCCATTAGGTACCCAAAAATTTCTCCTTGACCTGACCAATGTCCTCAAGCTACAATAATCGCGAATGAAAATTCAACTACACCTACATGCTCCACAATAGTCTTCCTCAAATCTCAACGTGAACTCACCCTCGTGACAATCGTGAACTAGATGAGACGATATGGGGAGAAGCTAGACTGTGTTCGAGTGATGGAGAAAATACTTCAATCGCTAAGTACGAAGTTTGAAGATGTAGTTTTTTCCTTGAGGATTAATCCAAAGACCTCAACACTATGACGATAGGCGAGCTGATGGAAATCTTAGAGATTCATGAGTACCGGATCAACAATAGGACGACTGTGACTTCCCAAGAACAAGCTTTGCAGACGTGACTGATGTTAATGAGAGACGAAGAAGAGCAAAGGGGGACATTACATAGAGGAAGAGGACGGGGACGTGGACAAGTTAGAGGGCGAGGACGGGGAATTGGAGGTCAACAAGAAACAGTGCAACAAGGACGAAGCAGAGGAACAGGACAAGGTCAAGGACAGGATGAGGTAGGGGCTTTGATGTGAGCCAGGTAAAATGCTACAATTGCAATGACTACGGTCATTTGAGCAGGGATTGCACTATAGATGTTCAATGCTTTAATTGTCTTAAGTACAGTCACTATAGCTACGACTGTACAGAGGAAGAATATGGAGAAGTTGACGAGCAAGTGAATATTGTAGAGACAGACGAAGTAATGTTACTCAAAGCAGAGGTTATCTTCGCCAAAGAAGAAGAGTGATTCGACGCTAAAGGCAAATCAATCTCAAGGGGGGATGATAAAAAATAAGCTTGATTAGGATTAAGTCAGATAAATTTCAAAGGGCAAGTGGATGATCATGAAAAGAAAAACGTAGAGCACTATTTCTAGGTTTTGGGATTTGCAAAATAAATTAGAGATTATCTCATCTTTGTTTTTCTTATTGTTTTGCCTATAAATAGGCTTGTAATCTGTATAGTAAAAATGTGAGAGTTGAGTGTGCAAAATAGAGAGACGTGAGAAGTGTGAAGCTTTGTAATCATTTGTGTGTTTATCAATAAAAGTGTGCTTACTATTATGTGTGAATATCTCCTCCTTCTATCAGATCTGTATATGTATGTATATGTTCAAGTGATAGAGAGTGTCGAAAAGAATGAAATTTTACAACATACCCGAAATTTGTAGAGAAATGAACGTACTCTTTGCGAATTTCTCAACTTGGAAAGTTTATCACTACTATAAAGAGTGAGTGAGTGTGGAAAAAAGCTAGATAATTCTGGAGAAGAGAGAAACTACAACTACAAATATATGCAACAAAGACTGATTATTACCAAATTCATAACTAGATATATATATATATTGAACTTAAAACAAAGATGACAAACATAACCGCTGCAAACAAGAAATACACTAACATCTATCTATTCTATTTATAAAGGGAGAGCACCATTAATTTGGTGCTACAAAGCTGTATGGATTTTTTTTCAATTCTAAAATAGTCCCTCAAGAAGTAGCTAGCTTATTACGCTTCAAATGTTTCAAGCCATATGCCATGGGAAGGACAAAACAGTAAACCAAAAAAAAAACACCCACTAGGCCACGACAACAGCTCCTCCATTTTTGGGTTTGCCGTGCTGCCATTCACATACGTAGTGTCCGTGTCATCCTTCTAGTAATCATAAAGTACATGGGCCTCAACACAACAGTAGGGAATAGCTTGGGGCACCACGTGTTGGAGCCAGGGGCGGAACCACTTGGAGGCTCCATTGGGCTATAGCCCAGGTTCCGAAAAACCAAAAAAATAAAAGTAAATTATATTATATTTTTATCCCAATAATTTTAGCTCAATCTATTTTTTTTTTAAACCCAACCCATCCCACCAACCCATTTTGGTCTAGCCTTCTGAGCCTCTTTGTTAACAGACGTTCTCTCCCTCTCTCCTACATTCTCTCTCTCTCTCTCTCTCTCTCTCTCTCTCTCTCTCTCTCTCTCTCTCTCTCTCTCTCTCTCTCTCCATCAAGGGCTGGGTTCTTGTTGATTGTTTAAGGCTGAAAACCTAGTTAAATCGATTTAAGGAATTCCATGAAAACTCAGTAAATTAAATCGGCTGGTGTACTTAGATTTGCTCTTATGTTATTAAATGCAAAGCATTGGCCAGTGTGCTTAATTTTTATTGATTTAGTTGATGCAGAATACTTGCTGGTATGCTAAAATTTTAAGATATTGATTCTTACAATCTTATTCTTTTAGGTTTAAAAATTATAATGAAACATAAAAAAACAATCTGAAGCATTTTTTGAGATTTATGTTGATGTCTAAGGGTTTTTATGGGAGCGTGTTTTTTTTTTTCTTCATATTATGTATGTTAAAAATACCACTGCATTAACTCTTAAGAAATAGAAATATGCGCGGTCAAGGATATGATGGTAAGAATCTGGACAATCACAACATGCGAGGTCAAGGTTATGATGGTGATATGCGCGGTGCATGAATAGATTACAAGCCTTATTTCATAGAGACACCAAAACATTTTTTGGGTTAGCCCAGAATCAATCTCTGGTTCCGCCCTTGGGTGGAGCCCAAGAACACCCAATAATTACAAGGAT
The DNA here is from genome assembly GCA_018127125.1 of Rhododendron griersonianum. NCBI lineage: Eukaryota > Viridiplantae > Streptophyta > Magnoliopsida > Ericales > Ericaceae > Rhododendron > Rhododendron griersonianum. Next base: position 17,019,310 of record CM030789.1, read on the forward strand.
CGAAATTGACGAATAATTATTGAACTCCTGGGATGGGGATATCTTTAATTCCCATTCCATTCAAACTGTAAACTAACACTTCTTCACAACACCAGCAACAACGTCCTTCACAAACGCTCCCAACACCGCATACTCTTCCGACGCTTTGACGTAACTTTTGCACCTCAACAGCTGCGGAATAAACAGCCAAAACCCGGTAACCATCACGAATCCGACGCTCATCGGCGTTGAGATCAACCGAGGCAACCGCCACCTGTCCTTAACCAACTTCTTGATCCAAATCTCCGTCACCACGCACGCCCCGTGGAGAAGAAAGAACCGTGTGACCTCCCATGTCGGCCACAACCGGCCCATGTAGTAGAATTGTATCTCGTGCATCAGGGCCGAGACTACGAACGTGGACATGACGGCCGGAAGCGAAGCCCACTTCCGGCCTATGACCCGTGCCGATATGCATAGCACGGGCTCGTATACTGTGGAACGCAGGGTTCGGGATACAACAAGGTTCCAACTCCTGCATAGTTTTAAATCTCGGTATCGGTCGCCGTGTATCGGTATCGGGACGTATCGGTGATACGTCGCGGGAATCGGGTGTCGCGGTCGTGAATTTTTAAAAATCATCAGCAACATGTATAAAACTTGAAAAATATACTTTTGCCCCCAACATTGGCTTAAATTATCACATTTTAATTAATTTAAGACATGTAATAGCCCATTCTCTTCATGTGAAATATCCGATAATTTATCAAATCCCGCAAGTCAATAAGATTTTACAAATATGAGAAAAATGCAACATTATGAGTTTCGATATAATTGACATAAACTGCAAAAGTAAGATGATTTTAAGTCATTAAAAAATGCAACATAGAGGTTTTACATTACATAATCTCTGGAAAAAAGCCTGTTGAAAAAAAAAAGAAGATGCTCTATTTTTTTTTTTTTTGCCGAACCGGTACGGACCGATACGTATCGGCCCCGAATCGGTTACGGACCGATACGTATCGGGTATCGGCCGATACGGCTGTGAATTCCAATCTTTCCGATATATCGGCTCGTATCCGAATCGGGGACCTCAAATTCCGGTACGTCTCGGCCGATACGGTACGTCTCGGCCGATTTTTAAAACTATGATCTCCTGCCCCAGAAGTTTTGGACAAAGGTCGATAGGTGCGGCTGGTCGAATTGCGGCTCGAGCTCTAACCCGAATAGGGCTCGAGCCGCGGCTGCAGCAGTGGCTAGTATGATTTCCAACGTGAAGTACATTTGGAAGCCGTTAATGACCCACATGACGTTTGGGTGTATGTGGTCACTATACTCGTAAACAGACCCAATAAAGGCTAGAAAAACAACCTTTATAGCATAACTCCAAATCGATGTGTTTCCATTTTGTGTGATTCTGGGGTTCGGATTTTCTCTATTACTCCCTCCGTCCATTTTTAAATGTCCTGCTTCGTAACTCCAACTTATTAAAAAGATATCATCATTATACCTTTCACATTAACTTTTTCCTCCACTTTCCCTACTTACCCATCATCATTACACTTTTACTCACTAACTTTTCAAAATAGAATCTACTTTTAGGGACAAAATAGGCAATTCACCAACTTTTACCCACTAACTTTACAAATTGAACACTTATTAAGGGACAGCCCAAAATGGAATACTGGACTGTAATAAAGGGACGGAGGGAGTATGACCTTTTGGAGGTGGGCTTTGGCTATGGTGGCCATCTTGTTCCAATGGATATAAGTTGTCTCTACTTCGAGATGTCAGTGAATTATCTAGATTTGCATGGGATTTTGGAGGTGGGTTTTGTTGGATCCTGATAGGGAAACAAGCAATAGCAATAAAATGGGGGAGAGAGAGAGAAGGGTGGGAGAGAGGGCCTTTGTCAAAGGCAAAAAGTAGGAGCTTGAAATTGGAAAGCCAAGCTATGACGAAAGCAGTGGTGGCACCAAGGTTGGCAGAGTGAAGTTTGAGAGGAAGGGCAAAAAAGAGAGACACAATAGGGATGATTGAGAAAAGCCTGGGCATACCTTTTGGGATGAACTTGGCTGAAAAATAGCAGTAGCATAAAGAGACAACTACTGAAATCCATACCTTAATGAAGTTGCTGATCTCCCTCTCTAAGGTGTGGGTTGGGTAGTGCATCTCTCTCTCTCCCTCTTTCTCTCTCTCTCTCTCTGTGTGGTGATATTTCAAGAAAAAATTAAATAGGCATCTTATTTCGTAGACTTATTTATGTGCTCATTTTATTAGGTTTGAATACGTAAGTCGACATCTTGAAATTTAAATAATACCTAAAACACCCTTTAATCATGATAAATACAGAAATCATAACAAAATCATGATAAATACAGGAATTATGACAAACTCATCCGAAATCATGACAAAACCATCCGGGATGTAAAACTAACATGAAAAGTTAGTTTAAGGTCCTAAAATTCTTTACTATATAGGTGAAGAAATTCGGAATGTAAAACTAGAATTTCTTTACCTATATAGTAAATAATTTTAGGATCTTAAACTAACTTTTTATGTTAGTTTTACATCCCGAATTTTTTCACCTATATAGTAAAAAAATTTAGGATCTTAAACTAACTTTTTATGTTAGTTTTACATCCTGAATTTCTTTACCTATATAGTAAAGAATTTTAGGACCTTAAACTAACTTTTTATGTTAGTTTTACATCTCGGATGATTTTGTCGTGATTTCCGCTGCGCGGACCAAATTAAATAAGGGATATTGACTTTGTCCAAACATGTAAAAAATTATTAAGGGTTAAATGAGTATTATTTAAATTTCAGGATGAAAACATAAGTTTTCAAACCTATAAGGGTTAGGACTTAAGTATCAATGTAGGATAGGACCCCTATTTTAGTTCCCCGTATTTCAAATATTATTAAGTGATCTCTCATTCGATACCCTCTCACGTGTATATGCATTTAGGTCTGTCATGTGTTGCTATTTTTTGAAGCCTATTATCGTGAAGCATTTTCTGGGTTTGTCATCGTAGAGAGACTTAATTTAATTTTTGTTATAAAATTTGGGTTAAAATGGGCCCGCTCTGATAACATGTGAAAATTTTATATCCAACTCAAAATTAATTGACCATGAGTAAAGATGTCCCAAATGTGATTAAGTTATCTCTCATTCCATATTCAAACAATGTGGGACAACTATTCTAACACTGTATAAGTGGTTGGTAAATGGTCCACAGGGATTCCTTTGATGATTCAGTAATAAAATTGTGTGAAGGTTTTGACCTGGTTCAGGCTAGTGAAATAGGTAAAAAGTATTCAAATCGACTAGGATGGATACCTAAATAAGTCCTTTAAATAAGATATTTTTTAATTCCTTTAAACATGCACCTATCAATTATATATTCACCCATTTGAATACGTTGTGTGGTCAAGGACTGGCTAAATTCAACTTATATATTCCTATGCAAACTATATGCAAGTCCAACAATATGTTTTTTTGCTTTTATTCAATTTTTTTGTTGGATTTCCCTTTCCTCTTCCCTAACTTGATGTACTATTTGTCAAGTTTTCCTTCATAAATTCTATTACCGATCGATAAGAAAATTAATAACTATATATACCCAACCATAGTAAAACATTTACTGCACTTAATTCGTCCACTCACACTGAAAAGTGAAGGGTTCATCACACCCATGCGATTTCTATTATCCATGCCCGTCTTCTATAGCAGAGTTAGCTCTATGGTGGTTTGGGAACAGGTTTCGAAACTTAGAGAAATATATCTGGGAAGCATGTTTCTTTGCTACACTTTGGTCCATCTGGCTAATGAGGAACGGGTTTATTTTCAATGGGGCAACACAACAGGCTTCGGAAGTGGCGGATTTAGTTAAAACAAGAGTAGCTATGTGGATGAAAGCTAAGTTCGACATCAAGATCTACACTGTGGAGGATTTCAAAGATTATTTGAATGGGATTCGAAAATTGAAGGTGTAGGTTGCTGTATTATCCAACTTTGGTTGGATATTTTTCTTTGCGTTAATGTTTTGTTTCCTCCTCGATGTACCCTTTCTATATTAATAAAAATTTCCTTTTGCCGAGGAAAAAAAAAAAAAAACCATGCTATTTCTATCTCAGGATTATTTATTTTAATCTCTCAATTTTATTAGCTCATAACTTCTGCTTTTACCATATGCATCTGTGGTTTATTTGATTGTCTCATATTACATTTGTATCTAAATTTAAGTTTCTTGTTTTTATAGAATATATATGTCAAACATCAAAATCTGAAAATTACTCCTCTAGATATTTCTAAAATGAACTATTTACCATGGGTTCAAGACATAGAAATCCGTCTAGATTGTATGAATCTTGGGTATACTATTGAAGAAAACAATTCTGCATCTTTGGAAGACATTGCCAAAGCTTATATATGATTTTCGCATCTTTGGAAGACATTGCCAAAGCTTATGATTTTCATTTGTCAGTCATATCCACCATGATTTAAAATTTGAGTATCCAACAGTGAGAGACCCAAAAGATTTACGGAATGATATAAAAGAAAGATTTGAACATCAGAAAATTGTGATTCGTTCAAAAGCACGTTTTGATTGGATGCACATAATAGTTCAAGATTTTCAAACTGTCCATACAAGATTCAGAAGAAAAACTATCTACTTTATCATTTGGGTTATATTACACGATAATAAAATCAATTAAATCACATGCTATGATGTACCATAAGTGCTACAACCCGAAAATGCTTATGTTATAACATGATCACCTCCGGGATCAATAATGTTGTACCGAATTATAGAAAATCCAAATGGACATCCATTAAAGAAGCAAAAAAATTCTTTTACCAGATGATTGATCTCCTTATATAATGCTTGTTCACAAGGTAAACTAATCATTATAACATCTCCCTCTAAGGTAATTGTTGAAGCACCATCTTTTCTACAAAGAACTCAAGAAGACATCTGTGACCCTATATACCCATCGTCTGGACCATTGTGTTACTTTGGTGCCGTTCCGGTTTCTCAAAAAAGAACTTTTAAGAAAATGAAGGTAATTTCAAGCCCAAAAATCATGTGTTTACGCAAATAATTTTCCTACAAATATGGATCTTGTTTGATAGATCTCATTGAGATCTTTTATACGATGCAAAAAAAATTAAAAAATTATTTTTCGTTTTCATTATATTTGAGTTTGAAAATTGAAGAAAAAGTACTTTTTAAAAAAGAAAGGAAAGTGGAACACCCCATGGTACTAATCCATGCATCAACTAGATGGTCGCATGTTTGTTTATTGTCTACATATAATATTGCATTTGCTAAATTTCGTAGTCAAATAATCAGATTATATATGAGCACAGTTTTTAGATTATCTGATCATGACAATTCTTCTTGACAATATCGAGAACTACATCTCAGGCATTTTAATGATTATTGGTTTGTCCATTGGCATAGATGTTGAGTACCTTGTTGCCTACACTCAGACTGAATATGGCTTGGCTGAATCTTTTATTAAAATATTTTAGTTAGTTGCGCAACCCCTTCTTAACTCCTTGTTTCACTACAAGAAAATCGGGATCTAACAACGGTCAAAAGCGTTACTAAAAAACACAAAAAGCGTTGCTAAAAGCAGTACCAACGGTTCACCAACCGTTGGCCAAACCGTTGCGAGATATCCGTTGGTGTAGAGGTATAGCAACGGTTTTGACGAGCGTTGGTACAGATTTTTTTTTAGCAACGGTTTCTTTAGCAACGGTTACAAACCGTTGCTAAAGGCAAGTTTTTTTTTTTTAAAATCTGGGGTAAAATATGACATGGCAGCCACGTGGCCTCCACTTGTCGCTGACGTGGACTCCACCTGTCGCCCACGTGGCGCTGACGTGGCCTCCACCTGTCGCCATGTGGCGCCCGCGTGGCTCTTGTGTGGCGCCCACGTGGCGTGGCGAAATAACCTTGCTCCTCCCAAGATTCGGACCGCCGACCTCGCGCGTGCGCGTGTGTGCGCGAACCAACTGTGCTAGCCCGTAAATTGTGTAAAAACTTAAACCTTTTAATATTTATACTATACTAACCGGATTTTTTTAATCCTTTTTTTTTAAATCCGGTTTATAGTAACAGTTATTGAAAACCGTTGCTATAGTCCGGTTTTTAGTAACGGTTATGGAAAACTGTTGCTATAATCTTGTAATCTAGTAACGGTTGCATGAAAACCGTTGCTATAGACCTGTTTCTAGTAACGTTTTGCAAACCGTTGCTACACACCATCTATACCGACGGTTTTTTCAACCGTTGCTAAAAAAACCGTTGGGAGATCCCAAATTTCTTGTTGTGTTTTTTGCTTGGGGACATGGCATATTACATGAAGCATATCTAATTCGTGTTAGACAAACGATGCATCATAAATTTTCGCCATTTCAACTTATGCTTGATCAACACCAAATATTTTTTACTTTTCGAATTTTTTGGTTGTGTTGTTTATGTTCCCATTGCAGCTCCCCAACATACAAAAATGAATCTTCAACGTAGACTTGCTATTTTTGTTGGATTTGACTCCCCATCTATTATTAGATACCTTGAACATGTAATAGGTGATGAAACAGCGTTCCACAATTATGGGAAGAAAAATCACAGCGCAAAGGTAGATAAGAAATTATCTAGAATATTCTAATTTTATCTTATCTTGATGCTTGTACTAATTTTATCTTATCTGGAGTAAAACCCTTCCCCTCTCTCTCTAACCCTAGAAACCCTTCACCTTCAGCCGCCGTCTGGAGGGGGCGGCGCGCCGCCTGCCTTCCCCGGACCTCTTTCCTTTCTCTTATCCCTTTCTATTTCCTTTTTCAGCCATTATCCCTTCCTTTTCTGCCCCGTTTTGGCCGTTCCTTTCCGATTTCGCTCACCCATTTGGCCCTGGTTTCTCCCATCGGATCTTCTCTGGGTTGGATCCGAGTGAGGGCTTAACGGCGAGGTGGAGTGCAGCGGCTTGTGGGGGCGATTTTTGGGCGTTGGATCCCGCCGGGTCTTTTCATGGTTGGCCCGGTTTTTTGCTTAACGGCGTGGGATCTCCTCGCGGCTTCGATGGGGCGTTGTTTCTTCTCCGACCAATCGCCGATCAATCCCCAGTGGTTTCGTCCTTTTGCCCTGGTTTGATTGGTGGTTAGGTGCGTGCATGCGAAGCCTTTCTGGATTTCCCTGGTTAATGGAGGCGGGCTAAGGGTGATCTGGGCGTTGCTCGGCGGTGCTACTTCGGTTTGTTTTGGTGCTTGATCCGAGTTTGAAGGATGTTTTGTTGGAAGTTGAAGGATCGGTGGTGGTGGGTTCTTGGTTGTTGGTGTTTGGCTGTTGAAGTCTTGGGTTGGGTTTTTCATTTTTCTTTTTGTTTGTTTTGCTTTTAGAGGTTTGGTGCTGGGTGTTTGACTGGTGATGGTGTGAGCGTGGGTCTTTGGTGGTTAGGGTGTCGGCACGGGGTGGCATGTGGTGGTTTGCAGGGGGTTTTCACGGCATAGGAGGATGGGTTATCAGTAGGACTGATCGGGTTTTTTGGGTAGCAATTGCCGGCGATTTGGGGGATTTTGTGGTGGTGTTGATGGTGGTTGAGGGCGGCAGCAGTGAAGATTTGGAAGCTAGGTGACTGATTGTGGCGGTGCAAGGCGGCAGCAGTGCGACGGAGGCGAACAATCGTGGCGGCAGGCCAAAGGAGGTGGGGTTGCAAGGTGGTTGTGGCTGGCGTGTCTCTCGGAGCGTTTTTGGGATCGGCAACATACGGCGGGTTCACGGTGTTCGTCGAGGCAGCGGCGGCAACAGAGCTTCGGAATTCCGATTGTTGGGTTTTGGATGGTTTTTCGGGCTTGGGGGCATTTTAGGATTTTGTTGATTTTTTACCAGCGTTTGGGTCTCGGGTACCTATCGAGATTAAATAATTTTAATTTTTAAAAAGATTGAAAGAAAAATGGAAGGAAAATGATATTGGCACTCTAAAAATTAATACAGGTACTCCAAAAAATAAAGGAAGGTAACTTTGAAGTAGCAGTGTAGCACTGATTTTAAAGTGCTTGCATCAATTTTTAGAGTGCCAATATCGTTTTCCAAAATAGAATCGACAAAATGGCTGAAATGGAAGAATAATCATTGGCCACATTTGTCCACGTGCCAATGCACTCAAATGGATATAGAAAACAATAGAAAAGGTGAATGCAACTCAAAGTCAAAATCAATCACGACAAGGAAGATGAAGTTGGTGAAGGAATTTACTTCAAGATCTGTAGAAGATTCTGCAAAGTACGAGGTTCTCCTATTCTCTTTTTTGTTTTTTTTCCCCGCAAGCTTCTCCTATTCACAAAACTGTGGGAAAGACTATCTTCTTTCTTGTCGCATGAGTTAAAAACTGCGTGCCAATAAAAAAGAGAGATGCTACAAATTAGAGGTGGCAAACGGGCGGGTCTGGGCGGGTTTGGACTGGTTGAAACGGGTTGCGGGTCAAATATGGGCGGGTCAAATATGGGTCAAAAGTAAACGGGTTGAAATGGGTCGGGTTAAATATGAGTCAAGTCAAACCCAAACCCGCCCGACCCGACCCGTTTTCCTTTTCTTTCTTTCTTTTTTTTTTATAATTTTTTTTATAATTCCCCGATATCGAAAGTCAGACTTGCTAAACAAGGCTCGAAAATGCGAGCGCAATACAAAAATTAGAGAGCGGAAGTGCATTGTATTTTGAAGAATCGTGTATGGGTTGTTCGGATAAATAAGCCAAAGTGGCTTATTTTTTGTCCTTATTCAAATTTTTTTTGCAATTTGTGGCTTATTGTCAATTTTTTGGGGATTATTGCTTCGTTATGACGAGAGGAATCTAAAAAGTAAAAAATTTTGGTCGAAATTCAATTTTTTTTGAATTTCGACTAAAATTGGCGGGAAAGCCACTTTTTTCGTCTTTATTCAAAAAAATTTGGATTTCGACCAAAATTTTTTACTTTTTAGATTCCTCTCGTCATAACGAAGCAATAATCCCCAAAAAATTGACAATAAGCCACAAATTGCAAAAAAAATTTGAATAAGGACCAAAAAAAATTGGCAGGAAAGCCAAATGGCTTTTTTATCCGAACAATGTACGACTGACTAATTCAGAAAAGTGGACAAAAAGCTACTGTAATTAATTAAACAAGAAGATCAATAAATAAACATGAAAAAGTCAATTTGGCATTTCTGAAAATTAGTGTCGTCGTTGCAAGCACAATTAGAGAGAGAGAGAGAGGTGAATCAGAGAAACGGGGGAGAGAATGCGGGCTGAGAGAGAGAAAATGGTGTTGGGCCATTTTTAATTCTAACCCATATTGAACCCACTCTTAACCCATCTAAACCCATATAAATATGGGTTGATATGGGTTCAACCCATATCAACCCATTACACAATATGGGCGGATTGGGTTGGGTTACAAGTGGGCGAATTTGGGCGGGTTAAGAAATATGGGTTTGGATTGCCACCTCTACTACAAATACTATCTCATTCCACTACATTATCCATTCTATTTTTTATAGGGTCTATTTCATGTTTCATAAAAATACAGAAAAATGCCCATAAACTTTGAAGTAATATTTTATAGGGCTCTGTAAAAAATCAGCTCCAACAGATATCGTTAATTATTATTTCTGAATTCCTATGGACGAAATTGCGCAGTTGAACAGTTTCGCCCCTACGAATCCAAAAATAATACTTATCGATATCCGTTAGAGCTGATTTTTTACTGGGCCCCATAAATATTATTTCAAAATTTATGAATATTTTTTTCTATTTTTGTAGGACCAAAAGTGGGTCCCACAAAAATGTAGTGGAATGAATTAATGTATGTAGCATTTCCGTCTGTTGTTGGCAACAACTAAAAATAATACTCCCTCCGTCCATTTTTAAGTGTCTTGTTTCGTAACTCTAACTTATTAAAAAAATATCATCATTATACCTTTCATATCAATTTTTTCTTCTACTTTCCCTACTTACCCATCATCATTACACTTTTACTCACTAACTTTTCAAAATGGAATCTATTTTTAGGGACAAAATAGACAATACACCAATTTTTACCCACTAACTTTACAAAATGGACACTTATTAAGGGATAACCCAAAATGAAATACTGGACTCTAAATAAGGGACGGATGGGGTACACTTCTTATCGCAAGAGCCTAAATTGCATGGGAAAAAATCGAAGTAATCCTCCTTACTGCACGAGACGAATCAATAACCAACAAAAATTTGGCGCAAAACTAACAAATGCGAAAAAAATTCAAATAAGGACAAAATTCTCATTTTAAGTTTAAGTTAAGGCCAAAAGAATGGTGAAAAAAAGGAAGGAAAATACTCCTTGTCGGAAGGGGCTAAACTGCAGGATAAAAAAAATTCTCATTGTCCCATGAGCCTAAACTACATGACAAAATTTAAAAAAATAGAGAAGCAAAAAATAAGTCCTTGAAAAACCAAAATCGGATCGCCTCTCGATTTACTACTGCGGTGGACAAATAAAATTAACCAACTAATTTAATCAAACCCTAATTTATGTAATTATACAAGATAATTAACGCAATAATAAAGCAAGTAAGCATAACACACGGATATATGTGGAAAACCCCAAGGTAGGAAAAAATCCCAGAAGGGAAGAAAGCACTATATGCAAAACGCCGAAACAAAGTTTCTTACACCCAATCTATGACTCCTCAATCTTGGCTAAGAACCTCTTGGTTTGGATCCTCATGAACCGTTCTAATCGATACTCTTTCGTATTCGACTCCTCAAATATTTGATCTAGATGCAAGACTCTTCCTCTAGACCAACCTCCAATCACCATTGAACTTCAAATTATAAGGACTCCTCATGATGTAGAAGATGAACAATCGACCTCGAGAGAAATTATGTAAGCATATATAATCTAAAATCTCATCAAATCTTTCAAGGAACCAACGCACGCACAAATTTTTCTATAGACCTTATGAACTTTTTCTCTCTATAAACATGCATTGTGGCTGTGCTCATCATGGATCTGGATGAACAACGCGCTTTAAATAGACTTTCTGGCCTAGCTTATCTCATTCGAGCGATCTCCAAAGCTCGCTTGAGCCAAGTTTTGATACTTTTTGCTGCTTCAGAATTATGTCTGTAAGAATACGAACTTGGGTAGGTTGCTTGAGTGGTTCCTCCTGGTCGCTTGAGCAACCTACTTAACCTTGCAACATCCGATTTCCCTCTACGTTTTGAATCTTCAATCCAACATGAAGCTCTCATTACTAGCTAAATCCAACTCCAACACTAAAACAACTAACTAGTCATTACAAAATATTTAAATTAAACAAAAACGTCACGGAATTAGACAATCACAAATAAGGAACTCATAGTCCTCCTCACGAGACTAAGCTACGTGATGAAAAAAAATGGAAGAAAGAAAAGCACTTCTCATCGCACGAGCCTAAGTGCATGATGAAAATTTCAAAACAAAAGAAGATCCTCCTTGTCACATGAAAATATATATATCCACTTCTTATGGCAAGAGCCGGCTCCTAAATTGCAGGATAAAAATAAAAGTTATACTCCTTTTCGAAAGAACCTAAACTGTAGGACAAAATAAAAGTTAGCCACCTTGTCACAAGATTTTAAACCGCATGATAATGTAACTAGCATGCACTCTCCAACCACATTCATTTTTACATTTCACTGTCACCCTCATTCTTCAAAAACACAAACTCAATCCCATTTTGGAGGGCATGCTTTCTAAGAGCAGCCCTAAAAACAGTTGCATTGGCAAATATCATCCCCTTTTCTAGGTCTGGCCTTTCCATGTCCCTATCCTTAAAGAACTCTGGAAACTACACTTTACCCTCCACATCAGAATTCATTGGAGTATTTAGGTCATCATCTTCCACCTCTTGTATGTCAGGAGGTAATAGGTTTGATGGACCCTCTCCACTCCCATTTCCCATGTTGAAGGAAAAAGGTTCAGAACCACTTACAAATTAAGGTCTCACTCACCTATTTAGTTCTAATATTGTCACCTCAATCATACAGCTCATCTCCATCTCCAAAGAACTTGAGGTAACTACTACCAATACGTACTCCCTCTAGGAATGTTTGGATCAGCCCCACTTTCACTCTCATTGCCATCACTTTTTTCAATGTCACTATCCAAATTTACCACATCATCGACCACATTTAACGTACTCTACATTCTCCACATAAATAGATATAGTTTCTCTATCATTATGAATAGCAAACATGCCCCACACCTCACCATTAGTCTTTAACTCTCTCAACCCACCATCCAAATCACAATCAGGAGCTTATGATATATGTTGCAATTTTCTGAACACCCTAAGTCCTTAATCATGCTTATCATCTCAAAATACGACATTAGGTCTTTGTCTACATTTCTTATGAATTCAACCTTGCCAATTGAATACTTTTTTGCTGGCACATTCACAAAGTAACCCTCATGGTGAACCTCAAACCCAAACATTGCATCAGACATCCTAAGAATCCAGTAAACAACTCAAAAAATAAACAACTTTAGCATGCAATTTTTCATTATTTAAGTAGCAAGTGGTAATTAAGTAAACAACTACTCATAAGTCAAGGGATATCCAGTATACAAATTAAAAAACAAAACTTTAATTAGCATGCAAGTTTTCAATATACAGGTAGCAAGTGTCAAGTAAACAATTAATTAAAACGTACATATAAAAGTCAAGGGATACAAAACAAAACACTACTTTACTATTCTCAATCACTTTTTTGGCCCGACATATGCATAGTAGTGTCTATATAAAGTTGATACATAAGGGGAAATTCCTGGCCGGTCCCATATTTTACATGGGGTTTCGTGCAAACCCTTTTTTAAAGTACTATCCCATCTAGACCCTTTTTAAAGATGCTTTTACTATTTTGCCCTTATTACTTTTCATACCCCAAGAATTCACACCTTCGAGAATTCACACCCCCAAGAATTCACACCTTCGAGAATTCACACCCCCAAGAATTCACACCTCCCATAATTCACACCTTCGAGAATTCACACCCCCAAGAATTCACACCTCCCAGAATTCACACCCCCCAAGAATTCACACCTCCGAGAATTCACACCCCCAAGAATTCACACCTCCCATAATTCACACCTTCGAGAATTCACACCCCCAAGAATTCACACCTCCCAGAATTCACACCTTCGAGAATTCACACCCCCCAAGAATTCACACCTCCGAGAATTCACACCCCCGAGAATTCACACCTCCCAAAATTCACACCCCCAAGAATTCACACCATTTGTAGAATTCACACATTTGCACCCAATAATTCACACCTCTTTGTAGAATTCACACATTTGCAGAATTCACACCCTTAAAATTCACATCTTTTTTGTAGAATTCACGCCCCATCTGCACTATTTATACCCCCGGAATTCACATCCCTTTAAAGAATTCACACCCCTTTTTCGAAATTCACCCCTAAATGCAGAATTCGCACCCCATCTACACAATTCACACCTCATTTGCAGAATTCACATCTAATTCACAATTCAAAAAAGAGACAATTCACAACTCTTTTAAAGATGCTTTTACTATTTTGCCTCTATCACTTTTCATACCCCAAGAATTCACACATCCCAGAATTCACACCTTCGAGAATTCACACCCCAATAATTCACACCTCCCAGAATTCACACATCCAAGAATTCACACCCCTAAAATTCACATCTTTTTTTTTGGTGCAAAATTCACGCCCTATCTGCACTATTCATACCCCCAGAATTCACATCACTTTCAAGAATTCACACTCATTTTCCGGAATTCACCCATAAATACAAAATTCGCAACTCATCTGTACAATACACACCCACCTAATTACATAATTCACACCCCGTATACAGAATTCACATCTCCAAATTAAAAATTCACAATTCAAAAAAGACATAATTCACACCATCTCAAATAAAAAAAAATTCCCAAATATCTCTCTCCCTCTCCATTCCCAAATACATACCCATATATTGTTGAAAGAGGATGCGATCTTTACAAAATTCACTCTTATTTGCAGAATTCATGCCCTTCAGAATTCAAACCTAAATGAAGAATTCACACGTTTGAAAAATACAGAATTCAGACCAAAATGAAAAATTTACATCCCTAAGAATTGAAACCTTTGAAAAAAATAATAATTCACACCCATACGAAAACTGTACTTCCACCTCTTGATCCACACACTTGTACGCCTCCCCACCTCGTCAGATTCCCGCAGATCATTAGAAAAAATATTTATAACTACAAACGAACCTCGGCATCGAGGGGGTTCTTCTCATTCTCGGCTTCGGCGATTTTACGAGCGTGCTCGAAAAACAGGAGACAATCAAAATCCATCCACACTTTTCACATCCCCAAATTAAGAATTCACGCACACAATTCACACCTAAATTCTCTTTGCTTTCAGAGGCCAATCGAACTTGTCCAAACTCATACCCAGGAGTCCAAACTCATACCCAGGAAGGAAAAAAAACCCAATCATCTGCACAATTTACTCCATTCTTTAAGTCAATTGCAGGAAAGTAATTTTGTTTTAAGTCTCTTACTTTTCTGGCGTGGCTCTGTACCACTGAACGATGTGCGATGACGGACGACGCGTGTTTTTTATCCAAACCGAACTGGAAGTCCGGATTCGTACCGGCATCTGCTGGCAGCGGCGAAGAATCATCCAAAGGCTGGATCTGAACGGAGTTCAAGGCATCCACGAACCACCGCCGCTCCGACTTGGTCTCACTTTTACCGAAACTCGTCGCCAGAGTAGAGTTCATCAGGAAAAGGAACAAGCGCATCCTCGCCGGTAGCTTGTTCGAAGCGCATCGTCGACCGCTGGCTTGGTGGAGCCACGGTGTCGATTGGAAGTCGCCGGCGAGCCTCGCTTCTCAGATCAAAACTTCCGCCTCCGTTAATCTGTTCGAGTGGAAGATCGTGACGCTTGGAAGCGTTCCGGCGCATTGTGTTCATGGGAGAGGCGAGGAAATTGGGGGTATTTTGGGTACCTTAGTTAAAACAAGGCTTAGATGGGTAGGGTTTGACATTAGGTGGGGCTGGACGGGAACAGAAAGACAAATTTGGGCCGGCCTGGAAGAACCCCAAAAGTATGCATTTTGGGCCACATTCACAAACACAAACAACGTACGAAAAGTGTAAAAAACCCCCCGCCTCACCCACAGACCATTGATTACTCCACCAAAAAAGCATTCAATAGTCTAACAATACTAATAACTCACTTTACAACATTCAATAGTTCAAAGGAATTGCCGAGAAAAAAAAATTAGTTCAAACGAATCTTACCTCCAAGATCAGATGCCCTTGACCGCCGTAAATGATGATCAACTTCTACCGTGGAAAAGGTACTTGAATTTTTTCCATAGGCAGTCAAAATTAGGGTTACAAGTTACAACTCAACAATGGCGTATTGACATATATATATATATATATATATATAGGTACGAAAATGGAGGGAAAATTCCCGCTAATTTTAGGGGAAAGGTAATTTTTATAGCTGGGGAAAACGTATTGTATTAGGGTTGGGAAAATCGTGTAGGAGTATCATGTATAACCTACATGTAATGTGTAAGGGTATTTGCGTAACTTCGCTCAAAACGTTAACAGAGTTAAAGGGTTGGCAGGCAAATAATAGTTAAAGGGGGTTAACTGTTGGATTGAGTAGTTGCATGGGGCAAAGTGTGGCCGGGTGATAGTTAAAAGGGGCAAACTATAATTTCCCCTAAAAGTTATACTCCTTTTCGAAAGAACCTAAACTGTAGGACAAAATAAAAGTTAGCCACCTTGTCACACAATTTTAAACCGCATGATAATGTAAATTGCCTTTTGTCCAGAGGCAGCTGCACATGGAGGGTTTCATGGTCAATTGAACACCCAAACAATTTTTTTTATCTTAAAAATACATGTAAAATTTATGGGCTACCCTTTTTATGAACACCTAACGTAAATATTAATGAACACCCAATTCTAAAAGTCTTAAACACTGACCCTAAAAGAATTGAACATCTAACCCAAAACTAATTGAACACTCAATCACAACCCAATTATAGCGCACCAATTCAGGTAATTCATATTTGAACACTTAACACATGTACACGTTACGTCAAATATATAAAGCTTATAATCATAATAAAAATATTGTGAAAAGAAGAAGGGAGGCTTAATTAATCGTCCTTAAAACCTGGAGGAGTTATGATTTCGTCCTATCAGTTTCGTCTAATTATGATTTCGTCCTCCTACTAGTTTTTATACCGCTTATGCCCTTTTATCTATTAGATATCATATATATATATATATATATATATGTATAGCGTAGAAATCTGGGATGAAATCCTAATCCATTTCCTCCTCCCTTGATTCCTGTTGCCACCAGTTGCCATATCTGCAAATTTATCGCGTCCTCATCCCGAGATTGTCGCCTCCCTTGATTCTAATCGACCATTTCCATCTTGAACGAAACCCATCATTCAAATTTGGTACTAAATTTTTTTCAAAAACCCTAGTCTGTATAAACCCATACCAGTCGGAGAGCCCAATCTCGGTCGTCGTCCTTTTTCTCGAATACCGGCGGCGCAAATCGGCGAATGCACTCCCCCGTCCTTTCCGAATGGGGTTTTTTGCGGAAAAGTTCGCGACGCCACAAAACAAGCAAGTCGAACGTGATTGAAGACACCACCGGAGAAGAAGTTCACGATACCGACATGGCTAGATTTCATAAGTCTAGCCCTTAAACCCACTTTTGTTTTTCGTTATTTGTCTTTTGGATTTGCCGGTTGGGGCTAGATTTTGGGTACAAAACTAAGTTTGTACCATTGTGCTAAATCTGAGGGTTAATCGGCTGGGTGTCATGATTCAGTGAGATTGAACTCCTTATTCATCAATTCATGATTTTGTGTTCATATTTTAGTTTGTTGCTGTGTGTTCTGATTCAGATTGATGCTGATATTCATGTATTCATGATTTCGTTAGGAAGTAGATATGTAATGTTTTTCTAAAAATATCAATTCCTTTATCGTGCATGCTTCATTCCATGATTTCAATGTTATATCAGGACTTTTTATACTTGGTTCGAAGATAGATTTCGAACGGTAATGTCACGTTGCAATTTTCATGGTAATGTAATCATGTAACGTCATGGTAATTTAACCACTTAACCATGTAAATGTTTGACTATATCCTTTAGCAATGATACGTGAAACAAGAATTCCATGTTTCATACATTATCCAGGCTTGTGTGATCATGAAAGCTTCATGAACAGTCTACTTTTGAATCTTTGTTGTTCGGAAAAAGTACCGGGTAAGAATGTATATCCTTTAGCCATGATACGTGAAACAAGAATTCATGTTTCATACATTATCCAGTCTTGTGTGATCATGAAAGCTTCATGAACAGTCTACTTTTGAATCTTTGTTGTTCGGAAAAAGTACCGGGCAAGAATGAATAAGAACTTGAGATCCAAGAGTTCAGATTGAAATTGGGAACTGCATAAAATGTTTTGGGTATTGTATTCATTTTCACTAGCGTAACATAGCTTTCATTGCATAAGCATGATATGAGAATGGCTGATCAAGTATGGTCACTGTAGTAAAATAGCTCTACAGCAGATATAAACTCAACTCCACCAGTTGCATTACTGTGTTTGCTAGATCCTACTTTTGCTGCAACAAATTTCTGGGTTTTACTGACATTCACAGGGTTTTTCTTGTTGAACTTTTTCATGTTCATGTTCATGTGGGTTGGTGGTGTTGTATGTAGTGCTTCGAAATTCGTTCTCGATATATATCCAAGAGATCACCCCAAGCGTAAGGTATAAGCGTCCAATTGAAACATAATAAATCCGGTAGTCCGGGATCGTACCCAAGGGATAAATAATGCGGCTCGATGGATTGTAGATGCGAGTATGGTTTCCGGCTTTTAGTCAGCCAACTTGGTTTTTTCGAATGCGGTGGAAAGTAAAAAGACTAAATTAAACGAGAATAAACTAGATAAAAAGAAGGTTAGGTCTAGGAATTGCTAGCGCCCACGACTCAAGTAAAACCACATTTTTCACCCCAATGCACGGTTTTACCCGGAAGATAAGAAGGTTCGAAAATCAAGCTAGCCATAAAATCCATTTAGCAAACACCTCAAGCGACCGAGCTCTAAGCATCATGTGTGGTAAGTAGGCGAAGCTCTTACCTACACATGATCAAGGAGGTTATCACCTCGGTAATTTGACAAACAAATCCAAGCCCCACATCAATTTCCAAAGCAAAGTTGTAAACTTTTTGGTGAAAAATGCAATTTTTACTCAAGCCATGGGATGCTAGTCACCCCATTACCCAACCTTATGAAACTACTCACACATATCTAACAAGATAAGAGCAAGCAAAAATCTACTTAGCATAAGTGTAAACACAACACTAGAAATAAACTAGCTAGAAAGATAGATCGGGAGAAACTAAACAACTTTAATTAAGGAGAGAGTAGCAAAAATTAACTTACAAGAGTTGAAAATGCAGAAATTAAGGGTTGGAAATTAAGAACACTCAAGAACACGAAGAACAATTTCAAATCTAAGTCTAGATCTAAAAACGAGTACAAATCTAATTCTCTACGTGTTTGTAAAAAAAAGCTATTCTATTCTATGACACATCACGGGTATTTATAACCCCCAAGTGCGCGCACGGAATATTCCTCAAAAGATCCAAAAATTCCCTCGTAAGCTCTCGGTACCGATGGCAACGGGCTTAAAAAGCTGATAAGCTCTCAGTACCGATGTCTCCAAAATTTCCCATCGATGCCTAGCAGGTTATAGCTGCTGGCTGAGATAAGGGCTCGGTACCGATGTCTCCAATCTTAGCCATCGGTGCCGAAGGCTTATCTTCAGAACTTGGTCTTGACCGCGCGTTGACTTGCCTTGGCAGCCTTGCTTTGCTATTTTTGCTCGGGCCACGCCTTGGCCATTGCCTTGTTCGGGTTGCCTTGCCTCGCTTCCATGGCGTGGTTGTCTAGCTTTGGCCACCGGGTCATCTTTTGAGCTTTGAATAACCTTGGCACGCTTTGGTCTTTAAATTACCTGAATTAAATGGTTTCTCTACAAAATAAAACCAAAACACCTTACGAGCAAAAATAATTAAAAACAACTAATTAAATGACAAAAGTAACTAAGACTAGACACTAGCGCACCCTTTATTACATTCTCGGGTGCTTATCACACCCCCCAACTTGAGGTTTGCTAGTCCCTAGCAAATAAAACGCAAAAACATTTAAAAACTAGTAACTTGCAATTCCTCCGCTATCACAACTTAGAACATGCTCAACATTGTAAACCAACAAGAGTTTAAACAATCTGGCTTTTTATTTCATTTCTGCAACTCACAGTTTCAGCATCAAACCAAACAAGCTAAGTATCAAGCAAGTTAAGAGCAAGCTAGAAAGGTTTGTGTCCTCGAACAATGGGAGGATACGGGACACAAAACCTTGCGAATTCAGACTAAACCATATCCACCGAAAGAAGTGCTCAACAGGCAGGCAATAGCGAAAAAGAAATACTACGCCTCAAACAACTAAAGCACTTTATTCAACAGAATTAACAAACTAATAGATGATTATTGGATAACGAAAGGAAAGCAAGCTATTCAACTAATTATGCAATTATCAGACAGTCAATCATTAAGGAATCTAAGCGTGCAAAAGATCAACTAAGGGCTTTGTAAGCTTGTAATGACCTTGGTTACAATGAAAAGGGTTAGCAAAAATGGGCGACGGTCTATTACCAGCTTGGTCATCTACCCGAGTGACCGCCGTCAACACAAAATGAACCAAGTCAAGGGCCAACCCGGCCAAACCAATACCAACTAACTACTACAGTAAAGAAAAACTACTACCACCAACTCAATCACAACTAGTCACCATCCTCATCCGGCTTCCCACGGTATTGAGCCTCGAATTCCCCCTTTCCATCGGATTCTTTCTCATCCGGAATGTATAATAGCCCATAAGTCAAACCAATTCTCTCATCAAAGTATTCAACCCTCTTTCGAATTTGCTTTTGCTTTTTCATGGTATTTCTTTGATCTTTTTTCTTCTTTTTCTTTTCTCTTTTTTTTTCTTTTGAGAAATCGGGTCATTTGAGGTAAGATTTGAAGTGAGAGAGATATTGGAGCCAATTTGGGGCTTTTTGGAGAGGAAAATGAAAATTTGGGGTTTTTGCTTTTGTAGTGGGAGAGGAGAGATAGGGAATTATGTAACAATTCTTCCCTTTTTTCGCATTCCAACCACTTCTATCATTTCACACCACCCCCAAATCTCCTTGAACAATGAAAACTCATCCCAACATCCCTCCGAGCAACCGGTTTCCTAGGTTAAGCAAAGAATGGAAAAAATAACAGGTTGCAAAATAGGATTAGGTGACACGTATGTGGTATGATCATGCAAAGAATGCCTTGTATCTTCTCCTAAGTGCGCTTTGGATTGCAAAATGATTGAAAGTCGACATTAAAACACAACTAGAGATAGACATGCGATTATTGACCTAACTACAAGCATTTTATTGGATTGAAAAGGTGGGGATATGGCCAAAGCTTGCTCAAAAAACTTTACTCAAAACCTAGAGCGTTCAATTTTCAACTAAGCATGCAAATTGAGAAGCACCAAAATCTCTTAGGGTTGCTACGAACTCTTGCCACCTTTCAATTATTGAGCATGCAACAAGTTAAGAAAAAGAGCTAAAAACATGATAAAATGAAGAATTTGCAAGTAAAAACCTTTATTTATTTTTGGAATTTTCAATTTTCTCTTTTTTTTTTTTTTGGATTTTTCAATTTCTATTGTTTTTGAATTTTCAAATTTTAAAATTTCTAGCAACAAATTTCTAACAACTAGCAAACAAATAGCACATAAGCTAACCCCTCCCCCCAACTTAAAGCGATGCTATGCCCTCATAGCATTAGGAACAAGAGCGAAGGAAGGAAAGAGTGTGCGAATGTACCGTCCAAGGGGAATGTCAACCCCTAAATACCTCGACCAAGTAGGAGGATTTCATGTCAATTGCTTGCTCCAGTCTGTATAGATGCTTCCAGGGTTTACTCTTTCGGTTTTGCCCACTCGAAACCAAAGCTAGTCACACTGGGCCATATCCAAAGCTTTATCGGACTAATAACCGCGGCGCTTAGCCGCACCCATGCTTTGAGCTTTTGAATGCCTCACTCACCCCGGCTTTAGACCCAAACTACCAAGGCTGGTGTGGTAACAAATAAACCCTGCAGAAGACTTAAGAGAAAGACTTTTCACAAGACAAATGACATTAGAAACACCGGCCCGTGTTATCCGGCTTCAAACCAAACCAAAATAAAAACAGAAAAACAAAGAAAAACATAAAAGATCATGCAAAATGATTTAGAAAATGCAACACAGAATGCAATGCACCACCCGATCATCACGCGATCAAACGAGTCATACTTTTCTTCCCATTCCCTACCGGTGGGGTAAGCAATGGGTGGCTATACTAGACCGTTGAGAATTTGTTATGCTAGCGCCCGTAATAAAATTTATCGCTTGACCTCGCCAAACAATGAAGTTCAGCGTCCCCTACGATCAAAACAAAGCAAGATACAATACAACCTAGGTGCACTCCAGGCAATATCACACCTCACCCATAGACCTAAGTTGCCACCTATAGGGGCCTATTCGGAGAGCATGGATCATTAACGACAAACTATTACTAAAAAGAACTAATGAAAGCCCTTTTTACACTAACACGCGGATGAAATCTTTTCATGTGAAAAATCTCCGAGACTTTATTCAAAACATAGAACACAAAACAAACAAACATGCTAAAACAGAACCAAACATGACAAAATAAAACATGCATAACTAACACAAAACACAACAAAGTACAACAGAAAAACACATATGTACATTTAGCACGCTATTAATAACTATTAGAAGAAATAGAGCACTCCAAGCTACACTCTTTACCAAAAATTGAACTCGACCATGCCACAAGATAAGATACTTTGAGTAAAGCAATTGTCGAATTCGTTTTAAAAATTTTAGTATTAATGGAGCTCTAGGAAAATAAAAAGACTTAAAGTAAAATGAACTATATAGATAGAGAGAGAGAGGAGGACCATATTTATACAAAAAGCCTTTCTCTCTCTCAAAAGTCTGGAAATATCCCAAAAAAAACAGCTATTAAAAGAAACTTTCCAATAATGGAAAGTCTGAAAAGCAGTAAAAATATCTGCTGAAAAGAACCCGTATCGATACGGCCAAGAATCCCGTATCGATACCAGTTCTCTACGGCCAAACCCCTGCTCTGGAACCAATGATGTATCGATACGGCTGTTTTGCCCGTATCGATACCGCCTTGCTTTCCCCTGCACCCCAGGCCATGGCCTTGGCATAGGCTACCCGATGGCTCTCGTTCTTCATTCAAAGTGCCCCCAGCCTTGCTCTTGTTCATTCCCGAAGCCGACGGCCACACTCCATGAGGCATCGCCACTCGGATACCCTCAAGGGTTGTTCCAAACATCGAAACACGCCCTTTTATTCGCGTATTGCCTGAAATGCTCAACGGAAAACTTTACACGCAAAATGACTATAAAGACTAAAGAAAACACGAAAAGAATATAAAAAGCCGGGACTAAGCGCACCAATTATCTACGAAATTGGGTGCTTATCAGACCTCTGTCACAAACCACGCCGTGTTCGGCCAACACTCTTGGAACCGAATACCCATTTTTTACTTTTCTTGTTTATTCCTTGATTTTTTGCCCTATTGACATCTTGGTATAGTTCAATCAACATTAATTGGTAGAATGTAGTGCTTCAGCCCCAATCCAAGGGGCTCTTATTTTGTTCCCATCTGAACTTCAAGAAGTTCTACAGCCCCATTGCCTAATCCATGGTAGATTTGCATTAATTGGGTTGGAACACATTTAATTATAATCCCAGGTTAGAGCAATTACTATTTCTTTCTCCATGAGGAATTTTTTAGTACATTCACAATTAACAATGTCACTTGGTGGTTTATAGTTTCTGGTGGTTCTGTTGTTGGATGATAACTGAAAGGTGCAAATTACAAACACAACTTGAATGAAATTCAAGTTTTGATAGAAAATTCCACATAGAAACTTAAGAGAAATTAAGGATCAGAGTCCTAGCTAACCAACATTAGTATGGAGGTTGGAAATGAGGTTCAGAGTCCCATCATACTAGTTTATTTCATTTCATATAAGTTAAAGGTTCACTTACCTTTGCGTCATAACTTGATTTATGGCATCGTGGAATTGGTACATATCTTAATTGCTTAATCAGTGCATCTTGTTAACGCGAGTTTAGTCATGTATTTTCTTCTTTCTTATTTCTTTAGTTTTTTTCTGTTTTGTGTTCATGGGGCATAATGCGGTCTCCTTGGTGCTGTATATTTTGCTTTTCGATACATTTTTGTACCTTAAACCTTTATTGTTTTGGGCCTTAGGTTTATTCATATGTATGATTAGCTAGCTCGGAGCAGTTTTGTTTCTTTAGCCACGACCCCGGTATCCAAAGCCATTTTTTTCTTATTTCTATGCGTTCTTTGGCCACAACGCAGATCCGTTTCTTTATTGGCATTATCCTTAGATTAGCGCTCTCTCTCTCTCTCTCTCTCTCTCTCTCTCTCTCTCTCTCTCTCTCTCTCTCACTCACTCTCTCTCTCTCTCAGTGCGCGCGCGCACTATGTGAGGCTCTCAGCGCGCACAAGACTCTAGCCCAATGAATATTGATGCCAATTTCTTAGGATTATTGTTCTTCTTATGGGGGGAATCGTCTCTGTTTACTTGCAGATTGTTATCCTTTCATTTTTGTATTGGAAAGGGCCAAGGATTGGCTTCCTCAAGATTGCAGATCTCGGTCTTTGAAGGGTTGTGTTACTCTCAAGATAAAGACCCATCACGTTGAAAGAAAGCAAAAATTAGCAAAATTCCATTAAAAGATGCCAGGGTAACTCAAAGCAACTTTTAGCCCTCATTCATTTTTAGTGTTGATGATCTAACTTTAGTTCTATAAGGTGTCGTTGATAGTCTAAATTATGTTTGATTGCCAGTCCATCTTAGTGACCATCATCCCTTATCAAAATGGTAGTATGTCAAGGACTCAAGGCATTGTGGATTGGGACTGTGGTTACTAACCTATTGATCTTTGACCTGTGTGTGCGCTTAGCTTTTAACATTCTTAATTTGTCAAATGAAACAAAACTTTTATGAAAACAGAGTGTTTGAGACACACCTATTGTTGGAGAGTATATAAAAGTTAATAATTATTTCTCTGCGTTTGTTTCAGAAATTTAAAACACCAAGACCCTTATGGAGTTCGGGTATAAAGTACGAGTTCCAGCTTTTACTATCAGACACACCTATTGATCATGTTCGTGTTCTTTGGCTTTGGGAGCAAAAAGAGAAAATCAGGCAAATTAAGAAGCAAGCTTCAACTTTGAGAAATCTGCACAAAAATTACCTCAAAAGGATACATTTGGATCTTTTTACTGAAGTAGTGTTGTAACTCTCAACTCTTTTATGCAATTTGTGTTGGAGTTTTTTTTATTTACAAGCTGATCGATGTAATTAATTTTATGCAATGGATGATTATATTGACAACATTTAGCATTTGGATACTATTGGCGATGATGAAATACAAAATTTTCATTTATGGATGTCAATTTACAAAAGGTGTGTCTGGAAAGTTTTTTCGTGACAATTGTTTCAATGATGTTGTGACTACTATTCCATATCTGTGAAAAATGGGTATTTTGTCACCATAAGTGTATAGTGACGAAATTAGAGTATCAGTTGCAACAAGTTTGTTTCGCCTCAACAACTTTTTGGTGACGAAACTTGAGTTTTTGCAACAAAATTGTTTGTCACTATACTATTTTTTTACCTTGTGGAAATAATTTATTGTGACAAAAGTCAACCTAATAGCAACAAATTAATTACCTATTGTGACAAAATATTTTGTCATTACAATTGAAACCTTTTGTGACAAACTCTAGTCGTCACTATAATTTTTGGTTTCTTGTGACAAGTTTGAGATTTTGTCACAACAGGCTTATTGCTACGGGCTTGTTGTGACAAAAGGGTGACAAAATTTTTTTGTCACCATAACATTCTTGTGACAAAAAACTAACATGTAGTGACAAATTTTTTTTTGTAGCAAAACCTAGAATTTGTTGTAGTGGGTGCAATGTAGTATTGATGGGCCGGAGTGGTAGAAAGGGAGTGGATACAGTGCGGGAGGCGAGAGAGAGGTATTGCGATTTTGCGAAGGAGAGAGAGAGAGAGATGAGGGTTTGTCGTGGGAGAGAGAACGGTGAAGGTTTCGATGTACGTGTGACTGTGTCTGTGTCTGTGTGAGAGCTGAGAAGATGAGCATGTGAGTAAAAATTTCTCGCATGTGAGACTTTAGAAGGACCAGATAACAACTTCACCCCATGGCGCCATGTAGCCCATTACGTAGAAACTGTAAAATTACAAATTTGGACAACCCAGCAAGCACAATGCCCAAGCAATTATGGGACAAATTTGTCTTAATTGGACCAATTTGGCTAGCGATTGAATTGCCCAAAGTGATTCTTCTTTAGGAGTAGGATAGGATAGGAGATAGGATAGGATAGGATAATGCCAGACAAAGATGTATTCACCTTCATATTTTATTTTTATAGAATGGAAAGAGATATACGAACATAAAAGTATTAGTGCCATGGCCATAAATCTAATTTAGCAAGTTGACAAATCAATTGAAGGAAATTGTGACTGAGTTTACGTACAATTAGGGGTGGCAAATTGAACCCAGACCCATTAAGAAACCCAAACCCACCTATTAAAAAATAGACCCAACCCAACCTATTTATTAGTTGGGTTAAAATGGGTCCAAACCCATCTAACCCATTTATTATTGGGTCTTAATTGGATTTCAATTGGGTCAACTTAAATGCCCAATGGGTTATGAACATTACCCAGCAAAAAATAGAACTACCACAAAAATGAAAAAAACAAAAGTAAACATGTTACGTGAAACGAACCTTTTTCTTGGTCAAATCGGGAACTGGAGACTCGGTTTGAGTTTTTCTTGTTACGAATTCCAATTACAGTACAAGTCGAGTCGAGCCGAGTTTTGTAGTGAACTCGTACACTAAACGAACCAAAAATTCGAAATCAAACTTCATTTGTTTGTAAACGAGTCGAGTCCGGTTCGATCAAGCAGAGCTTATACAAAATGAGCCGAGGATTTAGAGTATTGAGCTCGACTCATTTACCGTACGAGCCTAAAACTGAACGATAACAGTAATTTTAATATACAGGTCGACTAAAATTGATGAGTGCATTTTCGTTATCTCTTATCCCTATCCTTATCTCTCGCTTTCCTCTCGCATCGCAAATCCTCTCTCACTAGAACCCTTCTCTCAATCACCTGTCGATGGGAAGAGTTGGTGGAGGAAGGATGAGATGCATCTGCCAGATTTAAATGACCAAATGAAGGATGTGTAGACACCCCAATCTGGGTCTCCCAATTGTTTTACTTTGTTTTACGGTTTTCTTGTTTCCCCGATGATGAAATCGGATCAAACGAGCTTGGATTGGGAATGGATTGAGTTTGGAGTGCTTAGAACCCCGCTTAAACCTTTTGAACCCCTCTGAACCTTCAGTCAAACCCTAGGGTCAGATTTGACCATCGCGCGACTCTTCCTGTTCCTCGCGCGATACTCAGCTTGCCATGTGTGGTCAAAGTCAAACTGTTGACTATTGACCCTCGCACGATGGTTTCGAACCCTCGCGCGATGGTTCTCTCCTGTCACTATCACACAATCCAGCTGGATTTGTGATGATTGGGTGTCACATGGGTCCCCATGGGCTGGAACCCCGTTTTCCTCAACTGAACAGAGTTCTGGCAGGTCTCACCCTCACACCCTCACAACCACTCCCACTCACCTTGTTGGCTAGTTTATCTACCAAGTTGTGACCAGCCTTGTTGGCTGGTTGCAAAGCCATGTTTTGCCACCACCTAGCCCACTCACTTCCCCTATAAATAACCCCATTGGTCTTCCATGTTAAGGGTTCCAAGAAAAAGGTTAAGAAGGTTAATTACCATTCACAAGGCAATTAAATCTCTAGCACAAAGTTACTAACCCAAACCATTTCCTAGTCTTCCAATCAAGTGTTCAACACACACACTTGGTCAAAAGGCTTTACCAATCAATCCAATCCATTTCCAAACCCTTTCCAAGCAAGGGTATAACATTTAGCCTGTTTCTGTTTTGATCCCTGAGGGGGGCTCACAGGGCCAAGGCTGGTAATTAATACCATGTCCTGGTCCTAAAGCCAGCAGAGTTACAAGAATCTGTGGCAGCTAAACCCTCCCGCGATGGTCCACAATACTCGCGCGACACTTGTGTCAGCAAGAGAATGGTCCTCGTGGGGAAGGGAGGCTAGCCATTTACTATTTTTGCAATATTAGTACGCCTGTTGAGCTTCATTTTCAAATATTGATCACTGTTATGCGTGCAAAACAAAATACAGTAGCTTAGTTATCCATCTCAGATAGTTTGGAATGCCTTTAGGTGATCCTTGAACCTGTCTCAGGACCCCAAACATGCAAAGCAATTCCTGGAAGTCCAGTCAAGACTGTCGCGAGAGACTCACTCTCTGTCGCGCGATGGTTCTGTGAACCCCAGGAATGGCCCTTGCATGGGCACCCAGGCCCTTGGCCTCCTTTTATTCCCCCCACTGTTTAAGGGCTGTGTTTCCTTTTATTCAGTTCCATTTTCAAGCTGTCTGTAATAATTAGTATTTTACAGTCCCTTGATAAACTGCTTGGTTTGCCTCCAAGGTGTGCACTGGTCCTTCCAGAGCCCAGAAGGGGATGAAATTGGAACTGTGGTGAATGACAACACTCGCGCGAGGGTTTGACTGTCTCGCGCGATGGTTCTCTTGCATGCAGATTTATTCATGCATGCAAGTTGGCCATTGTGCAGGGCAAACCCATCCCGAGCCTGGTCTTGGCATCTGATCGCTGTTTAGGTTTCATCCCATTTATTACTCATCATGCCATTCATCCATGCTATTATTTGATCACATCCTGCAAATTGTTACAGTTTTAATCCCCGATTAACTGTTCCCCCACCCTAATTGGCTAAAATTAATTAAAAGAAGAAGAATCACAAAAGTTTTCATAAAAATGCCTAAGTAGAGACCGATCTCCGGATTGGGCGAGAGGGGTGCCTTAAAACCCTTCCCCTCTCTTAACTTGGCTCCCGAACCCAGATATGGTTATGACGGATTGGTTTCCTTAACGTTTTCAAACAAACAGCGCGGCAGGTGCTTCAAAATACGGTTCCTTGAGTGTCGGACCCTCAAAAACTCAAGTGGCGACTCTGTATTTTCACGAGCGCTTGCCTCTCCGCTCGCGCTCCCTCGATTTCCAAAAAAGGGCCGCAATGGCGAAAAGGAACGAAATCCTTTCTCTCCGAGGGCATGCTGCCCACAGTGGCGACTCTGCTGGGGATTAATCGAACCAATATTAATTCATACTTAGAGTTTAATACGCTTGGGAACAATCCCTTAAAAACCCGTCAAAACGGTTAGCTTCGCGCTGCCGAAGGTTGGGATGGTGATTTAACAGGACCTCGTGTCCGGCCATTCTAATCTGGGGTTTTTTCCGATTGTTCGCTCGCGTAGTTTCTTCTAAAGATGGACTAAATAAAGTGAGCCAAATTTGAAAAGGCGTTTTTACGATTTTGTGATTCTTCTTCTTTTACCAAATTTTAGCATCTCATTTGCATCGATGTGGGATAAGCCTCGTTGGATCGTTTTGGCAATCCGGCACGGTTTACCGGAGCCCGGGGACCCCGAATGACCAACAACCTTCGACGATGATGGGTCATGCTACCGTTCGACTGTTACTCTGCGAATACGCGGGTAACGGGAGGTATATCTGTGGCCCTAGTCCGAGGAACCTGTTACGAACCAAAACCGGCCTTTTGCATATACAAAGCATTAGAACTCTCCAAACTAGGGCAGGTACCCACAGGTTAGGATCTACTTGCATCTAACCCTGTAAATGCCTATGTGTTACTGCTTTTCTTATCGCATGAACTATGCATACATCTCGTTCAGCGTAGAAGCATGTCTAGGATGGCTCCTAGGTTCTCGATCTGTTCCAAGTCTGTCTTTAGGCTTAGTAGGACACTGTCACTGGCCCGATGAGGAGTCGTGCATCTCAGTGGTGCGCGTTATGATCTTTCAAGTCCTTTTACGGTGGGACTTTAGGAAATCAGAAGCTTTTCTACACCTTTGCCCATGTACCTGTTTAGGGTTTCAAACAAAAAACGAGGAACCACGGAGTAAAATGCCATGATGCTTACACCAAAAGGTAACAAGTGCCTCGTCACTTACACCGCCCGGCTAATAGCACAGTGCTGCTCACGCCAATCTGGTTATGGCATCATGATATTCATACCGAGTTGTTCTGGCTTCAGAAACTTGAAACCCCGAACATCGAAATGGACAAAGGTTTAGACTCCTTTTGACATCCTTTAGGATCGCTTGTTCCAAACAAGGATACATCTTCGAAAAGAATTCTGAGGGCCTTAAACAGTGTCCGAAGCATCGTGAGACAGACTTGTCTTCTGGTTCTAGAGTCTAGGGTGACACTGACGACGTTGGCTGCATCCGCTTTGGTCTTTTATTTAGATTAAAGTTACTGCAGGACCCTTATTAAACATCCTTTTGCCTTGCAAGCAAAGATCTGAATCATTGCACCGCCGAGGAAGGTATCGAGGCCAGTCGCCAAACCCACTTGGGAACGTCTGCATCTGAATCCGGTTCAAAGGCTTGTCAGGTCACAATCCCAGTCAGTCGCCACGGAAGACTCTCTGCGCACTCTATTGACTGCTCTACAGTCAGATTCTCAGACAAGTTCACCACCAGTCTTACAGGAAGGGAGTCCAACTACCCCATCATCCGCATCAAGCATCTCCGAACCTCCTGTCACAATGGAACAGCCACAGCCGGAACCTCTTACCTTGGAGACCATGCTCATGAACCTTCAGGACAGCATCACCGCCATGCAATAGAGGGCAGCTCAGACAGACACTAACATTGCCCGCCTGAATGACCTTATCCACACTCGCCTTCCACCCCCTCTCGAGGAAGAAGGTGAGGACGATGAGTCTGATCAGGAGCAACCCATTTTGGTCCCAAATCCGCTTCACGCAGGATGTCTCATGGTACTGAACCCAAGGGAAGGCCGCAGGTCCACTGCAAACCTTGCAAGTGGTAGACATCCTCCAAACCAAGAAGGACCAGCTCAGAATCCGGATGTGGCCGCACTCATGGCCAAGATGGCCAAGCTGGAGGAATCCATTGCCAAGACAGAAAAGATCAGTGCCGGAGGGATTGACCTGGATCGCCTTTGCCTGTATCCCAATGCCAGACTTCCTGAAAAGTTCAAAATGCCGGACTTGGCTAAGTTCGATGGGAGCGGTGACCCCAGGACTCATCTCTACAGCTTCCATGCCGCTATGAAACTCCTTTCTGTCGAGCCAGAGGCCATGTCGCAGCTTTTTCCTCAAACCCTTTCCGGCCCTGCTTTCCATTGGTTTTTGTCACTCGACATTGCCAAAAGAAGGACTTGGGGAGGACATTGGGACTGTGTTTTTTTTCACAGTACAACTACAACTCCCAGCTGAAGATGACTACCCGGGAACTTGAATCCACCAAGATGGAAGCTAAGGAGTCCTTTGCGGACTTCGTCAAAAGGTGGAGAGCTAAAGCCGCACAGATGACTGATCGCCTGAGTGAGAAGGATCAGCTCCGTATCATTTCCCGCAATCTCCAACCAGACTATGCTAGGCATCTAGTCCTAGCTCAGGCATCTGCCAACTTCGAAACCTTCTTCAACTCTGGCCTGGCCATCGAAGATGCTCTGCAGAGTGGGATTCTATCAAAGGGAGAATCCTCACACGCCACCAAGTCAAAGCCTCGGGCTTATTCTGGGAACGCAAATGCGCTGTTCGGAACGGGAACTTACTCCAACACGGCAACCGCCGGTACCAACACCACTTCCTCCAGCACTGCTAATCACATTGCGGATGTCAATCAAGTCCAGACTCTGCAGAATAACCGGCCTCGGAACCAACCCCGCAGCTTCTCCGCTATCGAGGCACCTCTATCCTCGGTCTTGGAAAAGTTAGTCAAATCAGGGCATCTCAAGCCCCTGGATCCAACTCCACTACCCAAGAACCCTTCACCTGGCTTCAAAGCCAACCTTTACTGTGCTTACCATCAAGGAGCGGGTCATCTTACTGACTCCTGCTTTCGCCTTCGTCATGCAATCCAGGATCTCATTGACGATGGCATGCTGGAAACCCCTCCGCCACCTCAGAAACCCAATGTCATTGCCAACTCTCTCCCAAAGTACAATGTTGTACCACATATCAGCCAGATATCTCTCAGCTCCACTTATATCAACCCCAGCTCCACCATATTCAACCCCACTGACTATATAGCCTCAACCAATCAACCCAGGCCCGTCGTACCTTTCCCGCTCGAATCATCCACCGAGATTTCTTATATACATGTGGTTGAAGGCCAGGTTGTTGACACTGATGCGCCTTCAGAACCTTTACAAGCTGGATCGCCTGTCTCCGATGAATCTGTCAGCTCTCTCTTCCATCAATCAATCCCTGCTGTACAGATCAATTCTGCCTCGTCGCTTGACAGCCCGTACGCAACCATCGCTGGCCCGTTTCCTGATCCCTACCAGCCTTGGGTGCCTCCATCAGATAGCAACATGCAAGCTACTGGCTGGGCCATAGCAGACAATTGGGACTACGCCATTCCTCTGATCAACGAGTGGTCGAGCTTTGAAGCGGACGGGCTTCCTCCACAACCCAAAAATATCCCGTTTAATCAAGCCTGGTATGATGGCTGGTTGGCTGGTTATGAAGCAGCCATGCTCGATCCTCTGGATGGCTTCTCCTTATACATGCTGTTCAACCCAATTGAGCCTCCAGTTCTCGAAGAAGAGTATTACTAGGATCCTGAGCCAACTTGGAATGCTCCCATGGACGTCGACCCTAACCCCCTTCAAGGCTATGCTATACCGGACTACATGCTTCACTACGTAGAGGACGAACTCGTCCAGGAAGATCCACGGGTTCTGGGAGACCACGTTTCCCTCTTTAGTTCGGTCTTTGATTCAGTTTGTGATACTGATCCCGACGCTGACTGTGACCCCTGTTCCTACATTGTCGACGAGGAAAATCGGCGCCCTCAGATGCCTTACCCCAACAACAGGGACTGCAGTATCATGGTTACGGATCTCGTTCTGCCTGCTAATCTTTAGGAAGTTGATGACATAGTGGATGTCCAGGTTGGGAATGAAGTCTGGGTAGTCAATCGCTCCCTGGCTGACAATGGTCTTTGGGACGTTCCCTTTATTGCAAGTCCGGAGCCTGTTGCTGAAGTGGCTGCTGTGAAAGACTTGAACTTCTGGGACTCTTTGCTGACGAAAGATCTGGCTGAGGATCTGGGCTTAGACATGGAAGTGCCCGTCTCTGCACCAACTACTGACAGAGGAAAGCGCAAACTGGGAGACGTTCCTGCTAACCTCTGGGATGTGAATGAAGACCCTCAAGTCGTGCCCTCTTTGGGGAACGTTCACAATATTACAAGGAGTGGACGGATTTTTCAGCCTGCTAATCTGCAGGCCGGGAGTTCTTCCGATCCTTCTAACCAAAGGAACGAACCTGTTTCTTTCCCGAGGTCTGCACCTCTCGAGGTATCAGCTGGCAATCCGATTCCTGACTTGGTTCAGCGGCAACTTGAGCAGATTCCCGCCGCAATTTCTATCTCGGGACTGATCTGTTCGTCTAAGGAGCATCGTCAGAGGCTATGTCACGCTCTATCTTGCCTTGAAGTCCAGGCCAACGTCACGCCAGAGGCAATGATATCTCTCATCCTCCCTCCGACCTCCAAGCATACAGTGATCTTCACGGACAAGGATTTGCCAGTCGAAGGAGTCGACCACAACCGCTCTTTGCACATCACCGTCAAGTGTCGAGGACTCTGGGTCCCGACTGTTCTTATTGACAACGGCTCGGCGATCAATGTCTGCCCTCTGAGGGTCGCTTATCGTTTAGGACTCACCAAAAAGGATCTTGCACCTTCCAACCTAGCTGTCAAGGCATATGACGGCACCCGTCGCGTAGTCGAGGGTATTTTAAAGCTCAAACTCGATGCTGAGGGTCTTGAGATGGATGTGGAATTTCATGTCGTGGACATTCCCGCGACTTTCAATCTTCTGTTGGGCAGGCCATGGCTTCATCGATCCGACATCATGGCTGTGCCATCTACTCTCCACCAAAAGGTTATTCTAGGGCTACCTACTGGTACTTTAACCATCTGCGGGGATTCTGGCATCCGCCAGCTCAAGGAGGATGGGACTCCTGTTTTGGGAATTCAACACGGCGAGGAAGACATTGACCTTGGGGGTTTCTCTTTTGATACTTCAGGCACTATGATGGCCATCAACGTGGACGGGAACTTCCTCATAAGCTCGGTCGCGCTGGACATTATGAGGAGGATGTCTTATTTTCCGGGCGTTGGTTTAAGTTCTCGCCGTCAAGGGGTCCCGGAGTTCCCTACTTTTTCTTTCAACGAGGGCCGCTTTGGTTTGAGGTATATCGCCTCGGCCAAAGATGCCAAGCGGAGGAAATATATGGGAAAACCTCGGACCCTCTGCGGTGGTCCCAAATTTGTACGTGAGGTGGGAAATGCCGCTTACACTGGGTAGGCTGAGCCCTTTATTCATTCCGAAACCGGGGAGCTGCTGCCTGGGTTTGAGATTTTCGCTGATGACACCTGGTCAAGCAGTGATGATGAGCCAGCAAAGGTAGAATTCAAGAGGAAGCTTAATCAGGTGAAGATCAAGACTGATTGGTTCGGATCTATCAATCAGGGAAATTTGGAGCTGCTGTTCCAGGAATTCTCCCAAGTGGGTTTGGCTGGGGAAGCCGAAGTGCTCATGCTCGGGCCCGACGCCCTCGAGGATCCCACCTCTCTCATTGTGAAAGCCAAGGGCTCTCTAAATAATTGCATTTTCAAGCCACGCCTGACTTGCATTGACGACACTTCTGAGTCTGAGTCTGAGTCTGTTCCGTCCTCTAAGTCTAGCTCTGAGTCGGAGTTTATGCCTCTGGGCCCTCCACGTCATAGCTTTTATTTCGAGTTTGACTCTCTTGTACTTGGCGACCCTTCAGGGGCTTGTGAAATGAACGAGGCATCTTCTGACTATTTCAATGATCTTTATATAAACTGTGTCGACCCTGACGATGAGGGAATAGATTTCGATGGGGACATTCCCAAGAAAATCCGTGCCTTCATCGAAAGGGAGGACGAAAGGCATGCTTAGCCATTAAAAGAAGAAATAGTTTCTATAAATTTGAAAGATGAAAACGATCCCCGGATGGTTCAAGTGGGCTCCACACTTTCACCAGAGGAGCATTGCGATTTCAAAGAGCTGCTCACCGAGTTCAGTGACGTTTTTGCATGGTCTCATCGAGATATGCCCGGAATCGATCCCGAGATTGTGGAGCATCGCATTCCTTTGTTTCCAGATGCCAAGCCTGTGAAGCAGAAACTCCGACGGATGAGGCCGGATTGGGTTCAAAAGATTAAGGAGGAGGTTACTAAGCAGATTGACGCTGGCTTTCTCATGGTCTCTCAGTATCCTACATGGGTGGTCAACATTGTCCTTGTTCCTAAGAAAAATGGCCAAATTCGAGTTTGCGTTGATTTTCGGGACTTGAACAAAGCGAGCCCCAAAGACGATTTTCCCCTGCCACACATCGATGTGCTTGTGGACAATACTGCGGGGCACGCTTTGCTCTCGTTCATGGATGGCTTCTCTGGCTACAACCAAATTCTCATGACACCCGAAGACCGTGAGAAAACCACGTTCATCACTGAATGCGGGACTTATTGCTATCTTGTCATGCCTTTCGGCTTGAAGAACGCCGGGCCCACTTATCAGCGAGCCGCTACCACCATCCTGCATGACATGATGCACAAAGAAGTCGAGGTCTACGTCGATGACATGATCGCCAAATCCAAAACTCGAGAAGGCCACGTTCCTGTGCTTAGGAAGTTCTTCGAGAGGTTACGAAAGTTTCGTATGCGTCTAAATCCTCAAAAATGCACCTTTGGGGTTACAGCTGGTAAGATGCTCGGTTTCATGATCACTTCTCGTGGAATTGAGGTCGACCCTTCAAAGATCAAAGCAATCCTCGATATGAAGCCGCCAGATTCTGAAAAGGGGGTGCGAAGCTTTTTGGGAAAGGTACAGTTCATCAGCAGATTCATCGCCAAGTTGACTCTAACTTGCGAGCCGATGTTTCGTCTATTGAAGAAGAATACTCCGTTTGTTTGGACAGACAAGTGTCAGGCGGCTTTCACCTCCATTCAAACCTACCTGCAAAACCCTTCGGTTTTAATGCCACCAGTGCCAGGGAAACCCTTGATACTTTACTTGTCTGTAAATCCTTCGTCTATGGGGTGTTTGCTAGCTCAAGAGGGAGAAAAGGGAGTCGAAAAGGCCATTTACTACCTGAGAAAAGGCCATTTACTACCTGAGTAAGAAGATGGTTGGCGCTGAAGAACGCTACACCGCTCTCGAAAAGACGTGTTGGGCTCTTGTTTGGGCATCCAAAAAATTGAGACACTACATGATAGCTTACCCAGTGAAGTTGATTTCTCGAATGGATCCTCTCAAGTATCTGTTTGAGAAGCCTGCGCTTACAGGTAAGCTAGCGCGTTGGTTGCTTTTGCTCGCAGAGGTTGACCTCGAGTATGTCACTAGGAAGTCTGTCAAGGGACGCGCGGTCGCCGAATTCCTGGCTGATCATCCTGTCAATAGGCCAGAGGACTCGGATTTTGCATTTTCGGATGAAGGGGTAATGGCGGTTGTCGAAGACACCTGGACTCTTTATTTTGATGGAGCAGCCAATCAGAAGGGATACGGGATTGGGGTTTTGCTGATAACCCCTGAAGGTGCTCATATTCCGCTGGCATTTAAACTCAATTTTGATGTCACGAACAACCAAGCTGAATATGAGGCCTGCATTGTTGGCATGGAAGCTACTCTTACGCTTGGTGTGGAAAAACTCGAAGTCATTGGTGATTCCAACCTTGTCGTTTCTCAGGCTAACGGGGACTGGTGTAGACACCCCAATTTGGACTTGTCAAATTTCCTTGATTTGTGGCCCGGAGGCTCCCCGATGATGACTTTGGATTAAAACAAGCCTCACACCGATCGAGACTTTGCTCCTTGAAAGATTTGAAAAAGGAATAAAAATGGTCAAAAGCATTTCCAAGCGCTTGGATGCAGTCCCGGGCGCTCAAAACCATTTTACAAAACCTCTGGCCTGGCTCACTCTCGAGCGCTCGAGAGTGAAGTCCCAAGAGCTCGAGACTGCTCCCAAGCGCTCGAGACTGACGTGTTGCCCAATGGATGGCAGTATCACCCACTATCCATGCAACTCATCATTACCACCATCTTGAGCCGGCTGATGATTCAATCAACACTCAACCTCTGGTGCCAGAGATCTTCCGGCCAAGGATTTTCCCATTTAAAAATGTTTTATTCAAATCCATTTGATTTTGAAAACCATAGGTTATTTTGCCTATAAATATGACTGGTCTTCAGCTGAGCCAGGGGGCTACGAAATCCTTCTCCTGGAGAACCCTATTCTCTGCTCTCTCTCTCTCTCTAGTTGAAATCAAAGGTTTTTCAAAACTCAAACTCACTCTCCAAACTCCAAAGGTTTTAGAAATCACCAAGGAAAATGGCAAGAAATCCAGAACACTCTCTGCTTATGATTTCTTGTACTCTTCTCTCTTCATCCACATTTCAAAGCAATTCCAAGGAGCAAAGTTCAAGTAAAAGGTAGAAATCTTTACCTTTGATCACAAACAAAGAGGCTGTTCTTCCCTTTTGAGGGGGGTCTCTCAGCCTGACCCAGTCTTCAATACTGGGTGCATGGTTGGGAGACCTTAGTGTAAAAACAAGAGCAATGGGGTACAAAAAAAAACATTTTCACAAAACCCTTACTGGAAACGCTCCCAAGCGCTCGAGAGTGCTCCCGAGCGCTCGGGACTGTTTCTAGTCCCATGCATGGTATTTTGTTGAACAACAGGCTGGGGTGAGGTGCAGTCTTAAGTGAAATGGTTTTATTTGGTCATGCAGACATAGAAAATCATTTTCCATAAAACAGAAGTGTTTCTTACAAATTTCATGTAAGAGCATGGTTTTCCAAACTCAAAAATAAGATTTTATCTTGTTAAAGACCTAGAAAAGTGTGACTTCATGATAAAATGATTTCATTTTCCATTTGAGAGCAAGCTGACATGCAGCTCACTCCCAAGCGCTCCAAACCATTCCCGAGCGCTCGGGAGTGCATGCATGCCATTGCATTCCAATTTCCCAGTCTACTGTGTTCTCTGATTTCTGCATGCATAGGTGTAGCCATTTGCTCTTTAAAGTTGTAGATCTAATCTTGTCAAGGCAAGGATGCATGATCTGAAAGATTGAAGGCTTAGCTCAGTCTTTCAAGTCCTCTGCTGAGCTTGTAGTGTATTTAACAGCATTTCAGTTTCCAGTTTTACATTACATTCTGTCTGTGCTAACAAAGTTTTGCAGGTTGAGAGTGTCAGAACTCCCAAGTGCTCGGGACCACTCCCGAGCGCTCGAGAGTGAATACAGTGACAGGGCTGCATTTTCAGTCATTTTGTATATTTTGCATGGCTATTTCATCCCCCTCTGTACACATGCACATGCATGCACTTCCTACATGGTATTACTGTGGATACTTGCTAGTTGGTTAAAATGAAACAAAATCCCTTTTAAAAATCCCACAAACGTTTAGTAGAGACCGATTTCGCAACGGGCGAGGGGGGTGCCGTAAAACCCTTCCCCCCTCGTAACGTGGCTTCCGGACCCTCAAAACGATCTCTGGTTTTCAATTTCAAATCAATCATTTTCGAAATAAAACGGTTTCTCGGGTGATATACCATAAATCCGGGTGGCGACTCTTCAAATCAAACTATTTTATCCAAAACGGCACGAGGCACGCGATTTTCCAAAATTGGGCCGCCCCGATCTCAAACCCGGGGCTGTGGTAGCCCACAGTGGCGACTCTGCTGGGGACGTTTAATTAATACTTGAGAAAAAGTTGGTTTGTTGATAAAACGGCCCGCTTTCCTTGAATATCAATTAAACTTGTGAGCCAAGCTTGAAAAACGTTTGTGGGATTCTCAAAGTTATTTTGTTTCATTGTCTATTTCTTGTATATATCTTGTGCAACCTCGCTGTTGTGTTTCGGCAATCCTACCCGGCTTGCCGGTGATGGGGAATCCCGGAATGCTCAGCAACCCTCGATCGTGATGAGTCATCCCTACCGTTTGTACCATTATTGGGTGTACGCTCAATAGTGGGAGGTATACTTTGACTCTAGTCCGGGGAACCCTTTTCAAGCCAAAATCGGCCTTGGTACATGCTTAGCAAGCCATAGATCCTTCCAAACTAGGACAGGGACCCACAGGGTAGGATTATATGCTATATCTTGCCTACATGTTACTGCTTTCTGCATCTCACCATGCATCTCATTCATGTCATGCCGTCATGCTGTCTGTTCAATTTCAAGCGTTGTACTCCTTAGGCTCGCTCGCACAGTCTGTAGAAGGTTGCCGAGGCCCGATGATGAGTCGTGCACCCTAGTGTACGTTGTCTAAACTATATGAGTCCTTAGAACAATGAGTCTTTGGGAAATCAAAATATACTAAGTCCTTGACTAATGCCTAATCGAAAATTCAACGGAGAATAAGGAATAACAAGGAAACGACGCCGCGATGCCACTTTACTTACACCACTCTGGCTAATGGCACCATGTCACTGACACCACTCTGGTTGTGGTATCACGTCGTCTATACTAAGTTATTCCAAGTTCAAAATTGAAATTTCGAACGAGGACTAGTTGAATACTTAGTTTATTTTGACATCTCTTAGAATTTGTCGTTCTGAATGAAGGATACACATTCAAAAGAATCTCTGAGGACTAAGGCAATCCTTCGTAGGATGTCATTTCTTGAGTCAGGGTCTAGGAGACCATAAATCCATGGAGTTTGAGATACCTCCGGTGTTCGCCGTGCCCGAACGGCTCCCTCTAGTTCAGTCTAGCCTTAAGTGCATCTTCCAGCAGTCTTATTGCTCTATCTCGGATGGTCTTAGATAAGGAGATTGGCTCTGATTCCCAACGTGCGGAATTAAACCTGCCTGACAACAACCTACCCGTGACTGTTGGACTATCCGTAAAGTTTGATCCCTTGAGTCGATGATGACAACACGCGAATAAACATTTCTTTTATTCATACACATTTTTCAATAAACCGAAACAGGGGCACATTCTGAGTTCGCTTTCTTACTTACTGTCAGCACTGGGCCACCCATCCTACACAAAGCCATACCACTTTCTCCGACTACCTCAAAATGACAGGGCAAGTAGAGCTGGTTGAGCTGAAAAGGGCTGTAGAGGAAATGAGTCGAAAAATGGATGAGCAGACTGTAGGGAGGTATTCCCGAACAGGTATAAATACTGGCCGAACACGTGGTACGCCAGATCCGTGTAATGAAGAAAGTGATATGGGACTCCATATAAAATGGACGACGGCGGTAAGATTCCGGTGTCATGAGAAGGCACCAGATTAGATTGTCTGTTCGGCTAAAAGGAACTAACGACATGAGAAGTCATTAATTAAAGACAGTCTGTTCGGCTAAAGTGGGCCAGTGACATGAAAAGTCGTTCACTTGTGCAGTTTGTTCGGTGTGGCATACGCCAAACAGATGGAGTTACTTGATGAAACGTCGTCTTAAGAGATAAGGCAATAGGGGCGTTCTGTAAGACGAACCCGATATACGGCAAAGATAAGTCAAGACACAGTCCTATTAAGGGAGGAGTTCTATGGTGAGAAGAGACCCTATGAGGAAGGGATCTCGGTTGATTGGGCAAGAGATCCCCAAAAAGAGTCAGGGTTCCTACACGAGGCAGGAGACCGGGGCAAAAAGGATGCTTGGAAAGCAAGCATGCTCATGTCTATAAATACAAGGTAAACCTGGAGGAAAAAGGTACGCAATAAGTTGCACTCATTCTACACTTTCCTACTGATAATTAGGGTTTTGATACAGTACGAGAGACTAACTTAGGCATTGGAGGGCCTTTGCCACGAGAGGCAGAGGTGCGCTCACCCCTTGTCTGTTTTTCAGGTTAGGGTTCAGGCAAAGGTATTAGGGTTCCGATTGAACAGCACGTGAAGGAAGAAGATTCA
The DNA here is from genome assembly GCA_018127125.1 of Rhododendron griersonianum. Taxonomy (NCBI): domain Eukaryota; kingdom Viridiplantae; phylum Streptophyta; class Magnoliopsida; order Ericales; family Ericaceae; genus Rhododendron; species Rhododendron griersonianum. The sequence continues at coordinate 17,059,761 of CM030789.1, forward strand.
ACGCTGTTCTAGGTACCATCTATTTTTCTCCACCTACAATTGGCGCCGTCTGTGGGAATACGAAAGAGTTCCCTTTTGAAATACGACCATGGTGGAGGTAGATCCAATCACACCGATCACCGATAAAAACCAGGCTGGTGGGGGAGGAGATAAATCCCCACCAGGTGCTCCGAGAAAGCCAACCAGCGGGCATGATAAGAGGACAACGAGCAGGGATCCTCTTACCATCCACGACAACTCCAAAAACGGGGAGGGCAAAACAGCTACAACCTCCACGCGAAAGAGCAAATCCCATCACAGGGGAGAATCAGTTGCACATTCGAAAAGTGTGCACAGCAACGAGGATATCCTCGTTAAAAAGAGGCAGGAAGTCGAGGAATATGCTCGACTAATTCTGAAAAGGGAACATGAGATCCGAGAGATAGAGCGGATCCGTGAACACCATGAGGACTCTGGGTTATCAGGAAGGAGATCTAGGGGAGACGGACTGGTCATGGTGCAATACACAAAGGCCCCTTCACGAAGAAGAAGGAGCAAGTCCAGAAGCCCCACTCCTCCCAAGAAGAGAGTTTCTTCACGAAAGAGAAGAAGCAGGAGTCCAAGCAAGCAAAGAACTCCCCCACGTTACAGGAGAAGCAGGAGCCAAAGCTCCTCGCCCGAGGAAGGCGTAAGAAAGCACCAAAGGGACAGGTACGAGAGACCTGATAATGATTGGAACAGGGCAGTGACCCACGAATCCAAAAAGCGAGAAGATGGATCCATGACTGCACGAGAAGCAGCGAGGCGAGCCTTGAGTAATATAGCAGCATCACCTTTTTCAAAAAGGCTACAGGATACGCGCCTGCCGAGCAGAGTGAAGCATGGGACGTTCGTACTTTACGAGACAAATGCGGATCCTGTTGCTCACGTACAACATTACCAACAGGCAATGTTCATGCATGATGGAGATGACGCCATTATGTGTAAGATGTTCCCTTCAAGCTTGGGAAAAGTGGCTTTATCATGGTTCCATAAGTTGGAACCACGTTCCATACGAGGATGGACCCAGTTAGCAGAAGAGTTCACTACTCGGTTCTTGACAAGTAGAAAGGCTCTTAAGACATTTGAAAGTCTCTCAATGATGAAGCAGGAGGATAACGAACCGATCAGAGACTATGCGAAGAAATACTGGGAGACCTTTAACGAGATAGACAGTTGCAGTGAGGAGTATGCCATTGCTACCTTCAAAACTGGCCTGCCTGTTCGGGGCGAGTTACACCGGTCATTGAATAGGCATCCTGTGGCATCATTGGCAAGGCTAATGGAGCGAATCGAACAACACGCAAGAATGGAGGATGACATACTCCGTGAGGAAGGCAGAGTTGTTGCTGAACAGCCAAAAACTCCAGCCAAAAAATCGGATAAGCCAGAGCCCAGGGCCTATAAGAAAGAATATGGGCAGGCTAAGAAAGAGCCTTACAAAGAAAAGCAGGCTCCTGATCCTAAGTCGTTCTTCTCAATAACCATAGTTTGGAAAGAACCAATCTACAGGATTCTTTATCGAATAAAGAATCAGCCTTTCTTCAAATGGCCCCCAAGTCTATGTGGAGATAAGGAAGCAAAACGTGCTACGAATCAACACTACAGTTACCACAAAGATTGGGGTCATATGACAGAGGATTGTGAGATGTACAAAAGACATCTCGACGATTTGGTCTCTCGAGGTTATCTTAAGGAATTCATTCAGGAGGATCCCAAAGATAAAGGGAAAACGATGGAGCTGGATTACGAACAGAATCCTAGGGGCGTAATCCATATGATACATGGATTGGCCACACCTTATACGAGGAATGAGGTAAGATTGATGCAGAGGCAGGTCAAGCATGACCAGTATGTTATGCGAGTGGGGAACAAAAGAGGGCGAGATAATGACATGCCCAACGATGTTATAGTCTTTACAGACGAGGATCTGGGTGAGGTTCAGGTGCCTCACAACGATGCATTAGTCATAACCCTACGAATCGGGGAATATGACATTGAAAGAATCCTGGTAGATTCAGGGAGCTGCACAGAGGTGTTGTACTACGATGCATTCAAAAAGTTGGGATTGAAGCAGACGGATTTGGAACAATCTATTACGCCTTTGGTTGGATTTGGTGCAAGTGCTGTATGGCCCCTTGGGAAGGTAACTTTACCTGTTCGGGCAGGGACAGTGGTCCTAAGGACAGACTTCTTGGTCATGGACGTACCATCCTCCTATAATGCAATTATAGGAAGGACTTGGTTACATAAGATGAGGGCAGTTTCTTCTACCTATCACCAGATGGTGAAATTCCCAGGATCCGACGGGATTGAAAAGATAAAAGGAAATCAAAAGTCAGCACAACAGTGCTTGATTTTCATCATCAAGAAAGTTCCAAAGGCCCATCAAGTTCATACAGTAGAAGCACCAGATCAACCAACTGTTGAGGATGTTGGAAGAGATCCAGCAGAAAAAGTAGTGGAAGGCCTAAAGAAAATACAGATCAACGAAACTGATCCCGAGAGGTATTTTCTAATTGGGGAGTCACTACCGGATGAGGAAGAGTCCAAATTGATAGGTTTCTTGAAAGAACATGTTGATGTGTTTGCATGGGTACCAGAGGAGATGCCTGGAGTGGATGCAAATGTGATCTGTCACCACCTGAATGTTGACCCACAGCATAAGCCCGTTATTCAGAAGAAAAGAAGGGCAGCAGTACAGCATGTTGACGCTGTTATTGAAGAGGTGGATCGTTTGCTAGAGGCTAAAGCAATACGAGAAGTCTATTACCCAGAGTGGCTGTCCAACACTGTAGTTGTGAAGAAGAAGAATGGGAAATGGCGTGTCTGTGTAGACTTCACAGACTTGAATAAAGCTTGTCCTAAGGATAGCTTCCCTCTCCCAATGATTGATCAATTGGTTGACGCCACTGCTGGGTATGAACGAATGAGTTTCCTCGACGCGTATCGAGGATACCATCAGATTGCCATGTTTGGGCCTGATCAAGAGAAGACTTCTTTCATTACACCGCGAGGGTTGTACTGTTACAGTGTTATGCCGTTTGGACTGAGGAATGCAGGAGCAACTTATCAAAGGCTGGCTACAATCATGTTTAGAAAGCTTCTTGGCCAAACTATGGAGGTATACATAGACGATATGGTAGTCAAAAGCAGGACCAGGCAAGGGCACATTCTAGACTTGAAAGAAGCCTTTGGAATTCTGAGGAAGTACAAGTTGAAACTCAACGCCTCGAAATGTGCGTTTGGAGTTGGCTCTGGGAAATTCCTGGGCCACCTGGTGACTCTGAGAGGAATCGAGGCAAATCCTGATCAGATAACGGCCTTACAGAAGCTCCAAAGTCCTAAGACTACGAAAGAAGTCCAGAGGCTGACAGGGATGGCTGCGGCCCTAAACAGGTTCATAAGCCGTTCAAGTGATAAATGTAGGCCTTTCTTCCAGTTGCTCAAGAAAAGAGAAGGGTTCGAATGGGGAGCAGAATGTGAGCAGGCATTCCAAGACTTGAAGAAGTATTTGGCTCAAGCTCCCCTCTTGTCGACTCCAGACCCAGGTGAGATTTTGATTTTATATCTAGCAGTTTCTGAACATGCTATGAGTGCGGTTCTGTTAAGGGACAAGGGACCCGAACAGATCCCGGTTTATTACGTGAGTAAAACACTTCTAGACGCAGAAACGAGGTATCTGCCCCTTGAAAAGCTGGTCCTTGCTTTAAGGACAGCAATGTGGAAATTGCCCATTATTTCCAAAGCCATAAGGTCGTGGTTTATACTGAGTTTCCATTAAGGTCACTGCTACGAAAGGCAGATTTCTCTGGACGGATCTCGACTTGGTCTGTTGAGTTAAGTCAATACGATATTGACTTCCAGCCGCGCACTGCAATAAAAGGCCAAGTGTTGGCAGATTTTGTGGCAGAATTCTCACCTACTGTGGCACCGCAGCCTCCTACGAGACAGGAGCAGAAAGTTGAACTGCCAATGAAAAAAGGTAAAGCACCCGCCGAGCAGGATCCTTTGGAATGGAAACTATTTGTCAACGGTTCTGCCTGTAACACTGGTTCAGGTATTGGCATTATTTTGTTCCCTCCTGGGGGTGTTATGTTGGAACAGTCTGTTCGGCTGGGCTTTAGTGCATCAAACAATATAGCAGAGTATGAGGCTCTTCTGGTTGGCTTGAACAGCGCCAAAACTCTGAAAGTTAAGAGAATCAGGGTTTACTGTGATTCACAGCTGGTGGTAAACCAACTGTCCAGCGAGTATGAAGCTCGAAATGAAAAGATGGCAGCCTACGTGGAGGCGGCCAGAGTTTTACTAAACACCTTCGAAAGGGTATGTATAGAACAGATAAGCTCTGGACAGAATTCTCATGCAGATTCTTTAGCTTGGTTGGCTGCAGCTGATCCAACTGAGTTTAAACGAAAGGTAGCAGTTGACTACTTGGCCGAACCGAGCATTGGCAGAAGTGTGGACTTGATCCTGGACGTGAACCAAAGACCAAGTTGGATGGATCCAATCATAGAGTTTTTACGAGATGAAAAACTCCCTTTAGATAAAAAGGAAGCACACAAGATCAAAACCAAGTCTGCAAGGTTTTGGCTGTCCCCCGAGGGGAAGCTATATAAGAAGTCCTTCACTGGGCCATATTTGCTTTGTGTGCACCCTGAGATGGTGCAAAAATTCCTCCATGAAACCCACGAAGGAACATGTGGAAGCCATGCTGGGGGCAGATCCATTGCCCACTGAGCAATCACCCAAGGGTATTGGTGGCCACACATGCAGGAGGATGCCAAGGTCTATGTCAAAATTTGTGAGAAAATGCCAGAAGTTCTCACCTATGATAAAGACGCCGGCCGAGGATCTGGTACCCTTAACTAGCCCTTGGCCATTTGCCCAGTGGGGAATGGACATCGTGGGTCCACTCCACAATGTGGGTCCACTCCACAAAGCAACAGGAAATCGAAAGTTCCTGTTAGTGGCTACTGATTACTTCACCAAATGGATTGAAGCAGAACCCTTGGCTAAAATCACTGAACCTATGATAGAAAGGTTTGTGTGGAAGAGTATTATCACTCGATTTGGAGTTCCTTACTCTTTGATCACAGATAGTGGGGCACAATTCCAGAAAAAGTTCAAGACATTCTGTTCCCAGTTTGGGATAAGGAACTATTACTCAACCCCTGCTTACCCTCAGAGCAATGGGCAAGCAGAAGCTTCCAACAAAACCATTCTTGATGGGATCAAGAAGAGGCTAGATAAGGCAAAAAGCAAATGGCCTGATGAACTGCCCCTTGTGTTGTGGGCCCACCGAACGACGCCTAGGAGGTCTACGGGAGAGACCCCCTATTCATTAGCATATGGTACAGAGGCAGTCATACCACTGGAAGTTGGACTTCCAACCAATAGGACTGCATTGGTTGAAAGTGGGGGGAACAACAGGGCCTTAGAAATTGAGCTTGATCTGGCCGAAGAGAGGAGAGAAAGGGCCCTGGTCCACCTGGCCTCGTACCAGGAACAGCTAATGAGAGGCTACAACAAACATGTCCACCCTCGAGAGTTTGGCATTGGAGACCTTGTACTTCGAAAAGTACTTGGCAATACCAAAGTGGCTAATGAGGGAAAACTTGGAGCTAATTGGGAAGGTCCATATCGAGTGACTGAAATTGTGGGCATTGGAGCTTATAGGTTGGCAGACCTGGACGGGAGCCCGATGCCAAGGCCTTGGAATGTCCACAATTTAAGAAAGTTCTTTGTTTAAAGGACTTGATTTGTTTTTTAATTCTGTTTTAGGATTATGTTATTGTGTGGGGATTACGAAGAAAATCCCTTTGTTTTTAAATTCTGTTTTAGGATTATGTTATTGTGTGGGAATTACGAAAAAATTCCTTTGTTTTGATTAGTTGCAAGGGGTACGCATAATGACCCCTTGAGTTTGAGAATTATGAATAAAAATTGTGTTTTCACAACATATGTGATTTTTTCAGAAATATTGTTTCCTCCGATATATGGATATTTTTTGACTTGTGAATCCGAACAATGGCCAAACTGTCCCTCCTTCGTATTGGGGAGCAGGTAATTGGTATGAATGTTTTAGACGTAAGAAAATACGTTCTAACAGAATAAAGTACGAAATACTTGTATAAACAAATTGCTAAAGTACGATAAAACTTAACGATCTGTTTTAAGTACGAGAAACTTGAACCAAGTATGAAATACTTGTTTAAATAAATTGCTAAGTACGATAAAACTTAACAAACTATTTTAAGTACGAGAAACTTGAACCAAGTACGAAATACTTGTTTAAATAAATTGCTAAGTACGATAAAACTTAACAAACTGTTTTAAGTACGAGAAACTTGAACCAAGTACGAAATACTTGTTTAAATAAATTGCTAAGTACGATAAAACTTAACAAACTGTTTTAAGTACGAGAAACTTAAGCAAAGTACGAAATACTTGTTCAAACAAGATTCCTTGCTTACACGAGTTACTAAGTATGAAAAAACTTAGAAGCAATATAAACACCCAAGTACGAGTATATTTGGAAATTTGTCCAGATTGGGGAGCATACGAGAATATGCATATTCATCCAAGAAACTGGCTAAAGTATCAAATAACTTAGTAGATTAACCTGAAACCTCTGGCCACGAGGGGCCATGTGCAAATATCAAAAGCCACGAAAGGGCCGAGCAAACCAATGTAGTGCCACGAAGGGTCGAATACCTGTGTTAAAAATATGTTCAAGTATAGTGATGCCTCGCAGGGCTGAAGATTACGGTCACGCAGGACCAGCAAAATATTTATGGATAAACGGAGGAATGAACTAAGACTTACCAAATTAGTCCAGGTTCTGGACCTCAGGAGTAGTGTTGCTTGGAACAACAGCAGCATTGCTACTTCCGGTTGGTTGTTCTTCCAGGTTGACGGTTTCAGTAGTTGTTCCCTCAGTGGTTGGCTGCTCATGAGGGGCTTCTTGAGATCCAGACTGGGTAGCCTGAGTCTCCATCTCCATCTCCATCTCTTCATCCACGTCAACAAAATCATCGATTTGCTCTTCGATGTCATCAAGAGGAGGCTCCTCGGAGCCATGAGATGGCTGGACACGTTTGCTGGGCAAATCGTTGTCAACCCAAAGAGTGGAATCATCAGGAGCACCAATCTTGATCAAACAAGCCTCCCATCCAGCAGCCCATATGTGATCTTGAATGCCCGGCATCTGTTCTACATAGCTGGCCGTCGCAGGATCAAAACCCTTCTGATGCCCGTCATCATAAGCAGCCTTCTTGGTGGCATCAATCTCTGCCAGGGCCTGTTTAAGATTCTCTTCTGCTACCTCCATTTTTGCTTTCATCTCATCGGCCTCAAGCTTTGCCTTATCCCTCTCCCTCTCCAGTCTTGTTATAGTCTGGAGTTATCTGGTACTATCCCTCAGAAGCCTGTTCCGTTCAGGCTCAATCTCTTGTAACTTCTAGCCAAGAGCGACCATCTTCTAGATGAACTGAGTTAGGTCGAAACAAAGGTGAAGTAAGTACATAAGAAAGGAATATATTGAAATCCTATGAAAATAATGTAAGTACTTTACCTTCACCCCACTTGCAATCCCAGTAGCTACTAGTCGGTCAGATGAAGAGGCGGCTTCTTTCTGCATATCTGCGGGCAACAGCAGTGCCTGTGCTACTGCCAATGCAGTCTCTGATGAACTGGCGCTGACCCCTATGTTCACTGGCCGGTCACTCCTCTTGAGTTGGGGTGTCCAGGCCTCGAGGGTGACCTGGTTGATCGGCGAAGGAGTGTCCAGGGCCCCCGTTGCATCTTGGGCATGTGAGGCCTCGGCTTCTTCATGCCTAGGGCGTTTGTCCCGGTGGGCATCAGAAGCCCCAAGGGAACCGTCTTGTTCCCGAGGAAAAGAGGACAGTGTTGAGCCCCCCCTACTTCGGCGAGGTGGAGGAGGAGCTTGACCGGTGGATGATACCCGGCCAGAGGTACCTCGTCCCCGTGCAGGAAGGGTAAGGAGGGTGCTTAGGTTAAGAGGTTGGAGAGACATAGTACCTGAGTCCCGAGGTGACCGGGAGTATCCTGGAGAAGGAGATCGACTGGTGTTTTGTAAGTGGACTGGTTGCTCGGGTTGTTGCGGAGAAGCAGCCCGCCTGCGGGATGATCTCCTTAGAACTAGCCGGGGTAATGGGACACCTTCGGCAATTGGAACCTCACCTGGTTGGCCGGTGATGGTCACTCCAGCATTCGATCTTGAGCTTCTAGGTTGAGGAGCAGTCGAGGTTGAAGCGGCACTGGTACTTGGATGGGCTAGTCTTCTATCAATGAAACCTCTGTAGGATGGATCGTAGCCCAGAAGCACGCTCGCGTCACGGCCCCTCCCAGCTGTTTGGGTTCCGGGCTCACCAGTATATTGTAGAATCCTGTTTATTTCTGCTGTTCGGATATAGCTAGGCTCTCGTCTGGGGCGTTTGTTGGCATTAGTCGCTGCAGAAGCAGAGTGCAACTACGAATCAGAACATGAGAAAAGACAAAGTTGGAAGCAATAAATTGTAATGAAGTGAATGAGGAGCATACGTGGGTGGCCCCATTTGTGGGGGCAATGGAAGCCCACCACTTGGCCATCTTCCCCAAATGGCTCGTAGGCGCCAGTAACATACAAGAAGTCCATTTCGTGATCACGAGCAGAATCTGGCAAATTCAGCACAAGGCGTTTTTCTGCTTGCCTTACTTTGTGTAGACACCCCAATTTGGCCTAACGATTATTTCAAGTCCCATCTTGAGACCATCCCGATGATGAAATGGATACAATGATTGCTGATTGCTTCCTTGAGGACCTTAGGACTTTCGGTGAGAACTTTGAACCACTTAGAGGACCTAATTCAGAGCCATACAGCCTTTCAGACAGAAATACAGAAGCCTAGGAGAATCCATCTGACGGCCGTAACATCGATCTAACGGCCAAAACATCAATTCCTCACCCGAGCAACCTGTTGCCAGCAAAATCACCCTGAGAGATCAATTCCTCGGCCGCAAGATCTATCCTTCAGCCGAGACATTCATTCCACGGCCGCAAGATCCTTTACTCGGCCGCCAGATCGACCTTTTTCCAGACTCTGGAACGTTCTGTCAGACGTTTGGTTTGATCCAACTACACTACCTTCCCGATGCGTTCGGGCTACGCTCAGAGATTACGGCGTAGAGTTAGAGATGCATTGCAATTGCAATTGCCATCTCATGATTTGATTGGCCGGAGTGAGTCATCCCTATGCCTATATAAAGGAGCCTTTGGACTCCGAAATAAAGACACGAGATTGATATACCTTCACACTCTTTCAAGCCTCAAAACTCTGCCAAAATACACTCTCAAACCCACTCTTCAAAAGCCCTAACCTCCCGAAGGCAGCCGTCAATCCGGCGATCAAACCCCGAAGTTCAAACCCTAATCCTAGGGTTTTCAATCAAGCAATCAGTCAATCACGCCCAATCCAAAGCAATCAAGCAACAGAGGGATCAAGGTGGTGAGGCCCAACGGCCTCTGGTTTGTTTTATTTATTGTTCTTACGCTTAATCACAACTTTCTGATCATCTGTTATACGTATATTCTGGTGTGAGGAAGAACACCGACCGGGGCTTCGATCCCTCGGCCGGTACATCAAACCAAGAGGATCCCTCGGCCATGACATCCATTCACCGGCCGCGGGATCCATCTCCCTGGGACAGTTTGTTTTGTTTTGCTTTCTGACGCATGCTTCAATTATCGCACTGGCTCACTTTACTTACTGTTTAAAGGCTTAATTAAACAGACTATGTGTTGGAAATAAAGAAAGCATCTACATGTCTTATGTTGAATAACTATGGGCCAGCCTCACGGCTGGGCAGAGAGGGGTGACTAACACCTTCCCCTCACTGTACTTTTGGCTCCCATACCCAGAACTCTATCTGTTTTCCCAGTTTTAATAAACTGGGTGGCAACTCTATTTTGATGATAACCGCTACCATGTGGCGATGTTCCCAGCCATGGGAATGTCCATGATTTTGGTTTACGAAGCAAGCAACCAACCGAGCAAACAAACGTGATCAATCTGTATGGCGATGCCCCATTTGGGAGGTGTCTACAGTTTTTGGCGACTCCGCTGGGGATATGAGAGCCATAACCAAAAAGTTCAACATAAGACTAATACATGCCTTGTTTAATTCATCTATCATATGCATCGAGCGGGCAACCCGTTGAGTTCACCTGATATCCCGGCATGACACGGGCTATGTTGGGGGTTCCAGCAAACTCCACAGTCACTCGTACCTAGTGGTATATCAAAGAGGGAATCACCCAATCATCGCCTATGATGGGCTGGTGAGAGGATTGGTGCCCTTTGACAACGGAGCACCCTGAGACTACCAAAACCTTGCATGTATTAGAAAGCCATAGAACTTATCAAACTAAGACAGGAACCTACAGGCTAGGAACCTACTTGCATTTTCGCCTCCAAGTTCTTCCTCACACCTTGTATCATCTGTTGTTGTAAATAACTTTTTCTGTGCAGAAGGGTTGGGATTTTCAGCCCAAATCCTAACCCTACACAAGCCAAGTACTAACTTACAGGTACTCTACTTTTCAAAGCAGACACAATAAGTAAAACAAAGAAGCAACCACAGCCAATTTTATACTCTTACGACACCCGAAGTCACGCCAAACAGAGGTCTTTGCAACCGTCCCGTCTGTCACTCTCACCGGCCAAAACACCTACACTGCTACGGTCCCAATCACTTCTAGGGACTCCGCGGTCATCTCCTCAACAAACCCAATCATCTACCAAATCCTAAGCTTCATCAAGTAATCCTCCCACTCTCATGGCAGATAACGACCCCATCATTGCTAATCACCAAGCTCAAAGTCACTACCTTACTAGCAAAGAAAGCAGTAAGAGATGCTAAGAACGAAGAGAAATCGGTGGAAGATGAGAATCCTCAAGAAGTGGTATTGGCAGAAAACCCTAAATTGGTCAAACAAGTCAAGGAGATCAAACGTACTCTGGCCCGTTCACAAGGGGACCAAATTCTAGATTTTGAAGGACTCTCTGCCTTTTTCCAGATTCTCAACTACCTGAGAAGTTCAATAGAACTAGCAATCCCACTAGCCATGTCCGCCATGTCATCAAAACTTTGAAGCCAATGGGCTTGAATGATGAGCTCATTGTTCAGTTATTTCAAAGGACTCTTACTGAAAGCACTCTCGATTGGTTTCTCACTTTGGAGTTTGTGCACTATCATACTTGGCCAGAAATTGCCAATGCTTTTGTCGAGCAATATGCATACAACGTTCAAATTGAGTTAACCACTCGAAATTTGGAAATGACTAAGCAGGAATCAAACAAAGACTTTGTAACCTTTGTGGCTAGATGGGGAGAAAAGCCGCCAAGAACCGCCCCTCTGAGGAAGATCAAGTAAAGATAGTTGTCAAGAACTTGCAACCCAAATATCTCAGGCACATCTACGCACAGGCTATCACCGATTTCAAACGTTTGCATGCCACTGGGTTGCAAATCGAAGATGGTATCAAACTAGGACTCATTGGGAAAGAAGAGGCCACTCCTCCACCTAAGAAAACCTTTTCCAGCCGTACATCTCATGCCTCCGTGAACGCCCTTAACTCAACCTTACCATAAGACCCTTTTCAAATTAGCTCATCCCGAAGCTCAAATCGCCCCGGTCGCAACTTTGACCCTCTCTATATGACCTCTTCTCAAGCCTCAGCCATTCTGAGCCGTTAGGGGCATCTCAAACCTTTAAACAATCCACTTCCTCAGCCACCCTATGGCCCAAACCATGATCCTAACAAATAGTGCGCCTACCACCAACACTCTAGGCATGAAATAGATAACTGCATGCGTCTCCGCCATGACATTCAAGATCTCATTGATAGCCGAACTATAAAACTTCCAAAACCTGATGTGCAAGCCAATCCGCTTCCTACTCATAATGCTGAACCACCACCCCGAAACATTGATCTCATAAACCTACCTCACAACCCCACATACAATCCTGGCCAATACATTGTCCAAAACAATCAAGCCAAGCCAACCTTTACCTTCCCAGAGGAGGATGAATGTTTCATGATGGAGGAGGAAGAAAACAATGAGTCCGATCAATCGGAAGTGATCGATCCCGACATGTCTGACAAAAGTAATGAAGAAGAGCAAGTAAAGGGGAAAATGACTTTGACGAAATGAAAGGAGAATACAATGATCCACTCGATGGAATCTCCTTAGCATCACTATTCAATCAAGTGGAAATAGCTGACGACTACACAATCAATAAGGAGGAAGAAATGGTGATGAAAACCTAGACCAACACTTCCATTTGGGGACTACTCATGTCTCAAAGAAGTAGCCACCAGTGAAGATGGATCCAGTTCAAAGGCCCTGTTTGGCAAAGAAGAGGGTGGAAAAGAGTATAAAGTTGCGAAAGGCAAAGGTTTTGAAAACGACCTCGAAATGCTACAATAGCTAAGAAGTCACAACATGGCAAAGAACATTAAACATTGCTTTTATCAAGCTAAAACATATTTTGAGCCCCTGCTTGGGCATTTAATTTCTACCAAGTGAATTCCTGTTTCATCCTTTAGACTATGCTTATTCAATGATTTACTTCCTAAATTGCAATTGCCAAACACTATAGTCTCTTTGCCAAACAAAGGAAATTTCAAGGAATCGAGTTCCTTGTGTCGTTGACAAAAAGGAAGGAAAGGATGAACTTTAGTTGCTTAAGAAACTAGGTTTTTGTCAAAACTTAGAAAGAAGACACTATCTCCGTGAGAACACTTAGGGTTAGCTCGATCATTATGAAGGTACAAACACGAGGGAGATTTAGAAAAATATCTCCATCAAATTCCTCTCCGAAACGCAGAAACCCTCTTGAGAGAAGTGCTCGTTGGGTAACCTGAAAACCCAAGCAAAAGTAAGAGCAAAGCCTGCTAGGGCAAGAAAATGCAAAAACGCAGCCTAGGCAAAATTTAAGGCATTAAAAGAAAAGCTCGCTAGGGACTCAACCTCCATTAGGTAACCTAGGCAAAACCAAGAGCATGTGAGAAGAAAAACCAAGAGTGGAAACCTCAAAGGTAATGATTTCGGAACTACGTAAAAGGCCTGATTCCCTGATTGGGATACGTAGGCAATCTCACATTGAGATGCGGCCCAAACATTTGGAGAGAAGGAAAAACATCAACAAATTTGTACCCAATGATAGGTATAGCTAACCCTGCGTATTGAGCTCGCAAAAGATGAGTATACTTTTCTCGAAGAATTGGCAACAGCAATAGACACGAGAGCTATAGGTCATCCCCTCTAACCTAAAGGTAATTGACACAATGAGCAAGATACCTTAAAAACTCCCGAGTTTGGCAACCAGACTATGGAACATAGCAAAAGCGAAAGGCAGGAAAAACCCAAAACCAAGCATAAGAAGGGAGAGAAAATAGGATGCCAATTGGCCGAAACAAAAATCTACCTTTGAAAAATCAAAGTAATAGCCGAAGAATTGATACATCGGCCGCAACATCAATTCTATAGCCGAGTAATCGATTCTTCGGCCAAAATTTCATTTTCACACAAATTACTGTCTATCAGCAAATACTTGTTCAAAAAGCCATGTTCTAACTATCGCATGCAAACTCAACACATCTAGGGGCATAAAAAGCATTTCTCGTTTCATGAACAAAAGCTTGCCTACAAAATCATCACTGTGGTTGCTTTCACTATACAAATACAGTTTCTGCTTCTCTCTTTGCTAACCATGAACATGAAGGAAAAAGAAAATCCTAAAGCTGGTCGTGACGCCGTCTTCGAGACGATCTCTAAGATGAAGAAGGGGATTACTGGCTATCCTCCCCACTGACAGCTGATGCTCACTCAGCCTCAAAGCTACAAGGAAAAGAATGCAAAACAAGGGGCAAGCACCAAGCGCCTCTTCTCCGTCATCAGAATGGAAGGAGACAAAGGAAAGGGCCCATGGCCAAACAAAAGCAACTGGAGGAACAATAGGCAAAACCAAGGAAAAATGGCAGTACTCCATACAGTCACCTGCCTAAAGAAGCAAACCCGCCTAGTCTCTGATCTGAGCATTCTCCAAGTCTACTTTAGACATCGAAGAAGTAGACCTCATCAACGCCGGAGGAGGAGGAGGAGCAAACTTAAGATCCTCAGCACGCAGGCGCCACTGGCTGGCCACCCGATCACATAAGTACCAAGCTTAACAAAAGGAACCCCCGAACAGGCTACGAGTACAATCTAGAACCCTGGAACGCGCAAGAGGGATGTCCTCTGATACACCACTCCAAGGGTCGAACCTCGCCTGCAAACAAAGTCTAAATCAGCCACATCACAGAGGAATGGAGATCTAAAAACAAGAAATGCAAGGGGTACCTGGTCAACCGTCAATCGGTCCAAAACTCGTCGCCAATGCTCAAAACTGGCGACCGTGGCTTCCGTTGGCCCACCAGCCATTGCTCACAGTGAGAAACACAGTTCACATCCTCATGCTTGGTATTTGTTGGAAACTGAAGGGAAAGGAAGTAAAGAAGAAGGATATACCTTAAGCACTTGGTAGTGACCGCTAAGGATAAAACTCTTGTCCCATGGGCAAGCTCCAAGATTGCCATACAGGGTGGCCAAAGCGGATGATCCCCAATCAAACTCCCTAACGGCCCCCAAATGCTGCAAAGGGGCCAAGAGCTGTGTTTGCACTAAACAATCTTTGTTGGCAAACAATGTCTGCCCGAGGAGATAGAGAAGGAAAGCCCGTGTCAACTGCTCAATATTCACCTGAGTCAAAATATCAGTCTTCATGAAAGAGACATCAACTTGACCTCGGGAGTGAAGAAGAGGCATCTTGCCTAAGAACCACTCCAAAGCTCCTACCCGCTCCCAAAGGCTGGGGTCAACCCAAAGAGGAGCTCCACCTACTCATAGGCCAGTAAGCAAAGAAAAATCACCTGGCGTGATCGTCATCTCGCCAACAGAAGGAAAGCGAAACGTGTTGGGAGTATCCCACCACCTTTCGACCAGCGAGGTCATCAACGACCAATCCATCTTCGGAAGATTGAGGCCCAAAACAAACGGGTCAAGACCAGCAGCGCGTACTAACTCCCGAGCCTGCTCTGGCAACGTCACAAACCACTTGTGCACTAAAGGCCTCCACCATGAGCCTCCAGTCTCCTGTTTCTCTGCCAAGGACAAAAGGGAGAAGCTTACCGAAACATTGAGGACGCTCAAGTGCTGCTCAGCAGCTCTACGCCCACACCTCAACAGCTCTATGCCACGCCATGTGCACAATCTCGCGCTCAGCAGGCCAGTAAAACAATCTTGTGGCTTCCACTCAATGCACCCTCCAGAAGGTGTTTATATTGCTAGCTTCCAGAAAGCGTTTATGTTGCCAGCTTGCAGAAAGCATTTAGCCACCAGAAGACATTTGAGTCGCTAGAAGGCGTTTGGCCTCCGGAAGGCACTCCCAGTAGTGGAGGTAATGGAAATCTCCCTAACAAATTGGAATATGGTCAAGGACTAGCCTTAGGGATCACCCCGAGCATGTGGAAACTAGCCTTGGGGGCAATCCCGAGTATACTAGCCTTGGAAACATCCCAAGCATAAGGAACCAATCAAACCCCGTGGAAGATGGAAGATGGAATACTCAACAGCTCCGCAGTTCTACAAGCCCGCCATCTCATCAACTCAGCGGCTCGAAGCCCACCATCTCAACAGGCTCGAAGCCGTAAACAATTATCTCAACACCCGTATTTATCATCTCATCAACTCAGTGGCTTGAAGCCCACCGTCTCAACTGGCTCGAAGCCGTAAACAAGCAAATCTCAACAGGCTCTAAGCCGCCCCAACAATCAAGATATCATCAATTCTCAAGCTCCATGCTTGAATGCTCAAAGTTCTACACTTTGGATGCTAGAAAGCCCTTCGAATGCCCAACCACTGTGTACTGGATGCTCAAGTTCTACACTTGAATGCGCAAGCTCTACGTTTGAATGCCCAACCACTGCGTACTGGATGCTCGAACTCGATGTTCGAATGCTTAAGGTTTATATCTTGAATGCTCAAGCTCTACGCTTGGATGCCCAACCACTGCGTACTGGACGCTTAAAGCCTGTACTTTGAATGCTCGGATTCTGCCGTCTGAATGCTCAAGCTCTACGCTCTGAATGCTCAAGTCCGGAACTTGATAGAAGCTCTAAGCTTAAAACAAACACACACGCACGGGCCCGTGCACATATTGCATCAATTGCATCACCATTATCACATCGAGTCTGCATCATCATAACTGTTCGCATCTACAAACCATCATCATATACACACTCTGCATCTCTCTCTTATTCATGAAACAGGTCAATCCTGCGAATCAACCGGCTTTACGCCTCGGTTTTATTGATCGGCTCGGCGCCTCGATCCTTTGGCTCCAAGCCAAAATTTATGATGAGAAAGCTCCGTGCACAGACCATCAGAATGCAACCGGTTCTACGCCTCGGTTCAAATCACGTCAAGCTCCAAGCTCTGACTCCTCAAGCTCTTACCTCATGATTACAACCGGCTCCGCGCCTCGGTTCCCTCATTCTAACGCTCCGTGCTCTAGTTACTGGCCCTGTGCCCCCCACATCTCAAAACGGCATCCGACTCATCTCCAGAAGATGGCTTGGGTTCCACCCCATATCTCAAAAATGGTGTCTGAATCATCCCCCGCAGATGGCTTGGATTCCACCCAATTACATCAATTCCTTCCAGCTCATTCGCAAGGATATGCTACTCTACCGAGCTCCTTTCAGTCAAAGTAAGGATGATCAAGAAAAGCAAACGCACCTGCAGTATACTGATCTACCCCAAAATACTAAGGAAGCTCTCCGCAAAGAAACTCCCCAGGTAGCCCCGCGCTCCATCAACTACTCTTCGCCAAAACCCTGGCTCAGTCTAGGTACGTCACACTACGGCTTTTTAAGCCCTAAGGTACGTCTTCTGTCTCTAACCCTCCAAACTTTTTACTTTTGTTTTATTTGCCCGAACTACGATTGGTCTGAATTTCCCTTGTGGAATACGTAGGCAGCCTCCCGGCCCGACCATAACAAAACCTTTTTCGAAAACCCCTTGGAATAGTGGTTGGACCAAATTGAGTTGCTTTTTATAGCTTTTACTCTTACTCAAACATGTCTCGCGATCCGTCTGAGTTCAGTCAAAGAGGGGCATCTGTAGACACCCCAATTTGGCCTAACGATTATTTCAAGTCCCACCTTGGGACCATCCCGATGATGAAATGGATACAATGATTGCTGATTGCTTCCTTGAGGACCTTAGGACTTTCGGTGAGAACTTTGAACCACTTAGAGGACCCAATTCAGAGCCATACAGCCTTTCAGATAGAAATACAGAAGCCTAGGAGAATCCATCTGACGGCCGTAACATCGATCTAACGGCCAAAACATCAATTCCTCACCCGAGCAACCTGTTGCCAGCAAAATCTCCCTGAGAGATCAATTCCTCAGCCGCAAGATCTATCCTTCGGCCGAGACATCCATTCCACGGCCGCAAGATCCTTTACTCGGCCGCCAGATCGACCTTTTTCCAGACTCTGGAACGTTCTGTCAGACGTTTGGTTTGATCCAACTACACTACCTTCCCGATGCGTTCGGGCTACGCTTAGAGATTACGACGTAGAGTTAGAGATGCATTGCAATTGCAATTGCCATCTCATGATTTGATTGGCCGGAGTGAGTCATCCCTATGCCTATATAAAGGAGCCTTTGGGCTCCGAAATAAAGACACGAGATTGATATACCTTCACACTCTTTCAAGCCTCAAAACTCTGCCAAAATACTCTCTCAAACCCACTCTTCAAAAGCCCTAACCTCCCGAAGGCAGCCGTCAATCCGGCGATCAAACCTCGAAGTTCAAACCCTAATCCTAGGGTTTTCAATCAAGCAATCAGTCAATCACGCCCAATCCAAAGCAATCAAGCAACTGAGGGATCAAGGTGGTGAGGCCCAACGGCCTCTGGTTTGTTTTATTTATTGTTCTTACGCTTAATCACAACTTTCTGATCATCTGTTAAACGTATATTCTGGTGTGAGGAAGAACACCGACCGGGGCTTCGATCCCTCGGTCGGTACATCAAACCAGGAGGATCCCTCGGCCATGACATCCATTCACCGGCCGCGAGATCCATCTCCCTGGGACAGTTTGTTTTGTTTTGCTTTCTGACGCATGCTTCAATTATCGCACTGGCTCACTTTACTTACTGATTAAAGGCTTAATTAAACAGACTATGTGTTGGAAATAAAGAAAGCATCTACATGTCTTATGTTGAATAACTATGGGCTAGCCTCACGGCTGGGCAGAGAGGGGTGCCTAACACCTTCCCCTCACTGTACTTTTGGCTCCCGTACCCAGAATCTCTATCTGTTTTCCCAGTTTTAATAAACTGGGTGGCGACTCTGTTTTGATGATAACCGCTACCATGTGGCGATGTTCCCAGCCATGGGAATGTCCATGATTTTGGTTTACGAAGTAAGCAACCAACCGAGCAAACAAACGCGATCAATCTGTATGGCGATGCCCCGTTTGGGAGGTGTCTACACTTTGAAATAGTAAGTGTTGTATTCTGGGTTCAGCACGATGCTGTACCACCATTGGATTTCCCACAATCCTATTTGGGTGCCTAAGATCCTATTTAGGGCCTCAATTCCCATCACCAGTCTGGAAAAATTGGTGGATACTTGCATGGGGGAAAGTTTATACCAACTTAGGACCCGACGAAGTAAAGGGTCAAGGGGGAAACGAACCCCACCCTCGACAATAGCTACTATAGGGATACATTGTTTATCCCATGTCCCAGCTTCCCTGATTGCACCTAATGGGGCAAGTTCAAGCCCAACATTCGCAGGGATTTTATAGTCCGCCCTAAATGCAGCCATGGCAGCAGGGGTTTCACAGAGTTTTCTAAACTTCCCTGGTTTTGGGCCACTGTCAGCTTCATCCGCCATGGACGAACTCGAAAGTAACTAAAACAGAATGAAATCTGGAAATGGGATCGAAACCCTAGACGAAGAAGAGACTGAGAACGAAGTCTCAAGATGAAATGAAAACAGAGGTAAGAATGAGAAGTCTTACAGGAATGTAGAAAAGATTTCCTAGGATGAAATCAATTTCGCAGACGGCGGCGATGGCGGACTGGAGATGAACAGTTTCGTCTGGTTTCAGAGAAAGAAGACGAAGACTTTGAAACTTTGGGTGGAAAACCCAAAAAGATCCCTTTTTGGGATTAAAACGAGGAGACGGAAGTGAACCGTCTCCCCTAAACACCGTTATCTCAAAAGGTAACGGAAAGTAAGTTTGAAAGGGGCGACACTCAAACGCCGTTTTGAAGAAATGTCAGGTCGAATTAAACGCGAGGCGTACGAAATACGCCACGTGGAATCATTATTTCGAGAAAATCATGACTAAACCGCCAAAAGACATTAATGAGAGCCCAATGACTATATCTGCACGGGATCTGGTTTGTTCGGCTTTGAGTTTGTTCTTTGAGCTTTACTCATCATCTTCGAATAGCAGCAATGAGCAAAGGTGGGGAGCAATTGTAGGGAGGTATTCCCGAACAGGTATAAATACTGGCCGAACACGTGGTACGCCAGATCCGTGTAATGAAGAAAGTGATATGGGACTCCATATAAAATGGACGACGGCGGTAAGATTCCGGTGTCTTGAGAAGGCACCAGATTAGATTGTCTGTTCGGCTAAAAGGAACTAACGACATGAGAAGTCATTAATTAAAGACAGTCTGTTCGGCTAAAGTGGGCCAGTGACATGAAAAGTCGTTCACTTATGCAGTTTGTTCGGTGTGGCATACGCCGAACAGATGGAGTTACTTGATGAAACGTCGTCTTAAGAGATAAGGCAATAGGGGCGTTCTGTAAGACGAACCCGATATACAGCAAAGATAAGTCAAGACACAGTCCTATTTAGGGAGGAGTTCTATGGTGAGAAGAGACCCTATGAGGAAGGGATCTCGGTTGATTGGGCAAGAGATCCCCAAAAAGAGCCAGGGTTCCTACACGAGGCAGGAGACCGGGGCAAAAAGGATGCTTGGAAAGCAAGCATGCTCATGTCTATAAATACGAGGCAAACCTGGAGGAAAAAGGTGCGCAATAAGTTGCACTCATTCTACACTTTCCTACTGATAATTAGGGTTTTGAAACAGTACGAGAGACTAACTTAGGCATCGGAGGGCCTTTGCCACGAGAGGCAGAGGTGCGCTCACCCCTTGTCTGTTTTTCAGGTTAGGGTTCAGGCAAAGGTATTAGGGTTCCGATTGAACAGCACGTGAAGGAAGAAGATTCAACGCTGTTCTAGGTACCATCTATTTTTCTCCACCTACACAGACGGCTCTATTGCAAGGACTGATTGACATTTTCACCTCCGCCATGTCGAATCCGGATCTGGGACTGAATGCTGGTAAGGCCAGGATCAAAGAAACTCCACAAACCTACCACCCTCCAACCGCCGGAGTCAAGCCACAATCAGAAGTAAGGCTCTCTCACATGCTCAAAGACTTAGTCGAATTCCATGACACCAAGAAGTGCTCAAAGGAAGGTACTAGATCCTTGCCTAAAACTAGTGCTAAAATGCAAGATGTGCACAACCCCAAAGGCAAGAGAGCATCATGCAGTGTCAAAGCAAGCAGTGTCTTCGCCAGAGGCCCACTTGGCACCACTATGAACCCTCAACCCAGCTGCAAAATCCCACCAAGGTTCCTCTCCCGCTTTCCTGTCCCTTTGTCTTTGGTTTATGAGAGACTCCTCGAAGCTGGTCTCATCCAGCCGCTCCCTCCAACTCCCCTACCTCAGAAGCTCTCGTCGTCCCACAACCCAGATGCCTAATGTACCTATCACCAATGTACCGGCCATTCCACTAATAGCTGCTTCCGTCTCCGCCACAAAATCCAAGATCTCATCGATGATGGAACCATCTCACCTCCACTTCCAAACCCAAGTTCTGCTGTGGGAAATTATCCTCTGACCTTTGAGGAGTTCAAGGTTGGCCAGGTCAGTGACTTGATGGGACATGGTTCCTTTGGACGACTTCTGAGCAACCAAACCATCAACAGCAATGGCACCAAAATCCATCCCTTCCAGTGCATTATCGACAATTGGCTGCCAGAGCCCGTTGTTCAAACCCCTAATATGCTCAGTGCCTTAGCTACAAGCTCCAAACCGACGCAGAATCTGAGGGTGGATCAAAATCCGAATGATGCCTTAAAGGACTGGGACCATCCCAACGCCAGACCTCTGATCTGAAGAAGAATGGCGAATGCAGTGCAGCCAATCCATGGATGGAATTTCTCACGAGTTCGGAAAGCTTTTGAGTTTCGAGTCAAGTCTTTGTCTTTCAATTTCGAGTCAGTTTGTACTTTGGGTCTTTCATGCTTTCGTATCTGTTGTTTTAGAATTCAAGTTTGTAGTCAAAAAAAAGAAAAACCAAAAAGAGTGTCAGTTTCGTATGCCTGAACTACGTTATGACATGATTCCTTTGCAAGAAGGATACGTAGGCAGCCTTATCCCGAGGTCCGGTCATGTTCATTCGAGTCGATTCCAAAATTCGGTCACGATCTTTCAAGTCAATGTCAAGCTTCTTGAGTCGAAATTGTGATAATAAGTCGCGTTTTGTGATAATCCCTTAAGTTGGAATTGTTTTTCACCATCAATTGAGAAATTAAGACACGAGGTATTTTGCCCTTGCGAGAATAAGAATTTCAGGGGATCATTCCCTGACACCATCAAGAAGCAACGCCTTGGCATGAGAAAAAGCTCGCTAGATCAAAACCTCAAATTGTGATCAAGGCAAAAGTTAGGGCGCACGTATCTCTTAACTTGCATCTAGGATCCAATTATCGAGTTGTGCATTTCAAAATGAAGAAAGTCATTCTTTTCTTTTATCACACGCTTGAAGATATATATCCATTGATAACCCCCTTTGAGCCTAAATCAATTTCTTTGAAAGAACCCAGCTAGGCAGCTATCCCCCACACCGGGGTGAAATGAGGAGGACAAATGTGCCAAACACCTGGTTACCATCGGTGCATCAGAATTCAGAGCGTGAAAGTGCCGAATACATGGGTACAGTGAGATGCAAAACATCGAAGAAAAAAAAGAGAAAGCTCAAAATCAACGAAAGTACCAAACACGTTGGCACAACAAAAGGCAAAGCAAATCAAGAGAAAGAAGGCGCCCATCAAAAGCAAAAAGGGCACAAAATTATTCAAGATGGCTGCTAGCTCTCGAAACCCAAAGAAAATGAAAATTTTTGAGCCTATTATCCTTTCTTTGTTAAGCCAAGCCTTGGCCACGTTACAACCTGAATAAAGTCCTGTCATATTGAAAAACACAACTTGATAACAAAAATCCTGGACAATAGGAGAAAACAAGAAGGAGCGCCAAGGCATTTTGTGAATCTTGCAAAAATCCAACCTGGGGCATGATTCCTAATAAAAATCCTCGTGTTTAGCTAAAACAATTTCAAAGCCTCGAATGGGAAAATCATCGAAACTTGGTACTCAAATAATCAAGCTCCTCCTCCGGTCAAATCAAAACTCCTCGTCCAGTCTGGTTCACCATTAAGAGTCAGTCCTCGGATAAAGGGTCTTTCTTGTCCTTCGAGTCATCTGGGCCTTGTCCAAATTCACACAAGGTCATTGAAGCCCCAACTCATGAGAGAAACTCCAGTACATGGAAGAACCCGCACTTGTGCGCATGACGAAACTGTTTGCCGAAACTATCAGTGGAATCAAGGAAAAGATATCAGAACTAAGGTCTGTTACTCACTGGGGCACATCAGCCCAATGCCATCAATCACTGCAAGCGTACAGCCGACCTTAAGACTGGGGCATGAATGCTTGGAACTCAAGCCCTGATCAAAGTCAACCTCAAACCAGCTCCAGCGCAAGCCAGCTCAAACCCAAAGACAGATTCCATCCCGAATCCCAAGGTCCTGAAAATACCAGCCCGCTGATCGAAAACAGTAAAAGCAAAAAGGGATACTCAGACATCTCCTTTGTTTTTCAAAATAAAAATAAAAATAAAAAATATCATCGTTGTTGTCAAACGTCGAAACACGGGTCTCGCTTTCTAGTCTCGACCTCTTATGGTCACCTTCATCTTTAGCAAACCTGTCTGCTTGGCATGCTACCTTTCGGCATTATCCTGTGGCACACCTTTCAACCAATAGGAGACTGCAGACAGCAGCAGTCCCGAGCGCTCGGGAGTGAGGACCCAAGCGCTCGAGACCACTCTCGAGCACTCGAGAGTTCTGCTGTTTTGCAGCAGTTTCTGATTCCAACTTCCCAGCCTCAGTTCAACCTCGCAAATGCATGCATCTTAGATCAGAAGGTCCTCAGCATGTACTCTGGGGATACAGCAGTTTTCATCATGTGTTTGCCGGTGTATTCGTCCATTTTCTTCGAAAATACTAAAATTTCCAAGATTTTCATTCCACAAACATGTCAAATTCCACGTTAGGTGTGTTTGATTGAGTTCGGCAACACGTGTAGGTCGTATTGTGCATTTGTGACTGTGTGGCATGATCAAACGCGCGTTAACATTCTTAGTTCAAGTTTTTGTCATTCAAGCGTCCTAAAATCGTCATTTTCAAGTGCAAGTGAATGTCGGTCTTCGTGTCTAGGGCGTTTTTGTAAATCTAGCAGTTCTCGCAGGTCACGACACTCATTGCCAACTGCACAGTGCACTCAGTTACGATCAAAAGCCCTTAAGTCTAGTTTTTATCATCAAATTCTCTAGAGTTTGCTATCGTGTGTCAACGCCAAGTTTTCGTTATTTCTTTGGGAGTATCGGTTGAAAGTTGCGTGCTCTTTACTTTTCTTTCAGGCTAGACGAACATATTTCATAAAATACAATTCTTAAAGGGAGTGCGAAACGAATGCAAAAGAACGAAGTGCAAATTCTCATAAATGAAGTAAGGAAGTACGAAAGCTGGGGCAAACACGCGCCTAATCCTAACTACCGGGGCACGCAGACCCAAATAGAAATCAAGGCACGCAGGCTTAGAAGCTACAACTACGCCGGCACGCAGGCCCATGTACAAGAAAGCTAGCAAAAAAAAGCAAAGCCTGAGACTCAGACGCGACGAGTCCTCTTCTGCTGGTGGCCCTCGGGCTCTGTGCTCTCACTCTTGTCACCGTCGTCGCCGTCGTCTGCGCTAGGAGAACCGAAAGCAGTCTCTGAGTCCGTCGACCCTAACACACGCGACTCGGACGACTCCTCTGTCTCATCCTCCTTCTCCGACTCCACACGAGCGAGTCTCCGCCGGGACCCTGCCCTAGGAACAACCTCGAACTGTCTAGCCTCCGCAGCAGGCCGCAACACTCCCTGTGTCCCTCGTCCCCGTATGCTGGTGGAAGCTGGAGAACTCGTGGTAGCCTGAGGTCGTGCCCTAGCTGAACGTCGTGGCTGCACCTGCATATCACAAGCATGCGATCATTCTATCCATACCTCTGGAATGACAGGAGAAACAGGCTCAGGGACAGGTCTGGTCGGCAAGACCCTCCCTCTCGCACAACCCTTCAGCAAGTGGCGCATCCCCACCATCAGCATGATGGCCGTCTCGGCCCACTCTCGCGGTACCTGTAATGTTCAAGTATCAGAAATGTACAAGCAGTAATCATTCGGAGCAATCAGTAGTGCGAATTCATTTATACCTGAGCAGGAAGCCGCATCGGCGGTTGTGGAAGGCGCGGAACGTCTATCAACGCCCGTGCCCCCAAAGGGTCTATCGCCCCTATCATCCACTC
The DNA here is from genome assembly GCA_018127125.1 of Rhododendron griersonianum. Classification (NCBI taxonomy): domain Eukaryota; kingdom Viridiplantae; phylum Streptophyta; class Magnoliopsida; order Ericales; family Ericaceae; genus Rhododendron; species Rhododendron griersonianum. The sequence continues at coordinate 17,084,613 of CM030789.1, forward strand.
CAGCGTAGGTAGCACCGTCGAGCCTGAGGTCTCTGCCGTCTCCGGCACCCCCGTGTCACCCTCTCCTCTGCCAAGTGGGCTGGCACCTCAACCGCCTGCAGGCTGCCTACCACCTCGACCTCTACCTAGTGCGGACCGGCCGCTGCGGCCCTGCACTCCAACCTCTCCTCCGGCGCCAGGGCCTCGCCCTCCCTCGGCTACCCTCCTCTCTAGCTCAGCCTCCACCCCCAGACTCGTGGCCAGGTACTGACCTACGTAAGCTGCGTAGTCCAGACCGCGTCGTAGGTGCCGCTCCAAGTCTGTGTCAGGCACTGTGTACAGCTCCAGCTCCGCACGAGTGTACGTCTCAGTCCTCTGCACGCGTGGAGGAAGCAGCCCAGGTACTACGAACGCTGGAAGACCGAGCGACTGCCGAGTCACTCGATCCCCTAGGTACCACTGCCAGCCCAATGGGCACTCCAGCAGCACCCTGCTCCTCGTCACCTCGCGACTCCTCGGAAGGAAGTCGACCTCCACCCTCGACCACCTGTCCCAGTGAACTTGCATATCGAAGTTGGAAGCATCAATAAAGCATACGTCGAATACGGAAAAGAGAAATGGAATAGGAGTAGATCATACCGCGACTCCGGTCAAACTGTCTAGCCAGCGTCGGAAGGTCATCACCTCCCTGTGGGCAGCATGCCCTTGGAGAGAAAGGATTTCGTTCCTTTTCGCCATTGCGGCCCTTTTTCTTGATAATCGAGGGAGCGCGAGCGCCGGTAGCGTGCGCTTGAAAATATAGAGTCGCCACTTGAGTTTTGAAGGTCCGACACTCAAGGAACCGTATTTCGAAGCACCCGCCGCGCTTTATTTGAAAAAGTGAAGGAAACCAGTCCGTCATAACCATATCTGGGTTCGGGAGCCAGGTTACGAGAGGGGAAGGGTTTTATGGCACCCCTCTCGCCCAATCCGGAGATCGGTCTCTACTTAGGCGTTTTTATGAAAACATTTGTGATTCTTCCTCTTTTAATTGATTTTAGCCAATTAGGGCGGGGGAACAGTTAATCGGGGATTAAAACTGTAACACTTTGCAAGATGTGATCAAATAGTGGCATGGACGGATAGCATGATGAATAATGAATGGGATGATCTTGAGACAGCGATCAGATGCCAAAACCAGGCTCGGGGCAGATTTGTCCTGCACGATGACCAACTTGCATGCCTGAACAGGTCTGTATGCAAGTCAACCATCGCGCGAGACAAACTGACACTCGCGCGAGTATTGTCATCTCACCACAGTCCCTAAATCATCCCCTTCTGGGCTCTGGAGGGACCAGTGCACACCCAGGAAGCAAACCAAGCAGTTTATTGGAAGACTGAAAATACTAATTATTACACCATACTCCAAGCAGGAGTCAAATAAGATGAAATACAGCCCCTAAACAGTGGGGGTATCAAAACAGAGGCCAAGGGCCTAGTTGCCCATGCAAGGGCCATTCATGGAAATCAGAGAACTGTCGCGCGACAGCGAGTAAATCTCGCGCGACACTCCTGACTGGACTTCCAGGAATTGCTTTGCATGCTTGGGGTCCTGAGACAGATTCAGGGGGTCCCAAGGGCATTCCAAACTGTTTAAAGCAAATAAACTAGCTACTGTGTTTTGTTTTGCATACATAACAGTGATCTAAAAATCAGAGTAAGATACAACAGACATAAATACACTGCAAAACAGAAAAGGGCTAGCTTCCCTTCCCCACGAGGTCCATTCTCTTGCTGACACAAGTGTCGCGCGAGTAAAGGGGACCGTCGCGCGAGGTATTTGCTGCCACGATTTCTTGTAACTTTGCTGGCTTTAGGACCAGGGCATGGTATTGATTACCAGCCTTGGTCCTGTCAGCCCCCCTCAGGGATCAAAACAGAAACAGGTTTAAAAATTATACCTTTGCTTGGAAAGGGTTTGGAAGTAGATGAGGTTGATTGGTGTGACCTTGCTACCAAGAGTGTATGAACACACCAAGTTCAGTGGTTTAGTAAGTAGTTTGAGAGTTAGGAATTTTGTGCTAGCTAATGTAGGATTTGTAGAATGACTAATGACTTCCTTAAGCAATTTTTTGGAACCCTTAACATGGAAGACCAATGGGGGTATTTATAGGGGGAATGTAAGGCTTAATTAGGGGCCAAACAAGCCCTTAGGACCAGCCACCAAGGCTGGTCACAACTTGGTTGTGAGGCTAGCCAACAAGGTGAGAGAGTGGTTGGGAGTTTGCATGGAGCTAGAGCCCGCCAGCACGCCGTTCAGCTGAGGAGAACGGGGTTCCAGCCCATGGGAACCCATGTGCCAAGCAATCATCACAAGTCCAGCTGGATTATGTGATAGGGACAGGAGAGAACCATCGCGCGAGGGTCCATGAGTGTCGCGCGAGGGTCAAACAGTCAACAGTTTGACTTTGACTACACGTGGCAGGCTGAGTGTCGCACGAGGGACAAGAAGACTCGCGCGAGGGTCTACTCTGGTTTTAGGGTTTGACTGAAGGTTTAGAAGGGGTTCAAAGGGTTCAAGCAAGGTTTCTAAGCGTTCCAAGCCTAATCCAATTCCCTAATCCAAGCTCTTTTTGATCCGATTTCATCATCGGGGAAACAAGAAAATCGTAAAATAAAGTAAAACAATTGGGAGACCCAGATTGGGGTGTCTACACTCCCCTCTCCTCTCCTTCGTCCTCCTGTAGGTCTTGCTCCACACGAGCCCGCAAGGAAGCAAACCAGGATCTCGGCAGGTGTTCTCAGGCGGGAACATCCCGAGAACCTCGTAAGCCCAGAGCTGCAAATTGCCGAGTTCAAGATCAATTCGATCTCAAGCATGTATTCAATCAATAACTAGTCGATAGTAATATTAAAAACAGTAATTTAAACCGTACCTCGACGATCCGCCAGTAGCCTCCCACCGTGTTGCCCACTCCACGCGAGGCAGCCCCTAGGAAGCAGTAGAGAGTGCACAGCGCACCCCCTCCCCAGTCGAACCGTCCTGCGGTCCTCAAGTCAACCAAGCCTGCCAGGTAGCAGAGGTGCACTCGCAACCGCCTAGTCGGGTACAGAGAAGCACCGAAAAGGTAGAGCAGGTACGCCCGGGCCATCCTCACCGCCTCCTCGTCGTCTGTGGGCTCGTGGTCCCAGTACTCCACGAACTGCCCGTAAGCCGCCATCCCTCCGATGTGCCGTGGAACCCGCCCGAGGAACCACCGCAGAGCCACGTCGTCTAGTACTAAGCTCGAGTCGTAGGGGATCGGCTCTCCTCCCACTCTCAGTCCCGTGATCGCTGCGAAGTCCAGCGGTGTCAGTGTCATCTCCCCGAACCGGAGGTGGAAGGTGTTGGTGGTATCCCACCACCTCTCGGTCAGCGCTGTAAGCACAGCGCGGTCCACCCTCACCGCCGTCATCAGCTGGATGAACGGCCCAAAGCCTGCCGCCACCACCAACTCTCGTACTCTAGCGGGGAGCCCCTTGAAGTACTTCAGCGAGCTAGCTGAGCCTCCATGGCCGTAAACGTCCGTCGTGTGCTGTTTTAATAGAGTAGGAAAATAGCATTTCAATCAATGTAACAATTCACGAGATAGCTCAAGTGTTGAAAGGTTTAAATTGTCGAAAGCTTACCGTGGTCCAACCTATAGAGATGTGCGAGTCGCGGTCTCGGAGGAGCAAGTCCTCTGGGTAGTCAACTCGAGCGGGAGTGTAGCTGTCTATCCCCACTTGCACGAAGAAGTGAACCCGCGGAGTGTAGGTCGCAATCGCGAACCCAGCACGCTCTCCTCCCAAATAGGTCTTCGCCTCGTCAACCGCGGTCACCCGCGCCTCAACCGCCGCCTCTGGCTCCGGCCTCTCTACCTCCATCTCCTCTATCTCCTCCTCCTCGACCCTGTCTCCCCCAGCGTCCGACACTCCTGCACCCCTCAGTATAGCTCCCAACAAGAGTGCTGCGGCCCGGTCCTCTGGAGTCTCAGCACCTCTCAGCACGGCCTCAACCCCTGGGTCGAGGCCAAGCGCATCTAGTATGTCCCGCGGCTCCGCAGAGTCCAGGAAGTCGCCCTCCTCGAAGGGAATGTGGCGTGAGGCCCCAATCCCGCTATCTCCTCCCCTCTGTACCTCCACCGTCGACCTCAAAGCGGGAGTGGCTGTGACGCTACCACCAACCACCACCTCGTCCATCTGTCGCTCATCGCGGGCCCGATCCGCGGCCGCGAACAACTCCTCCACAGTAGGAGTGGGAGGAGTGCTTGAGGCACCTCCGCTGCTGCCCGCAGCACCCGCTCCACTGCCCGTGGCTTCCCCACCACTCGTCACCCGGCTGCTGTCGCCTCCCTGCGCAACCGTACCATCATCACCCTCCCTCATTGCCGTCGTGGCAGCCACGGCTGCGTCATCAGCCACACCACCGTGGGCTTGGCCCACCGTCGCCCCCCTTTCCTCTACTGCTGCCGTAGGGTCACCTACTCCACCACCTGTTTTGCCCATCACCGCTGCGGCGACTGCAGCCGCAGCTACGCCGTCGCCAGGTGTAGCAGCACCCCCGCGGGCCTCGCCCACCGTCGTTCTCTCCTCGGTGTTGGCCATTGCCTTTCCTCCTTCTTCCCCTAGCTTTTTCTTCCCCCTGATTCGAGCTTCCTAGCACACAATCGCCCACTGGAAGATCGAAGAGATCTCGAGGTCTCGGAATCGGTCCGTGGCTTTTCAGGAGAGAGAGAGGTGGTTTTCGAGAGAGAGAGAAATCGTGAGAGAGATTCTGGGAAGTGAGAGAGAGAGAGTTCGTCGAGAGTTGATGAGAGAGTTCAGAACTGTTGACTGTCTGGTTCTCGAGCGCTCAAGTTTGGGTTTTGAACCCCAAACCTAGAAAAGGAAGACGAAGGAGTGGCGGGCCCCAGTCGTGGTCCCGAGCGCTCGACACCACTCCCGAGCACTCGGGAGTGGTCCCCAGCGCTCCACTCTGTTTTAGGTCGCTTTGCCGAAGTCTCTGGTCCCCTGTTTATTTCACTTTCTGACAATTATTGCAATGTCAAGGCTTTTTACAAAATCAATCTCAGTCTTGATTTTTGTTCGTATCATACAGAGCAGTTGATCACGAACTTCTTTCGGTAATCCACATTTGGTTCACGTTTGAAAATTGATACTTTGTGTCGAAATGGTCTATTCATTTCATTCGCAGAAGGTTCTCCGCCGCCATAAATTTGGCACCGTCCTAAGGGACACCCCCCCAGTTTCTCCAGGTTCTCCGCCGCCATAAATTTGGCACCGTCCTAAGGGACATCACCCCCTCCAGTTTCTCTGCCGCCATAAATTTGGCACCGTCCTAAGGGACACCCTTTCCGCCATTTGTTTGCACCTGCATGTTTGCATTTGCCCCAAAGAACTACGCTGGTCTGATCCCTGCAGAAAAGGGTACGTAGGCAGTCTGAAAAGACGCGACCGCATGCATCAAATGTTTGTGTATTCTCTTGCATTTGATTTTGAGTTGAGGATTTGATTTGGCTCGAATTGGGCTATCTCAATCTTTGGACGGCACTCGTATCCATGCATGATGTCAAGCGTCGCCCAAAGAGGGGCAACTGTAGACACCCCAATTTGGACTTGTCAAATTTCCTTGATTTGTGGCCCGGAGGCTCCCCGATGATGACTTTGGATTAAAACAAGCCTCACACCGATCGAGACTTTGCTCCTTGAAAGATTTGAAAATGGAATAAAAATGGTCAAAAGCATTTCCAAGCGCTTGGAAGCAGTCCCGAGCGCTCAAAACCATTTTACAAAACCTCTGGCCTGGCTCACTCTCGAGCGCTCGAGAGTGAAGTCCCAAGCGCTCGAGACTGACGTGTTGCCCAATGGATGGCAGTATCACCCACTATCCATGCAACTCATCATTACCACCATCTTGAGCCGGCTGATGATTCAGTCAACACTCAACCTCTGGTGCCAGAGATCTTCAGGCCAAGGATTTTCTCATTTAAAAATGTTTTATTCAAATCCATTTGATTTTGAAAACCATAGGTTATTTTGCCTATAAATATGACTGGTCTTCAGCTGAGCCAGGGGGCTACAAAATCCTTCTCCTGGAGAACCCTATTCTCTGCTCTCTCTCTCTCTCTAGTTGAAAGCAAAGGTTTTTCAAAACTCAAACTCACTTTCCAAACTCCAAAGGTTTTAGAAATCACCAACGAAAAGGGCAAGAAATCCAGAACACTCTCTGCTTCTGATTTCTTGTACTCTTCTCTCTTCATCCACATTTCAAAGCTATTCCAAGGAGCAAAGTTCAAGTAAAAGGTAGAAATCTTTACCTTTGATCACAAACAAAGAGGCTGTTCTTCCCTTCTGAGGGGGGTCTCTCAGCCTGACCCAGTCTTCAATACTGGGTGTGTGGGCATCACGCCCTGGAAATTCTGGTTTCCAAAAAATGCAAGGGGCCCGGATCGAGGGAGCGCGAGCGCAGGTGGCAAGCGCTCAAAAATACAGAGTCGCCACTTGAGTTTTGAAGGTCCAACACTCAAGGAACCGTATTTCGAAGCACCTGCCGCGCTGTTTGATTTGAAAAAGTTTAAGGAACCAGTCCGTCATAACCATATCTGGGTTCGGGAGCCAGGTTACGAGAGGGGAAGGGTTTTATGGCACTCCTCTCGCCCAATCCGGAGATCGGTCTCTACTTGAGCATTTTGAAAATGTTGCGATTCTTCTTTTATTAATCAATTTTAGCCAATTAGGGCGGGGGAACAGTTAATCGAGGATTAAAACTGTAACAATTCGCAGGATGTGATCAAATAATGACAATAATAAATGGAATGATCTTGAAACAGCGATCAGATGCCAAAACCAGGCTCGGGGCAGATTTGCCCTGCACGATGATCAACTTGCATGCCTGAACAGATCTGTATGCAAGTAAATCATCGCGCGAGACACTCTGACTCTCGCGCGAGTGTTGTCATCTCACCACAGTCCCAAAATCATCCCCTTCTGGGCTCTGGAAGGACCAGTGCACACCCAGGAAGCAAACCAAGCAGTGTATTGGAAGACTGTAAAAAGCTAATTATTACACAATACTCTAAGCAGGAGCCAAATAAGATGAAACACAACCCCTAAACAGTGGGGGTTTCAAAACAGAGGCCAAGGGCCAAGTTGCCCATGCAAGGGCCATTCATGGAAATCAGAGAACTGTCGCGCGACAGAGAGTAACCCTCGCGCGACACTCCTGACTGGACTTCCAGGAATTGCTTTACATGCTTGGGGTCCTGAGACAGATTCAGGGGATCCCAAGGGCATTCCAAACTGAACAAAACTTAAAATTGAAATGCAAGTTAGCAATTTAAGCTCTAAGAAAAGCAATAAACTGGTTTTTTGAATGCTTAACAGTGATCTATAATAATTATTAAGACAATAAAACAGGAAAGAACCAACATCCCTTCCCCACGAGAACCATCGCGCGATGCTTGAGACAAGCGCGCGTGTGACTGGGTCCGTCGCGCGAGGGTATGTTGGTTGCACGGTTTTTGAAACCTTGCCAACTTTAGGGCCAGGACTGGTATTGATTACCAGCCTTGACCCTGCCAGCCCCCCTCAGGGATCAGAACAGGAAAACAGTAGGTATGCTATACCTTTGGCTTTTGAGGTTTGAAAAGTGTTTGAGGTTTGAGTTTGAGGTTGGGTTTGAGGTTTGATTGAAATGTGAAAATGGGGAGGAAGAACAAGCTTTGTTCTTAGGGTGTCTTTGTAGCTCTTTTATTAGCTTAAAAGAGTACAAAGCAAAGACCCTTTGTAATGCCAAATTTTGTTAACCTTTTGAAAGATGAACAAAGGAGGGTTTTTATAGGCTTAGCACCTTCCACTAATGGAAAGGCAGGTCTGGTCCAAAGAATGGAGGTCAGCCAGCCACGAGGCTGGCTGAGGGTTACTTGGTAATTAAGCTGCTCAGCTGAATAAAGGTGATAGGGACAGGTTCTGACCGTCGCGCGATTGTTCCATACTGTCGCGCGACAATAAGCCCTGGCGCGCTGGTCAATGCTCCGGTTGACCATCGCGCGATTGTTCCAAACTGTCGCGCGATGGCACACATCAATAGGGTTTTTGGCCTTTGGAAGTGGCTTAAGATTAGGCTAGGTTCAAGAGTTTTGCAAACACTCAAAGCTCAAACACTCGACATTCCCGGGGTGTTCTTGATCCATTTCATCATCGGGGAATCAAAAAACCGTAAGTAAACTAATCTGGAAGCCCAGATTGGGGTGTCTACAGTAGCCCCCCTTTGATGGCACTTGGAGCACCATTGAATTGGTACAAGTAACGTCAAAGGTTTCTAGACACCCCTCAAGGCAATCCAGAGCAGAACATACTAGCAAAGTAGACAAGCATATTTACAGAACCTGATTGGTTGAATGGACGGATAGACCGTCACTTGTTGATTGAATTTGGACAGGACAGGCTGTCGCTGCAGATGTTGACGGGACCGGCCGTCGTTGCTGGGGATCAAGCTATTCTCGGCACAAAGTATTCCAACAAACACGGGTAGGTCGTGTCAGGCAGGTTGAATTCCATCTGTTGGGAATCAGAGCCAATCTCCTTATCAAAGACCATCCGAGACAGAGCAATAAGCCTGCTGGAAGATGCACTTGTGGCTAGACTGAGGGTGATTGTCGTTCGGGACAGGCCAAGACGGACTCTCCTGGGGAACAATCAGTTGCAGATGAACGGACCATCGAACGATGTTCTGGTCGTTGTTTGTGGATTTGACAGGACCGGCTGTCGTTGATTAGTTTGTCAATGCCACAACACCGACTGAAGAATGCCTCAACACGCTTTGATTTGCCAATGCCTCAACACTGACTGAAGAACGCCTCAACACGCTTTGATTTGCCAATGCCTCAACACGCTTTGATTTGCCAATGCCTCAACACTGACTGAAGAACGCCTCGACGCTGATTTGATTTGCCAATGCTTCAACACTGACTGAAGAACGCCTCGACGCGCTTTGATTTGCCAATGCCTCAACATTGACTGAAGAACGCCTCAACATGCTTTGATTTGCCAATGCCTCAACACTGACTGAAGAACGCCTCAACACGCTTTGATTTGCCAATGCCTTAACACTGACGGTTTGAACGCCTCGACGCTGATTTGATTTTTGAACGGACAGATCATCAGTATAAATGATCGAACCGTTAGGGGAATTGACAGGATCAGCTGTCGGTGAAAGCGGACGGGGAGATCATTGTGCTGAGTGATCAAGCCGTTGGGGGAATTGGATGGGAGGATCATCAGTATAAATGATCAAACCGTTGAAGCCTGGATGGGAGGATTAGCAGTATAAATGATCAAACCGTTGAAGCCTGGATGGGAGGATCAGCAGTATAAACGATTAAACCGTTGAAGCCTGGATGGGAGGATCAACAGTATAAATGATCAAACCGTTGAAGCCTGGATGGGAGGTTCAGCAGTATAAATGATCAAACCGTTGAAGGCTGGATGGGAGGATCAGCAGTATAAGTGATAAAACCGTTGAATGACCGATATGGCTGACCGTCATGGATGATATGGCTGACCATCGTTGAATTGGGAGGGCGGATCGCTATAAAAAGTGATCGAGCCGTTTGAAGTTGGACAGGACCGGCTGTCGTTGATTGAGATGCCGGATCGCTATAAAAAGTGATCGAGCCATTGAGGTTGGACAGGACCGGCTGTCGTTGACGGAGACGGCGGATCACTATAAAAAGTGACCGAGCCATTGGAAATTGGACAGAACCGGCTGTCGTTGACGGAGACGGCGGATCGCTATAAAAAGTGACCGAGCCATTGAGGTTGGACAGGACCGGCTGTCGTTGATAGAGACGGCGGATCACTATAAAAAGTGACCGAGCCATTGAGGTTGGACAGGACCGGCTGTCGTTGATTGAGACGGCGGATCGCTATAAAAAGTGATCTAGCCATTGAGGTTGGACAGGACCGGCTGTCGTTGATAGAGACGGCGGATCACTATAAAAAGTGACCGAGCCATTGGAAATTGGACAGAACCGGCTGTCGTTGACGGAGACGGCGGATCGCTATAAAAAGTGACCGAGCCATTGAGGTTGGACAGGACCGGCTGTCGTTGATTAGAAATGGGCAAATCAGTGTGCAGAACGATCAAATCAGTGTGCAGAACGATCAGGCCACTGAAGATTGGACAGGACCGGCTGTCGTTGTGTTGATCCAAGTAGCACAAACAGTGGATAACATGGATAGAAGCAAGGCGGACTGCAGTTGGGGAGAAATTGGTGACAACTGCTGGGCTGTTTACTTGCTGCCTTCGATACCGGGCAGGCTTGCTTTGTCGTTTTGATGGATTTTTCCGGCGTTCAACATTTGATATACACACAATATGCAATGACATGTATAACATATTGAAAATGCAGATGCAAGCTTAGGGTGGCTCCTAAGAGGACAACGACGCTTAAGGACTACCACTGAGCCTCATTACTGTACTGTCAGTGCTTCTGAGATGCGCACCCAGATAGAAAGACGCTGAACGGGCTGGCGTGCCCCAATTGACGTTTGAGCAATGGAATTGGGCCTGCGTGCCCCCCTCTTCGATGCTTGGGTGGATGTGCCCCAGAGATGCCTTGCTTGGCCTTGGGCTGACGTGCCCTTGCTGCTTTCAAGAGATTCCGCTGCTTGCAGATTACAGATACTAGGGTAGCAATGTAACAATTGCGTTTTCCAGTTTATTGACTCTCTTTTTGCAAGTGTTGAAGAGAATGCAAAAACTAACCACTAATATCTAATTTGCATTGACAAATGATTTGAATCGACACACAGACGCGCGCACATATGTACAGACTCGCCTAACTCGAACGAAAATGGGGGAGAGAGTCCTGGGGTACAATGCGAATCCTTAGACACATAGAACATAATGAAATTTTGGGCATTAATGTGCTAAAACTCACAATATTCCTGAACAGGTGAAACTGACACTTATGAAAGGTGCAAAAGGTACAAAGACCTATACAAACAAAATCGAGAAAAACACCTCGAAATGACAATTGAAAAACTGGAAAAATGTCGCAAAAACGGACATAAGACGCAGATTATGACACGTATAGGCCCGGACTGAAACCGACACCCCCGTGCAGTCACATTAAGTCCATATGACTTGCATGGTATGACAAGACTCGAAAAAAGCCTCTGGAGCGACATTCGAGGGTAGTAGCCAACTGCTACTGCCTGCTGCAAGAAGCGTGCGCAGGTTTGAGACCAACGCGCATCACTCGAACAAACGCGCTGCGGTAGCTTACACCAGACTTCGCTGAACTTAGAATAAACTGTGAGCCTGTTAAGGCCTCGCCAGCATTTCGTTCTGTTTTTTATGCTTCAATTATTTTTTTAAGACTTATGCTCAGCCTGTAAATTGAAGAAGCAGTTTGGTAATAAAATGGAAAGACGAAGGGTTTCCCCCTTCTGGTTCCTCCAAAGCAGCTTGTCTTGATCTTCGATCCTCTTCGACCTTTGATGTGTACCTAAAATGTCAACCATGGATCCAACTGGTAGATTGTGACCGAGTCTCATAGAGAGACTGCCTACGTATCCCAAGCTAGGGAATCAGGTCAAAACGTAGTTCAGGCCACGGTTCGACAGAGTATGACCGAGTCCCAACGAGAGACTGCCTACGTATCCCAAGCTAGGGAATCAGGTCAAAACGTAGTTCAGACCAAGGGTTAACTCTCGAGTATTTACCTCTCCTTTTACGCTCTAACTTTTGCCTAGTACCGCCCATTCGGGTCTTCGGTCTAGCGAGCTTTTGAATATTGCCTATTCATTTTTGCCTAAACCACCTTCATAGGTTTTGGTCTAGCAGGCTGCTCTAACTTTTGCTTGGAACTGCCCACCCTTGGGGTTTTCAGCCCAACGAGCTTCTCACAGGGAAAAGCAACATTTGAATTGATCCAGGTTGACCCAGGGTATTGAATTTGTTGCTGTCGAGATCGAAGACCTTTGGTTGTAGCCTCAGATAAATGGCTTTGATGACGCAGGGTCAAGAGTGCTTCAATTGGAAATGCCTTGCTCCGGGCCGTTGTGTACATTTTCTCATTTGTGCTTGGCAGAACGCCACTATCATTGCTTTGAACATGGTACAAGGCCCGGAGCCTTCTGTGCTTCTGCTTTCTAGATTGGCACCCGATAACAGGGGATTTGATGCTCCTTTGTCTCAGGATCAACGCGAGGCGTGACTTGATGAGACCATGCCAAGACGTCGACGAATTCTTCAAGCCTGTCTGACCGGGCACAATGCTCCTCTGGGGGCGGCTTTGAATCAATTGAACCTTTCGGGAGGTTATACTTGTCTTTCAAGTTTATTTGAAATTACTTCTTCTTTTAATAGGCCGAGCATGCCTTTCGTCTTCCCTTTCGACGAGGGAACACATTTCCTTGGGAAATGATCCCATCGAAATCTATCCCTTCGTCATCAGGGTCGACACAGTTTATATAAAAGCCAGCGAAGCATGTAGAAGCAAGATGATGCATATCATAAAAACCCTCGGGGTTGCCAAGTACAGCAGACTCGAAACTTGAAACAAAAGCTACGACGTGGAGGGCCAAGAGGCACAACCTCCGACTCAAAGCTAGACTTAGACGAACGCAAAAGACTCTGCGTCAGACTCAGACAAGACGCCAATGCAAACTAGACGTGGTTTTGAAAATGCAATTGTTAAAAAGCTACCCATAGCTTCCACAAAAAGAGGTAGGATCCAGCAGGTGTCAGACCCAAGCAACAGCACTTCGGCTAACTCAGCTTCTTCGACCAAACCTACTCGGTGCTCTTTTGATCAGTGGGCCTCAGCTGGTCGGTCCAATCCTGTGCAAGCCCCTCATTACTGTCAATCCAGATGTCGGCAGTGAAGACCTCGACTGCCCAACCTACAGCCATCATGTTAACCTCCGGTTCGGACGGGATGAATACGAAGGGTTTTGGTTGATGTGCTGGGACGATGTAGTGGCTAGGGTTGAATATGGTGGAGCTCGGGTTGATCTTAGTGGAGGTTATAGATACCTGACCAACCAGAGGGTCAGACCCGTGTTGAGGCAAAGAGTTGGAAATGACGTTGGGCTTTGGTGGAACTTGAACCGTGCCATCATCAATTAGATCTTGTATCTCGTGTCGGAGACCCAAGCAGTTATCAGTGAGATGGCCAGGCATTTGGTGGAAGGCATAGAAAAGGTTGGCATTGTAGTTGGCCGGAAGGACTTTGGGTGGAAAAGTTGGGGTCAAAGGTGTGAGATGCCCAGACTTGACAAGTTTCTCCATCACTGCGGACAGAGATGCCTCGAAGGCAGAGAAGCTTCGGGGTTGTGTTCGAGATCGGAGGCTTTGAGCGCATCGAATTTGGTTGATATCGGCGGCATGACTGGAGTTGGAAGCTGGGGCATCACTCCCACTTGCGGCTGTATTGGAGTAGTTGCTGTCACCAAACAACGCACTACTATTTCCCGAATAAGCCCTTGACTTAGCCTTTTGAGTGGAGGAAGAGGATTCACCCCTTGGCAGGATTCCAGCTTGCAGCACATCCTCAATGGCTAGGCCAGAGTCGAAGAAGATCTCAAAGTTGGCGGTCGCTTGAGCGAGTACCAGGTGCGTGGCATAGTCTGGCTGAAGATTGCGAGAGATGATACGGAGTTGGTCTCTTTCGCTGGGGCGCTCAGTCATTAGAGCGGCTTTGGCTCTCCACCTTTTAACAAAGTCCGCAAAGGACTCCTTTGCCTCCATCTTTGTGGATTCTAACTCTCGAATAGTCATCTTGAGTTGAGAGTTGTAGCTGTACTGAGAAACAAAGGCAGCCCCTATGTCTTCCCAAGTTTTTCGTTTGGAGATGTCGACTGACAGAAACCAATGGAAGGCAGGCCCAGAGAGGGTTTGAGGAAAAAGCTGAGACATGGCCTCACTTTCCACACCTAGCAGCTTCATGGCGGCATGGTAGCCATAGAGATGAGTTTTGGGGTCACCGCTCCCGTCAAACTTAACCAAGTCAGGCATCTTGAACTTGTTAGGGACCTTGGCATTAGGGTACAGGCAGAGACGATCCAAGTCAATTCCTCCTGCACTGATTTTCTTAGACTTGGAGACTGCCTCCTCCAGCTTTGCCATCTTGGCTATAAGTACAACCATATCGGGACTCAAATTAGGCTTGCCACCTACCGGATTTGGGATTGCAGCAGGCGCACGAGCCTCCTTAGGGTTGATCTGAACAATGAGACGCCCCTCGTGATTCGGATCTGGGACCAAGATAGGTTGTTCATGAGCATCCTCATCGTCCTCGCCTTCCTCTTCAAGAGGAGGTGGAAGGCGAGTGTGGATAAGGTCATTCAGGCGGGCAATATTGGTATCTGTCTGAGCTGCCCTCTGTTGTATGGCGGTGATGCTATCCTGAAGGTTCATAAGCATGGTTTCCAGAGTGAGCGGTTGATCTGCCATAGCTGGCCTTGAAGATGTTGAAGAAGGGGAAGCCGATGGCGTGGCTCTTTGTAAAATCGATGGCGAACCCGACTCTAGGGCTGCCAACAATGAACCTGGAGAAGCCTCCGTTGCAACTGACTGAGTTTCTAGCCTGACAAGTCTTTGAACCGGATTCTGAAGACGCTCCCAAGGAGGTTTGGCTCTTCTTTTCGGTACTCTCTTCCTCGGTGCAATGGCTCGAAGCTTTGACAGTAAAGTAATGAAAGCTCAGTGATGCCCTTTCAGCAGTTTATTGAAAGAATTGAAAGAACGAAAATGCAGAGATCATCGTTGTCAGTGTCCTCCTAGACTCTAGAACTAGAGACAAGTCTGTCTCATGATGTTCAGACGCTGCCAGAATCCTCAGATTTCTTTTCGAGGGTATATCCTTTGGAAAGATCAAACTGATCCTAAGAGATGCCAAAACAGACTAAGTCTTTGGCTAGTCCCTTTTGAAGATTCAACTTTGAATTAGGAACGACTCGGTATTGATGGCGTGACACCTTTACCGGGGTGGCGTGAGCGACAATGCGCTTTAGCCGGGGTGGTGTACGTGCGAAGCACGATAACCAAAATGACATCAATATCACGACATCAACACTTTGTGGTTCCTTATATTCGGTTGAATCCTCAACCGGGCATGAGCCAAGGACTTAGTAAGGTTTGATTTCTCAAAGTCTCGCTGATCTAAGGACTTTTGAAAAACTAAAAACGTGCACCATCAAGATGCACGACTCTTCATCGGGCTATAGCAGCGTCCTAATAAGCATAAGACAGACTCGAAAGCGAGAGACAACTTAGAAGCCGCCCTAAACATGCTCCTACGCAGAACAGAATATATGCATGCATGTACAGAACCAGAGACGAGTGTAGGGAGGTGTTCCCGAACAGGTGCAAATAGTTGCCGAACACGTGGTGTTCTTGATAAAGTGTAATGAGGAAAGTGATATGGGGGCCCATATAAGGTGGGCGGCGGCGGTAAGGTCCAGTGCTACGAGGAGGCACCAGATTAGACGATCTGTTCGGCTGGGATAAGCCAGTGACATGAGAAGTCATTAACTGGTACAGTTTGTTCGGCCTAGGTGGGCCGGTGACATGAGAAGTCATGTACTTGTGCAGTCTGTTCGGTAGGGGCATATGCCGAACAGATAGAATCATCTGATGAAACAATGTCTTAAGAGATAAGGCGATAGGAGTGTTCTGAAAGAGGAGCCCAGTATACGGTAAAGATAAGTTAAGGGGCAGTCCTATTATGGGACGAACCCCTCTAATTTAAAGACCCTATAAGTAAGGGGTCTCAGTTGATTGGGTAAGAGATTCCCAGAAGAGCCAGGTTTCCTATACGAAGTAGGAGACCTGGGGCGATGAGGATGCTTGAAGAGCAAGTAAGTGGATATCTATAAATACAAGGTAAACCTAGAAGAAAAAGGTACGCAATAAGTTGCATTCATTCCACACTTTCCTACTGAATTTAGGGTTTTGATACAGTACGAGATACTAACTTAGGCATCGGAGGGCCTTTGCCACGAGAGGCAAAGGTGCGCTCACCCCTTGTCTGTTTTACAGGTTAGGGTTCAGGCGAAGGTATTAGGGTTTCGGTTGGGCAGCACGTGAAGGAAGGAGATTGAGTGCTGTTTTAGGTACTATCTATTTTTCTCCACCTACAATTGGCGCCGTCTGTGGGAAACGAAAGAGTTCCCTTTTGAAAAACGACCATGGTAGAGGTAGATCCAGTCACACCGATTACCGACAAAAATCAGGCTGGTGACGGAGGGGATAAGTCCCCACCAGGTGCCCCGAGAAAGCCAACTAGCGGGCATGATAAGAGGACCACGAGCAGGGATCCTCTTACCATCCATAACAACTCCAAGAATAGGGAGGGTAAGACGGCTACAACCTCCACAAGAAGGAGCAAATCCCATCACAGGGAGGAATCAGTTGCATATTCGAGAAGTGTGCACAGCAACGAGGATATCCTCGATAAAAAGAGGCAGGAAGTCGAGGAATATGCTCGACTAATACGGAAGAGGGAACACGAGATCCGAGAGTTAGAGCGGATCCGTGAACATCCCGAGGATTCTGGGTTAGCGGAAAGGGGGTCCAAAGGAGATGGGTTGGTCATGGTGCGGTACAGAAAGGCCCCTTCACGAAGGAGGAGGAGCAGATCCAGAACCCCCACTCCTCCCAAAAAGAGAGCTTCTTCACGAAAAAGAAGAAGCAGGAGTCCAAGCAAGCAAAAGACTCCCCCATGTTATAGAAGCAGGAGCAGAAGCTCCTCACCCGAGGAGGGCATAAGAAAACACCCCAGAGACAGGTATGAGAGACCTACTAGTGATTGGAACAGGGCAGTAACCCACGAATCCAAGAAGGGAGAGGATGGGTCTATGACTGCACGAGAAGCAGCAAGGCGGGCCCTAAGTAATATAGCAGCGTCGCCCTTTTCAAAAAAGCTACAGGATGCGCGTCTGCCGAGCAGAGTGAAGCACGGGACGTTCGTGCTTTACGAGACAAGTGCAGATCCCGTTGCTCATGTGCAACATTACCAACAGGCAATGTTCATGCATGATGGAGATGACGCCATCATGTGCAAGATGTTCCCTTCAAGCTTGGGAAAGGTGGCTCTATCTTGGTTTCATAAGTTGGAACCCCGATCCATAAGAGGATGGACACAGTTAGCAGAAGAGTTCACTGCTCGGTTCTTAACCAGTAGAAAGGCTCCCAAGACATTCGAAAGTCTCTCAATGATGAAGCGAAGGATGGCGAGCCAATCAGAGATTATGCAAAGAAATACTGGGAGACCTTTAACGAGATAGACAGTTGTAGTGAGGAGTATGCTATTGCAACCTTCAAAACTGGCTTGCCTGTTCGGGGAGAGTTACGCCGGTCATTGAATAAGCATACTGTGTCATCATTGGCCAGGCTAATGGAGTGTATCGAACAACACGCCAGATGTAGGATGACATACTCCGGGAGGAAGGCAGAGCTGTTGCCGAACAGCCAAAAACTCCAGCAAAGAAGTCTGATAAGCCGGAACCTAAGACCTATAGGAAAGAGTACGGGCAGGCTAAGAAAGAGCCCTACAAGGAAAAACAGGCGCCTGATCCAAAGTCGTTCTTTTCGATAACCACGGTTTGGAAAGAACCAATTTACAGGATTCTTTATCGAATAAAGAATCAGCCTTTCTTCAAATGGCCCCCAAGTCTAGGTGGAGATAAGGAGGTAAAACGTGCTACGAATCAGCACTGCAGTTACCACCAGGATTGGGGTCATATGACAGAGGATTGTGAGATGTACAAGAAACATCTCGATGATTTGGTCTCTCGTGGTTACCTTAAGGAATTTATTCAGGACGATCCCAAAGATAAAGGGAAAGCAATGGAGTTGGATTACGAGCAGAATCCTAGGGGGTGATCCATATGATACATGGATTGGCCACACCTTATACGAGGAATGAGGTGAGATTGATGCAGAGGCAGGTCAAGCACGATCAGTATGTTATGCGAGTGGGAAACAAAAGGGGGCGAGAGAATGATGTGCCCAATGAAGCTATAGTCTTTACAGATGAAGATCTGAAAGAGGTCCATGTGCCCCACAACGATGCATTAGTCATAACCCTACGAATTGGGGAATATGACATTGAAAGAATCCTGGTAGATTCTGGGAGCTGTACAGAGGTATTGTATTACGATGCATTCAAGAAGTTGGGGCTGAGGCAGACAGATTTAGAACAGTCTATTACGCCTTTGGTTGGATTTGGTGCAAGTGCAGTATGGCCCCTTGGAAAGGTGACAGTGCCCGTTCGGGCAGGGACAGTGGTCCTGAGAACGGATTTTTTGGTTGTAGATGTACCATCCTCCTATAATGCAATCATAGGAAGGACTTGGTTACACAAGATGAGGGCTGTTTCTTCCACCTATCACCAGATGGTGAAATTCCCAGGGTCCCACGGGATCGAAAAGATAAAAGGGAACCAAAAATCAGCACAACAGTGCTTGATTTCAATCATCAAGAAAGTTCCGAAGGCCCATCAAGTCCATACAGTAGAGGCAGATCAACCAACTGTTGAAGATGTTGGAAGAAATCCAACAGACAAAGTAGTGGAAGGCCTAAAGAAAATACAGATCAACGAACTGATCCCGAAAGGTATTTTCTGATTGGAGAGTCACTACCGGATGAGGAGGAGTCCGAATTGATAGGTTTCTTGAAAGAACATATTGATGTGTTTGCATGGGTACCAGAGGAGATGCCTGGAGTGGATGCAGATGTGATCTGTCACCACCTAAATGTCGACCCGCAGCACAAGCCCGTTATTCAGAAGAAAAGAAGGGCAGCAGTACAGCATGTTGATGCTGTTATTGAAGAGGTGGACCGTTTGCTAGAGGCTAAAGCAATACGAGAGGTGTATTACCCAGAATGGCTGTCCAACACAGTGGTTGTGAAGAAGAAAAATGGGAAGTGGCGTGTCTGTGTAGACTTCACAGACTAGAATAAAGCTTGTCCTAAGGATAGCTTCCCTCTCCCAAGGATTGATCAGCTGGTTGACGCCACTGCTGGGTATGAACGAATGAGTTTCCTCGACGCATATCGAGGATACCATCAGATTGCCATGTTTGGGCCTAATCAGGAGAAGACTTCCTTCATTACACCACGAGGATTGTACTGCTATAGCGTTATGCCTTTTGGGCTAAGAAATGCAGGAGCAACTTACCAAAGGCTGGCTACAATCATGTTTAGGAAACTTCTTGGCCAGACTATGGAAGTATACATAGACGATATGGTAGTCAAAAGCAGGACCAGGCAGGGGCACATTGAGGACTTAAAAGAAGCCTTTGGAATTCTGAGGAAGTACAAATTAAAACTCAATGCCTCGAAATGTGCATTTGGAGTTGGCTCTGGGAAATTCCTGGGCCACCTAGTGACTCTAAGAGGAATCGAGGCAAATCCTGATCAGATAACGGCCTTACAAAAGCTCCAAAGTCCTAAAACTACGAAAGAAGTCCAGAGGCTGACAGGGATGGCTGCGGCCCTAAACAGGTTTATCAGCCGTTCAAGTGATAAATGTAGGCCTTTCTTCCAGTTGCTCAAGAAAAGAGAAGGATTCGAATGGGGAGCAGAATGTGAGCAGGCATTCAAAGACTTGAAGAAGTATTTGGCTCAAGCTCCTCTCTTGTCAACTCCAGACCCAGGTGAGATTTTGGTTTTGTATCTGGCAGTTTCTGAACATGCTGTAAGTGCGGTTCTATTAAGGGACAAGGGTCCCGAACAGATCCCAGTTTATTATGTTAGTAAAACGCTTCTAGACGCAGAAACAAGGTATCTGTCCCTTGAGAAACTAGTCCTTGCGTTAAGAACAGCAACACGAAAACTGCCACATTATTTCCAAAGCCACAAAGTTGTGGTTTATACCGAGTTTCCCTTAAGATCACTGCTACGAAAGGCAGATTTCTCTGGACGAATCTCAACTTGGTCTGTTGAGTTAAGTCAGTATGATATTGACTATCAGCCGCGCACTGCAATCAAAGGCCAGGTGTTGGCTGATTTTGTGGCAGAATTTTCACCAACTGTAGCGCCTCAGCCTCCTTCGAGACAGGAGCAAAAGGTTGAACCTTCAAAAAGAAAGGGTAAGGCACCTGCCGAACAGGACCCTTTGGAATGGAAACTATTTGTTGATGGATCTGCCTGTAACACTGGTTCAGGCATTGGAATTGTTTTGTTCCCTCCCGGAGAGGTTATGATTGAGCAATCTGTTCGGCTAGGATTCAGTGCATCGAATAATGTAGCAGAGTACGAGGCTCTCCTGGTAGGATTAAACAGTGCAAAAACTCTGAAGGTTAAGAGAATCAGAGTTTATTGTGATTCACAATTGATCGTAAACCAACTGTCCGGCGAGTATGAAGCTCGAAATGAAAAGATGGCAGCCTACGTGGAGGCAGCCAAAAGTCTACTTGATACCTTCGAAAGGGTGTGTATAGAACAGATAAGCTCCGGACAGAATTCTCATGCAGATTCCTTGGCTTGGCTGGCCGCAGCTGTCCCAACTGAGCTCAAGCGAAAGGTAGCAGTTGGCTACTTGGCCGAGCCGAGCATCGGAAGAAGTATGGATTTGATCCTGGACGTGAACCAAGGACCAAGTTGGATGGATCCAATCGTAGAGTTTTTACATGATGAAACTCTCCCTACGGATAAAAAGGAAGCACACAAAATCAAAACCAAGTCTGCAAGGTTTTGGCTATCCCCTGATGGAAAGTTATATAAGAAATCCTTCACCGGGCCATATTTGCTATGTGTGCATCCCGAAATGGTACAGAAGTTCTTACATGAGATACACGAGGGACCATGTGGAAGCCATGCTGGGGCAGATCCATTGCCCACCGAGCAATTTCTCAAGGTTATTGGTGGCCACACATGCAGGAAGATGCCAAGGTCTATGTTAAAATTTGTGAGAAGTGCCAAAAATTCTCACCCATGATAAAGACACCAGCCGAAGATTTGGTGCCATTAACTAGCCCTTGGCCATTTGCCCAGTGGGGTATGGACATCGTGGGTCCACTGCACAAAGCAACAGGAAATCGGAAGTTCTTGTTGGTGGCCACTGATTACTTCACCAAGTGGATTGAGGCAGAACCTTTGGCCAAGATCACTGAACCTATGATAGAAAGGTTTGTGTGGAAAAGCATTATCACTCGATTTGGGGTCCCTTACTCTTTGATTATAGATAATGGGGCACAGTTCCAGAAAAAGTTCAAAACTTTTTGTTCCCAATATGGGATAAGGAACTATTACTCAACCCCTGCCTACCCTCAGAGCAATGGGCAAGCAGAAGCTTCCAACAAAACAATTCTTGATGGAATCAAGAAGAGGTTGGACAAGGCAAAAGGCAAATGGCCTGATGAACTGCCCCTGGTCCTGTGGGCCCACCGAACAACACCTAGGAGATCTACTGGAGAGACTCCCTATTCGTTGGCATATGGTACAGAAGCAGTCATACCCCTGGAAATTGGACTTCCAACCAATAGGACTGCATTGGTTGAAAGTGGGGGTAATGACAGGGCTCTAGAAATTGCGCTTGATCTGGCCGAAGAGAGGAGGGAAAGGGCCTTGATCCATTTGGCCTCATATCAGGAACAGCTAACGAAAGGCTACAATAAACACGTCCACCCTCGAGAATTTGGCATTGGAGACCTTGTGCTTCGAAAAGTGCTTGGCAACACCAAAGTGGCTAATGAGGGAAAGCTTGGAGCAAGTTGGGAAGGACCGTATCGAGTAACAGAAATTGCGGGCATTGGGGCTTATAGATTGGCTGACCTGGACGGGAACCCGGTACCAAGGCCTTGGAATGTCCACAATTTGAGGAAGTTCTTTGTTTAAAAGACTTTTTTGCTTTTTAATTCTGTTTTAGAATTATGTTACTGTGTGGGAATTACGAAGATAATTCCTTTGTTTTTCGAATTCTGTTTTAGAATTTTGTTATTTTGCGGGGATTACGAAGAAAATTCCATCGTTTTCTCTTTTTAGTTGCAAGGTGTACGCGTAACAACTCCTTAAGTTTGAGAAATAAAAGAAATAGTTTTTGTGAAAAGTATATAGTTCTTTCTTGATTGATGAATCCGAATAACGGTCAAATTGACCCTCCTTCGTATTGGGGAGCATGTGATTGGCATGAACGCCTTAAAACGTACGTATGAAAAATTAGATTATCTAAAGTACGAAATACTTGTTTGCATCAACGGCTGAGTACGAGAAACTTAAAAGTACGAGATATTTGTTTACATTAAAATATCCTAGTACGAAAAACTAGGACAGGTACGAAATACCTTACAGCATACAAACGAATATTTTATGAAAAAATCAATAAGTACGAAAAACTTAGAAATAGCTAAGTATGAGTACACTTAGAAATCTGTCCAAGTACGTGAAATTTGGGGAACATACGCAGATATGCAAAACAGACTTAGAAACATTCCTATGAAAAATTGGGATGCACACTTAGATCGATGATCAAGTATGAACACACTTGATAGGCATGTTAAATAACTAAGTATGAAAGACTTAGCATAAAAAACGAAAGGCCACGAAAAGGCCGAGCAAACCAATGTACTGCCACGAAGGGCCAAAATACCAGTGTTAAAAGTATTCAAAAGAGTACTGATGCCACGCAGGACTAAAGATTGTGGTCACGCAGGACCAGCAAAAATTTTACTAAGTGGTCAGGGGAACAGGCCGAGGCTTACCAAGTTAGTCCAGATTCTGGACCTCAGGCGCAGTGTTGCTCGGATCAACAGGAGCATTACTATCTCCAAATGGTTGTTCTTCCAGGTTGACGGTCTCCACAGCGGCTCCCTCTATGGTTGGCTGTTCATCATGGGCATCTTGGGATCCAAGATGGGCAGCCTGTGTCTCCATCTCTATCTCTTCATCCGCATCAGCAAAATCGTCAATTTGCTCTTCAATATCATCAAGAGCAGGCTCCACGGAGCCATGAGATGGCTGGGCACGTCTGCTAGGCAAATCATTGTCAACCCAAAGGGTGCAATCATCAGGGGCCTTGATCTTAATCAAGCACGCCTCCCATCCAGCAGCCCAGATGTGATCCTGGATACCAGGCATCTGCTCCACATAACTTGCTGTAGCAGCATCAAACCCTTTCTTAAAACCGTCATCATATGCTATCTTTTTGGTGCTATCAATTTCAGACAGCGCTTGGCGAAGGTTTTCTTCAGCAGCACCCAGTTTCCCGTTCATCTCATCAGAATCCAGCTTCGCTTTATCTCTCTCCCTTTCCACCCTTGTGACTGATCGAATCAGACGAGTATTCTCGTTCATCAGTCTGATTCTTTCAGCGTCTGCTTCCTGGAACCTTTGTCCCAGGGTGACCATCTTTTGGATAAACTAGAAAGACAAACCAACAAGTTCTTTAAATATGCTGGTAAAGAAATCATGTACCTCGAATACGGTGCAACAAGAGGTGGAAAAGATAAATGAGAATTACCTTGATTCCGCTAACAAGACCAGTGGAGACAAGCCGATCAGAAGTAGATGAGGACTCCTTCTGCATATCCACGGGAAGCAGCAGACTTTGAGCAAGGGCCAATGCGGTTTCCGAAGAGCTCGCACTATCCCCAACATTTACTGGACGGTCCCCCCTCACGAGTCGAGGGGCCCAAGCCTCATGAACAACCTGGGTAATCGGTGAAGGAGTCTCCAGGGTTGGTATAGGGGTTTGTGTGTCCGAAGCACCAGCTTCTTGATGCCTTAGGCGTTTGTCCCGATGGGTATCAGAAGCCTCTTGGGAACCATCTTGTCCCTGAGGAGAGGAGGACGATCGAGGTCCTGGCCCTCTGGAGCGTCGAGGTGCAGGGGGGGCAAGGCCAGTAGAGGCCACCCTGACCGGGGCACCGCGTCCCCGGGGAGAGATGGTAAGTAAGGTGCGGAGATTAAGAGGTTGATGAGACATGGTACCTGAAACTGGTGGGGACGGAGAGTATCCTGCCGAGGATGATTGACTGGTGTCTTGTTGAAAAACTAATTGCTCGGGCTGTTGCTGAATGGGCTCCTGATGACGAGAAGATCTTCTTAGATTTAAACGAGGAAGAGGGACCCCTTCAGAGATTGGAACCTCTCCTGGCTGACCGGCGACTGTTACTCCAGCACCTGGCCTCGAACTCCTAGGTGGGGGTGCAGTCGAGGTTGATGCACCGCTGGTGCTTGGGTTCGCAAGTCTCCTATCAATGAACCCCCTGTAGGCTGGATCGTAGCCTAATAAGACATTTGCATCACGCCCTCGTCCAGCAGTGCGTGTACCTACAACACCTTTGTATCTTAAAACTGTGTTGATCTCCCCTTCTCGAATATAGCTTGGTTCCCTCCTCGGGCGTCTATTAGCATTTTCGGTTGAAACAACAAAAAATGGAACTCTCAGTGAGGAACTTCGATGTAAGAGGAAAAAGTGATTAAACTTAAAAGAATAGAAAGCAGAGGCGTACGTGGGAAACCCCATTCGTGGGGGACGTGGACACCCACCACCTGGCCATCTTCCCCCATGGGCTCGAAAGCTCCAGTAATGTAAAGGAAGTCCATCTCGTGGTCCCGAGCAGAGTCTGGCAGGTTAAGCACGAAACGCTTCTCTGCTTTTCTCACTTTAAGGTAGTAAGTATTGTATTCTCGATTCAATACAATGCTATACCACCACTGGATTTCCCAGATTCCTATATTGGTCCCTAAGATTTTGTTCAAAGCTACGACTCCCATAACCAATCTGAAAAAATTGGTGGATACTTGCATGGGGTTGAGTCGGTACCAATTAAGAACACGACGAAGTAGTGGATCGAGGGGGAAACGAACTCCACCCTCGACAATTGCTACGATTGGGATACATGTTCTATCCCATTTACAGGCATTTCTAGTCGCACCTAGAGGGGCGAGTTCTAAACCAACGGTTTCTGGAATATTGTACTTAGTCCTAAACGCCGCCATTGCAGCGGGTGTCTCGCAGAGTTTTCGGAATTTTCCTGGCTTAACGCCACTATCAGCTTCATCCGCCATGGATGAATCACAGAAAACTGAGACAGAATGAAATCTGGAAATGGGATCGAAACCCTAGATGAAGAGGAGACTGAGAACGAAGTCTCGAGACGAAATAAAAATAGAAGATAAGAATAAGAGGTCTTACAGGAATGAAATCGATTTCGCAGACGGCGGCGATGGCGGACTGAAGATGAACAGTTCTCGTCTGGTTTCAGAGAGAGAAGACCGACGCTTTTTGAAACTTTGGGTGGAAAACCCAAAAAGATCCCTTCTTGGGATTAAGGCGAGGAGACGGAGGTGAACCGTCTCCCCTCACAACCGTTATATGAGAGATAACGGAAAAGGAATCAACGAGAACAAAGTTCTAAACACCGTTACACCAAACGTTAGTTCAAATTTAAAGCGAGGTGTACGAAATACGCCACGTGGAGTCATTATTTCCAGGAAATTATGACTAAACCGCCAAAAGACATCAATGGGAACCCAATGACTATATCTGCACGGGATCTGATCTGTTCGGCCTCAAGTTCGTTCTTTGAGCTTTACTCATCACCTTCGAAAAATAGGTGATAAGCAAAAGCTGGGGAGCAATTGTAGGGAGGTGTTCCCGAACAAGTGCAAATAGTTGCCGAACACGTGGTGTTCTTGATAAAGTGTAATGAGGAAAGTGATATGGGGGCCCATATAAGGTGGGCGGCGGCGGTAAGGTCCAGTGCTACGAGGAGGCACCAGATTAGACGATCTGTTCGGCTGGGATAAGCCAGTGACATGAGAAGTCATTAACTGGTACAGTTTGTTCGGCCTAGGTGGGCCGGTGACATGAGAAGTCATGTACTTGTGCAGTCTGTTCGGTAGGGGCATATGCCGAACAGATAGAATCATCTGATGAAACAATGTCTTAAGAGATAAGGCGATAGGAGTGTTCTGAAAGAGGAGCCCAGTATACGGTAAAGATAAGTTAAGGGGCAGTCCTATTATGGGACGAACCCCTCTAATTTAAAGACCCTATAAGTAAGGGGTCTCAGTTGATTGGGTAAGAGATTCCCAGAAGAGCCAGGTTTCCTATACGAAGTAGGAGACCTGGGGCGATGAGGATGCTTGAAGAGCAAGTAAGTGGATATCTATAAATACAAGGTAAACCTAGAAGAAAAAGGTACGCAATAAGTTGCATTCATTCCACACTTTCCTACTGAATTTAGGGTTTTGATACAGTACGAGATACTAACTTAGGCATCGGAGGGCCTTTGCCACGAGAGGCAAAGGTGCGCTCACCCCTTGTCTGTTTTACAGGTTAGGGTTCAGGCGAAGGTATTAGGGTTCCGGTTGGGCAGCACGTGAAGGAAGGAGATTCAGTGCTGTTTTAGGTACTATCTATTTTTCTCCACCTACAACGAGTTTGCCTCACAAGTTTTAGACGTTGCCGGAATCCTCAGAATTCTTTTCGGCGATGTGTCCCAGAGTAGATCGACAGATCCTAAAAGATGTCAAAATAGACTAAATCTTTGGCTAGTCCCTTTTGAAGATTCGACTTTGAATTTGGAACAACCCGGTGTTGATGTCATGGCACCTTAACCTTGAACACGGCGGTGTATAGTGACAACGCACTTCAACCTGGGTGGCGCCAGCGACACGACATCACCACTTTGTTGTTCCACATTGTCGGTTGAATCCTTAAACGGGCATGAGCCAAGGATGTAGTAAATTTTGATTTCTCAAAGTCTCATTGAACTAAGGACTTTGCGATTGATAACGAACATTCAACAGAATGAATGACTCCTCATCGGGTCCAACAACGTCTTAGACAGTGTAAGACAAACTCGAAAGACAAAACAGCCTTAAGCATGCTCCTATGCAAAATAGTGTATGTACAGTACATGCGATAGGGAAAGCAGTAACACATAGACAGTATATGGGGTTAGATGCAAATAGATCTTAACCTGTGGGTACCTGTCCTAGTTTGGAGAGTTCTAGTGCTTTGTATATGCAAAGGCTGGTTTTGGCTTGTAACAGGTTCCTCGGACTAGGGCCACAGATATACCTCCCGTTACCCGCGTTTTTCGCAGAATAACAGTCGAACGGTAGCATGACCCATCATCGTCGAAGGTTGTCGGTCATTCGGGGTCCCCGGGCTCCGGTAAACCTTGCAGGATTGCCAAAACGATCCAACGAGGCTTATCCCACATCGATGCAAATGAGATGCTAAAATTATTAAGAGAAGAAGAATCGCAAAATCGCAAAATGCCTTTTTCAAATTCGGCTCACTTTATTTAGTCCATCTTTAGAGGAAACTACGCAAGTGAACAATTGAAAAAGCCCCATATTAGAATGGCCGGACACGAGGTCCTGTTAAATCACCATTCCAACCTTCGGCAGCGCGAAGCTAACCGTTTTGACAGACTTTTAAGGGATTGTTCCCAAGCGTATTAAACTCTAAGTATAGATTAATATTGGTTCGATCCCCAGCAGAGTCGCCACTGTGGGCAGCACGCCCTGGAAATTTCGGTTTCCAAAAAATGCAAGGGGCCCGGATCGAGGGAGCGCGAGCGCAGGTGGCAAGCGCTCAAAAATACAGAGTCGCCACTTGAGTTTTGAAGGTCCGACACTCAAGGAACCGTATTTCGAAGCACCTGCCGCGCTGTTTGATTTGAAAAAGTTTAAGGAACCAGTCCGTCATAACCATATCTGGGTTCGGGAGCCAGGTTACGAGAGGGGAAGGGTTTTATGGCACCCCTCTCGCCCAATCCGGAGATTGGTCTCTACTTGAGCATTTTGAAAATGTTGCGATTCTTCTTTTATTAATCAATTTTAGCCAATTAGGGCGGGGGAACAGTTAATCGGGGATTAAAATTGTAACAATTCGCAGGATGTGATCAAATAATGACAATAATAAACGGAATGATCTTGAAACAGCGATCAGATGCCAAAACCAGGCTCGGGGCAGATTTGCCCTGCACGATGATCAACTTGCATGCCTGAACAGATCTGTATGCAAGTAAATCATCGCGCGAGACACTCTAACTCTCGCGCGAGTGTTGTCATCTCACCACAGTCCCAAAATCATCCCCTTCTGGGCTCTGGAAGGACCAGTGCACACCCAGGAAGCAAACCAAGCAGTGTATTGGAAGACTGTAAAAAGCTAATTATTACACAATACTCCAAGCATGAGCCAAATAAGATGAAACACAACCCCTAAACAGTGGGGGTATCAAAACAGAGGCCAAGGGCCAAGTTGCCCATGCAAGGGCTATTCATGGAAATCAGAGAACTGTCGCGCGACAGAGAGTAACCCTCGCGCGACACTCCTGACTGGACTTCCAGGAATTGCTTTACATGCTTGGGGTCCTGAGACAGATTCAGGGGATCCCAAGGGCATTCCAAACTGAACAGAACTTAAAATTGAAATGCAAGTTAGCAATTTAAGCTCTAAGGAAAGCAATAAACTGGTTTTTTGCATGCTTAACAGTGATCTATAATAATTATTAAGACAATAAAACAGGAAAGAACCAACATCCCTTCCCCACGAGAACCATCGCGCGATGCTTGAGACAAGCGCGCGTGTGACTGGGTCCGTCGCGCGAGGGTATGTTGGTTGCACGGTTTTTGAAACCTTGCCAGCTTTAGGGCCAGGACTGGTATTGATTACCAGCCTTGACCCTGTCAGCCCCCCTCAGGGATCAGAACAGGAAAACAGTAGGTATGCTATACCTTTGGCTTTTGAGGTTTGAAAAGTGTTTGAGCTTTGAGTTTGAGATTGGGTTTGAGGTTTGAGTTTGAGGTTGGGTTTGAGGTTTGATTGAAATGTGAAAATGGGGAGGAAGAACAAGCTTTGTTCTTAGGGTGTCTTTGTAGCTCTTTTATTAGCTTAAAAGAGTACAAAGCAAAGACCCTTTGTAATGCCAAATTTTGTTAACCTTTTGAAAGATGAACAAAGGAGGGTTTTTATAGGCTTAGCACCTTCCACTAATGGAAAGGCAGGTCTGGTCCAAAGAATGGAGGTCAGCCAGCCACGAGGCTGGCTGAGGGTTACTTGGTAATTAAGCTGCTCAGCTGAATAAAGGTGATAGGGACAGGTTCTGACCGTCGCGCGATTGTTCCATACTGTCGCGCGACAATAAGCCCTGGCGCGCTGGTCAATGCTCCGGTTGACCATCGCGCGATTGTTCCAAACTGTCGCGCGATGACACACATCAATAGGGTTTTTGGCCTTTGGAAGTGGCTTAAGATTAGGTTAGGTTCAAGGGTTTTGCAAACACTCAAAGCTTAAACACTCGACATTCCCGGGGTGTTCTTGATCCATTTCATCATCGGGGAATCAAAAAACCGTAAGTAAACTAATCTGGAAGCCCAGATTGGGGTGTCTACAGGGTGCATGGTTGGGAGACCTTAGTGTAAAAACAAGATCAATGGGGTACAAAAAAAAACGCTTTCACAAAACCCTTACTGGAAACGCTCCCAAGCTCGAGAGTGCTCCCGAGCGCTCGGGACTGTTTCTAGTCCCATGCATGGTATTTTGTTGAACAACAGGCTGGGGTGAGGTGCAGTCTTAAGTGAAATGGTTTTATTTGGTCATGCAGACATAGAAAATCATTTTCCATAAAACAGAAGTGTTTCTTACAAATTTCATGTAAGAGCAAGGTTTTCCAAAGTCAAAAATAAGATTTTCTCTTGTTAAAGACCTAGAAAAGTGTGACTTCATGATAAAATGAATTCATTTTCCATTTGAGAGCAAGCTGACATGCAGCTCACTCCCAAGCGCTCCGAACCATTCCCGAGCGCTCAGGAGTGCATGCATGCCATTGCATTCCAATTTCCCAGTCTGCTGTGTTCTCTGATTTCTGCATGCATAGGTGTAGCCATTTGCTCTTTAAAGTTGTAGATCTAATCTTGTCAAGGCAAGGATGCATGATCTGAAAGATTAAAGGCTTAGCTCAGTCTTTCAAGTCCTCTGCTGAGCTAGTAGTGTATTTAACAGCATTTCAGTTTCCAGTTTTACATTATATTCTGTCTGTGCTAACAAAGCTTTGCAGGTTGAGAGTGTCAGCACTCCCAAGCGCTCGGGACCACTCCCGAGCGCTCGAGAGTGAATCCAGTAACAGTGCTGCATTTTCAGTCATCTTGTATATTATGCATGGCTATCTCCCCCCCCCTCCTGTACACATGCACATGCATGCACTTCCTACATGGTATTACTGTGGATACTTGCTAGCTGGTTAAAATGAAACAAAATCCATTTTAAAAAATCCCACAAACGTTTAGTAGAGACCGATTTCGCATCGGGCGAGGGGGTGCCGTAAAACCCTTCCCCCTCGTAACGTGGCTTCCAGACCCTCAAAACGATCTCTGGTTTTCAATTTCAAATCAATCATTTTTGAAATAAAACGGTTTCTAGGGTGATATACCATAAATCCGGGTGACGACTCTTCAAATCAAACTATTTTATCCAAAACGGCATGAGGCGCGCGATTTTCCAAAATTGGGCCGCCCCGATCTCAAACCCGGGGCTGTGGTAGCCCACAACTGGAAAGTTCGGGAGGACAAATTGAAGCCTTATCACCAAGACCTGGAGGACCTTATTCCTCGTTTTAACAAAGTCACGTTCACGCACGTCCCACGGATGAAGAACCAGTTCGCTGATGCTCTAGCAACTCTGGCTTCCATGGTCGAGCTTTCGATTGGTGTCAAGCTTCGTCCTATTCTAATTGAACAGCGGGACTTGCCTGCTTATCAGTACATCAACGTTGTCGATGATGTTGATGACGGCCTACCCTGGTATCATGACATTTGGAATTTCATTGAAAGTGGTCAGTTCCCGTCTGACGCCACTAAGAAGGATCGAACAGCACTGCGAAGGTTGGCTGCTCAATACATTATCTGTGGGGGGAAGCTGTATCGGAGATCTCACTGTGGAATGCACAAGCTTTGTGTCAGTGGTACTGAGGCCATCAAGATCATGGAGGAAATTCACGAGGGAGTTTGTGGCCCTCACATGAGCGAGGTCATGCTCGCCAGAAAAATCCTGCGACAGGGTTACTTTTGGTCTACCATGGAATCTCAGTGTGTGGATTATGTACGCCACTGCCATAGGTGTCAAATCCATGCCAATCTCATGCACGTCCCTCCTTCTAAACTGTTCGGCATGACATCGCCTTGGCCCTTTTCTGTTTGGGGTATCGACGTTATCGGCATGATCAGGCCTTCTGCTTCGAACGGGCATCGGTTCATTTTGGTGGCGATAGATTACTTCACCAAGTGGATTGAGGCTGAATCTTACAAGACCCTGACGGCGGTTCAGGTTGCTCAGTTCATCCGAAAGAACATCATCTATTGGTACGGGGTTCCACAGGCGTTCGTTTCTGACAATGGGGTTCATTTCAAAGGCAGGGTTTTAGAACTCTTCGAGGAATTCAAGATTCAGGTTCATCACTCAACGGTCTATCGCCCTCAGACGAATGGGGCGGTCGAAGCAGCCAACAAGAACATCGAGACTATCATCAAGAAGTCCGCAGAGTCCGCCAGGGACTGGCACGAGCAGCTGCCTCTAGCTCTTTGGGGGTATCGTACATCAATTCGAACATCAACAGGGGCAACCCTCTTTTCTCTAGTCTACGGGATGGAGGCAGTACTTCCCATCGAGCTTGAAGTACCAACTTTGAGGATCATGGCTGAATGTGAACTCACGGAGTCCGAATGGCTTAATGGGAGATTTGTTGAACTTATGCTCTTTGATGAGAGGAGGCTTCGTGCCTTGTATCACGTTCAGGGGTGTAGACACCCCAATTTGGCCTAACGATTATTTCAAGTCCCACCTTGGGACCATCCCGATGATGAAATGGTTACAGTGATTGCTGATTGCTTTCCTTGAGAACCTTAGGACTTTCGGTAAGAACTTTGAGTCACTTAGAGGACCCAATTCAGAGCCATACAGCCTTTCAGACAGAAATACAGAAGCCTAGGAGAATCCATCTGTCGGCCGTGACATCGATCCCACGGCCCTTACATCATTTCCTCACCCGAGCAACCTGTTGCTAGCAAAATCTCCCTGAAAGATCAATCCCTCGGCCGTAAGATCTATCCTTCGGCCGAGACATCCATTCCTCGGCCGTGATATCCTTTACTCGGCCGCCAGATCGACCTTTTCCCAAACTCTGGAACGTGTTCTGTCAGACGTTTGATTCGATTACACTACCTTCCCGATGCGTTCGGGCTACGCTCAGAGATTACGACGTAGAGTTAGAGATGCATTGCAATTGCAATTGCCATCTTGTGATTTGATTGGCCGGAGTGAGTCACCAATTGCCTATATAAAGGGCCTTTGGACTCCGAAAATATACACACGAAATTATCAGAGGACACACTCTCTCAAGCCACAAAACTCTGCCAAAATACTCCCTCAAACCCACTCTTCAAAAGCCCTAACCTCCCAAAGGCAGCCGTCAACCCGGCGATCAAACCCCGAAGTTCAAACCGTAACCCTAGGGTTTTCAACCAAGCAATCAGTCAACCACGCCCAATCCAAAGCAATCAAGCAACTGAGGGATCAAGGTGGTGAGGCCCAACGGCCTCTGGTTTGTCTTATTTATTGTCCTTTCTTACTAATCGTAGCGTTTTGATTACCTGTTAATCTTTCTGTCTGGTGTGAGGAAGAACACCGACCGGGGTTTCGATCCCTCGGCCGGTACATCAAACCAGGAGGATCCCTCGGCCGTGACATCCATTCACCGGCCGCGAGATCCATCTCCCTGGGACATTTTGTTTGCTTCTCTGCTTTCTGAATGCATGCTCACTTATCGCACTGGCTCACCTTGCTTACTGTTTAAAGGAATAAATAAACAGACTATGTGTTGGAATTAAACAAAGCATCTACATGTCTTATGTTGAATGATTATGGGCCAGTCTCACGACTGGGCAAAGAGGGGTGCCTAACACCTACCCCTTATTGTACTTTTGGCTCCGCACTTAATCTCTATCTATTTTCCCGCTTTTAATAAACCGGTGGCGACTGTTTTGATGATAACCGCTATCATGTGGCGATGTTCCTAGCCATGGGAATGTCCATGATTTTGGTTTACGAAGCAAGCAACCAATCGAGCAAACAAACGTGATCAATCTGTATGGCGATGCCCCGTTTGGGAGGTGTCTACAGTTTTTTGCGACTCCGCTGGGGAATATGAGAGCCATAACCAAAAAGTTCAACATAAGACTAATACATGCCTTATCTAATTCATTTATCATATGCATCAAGCGGGCAACCCGTTGAGTTCACCTGATATCCCGGCATGACACGGGCTATGTTGGGGGTTCCAGCAAACTCCACAGTCACCCGTACCTAGTGGTATATCAAAAAGGAAATCACCCAATCGCCGCCTATGATGGGCTGGTGAGAGGATTGGTGCCCTTTGACAACGGAGCACCCTGAGACTACCAAAAACCTTGCATGTTTTAGAAAGCCATAGAACTTATCAAACTAAGACAGGAACCTACAAGCTAGGAACCTACTTGCATTTTACTTGCAAAAGTTCTTCCTCACACCTTGTATCATTTGTTGTTGTAATTAACCCTTTCTGTGCAGAAGGGTTAGGATTTTCAGCCCAAGTCCTAACCCTGCGCAGGCCGAATACTGACTTCCAGGTATTCTACTTTTCAAGCAGGCACAATAGGTAAATCAAAGAAGCAACCACAGCCAACTTTGTACTCTTATAACACCCGAAGCTACGCCAAACAAAGGTCTCTGCAACCCTCCCGTCTATCGTCCTCATCTGACAAAACACCCTCACCACAACAATTCCAACCGCTTTCAGAAAACTTCCCGGTCATCCCCTCAACGGACTCCGTCATTTACTAAATCTCAAGCTTCGTCAAGCAACCCTTCTACCTTCATGGCAGACAACGATGCCACTATTGCCGACCTCCAAGCTCAAATCACTGCACTACTAGCAGAAAAGGCAGCTAGAGATGCTGAGGATAAGGAAAAATCAATGGAAGACGAGAACCCCCATAAAGTAGTGTTGGCAGAAAGTCCTGAGTTGACCAAGCAAGTCAAGGAAATCAAACAAGCCTTGGCTCGTTCACAAGGGGACCAAATTCTGGATTTCGAGGGACTTTGCCTCTTCCCAGAATCCAAGCTGCCTGAGAATTTCAAGATGCCCAACATTGAGAAGTTCAATGGAACTGGCAACCCTACCAGTCATGTTCGCCATGTTATCAACACCCTGAAGCCGATGGGCTTGAATGACGAGCTCATCGCTCAGTTGTTCC
Organism: Rhododendron griersonianum; assembly: GCA_018127125.1. Lineage (NCBI taxonomy): Eukaryota > Viridiplantae > Streptophyta > Magnoliopsida > Ericales > Ericaceae > Rhododendron > Rhododendron griersonianum. The sequence continues at coordinate 17,118,856 of CM030789.1, forward strand.
AACGAACTCTCACCGGAAGTGCTCTCGACTGGTTCCTCACTTTGGAGTTTGTACATTATCAAACTTGGCCGAAATTGCCAATGCTTTCGTCAAGCAATATGCATACAATGTCCAAATTGAACTAACAACTCGAGACTTGGAAATGACCAAACAAGATTCCAATGAGGACTTTGCTACCTTTGTGGCAAGATGGAGGGAAAAGGCTGCCAAGATGAAGAACCGCCCCTCCGAGGAAGACCAAGTGAGGATAGTTGTCAAAAATTTGCAACCCAAATATCTCAGGCATATTTACACACAGGCTATCACCGATTTCAAGCGCTTGCATGCCACTGGATTGCAAATCGAAGATGGAATCAAGTTAGGACTCATTGGGAAAGAAGAGGCCACTCTTCCACCTAAGAAAACCTTCTCTAGCCGTACATCTCATGCCTCCGTGAATGCCCTTGGCACATCCTTGTCTCAAGACCCTTTCCAAACTAGCCCATCCCGAAGCTCAAATCGACCCCGCCGCAACTTTGATCCTCTTTACTTGACCTTGTCCCAAGCCCTGACCATTCTTAGCCGTCAAGTGCATCTCAAACCTCTAAACAAGCCACTTCCTCCACCGCCCTACGGTCCAAACAGGGCCCGAACACGTGGTACGTGGGACCATGGTGTAAATATGATGGGGATAGTCGTCGTGCAAGCCGGTGGTCGGCAATATGGACCAGCGATATGAAATGTCATTGGTCCAGGAAGTCTGTATGGGGTCAAGGTCCAGTAAACATGAGAAGTTATTGGACCAAGAGATTGATAAAGGACCAGTGACATGTGAAGTTGTTGGTCCAAGTAGTTTGTTCCTGGTCTAAGAGGGCCGAACAGGAGGAGAGCTCCTGAGAGGACGTTGGTCCAAGTAGTTGTTCGGCGATGAGATAGCCGAACAAGGGAAGAACTCCAATCAAGTGCTGGAGCAGAGGGAATACTCTAGGAGGTTCCATTACAATTGGTTCCGTAAAGGAATGGGATCCCGAGAATATAGGATCCAGAAGAGATACCCAATGGGAATGGGATGTTCGGTCAGTTATGGAAAAGAGTCCTAAAAGAACTAAGGTAATGAACTGATAAGGGAACGAGAATCCAAGATATTATGGGTTTCCTGTATGAGATAGGAAACCTAGGGCAACACGGATACTTGGGCAACAAGCATCTGTGAATCTATAAATACAAGGTAAACCTAAAGGTGAAAGGTACGCAGTCTACTGCAATCGAGTTATTTACTTACTGATAATTAGGGTTTTTCTGCTAGTACGTGATACTAACTTAGGCATCGGAGGTCCTTTGCCACGAAAGGCAAAGGTGCGCTCAACCTTGTCTGTTTTGCAGTTAGGGTTCCGGCGAGGAGGCACGTGAAGCTGTTTACCAAAAAGCTAGAGTTAGCACTAAGCGGATTTTTTCCCCTTACAATTGGCGCTGTCTGTGGGAATCGAACCCACGACCACATGAGTACCTAGGGAGAGTGTGCATCTAAGTACGAATAAACTTGGAATGAAGCAATAAAACGAAATTTGATTTGAAAAATTGTTTTTTAAGTTAAAGTACAAATACGACTTAAGAAAAAAACTTGAGAACCGATTGAGTACGAAAAAAACTCAAAATTTGGCTAAGTATGAATAAACTTAGGCCATGGCAATGAATAATGCTAAAAACCGATGGAGTCCGATCATACTCCAAATTTGGCTAAGTATGAATAAACTTATGCCATAGCAATGAATGATGCCAAAATTCAATGGAGTGCGAACATACTCCGAATTTGCGTAAGTATGAATAAACTTAGGCCATGGCAATGAATAATGCCAAAATCCGATGGAGTACGATTATACTCCGAATTTGGCTTTGTATGAATAAACTTAGGCCATGGCAATGAATAATGCCAAAATCCGATGGAGTACGATTATACTCCGAATTTGGCTTTGTATGAATAAACTTAGGCCATGGCAATGAGTGACGCCAAACTTCTATGGAGTGCGAACATACTCCGAATTTGGCTTTGTATGAATAAACTTAGGCCATGGCAATGAATAATGCCAAAATCCGATGGAATACGATTATACTCCGAATTTGGCTTTGTATGAATAAACTTATGCCATGGCAATGAATAATGCCAAAATCCGATGGAGTCCGATCATACTCCAAATTTGGCTAAGTATGAATACACTTAGGCCATGGCAATGAATAATGCCAAAATCCGATGGAGTACGATTATACTCCGAATTTGGCTTTGTATGAATAAACTTTTGCCATGGCAATGAATAATGCCAAAATCCGATGGAGTACGATTATACTCCGAATTTGGCTTTGTATGAATAAACTTAGGCCATGGCAATGAGTGACGCCAAACTTCTATGGAGTGCGAACATACTCCGAATTTGGCTAAGTATGAATAAACTTAGACCATGGCAATGAGTAATGCCGAAATCCGATTGAGTACGATCATACTCTAAATTTGGCTAAGTATGAATAAACTTAGGCCATGGCAATGAGTAATGCCAAAATCCGATGGAGTATGATTATACTCCAAATTTGGCTAAGTATGAATAAACTTAGGCCATGGCAACGAATAATGCCTGAATTTGATTGAGTATGATCTAGCTCAGAATATACCCAAGTACGAGACATTTGAGTTGCATACGTGAATATGCACATATTTCCAAGTACGAGGAACTTGGGGAGCATACGAGAACATGCAAATTTATCTAAAGTATGAATACACTTAGGAGTCTGTCAAGTATGAAACACTTGGGTGAGCAAACACAGTACAAAAAGTGTGTATGAATGAACGCACGAAATTGGCCAGGCACGAAGGGTTTAGGTCTGTAAATAGATCCGGTAGGGATTGAGTTCAATTGAGGTGTATGAAGGAACACACAAGCCCGACTACGTACGAATGCTTAGATGTGTATGAATAAACACACGAAACTAGGGTATGTGCATGAACAAGCACGAGATTGAGTCGCGCGCGAACGACGACTATGCTTGAGAGTTGCCAAGTATAGACACGGAAGTATCTAAGAATGAAAAACTTAAGCTTATGTATGAGATACATAAGGTCGATAGGTATGAAATACTTAAGAAGCTCACACGAAATTTGGACAGCTGCGATCGGCGTCCGAGCACGTTATATTCTGGCCACGAAGGGCCATCAGTCAAAATAACGTCAAGTAATGGGATTACATACAGAAGAGGTAGTGTTCAACATTTCTCTTAAGCTACGAGTTGCTTCGGTAGAATTATGAATAAAATTGCTCGAAAGAAATTGTTTCCAGCACGAATATTGTACTTGTTCGGTCCCGGCAAGAACAAGCTAAGGATACTTTTTCTCCATCCTGGGGAGCAAAGAGCATTCATCAAAAATATTCGTTGGGTACGATCAAACTCTGAATTTGGCAAAAGTATGAATAAACTTAGGCCATGGCGATAAAAAATGCCACAATCAGATTGAGTGCAATCAAACTCAAAAGTTTGGCTAAATATGAGTAAAGTTAGGCCATGACCATGAACGGTGCCGAAATTTGATTGAGTATGATCGAACACAGGATATACCTCAGTACGAATAAACTTGGGCAGTCTGCCGAGGGTGATTAAGCTTGGGCAATACCTGAGTACGGACAAAAGACAATTCACCGAGTATGAACAAGTACGAGCGAAACCTAAGTATGCATATACTTAGGCATACCAAGTGCGAATAAGCTTGGATAATGATGCAAGAGCGATGAAGATTGCTAAGTATCTGTTGAGTGTGAAAGAGCTTGGCCACGAATAGGGCCAAAGAGGCGATTAAAAGAAATTTGCCTCACAAAAGGCAGTGAATAATGTTGAGATTTAGCTACGTATGAATACACTTAGTCTCACAGCAACGAATAATGCTGAGAAAAGCCCAAGTACGAATGCACTTGGGCTGCTACCTAAGTACGAATGAACTTAGATGATTCGCCGAGCATGCATAGGCTCAAACAGTAGTAGTTCAAAAAAACTATTTGGCTGTGTCAAGCATAAACAATGGCAGAAGTTAAGTGCCTAGAATTGGAAAAATAACCAAGAACGAAAATTTGGGTGACCATAAGCTAAATTGAACATAGGTATGAATAAACCTATGACAATGTAGAATGTCAAAAATAGACCCCAGTACGGAGAGGCTTGGGGCCCGAGCAGTGAACATTGCTTGAATCATGACAAAGGCCCAAGCACGAAAATGTTTGGGGCCCAAGCAACGAACATTGCTCTCATGTGAGCAAAGCCTGAGATAAGCTAGGTACGACATAAACCTGACATGACAGTGGATTGCCTAAGAATGAGTATGCTTAGGCCAAGGCAGTAAGGAATGCCAAAAATCGACAAAACTTAAAGCCTTGGCTACAAGCTGAGCCCGAGATAGGTTGGGTGCAAAGGAGACCTAGGTCTTGGCATCGAATGCCTGAAGCAACCATGTTCGGCCAAGAATTGGGACGAGTACGAGTACTCCTAGAGTATTGCTGGGAATTCGCTGAAGTACGAGAAAACTTTGGGCCAAAGCAAATACTGAATACCAAGAAACTGCGAAGATACGGAATGACCTAGGGTCAATGCTAAGTACTAACAAACTTAGAAAGAGTGCAAAAAGATTTACTGAAAAATGAGTGAACTTAGCAAAACGAAATGTGGGTCTGCATTGGGGACGAGATTCCCTGAGTACCCAAGTTAGTAGGGTGACGTACGTGAAATGTCACCCCGGACGCCGTTTGTGCGTCTCGTTTCACGAAAACATCTGTTTGCATCTAAATATGGGAAGTAAGATATGTGCCACGAATAAAGGTGCAGAAACAGGACGAATCTGCTCGGTCCTTAAGAGCTTTGCTCGTCATTTGGGTAATAAATAACGAGTAAAGCTGGGGAGCAATTGTAGGGAGGTATTCCCGAACAAGGCCAAACAGGGCCCGAACACGTGGTACGTGGGACCATGGTGTAAATATGATGGGGATAGTCGTCGTGCAAGCCGGTGGTCGGCAATATGGACCAGCGATATGAAATGTCATTGGTCCAGGAAAGGATGGGGTCAAGGTCCAGTAAACATGAGAAGTTATTGGACCAAGAGATTGATAAAGGACCAGTGACATGTGAAGTTGTTGGTCCAAGTAGTTTGTTCCTGGTCCAAGAGGGCCGAACAGGAGGAGAGCTCCTGAGAGGACGTTGGTCCAAGTAGTTGTTCGGCGATGAGATAGCCGAACAAGGGAAGAACTCCAATCAAGTGCTGGAGCAGAGGGAATACTCTAGGAGGTTCCATTACAATTGGTTCCGTAAAGGAATGGGATCCCGAGAATATAGGATCCAGGAGAGATACCCAACGGGAATGGGATGTTCGGTCAGTTATGGAAAAGAGTCCTAAAAGAACTAAGGTAATGAACTGATAAGGGAACGAGAATCCAAGATATTATGGGTTTCCTGTATGAGATAGGAAACCTAGGGCAACACGGATACTTGGGCAACAAGCATCTGTGAATCTATAAATACAAGGTAAACCTAAAGGTGAAAGGTACGCAGTCTACTGCAATCGAGTTATTTACTTACTGATAATTAGGGTTTTTCTGCTAGTACGTGATACTAACTTAGGCATCGGAGGGCCTTTGCCACGAAAGGCAAAGGTGCGCTCACCCTTGTCTGTTTTGCAGTTAGGGTTCCAGCGAGGAGGCACGTGAAGCTGTTTACCAAAAAGCTAGAGTTAGCACTAAGCGGATTTTTTCCCCTTACACAAACCATGATCCAAACAAACAATGCGCCTACCACCAACACCCTGGGCACGAAACAGACAATTGCATGCGGCTTCGTCACGACATTCAAGACCTTATTGATAGTCGAACCATAAAACCACCAAAACCTGATGGGCAAGCCAACCCACTCCCTACTCATAATGCTGAACCGCCACCTCGAAGTATCAATCTCATAAATCTATCTCACAACCCCACATACAATCCAAGCCAATACATTGTCCAAGACAACCAAACCAAACCTACCTTAACCTTCCCCGAGGAGGACGAGTGTTACATGATGGAGGAGGAGGAGGATAATGATTCTAATCAGTCAGAAGTAATCGACGTTGATATGTCCGACATAAGCAGCAAAGATCAGGCAGAGGAGGAAAAGCTAAGGAAGTGGAAAGAACACTCCTGGGCAAAACACAATTTGGAGGATCCAGACATTCCATTTGTAGAAGATGACGAATGGCTTCGTATCTGGTTTGAGAATAGGAAGAAGGAAAAAGAAAGGGTCATCATGATGAGAAGGCACGCTCGCTTCGAGCCTGCCCAAATAGTGGTACGTATCAACCGTCCCAAGATTCCAACACCGCCCATTGTTTGGGAGACAATCAATCTCATAGAAAAGGTAGAGGAGTTTCAAATGCAACCATGGGTCAACCCTTACGACGAGTGTGACTATAGTCAATGGATAGAGGAAAGAGAAGATCTGGATTTCATATGCACAGAACCCTATAAAACAGGGGAAAGCGACTTTGATGAAATGGAAGAAGAGTGCAATGATCCGCTCGGTGAAACCTCCTTAGCATCACTATTCAATCAGGAGGAAATGACTGATGACCACACAATCAATGAGGAAAGAGAGATTCAGACTAACACATCCATCTGGGGATTGCTCATGGCTCAAGGAAGTAGCCATCGCACAAACTTCAAAGATGAACCCAATCCAGAGGCTCTGTTTGGCAAGGAAGAGAGTGGGAAATAGTACAAAGTTGCAAAAGACAAGGGAAATGACCCCGACATGCTGCAGTAGCTGAGAAGTCACAACATGGCAAATAAGAAACGCTAAAACATTGTTTTTGCTTTAAACAAACTAGAACGAGTTTTGGGCCCCTGTTTGGGCATTTTATTTCCGCTAAGAGAATTCCTTTTTCATCTTTCAGATTATGCTTATATAAATCCAAATTTCTAAATTGCAATTGCCATGCGCTATACTCTCATCGCCAAAAACAAGAGAAAAATTCGAAGGGATCAAAATCTTTGTGTCCCCTACAAAAGGGAAGAAAGGATGAACTCTAATTGCTTAAGAAACTAGGTTTTTTGTCAGAACTTAGAAGAAAGATACTATCTCCGTGAGAACACTTAGGGTTAGCTTGCCCATTGTGAAAGTACAAACGCAACAAGGAGATTCATAAAAACATCTCCATCAAATTCCTCTCCAAAAACACTAAAACCCTCTTGAGAGAAAAATGCTCGTTGGGCAATCTATGCACCCAAGCAAAAGTAAGAGCAAAGCCTGCTAGGACAAGAAAAAGCGAAAAACGCAGCCTAGGCAAAAGTCAAGGCATTTGAAGGAAAGCTCGCTAGGGACTCAACCTCTATCAGGTAATCTAGGCAAAACTTAGAGCACGAGAGAAAGAAAAACCAAGAGCGAAAACCCAACCCCCAAAGGTGGTAATCTTGGAACTACGTAAAAGGGCCTGATTCCCTGATTGGGATACGTAGGCAATCTCGCATCGAGATACGGCCCAAACATTTGGAAAGAGGAAAACATCAACAGGTTTGTACTCAATGATAGGCATAGCTAACCCTGCGTATTGAGCTCACAAAAGATGGGTATGCTTTTTTCGAAGAATTGGCAACAAGCAATAGACATAAGAATTACAGTTCATCCCCTCTAACCCAAAAGTCGTCAACGCAATGGGTATGATACCTCAAAAGACTCTTAAGTTTGGCAATCAGGCTGTGAAGCATGGCAAAAGCAAGAGACAGAAAATCAAAGACTAAGCATAGGAAAGAATGTGAAACAGGATGCCACTTGGCTAAAGCAAAACCTAGTTTCCTTGGGAAGATAGACGTAACGGCCGGATAATTAATACCTCGGCCGCAACAATGATCCTTCGGCCGAGTAATCTATTCTTCGGCCAAGTGTTTTCATACAAGTTACTGTCTATCAGCAAAAACTTATTCAAAAAGTCATGTTCTGACTATTGCATGCAAACTCAAAACATCTAGGGGCATAAAAAGCATTTCTCAAACGAAAACTTGTTTACAAAACCATTGTTGTGGTTGCTTTCACTACACAAATATAGTTTCTGCCTATCTCCCACTAACTATGAACAGGAAAAAGAAAAAGCCCTAAAAGCTAGGCGATCTCTGAGAAGAAGGCGAAGGCTGCTCACTGGTCCCCACATTCCCCCCACCAGCAGCCGGTACTCTCTCAGCCTCAAGCTGCAGCCAAAGAGGGATACAAACATTTAGACTCAAAGGATAATACGCAGCAGATAAAGCACATGAAGAAAGTCGTACCTCAAGGATCCTACGGCGCTGTCTCAGAACCAAAACCTCTGTACTCTGATAGGCGTGAAGCCATTCTTGCACTATATCGGCAGGTACCTATGGAATAGTTAAACATTACAAACATCTAAAGCAAGGGATGCAATGCGAAGTGATGAAAGCTAACATGGAAAGCTAAAGATACCTGTGAAGCCTCGGCTGGCAAAGTGTAAAGCTGGGTCGTGCAAGGAGTCAGCGTCAGGCGCTCCACCTCCCCATCATCTGAGTGGAAGGAGACAAACGATGGAGCCCGTGGCCAAACAGGAGCAACGGGAGGAGCCGCAACAGAGGAGGTCAAGAAAAGACGGCAATACTCCGTATAGTCACCTGCCTGGAGGAGTAAACCTGCCCAATCTCTAATCCGGGCATTCTTCAGATCTTCCTTCGACATCAAAGAAGTGGACCTCATAGATACTGGAGGAGAAGGAGGACCAAGCCGAAGAGCCTCAACGCGTGATCGCCACTGACTGGCCACTCGATCGCCTAAGTACCAGGCTCGGCAAAATGGACCCTCGAGCAAGCTACGGGTCCGGTCTAGGACTCTACAACGTGCAAGATGGGCATCCTCTGGTACACCACCCCAAGGGTCAAACCGTACCTACAAAGCAAGAACAAATCAGCCCCAACACAAAAATATGGAAGTCTAAAGGATAAGAGGTACAAAGAAAAAGTTACCTGATCGACCGTCAGTCGGTCCAAAACTCGCCGCCACTCAGGAAGGCTCAAAACTGGTGACCGTGGCCTCCGTTGCCCCACCGACCATCGCTTGTAACGGGGTACGCAGTTCGCATCACCATGCCTAGTCTCAGGGGGAAACTGGAGAAGGTGCTCAAAAGCCCAGAGCTGAAAAACAGGTTAACCAAAGCAGGTTCAGAACTAGAAAAAGCCAAAGTAAAAACAGAAGTACAAAGGAACGATACATACCTCAAGCACTCGAAAATGACCACAAAGAATGGGACTCTTGTCCTGCGAACAAGCTCCAAGACTACCATACAAAGTGGCCAAAACAGACGAGCCCCAGTCAAACTCCCGAATAGCTCCCAAGTGCTGCAGAGGAGCCAAAAACTGCGTGTGTACCGAACCATCCTTGTTGGCAAACAACGTTTGCCCAAGGAGGTAAAGAAGGAAGGCCCGCGTCAATTGCTCAGCACTCACCTGGGTCAGAATGTCAGCCACCATAAAAATCTTGCTTAGCCAAGCAAGATCGATATGACCCCGGAAACGAACAGGGGGCACCTTGCTCAAAAACCACCTCAAAGCACCCTCTCGCTCCCAAAGCCGGGGGTCAACTCGAAGAGCAACTTCGCCTACCCACAGGCCAGTCAGCAAAGAGAAGTCACCCGGAGTGATAGTCATCTCGCCAGCAGCAGGAAAGTGGAAGGTATTGGTGGTATCCCACCACCTCTCAACTAGCGAGGTCATCAATGGCCAATCCATCTTCGGAAGATCGAATGTCTCGAAGCCTGCAGCACGTACTAATTCCCGAGCCTGCTCTGGCAGCTTCAAGAACCATCTGTGCACCTCTTTGCCTCCACCGCGAGCTTCCAGTCTCCTATTTCTCTGCCAAAGACAAAAGGGAGTTAATCTCATGATTACATAAACAAAGAAAATGCTAAGGGGCGTCAAATTAACATCTAATAGCATGCATTACCTAGACAGGGGGCACAGTTATTTTAGTTTCCTTAAACAAAAATAAATTCAACCCAAACATGGGTTCTTCACATTCACGCTCCTAACCAAAAGGGATTTTCATCCCGCAAGCAAAAAAATTTTATTCTAAAAAATACAATGACTTCCAAAACTCCGAACTAAAGTAAAACTTTTTACTTTTCAGGAAACTCACCGGCACATTCAGAACGCTCAAGTGATGCTCAGGCTCTCTGCGAACTATCTCGGCCTCTGGGCCACCAACAGGAGGGTGGTACTGCAGGAAACCGCCATAACCCAGCCTACGCGAAGGAAGAATGTAAGTAGCGGCATCAAACAAACCAGGCTCTTCAATCGCCTCCTCGTCAGAAGACGAATACTCGCACCTACATGAAGGGTGTGAGGATGAACCCGCCACATCCGAAGATGGCGTGGCCATCACGTTTGAACCAAGATGGGAGGAAGACCAACAGTTTCAAACAACCGAAGCCAACGGCAACGGCGGCGGTGGGGATGATCGCCGGAGATGATGGTGGCCGACGGTAGTGAAAGAGAACGGCGGCGTGCGGCGGAAGTCATCGGGCAAGACGAACGGAGGAGAATGAGAGAGGAGGAGAAAAAAAGATTAAATGGGCCGTGAGATCGATTTAACTGAACTTAAATCGATTTCCTGGCTTTTGGCGTTCTCACGGCCGAGACATCAATACTTCGGCCGAGACATCAATCCATCGGCCGAGAGATCGATCTCCTGGCCTCTCAATCAATTTCCTTCAGCAACATCAGATCATGCTCAGTGCACTAATTCAAGCTATTATGGAATTCTGGGTCCATGACCAACAGAAGCAAAGACCAAATCAGCCTTCGGGGCATCCCTGAGCCAACACAACATAATCAAAACTAGCCTTGGGGGCATGCCCAAGCATCGAAGATCTCTCTCCACAAACTGCTGGCCGAAGCAAAACAAGTCAGAACACCTGGCGGCTCTAAAGCCCAATCACTATCAGCAACTCCGCTATTCACCGCCATCAAAACAATTTAACAGGCTCTACGCCTTCACCAACCGACTCAGCAGCGGCCCGAAGCCCATCACGTCAACAGGCTCGAAGCCTACGCTCGTAGTCACTCATTCAACGGCTCTAAGCCCTCAACTCAACAGCTCTGTGCTCGCTATCACTCACTCGCTGTCTCAACTAGCTCGAAGCCATAACTGTAGGGAGTAAATCCCGAACAAGCACAAATAGAGCCCGAACACGTGGTACGTGGGACCATGGTATAAAGTACAGTCGCCGTGCAGAAATGGTGATCGGCAATAGGGACCAGTGATATGAAGGATCATTGGTCCAGGGAGTCTACACTGAGTTAAGGTCCAGTAACACGAAAGAGTATTGGACCAAGAGATCAACGAAAGAGCAATGACATGCGGAGTCATTGGTCCAAATAGGCTGTTCGGCAATAAAAGAGCCGAACAGGAGGGGGTTTGTACGAAAAGCAGTCCTAGGAGCAGGAAACGTTCCAGAAGGTTCTGATGACAGGGATATTCCATGATTGCTGTAAAGATCCCAATAAGATAGGATCTTGGAGAGATACCCAACGGGAATGGAAAGTTCGGCCAGCTGTGGAAAGGAGTCCTAAACGGACTAAGGTAATAAACTGATAAGGGAACGAGAATCCGAGATATTCTGGGTTTCCTATACGAGATAGGAAACCTAGGGCAACATGGATACTTGACAGCAAGCATCCATGAACCTATAAATACAAGGCAAACTGAGAGGAGAAAGGTACACAATATATTACGATTTTACGTATTCTTCTACTGAAATTAGGGTTTTCGACCAGTACGTGATACTAACTTAGGCATCGGAGAGCCTTTGCTACGAGAGGCAAAGGTGCACTCACCCTTTGTCTGTTTTGCAGATAAAGACTCCGGCGACATATCAGGGTTCCGGCGAGGACCTCGAAGTAGCCGTTACGTTCTTGTGCTGCTTAAACCACTCCCGATTTTTCTGCACTTACAATTGGCGCCGTCTGTGGGAAACGAAAGAGATCCCTCTGAAAAGCGACCATGATGGAAGAAGATCCAAAAACTCCACATGATCCGAAACACCAGTTGGGGGGAGGAGGTGGCAACTCCCCATCGGATCCTCCGAGAAAGCCCGACGGTGGGCGAGCAAAAAGGCCCACAGACATGGATAATCCCCTGACTATCCATGGCGACTCCAAGAACAAGGAGGGAAGGATGGCCACAGGCTCCACGAGAAGGAGTAGATCCCATCGTGAGGAAGAATCAGTGGCACATTCAAGGAGTGCGCACAACCGTGACGATATCTTGGATAAAAAGAGACAAGAGATCGAAGAGTACGCTCGTTTGATTAAAAAACGAGAATATGAGATACATGAATTGCAACGGATACGAGGACATCCGGAGGATTCTGGACTGTCACGAAGAGATTCCAGAGGAGAAAGGCTGGCAATAGTGGAACACAAGAAAACTCCTTCACGAGGAAGGGGGAGCCGGTCCAGGAGTCCCACTCCGAAAAAGAAAAGGGCTTCTTCACGAAAAAGAAGAAGCAGAAGCCTCACCCCCGAAGAAGGAGAGATTAGAAGACATCACAGGAATAGGTACGAGAGACCTGATTCCGATTGGGAAAAGAGTACTCCCAAGAAAGCAAAAGAGCGAGAGGAGGGAGCCATGTCTGCACGAGAGGCGGCACGGAAAGCCCTCAGCAATATAGCCTCAGCCCCTTTTTCAAAGAGATTGCAGGAGGCAAGGCTTCCGAGCAGGGTGAAGCACGGGGCATTCGTACTTTACGAAACAAATAATGATCCCGTGGCACACGTACAACACTACCGGCAGGCAATGTTCATGCACGACGGGGATGATGCAATCATGTGCAAGATGTTCCCATCAAGTTTGGGGAAAGTGGCCTTGTCGTGGTTCCATAAGCTGGGGCCGAACACCGTGCAAGGATGGAGACAGTTGGCCGAAGAATTCACTGCTCGGTTTCTGACGAGCAGGAAAGCACCAAAAACCTTTGAAAGCCTCTCTGTTATGAAACAAGGAGAGAGTGAGCCGATCAGAGATTATGCTAAGAAGTACTGGGAAACTTTCAACGAGATTGAAGGGTGCAGTGAGGAATATGCCATAGCCACGTTCAAAACAGGGTTGCCTGTTCGGGGAGAGCTGCGTAAATCCCTGAACATGAACCCGGTAGATACACTGGCAAGGCTAATGGAACGAATCGAGCAGCATGCCAGAAACGAGGATGACATACTGCGTGAGGACAACAGGATGGTTGCCGAACAGGCGAAGGTTCTACCGAAGAGGGCGGACAAGCCAGAGCCCAAGACCTACAAAGATAGGAAGGAGTACTGGCAGGTCAAGAAAGAACCGTATAAAGAGAAGCACGCCCCAGACCCCAAGTCTTTCTTTTCGGTGACAACGGTTTGGAAGGAACCAATCTATCGGATTCTTTACAAAATAAAGAATCGCCCATATTTCAAGTGGCCCCCAAGGCTGGAGGGGGACAAAGATGCAAAGAGGGCTACGAGTCAGCATTGCAGTTATCATAAAGATTGGGGACATATGACGGAGGATTGCGAGATGTTCAAGCAACACCTCGATGATCTGGTCTCACGGGGTTACCTGAAAGAATTTATTCAGGAGGAGCACAAGGGTGCAGAGAAAGCGTTGGAATTGGATTATGAGCAGAATCCAAGAGGGGTAATCCATATGATACATGGATTGGCCGCACCTTACACGAGAAGTGAGGTGAGGTTGCTCCAAAGACAAGTAAAACATGACCAGCACGTGATGCAGTTGGGAAAGAAACGAAGACGTGAAGGAGAAGGATGCACCGGAGGCATAGTCTTCACGGATGAGGACCTGGGGGGAATCCAGGTACCGCATAATGATGCCTTAGTCATAACCCTACGAATCGGGGAATATGACATGGAGAGAATCTTGGTAGATTCGGGAAGCTGCACGGAGATATTGTACTATGACGCGTTCAAGAAGTTAGGGCTGACACAAGCAGATTTGGTGCAATCAACAACCCCTTTGGTCGGATTTAGTGCAGGAGCAGTCTGGCCATTGGGCAAAGCAACTCTCCCTGTTCGGGCAGGAACAGTTGTGCTAAGAACCGATTTTTTGGTGGTAGATGTACCGTCTTCCTATAACGCGATTATTGGAAGGACGTGGTTGCACAAGATGAGGGCGGTTTCCTCCACTTACCATCAGATGGTAAAATTTCCCCGGTCAAATGGTATCGAAAGAATTAGGGGAAATCAGAAGGTCGCCCAGCAATGCTTGGTTTCTATAATCAAGAAGGCACCAAAGGCCCAGTTAGTTCAAGCAATCGAGGTTCCGGATCGGCCGACCATTGAGGATGTCGGAGGGGATCCCGCCGAGAAAATGGTGGAAGGCTTGAAGAAGATTCAGATCAACGAGAATGATCCAGAAAGGTATTTTCTGATTGGGGAAAATCTGAATGAAGCAGAAGAGGAAGAGTTGCTAAGGTTCCTCAAGGAACACGTTGATGTGTTTGCTTGGGTGCCCGAAGAGATGCCCGGAGTGGATGCAAACGTGATTTGTCACCACTTGAATGTGGATCCACAACATAAGCCTGTGATGCAGAAGAAGAGACGATCCGCCGTACAACACGTGGATGCTGTTATCGAGGAGGTGGACCGATTGCTCGAAGCAAAGGCTATACGAGAGGTATACTACCCAGAATGGCTGTCCAACACCGTGGTGGTAAAGAAGAAGAACGGGAAGTGGCGAGTTTGTGTCGACTTCACCGACTTGAACAAGGCATGCCCCAAAGATAGCTTCCCCCTCCCCAGGATAGACCAGCTTGTCGATGCAACGGCTGGGTATGGGCGGATGAGCTTCCTTGATGCTTATCGGGGTTATCATCAAATAGCCATGTACGGCCCCGATGAGGAGAAGACATCTTTTATCACGCCAAGGGGGCTGTACTGTTACAGTGTCATGCCTTTTGGTCTGAGGAATGCCGGTGCAACATATCAGAGGTTAGCAACGATTATGCTAAAGAAGTTGCTCGGTAAGACCATGGAGGTTTACATAGATGACATGGTGGTCAAAAGCAGAGAGAAAGAAAACCACATCGCTGATTTAAAAGAAGCCTTTGAGATATTGAGAGAATATAAACTGAAGCTCAACGCCTCGAAGTGTGCGTTTGGGGTAAACTCAGGAAAGTTCCTGGGGCATTTGGTCACCATAAGAGGGATAGAAGCGAATCCCGATCAAATTACAGCGTTGCAAAGGCTCCAAAGTCCAAGGACCACGAAGGAAGTCCAGAGGTTGACTGGGATGGCAGCGGCTTTAAACCGATTCATCAGCAGGTCTAGTGACAAGTGCAGACCCTTCTTTCAGCTGCTGAAAAAGAGGGAAGGACACGAATGAGGAGCAGAATGTGAGCAGGCGTTCCAAAACCTGAAGAAGTACTTGGCAGCAGCCCCCCTTCTGTCCACTCCCGAACAAGGCGAGTCCCTAACTCTATATCTGGCAGTCTCCGAACATGCTGTAAGTGCGGTGCTACTAACGGACAAGGGATCCGAGCAAATCCCTGTCTATTATGTCAGCAAAACGTTGCTAGATGCAGAGACAAGGTATCTGCCCCTCGAAAAGTTGGTCCTGGCACTAAGAACAGCGGCACGAAAATTGCCCCATTATTTCTAGAGCCACAGAATTGTGGTTTATACTGAGTATCCGTTAAAATCTCTGCTACGAAAGGCAGATTTCTCGGGACGTATCTCAACTTGGTCGGTCGAACTGAGTCAGTACGACATAGATTATCAGCCGTGCACCGCAATAAAGGGGCAGGTGCTGGCGGACTTCGTAGCTGAGTTCTCACCCACGGTAGCTCCCCAGCCTCCTATGAGACAGGAGCCGAGAAAGGAGCAGGGAAAAGAGCAATCAACGAGAATGAAAAGAGCTCCCGCCGAACAGGATCCCACAGAGTGAAGATTATTTGTTGATGGCTCTGCGTGTAATACGGGGTCAGGAATTGGGGTGGTACTTTTTCCTCCTGAAGGTGCAATGATGGAGCTATCCCTTCGATTGGGATTCAGTGCATCGAATAACGTGGCAGAGTATGAGGCACTCTTGGCAGGGTTGAGAAGTGCAAGGACCCTGAAGGTGAAAAAGATACGAGTGCATTGTGATTCACAGCTCGTGGTGAACCAGTTGTCTGGGGAATACGAGGCCCGGAACGAGAAAATGGCTGCCTATGTGACGACCGCCAGGGATCTGCTTGACACTTTCGAAAAGGTGTATATTGAGCAAATAAGTTCTGGGCAGAATGCCCATGCTGATTCGCTTGCCTGGCTAGCTGCAGCTGTACCGACAGAATTTAAGAGAAGGGTGGCAGTTGATTATCTTGCCGAGCCGAGCATCGGAAGAAGTGTGGAATTGGTCTTGGACGTAAACCAAGGATCAAGTTGGATGGATCCAATAGTGGAGTTTCTACGAGATGGGATACTCCCCACAGATAAAAAAGAGGCTCACAAGATTAAAACAAAGTCTGCACGGTTTTGGCTGTCACCAGAAGGAAAGCTGTACAGAAAATCCTTCACTGGTCCGTACTTACTTTGTGTGCACCCCGAGATGGTGCAGAAGTTTCTCCACGAGATCCACGAGGGAACGTGTGGGAGTCATGCTGGGGGTAGGTCAATTGCCCACCGAGCAATAACCCAAGGGTACTGGTGGCCTCACATGCAGGAAGACGCAAAGGTGTACGTAAAGATTTGTGAGAAGTGCCAAAAATTCTCGCCGATGATACGAACACCAGCCGAAGATCTGGTGCCTTTGACAAGTCTTTGGCCCTTCGCACAATGGGGGATGGATATCGTGGGTCCACTACACAAGGCAACTGAAAATAGGAAATTCCTGTTGGTAGCAACAGACTATTTCACCAAGTGGATCGAGGCTGAACCATTGGCTAAGATCACCGAGCCTATGATAGAGAGGTTCGTCTGGAAAAGTATAATCACTCGATTTGGGGTCCCTTATTCACTGATTACGGATAATGGGTCCCAATTGCAGAAAAAATTCAAGGTCTTTTGTGCCCAGTATGGGATAAGAAATTATTATTCCACCCCAGCCTACCCACAGAGTAATGGGCAGGCAGAGGCTTCCAACAAGACTATACTTGATGGGATCAAGAAGAGGTTGGACAAGGCAAAGGGGAAATGGCCCGACGAACTGCCACTTGTTCTATGGGCGCACCGAACAACGCCTAGGAGGTCTACGGGAGAGACCCCCTACTCATTAGCATATGGAACTGAGGCTGTAATTCCATTGGAGGTTGGTCTGCCGACCAACAGGACCACTTTGGTTGAAAGTGGGGGCAATGACAGAGCCCTGGAAATAGAATTGGACCTTGCCGAAGAACGCAGAGAAAGGGCCCTAGTGCATTTGGCTTCTTATCAGGAGCAGCTGATGAAAAGCTATAATAAAACCGTCCATCCACGAGAGTTTGGTATTGGGGACCTTGTGCTTCGAAAAGTGCTCGGCAATACCAAGGTGGCCAACGAGGGCAAGTTGGGGGCAAATTGGGAAGGCCAATATCGAGTTACCGAAGTTGTGGGCATTGGGGCTTATCGATTGGCGGACCTGGACGGGAACCCGGTGCCAAGGCCATGGAATGTTCACAATTTGAGGAAGTTTTTTGTTTAAAACAGACTTCAATTTATTTTTTCTGTTTTAGGATGCACATCGTGATTGTGTGGGAATTTCGAATACAATTCCTTTGTTTTTTATTCTTGTTAGTGGCAAGGGGCACGCGTAACGCCCCCTTGAGTTTTTTGAATTATGAATAAAATTTTGCGTTTTAGAACAAAAACATTGTCTTCTATTTTGTTTAAATACGAAGTTAGGACCTGATTCTTGCTCCTCACTTCGTATTGGGGAGCAGAAGGATAGGTTTATGCTAATACGAATATATTAGGGCAGATTCAAAACATTCCAAGTACGAATATACTCGACTACGAACACAGGTATGAACAAACCTGGTGTGCAGGTATGAACAAACCTGGTGTGTATACGTGAATGCACACACTTTTCCCAAATATGAAGACATTTGGGTAAACTAAGTATGAATACACTTAGAACGTTTGGCGTGCATACGAAAATATGCATAGCTCCCCCAAATACGAAAACGTTTGGGAATCTAAGCACGAATAAACTTGGATAGTTTTTTAGTTCAAACCAATAAAGAATGGGGAGCAGACGAATATGTACAAGTACGAATACACTTGGAGTTGTCCCCAAGCATGAGGAAGACTTAGGCAATATGAATACATGCAAATTTTAGGCTAAATAAGAAATACTCAGAGACGTATGACGAGAATACGAAATCATCTAAGTACGAACATACTTAGAGTCACCTCCAAATTACGAGGCAAATTCAGCAAGCATTCGAAAACATGCTAAGCGAAAAGCTAAAGCTCGAATCCATTCGGTTAACTATCCAGGCATGGGTTAACACGAGAAGCACCCTAGCAAGATTGAATTGGCCATGAAAGGGCCACCAGCAATGTCAGAAGGCCACGAGGGGCCAGGCAAAACATAGTTAGACGCCACGAAAGGCCAAATGTTTAAACTAAAGTATTGAGAATGTATCTGTGCCGCACAGGGCAAACTTACTGCCGCGCAGGGCCATCACTACGTATCAAAAATTATATTGTTCCAGGAGGAGGAGTGCATACCTACTGATCCATAATGGGATCTTGAGTGACCGGATTTGGGGTTTGATCTGGAGCAACAGGAGGTGGGGTTTCTACGGGGGTATCTTTTGCAGCAGTACTCTCATCAGTTGGACCACCACTGGCTTCTTTCTGGCCAGGGTTGGTCACTTCATCGTTGCCATTGGCATCAGCACCGAGCTGCTCGGAAACATCCACGTTGAGCTCCTCATTCGGATTGTCCTCCTCTTCCATGATCTCATCTTCATCTTGGGCTACTATAGTGCTCGGAAGATCAATTTCCGTCCACAAGGCAGAAGAATCAGCTGTACCAGACTTCCTGAGGCCAGCGGTCCACCCAGCAGCAAATATTTGATCTTGGATCTTGGGCATCTGATTTTTGTAGCTTTCTGTGGCTACGTTGATCCCTTCGTTATACCCCTGCTGGTAAGACATCTTCGCCTCGTTTTTGCTCGCCTCCAGCTCTATCAGAGTCTGGTTCAGGCTATCTTCAGCACCATCCAGCTTGCTCTTCACTTCAGCTGCCACGTTTCGAGCCTGGTTTCTCTCTCTCTCAAGCCGCGCTATGGAGGTTAGGAGTTTGGCGTTTTCGCTGGCCAACTTTGCACGCTGGGGCTCTGAGTGGCCCAACTTTTGGGCCATGGCCACCATCTTTTGCGCAGCCTAAACGTATTAATCATGGCTCAGTAGTACAGTTGAGAGGAGGCTAAATTATAAGAAATGAAGATCATAAATGGGTTTACCTTAAAGCTATGCACCATGAAAGATCCAAGCAAGTTGTCCGGAGAGCTCACCACCTCCTTCTGCATGTCCCCGGGGAGCATGAGAGCCTGGGATAGGGCCAGTGCGGTCCCTTCAGACTCCACACTATCCCGGACAGTGACAGTCTTGTTGCCATGGAAAGATGGGGAGCCCAGATTGGAGTTTGGGTTATGGGTATCTGAGTCGAGGTCCCGCCAGGTGCTTCCAAACGTGGGCGTTTGTCCCTGTGGCTAGCTTCAAGTTCTTCAGGAGAAAATCCAGGGGGAGCGTCGAGTTGAGCTGTTCCTCGGCGGCCATGTGACGGCGCAGGACTCTGGGAGCGACCTTGGCCACGAACAGTGCCGCGGCTCCTTCCTCGGCCAGCTCCTGGGATTGTGAGGAGACTTTCGAGGTTGATTGGCTGATTCATCTCTTGAGAACGTGGAGATGGGGAATAACCGTCTGACGATGTAGATGCTTCCTCAACAATTTCCACAGAAGCACTACGGAAGGGGGGGTCTGAGCGCCTTCCTTCTTCTATCTGCTCGGGCTGTGCAGGTTGTGCAGCGGCAGGTCCAGGGACTGGCGGGTCGTCTGCTGCTCGGATGCGCCGATCAATGAAGCCCCGTAAGATGCTCTGTAACTCAGGAGCACCTGCGCTACTCTTGCTCGGCCTGCCAAGTAGGTGCCCTCGCCGTTGAAATTTAGAGCCTGAGTGATATGCGCTACATGAACTTGGGGGGTGACGATAGCATATCCCTGGTTGATATTTTCAGCTGCAACACGAGAAGTTGACAGTCAGAAGATGGATAAAATCGAATACGCAATACGAATGAATTGCTAGGAGAATGAATTTTACGAAGAAGAAAGAACTGACGTGGTTGCCCAAATCTGTGAGGGGCATGAAAGCCTATCACTTGGCCGTCCTCGTCTCTGGGCTCGAAATTTCCAGTAACGACGAGGAAATCGTCGTCGTCTCCTCGAGCGGAGTCGGGCAATTCAAGCACCAGCCGCCTTCTGGAATCTCTACTCTTTAGGTAGTAGGTGAGGGCGTCTTTTGTACGGGAAATGCTGTACAGATGATGAATATCGTACAGGCCTAAAGATGTGCCTAACATCTGGTTTAGGGTATTGATACCCATAACCACTCGGAAAAAATTGGCAGACACCTGCATAGGGGATAACCTGTAGTAGGCCAGAACCTGGCTGAGTAGTGGCGCCAGGGGGAATCTAACACCGCCCTTTACAACGGTGACCACTGGAATGTGTAGAGTGTCATTATTAGGGCTCTGACGTATAGCGTCTACGGGAGCCAAGCTGACGGCCACATCGTCAGGGATCTCATAGCGAGACCTAAACGAGGCCATGGTTTGAGGGGTGTTGCAGTGACGCCTGAACCTCCCCATTTTTGAAAAAAGGCGGGTCTATTGCAGTGGGAGATCACAGGTACGAAGAAACCCTAGATATGATCTGAGTAACCCTACAGTAACGAGAGGAAAGGGGCAAAAGGGAGCGATGACTTACGATTGTGATGGTCGAAGTTCTAAAATGCACAGGAGAAACCTCGAGATGGTGAACAGGGCTTCAATGGCGGGTGCGTTTGAAAGCTCTGGTTGCAGAGGGAATCAAGATGGAGAAAGGGGGTTTCGAACTAGGGTGAAAACCCACATGTACCCCAATTAGTAGGGTGACGTATGCGAAACGTCGCCCCAGACGCCGTTTGGGCGTTCCGTTCCCCAAGAGGTGTGCATCCGCATTTAATACGGACGGTACGATAAATGCCATGTGTAAAGTAAGGGGCAGGAAACGTCTTGGAGAGCCCAAACGATTAGACATTTTCGCTTGGATTAATGATGCTCTCTGCACCAGCTTTTGAGGGAATAAAGGGTGCAAGAGCAAAAGAATGATGCTCTGATCCTGAGGAGCTTTGCTCGTCATATTAAAAGTAAATAACGAGTAAAGCTGGGGAGCAATTGTAGGGAGTAAATCCCGAACAAGCACAAATAGAGCCCGAACACGTGGTACGTGGGACCATGGTATAAAGTACAATCGCCGTGCAGAAATGGTGATCGGCGATAGGGACCAGTGATATGAAGGATCATTGGTCCAGGGAGTCTACACTGAGTTAAGGTCCAGTAACACGAAAGAGTATTGGACCAAGAGATCAACGAAAGAGCAATGACATGCGGAGTCATTGGTCCAAATAGGCTGTTCGGCAATAAAAGAGCCGAACAGGAGGGGGTTTGTACGAAAAGCAGTCCCAGGAGCAGGAAACGTTCCAGAAGGTTCTGATGACAGGGATATTCCATGATTGCTGTAAAGATCCCAATAAGATAGGATCTTGGAGAGATACCCAACGGGAATGGGAAGTTCGGCCAGCTGTGGAAAGGAGTCCTAAACGGACTAAGGTAATAAACTGATAAGGGAACGAAAATCCGAGATATTCTGGGTTTCCTATACGAGATAGGAAACCTAGGGCAACATGGATACTTGACAGCAAGCATCCATGAACCTATAAATACAAGGCAAACCGAGAGGAGAAAGGTACACAATATATTACGGTTTTACGTATTCTTCTACTGAAATTAGGGTTTTCGACCAGTACGTGATACTAACTTAGGCATCGGAGGGCCTTTGCCACGAGAGGCAAAGGTGCACTCACCCTTTGTCTGTTTTGCAGATAAAGACTCCGGCGACATATCAGGGTTCCGGCGAGGACCTCGAAGTAGCCGTTACGTTCTTGTGCTGCTTAAACCACTCCCGGTTTTTCTGCACTTACAATAACAATCAACTTAGCGGCTCCAAGCCCTTGACTCAGCGGCTCTGAGCCTACTATCCCAACTGGCTCGAAGCCATAATAACCAATCTCAGCGGCTCGAAGCCTATTATCAACAGACTCTACGCCTGTATACACCAACTCAGCGGCTCCAAGCCCACCGTTTCAACAGGCTCCAAGCCTATGTCTACCATCTCAGCGACTCCAAGCCCTCGACTCAGCAGCTCTACGCTCGCTATCACAACAACAGGCTCTACGCCCGTTATCTCACCAAAGCGGCTCCAAGCCCACCGTTTCAACTGGCTCGAAGCAGTAACAATCAAGTCTACTTTACCGGCTCAAAGCCCATTACTCCAACAGGCTCGAAGCCTGTATCTATCGTCTCAGCTGGCTCAAAGCCATAGCAACTCACTTAGCGGCTCAAAGCCCATTACTTCAACAGGCTCGAAGCCTGTATCTATCATCTGAAATGGCTCAAAGCCATAACAACCAACTCAACGGCTCAATGCCCATCATCTCAACTGGCTCGAAGCCGTAAACAAGCAATAGGCTCTAAGCCGCCCCAACAATCAAGACATCTATTCTCAGGCTCTACGCCTGAATGCTCAAAAATCTAACATTTTTGAATGCTCAAGCTCTACGCTTGGATGCCCAACCACTGTGTACTGGATGCTCAAGTTATACACTTGAATGCTCAAGCTCTATGCTAGGATGCCCAACCACTGCGTACTGGACGCTCAAAGCCTGTACTTTGAATGCTCGGATTCTGCCGTCCGAATGCTCGAGCTCTACGCTCTGAATGCTCAAGTCCGGAACTTGATAGAAGCTCTAAGCTTAAAACAAACACACACGCACGGGCCCGTGCACATATTGCATCAGCATTTTCACATCGAGTCTACACAATCATATCTGTTCACATCTAACAACCATTATCACGCATATACACTCTGAATATCTCTCATGAAACAGGTCAACCCTGTAATCAACCAGCTCTATGCCTCGGTTTTATTGATCGGTTCAGCACCTCGATCCTTTGGCTCCATGCCAACACTTATGATGGAAAAGCTCCGTGCACAGACCATCAGAATGCAACCAGCTCTACGCTTCGGTTCAAAACACGTCAAGCTCTAAGCTCCGACAACTCAGGTCCTCGCCTCAAGACTGCAGCAGGCTCCACGCCTCAATCTAATCACTTCAGGCTCCACGCCTCAATCTAATCACTTCAGGCTCCACGCCTCAGTCCTATCACCTCGGGCTCTTGCCTTATACCAGCTCTGCGCTTCGGTTCAAACACGACAAACTCTAAGCTTACCTCAGGCCTCCGCCTCATAAACCACAGCAGGCTCCATGCCTCAATCCAGTCACCTCAGGCTCTCGCCTTATGATCAACACCAGCTCCGCGCTTCGGTCCTATCAAGCTCAAAAGCTCCGACACCTCAGGCTTTCGCCTTGTGATCAACACCAGCTCCGCGCTTCGGTCCTATCCAGTCATCTCAGGCCTTCGCCTCATGACTACAACCGGCTCCGTGCCTCGGTTCCCTCGTCACCAAAGCTCCATGCTCCAGTTACTGGCCCTGCGCCCCCTATCTCAAAAGTAAACTGGCGTCCAACTCATCCCCAGCAGATGGTTTGGATTCCACCCCATTACATCAATTCCTTCCAGCTTATTCGCAAGGATAGGCTACTCTACCGAGCTCCTTTCAGTCCAAGTAAGGATGATCAAGAAAAGCAAACGCACCTGCAGTATACTGATCTACCTCAAAATACTAAGGAAGCTTTCCGCAAAAACTCCCCAGGTAGCCCCGCGCTCCTTCAACTACTCTTCGCCAAAACCCTGGCTCAGTCTAGGTACGTCACACTACGGCTTTTTAAGCCCTAAGGTACGTCTTCTGTCTCTAACCCTCCAAACTTTTATTTTTCTTCTTTTGCCCGAACTACGATTGGTCTGAATTTCCCTTGTGGAATACGTAGGCAGCCTCCCGGCCCGACCATAACAAAACCTTTTTCAAAAACCCCTTGGAATAGTGGTTGGACCAAATTGAGTTGCTTTTTACAGCTTTGACTCTTATTCAAACATGTCTCGCGATCCGTCTGAGTTCAGTCAAAGAGGGGCATCTGTAGACACCCCAATTTGGCCTAACGATTATTTCAAGTCCCACCTTGGGACCATCCCGATGATGAAATGGATACAGTGATTGCTGATTTCTTCCTTGAGAACCTTAGGACTTTCGGTAAGAACTTTGAGCCACTTAGAGGACCCAATTCAGAGCCATACAGCCTTTCAGACAGAAATACAGAAGCCTAGGAGAATCCATCTGTCGGCCGTGATATCGATCCCACGGCCCTAACATCATTTCCTCACCCGAGCAACCTGTTGCTAGGAAAATCTCCCTGAGAGATCAATCCCTCGGCCGCAAGATCTATCCTTCGGCCGAGACATCCATTCCTCGGCCGTAATATCCTTTACTCGGCCGCTGTGGGCTCCCGCGCCCGAAGCGCGCTCGAAGAGTCGCCACCCGGATTTTTGAGATGGATGATCCGAGAAATCAAGAGTTTGTTTTGAAAATAAAAAGGATTTTGATCTAGCGAAAACGTTGAGACTTTGGATTTGGGAGTCACGTTACGAGCGGGGAAGGTTTTGTTGAAAAAGCACCCCGCTCGCCCGGTAAAGACCGGTCTCTACTAAGCATTTTAAATGGGGGATTTAATATCATTTGAAAAACATATACGGGAAAGGGACACAGGATTAAATATAACACATTGGCGTGCTTGTGGTGCGAACTGTACAGTAATGATAAGGATGATGCAATAAAGAAAAGAAAGGAAAAACTAAACAAACTGTCTGGACTATGGCTATCTCCATCACGGCATATCATAATGCCGCGCACGGCCTTATGGTAAACCGCGCGGGGTACCTATCATGCTACCAGTCTGTCATTAGCATCCAGAACATCGCCCGGCACATTGTATATCACGTGCGACATTATTCAGAAACATCAGAGAGTGCACAGCGATCAGATCATCTTAAAACAATACCATTTCTTCAAGCCATGAACACAAAACAACTTTTGTTACGTTTGATCATCCAAGATGATCTAAGAAATCTTATTTATGAAATAAAACACGGCTTGTAGATATGGTCTTGTTCCGAAAATACTGATGATCAGTATCTCAACAACAAAAATAGGCCCGATGAATGATGGCCATGATCCAGATAGCTCAGACAAGAAAACAATAGCTAATGGAACACCGTGCGCCCGAACACACTATGCCGTGCGACGCACCAAAGCGCCGCACGGTATGGTGTGTCCAGTGCAGTGACCTTTTTTGTGCTTTTTGAATATAAAGCTCGTTTGAGACCCAAACTCGGTATAGAAAGACCGAGAAGGGCCTCGATCGGCTCCCCTCAAAGCTAAATGTGATTTAGCTCAAGAAAATTATTTATACCTTTTGATTGAAGCTTGGATGTGCTTGAAGATGGAGAGTGGTGGTTGATTTGGATTGAAAATCTCTTTGGAGCTTGGATGGGGATTGAAGGATGTGAGGTTGTTTGGATGCTTTGAGGTGGAGGTCCTCCTAAGTCAATAGTTTATTGAACTTAAGAGGAGAAGAAGAATGGGGTATTTTTAGAGAGAGAGAGAGAGAGTTTAGAAAATGGCAGAGTAACTCTATTTGGAGTTGAAGGGGTACTTCTCAACTAGAAGAGGGGTGTATTTATAGGCAAAAAGATACTTGGAGAGCACCCAAAGAGGGGAGGTGGCTTCTGGACTGAATAAAACTTATTTTATGGCCAAGACGCTCCTCCTGCAGGCGTGGCCGACAACTTTCTGCACCTGTCAGAACTTTTTCCGAAATGCCGTGCTACATATTGAAATACCGTGCGTTGGAGTGATTTTCTTGAATTTTTCTGAAATGCCGTGCAGCGTTTTGGAAATGCCGTGCTGCGTTTTGAAATGCCGAGCGGTTTTCCGAGACAGCTCAGCACACTAAACTTCGCAGGAGCGCCCCGGACACTCCCGAACTCGGATTTGGACGCGGTTCGAAGCGTTGGAAAGCTTGTCGAGTCCTCTTTCTAACCCAATTGGTTTCACTCAAAGGTATTTTATACATTGAAATGTGTGCCCATTTAACCCTCAGTGTGTCATGGAAAAAGTTGTTTTTGACAAAGCAAACGCATCTTTCTCTTTTGCAATTGAACCGAGAGCCACCCTATATGTTTGGGAAGGGATTTTCTTGAGGTTAGGGAAGGAGTAAGAAAGGAGCAACAATCCAAGCCTTGAAGGTATATTTTTCCTTATTTCATCATCGGGGAAACTTAAAGATTATTTGGAGGCCCAAATTGGGGTGTCTACAGCCACCAGTTGACGTTACTTGTACCAAGTCGATGGTGCTCCAAGTGCCGTCAAAGGGGGGCTACCGTAGACACCCCAATCTGGGCTTCCAGATTAGTTTACTTACGGTATTTGATTCCCCAATGATGAAATGGATCAAGAACACCCCGGGAATGTCGAGTGTTTGAGCTTTGAGTGTTTGCAAAACCCTTGAACCTAACCATCGCGCGCCCGGGAGCACCATCGCGCGACATTCTAGAACCCTCGCGCGATGGTCAAGCTGCCAGATGGACAAAGTTTGGCCGTTGACCCTCGCGCGACAGTTTGGATCCATCGCGCGCCAGGGAGTACCGTCGCGCGACAGACTAGAACCCTCGCGCGATGGTCAGTTCCCCACCTACTTTTCCAGTGGCAGAAACTTGGCCACGAGTGCCACCCTCAGCCAGACCTCGTGGACTGGCTGAACTCCTCTGTTTGCTTCATCTTACCTTTCCAAAGGATGCAATTTGGGCACCAAAGCAAAACCAACCCTTCTTAGTTGGTTCTTTCTCCTCCATACACCATTCCCACCTCTCCTCCTATATATACCCCCTTTGGTTCTTCCATTAAAGGGTTCAAAAAAAAGAAGAAGAAGGAAGTTACAAATGTTCCAACTTTTCAAAAACACTTGATATTCCACTACTCAAACCATTTTCATACACTCTTTTTACAAGTCCTATCACCTTGTTCAATCTCAACCACAACTCAAAGCTCAAACATTTTTCAAACCTCAAAGACCAAAGGTATAGCTTATCTTGGTTCTGCTCTCTGTTCTGATCCCTGAGGGGGGCTGGCAGGGTCAAGGCTGGTAATCAATACCAGCTGGCCGGCTAGCAAGGTTTCAAAAACCGTGCAACCAACATACCCTCGCGCGACGGACCCAGTCACGCGCGCGCTTGTCTCAAGCATCGCGCGATGGTTCTCGTGGGGAAGGGATGTTGGTTCTTTCCTGTTTTATTGTCTTAATAATTATTATAGATCACTGTTAAGCATGCTAATAATCAGTTTACTGCTTTTCTTAGAGCTTAAATTGCTAGTTTTATATCTCAATATTCATTTCTGTTCAGTTTGGAATGCCCTTGGGATCCCCTGAATCTGTCTCAGGACCCCAAGCATGTAAAGCAATTCCTGGAAGTCAGTCAGGAGTGTCGCGCGAGGTTTACTCTCTGTCGCGCGACAGTTCTCTGATTTCCATGAATGGCCCTTGCATGGGCAACTTGGCCCTTGGCCTCTGTTTTGATACCCCCACTGTTTAGGGGTTGTGTTTCATCTTATTTGGCTCCTGCTTGGAGTATTGTGTAATAATTAGCATTTTACAGTCTTCCAATGCGCTGCTTGTTTTGCTTCCTGGGTGTGCACTGGTCCTTCCAGAGCCCAAAAGGGGATGATTTTGGGACTGTGGTGAGATGACAACACTCGCGCGAGAGTCAGTGTGTCTCGCGCGATGATTGACTTGCATGCAGATCTGTTCAGGCATGCAAGTTGATCATCGTGCAGGGCAAATCTGCCCCGAGCCTGGTTTTGGCATCTGATCGCTGTTTCAAGATCATTCCGTTTATTATTCATCATGCTGCTCATCCATGCTATTTTGATCACATCTTGCAAAACGTGTTACAGTCTTAATCCCCGATTAACTGTTCCCCCGCCCTAATTGGCTAAAATTGATTAATAAAAGAAGAATCGCAATGTTTTCAAAATACCTAAGTAGAGACCGATCTCCGGATTGGGCGAGAGGGGTGCCATAAAACCCTTCCCCTCTCGTAACCTGGCTCCCGAACCCAGATATGGTTATGACGGACTGGTTCCTTAACTTTTTCAAATCAAATAGCGCGGCAGGTGCTTCGAAATACGGTTCCTTGAGTGTCGGACCTTCAAAACTCAAGTGGCGACTCTGTATTTTCGAGCGCTTGCCACCTGCGCTCGCGCTCCCTCGATCCGGGCCCTTGCATTTTTGGAAACCGGGATTTCCAGGGCATGCTGCCCACAGTGGCGACTCCGCTGGGGATGATCGAACCGATATTAATCCATACTTAGAGTTTGATACACTTGTGAACAATCCCTTAAAAGTCTGTCAAAACGGTTAGCTTCGCGCTGCCGAAGGTTGGAATGGTGATTTAACAGGATCTCGTGTCCGGCCATTCTAATCTGGGGCTTTTTCGATTGTTCGCTTGCGTAGTTTCCTCTAAAGATGGACTAAATAAAGTGAGCCAAATTTGAAAAGGCACTTTGCGATTTTGCGATTCTTCTTTTCTTAATCAATTTCTAGCATTCTCATTTGCATCGATGTGGGATAAGCCTCGTTGGATCGTTTTGGCAATCCGGCACGGTTTACCGGAGCCCGGGGACCCCGAATGACCGACAACCTTCGACGATGATGGGTCATGCTACCGTTCGACTGTTACTCTGCGAAAAACGCGGGTAACAGGAGGTATATCTGTGGCCCTAGTCCGAGGAACCTGTTACAAGCCAAAACCAGCCTTTGCATATACGAAGCATTAGAACTCTCCAAACTAGGACAGGTACCCACAGGTTAAGATCTATTTGCATCTAACCCCATATACTGTCTATGTGTTACTGCTTTCCCTTACTGCTTTCCCTATCGCATGCACTGTTTTACATAGGAGCATGCTTAAGACTGTTTTGTCTTTCGAGTTTGTCTTGCGCTGTCTAAGACGTTGTTGGGCCCGATGAGGAGTCGTTCATTCTGTTGAATGTTCGTTATCAATCGCAAAGTCCTTGTTCAATGAGACTTTGAGAAATCAAAATTTACTACATCCTTGGCTCATGCCCGTTTAAGGATTCAACCGACAATCTGGAACAACAAAGTGGTGATGTCGTGTCGCTGGCGCCACCCAGGTTGAAGTGCATTGTCACTATACACCGCCGTGTTCAAGGTTAAGGTGCCATGACATCAACACCAAGTTGTTCCAAATTCAAAGTTGAATCTTCAAAAGGGACTAGCCAAAGATTTAGTCTATTTTGACATCTTTTAGGATCTGTCGATCTACTCAGGGACACATCGCCGAAAAGAATTCTGAGGATTCCAGCAACGTCTGAAACTTGTGAGGCAAACTCGTCTTTTGAACTGTACATGCATACATTCTGTTCTACGTAGGAGCATGTTTAGGGCGGCTTCTAGGTTGTCTCGCTTTCGAGTCTGTCTTATGCTTATTAGGATGCTGCTATGACCCGATGAAGAGTCGTGCATCTCGATAATGCACGTTTTTAGTTTTTCAAAAGTCCTTAAACCAGCGAGACTTTGAGAAATCAAAATTTACTACATCCTTGGCTCATGCCCGGTTGAGGATTCAATCGACAATAAGGAACCACAAAGTATTGATGTCGTGATATTGATGTCATTTTGGTTATCGTGCTTCGCACGTACACCGCCCCGGCTAAAGCGCATTGTCGCTCACGCCACCCCAGGTAAAGGTGTCACGCCATCAATACCGAGTTGTTCCAAGTTCAAAGTCGAATCTTCAAAAGGGACTAGTCGAAGACTTAGTCTGTTTTGGCATCTCTTAGGATCAGTTTGATCTATTCAAAGGATATACCCTCGAAAAGAATCTGAGGATTTTGGCAGCGTCCGAACATCATGAGACAGACTTGTCTCTAGTTCTAGAGTCTAGGGTGGACACCGACAACGATGTATGCATTGCATTTTGCTGCAGGAACGCCACTGAGCTTTCTCTTACTTTACTGTCTAGTTTGAAGCCATTGCACCAAGCAAAAGAGTACCGAAAAGAAGAGCCAAACCTGCTTAGAAGAGTCTGCCAGGGCTATTACACCTTTGCTTCCAAAGTCATATCACCTACCTCGCTCATCAATTCGGAATGGCAGTACAAATGGAGCTGGCTGAGCTCAGGAAAGCTGTAGAAGAATTGGGTCACAAGATGGACAAACAGATGATTATGGTCCAGGGACTCGTTGGCCTTGTTTCCTCCACAGCCTCGCAACCAGATATGGGGCTAGTCAGAGAACCTTCTCAAGCCTACCACCCTCCAACAGTTGGAATCAAGCTGTGCTCAGGAGACATGTTCAAAGACCTGGCTGAGTTTCATGAGGCCAGGACTCATTCGAAGGAGGATGCTGATTCCTTGTTCAAAGCCTTTGCCAAAGGGGAGGACATGCTTAGTGATGAATTCAGTCCTGAAGGCAAAAGAATGCATCCTGTTGATGAGGCAAATTGCAAAACAGACAAGGGTTCCGCTTCGGATTCTCAGTCCACTCGCCGGAACCCACCAAGGACTTTCTCATGCTTCTCTACGCCTTTAGCCTCAATTTATGAAAAGCTCCTCGATGCTGGTTCCATCAAGCCCCTCAATCCAACTCCTCTACCCAAAAATCCATCACCCAATTTCAAGCATAACCTCTATTGCACCTACCATCAAATGCCTGGCCATTCTACCAATGCCTGTTTTCGGCTTCGACATGCCGTTCAAGATCTTGTCGATTGTAGTGTCATCACAACTCCACCTCCATCAACAGCCGATATTAACCAAATTCGAAGCGCTCAAAGCCTCCGATCTCGAACCCAACCCCGGAGTTTCTCTGTCTTAGAGGTATCTCTATCTGCAGTAATGGAGAAACTCGTCAAGTCTGGGCATCTCAAACTTTTGACCCCAACTTCTCCACCCAAAGTCTTTCCAGCCAACTACAATACCAACCATTTCTGTGCCTTCCACCAAATGCCTGGCCATCTCACTGATAACTGCCTGCGTCTCCGACACGAGATACAAGATCTAATTGACGATGGCACGATTCAAGTTCCACCAAAGCCCGATGTCATTTCCGACTCCTTGCCTCAACACGAGTCTGACCCTCTGGTTGGTCAGGTATCTATAACCTCCACTCAAATCAACCCGAGCTCCACCATATTCAACCCTAGCCACTATATCATCCCAGCGAATCAACCCAAACCCATCGTATCCATCCCGTCCGAATCGGAGGTTAACATGATGGCTGTAGGTTGGGCAACTGAGGCTTTCACTGCCAACATCTGGTTTGACAGTGATGAGGGGCTTGCAAAGGAAAGGACCGTTTGGCTGAGGTCCATCGTTCAAAGGAGCATCAAGTAGGTTTGGCTGAAGAAGCTGAAGAGGCCGAAGTGCTGTTACTTGGGCCTGACGCCCGCTGGTTCCTACCTCTTTTGTGGAAGCTATGGGTAGCTTTTTATCAATTGCGTTTTCAAAACCGCGTCTAGTTTGCATTGGCGTCTTGTCTGAGTCTGACACAGAGTCTTTTGCGTTCGTCTAAGTCTAGCTCTGAGTCGGAGGTTGTGCCTCTTGGCCCTCCACGTCGTAGCTTTTGTTTCAAGTTTCGAGTCTGCTGTACTTGGCAAACCCCGAGGGTTTTTATGATATGCATTATCTGCTTCTAAGTACTTCGCTAACTTTTATATAAACTGTGTCGACCCTGACGACGAAGGGATAGATTTCGATGGGATCATTCCCGAGGAAATGTGTTCCCTCGCCGAAAGGGAAGACGAAAGGCATGCTCAGCCTATTAAAAGAAGAAGTAATTTCAAATAAACTTGAAAGACAAGTATAACCTCCCGAAAGGTTCAGTTGGTCAAAGCACCGCACCCAGAGGAGCATTGCGCCCGGTCAGACAGGCTCGAAGAATTCATAGACGTCTTGGCATGGTCTTACCAAGTCACGCCTCGCGTTTGATTTTGAGACAAAGAAGCATCAAATCCCCTGTTATCGGGTGCCAATCCAGAAAGCAGAAGCACAGAAGGCTCCGGGCCTTGTACCATGTTCAAAACAGCAACAGTGGCGTTTTGCCAAGCACAAATGAGAAAATGTACACAACGGCCCGGAGCAAGGCATTTCTAATCGAAGCACTCTTGACCCTGCGTCATCAAAGCCATATTATCTGGGGCTGCAGCCAAAGGTCTTCGACCTCAACGGCAACAAATTCAATACCATGGTTGATCTGGATCAATTCAAAAGCAACTTTTCCCTGAGAGAAGCTCGTTGGGCTGAAAACCCCAAGGGTGGGCAGTTCCAAGCAAAAGTTAGAGCAGCCTGCTAGACCAAAACCTATGAAGGTGGTTTAAGCAAAAATGAATAGGCAATATTCAAAAGCTCGCTAGACCGAAGACCCGAATGGGCGGTACTAGGCAAAAGTTAGAGCGCAAAAGGAGAGGTAAATACTCGAGAGTTAACCCGTGGCCTGAACTACGTTCTGACCTGATTCCCTAGCTTGGGATACGTAGGCAGTCTCTCTTCGAGACTCGGTCATACTCTGTCGAACCGTGGCCTGAACTACGTTTTGACCTGATTCCCTAGCTTGGGATACGTAGGCAGTCTTTCTTTGAGACTCGGTCACAATCTATCAATTGGATCCATGGTTGACATTTGGTGCACATCAAAGGTCGAAGAGGATCGAAGATCAAGACAAGCTTCATTGGAGGAACCAGAAGGGGGAAAACCGTCGTCTTTCAATTTTATTACCAAACTGCTTCTTCAATTTACAGGCTGAGCATAAGTCTTAAAAATAATTGAAGCATCAAAAACAGAACGAAATGCTAGAAGCCTTAACAGGCTCACAGTTTATTCTAAGTTCAGCGAAGTCTGGTGTAAGCAACCGCAGCGCATTTGTTCAAAGCGATACGCGTTGGTCTCAAACCTGCGCACTCTTCTTGCAGCAGACAGTAGCAGTTAGCTACTACCCTCGAATGTCGTTCCAGGGGCTTTCGCCAAGTCTTGTCATGCTGTGCAAGTCATATGGACTTAATGTGACTGCACGGGGGTATCGGTTTCAGTCCGGGCCTATACGTGTCATAATCTGCGTCTTATGTCCATTTTTGCGACATTTTTCCAGTTTTTCAATCAATTGTCATATCGGGATACTTTTCTCGATTTTGTTTGTACAGGTCTTTGTACCTTTTCCACTTTTCATAAGTGTCAGTTTCACCTGTTCAGGAATATTGTGAGTTTTGGCACATTAATGCCCAAAATTTCATTATATTCTATGTGTCTGAGGGTTCGCATTGTACCATGGGGCTCTGTCTCCCTTTTCGTTCGAGCTAGGCGAGTCTGTACATATGTGTGCATGTCTGTGTGTCGATTCAAAGCACTTGTCAATGCAAATTAGATATTAGTGGTTAGTTTTTGCATTCTCTTCAACACTTGTAAAAGAGAGTCAATAAACTGAAAAACGCAATTGTTACATTGCTACCCTAGTATCCATAATCCACAAGCAGCGGAATCTCTTGAAGCAGAAAAGGCACGTCAGCCCAAGGCCAAGCAAAGCATCTCTGGGGCACACCTGCCGAAGCATCAAAGAAAGGGCGCAGGCCCAATTCCATTACTCAAACGTCAATTGGGGCACGCCAGCCCGTTCAGCGTCTTTCTATCTGGGTGCGCGTCTCAGAGGCACAGACAGTACAGTAATGAGGCTCAGTGGTAGTCCTTAGGCGTCGTTGTCCTTCTAGGAGCCGCCATAAGCTTGCATCTGCATTTTTAATATTTTATACGTGTCATTGCCTATTGTGTGTATATCAAATGTTGAACGCAGGAAAAATCCATCGAAACGACAAAGCAAGCCTGCCCGGTATCGAAGGCAGCAAGTAAACAGCCCAGCAGTTGTCACCGATTTCTCCCCAACTGCAGTCCGCCTTGCTTCTATGCATGTTATCCACTGTTTGTGCTACTTGGATCAACACAACGACAGCCGGTCCTGTCCAATCCGCAATGGCTCGGTCACTTTTTATTGTGATCCGCCGTCTCTATCAACGACAGCCGGTCCTGTCCAACCTCAATGGCTCGATCACTTTTTATAGCGATCCGCCGTCTCTATCAACGACAGCCGGTCCTGTCCAACCTCAATGGCTCGATCACTTTTTATAGCGATCCGCCGTCTCAATCAACGACAGCCGGTCCTGTCCAACTTCAAACGGCTCGATCACTTTTTATAGCGATCCGCCCTCCCAATTCAACGATGGTCAGCCATATCATCCATGACGGTCAGCCATATCGGTCATTCAACGGTTTGATCATTTATACTGCTGATCCTCTCCCGGCTTCAACGGTTAGATCATTTATACTGCTGATCCTCCCATCCAGCTTCAACGGTTTGATCATTTATACCGCTGATCCTCTCATCCATGCTTCAACGGTTTGATCATTTATACCGCTGATCCTCCCATCCAGGCTTCACCGGTATGATCATTTATACCTCTTTATCCCACCATCCAGGCTTCAACGGTTTGATCATTTATACTGCTGATCCTCCCATCCAGGCTTCAACGGTTTGATCATTTATACTGCTGATCCTCCCATCCAGGCTTCAACGGTTTGATCATTTATACTGCTGATCCTCCCATACAGGCTTCAACGGTTTGATCATTTATACTGCTGACCCTCTCATCCAGGCTTCAACGGTTAGATCATTTATACTGATGATCCTCCTGTCAATTTTCCCAACGGCTTGATCACTCAGCACAATGATCTCCCCGTCCGCTATCAACGACAGCTGATCCTGTCAATTCCCCCAACGGCTTGATCACTCAGCACAATGATCTCCCCGTCTGCTTTCAACGACAGCCGGTCCTGTCAAATCCACAAACAACGACCAGAACATCGTTCGATGGTCCGTTCATCCGCAACTGTTTGTTCCCCAGGAGAGTCCGCCTTGGCCCTTCCCGAACGACAATCACCCTCAATCTAGCCGAAAGTGCATCTTCCAGCGGGCTTATTGCTCTGTCTCGGATGGTCTTTGATAAGGAGATTGGCTCTGATTCCCAACAGATGGAATTCAACCTGCCTGACACGACCTACCCGTGTTTGTTGGAATACTTTGTGCCGAGGATAGCTTGATCCCCAGCAACGACGGCCGGTCCCGTCAACATCTGCAGCGACAGCCTGTCCTGTCCAAATTCAATCAACAAGCGACGGTCCGTCCGTCCATTCAACCAATCAGGTTCTGTAAGTATGCTTGTCTACTTTGCTAGTATGTTCTGCTCTGGATTGCCTTGAGGGGTGTCTAGAAACCTTTGACGTTACTTGTACCAAGTCAATGGTGCTCCAAGTGCCATCAAAGGGGGGCTACTGTAGACACCCCAATCTGGGCTTCCAGATTAGTTTACTTACGGTATTTGATTCCCCAATGATGAAATGGATCAAGAACACCCCGGGAATGTCGAGTGTTTGAGCTTTGAGTGTTTGCAAAACGTTTGAAAAACCCTTGAACCTAACCTAACCCTAAGCCACTTCCAAAAGCCAAAAACCCTATTGATGTGCGCTAGGGCGCAGCCATCGTGCGCCAGGGCGCAATCATCGCGCGCCAGAGCGCATCGTCGCGCAGCAGACTAGAACCCTCGCGCGATGGTCAAACTGCCAGGTGGACTTTTCCAGTGGCAGAAACTTGGCCACGAGTGCCACCCTCAGCCAGACCTCGTGGACTGGCTGAACTCCTCTGTTTGCTTCATCTTACCTTTCCAAAGGATGCAATTTGGGCACCAAAGCAAAACCAACCCTTCTTAGTTGGTTCTTTCTCCTCCATACACCATTCCCACCTCTCCTCCTATATATACCCCCTTTGGTTCTTCCATTAAAGGGTTCAAAAAAAAGAAGAAGAAGGAAGTTACAAATGTTCCAACTTTTCAAAAACACTTGATATTCCACTACTCAAACCATTTTCATACACTCTTTTTTACAAGTCCTATCACCTTGTTCAATCTCAACCACAACTCAAAGCTCAAACATTTTTCAAACCTCAAAGACCAAAGGTATAGCTTATCTTGGTTCTGCTCTCTGTTCTGACCCCTGAGGGGGGCTGGCAGGGTCAAGGCTGGTAATCAATACCAGTCCTGGCCCTAAGGCTAGCAAGGTTTCAAAAACCGTGCAACCAAAATACCCTCGCGCGACGGACCCAGTCACGCGCGCGCTTGTCTCAAGCATCGCGCGATGGTTCTCGTGGGGAAGGGATGTTGGTTCTTTCCTGTTTTATTGTCTTAATAATTATTATAGATCACTGTTAAGCATGCTAATAATCAGTTTACTGCTTTTCTTAGAGCTTAAATTGCTAGTTTTATATCTCAATATTCATTTCTGTTCAGTTTGGAATGCCCTTGGGATCCCCTGAATCTGTCTCAGGACCCCAAGCATGTAAAGCAATTCCTGGAAGTCAGTCAGGAGTGTCGCGCGAGGTTTACTCTATCGCGCGACAGTTCTCGGATTTCCATGAATGGCCCTTGCATGGGCAACTTGGCCCTTGGCCTCTGTTTTGATACCCCAACTGTTTAGGGGTTGTGTTTCATCTTATTTGGCTCCTGCTTGGAGTATTGTGTAATAATTAGCATTTTACAGTTTTCCAATACACTGCTTGGTTTGCTTCCTGGGTGTGCACTGGTCCTTCCAGAGCCCAGAAGGGGATGATTTTGGGACTGTGGTGAGATGACAACACTCGCGCGAGAGTCAGTGTGTCTCGCGCGATGATTGACTTGCATGCAGATCTGTTCAGGCATGCAAGTTGATCATCGTGCAGGGCAAATCTGCCCCGAGCCTGGTTTTGGCATCTGATCGCTGTTTCAAGATCATTCCGTTTATTATTCATCATGCTGCTCATCCATGCTATTTTGATCACATCTTGCAAAACGTGTTACAGTCTTAATCCCCGATTAACTGTTCCCCCGCCCTAATTGGCTAAAATTGATTAATAAAAGAAGAATCGCAATGTTTTCAAAATACCTAAGTAGAGACCGATCTCCGGATTGGGCGAGAGGGGTGCCATAAAACCCTTCCCCTCTCGTAACCTGGCTCCCGAACCCAGATATGGTTATGACGGACTGGTTCCTTAACTTTTTCAAATCAAATAGCGCGGCAGGTGCTTCGAAATACGGTTCCTTGAGTGTCGGACCTTCAAAACTCAAGTGGCGACTCTGTATTTTCGAGCGCTTGCCACCTGCGCTCGCGCTCCCTCGATCCGGGCCCTTGCATTTTTGGAAACCGGGATTTCCAGGGCATGCTGCCCACACCTTCCCGATGCGTTCGGGCTACGCTCAGAGATTACGACGTAGAGTTAGAGATGCATTGCAATTGCAATTGCCATCTCGTGATTTGATTGGCCGGAGTGAGTCACCAATTGCCTATATAAAGGGCCTTTGGACTCCAAAAATATACACACGAAATTATCAGAGGACACACTCTCTCAAGCCATGAAACTCTGCCAAAATACTCCCTCAAACCCACTCTTCAAAAGCCCTAACCTCCCGAAGGCAGCCGTCAACCCGGCGATCAAACCCCGAAGTTCAAACCCTAACCCTAGGGTTTTCAACCAAGCAATCAGTCAACCACGCCCAATCCAAAGCAATCAAGCAACTGAGGGATCAAGGTGGTGAGGCCCAACGGCCTCTGGTTTGTCTTATTTATTGTCCTTTCTTACTAATCGTAGCATTTTGATTACCTGTTAATCTTTCTGTCTGGTGTGAGGAAGAACACCGACCGGGGTTTCGATCCCTCGGCCGGTACATCAAACCAGGAGGATCCCTTGGCCGTGACATCCATTCACCGGCCGCGAGATCCATCTCCTTGGGACATTTTGTTTGCTTCTCTGCTTTCTGAATGCATGCTCACTTATCGCACTGGCTCACCTTGCTTACTGTTTAAAGGAATAAATAAACAGACTATGTGTTGGAATTAAACAAAGCATCTACATGTCTTATGTTGAATGATTATGGGCCAGTCTCACGACTGGGCAAAGAGGGGTGCCTAACACCTTCCCCTTATTGTACTTTTGGCTCCCGTACCCAGAATCTCTATCTATTTTCCCAGTTTTAATAAACTAGGTGGCGACTCTGTTTTGATGATAACCGCTATCATGTGGCGATGTTCCTAGCCATGGGAATGTCCATGATTTTGGTTTACGAAGCAAGCAACCAATCGAGCAAACAAACGTGATCAATCTGTATGGCGATGCCCCGTTTGGGAGGTGTCTACAAGGGGTATCAGCGCAGAATTGCTCGGGCATTCAACAAGAAAGTGAGGTCTCGTGACTTGGCTGAAGGGGATATGGTCACAAAGGAAATCCGGGCTCCCATTTTCGATCTACGTGGTAAGTTCCGCCCGAAGCGTGCAGGACCTTACATTATCAAGATCATCCTCTCGGGTAGGGCGGCTCAGCTCATTGATTTAGACGGCAACGAGTTCAACACTCTGGTCAACCTGGATCAACTTAAACGTTACTATCCTTGAGAGAGGCTCGTTGAGCCGAAAACCACAAGGGTGGGCGGTTCCAAGCAAAAATTAGAGCAAGCCTGCTAGACTGAAAACCCAAGGGGGCAGTTTAGGTAAAAATAAATAGGCATTCAATCAAACCTCGCTAGACTGGAAACCTGCAAAGGCAGTTCTAGGCAAAATTAGAGCGCAAAAGAAGAGCCAAAATACACGAACCTTAGCCTGAACTACGTTTTGACCTGATTCCCTAGCTTGGGATACGTAGGCAGTCTCTCTTTGGGACTCGGTCATACTCTGTCGAACCGTAGCCTGAACTACGTTTTGACCTGATTCCCTAGCTTGGGATACGTAGGCAGTCTCTCTTTGGGACTCGGTCATACTCTGTCGAACCGTAGCCTGAACTACGTTTTGACCTGATTCCCTAGTTTGGGATACATAGGCAGTCTCTCTGTGAGATTCGGTCACAATCAATCGACTCGATCTAGGGTTTTTATTCCAGGGTGTGCTTCAATATTCAAAACAACGTGGTGTTCAACACTTGGACCAAAAAGGGGAAAATTCTTAATCTTTCACCTTTATTCAAAACTATTATTTCTATTACATAGGCTGAGCAGAGCCCTAAAAAAAACAGTTAAGCATCAAAAACAGAATGAAATGCTAAGAGGCCCTCACGGGCTCACAGTTTATTCAAGATCATTGGAGTCATGTCAGGAGTCAGTCTGTGTTTTGTCTCCTTGCAACCTCTTCTCTTAGCCATGCTACATAGCGGCGTTTGAGTCTCGTTCTGAAGTCGTCTTCCACTCCTCCGAGTTCTCTCAAGCCCCAGTTATGCTCATACCCTACCAAATGTTGGGCTGTGAATGCTGGAATCTGGAAATCTTCCATCCCAGCTCGATGAAAACCTTGGCTCATGCCTAACTGCCGCAGAATACGACCTGGAATGTAGAACATGAAACTGGACAGCCCAGCAATCACCATCCTATCAAAACCTGCAGAGTGCATAGCCATGTCTGGGATGTTCAGGGCTTCGTGCCGCCAGACGATCTCGCGCGGAGACATCTCCCTCATAAAGGTGTACCACTCCTCCTCAGACATCTCTGGGTACAGCATTCCCCTTTGATGCATCCGCCCGGGCAAACGGGGCCAGTTCGCTTCAGGAGCCGAGATTAGCCCGAGTTTGTCGCACATCCACAACTGTATGAGCGAAAAGACAAGTAAGGAGCCACATAAGCCTGAGCGAAAGAAAACAAGTAAGGAGCCACTATATAGCCTTAGCCGAGAGTTGAGGTAAAAACAGACTGTGTGAAAGCCAGAAAAAGGTGAGCTGAGTGAGAATTTACCTGCAACAGGAGTGGACTGCCACCGAACGTATTTGTTTGACCGGCGGCCACCAAATCCAAACCAATGAGTGTTTCAGCAAGCACCATGGGAACTACGTTCTCTCAAACACCCATCTGTGTAGCCACGTCTACCAGCAAGGGGTCGGGTCGTCCGTATGGAGACACCAGCAGGTACGCGGCTAGTACACCAATTGACAGGGCAAATCGGCGTCGAACCTGCAGTACAGTATCCGCTGGATTGCCGTCGGGCCCGTACCATTCCATTAGTCGCACGGCGTTTATCTGTCCGCCGATCAGCAGGCCTTCCGCCGCGCCCCTTGAAATATTCAGACAGGTTTTCAGCAGCTTTGACATGCTTTGTCTGTAAGGTGGCACGACAATCACGCTCAAAGCAAAGCCTTGGAGATATGCCTGAAATTCTTCTACAGTCGGGCACAGCTCGTTGTCCCCGAATCAGAACACATGGACGTCCTGATCACAGAACTGGAGAGCTGCTCTCAGGATTTCGGGGCGAAGCCTTATACTTTTTAGGAAGCGAAAGACGGCCAGCCCGTGAGAACGGAAGCATAGCCAATCGCTCGCGACAAATTCTTCGAGCCACGGGCTGATTAATGCGGGAAGATGATTTGCCATTAGGGTCTAAGGCCTGTGGGATTTTTCCTACGGAGGGTATGTGATCACTCAGGAGGCAACCAACCTTGCTTTTATAAGCCAAGGAAGTATGTGAGGCTTTTTCCATTGGATGAAGTGTCCATGCAAGGTGTCCCCCTACTTATTAAAGATCAAGGGCACACCTCTGTGACGAACCAGAAGCCTCTGCACGTCCAAAACAGTTGGCAGGCTCTGCCACACTTTACTTTATGAATGGGTCAAGGCTGGCAGCTATAACAGGAGCTCTCAATCGCGCGATGGTTCTGAAGTGTCGCGCGACTGTTTGTACTCGCGCGATGGTTTCGTTTACTCGCGCGAGGGTTCAGTTTAATTCGGCATAGTAAGGCAGGCTACTATCTTTTAGAGGGGTGATTTTCCGAATTTTGACTCGGGCCAGGTTTTGAAATTCCGATGCTTCCAGTGGGTCATTATGGACGATTATGACTACGTCGAAGCGTTGTTTCTTCAAATTGCACATTTGGTGACAAATTCGGTCCCTCGAATGGATAACGACCGGATGATTCTTATTTAAAGTCGTTATTTGGCCGGTCAAGCCGGGCAAAAGGTCGTACAATTTACAAAGCAAGCATTGAAAAGCAGAGCCAGAAGTTCAGGCAGCCTGATGGTTTTACTAATTACAAACTTGGTTTTTTCACGGGATTCAGAAATATCCCCTCAGCCTTGCTTCGACTTCAGCGCGAAGCCATCTTATGTAGCGACTCTCCAACCATGTCTTGAAGTCTGGGATTGGTTCCTTCAGTGTCCTATTGCCCCAGTTGGCTTTATAGCAGCACAATTGCCACGAGTCAAATACAGGGATATCGAAGTCTTTCGCTCCATAACGCTTGTACCCTTGGCTTCTCCCGAGTTGTCGGAGTGTACGCCCTGGGACGTAAAACGTGAAGCTCGATAGGCCAGCGATTATCACTCTCTTGAATCTAGCTGAATTGAGCGTCATTTCCGGAAGGTTTAACCAGAGACATCTCCAGACTATGTCCTCAGAGTGCAGATCATTCAGAAACGCAAACCATATATCCACCGTCAGGTCAGGGAATATCATTGCTCTTTCGGCCAAAAGTCTGGGGATGTCTTCAAAGCCATCTTGTGGCTCTTCTAAAACCCCCACTTTGTCCGCCAGCCAGAGCTGCATGGGAACAGAGGACAAGTCAGAAATCAAATACGGCCTGAGTATTTGGGGTAAAGACGAAAATGCAAGAAAGTGTGTCGAATGGGAATCTACCTGGAGCAGGATAGGACATCCGCTAAAGGAATCAGCTTGCTCAATGATAGGTGCGTAAATGTGCCCATTTACGCCCCCTAATTAACTCTTGTTATGTCCGTTTATTATATTATTTGGAGTTTGATATTCGTTTTCCTTGTTTCAGTTTTCACGGAGCCGTTGGATAACAATCGGAGCTAAATTGAGAATTTTACTGGTGCCAATCGAATTAATTAAGAAAAGAGACCAAGTTTATATTGGATATTTGAAGAAGAGAAGCACTGTATAAAATTCCTAATTAAGCTACTATGGAATTGGACCCACTGAATTACAAATTACAGTAGAGAAGAACGGGACTACCGAAGAACGGGGCTACCTACCTACGGTGTACTCTCGGCTAGTATAAAAAGAGAAAGCAAGGATTTTATCTGGGATATCTTATTCCCACGGCGAAACAGAGCACTACGGCTGAGGCAGAAGTTCAATGGAGTTTCATCCTTGCGTGATCATCTTCTCCTCCATGCACGGCAAATCTACTCGGCTAGGGTAACGAGGATGTCTCTCCAAGTAGCGTAGTTGTTAGATTTCTAGGGTTTTTATTCAACTTGATTGTATGACTTGATCGATTCATAACTTTTTATGAAGTTTAATATTTTTCCAATCTTCGAATGTGTTTGTATTCATGGTTTCAAGCACTGTCATACAATGGTTTTGAATGTTCCGAGATAGGCTTTGAGATAGACTATACGACGTGAGACGGGTCGTGCCGTGATTAAATTCAATGAGACGATCCGTGCCGTGTTGAGATAGCCTATACAGAGTACGAATCTTGATTATATTTTTGGGGATTATCGATAGGAATTGCTACCCTAAGATGATCTGGTTGAATGTTGAATGTGAACCCTAGGTTTCGAAATAATTATGTTACAAGGGGAGACTGAATCGGAAACCCTAGTCCTTTCTTTCATTTGTTTCAAAATCCTTTAACCGCTTTCTAGTTTAATTTCAGTTTAATCAAATCAACTCAAATCCAAACCTTTTCCTTTTAGAAAATTAAATTAGAAATCAATTGAACGTATTGCAACTTAGCTTTTTACTCTCCGTGGACGATCTCGGACTTAACTGCTATTCTTCGGGATAATTGTTAATTCCCTGTTTTATAAATTATATTTTTGGTACGAAAACGACATACCAAATTTTGGCGCCGTTGCCGGGGAGTTAAAACACGGTTGCGTATTTTCAATTTGTTTTTAGTTTAATTTTTGTTTTATTTAATTTTTTTTCTTTTCTGTTAGTCTGTTTCAGCTTTGCCAGGTTATCGAACATCCCAAAGATTGCGAAGTTGAATTTATTGGTGGCCAGGCGGATCAAAGCGATTTCGTTTACCCACTGTGAGTTCTCTTTTCGATTACTTTATTGTTGGATTGCTGAAACGGTAGTGGAATTAGGGTTTTTGGGATATTTATGCATCAATATCGGTTGCTATCACCTGAGACAGCGTCTGATACTGATCCTGAATTTGACAAAACCCTTAGATCTAACGGTGGGGAAGAGGGCTCCCCATTGGTGGAGTATTTTATTCCAAATGAGTATGAGTCCACTTCGTGCATAGTTATGCCCGCGATAAGAGCCAACCAATATGAGATAAGGCCGGGCACTTTACAGATGTTGCCCTCATTTTATGGGAAACCAAACGAGGATCCTTATGATCACTTGAACCAATTCATGAAAATGAGCAAAATTATTTGCATTCGTGACTTTGATAAGGAT
Organism: Rhododendron griersonianum; assembly: GCA_018127125.1. Taxonomy (NCBI): domain Eukaryota; kingdom Viridiplantae; phylum Streptophyta; class Magnoliopsida; order Ericales; family Ericaceae; genus Rhododendron; species Rhododendron griersonianum. The sequence continues at coordinate 17,162,600 of CM030789.1, forward strand.
GCATTGAAATTACTCCTTTTCCCATTCTCATTGAAGGATAAGCCCAAACAGTGGTTGAACTCCTTACCAGCAAACTCCATCACCTCTTGGACTCAAATGTGCGAAGAGTTCCTAAAGAAATATTTCTCCATCGGTAAGACAACCCTTCATAGACAAGAGATCACCGGATTTACCCAACACGATGGAGAACAGTTTCATGAATCTTGGGAGAGATTCAATGACCTTCTTAGGGCGTGTCCTCACCACGCTATCCCCAAGTGGCAGCTTGTTCAGTCTTTTTACCAGGGTTTGGTGGAACCACACCGCCAACTGGTTGATTCTTCTAGTGGTGGGATCTTCCTGCATAAGAATGTGAACGATGCTTAGGAGTTATTTGAAAACCTTAATGAAAACTCTCAACACCGTGCATCTTCCCTCAGACATTTGAGAGGGGCAGCATTTAGTTCATCCAAACAGAGAGGGGTCTATGAGGTTCAACCCTCTAATGACCTTACACATCAAGTAGCTGCCTTGACCCAAACACTAAAAGAATTAATCACTTCGGGTCAACATCCTCTCCCTGTGGGACATCATCCGCCCACTTTTCAGGAGGCGTGTGGGATTTGTGCTAGTCCCATGCATTACATCACTGATTGTCCCTCCGCCTCCCAATATCCAGAGTTTGTGCAAGAGCAAGTTAGTGCTGCACAAGGGTTCTCCAGGCTAGGCTATGACCCATTTTCTCCAACATACAATGCTGACTGGAAAGATCACCCAAACTTTTCTTGGAGGACGCAAAATCAGGGCAGTCCCTCCTCTTTGCAACAGAGACCGCACAACCTAAGTGGTTTCAACCAACCAAGGCCCAATTACCCAAGCACTTTTAATCAAGTAGCTTCCCAAAGGGCACCACAGCCCTTCCAACAAGCACCTCCTCCTCCTCAGGCGTCCCAGCCTCAACGATTTCCCAATTTTGATGAGACCATGTTACAAGGGATGCAAACCATGCTCCAAAAACTGCAGGGATTAGAGAGTACCAGCCAACAATGTAATTCCAATACTCAATCCATAGTGCGGTTAGAATCCTAAATCGGCCAATTGGCCAATGCGCTTAGCAAGAGAGAGGAGGGTAAGCTTCCCAGCCAACCTGTTTCTAATCCTAGGGGTCAATTCCAAGTGGACCACCAACAAGCTCCTAACCATTACGAGGAGCAAGCTAAAGCAGTCATAGCCCTTCGAAGCGGCCGGGTTATAGAAACTAGGCCCACAGAGGACACTCCAAATGAGCAAGATGCTCATTCTTCTTCCTCTAGGCAAAAAGGCAAGGACAAGGTCCTTAAAGAGAAGGGGGGCAACTCCTCTTGATACTCATACCACTTCACCTACCTCTCATTCTACCAATTTTGCTGTGGTACCACCTGGGATGCCACGTGTTCCTTTTCCAGCAGCCCTTAACTCTCCTTCTCCATATTCTAAGAAGGCTGCTGCTATGGAAGATATGATTGAGACTTTCAAGCAAGTCAAGATTAATCTTCCTCTCATTGAGGCTATTCGACAAGTCCCCTCCTATGCTAAATTTCTTAAAGACCTTTGCACCCAAAAGCGTAAAAGCCGAACCAATGTTACACAAAAGGTCCTTCTAGCTGAGGGTGTCTCCTCGGTGTTCCACACCTATACAGCCCCTAAGCTTCCCGACCCAGGGACCCCTACCATTTCTTGTATCATAGGTGACCATCTCATAGAAAGGGCACTTCTGGATCTTGGTGCGAGTGTCAATCTTATGCCATACTCTGTGTATGAGCGATTCGGGTTAGGGGAGTTGAAACCCACATCCATAACCTTACACTTAGCCGATCGATCAGTGAGAATTCCGAGAGGTATCATAGAGGATGTTTTGGTCAAAGTTGACCAATTTTTCTTTCCTGCAGACTTTATCGTCATTGATACAGAATCAGGCCAAATATCTAAGCAAACCACTCCTATCATACTTGGCCGACCCTTCTTGGCTACGGCCAATGCTAGTATCAATGTTAGGGCCGGGGTGATGTACGTATCATTTGGCAATATGAATGTGAAGCTTAATATATACAATCCTTCTAGGGACCCTCCATCAGATGTAGACTGCTTTGCAGTTGACGTAATTGATAACAATGTAGTTAAGGATCCTTGTTTGACAGCATGTTTAGTGCATTTTGATTTTCAGGATTTTGACATTGGTAAGTCCATAGAGGAAGTTAACTCTTTACTTGATTCCACACACCTCATGGATATCACCTCTTGGGAAACCAAAGTTGAGCTTGCACCTACTTTTATCAATGCACCAGTCACCTGTCCTATAGGGTCCTTATTGGAGCTTGATTTGCCAACATCGGAATCTATTGTCCCGTTAGTAAATGTGGTTAATATTATCATATTATCACAATCGATCAGGGTAAGGTAGACTATATTCAAAATTGGGAGGTTGGTGGTCCATGCATCGAGGTTCATTGTCCCAAGGGGCAATTAGAGAATGATAAGGTGGGTTGTTTAGTTTTCATTCCTAGGGTGACTTTTGTGATCTTGCCTTTCACGCACACTTTTCCTTGGTATGATGATTTTATTTGTATGGTAACTAGAGGAACGATTTTGAATCGACTATGTGATCAATTACTTGCCATTCTTGTTGTAGAGTCGAATGATACCTTTTGGAATGATCCATCTCTTATAAATTATAAGAAGAGGCTTAAATTTGTCTGTTCATTTTGTAGTGGATAGTTTTTGTCTTGGTGGGGGTGTTTTTGTGAGTCTTTATTATTGTTTCTTAGCTTAGTGTGTTTTCTGTTAGCCTGTATTATTATTATTATTATTATTATTATTTATTTTTCATTTTCATTTTATATTTTATCTCTGTGGGACTAAAAAAGTGCAGGTTTACGCTTCAAGTTGGGGGATGACTCCTCCCTATCTTTTGCTGCCTTTTGTTTGTCCTACGCAAGGTGATATTTCTCCTTTCTTTCTCCGGCTTGTCTTTTATTTTTCTATGGTTGAGCCGTCACTGAGGACAGTGCCGTTTTAAGTTGGGGGATGGATCACTTTGTTTTATTTATTTATTTATAGTTACGGTAAAAAAAAAATTTGAAAAACTTAAAATATACTTGTTGGATCCTTTTTACTTGAGACTTGGAGGTCACGATGTTTACTTGTTGGTTGCTAGTGTTGAGAATTGTTGAGCATTACTTGGATATTCTGTAGCATGATAGTTCTTTTTGCTAGCTTGGCGATAGGAATTTATCTTGGCACACACTCTTAGCATCTTTGCACTATACGTTTCTTGGACCTTGACTGTTTGTGAACTGTGACTTGAGTCTTTCAATGGCTAGATTAATAGAGACTTATGCCCATGTGAGCTTTAATGCCTTACTTTTCTTTGGAGTGGTGTCGCATAAACTCTTTGTTTGTCGTAAAAAAAAAAAAAAGAGAGAGAGCTTAATCGTTGTCGATCTCATTATCTTTGTCGTCAAGTATTGAGACTTAATGCATGCCTATTATTTTATCTTTTGGGATTGGGTCGTTACATGGTTGTATTGCCCCCAGGAGAGGATAGTAGGCCTTTTTTTGTTGCTTTGAGCCAGTTCGTGTCTTTTTCTTAAATACTTATCCCTTACAAGCCACATTGAGCCTCTTGCATGAGCCTTTTTCTTGTTAAGCTTCACCAACCATATCGTGTCTTGAGAATGGCAAGTTAATCATGTGAAGGTTAATTTTTGAAGAGAGTGGAGAAAGTATATTTGAGAAAGATGTGCTTGAATTGTGGTGTGTTCTTCCCCATTGTTAAAAAAAAATTGAGAAAATTGTGAAAGAAAAAAAAAATATATATAACTTGAATGAAAAAGGGGAAGACACCCATGCATTTGTTTGAAGAAAGAAACGTATGAGCTTCATTGTGGAATTGTGTGAAGGGTGAAAAATAAGAGAGATAAGGCGGAGTTGAAAAGAATTATGAGAGGGGGCACACATTATTACTTGCCCTATGTGTTTTGGCCTATTCTCGGACACTTGATTATGTTATACCCTAACCTTTGAAGTACTTTTCTTACCCAATGATATAACCGATTAAAAGTCCTATTTGATCTTAGGGGCAATGGGCTGTGGATTGATGGATAGAAATAGTTCGATACTCGACATTCCTTTCATGAGATCTTGTGTCCACTTTCAAAAAGCTATCTTTTCGTGTCTAAGTGTGCGGGATACTTTGGTTCTTTATCACATAACTTCCGCCCGCACACATTGAGAGTCTATTAAATGCACCTTGTTTCGAGTGTTTTCTGTTGTTGAGTGCATGACACGGTGAGAATTGAAGTCGAGGCTCGGTCCGGAGAGGGTGCTCGGTTGTGGTTCACTTGTAGTCGAGGTCTTTGCTCACACACGCTAAGCTTGGGTGCCATGATTTATTTCTATGTTTTGATAGCCTCTAGAACAGTTTTTGCATATGCTATATTCTTGGCATTGGCGTTTCAGTGAGTTGCATTGCAGGTTTTTGGGTTCCAAGTGAAGGGATCTATGGTGTTTTGTGGGTGATCACTGCTGAAAACCCTCACGAGACTTCACTCGTCCTACCGGGGCCACCCGGGGGTTTAAAAGATCTACCCCTTAGTTATTTGCTTTGCTTTATTTATTTATTTTTCTTTTCTTTGCTAGAGACTAGCAAAGTGTAAGTTGAGGGATGTGATAGGTGCGCAAATACGCCAATTTACGCCTCCTAACTTAGGCTTGTTATGTCCGTTTAGTGCGCTACTTGGGGTTTGATATTTGTTAATTACGTTTCAGGACTCTCGGTGCCGATGGATAACATTTAGAGCTAAAGCGCAAATTGAAATCTATTTGGTGTCACTTCGAAATCGAGATGCAATGGATTAAAATCCAAACTACAACGGAAATTGGACCATAAAACCCACTGTGCTTAAACGTAGCTGGTGGCTTGAGGAATTGGTCACGGAAATTGGGTCCCACTAATTACTTGCTTCGGCAGAAATGAAAGAGGGGATTGGGGAACCGACTACGGGGGGCTACATTATAAAAGGAGGAAAAAGGGTTTTGAGAGAGATATTATTCCCACAGCGAAACAGAGCACTACGGCTGCGGCAGAAGTTCAATGGAGTTTCATCCTTGCGCGATCATCTTCTCCTTCATGCGCGGCTAAATCCTTCGGCTAGGGCGACGAGGAAACTTTCTCCGAGTAATGTAATCGTTTAATTTTTAGGGTTTTATTCAACAATGAATCGTATGACTTGGGATGATTCATAGTTTTTATGAAAGAACAGATTTTTCCTATTTATTAATTGTGTTTGTATTCCGGATATCAAGCACTGTCATACAATAGTTTTCAATTATCCAGGATAGTCTCTGAGAAGGGTTATACTGCGTTAGACGGGTCGTGCCGTTGGTTAAATCCAATGAGATGATCCGCGCTATGTTGAGATAGCCTTTACGGTGTACGAGTCCTGTGAATCCTCTTGATGATTTTCGATAGGGATTGCAAGCCTTAGCGACAATCTTATTTGTCTTATGTTGAATAATTACCCTAGGTTTTATAACGATTATATTGCAAGGGGAAGGTGGAATTGAAACCCTAGTCTCGTCTCTCATTTGTTTCAAAATTCTTTAATCGCTTTCGAGTCCACTCAAGTTTCAACATGTCTAAACCCAGGAGCGTTTCCGCTAAAATCACGGGCATGATGTTTTTCTGGGCATCCATTTGCAGGGCGATGCTCACTAGTTTGGGACTCACTCCTCCTTCAATGGGAATCAGCATATATGCAGCCAGTGCGCATATAGACAAAACGAAGCGTCTGTGAGCTTCCCCCACATAGTCTCCCAGGGCTCCCTCGGGGCCATACAACTCAATTAGGCGGAAGATGTTGAGTTCGCCATTCTGAATGATGCTGGCCGTCAGTGCCTCGGGGATATTGAGTTTCGCCTGTAGGATTTGCTCCATGTCTTCGTGAACGGGTGGAACCGCAAGAACGTCTAGGTTGGCAAAGCCTGGCGCATACGCTTGAAATTCTTCTATGGTGGGGCACATCTCGTCTTGTCGGAACCGGAAGACATGCACAATCGGGTCCCAGAAAGGCAATGCGGCTTAGAGGAGCTCGATGCACGGTCGAGCGAATCGGAGATCTCGAATTGAGGACAAGCATCGAGACCGGGGGCTCGCCCAGTTTATGGTTTCTTCTCTTAGTTGCCAAGGGTCGAGTGTTTCCATTAACGAATCTCCCATTTTTGGTAATGAAGAGGGGTGCACACTACATTCCTCCTAAAAACCCTCCTTCTTATAGGCAAAATGTTGGTGGAATTGAAGCCTAGGTGTCCCACCACCTTGCCATGCAAGGACTGCCTTCCTTCTGTAACTCCAGAATAGCTCCCAAGACGTGGAACAATGAACAGGATAATGGCAATAATTTGGTCAAACCAAGGCAGCTTAGCAGGATTTGACTATCGCGCGACACTTCCGAAGCATCGCGCGACAGAGATCACTCGCGCGACAGTCCCAAACCCTCGCGCGATGGTTTGTCTGCAGTTTTGACAGATTCCAACGGCCACTGTCCAAATTTGGTCGTTTTTCATTCTAAGGGTCTTTTTGCACTTTTAATGATTCCAGCAAGTCATTATAAGTATTCATGATTGTATCCAAGCATCGGATTCGAAATACCATGCTCAACGAAGATTTTGGACCCTCGGAGGCCCGTTTCAAGTTCAAATCAAGGTTTCGGGAGGTCGAAACTCGCTATGGAGGCTCTAGCCCATTTTGGTCATGCCATACAGGTCACCTAGACCTTAAGTGACTGTGTGGAGGTGTCGGTGTCAATCCGGGACATAATTGAGTCATTCTTGGATGTTTTATGCCATTTTTGCGTCATTTTGAGCATTTTTCGGTATAAGTCTATTCTCGAGACGTTTTGTTCAGTTCCGTTGATGGGTACAGGTCATGTTGACCGTCTTTGACCTTTCATGAGTGTCGATTTTGTCTTCAACAGAGTATTGTGAGTTTTGGTGTATTAATGCCCAAAATTTCATTATTTCTCGTATCCTAGGGTACCTTTCCTATTTCTTTCAGAGCTAGGCCAGTTTTTATACTCATATGTGTCTGTGAGTAGTCTCGGTGTGTTGTCAATGCAAGTTTGGTATTATTGGCGGGTTTTACTTTCTCTTATTCGTAACGAGAAACAATAAACTTGAAAAATGCAAATTTCTATAACACCATGATCTATCCATGCCAACAAAGGAACTACTGTATCAACGGCACATCGGCCAATCAAAACCATCAAGTCAAGTCAGGGCACATGCGCCCGCTAGTCAAAAGGCACGCAGACCCTCAAAATGTCTGTCAAAAGCTATCTATTTGGGCACGCAGGCCCAGAATCAAAATCAAAAGCAGCATGCGAAAGGGTAACGGAGGCTTCATCGTCGCCTTCCACGCACTCCAAGCCTGTCATCACTACCTGCATCGTCCCGTAGCTCCTGGGGGTCGTCCTTGTACCCCAGATCGTCAATGGAGTCGTCGGAGCCACTGCTAGTGGACGAGTGCTCCTCGTCCTCTTCTTCCTCTCTTTCCTCCTCGGTCCTCTAACCGATCAACAACTTCTCCCCCGCCATCCCCACTGCCGTGGTCAGCCATGAACGGATGCCCTTGCGTGGGTTTGATGATTTCGTGGGTAAATCAAGGTTTTTGGGAAGATTTGAGAGGAGAGATGAGAGTTTGGGAGGAGTTTCGAAATTTTGAAACTGTGCGGACGTTTAAACGAGTGGAACGGGTTTGGGCCTGGTCTGGGCCTGTTCAGATCCAAGCCCTAATTACAAACCCTCACGCGATGGTTCTGGAGTGTCGCGCGACACTTCGTTTTGGGCCTCAGGCCCAATCCAGGTTCAGTGTCTGGCCCAATCTCAATTACTCTCTTTTGGGGTCTATAACTTTTTATACTCTATAACAAAATTTGAGGGTCATTTTGGAAGCTTTGCCTTCAAAACCCGAAGAATTTTGTATCCCCAGCAGTGGTCCGCCCACGATCAGCGACGATCCATCCGTCCAATCATCAATCAGCGACGATCCATCCGTCCAATCATCAATCAGCGACGATCCATCCGTCCAATCATCAGTCAGCGACGATCCGTCCGTCCAATCATCACTCAGCGACGATCCATCCGTCCAATCTTCAATTCCCCCATGGTGCACGGTATTTTTATATACTCGTCTGCATTTTCCATTTAATCGGCTTTTGGGCGAATTTGGTGGGTGTCTATAAATCTTTGACGTTACCCGTACCAGTCAATGGTGCTCCGCGTGCCGTCAAAGAGGGACTACTGTAGACACTCCAATCTGGGTCTCCCAATTGTTTTACTTTGTTTTACGGTTTTCTTGTTTCCCCGATGATGAAATCGGATCAAACGAGCTTGGATTGGGAATGGATTGAGTTTGGAGTGCTTAGAACCCCGCTTAAACCTTTTGAACCCCTTTGAACCTTCAGTCAAACCCTAGGGTCAGATTTGACCATCGCGCAATTCTTCCTGTTCCTCGCGCGATACTCAGCTTGCCAGGTGTGGTCAAAGTCAAACTGTTGACTGTTGACCCTCGCGCGATGGTTTAGAACCCTCGCGCGATGGTTCTCTCCTGTCACTATCACACAATCCAGCTGGATTTGTGATGGTTGGGTGTCACATGGGTCCCCATGGGCTGGAACCCCGTTTTCCTCAGCTGAACAGAGTTCTGGCAGGTCTCACCCTCACACCCTCACAACCACTCCCACTCACCTTGTTGGCTAGTTTATCCACCAGGTTGTGATTGCAAAGCCATGTTTTGCCACCAGCTAGCCCACTCACTTCCCCTATAAATAACCCCATTGGTCTTCCATGTTAAGGGTTCCAAGAAAAAGGTTAAGAAGGTTAATTACCATTCACAAGGCAATTAAATCTCTAGCACAAAGTTACTAACCCAAACCATTTCCTAGTCTTCCAATCAAGTGTTCAACACACACACTTGGTCAAAAGGCTTCACTAATCAATCCAATCCATTTCCAAACCCTTTCCAAGCAAAGGTATAACATTTAGCCTGTTTCTGTTTTGATCCCTGAGGGGGGCTGACAGGGCCAAGGCTGGTAATTAATACCATGTCCTGGTCCTAAAGCCAGCAGAGTTACAAGAATCTGTGGCAGCTAAACCCTCGCGCGATGGTCCACAATACTCGCGCGACACTTGTGTCCGCAAGAGAATGGTCCTCGTGGGGAAGGGAGGCTAGCCATTTACTATTTTTGCAATATTAGTACGCCTGTTGAGCTTCATTTTCAAATATTGATCACTGTTATGCATGCAAAACAAAATACAGTAGCTTAGTTATCCGTCTCAGATAGTTTGGAATGCCTTTGGGTGATCCTTGAACCTGTCTCAGGACCCCAAACATGCAAAGCAATTCCTGGAAGTCCAGTCAGGACTGTCGCGCGAGACTCACTCTCTGTCGCGCGATGGTTCTGTGAACCCCAGGAATGGCCCTTGCATGGGTACCCAGGCCCTTGGCCTCCTTTTATTCCCCCCACTGTTTAGGGGCTGTGTTTCCTTTTATTCAGTTCCATTTTCAAGCTGTCTGTAATAATTAGTATTTTACAGTCCCTTGATAAACTGCTTCGTTTGCCTCCTGGGTGTGCACTGGTCCTTCCAGAGCCCAGAAGGGGATAAAATTGGAACTGTGGTGAGATGACAACACTCGCGCGAGGGTTTGAGTGTCTCGCGCGATGGTTCTCTTGCATGCAGATTTGTTCATGCATGCAAGTTGGCCATCGTGCAGGGCAAACCCATCCCGAGCCTGGTCTTGGCATCTGATCGTTGTTTAGGTTTCATCCCATTTATTACTCATCATGCCATTCATCCATGCTATTATTTGATCACATCCTGCAAATTGTTACAGTTTTAATCCCCGATTAACTGTTCCCCCCGCCCTAATTGGCTAAAATTAATTAAAAGAAGAAGAATCACAAAAGTTTTCATAAAAATGCCTAAGTAGAGACCGATCTCCGGATTGGGCCAGAGGGGTGCCTTAAAACCCTTCCCCTCTCGTAACCTGGCTCCCGAACCCAGATATGATTATGACGGACTGGTTTCCTTAACTTTTTCAAACAAATAGCGCGGCAGGTGCTTCGAAATACGGTTCCTTGAGTGTCGGACCCTAAAAGACTCAAGTGGCGACTCTGTATTTTCACGAGTACTTGCCTCTCCGCTCGCGCTCCCTCGATTTCCAAAACAGGGCCGCAATTGCGAAAAGGAACGAAATCTTTTCTCTCCGAGGACATGCTGCCCACAGGATGAACTTCAGTAATCGTGGGAAATGAGTTGAATTAATTAAAGTTTGTCGATTGGGTTTCTCCATTCGGTTCAGCAAATTTAAATGACCAAATGAAGGATGGTATTATGGTAATTTTAGTATGCAAGGGTAATTTGGTCATTTAAATGTACAAGGATGATATGATCATTTTAGTGTATATGGGTATTTTAGTTATTTTTAATTTTAATTGGGTTAATGGGCGGGTTGGGTTTGATTTTAAATAAATGGGTTGGGTTGGGTATGGGTGATTGGATTCCTAATTAATTGGGTCTAAATGGGTCAATGACCCATTAAAGACCCAACCCACTTATAACTTACCCAATTTGGCCCAAACCCGCCCATTTGACACCCCTACGTACAATGTAGTAAGCAAAATTTGGCCAATAGAATGAGTAGAACCAACATGGACATGATCGATCAATAGTCCAACAGAAAAACTTGTTTTCGGACCTTTCCGTGTATTCGCGTTTACGGAGCCAAATCGCGTGCGTCCAAAGTGCATTGGACGGTCTGGATTGTAAAAAAATTATTCGCACGAAGAGTTAAACTCTTCCAGCGAATAGTTTTTTTCAAAATCCGGGTTGTCCAATGCCAAAACGGACGGTTGTGATTGCGCAGCTCCGTGAATAGGTTCACAGAGCCTCCGTGAAAAAGTTTATCTCATAGTCCAAACATAAAATGAAGATTTGAGATCCAAACGAGATCTTGACAAGTACAATGAACTTTGGATAGCCTATTCCTGAAACTGCTCACTCTTTATTCAGTATCACTTTCGATAATTGCAACAAAAAAGAAGTGAACGCAGTAGTAATACCACTGGAAATAGTTAAAAATTGATGAAGTGAACAAAAAAAATAAAAAAGCTCAAGCAGCCCCCGCAATGTGGGATGTAAAACATCTTGGGCCCGATTGGATGCCGTATGTGTTTCGGGTGTATTATTTATGAAGGGATGATAAGATAGTAAGGGGTATTAGTTAAGAAGGGATGGCCCACATTGATGTGATATTTATAGAGGGTGTATTAAAAAGTAGATGGTTTGGATGATGTATTAGAAGGAAGAGTGTATGATGTAAAAAACTGTTAAATGACTCTTTTGCCCTTGTGCAGTCTCAAACTTTATTATGCCTAACATTAATTATATAATTGCAAAACTTAATATATTTAATTATTTTTTGGCAATTCTAAGTTATAAAAATTTACTATACCAATAAATTAAATAATATAACAATTTTTAAAATATAAATTTTATTTACTCATTATAAAAAAACTTAGAATGTTATTTAGTTTTAAAAAAAAATTTCAATTTGTCCCAGCCATCTATTTTTTTTCATCCACCCGTTCATTTTCTTTCTCATGTGTTCCAATACACCAAATCATTTTTCTTTTTTACACTTGTTCTTATCGTTTTATAGAGAGAGACAGAGAGAGCGCGAGACAGAGAGAGAGAGAAACAGATGGAAACGAAGAAGAAAGAAGAAAAAAGAAGCAGCAGGGGCGGCGGCGGCGGCGGCCACTTGTCCTCGCCCTCCGATCGTCTCTCTCCGTCTCTCCGATCGTCTCTCTCACCGATATGTACGAAACCCAAGGTACGCCTCTCTCTAGTCTCTACATATACATACATATTTTTGTGTGTGTGTATTTTTGTGGTGGCCTGGTCTTCTTCCTATTCTTCGTTATCTCTGTTAGCAGAGAGAGACACAGAGAGAGAGAGAGAGAGAGAGCCGTTGGGGGAGGGGATGAGGAGGGGTGTTTTGGTCAAAAATCAGGCGTATACACCCGGATTAGCTATTGCTACCTGGGAGGGTAGCAATAATTTATGGCTGTTCTTGGTGTATTAGCTAATACGGGGATTAGTTAATACAGGGGAAGAAAGGGATGCCAAAACGGTGTATTATTTATGAATCCGGGTGTATTGTGTAATACACCCACCGTATACACCATCCAATCAGGCCCCTAGAGAAAATAGTAACAAACTTTTGTAACCTTAAACAAACAAGGGCAAAGTACAGATTACCTCTCTGTGGTTTAAGCGTTTGGCAAATCACCTCCCTAAGATTTACAAATGACCAATTTACCTCCTTGTGGTTTTGGACTAAAGTGCTACCGTTAGATTTTCCTTCCAAATTAACGGAAGGTGTAGTACACATGCTTGTTACGAGAGTTGCAATCGAAAAGCTGATTAAATAAAGTTGAAATTAAATGTAAGAAGACATTATTACCCTTTTACATCTCCTCCAAAATAAGATAGAACCTATTAACCAACCAAGCAAATTCAACACAGTACGTCATCTTCTTCACACCTCCCAGTTCAGAACCTCTAGGTTTTGTTCCACTACATCTCATGCTCCGACAACGATTAGCATTTTCAGCGAACGAAACCACCCACGAAGCCATGACATCTCCGTCTCTCTCTCTCATCCCCATGTTGCCGCTCTTCTACAGTGGTCCGGCGGCCTCACGGCGAGAGTGAAGGCAGCGACGGGATAACGAAGTACATATCCTCTGCATCAAAATCCCACCCACCACCTTCAGCAAAGGTTACAATGCATCTTGGAGCTTACAAATCCCAAACCGTTTACCCCAAATCGTCCCAAAGCTTCCATTGCATCTTAGAGCCCACCGACCCAAAAACGAAATTGGGGACCGATCATCGTCTCTCTCGCGTGTCTCCCCGTCCCTTTGGCGCTCTCGCTCTCTCTCTCTCTCTCACATCAGAGCTCACCGAAATTGGGTGTTTTTTTCATTAGGGATGCTGGAAATCAAAGATTATTTCTTCCTGTTTAGCTGTTTTTTTTTTTTTTTTACTTTAGATTCATAAATTGTGATTTTTGGTTTAATCGTAAAGCAAAAAAACATGACCATCATCCATATTTCTTTTGGGTAATGACATTGTTGAGATTTTTTTAGGATTGTGATTTTGGCACTCCAAAATTGAACTATGTTAACACACAAAACGACGTCGTTTTGGAGCCCCTCCATCAATTTTTGGAGTGTTAAAATCAATTTTCTTTTTTTAGTGGATTATCAACTGTTGGTGTTGTTTGTTGGTGGAAATGTTATCTTTCATTTTGTCTCATTCCTTTCAATTTAAAGGATGACAAACCAAAAAAAAAAAAGTGACATTACCAAACGTGTTTTATGTTGGCTTTATTTTATACTGTCTACAGAATATTTAATACCAAACATGTTTTCCTTTTGTAATGTTAAAATAAATTCTAAAAACTGACAACGTTACCAAACACCCCTTAATGTGCACCAAACGTGTTTTTCCTTCTATTTTAGATTAAATAAAAAAGTTTGTTTCTTTTTTTGATTAACAAAAGGCAAAAAAAAAAAAAGAGCAATGTTTGTTTTATAATTTTATGAATAATTGCCTAACTAATTATATCCAAAAGAATAAAACAATTAAAGATTATTCTAACTAAAAAATTCCTGTAGCATAAGAATTAAAAAAGAAAGGAAAGCAAAGACCAATCATTGTCAAATTAGGAATGTATACAAAAGGACAGAGGGTAACACATTCATTTTGACATCTAACGTTAACTGTGTTAGCATGACACTTTAGTCCGAAACCACAAGGAGCTGAATTGGTCATTTGTAAATCTTAAGGAGGTGATGTGCCAAAAGCTTAAACCACAGGGAGGTAATTTGTACTTTGCCCAACAAACAAAAGGGTAAGAAGCATATACTATATTTCGCTGCATATATATAGATCAAGATATTAAGTTTTCTTTCTCTTTCTTTTGGCTTGCTCTATGTTTCAAATTTTTCTCTTGAATATAGAGTTTGGTCACCTCAATGTATCCTTTGTTGAGTTTTAATAAAATCTTGTTGCCTATCCCCAAAAAAAAAATTAAATGATATTAAGTTTTCATCAATGACTTACATAAAAAATTAAGAAGCATTGCATACATTCATGGAGGATAAGTTGTATTTACAACTAATTTTGGGAATTTATATTGTCACTCCCCAAATTTATAATGCCACTCCCAAAGGGGAATGCGGTTATCAATTTTGGGGAGTGGCATTATCAATCCCTCTATAGAATTGATTTTGCCACTCCCATAGAGAGTGATATTATCAATTTGAAGAGTGGCATTATCAATGGCCTCGATTTTGGGATTTGTACGAGGAGAAAAGATTAGTTATATATATTACAAATATATATTATTTTTGAGATTTCAATTATCCCATAAATCATGGATTCTCTTAAACCAAAATTATTTATTTGATCGGTTTAGGCGGCGTTCTTCTAAACTTAAAAGTCTGAAACTTATTTCAGGGTTTTTTTTTTTGCAATTTTTTTGTTAGTTTTTCGTTGTAATTTTTGGAATTAATCATTCATCTCGATGGAGACGAATCAAAAAAGTACTCCCTCCATTCCGTATTGAGAGTCCCACTTTTTCTCTCTTGCCATTTTCTAATCAAAAAATCAACCACTTCCGTGTATAATTTTTCAAATTTTTTCGCACTGTATTAAAGATTTCGATTAGTACTTTAATTTGGTGCGAGAAAATTTGAAAAATTATACACGGAAGTAGTTGATTTTTTGATTTGAAAAATGACACGATTTTTCATGGTGGACTCTCAATATAGAACGAAGGGAGTATAAAAATATAGACCGGTGTTAAAAAAATTCAAATAAGACGGCACTTAGGACAAATAGGACATCTGTACGTTTGATACTTTTTTCGTCTTTAGTAAACTTTTTTTTTTATTTCGATCATAATCACATACTTTTTAGACTGCTCTTGTCGAGACGAATGATTAATTCAAAATATATCACTCGAATATAACAAAAACTTTTAAAAAAATGAACAAAACGAAAAAAAAAAATTAAATTTACAAGAACGAGGCCTTAAAGTTTCATTTTATCATTTCTTTGATGAGAGAAACTTGAATAAGTTATTCACGGCACTACGCAATCTCAGCCGTCCAAAAAGTATTTTGGACGATCCGTATTAAAAATAATCTTTTAACGGTAATAGATAACCATTAATAGATTGTTTTTAATTCACATCGTCCAAAACACTCGAGATTGAGCGCTGTAAACCTTATTTACGGCTCCTCCGTGAATAAGATTTTCTCTTCTTTGACTTGTACAATAGCGGCAACAAAGTCCTTCGCAAACGCTCCCAACACCGCATGCTCTTCAAATGCTCTGACGTGAGGATCAAAAAAAAAATTTGCTCTGACGTAAATTTTGTGTAAATTTATATCTATTATTGAAACTATTATGCGGAAAACAGATATAACAAAGATCTTGAATTCAACACATCTCAAGAACAATAAATAAACATACCTCTGTTGGTCATCGAGATAAGAGTGAATAAACTCCTTAGGTGAAACTTTAATTCTTGGCTCACCTTCTTCTCTCTATCTCTACTTTTCTAGAATAATCCAGTAACTTTAATTGATAGAAAAACCGTAGAAATAAGGGGTAGGCATTCTACCTTTTATAGAGGAGAGAAGAGGGCCTTAGAGATAATTATTAAAAGACACCTAGTCCATCAAGATCTCTTTTATTATCAAGAGTTTCCCTTCATTTATAATTCTAATTAGTTATTGTAATGAAGCATATCATTTCATTGGCTTATCTGATAGTGGAGTTCCACATGTACAAAACGTGGAAGCTAGTGGGCCACACTAATAGAAAAAAACTAACATTCTCCCACCTGGCCCATCAAGCCGTTTGCGATGCAAAGTGTATTTCTTCAAAATATGCACTAAAAACTTTGATACGTGATCACGGATTTAAAATAGCCAATAGGTTCAAACCAATTAGAAACTTTAATACTGTGATTAATTCAGACCACCAATGTGAGTCATAGCGGTTGTATAACACCATGCCATATTTTCTTCTATGCACCACACCATTGATAGCCTTCACTAACCAAGTCCATAATAGGAAAAAATATCATTATTTAGGCTATAATGCCTAAAGCCCCTGTAATTTGTCTTGTCAAGACATTTCTTGTTGAACATCATCCAAAATAATATGTGCATGCATAATTGGAAATTGAAAAATCAGAAACAAACTTTTATTTGCGCTAAACAGTGCCATGCACAATAACCACTCAATCAAGGGTTGTTAAAAGACTCATCCTGACAACATGTTATAAGTCTTTGGTGACAATCCTTCGTTAACAGATCAACAATCATAAGAGTGGTAGTTAGTCAATTTTCAATTGACACTTGTCGTTTCTGGACTCGTTCTCTAACAACCAAGTACTTTACTTCCATGTGCTTGGAATCACTTAAATACTTGACATTCTTAGAGAATAAAAATGTAGCAGAATATTACAATAAATCTTCATTCGGTCTGACAATTGAGTCGACAACACCAAGACTAAAGATAAAGTTCTGCAACTATAAACATGATATGTGGCCTCAAAGCACGCTACAAACTCAGTTTTCATTATGTATGAAGCAGTAAACTATAGAATGCTTCAAACATTTCATGAGATTGCTCCAACATCTAACAGAAAGAAAAATAAATGATAATATTTACTTTATGCTATCGAGACAACCAACAAAATCTAAATCTGAGTATCCAATCATGTCAAATGATCCGATTTTCTATAAGTAAGCATATAGTCCTTGGTTCCTCATAATCTTATTCACTGCTTTCCAATATTCCATTCCTGGATTACTTTGATATCTGCCCAGCATCCTTACTGCAAAACTAATATCTGGTCTAGTGCAGGTCTGGGCATACATCAAACTCCCTAATGCTGATGCATATGAAATTTCATCCATTTGCTTTCTCTCTAAGTCATTCTTTGGGCACTGGCTTTCATTAAATTTGTCACCCTTGCCAATGGACGCATCATTTACTGAGCAAAGCTGCATATTGAATCTGTAGAGACCCTAGAAATTTTAATCTTTGAAATATCTATTAATTGCTAATTGAGAAAATATGGTTTTATCGGTGGATAATTGACTTGAGGACTTAAGTGATAAAATAGAAGTTTGAGGGAGTAAATGTGTAATTTGTCTTTGAGGTGGTATAAATTTGTTGGATGTGTTGTAGGAGATAAAAGTATCTCCATACTCCTCTCCCTCTCTCACGCCGTTCCTCTCTCTCTCCCACCGACATCTCTCTCTCTCCTTCACTCACACTCAAAACTCCACCTCTTACCCCAAAATCTTTGAGATTCAACCTCCCACCGCCCTTGCAATCACGTTCATAAGCCCGGAAATCCTTGGGTTGAGTTCGAATCGAAGTTCCAAGGTTCGAAAGTCTAGGGCTCGTCCAATAACGTGAGGATCTCGTCCATTGTCTCGAGGTAGGAACTTCTTGACGTCTTTTATATGTTTCCTTGTTGATTTGGTGTGAAATCGAGCTATTGATTGTTGAATTTGGTTGAGCATTGAGTTCTGAAAATCTGCTGAAAATCGCTACCCGAAGCCAATCCGTATCGATACGGTTTTCGTGGCGTATCGATACGAGTAGCTTATCTTTTTGATCAGTTGAATGCGTATCGATACGGATTTTATGCGTATCGATACGGGAAGCTTATCTCCAGATTTTGTTCCTGTTGACCATTTATTGATTGTTTTGGCTCTCTATCACTTCTAAACCCCTTGAAACACCTCCTAATTGATCTCAAGCTCGTCCTTTTAGCTTCTTGCGACTTTTCAATGCTTTCCTTGTCCGTTGGTCTTCCGTTGACACAATTGAACATGGAACTACATGGTTAAACGTTGTTAATTGCTTATTGGTTGTAAATTGGAATATGTGACCGTTTGTGATGCATTTGTGATAGTATTGGCATATCATACGACATTACGTTTGAGAATGTGATCTCGGAAGTCATAGCTTGCATGTTAGTTGAGAATTGAGTGGCTTGAGGTCAAATGGTGGTTTAGGGAATCCCGTACGCAAGGGGAGGTAATACGGTGACGCACAAGGGATTCGTACGCGAGGGGTGGTAATACGTAAATCCTGGGTTTGTGGGGTCACTGTGACGCAAGGGGTGGTAACACGGTAATCCACATGAAGTTGTATGGTGACGCAAGGGGTGGAAATACCAATGGTGGGAGTTAAATGGTGTTGAGTTGAGTTGGGGCACTTGAATTGTTGAGTCTCGTAATTAGTGCCCGTAGTCAAAGTCAAGGTTTAGAATGTGGATCGAATGATCTTGAGAACTGAGCTTTGTTTCCATACCTTTCTTTCCATTGCATCAGTCGACATGTGTACATATAATTTTGGTTAAGATTTTCCTACTGGGCTTTGTAGCTCAACAAAATCCTTCTTTTCAGGTACCAATGCCGGACTTTAGCCTCATGCGTGCATGCTTGGATTGTGAACAAGATTTTGGAAGCCTTTACACTTAGTTAACTTTTTCATCTTGTAATGGTTTAGCTTTTGGTTCAAGATGGCTTTGTAACTAAGAATTCATGAACTATCTTTTGACTAGATTTATAATTGTATTAAGCTGATTTGGGCTGTGATGCCAAAGTATACTTTCTTTGAATAGAGGGCTTGTCGGTAATTAAACAGGTGGAACAGTATTTTGGGATTACGAAGGCAAGCGTAGCACTTTCTTTTGAAACATATTATTTATTTTATGTTGAAAATCCAGGTCGTGACAGAATCTCTCTAGAACTCGGTCAATATACTCTTTTTGAGATAGTCCTAGCAGTCCTCGAGATCGATCTCTAAAGATCTCTATGCCAATAACATAAGCTACCTCACTCATACCAACCATTTTAAATTAACTGCTCGAGCAGCTACAAATATGCTAAATGCAGTGCGCACCATGATTCCTGCACCAGCTGGACCTTCTCCTGGCGAATTCCTTAGCCATGCTCCATCCACATTGATCTTGACACACCCATGATCTGGCCGTTCCAATAACCTTTACTACGCTTCGAACTCGTAGCTTGATGTCGATAATCCACTTGTTCCCCTAATTCAGTTGCCTGACAATACTCCACCGCATCTTGCACAGCCTTATAAATGGCAGATTGAGTTTCATACATCTACCCCTTATGCATCTTTTCGTTACGACACTTCCAAATTCTCCATAAAATAAAAATCGCCAAAGTAATCATCTGCTTCCAGTTTTCCTCACCTTTTCATCTTTCGATCAGTTTATCAAACCACACCAAAGTTGATTCCTGATCCGGCATTATCGAAACACAACCAATCGGCGATGTTCGCCACATAATCTGAGCAAACCGGCATTCAGCAAAAATATGGGGAAAAATTTCACAATCACCCTCATAGTTAACGCATAACAATTCCTCTGTAACTCTCCTCCAAAACATGTTCTCCCTAATTGGAAGAACTCCATGAACACATTTCCACACAAAATGCTTCAGTTTATTGGGGATTGGAAGAGCCCATACCTTATTCCACACCTTTTTGTTCGCCTCTCTCGTGCTAGATTCCCCGCCGCCGGCTCTTCTCTGTTTAAGCATTAATGCGGATTCATACCCCGAACTCATCGTATACAACCCGAACTCACGTAGTGCCATACCAATTTGTCCCCCATATCCGATCCCGGCAACGGAATTGCCTCAATCGCTGTTGCATCCTCATCTGCAAAAACTGCCCGCACCACATCCATCTTCCATTCGTGAATCGCTAGGTTGATAAGTTCACTCACCCTCACATTCTTCCTCATCGCATTAATTCCTCTGGGCCGAAAACCACTAGTTTTTGGCAGCCACGGATCCTGTCCCGCCCTCACCCTCCTTCCATTCCCAATCCTCCAACACATGCCTTCCATTAGCACTTTCCGCCCTTTCAAAATACTGCGCCACGTCCACGAGGGATTCGACCGAGCCTTTGCTTCAAAGAACGAAGAGTTCGGAAAATATTTGGCTCTAAGTACTTGTGAATGTAAAGAGTTCTCATCCAATAATAGTCTCCAACCTTGCTTAGCCAAAAGCGCAAGATTAAAGCATGATAGGTCTCGAAAACCCAATCCCCCTCCTGACTTCTTCTCGCAAAGTTTCCCACGTCATCCAATGCATCTTCCTTTTTCCCGCACTCTCCCCCCACCAAAAAGACGCCATAATGGCGGACATCTCTGAACAAAGACTCTCCAGAATTTTAACATAAGACATCACATACGTCGGAAGAGCCATCGCCACCGATTTGAGTTTTACCTCATGACCCGCCTGATTAAGGATAATACCACTCTAGTCATCAATTCTAGTTATCATTTTATCCTTTACAAATGCAAACACTGCACGTTTAGACCAACCGATATCAGCCTGTAGCCCCAAATAATTTCCCAGTGTAGCATCTCTCCTGACCTCCATAACATGACACAGATTATCTCGATTCTGATGTGGTGTGTTCGTACTAAAGAACATTGCTAATTTGGAGTAATTGATCAACTGACCCAACGCCCGACCATACGAATTCAGAATACCCTTAATAGTAACAATTTTTGCACCATCAGCCCTTGCAAAAATTAGTGTGTCATCCGCGAAAAATAAGTGGCTAACAGATGGGGCCCCCTGCAGACTCTAATCCCATGTATTGATCCCCTTCTCTCACCCTCATGTAGCATAGCAGATAAGCCCTCCACACAAAGCACAAACAGATATGAGGAAAGAGGGTTTCCCTGCCGAATACTTCTCGACGGGAGAACATACCCGTGGCTTGATTCGTTAATTAAAACCGAATACGATGGAGTGGTGATGCATTCCATAATCCATCCAATCCATTTCTCATTAAAACCCAACCTTCTCATTATAGCTTCAACAAAACTCCACTCCACCCTATCATATGCCTTACTCATATCTAACTTGATCGCCATTCCACACTGCTTTCCCTTTCTCTTTGACTTCAAATGATGAATCACCTTCTGCCCACTCAACACATTATCCGAGATAATCCTCCCTGCCACATAGGCAATTTGATTTCCCAAGATAATGTGCGGGAGGCACTCACTCAAGAGATTTGTTAACACCTTTGCCACCACTTTATACACTACATTGCATAAACTAATAGGGCGGAGCTGCCCCATTGACATTGGACACTTAACCTTAGGGATCAATACTAAATGAGTATGATTGATACCCCTCAGGAGTCTACTTGAAAACATAAAACTTCTGACTGTGTCAATAATATCCCTTGCCAGAACATCCCAATAATTTTGAAAGAAAGATGCAGTGAATCCATCTGGCCCCGGAGATTTTGCTAGGTTCATTTGGAATAACGCCTCTTTAACCTCCTTCTCAATGGTCTAATAAGTCTCCTATTCATAGCGTTCGTCACCCTTTTCCCACACAATTCAAGACCGTGTCAAATCCAGCTGAATCACTAGACGAAAATATAGCTGAAAAATAACGAAGAATAATACCTTGGATCTCGTTGTTACCTTCCTTCCAACTGCCGTGTTCATCCTCCAGTCCATGGATATGATTTTGAACTCTCTGCTGGGCTATCCAAGCATGAAAGAAGGCAGTGTTTCGATCCCCTAGTTTGAGCCATTTCACCCTCGATTTGGTCCTCCAATACTTTTCTTCTTCTCTCACTGCCGTTTTTAAGCTCCCCTCTTTTTCTTTGTATGAAACCCCATCAAAAACAGTCTCCTCTTCCAGCTCATCTAACTGCAGCTCCAAATCTCTGATAGTGTGCCTAGAATTCAGTTGGGTGCGAGATCTCCATGCCCAAAGTTTCTACCTACAGATATTAAGTCACCTCTGAATCGAAAACCACCGCGAACCCCTTATTTCCTGACCCGAACATCTTCTCACAATTTCCCCACATTGTCGCTCCTTCACCCACCTACTATCAAAGATAAACCGAGGTTTGGGAAAACCTTCCACTGCCGATTTAGAGAGGATAATCGGACAGTGGTCAGATCCCCTAGCCTTGAAGTGGCGAAGGATGACATCTGGATACTCTGTTCTCCACTTAGACGATGCTAGCGCACGGTCCAGCTGGATTCTAATGTTGTCACCTCCCACCCTTTTGTTATTCCAAGTGAATGGATACCCCACATACCCCACATCGATCAGCTGATTTGACCGAATAAACTGCTGAAAGTCCCGAAGATCCCAATCTTCTTTCTCATTCCCACCACACTTCTCCTCATTGGATACTATGGCATTAAAATCCCCCATAATCACCCACGGCACATCCCCTTGAATCCCGAAATTCGACACTTCTTCCCAAATTAACCTCATTTCTCTCATATCAGTGCGTGCATATATACCCGTATATCTCCACAGCTTTCCATCCTCAAACTGCACCTCCATATCGACCCAATAGTTTGAGCTTCCAATAACACATACTGTAATCCCCTTTTTCCACATGAAGCATAGTCCCCCTCCAATACCTTCGGGATCCACTACAAAAAAGTTCGAAAAACCCAACTCCCGACCATAGTTTTAAAAATAGGCCGGTACGAACCGTATCGGCCGGTTCGTACCGGAATTTGACGGTTCCGGTTCGGATATAGGTCGGTATAACGGGAAGACTAGAAATCGCAGGTGAACCGGCCGAGTCCTGACGTATCGGTCTGTAATGGATTCTTGTGGACCGGTTCGGCCGGTTCACGCCGGTTCGGCAAAAAAAAAAAAAAAAACAGAGCTTCACCCTTCGGGAGGAAAAACACAGCATCAAACCATCAACTCCTTCCACTTTTCATAATCACAAATCACCGAAAAAATAGAATCCCTCTCAAAATATTACAGATCTACACTTCTACAAACCATTTTTTGGTCGGGTTACATAGAAAAATATTAAGTACAAAATCAAAATTTGTCAATCACATATCTACAAAACCTTTTGTCAGTGAAGGAGGTGGCGGCCGGCGGAGGAGGAATCGGGTGTGGTGGACATGGGCGGCTGGGAGAGGGGAGGAGGTCCTTGATCGAGAGGAGCATCATCGGTTGGGAACGACTGCGACGGCCGACGAGGACGCTGTTGAGGACGATCGAGGTGGAGCCGCCGCCGTAGCCAGCGGAGGAGTGGTGGGGAAGCTGGCAGACCCTCCAATCTCGTTCCCCGAGCTCCACAATTCAGAGGATATGGTGCATTGGTGGGTAGAGAGAAAGAGAGAGAAAGTCTGGGAAAGTGGGGACTGGGGAAAGTAAAAAAAATAGGGAGAGTCTACAGTGCGTGGGGATTGGGGAAAGTGGGGCAGGGGTCTGGGGAAACTAAAAAAAATAGGGGTTTTTTTTAAAGTTTTATACATTAGTCGGTGGATCAATCCGAAAATTATTGGGTGCATCCGACACCCGACCGACCAACTAGAAAATCCAAGAAAATGGACCCGAATCCTACCGATCGGGTTGATCGGAACCGTCCATTGCCTTCATTTTGGGCGGGTCGGGTCGGGTCGGGTGGTCGGGTCGGTCCTGTGGCTAGCCCTGCCTACCATTGGCTTTCTTATTGACTTACGGGTTTTGATAAATTATCGGATATTTCACATGAAGAGAATGGGCTATTACATGTCTTAAATTAATTAAAATGTGATAATTTAAGCCAATGTTGGGGGCAAAAGTATATTTTTCAAGTTTTATACATGTTGTTGATGATTTTTAAAAATTCACGACCGCGACACCCGATTCCCCCGACGTATCACCGATACGTCCCGATACCGATATACCGCGACCGATACCGCGACGGCGACCGATACCGCGATTTAAAACTATGTTCGGGATACAATGAGGTTCCATCTCCTGCCCCAGAAGTTTTGGACAGAGGTCGAGAGGTACGGCTAGTCGAACTGCAGCTCGAGCTCTAACCCGTATAGGGTTTGAGCTGCGGCTGCAGCAGTGGCTAGTATGATTTCCAGCGTGAAGTACATGTGGAAGCAGTAACTGACCAACATGACCTTTGGGTGTATGTGGTCACTATACTCGTAAACAGGCCAAAACAAGGCTAGAAGAACAACCTTTATAGCATAATTCCAAATCGACGTGTTTCCATTTTGTGTGATTCTGGGATATGGGTTTTCTCTATTATGCCCTTTTGGAGGTGGGTTTTGGCTATTGTGGCCATCTTGATAATGGATATGGTTTGTCTCTATTTTGAGGGATGGGTTTGTGGGCTGTCTTTCTCTTTTGTGTCTTTCTTTTTTGTTTTTTGGGTTTCTTGTGGGTTGTTGGTCCCTTGTTAATTGCCTGTAATTAGTCAGTTTTGGTTGGGTTCCAGTTTGGTGACTCTTGGATGGGCTCTTAGTCTTTTCTGGATATGGGTGGTTGGTCTATTGGGTGGTTTTCTTTTTTTCTGTTTTTGGTTTGGGTCATCTGGTTCTTTTCGTTAGTTGTCTTTGGTCTAGTCTTTATAGTGGTGGTGACCTTGGATTGTTTCTTCGAAAATGATAGAATCCATGCAGTGACGGAGGGAGTATGGGATCAGTGGGGTCCCGGGCCCCACTAGATTATTATTTTTTATTTCAACGTAGATATGTATATTTTTGTCTTATAAATTGTATTTCACATATAAATTTTGTATATAATTTTACTCTCAACTTTTAATCATGTATCAGAACAATTTCCTACACTGGCTAAAATGAGATGTCTAATGCAAAAAACGGCCACCACTTACAATTTGAAACTCTCAATTGCGTAATTGTAAGTGCAGAAAAGCAAAAGAGGCTCTGAACAGCACAAGAACGTAACGGCTACCCGTACCCCTTTGCCGGAACCCTAGTACGTCGTCGGAACCCTAATCTGCAAAACAGACAAGGGGAGAGCGCACCTTTGCATCTCGTGGCAAAGACCCTCCGATGCCTAAATTAGTATCACGTACTAGTAAAAATACCCTAATTATCAGTAGGAAGTGTTGTATGATGCAATGTATTGCATACTTTTTACCTCTAGGTTTATCTCATATTTATAGATCCACAGATGCTTGCCACCCAAGCATCCTTGTTGCCCTAGGTTTCCTACCTCGTATAGGAAACCCAGGATATCTTGGATTCTCGTTCCCTTATCAATTCACTAAAAGAGTCCATTCATGACTCTTTTCCATAGCTGGCCGAACATCTCATTTTTGTTGGGTATCTTTCCAAGATCCTATTTTATTGGGATCTTATTTCTTCACGGAATATCCTTGTTCTGGAACCTTCTAGAGTGTTCCTTGTATCTGAGACTGCTTTCTCACGAGTTCCCCTCCTGTTCGGCCCTTTCGTGCCGAACAAAACTACTGGGACCAGTGACCTCTCATATCACTGTTCATTTATCAATTCCTCGGTCCAATTACTTCTCTTATTTACTAGACTTCGCCCCCGCACAGACTCCCTGGACCAACGATTTCCCATATCGCTGGTCCATATCGCCGACCACCGTTTTATATGGCGACTGTCCTTATTATAACTATATCATGGCCCACATATTTCCTGTTCGGGAATACCTCCCTACAATTGCTCTCCAGCTTTACTCGTTATTTTCTCTTAATATGACGAGCAAAGCTCTCAAGCGCCAAGTGAGCCCTTTCTTGGTTTCTGCACCTCATCCCATAGAGTTGGTGCAACTCTTCTTTATTTAGGCCAGCCAAAACGTCTCGTTGTTGGACTGGACAGGCTTTTCCTGCTTTGACCTTTACACGTGGCGCACTCCGTACCGCCTCTATTAAATGCGAATGGACATTTTTCGGGGAACGAAACGCCCAAACGGCGTCTGAGGTGACGTTTCACATACGCCACCCCACTCATTAGGGTATATTTGGGTTTTCGTCCCATTTTGAACCCCCACTTCTCTATCCAAGTTCCCTCTGCAAAAAGGAAGGCTACGACACTCCCGCCATTGAAGCTCTGTTCACCATCTTGAGGGTCCCCATTTGTGCACTTAGAACTCCAATCGCCACAACCGTAAGTCATCGCTCCCCTTTGCCCCATTTTTCTCGTTACTTTAGGGTTTCTCCAATCCACATTTAGGGTTTCTCCGTACCCACCACCTCTGCCTATAAATCTGCACTAAAACCCACCATTTAAGCAGATGGGGAGGTTTAGACGCCACTGTAACACCCCTCAAACCATGGCTTCATTCAGGTCTCGTTACGGGATCCCTGACAATGTCGCCACTGCACTAGCCCCTGAGAACGACATCCGTGAGAGTCTTGACAACGACACCCTTCATATTCCCATAGTCGTCGTTGTAGAGGGTGGTGTTAGATTCCCCTTAGCCCCATTACTTCGACAGGTTTTAGCTTACTACAAGCTATCTCCGATGCAAGTTTCAGCCAATTTCTTCAGGGTGGTGATGGGGATCGACGCCACATGTTAGGTACATCCCTAGGTTTGCACGACATACACCATCTGTATAGCATTTCTAGGACCAAAGATGCCCTCACCTATTACTTAAAAAGTAGGGATTCGAGGAAAAAACTCGTCCTTGAGCTTCCTGACTCTACACGGGGAGACGGCGATGATTTTTTGATTGTCACGGGGGTTTTCGAGCCCAGAAATGAGGATGGCCGTGTGATTGGTTTCCATGCCCCTCACAGATTTGGGCAACCACGTTAATTCCTCCTTACCTAACTTAAAGTTTTTTCGTACTTTATCTACTCAATTTCATGGCGTATAACCTGCTACATTCTTCGTTGCAGCTGAAAATGTCAATCAAGGGTACAACATCATCACCCCACAGGCCCACGTGGCCGACATCAATCGAGCCCTTGCGTTCAACGGGCAAGGAACGTACCTTGCTGGCCGAGCAAGAGCAGCACAGGTGCTCTTGAGCTATAAAACATCATACGGCGGGTTCATTGATCGGCGGACCTGAGCAGCAGACAACCCAACATCACCTGGACCCTCCAATTTGCATCCCGAGCAAGAGGAATAGAGGCGTTCTCCATCTCCACCGATTCCTAACGATCCAATCGAAATTGCCGAGGAAGCTTCCACTTCATCCTCCAACGGTTATTCCCCTTCTCCTCCTCCTCCAGAGATGAACCAACCAATCGACCTCAACAGTATCCTTACCATTCCTGGAGCTGGCCATGGAAGGGGCCGCAGCTCTGTTCGTGGCCGTGGTCGCTCCCAGAGCCCTCAGCCATCTCATGGCCGACATGGAACTATCCAACTGGGCACCCCCCCTGGTTTTTCCCCTGAAGAGATCGAGGCAAGTCATCGAGACAAATCCCAGCGCCTGGAGTCGTCTTCGATTGAAGGGCCTCAGCCTCAGACTTCCAACGTCACAACTCCAATTTGGGCACCACAATTTACCCATGGTGGGCGTCCCAGGCTTTCATGTTACCTGGAGATATGCACAAAGTGGTGGCCAACTCCCCCGACAACCTCCTTGGGTCATTCATGACCAACAGTGCCCAGGTAAACTTCTTTCACTTATCCAACTAGTAGTTTTCAAACTGTTGTTCCTGGGCTTAGTCTAATTGTCTTCTAAATGTTCTAGGCCATGCAAAGGATGGTTGCCATGGCACAGAAGCTGGGCCAATCCGAGCCTCAGCGAGTCAAGCTGGTAAACGAGAACGCCTAATTGCAGCGTACAATAATCAGACTAGAGAAGGAGATGGACCAAGCCCGTGGGAAGGTGAACGAGCTAAAAGGGAGGTTGGAAGGTGCTGAAGACAGCCTGAACCAAACTTCACGGAGCTAGAGGCGAGCAAGAATGATGCCAAGGCATCGTACCAACAGGGCTATAACGAGGGGATCAACGTGGCTACTGAGAGTTACAAATCTCAAATGCCAGCGATGCAAGACCAGATTTGGGGTACAGCCTGGACAACATGCCTTACCAAGATTGAAGCTCCCGCCTCCTGCCCTCTCTGGACCAACAAAGACCTTCCCAGCTCCCAAATTGTTGTCGAGGACCAAGAAGTGGAAGCAGAGGATGGTCTGTACGAGGAGCTCAACGCCAATGTTTCCGAACAGCATGGTGAGGATGCCAATCGCAACGATGAAGTGACCAACCCTGGCCAGAAGGAAGCCAGTGGTGGCCCATCTGCTGAAAATGCCGCTGTGGAAGACACGTCTGTTCAGACTGCAACTCCTGTTGCTCACGACTTCTCTACAGAAAAGTGAGTATGAACCCCCTTCGCTAGAACGACTTCGATATCGTTTGAATATTATGGTGGCCCTGCGTGGCTATAAAGCTTGCCCTGCGTGGCACAATTACATTCTAAAACTCTTAACACAGGTATTTGGCCCTTCGTGGCTTAATTTTGGGTGTTGGTGGCCAAGCTTGGCCCAGGAATAAGTACACTTGGCCCTTCGTGGCCTTTGAATATTCGCAGGTGGCCCTTTTGTGGCCAATTTTTCATGATTGGATTACTAAGTCTATTCATATTTAGATAAATCTGTGTGCTTCCCAAGTATTTCGTACATTAGGTTATTCCTCCCAATTTTCGTAATTGGATGTCTATCTAAGTAATACTCGTACTTAGCTGTTTGCGTTTAGGTAATTCTGCATATTCTCGTATGCTTCCTATTTTCCATTGGCTTGGAAAAAACTATCTAAGTTTATTCGTACTTAGTTCCCCCAAATGTTTTCGTATCTGGGAAAGCTATGCATCTTATCGTATGCATGCCAAGTGCTTGTTCTTAAGTCTAAGTGTATTCATACTTAGGTTATCCAAATGTCTTCGTATTTGGCAGGAGTGTGCATATTTACGTATGCAAGCTAGGTTTGTTCGTACCTGTATAAGTGACCAAGTATATTCGTACTTGCAAAGTTTTTTAAATCTGCCCAAATGTCTTCGTATTTGGCATAAACCATATTCCTATGCTCCCCAATACGAAGTGAGGAGCAAGGACTAGTCCTGACTTCGTATTTAAGCATAATAGAGATAAAAAACAATATTTTATTCCAAAACTCAAAATTTTATTCATAATTCGAAACTCAAGGGGGCATTACGCGTACCCCTTGCAACTAACAAGTTAATAAAAAACAAAGGAATTTTATTCGTAATTCCCACACAATCACGATGTGCATCCTAAAACAGAACGAAAAATAAATTGAAGTCTTTCATACAAAAAGCTTCCTTAGGTTGTGGACATTCCAAGGTCTTGGCACCGAGTTCCCGTCCAAGTCTGCCAGACGATAAGCCCCAATGCCCACAATCTCAGTAACTCGATATGGGCCTTCCCAGTTGGCCCCCAACTTGCCCTCGTAGGCCACCTTGGTATTGCCGAGCACCTTACGAAGCACAAGGTCTCCGACACCAAATTCTCGTGGGTGGACATTTTTGTTGTAGCTTTTCATCAGCTGCTCTTGATATAAGGCCAAATGCACTAGAGCCCTCTCTCTCCGCTCCTCAGCAAGATCCAACTCGATCTCCAAGGCTCTGTCATTGCCTCCACTTTCAACCAAAACGGTCCTATTGGTCGGCAGACCCACCTCCAATGGTATGATGGCCTCTGTTCCATATGCCAAAGAGTAGGGGGTTTTCCCGTAGACCTCCTAGGTGTTGTTCGGTGTGCCCACAAAACTAGTGGCAATTCGTCGGGCCACTTCCCTTATGCCTTGTCCAACCTTTTCTTGATCCCGTCAAGTATGGTTTTGTTGGACGCCTCTGCCTGCCCATTACTCTGAGGGTAGGCTGGGGTGGAGTAATAATTCCTTATTCCGTACTGGGCACAGAATGCTTTGAACTTTTTCTGAAATTGGGACCCATTATCCGTGATCAACGAATAAGGGACCCCAAATCGAGTAATGATGCTTTTCCACACGAACCTTTCTATCATAGGTTCAGTGATATTTGCCAATGGTTCTGCCTCAATCCATTTAGTGAAATAATCTGTTGCTACCAACAGAAATTTCCTATTCCCAGTTGCTTTGTGGAATGGACCCACGATGTCCATCCCCCATTGTGCGAAAGGCCAAGGGCTCATTAATGGTACCAGATCCTCGACTGGTGTTCGGATCATTGGTGAGAATTTATGGCACTTCTCATAAATCTTTACATACACCTTTGCATCCTCCTGCATGTGTGGCCACCAGTAACCCTGGTTAATTGCCCGGTGGGCGATGGACCTGCCCCCAGCGTGACTTCCACACATTCCCTCGTGAATTTCGTGGAGAAACTTCTGCACCATCTCAGGGTGTACACAGAGTAAGTATGGTCCCGTGAAAGGCTTTCTGTATAACTTTCCTTCAGGTGACAGCCAAAATCGTACAGATTTTGTCTTTATCTTGTGAGCCTCCTTTTTATTTGTGGGAAGTGCCCCATCTCGTAGGAACTCCACTATTGGATCCATCCAACTTGGTCCTTGGTTCACGTCCAAGACCAATTCCACAATCCTTCCAATGCTCGGCTTAGCAAGATAATCTACTGCCACCCGTCTCTTGAATTCTGTTGGTACAGCTGCAGCCAACCAAGCAAGTGAATCAGCATGGGCATTCTGCCCAGAACTTATTTGTTCAATGTACACCTTCTCAAAAGTGTCGAGCAAATCTTTGGCGGCCATCTTCTCATTCCGGGCCTTATACTCCCCGGACAACTGGTTCACCACGAGTTGTGAATCACAGTATACTCGTATCCTTTTTACCTTCAGGGTCTTTGCACTTCTTAACCCTGCCAAGAGTGCCTCGTACTCTGCCACGTTATTTGAAGCACTGAAACCCAATCGAAGGGACAGCTCCATCATTGCTCCTTCAGGGGGGAAAAGTATGACCCCAATCCCTGATCCTGTATTACACGCAGAGCCATCAACAAATAATTTCCATTCCAAGGGATCTTGTTCGGCAGGTTCCTTTCCTCTTCCGGTTGGTGGTTCAACTGGCGACTCCTTTCTCGTAGGAGGCCGAGGAGCCGCTATGGGAGAAAACTCTGCCACAAAGTCTGCCAGAACTTGGCCTTTGATTGCAGTGCGCGGCTGATAGTCAATATCATACTGACTCAACTCCACCGACCAGGTTGAAATACGTACCGAGAAATCTGCCTTTCGTAGCCAAGATTTTAACGGAAACTTAGTATAGACCACAATTCTGTGACTCTGGAAATAATGGGGCAACTTTCTTGCCGCCATCCTTAACGCCAGGACCAACTTTTCAAAGGGCAGATATCTCGTTTCTGCGTCCAACAATGTCTTGCTCACATAATAGACAGGGACTTGCTCGGATCCCTTGTCCCTCAGTAACAATGCACTCACAGCATGTTCGGAGACCGCTAAATACAAAGTTAAAGACTCACCTTATTCGGGGGTGGACAACAGGGGGGCTGTTGCCAAGTACTTTTTTAGGTCTTGGAACGCCTGCTCACATTCTTCTCCCCGTTCGTATCCTTCTCTCTTTTTTAGCAACTGAAAGAAAGGTCTACATTTGTCACTGGATCGGCTGATAAATCTGTTTAGAGCTGCTGCCATCCCCGTTAACCGCTGGACCTCCTTCGTGGTCTTTGGACTTTGGAGCTTTTGCAATGCTGTAATTTGGTCGGGATTTGCCTCTATCCCTCTTATGGTCACCAAATGCCCCAGGAACTTCCCTGAGTTCACTCCAAACGCACATTTCAAGGCGTCGAGTTTTAGCTTGTATTCTCTCAATATCTCGAAAGCTTCCTTTAAATCAGCAATGTGGTCTTTCTTCTCCTTACTCTTGACCACCATGTCGTCTATGTATACTTCCATGGTCTTGCCGAGCAACTTCTTTAGCATTATCGTTGCCAACCTCTGGTATGTTGCACCGGCATTCCTTAATCCAAAGGGCATGACGCTATAACAGTACAGCCCCTTGGTGTAATAAAGGAAGTCTTCTCTTGATCGGGACTGTACATGGCAATCTGATGATATCCTCGATAAGCATCGAGGAAGCTCATCCGCCCGTACCCAGCTGTTGCATCCACAAGTTGATCTATCCTGGGAAGGGGGAAGCTATCCTTAGGACATGCCTTATTCAAATCAGTGAAATCGACGCAAACTTGCCACTTCCCATTCTTCTTTTTGACCACCACAGTGTTGGACAGCCATTCTGGGTAGTACACTTCTCGTATAGCCTTCGCTTCGAGTAACCGGTCCACCTCCTTGATAACAGCGTCCACGTGCTGTACGGCAGATCGTCTCTTCTTCTGCATTACAGGTTTATGCTGTGGATCCACGTTTAAGTGGTGACAAATCACGTTTGCATCCACTCCAGGCATTTCTTCGGGCACCCAGGCAAACACGTCAACGTGCTCCTTGAGGAACCTTATTAACTCTTCCTCTTCCGCTTTATTCAGTTTTTCCCCTATCAAGAAATACCTTTCTGGATCAGTCTCATTGATCTGGATTTTCTTCAAGCCTTCCACCACTTTTTCGGCAGGATCCCCTCCGACATCCTCAATGGTCGGCTGGTCCGGAACTTCGATTGCTTGAACCAACTTTGCCTGGGGTGCCTTCTTGATTATAGAAACCAAGCATTGCTGGGCAACTTTCTGATTTCCCCTAATTCTTTCAACACCATTCGATCCGGGGAATTTTACCATCTGGTGGTAAGTAGAGGAAACCGCCTTCATCTTGTGCAACCATGTTCTTCCAATAACCGCGTTATAGGAAGATGGTACATCTACCACTAGGAAATCGGTTCTCAGCACAACTGTTCCTGCCCGAACAGGAAGAGTTACTTTGCCCAAGGGCCAGACTGCTCCTGCACTGAATCCGACTAAAGAAGTTATCGACTGCACCAAATCCGCCTGTGTCAGTCCCAACTTCTTGAACGCATCATAGTACAGTATCTCTGTGCAGCTTCCTGAGTCCACCAAGATTCTCTCCATGTCATATTCCCCAATTCGTAGGGTTATGACTAAGGCATCATTATGTGGTACCTGGATTCCCCCCAGGTCCTCATCTGTGAAGACTATGCCTTTATTGCATTCTTCGCCTCCACGTCCTCATTTCTTTCCCAACTGCATCACATGCTGATCGTGCTTCACCTGCCTCTGGAGTAATCTCACCTCGTTTCTCGTATAAGGTGCGGCCAATCCATGTATCATATGGATTACGCCCCTTGGATTTTGCTCGTAATCCAACTCCATTGCTTTCTCTGCACCCTTGTGCTCTTCTTGAATGAACTCTTTTAAGTAACCACGCGAGGCTAGATCATCGAGGTGTTGCTTGAACATCTCACAATCTTCCGCCATGTGACCCCAGTCTTTGTGATAACTGCAATGCTGACTCGTAGCCCTCTTTGCATCTTTATCTCCCTCCAATCTTGGGGGCAACTTAAAATACGGGCGATTCTTTATTCGGTAAAGAATCCGATAGATTGGTTCCTTCCAAACCGTTGTCACCGAAAAGAAGGACTTGGGGTCTGGAACATGCTTCTCTTTGAACGGTTCTCATTTGGCCTGCCCATATTCCTTCCTCTCCTTGTAGGTTTTGGGCTCTGGCTTATCCGCCCTCTTTACTGGACCCTTCGCCTGCTCGGCAACCATCCTACTGTCCTCTCGCAGTATGTCGTCTTCGTTCCTGGCATGCTGCTCAATCCGCTCCATTAGCCTCGCCAATGTACCTACTGGGCTCATGTTTAGGGACTTACGTAGTTCTCCCCGAACAAGTAGCCCTGTCTTGAACGTGGCTATCGCATATTCCTCACTGCAACCTTCAATCTCGTTGAAAGTCTCCCAGTACTTCTTAGCGTAGTCCCTGATCGACTCGTTCTCTCCTTGCCTCATAATAGAGAGGCTCTCAAAGGTCTTCGGCGCTTTCCTGCTCGTCAGGAACCTAGCAGTGAATTCCTCGGCCAATTACCCCCGTCCTCTAATGGAGCGCGGGCCGAGCTTGTGGAACCAGGATAGAGCTACCTTCCCCAGACTTGATGGGAACATCTTGCACATGATTGCATCATCACCGTTGTGCATGAACATAGCCTGCTGGTAATGCTGTATGTGTGCTACGGGATCTGTATTCGTCTCGTACATAATAAACGCCCCGTGCTTTACCCTGCTAGGCAACCTCGCCTCCTGCAACCTCCTTGCAAAGGGGGAGGAGGCTATATTGCTAAGGGCCTTCCGTGCTGCTTCTCGTGCAGACATGGTCCCCTCCTCTTGTTCTCTCACTTTCTTGGGAGTACTCTTTCCCAATCGGAATCAGGTCTCTCGTACCTATCCCTGTGATGTCTTCTAATCTCCCCCTCTTCGGGGGTGTGGCTCATGCTCCTTCTTTTTCGTGAAGAAGCCCGTTTCCTTCCCGGAGTGGGGATCCTGGTTCTGTTCCTCCTTCTCCGTGAAGGAACCTTCTTGTATTCCACCATAGCCAGCATGTCTCCTCTAGAGTTCCTTTTCGATAATCCAGAATCCTCTGGATGTCCTCGTATCCGTTGCAACTACTGGATCTTGAACTCCCGTCTCTTGATCAGACGAGCTTACTCCTCTATCTCTTGTCTCTTTTTGTCTAAGATATCCTCGTTATTGTGCACACTCCTCGAATGGGCAACTGACTCTCCTTCGCGACGGGACTTACTCCTTCTCGTGGATTCCGTGGCTGTCCTACCCTCCCTGTTCTTGGAGTCATCATGGACAGTCAGGGGATGACCCTTGCTTGTGGGCTTCTTGGCATGCCCGCCGTCGGGTTTCCTCGGAGGATCTGGTGGGGATTTATCACCTCCCCCACCTAGCTGATTTTTTGGATCATGCGGTGTTTTTGGATTTTCTTCCATCATGGTCGCTTTTCAAAGGGATCTCTTTCGCGTTTCCCACAAACGGCGCCAATTGTAAGTGCAGAAAAATGAAAGAGGCTCTGAACAGCACAAGAACGTAACGGCTACCCGTTCCCCTTTGCTGGAACCCTAGTACGTCGTCGGAACCCTAATCTGCAAAACAGACAAGGGGTGAGCGCACCTTTGCCGCTCGTGGCAAAGGCCCTCCGATGCCTAAGTTAGTATCATGTACTAGTAAAAATACCCTAATTATCAGTAGGAAGTGTTGTATGATGCAATGTATTGCGTACCTTTTACCTCTAGGGTTACCTCATATTTATAGATCCATAGATGCTTGCCGCCCAAGCATCCTTGTTGCCCTAGGTTTCCTACCTCGTATAGGAAATCCAGGATATCTTGGATTCTCGTTCCCTTATCAATTCACTAAAAGAGTCCATTCAGGAAAAGAAAGGACTCTTTTCCATAGCTGGCCGAACATCCCATTCTCGTTGGGTATCTTTCCAAGATCCTATTTTATTGGGATCTTATTTCTTCACGGAATATCCCTGTTCTGGAACCTTCTAGAGTGTTCCATGTATTTGGGACTGCTTTCTCACGAGTTCCCCTCCTGTTCGGCCCTTTCGTGCCGAACAAAACTACTGGGACCAGTGACCTCTCATATCACTGTTCCTTTATCAATTCCTCGGTCCAATTACTTCTCTTATTTACTAGACTTCGCCCCCGCACAGACTCCCTGGACCAACGATTTCCCATATCGCTGGTCCATATCGCCGACCACCGTTTTATATGGCGACTGTCCTTATTGTAACTATACCATGGCCCACGTATTTCTTGTTCGGGCCTCATTTGCACCTGTTCGGGAATACCTCCCTACAGTAATGTTCAAAATTCAAAAGTGGCTAAACTATGGAGTACTAGCTATATGTGTTATACTCTTTCAAATGTTCATAATTTTAACAATGGTCATGTTTCCTTCTCAGTGTCGATAGAACCCACAACGCAATTTGAATTTGGAGATTTTGGGCAAAATATGAACAAATATATTCTTTACTATGTAGCAACATCGCTAAATATTGACATCTTAATTATTGTGAATTGAGTAAAGACAGATTACAACGAAAAATCTCACTGCACACTTTTCCATATAGACGCATACACGAGTGAGCAATTCTTTTAGACTTGAACCGCTATGACAATTCAAGTAATTGATTTGTTTTATTAATTTAGGTAAGTAACTTTTCATAATGAATATGTTAGGTTTTTCTTATTCTTGGTACTCATGTTTTTTTAATTGTGTAGCATTGCTTATTACGACTTTTTTTTTTATGAGGTGTGGTAAATAGGTGTCCTCACTAATAATGATTCTTGGCTCCGCCACTGGATCCATGAAAGTGTTCATGACAAAATCTGAACGGTCTAGATTCATTTAAAAGCGAATCTGGACACAACAAAAAAAGTAAAAATATTTATCGCAAACACGCACGTCGCTAACGAGAGGATCCCATGTATTGGTAAGGAGTATATGATAGGAAATTTAGTACTCTTGTTTGGTAAAGCTTCCATGGTATCAGAGGGTTAAAGACGCAAATCTTCTTCGATACTTAAAAAACCATAAAAGCCTTGCCCTGGAGAAATTTTTTGGTGCCGAATGGGTATTACGTGATGTCCGTTCGGTGCATTCGGGCCGTCCATTTTGGTTTTGGATGGCTCAGATTTGGAGAGAGAAAAAGGAGAGAGAAAGAGGAGAGAGAGTGGTGGGGTGAAAGGAGAGAGAGAGTTTCAATCTGGACCGTCCAACACACTTTTGGACGCCCCGGATGGACATGGCCATGTGGTACCCACTAGGTACCCAAAAATTTCTCCTTGACCTGACCAACGTCCGCAAGCTACAACAATCGCGAATGAAAATTCAACTTCTTCCAATTCAACTACACCTACATGCTCCACAATAGTCTTCCTCAAATCTCAACGTAAACTCACCCTCATGACAATCGTGAACCAGATGAGATGGGGAGAAGCTAGACTGTGTTCGAGTGATGGAGAAAATACTTCGATCGCTAAGTACGAAGTTTGAAGATGTTGTAGGTTTTTTCTTGAGGATTAATCCAAAGACCTCAACACTATGACGATAGGCGAGCTGATGGAAATCTTAGAGATTCATGAGTAGCGGATCAACAATAGGACGACAGTGACTTCCCAGGAACAAGCTTTGCAGACGTGACTGATGTTAATGAGAGACGAAGAAGAGCAAAAGGGGACATTACATAGAGGAAGAGGACGCGGACGTGGACAAGTTAGAGGACGGGGATGTGGAGTTGGAGGTCAACAACAGACAGTGCAACAAGGACGAAGCAGAGGAACATGACTAGGTCAAGGTCAGGATGAGGCAGGGGCTTTTATGTGAGTTAGGTAAAATGCTACAATTGCAATGACTACGGTCATTTGAGCAGGGATTGCACTGTAGATGTTCAGTGCTTTAATTGTCTTAAGTACAGTCATTATAGCTACGACTGTACAGAGGAAGAATATAAGGGAGGATGATGAAAAGTTAGCTTGATTAGGATTAAGTCAGATAAATTTCAAAGGGCAAGTGAATGATCAAGAAAAGAAAAACATAGAGCACTATTTCTTATTAGGCTTGAAGACTTTGGAGGTTCCGCGATATAGGTTTTGGGATTTGCAAAATAAATTAGAGATTATCTCATCTTTGTTTTTCTTATTGCATGTTTTGCCTATAAATAGGCTTGTAATATGTTTTGTAAAATGTGAGAGTTGAGTGTGCAAAATAGAGAGACGTGAGAAGTGTGAAGCTTTATAATCATTTGTGTGTATTATCAATAAAAGTGTGCTTACTATTATGTGTGAATATCTCCTCCTTCTATCAGATCTGTATATGTATGTATATGTTCAAGTGATAGAGAGTGCCGAAAAGAATGAAATTTTACAACATACCCGAAATTTGTAGAGAAATGAACGTACTCTTTGTGAATTTCTCAACTTGGAAAGTTTATCACTACTATAAAGAGTGAGTGAGTGTGGAAAAAAGTTGGATAATTTTGGAGAAAAGAGAAACTACAACTACAAATATATGCAACAAAGACTGATTATTACCAAATTTATAACTAGATATATATCCTTCCCCTTTATAATAAGAACCAGTTGGGGCAGATTTTCGCTGGCCAATTTTAGGCTAATTTGGACAATTGTGCCCCTCAATTGTTCGGCTGTTGTTCTTGGCCAGATGGGCAACATTGTCATTTTGCTTCCTCCACTTACCTGGTTACGTGGCATGATGGGGTGAAGGAGATTTGAGTCGTGAGGGGTTTTGTACTCACCGAACGAATTGCACAGACCTGAGACTGAGACCGCCACTCCGTTTCTTCTTCTTCTTGGATCGGAGAATCCTCTCTCTCTCTCTCTCTCTCTCTCTCTCTTTCTCTCTCTCAATCGATTCTGACTTTGCAGTATCTCTCTCTCTCTCTAAAGCCCTAAACTGAAGGCCGCACGATTTCACTAATTGTATATACGTATAAACACCTGTCTGTGTGTATATGTAGATGGAAATAGAGAGACAAAATTGTTGGACTGCAGCAAAGAGCAGCGGCAAATACGCCACCATTTGAAGCACAAAAAAGCAGAGAAGAAATGGGCCAACAGTTGCTGATCTACAGCTATTCTAAAGGTATTTTTTTGAGTTCTTTTCCCATGATTTAGGCTGGATTTGAGTCGTCATTCGAGTGGGTTTTTTGTGTTTTCGGTGGCTTGGTGAAGAAGAAGGTAAAACGGAAAAATGGAATGAAAATTGAGTGACTTTTGTTAATTGATTTGTGTATAAAGATTTATTTAGGACATTGATTATTAGTTTTCCATGTCTTTTTTGTATGCGATTTGTCGTGCATGTGTGATTTTGTCCCTTTGTTCCCAAATTTTGTACCTAATTTCACTTGCATGTGTAATTCTGTCCCTTTGTTCCCAAATTCTGTACCTAATTCGCTTGCATGTGTGCTTTTGTCCCTTTGTTCCTAAATTCTATACCTAATTTCACTTGCATGTTTGATTCTGGAAATCTTGCATGTTTAAAATTTTGAATTGACCGGCGGGATGTTTTTATGTGCCTACTCCCACTCTATCCTCCTCTCTGTGAACACAAATATTCTATTTTTTTTTTGCTGTTACAAATATTTTGAATTTATTTCCTTCGATTTCGGTAGTAACAGTTGTTCTTGAGCAGGTATATGAAACGACATCGGGGTTTCTCAATCTATAATGTGCTGCATCCTGACTTAGTTTTGATGGGATGCTAATTAAGGAGGTGTTTGGGGGTCTTGCAGAGCAGATCTTTCCGTTGGGCTTCTGCTCGCGTCCAACGCTCAAATCGACAGCTCGTGCTCCTCCTAAGAAGGTTTGGCTCCATTCTCGGTGGCTTTTTCCGATTTATATTCTTCATTGTGGTTTGCATGTTGTTTTGCTTTGCTATTGTGGCTGCAAATTTTTTTTAGGGTTTGTTGGTTGTCAATCGGATGCATTTGGTGCAAGTTTTGAGGGGTCATATCTGAATTTGGATTTTCAAATTGGATCTTAGTAGTTAGCATGCACAATTTTCAAATATTCAAGAAATCTTTTTCTGATCATTCCAGCCATTCCAGATAGGGTGTGCCAGTGGTTTTTTGTGTTTATTTTCTTCTCAAGAGTAACTTTTTGGGCCTCTCTTTGTGTTTGACGAGTGTCACAGCATGCGATCTGCCTATTATTGTTTACGTCGCTGTGGCTGGAGTGGTTTTATTTGTTGTCACTTGCCGATCAGGGTTTCTGTGCCATCCCTATGTGTTTATTCATGCATGATTACTTTTGTTTGGCCTGCTTGTGTCTATTGTGTTCTTATAATCTGTATTTATATATGCTTGTGGTTGTGGATGATGAGGACAACAACAACAGCCATGACAACGATAATGATGACAGCAATGACGATGAAGAAAAGGGTATTTTTCCCAGTTACTTTTTTCCCCTCTTTTCTTTTCCCTCTTGTGGTTCTTCTGTTGTTATAGATCCAACGAATATGAATAATAAAAGTAAAAGAAACCAGGGGGTGCACTTACAATTGGCCCCGTCTATGGGAAATGAAAGAGATCCCTTTGAAAAGCGACCATGATGGAAGAAGATCCAAAAACACCGCATGATCCAAAAAATCAGCTAGGTGGGGGAGGTGATAAATCCTCACCAGATCCTCCGAGAAAACCCGACGGCGGGCATGCCAAGAAGCCCACAAGCAAGGGTCATCCCCTGACTGTCAATGATGACACCAAGAATAGGGAGGGTAGGACAGCCACGGAATCCAGGAGAAGGAATATGTCCCGCCGCAAAGGAGAGTCAGTTGCCCATTCGAGGAGTGTGCACAATAACGAGGATATCTTAGACAAAAAGAGACAAGAGATAGAGGAGTACGCTCGTCTGATCAAGAGACGGGAGTTCGAGATCCAGGAGTTGCAACGGATACGAGGACATCCGGAGGATTCTGGATTATCGAAAAGGAACTCTAGAGGAGACAGGCTGGCTATGGTGGAATACAAGAAGGTTCCTTCACGGGGAAGGAGGAACAGAACCAGGAGCGCCACTCCGGGAAGGAAATGGGCTTCTTCACGAAAAAGAAGGAGCAGGAGCCACACCCCCGAAGAGGGGGAGATTAGAAGACATCACAGGGATAGGTACGAGAGACCTGATTCCAATTGGGAAAAGAGTACTCCCAAGAAAGTGAGAGAACAAGAGGAGGGGACCATGTCTGCACGAGAAGCAGCACGGAAGGCCCTTAGCAATATAGCCTCCTCTCCTTTTGCAAGGAGGTTGCAGGAGGCGAGGTTGCCGAGCAGGGTAAAGCACGGGGCGTTTATTATGTACGAGACGAATACAGATCCCGTACCACACATACAGCATTACCAGCAAGCTATGTTCATGCACAACGGTGATGATGCAATCATGTGCAAGATGTTCCCATCAAGTCTGGGGATGGTAGCTCTATCCTGGTTCCACAAGCTCGGCCCGCGCTCCATACGAGGATGGGGCAATTGGCCGAGGAATTCACTGCTAGGTTCCTGACGAGCAGGAAAGCGCCGAAGACCTTTGAGAGCCTCTCTGTTATGAGGCAAGGAGAGAACGAGCCGATCAGGGACTACGCTAAGAAGTACTGGGAGACTTTCAACGAGATTGAAGGTTGCAATGAGGAATATTCTATAGCCACGTTCAAGACAGGGCTACCTGTTCGGGGATAACTACGTAAGTCCCTAAACATGAGCCCAGTAGGTACATTGGCGAGGCTAATGGAGCGGATTGAGCAGCATGCCAAGAACGAAGACGACATACTGCGAGAGGACAGCAGGATGGTTGCCGAGCAGGCGAAGGGTCCAGTAAAGAGGGCAGATAAGCCAGAGCCCAAAACCTACAAGGAGAGGAAGGAATATGGGCAGGCCAAAAGAGAACCGTTCAAAGAGAAGCATGTTCCAGACACCAAGTCCTTCTTTTCGGTGACAACGGTTTGGAAGGAACCAATCTATCGAATTCTTTACCGAATAAAAAATCGCCCGTATTTTAAGTGGCCCCCAAGATTGGAGGGAGATAAAGATGCAAAGAGGGCTACGAGTCAGCATTGCAGTTATCACAAAGACTGGGGTCACACGACGGAAGATTGTGAGATGTTCAAGCAACACCTCGATGATCTAGTCTCACGTGGTTACTTAAAAGAGTTCATTCAAGAAGAGCACAAGGGTGCAGAGAAAGCAATGGAGTTGGATTACGAGCAAAATCCAAGGGGCGTAATCCATATGATACATGGA
This sequence comes from Rhododendron griersonianum, assembly GCA_018127125.1. Classification (NCBI taxonomy): domain Eukaryota; kingdom Viridiplantae; phylum Streptophyta; class Magnoliopsida; order Ericales; family Ericaceae; genus Rhododendron; species Rhododendron griersonianum. The sequence goes on from CM030789.1 coordinate 17,204,259, forward strand.
TTGGCCGCACCTTATATGAGAAATGAGGTGAGATTACTCCAGAGGCAGGTGAAGCACGATCAACATGTGATACAGTTGGGAAAGAAACGAGGACGTGGAGGCGAAGAATGCAATGAAGGCATAGTCTTCACAGATGAGGACCTGGGGGGAATCCAGGTGCCACATAATGATGCCTTAGTCATAACCCTACGAATTGGGGAATATGACATGGAGAGAATCTTGGTGGACTCAGGAAGCTGCACATAGATACTGTACTATGATGCGTTCAAGAAGTTGGGACTGACACAGGCGGATTTGGTGCAGTCGATAACTCCTTTGGTCGGATTCAGTGCAGGAGCAGTCTGGCCCTTGGGCAAAGTAACTCTTCCTGTTCGGGCAGGAACAGTTGTGCTGAGAACCGATTTCCTAGTGGTAGATGTACCATCTTCCTATAACACGATTATTGGAAGAACATGGTTGCACAAGATGAAGGCGGTTTCCTCTACTTACCACCAGATGGTAAAATTCCCCGGATCGAAGGGTGTTGAAAGAATTAGGGGAAATCAGAAAGTTGCCCAGCAATGCTTGGTTTCTATAATCAAGAAGGCACCCCAGGCAAAGTTGGTTCAAGCAATCGAAGTTCCGGACTAGCCGACCATTGAGGATGTCGGAGGGGATCCTGCCGAGAAAGTGGTGGAAGGCTTGAAGAAAATCCAGATCAATGAGACTGATCCAGAAAGGTATTTCTTGATAGGGGAAAAACTGAATAAAGCGGAAGAGGAAGAGTTAATAAGGTTCCTCAAGGAGCACGTTGACGTGTTTGCCTGGGTGCCCGAAGAAATGCCTGGAGTGGATGCAAACGTGATTTGTCACCACTCAAACGTGGATCCACAGCATAAACCTGTAATGTAGAAGAAGTGACGATCTGTCGTACAGCACGTGGACGCTGTTATCGAGGAGGTGGACCGGTTACTCGAAGTGAAGGCTATACGAGAAGTGTACTACCCAGAATGGCTGTCCAACACTGTGGTGGTCAAAAAGAAGAATGGGAAGTGGCGAGTTTGCGTCGATTTCACTAATTTGAATAAGGCATGTCCTAAGGACAGCTTCCCCCTTCCCAGGATAGATCAACTTGTGGATGCAACAGCTGGGTACGGGCAGATGAGCTTCCTCGATGCTTATCGAGGATATCATCAAATTGCCATGTACGATCCCGATCAAGAGAAGACTTCCATTATTACACCAAGGGGGCTGTACTGTTATAGCGTCTTGCCCTTTGGATTAAGGAATGCCGGTGCAACATACCAGAGGTTGGCAATGATAATGCTAAAGAAGTTGCTCGGCAAGACCATGGAGGTATACATAGACGACATGGTGGTCAAGAGTAAGGAGAAGAAAGACCACATTGCTGATTTAAAGGAAGCTTTCGAGATATTGAGAGAATACAAGTTAAAACTCGACGCATCGAAATGTGCGTTTGGAGTGAACTCAGGGAAGTTCCTGGGGCATTTGGTGACCATAAGAGGGATAGAGGCAAATCCCGACCAAATTATAGTGTTGCAAAAGCTCCAAAGTCCAAAGACCACGAAGGAGGTCCAGCGGTTAACGGGGATGGCAGCGGCTCTAAACAGATTTATCAGCCGATCCAGTGACAAATGTAGACCTTTCTTTCAGTTGCTAAAAAAGAGAGAAGGATACGAATGGGGAGCAGAATGTGAGCAGGCATTCCAAGACCTGAAGAAGTACTTGGCAACAGCCCCCCTGTTGTCCACCCCCGAACAAGGTGAGTCTTTAACTTTGTATTTAGCGGTCTCCGAACATGCTGTGAGTGCAGTGTTACTGAGGGACAAGGGATCCGAGCAAGTCCCTGTCTATTATGTGAGCAAGACATTGTTGGACGCAGAAACGAGATATCTGCCCCTTGAAAAGTTGGTCCTGGCGTTAAGGACGGCGGCAAGAAAGTTGCCCCATTATTTCCAGAGTCACAGAATTGTGGTCTATACTGAGTTTCCGTTAAAATCTTTGCTACGAAAGGCAGATTTCTCGGGACGTATTTCAACCTGGTCGATGGAGTTGAGTCAGTACTATATTGACTATCAGCCGCGCACTGCAATCAAAGGCCAAGTTCTGGCAGACTTTGTGGCAGAGTTTTCTCCGATAGTGGCTCCTCGGCCTCCTACGAGAAAAGAGTCGCCAGTTGAACCACCAACCGGAAGGGGAAAGGAACCTGCCGAACAAGATCCCTTGGAATGGAAATTATTTGTTGATGGCTCTGTGTGTAATACAGGATCAGGGATTGGGGTCGTACTTTTCCCCCCTGAAGGAGCAATGATGGCCCTTCGATTGGGTTTCAGTGCTTCAAATAACGTGGAAGAGTACGAGGCACTCTTGGCAGGGTTAAGAAGTGCAAAGACCCTGAAGGTAAAAAGGATACGAGTATACTGTGATTCACAACTCGTGGTGAACCAGTTGTTCGGGGAGTATGAGGCCCGGAATGAGAAGATGGCCCGCCTACGTGATGGCCGCCAAAGATTTGCCCGACACTTTTGAGAAGGTGTACATCGAACAAATAAGTTCTGGGCAGAATGCCCATGCTGATTCACTTGCTTGGTTGGCTGCAGCTGTACCAACAGAATTCAAAAGACGGGTGGCAGTAGATTATCTTGCTGAGCCGAGCATTGGAAGGATTGTGGAATTGGTCTTGGACGTGAACCAAGGACTAAGTTGGATGGATCCAATAGTGGAGTTCCTACTAGATGGGGCACTTCCCACAGATAAAAAGGAGGCTCACAAGATAAAGACTAAATCTGCACGGTTTTGGCTGTCACCTGAAGGAAAGTTATACAGAAAGTCTTTCACGGGACCATACTTACTCTGTGTACACCCTGAGATGGTACAGAAGTTTCTCCACGAAATTCACGAGGGAACGTGTGGAAATCACGCTGGGGGCAGGTCCATCGCCCAATGGACAATTACCCAGGGTTACTGGTGGCCACACGTGCAGGAGGATGCAAAGGTGTATGTAAAGATTTGTGAGAAGTGCCAGAAATTCTCACCAATGATCCGAACACCAGCCGAGGATCTGGTACCATTAACGAGCCCTTGGCCTTTCGCACAATGGGGGATGGACATCGTGGGTCCACTCCACAAAGCAACTGGGAATAGGAAATTTCTGTTGGTAGCAACAGATTATTTCACTAAATGGATTGAGGCAGAACCATTGGCAAAGATCACTGAACCTATGATAGAAAGGTTCGTGTGGAAAAGCATCATTACTCGATTTGGGGTCCCTTATTCGTTGATCACGGATAATGGGTCCCAATTTCAGAAAAAGTTCAAAGCATTCTGTGCCCAGTATGGAATAAGGAACTACTACTCCACCCCAGCCTACCCTCAGAGTAATGGGCAGGCAGAGGCGTCCAACAAAACCATACTTGACGGGATCAAGAAAAGGTTGGACAAGGGATAAGGGAAGTGGCCCGACGAATTGCCACTAGTTTTGTGGGCACACCGAACAACACCTAGGAGGTCTACGGGAGAAACCCCCTACTCTTTGGCATATGGAACAAAGGCCGTCATACCACTGGAGGTGGGTCTGCCGACCAATAGGACCGTTTTGGTTGAAAGTGGAGGCAATGACAGAGCCTTGGAGATCGAGTTGGATCTTGCCGAGGAGCGGAGAGAGAGGGCTCTAGTGCATTTGGCCTCATATCAAGAGCAGCTGATGAAAAGCTACAACAAGAATGTCCACCCACGGGAATTTGGTGTCGGAGACCTTGTGCTTCGTAAGGCGCTCGGCAATACCAAGGTGGCCAACGAGGGCAAGTTGGGGGCCAACTGGGAAGGCCCATATCGAGTTACTGAGATTGTGGGCATTGGGGCTTATCGTCTGGCAGACTTGGATGGGAACCCGGTGCCAAGACCTTGGAATGTCCACAACCTAAGGAAGTTTTTTGTATGAAAGACTTCAATTTATTTTTCGTTCTGTTTTAGGATGCACATCGTGATTGTGTGGGAATTACGAATAAAATTCCTTTGTTTTTTTATTAACTTGTTAGTTGCAAGGAATATGCGTAACGCCCCCTTGAGTTTCGAATTATGAACAAAATTTTGAGTTTTGGAATAAAATATTGTTTTTTATCTCTATTATGCTTAAATGTGAAGTCAGGACTAGTCCTTGCTCCTCACTTCGTATTGCTCCATTGGGGAGCAGAGGAATATGGTTTATGCCAAATACGAAGACATTTGGGTAGATTTAAAAAACTTTGCAAGTACGAATATACTTGGTCACTTATACAGGTACGAACAAACCTGGCTTGCATACGTAAATATGCACACTCCTGCCAAATACGAAGACATTTGGATAACCTAAGTATGAATACACTTAGACTTAAGAACAAGCACTTGGCATGCATACGATAAGATGCATAGCTTTCCCAGATACGAAAACATTTGGGGGAACTAAGTACGAATAAACTTATATAGTTTTTTCCAAGCCAATGGAAAATAGGAAGCATACGAGAATATGCAGAATTACCTAAACGCAAACAGCTAAGTACGAGTATTACTTAGATAGACATCCAATTACGAAAATTGGGAGGAATAACCTAATGTACGAAATACTTGGGAAGCACACAGATTTATCTAAATATGAATAGACTTAGTAATCCAATCATGAAAAATTGGCCACGAAAGGGCCACCTGCGAATATTCAAAGGCCACGAAGGGCCAAGTGTACTTGTTCCTGGGCCAAGCTTGGCCACCAACACCCAAAATTAAGCCACGAAGGGCCAAGTACCTGTGTTAAGAGTTTTAGAATGTACTTGTGCCACGCAGGGCAAGCTTTACAGCCACGCAGGGCCACCATAATATTCAAACGATATTGAAGTCGTTCCAGTGAAGGGGGTTCATACTCACTTTTCTGCAGAGAAGTCTTGAGCAACAGGAGTTGCAGTCTGAACAGACGTGTCTTCCACAGCGGCATTTTCAGCAGATGGGCCACCACTGGCTTCCTTCTGGCCAGGGTTGGTCACTTCATCGTTGCGATTGGCATCCTCACCATGCTGTTCGAAAACATTGGCGTTGAGCTCCTCGTCCAGACCATCCTCTGCTTCCACTTCTTGGTCCTCGACAACAATTTGGGAGCTGGGAAGGTTTTTGTTGGTCCAGAGAGGGCAGGAGGCGGGAGCTTCAATCTTGGTAAGGCGTGTTGTCCAGGCTGTACCCCAAATCTGGTCTTGCATCGCTGGCATCTGAGATTTTTAACTCTCAGTAGCCACGTTGATCCCCTCGTTATAGCCCTATTGGTACAATGCCTTGGCATCATTCTTGCTCGCCTCTAGCTCCGTGAGAGTTTGGTTCAAGCTGTCTTCAGCACCTTCCAACCTCCCTTTCAGCTCGTTCACCTTCCCACGGGCTTGGTCCCTCTCCTTCTCTAGTCAGATTATTGTACGCTGCAATTTGGCGTTCTCGTTTACCAGCTTGACTCGCTGAGGCTCGGATTGGCCCAGCTTCTGTGCCATGGCAACCATCCTTTGCATGGCCTAGAACATTTAGAAGACAATTACACTAAGCCCAGGAACAACGGTTTGAAAACTACTAGTTGGATAAGTGAAAGAAGTTTACCTGGGCACTGTTGGTCATGAATGACCCAAGGAGGTTGTCGGGGGAGCTGGCCACCACTTTGTGCATATCTCCAGGTAACATGAAAGCCTGGGACAAGGCGAGAGCGGTTCTCTCAGATTCTATGCAATCTCGAACGGTCACAGGACGCCCACCATGGGTAAATTGTGGTGCCCAAATTGGAGTTGGGACGTTGGAAGTCTGAGGCTGAGGCCCTTCAATCGAATACGACTCCAGGCGCTGGCGTTTGTCTCGATGACTTGCCTCGATCTCTTCAGGGGAAAAACCAGGGGGGGTGCCCAGTTGGACAGTTCTACGTCGGCCATGAGATGGCTGAGGGCTCTGGGAGTGACCACGGCCACGAACAGAGCCACTGCCCCTTCCACGGCCAGCTCCAGGAATGGTAAGGAGACTGTTGAGGTCGATTGGTTGGTTCATCTCTGGAGGAGGAGGAGAAGGGGAATAACCGTTGGAGGATGAAGTGGAAGCTTCCTCGGCAATTTCGATTGGATCGTCAGGAATCGGTGAAGATGGAGAACGCCTCTCTTCCCCTTTCTAGGGATGTAAATTGGAGGGTCCAGGTGATGTTAGGTTGTCTGCTGCTCTGGTCCGCCAATCAATGAACCCGCCGTATGATGCTTTATAGCTCAAGAGCACCTGTGCTGCTCTTGCTCGGCCAGCAAGGTACGTTCCTTGCCCGTTGAACGCAAGGGCTCGATTGATGTCGGCCACGTGGACCTGTGGGGTGATGATGTTGTACCCTTGATTGACGTTTTTAGCTGCAACGAAGAATGTAGCAGGTTATACGCTATGAAATTGAGTAGATAAAGTACGAAAAAACTTTAAGTTAGGTAAGGAGGAACTAACGTGGTTGCCCAAATCTGTGAGGGGCATGGAAACCAATTAATCACACGGCCATCCTCATTTCTGGGCTCAAAAACCCCCGTGACAATCAAAAAATCACCATCGTCTCCCCGTGCAGAGTCAGGAAGCTCAAGGACGAGTTTTTTCCTCGAATCCCTACTTTTTAAGTAATAGGTGAGGGCATCTTTGGTCCTAGAAATGCTATACAGATGGTGTATGTCGTGCAAACCTAGGGATGTACCTAGCATGTGGTTTATGGCGTCGATCCCCATCACCACCCTGAAGAAATTGGCTGAAACTTGCATCGGAGACAGCTTGTAGTAAGCTAAAACCTGTCGAAGTAATGGGGCTAAAGGGAATCTAACACCACCCTCTACAACGGCGACTACGGGAATATGAAGGGTGTCGTTGTCAGGACTCTCACGGATGGCGTTCTCAGGGGCCAGTGCAGTGGCGACATTGTCAGGGATCCCGTAACGAGACCTAAATGAAGCCATGGTTTGAGGGGTGTTACAGTGGCGTCTAAACCTCCCCATCTGCTTAAATGGTGGGTTTTAGTGCAGATTTACAGGCGGAGGCGGTGGGTACGGAGAAACCCTAAATGTGGATTGGAGAAACCCTAAAGTAACGAGAAAAATGGGGCAAAAGGGAGCGATGACTTACGGTTGTGGCGATCGGAGTTCTAAGTGCACAAATGGGGACCCTCGAGATGGTGAACAGAGCTTCAATGGCGGGAGTGTCGTAGCCTTCCTTTTTGCAGAGGGAACTTTGATAGAGAAGTGGGGGTTCAAAATGGGACGAAAACCCAAATATACCCTAATGAGTGGGGTGGCGTATGTGAAACGTCACCTCAGACGCCGTTTGGGCGTTTCGTTCCCCGAAAAATGTCCATTCGCATTTAATAGAGGCGCTACGGAGTGCGCCACGTGTAAAGGTCAAAGCAGGAAAAGCTTGTCCAACCCGACAACGAGACGTTTTGGCTGGCCTGAATAAAGAAGAGTTGCACCAACTCTATGGGATGAGGTGCAGAAACCAAGAAAGGGCTCACTTGGCGCTTGAGAGCTTTGCTCGTCATATTAAGAGAAAATAACGAGTAAAGCTGGGTTGTAGAGAGGTATTCCTGAACAGGTGCAAATGAGGCCCGAACAGGAAATACGTGGGCCATGGTATAGTTACAATAAGGACTGTCACCATATAAAACGGTGGTCGGCGATATGGACCAGCGATATGGGAAATCGTTGGTCCAGGGAGTCTGTGCGGGGGCGAAGTCCAGTAAATAAGAGAAGTAATTGGACCGAGGAATTGATAAACGAACAGTGATATGAGAGGTCACTGGTCCCAGTAGTTTTGTTCGGCACAAAAGGGCCGAACAGGAGAGGAACTCGTGAGAAAGCAGTCCCAGATACATGGAACACTCTAGAAGGTTCCAGAATAGGGATATTCCGTGAAGAAATAAGATCCCAATAAAATAGGATCTTGGAAAGATACCCAACGAGAATGGGATGTTCGGTCAGCTATGGAAAAGAGTCCTGAATGGACTCTTTTAGTGAATTGATAAGGGAACGAGAATCCAAGATATCCTGGATTTCCTATACGAGGTAGGAAACCTAGGGCAACAAGGATGCTTGGGCGACAAGCATCTGTGGATCTATATATAAATATGAGGTAAACCTAGAGGTAAAAGGTACGCAATACATTGCATCATACAACACTTCCTATTGATAATTAGGGTATTTTTACTAGTACGTGATACTAACTTAGGCATCGGAGGGCCTTTGCCACGAGAGGCAAAGGTGCGCTCACCCCTTGTCTGTTTTGCAGATTAGGGTTCCGACGACGTACTAGGGTTCCGGCAAAGGGGTACGGGTAGCCGTTACGTTCTTGTGCTGTTCAGAGCCTCTTTCGTTTTTCTGCACTTACAGTTATAGATCCAACGAATATAAATAATAAAAGTAAAAGAAATCAAATGACAAATAACAAGGGAGACACAAAGCACCTGATATGTGTCTTTGGTCTTTATTAATTATTTCGTACTTGTGGATTTTTCCTGGTGTGGGTTATTAGAAACATGAAGGTTTTGAAGTTTTTAGTACCTATCAATAACTGATTGCTGCTACATTAGAGGTTTGTATTAGTATGATGAATTTTCATTGATTAAGTATTGGAACCCTAAAATATGGCACACTCTACTTATTTAGGACTTAGGAGTGAAAGAGTTCTTTGTTTCTGTTCAAGTTTGTGAAGGATTTTGAAGTTTTTAGTAGCGATTAACACCTGATTGCTATAGCGGAGGATATTAATCAATACGTGTTCCTCTCCATCACTGATTGGATGCTAAAAACTTGATTGCTTGGGTTATTATAAGTACAATCATTTTTCTTATATTCTTGCTCTATAATCATTTTCTCCGTCTTGATTTTTTCTAGGGCTTTCTATGTTTCTAATAAGATTGAAGTTTACGTAAAAATGGGTATGGAGACAGCAAAGAAGAAGAATTTCCGTTAAACCCTTTGTAAGGTCAGATTGATTTATATGCTGTTTCCTTTACAATATCATTATCTTCTTTTTTTTGTCTTATTTTTATGATTGGGATTAGTGCAGGTCTTCTTTTATTTTGAGAACTAAAAGTGAGTTTTTTTTTGTCGACTGAGTTTATTCTACTAAAAGCTTTGTTGATGTAAGAGTGAAATTGCAGTATTGTTAGGTTTTGGAAATTTTAAATGAAGGTTTTTTTTGTTTTTTTAAATGAGCAAAAGCATAAACATTAGAGTAGACAATGCAGTCCAATTTGAAAATGAGGAAAAAGTGGTAAGTCAAACAACCTTCTGTGGAGTTGGTACTTTTTGTCACAAAGCCAAAAAAAAGAGTCTCTCTCGTAATCGTTTTTCACGTTTGTCATCTTTTCTTATTGTATTGTTGCCATGCTAAGTTTTTCTATTTTTTTGTTCCTTTGAATGAATTCAGGCTTTGGTCCCTCAAAGCATTCGATATGAAGTGGGCCAACATATTGTATCGGCCCATGTTGCTCTTAGTTGGAATGTTCTTCCTATTTCTGCTTCATTTCGATCAACATGTGTTGGTAATTTCCTTCATTTTCGATCCGGTCTAAAAATTCAAGGATTTACTGTCTATGTGAGTTTTCTGGAAAAACTTGCCTTATTTCATTAACCGTATTCCTCAATGAGAGTTTTCCCATGAGAGCATTTTTAAGTATATATATATGTAGAATCAGTTTTTTCCCTCTTTTATTTTCCTAAATTCCTGTCGTAAGTGCCTTCCATGTGTACTCTTTTGGACACATTGTTTAATGAATATTTAGGCATTTAATCTTTGATTGAACTTGAGTGCAAAAGAGTGCATTGTGACTTATCAAATGATCCCCTCTTCCTATATATAAGATGACAAAACTTGGTCCTCATGCTCAATGTCCTGCTCCCTAGATCGGGTCGATGAATCATCAAGTTCTATTGCTTCTATTGTACAAACCTGAAAACATAGTGGCATGTAACTTCTGTTGACATTCGCTCATTGATTAAACACTAACTTGATATTTGCTCTTCTTTTTTTTAATGGGGCGGGAATGTTTGCTTATTGATTCAACACTAACTTGAAGCTTCTTATTTTCAGCGAGTCAATTATTGCCAGCACTCTTGTGGCTTAGTCTGAGCAGCTACCTCAACAAAGTAAGTTTAGTGATTGTCAGGAGGCATGAATTCAATCAGCACGATAAGTCATCCCAAGTTTGGAAAGCACGAAGTAGCAAGTTAGGATTAAGGTGTCCAACAAAATCAAAATAGCAATCCAAAAATCATAAAGATATTTATGCTGCTTCATTTCATATTGGAGTGATCTACTTGTAGTTAGGTACGAATATATTAATTCCTCTTTTCTATCCAAATTATTTGTAGTTTACACCCTATATCAGTCTTTCATTCAATGAATTGAGCTATCGCAATGGGAAAAGAATTGGAATTTAGTCTTTGACGATATTAATTAAGGGACAACTCAAAATGAAATAATTACAGTATATTTTTTGCAATCAAAATCGATCTCTACAACGGGCATGATAGACGTGCTTTGCACGTCGCGATGCACCCAGTTGAACTTAAAACAAAGATGACAAACATAACCGCTGCAAACAAGAAACACACTAACATCTATCTATTCTATTTATAAAGGGAGAGCACCATTTGGTGCTATAAAGCTGTATGGATTTTTTTCAATTCCAAAATAGTCCCTCAAGAAGTAGCTAGCATATTACGCTTCAAATGTTCCAAGCCATATGCCATGGGAAGGACAAAACAGTAAACAAACAAAAAAAACAAAAAAAAACAACCACTAGGCCACGACACCGGCTCCTCCATTTTTGGGTTTGCCGTGCTGCCATTCACATCCATAGTGTCCGTGTCATCCCTCTAGTAATCATAAAGTACATGGGCCTCAACACAACGGTAGGGAAAAGCTTCCACGTGCTGGAGAGCCCAAGAACACCCAATAATTACAAGGATCGAAATTGACGAATAATTATTGAACTCCTGGGATGGGGATATCTTTAATTCCCATTCCATTCAAACTGTAAACTAATACAACTTCACAACACCAGCAACGTCCTTCACAAACGCTCCCAACACCGCATACTCTTCAGACGCTCTGACGTAAATTTTGCACCTCAACAACTGCGGAATAAACAGCCAACACACGGTAACCATCACGAATCCGACGCTCATCGGCGTTGAGATCAACCGAGGCAACCGCCACCTGTCCTTAACCAACTTCTTGATCCAAATCTCCGCCACCACGCACGACCCGTGTAGAAGAAAGAACCGTGTGACCTCCCACGTCGGCTGCAACCGGCCCATGTAGTAGAACAGTATCTCGTGCATCAGGGCCGAGACTACGAACGTGGACATGACGGCCGGAAGCGAAGCCCACTTCCGGCCTATGACCTGTGCCGATATGCATAGCGCGGGCTCATATACGGTGGAACGCAGGGTTCGGGATACAACGAGGTTCCATCTCCTGCCCTAGAAGTTTTGGACAGAGGTCGATAGGTGCGGCTGGTTGAACTGCGGCTCGAGCTCTAACCCGAATAGGGCTCGAGCCGCGGCTGCAGCAGTGGCTAGTATGATTTCCAACGTGAAGTACGTTTGGAAGCCGTAAATGACCCACATGACGTTTGGGTGTATGTGGTCACTATACACGTAAACAGACCAAATAAAGGCTAGAAAAACAACCTTTATAGCATAACTCCAAATCGATGTGTTTCCATTTTGTGTGATTCTGGGATTCGGATTTTCTCTATTATGACCTTTTGGAGGTGGGTTTTGGCTATTGTGGCCATCTTGTTTCAATGGATATGAGTGGTCTCTACTTCGAGATGTCAGTGAATTATCTAGATTTGCATGGGATTTTGGAGGTGGGTTTTGTTGGATCCTGATAGGGAAACAAGCAATAGCAATAAAATGGGGGAGAGAGAGAGAAGGGTGGGAGAGAGGGCCTTTGTCAAAGGCAAAAAGTAGGAGCTTGAAATTGGAAAGCCAAGCTATGACGAAAGCAGTGGTGGCACCAAGGTTGGCAGAGTGAAGTTTGAGAGGAAGGGCAAAAAAGAGAGACACAATAGGGATGATTGAGAAAAGCCTGGGCATACCTTTTGGGATGAACTTGGCTGAAAAATAGCAGTAGCATAAAGAGACAACTACTGAAATCCATACCTTAATGAAGTTGCTGATCTCCCTCTCTAAGGTGTAGCTTGGGTAGTGCATCTCTCTCTCTCTCTCTCTCTCTCTCTGGTGATATTTCAAGAAGAAGTTAAATAGCCATACTATTTCGTAGACTTATTTATGTGCTCATTCTATTAGGTTTGAATACTTAAGTCGACATCCTGAAATTTAAATAATACCTAAAACATCATTAATCATGATAAATACATAAATCATAACAAAATCATGACAAATACAGAAATTATGGCAAACTCATCCGAAATCATGACAAAACCATCCGGAATGTAAAACTAACATGAAAAGTTAGTTTAAGGTCCTAAAATTCTTTACTATATAAGTGAAGAAATTCGGGATGTAAAACTAGAATTTTTTACCTATATAGTAAATAATTTTAGAACCTTAAACTAACTTGTTATGTTAGTTTTACATCCCGAATTTTTTCACCTATATAGTAAAAAAATTTAGGATCTTAAACTAACTTTTTATGTTAGTTTTACATCCTGAATTTCTTCACCTATATAGTAAATAATTTTAGGATGTTAAACTAACTTTTTATGTTAGTTTTACATCTCGGATGATTTTGTCGTAATTTCGGATGATTTTGTCGTGATTTCCGCTGTGCGGACCAAATTAAATAAGGGATATTGACTTTGTCCATGTTTAATTTGGTCCGCGCAGCAGCTCTATTAAAATGTAAAAAATTATTAAGGGCTAAATGAGTATTATTTAAATTTCATGATGAAAACATAAGTTTTCAAACCTACAAGGATTAGGACTTTTTTTTTTTTTTTGATCGGCTACAAGGATTAGGACTTAAGTATCAATGTAGGATAGGACCCCTATTTAAGTTCCCCATAATTCAAATATTATTAAGTGATCTCTCATTCGATACCCTCTCACGTGTAGATGCATTTAAGTCTGTCATGTGTGGCTATTTTTTGAATCCTATCATCGTGAAGCCTTTTCTGGGTTTGTCATCGTAGAGAGACTTAATTTAATTTTTGTTATAAAATTTGGGTTAAAATGGGCCCGCTTTGATAACATGTGAAAATTTTATGTCCAACTCAAAATCAATTGACCATGAGTAAAGATGTCCCAAATGTGATTAAGTTATCTCTCATTTCATATTCAAGCAATGTGGAACAACTATTCTAACACTGTATAAGTGGTTGGTAAATGGTCCACAAGGATTCCTTTGATGATTCGGTAAGGCTGTGTTCCAGAACGTGTTTAACTTCTTATTTTTTGTTGAATAAGAAGGGGTGTTCCTGAAAATAAGAAGTTGTCTGTTACCCAGACAGCAACCTAGAGGGGGGGGTGAATAGGGTTGCTAATTAAAAATTACCAATTAAAAATTGCAAAGACAAATAACTAATTAGCAAATATATAGAGAGAGTTAAGAAGCGCAAAACCAGTTTATACTTTATAGTGGTTCGGTCTGAATTTGTCAACGGTTCAGCCTACTTGATTAGCACCCAAGATCGTATGATCTTGGGGCTTTAATCCTCTAATTTGTGGCTTTTCTATGCTTTAGTCGTCGTTTTTATTCAATATTGCTCGTAAGGTATTTTTGTGAGCATTTCAGGTTGAACGTGCTTAAAGGGTGGTTTTGAATGCCAACCGACGTTCCGGGATGAACCAAGTGTCCAAATGCCCGCCGGTACTCATTTGATTGTCACCAAAGCCTAACGGTGTCACAAAAAGCCTTGGAGATTGGCCGGAGGGCAAGGTTGGCAAGGAACGTGCCAAAGAGCTTCAAGTGAGCTTAATGCATTGAGGATGGCCCTCGAGAGCATCCGAGGGTCCAAGGTCACAAGGCATACTTCCATCACATCCCGTTGATCAAGGAATCAAGCAATGGAAGGCCGTCGGGACGAGCCGAAGCATGGCAGCCCAAGCTGCCCCAAACTGCAGAAAACAGACAGAGGTATCGGTACCGCAAAAATGAGGTACCGGTACCATTTTGCTGAAATGGCCATCAGTTGGCTGGGTACCGATACCTCATTTTTGAGGTACCGGTACCTTGTTCCTTCGACCAGCAGATTTGTGCAAACTTTTTCAACCTTCCATTTATGGAAAGTTTCTACTTTAGGCATGTTTTTGGGATATTTTGGGGGCCTTTTGGTCCACTTTTTGGCTGATTGTTTAGGCCTATAAATAGCTTTGTAAGCCATTATTGGCCAGAATGTAATCTTTTACACTTTAAGTCTTTTTAATTTCTAGAACTCCATAGTTAATGCTCTCAAGCTCTTGTCTTTATTTCTTCAACAACTCAAGTAAGTTTTGTTTGTACGTTAATTACTCGAGCATTAAAGTTGTTAGTGTGGATTTGATGCAGCGCAGCCTCCTTTTACGAAATTAGTTGCAAGAAGAGATCACAAACTTGCTTATGTTAAAGATTCTCTCTTTGAAACACAAACACGAATAGAGATAAACTCTCAATTTTTCATTAATTCAATAAACAACTCCCTTAGCCCGAAGGCTTACAACTTATTATATAGGAAAAAACCCTAACTCTAATTGATTCGTCCGAAAAGGAAGCAGAATCAATTAATTAACAAAAATTACCAAAAACTAAAAATTCTACTTTGAATAGGAAATCAAATACTAGAAAGAAATATAAGGTTGCCAAAATAAGAGGCAACTAAAATGGAATTTCCTAACAAAATAATAAACTCAAAATAATGCGTAATTAATTTATATTCTTCATATTTCTGTTCTGCATCATTCTCCCCGTCTTGAAGAAACACGTCCTCGAGTTTATATAGTTGAGTACGCCGAACCTTGTCTGCATCAAGTTTGTTCTTCAAATTAATCTTCTCGAACCTGAATTTGAACGAGCAATCTTCAAAAATCACTAGGACAATGTCCTTAGATAACTCTAATATTTGGTCTTCACTGAAAGACAAAATCATCCTGCCGTGCTCATGAATTTTGCAAAATAACTTTGTATTTATTTCAATTGTGGTGTCTAGGATGAGAGCTTCCATATATGATGGATTTATATTCTCACCAACCAAAATAGAAGATAGTTCTTTATTGCACCAAAAACTTGCACTAGCACAACTGGGTACGAGACCAACCATTGGTTCCGCTCGGGCAATCTTTCCAGCCACTGGGACAATATTTTCTTCGGCAATAATTTCGTTCATCGGTTCATCCTTCACATTCTCTTCCACTTCATGAATGACAACTTCCTCGTCATCCGGATACTCATCGAATTTTGGAGGTGACTCCCAATCAATTTCTAACTGAAACGGCGACAGATTAGTGTCCAAAAATATTTTATCGGACTCTTCCTCTAACATATCGTCGAGAAAGTCTCCTACGTCTCCCTCAACTAGAATTTCTTCTATGACTTTTTTTTCTCCTGCACTAACCTTTAAGATTTTTTCTGGTGTCATACCTTCCTGGAACTCAGAAAAGTTGATCTTCAAACCAGATTCCCAAAGTCGCGAATCATGATTAACAACCTTGACCGCCCTTGTCCTCCCCATTGACTGATGGCCACCCGGCAACGGTTTGGTGATAGAAACACCATCCGAAAAATTTACCTCCGTTGGAAGGCTAGGTTTAAACGGTTGGCGGCGAGGCAATCTCCCAACTTCTAAAGCCTCGAGGCGTTGCATAACTGATGCAACCCTCCGCTTTAGTCGTTGAAATATTTCCTCTGCTCGAGCATCCCGAGCAGCATCATCTCGCTCATAGACTTCATCAACATAAGCTGTACGACCTCCTCTTCCACCTCGACCTCCAGCACGTCCTTCGGCCATAGTCAGGATTGGAACGAGAGCTCTGATACCAACTGATGCAGCGCAGCCTCCTTTTACGAAATTAGTTGCAAGAAGAGATCACAAACTTGCTTATGTTAAAGATTCTCTCTTTGAAACACAAACACGAATAGAGATAAACTCTCAATTTTTCATTAATTCAATAAACAACTCCCTTAGCCCGAAGGCTTACAACTTATTATATAGGAAAAAACCCTAACTCTAATTGATTCGTCCGAAAAGGAAGCAGAATCAATTAATTAACAAAAATTACCAAAAACTAAAAATTCTACTTTGAATAGGAAATCAAATACTAGAAAGAAATATAAGGTTGCCAAAATAAGAGGCAACTAAAATGGAATTTCCTAACAAAATAATAAACTCAAAATAATGCGTAATTAATTTATATTCTTCATATTTCTGTTCTGCATCAGGATTGGATCTCTATAGAAATCAAGTTTATTTTCGTTTTCATCGGTGAATCATGTTTTCATTTCCTAGCATGTTCTCTAGTCTTTTTACTATGAGTGAGTAGTCTTCTAGGCTTGGTCATGGGGTGATCTCTCTCCCATGGTTTAGTTGTTTTAGTGGTTTTTCTATAACTTGATCATGATTTTAGTAAGGGAAAGACTTAATCTCTATTTTTCGGCCAAACCAAATGGGCTAATACCTTCTTTGATCGTGTGTTGGCCGGGGCTAATACATTCGTCTTGCATACGAGGCTAGGAGCTTTTAACGCTACCGGCGTTCGATTTAAATGTCTTCCAAATGAGATTAAGTTATTTCCGAGCTAATATCATGCTTATGCTCGGCTTTTAACGTTGAGTGCTTCGGGTTAAGATTGTCTATGTCTTGGCTTGGAGTTGTTAGGAAGAAACGGCTAAATTGGCTAAGTCATTGGGCGATTTGAGCCCCTAAACCATGCCGCCTGTCTTTACCAAGTTAAAACCGTTTTTCTAGTCATTTCACTATCGTTTTCCATTCACTAAAGCAAAACCGATAGTTGGTCGTCTTAAACGCCAAGAACCTTACAAAAATCCTACAATCCGATTAAGCTATCTCTGAATCCCTGTGGTACGATCCCGCTCTTACCGGTTTATTGCTTCCGACGATCAAGCCCTACGCTTGGGGTTTCCGACCTTATTCTGAAGGCAAGGTTTTACGGTTAAGCACTACTTCACTTCTCTCCAAGTCAATCGCTTGAAGGTTCCACTAATAAAAATGGAATTACACCAGTAAGCCTTGCGGGTGCTTACAATTACCGTCACTACTAGCTTTCCAGAGGAGCTAGACAACCGCAAGGATTTAAAGTACAAAATCTTCAAAAATCCCTTCCAAAAACAAAACCCCTGTTTTTGGAATTACAGAACCAGTGTTTGATTTCTCAAACACTTAAACTCTCAAAAGATAATAGAATTTATAGCTCACAATTACAACACTCCTCAAAGAGTAGATATACCAATTTAGCTCACAAATCTCTCAAAGTAATTGTATGAGAAATGAAGTGTAGGAGAGGGTGAAAATTGCTCTTGTAATGCTCTGTGTATTTTCTCTGTTGTAGCTTCGTGGTTCTGTATCTCACAGCTGATGTACCTCTTCCATTATATAGCTTGAATATTTGAACCGTTGGAAACATTTCTGTTGAGCAGAAATCTTCTAACAGAAGGCTAGATCTTCATTAAATGCAATAGAAATACGTTGAGTTGTATATCTTCAGCAGAGTTTGAATTGCAACGTTCTTGAGGCTTAAATGCACAACTCCAGAGTCAACAATGGTGTGAAGAAAACACAACTGGAAGTCCTCCCTGCTCAAACAAGTCGACTACTTGTCCAACTGAGCAACTAAGATATGCTGTCCACTTCAATGAACTGATATGGCCTTAGGAAAATAGGTTCTGATATTAAAGTGTGGGGGCCAAAGGCAATATTTGAGAGTTAATAAATCCATGGACCAAGAATTAGATTAAATAAGGGGAATCAACATTGGCCATGATAAAAACACTATTGCTATATATGCCGTACAAACTAGCTTAAGTTTAAATGCGCATTTCGGCTTATAAAAATAATTTGTTTCAGGGGCTAGAAAAATAACTTTTTTGTTTACATTACATATATTTTTCATGGGCTTGAAACTTATGTGAAAGTCTTGATCTGCAACGTCTCTATTTCTTAAATACAAAGCTCTGGAAGTCAACAAAGCTACAGATTGAATGAATAATGTTGAAACTGGTGGACCACCACATCTCCTTTTGAAAAGAATCAGATTGGATTGCCGAAGTGTATTTGGACTGAAATGGTTTTAAGAAAATGGATTTCTTTATGGACCAAATACTATATTATTTAGAAAAGGACTCATGGGTCAACAATGTCTAGTAAAAGGACTCATGGGTCAACAATGTCTAGTGAAAGAGTTCTTTTCTAGAGCCACAGTGTTTACTAGATAACACTGTATTTTCCATGGGCTGTCAAAGACAAAATTCATTTTGATAAAATGTTTTAACAGTGCTTTTCATAAATCAATTTTGTAATAAAACATAATCAAAATCAATTATTGCTAACACTGTCCACTTATTTTGCTAGAATTTGTATAGGTAAATACCGGCCGGGGAGAGAAATTCGGTCCGGCAGCCGCGCCGGGCCGTCTCCGGCCACCGGACAGCCGATCCGAGCCGTCCAAAAATTCTATAAAAAAAAATCAAGGGGGCCTAGGCGGGAATCAACAGCATCCGAGGTGTGTAGGGTGCTTGATCCGAGCACCCCTTTTCCGCCTCGGATGCCGTTGATTCCCGCGTAGGCACCCTTGGTTTTTTTTTATAGAATTTTTGGACGGCTCGGATCGGCCGTCCGGTGGCCGGAGACGGCCCGGCGCGGCCGCCGGTATGATTTCCCTTCGCCGGCGCCCAACACAATAGCAACAGTCTTTTTTTTTGTATACGGCAACTTCAAGCTCAAAAATCATGTGTTTACGCAAATAATTTTCTTATCACTATGGATCTTATTTGATAGATCTCATTGAGATCTTTAATACGGTGCAAAATTTTATTTTATTTTATTTTATTTTCATTTACATTATTTTTTAGTTTGAAAATGTGAAGTAAATTTGTATTTGAATTTTGTGGAAGACCCTTACTATTTTCGAAAAAGAAGTATGAGAAATAAGTACTTATGTTTTAAGAAGATTTCCGGAACGGGACCTAAGTCTACAGACCAGGAAATGGGAGCATGACCTAACCCATGGCGTTGACGTGGCGGTGGGCCCCAAGTCCGCATCAGCAAAATTAAAAAAAAGAAAAGAAAATAAGTCTACGGACCAGGAAACAGGAGCATGACCCAACCCATGACGCTGACATGACGGTGATGATTAATTTCAATTGTTAGAACATCTTATCATGAATAGAGCTGCTAGCTGCATTATTTTTTATTCTCGTTTTCTTTTAACTACGGAGTAATAAAATTGTGTGAAGGTTTTGAGCTGGTTCAGGCTAGTGAAATACGTAAAAGGTATTCAAATCAACTAGGATGGATACCTAAATAAGTCCTTTAAATAAGATGTTTTTTAATTTCTTTAAACACCTATCAATTATTCACCCATTTGAACACGTTGTGTACGTCAAGGACCTTCTAAGTTCAACTTATATATTCCTATGCAAACTATATGCAAGTCCAACAATATGTTTTTTTGCTTTTATTCAAATTTTTGGTTGGATTTCCCTTTCCTCTTCCCTAACTTGATGTACTATTTGTCAAGTTTTCCTTCATAAATTCTATTACCGATCGATAAGAAAATTAATAACTATACCCAACCATAGTAAAACATTTACTGCACTTAATTTGTCCACACACACTGAAAAGTGATGGGTTCATCACAACCATGCGATTTCTATTATCCATGCCCGTCTTCTATTGCAGAGTTAGCTCTATGGTGATTTGGGAACAGGTTTCGAAACTTGGAGAAATATATCTGGGAAGCATGTTTCTTTGTTACACTTTGGTCCATCTAGCTGATGAGGAACGGGTTTATTTTCAATGGGGCAACACAACAGGCTTCGGAAGTGGCGGATTTAATTAAAACAAGAGTAGCTATGTGGATGAAGGCTAAGTTCGACATCAAGATCTACACTGTGGAGGATTTCAAAGGTTATTTGAATGGGATTCGAAAAGTGAAGGTGTAGGTTGCTGTATTATCCAACTTCGGTTGGATATTTTTCTTTGCGTTAATGTTTTGTTTCCTCCTCGATGTACCCTTTCGAGATTAATAAAAATTTCCTTTTGCCGAGTAAAAAAAAAAAAACCATGCGATTTCTATTTCAGGATTATTTTATTTTAATCTCTCAATTTTATTACTGTAGCTCTTAACTTCTGCTTTTACCATAAGCATCTGTGGTTTATTTGATTGTCTCATATTACATTTGTATCTAAATTTAAGTTTCTTGTTTTTATAGAAAATATATGTCAAACATCAAAAATCTGAAAATTACTCCTCTAGATATTTCAAAAATGAACTATTTACCATGGGTTCAAGACATAGAAATCCGTCTACATTGTATGAATCTTGGGTATACTATTGAAAAAAACAATTTTGCATCTTTGGAAGACATTGCCAAAGCTTATATATGATTTTCGCATCTTTGGAAGACATTGCCAAAGCTTATGATTTTCATTTGTCAGTCACATCCACCATGATTTAAAATTTGAGTATCCAACGGTGAGAGACCCAAAAGATTTATGGAACGATATAAAAGAAAGATTTGAACATCAGAAATTGTGATTCGTTCAAAAGCACGTTTTGATTGGATGCACATAATACTTCAAGATTTTCAAACTGTCCATACAAGATTCAAAAGAAAAACTATCTACTTTATCATTTGGGTTATATTACACGATAATAAAATCAATTAAATCACATGCTATGATGTATCATAAGTGCTACAACCCAAAAATGCTTATGTTATAACATGATCACCTCCGGGATCAATAATGTTGTACCGAATTATAGAAAATCCAAATGGACATCCATTAAAGAATCAAAAAAATTCTATTACCAGATGATTGATCTCCTTATATAATGCTTGTTCACAAGGTAAACTAATCATTATACCATCTCCCTCTAAGGTAATTGTTGAAGCACCATCTTTTCTACAAAGAACTCAAGAAGACATTTGTGACCCTATATACCCCTCGTCTGGACCGTTGTGTTACTTTATGGTACTAATCCATGCATCAACTAGATAGTCGCATGTTTGTTTATTGTCTACATGTAATATTGCATTTGCTAAATTTCGTAGTCAAATAATCAGATTATATATGAGCACAGTTTTTAGATTATCTGATCAAGACAATTCTTCTTGACAATATCGAGAACTACATCTCAGGCATTTTAATGATTATTGGTTTGTCCATTGGCATAGATGTTGAGTACCTTGTTGCCTACACTCAGACTGAATATGGCTTGGCTGAATCTTTTATTAAAATATTTTAGTTAGTTGCGCAACCCCTTCTTAACTCCCTGTTTTTTGCTTGGGGACATGGCATATTACATGAAGCATATCTAATTCGTGTTAGACCAACGACGCATCATAAGTTTTCGCCATTTCAACTTATGCTTGGTCAACACAAAATATTTTTCGATTTTTTTTTTCTCGGCGAACGAAACTTTTTATTAAAACTCGAAAGGGTACATCGAGGGAAAAGTAAAAGAAGGCATACAAAACTAGCCCATCCAACACAAAGTTGGACAGACTCAACCCCTCAACATGAATTACAACTTGAGCTTACGAATGCCATCAAGAAACACCTTGAACTCCTCCACCGAATAAATCTTGATCGCGAACTTGGTCTTCATCCACATTGCAACTCTAATTTTTATCAAATCCCCCACCACCTCAAAACTCGTGGTAGCATTATTAAACACATAGTCATTCCGAACCAGCCACAGAGACCACAAAGTGGCATAAAAGGTTGCTTCCCACACATTACTCGTGGTAGCATTATTTTTCGAATTTTTTGGTTGTGTTGTATATGTTCCCATTGCAGCTCCCCAGCATACTAAAATGGATCTTCAACGTAAACTTGCTATTTTTGTTGGATTTGACTCCCCATATATTATTAGATACCTTGAACATGTAATAGGTGATGAAACAGCGTTCCACAATTATGGGAAGAAAAGTCACAGCGCAAAGGTATACAAGAAATTATCTAGAATATTCTAATTTTATCTTATCTTGATGCTTGTACTAATTTTATCTTATCTGGAGTAAAACCCTTCCCCTCTCTCTCTAACCCTAGAAACCCTTCACTTTCAGCCGCCGTCTGGAGGGGGCGGCGCGCCGACTGCCTTCCCCCGGACCTCTTTCCTTTCTCTTATCCCTTTCCATTTCCTTTTTCAGCCATTATCCCTTCCTTTTCTCCACCGTTTTGGCCGTTCCTTTCCGATTTCGCTCACCCATTTGGCCCTGGTTTCTCCCATCGGATCTCTTCTCTGCGTTGGATCCGAGTGAGGGCTTAACGGCGAGGTGGAGTGCAGCGGCTTGTGGGGGCGATTTTTGGGCGTTGGATCCCGCCGGGTCTTTTCGTGGTTGGCCCAATTTTTTGCTTAACGGCGTGGGATCTCCTCGCGGCTTCGATGGGGCGTTCTTTCTTCTCCGACCAATCGCCGATCAATCCCCAGTGGTTTCGTCCTTTTGCCCTGGTTTGATTGGTGGTTAGGTGCGTGCATGCGAAGCCTTTTGCCCTGGTTTGATTGGTGGTTAGGTGCGTGCATGCGAAGCCTTTCTGGATTTCCCCAGTTGGTGACGAGTCCCGACATACTTGTTCCACCTTATACCTCCTGTTCTTTGTCTCGGCCAAGAACACCCCACCGGGGAAATGGAGTTTGCACAACCCCTTAAGAGTATGGACTGTCAGGGGGTTCCCCACACCCTGACAGTTCCAAAAAAGAATACTCATTGAGAGGTTGGGAGGCCATTCCCAGCTGGCCGCCTCCACCGTATCTTGAGTTGTTGATTCCCCTTCATGCCTCTTCCCTTCCCCACCACCATCTGCTTCGTTAACATCCCCTAATCGCTCTATCTCCCTGCTACTATCTGTTGTTTTTCGCTTTCCCAAAACCAGCGGAGATTTCTCGATTCCCTTTTTCCGGCCTCTTCCCCTCCCGCCACCAGTTGTGGCGCTACCCTTCACACTTTTTGCTTTATCAGAGCGGGTCTTACCTACCACCTCTGCTTTAATTAGACGAGAAAATCAACTTAGAAGTTCCACTGGATGTCCCAATATTGATGCTGGAAAGGATAGGTATGTCCATCAGAGTGACCCCTTTCAATCCAGAATAGTCACCCACTGGGCCATCTTTAGTTTGGGCCATTATCCCATCTTCTATCTGTGCTCCACTTTCAAGCCCAATTGTCTTTTTGTTAACCCCTTCAGTCAGGCCCAGTTTCACATTCCCATTTTCCCTCTTTTCCGAAAAAACACTAGAAAGAAAAGCATTCTACCTCTTTCCAAGCCCGGTCGAAATTGGGCTTAAAACATGGAGTCCAGCAAGCTCTCTACCCGGCCCATTGTCAATAAATGGCTGCATTCCTTGATTCTCCTTCCCATGTTTACTCAAATCATGAGTTTCCTTTGTTCACGTCACTCTCGGTTGGAAACAAATTAATCCCCTACATGGTGGGATTTACCATTTAAACTAATAACTGAATTAACTCCAAGTTCCACCAATTGATTATCCCTCCAATCAATATTCAAGTGCCAGTAATTATAGAAATCGAGATCAACTTTACCACGTTTGTACTGACCGAAATATTCGGCAATTAGGTAGAACAATCTATTTTAATATATAAAGGGAGAGCACCAGTTTAGTGTCTCTCTGTCATGTATTTTCATTTCCAAAAATACCAATCAAATGTGTGAACAAAATGTTTAAAAATTCATGGGCAAATATGTAAATTGACATGGCAGTTACCAAACCGCATGATCCTCTATCTCCCCTCTGTGTCTCTATTGTTTTTTATTTGAAGAGGCGTGTCTCCATTGTTGAATTCACATATATTTTGTATCGGATTCCATAACCATTATTTTTCCCGTGGGACATATTTATTCAATGGCGTCGGAGATCGAGGTTGTAGAGGTGGTAGAATCGAGGGATCGGGAATTGGCGTCGGCTTCAACGGGTGGCGGAGAGGCGGCGATCGGGGGAGAGGGGTCGACAGCCTGAGGAACGACATGTGCACAACGGCTGGGTTAGGTGATTTGGAGAAGCTGCAGAGATTGGTGGAGTGCGAGGGCTGCTCCGTGTCCGAGCCCGATGGGCAAGGCTACTACGCCTTGCAATGGGCCGCTCTCTCCGTTCGCCCTGCTAAAGCTCAGTACATAATCGAGGTCTTTGATTATTTCCGGCTCTTTGTCTTTTCTTTTATTTGGTTGAATCGATATTTACTGCTTCTATACGTGGCTCTATGCCCATGTAATTTGTTAGAACATGACTGAATGGTAAGTCCGAGGTCGGATATACTGTATTAGGACTGTATTAGGAAGAAGGCCACTCACCGAGTATGATATTCGTCTCGATTGAGCAACAAAAGGAATGGGTAAATTGGGTGATCTTGCCATATAAACACCACTATACACATTTCCAGACTGATGATCACTGTTAATTGTAACTAAAAGCCGGGGCACATGGGATACGTGTGCAAGTCGAATTTTCACAACATTTGTGAAAATTTTATCAAACAATAAGTAGAAAGCATTTTTACAAAAATGTTATGAAAATTTGACATTGCGTGTGCCCGGCCTCTAGTAAGGGATGAAGCTAGTCCATGAATATTAATGGCATTAATAAGTTCTTAAGAAAACAGAATAACTTTCCCTGATTTCCTACGGAACTTGATATCCCAAAGGCCAATTACCGAATCGATAACTATTTGTCGTATTAGTATATTCTAACAACGAAACTTTAGCCACACGAAAGCACGACCATGAAGCAGTAACGTGAATGTGGGGTACAACAGTTCGGATCGTTCGTTGGTCTAAATATAAATGGTAGTACGTTCGCGATACTTTTATTCCAAGATGTATTGATTCAGAAAAATCATATTCTGATACCAACTGTAAATTTATATCTATTATTGGAACTGTTATGCGGAAAACAGATATAACAAAGATCTTGAATTCAAGACATCTCAAGAACAATAAATAAACATACCTCTGTTGGTCATCGAGATAAGAGTGAATAAACCCCTTAGGTGAAACTTAATTCTTGACCCACCTTCTTCTCTATGTCGCTACTTTTCTAGAATAACCCAGTAACTTTAATTGATAGGAATAAGGGGTGCCTTTTATAGAGGAGAGAATAAGATCTTAGAGATAATTATTAAAAGACACCTAGTTCATCAAGGTCTTTTTTATTATTAAGAGTTTTCCTTCATCTATAATTCTAATTAGTTATCGTAACGAACTATATTACTTCATTGGCCTATTTGATAGTAGAGTCATACATGCACAAAACGTAGAGGGTAGTGGGGCCACACTAATAGGAAAAAAAACTAACATTTTGCACCTCAACAACTGCAGAATAAACAGCCAAAACCTGGTAACCATCACGAATCCGACGCTCATCGGCGTTGAGATCAGCAGAGGCAACCGCCACCTGTCCTTAACCACCTTCTTGATCCAAACCTCCGCCACCAGGCACGCCCCGTGGAGAAGAAAGAACCATGTGACCTCCCACGTTGGCTGCAACCGGCCCATGTTGTAGAACAGTATCAGGGCCGAGATTGCGAACGTGCACATGACGGCCAGAAGCGAAGCCCACTTCCGGGCTATGACTTGCGCCGATATGCATAGTGCCAGCTCGTATATGGTGGAACGCAGGGTTTGGGATACAACGAGGTTCCATCTCCTGCCCCAGAAGTTTTGGACAGAGGTCGAGAGGTACGGCTGGTGGAACTGCGGCTCGAGCTCTAACCCGAATAGGGCTCGAGCCGCGGCTGCAGCAGTGGCTAGTATGATTTCCAGTGTGAAGTACATGGGAAGCAGTAACTGACCAACACTATACTCGTAAACAGGCCAAAACAAGGCTAGAAGAACAACCTTTATAGCATAATTCCAAATTGATGTGTTTCCATTTTGTGTGTTTCTGGGATATGGGTTTTCTCTATTATGCCCTTTTGGAGGTGGGTTTTGGCTATTGTGGCCATCTTGATCTAATGGATATGGGTAGTCTCTATTTTGAGGGATGGGTTTGTGGGCTGTCTTTCTCTTTTGTGTCTTTCTTTTTTGTTTTGGGGTTTCTTGGGTGGGTTCGGGGTCCCTTGTTGCCTGTAATTAGTCAGTTTTGGTTGGGTTCCAGTCTGGTGACTCTTGGGTGGGCTCTTAGTCTTTTCTGGATAGGGGTCGTTGGTCTATTGGGTGTTTTTTCTTTTTTTCTGTTTTTGGTTTGGGTCATCAGGTTCTTTGGGGCAGTCTTGTATGTTGTCTTTGGTCTAGTCTTTATAGTGGTGGTGACTTTGGATTGTTTCTTCGAAAATGATAGAATATATCCATGAGACTGGATCCATACATGAGTGGCGGAGGGAGTGTGGGACCAGTGGGGTTCCGGGCCCACACTAGATATTTTTTTAATTTCAACATAGATATGTATATTTTTGTCTTATAAATTGTATTTCACATATAAATTTTGTATATAATTTTACTCTCAACTTTTAATCATGTATCAAAACAATTTCCTACACTGGCCAAAATGAGATGTCTAATGCAGAAAATGGCCACCACTTACAATTTGAAACTCACTATTGCATAATGTTCAAAATTCAAAAGTGGCTAAACTATGGAATACTATATGTGTTATACTCTATCAAATGTTCATAATTTTAACAATGATCATGTTTCCTTCTCAGTGTTGATAGAACCCACAATGCAATTTGAATTTGGAGATTTTGGGCAAAAAATGAACAAATATATTCTTTACTATGTAGCAACATTGCTAAATATTGAGTAAAGACAGATTACAACGAAAGATCTCACTGCACACTTTTCCATATAGACGCATACACGAGTGAGCAATTCTTTTAGACTTGAACCGCTACGACAATTCAAGCAGTTGATTTGTTTTATTAATTTAGGTAAGCAACTTTTCTTAATGAATATGTTAGTTTTTCTTATTCTTGGCACACAATTGCTTTTTTAATTGTCTAGCATTGCTTATTACGACTATATATTTTTTTTTTGATGAGGTATGGAATATAGGTGTCCCCACTAATAATGATTCTTGGCTCCGCCACTAAATCCATGGAAGTGTCCAACAAAATCTGGACACAACAAAAAAAAAAGTAGAAATATTTATCGCTAACGTGTAATTCACTTCCCTAAACCTCTATATGAAAGGAAATTCAGTACTCTTGTTTGGTAAAGCTTCCATGGTAAACACGCAAGTCTTCTTCAATATACTTTAAAACCCCTAAATCCCTTGACCTGAGTCACCTGACCAACGTCCTCAAGCTACGACAATCGTGAATGAAAATTCAACTACAACTGCATGCTCCACAGCAGTCTTCCTCAAATCTCAACGTAAACTCACCCTCGTGACAATCGTGAACCAGATGAGACGATATGAGGAGAAGTTACACCGTGTTCGAGTGATGGAGAAAATACTTTGGTCGCTAAGTACGAAGTTTGAAAATGTTATAGTTGTCGTTGAGGAATTCAAAGACCTCAACACTATGACGATAGACTAGCTGATGGCAATCTTAGAGATTCATGAGTAGCGGATCAACAAGACGACGACTGTGACTTCCCAAGAAAAAGCTTTAATGAGAGACGAATAAGAGCAAAAGGGGACGTTACATAGAGGAAGAGGACTGGGACGTGGACAAGTTAGAGGGCGAGGACGAGGAGTTAGAGGTCAACAAGAGACAGTGCAACAAGGACAAGGCAGAGGAGCAGGACAAGGTCAAGGACGAGAATGAGGCTGGGGCTTTGATGTGAGTCAAGTAAAATGCTACAATTGCAATGACTACAGTCATTTGAGCAGGGATTGCACTATAGATGTTCAGTGCTTTATTTTCTTAAGTACGGTCACTATAGCTACAACTGTACAGAGGAAGAATATGGAGAAGTTTACGAGCAAGTGAATATTGCAGAGACAGATGAAGTAATGTTACTCAAAGCAAAGGTTATCTTAGCCAAAGAAGAAGAGTGATTCGATGCCAAAGGAAAATCAATTTTAAGGGGGAATGATGAAAAGTCATGATTAGGATTGAGTCAGATAAGTTTCAAAGGACAAGTGAATGATTGGGAGAAGGAAAACGTAGACCACTATTTCTTATCAGGCTTGAAGACTTTGGAGCTTCCGTGATATATGTTTAGGGATTTGCTAAATAAATAAGAGATTATCTCATCTTTGTTTTTTTAATTGTTTTGCCTATAAATAGGCTTGTAATATGTATTATAAAAATGTGAAAGTTTAGTGACAAAAAGAGAGAGATGTGAGAAGTGTGAATACTATTATGTGTGAATATCTTCTCCTCCTATCAGATCTGTATATGTATGTATATGATCAAGTGATAGAGAATGTCGAAAAGAATGAAATTTTACAACATACCCGAAATTTGCAGAGAAATGAAAGGTGTTCTCTTTGCGAATTTCTCAACTTGGAAAGTTTATCTGTAACGACCCGGATTTTTGCCCTATTTTTTTTTTTTTTGAATAAATAAATTATTTTTAAATCAAAACGTCTATCATAATCGATTAATTATTTAAAAGTATAATTCGATTATACTAAAACCTAGAATAAAAATTTTGGTGATTAAAATTAGTTTAGCATATATATTATTAATTAGCTTGTAATTATATTTGTATATATATCAACCTGTAATTTCTAAAATTAATAATAACAGTAAAAAGTATTATTAGTTCTCATAAAATTATTCTTCCTTATTAGATAAATACAAAAAAGTAATTATCCTATCTTAATTATCTCTTTTATAGTATTTTTTTTTTTAAGTTGCATGCATGATTAAAACTCTCCCATCCTTCCATCTCTCCCTCTCCTACTCCTACTCAAATTCTAATTCCTCATTGACCCTCAAACCAAGCCCGATTCGTCCATTCCAAGTCCAAACGAACCCAACCTCCATTAAATTCGATTCTATCCAACCTCTTCCAAATTCACCTATATAAACCCATCCCCATTGACCACGATCACACCACACTACTCCCCACGCTCCTCCAGTCCGAAAATAAAGAGAAAAACAGGAGAATTCGTGCTCCAAGCTATGGAGTTCTAGAGAGAGAAGGAAAGAGAGAGAAAAGCGGGTTTGTGCTCTAAACCCAACCGAGATCCGAATTACCCATTCCAATCCATTCCCACAACTCCTAGAATCACCAAGCAAGCTTCAATTCAAGCCCAAGGTCTCCCGATCAAGAAACCCGAAGTCATCTTCCCCAAACGTTCAAAGTTTCGATCCTTGATCAATTCGATCAAACCAAGGTATTTTAATCCATTCCAAACATCCCTCTAAGTATAATTATCGTTTTTAGGCCTAACCCATAGTCCCCCATGATCCCATGCATCGAAAACAGTGAAGAAAACCAAAAAAATCGAAACTGCTTTCAACCTTGCGGCCGCAACCTGCGGACCGCAAGAACCAGGCCTCTGACCTCGCGGCCGCAAGGTTGACCCGGTCAGACCTCGCGGCCGCAAGGTTGACCCGGTCAGACCTTGCGGCAGGACCTGTTATGGTTTGAACTGACTTTTCGACATCCCGAACACCGTTTTCGACGCCCGATCTATTTTTCCTAGACTCCTAACACCTCAAAGATCATAACTTGTTAATATCATATTTATTTTATTTTAATATCTATTTAATTAATTTTTTTTGTTTATTTTCAATCAAAAGTTTCAAACGAAAAATCCTTGCGACCTTATAAACCATTTTATAAATTCCCGAAATATTTTTTTTAGATTCTTTACATCCTAAAGATGATATGTTGTTAATCTCGACATATTTTATTTATTAAATAATTTATTATCTATTTATATTACTTTGGTAACTTTAAAAATCATTTTTGTTTTAAAAATAATTCTGTAACCCTCCGGACCCACTAGTTGATACTCGAACAGGTTACGTAGGACCCTAGAACCCCTTTTAGAGCCATGCTACATATTCTAGTGTTATTAATTACTTATTGTATTTATTATGATCGTTAATCAATTTATCTTCCTAAATATAAATTATACAAGCCTAGATTATATTCTTCTTATTAAAACTTTTATTTAATAAAAGTTCCTTACCTTATTAATGACTTGTTGATCATACAAGACTAAGGGCAACGGCCCATTCATAAAAGGTTATGTGATTTATTGCATATTGTTTATTTCAATTATTATTCTGTTTGTTTAATTATTATTTCAAACTGCTGATTGATCTGATAGATTGGACCCTAGAGACATGGGGTGGTATGCGAAATAGAAATCACTTAGACGATGTTAGTTAAAGGATGAATTGGGAAAGTTTTTGTTTTTAGATTGCCTGCAGGCGTGATTTCGAGTTGTGATGAGATTGTGATGAGATTGAAACTGGCGGGTGTCCAGTGATAAATTGATATACTGGCGGGTGTCCAGTGATGATTGTGGAATGGTTGCGATGTGGTTTATAAGATAGGCGAACCCTAGTTGTGATTCAGGCATGGTAAGCTTTCTTTTGTTGTATTGAGAGGGATACACACTGGGTACATAACTTAGGTGCAATCCGCGACAGCAAAATAAAGTGATCCCATGGGACCGAGCATGGCTATAGGTTGAGGGAGGAAAGATCTCGCGGTGAGATCTTAGATCACACGTCAGGTTAATGAATAGTAATAAACTGATTGATATGAAATACTTCTGTTATATTCCTCGTACCATGTTTATCTTGCTTGATTGCTAATTGTAAAGTAAGAGGGGTGGTTGGGTTGGATTATTCTACTGGGTGATTTATCACTCACGGATACGTCTGTATCCTGGTAAATCGATTGCTTCGGCGATCAATTTGCCATAGGGCGCAGGATTCAATGGAGAGGATTCAACAATGGTACAGTTCGACACAAGAAGAATATCAGGAATAGAGATCGAGTATGCTTGGGATTCGTATCAAGCCTAGAGTCGGCTCTGAAGTTAATGAATTTCGAATATGTAAATCTATCTTGATATTGTAATAGTTAAACCTTTATTTGAAAAATCATATTTGTTTAGCAAATTTTCTTAAGAAATTATTTTATTTTGCTTCCGAAAAAGCGGGGCGTTACATTATCACTACTAGAAAAGAGTGAGTGAGTGTGGAAAAAAGGTGGATGATTATGGAGAAGAGATAAACTACAACTACAAATATATGCAACAAAGACTAATTATTACCAAATTCATAACTAGATATATATTGAACTTAAAACAAAGATGACAAACATAACCGCTAGCTGCAAACAAGAAACACACTAACATTTATTCTATTTATAAAGGGAGAGCACCATTTGGTATTATAAAGTAGTATGAATTTTTTCATTTCCAAAATAGTCCCTCAAGAAGTAGCTAGCTTATTAGGCTTCAAATGTTCCAAGCCATCTACCATGGGGAGGACAAAACAGTAAACAAGCAAATAAAAAAAAAACCACCCGCGCACTAGGCCACTACAAGTGCTGCTCCACTATTTTTGGGTTTGCCGTGCTGCCATTCACATACGTAGTGTGCGTGTAATCCCTCTAGTAATCATAAAGTACATGAGCCTCAACACAACGGTAGAGAAAAGTTTGGGGCACCACGTGGTGGAGCCCAAGATCACCGAATAA
Organism: Rhododendron griersonianum; assembly: GCA_018127125.1. Classification (NCBI taxonomy): domain Eukaryota; kingdom Viridiplantae; phylum Streptophyta; class Magnoliopsida; order Ericales; family Ericaceae; genus Rhododendron; species Rhododendron griersonianum. Next base: position 17,236,027 of record CM030789.1, read on the forward strand.
TTACAAGAAATTGACGAATAATTATTGAACTCCTGGGATGGGGAGATCTTTAATTCCCATTCCATTCAAACTGTAAACTAATACAACTTCACAACACCAGCAACAACGTCCTTCACAAACGCTCCCAACACCGCATACTCTTCGGACGCTCTGACGTAAATTTGGCACCTCAACAACTGCGGCATAAACAGCCAAAACGCGGTAACCATCACGAATCCGACGCTCATCGGTGTTGAGATCAACCGAGGCAACCGCCACCTGTTCTTAACCAACTTCTTGATCCAAATCTCCGCCACCACGCACGCCCCGTGGAGGAGAAAGAACCGTGTGACCTCCCACGTCGGCCGCAACCGGCCCATGTAGTAGAACAGTATCTCGTGCATCAGGGCCGAGACTACGAACGTGGACATGACGGCCGGAAGCGAAGCCCACTTCCGGCCTATGACTTGTGCTGATATGCATAGCGCGGGCTCGTATATGGTGGAACGCAGGGATCGGGATGCAACAAGGTTCCATCTCCTACCCCAGAAGTTCTGGACAGAGGTCGAGAGGTGCGGCTTGTCGAATTGCGGCTCGAGCTCTAACCCGAATAGGGCTCGAGCCGCGGCTGCAGCAGTGGCTAGTAAGATTTCCAACGTGAAGTAGATGTGGAAGCAGTAACTGACCAACAAGACCTTTGGGTGTATGTGGTCACTATACTCGTAAACAGACGAAAACAAGGCTAGAAGAACAACCTTTATAGCATAATTCCAAATCGATGTGTTTCCATTTTGTGTGATTCTGGGATTCGGATTTTCTCCATTTTGACCTTTTGGAGGTGGGTTTTGGCTATTGTGGCCATCTAGATCTAATGGATATGGGTTGTCTCTATTTTGAGATGTCAGTGAATTATCTAGATTTGCATGGGATTTTGGAGGTGGGTTTTGTTGGATCCTGATAGGGAAACAAGCAATAGCAATAAAATGGGGGAGAGAGAGAGAAGGGTGGGAGAGAGGGCCTTTGCCAAAGGCAAGAAGGAGGAGTTTGAAATTGGAAAGCCAGGCTATGACGAAGGCGGTGCTGCCACAAAGGTTGGCGGAGTGAAGTTCGAGAGGAAGGGCAAAAAAGAGAGAGACAATAGGGATGATAGAGATAAGCCTGGGCATACCTTTTGGGATGAACTTGGCTGAAAAATAGCAGTAGCATAAAGAGACAACTACTGAAATCCATACCTTAATGAAGTTGCTGATCTCCCTCTCTAAGGTGTAGCTTGGGTAGTGCATCTCTCTCCCTCCCTCTCTCTCTCTCTCTCTCTGGTGATATTTCAAATCTTGTTAAGTGATATTTCAAATAATATCATTAAGTGATCTTCTCATTCGATACCCTCTCACGTGTAGATGCAATTAGGTCTGTCATATGTGGCTTTTTGGATTCTATCATCGTGAAGTCTTTTCTGGTTTTTCTTATAAAATTTGGGTTAAAATGGGCCCGCTCTGATACCATATGAAAACTTTATATCCAACTCAAAATCAATTGACCATGAGTAAAGATGTTCCAAATGTGATTAAGTGATCTCTCATTCCAAATTCAAACAATGTGGGACAACTATTCTAACACTGTATAAGTGGTTGGTAAATGGTCCACATGGATTCCTTTGATGATTCAAGTTTTCGTCTTTATTTAAAAAAAATTGGATTTCGATCAAAAAAATTTACCTTTTAGATTTCTCTTGTCATGAGAATGCAATAATCCCAAAAAAAAATGATGATAAGTCAAGTAATACGAAAAAAATTAGAATAAGAACAAAAATAAGTCACTTTGGCTTATTTAGAAGAACAACCCTCTACAAACCAAGAAACGGGAGCATGACCCAACCCATGACGTTGACATGGCAGTGGGTCCCACGCATCAGCAAAATTTAAAAAAAAAAATTATAAGTCTAAGGACCAGGAAACGGGAGCATGACCCAACCCATGAAACTGACGTGGCAGTGATGATTAATTTCAATTGTTAGAACATATCTTATCATGAATAGAGCTGCTAGCTGCATTATTTTTTTTTCTCGTTTTCTTTTAACTAATAAAATCGTATGAAGGTTTTGACCCCTGGTTCAGGCAGTGAAATACGTAGAAGGTATTCAAATCGATTATGATGGATATCTAAATAAGTCCTCTAAATAAGATATCTATTTAATTTCTTCAAATACTTATCAATTATGCACCCATTTGAATACGTTGTGTGGTCAAGGACCGGCTAAGTTCAAATTATATATTCCAATGCAAACTATATGCAAGTCCAAGAATATGATTTTTTGCTTTCACATTCAAATTTTTGGTTAGATTTTCCCTCTCCTCTTCACCAACTTAATGTACCATTTGTCAAGTTTTCTTTTTCTATTGCCGATAAGAAAAGTAATAATTATACCCAGCCATAGTAAAACATTTACTGCACTTTGTCCACACACTGAAAAGTGATGGGTTCATCACAACCATGCGATTTCTATTTCAGGATTATTTTATTTTAATCTCTCAATTTTATTAGCTCTTAATTTCTGCTTTTACCATAAGCATCTGTGGTTTATTTGATTTTTTTTTTTTTTGAAACGGCAAAAAATAAGTTTCATTAACTCAAAACACGAAGTACAGAGCTAATAGGATCAAGGATACACCGCCCTGGTTTGGACTCAGTCTGTTGGATCTTAATCAATTTCCTCCGTGTGGTTAGGAGAAAAGGGTCATGGATTGTCTCATATTATATTTGTATCTAAATTAAAGTTTCTTGTTTTATAGAATAAGTCAAACATCAAAAATCTGGAATTTTACTCCTCTAGATATTTCGAAAATGAACTATTTACCATGGGTTCAAGACATAGAAATCCGTCTAGATTGTATGAATCTTGGGTATACTATTGAAGAAAACAATACTGCATCTTTGGAAGACATTGCCAAAGCTTATGATTTTCATTTCTCAGTCATATCCACCATGATTTACAATCCGAGTATCCAACGGTGAGAGACCCAAAAGATTTATGGAAACAATATAAAAGAAAAATTTGAACATCAGAAAATTGTGATTCGTTCAAAACCACATTTTGATTGGATGCACATAATACTTCAAGATTTTCAAACTGTCCATACAAGATTCAGAAGAAAAACTATCTACTTTGTCATCTGGGTTATATAACACGATAATAAAATCAATTAAATATGTACTGTAGAAGCTTTATATCCATCTTAAAATCAATTGTAGTGAGTGGAGAGGTCCCAGATGTTATTAAGTGATCACCCATTCCACTCCCAAGTAATGTGAGATTCATTTCCTTAACTTCCCCCCTCACGTGCAGCCGCGTTTTGAGGTCTATCACGTGTGGTCGCTTTTTGGATCCTATCATCGTGCAGCCTTTTTACTGTTCTGTCATCGTGGGGTGTGGATTGTGAATTTTTTTTTAAATGTGGGGCAGAACGAGCCCCACTCTAATACCATGTAGAAGTTTTATATCCATCTCAAAATCAATTGACAATGAGTGCAGAGGTCACAGATGTTATTAAGTGATTAGATTGTTATCCACCAACTCATTTAAAAGCTTAAGCTGTTAAAGAGAGGGGCAACTTTATTATTTATATCTTCAAGACGCCCCCTCACGTGTAGCCAGGCTCTCCTCCATAGTGGGCTAAATACGTGTAAATATTTTAACATTAGGTAGGCGGTAAGGTTCGAACACAGGATCTATTGCCTGCTCTAATATCATATTAGATTGTTAACCACCAACTCATCTAAAAGCTTTTGTTGGATCCGAAAAGTGAAGGTGTAGAGTGAGTATATGAGGGTGTTTTATCCAACTTTGGATGGATAGATCTTTGTACTTTTGGTTTTCTCATTGATGTACCCCTTTGAGTTTAATAAAAATTCCGTTTGCTGATCAAAAAAAAAAATCATCTAAAAGCTTAACTGTTAGAAAGAGAGACAACTTTATTATTTATACCTTCAACATGTACCATAAGTGCTCCAACCCGAAAATGTTTATGTTATGACATGATCACCTCCGGGATCAACAAAGCTGTACCGAATATTTCAGTTAGTTGTGCAACCCCTTCTTAACTCCCTGTTTTTTGCTTGGGGACATGCCATATTACATGAAGCATCTCTAATTCATGTTAGACAAAAGACGCATCATAAGTTTTCACCATTTCAACTGGTGCTTGGTCTAAGCCAAATATTTTTTATTTTTCGAATTTTTTGGTTGTGTCGTGTATGTTTCCGTTGCAACTCCCCAACACACTAAAATGGATCTTCAGCGTAGACTTGATATTTTTGTTGGATTTGACTGCCTTTCTATTATTAGATACCTTGAACATGTAATAGGTGATGTCTTTTCAAACACGTTTTGAGGATTATCAACAAGAAATTATCTGGAATATTCTAATTTTATCTTATCTTGATGCTTGTACCACTAATTAGAGTGAACTAAAGATTCAAAAAAGATTTTGTATGGTTGGTAATTTAGTTTAATTTAGTTTTGGTAGTGAGTGGAGAGAGAAATAGGGTAATAATCTGATAGATGAGTGATGATTGGAGAGAGATAGAGAGAAATGAAATTAATAATTGGAGATATAGGATAATGATTGGGAAAATATATAGGGTAATGATCGAAAAATAAAACTAAAACTAAAGAAAAATGGCAACCGAACAAGAAGATGGTTAAAATTAAAGAATAAAACCCTTCCCCTCTCTCTAACCCTTCTAACCCTAGAAACCCTTCACCTTCAACCGCCATCTGGAGGGGGCGGCGCGCCGCCTGCCTCCCCCCGGACCTCTTTCCTTTCTCTTACCCCTTTCCCTTTCCTTTTTCAGCCAATATCCCTTCCTTTTCTCCACCGTTTTGGCCGTTCCTTTTCCATTTAGCTCGCCCATTTGGCCCTGGTTTCTCCATCGGATCTCTTCTCTGGGTTGGATTCGGGTGAGGGCTTAACGGCGAGGTGGAGTGCAGCGGCTTGTGGGGGCGATTTTTGGGCGTTGGATCCCGCTGGGTCTTTCCATGGTTGGCCCGGTTTTCTGCTTAACGACGTGAGATGTCCTCACGACTTCGATGGGACGTTGTTTCTTCTCCAACCAATCGCCGATCAATCCCCAGTGGTTTCTTCCTTTTGCCTTGGTTTGATTGGTGGTTAGGTGCGTGCGTGCGAAGCCTATCTGGGTTTCCCCAGTTGGTGACGGTGGCGGCTGATGGAGGCGGGCTGAGGGTGGTCTGGGCGTTGCTCGGCGGTCCTACTTCGGTTTGTTTGGTGCTTGTTCAGAGTTTGAAGGATGTTTTGTCGGAGGTTGAAGGATCGGTGGTGGTGGGTTCTTGGTTGTTGGTGTTTGGCTGTTGAAGTCTTGGATTGGGTTTTTCTTTTTCTTTTTTTGTTTGTTTTGCTTTTGCATGTTTTGGTGCTGGGTGTTTGACTGGTGATGGTGTGAGCGTGGGTCTTTGGTGGTTATGGGGTCAGCACGGGGTGGCATGTGGTGGTTGCAGGAGGTTTTCATGACATAGGAGGATGGGTTATCAATAGGACTGATCGGGTTTTTTGGGTAGCAATTGCAGGCGATTTGAGGGGTTTTGTGGTGCTCTTGATGGTGGTTGAGGGCGGCAGCAGTGAAAATTTGGAAGCTAGGTGACTAATTGTGGCGGTGCAAGGCAACAGCAGTGCGACGGAGGCGAACAATCGTGGCAGCCGGCCAAAGGAGGTGGGGTTGCAAGGTGGTTGTGGCAGCTGGCATCTCTCGGAGCGTTTTTGGGATCGGCGAAATACGGCGGGTTCACGGCATTTCTCGAGGCTGCGGCAACGACAGAGCTTTAGAATTCCGATTGTTGGGTTTCGGATGGTTTTTCGGGCTTAGGGGCATTTTAGAGTTTTGATGATCTTTAACCAGTGTTTGGATCTCATGTACTTATGAAAATTAAGTAATTTTAATTTTCTTACGTTCTTGTCCACATGCCAATGCACTCAAATGGATATAGAAAACAATAAAAAAGGCAAATGCACTCAAAGTCAAAATCAATCATGACAAGGAAGATGAAGTTGAAGAAATCATGAAGGAATTTACTTCAAGATAAACTACTGTAGAAGATTCCGCAAAGTACGATGTTCTCCTATTCTCTTTTCACAAAAGCAAAACTGTGGGAAAGGCTATCTTTCTTTTTAAAACTGCGGGCTAAGACATGACAAAAGAGATGCTACAAATTAAAGTACAAACACTACCTCATCCTACTAGATTTACCATTGCGGTGGATAAATAAGTCCTTGAAAAACCAAAATCGGATTGCCTCTAGATTTACTACTGCGGTGGACAAATAAAATTAACCAACTAATTTAATCAAACCCTAATTTATGTAATTATATAATATAATTAACGCAATAATAAAGCAAGCAAGTATAACACACAGATATATGTGGAAAACCCCAAGGCAGGAAAAAATCCCATGAGGGAAGAGAGCATTATATGCAAAACGCCGAAACAAAGTTTCTGACACCCAATCTATGACTCCTCAATCTTGGCTAAGAACCTCTTGGTTGGATTCTCATGAACCGCTCTAATAGATGCTCTTTTGTATTCGACTCCTCAAATATTTGATCTAGACGCAAGACTCTTCCTTTAGATCAAACTCCAATCACCATTGAACTTCAAATTATAAGGACTCCTCATGATGTAGAAGATGATCTACATCATGAACAATCGACCTTGCATGAGAGAGATTATGTAAGTATATAGATCCTAAAATCTCATCAAATCTTTCAAGGAACCAACGCTCAAATGTTTCTATAGACCTTATGAACTTTTTCTCTCTATAAACATTGTGGCTGCGCTCATCATGGATCAGGATGAACAACGCGTTTTAAATAGACTTTCTGGCCTAGCTTATCTCATTCGAGCGATCTCCAAAGCTCGCTCGAGCCAAGTTTTGATACTTTTTGCTGCCTAGCTCAGAATTATGTCACTACTACAAAATGATATAAAGATCACGGTACAAAAACTAAAAAGATCTCACTTTTTGTAAAAGCGTAATAAAATGTTATAGACTATAATTTTCATCTCAGTTATACGAAAAAACTGAGATGGAAAGATTTTTAATCTTAGTAATCTAAAAAGTGAGATCGTAACTTGAAGAATAGTTACAGACAAACTGTTCAAGATAATGATGGAACAGTTTCCTTAAATTTTAGAAATTCTTTGTTGGATCGCTACCCGAGAAGTAGAAGTGCTAGGAGTAGTTTTTCTGCTACTCAGATACCTTATAAGGTTAGTATTCCTACAAGTAGTAGACATTTTACTTCTGAAATCCCAGAATCCCAACCTCCAATAGAAGAGACAAACCTTGCAGGTATAAGAATATCTGAGAATCAAATCTATCCCTCATGGTGTTTATCATAATTCTTCCACTCCTAATAGGATGTATTCCCCACTTGTGGATGCAGGGAGCATATGATTGGCTAGGGTATTTGGTGCCAACCTATGGGATGCTCTCCTTTTATTGGTGATCCCGTTTCTCCCATCCCAAATATATATATATAGAGTCCCCTTCTAATAAGGACCACCTCATTTTAATAAAATGAGGACCTCCCTTTTCCGATTGAATTTTGATGATCCGAGCCGCTCAATGTGTTCAGAACGTGATTTTAAGGGTACCCGTTAGAAATCAGCAAAAAAAAAGACCGGGAAGAGCTTCATCCGAGCAGTTTTTATTTATTTTTTATCGAACGGTTCAAATAAAAACTGCTCAAATCAAGCCCTTCCCGGTTATTTTTTTTGCCAATTTCTTGCGAGTACCCTTAAAATCACGTTCTGAACACATTGAGCGGCTCGGATCATCAAAATTCAATCGGGAAAGGGAAGAAATGGAGTAGTTCTCATTTTAGGTCCTCATTAGAAGATTAGTGTATATATATATATAAACCTACGAAAGACTTGATCCCGCTAGGGTTACGTAGGCAGTCTTGTAGCAAGAAGAAAAGCCGCATTCACAAATATCAAACAAGTTCTTTTATCCAAAGAACTATGGAAGGCTTGTCCAGCTGAGGGTACGTAGGCAACGTAGTAGTTAAGTACGGGAAAGTCTATAATACATATTCATTATTTGGGTGTGTATCATATGCACCCCCAAAATGTTATGAATTATAAAGAAAATGTTACGAATTGTATTGCTAGAAAGTTATGAATCATATAAAGGTTACGAGATACAGCAAAATGTTATGAATTCTAGAACAAAAGTTACGAAATATACTAAAATGTTATGAATGAATTATAAAATAGGTGCATATGGTACACCTTTTTAAGGGATGTGTATTGTAGTCTTTCCCGTTAAGTAGATACAACAACGTTTGCAGATACCACATCTTCGTGCCACCAATTATGCACTCCGAATGTTAATTTCAAGCTAGTATGAAGTCAAATAATTAATCACACTAGCATTGTCGAAAAAGAAAATTCGAATCTTGCCCATGTTCAAACAATTAATTTCACATGAACAATACTCGAGGGGCACTGTAGAAATGGAAAAAAAAACTACCACAATTTAAGTTGGCCAAGATCATTAAGTTGGCGATGATTAAAATTAAATTACAAGTTTCGAATGGTGGGTAACAAAAAAAAATTTGGGGCAATTGTTTTTTTTTTAGGAAACCAAACATATATTCATAACTAAGAACAACAACCAAGTACAAAGGATCCTCAGATTCGAACCGAAAACAAAGAAAAACAAAGGAAAAATAAAAAAGATCACGCAAAAATTAACAGCTGCGTTGATGGTGACCACCAATCCGCTCGTGGATGTGGCTGGAGAAGATGGAGGAAACACATCGGCAACTTACTGAAGCTCAACATCCCTTCGTCCTACCGCAGTCACTGCTGCAAGGCGCCACCACTACTGCTGCAGAAGAACTCACAAACCCTTCGCCAAAGCAGATTGGATCTGAGGGCCGAAAATCCAGCTCTGAAAACCAGAGGTGGGTCACCAAGATCCAAAAATGATGGGGTAGTGGGAGAACATCTCTTAAAGACGAGAGTCTCGACCACCACACAACCATGGAGAAGAGAAAGGAGAGGAGAGAGAGAGGGCCCGAGAGAAGAGAGCACAGCCAGAACTCTCTCGAGAGAGAGAGAGGCTCTGACCTAGCCTCTCTCTACCTTTTCTCATTTGGGGCAATTGTTGATGTTGAACTAATCACCACAAGCCTAAGGTGGGCAATTGTTGACGTTGAACTAACTCTCTCTAACCGTGGCCATTGATGGACGGCTTGGATCTCGCCTAACAACTTGGTGTAGCGTCCACCGCAGGCGATGACGTTTCTGGGTTCCGGTCGACTCTACGTACGTACCGTGGGGTGGCTAGTGGTGGCTTGGTGAACGTACGTTGGTACTTTAAGTCCTCAAATATTTTATTGGGCTTTTACCCTCTGGCTGTACAAATCTAACTTTCGATTGGACTCCCTTTCCCTTCCCCTTCTCCTAATAAATGTTACTTATGCGGATTAAAAAAGAAAAGAGTAAATCTGCGAGGAAACCACTTCATTGGCGGTTACACCCACAATCAATGCCATCCTATCCGATTCTTATTTGTAGTTGTTAGAACATGTGTGAACGTTGAGTCCCACATCGGATAAACAGAAAAAGAGTTGGACCTTAATATACAATTGGATGGCTCACCACTTACAAGGCTTAGCCTTTTAAGTGGATATGAGTCATTCAATGTATATTGGGCCCAAGTAATGTGGTGGACTCTTTGCCGTTACTCCCACACAAATTGGGCCTTGAGCACGCAGTGGCGGGTCGATGCATTGGACAAACTCCCAACAAATGGTATCAGAGCCGATGGTTGACGATCTATGGGAAGACTCTCAGCGCACCATTGAATGGGCTTGCACAGAAGACACTCGTGGAGGGGTATAAAATCCAAAGGTGACTCCCGATGAAGCAAGGTGGCTCGATGTTGGAGTGCTGTATTGGATGGCTCACTGTCGATGGAGTTTGACTTGTCGGAGAGCACGGTGCTGTCGAATTAATGAGCACATTGGCTCTCAATGGAGTTCTCGTGGGGGAGCATAGTGCCAGTGACTAGGCACGTTGGCTTCTAATTGAGATGACTCTGAATGGATTGAGTGGGTGCAGAATAAGCCCAGTTCGGGAGATACGGTTGAGAGTAGTAGATCAGAATCAAGGGGGAGCTTGGATGCAGAGAGAGGTTAAGGCCCAATGTTCGGTTCACACATGAGGGGGAGATTTGTTAGAACATGTGTGAACGTTGAGTCCCACATCGGATAAACAGAAAAAGAGTTGGACCTTAATATACAATTGGATGGCTCACCACTTCCAAGGCTTAGCCTTTTAAGTGGATATGAGTCATTCAATGTATATTGGGCCCAAGTAATGTGGTGGACTCTTTGCCGTTACTCCCACACAAATTGGGCCTTGAGCACGCAGTGGCGGGTCGATGCATCAGACGAACACCCAACAGTAGTACACTGATTACTCTCTCTTATATACCTGTGCTATGATTCCCTGACTTTTTCCCAATCAACCCAAACCCAATCAAATGGATTCATGGGTTAGAGAGAGAATTTTGTAATCGAAATTCATGCAGACCAACAGGTAAGTATGTACGTAAATTTGGGCGCTGCTATTCGCACCCCTCAATTTTCTCCCGTAGCCCTTTAAAAATTTCCATATGTTTCGACAGTTAGTTACCGAAATTGAGATACATTTTCGACAGTTAGTTACCGAAATTGAGATACATTTTCAGCATCCAATTACCGAAATATATGTTTCTTGTGCATTTCCGACATGTAGTTACCGAAATATAATCTTATTTTCAACAGCTATTTACCGAAATGTATGTTCGGCAGTTGTTTACCGAATGTTGAACATATTTTCGACATGTAGTTACTGAAATATAATTTTTAAAAATTTTTAACGGGCTACGGGAGAAAATTTGAGGATTGCGAATAGTCGCCCCCGTAAATTTTGAGTCTATTTGTCGAGATTCAGAGTTGAATTATGCTTTTTTCATCCCCGAAATTCAAAATTGCATTGCCTTTGAAAGAAGTTTGGGGTATAATCTTAATTGAACTAATATTGTGTATTTTCTTTCTCATCTTTTGCACACGCATCATATGTGCTCCCGACGCTATTGCTAATGTTGATAATAGACAGACTGATGTCCAATTTGAATATTTGAAAGGAAATTGATTTTGACACTTCAGTTTTAACAACTGACACTCCATTTTGTATGTTAATCATGTAAGAAAACAAAATAAAAAATAAAGTGCCATTGGCTAAAAGTAGAGTGCCAAAATCACCTCCCTCCCTATTTGAAACATGCACCTGGCCAAAATAGAAGCAAGTAGTGGGCAAATTTCTAGAGAACTTAAAACTTGGGGAGGTTATCAGAAACTACCCACTGATTCACTGAATCCACTTCCTCCTCATGGAAAGTGGAGACTAACCACTTTCTCTTTCCTTTATAAAACATTGGGCTGCTCGCGGTCCAGATAGGAATCCAAGAATCGAACCGCTAGTTACGTTTTCACCAAATGAAATTTGTGTCCGGATCAAAAATCCGACGATCCAGTTCCACTCCAATCCAATCCAATCCGTAAATCACGGATCAGTTATGGCTTTATACACAAATTATGTTACATAAGCAAAGCAAAAATGATACTGAAACATATATCTCACACTAGATAATAGATATCCCTTCAACCAAACACCAAAGCATTACAGTTCTAAATCCATTCAAGTTCAAACGTGATTCAACCAAACACCAAACAGTTCCAGTCTTCCAGACATCATTACAGTGTCTATATCCATTCAACCAAACCAAAAACTGGTTTCTACTTTCTAGACAACATTACGGTTCATTGCGTAAAATCAAAGACAAAATTATCAAAGTGGGACAACAAATAAACACCGAAGAAGATTATTAAGGTAAAATACTCAAGATATGTAAAATAAAAAGTTTTAACTATACTGAAAATTATTTATATAGGTACATAAAAATTAATAAATGTATATTTATTTATTATTGTATATATATCAAATATCTCCCGGTCCGATTCGGTTAATTCACAGTTTCGTAATAAAAATCCGTAGACCGAATTACCGCGAGTCACGGTTTCTAATTTTTTAATCCGTGTCCAGACTATTAATCCACAGATAAAATCCAAAAGCTATGAATCAGTTCGGTCCGGACAGATTTTACGGTTCGCTGGAATTTTTTGAGCAACCCTATAAAACATCGGTGGAACCAACATAATTTCTTCGCCCACTTCTTCTTTATTTTTTAGGCGCCATCTAATTGTGTTCATAGTTATGAAATGAAAGAAAGAACAGATCTAGACAACCCAACAAACCACAAACAATGAAATAAATAAAGGTTGCATCAAATTAATTCTAATTCAACCTTTACTGAGTTCAATACTCGTCCTCAATAAGTAGGACATGCAAATAGTTTCCCAATGGAGGCGGATTCTCTACGGTACAACTGCAAAGAGTCCCTGTAGTTCAATCACAGCCGTTTATTTTTGCATTCAACGGTCTAAACTTTAAAAAACTTTTCCGGGCAAAAGTTAAACTTTTCGCCCGTAACTTTTCCCCAGAAAAGTTTTTTTTTTTTTAAATCTCAATCGTTAAAAATATCGTCCGACCATTGCGAACACTCCAACCACACCTGTAACGAGGTTCCATCTCTGCCCCAGTCTTTTTGGACAGAGGTCGAGAGGTACAGCTGGTCGAACTGCGGCTCGAGCTCTAACCCGAATAGGGCTCGAGCCGCGGCTGTAGCAGTGGCTAGTATGATTTCCAGTGTGAAGTACATGTGGAAGCAGTAACTGACCAACATGAACTTTGGGGGTATGCGGTCACTATACCCGTAAACATGATACAAACCCTTGGGTAGAACTCATCCTTGAAAACCGACTTACAAGGAGTGAGTGTCCAAGAGCTTATATGCATATGGCCAAACCCATACTTAGCCGATGTGGGACATTAGGATCGTAACATATCACCACGCTCCGCAACCGACGTTCACGGTGGCCCACTCTATCAACACTGACCCGATGGTAGCCCTTTCTCTGTTTTTGGCGGCTCCACCCACCAATCAGTATTCAACACTTTCAAGTATTTTAATCCAGCCTATAGGTCGCCCCCTCCGTGAGTCAAATTGCAACATGGTGGCTGGCTCTGATTCCAATGATACAAACCATTGGGTAGAACTCATCCTTAAAAACTGACTTACAAGTAAAGGGAGCCCAAGAGCTTACATGAACATGGCCAAACCCATACTTAGCTGATGTGGGACATTAGGATCGTAACAAAACAAGACTAGAAGAACAACCTTTATAGCATAATTCGAAATCGATGTGTTTCCATTTTGTGTGATTCTGGAATTCGGATTTTCTCTCTATTATTCCCTTTTGGAGGTGGGTTTTGGCTATTGTGACCATCTTGATCTAATGGATATGGGTTGTCTCTATTTTGAGGGATGGGTTTGTGGGCTGTCTTTCTCTTGTGTCTTTCTTTTTTGTTTTTGGGTTACAGTTTTTGTTGGGTTCCAGTCTGGTGACTCTTGGGTGGGCTCTTAGTCTTTTCTGGATGGGTGGTTGGTCTATTGGGTGGTTTTCTTTTTTTCTGTTTCTGGTTTGGGTCATCACGTTCTTCGGGGTGGTATCGTATGTTGGCTTTGGTCTAGTCTTTATAGTGGTGGTGACCTTGGATTGTTTCTTCAAAAATTATAGGATCCATGAATCCATGCAGTGGTGGAGGGAGTGTGGGACCAGTGGGGTCCCGGGCCCCCACTAGAATTTTTTTTTTAATTTCAACATACACGAGTGAGCAATTCTTTTAGACTTGAACCGCTACGACAATTTAAGCAATTGATTTGTTTTATTAATTTCGGTAAGCAACTTTTCTTAATGAATATGTTTTTTTTCCTTATTCTTGGCACACAGAGCTTTTTAAATTGTCTAGCATTGCTTATTACGACTATATATATATAGTGATGAGGTGTGGTAAATAGGTGTTCCCACTAATAATGATTTTTGGCTCCGCCACTGAATCCATGGAAGTGTCCGACAATATCTGAACGGTACAGATTCGTTTGAAAGCAAATGTGGACACAACAAAAAAAAAGTAGAAATATTTATCGGGAACGCGCACATCGCTAACATGTAATTCACTTCTGTTAGCCCAAAGGTTTCTATGGAATACCTTATTGATTTTGATGATAACAAAATATATTTTATTGAAAAGAAATATAATTAATATTGTGATATTTGGAATACCTTAATGTTTATTTTGTACGATTTAGTTGAAATGCACATGAAAAGATTGCTACACCAAATCACTATCTTCAATGGTCAAGATTATGGGTGGCAAATTGAACCCAGACCGATTAACAAATCCATACCCATCAATTAAAAAATAGACCCAACCCAACACATTTATTAGTTGGGTAAGAATGGGTCCAAACCCAGCTAACCCATTATTAGTTGGGTCTTAATTGGGCATCAATTGGGTCAACTTAAATGACCCAATGGGTAATGAAGGTAACCCACCGAATTCCTGGCTCTTTACCAATTACCATTCACGTCCCTTTTGCAAGCAAACTACTAATCGCCCCCCTCCTGTCAGGCCCCCCTGATGACTTCCCCCTTTTACCCCCCCAACCCCAACGTGCTCTCTCTCTCTCCCCCAATAGTCTCTCTCTCTCTCTCTCTCTCTCTCTCTCTCTCTCTCTCTCTCTCTCTCTCTCTCTCTCTCTCTCTCTCTCTCATTTATTCAATTGTTATGTGCTAAATCACACGCGTCAAAAAATGTTTTGGACGGTCCGAATTAAAAACCAATTGTGACAGGTAACAATTATTTTGACCAGTCAAAATTGAAAACACATCTCATCCATTGATTGCGCGAATGGACGGGTGAAATTGCGCTCAGCCGTGAATAAATTTCTCTCATGGTAGTCCCGCATAGAGTTTTGATTAAAAAATTAAGTGACTTATTTTTTAGTCCTTATTCAAAATTTTTTTGCATTTTTTTTGTTTTGTGTCAAACTTTTGTGACTTATTGATTTGTTTTGACGAGAGTAATCGGAAAAGTAAAAAAATTTGATCGAAACTTATAATTTTTTGAATAAAGACAAAAATAAATCAATAAGACAAAAAAAATTACTTATTCTCCTCTTTTTTGAAAAAAATTATGAGTTTCGATCATAATTTTTTTTACTTTTCCGATTTTTTGATCATAAATTTTAGTATATATATGTAATTGGGTTAATGGGCAGGTCGGGTTTGCTTTTAAATAAATGGGATGGATTGGGTTGGGTATGGGTAATTAGACTCATAGCTAATGGGTCTAAATGGGTCAATGACCCATTAAATACCCAACCCACTAACAACTTACCCAATTTGGCCCAAACCCGCCCGTTTGCCACCTCTAGTCAAGATAAATTGAAAGGAGGAAGATTAAGGACAAATCTTCTCCTAATTTTTAATTGGCTACAAGGTATTTTATGGAAAGCAAATGCTAATCAATGAGAAAGATTGAAGATTACTTGGGAGCTTAATTATTCTAATGGCTACTGCAGAAAAGAAATGGAAACAAGATATTGACTGGCTACATTTTTGTTGACTAGAAGATTGTCTTAACGGCTAGTGGAATTTGGATGGAAGCAATTGATGTGTTGGTTGCATTCTTGGAGTATATAAAGGGAAGTAAGGATTACGCAACAGAGTTTCGAAGAAATACTTCAAAGAACACATCAATCTCTTCATAGTCTATTCTTCGACTTGATAATTTTACACTGAGCTCTTATTTTGATATTTATTGTAAAAGGGATTGTACATCCTTATTCATACTCTTGTGAGTGATTACTTTTTGTGAGTGATTTTGGAGAGAAAATCACTTGGTGGATGGTGTTACTAGCACCGGAGTCAAAACTAGTTGGGTTACATGTGACTAGCACTGGAGTCAAAATTAATCGGAGCGATTGAGGATAGATTGATCGTTGTAAAGGTTGTCTAGCACCTGCGAAGTTAGAAGATTGTAACTATTGGAGATAGTGCAGCTTCACTCTCTCTCTCTCTCTCTCTCTCTCTCTCTCATTTATTCAATTGTTCTGTGCTAAATCACACGCATCCAAAAATGTTTTGGACGGTCCGAATTAAAAACCAATTGTGACAAGTAACAATTATTTTGACCAGTCAAAATTGAAAACACATCTCATCCATTGATTGCGCGAATGGACCGGTGAAATTGCGCTCAGCCGTGAATAAATTTCTCTCATGGTAGTCCCGCATAGAGTTTGGATTAAAAAATTAAGTGACTTATTTTTTTGTCCTTATTCAAATTTTTTTTGCATTTTTTTTGTTTTGTGTCAAACTTTTGTGACTTATTGATTTGTTTTGACGAGAGTAATCGGAAAAGTAAAAAGAATTGATCGAAACTTATAATTTTTTGAATAAAGACAAAAATAAATCAATAAGACAAAAAAAATTACTTATTCTCCTCTTTTTTGAAAAAAAATTATGAGTTTCGATCATAATTTTTTTTACTTTTCCGATTTTTTGAGCATAAATTTTAGTATATATATGTAATTGGGTTAATGGGCGGGTCGGGTTTGCTTTTAAATAAATGGGTTGGGTTGGGTTGGGTATGGGTAATTAGACTCATAGCTAATGGGTCTAAATGGGTCAATGACCCATTAAATACCCAACCCACTAACAACTTACCCAATTTGGCCCAAACCCGCCCGTTTGCCACCCCTAGTCAAGATAAATTGAAAGGAGGAAGATTAAGGACAAATCTTCTCCTAATTTTTAATTGGATACAAGGGATTTTATGGAAAGCAAATGCTAATCAATGAGAAAGATTGAAGATTACTTGGGAGCTTAATTATTCTAACGGCTACTGCAGAAAAGAAATGGAAACAAGATATTGACTGGTTACATTTTTGTTGACTAGAAGATTGTCTTAACGGCTAGTGGAATTTGGATGGAAGCAATTGATGTGTTGGTTGCATTCTTGGAGTATATAAAGGGAAGTAAGGATTACGCAACAGAGTTTCGGAGAAATACTTCAAAGAACACATCAATCTCTTCATAGTCTATTCTTCGACTTGATAATTTTACACTGAGCTCTTATTTTGATATTTATTGTAAAAGGGATTGTACATCCTTATTCATACTCTTGTGAGTGATTACTTTTTGTGAGTGATTTTGGAGAGAAAATCACTTGGTGGTTAGGTGTTACTAGCACCGGAGTCAAAACTAGTTGGGTTAGATGTGACTAGCACCGGAGTCGAAATTAGTCGGAGCGATTGGGGATAGATTGATCGTTGTAAAGGTTGTCTAGCACCTGCGAAGTTAGAAGATTGTAACTATTGGAGATAGTGCAGCTTCTCTCTCTCTCTCTCTCTCTCTCTCTCTCTCTCTCTCTCTCTCTCTCTCTCTCTCTCTCTCTCTCTCATTTATTCAATTGTTCTGTGCTAAATTACACGCGTCCAAAAATGTTTTGAACGGTCCGAATTAAAAACCAATTGTGACAGGTAACAATTATTTTGACCAGTCAAAATTGAAAACACATCTCATCCATTGATTGCGCGAATGGACCAGTGAAATTGAGCTCAGCTGTGAATAAATTTCTCTCATGGTAGTCCCGCATAGAGTTTGGATTAAAAAATTAAGTGACTTAATTTTTTGTCCTTATTCAAAAATTTTTTGCATTTTTTTTGTTTTGTGTCAAACTTTTTGTGACTTATTGATTTGTTTTGACGAGAGTAATCGGAAAAGTAAAAAGAATTGATCGAAACTTATAATTTTTTGAATAAAGACAAAAATAAATCAATAAGACAAAAAAAATTACTTATTCTCCTCTTTTTTGAAAAAAATTATGAGTTTCGATCATAATTTTTTTTACTTTTCCGATTTTTTGATCATAAATTTTAGTATATATATGTAATTGGGTTAATGGGCAGGTCGGGTTTGCTTTTAAATAAATGGGATGGGTTGGGTTGGGTATGGGTAATTAGACTCATAGCTAATGGGTCTAAATGGGTCATTGACCCATTAAATACCCAACCCACTAACAACTTACCCAATTTGGTCCAAACCCGCCCGTTTGCCACCCCTAGTCAAGATAAATTGAAAGGAGGAAGATTAAGGACAAATCTTCTCCTAATTTTTAATTGGCTACAAGGGATTTTATGGAAAGCAAATCCTAATCAATGTGAAAGATTGAAGATTACTTGGGAGCTTAATTATTCTACGGCTACTGTAGAAAAGAAATGGAAACAAGATATTGACTGACTACATTTTTTTTTACTAGAAGATTGTCCTAACGGCTAGTGGAATTTGGATGGAATCAATTGACGTGTTGGTTGCATTTTTGAAGTATATAAAGTGAAGGATTACGCAACAGAGTTTCGGAGAAATACTTCAAAGAACACATCAATCTCTTCATACTTTATTCTTCAACTTGAAAATTTTACACTTGCGTGAGAGATCGAGCTCTTATTTTGATCTTTATTGTAAAAGGGATTGTACACCCTTATTCATAATATTGTGAGTGATTTTGCAGAGAAAATCACTTGGTGGTTAGGGGTTACTAGTACCGGAGTCAAAACTAGTTGGATTAGATGTGACTTTCACCGAAGTCAAAATTAGTCGGAGCGATTGGAGATAGATTGCTCATTGTAAAGGTTTTCTAGCACCCGCGAGGCTAGAAGATTGTAACTATTGGCAATAGTGCAGCAAATCCCGAGTTGGACACTTGGAGAGTGGACTAGGCCGTGATGTTGCGGACCGAACCACTATAAATATTTGCGTTTGATTCTCTCTTCCCTACTCTCTTTATTTTCAGTTTTGCATATCAATATTGCATGAGTAGAATAGTATATCATTGAAATTGGAATTGTGGTTGAATAGATTGCAATTAGTTTATAAAATTCCGTGTTATATTTGGGATACCCAATTCAATACCCATCCGCCCTCACTCACACACACACACACACACACACACACACACACCCCTCTTGGGTTGCTATTTGGATCAACAATTGGTATATGTGCGAGGCTCTAATTATTTTGACTTAATCGTCTTAGGGTATATCAGAGCGAGGCTCTAATTATTTTGACTTAATCGTCTTAGGGTAAGATCCATGGCAACCCCTTATGGCTCCTTCCTTCCCGAAGGCCAATCGAGCAATATACCTCCTTTATTTAGTGGGTCTAACTATAATTATTGGAAAGCTAGAATGCGTATTTATATTCAAACTGACTACAAGTTGTGGAAAGTTATTATTGATGGGCCGCACCGTCCTACGAAAACTGTAGATGGAGTAGTAGTTCCTAAAGAAGAAAAAGAATAGAATGCAAAGGATATTACTGGAATTGAATTGAATGCTAAGGCTATGAATCTTTTATATTGTGCATTAGATCCTACTGAGTTTAATAGAGTTTCTGCATGTGAATCGGCTAAGGAAATTTGGGATAAGCTAGAAGTTACGCATGAAGGTACTAGTCAGGTTAAAGAATCAAAAATTGACATGCTTATTCATATGTATGAATTGTTTAAAATGATGCCTGATGAATCCATCTCTAGCATGTTTACTCGCTTTACTGATATTGTTAATGGGTTGAAGTCTCTTGGAAAATCTTATTCTAATGTTGATCTTGTGAGAAAGATTCTTAGGTCATTACCAAAGCAATGAGAGCCAAAAGTTACGGCAATAATTGCGGCCAAATAAGATCTCACAAATTACAGCTTAGATGAGCTTTTGGGTTCTCTTATGACTCATGAAATCACAATGAATTTGGAAGATAGTGGAAGCCAAAAGAAAAAGGATCTCGCTTTTAAAATTTCTACTTCAAGTTCATCAAGTGAAAGTGGATATAACTCCAAATCAATTGGTGATGAAGAGCTCGTGGTAATAACAAGAAAGTTCAAAAAGTGCATGAAAAGTAAAATACGAAGGGCAAAAAGAACTTTAGAAAAAGATGGTTCCAAAGGAGTGAATAGCAAGAAAAGTGACATCATATGCTATGAGTGTAAGAGGCTGGGCCATTCACAATGTCCTAAAATCAATAGGTCAATGAAAAAGAAAAAACGAAGAGCAATGCTTGCAGCATGGAGAGAAATTGATGTGAGTAGTTCCGAAGAAAATAATGACCAAAAAATTGCTAACCTATGTTTGATGGCACATGGTGAGGAAGAGGTAAACTCTAGTGATGATTTTGATGAGTAATTTACTTATGATGAACTGTTAGCTGCATTTGAAGAATTGCACTATGAGTTTAAGAAGTTGAGTTCCAAATATAGCGCACTCAAAAAGACTATTTTTTCGCTACTTGCTAAGAATGAATTTTTGAAAAATGAGATGATTCCTTAAAAGAGAAAATTGAACAAGGTTCTGCCTTGAAAGAAAGTGCAAATAATTTGAGACTTGAAAATGATGTTTTAAAAAATGAGGTTGAGGATTTGAAAACATCTCTTTCTAAGTTTGTTCAAGGAAAACAAAATTTGGATATGATTCTTGGAAAACAAAGATGTGTTTTTAACAAAGCGGGCATCAGTTTTAATCCAACCAAAAGGCAAAAGTTTTATCAAACTTTGTTTGTGAAATCAACTTCTTCTAGTCATGCTTACACTACTTGCAACTATTGTGAAATGATTGGTCATTTATCATATTCTTGTCCTATTCGTAAAAATATTTGGTTTGGAACAAAAAAAATGTGGGTTCCTAAACATCTTGTTACTTACTCTCACGGACCCAAGCAATTGTGGGTACCAAAGAACTACTTATGATTTGTTTTTTTTGCAGATTTTGTGCACTCAAAGGTATATGTTTAAAGATGATTTTTAGACAGCGAGAAAGGTGAGTTCTTGCAATGGAGTTAGCTTAAACAGATTGGAGTCAACTCAAACTTGTATGATATGATTTTAAATTATCAATTTTAGCTGTTGAAGGTTCTAATCATTTAAAAAGGTATCGATTTTGATGAATTCTTGTGCTCGAAACTTTTGCGAAATGTCTTCTCGAACGAGCTGTTGGATAAATGCTTTACAGTAGCATCACATGATTAATCCTCCTTGAGTTTATGGGGATATTGCCAATGTGATGATTTGTTTAACGAGTTTTTTTTTTTTTTTTTCAAGTAGGCAGCTTATAAATTGTTTGTGAAGTTTGAAGTTTTAGTGCAATAAAGAAGGCTTAAAAGATGTGGAACTGGCTTGTGCACCTTATCTGTTTGATCCGGAATACAATTCTAGACATGCAAATTTGAAGGGAGTTTCAAACTCGTATGGATGAGAAATGTGTTATGAAAGCTAAAAGAAGATGATTCTATTGATTCTTCCCATGCTCTTTTTGTTGATGACAAAGGGGGAGAAATATTGTGAAAGACAAAGGGGGAGAAAAAGCTCAAGCAAAAGATTGCATAAATTGAGGGGGAGTATCTTATTTCTTTTGCTTTAATTATATTTCTAAATTTTATTTGACTAAAATCATTAATGGTTTGTCATCATCAAAAAGGAGGAGATTGTTAGCCCAAAGGTTTCTATGGAATACCTTATTGATTTTGATGATAACAAAATATATTTTATTGAAAAGAAATATAATTAATATTGTGATATTTGGGATACCTTAATGTTTATTTTGTAGGATTTGGTTGACGTGCACATGAAAAGATTGCTACACCAAATCACTATCTTCAATGGTCAAGATAAATTGAAAGGAGGAAGATTAAGGACAAATCTTCTCCTAATTTTTAATTGGCTACAAGGGATTTTATGGAAAGCAAATGCTAATCAATGAGAAAGATTGAAGATTACTTGGGAGCATAATTATTCTAACGGCTACTGCATGCAGAAAAAAAATGGAAACAAGATATTGACTGACTACATTTTTGTTGACTAGAAGATTGTCCTAACGGCTAGTGGAATTTGGATGGAAGCAATTGATGTGTTGGTTGCATTCTTGGAGTATATAAAGTGAAGTAAGGATTACGCAACAGAGTTTCGGAGAAATACTTCAAAGAACACATCAATCTCTTCATACTCTAACCTTCAACTTGATAATTTTACACTTGTGTGAAAGAGCTCTTATTTTGATCTTTATTGTAAAAGGGATTGTACTCTTGTCACGCCCCGCCCCGCAAATGGCACCCAAAGTGGGCCCGAGTCGACACGGCCACGTGGCATTCCCCACAGAAGACCAAAACACACCTCACAACCTGTCAAAAATAAATACACAGCGGAAGACTTATCACCTTAACATAAAAATGAGTCAACGTGTCAACCAACCAACTACAATCTCAATTTAAAACACTTTAGAAAATTTCATACTTCAACATGTCCACCGACAACTTAAACAAAATAACTTCTTCTTCAACTACCCACAAAAAGCTCGACCATCCACAACATCCAAGGCTAGCCCAAACACTCCTTAACACGATGACCGGTAGTGGACCCACTCTAAGCAACCTGCTACCTGGCAGACCAAAAAGGAAAGCCAGAGTGTGTGAGATATAGAAGTGCTCAACATAATACCACAATATCCGAAGGAATATCAACATGAACACACATCACCAAGGTAACTGAAATACTATAATGTATACAACAGTTATAACCAACATATCCACCCAACTGGGCAATAAAAATCAATGCACAACAATATGAATGTAATCACATCACATGTAGTGGCACGTCTGCCACATCCCATGTACCCAAGACGAGGTGTCCCACATACCATGCTCCAATCCACCGACAATTAGTCGGCATGGCATACGACATGGTATGCCTCACACACTAACCTTCGGCGGTTCAATCAACACCCATCAACATGCATATTCATCTAACACGCATATCATACCAAATCTCGTGTCCCACACACCATGCTCCCAACCATCGTCCATTGAACGATATGGCTTACGACATGGTGCGCCTCACACGCACACAATCACAATATATCAAAGCTAAATCACAATAGCATGACCACTACAACAATATCTCATAAAGATAACCAAATCGAAACCTAACTACGATTAGCAAAAATATACACCCATCACCACAACAGTATTATATGAAGAAGAACCATATCAAACACACTCACCTTTGCATCGACCAAGATATGCGCCAAACTTACGGTTTCGGCACCTCCTATCTGACCAGCTCATTACCTAGTCACAGGCTAACTCCTACTAGCATACAAATCCCTTTGAATGTTTAAATAAATATATGATACACCCTATAATATATTTATCATGCTAACAAGTGACAAAAAGGTTAACAAGGCCACCAACACCTCCTAAACCATTTAACAATCATTTGATACCAAATTATAAAACTAATAAGGTATTAGACGATACCCAACGAATACAAATATGTTCATCTTAAGGCTTAGAAGTGCCCCCAAATCAAACGTAAGAGTATAAATATGACATAACTCTTAAAATCGGTTTGAAAACAATGATCATCCTGTCGTATTCTGACCATAACTTCTTATTGGTTTAGAACTAGGTCATGAGACCACGACCACTAGAAAGTACACTTTCAGAACATCAATCTCGATATAAAATTTGCCCTAAACGGAGTCTGAATGACCAAGATACGCTCAAACGAAGTTACACAACTAAAACAGAACTCACAGTTTCAGCAGAACAGTCTGTGATCGAAAGCCCATTAAAAATCACCTACTCAATAATTTCCAATAATTCCAACACCAAAACTTTACCAACTGATCCATGTTTAAGACTGATGAGAGCCCATGCCCACCAGCATGCTTAAACTTGAGGAATTTCATGAAGAACACAAGCCAAAAACTGTCCAGAATCCTAGAACTTCCCAAAACCTGAACTTTAATTTCAAAACTGCTATAATCTAGAAAGAACCACGGCACAAGCCATACATATTCAGAAAGATATATAAGTCTAGTTTCAGAATCAAGAAACGGTGCGCAAAATAGATACCCGAGCAAGAAGTTACGCCCGTTTTTCCAACACGTGTCTGTGCTGTCTGCGCAGACGCGAATCTGACACCAGTTCAGTCCACGAATTTTGTAGGCCAACACGCTTCGAGTTATTTTCTGAAAATTTAACACAATGCAATAGACTCACAGATGAACATTCAGGATTTATTTCAAGATTTTAGAAGGTTTCTAGGTACCTTAAATAAATTCGTGAATAACAGGACAGATTCAACTTGTTCCAAAATCACAGTTAGCACAACCATATGAAATACGAATTTCCCTGAGATAAACCCAACTCCTACTTCTAAACCTCTCTCTCAAGAACCCAATTCAGAGCATGCAAGATACAAAATATGAGACCTAGCATGGAAAACATGAATTTCAACACTTTAAGAGATAAAAATTACCTAATTAAGCTTCAATTCAAAGCTAGCAAATCTTCTCTAGGTTTTCCCCTTCCTTTTCTTCTCCCTCTCCTCTCTCTCTCTCTCTCTCAAGCGGTGTATAACCGAAGGAAAGGAGAAGAGAACACGTACTGTAGTTTAATAACCTCTAAGGAAAATTATTGTGTGCAAACAAGTCCTAATGTTAACTTATGTTCCAATCATAAATCACCCACAAGACCCTCGCATATTCCATTGTTTACAGTTTTTAACCCCCAAAACATATAGTTCAATTATAAGTAATTGAAATACCGAAATATCCGGGGCGGGTATTACAACTCTTGTGAGTGATTTTGGAAAGAAATTCACTTGGTGGTTAGGTGTTACTAGCACCGGAGTCAAAATTAGTCAGAGCGATTGGGGATAGATTGCTCGTTGTCACTACAAGAAAAATTGCATTAAGTGACGAATGAAAATTGTCACAAATTGCATATTTTTCGTCACAAATAGTTTGCGTGACGAAAATAAATTTGTCGACTAAAGGTTGTCGAGGATTCCTACCTCGTGAAGAAATTTGCTTTTCGTCACCTATGGTGTCTTTTGATGACGAGAAATTTCGTCACGAAAAAATTGCTTGGTGACGAAATTTTTTTGTCACCTATTATTCTTTTTGATGACGAAATATTTCGTCACCATTCTAATAATATTTGTCACCCATTTTGAATTTCATCACTAATTGTGGCAGGTGATTGAACAATGTAAGTACATAGGTGACAAAAAGAGTTTCGTCACCGAAGAAATTAATTAAAAATAATAATTGTGACAAAATATTTTGTCACCTAAAATTTCGAATTAAAGCCAATTAGTGACGAAAGATATAGTCATTGAAAAGTTGGTCAGAGAAACATCTTTGGTGATAAAAAAAAATTGTCACCTTAAATATGTGTATAGGAAGTAAAAGTGACAAAATAAATTGTCACTAACACTCTTCTTACAAGACAATATTATCCTATTCATTTTGGAATTCAATACTCAACCAAACAAATGAGTCGGAAATTCATCCAAAAAAAGAGTCTTCATAGAAGCATATATCCAAAAAGGAAAACTCGGACCTTCATCCAAAAAAAGAGTCTTCATAGGAACATATATCCAAACAAAAAGTCTTCATAAAATAGCATATATACACCATCTTCCCTGCTACCAACCTTATGCGTATTCAATCTGCACATAAAAAGTAGGATAAAGTATTTTGGTTATGATGTTAATAGAACACAAAGCATTATGGAAACTTAACAATCTACACACACCTTATGCATATTCAATCTGCACACACAAAGTATTTTGGTTATTTGTTGGGTGCGTTGTGTCCACTAAAGGTGTGTGTTGGTGTGAGTTGTGTGTGTCGTGTCCACTAAAGGTGTGTCGTGTCCTCTAAAAGTGTGGATTTCGTTATTGGTGTGTGTTGTGTGGGTGCCAAGGATTCACCGGAACAACTATATATTTTACCACAGAGATTGCAGATTTCAAGTAAAATTAAAGAACAGCCAAATATAGTTCACCCCAAAATTCTTCCAAGGGTTGTTTTCTGATGTCGGGTGGGTAGCGTCCACATTCCTTGATCGGTTGGACCGTTCGCGGCCCAAGCATCGTTAGTCCAATGTTTCGTTCACAGAACAAGTCAGAAGGTTTTGATTCAGATTTTGCTGTTTTTGGAAATAATTGATTTGCTTATAACTTTTAGTAGGAAACTTCGTTTTGGTTGCCGTTTGTTTTGGTATTTTTCTTATCGAAAAAGATATGAGGACCAACCAAAAAGAGACCGAAAAATAGGGTGCTTGATCCACGCACTTACACACATCGGATGCCGTTGATTCCCGCGTGGGCCCCCTCGGTTTTTTTTTTTAGAATTTTTGGACGGCTCAGATCGGCCGTCCGGTGGCCGGAGACGGCCGGCCGAGGCCGTCGGTAGGATTTCGGTCTCTTTTTGGTCGGTACGGGTAGTAGTACTCTTTTCTTATTTCACCTAGTATTTGATTTTGCAGTTGATTCCTGAATTACCATTTTTGGTAAGGGAAAATTTTACAAATGGTCCCTCTAGTTTGCATGAATTCTCATTTTCGTCCCTCTAGTATCAATTGTGTTACTTTTAGCCCTATAATTTGCATTCTGTCTCAATTTCGTCCCTCTCGCTTACGGCGTTAATGAAACAAACGGAATTGGAGGACAAAATTGACATTTCTCTCACAGAGGGACTAAATTGAGATTTCGTGCAAACTAGAGGGACTATTTCTATAATTTTATTTTTTACTTTTTTTTTTGTAAATAAATTTAAAATACATCATATGTAATATATTATATATATCACAAAAAAATGAGAAAATTCGAAAAGCAACCCCTATGTTAAATGTCTTGGTATTGTATTTTTCTTTTTGAATTGAATTTTCACTTTCGTTATTTTCTGTCACATGATTAAAAAGAAATTTTTTTTCAGTAGTATTTAGAAATCTTGTAAATGTGTTTAATTAAGCAATGAAACACTATTGAATATTAAGAGATCAAATACATTAAAATATGGGTATAAGTGTATTTATTTTGGGACTTACTCATAAGATCACTCATATAACAAATAAATACGGATTTTGAACATTTTTTTATCGGGTGAAAGATAAGGAGATTATAATAACATGATACAAAGACATTAGCTAAGGGGTTGATTTGTGCATTTTCTAATATTTTTGTAATTTGTAATGAAATATAAATTTTTTCAATAAAGTTTGATTATCCAATAAATAATAATTCAAACTATATAGTTTGATTACCCAATTTTTTCAATATAGTTTGATTACCCAATAAACTAGAGGGACAACTGAATTATTGTTTATTGGGTAATCAAACTATATTGAAAAAATTTATATTTCATTACAAATTACAAAAATATTAGAAAATGCACAAATCAACCCCTTAGCTAATGTCTTTGTATCATGTTATTATAATCTCCTTATCTTTCACCCGATAAAAAAATGTTCAAAATCCGTATTTATTTGTTATATGAGTGATCTTATGAGTAAGTCCCAAAATAAATACACTTAAACCCATATTTTAATGTATTTGATCTCTTAATATTCAATAGTGTTTCATTGCTTAATTAAACACAATTACAAGATTTCTAAATACTACTGAAAAAAAATTTCTTTTTAATCATGTGACAAAGAAAATAACGAAAGTGAAAATTCAATTCAAAAAGAAAAATACAATACCAAGACATTTAACATAGGGGTTGCTTTTCGAATTTTCTCATTTTTTTGTAATATATATAATATATTACATATGATGTATTTTAAATTTATTTACAAAAACAAAAGTAAAAAATAAAATTGTAGAAATAGTCCCTCTAGTTTGCACGAAATCTCAATTTAGTCCCTCTGTGAGGGAAATGTCAATTTTGTCCTTCAATTCCGTTTGTTTCATTAACGCCGTAAGCGAGAGGGACGAAATTGAGACATAATGCAAATTATAGGGCTAAAAGTAACACAATTGATACTAGAGGGACGAAAATGAGAATTCATGCAAACTAGAGGAACAATTTGTAAAATTTTCCCTTTTGGTAATTTTGTGATTTCTTAAATTTCGGCTTGATTAGTAAGTTTATTAGTTTCCTAGTTGGTCTAGGGTTTCTTTGCCCTATAAGTATCTTTGTAAGCCGTACGGTAGAAGGGAGTTTTTTATTGAATTAAAGAAAAAATGAGATTTATCTCATATCGTGTGTTCGAAGAGGGAGTACCTCTTGTTCATACTTGTTCGTGGTTTGCTTGAGCGAATAATTCCGTTAGATCATACGCTTCCCTGCATCAGTTGGTATCAGAGCTCTCGTTCCAATCCTGACTATGGCCGGAGGACGTGCTGGAGGTCGAGGTGGAAGAGGAGGTCGGACATCCGCTGTTGAGGAAATCTATGAGCGGGATGAGGTTGCTCGGGAAGCCCGAATGGAGGAAGGGTTTCAGCGACTAGGAGCGGTACTTGAGACAGTTGTTCAACGCCTTGAGGCTCTAAAAGTTACAAGCTCGCCTTGTCGTCGTCCGGGTAGATCTAACTTCCATGAGGAGGATGATTTTTCGGATGATGAGGATGCCAACCCTTTTGCTGGTCACTATCAGCAACGGGGGAGGGGTCAGGGAGTCGTGGCGCACAACCGCGATTCTCACTACTGGGAGTCAAGTCTGAAGATTGACTTACCGGAATTTCAAGGAGGTCTGACGCCGGAGGAGTTCCTGGACTGGTTGAATGCCATCGACGAGATCTTGGATTTCAAAGAGGTTCCTGAGGACAAGAGGGTTCCTCTTGTGGCTACCAGATTCAGAGGAAGGGCTTCTGCGTGGTGGCAGCAACTTAAAATCACAAGGCAGAGGCATGGAAAGGTGAAGATTACTTCATGGGAAAAACTAAAGAAGAAGATGCGCGTCGCTTTCTTACCCCATAACTATTCTCGCCTAATGTACCAACGGTTACAGAATCTCCGACAGAACACGCGCTCTGTCGATGACTACGCCAACAAGTTCTTTCAACTCGTGGCCAGGACTGATCTTATAGAAACAGAGGAACAACAGATTTCGAGGTATGTTGGTGGTTTACGTCAACAGTTTCAGGATGAGCTAAATATGTATGAGTTGTATTCTGTTTCTGATGCCCATCAGCGGGCTATAGTGTTGGAGAGGCGGTTCAATCGCAGGCCGGTAGCGGCTAATTGGAGCAGTAGTGTCGTTCGAGCACCTGCGGGGGCTGCGCCACCAGTTCGCGCAGTCGTTCCCCAACCCGCAGTGCCCACGACAAACAAGACGACGACTTCTGGCTTTAAATGCTATAAGTGTGGCAAGCCGGGGCACCGTGCTGCTGACTGTAGGAAGGGCGACCGTCCAGGAAAGGCTTTGTTTATAGAGACAGATGAGTTGCAAGAGGAGGTAGTTGTTGGGTATGAGCAGGACGCTGCGTACGATGGCAGCGATGAACAAATAATTGGGGAGGAAGAGGTAATGGGAGATAGTGGGCCGTTACTGGTGATTCGAAGGACATGTCTTGCTCCACGGGAAGTTGATGACGAGTCATGGTTGCGCAGCAATATCTTTCAATCAACTTGTACCATTGGTGGCAAGGTTTGTCGATTTGTGATCGATTCCGGCAGTTGTGAGAATGTGGTGTCTGAGGAGGCTATGCAGAAACTGAACTTGAAGACAGAGCCACACCCCAATCCTTACAAATTATCGTGGCTAAAGAAGGGCAGTGAGGTAAAGGTTTCGAAACGATGCTTGATTTCTTTTTCAGTTGGTTCAAAGTATAAAGATAAAATATGGTGTGATGTTGTGGCTATGGACGCTTGCCATCTCCTATTGGGGTGTCCGTGGCAGTATGACCGAAAAGTGGTGCATGATGGAGGGGCTAATACGTACAGTTTGGTATTCGAGGGCACAAAGATTATCCTTTTGCCGTCAAGAGAAACAATACCCAAGCCTTCTGCAGGAGAGGGTACCAATCTTGTAACAAGGGCAGCGTTAGAAGAGGAATTTGTTGAGTCTGGGATCATGTTTGTGTTGATTGGAAAGGAGCTAGAAAAAGACCGAACAGATGGAAAGGTTCCAGAAATTATTAAGCCTCTTCTAGCAGAGTATACGGACGTGTTTCCGGAAGAACTGCCGGAAGGGTTGCCACCTCTGCGGGACATTCAACATCAAATTGACCTTATGCCTAGTTCGAGTCTACCCAATCGAGCTCATTATCGTATGAGTCCAAAAGAGCATGAAGAGTTGCGGAGACAAGTTGAGGAGTTACTATTCAAGGGCTTCATTCGTGAAAGCCTTAGTCCTTGCGCAGTACCTGCCTTGCTAACTCCCAAGAAAGATGGGACTTGGAGGATGTGTGTGGATAGCAGGGCCATCAACAAGATCACCGTCAAGTATCGTTTTCCAATTCCCCGATTGGATGATTTACTAGATCAATTGGCGGGTGCAAAGGTGTTCACAAAGCTAGATTTGAAGAGTGGGTACCACCAAATTCGGATTAGGCCTGGGGACGAGTGGAAGACTGCCTTCAAGACTCGAGAAGGCCTGTACGAGTGGCTGGTCATGCCATTCGGTTTGTCAAACGCACCCAGCACTTTCATGCGTGTGATGAACCAAGCATTAAGACCATTCATTGGTAAGTCGGTAGTTGTGTATTTCGATGATATTCTGATTTATAGTGCTACTCCAGACTTACACGTGCAGCATATACGGGAGGTGCTCTCAGTTCTACGAAGGGAGAAGTTGTTTGGTGCTCTGAAAAAGTGTATGTTCATGTCGGATTCAGTCCTATTTCTTGGGTATGTGGTATCAAAAGATGGGATAGCAGTGGACGAGTCAAAGGTACAAGCGATCAAGGAGTGGCCTCAGCCTAAAACCTTGTTCGACATTCGCAGTTTCCATGGGTTAGCATCATTTTACTGCCGTTTTATACCGCACTTTAGTACAATTATGGCGCCAGTCACAGAGTGTATGAAAGGAGGGCATTTCACTTGGTCAGAAGAGGCAACACAGGCATTACGTTTGATCAAGCAGAAGCTTACAACCGCTCCTGTCTTGATTCTCCCAGACTTCACACAGCCTTTTGAGCTTCATTGCGATGCATCAAAGGTAGGGATTGGGGCTGTCCTTAGCCAAAATTCCAAGCCTGTGGCTTATTTTAGTGAAAAGCTTAATGGTGCGAGGATGAATTACAGTACATATGATGTTGAGTTTTATGCTGTGGTGCAAGCTTTGAGGCATTGGTATCACTACCTTATTCATAACGACTTTGTCTTGTATTCTGACCATGAGGCCCTCAAACATCTCAATAGCCAAGACAAGTTGTCTACTCGCCATGCCAAGTGGGCTGCTTATGTCCAACAGTTCTCTTTTGTGATCAAGCACAAGGCTGGAGCTTTTAACCGAGTGGCAGACGCGCTTAGTCGACGTTCTTCCTTACTTATGCTTATGCGTACTGAGGTACTTGGTTTTGATTCTTTACGTGAATTGCTAGCTGCTGATCCATATTTTTCCAGTATATTGCATGAAATAACAGAGGGGAAGCAGTCTGTGTTTCATGTCCATGACGGTTTTCTGTTCAAAGGAAACCAATTGTGTATCCCCGAATCAAGCTTGCGCCTTAAAATTATAGCAGAGTTGCATAATGAGGGCCATGTGGGGCGAGATAAGACCTTTGCGTTGGTGGCAGAGTCTTATTTTTGGCCTACTTTACGGCGCGATGTGTATCGCTTTGTGCAGGCATGCCATGTTTGCCAAGTGTCAAAAGGTGTTCCCACTAATGCAGGATTATACATGCCATTGCCCATTCCTTCGCAGCCTTGGTCGGATGTAAGTATGGATTTTGTTCTTGCTTTACCGCGTACCCAGCGTGGTAATGACTCTATTTTTGTGGTTGTGGATCTCTTTTCAAAGATGGCACATTTTATTCCATGTAAAAAGACTACTGATGCTGTTAGAGTTGCGCAGTTGTATTTCATAGAGGTTTATCGTTTGCATGGGCTGCCTACTTCTATTGTTTCTGATAGGGATACACGTTTCTTGGGCCATTTTTGGCGCTGTTTGTGGCTGTTGGCAAATACAAAGCTCAATTTTAGCACTGCATACCACCCTCAGACAGATGGGCAGACAAAGGTGGTGAATCATTCGCTGGGCAACTTGCTACGTAGCCTCGTGGGCGAACATTTGGGAATGTGGGAGCAGAAGTTGAGCCAGGCAGAGTTTGCTTATAACCATTCTTTGAATCGTAGCACTGGTTTTTCTCCATTTCAGATTGTTTACGGACTTGTTCCCCGATCCCCTATTGATCTAGCTCCTGTCCCTGATCTGAAACGAGTGCATGGGAAGGCTATGGAGTTTATGGAGCAGTTGTAGGAAATTCATGAGGCCACGCGGAAGCACTTGGAAGCCTCTAATGCAAAGTATAAGCAAGTTGCCGACAAGAAGCGTCGTTTGGTGGAGTTTGAAGTGGGGGATTTTGTTTATGCTATGCTTACCAAGGACCGTTATCCAGCAGCGGAGTATAACAAGTTTAAAGCCCGTAAGGTTGGGCCAGTGGAGATCCTTGAGAAGATTAATCCGAATGCGTATCGTCTCAACTTGCCCAGTCATATGCGTACTTCGGATGTATTCAATGTCAAGCATTTGATTCCGTTCGTTGGAGATGGTCCGTCTTCTGATGAATCCAATTCGAGGGCGAATTCCTTTCACGCAGGGGAGGATGATGTCGGGTGGGTAGCATCCACATTCCTTGATCGGTTGGACCGTTCGCGGCCCAAGCATCGTTAGTCCAATGTTTCGTTCACATAACAAGTCAGAAGGTTTTGATTCAGATTTTGCTGTTTTTGGAAATAATTGATTTGCTTATAACTTTTAGTAGGAAACTTCGTTTTGGTTGCCGTTTGTTTTGGTATTTTTCTTATTTCACCTAGTATTTGATTTTGCAGTTGATTCCTGAATTACCATTTTTGGTAATTTTGTGATTTCTTAAATTTCGGCTTGATTAGTAAGTTTATTAGTTTCCTAGTTGGTCTAGGGTTTCTTTGCCCTATAAGTATCTTTGTAAGCCGTACGGCAGAAGGGAGTTTTTTATTGAATTAAAGAAAAAACGAGATTTATCTCATAACGTGTGTTCGAAGAGGGAGTACCTCTTGTTCATACTTGTTCGTGGTTTGCTTGAGCGAATAATTCCGTTAGATCATACGCTTCCCTGCATCATTTTCGCAAGATCAGATAACACCAACTAATGCATAAAAAAAGTAATTCTGAAGCCTCTATCGTGTTTTCATATACGGTGTAATTGCAAGTACTAGTACCTTGGCCAAAATGAACAGCCAGAAGTTGAAGTTGATGTCAACACTCTAGGGCAAAAGGGACGACGTAGCATGTACAGGAGCAAATGTCCAATTAAATCTACCGCCCCATGGTCTCTCTCTTTCTCTCTCTGATCTATTATCATCATGTAATAACAGCACCAGCCATTAACTGGCTTTGCCTCTTACTTATCTTATTCTTTGGTGCGCTGGTCTCGCCGGCTGTGTCTTTTAGATGTCCCGGGTTTACAATGCCGGGCAGGTCCACATTGGACCTGCCGGTGTGGGTTCGTAGGCTACCAAAATAAACAAAGACTTAAAGGCTCTAATGAAAGGATACAACAACCATTCAACTGGTCTTTCAGAATCCCAGCAGTTGTGTGGAAACCTTGCAGAACAGATGTTACCAAGTGCAATAGCGTAAATACGTTCCCAAATAGCCTAGTGAATTTCAGAAGTATTTCCACATTACCAAGGGAATGAGAGAGGTTCAAGGACACGTACCGTACCCAAGGCAGAAAGCATAATGCTCTGGTCATACCAAAAAAAACAAAAACCAACTCAAGTAAAAGTTCTTTTAAAAAGGTTGGTCAAAAGTGGAGGACTGGAGGGTGTCGTGTTCATGTAGTATCAGTACTTGTCAATGTTGTCATTACTGCCGTCTATTGGTAGGAGGATTTAGAACAAGAAGTTTGAAAACCTACCAAACTATAGTTCCAGGACTATTGAGGTGATTAAGCAACTGAATACTCAAGGAAGAGAGGGGCATGCATTCTAAGCAAGAAGGTAGAGAGGCGAGGTAATTAAGTCCTGCTGGGAGATAAGTTCACTTAAAAATCAATAGCTCAGTGGCTTAAGGGAGGGCTGG
Organism: Rhododendron griersonianum; assembly: GCA_018127125.1. Taxonomy (NCBI): domain Eukaryota; kingdom Viridiplantae; phylum Streptophyta; class Magnoliopsida; order Ericales; family Ericaceae; genus Rhododendron; species Rhododendron griersonianum. The sequence continues at coordinate 17,270,106 of CM030789.1, forward strand.
AAATACCAGATATGGCCTTTTACTTTTTTTGGTAGTCTTTAACATGTATGCGTCATAGTAAGGCAAAGTACAATAAGGGAGGACAAGAAGTCAGCCAGAAAAAGGAAAGTACAGAGCCTCACACTCAAGCTCTCCAGTCGTTTGAGATTAAAATAAAAGACAACCCTCTGAATGGAGTACATGCTGACATCCAAAAAGAAGCTAGGGAAAAAAAAATCATGCTCAAACAACAAGTAAACCGCATTGAGAAACTGTGATTGAAATGGTCAAGCAATGACAAATGAACCACAGAAAGCACTCATTTATAAAACAAAAAGTATTTGATATTATCAAGCAAAGTTCAGCTTAGAGTCAACACAGGGATATGCCAAAAATTTAGTAAAATTACTGCCAAGTGTTGTTTTCCAATTCAACCTTGGTACAAGATAATAGTTACTTCAAACCAGAGCATATAAAAACATTCATAATCTCTCTAAATAGAAAACCTATGGTGAAAAAGGGCAAAAAATCAAACCAACAAAAATATACAGCCCACTCCCAGTTTTCTCATTAAGAATATAAATAGGGAAAGCATGATGTACTAACCAGCAAGTTGTTAACCGGTGAATCCTTGTTGTTTAAGAAACGCCATAACACTAGCCAAAGTCTTCCCCTGTTCCTCTTTTGCCAAGGCAAGCTTGTCTATCTTATTGTTTGCTGCTTCAATTCCTTCCGCTTGCTCTTGAATTTTGATAAGCACCCGACAATGTAATATAGGGTGCGCTAGTGTCTAGTCTTAGTTACTTTTGTTATTTAATTAGTTGTTTTTAATTGCTTTTGCTCGTAGAGTGTGCTAGTCTTGTTTTGTAGGTAAACCACCCAATAAAGAGTTTTTAAGAGCCAAGACGACCCGACGCCAAAGCATGGCCCGTTGCAAAGCAGTCAAGGCAGAAGCGGCCCGATGGCTCGAGCAAACTGGCCAAGGGAGGCCAGAGCAGCAAAGTGGCCCGATGGCCAAGGCAAGGCAAGGCAAGGTGGCCCGAGCAAGGCCGAAGTCAAGGCCAAGCAGCAGCAGTCAACGCCTGGAGATAAGGCGTCGGCACCGATGGCTGGGATTTGGGACATCGGTACCGAGCGGTTAACTGAAGCAGCCCCTAACCCCTTCGCCATCGATGGCTGATATATGGGACATCGGTACCGAGCGCTTAAATGCATTTTAAGGCCATTGCCATCGGTACCGAGGCCTTAACGGGGATTTTTCAGAGCATCTTCAAGGAATATTCCATCCACGTCCTTGGTCCTATAAATACTTTATGATGTCATTTTGTACAAACACGTAGGAAATTATATTTGTACCCGTTTTTTAGATCTAGAGCTAGATTTGAATTGTTCTTCGTGTTCTTGAGTGTTCTTGCTTTTTCAGCTTCTAATTTCTGCATTTTCAACTTAAGTAAGTAAGTTTTTGCTACTCTCTCTTTAATTAAAGTTGTTTAACTTCTCCCGATCTATCTTTCTAGCTAGTTTATTTCTAGTGTTGTGTTTACAATTATGATAAGTAGATTTTTGCTTGCTCTTATCTTTTTAGATATGTGTGAGTAGTTTCATAAGGTTGGGTCATGGGGTGACTAGCACCCCATGGCTTGAGTAAAATTGCATTTTTCACCAAAAAGTTTGCAACTTTGTTTTGGAAATTGATGTGGGGCTTGGATTCGTTTGTCAAATTACCGATGTGATAACCTCCTTGATCATGTGTAGGTGAGAGCTTCGCCTACTCACCACACATGATGCTTGGAGCTCGGTCGCTCGAGGTGTTTGCTAAATGGATTCTATAGCTAGCTTGATTTTCGAACCTTCTTATCTTCCGGGTAAAACCGTGTATTGGGTGAAAAATGTAGTTTAGCTCGAGTCGTGGGGGCTAGTAATTCCTAGACCTAACCTTCCTTTTATCTAGTTTATTCTCGTTTAATTTAGCCTTTTTACTTTCCACCGCATACGAAAAACCAAGTTGGCTGACTAAAAGCCGGAAACCATACTTACATCTACAATCCATCAAGCCGTATTAGTTATCTCTGTGGGTACGATCCCGGACTTCCGGATTTATTATGCTTCAATTGGACGCTTATACCCTACGCTTGGGGTGACCTCTCTTTTGATACATCGAGAAGTGCGAAGCATTTTTGGCGCCGTTGCCGGGGATTTCTTATTATGGCTTTATGAAGGCTCGACAAACCATTGTGAGTATCCCGATTCTTTCTTTTAGTTGTAGTTAGTAGTTTATTTGTTAATTGCTCGTATCTAATTCGGTGGATACCTCTAACCTGGTTTCATGCCAAACTTGAGGTGTAACGAAGCCGGAGTAGATATTGAGTTAGTTAGTTAGCTAGTTTAATTTAATCTGCATTGTTGAGCCGAGGCGGTGGCATAACCCCTCGCACTTTCTGTTTTGTCTTGTTGAGGCGGCGGCCTAGCCCCTCCGGTCTGTTAGTTTGCTGGTAGTTAGTAGGTAGTTTTGCTTTTTTATGTCTAATTTGTATCGGAGCCCAAATTCCAATTGGCTTCACCGTTCATCCTCGCCTCCGAGAATCCGTAGCATTGTCAGGGCGTATCCTGCCCACTCTCCACCGCGCAAGTTAAATTGAATTCGCAAAGGCAAAGGCCCAATGGCCGACGAAGTTCCAGTTCACACTCTCCGTGATTATTTGAATCCAGAACAGGCCTCTCAAGTATCGCCTATAGTTATTCCGACTCTGGTTGGTGGGAATGCATTTGAATTCAAGGCTGAGTATCTTCGGGTTATTCCAGAATTTTGGGGGCGAAAGTTGGAGGATCTTGGAGAAAGAGCAATGTTCAATCAAAGTCCTACCAGTTCAGGGAAATTTTCTATTGCTGAGCATAGTTCTTTTGAGACTCGTTTGGAAGAAATCGCTCGAAAGCTTGATAAGTTGGAATTGAAAGGTGTTCAATCTCATAAAGTTAAGGTGGTACGTCAAGTGGAAGAGATGTGCGTTATATGTGAAATGTGGGGACATTCTACCAAGGCATGCCCAAATATTCCCACTTTGAAGAATGTCATAAACAGAATTGCTCCGGAGGAAGTGAATGCGGTAAATCAATGGTTTGACCCCTTCTTTCAATCATACAATCCGGGGACACAACAACATACGACTCTCCAATGGAATCAATCGAATGATGTGGGCTCTTCCCAAATTTCACCTCCCGCTCCGCAATTACCATGGGAGCAACCTCCAAATGCTTTCTGTTTCCCTCAAGCGCAAGGTCCGCCGGGTTTCGTTCCATCCAATCCATTCCCAAGTTCGACTCAGTTTCAACAACAACCCCCGAAGCGTTCTTGGGAAGATCAATTTGGTGCTCTCTTGCAAGGTCAAACTGCTATTAATGAGCAACAATCCCAAATTATGGGAGAGATCAAGAACCAAATGGAAAAGTTGACCACGTCGGTGGGGATCCTACAACAAGAAAAGGGGAAGTTCCCTACCCAATCTCAAGCGAACCCGGCCAACACTTTGTTAGCTCTTCGGTGTTTTTTCCCGAGCAAACAGAGTCTATCATCACATTGAGAAATGGGAAGACCGTGGAAAATGCTATCGTTGCTCCGCCGCTTACACCTACCTTGTTGCCTCCTCCTATCGAACATTCAATTCCGACATCAACTCTTGGGGAATCTCCCAAGGAGGCAAGCAAGGAAGTTTCAGAAGACAATGAGAAGGAAAAGGGTAAAGAGAAGGAGAGCATAGAGGATCCTAAAGTTGTTCCAACACCGGTACTGTATCTACATCGCTTGAAGGCCTTGGCGAAATCGAATTTGAATTTGAACGTTGCTCTTACAGCCGAAGAGGCTGAATTTCTTGAATCTTCGGAAGTCAGTTGTTTGTATACATTGTTGAATGAGGATGGAGCTTGTGATGTGAATTCTCGGACCCCAAAGTTTGAAGAATTTGAAGAGTTACCGCCAATCGAGAAGAAAGTTCTTCCCTCTCTTGTGGATCCCCCTTTATATGATGATCCGGGGGGAAAATGCCTCACCGCTAAAGTTGTCTTTTCCGATCTCCCGTATCTTGACCCTTCCCCAGAGGAATTACTCCTTACTCATGAGATGAACATGTTTGAAATGTCGGGCATCTACTATGATGATCCGTTGGTAAAACCTCTCACCGCTAAGGAAATGGATGCCGAAGTGGATTATTTGTATGCGTTGTTGGCTAAACAAAATGCTTATGGATCAATCTTTGAAGAGTTGGAGTCTATGGAAGCTACAATTGTCCCTTCGAATTCTTCGTGCCTTGATTCTCTCACCGCTAAAGAAATGGATGCCAAGGTAGATTCCTTACACTCTTTGTTAGAAAAACATGATGCATGTGAGCCTATTTTTTAGAAGTTTCCAATCATAGAAATAATTGATTTTCTTGGTGTTGATGATCTTCTTGTGGTTTATCATCCTTATATTGTAGATTTTGTCAACAACTTGAAAATTGATTTTGTTTGGGCTATGCACTTGGTGGAACTTAAATTTTTAAAACGAATTACTCAAAGTATCTTATCTTGTGGTATGGTCGAGTTCAATTTTTGGTAGAGAGTGTAGCTTGGAGTGCTCTATTTCTTCTAATAGTTATTAATGGTGTGCTAAATGTACATATGTGTTTTTCTTTTGTGCTTTGTCGTGTTTTGTGTTAGTTATGCATGTTTTATTTTGTCATGTTTTGTTCTACTTTAGCATGTTTGTCTGTTTTGTGTTCTATGTTTTGAATAAAGTCTTGGAGATGTTTCACATGAAAAGATTTCACCAACGTGTTAGTGTAAAGGGCTTTCATTAGTTCTTCTTGGTAATAGTTTATCGTTAATGATCTATGCTCTCCGAATAGGCCCCTATCGGTGGCAACTTTGGTCTATGGGTGAGGTGTGATATTGCCTGGAGTGCACGCTAGGTTGTATCTTATCTTGCTTTGTTTTGATCGTAGGGGACGCTGAACTTCATTGTTTGGCGAGGTCGAGCGATAAATTTTATTACGGGCGCTAGCATAACAAATTCTCAACGGTCTAGTATAGCCACCCATTGCTTACCCCACCGGTAAGGAATGGGAAGAAAAGTATGACTCGTTTGATCGCGTGATGATCGGGTGGTGCATTGCATTCTGTGTTTCATTTCTCAAATCATTTTGCATGTTTTCTGTGTTTTCTTTGTTGTCTCTTTTTATTTTGGTTTGGTTTGAAGCCGGATAACACGGGCCGGTGGTACTAATGTCATTTGCTTGTGAAAAGTCTTTCTCTTAAGTCTTCTCCAGGGTTTATTTGCTACCACACCAGCCTTGGTAGTTTGGGTCTAAAGCCGGGGTGAGTGAGGCATTCAGGAGCCCTAAGCATGGGTGCGGCTATGCGCCGCGGTTATTAGTCCGATAAAGCTTTGGATATGGCCCAGTGTGACTAGCTTTGGTTTCGAGTGGGCAAAACCGAAAGAGTAAACCCTGGAAGCATCTATACGGACTGGAGCAAGCAATTGACATGAAATCCTCCTACTTGGTCGAGGTATTTAGGGGTTGACATTCCCCTTGGACGGTACATTCGCGCACTCTTTCCTTCCTTCGCTCTTGTTCCTAATGCTATGAGGGCATAGCATCGCTTTAAGTTGGGGGGATGGGTTAGCTTATGTGCTATTTATTTGCTAGTTGCTAGAAATTTGAAAATTCAAAAACAATAGAAATTGAAAAGTCTTAAAAAAATGAGAAAATTGAAAATTTCAAAAATAAATAAAGGTTTTTAACTTGCAATTCGTTCCTTTTGTCATGTTTTTGGGTCCTTTTCATAACTTGTTGCATGCTCAATAATTGAAAGGTGGCAAGAGTTCGTAGCAATTCTAAGAAATTCTTCTCAATTTGCATGCTTAGTTGAAAATTGAACGGTTTAGGTTTTGAGTAAAGTTTTTGAGCAAGCTTTGGCCATATCCCCACCTTTTCAATTCAATAAAAAGTTCGTAGTTAGGTGAATAATCGCATGTCTATCTCTAGTTGTGTTTTCAATGTCGATTTTCAATCATTTTGGAATCCAAAGCGCACTTAGGAGAAGATACAAGGCATTCTTTGCATGATCATACCACACACGAGTCCCATTGTCCTGTTTTGCAACCTGTTTTTCTCCCGTTCTTTGGCTTAACCTAGGCGACCGGTTGTTCGGAGGGGTGGTGGGAAGTGATTTTAGTGATTAAAGGTGCTTTGGGGGTGTTAATTGAAGACTTGAAAGTTTTGGGGACCAAACTGAATGCAAGGCAGAATTCTGGACTTAAGCTGTCGGCATCGATGGCAGGGAAAGGAGACATCGGTACCGAGGGGCTAACGGTCAACATAGTCAACGGAGTTAACATTTCGGCATCGATGGCTTGGAAAGGGGACATCGGTACCGAAGGCCTTGTCAGGAAACCCAAACTTCTGAACGTCCAAAACCCAAACTTCTGAACCATCACAACCCCAAACTTATGAAACCCCTGTTCTCCCCTGTGACAGCCGACTGCCTCTCTCTCCTTTCCTCCATTCTTCAACCAAACCCTAACCTAAAACCACCATTAAACCACCAAAAACTCCCATATTTTCCCACAATCCTTTCAAATCCTCCATCATCTTCAACAATACTCAAGATTTCCACCACCAATTTCGGATTTCAAAGCCAAAACAAGGTAAACCCACTTTCCCTCCTTTCATTCGAAATTTTTCAATTTGTTTCCACACAAACCCTTGTTTTCTTCCTATTTTCTTCCCATATACCCATTTCCCACCATTGTTCTAGCCTACATTCCAATTCTCCACCCAAAAATCAGAAACCCTAGGAAAAAATAGCCCAAATCCGAAAATCCAAAAAAAAAAAACAACCCAAACCCTTTCAACCCTACAATGCCGAAGATTAAGCAAACCGCGCACCGGGCTTCATTTTCTATGCCGGAAATTGAGGAAGTGGAGGATGAATTCATTCAAGAGGAGGGGGCTGATTTGGTTCAAGAAGAAGCTTCGGGCTCTCGCACTAGGAAGAAAGGCGTACAAGGGCAGAAATGGCTGAAGAGAAAAGGAGAGAATGGGAGGGGAGTTTTGCAACCAGGAAGTTCAAAACGCTAACAAGTTCAGCCCTGATCATACCGGTGTCTGCTACATTCTGCAAAAAGGTTTGAAATTCTGGATCGAGGAATTGCCTGGGTATAATAAAAATACTGTCATTGATTTCTTTAAGTTTATTCAAATTCCGGAAGGTGATTGGGAATATGACCCGGCTGTTAGAATTGTGTCTCGGGTGGCTGGTATTGATGTTGAAATTACCCCCGATAGTATTGCTGAGTATTTGGATATTCAACGCCCCCCTCCTGAATCTGTAAATTACCCTATGAAGGATGTGTCAATTAATGCGGACGTAGTAAGTAGTGTCCTGTATGTTGATCCCTTAAAAGCCACTGACCCCCATGTGCCTGGGAATTTTAAAGGAAGCGTTAGGTTCTTAAACAAAGTTATCCATTTTAACTTATATCCTCGAGGCTCGGATCATAGGCCAAGTAGGAAAAGTGGGGAGCTCATGTTTGCTTTTCTAACAAATGATTTGGTGATTGATTGGGCAATGTTCATCTTCACACAGCTGAGAGATTTTAAAGCTAATACTTTGTTGACTGCCAATATTCCATTCCCGTGCATGATTACTAGCCTGTGTTGGAAACAAGGAGTAAGGGGTTGGGGCTATGAGAATTTAGAAGAATTATCTCCGGGGCCCTTTGACGAGGCATTTGACATGAAGAGCTCTTCTCAGGCTCATTCTGCAAAGGGTAAGCAGGCAAGAGGAGGGGATTATTTGACCTCGATGCCTAAGAAGAAGGACAAACAGTCTTCTTGGATTAAGAAATTATTTTGTCAAGGGGTGGCAATGATTAGTTCTAGAAGGAAAGAGAAGGCTGAAAGGAGACAGATGAAGAAAGAGATCTCCTGGCAGACTTCGGTCCTGGAGCAACAATTTGGGGTAAAATATACCCCCGAGCCTGTAGAGGAAGGGGAAGTCAGTGACGATTTCGCTGGATATGATAGTGAGGAGCAGGATGATTGACGGGCAGTGATGTGATGAGATGATGACTTGAGATGATTGGTGATGTGACATGCAGTTGGTAGAGAGTCGGTGGTTCTAGAAATTCCCCTTACTTGGTCGGGGTCTAGGTTGGTTGACATGCCAACCACTCTATCCTTTTCATTTTGTCTTTTTACATCTTTATTTTGTAGTTAGTTTTGCACTTCCGTACCTAGTGATTGATTGATATTGGTTTGGCCAGGTGTGACCCTTGACTTGGTCCTTTTTGTGTTGGCGGCGGTCATTTGGGTAGATTAACCTTGCTAGTATAGACCGTCGCCCATTTGTGCTAACCCTTTCTTGTTTACCAAGGTCATTATAAGCTTAAAAAAGTCCTTAGTTGATCCTTTGCGCGCTTGGATTCCTTAATGATTAACTATCCGATATTTGCATGATTAGTTGAATAGCTTGCTTTCCTTTCGTATCCAATAATCATCCGTTAGTTTGTTAATTCTGTTGAATAAAGTGCTGTAGTTGTTGAGGCATAGTATTTGTTTTTCACTATTGCCTGTTTATCCAGCACTCTTTGGTGGATATGGTTTAGGTTGATCTCACAAGGTGTCGTGTCCCGTATCCTCCCTTTGTTCGAGGACACGAACCTTTTTAGCTTGCTCTTAGACTTGCTTGATACTTGGCCTGTTTAGTTTGAAACTGAAACTGTGAGTTGTAGAAATGAAATAAAACGTTGGATTGTTTGAACTCTTGCAAGATTTCAAGGTTGAGCATGTTCTAAGTTGTGATAGCGGGGGAATTGCAAGTTGTTAGTTTTCTGTTTTTCATGTCTTATTTGCTAGGGACTAGCAAACCTCAAGTTGGGGGGTGTGATAAGCACCCGACAATGTAATATAGGGTGCGCTAGTGTCTAGTCTTAGTTACTTTTGTTATTTAATTAGTTGTTTTTAATTGCTTTTGCTCGTAGAGTGTGCTAGTCTTGTTTTGTAGGTAAACCACCCAATAAAGAGTTTTTAAGAGCCAAGACGACCCGACGCCAAAGCATGGCCCGTTGCAAAGCAGTCAAGGCAGAAGCGGCCCGATGGCTCGAGCAAACTGGCCAAGAGAGGCCAGAGCAGCAAAGTGGCCCGATGGCCAAGGCAAGGCAAGGCAAGGTGGCCCGAGCAAGGCCGAAGTCAAGGCCAAGCAGCAGCAGTCAACGCCTGGAGATAAGGCGTCGACACCGATGGCTGGGATTTGGGACATCGGTACCGAGCGGTTAACTGAAGCAGCCCCTAACCCCTTCGCCATCGATGGCTGATATATGGGACATCGGTACCGAGCGCTTAAATGCATTTTAAGGCCATTGCCATCGGTACCGAGGCCTTAACGGGGATTTTTCAGAGCATCTTCAAGGAATATTCCATCCACGTCCTTGGTCCTATAAATACTTTATGATGTCATTTTGTACAAACACGTAGGAAATTATATTTGTACCCGTTTTTTAGATCTAGAGCTAGATTTGAATTGTTCTTCGTGTTCTTGAGTGTTCTTGCTTTTTCAGCTTCTAATTTCTGCATTTTCAACTTAAGTAAGTAAGTTTTTGCTACTCTCTCTTTAATTAAAGTTGTTTAACTTCTCCCGATCTATCTTTCTAGCTAGTTTATTTCTAGTGTTGTGTTTACAATTATGATAAGTAGATTTTTGCTTGCTCTTATCTTTTTAGATATGTGTGAGTAGTTTCATAAGGTTGGGTCATGGGGTGACTAGCACCCCATGGCTTGAGTAAAAATTGCATTTTTCACCAAAAAGTTTGCAACTTTGTTTTGGAAATTGATGTGGGGCTTGGATTCGTTTGTCAAATTACCGATGTGATAACCTCCTTGATCATGTGTAGGTGAGAGCTTCGCCTACTCACCACACATGATGCTTGGAGCTCGGTCGCTCGAGGTGTTTGCTAAATGGATTCTATAGCTAGCTTGATTTTCGAACCTTCTTATCTTCCGGGTAAAACCGTGTATTGGGTGAAAAATGTAGTTTAGCTCGAGTCGTGGGGGCTAGTAATTCCTAGACCTAACCTTCCTTTTATCTAGTTTATTCTCGTTTAATTTAGCCTTTTTACTTTCCACCGCATACGAAAAACCAAGTTGGCTGACTAAAAGCCGGAAACCATACTTACATCTACAATCCATCAAGCCGTATTAGTTATCTCTGTGGGTACGATCCCGAACTTCCGGATTTATTATGCTTCAATTGGACTCTTATACCCTACGCTTGGGGTGACCTCTCTTTTGAAACATCGAGAAGTGCGAAGCATTTTTGAATTTTCTCGGCTTGCTCTTGAATTTTGTCAGCTTGCTCTTGCACCTTTCCCTCAAGGTGTGTCACATACTCCCCATTCCCAATCCTAATAGAGGAGGAAGGCCTAATGCCAAGTCCCTTCACATAGCCTGACCTTGCCTGGAGTCCTTTAACAGAGAGCTCCTCTTGCGTAATCGGGATTGCACCTTCCTGCGCATTATGTTCAATCTCTATTTGTACCATCTTATCCTGTCATTTTAAAGTAAATGCCAAATTTAAGTTCTGACAATTTAGTAGAGACAAGTTCTAATAATTTGGCAGACACTAGTACACCACAAAAGTACTTGATACACGTACATAGAGAACTTGGGATTCTGAAGAGACCCATTTTTGCGTGTCCTTATTGAAATGGGTGGATTTGTACATCTCTGTTACCGCGGGCACAACACCTTTACTATCTTCCATCTGATATATTAATTTCTCATCAAATGAGTTAATAAAGCATGTTCATTCTGTGAAAAAAGTGAAGGCCAATATAATGGAAAACTCACCGCAGCGGCAACCCTAACTGGGAGTGACTTTGATCCACATCTATGTTTTGTCTTATTCCAAGACCTGTTTTTTATTTTTTATATTGGCAAAAGAAACATATCGATAAAATAGAAAAGGAGTTACGAAGAGAAGAAGATATTGAACTAGCCCAGTTGTTATCAGAATATAGAATATAAATGCCCAGAAGATATCGATAAAATATAAAATAGCCCAGTTGTGATTGAACCCAATGGAAATTTCAGACTATCAGTTGGCAGGTATTGAACTAGCAGTGGAATTGAACACAAGTTTAATGAGGAAAACAATTAGAACCCAAGTATATGAATAACAGACTTCTAAGTGCTAAATAGAAGCCAGCAAACAGCAATACAGGAATAGCAGTAGCATTGATAGAACAACAGCATTAGACCCAACGTGCACAAGAGGAAAGAGAGGAAACATGACTGGAATTCTCTCATGACTTGAACCTTCTGCGGTCATTGCTTGTAACTTTCTAATTTCTGCCATGCTTGCTTGCCAAGAGCACTCAATCAAGTATTTGATGTTTCTCAAACGGAATTACCATACCAAGCTAGAGGGACTCTAGGACCTCATAATAAATGATATCATGAGTTATAAAGATCCTTCCATCAAATGACACTTGTTGAGTTCAGTATGCACACAAATTTGGGCCCCTAAACACGTATAATACTATAGGAGAATGTATGACAGAACAACGGCGCAAATTAGCAAAATAGTTGTAGCTGTCAATTGGACCTAAATTACTGATAACAAAACATAAATGTAATCACCATTGGAATCACATGTATAGCCAGCTTCTTACGAAGGTATGCCAGAGTCTTCCATCCAATTTTTACTGGTCATGGCAAGATGCCACCAGACATAAGCTTTTCTTCTAGCAACAAAGTTAACCATTTTAAAGTAGACATCAGTCATTTGATGTTATTGGGATACAGGAAATACCCAATTGCCCTGGGAAACGCGTAGAAGAGTGTAAGGTTTGCAATTACTTTGCATTCTTACATAGTCACACTCAACATAGTGTAGCCTTAATACAAAGCTCCAAATGAGGGTCCTGTGATGGATATCCGGATCCTAGGTTCAAAAGACCAACCTGGCCCTCTTGTTCCTAAGTACTGCAACACTAGTAGCCTGGATTGACTAATGTGACCTAGGGAAGTCTGCAGTTGCATTCCTAAATGGGTTAATATCCTTATTGCGGCAAATATTTGCAGAAAATGTTACCAAAATCAGGTGCCCGCAATACAATAGAAGCACGTATCTGCTTAACCTTCCAAATAACCAAGTACGAGCACTTCGCATTGTTAAAGGAATGGTACCATTCAGCTTGAAATCCGACCATTAATTGACCACTTTCCTATAGATATTCTTCCCAATGTACTTTTCGTTCTTGGGACCAACATCCAAATACTAGATCCATGCTGTAATTCAGACCTGGAAACCATCATCCAACTTAACCAGATTTAGCTCAACTCATAGAATAGAGCCCTGGGCAAGTAAAGGACAGGTAGTTTGCTGCCTGCGGCTGCCAATTCCTAGCTAATTGAAACGGCTAGATGCCTACATGATGTGGTAGCTAATAACAACTGTCATGACTGCCTACATAATGTTTTTTTTATAAGTACTTTATTTGGACTTGAATCAGTAACACCTATCCTCAGTTTGGAGTTGAATTAGAGAGGAAACATGACTGGAATTCCCCCAAGTAGATTGGCAGAGTAGCAAAGCCATATTGAATGTCTAAAGACAGATTAATCTAGGAATTTGACAGCAATAATAGTCCATGAGACCAAATGGCAAGTTTTTCTTCAAAAGAAGCAACAACAGTTCATAATATAACAGCTTGGCAGTCAATATTAGAGACCAAAAAGCTGATAATCCTATAGTTGTGAGCATACACGGATGAAAGCCATGATGAAGGCCTAATCCATGACAGAATGAACCCAAATATGAGAGCCGTAAAACGGTAGTAAACTAAGGCATCAATAGCCATGAAAACAGCCATAATGGTTCCATAAACAGCCATAATGCTGTTGGTGATGTTACTTAGTAAGTGCCATGGCTGGATGCTCTCAACTAAATTGGTGTTTGCTTTCCCTCTGATGTTCACTAGTATGTGTGGTTTTGGATGGATCAATCTGTTTCCTGGCCCTGTGGTGATCTTTATGCTATGATCTTTTCAACTAAGGGATGAAAGTTGGTAAAGTGCATGGAAAATGGAGTCCTTCATCTCCATGGGACTTCTTTCAATTTCTTATAAGGGTTGATATAAATAGAAGAGGCCACAAAAAACAATATCCAAAACAAGCCTAAACAATCCTAAACTTAAGAGGCACTACAAAGAGCTCCCAGAATCAACAACAATAGGCACAAGGGCAGAAAAGAAGGCAAAAAGGCTGCATCAAAAGCAGCCATAGATAAGGGAAGAAAATCAAACCTGTTTTTGGTGTTTTTTTCTGATCGCTCCTACAAGACCACAAACCAACAGAGAAAACTATAAGGGTTTCAAGTTTAGGATGTGGTTTTTTCAATAAAATCCAAGATTATGATGCTATAAAAAGAACCGTGACTATTTCTATGGTGAACGAGATTACCAGCCATTTTTTAACAGTCCACTTCTTAGTGCCTAAGCTCGTCCACTGCTCTGGATTGATACCAGCTGGTGGGTTGTTTCTAGCATACTCTTCCCCCCTCGTTTCTTTAAGTTTCTTGTACTTTTTGTGCAAAACGAAGTTGTGATTGCTCAACCTCCGTCCACATTGCGTTGCCACTGCCTTTTCAACATCGATTGGATCTCCTTGCAAGTCAAACTTATCCTACAATATTTGATAATGTTAGTAATGACTTGATCCTAATTTACAGAATTAATACCTTATTTTTAAACTAAGAACTGCTCTAGGTTGACATTGGCGAGTTTGTGCTATTGTAAAAAAATCGTGTAGAAGCCTTCATTTGTACAGTACTATACCCCATTAAAAGCTCAAACTAAATAATGAAACAAAAGACAGTTGGTGAATAAATTCAGAAACCTCGTAACTTTGGTACACTATACCCTATTTGAAGCTCAAACTAAGAGTAGCTGCAAATGAAAGATTAACTGCTGGAGATACTCAGAGTTTACCATTATGCGCTGAAGTATAGGCGCTTTAACACTCTCATCTACTGCCTTCCACCTAGGGACACCAAGGTCTATCACATGTGTGCGAACCTCGACACCAATCCTTGAGGCCAATTGAGCAGCATGCTTTCCTACCGGTGCACGGAATAGTTGTGGAATGGGAACGGGAAGCTTTCCTTGTTTGTCAATGAGTCCCTAAGCTTGAATGCCTCGCGTAGGTCCACAGGTAGGTCTATTGATTTCTGTCAAAAAGACATACTAATAAGTTGATAAGTCAACAAAATAGGATAACAGAACAGTAGCAGCACTGCTGCTGGTCTGACAAAACAGCAGCAGCAGTAGGCTTTACACAACAGAGCAGCAGCAGCAGCTGTAGGCAACTGCATTTTACCTTGGCTTGAAAAACAGCAGCCATAATAGAAAACAGTAACCAAAACTTAGTGACTTCACTATGACAAACTGGCAGTAAAGGACACCATTTGTATCCTAGTCCTCTTAAGCATTTACAAAAGAGATGGCAGTAAATGGTAGTAACTGATAGCAGTTCGGACAAAAGAGATGGCAGTAAAGTAATAGTAGGTGCACAAGTGTCCTGAGCACAAGCCTCTGGGGACATCACATTACAAATGCCCACCAATGAAAACCAAAAACACCTCAGGTATGATCAAGTGATATGAGGGTAAGTATGATATTGCTATCACAGCCATGCATAGAAACAATCAAAGAATGAAACCCTTGGTACATAGCTAGCTATCACATTACTTTTTCTTTTTCATAAGGTTATCAGATCGTTGTTCTTTTTTCCACAAAAAGTGCACCAGTCATAATTTTATTTCGATTACATAAACCAAGATAATGTAACTGTAAAAATAAACCATATATTACATTACTCACCGCCATTGTTCTCAGGTAGCACCTCATTTTGTGGCTGAGCAATGGGAGGCAGTGAGGCCTGGCTTTCCAAGCTGGGATGTGGTGTTGATCGGGTGACCCTATCACAGATCAGAGTTACACCACATTGTGGCTCTGTATGCGATTGTGCTGGTAGACCACCTGGTGGTATCTCCAAGTCCTATAATAATAGAATACAAAATGCACCAACATTAATACATATTGCACTTCATTCATACGAGGAGACAATAGAAAAAGTACGAGAAGAAAAGATAAAAAAAAAGAAGATACATTAGTACCTCTTGCTCGAACGAGTCATCAGATTCACTGTCATAGCCATGACCATCCTCATCATTTGATAGTATATAGTTAGGGTCGTCCACCTGATCAGCCCTACCACGCTTCCCATTATCATTTGCACACTGGAGCCGAGCCGATCCCATCATAGATGTTGCAATTTTCTTAACCCCAAGAGATTCCAATACCTCATTGTTCCTCTTTATTTGCTCATCTCTTATCTTCTCATAATGTGTTTTGTAATGAGTTGCTAGAAAATTAGGCTGGAGCATTACTTTTCCTTGTTTTTTTTTGGTAGGCACTTTTTCTCCTCTGGACTTTTTTGCGTGATGATCAACTATAAATAAACAACACAGTTTAAAACTAATGCGGATTAAGAGCAATGTAAAACAAAATATCTAATGCAAACCCATAACTTCAAAAACTAAGCACATGTAAAATACATATAAGGATCCACATACAATGCTTACAAAAAGTACATATATCTACCCAAAAAAAGAAGAACTACGCGTCATAATCCATATCAGCATCCATATCAGCATCGGATATTTCATGGTCTTCACCAACTTCGTCATTTATATCCTCTCCTATTATTTCATGATCTTCATCAACTTCGTCATCTGTTAGGTTTTCTATTGTTTCATGTAATGACCCAACTCCATCAATAACCTCAACTTCAGCTGTCACGACCATGATTTTCAACATAATTAATAATCAATTTCAATAAATACCATCAATATTGAAGCACCGATAATACCCAAATGACATATTTTTCCCAGTTCTCAAAATTAAGTTCAAAAGTTACTATCCTGGCTCGAAGCCCCAAGTTATACAAATACCAAAATAATGTTACAATTTTTGTTATTCATCCTTCTGAGTACTTCTTTCAAATAAAATGCAAATTAAACTCCTCCTTTATACCTCTGAGACACGTGATTACAAGCACGAGATGCACGCCATGCCAACTTCCTTGCTTTTTACCTGAAAATGATAGGTTGAGCTACACTAGCCCAGTAGGAAATTCTATACTCAAGTTATATGAAAATGCGATGAAACATGCAATAAGAGTTAATGATTTCCAATCAACAAGTCAAGAGATGCAAGAGGACACCACAACGAATCGACAAACTACGACTACGGGATTCTATACGTCTTATGGTTATCCTTAACCATTCGTACACCAAACTCGGAGTAGCATTAAACACACATAAATAAATATAACCTACAACAGATTCTCAAACCATTTCAAGATCTCTCAAATGCATGCCACTATTGACTTCCTCATTTCATACCATTCACCATAGAGTCTTAGTTCATGAAACCTTTCCTTTTTGATTTCCAAAACAATTTAGAGAAAACTCAAGACCATTACAGGTCAAGCTCCGTTGATTCGAGCTTGAATGCCGGAGTCCGTTGATTTATGCCCAAATACCGGATCCGTTGACTTGCTCAAGAATACCGGAGGATTTTTATCAAAATCCTCTTTTCAAAAATCAAATTTCATTCTTTAATAAGACCTTGATAGAACCAACCTTTCATTCTCATTTTCGACAACTACAATCTCATGCAACCCATAGTACAAATATCAACACAAACTTCTAAGTCAATCACAATTCTTTTCATCATATGAGACATTCAACTGTGTTACCACCCCTTGCGTCACATTGAATTCTCTTAATCATGCGAGACATTCAACTGTGTTACCACCCCTTGCGTCACATTGAATTCTCTTGATCATGCGAGACATTCAACTGTGTTACCACCCCTTGCGTCACATTGAATTCTATTCATCATGCGAGACATTCAACTGTGTTACCACCCCTTGCGTCACATTGAATTCTATTCACCCGAGTTTCCGCATTACCATACCTCGTGTAACGGGCCCTCTAGAGTCCTCGCATTTCCACCCCTTGCTTTGCGGGACCCTCCATTCAAGTTCTCGACTTAGGCATACACACACACATCAACAATCGATATACAAGCAAGAAGACAGTTCTCCGTAGTTCACATTCTTTCATTTATCCCCACATAGGGCAATACAAACAAATAAACATGTCACAATGTTCATCGACAACTACTCAAATTTAAGTTATTCCTCTATGTCTGCCATGATATACTTTGTCATGCACCGGACCCAATATTGGCTCTATGACCCACCACTCGCTAGGTTCTTTCCCTAGAATCTCTTAGAACGAACACCCAAGGAATTTAGGAGGTTCCACTTCCGTCTGGACCTCTAGGCAAGTCCCTCTCGACGAACTAAGCATTCTACGTTATACCTTATAATCTACGATACTCGATAACCCCTCTACTATACGTTTTCCAATTCACCAATCACCAATTCATGTCACGGTACCTAAAGTGTCAATATCGTTGACCACGTCATGCCACAATCATCCCCATGTACGGTCAAATTCATTAGAAGCATCCCGATCAAGCATTAACCAACCACGACACTACTCTTTCTTTACTAACGGGAGACCAACGAGATGAGGGTAACTTAGATTAACCCAAGGTATTCAATTAAACATGCTTGGAATAGGTTTGGAGGTGTCCAAAAGGGTCTAAAACTGTTCAGGAATCAAAACAGTCAAATCGGAGCAACACGGCAAAACTGCCCAGAAAGCCAAGGAGTATTGATGCAGAAATCGGAGTATTGATACGGCAGTGTCTGGAGTATCGATACGGCTACGCTACGACAGATTTCTGATGCTACTGGAATGCAGATCCTCTCAGCGTATCGATACGCAAACAATTGTATCGATACGGGGACATTACGAGCGGCGATTTCGTGCAGAAAACTCAAGGACAACACAACACAATAATCAACACTCTAAGGCACGATTACCACATGAAATCAACTCAGAAACACATAACAAGAGCAAGAATCCCTACCTCAATGATCAAAGATCGAAGATCCAACCCAAATAAGCGAGCCCTAGCTTTTGAATTTGAAAATCCTCCATGGAACTCTTCCTCCGAGCTCCACCCACGCGATCCACGAGTCAAGAACACTTCCAAACGGGGGAGAGGAGATGCATCTTCAAGCAATCGAGGTTTGTTGCAAGTTTTGAGGTAGAACGAAGAGAGAGAGATGAGAGAGTCGGATGAGAGGGTGGGAGAGAGAGAGAGCCGAGAGGTAGAGAGAGTGAGATGGGATCTTGTGATCCCCTACACACACACCCACATATATATACTAGTACATATACAAATTACACGCACACTCCCTCAAATAACAATTCTATCGTTTAAGACCCAAATCAAATCAACTCCACAAATTTCACATTAACCCCAATTTTACATAAACTTAACAAAAAACGTATTTTCCTCAATTTCCAATATTACATAAACCCTTAAATACTTTTCAGAAATTACGGGTCGTTACATCAGCGTCTTCCCTACGGAACCGAATATTACTTTCAATGTCAATTGGCACTCCTGAGGTCATACTTTCTTGTTGGAAGGTATCGGTACATTCTGGAGGATCCAGTGGTTCACCATCTCCCATCTCTGGTACATCAAACACACCCCTTTGCTTGACCAACTGCACAACTTGCCAAGGTTCGCCCCATTTTGTATCATTTAGGTAGAAAACTTGCTTTGCTTGGCTAGGCAAGATGAATGGGTCAGATTGACACCACCGGCTATTGACATTAATGCTTATGCAGTATTTGTCAGTTCGTATAGTGCCATTTCTACCTGTGTTGCCAGTGTTGTACCACTCACATTGAAACAAAAGGACTGTATTCTGACACATGTACTCGAATTTCCAAACTTTGATCAAGTGACCATAATAGTTGTGCATCTTGCCCTCGTGGTCTCCATGAGCAAGCACACCACTATTTTGACTCCTACGGCGGTCATCTACTTCTCTCGTACGGAACCTTAACCCATTAATTGTGCAACCGTAGTGCTCCTTCACTAGCAAATTGGGACCATTTGCTAATGACCATAGTTCATCGGTCGCCTCTGTTGACTTGTTAGCCCTCAACCGATTTACCTAAAGTAGTATATATAACCATGAAAAAGTTAGTTATGCTAGATAAATTTAAGTTATTGTTCGTTTAATACTAATGACTAGCATCTCTAAAAGAATTCCAAGTATCTTACTTTCTCTTTGAACCACTTTGGGAAGACTTTTCGTTGCACTCTGATTATGTTTTGTCCATTTGGAACATTCAACAGATTTTTGTGCTCCCTATTCAAAAAAGAATGTCATTAATAGCCAAAATACTATCATTGTCATCAGAGCCACTTAAACAAGTCAAGTACGTACTCTAGATACTTCTCTATCTCAGGGCTATTTAACAAAACGAACCAATGGGCTACGTCACGGAGTTCTTGTGACATCTCGCCATTCCTTGTGACTAGCCCAAAAGGACGAGCTGTCTCTGTGAATACTGTGTAGCCTTTACGACGTTCGTCAAAGTCTTCATTTCGTTGAGGTCGATTATGCACGGTTTCAACCTCATCAAAATACATCGAGCAAAAAGTAATGCACTCCTTGACAATGTAAGCCTCTGCAATCGATCCTTCTGGTCGAGCTCGATTAGAAACAAACTGTTTCAGAGTTCCAAGGAACCTTCAAGACCAGTTAAGAGTAAGATTACACATGTAAAACAATGACCTTTTTCAATCAATAATTATGTTTGTTACAATTACCTTTCTATTGGGTACATCCACCGATAATGTACTGGTCCTCCAAGTATGGCCTCACGTGGTAGGTGAACAGCTAAGTGGACTATCACGTCAAAGAAGGCTGGAGGAAAGATCTTTTCAAGCTTGCATAGTATGAGCACTATACGTTCTTCTAATTTCTCCAATTCACTACGCCTCAATGTCTTAGAACAGAGGTCTTGGAAGAAACTACCCAACTCAAATAATGTTGTACTAATTTCCTTATCCACAAAACCACGCATCCCAATTGGAAGAATCTATTGTATAAGTATATGGTAGTCGTGACTTTTTAGGCCAGTTAGTCTACCATTAGTTGAATTCACAGACCTTGATATGTTTCCTGCATAGCCATCTGGATACTTAACCGATTTCAAGAATTCAAAGAAAGCCTCCCTCTCTTTATGGTTTAGCGCAAAGCTCGCACAAGGCTTGACATACGATCCGTCGGGACGTTATGTCAACCACAAATCTTTTCGCATGCCCTTATCTTCCAAATCCTTTCGTGCCTTGTTCGTGTCCTTGTTCTTTCCATCAATGCCCAACATTGTTCCAACAATATTTTCACTGAAATTTTTCTCACAATGCATCACATCAATGTTGTGTAGAAGTTTCCTATCCTCCACATATGTTAGTTCATACAAAATACTTCTCTTTGTCCAGTTCGGTTTATGACGTTTCCTTTTCTTATTGGCTAGATTCTTTCCCAAGATGACCCCACTTACATTATTCAACTGTTCTCGTATCTTTTCCATCGGCAACTCTAAGGACCTCTTTCGATTCTCAGGCTTACCATTATAGGCCAGCCTCTTTCTCCATTCTGCATGATCTTCTGGCAAGTAGGCTCGATGATTTGTGTACGCAGTCTTACTTCTCAATGACTCAAAATATGGTTCATCGTTGCAGGTATAACAAGAATAATGGCCCTTTGTTCTCCACCCTGAGATGTCACCCAATGCTGGCCAATCATGTAGTGTCACCAAAAAGCTGCACGCATTTGGAATCACTCACAACTCGCTGCGTCGTAAGTTAATGTACCAGTGTGCCACAACTCCTTCAACTCATCAACCAAAGGTCTCAAATAAACATCGATATTGATCCCGGGTTGTTTATCCCCTGGAATAAGCAATGTCAACATGAAGAACGAATCTTTCATAACCAACCATGGTGGTAGGTTGTAGGGAATAAGAATGACAGGCCACATGCTATAAGAGTTGCTCATGTTACCGAAAGGGTTAAACCCATCAGTTGCTATTCCTAGTCTCACATTGCGAGCCTCACAAGCGAACTCAGGATGCTTAACATCAAACTCCTTCCACTCATCACTCTGGGCTGGATGCCCGGATTCCTCACCATCAGTAGGATTATTCATGTGCCATCTCATGGCCTCGGCTATTGCTCTAGACATGAACAACCGTTTTAATCTCGGTGTCAAAGGGAAGTAACGCAAAATCTTACGCGCAATCTTCTTTCCCCTAGCACAATTGATCTTGTACCTCGACACATTGCACTTTGGACATCTATCCAGTGCTGCATTTTCCTTCCAAAAGAGTATACAATCATTTATGCAAGCATCAATGAGCTCGTATGACAAGCCTAAGCCAGACAATATCTTCCTTGCCTCGTATGTGTTCTTGGGAACTAAATTACCTTCTGGTAAAAGTTTAATCTGAAACTTCAAGAACATATCAAGCGATTTATTGGTCCAATGGTTCGTTACCTTCATATTAAATACCTCAATAACAAACTTCAACAGATTATAATCTTTGCTACCTGGGTATATCTCACGTTGGGCATCATTCAAAAGTTTATCAAAGTTTTGGATTTCCTCATGATGTTGGGTTGTATCTATTGGTTCCCCTCTTATTCGATCTTCCACCAACGCATCAATACCACCTAGATCACCATCTCTCATTTCATGACGCCGAACATCATTTGATTCACGGGGTTCTCCATGCTCATGCCAGATAGTGTAACTTTGCATAATCCCATGTTGAAGCAAATGAATTTGCACATCTTCTGGACTTTTTCGGTAAAAGTTTACACACTTTAGACACGGACACAGAATATTACCTTGCGCATCAACAACTGCTCTTGCAAATTGAATAAACAAAGTGACACCATTATATAATACAGCTGACTAATTCTTCCATCTGCTGTCATGCCCATTTTCATCCAATTTTTGTCCATGTCTGATAGCAAATGCAAGTACGATTTAAGTAATCAAATTAATGTCATGTCATGCATCACATTGTAATTAAGTTGCTTACCATGAATGAGGTCTTTGGATTGGATAGATTTGAATAAACAAAAATATTAAGAGTAGACCTACTTACGAATCTAAGGCACAGTACAAAGTTCAATCTAATAATTTTAGAGTAACCTGATTAATGGAAGTATTTAGTTTGCCTGTGACTAAGTATACAATGGAGTAAAATTTTGAAGCAAGGGAAAAGCTTAAAACGCCATATGGAAAGCAACAAATGAAGTTAAGAAACCTCATATTATCCAGATACCAAATCGATCAGACCAGTCACATTCAGAGGTAACTATTCAAGGAGTCTATACTGCTATTACTTTTATCCTAGCAGTTATATACTTCAATCTTTGGTCACTGATTTCTGAGTTACAATTTTGAAGTGTGTGCCTTCTATATTGTGTGTTATCCTAGTGAGTTGAGTGCTTGGGCCTCAACCTTCTTGTTTGAGAGTGGAGGAAATAAATAGCGGGGGATTCATGTGAGAACTAGCGGAGGGAGTTGGTGGAGCCTTTTATTCCATATGCTTGTGAGGAAAAAGATGAGTGGGAGGTCAGTATTCAAGGGTGATAGCAGTCAGTGAGACCTCATATTTAGTTTGGACCATGACTAATCTCATAGCTGATTTTTAGTTTAAATGGTAAGCATTTGTACTATGGTGACTACAAGTGTGTACCTACATAGCTGTTATCTGTTACAGCTTTCAATTTGCATGTCCTTAGCTTATGCTATCAGTCATTGTCTGCTACTTTTACTGCTGGACAGTTTTCTGTTGGTTAGTATTTTGCTAGTTCTGCTACGGCTGCTGCTACTGTTTTAGTGGATAGTCATATGGTGTATCATGGTGTCACTGTTTTCTGCTTATGTTTCTGCTGACCAGCATCTGAACGGTCTTGTTATGGCTGTGGTTCTATGGCTGCAAACTGCAATACTCTGTCTTGGATTAACATCTTTAAAAGTTGTACTCCCCCCATCCCTTAGTGTCAGTCGCCTATTCCATTTTGGGATGTCCCAAAATATTCGTCCTCTTTAAAAAGTCAAGCGAAAAATATCTAAATTTTCAAAGACTAACCCTAAAAAAATGATTATAGGTATTCTTCAAAGAGATAATCAGAGCATGTCTCCAAAAAAGTGGGAACGCCCAAAAGGGACCAACAGTAAGAGACGAAAGGAGTAAACCATAAGAAATATACCTACAAGAAACGCAAGGAGTAGGTGTTAACAACATACCGTTGAGATAATTAAGCAAAACACAAGGAATCCCCTTCAAACAAAAATACAAATTATAGAGAACCGTAAAAAAAAAAAACCACCACGCAGTGCCTCCTACAGAATGCAACGCCTCACATCAACTGTAATACATCATCTGAATTTGATCATGCTCGACAGGGCAAAACATCTTCTTTAATTCTGGAGTTCTATAGCCCCTATGTTTGCTCAACCATCAACCTTTCATATGAAACATTTGTAATAAGCAGATAACTATTGAACTTATACTCCACCCCCAACCCATCCTTCAACAGTAACAAAATCTAGTTCAAGTCCCTTGTGAGTAGCCTTAAAATAGTAGGCTTATCCCAAACCTTCAAGAAGTCAATGACTATATGATGTTCAATTGCAACATCCTCATGTGTTTTCCCCATGTTCGGAATGAAAATGATGGTCAAGTTGAGCTCCAAGTCAAAAACCACCGATTGGGATAATTTTTTATTGATCACATCGTGGGCACACAAAACCAGAGAGCAATCAAAACTAAGTATTGAGTTGGGTTCAGCGTGAGGCTCAGAAGCATCAGGGATCGATTCAGAGTGACAAGCTATATACCAAAGTTAGCAAAATAATACTTGTAAAAGAAGCGAATAGGTAAATTAGAAAGAATTCCACTTCATGATTTGGTTTAGGAGTTTCTTGCATAGTTGCATGTACCTAAGTAAAACTGCAACTAAATGACAAAGACAGCAAAACACACTAACATTGATACGGAGTAAAGCTTTTGAGCTAAAATACCAAAAGAGACATGCACAAACCCCCAAAAATAAAAACAACTCAAGTGACTGATTCCGGCTCAGATTGACCAATATTAGATACCATACTCTGCAAAGCGCACCAGAGGTCAATTATGTTATTGTGGGTTGTTTATCAAGGAAAAGCTTCCCTAGTAATTCAAGATTGCGTACGAATCCAATACCTAAAGATTTAAATCCAGCATTAATCATAACCAAATCATATAACCAAGAAAACAGAATAACCAGTAAACTAATGATGTTTACCAAACCTATTACTATTATCTAACTTGAAAATCAATCAGGTCTCTCGCCTCAGTGTGAAATTGCAGGAAAATTACTTCTCATAAAAGTTGAGCTAGATAAACTACAAAAAGTATTTGGTTTACAATAGAAAATAAAAATCAACCACAATATTAAGTGACTTTAGCTGTTCTTAAATGCATTAATAACAAGTAAAAACCACTACACTATTAACACTCGGGGCCAACGTGCATATTACTTAGTTCTTGGGGTTAACTACCAAAAGGTTAAAAACAAAACCCCATACAGAAAACTAAACCAGTATAGACATGTGTAAACCGTCCTCTTCGAATTCAGATTTGAGATTAGCTCTTTTAGGTTGTTATTGTATCTCCCTGGTATGCCTCTTTTATTTATTTGCATCCCTTTTATTTATACAAATTGTTTACTTATAAAAAAAAATAATAACGAATTAGTGGTTTCTGCTCAGATTTAGCATATCTGACACCTCACTCTGCAACAAAGGCCCAGAACTTGTTGAGGAAAACCATTATGGGGCAACCTAGTCATCGAAAACTAGAGAGAAAAAACTCGTTACTCACGATAGCTTTCCTAGTTGCGTAAATGAAGGCTAGGACCTCCGAATGCTTCCCTGGTGAGTCATGAGCCCATAGATATTAGAAAATTCCACCAAATCAAAGATATGATTTGGTTCCAGTATCAATCATACGACAACCAATCACATAGAAGAACAAAACTACATAAGAAAATATGAGGTTGAATATGCTCAATCTGCTATAAACCCCCTACATGATTACAGAAATCAATTCATCTCAATGATTAGTAAAATCTATACTCGATCATTCATTAATCAGGGGCGGACTCACATTGGGTCTAGGAGCGACGGTCTGTCGTGCAAGCTGCTGCTACTATATACCCTATTATGTTGCTATTCTGCTGACTGCATCAGCTTTTGTTTTCCGGCCAATGGGCTAGTTCAACTTTTGTATATCCCTACTTTTGGCATGTGTTTCTCTCCCATCTCTTAGATGGAATTGAAACATGTGGATCCCATGTTCGTTTAAAGGCTTAGTCAATGTAGCCACTTGGCTTAGGTCAATTTTCTCAATCTTTGTTTTTCTTTTTCTTTTTTCCTCCAGGGGTATGTCCCTTGTAGGCTGTATATTCACTGAGACTCTTTTTCTATTTCAAGCTATTTTCCCCCCAAAAAAAATACAGAACCTCAATAATCCATAGACTTCCAAATTAATGAACATCAAAACGAAATAGAACATTATGTCAAACATCTTAGACACATATATTCTAAGTAAAAAGGCAAACATGTAAATACTACATTAAACAACTATTGGTCAAAAGGTCATCTACATCACTTCGGTTAAGATTTAGTATGCCTTCCAGTCCTCACGACAGCTATTATTTCGAAGGATTGTTTAGTCCCAACATATTTCTATACCTCAATGGTTATTCTTGTTTCAGTGATTCCTATGTACAAGCTTGGTGGCAGTAGCCGTTGTACCATATAGTTAGAGGGTTCAGCTGAACCCCTAGTTTCCAAAAATATGAACTGTACCTATGAAGTTTTAAGTACGAATGAATGAAGGTTTGATTGAACCCGCTAAATTCTGTTTAAACCACATGAATGTTCTGAGTTAATGGTGAAAATTCAGAATTTCTTTGTCCAATTAAGGACAATTCCCTCTACCCTATATAGGCTGTCCCTATTACTCCCAACCCCTCTCCTCTATATAGGCTGCTAATTACCAATATGTGCTCTCTCAAGTTATGGGAGTAAGAAAAGAATATAGTCCAAAGAAAAATGCCTACATGAAGGGGAAAAAAAACCCATGAGACCCTACAAAAAAAAAAACCCTAAAACCAGATGAAATAAACTCTGAAATCATCTCTAAAACCAGTCCAAAAACAGCCCCCAAGCAGCCATAGTCCCACCCTTATTCCTCCTCTATTATCTGGAATAATGTTTGACTTAAAGAATATAAAACGTTAAAAAAATATATGAAGTTAGCTCCATTAAAAAAACTAGGGCATAAGACATAAGGGTACGAGTATCAGAATAAAGAAATGCTAAACAATCTCATTGTGTCGGCACCCAAAAGGAACAAATTAGATAAACAAACCAACGAATTTTGATTACAGAATAAACTAATCACAGTATGGGAAATCTATATAGCAAACATAGAATAGGTTACAATGACTTTATGAAGAAATCGAGGGCAGCTTACAGGATATACTCGGGATTATAGATCTAGGGCTTTACAAATACTCCAAAGTAAGAAATTCGGAACTTAATCAACAAAAATCGAGAGAGAGAGAGATTCTGCGAGAGAGAGAGAGAGAGCTCACCAGAATTGGACATTGATGACTGATGATGCCGCTGGAAAAAAAAAAAGGAATGCAGTAGAGGTTAGAAATCGGGGGAGGAAAGGGATGAAGGGGATCCATGGAGGAGAAGAGAAATAAGTTGAATAACATACCTTGAGAGAGAGATTCGGAGTTGCAGAGATGGCGGGGGGGAGCGGTGTGAGTGATGGAGTTGCAGAGATGGAGTGGCGCGGGGTGCGGTGTGAGAGACAGAGTGATGGGGTTTGTGGGAGAAAGAGGGGTGTAGTTGTGTAAATACTTAAGAAAGGAACAAAGCTTTCAGCTGAAATTTTGGGATCAACGCCCAAAATTTTCACCGCTATTTTCACCCGCCAAAATTTCCCCTCAACGATGACAAAAAAAATTCCTCACCTTTGCCCTTTCCTTTTGTGAGGAACTAATTTGTCATGTAATGCTTGTAAGCATCTGGGGAGATTTTGAAGGGAACAGATTAGTGACGAAAGTAAATTTTTCATCACCTTATATCTATTTTGTCAACCCTTTAGGTGACGAAATTTATATTTTCCTCACTAATTAACTATTTTTGGTGACAAAATAAAATTTCGTCACCTTAAATTTGTCTACCCTCTTAATTGGTGACGAAAAAAAAAATTTCCTCACAAATAGGCACAATTAGAGACGAAATCTATTTTCCTCACAAGCAATTTCGTCACTTATTCTCATTTTTGTTGTAGTGTGTAAAGGTTGTCTGGCACCCGCGAAGCTAGAAGATTGTAACTATTGGAGATAGTGCAGCAAAGCCCGAGTTGGACACTTGGGGAGTGGACTAGGCCGTGAAGTTGCAGACCGAACCACTTTAAATCTTTGCGTTTGATTCTCTCTTCCCTACTCTCTTTATTTTCAGTTTTGCATATCAATATTGCATGAGTAGAATAGTATATCATTGAAATTGGAATTGTGGTTGAATAGATTGCAATTAGTTTTTAAAATTCCGTGTTATATTTGAGATACCCAATTCACCCTCCCTCTTGGGTTGCTATTTGGACCAACAACTTCCCTAAACCTCTATATGAAAGGAAATTCAGTACTCTTGTTTGGTAAAGCTTCCATGGTATCAGAGAGTTAAACACGCAAGTCTTCTTCAATATACTACTTAAAAACCCCTAAAAGCCTTGACCTGACCAACGTCCTTAAGCTACGACAATCGCGAATGAAAATTCAACTTTTTCAAAATCAACTACAGTCTTCCTCAAATCTCCACGTAAACTCACCCTCGTGACAATCGTGAACCAGATGAGACGATATGGGGAGAAGCTAGACTATGTTCGAGTGATGGAGAAAATACTTTGGTCGCTAAGTACGAAGTTTGAAAATGTTATAGTTGTCGTTGAGGAATCCAAGGACCTCAACACTATGACGATAGACTAGCTGATGGCAATCTTAGAGATTCATGAGTAGTGGATTGCCAATAGGACGACTGTGATCGACTTCCCATAAAAAAGCTTTAATGAGAGACGAAGAAGAGCAAAGGAGGACATTACATAGAGGAAGAGGACATGAATGTGGATGAGTTAGAGGGCGAGGACGAGGAGTTAGAGGTCAACAAGAGACAGTGCAACAAGGACAAGGCAGAGGAGCATGACAAGGTCAAGGACGAGGATGAAGCAGTGGCTTTGATGTGAGCCAAGTAAAATGCTACAATTGCAATGACTACATTCGTTTGAGCAATGATTGCACTGTAGATGTTCAGTATTTTATTTTCTTAAGTACGGTCACTATAGTTACGACTGTACAGGAGAAGAATATGGAGAAGTTGACGAGCAAGTGAATATTGCAGAGACAGATGAAGCAATGTTACTCAAAGCAGAGGTTATCTTAGCCAAAGAAGAAGAGTGATTCGTTGCCGAAGGAAAATCAATTTTAAGGGGGAATGATGAAAAGTCAGCTTGATTAGGATTAAGTCAGATAAGTTTCAAAAGACAAGTGAATGATTGGGAGAAGGAAAACGTAGAGCACTATTTCTTATCAGACTTGAAGACTTTGGAGCTTCCATGATATATGTTTAGGGATTTGCAAAATGAACAAAAGATTATCTCATCTTTGTTTTTTTTTATTGTTTTGCCTATAAATAGGCTTGTAATTTGTATTATAAAAATGTGAGAGTTTAGTGAGCAAAAGAGAGAGATGTGAGAAGTGTGAATACTATTATGTGTGAATATCTCCTCCTCCTATCAGTTAGTCACGAATACTTTTCGCGACAAAAGTGTTTTGTCGGGAAAAACAAGTTTCGGCGACAAAAAATTTTGGTCGGCAAAAACTTTCCCAGACCAAGTGTCGCCGACCAAAGTGGCGACCAAAAAATTAGTCGCGGAAAGGTTTTGGCGACTATTTTTTTAGTCGGCAAGTTTTTTCTTTTAGTGCCATAAATTCTAGGAGTAACATTCAACCACTTCTTTGAAACGTATGACCACAACAAGGTAGTGAATGGTGTGGACATTTATGAGAAGGTGATGGTGGACGGAGACTTGGATGCTTGCCCTTTGGTTGTATCTTTGAATGCACCACACCGTTTGGGGAGAGAGGCAGTTGGATGGGGATTGATCTATTGGAATGAGAGAGTTGGATTCTTAACCTGATGTCCTTGTCTTTCACAAATTCCCTCACAACTGTATTGATTCTTAACGTCCCATCTCCTTGGTATTGATTAGATTTGGGTTCTTTGATTTCCCTCATTTTGCTATTTCGACTTTTATAATTTTGTTCATTTGTATCATATTTGCTTCTGTTTAGTGAAGAGGGACCAAATCCACAAACTCGATTAAAATCGTTTGGCAGCAAAAATCAAATAAATCAAGGTTGGTTTTCTCATTGATTATGTTTGGGTTCTTCGATTTTTGATTTTTACGTTTCACTATTATGTTTGGATTTTCTGATATCCCTCTTTTACGTTTTAGTATTAAAAACCGTCGTGTATTTTACTAACGGTTGCATGAAAACCGTCGTTATAGTCCTGTTCTAGTAACATTTTGCAAACCGTAACTATACATCATCTAGACCGACGGTTTTTCCAAGCATTACTTAAAAAAAACCGTTGGGAGATCCTGAATTTCTTGTAGTGGTAAAATACTACAATTGCAATGACTACGGTCATTTGAGTAGGGATTGCACCGTAGATGTTCAGTGCTTTAATTGTCTTAAGTACGGTCACTATAGCTACGACTGTACAGAGGAAGAATATGGAGAAGTAGACAAGCAAGTGAATATTGCAGAGACAAGTGAAGCAATGTTACTCAAAGCAGAGGTTATCTTAGCCAAAGAAGAAGAGTGATTCGATGCTGAAGGAAAATCAATCCTAAGGGGGAATGATGAAAGGTCAGCTTGATTAGGATTGAGTCGGATAAGTTTCAAAGGACAAGTGGATGATTGAGAGAAGAAAAACGTAGAGCACTATTTCGTATCAGGCATCAAGAATTTGGAGCTTCAGTGACATATGTTTTGGGATTTGCAAAATAAATCAGAGATTATCTCATCTTTGTTTTTCTTATTATTTTGCCTATAAATAGGCTTGTAATCTGTATTGTAAAAATGTGAGAGTTGAGTGAGCAATTAAAAGACAGAGCTGTGAGAAGTGTGAATACTATTATGTGTGAATATCTCCTCCTCCTATGACCAAGGATGGGACCAGGGAGAGTCTAGTGGCGGCGGCCGCCGCGACAAGAATTTTAGAAAATGCAATTATTATATGTGAAAAAAGGAATTTATCCCTAACTTATATAGTCTCGCCACTAGCTGTTAGATTTTTTTCCTTATTTTTAATTATATACTAGTCATAAATCTTCTATTTTTTTTTCAAGAAAGGAGACCCAAAAAAGTATTCTAAAACTAAATTCCATGGGCCAAAGTGAAATAATATAAATGATGATGTGTAATTAAGAAAAAAAAAACTCCACATTAATTCTAACCCTAAAAAATTAAGGAAATTTAATTATAATGTCACTCTCCAAATTTATAATGACACTCCCAAAAGGGAGTGCGGTTATCAATTTGGAAAATCCATATAAGGATCTGGAGAGTGACATTATAAATTTGGGAAGTTGCATTATCTTTGTGCATACCGATGCTCTAGACTATCAATGAAAGAAGCATAATAATGTGCACATAAATTGAATTGGGTCTCTAGGTCTGCCCTCTCTGATGCCATTTGGCTTTGATTTGGGGGTATGGTTCCGCAACAAAACATGTATAGAGGGGCTACTATTTAAGTGGTATTCTAAGATCAACCACTTTGTACATATTGTCAAAAGTTAGGTTTGTCTCAAATCCTCCCCCACTCATAACCCCAATGATTGGGGACTACATGGGTTTTGTTGTTGTTGTTGTTGGAGTGGCATTCAGTGGCGGCTCCACATGGAGACCACCATGGTCACACGACCACCCAAAAAAATATATATATTTGCTATAATACATGTAGAAATTTTAGGATAATCCATACTTTGAAGTAATTTGAACACCTAATCCATACATTAATGAATACCCAATTCACAAAATTTTGAACATCCAATTCATACATAATGACCACTGATCAGTGATAAAATTACGGATCTTTATTCTCTTTATTTGAGACCATTTATATATTTTTCCATCATATTTCTTACTCCCTCCGTCCCTTTATTACAGTCCAGTATTCCATTTTGGGCTGTCCCTTAATAAGTGTTCATTTTGTAAAGTTAGTGGGTAAAAATTGGTGAATTGTCTATTTTATCTCTGAAAGTAGATTCCATTTTGAAAAGTTAGTAAGTAAAAGTGTAATGATGATGGGTAAGTAGGGAAAGTGGAGGAAAAAGTTGATGTGAAAGATATAATGATGATGTCTTTTTAATAAGTTGGAGTTACGAAGCAGGACATTTAAAAAGGGACGGAGGGAGGAATATATAAGCAGTCTACAAAAATAAGTTCTTTAATTTTTAATCTGTTTGGACCAGTGCGAAGATATTATTTTCCTAATTATTTTATCCTAGATGGTCATAGTTAATTTGTGGCTCTAGGGCTGTCATATGAGATCCCTAAAAGAGCAATCGAAGCAAATAAAGAGCAGATACTTAATTTTGAGAGCCCTAGAAATAAATATTAATTATGACCCATTAAGATAAAATGATCATAAAAATAAGATCTTCGCATCGGTTGAAACGGATTGAAAATTAGATCACTTAATTTTGTAACCATAGTTTTTAATATAAAAACAGTGTTAGTCTCTTTTATTTTTTTTATTTCAGTCCATATTGTATTAAAAATAATCTCTTGAATTTTGTAAAATAATGCCGAAATGCTCAGCAGCACCTAGGCGGGTTTGGTGCTTGGCGGTGGGTCACCACCCAACTAGTGGCAAGCACCATTTAAAATACTGGGTAGTATATTGTAAGGGTTTTTTTTTTAACACCCTCCCGAGAAATCCTAGAGCCGCCACTGGTGGCATTATCCATGCCCAAATGAAAAACATCATTTACTATAGTTTTTATTATGTTTATTTTAATTTTTCTGGAGTCGATGACTATCAATATTGTAATGCATATTTTTATTTTTTTTATTATATTTCGCCACTGCTAGAATAAAATCCTAGTTCCGTCCCTACTCTTATCAGATTTGTATATGTATGTATATGATCAAGTGATAGAGAGTGTCGAAAAGAATGAAATTTTACAACATACCCGAAATTTGCAGAGAAATGAAGGTGTTCTCTTTGCGAATTTCTCAACTTGGAAAGTTTATCACTACTAGAAAGAGTGAGTGAGTGTGGAAAAAAGGTGGATAATTCTAGAGATGAGAGAAACTACAACTACAAATATATGCAACAAAAGACTGATTATAACCAAATTCATAGCTAGATATATATTGAACTTAAAACACAGATGACAAACATAACCGTTGCAAATAAGAAACATACTGACATCTATTCTATTTATAAAGGGAGACCACCCACGCACTAGACCACTACTACAAGTGCTGCTCCACTTTTTTGGGTTTTCCGTGCTGCCATTCACATACGTAGTGTGCGTGTCATCCCTCTATTAATCATAAACTAATACAACTTCAAAACAACAGAAACAACGTCCTTCACAAACGCTCCCAACACCGCATGCTCTTCCGACGCTCAGACGTAAAGTTTGCACCTCAACAACTGCGGAATAAACAGCCAAAACCCAGTAACCATCACGAATCCAACGCTCATCGGCGTTGAGATCAACCGAGGCAACCGCCACCTGTCATTAACCAACTTCTTGATCCAAATCTCTGCCACCACGCACGCCCCATGGAGAAGAAAGAACCATGTGACCTCCCACGTCGGCCGCAACCGGCCGATGTAGTAGAACAGTAGCTCGTGCATCAGGGCCGAGACTATGAACGTAGACATGACGGCCGGAAGCGAAGCCCACTTCCGGCCTATGACTTGTACCGATATGCATAGCGCGGGCTCATATACGGTGGAACGCAGGGATCGGGATGCAACGAGGTTCCATCTCCTACCCCAGAAGTTCTGGACAGAGGTTGAGAGGTGCGGATTGTCGAAGTGCGGCTCCAGCTCTAAACCGAATAGGGCTCGAGCCGCGGCTGCAGCAGTGGCTAGTATGATTTCCAACGTGAAGTACATGCGGAAGCCGAAAATGACGAACAAGACCTTTGGGTGTATGTGGTCACTATACTCGTAAACAGACCAAAACAAGGCTAGAAGAACAACCTTTATAGCATAACTCCAAATCGCTGTGTTTCCATTTTGTGTGATTCTGGGATTCGAATTTTCTATATTATGCCCTTTTGGAGGTGGGTTTTGGCTATTGTGGCCATCTTGTTCCAATGGATATGAGTTGTCTCTCCTTCGAGATGTCAGTGAATTATCTAGATTTGCATGGGATTTTGGAGGTGGGTTTTGTTGGATCCTGATAGGGAAACAAGCAATAGCAATAAAATGGGGGAGAGAGAGAGAAGGGTGGGAGAGAGGGCCTTTGCCAAAGGCAAGAAGGAGGAGTTTGAAATTGGAAAGCCAGGCTATGGCGAAGGCGGTGGTGCCACAAAGGTTGGAGTGAAGTTCGAGAGGAAGGGCAAAAAAGAGAGAGACAATAGGGATGATAGAGAAAAGCCTGGGCATACCTTTTGGGATGAACTTGGCTGAAAAATAGCAGTAGCATAAAGAGACAACTACTGAAATCCATACCTTAATTAAGTTGCTGATCTCCCTCTCTAAGGTGTAGCTTGGGTAGTGCATCTCTCCTCCCTCTCTCTCGTGATATTTCAAATGTTATTAAATAATCTCTCAAATGTTATTAAATAATCTCTCATTCGATACCCTCTCACGTGTAGAGGCAATTAGGTATGTCATGTGTGGCTATTTTTTGGATCCTATCATCGTGAGGTCTTTTCTGGGTTTATCATCGTAGAGAGACTTGATTTAATTTTCCTTATAAAATTTGGGTTAAAATGGGCCGGCTCTAATACCATATGAAAATTTTATATCCAATTCAAAATCAATTGACCATTAGTAAAGATGTCCCAAATGTGATTAAATGATCTCTCATTCCAGATTCAACCAATGTGGGACAACTATTCTAAGAGCATCTCCTACCCATATTCTATATCTCTATTTGAGAGTATCAAAACACTCCAACCCATCAACACTCCTCCATTTGAGAGTATTGGATTTTAATCCTCTATATTTAGAGGGTAGAGAAAATATAGAGGATCATCTCTAAAATACTATTCACCTTTTTAAAAGATATTTTTGTCTTTGTTTGCTTTTCTTATTAAATTTTTATACCAACCATATCCTCATGAGAGTATAAAAAAAAGGTTTTTTTCCGTAAAGTGATTTTAGAGACAAAAATAGAGTGTTTGTGGTTGATGTAAACATGAATAGTAATTTCCTCTTTAATCACTTTATGAGTAAAAAATACTCCCTCCGTCCCAATTTGTTTGTTCAATTGTCGAAATTCATGCCTTTCAAAAATATACTTATATCTTACATTTTATAATATTTTTTATGATTTTGAAGACTTTGTATAATAAAACTAATTGAAATCTATCAAACAAGATCCATATTGCATATTAAAAACATTACGAATTGAAAATTATAGACAATTCTTTAATAGGTCAAACGCTCTCAAAAAATAAAAAGGAGACAAACAAATCGGGACGGAAGAAATATTATTTTGATACTCTCAAATGGAGTATTGGATTAAAGATGCTCTAACAGTGTATAAGTGGTTGGTAAATGATCCATAGGGATTCCATTGATGATTCAGTAAGTCTACGGATTAGGAAACGGGAGCGTGACCCAACCCATGACTTGACATGGCGGTGGGCTCCATCTCTGCGTCAGCAAAATTAAAAAACAAATAGTAAGTCAACAGACTAGGAGGAAGACTACAGCTACCGAAGGAAAAATGCGGTGGCCGGGCACCGTACGTCGTTTGGGGCCCACTCCGGGCTCCGCACGGATGATTAGAGCCGTTCAATAATTTTAGAAAACAAAATCAAGTGGGTATGTGAAAAATCAGCTTGATCCGATTTGTGTAGGTGCTCGGATCAAACTTCTAATTTTTGGAAAATCGGAAAAAATGGAAAGATTGGTTTTCCGATTTTTCAAATATGAAAAGCTTGATCCGAGCACCTACACATATTGGATCAAACTGATTTTTTGCGTATCCATTCGGTTTTTTTTTTAAATTATTGAACGGTTCGGATCATCTGTACGGATCCAGGAGTGGGCCCTTACGGCGTGCGGTGGCCGGCCACCGCGTTTTGCCTTCGGTGGCCGTAGACTTTCTGGACTAGGAAACGGGAGTATGACCCAACGCTGATGTGGCGGTGATGATTAATTTCAATTGTTAGAACATCTTATCATGAATAGAGCTGCTAGCTGCATTACTTTTTATTCTCGTTTTCTTTTTTAACTAATAAAATCGTATGAAGGTTTTGACCCCTGGTTCAGGCCAGTGAAATACTTAGAAGATATTCAAATCCACTGGGATGGATACCTAAATAAGTTTTCTAAATAAAATGTCGGCCTATTTAATTTCTTTAAATACTTATCAATTAAGCAACCATTTGAATACGTTGTGTGGTCAAGGACTGGCTAAGTTCAACTTATATATTCCTATGCAAACCATATGCAAGTCCAACAATATGTTTTTTTGCTTTCATTCAAATTTTTGGTTGGATTTCCCTCTCCTCTTCCCCAACTTGATGTACCATTTATTAAGTTTTCCTTCATAAAATCTATTGCCGATAAGAAAAATAATAATTATACACAGCCATTGTAAAACATTTACTGCAGTTTGTCCACACACACTGAAAAATGATGGGTTCATCACAACCATGCGATTTCTATTTCAGGATTATTTTATTTTAATCTCTCATTTTTATTTTAATCTCTCAATTTTATTAGCTCTTAACTTCTGCTTTTACCATAAGCATCTGTGGTTTATTTGATTGTCTCATATTACATTTGTATCAAAATTAAAGTTTCTTGTTTTATAGAATATGTCAAACATCCAAAAATCTGGAATTTACTCCTCTTGATATTTCGAAAATGAATTATTTACCATGGGTTCAAGACAAAGAAATCCGTCTAGATTGGATGAATCTTGGGTATACTATTGAAGAAAACAATACTGCATCGTTGGAAGACATTGCCAAAGCTTATATATGAATTTCGCATCTTTGGAAGACATTGCCAAAGCTTATGATTTTCATTTGTCAGTCATATCCACCATGATTTAAAATCCGAGTATCCAACGGTGAGAGATCCAAAAGATTTATGGAACGATATAAAAGAAAGATTTGAACATCAGAAAATTGTGATTCGTTCAAAAGCACGTTTTGATTGGATGCACATAATACTTCAAGATTTTCAAACTTTCCAAACAAGATTCAGAAGAAAAACTATCTACTTTGTCATCTGGGTTATATTACACGATAATAAAATCAATTAAATCACATGCTATGATGTACCATAAGTGCTCCAACCCGAAAATGCTTATGTAATGACATGATCACCTCCGGGATCAATAAAGCTCTACCGAATTATAGAAAATCCAAATGGACATCCATTAAAGAAGCAAAAAAATTCTTTTACCAGGTGATCAATCTCCTTCTCTCTTTTTTTGATAAGCAACAAAATTTTATTAGGAATTCGACAAAGGATACATCGAGGTGGCCAAAACTCAAGCTACAAGAGAAACCTTGAAACAAAAGAGAAGGCCAAAAGGAAAGAAAAAAAGAAAAGAAAAACATCCAACGAAACTTTGGATGAAGCCACAAAATGAAGAGTGGCATCACCTTAACATCAAACCGAATAGCCACGATCTCACAGGATACCAACAATCATGTCCTTATATAATGCTTGTTCACAAGGTAAACTAATCATTAGACCATCTCCCTCTAAGGTAATTGTTGAAGCACCATCTTTTCTACGAAGAACTCAAAAAGACATTCGTGACCCTATCTACCCCTCGTCTGGACCATTGTGTTACTTTATGGTACTAATCCATGCATCAATTTTTTTTTTTTTTTTATCCGCATCCATGCATCAACTAGATAGTCGCATGTAGGGGTGAGCAAAAAATCCGTCAAACCGCGAATCCAGTCCAAACCGAAAGGTTTGGTTCGGTTTTTTAGTAATATGGTTTGATCATGGTTTTAAAAAATTAGAAACCGCTTTATATGGTTTGGTTTGTGGATTCACATTAACGGTCATGGTTCCAAACCGATCCGAACCGTATAATACAATTATATATAATTTAATTATTACCACTGCCATTTTGCTGTCTTATTTCAATTCAATAGTTTTTAGGAACTATCTTTGGCATTTTATTTGGTTAAATTATCTTAAGATGTTTAATAGATGGTATTCTTAGTTTGTTCATTTAGTAACTTACAAGTATTTCATTTTCTTAGTTTAAGACTTGAGGCAATTATTGATATTCTACTCTTAATTAGTTGGTTGAAGTTAGTGTGTTTTGATAATTTGAATGGAATTGGTTTTAATATAAGTTTTCTTTTAATTTATCTTTGTAATTTTAAGTACTTTAAATATTTTTTAAAGATGATAGTTTAGTTCAAAGCAAACCGTGGTTTAAACCGAAACCGAACCGTATTTATATGGTTTGGATTGCTTTGGTTCTATGCCTTTTGTGGGTTGGTTTGGTATCCAAATTCATAATACATAGATATTGGTTTGGTTCTTGGTTTACTACAAAACCGAACAAATCCGAAACATGCTCACCGCTAGTCGCATGTTTGTTTATTGTCTACACGTAATATTGCATTTGCGTGCACATGTGGTGGTGGTGATGGGGTCAAGAGGAGTTGTTTTGTTCGGTGCATTATTGCTTTGATATCTTGGGTATACTATTGAAGAAAACAATACTGCATCTTTGGAAGACATTGCCAAAGCTTATATATGATTTTCGCATCTTTGGAAGACATTGCCAAAGCTTATGATTTTCATTTGTCAGTCATATCTACCATGATTTAAAATCCGAGTATCCAACGGTGAGAGACCCAAAAGATTTATGGAACGATATAAAAGAAAGATTTGAACATCAGAAAATTGTGATTCGTTCAAAAGCACGTTTTGATTGGATGCACATAATACTTCAAGATTTTCAAACTTTCCACACAAGATTCAGAAGAAAAACTATCTACTTTGTCATCTGGATTATATTACACGATAATAAAATCAATTAATGACATGATCACCTCCGGGATCAATAAAGCTGTACCGAATTATAGAAAATCCTAATGGACATCCATTAAAGAAGCAAAAAAATTCTTTTACCAGGTGATCGATCTCCTTATATAATGCTTGTTCACAAGGTAAACTAATCATTAGACCATCTCCCTCTAAGGTAATTGTTGAAGCACCATCTTTTCTACAAAGAACTCAAGAAGACATCTGTGACCCTATATACCCCTCGTCTGGACCATTGTGTTACTTTATGGTACTAATCCATGCATCAACTTTTTTTTTTTTTTAATCCGCATCCATGCATCAACTAGATAGTCACATGTTTGTTTATTGTCTACACGTAATATTGCATTTGCTAAATTTCTTAGTCAAATAATCAGATTATATATGGGCACAGTTTTTAAATTATCCGATCGATCAGGACAATTCTTCTTGACAATATCGAAGAACTACATCTCAGGCATTTTAAAGACTATTGGTTTGTCCATTGGCATAGATGTTGAATACCCTGTTGCCTACAGTCAAACTGAAAATGGCTTGGCTGAATCTTTTATTAAATTGTTTCAGTTAGTTGCGCAACCCCTTCTTAACTCCCTGTTTTTTGCTTGGGGTCATGCCATATTACATGAAGCATCTCTAATTCATGTTAGACAAACGACGCATCATAAGTTTTCGCCATTTCAATTGGTGCTTGGTCAACACCAAATATTTTTTATTTTTCGAATTTTTTGGTTGTGTTCTATATGTTCCCATTGCAGCTCCCCAACACACTAAAATGGATCTTCAACGTAGACTTGATATTTTTGTTGGATTTGACTCCCCATCTATTATTAGATACCTTGAACATGTAATAGGTGATGACTTTCAGACACGTTTTGAGGATTATCATTTTGATGAAACAGCGTTCCACTATTATGGAAAGAAAAGTCACAGCCCAAAGGTAGGCAAGAAATTATATGGAATATTCTAATTTTATCTTATCTTGATGCTTGTACTAATTAATTGGGGTGTTACAAACCCGACCGGACCAAAAAAAATCGAAAAAACCGACCAATCGGTTCGGGGTGGTGTTGAATTTTTCAAGTTCGGGGTGGACCGAACCAAATTCGGTTCGGTCTCGGTTTTGTGGAATTTCTGACCGACCGAACGGAACCGAATTGATTACCCCAAACTGGACCGAACGGAACATATATATTATACATGTTTTAATCTTGGCTGTTATTTTTTTTTTTGTTTCAATCTCCACCGTCCTTCTCCCACAAACCCTATCTCTTAGGACTCTAGGTTTGCCCTCTCTAATGTCATTTGACTTTGATTTGGGGGCATGATTTCGCAGCAAAACTCATATATGGGGGCTACTATTTAAGTGGTATTCTGAGATCAGCCACTTTGTACATATTGTCAAAAGTTAGGTTTGTCTCAAATCCTCTCCCACTCATACCTCCAATGATTGGGGATTACATGGGTTCTGTTATTGTTGTTGTTGGAGTGGCATTCAGTGGCGGCTCCACATGGAGACCACCATGGTCACACGACCACCCAAAAAAAAAAAATTTGCTATAATACATGTAGAAATTTTAGGATAATCCATACTTTGAAGTAGTTTGAACACCTAATCCATACATCAATGAACACCCAATTCACAAAATTTCGAACACCCAATTCATACATAATGACCACTGATCAGTGATAAAATTACGGGTCTTTATTCTCTTTATTTGAGACTGTTTATATATTTTTCCATCATATTTCTTACTCCCTCTGTCCCTTTATTACAGTCCAGTATTTCATTTTGGGCTGCCCCTTAATAAGTGTCCATTTTGTAAAGTTAGTGGGGTAAAAGTTGGAGAATTATCTATTTTGTCCCTAAAAGTAGATTCCATTTTGAAAAGTTAGTGAATAAAAGTGTAATGATGATGGGTAAGTAAGGAAAGTGGAGAAAAAAGTTGATGTGAAAGGTATAATGATGATGTCTTTTTAATAAATTGGAGTTACAAAGCAGGACACTTAAAAAAGAACGGAGGGAGTAATATATAAGCAGTCTACAAAAATAAGTTCTTTAATTTTTAATCTGTTTGAACCAGTACGAAGATATTATTTTTTTAATTATTTTATCCTAGATGGTCATAATTAATTTGTGGCTCTAGAGCTGTCATATGAGATCCCTTAGAGAGCAATCGAACCAAATGAAGAGCAGATACTTAATTTTGAGAGCTCTAGAGACAAATATTAATTATAACCTTTTAGGATAAAATGATTATAAAAATAAGATTTTCGCACCGGTTGAAACGGATTGAAAATTGAATCACTTAATTTTGTAACCATATAGTTTTTAATATAAAAACAGTGTTAGTCTCTTTTATTTTTTTTATTTCAGTCCATATTGTATTAAAAATAATCTCTTGAATTTTGTAAAATAATGCCGAATTGCTCAGCGGCGCCTAAGTGAGTTTGGTGCTTGGCGGTGGGTCACCACCCAACTAGCGGCAAGCGCCATTTAAAATACTGGGTAGTATATTGTAAGGTTTTTTATTTTAACACTCTCCCGAGAAATCCTAGAGCCGCCACTAGTGGCACTATCCATGCCCAAATGAAAAACATCATTTACTATAGTTTTTATTATGTTTATTTTAATTTTTTCTGGAGCCGATGACTATCAATATTGTAATGCATTTTTTTATTTTTTTATTATAAATTTTGCCACTGCTAAGATAAAATCTTGATTCCGTCCCTAGCAATAACTAGTAGTGTCTCTCCCCTTTGTTTCTTTTGATGAGGAGTTTTTACCTAAACAAGATTCGAACTAAGAAGTCAAGCATCCCCCTTGATTTATTCTCTGTCAAGCTTTCCCTTTTCTTCTTTCTTTGGCAAATGAAAGTCAGTGGTAGGGTTGATACCATTCTGTAACGCCCCTAATTTTGGGTACATTAAAAGGACAATTTTATTGAATATTTAAAGAGAGTCTGGCTCATTATTACATCATAACTCTCACAAGAGTTCATTAATTACACAAGGGAGGAAAACTAGGTTCCTAACTACAGCTCTGCCTTCTCCTCCATCCTAGCCAGCTCTTCTGCTCCAAAGGCCTCCAAGGTGTACGGCTCACCTTGATCATCTACAAAGTCTGACACATTATACCAGCGTCGTCACCGATATAATATGTCAGGGTCACCAAAGGTAACACTATGAGCTACAAAAGCTCAGCAAAATAATCCCATACCCGCTAACCCATAACTTACACAAACCCAGTTGTAGACACCCCAATTTGGACCTATTAATTATCCTTAATTTGTGACCTTGAGGCTCCCCGATGATGAAACGGAATCAAAATAGACCTTAGCTAAAGCTTGAACGATGCCTCTCGGACTTTTTCAAAACCAAAACTCTTTTTTTCCCGACACCCTGAGGGTAAAATTGGCACACATTCTAGCATATAAAATATATTTGAATGAAACCAATTGGGTTAGAAAGATGACTTAACGAGCTTTCCAACGCTTCGAAAAACACCCAAAACCGAGTTCGGGAGTGTCCCTGGCGGCCCGCTAAAGTTGGGCAGCCACTCCCAAGCGCTCGGGAGTGCCACTCCCAAGCGCTCGGGAGTGCTGACAGGCCAATACATGTTGAGCTTGGCCTTTGACCATGGCTTTTTAGGCTTTTTAGATCCATTCAACGTTCAACCTGGTCCTGCCTGAGTATTCAGATGGGGTATAAGAATAATCATGCCATTTTTCCCCCCAAAACCATTTTTCATTTCATTTTTCTTTTATTTTTCAAAATTCAAACCTATTTTCTCCTCCCCTATATATACCCTCAAGTTCTACACACCAAGGGCCAAGAAATTCCTCTCACTCTCTCCCCTGTTTTCTGAAAATCTCAATCACTAAACTTCCCTCAAACATTTTCCAAAATTTGAGTTTTCAAAAGAAAAGTGTCAAACAATCTTCAAACCTCAAATCTCTAGTCCATCTAGAACTCCATTTTCCTACTGTTTTCTACCCATTTTCAAGCATCCAAATCAGTCCAAGAAGCAAAGTTCAAGTCAAGCAAAGGTATAAACACCTTCATAATCTACTGTTTTCAAACTTCTGAGGGGGATCAAGGGCCCATACTAGTTCCTCATACTGGTTGTGAGCTCATTTGATCTTAGTTTAGCAACAAAAGCAAGAGGAACACAAAGAAAACAAAACTTTTTCTGGCACTGTGTTCACTCCCAAGCGCTCGGGACCATTCCTGAGCGCTCAGGAGTGCTGTTGCCACCAAAATCCTGTTTTGTCACTAAATATTGCTTTTTCTGTATTTTAGTAAATGTCAGATGTGCACCTGTCCTTCCAGAGCTCAATTAGTTTT
Organism: Rhododendron griersonianum; assembly: GCA_018127125.1. Taxonomy (NCBI): domain Eukaryota; kingdom Viridiplantae; phylum Streptophyta; class Magnoliopsida; order Ericales; family Ericaceae; genus Rhododendron; species Rhododendron griersonianum. Next base: position 17,312,921 of record CM030789.1, read on the forward strand.
ATTTTCGGTTGCAAGGAAGCGAAACTCGGATGGTTAGGACCAGTTCTTAACTGTTTAAGCCCTTTGCTGAGCGCTGGTGCATATTAGTAGTTATTTGTTTCTGTTTTAAGTATCATGTTGCATTTGTTCTAACCAAAAATTGCAGGGTGGCTTGACAGCACTCTCGAGCGCTCAGGACCACTCCCGAGTGCTCGGGAGTGATTCCAGTAACAGTTCTTTCTGTTTCCTTACTTCATCATTCTATCGCACCTTTTACATCTTGCACGAGCATGCACTGCTATCTTTTGGTATTTGTACATATTTGCTAGTTGATTTAATGAAACAAAACATTTTTTATTAAAAATCCCACAAACATTGAGTAGAGACCGACATCGCGTCGGGCGAGGGGGTGCCGTAAAACCCTTCCCCTCTCGTAACATGGCTTCCAAACCCTCAAACGGATCTCTGATTTTCAATTCAAACAATCATTTCAATCAAAGCGGTTTCTCGAATGGCAAACCATAAATTCGGGTGGCGACTCCTCAAATTCTCGATTTTTCAAATCAAAACATATTTTTCGAGCGGGTAGCCCACACCAGTCATAGATATTTATCGATGTCTAATTAGCACATGCGTATTAAACAACTATCAACCATGACACATCCACATTTCCTATTCAACTATCATTGGTGTCCGTGACATCTGAGTTTCTCCTACGCAGCATTTCGTAGACCGTGTCACCATATTCACTTTTCATTCACCAAATCAACATTTCGAAAAGTATTTTAACACACCCAACCTCGGTTCCGCCGCTCCGGGTTCCCGAGTATCCGCACAATGGTTCCGCCGCTCCGGGTTCCCATTGGCACACAATTGGCATTGGCACCTCTCCGCGGTAACCAAGCTACACACCCAACCTCAGTTCCGCCGCTCCGGGTTCCCATTGGCACGCACACACATACAACCACCACACAATGGGCTACCAAGTCCGGCCACATTAGGGTTTCAAAATTTTTTCTCCTTTTGATCAAAACACACCTTGTCATCAACCACACCCTAGGTGTCATGTTTCTAACTTTCTCAATTTCTGTGTCTCGTTGCATGCACAGACTCCGCGGTAGGACCTTTCACGTACGTACGCATAAATCATTCATTATAATCTTGAAACTAAACTAGCAAGATCATCCAACTCTATATTACTTAGCATGCTCATTTTTTATCCTTAAACTCGCGTAATCATACTTAAACATTTAGCACACAATCTAAAGCATAGTGCCACATGGACGGACACCTTTGGAATGGAAACCACTTAGGCTTTATCACACATTAAGGCAAGAAATCCTAATAACCATGTATACAGGCTCATAACCAGATCAAAATACAAATACTTCCTATCAAGTTTACATTTCAAATATCCGTTCTTTCTTTCTTTTAGGGAAGTTCAAAACGACATATGTTTTTCCAAAAAAATAAAGTCAGGATATACAACATACTCCCCTTCCTTTTCAAAACTGTAGTAAAACACTTTTCAAATTCTCATGTATTCCGATCAATATGAACAAAATGTAAGTTCTACAAAATCATACATTTCTCTTACACTTAGGATTAAAAGTAAGGACATTTTAGGTATACTTAGGGTAACGTATACGGGAATCTACCTTTCTTCTTGGCAGTAGGGTGACTACGAAAGTACGTCGGCGATCGAACGGAGTAACTTCCTACGGAATGCTTACGGTGGCTTCGAAAGAGAAAGGTTTCTCTCGAAACTAAATCTTGACTAAACTTTCTAAACTTTTTGGATCGAGAGGGTGGTCGAGTGGCGGTTTAGTGGCGGCCTAGGATGAGTTTCTTGAAGAACTTAGGAAGAACTCAAGAATAAGGAAGAACTATGCAAGAACAAGGCAAGAACACTAGATTTTCTAGAGAGAGAAGTTGAATGGGTGAAGGTGTGAGTTTGAATGGCAAGAACGAGGTGCTATTTATAGCAAAACTTGGCTTATTATCCAAGTGATAAATTTTTCCCTAACAATTATTGTCCAATGGATAAAGGGGCAATTATGAAAGGCATGGCTTGTCTTGTCCTAGGATGGGCTAACTTGCAAGAAAGAACAAGATAATAGGCTAGGTTTATACTTAAAGTGGTCTAGTCATTGGTTGTTAATAGTACTTAGGCTTGAGTGTGAAAAGGGTTAAAGAAGTAGCTTGTGTAAGTACCCAAAACACTAGCACACACTTCACTCCTCCCTCTCTCTCTCCTCTCCTCTCTCTCTCGGCCTTCCCTCCTCTCTCTCTCTCTCTCTCTCTCTCTCTCTCTCTCTCTCTCTCTCTCTCTTGTACCATATGTCTATATATGTGTATATATATATATAAGTAATACCAAGTAGGTTTAGGTCTAGGTATTCTTTAGTCTAGTTGGAAGAGAAAAAGCCACGGAGGGTTTTCAAGTGACTATTCAATGGAGGAAAATTTCCTAGAAAGTGTATTTATGCAAGTATAGGCTCATATAGGTATGCTTATTATAGCTTATGAGGTACATATATATATATATATAAGTATATATATGCATCTAGGAAAGTAACCCTAGAAATATTAGGCTTAAGGCTATACCATAGGTTTGCATGCATGGCATGCATAAAGATTACTACCTTTGGAAGCAAAAAAAATGATGGCCATGACTTGTCTTGTCATGGTTATATATACTTTGGCAAGTCAAGTGACTATCGTCCAAGGAATAATAATTTCCCTAGCATTTATTAACCAATGGGTAGAAGAATAATTGTGGTAAATAAGGTTGAAAAGACTAGTCATGGGAATATAATGATTACCTCTAATGGCCTAATGGTTCAATTAGGGTTAGGAGGGTTCATAAGGCTCAAAGATGGTCAAAAAGGTCCATCTAGAGTTAGGAGGTTGTAACTAGGAGAAGTGGTAGTTCGGTTCCTCCAACTAATCGGTTGAAAACTAACTCTACTAGCCAAGTAGGGCTTTTAATCGAGAAATGAATTTTAAATGACTAAAATCTAATTATGACGGATTATAGGAATTAAAAAGAAATCTTAAAAGCAATATTATGAAATTAAAAAGGAATTTTAAAAGCAAATCCAAGTAATTAAAGTAAAATTCAAATTTTTAACGAAATTTTTATTTACCCAAAAATTAGGGTTGTTACAGTCTGTTACTGCCCTAAACTCGAGGGAGTCTCCCATGTGTTTCTAATCATGCACTAGTTTGATGGAGAATTCCAGAAACCTCCGTCCTATGAATGCCTTCTTTTGGATCCCTTGAGCGGGTTGGGTTTTTTAATTTTTAATTGGCCCATTTTTAATTTTTTATCTTTGGCCCAACTAGGCCCAATTTGGTCAAACCGAATTCCCTGATCGGACCGAATCCTTCCCGAACCGAACCGAAATTAATAAAAAAAAATTGTTGACAAAAAAAAAGATTCAAAGAAATAATGGAATCCACATGGCCACATTTGTCCACATGCCAAAGCACCCAAATGTGCGGATCAAAAAAAAAAAAGCACCCAAATGGATATAGAAAACAATAGAAAAGGCGAATGCACTCAAAGTCAAAATCAAGAGAATAAATTATTTACACAGCTAGTGTAAATATTTGTTTCCTCCAAATCAATTATATTGCGCCACGTTGTAAAACAGTGGTTCCAATCAATAAAATATGACGACGTGACCCAATATAATTGATTTAAAGAAAACAAATGTTTACACTGACGGTGTAAAGATGAAGTTGATGAAATCATGAAGGAATTTACTTCAAGATCAACTAGAAGATTCCGCAAAGTACGAGGTTCTCCTATTCTCTTTTTTTTTTTTTTTCCCGCAAGCTTCTCCTATTCACAAAAGCTAAAACTGTGGGAAAGGCTATCTTCTTTCTTGTCCCATGAGGTGTCATTTCACTTTCTTTTTAAACCTTCTTTTTCAAGAAGAACTTTCTTTTTCAAAAATAATATAATTTCAAACTCAAATATAATGAAAATAAAAAATAATTTTTTAATTTTTTTTGCACTGTTTAAAAGATCTCAATGAGATCTATCAAATAAGATCTATATTGGTAGAAAAATTATTTGGGTAAACACTTGATTTTTGAGCTTGAAATTACCTTCATTTTCTAAAAGTTCCTTTTTTCAGAAACCGAAACACCCCCTGAGTTAAAACTGCAAGCTAATACGAAAGAGAGATGCTACAAACACTACCTCATTCCACTACGCCATCCACTATATCTTTTGTAGGGTCTATTCTAAGTCCCACAAAAATACAGAAAAATGCCTATAAATTTTGAATTAATATTTTATGGGGCCCTGTAAAAAATCAGCTCCAACGGATATCGCTAAGTATTATTTCTTGATTCCTAGGGATGAAACTGCGCAGTTGAACAGTTTCGCCCCTACGAATCCAAAAATAATACTTACCGATATCCGTTGGAGCTGATTTTTTACTGGGTCCCATAAAATATTATTTCAAAATTTATGAATATTTTTTTCTATTTTTGTAGGACCAGAAGTGGGCCTCACAAAAAATGTAGTAGATGATGTAGTGGAATGAAATAATGTATGTAGCATTTCCGTCTGTTGTTGGCAACAACTAAAAATAATACACTTCTTATCGCAAGAGCCTAAACTGCATGGGAAAAAATCGAAGTAATCCTCCTTACTGCACGAGACAAATCAATAACCTACAAAAATTTGGCGCAAAACTATCAAATGTGAAAAAAATTTAAATAAAGACAAAATTCTCATTTTAAGTTTAAGTTTAAGTTGAGGCCAAAAGAATGGTGAAAAAAGAAGAAGGAGGAAAGTACTCCTTGTCGGAAGGGGCAAAACTGCAGGATAAAAAAAATTCTCATTGTCGCATGACCCTAAACTACATGACAAAATTTAAAAATAGAGAAGCAAAAAGTAAGTCCTTGAAAAACCAAAATCGGATCGCCTCTCGATTTACTACTGCGGTGGACAAATAAAATTAACCAACCAATTTAATCAAACCCTAATTTATGTAATTATACAAGATAATTAACGCAATAATAAAGCAAGCAAGCATAACACACGGATTTATGTGGAAAATCCCAAGGCAGGAAAAAATCCAGGAGGGAAGAGAGCACAATATGCAAAACGCCGAAACAAAGTTTCTTACACCCAATCTATGACTCCTCAATCTTGGCTAAGAACCTCTTGGTTGGATCCTCATGCACCAGTGTTGTAGATACCGTTCCGTACCGGCCGGTACCGGCCGGTACGTCCCGTTTTAGCACAAATCCGGTAACCTTGACCTCCATTTCCGTCTCGTTCAACTTTCCGGCTGTTCTCGGACGATTCCGGCGTACCGGGAAGATCTCGGCCGAGATGTAGTTACCGGAAATTTCGTCCGGTATTTTGCAGTGAGCAGTCGATAGAAAAAAAAGCTCCGCAAAACACATTAATCCAATAGATACAGCCTCACATCAAGGTATCAAACAGATCAACGATCACGGTTGGTCTAAAATCAATTTTAAATCCAAGTCCAAGGACAGAATCGAAAAATCTAGAAATTAATGCAATACCTTTCCTTAGTGGTGTAGCGAAGAATGGGATCACTTGCTTTGGGGTTTTTTGTGGAAGACGTGACGGCGGTGGAAGGAGACGAGGAGGTTGCGTGTGGGGAGAAGGAAATCGGTCGCCGGAAGAAGCATTTCCTGGCCTCCGGCGGTGGTTGATTTTTTGGTGAGAAGGTAAAAATTACAGTAGCAGCAGCCGTAGAAAGGGAGAAGAAGATTATAAATGTGTGGAACCCTACGATAACTCAAATTACTTAATTACCCCTTACTCTTACTTTTGAAATTGAAATGGTTAAAATAGATTGTCCGTGGGCCATAGGGTAGTATTTTGTTGTTTTATATTTTTTTTGTTTTTTTGAATTACTGGATGAGAGTTATATAATGACAGTTTAATTTTTGTTAGTAAAAATTTAGGTTATAAGGAAAATAATAAATTTATAACTATATATATTAGTAATTGTGCTAAATCCGAAACGGTAACCGGTACTACCGGTACCGGTATATACCGTACCAGTAGAAAAACCGGTACCCTTGCCGGTACGGTATTCAGAACATTGTCATGAACTGTTCTAATAGATACTCTTTCGTATTCGACTACTCAAATATTTGATCTAGACGCAAGACTCTTCCTTTAGACCAACCTCCAATCACCATTGAACTTCAAATTATAAGGACTCCTCATGATGTAGAAGATGAACAATTGCTTGACGATTTTCTAGTCCTAAATTAATGGGTTGCCCCAAGCGTAGGGCGGAAACCGACGTAGCACAGTATCCAGTAAGACCGGAGTCGAATCCACAAAGACGGTGATGTGTGCTGACTAAAAACTCGGATGTTACTAATTAAAATGGGCTCTTAGGTAGTCACCCCTTGTCGATTGATTGAGATTAACTAATACCTAGAAATTGATTGTACTTTTCAGAAAATTAAAAAGAGGTATGGTCGTAGGGTTTTTAGCACTCGCAACCAGCCCTGACTAACCTACTCCATTCAATGTTCTTAAAAAAACGTTCAATTTTAGATTGGAAAAGATACCCCGCAAAATGCGAACCCTTATGATCGCCGTTTACCCATGCACAGCGGGGAATGAGTTTCCCTCATTCACATGGGCTCTAACAATGCTCAGGGTCGTCTACGGGAAGTATTTTACCAATCTAAATTTATCTTTTTCATCGTTTAAAAATAGGAGCAGTACTCGGACTAGCCACAATGTACTAATCACCCAGCGACCCTACCTAAATGTCTACTCACTCATTATTAAGCAATAAACGAAGGAAACCCTAGATTTAAGCATGCTTCTAGTACTGAAGAAAGAAAATAAACGAGAGATAACAATTAACTGAAAACCAACGAACAACTTTAATTAAGAACAAAAGTTGAAACAAGTTACCGGAGCGCGAGTAATTGAACAAAACTCTAAGAACTTGAAGAGAAAAATAAACTCTGAACGAAAAACGTAAGCCAGAAAAAGCAAAAGTATTTTTTGGAACTCTCGTCGTCGCCCGTTCTTCGTTCCGTGGGAATGAGTCGGCTGTCATCTTTAGTTCTTATATAGGTAGGGTCCGATTAGATGCGATATAAGTTTTGGGTGTATTATTTATGAGGGGGATAAGATAGTAAGGGGTATTAGCTAAGAATGGAGGGCTCACATTGATGTGATATTTATAGAGGGTGTATTAAAAAGTAGATGGTTAGGATGATCTATTGGAGAATGGAGATAAAATAATACTTAGTTTGGATGAAGAATAAATTGGATGTATTAGGAAGGGTGTGTAATGTAAAAAGCTGTCAAACGACTCATTTGCCCTTGTGTAGTGTTTAATTTGATTATTCATTACATTAAACATATAGTTATGAAATCCAACTTTTGATTAATTTTTTTCACAAATAATCAATAATAAATATATGATTCGTTTTTAAAATAATATAATAATATTGAAAATAAATTTTTTAAAATAATATGAAACCCTTTTTAAAAAATCATTTTTAAACATATAATTCGTTTTTTAAATTAGTTAAATACCACCCACATGTTTCCATTTTATAATACTTAGCCCCCTTGAACTATCATTCGGCCGCACTTTTTTCGGTCTTTTTTTTTTCTAGATTGAAGACCGTTGCACATATTTTTGCTGGTATGATCCCCCTCACTGGAAAAGGCATATGGGTTTGGGGCCAATGAGGAAATTGAGAGTGCAATCTCTTTAAAAAATAATGAACACTTGAAAAACATAGCAATGCAACTGAAGATTGATTCAATGCAAAAGGAAATTGAAGAATTGAAAGTGGCCAATCAAATAATGCAAGTTAGACAAGAATTACAGAAAAATGTGGAACAATCCAAGTAGAAAGTATTATTTCATTTTTTTTATTTATTGTTTTTGTGGTTATGCTGCACCTGTACACTTCAATGGGGAAAGGAAATGACTTAGCTTTGCCTTAGTCATGTTGTAATGAATTCTGTGAGAAATGAAATAGAATATTTCCAACCTTGGGTCTCAAAAAATGCCAACATTTTGCATATTATATCACAATCTCTTACATAACTGTTCCCAAATGATCAAGAGACAAACTTAGATAGCCATAAACTAGCGAAAGTACTTAATTAGAAGCAAAACAAACAGGTCCACATTCCAAAAGTAATGCCAAACAAAAAAACCAGCAGCTCCATAAACTTTTTGACTGACTTCTAAAAGGCTGCATATCCATCAAGTGCCATTCCTGAGTTGGGTATAGATTTGAGAACCTGAGAACTTTGTGTTGGTGCCATGTTTGATAAGCTTTGTGAGTGGCCAACTTGGACAATATCACCACCTCTTGAGCTGCATATCTATCAAGTGCCATTCCTGCACTTTTTTGAACCAAAAACATGGAATTTTTTAACAAAAAAACCTGCCAAACTGAATACACCAAACAACATGCTAAAACCTGCATTTGGCAGAACCAAACTGCCTTTGGACACACACACACACTGGAATTAAAACATGTCAAAGGCTGCATAACCTTGTACACAATTGAAAACTTCAAATAACTAAGTACATTTGTTTTTTTTGGCTCAGATAAATGACTAAGGCACTAAGGCGGCAACATTAGTTGCCAATTGGCCTTCTCATGTTGCCCCACCTAAGTCCCGTAAAGTGTCTTTTTAAAATTTTGTCATCATTGCCAAAGTACATAACCAAACTTCTATACAACCATTTGTTTTAGATTTTAACTTACAGCAGTTACCACCAATTTTGCCAACTGACCTTTAAATAGCCAATTGACCTTCAAAAACTAGTTTATTTTTTCAACACACACACACACACAGAGCGCCCCAAAAGCAGCAGCAGCACACACAGCCTAAACCCACATAACTGCAGAAAACTGCCAACAAAACCCATAGAAGGCAGAAAACAGCATGCAAACCAGCAGCAACACTTGCATACACTACACACGCACACACACAAAAACCACCTCTTAACCTCCTCCAAATTTCCATCCTTGCCCAAATCTGCACAACATCATAACAGCATGGTAACACCAGAAAACAACATGGTAAATCAAATTTGACTCAGCTTTTACAACATCATAGCCACCTGCATAACCTTGTACACAGCTATCTAACAGATACACTACACACACACACTCTGCACCAAATACAGCAGGCTGCCCATCCATTCAAATTGAAATATCTAGTCCAAAACATAGATACACACAGCATGCTAACCCTCAAAAGTAGCATCAAAAACTGCAGAAAAGAGCATGAAAGGAGCAGTCTAAACCAGCAGCTCAAATTGTCATCATTGCCAAAAAAAAAGTTCAAAGTACTGCTACGTACGTCCTCGATTGGAAGAGGCACACACCCATCCCTCTCCAAGCATCAGAGTGGGCTCAGAAAAGTACTACGAAAAGCATGAGGGTACTCATGGCTGCAACCAAAAGGTGCCCCGCCAAGGCACTACCTTCATTTACACGATAATTGTTTCATCATCGCCTTATTAGAGGTACCAAAAATTGCAGAAAATAGCTTGCAAACCCAAAAAATAGCTTTCTAAACACATACACAGTTGTTCTAACAGCAGCAGCAGCACACACAAGTGAAGTTTAGCATGTTGTTTTCTGTCCAGTGGCAGCCAAACATGTGTCCAGAGGCAGCCTCAATAAAAAGTTATCATCACAGCTAAAAAGAAAAAAGAAAAAGGCCCGATTGGATGCTGCAACCACACACAGCCCTGTTGCTGCACACACTCACACCACCACCAGCAATAGTTTTGAACTTGCAGCTTTGAAAACTGCAGTTTTCAAGTAAAAAAATGCAGTTTTCAAGCATAATTTGGACACACACACACCTGCTACACCCACCCACACTTGAACACAAACACACACAGCCCTGCTGCTGCACACACTTACACTCACACCACCACCAGCAATAGTTTTGAACTTGCAGCTTTGAAAACTACAAGCAAAAAAATGCAGTTTTCAAGCATAATTTGGACACACACACCTGCTACACCCACCCATACTTGAACACAAACACACACCTGTTGGATCACACCCCCCCCCCCGATTGCACAAATATTGGCACATCAAACCTGCAGCCAACACATCCCTTCAAAATAGCCTGCTAAAAGGGTACTCACAGCTGAAAACTTGTTTGGGCTCAGAAAATATAAATTGGGAATCAAAAGGGTACTCATGGCTGCATTTAATTATATCCCGCCAAGGTATCTACCTTAATTAACAAGTGAATTCATTCATCATTGCCCAGAACCTGTCATGCAAATACTTTCTGTCCAGTGGCAGCCAACCCTTGTGAAACTTGGGCTTTGGCTGGACTGCACACACACACACACTTGGCTCAGATAATGTACCATCACAGCCTAATAATTAGCAGATAAATCTGCTCATAAACCTGTAGCAACAAAAGGAGCAGCACACACACACTAAAACCTGCATTGAAAGCTACTTGCACACATGCCATTCATGATAGCAACTAAGTAAATCAGTTCTTTTGGCTCAGATAAATGAAATTTTATCATCATTGCCAACAAGCATCATAGTGGGCTCAGAAATGTACTACAAAAAGCACGAGGGTACTCTTGACTGCAACAAAAAAAGTTACCCCGCCAAGGCACTATCTTCATTTAACATTGTTATTATTTCATCATCGCCCTCTTAGGAGTACTTAGTCACCCATAACCTATCATTCAACAAAATTGCAATTACTTAACCAAATTTGCCATACATTGGATAATTAAAAGTACCATTACATGGCAATGCCATAATTAAAAGTACGATAATTAAAAGTACCGTTACAAAGTTGTTACAAACATTACCCCCCATACTTCTTAGTTACCCCGTAGTTAGTGCTTACACATCACAAATGGAATAGTATTCCCGGTCCCTAAGAAAGGGAGTGCAGAGTCAGATAATTGGAGGTTGGAGATGAAAGAGGCTGATGTCTGTACAATTCCCCTTCACACAACATTGTCTCTTAAATTTATTGGACAAGGGGAGCATATTTTTGGGGGCGCCAGATCTGTATATTTCAGTTCTTCTAATTAAGAATATGGTTTCTTATGTGGTGTATTCAGAGACATTATTGCTTTCTTGACGTGTATGTACGTATTCAAACTGTACGCTAAACATAAGAGGAAATAACATGTAATGCAGAAAATAGGGAATGGAACACTTATTGACCACTCAATAACATAAAAACCGAGCGACCACTTATTTAGTGGTTTGTCTTGTTTCGACTTGGGCCTTCTGTCCCCACACTTCCCTCATTCTAAAACGTCTAACAATACTAATATTGATCTCCAGGTTCTTTGGCTTTGTTAACTGCCTTCTATGTCACAATAAACTAACTTAATAGGGAACGACTTCGGTGTCTCCCTCTGTTTTGGAGACACCGTAAGAAATGGCATGACTAAAACCACTGGAAGCATAACTAAAACCACTAGAAGCATAACCAAAACCAATTAATGTGTAACCGAAGGTATAACATAACAAACTTGTCACCTAAAGAACCGGTAAAAAAAAAAATCCTTCTGACTTCCACTCCAACCCCAGTCCTTTAACCAGGGTTAAGAATATTATTCTCTACATCTCAAATTTTATTCTCTACATCTCATTATCTCCATCATCTCCATCTGCATCTCATCTCCATCTCCCACGTTCATCTCTCCCATTTAACCACATTCATCTTCATCTCCCACCAACGTTTCATCTCCATTTCCCACTCTTCTCTTCTCTTCTCTTCTCTTCTCTCACTGTCCTCTTCTCTTCCGCCCTCCCTGTGGATGTCGGCGCCGCCCCCACCAGCAACACCAACGGCGTCCGGGCCGCCATCCGACGATCCGGATTCGATCCAGATCCGCAACCCAGGTTCGACGAGAAGAACAAGGCCGACATCTCGCCCACCTAAACCCATTTTTTGAGTTTGGGTAAAAATTGATTCCTTGTTTTTAAGAAATAATTTTTTTTACTGTCCATTATCCGTTGAAATCTGATATTTTGTATTAGATTTTGTATTTTTTGAAATATAATTTTTTTTACTGTCCATTATCCGTTGAAATCTGATATTTTGTGTTAGATTTTGTATTTTTTGAAATATAATTTTTTTTACTGCCCATTATTCGTTGAAATCTAATATTTTTTGATAATGTTTTAGTTACTCATCGTTGAATGAAGGATTTGGGGATACTTGGCCAAAAATCAGGTCAATAATAGTTCCAGTACACTTGATGTGGGTCTTTTACACTTGGATACACTAGTAAAATTGCACCTGCCTCAAAAGTGAAAATTCTTCAAATCAAGATTGCGAATGACATCGTAATGTTTGCAACTGCCATTTCTGTGACTTAGAGAATGGTAATCCGCGGGCTTGTCCCTATAGAAATTTTTATTTTTTTTGGGAAAGGGCCAGGAACGGAACCTAGTAGGTATTAAAGTCCTATATTTCACAACTCGGTGACCGCTTTATCTAATTTTTCAAAATCAGAACCGTCTATCTTTTGCGTAAGAGAGATTAGATAATTCCTGCCAAAAATGAAGTAAATTGCTTATCGTTACAAACTTTATCGGACATAAGTTATCATTCTTATGTTGAATTTTTGTACCAGTCAAAGAGCTTCATAAACCGGAATAAACCGGATAGAGCCCAAAATTTCCAAAAATAATCGCAAAACACGTTTACATTTTAAAATTTTCCCCACTTAACCACGGTTAAACATTTTCAAATAAATGCGAAAAAAAATTCAAATAAAGACAAAATTCTGAAATTTAATTTAAGTTTTTAAGTTAAGGTCACAAGAACACAATAGCTAGGGTGAAGCCTTATTTCATGTGGTAGATCAAAAGAGATTTAAAAAAAAAAAAAGGTGGGGGACGAAAGGGCCAAGATTCAAACCTGGCCCAACTCGCATTTGAGCAACTTACATATCCACTACACCAAGTCAATCATATGTTTTGGTATGAGAAGTTTTTAATATATTAGTTTTGATGATTTTTGGTAAGTTTTGGTGGGTGCATTCTCCGTATACACAAAACGGCAGCGTTTTTTGCCTGATCTTCGCATTGGTTCAAATGCTCAATCTAAACCGATGAGATTCAACATATTGTTGATTTAATCATAGTCACCAAATTAAGTGATAATCAGATGTCGGCAACCACATAATTGGAACACATTTGGTGCTTCCAGAAGCGTTAAAGTCCCATACTGCACCAGTCTTCGGCCGCCTCAGCTATTTTTTTCGAATCGGGACCGTCTATGTTTTACGTAACAGAGATTTGAATACTTCTGCTAAAAATGAATTAAATCTCTTATCAATACATACTTGATCAGATGTAAATTTTCATTCTAATAATGAATCTACGTCCCAATAAAAGGGCATTCTAAACCCGGTAGACCCAAAAATTTACGAGAACAATTAAAACACCAAGCAAAACAAAATGGACGATATCGATCATCATGATTGTGTTGCGATCGTATGAGTATTGTACATTAGACAAAAGCACAAGACCTTAGTTTAGAAACAATAAGGTTCAACGTATAGATTTTAAAGAAAGTTATTCAATAATTTTTTCTGATGACCGATCTAAATCGTTAAGATTGCACATCTTATCGATTCTATGTTTGTCACCAACTTCTATGATAATCGGATGTCGGCAACCATATGATTGGAACACATTAGATGCTTATGTAGGTATTAAAGTCCTATAGTTCCCAATTCGATGACTGCTTTACCTATTTCTATAAAATCAGAACCGTCCATCTTTTGCGTAAGAGAGATTACATTATTGCTACCAAAAATAAAGTAAATTGCTTATCGTTACAAGCTTTATCGGACATAAGTTATCATTCTTATGTTGAATTTTTGTACAAATCAAAGAGTTTCGTAAATCAAAATTAACTAGATGGAGCCCAAAATTTTCAAGAACAACTAAATAACCAATAACAACCAAATCAACGGCCTTGATTATTAAAATAAATGATTTACTGAGATCCGTTACATTTTACTGGTCAACATAATCGCAAAAAAAGTTTACATTTTAAAAAATTTCCAGATTTTTTCCACTTAACCCACGGTTAAACATGTTAAAATTAAAAAAAATACAAAAAGCAGATAGTCGGGAGACAGGTGGGACCAGGGGCAGGTGTGTCGTCAGGTTTCGTACAGTTATGCTCGCATGAGGTTATGGTCATGCCATTTAGGGGTTCTGTTATGCTATTTTGTGGTATTGTTATGCTTATGCCTTCTGTGGTTTTTTGTTATGCCAACCATGGTAATTGTTATGCTTTTCAATGGTTTAGTTATGCCCATGTTGGCATAACTTCAGTTATGCCATTTAATGGTTTTGTTATCAATCCTGGGGTTTATGTTACACCCGTTTATGGATTATTATACCCTACGTTATGCCATTCAGTTCATGTGTTATGCTTCTTGGGTTTCTTGTTATGCCATTTTATGGTTTTTGTTATACCTCAACTTTTGACCTGTTGGAGTTACCGCTTTGACCGGTCACTTTTGGTCAACCTTGTGATGTGGCGAAATCTCATCCATTCGTTTGGTTATGCTATTTAGTGGTTTTGTTATGCCTTGTTATGGTTTGGTTATGCCTATAAGAGGTTTGGATTATGCCAATAATGGTTTTGTTACTCCAAAATTACGGTGTCTCCAAAACGAGTGGAGACACCGAAGTCATTCCCAACTTAATATGGAAACTTTTTTGCAACTTAAGTTGAAATAGCTTGGACATCTCTATTGCCATTATGCCTCCAACCAAATCAATCTGTACATACTGGTTCACTCTTTAATCTTTATCGGAGTGTATTTTAATTTTCTGGTAAACTAAGCTAATCAGAAATCGCGAAACCCTAACCATAAAATGTATTAAATCGGAAGTAAATGGGAAGTAAACCTGCAGTTTTAGTGTAGTTCCATAAACTAGAAGTAAATCTGGACTGAGTTCAACACACACACACAGTTGTTCATACATCAGCAGCACCACACATGCAAGCCCCATATCGAAAATCAGCTTTGTACCCGTCGTTATGTACGGCCCAAATCAAAACTTTCATTAGGATTTCGAAAATCACAGAAAAAAGTAGTTCAAATTAGGCAACAAAACCCTAGTTTTTGGGTAAAACGCCTAAAATCAAAACCATAATCGAAAGCTACAAAATCGGATTCAAGACTAGGAGTAAAACATACCAGAATCGCACAAGAAATCGCACAACAGATCACACACCACAATCGCCAAAATCGCACCTCAGAACGCACAACAAAACCCAGAGTTTTCTGACTGTGTTCGTAAAGCGAAGAGGAGTAGAAGAGGGGGATTAGGGAGGGCAGAAAGGGAAGAATCGCACCTATATTGCGCCGGATTAGCTAACGCTCGGTCTAGGGGTGGCAATAAAATAGCACCTCTTCCGCCGGATTGAGGTGTATACGCGAAGAAGGGGGAGAGAACAATACAGGAGAAAATAGGGTTGCCAAAGCTAGCTAACTCTGTCCCATCAACTAAACCCGGTGTATTCCGGAATACACCCCACCAAAACAGCATCCAATCGGGCCCTTAATGTTAATTTCAAGCTAGTATATATGTAGTCAAATAATCACACTTCGAAAAAGAAAATTCGAATATTGCCCATGTTCAAACAATTTCACATGAACAATACTCGAGGGGTACTGTAGAAATGAAAAAAATTACCACAATTTAAGTGGGCCCAAGATCATTAAGTTGGTGATGATTAAAATAAAATTACAAGTTTGGAATGGTGGGTAACAAATATATATATATAGTCCTTTTCCGGTCCAGTCGTCCGGATTTTCTTATAGTCCGGATTTGTGTCTTAGCTCCCATTTCCTGATCGATTTACGATGATCTGAGCTGCTCAATGTGTTCAGAACGTGATTTTAAGGATACACGTGAGAAATCAGCAAAAAAAATGACCGGGAAGGGCTTGATCTGAGCAGTTTTTTTTTTGAACCGTTCAATAAAAAAACTGCTCGGATCAAGCCCTTCCCGGTCCTTTTTTTTTGCTGATTTCTCACGGGTACCCTTAAAATCACGTTATGATCACATTGAGGGGCTCGGATCATCGAAATTCAATTGGAAAATGGGAGGTCCGGACAGTCCGGACCGTAAGGCATCCGGACTTGAAAACAACTATATATCTATCTATATCTATATAATATGACAGGGAAGTTTTTGAATCCCCTATTTTTTCTCTTATATTTTGAACCCTAAGATCGGTACATATTTTTATGACGGCTAAGATTACAGTGTAGAAATTCGAGCCCTAAGATCGGTACATATTTTTCTGACGGTTGAGATTACAGTGTAGAAATTCAAGGGATAAATTGGGAAATAATGCTTATCACTAGAATGCTAAATTTTCCACTGTGATTCAGGGAATTAATGTTACCAGATCTCAAAAATATAAAATTTATTAAAAAAAATACGTGAAAAAAAGGTTATTAATATTTAAAATTTTATAAAAAAAAATTAAAAGAAAGAGAGACTGTTGGGGGAGAGAAAGCACGTTGGGGGTGTAAAAGGGGAAGTCATGGGGGGCTGACAGGAGGGGGGCGATTAGTAGTTTGCTAAACTCAAACAAACTCTCTCTCCCCCCCTCTCTCTCTCTCTCTCTCACTCACGAAACCCAGACCCGAATTCTGTCTGCCATGGCTCTGATACAAACCACTCTTCTTCTCCCTCCATCTGCTATTAACCTGTTCCAAATCATTTTACCCTCAAAAGCCAGATGAATGACGGTGATCTAGGGCTGGTTAGAGCAATTCCAGTATTGGATTTTGGCAGGCGGCCAGTGATCGCACGATGATGCCCCTGGGTAACCACTCAAATGTTTACCTTTCTCTTTGAATATCAATCTCATGCATCTCATCTCATCTCCTCTTTTTTCTCATTTTGATTTCAGATTTGTGAACTTCCATAGCCCAAGCTCTGGTGTGATAAAATGAAGCTTTAGGTACGTATTTTAGAAAACCTACGGGCACTTATTTGATTTTATTGAACAGAGATGTTTATCCGTGAAGTGCACTCTATGTGCTCGACAAAATACAGGAGAGACGCACTCATGCCTAACCTACTACCCATCTTGCTAAATGAGTTCGTAGAATATTTATAGTCTTGCCTTTATAACAGTTATTCAACTATCCTCATCCTGATTTCCTATTTGTTTGATTATTGATTTGGTTCTTTTTTTTTTTTGGGTAATTAATTTGGTTCTTTTTTGCTAATGCTAAAACTAGATGCATTGTCGGGTCTCATTAGGTTTGTTTTCCCCCTCCTCTTCTCAGGTATCATTCCGTGATCGTGTGGAGCCCTAATTGCGTATTGGTTACCGGACCTATTTTGGAGCTCAAGCAAGGTAGAACTTTACAATTTGTCTTTAGGAGGGTGAAATGGCATCTGAAAACAGTATGCAGTTTGTGTGATTTTTTTGTTGTACCTCTGTTAGTTTTATTCTATTCCAGAAAAACATACGTTCAAATTGATTTTTTTTTTTTTTTTGCGTGTGCAAAATTGTAGAGAAAGATGAATGACTGGGAAGCTATGTTTTCGACTAACATGGTTTTCCCGTGCCAGATGGCACTCAGCACTGTACACATAATTCCATCAAGGAATTGTATACGTATCGTACACTTTTATAGATATTGTATTCAAGTTCAACACCTACCTTAGGGGTTGTGGAAGAGATAGATCAATGGGGCCTAGGTGCTATTTCAGTCGTCAAGGTACGCATGCCTATCAAGTGTTATGGAGACTTCGTGCACTTGCAAAAAAATAGGATTGAGCACCTCCTAGGACACACCATTGTGAAACTTCCGGCCAACCTTGCCGCAACACCCATCTTTTTACACCAATCCTTCTCCAGGAAATGACAGTCTCTATAATCTACTTTGTTTCTATGTTACAAGGATCCCTTCATTTTAGCTCAAGTACCTGTATCGATGTGTCCGACACCCGTATTCTTTTTGGACACTCAGATCCTCTAATTGTTAAGATACTTACATAAAAAGAATATCAAATTAGCTAGAAAAACGATATTTCAAGCATTTCACATAGACGGGAAGTAGAGAAATAACAAAAATATAATTTTCTTAACCCTTTATTGTTTCAATACATTTGTAAACATAGTTTACGGTACATAATCTGGGAAAATTATTGAATATATAACACAAACAAGAGTTCAGGACGTGTTCCCGTACCCGTACCCAAGTTGGGGACACATATCCACGTATCCTAAGATTTAAGTTTAGAAAGGTCTGACGCTTGGACTTGCACCCGCACCCGATACTCGCACCCGAATCCATGTAACATAGCTTTGTTTGGGAGTATCTATTTATATTTATTTTGTGAGTAATCTTAGATTTCTCAACACATGTATGCGAGTAAAATATGCATTTATTTTCAGCCTTAGTTCAAGTGATTTCTTTGTTGACAGATTGTTTAGGTCCACTATTCTTGGACCTTTGAGCTGGTTATCATGCACATATTTTTATTTCGTTATTAAGAAAGTCAAGTAAAAATAGAAGATGAACATAGAAGAGTTCTCTACATGTTTTTACTTCTTAACACTGAGCTGAAAATCGACAACACATATATGGATTATCTTATGCATAAAGTATGTAGAATTGTTGAATTTGAAGAGAAAAAGAAACAACTTTGGTGGCAATTTCATATTTCCTGTTTAGTAAAAAATCCTCTGTTTTTTAGCCTTGGATTAGTAATCATTTTCGGTATTAAACTTTGGATTACGACAAAGGGGGAGTTTACCCTTTTTTCTAAAAGTGCTAAATGGGCTAACAATGTGAGGAGATCCGTGTTTAGCACTTTTAGTAAAAATTGGAAACTGCCCTCAAGTTACAAAATTATTGGAGGTATTTATATGCTTCATTAAGCCCAACTCGACATACTTCTTTAATCTTTTATGAAGGAATATGAGAAATTGGTACCAATTTCATTCCAAAAGGTGGATAAATGATTTTACTATTGCTCTTCAAAATCACTTTGAGTTGTTTTACTCCCCTTGATTTCACTTTACATTTATGTTTGCCATTATCTTGGGCCAGTTTAAACCATGAAGATTGGTAATTGGTGAGCTTAAGAAATTAAGTTGGATAGTGCAAAATTACTCTTTGATTATGTTACATTCCTTTGCTTTCACTTTCATGCTTTGTACACATTTAGTTAGCCAATGTCTTGGGCCAATTTAAAGCATGATGTTCGATATATGGTGAGGTCCAATGGAATGTGGTGCAGGCATGAGTCACAACTTCGATGGTGCTACTTCAAGCAAGAGAGCAAATAGAACACGGTTAATTGTTCCAATGCTTTGTTTTATGGGTTTTCATTGGCCAAATTGCTTTTTGCAAAGAAACCTGAATATTGGATGATAGCTTTGTATATTGGTCTTAAATATGCGGGTTTGCTTCTTTGTGGGAAAAACCTGAACAACAACAGTACAAGTATGTGGAAATTGAAAACCTTTGCTTTTCTTTTCTTTTCTTTTTTTCCAGATCAATGAGGAAAGGATCTACAATGGTGGATGTTTTAACCAGACCCCAAAATGGTCCTCTCAATGCTAATGAGTGGATAGGTAACTTTCTAGCTTTTACTCATGTATTGCTTTGTGTGTATGGATAAATTTTACTTGGAAGGAAAATGAAACTATGATAAGAACTTAGATAAAAATCCATAGAGAGGTGACACATTATGTGCAAGATAACAAACAAGCGTCTTAAGTTGTGCAATGCTCTAGGGATATCTACAAAAGCCTCCATAGTTGTGTACGCAACGTCATAGGGCCTATCACTAAATCTTATGTGTGATTAACGATCACAGATTGTCATTGATTAGCTATGGAGTACTGTGATGGATAATTAGAATGAACAACTTTTGGACCATTTATCATGACATGGGAGATTATACTATGACTTGCGGCTATGTATATTGCATATTGTCGAGATTATGTGGGTGTGTATGTTTGTCCTTTCTTGGCTGCCCTCCTGGAGATTGCCATTTACTCGACTGCGTTGATTTCTTAGTTTAGTGTCAGTGTTGATTTCTCGCGTTATGTTGTTTGCTCTAACCTAAACAACATTTGGTTTATTTTAGTATCCATGGCTTCCAGCCAAACAAGTGATTAGATAGAACAATGTTCTTTCTCTTTTTCCCCTCTTCTCTCGAAATCTCCCGATCCAAATTGATTCCTTTTATTATCGGTGACCTCATAGCTTTTCTGCGCGACCGCGTATGAATTTTACATGATAGAGAAAAGAAGGGTAGATGCAGCTGGTTGGCGACTTGGCGCCAAAATAGAGGAAGGTAAGCAACAACTGCCAATTGTAGTCTTTTTCCAGTCTCATGTGTTAAAACTCTTTTAGTCTATGCCAAATATATTTTCGTTCATACTCCTATTTCTTGAGTCGAGTAGAACCTTGAGTTCATTTTACTTTTAGCATGACAAATATTGTTTTACTTTGAACTACGTTTCTGAGAGACACAAGTTCTAACTTTTCCTCTTTTGTTTTGCAGGGCCTGCTACCCTGGCCTCAAATGTTGTCTGGGGGCTTCCTATCCGATGAATGTTAGCAAAAGGGAACTCATGTTCTCTCTGTTGCTTTCTTATTTTCCTTTGTTTGTTTGTTGTAACTTAGATTGTAGAATTGCGTAAGTGCATTGAATGAATGGGGTTACTAACCTGCCTTTTTTTGTCATATTGGTGATTGCTCTTATTGTGAAACAATTTGTGTCGGTTGATGGTGATAGTATTTCATGGGGGTTAGCCAAGCATGGATGTGGTGGTTTGTTAATCAGCAAATTGGTAAATAAGCACGAGTGCAATGTGATTGGTTTAGATTGAGATTAGTTACGATGTGAAGTGTCATCATGCACGGGCATACGCAATTAAAATATACTGCGTCGTGCCTTCACAAATAGAGCTTTGTGACGTGTCTTAGGAGCGATGGGTAATTCATCAAGATTTATTTTACATTACGCCACGCCGTGCCTTCAGGCACGGGCTCATTCGCTAGTATATATATATATATATATATATATATATATATATATATATATTAGGGGCAATTGTTGACGTTGAACTAATCACCACAAAGCCTGATGTGGGCCGCATCCATCGAATGATATACTCCCTCCGTCCCTTTTTAAGTGTCCTGCTTCGTAACTCCAACTTATTAAAAAGACATCATCATTATATCTTTCACATTAATTTTTTCCTCCACTTTCCCTACTTACCCATCATCATTACACTTTTACTCACTAACTTTTCAAAATGGAATCTACTTTTAGGGACAAAATAGACAATGCACCAACTTTTACCCACTAACTTTACAAAATAGACACTTATTAAGGGACAGCCCAAAATGGAATACTGGACTCAAAAAAAGGGACGGAGGGAGTAACAAGGAATTAGGAAATACAAAATCCAATTAAGCAAAGCAAAACTCATGGGAGAGTACCCAGGTAACCATCCGAATAAGGACATGGCCCACGTGATTTATTGAATTAGGTGAACGATTTAAAGGGAGAGCATCAGTTTGGTCTCACCCCGCTCCAAAATTGAGGTTGTATGGACTTTTCATTCTGTTAAAAAAAAGTCCTTAAAAGTTCTTGAATTTACACTTCCTTTATTCATGCTTTCGAAATTACTCTCTGTAACCCCTCTCCTTCTCTCTCTAGGATTCGAAATAGCTTTTAGATCTAGGGCTTTTTTGTCTCTGCCGGGGGCGGGGACGGCACGCCGCCTCTCCCCTCCTCCCCCGGGATCTTCTCCTCTTTAATTTGTCTCCTCTCCCCTTTCCCCTTCTGCCTTCTTTTTCCCTCTTTTTTTCTTTCACATAATCGATTGGCAACAGCAATGAGTTGGTGGCGGTGCTAGTTTTATGGATTTTCAGCGACTGGTTTTCTCTTGCCATTTTCGGGAGCCAACTTGGTGTGCTTCACAGTGGCTACGCAGCAGTGGGTTCCGATCGTCCGACAAGGTTGGCTCTGGCATGATCTTCGAATCCTTCTTCCTCTCTTTCTCCCCCTTTATTTTTTTCCAACCCCCTACACTCGTCGTGTGTCCCCGTTGCACAGCCATTAGTCTTCTCAAGTTTCCCAGTTGGAGTTATTCGTTGGACCTCTGATTGCGCCTAACGGCTAGGGTTTCTTTGGGTTTGGACAGAGCGGTTGGCGCTGGCTCCCACCGTGGCCATAGTTGGACGGCCTAGATCTCGCCTAACAACTTGGTGTGGCGTCCACGGTAGGTGATGATGTTTCTGGGTTCTGGTCAACTTTACGTACCGTGGGGTGGCTAGTGGTGGCTTGGTGAACGTTGGTGGTATTTGACTGGCAGTGGTGGTGGATCTGCCTGTAACGATGGGCGGCAACAGTTTCTATTTAGGGTTAGGTTTTTAGTTTCTTTGGGCCGGGTTTTATTTGTTGTATCTGACTTTTTAGGCCTTTTGGGTTGTTTATCCTGTTCATTATTTTTATTTGGGCAATTTAGGCCATCAGGTATTGTATTAGGTATTGTATTGGGTTTTGTCCCTCTGGCTGTATAATTCTAACTTTTGGTTAGTGTCTCTTTTCCTTTTCCTACTTCTAAGGGTTTTTTGGAATAAAAAGTCAAAGTGACTTTCCCGCCAAATTTTTTTTGTCCTTATTCAAATTTTTTATGTAATATGTGGCTTATTGTCAATTTTTTAGAAATTATTGCTTCCTTATGACGAGAGGAATCTAAAAAGTAAAAAATTTTGGTCGAAATCCAAATTTTTTTGAATAAAGACGAAAAAAGTGGCTTTCCCGTCAATTTTCGTCGAAATTCAAAAAAAATTGGATTTCGACCAAAATTTTTTACTTTTTAGATTCTTTTCGTCATAACGAAGCAATAATCCCCCAAAAATTGACAAAAAGCCACAAAATGCAAAAAAAATTTGAATAAGGACAAAAAATAAGCCACTTTGACTTATTTATCCGAACAACCCCTAATAAATGTTACTTTTTCCGATTAAAAAATACTAAATAAATAAATCTGCGAGGAAACCACTTCATTGGTGGTTATTACACAATACACACCCACAATCAATGCCATCCTATCCGATACTTAGAGGTGTTTCCCGTAGTGAAATTTTTTATTTGTAATTGAGAAGTTGTTAGGTGTTTTCAATAGTGAATAAATTGTTGAGAAATATCAAGTTGTTTCCGGTAGTGAATAAGTTGTTGATGAGTTTGTGAGTAGAGAGTTACTGTAGAGGACAGAGATAATGCCACGACTATTTTTTATAGTGCCACGAACTCGTATGTAATCTGACAATCTTGCTCTCTTTACTAAAAGCAACCAAGTTGGATTCGTCTCTTTCACGAAAAATTTCTCCTCTTTCACCTTTTGACCTTTTTCCTCTTCACCAGGAAACCACCACACTTCTTCTCTGTTCTCTCAATTTTATTCTCATTCTATATCGACCCACCGTCTCTTCAATCCACCACCCCCTTTTCTTCACCACGGCGTCAATATTGTGCACTTGCGAGTTGCGAAATTACCAAGCAAATCCCTTGTTTCAAATCTGTTCTTGTTCTCGACTTCACTCCGAAGATCCCGAACCTGATCCCCAACTTCAAGACACAAACCGTCCCAAATATTCCTTTCGACAAGCAAAGATTGAAACCTTCTAGTGATAGTTTGGACTGTCTTACAGAGTTACAGTTTAATTCAGAAGAACCAGAGAAAATTTTCATGTGCATATTTTCTCCTTTGTGGCTCGAAATTGCTCGCTTCAACTCAAGGTAATTGGTAGCAACCCTATCAGCGATTGCTATACAAAACTGGAAGACAATTTGGAGACTTTGCAATCGACTTTTTTGTGTGGGTCATCACTGGAAGTGACAGAGGAACTTGTCAAAGGTATTCAACAGGTTTTTTTTTTGGGGGGGGGGGGGGGGGTAAAAACGATCGCCACTTTGAATGAGGTGATCGTGGCACCATAAAAACTTGTCGTGGCATTATCTTTATCCAAAAAAAGTTATTGTTTGACAAATTTTTTGTTAGTAGAAACGAGATGGTAAAATGTTGAAACTTTTTTGTTATTGAAAACGAAATGGTAAAATGGTTAAGTTTTTTGTGGTTTTTATTAGTGGAAACACCCCCTTATTTGTAGTACACAGATTGCTCTCTCTTATATACCTGCGCTATGATTCCCTGACTTTTTTCCCAATCAACCCAAACCCAATCAAATGGATTCATTTGATTGGGAGTTAAAACAAGGGTCGCGATGTAGATGAAAGTCAAGTTCGACATCAAGGTCTACACCGTGGAAGAGTTCAAGGTCTTTTTAGATGGTATTCGAAAATTGAAATTGTAATCTAGTTTTGAGGTGTGTTGTCCAACTATCGGTTGGATGCGATTGTATTTTTTGGTGCTTCTAAGCTCTATGAGCTAGGATGTTTTCCCTCGATGTAACCCTTTCGAGTTCTATAAAATGTTTCATTTGCCGGGGAAAAAAAAATCAAATGGATTCATGGGTTAGAGAGAGAATTTTGTAATCGAAATTCATGCATGCAGACCAACAGGTAAGTATATACGTAAATTTTGAATCTATTTGTCGAGATTCAGAGATGAATTATGCTTTTTTCGTCCCCGAAATTCAAAATCACATTGCCTTTGAAAGAAGTTTGGGGCATAATCTTAATTGAACTAATAATTGTGTATTTTCTTTCTCATCTTTTGCACACGCATTACATTACGTGTCCTTCCGACTCTAATATGGATAATAGACAGGTGTCATACATGTCCCTTAATAATAGACAGATTCACCCAATATTTTTACATGTAGTTTTTTTTTCAACAGCAAATTAAAAAAGTTTCATTAATTTTAAAATTGTTACTCCCTCCGTCCCCTTTTTAAAGTTCATTATTTCATTTTAGGGCTGTCCGTTGATGTGAAAGGTGTAATAATGATGTTTTTTTAATAAGTTGAAGTTACGAAACGGGACACTTAAAAATAGACGGAAAGAGTATAAGACTAATAGGAGTAAGTAAACAACATCATATTCGATCAAAGAGCAATCTTATGTCCAATCCGAGGCACAAACCTAGTATTGGCAAGAAGCCAATCAAGGGCAACTTTTGAGACAAAGTCTACATAAAAAAGCCGAAGCCCATCATCCCTATGGGTCTAACAAATCTAGATATTACATTCAACTCAAAGACGGGCCAAGCCCGACCTAACACCCATTAAAATCCTAACCCTATGCAGATGCCGCCGCCGACCACCCTAAAACTGATTTAACCATCTTCCGGCAACCCCAGCCACCACCAGAAAAAACCCCATGGCCAAACCCAGATCCACCAGACATCTAGAGCAGCGCCATCGTGAGCCTCACCCATTGCCGAACCTCCAAAGCGGCCACCGAGAAACTGCCAGTTCATCCCTCACAAGTGGCTAGAGCTTTCGATCGACAACCTCGCCCATTCGCCGCTTCTCCGTCAATAGCTCGAGCAGAATCATTGCGAGATTTTTATCGATTTATTACTTTTCAAATAACTATTTAGCAAAATATACTGTTTTTCAAACTATTTTTAAAAATAGTTCAAAACGCACATTCCATGTGCATCACGCATATCGGATGTGCATTATCCGTGCTGGCATATGCAAGCCGGCCAGCTAAATTATCCAGCGTGTACCACGCATATCCCATATGCATCACGCATATCCCATATGCATCACGCATATCCAATATGCGTCATGCATATTGAATGTGAGTGATGCGTTATATATATATACACCATATCAACAGTCATTGAAGTAACGAAATGGATCGACGATTTCGTTCAGGAAAAAAACAAGAAAATGGAGAGAGTTCTCGTAGAGGTGTCAATGTTGATGAATGGGACATGCGTTTTTTTGGCTCCCAAAGGGCAGAGAGAGTTCTCACAGCAAACGGAGTTATTGAACGACCGGTGTCTCGTAACAGGGGATACGTTGCACCTCCACCCCCCTTAGTTGATGATGCACCTGCACCCCCACCTAGTGATCAAGTTAACAACTCTCGTCTTCGACTGCGAAGAGATATTGGGGTTGGGGATAATGATGTTGAACCGCATGCCCAGCTTTCCCCTCTGGATTCCTGGCTTGCCCAGCATAAAGAAATGCGTCGTCATGATTTGCCTGTACAATATATGAGAGGGTACCGCGGGGTGATGTCACGAAACGCATTTCGTGTAGTTCCACGAACTGGTACGCAACCAACGGCTAGGGTTGACCCACGTGCTGACCAACGCTCCCTCCCAAGGTTGGACTACAGCCTTGGTATTTTAAACAGGTAAGGGAAACGACAATTTATCTTGCCGATGTTACAGTACGATCTGGCTCAAGATACATATTTCAAATTAGATTGGAACCAAACTCCGTTCGTTGGTGAAGCTGCTGATTTACTTAACTGGCCAAACATGTTTGTAGAGCGCAATCGTATGGAGGCAAAATATCGGTCCTACCTGCAAAAGGTGCCCAAAGCACGGTCAGTGGAGATGATAGCCGGGAGAAGGCAAAATATGTTACATAACGATGTTTGCCAAAGGCTGCAGGTGGAGATTAATGCAATGTCCCGGCGGGTTATGCGACAAGGAATGATAGCCACTGCAATTAGGGATGGTGAACGGGATGGCTATGACCCATGGGATTTGATTAACAACATTAAAATGGATCCACAGTACGCAACCGATCCTGAACTTTCTGATTATTCTGATGACGAATAAACAAAATGTATTGTTGGACGAAGGGTTTATGTTATTGAATGAAATTTTCAATTGGATGTTAATGTAAAGATGTCTGCTTTAATAGATTTCATTATTTAGTGTGAACAATTTGTTATTGAATTTTTGTTTATTTATAAAAGTGGACTTGACAAGTCTTTTGTGTCCAACGAATCATCTTGTGACTGAAAAGCAATTATCTGGTTTATTTCACTTGTTACTGAAAAGCACTGACTCGGCCTCATGATAACGCATATGACATGTGCACAGTCCTAAATTTACAGAAAGAAATCTGCTGGTGACTTAAAAGCATTTATGATCGATTTGACTTGTCACTAAAAAGCCCTGACTCAACCTAATGATAACGCATATGAGATGTGCGTTACAAATATTTGTACAGAAAAAAACCCTGCTTGTGACTGAATACCATTTATGTCTGATTTGTCTTGTCACTGAAAAGCACTGACTCGACCTAATGATAACGCATATGACATGTGCGTTACAAATTTAATGAAAAAAAAGAAATCTGCTGCTGATTGAATACCATGATGTCCGATTTGACTTGTCACTGAAAAGCACTGACTCGACCTAATGATAACGCATATGACATGTGCGTTAAAAAATTTTGTAAACAAAGAAATCTGCTGCTGACTGAGTACTATTTATGTCCGATTTGACTTGTCACTGAAAAGCACTGACTCGACCTAATGATAACGCATATGACATGTGCGTTACAGTCCTACTTTTATACAAATAAATCTGCTAGTGACTGAAAAGCATTTATGGTCGATTGGACTTTTTTCTGAAAAGTACTGACTCGATATAATGGTAATGCCTATGACATGTGCATTTCCTTTAGGTGTATAAGTTTATGTGCATGTAGGTGATATAATTATCTAACCATTCCAGCAAAGTCATATGGCCGATGACAGTTCTGGTTCTCGTTGGATACTTGCCCCGTTTAGAAATCAATACTGGAGAGAGAGACGTTCCAGTCCTAAAGACTACTACGCTGGTCTCCGACAGGAGTGGGCTTTTAGGTTGGAAGAGCAAGAGGGATTGTACAATGACCTCCATGAACTTTCTTCACCGGTACCCCATCGCCGAGCAATACAAATGCGGCGCGAGAATAAGCTTGATTATGAACGAGCGGTAAAAAGAATAAGGAGAGAGAATAATAGAATGTTATTGCGCAGATGTCGGTACTACATGCTTCAGCTTGCAAGGGAGGTAGCCGAGGCAAGCGGAAGGGAACTTACGCCATGTGAGCGCTCAAATGTGTTGGCAAACAACAAGTATCTCTCAGATTATGACATGTCTGATGAGGAAGTTTAGTTTATAAATTGGAGTTTAGTAACTAAACAACTGTGTCTTGTTTAGTTACGTATGTTTAAATTTGACTTGTACTTTTATGTTTATCATTTCAGTTTTCATGAAGAAGTTCTTGTATTTTCTGTGATTGAATGGAAAAAAATTCATGATTTCGGGTGCAAACTATATTTATTGAATTTATTGAACAACCATACAAAAGTAGAAATTAAAATTGAACTTTCCAAAATTACATATCTTCTTCATCCGAAAGTTCGACATCGGACTTCAGTTCTTCTTCATTGCTCCAAGATAGGTACCTCTGCGCGTCTTGAAGGAACCCCTCCGATGCACATTGAGCTGCTTCATTTGCTAGTGTCAATCTCTTAATACGCATACTCATTCGATTGCATTCCTCACGCATGCGGTTAATAGCTTTGAGCAACAGTTCATGGGTATATGTCGGCATGGTAATTGCCAACTGCCTCGGGATTCTTGCATTACAAGCGCGACAATCTTCTAGTAGGATAGGTAAGCGCGTTAGCCAGTATGCCCACTCCGCTTGCATGGTATTTATGCAATACGTAGACCAACGGAGACGGGGATTCAAAGGATAATCAAATTGATCTCCTTCATCCACCCATGATCTACACATTGCTTTGTAGATGTCCCTGACAGTATAAGAAGTCATTTTGAACTCTGATGATTTTCGTTGAACATGCTACAACTATAAATACAATGCTATGGTTATACGAGAACGCATATACAAAAGGCGTTAACCATGTAATTATTATTTTTTAGATTGATGTGACAACATGGCCAAGTGGTAGGTGTTAATTACTAATACAATGCATATTGGATATGCATGATGCACATCTAATATGCGTCATGCATATTGAATATGAGTGATGTGTTTTATATATATATATATATATATATGACCATATGTCATTGAAGTAACGAAATGGATCGACGAGAAAATGGAGAGAGTTCCGTAGAGGTGTCAATGTTGATGAATGGGACATGCGTTATTTTGACTCCCAAAGAGTGGAGAGAGTTATGTATTTTTTTCATATGCCCGTTATGTATCTTTTGGAACAATTAGTATTATTTTTAATAGACAGAGAAAACAGATAATTGTTGGCAACAATGAGACAAGTTAAATTATAATGTGACCACAATCATAAATTACAAACATAATCGAAAGTTACAAACTACAAATTACGAATTTAAAAACAAAGATTTGAAATTAAAACAAGTACAAGACAACATGACTCCTACATATGTAAATATCTTACTACTACCGATTACAAATTCGTTCTTGAACTTGACGCTTCTGCCCTACTTCCGGAACATTTTCTTCGATTATGTCCTTCTTGTCCACACAATGTGCATGACTGTCTCTGTGATGGTTGGTGCTCAATCCAATCCATCTCGTTCCTGAACCGTGTGATTTGGGGTCGCCCTCGCCCCTGGATACGTTCTCTGTCTGGAATGATGGTTGGCCCATTGATTTCAGGCCAATACGCCTTATCACGCGGGGGCCTAAATGGTTGAGAGGCATACATTTGTATAATTGATTTGAGCGACCAAACATCGCTGAAGTATTCGAAAAGGGAAGTTTTCATGGACATGCACGTCGCAAGCACATGCGAGCACGGCATCTTCCATTGTTGAAACTTGTTGCAACTGCACGTACGATTGATCATGTCAACTGAATGTCTGTGATTTCCTTTATATGGGCTCGTCTGATTCATTGGAGTCTACACCTCGTAAGTTTGTGCCGCGCGGTCAAACTCAATGACCTAGTGTCTCAATGCCTTTTTCCTCCAGTATTTGTACTTTTTGATGGCAAACGTGCTCCAGTTTCCCCCCGTCTCAATTTTTTTTCGTGCTTCTACGGCTCTGTCATTGAAATAGTTAACGCTTTTGTAGAATGTCATCATAACCGTTCCCATTATGGGTAGGTGCCTAGCTTCTTTTAGGACCCCATTCAAGCTCTCTGAGATGTTTGTTGTTTCCGATCCGTAACGCCTACCTCCATCATGCGCGAATGACCATTTCTTTAAAACCAAATCCTCCGTTAGTTCCTTGTAGACCTTTTCGTTGTCGCCGAACTTTTTAGTCTTTTCAAGCTAAGCTTTAAACTTTCGTTTTTGGATTTCCATGGCCGTAACTTTTACTTGGATGCCCACAACTTTGTTGAACCTCCTCATATAGTTTGCCCCAATGTGACGGGCAAAATAGCGATGATAAGCATGGGGGGGTCTCCAAAGCGGATCTCCTTTGATGTACAACAATAGACCAGTATGCCTGTCTGAAATTAGACACAATTCTGTTCGATTGGTGACAAAATTTCTGAGGCATGACAAGAACCACCCCCAATTATTAGCATCCTCCTTCTCCACAATGGCAAATGCAATAGGGAATATTTGATTTTCCGCATCCTGAATCACAGCAACCAAGATTACGCCCTTGTACTTTCCTGTTAGGAAGGTACCATCAATGCTTATCACAGGCCTGG
This sequence comes from Rhododendron griersonianum, assembly GCA_018127125.1. Lineage (NCBI taxonomy): Eukaryota > Viridiplantae > Streptophyta > Magnoliopsida > Ericales > Ericaceae > Rhododendron > Rhododendron griersonianum. The sequence goes on from CM030789.1 coordinate 17,343,550, forward strand.
AATGTTTGAACCCTTCGATGGCTGGCCCAAATGCCCAGAAAAGACGATCGAATGTGCGGCATCCTGGTATGTTTGTATCTTTCGACAGCAAGATGTACTCTGTACCAGGATTTTTAACTTTCACCACGGCCAAGAAACTTTCGACTTCTGCATACGACTCATCCCAGTTCCCAAAAATTCTTGCTATAGCAATTTGCTTCGCAGCCCAAGTCTTCGCATACGATGGTTGGAATCCCTCTGGCCTATCTAAAATCATTGCTTGAAGGACCTTCACCTTCGTGCTTGCATCTTTTTTCACGATAGGAGCGATAATTTCAGAAATGAACCGTGCGTCAAGATTATGATGATCTTGGGTTACACTCTCCGCAACGCAAGTGTGTGGTCCTGCATATCGACTGATTATCCACTCATCGGCATCCTTACACTTTCTTGCTCGTAGTCGCCACTGACATGGGACCGGGTTCTTGCATTTGTACACCAACATAGTCGGTGACGATGCTGATGTCTTCACCACAGTATTCTGTTGCATGCTATACTTTTTCACCGTATTCTGAACCTCCTCCTTTGAAAAGAAAACCTGCCAATAAAGTTCTATTGACCTCATATTGTTTCACATTCTACTAACAAAGATGAGTTCATTTAAATTACGAGTAATAATAAATACCTGTCCCTTAAAAAGCTCACAATGTCCATCCCACCCGACGTGACTCTTACTAGGCATTTGCGGACTAGGGTCCACGATGTTCGTCCATGTGTCATCGGTGAACATGGAACTTGGCAGCTCAAACTCAGGAATCTCGTGTTCTTCGTGGTCCTCAGCCTGTAAACCCTCATCAACATCCTCCTCGGAGCTTTGTGAGACCTCATCGTCATCTAAGAGATTATTGTCAAATGCGCTATTGTGTTCCACGTAGTCGTTGAGTTGCTCCAAGATCGTGGAATCGTCATGCATGTCATATGCAAAGCATGTGTCGCTGTCTAAATATTGTTGTTTTGAAGGATCCCTTTCATGCGGCCTATGAGACAGCTTAGTAGAACGATGGATTGGGAGACTATTGCAATGCGATCCCCCGACTTCTTGTCTGAAATTATTATCGTCAAGAACTTCTGTGTACAGAGTGGGGGTGTAACCGGATATGCCGTCAGCAACATCGAATATTATATTGACGCCATTATCGTCAACGACTTCAACCCCAACGTATGTATACATTGTGTGAGGGAAGCTAAGAGTTGGATAGGCATATGTTATTTTCATCACCGTACTCGGCAATCTTCCTGCATTAGTAATAAGTTGCCTCAAATCTGTGAGAGTTATCCCACGCGGTATTGATAATAATAGAACAGTACCCCCCGCGTACGACGGACCGTTTGGCTGCTGGACTACCTGACCACCGACATGTACACACATTATACGTTCATTACAAGAACTGCTCATCTTTTTGTGAGTGTATAAACCGATAATGGGAAAAAATATCGGATTCTGATTACTGGAGGAGAGCACCCCTTATTATACAACAACTGCATAATGCACATACCATATGCGTGATGCACATACCATGTGCATGATGCATATGCAATGTGCATGACACAATAAATATGCCACCCCCCCCCCCCCCCCACCCCGCGAGCCCCCTTCCATGGCAGGAGAATCTACCAGCTTTGAATACAATGTTCATCATGCATATGGGATGTGCGTGACGTCTATGGCATGTGCGTGAGGCAATATTTCTGGCTCCCTCCTGCAATGGCAGGGGAATCCGACAGCTTTGAATTTGACTTACTACTGTTCAATACAATAACGTACTTTCCAACAGCTTTGCATCAGATTTATCCTATATGCATCACCCGTTGTGTATTCTTTACCTTATCCCATTCTTTACTTCTTTAACTGGTTCTTCTAAAAAAGCCAAAGTGGCTTAATTTTTGTCCTTATTCAAATTTTTTTCGTATCACTTGGCTTATCATCATTTTTTTTGGGGATTATTGCATCCTCATGATGAGAGGAATCTAAAAAGTAAAAAAAATTTATCGAAATCCAAATTTTTTTGGATAAAGACGAAAAAGTGGCTTATTGGCTTATTTTTCGTGTTTATTCAAAAAAAATTGGATTTCGATGAATTTTTTTTATTTTTTAGATTCCTCTCGTCATGAGGATGCAATAATTCCCAAAAAAAAAAGATGATAAGCCAAGTGATACGAAAAAAATTTGAATAAGGACGACAAAAATTTTTTTTTTTTCTAAGCTTGCATCGCCACCAAGAAAAAGATATTTTTTTAACATGGAGGCATATTCACATAGTACTCTATGGAATTAATAATGGTTGTTTTTCCATTTTCTGAGATACACAAAGTTGCAGATTTCCTATTTCACATTACAAATCATTATTCGTAAAGACAGCTCACGAAAAGGAACAACAAAACTATAACAGGATTGTAATATATACTATATTCATTTTTTGGCTAAGTTATAACAGGGTTGTAATTGGCACCAAACATGCTCTGGAATAGTCAATTCTAACAAAATTTTCTCCACTAAGCAAGATTGTACTTTTCCAACAAGCTAATAAAATGTAGATGTGTATCTGATACTGATTTTCTAACAGTTCGTTCTTAGTTAATTTAGAGTACATATGCAGAGAAGCAAAATTTGGTTTTAGGAATAATCTGGCCATGCCTCTTTTAGACTTCCGGGGTCGAAGTTGCGGTCCGCTGAAATGCCACCGCGATTAACCCATCATATTTGCTGCCAACATTTTGACACGCCCCATTCCAGAATAGCACCTCATTAGCCTATCCCGATACAACACGCGGCAACAACCCAACGACAACCAGCTACTAGCAATTCCAAGAATAACTAAAAACTGAAGTTCAATAGCCACTTTTTTTTTACATATCAAAATAACTGTCATTTACAAATTACAGCGAAAGTCTGCCAAGAAATAAACTTTACATAATCAACTATTATCCAAAAAATTAAACTAGGCAAATATCATCTACGGGGCGGGAGACAAAGACTCCCACAAGTCTCAACCACGCACTCCTTGAGCAAGTCACAAAATGCAAAACGCGACCTGTAGTGGGCACCGACCTATACCTGCAAAACTGGAACCCAAATCGAGTTCCAAGAATGTAAATGAGACATGGATCCTATTCAATGAAAACATTAAATCTAGCATCACAAATAAATATGCGTTAAGCAAATTATCAACACGAAGTCATTAGTTCGACACAAAGTCATTCAATCCGACACGAAGTCATTATCTCGACACGAAATCATAATTTCGGCATAAAGCAAATTAATCGACACGATACAAAAGAAACTGGAGGATATTCATCCTTTTGTGCTCCATAAAATGAAGACAGTACACCATGCTCTTTTGTTATTCGTACGCAATAAAATGTAGTTTCATTAGATAGTAATGTGCACTGTTAATGAGAAAGACAAGGTCATTTGCCTTCACTAACTGCCCAGCTGCTCAACCAATCATAGTCTGCTCTCAAACCTCACACAAAAAGGTAGAATTTCCAAGACTTCAACCAATGGCAAATCTTGAAGTTGGAACCAACACATGCCTTCTACTTTTTTTCGGCTTTTTATGATTATGTACACAAAGTATTTGTGCTTTTCGAATCAATTACTCAAGCTAGGTCACCAATGAATTCAAACTACTAACCTATTTTGATACATTAAAAAAAGTCACAAACCCCATGCCAAGTAGGAGACAAAAAACCAAAGCTGCAGTTGCAACAGTGGCCTGAAACAGCTTTGGCAGCTCGGAATTTCAACCAATCCAGCTTTAGGATGTCATTGGTCACCTCACCACTTTACCAAAGCACTGCAACAGCAACCATCTCTGTTTTTCTCTAGAGCTCTACCTTTGGTTCAGTTGGTCAGGTTCCTCATGTTCATAAGCCTAACCACTCCACTTAGACATAAATATTAACTAGGTTGAAAACAAAACAAACCAAAGCCCATGAAAACATCAACACAGACAGCAGCCAGTCGACCTTGAACTTATGGGTTTCAGATTTACGGTGTATGATATAATCTAAAAACCTAGGGGTCTGTCAAAAATTTAGAAGGGATTCATGTTGTCTGATAGGGGACACGTATTCGACACGCGTGTCGGATACATGTCCGTTAGCAAATGCACCAGGGTGAATACTCCCCGGCTATATATGGTGAATTTAGACCCCGTGTAAGTTAATTCTAGGTAAAATCGGGCAGAGTTTCGTTTGTATGTTGGGCTATCCCGACGTCTAAGCGTCTCTAAGAAATAGCAGAAACAGCAACACAATCATTCAATGTCTGCGGATCAAAAAAAAAAAAATCATTCAATGTCCACACCGATCCATTTACCATCCTAATTACCATTACAATTATAAAAATTCCACAATCAAAACCCACGTCGGGTTGTGGTCATCCTACTAATCGATTATGCAAAACAAATAAAACACAAAATTAAAAAGAAACTTACCTGTATGTCATCCTTTGGCCCAACCCCTACCCCTAGCCTTAACTCTACCCCCACCTCTACCCCTTGTAGCATGAACGACCTTCGCGTGGTTAGTGTCCCCATGCTTCTTCTGAAGATGTCCTCCAGTACCACAACGCAGAGGCCTAGAGACACGCGTACTCCTGCGCGGCCCATCTGGAGTAACATGACCTCCACTTTCCATGTCAACTTCCTCCTCCTCCTCCTCCTCCTCTCCCCCCTCCTCCTCTGGTGTCTCCTCGGACTGAATTATTGTCTCTGTGAGCTGTGTGACTTGGCCTAGTGAATCCCCATCCTGCGACTCTACCATCCTTTTCCTCTTCAAAAGTGACCTACACTCAGAAATGGTCTCTCCACCACCAACAGTGGATATCTGCATGTTGGCCCAATCAAAGTCAGAAGGAGTTTGCGATTGTGAACCCCCTGCCCCTGCCGTTGGTGAGTAGTTAAGTAATGGACTCATCGAGACCCCATCCATATTTAATATAGCGGAACTGAAAGGAGTGGAAATCTCTGAAGGGTGCACTGGTCCTCTTGAACTACTTGTTACAATGGGTTCCTCGAATTGGTATTCTGCGTGTGTATCTTCGGGAGGACCCTCAGGCTGGTGCTGCGGTACAGGCTGGTTCTGTTGGTGGACCCCTGCTTCTGCCTGTAAATGGGGGTCCATATGGCCATACTCCTCATCAAATTCCTCCTGTATTTGTGGATCCCGTATCTTATGCTCAGGAGCTATCTTCCGGAATAACTTCTCTTGGAATTTCAAGCACTCGACTCCTCTCTGTGCCATTGCCTGAACAGCCTCAACAGAGACGAACGGCATACAAAGCCTCTCAAACAGTTGCATCTACATGACAATGTATTTTCAAAAAAGTTACATACATGAAAGTAAATGGAAGATTAAAAAGAGTAATATCACCATATATTACCGCTGTGTTTGTTGCTGCACCCATCTTACTAACAAAACGTAAGGTAATCCTTTCGTACCAATCTAGGTACGGGTCGTCAGCGGGGTAGACAAGAATGTCAGGATTGGTAATGTTTACAATATTGTTGGCCCTATCATTCCACAAACGTATTGGCTTGCTCCAATCCTTCACACCATTCCTAAGATCCATACCGTGAAACTCCCCTAGAGACTTAGAAGGCGGGGGGATGGTTTGTCTCCCTCCAAATTGACGCAACACCCGCTCTGGCTGGTGCTGCTCAACATGAGAGAACTGGATGAGTGGGACACTTGCCATCCAAATACCTCTTCCGGCACTACAAAATCTTGGCAAAGATTGGATCAAGGCCTCAGTGTACGGCTGCCACACCACCTAAGAAATCACAATTCAAAAAAAACATAAGAAACTAAATCATAAGTACTCCCTTCGTCCTAAATTGTTGGTCTTATATGAAAAGATGGGTAATTTTTGGATAAAAAATTCGGATATGTTCGTGCATATTTTTTAAGTGACACCGAGTTAAAGAACTAATTGAGAACTGTAATTTGGTATCAAATTTTTTTTAAAATTATGCACGAAATTACTTTATTTATGATCCACTAATCACAAGTCTTTTCCTTAAGGACCAACAATTTGTGACAAACTAACGGAAAGTAACGTAAACAATAACCTCGTCCGGCCTCTGCACGTCTAAAGAGAACCGGTAATGTCCAACAACATGGGTCGGCAAATTCGGCGAGTGAAATTCATCGTCCCACCTACACAATTACAAAATTAATATATCAATGGCCTCGAATGATACCAAGCAACATTAATATGTTAGTGAAGAACAAACATTTCAATACTAAATGTAAATGACATCTTTAGTTAAGAAACCGTACCGTCCACTTAGAGGAGAATCACGACGAATGACTCGCTTCCCATTACGTGCGGGGGCAAGGAAAGGAAAGCGCTCCCAACCCCAAACTTGCAAGAGTACGAACATCCCCCCAAGTCTTTCGATCCAACAGTAGAGCCGAAGTCTAGGTAATGGTAAAGGGTGGCTAGGCAAGCGCTCCCCCAACTGTAAGTACCGGCAAGTTGAAGGTCGTCAAGCAAAGACAAGAAGTATAGGTGGACATGGGAACTAGATTGGTCCGGCAAAACTATGCCACCTATAAGTTGTAGAATGTAACCCCGAGCTTTCCTCAATACCGTGACTTCGTCATCTCCCTCCTCAACCTTTCCGTCAAAGTTATCACGCAACCATTTCAAACTAACCTTAAATCCACTCATAACTTCTCCCGGTGGATCCAACCCTAGTAGACGCTCGCATATATCTTTTTTCTTATCTTTGTCAAATCTTGAGTCCCCAGTAACCGGTCTACCATCAACTGGGAGACCGGTAATTATTTCCACATCCTGTAGGGTTACTGTGGACTCGCCTGAACGCAAATGGAATGTGTGAGTCTCTGGCCGCCAACGCTCAATGAGTGCGGTGATGAAAGCACGGTCCAAAGTTATAAACGGCATCTCCAAAATTCCACCAAAACCAGCTTGGTATATCAACTCAACAATGCGGGGTGAAGGCCGCCCCAATTGTCGTAAATTGTTATCATTGCGACGACATATCAACGTGACATTTTCAACTTTAGAATCCCCCTGAATAACATTGTAACTTATGCTTTAGTTTTACGAATACTCCAAATTCATTACAACAAATTCATGTTATAAGACATAGTAAGTTCTAAGATAATGACTTCTTACATAGCCTTCCCATGCAGCACGAGAACGGTGCTGTTTCTGTAGCACAAGTAAGGAACCGTCAGTAGGCCCCGGATCAATACTAGAGCCATCCATGATATAAACCTGCAAGTACGAAAATTATTATCATAAATCCAGCCATGAAAAATATGCTTCCAGTCTTCATTGATGCGTTGTTTCCCGGTGCGACTGAGTGTATTTTTTTGTCAAAACCAAACAAAAGTATTGATTTGGTGGTTTGTTGGAGAATTGGTACAATGTGTCTTAAAGAAATGGTAATACCCCTAATCTTTAATTATGTTTTAAGTTAATTATGTGAGTTATTGGGCTTAATTTGCTAGCTTAGTGGAATTGGAACATAAGTTAGAATATCACACACACACACACTCGATAATTTTTCCTAAGCCTAGCAAGACAAAATAGGGGGTTCTACGTTCTTCTTCTTTTGTTCCTGTCACGTTCAAAATGTAGAGAGAGGGAGAGAGAGAGACACCGACTGAGAAGAAGAAGAAGAGAGAAGAAAAATTGGGGAAAAACCTTGCTTGACTTGGAATTGAAGAATTAACTAGGTAATTCTTGCATCTCCTATTTGATTCCATGATTTGTATGTTAAATTTCATATCATAGGGGTTGAATTCATACTCTAGATGATTGGAGCAAGATGAATTTGGCTTGGTATAGAACTCTACTTGTTTCTTTTAATTGGGTGTTTAAAACTTGTTTTGATGCATGAATTGGGTGTTCTTGAAGTAACTCTTCTATATCTATGAGGTAGAGCATGATTAGTTAGGTTTGATGTGAGTTAGAAGTAGTTTGGAAGGGTTAAAGAGTTTAAAATCGCAGGAAGAACAGGAGATGAAATTTCTGGAAAATATGCAGGTTTGAGAAACCTTCTGTCTGACCTGTTTTTGGGGAATTTTTTTGAGGCAGTTCCTGAGCTCCGAAAATTATGAGATTTTTATTGAGAGTTCTTCTATGAGTCCTTTATCTATGGTAAAACTTTCGGGATCAGATTCGGAGTATTAAATTCTGTAGAAATTCGTAACCTCACTGCGCGCAGTTTCGGAACTGTGCTGACTGCACAGACACGTGTTGGGGAAACGGCCATAATTTTTAGCTCGAGCGATGAAATTGCGATCCGATTTCTGATTTTGAAACTAGACTCATAGACCTAAAAAAATGCATAAAGATTGTGTCCTAGTTATTCTTGTGCAAAGTCAGTTTTTGCGTTAAAGTTTATGGAACTGTAGATTCTGTGACTGTTTTCTTGAGACTAGTTATCTAACTTCTTTAAATCGTTCTTAAATGTGTTTAGGACCTCATTTAGGTATATTTAAGCATGTTTAACAGTTCCTAATCATGTTTTTATTGCCTAATTGTTTTAGGAAGTTCGGGTGGTTCGTAGAGCCGAGGTGAGTGATTTAATACTTAAATTACATGGTTTTGAACTTGTTTTCCTTATCGAGCTTATTTGAACATGTTTTATAAATTGTGTACTCCATGGATAACAATGGAAGGTGGACCTATTTGTGAAATATTTGCGAATCTATTTAATGGCATTCCCAACGTCCGGTCTTGCTAGGGGACGGCTTAATGGCTAGCAAGGGTGTTTGAGGTTGGTGTGTGTTTTGGGATAACGCATAGACGTCTGGCTTATCCACTACCGGGGACGCCCGGTAGCTTTTGAATTTTGAATAGCGGAATGTGCATTATATTTGGCTTATAAATTTGAGTTCTTTGTTTTGAAATATTAACAAATTATTTTGTATTGTCCATGGAAGGCATGTGAGTTAAGTATTAATCATTCACACGAGCTTTGGCTTATGGATTTTCTTTTCCACCTTTCAGGAAGCGACGCGTAGGGTGGCATGGTGTTTTACGAGTAAAATGTGTTGTATTTTTTTTGGGAACTTGTGGAAGGAAGTTATGCTTGTATATGATTTGTCAGCTTTTGAGTTTATATGTAAGCACAGCTCTGGGAGGTTTACCCTTTTGGTTTGCAAAATCTATGTAAGACTTTAGTTTGTTGTTAATAAAAGTCGTCTTTTGCTTCCGCTGTTATGGTTAGTCCCTTTTGATTACCACTTGCTTGGATGATATTTTATTTGTGATTTGGCCTTAGTGAGAAATCACTGGCATTTGTCATGATTAAGACCTCAAGGGGCGGGTCAGGATCGTGACAGAAATCAACTAACAAAACCTATAGGGAAAACAAGTAACGACATATGAAGAAGTCAACTAAAAAACCTATAGGAAAAACAAAGAAATCAAATTACCATTATCTCCTTCAAATCACGTACTATTTCACACAAAGTACGTCGAAAAAAACACACAACGACTTATGCTATTCGGGAGAGTTCTTTTAGCATGACCCTTACACCAATATCAATATTTTGCATCCGATGTGACTTCCTAAGACAAAACCAATACTATATGCGTGATAGATATGCTAATTTGGTGGTTCACAGCTATGTGCTAATTATGTGGTGCATAGATATCCAAACACTTTTTCTTCGGATATCGATACACTTTTAACACATTATTCACCGTCCTAGTGGCTGTGGTTATGCATATTCACACATTGATGTGGAGTGTAATCAAAGAAAATATAAAAAGACAGAACCACCATGTATGGGACCAGCGGACATATGCTATTACGTATTCCAAAATCCAAATATATATGTAACTTTAGTTTTGGACTCAACTTGCCTTGTTTTGTCCTGTTTCATATTAATTCTTAAAAGAAAGCAAAACAAACAATTTTCCAATCTTGACAAAGACAAGCAAAACTTTCAAAGAGAAATCCTAACAAACCTACCTACGTTAGCAACCTCATCACACATGGTCACAAAAAATTTACAGGTTCAACATAAATATGTCCTCACACTCACATGATATAACTGTTAGTAATTTTAACCATGTTAGTAGTTTTAAATATTTTCATGATTCCTGGCTATGTGCCACTCACATGCCATTCTCTTGTATTTCTTTAGTTCTGGTATTCTGTTCCTGAAATTGCAGTGAACTGGACCATGGGTGGTTCTACAATGGGGCGCGGGGGGTCACCCCCACTCAAAATTAAATAACCATGTTAGCAAAAAGTATTCTCAGCCATGGGAATACATGCCCACGGAGAGAGAGAGAGATATATATATATATACATACATACGGGGAGAGAGAGAGAGATATATATATATACATACATACATACGGGGAGAGAGAGAGAGAGGGAGGGACTTACAGTGAAAGGGAGGAGAGAATGACGAATGACGAACGGCGACGGAGATCAGAGATCAGAGAGAACGGCGAACGGCGGAGAACGTACAGTACGACGATCGTCGCGAGAATGTAGAGGGAGAGGAAAGACGGTGCGTATGCGAGACGCATACCCTTTTTTGCAATCAGAATTTTAAACCCTAACGCCTATGGAATATGCATCATGCACATTCAATATGCATCACGCAACTAGGGTATGCTGGATACACGCTGGATAATCTAGCTGGCCGGCTTGCATATGCCAGCACGGATAATGCACATCCGATATGCGTGATGCACATGGAATGTGCGTTTTGAACTATTTTTAAAAATAGTTTGAAAAACAGTATATTTTGCTAAATAGTTATTTGAAAAGTAATAACTCGATAAAAAAACTCGAATCATTGCCCAGACCAAAGGTCGTTCTGAAATGTTTGCCACAATGCCTCCGCTTGCCGTTAAATCCAATCAGAACACACCCCGGAGTGCAGAGCCGGTGGGAAGCATCACGATCCATGCCTCCACAACCCGCAAACCGCACCACGCCGTTAGGCCTTCTGGCGACAACAAGGAGTAGAAGCCAGCGAGCAATCGAGGAGGGGAGTCACAGCAAGGGAGAGGCCGACGGTGAGGAACCAGCAAATTAAAAATAGGGAGAGGGGAAGAAGGAAGAAGAAGAGAGAGAGAGAGAGAGAGAGAGAGAGAGAGAGAGAGAGTCGAGTGAAAACGCCCCTGGGGAGGAGGGCAGGAGGCAGCAGCGCCTCCCCCCGCAAAACGGAGTGGGAGCTGAAGAGTTTAGAGAGAGAGAAGAGAGGGATTATTTTTGGGAATTGATTTCTACACTCTCATTTTTATCATATACATTTCATTTTTTTGTCTTTTATTTGTTGTGAATTTATTCTATTGCCCCTTAACGTGTGAAAAAGTGAGATTATGAAAAGATAAAAAGATAAATTCAAATGAATAAGGAAAAAAAATGAATGTATATGATAAAAATGAGAGTGTAAAAATCAATTCCGTTCTTATTTTATTTTTTACCTGTAGTTACGTACACACCTTAAGTTTTGTTACTATAGATAGTACTTTAAGGCTGCGTTCCAGAAATCCAAAAAGAACTTATTTTTTGTTGAAAAAGAAGCCCTGTTCCAGAAAAATAAGAAGTTTGCTTCTTATTTGGGAAGAATTTGTATAGGTACCTACGGGCCGAGGGCCAAAATCGTACCGGCGGCCGTGCCGGGCCGTCTCCGGCCACCGGACGGCCGATCCGAGTCGTCCAAAAATTCTATAAAAAAAAATCGAGGGGGCCAACGTGGGAATCAACGGCATCCGAGGTGTGTAGGGTGCTTGATCGGAGCACCCCTTTTTCGTGTATATATGACAATTCATGTGTTTACGCAAATAATTTTCCGATCACTATGGATCTTGTTTGATAGATCTCATTGAGATCTTTAATACGGTGCCAAAAAAAAAATTCATTTATGTTATATTTGAGTTTGAAAATGTGAAAGAAACTTTTTGTTTGGGAAAAATAAGAAGGTGGTCCTTATTTTCGAAAAAGAATGAGTGAAATAAGTACTTATTTTTTAAGAAGCGTTCTGAAACGGAGCCTAATACTTTTAGGCTTTCAGCAATAAAGACATAATAAGGTGTCAATGTTACCAACACATAAACCTAGCAAGACTACAGGTGAATTCTCGTTGTCCATCGCTGGGAGTTTCATATTTTTCTTTGACAACACAGAGCTCACCAACAGCTTGAAAAATAGATGAAATACAAAGCGTTAACTTGACCACCTTATTGATCGATCGATCGAAGACCTCCGAATCGGATTTTTGAAGGATTAAAATTAGTATTAATTCGGAGATAGTAACTCATGACCGATTCCAGTACCATTGCAGTCTTTCAAGAGAAAATAAAGTTTGGCCGTCTCGTTGTACCCTTTGTCGAGTATCAACTAAGTCGTGTTGCCTATAAAAAAAAAAAAAGAGTAAAAAAAGAAGAGGCTGACATTAAAGTGAACTAGCATAGAGCTAGAGATCCAGATCAAATTCTAATGCCTCATTTGTGGGCCTATATCAGTCCGGATCAAGTCCACACCCTTACGGTCTGCATCCGTCCGCACCTCCCTTTTTCCGATCGAATTTCGATGATCCGAGCCGCTCAATGTAATCAGAACGTGATTTTAATGGTACCCGCGAAAAATCAGCAAAAAAAATGATCGGGAAGGGTTTGATCCGAACAATTTTTTATTCAACGGTTCAATAAAAAACTGCTCAAATCAAACCCTTCCCGGTGTTTTTTTTTTTGCCGATTTCTCGCGGGTTCCCTTAAAATCACGTTCTGAACACATTGAGCGGCTCGAATCATCGAAATTCGATCGGGTAAGGGGAGGTGCGGACGGGAAGGGTGTGGACTTGATCCGAACTATATATATATATATGACCCAAACAAATAGGGGTAGCAAGAAAGTCGATCTCAACCCGACAACAACTTTAATTTGCTTGGATCTAAAGTTTCAAATAAAAATACGTTTAACTGTAACGATAAATCAAAAAGGTCGGTGTGTGACGCCACTCATTCTTCCAAGCTCTCAAAACTGAGAGTTTGTGGATGGTGGTGCTTATGCATGGTTATGGCCGTGGTGCGGCTAATGGTGTATGTTTGTTAGGGTGGTTTTATGTTGGATTAAGATGGTGCATGGCCAAACAAAAAAAAAGAGAAGCCAAAAAGTGGAAGGTATAACTTTGAACAATTATTATATAACCACACATATTCCTGGGATTTACTCATGTGAATGTAAGTGAGTTCGCAAACACTTTACACACAAATTCACATCTTTTGGTGGGTCCCACAATTACTGAAGGCGTGGTGTGTTTGTGAGCCCCAATATGAATGTGAGTGAGTTTTTGTAAGTGTTTGTGTTTGTAGAATGATTGAACTCTGAAAGTAACATACTTTGAGGAAGAAACGTATAAAAAGGAAGAAGAAGAAGAAGAAGAAATGAATACCTTCATGGCATTGCTCAAGCAACGTGGATCATACCGTAGTGCCTCCGCTGGTTTTAGCTTTGCCGGTGTTTTGACCGTTTGTGTGAATATTTGTAAATCGTTGTTTATGAATTGATGATTGGTTTAGATTTCAGGAAAGAAATTTGTTAGGATCGGACCAAGCGTTTACCATCTTACCAAAACCCGCAGATTGTAGTAAATGCGCAATTCTATTTCCTTATACTAAAGCGTACTACCCAAGACCCAGAACTCAAAATTTAACCCAACCCAATACAATGACTTTTAAGTTTTAACTCAACATTTGTGTCTCAAAAAGGTATCAATATTTTGCATTTTGTAAACTTTTTATGATTTTTGAAAACTTTAAGTGGTAGAGAATTAATTAAGGTCTATAAAAATAAAATCCATATTGTATATAAAAGCTCTAATAAAAAAATCCATGTTGCATGTGAAATAAAGATGCTTTTAAAAGCAATTAAATTCAGGGTGGTTTTGGAATAAAAAGTAAATTTGGCTTTTTTGTTTGTTTCTATTCAATTTTTTTTTTGACATTTGTTAGTTTTGCATCAAACTTTTGTGTATTATTGATTTGTCTCGACGAGAAGAATCAAAAAAGTAAAATATTATGACCGAGACTCATTTTTTAATGAAGACAAAAAAAAATACTCAAAAGACAGATTTTTTAACTTATTTTTGTCTTTATTCGAAAATTATACTCTCTCCGTCCTATTTTGTACTCCCTCCGTCCTCTTTTTAAAGTCCAGTATTCCATTTTAGGCTGTCCCTAAATAAGTGTTCATTTTGTAAAGTTAGTGGGTAAAAGTTGGTACATTTTCTATTTTGTCCATAAAAGTAGATTTCATTTTGAAAAGTTAGTGAGCAAAAGTTTAATGATGATGTCTTCATAGAGGGTAAATAGGAAAAGTTGAGGTAAAAGTTGATGTGAAATGTGTAATGATGATTTTTTTTAATAAGTTGGAGTTACAAAGCGGGATATTTAAAAAGGGACGGAAGGAGTATTATCTAATCTTGAGATTCCAACTTATTAAGAAAACACAATGATAGTTTACGGGCTTTGTTTGGTTACCCGTTTAGTTTTAGTTTTAGTTTTGTTTTCAATCATTACTCTATTTTTTTTTCAATCATTACCCTATTTTTTCAATTATTACTTTCTCATCTCTCTCTATCTCTCTCCAATCATTACCCCTATCTTCAATCATTACTCTATTTCTCTCTCCACCCACTACCAAAACTAAACTAAACTAAACTCTCAACCAAACACAACGTACATTAAAAATGTTTTGGATTTTCAAAAATACCCTCACTTTTTGAGTAATTAATAAGAGTGCACATTTTTCAATACATGATTTTTTTAAAAGTGAAAGGGCAGTAAGAAATTTTTTTATAGTAAACTAGTTGAACGAACAATTTGGGACAGATTAAAGTCAAAAAGTAGACAAACAAATCGGGGCGAATGAAATAAGGTTCAGTCATAATTTTTTACTCTTGCCGATTTCTCTCATCAAGATGAATTAATAATTCACAAAAATTTGATGAATAATTAATAAATGCGAAAAAAAATTAGATAAAGACAAACAAAAAAAAGTCAAATTTATTTATTTTTTCCAAAACCAACGTCACTTCTGAGATGGAAACCCTACCTCGAGAGAAATCGGGTGGGTATATCTCACGTGGTATCTATTTGGCACATTCAGACCATTCAATACACTTTTGGACAGTTAAAATTGAAATATTCTCTCTCCTCTCACCCCAACATTTTCTCTCTTATTTTTCTCTTTCCAAGTCCAAGCCGTCCAAAAATCCAATAGACGGCTCAGATGCGCCGAGCGGACACCAAGTGTACCCACACGGCACTGCAAAATTTTCCCAACAGAAGCATCTCCCAAATTGAAGAGGAAGCGGCGCCCCGAAAGTACAGCGTTTAGGGAGAATGGGAAATTACCATGCTCCCGGACTACCTAATAATCACCCCTCTGCTTCTCACTCTCGTCTCTCTCTCTCTCTCTCACATCTCAATGGGTTAGGGTCTGTATCTTCTCCGTCTCTCTATCTCTCTCAATGGGTTAGGGTCTGTATCTTTTTCGTCATTACCACTTATTCCACTGTAAGTCGACGGACTCGGAAACCCATTTGCTCTACTTATTTCGTTTCTTGAGCCCCTGAATACTCTGATTCTTGCGTTGGAATCATATCTCCAAAAACATAGGATACATTTCTTAAATTGTTTTCACCGGGACATGTGTTATTAATGTTAAAATACCCTTGTCTTTTTTCTGCTATACCATACGTTTTCAATGCC
The DNA here is from genome assembly GCA_018127125.1 of Rhododendron griersonianum. Classification (NCBI taxonomy): domain Eukaryota; kingdom Viridiplantae; phylum Streptophyta; class Magnoliopsida; order Ericales; family Ericaceae; genus Rhododendron; species Rhododendron griersonianum. The sequence goes on from CM030789.1 coordinate 17,359,319, forward strand.
TTTAATGTGTTGCATTTGTTATGTTATCTGTTGAATGGATAGACCGTTTGCGTTTTTTAAGGCTACAAAGGGCGGCATCTTGTCCTGTGTGTGCTTCTTTTTTTGTTTTTCGCTAATACGCCCCTGCTTTTGTAGGCCAACTCCTTCATTTGTATTGATTTTTTGTTGTTTTTCTTGCATATATTTAGATAATCTAATGAAGGAATACACCTTCAATGCTTCCATAAACCAACTCCTTTTCTACAGCCAGACATTATTTTTAAGTCTTGTAAACATTTCCCATTTGGGATCCCCCAACCCGTCCTTACTTTGAATCTAAGTGACCTATAGGTGAACTGGGAACAAATTAGCCCCGTTCCGCTAAGAGAAATAAGTACTTATGAGAGAATGATCTGTCTCGTAAAATGGTAAATAAGTACTTAAAAAATAAGAACCTTAGTTGAACGGGGCTTCTAGTGCAATAGTCTTTAGAAAAATGGCTTCAGCACGGGAGCAGTGCTGGAATGTGCACACATGAATATGTTTGTTGATATTTGGTAATAACTTAGCTTTTGTGGTTCATCAGAGTGGGAGAACCCCAAACTAGTTGTCGAGTGACCACATTTAAGTCATACATTTTGAATACCATCATATGCGTCACTAAAACATCGGTCCACTTTTCAAAGTTCCACCAAAATATGTTACTTAATATGCGGTCACTTTAGAATTAGTGTTGGTAATTTCCTCGACAACGGGTTTAGTCGGTGTCCTATGAACTGTCTGTGTGATGGTGTGTAGCTAACCACATGTTGATGGTGGATGAGTTGTGTCCTTTCTGTTGTCAACATGGGTATGCTATTGAGACTTGAGAGGATGATCTCTTTTGTGTTCTTTTTCACTACTGGGGTAACTGGAAAATTCGTGAAGTGTGAAATGTAATTTTGTGAAACAGAATCTTAAATTCGCGATTTTCTAGTGAAGTCCTGTAAATCCCCTAATCCACGGTTTGAGAGCTAGTTCAACACCCTTGAGGGCGGATTAGGTTGCTTAGCTTCTAATTGTACCAATTTTTAACAAGAATTCATTTAAACTGCAAATCAGACAATGTGAATGACCTGCTTAAATTAGAATTGAATTGAGATCCCTCCAGATTGCTTGTTGTATAAAATTCCTTCAACATGACGAGTATCTGATGACTGCTAGTAACCTTTGTCTTGCTCTGTCGATTACTTTGGATTCTGATGTCTTGGTTTCTACTTATTGAACAGAGGCATCAAATTTGTTGGAACCTGAAGGTGGCATACTGGCAACTTGACTTTTGTTTACAGGTACATATGTATTTGTAATTTGTCCTCCAAAAAATACCTTATCTGTTGGTTAGGATAACTTGAAATGAATTTTATTTGTAATTCAGACTCTGTGAAACTTCAGTTATTTAGTGATCAAAACAAGTATTTGTATGGTCAAAATTATGCTCGTGTGTCTGCCATGGTATGCAGATCATATAATTGAGAAGAGGAATTCTGTACCAATTAAAGGGTGTTGAAACTTGAATTTTTACCTATTGGAGTGTGTAGGTTGCAATGGTTTGTAAAGAAAGTGTCCCTGCAATCTCTCCTTAATAGTTGTGTCTATCAACCTCTTCCCTTACATCAGATGTTTTCTGCTAAGGAAGAAAATGTTTTTTTACCTTTTACTTTTCTGACTGTGACAGGCAAGCCATTTGAAGTCATTGAAAATATGTCTTAAAATGCATGTACTCTAGTGGGGGTACTGTACTAGAATCTCAGCCATATTCTGATGTGCATTGGACTGATTACGGTACACATCCTGAATGATTTGCTTACATAACACCACGATGGCTTCTTGTCCTGAAAATTTGATACTTCAGGATAAGATTGATCTGACGAGATGCTCTTGCACTGATTTTGTTCTTATATCTTTGTATATGTTTCATGTTTGAAGATTTCGTATGCAGATACTTAAGCGATATACACAGATTTGTGTTCATTCCATGCGCTGTAATACTTAAGAAATATCTTACTGCAATGTGGTGTTTGAGTTTTCATTAACTAAGGGAATTTGCTTGGACTACTACTGTGTCTTTTGGTTCCAATCGTTTTCTTAGAGCTGCAGCTTTTCATGACATTTCTCTTCTGTTGATTTATCCTTTTTATCTGGAGCCGGTTTCAATACCAACCATCTTTATTTGAAACATGTCATTACAATGAATTTGCATGTCATGACCTGTTGCTAAATCACTGCCATTGGGGCATGCTAGCTTTTGCCAAGCTGCTGCAAAAGCTGAAGTTGGTGCTTCTGTTGTTCACAATTTTATTGGTTGGACTCTTGTACAGTGTACAGTACAATGTGGGGATAGTATTCACTCTAGTGAGATTGACAGGTTGCGTCAATCTTTTTCAGGATTGGGCACGAAACCGTTTTGGTGATAGAAGCTGCTCTTACAAAAGGAGAAGATCCTGGTTGTCTTTGGTTAGTTCTACACCGTACTGCTATTTTGAATTCATGGCTCCAGTATCATTGGTTAAGGTTATTACTTGCCTGTAGGGTGGCTGTACATTTACTGTTGCTGTTGTTACATCTTTCACTGGTCCTTCACGATGTAATTTTTTCGCACAACTTCATTAAAGTTGCACAATATATAACCTTCTTTCATTGAGTTTTGTGTATACGCTTTGCTCACAAATGTTGGTGATTTATTTGGAGGCTATACTGCTGAATTCCCCTATCCCAACCATCCACACACACAGACAAATGAGGTGAATTATGTTTTATTTCTTCTTGAACAGTCCAAACTATTATACCGAGCCGGTTGAAAATGAAACCAAAAGGATGGGTCTTCCTGACAGTGTCGGTCAGACCATGTGAAAATGGAAAACTGAAAAGTTCGGTTCCAATATGTTCCTAAAACCCCCCGACTTAACCTGACTATCATTTCTATCCTTACTGTTTGATGATGAATTCAAAAACCACTGCTCTATGTAATCTGTCTCCATAGGTTAATTATGTTTGTCTGTTTTTGGGTATATGGTCTTCGCTCTTAGAAAGAGAAGTTTTAGTTAGTAATCAATTGTGCTTTGAGCAGGTCATGGAAGTTACTTTTGAAGAAGAATTTCCCGACTTTGATGTCCGTCTCTCTCCACAGCTTAGGAAACAATTTTACGAGAAATTAAAACATCTGGTGGTTGTTATTGACACAAAGCTCGAAGATGAGACGAAAAATGGGATATGGGATGACAGGTATACCTTAGAAGAAGAGGATGAGGAGAAATTTATACGTGGTACAGGGGTCATAATGAATAGTAGGGGTTTTATTCTTACGTGTGCACAGTTGATACCTCCTAATTTCAGCAAGATTCAGTTTCGTCGGGTGAATGATGAGTCGTTTTCAGAATGTGTGTTGGTAGCAAGAAAAGCGGATTTAGATTTGGCAGTCGTGAGGCCTGTAAAGGATGAAGGGGTTGTATCTGATTTCGGAAAGTTTGGTTTCCGAGAGTTCATCGACGTAGGGATGGAAGTATTTTCAATAGCTCACCCAAGAGACTTGTGTTATTCATTGGTCATTGGACAGGTCACCGTTCCATGCCTCTATGATGGTACAGCTCCTAGTGACTATCCTCGGGATCAGACTCCTATTTCGAGGTTAGTTGGATTTGTGGTTGATGACAAACTTGATGATGAACTCAAACACCTTGCCAAGGATTTGCAGCTCATTCAAATCAACAACTTTCATGGTACCAATAACTTGGAGAGGACATCATTTGGTGCACCCGTCTTTGATTCCCGTGGTAGGGTTATAGGACTCAATACCTTTGTTTTGGAGGAGATGGATTTCGCAATTCATATGTCTGTTCTGGAGAAATTTTGGAAAGAAAATGTTTCAGAGCCTCAAGAAAATGGTTCAGATCCTCAAGAAAGTGTTTCAGAGCATCTTTCAAAGCCTCAGGAAAATGTTTCAGAGCCTCAGCCTCCAAAAAGAAAGAGAAGGAAAAGGAAAAGAAGCAAGGCAGAAAAGCAAAGAGGAAACTTGGAAGCGGGCAGTTGTTGATGGATATGGAGTCGCCGGTGGGGGTTGGATCATAATATTTTTTGGTTCTTGTTTTCAGAAGTCTGGAAGTACTTATGATCTAGGTATTATTTCACAGTTAGGTTAGGTACTAGTGATGACAGTTTTTGATACTTGCGGTCAGTAAAGAGATTGTAATTTCACGCATGCGATCGACCAACTCTAACCTTTCACTTTCGCTTATTTACTCCTAGAACACAAGTTTGCAGTTGTGAAAAAGTGTTAGTTGTAAAAAGAGCATGACAAGCATGGATCACTTGTGGCCTATCTGCCATGGCCTCTGGATTGGTGTGGCCACTGGCCATAACCCTATTTCTTCCCTCACTTAAAGTTTCTTTTCTTTTTTTTTAGGGTTAATTGTTTTATGTTGAGATTTGATAACCTAAATGAAATACGTAGGACTGGATGGAAGCGTCCGTGTTTGAAATCACATAAACGAAACAGATGACATTATTATCCAACTCCATATTATGAACAAAAATGTATTCCTCCGTTCTTAATTATTTGTTTGTCCCCTTTTGATAGTTGTGTTATTTAATTATGTCAACAATTAATGCATCTTTTTTCTTTCTTTTTTTTGAGAAAATTAATGCTTCTTTGTGGAAAGATGAAGCGTGTTTTCAATTTGCCCCATAAAAGTTTTCATATGTGCTTCTCAGTGGTATAATCAAAAGCCAATTGTTTTTAAAGTTAACAATGTTGGTGCAAAAAATGGCTCACAATGGTATAATCAAATTTAACATCCTTAGAAATAATCAAATTTTAGGCTTTGGATAATCAAAACTTGCAACTTCTTTCAATAATCAAAATTTGTGGACCTCACACCATATAAGTTAACTAGTTACAAAAATTTGTATACATGCGTGTTTCAACTTGTATTTTCTTCTTCTCTTCTACGCCTATTCTATATCTTCTTCACTTTATCCATAAACTATTTCTCTTTCTTTCCCTCCAGAAGTGAAACTCATATCTCTCGATCATTTACAATTCAACCTATCGTCGCCAGATTAAGGCATTTCACTATTCTTTCCCGTTTCTACACCCCCCTCCCCCCCCCCAATTAAAACAAAATTCATAGTAGGAGGGAAGAAAATTACCGATTTTTTTCCAAAATTAAAACGTAAATGGAGGAAAGTGAATGGTGGAAAACAGGGGGGGAGAGAGAGTGGATGAAATTGTAGTGGACCCCTTATTTTGGTTATGGACTAGAAGTGCCATTGTGAACAACATTGTTAAGCTTAACAACCCTTTAAGTGAATAATCAAAAACTGATGTGTCAATTTTTTATTATACCACTGTGGATGTGGATGGCCTTATAACCCATCTTTTCTTCTAGTTTTCCGATCAAACTCATGCAAAGTTTCCCAATTCAATTTTTAGTTTTGTGTTTTTGCCAGAAATGCCCCCCTTTTCTGTTCTCTTTTCTTTCATGGTACTCTCTCCTTTCTCTCTCTCTTTTTTCTATACTCCACGTTCAAGTCTCATTACCTTGAGAGATGTTTAATACTAAAGATTTATAAGTGCACAATGACAATATTTTTTAAATTCATAAGTAGTCGATTTAACTCAAACACTAAGACGTACGTATGGTTCAACTGTATTCCTTTGTTTTATATAGAATGACGGCCTTTACTACGTTATCTCAAGTCCCTCGAACCAATTCTCGATCTAACATTTGACGAATTAATAATTATAAAAATTTGACGAATAGATAATAAATGCAAAAAAAATTAGATAAAGACAAAAAAAAAGAGTCAAATTTATTTATTTTTTCCAAAACCAACCTCACTTCTGAGATGGAAACCCCACCTAGAGAGAAATCGGGTGGGTATATACCACGTGGTACTTATTTGGTACATTTGGGCCGTCCAATACATTTTTCGACAATTTTGGACGAATGGAAACCTTCTCTCTCCTCACCCTAACACTCTCTTTTTTATTTTTCTTTCTCCAGATCCGAGCTGTCCAAAAACCCAATAGAAGGCTCAGCGTCAGGTGGTACCCACCCGGCACTGCAAAATTTTCCAATAGAAGGCTCGGCGTCAGGTGGTACCAGCCCGGCACTGCAAAATTTTCCCAACATAAGGGAAAAATTTTCAGTGCTGAGCAGATACCACGTGGTGTCCGCTTGCGCATCCGAGCCGTCCATTTCATTTTTGGAAGGCTCAAATGTGGAGGGAGAAAATGAGAAAGAAAGTGTTGGGGTGGGAGGAGAAAGAGTGTTTAAATCCGAGCAGTCCAAAAATGTATTGGACGGCTCGGATGCTCCGAGCAAGTGCCACGTGTACAATACCCGCTTGGCACTCGAAAATTCCTCCAACAGAAGCCTCTCCCAAATTGAAGAGGAAGCGGCGCCCCGAAAGTACAACGTTTAGGGAGAATGGAAAATTACCATGCTCCCGGACTACCTAATAATCACCCCTCTACTTCTCACTCTCGTCTCTCTCTCTCTCTCCCTCTCTCTCTCTCTCTTTTTCACATCTCAATGGGTTAGGGTCTGTATCTTCTCCGTCTCTCTATCTCTCTCAATGGGTTAGGGTCTGTATCTTTTTCGTCATTACCACTTATTCCACTGTAAGTCGACGGACTCGGAAACCCATTTGCTCTACTTATTTCGTTTCTTGAGCCCCTGAATACTCTGATTCTTGCGTTGGAATCATATCTCCAAAAACATAGGATACATTTCTTAAATTGTTTTCACCGGGACATGTGTTATTAATGTTAAAATACCCTTGTCTTTTTTCTGCTATACCATACGTTTTCAATGCCTTTAATGTGTTGCATTTGTTATGTTATCTGTTGAATGGATAGACCGTTTGCGTTTTTTAAGGCTACAAAGGGCGGCATCTTGTCCTGTGTGTGCTTCTTTTTTTGTTTTTCGCTAATACGCCCCTGCTTTTGTAGGCCAACTCCTTCATTTGTATTGATTTTTTGTTGTTTTTCTTGCATATATTTAGATAATCTAATGAAGGAATACACCTTCAATGCTTCCATAAACCAACTCCTTTTCTACAGCCAGACATTATTTTTAAGTCTTGTAAACATTTCCCATTTGGGATCCCCCAACCCGTCCTTACTTTGAATCTAAGTGACCTATAGGTGAACTGGGAACAAATTAGCCCCGTTCCGCTAAGAGAAATAAGTACTTATGAGAGAATGACCTGTCTCGTAAAACGGTAAATAAGTACTTAAAAAATAAGAACCTTAGTTGAACGGGGCTTCTAGTGCAATAGTCTTTAGAAAAATGGCTTCAGCACGGGAGCAGTGCTGGAATGTGCACAAATGAATATGTTTGTTGATATTTGGTAATAACTTAGCTTTTGTGGTTCATCAGAGTGGGAGAACCCCAAACTAGTTGTCGAGTGACCACATTTAAGTCATACATTTTGAATACCATCATATGCGTCACTAAAACATCGGTCCACTTTTCAAAGTTCCACCAAAATATGTTACTTAATATGCGGTCACTTTAGAATTAGTGTTGGTAATTTCCTCGACAACGGGTTTAATCGGTGTCCTATGAACTGTCTGTGTGATGGTGTGTAGCTAACCACATGTTGATGGTGGATGAGTTGTGTCCTTTCTGTTGTCAACATGGGTATGTTATTGAGACTTGAGAGGATGATCTCTTTTGTGTTCTTTTTCACTACTGGGGTAACTGGAAAATTCGTGAAGTGTGAAATGTAATTTTGTGAAACAGAATCTTAAATTCGCGATTTTCTAGTGAAGTCCTGTAAATCCCCTAATCCACGGTTTGAGAGCTAGTTCAACACCCTTGAGGGCGGATTAGGTTGCTTAGCTTCTAATTGTACCAATTTTTAACAAGAATTCATTTAAACTGCAAATCAGACAATGTGAATGACCTGCTTAAATTAGAATTGAATTGAGATCCCTCCAGATTGCTTGTTGTATAAAATTCCTTCAACATGACGAGTATCTGATGACTGCTAGTAACCTTTGTCTTGCTCTGTCGATTACTTTGGATTCTGATGTCTTGGTTTCTACTTATTGAACAGAGGCATCAAATTTGTTGGAACCTGAAGGTGGCATACTGGCAACTTGACTTTTGTTTACAGGTACATATGTATTTGTAATTTGTCCTCCAAAAAATACCTTATCTGTTGGTTAGGATAACTTGAAATGAATTTTATTTGTAATTCAGACTCTGTGAAACTTCAGTTATTTAGTGATCAAAACAAGTATTTGTGTGGTCAAAATTATGCTCGTGTGTCTGCCATGGTATGCAGATCATATAATTGAGAAGAGGAATTCTGTACCAATTAAAGGGTGTTGAAACTTGAATTTTTACCTATTGGAGTGTGTAGGTTGCAATGGTTTGTAAAGAAAGTGTCCCTGCAATCTCTCCTTAATAGTTGTGTGACTTGTGTCTATCAACCATTTCCCCTACATCAGATGTTTTCTGCTAAGGAAGAACATGTTTTTTTACCTTTTACTTTTCTGACTGTGACAGGCAAGCCATTTGAAGTCATTGAAAATATGTCTTAAAAATAGGCATGTACTCTAGTGGGGCACTGGGGGTACTGTACTAGAATCTCAGCCATATTCTGGTGTGCATTGGACTGATTACGGTACACATCCTGAATGATTTAATTACACAACACCACGATGGCTTCTTGTCCTGAAAATTTGATACTTGAGGATAAGATTGATCTGACGAGATGCTCTTGCACTGATTTTGTTCTTATATCTTTGTATATGTTTCATGTTTAAAGATTTTGTACGCAGATACTTAAGCGATATACACAGTTTTGTGTTCATTCCATGCGCTGTAATACTTAAGAAATATCTAACTGCAATGTGGTGTTTGAGTTTTCATTAACTAAGGGAATTTGCTTGGACTACTACTGTCTTTTGGTTCCAATCGTTTTCTTAGAGCTGCAGCTTTTCATCGTATTTCTCTTCTGTTGGTTTATCCTTTTTATCTGGAGCCGGTTTCAATACCAACCATCTTTATTTGAAACATGTCATTACAATGAATTTGCATGTCATGACCTGTTGCTAAAGCACTGCCGTTGGGGCATGCTAGCTTTTGCCAAGCTGCTGCAAAAGCTGAAGTTGGTGCTTCTGTTGTTCACAATTTTGTTGGTTGGACTCTTGTACAGTGTACAGTACAATGTGTGGATAGTATTCACTCTAGTGAGATTGACAGGTTGCGTCAATCTTTTTCAGGATTGGGCACGAAACCGTTTTGGTGATAGAAGCTGCTCTTACAAAAGGAGAAGATCCTGGTTGTCTTTGGTTAGTTCTACACCTTACTGCTATTTTGAATTCATGGTTCCAGTATCATTGGTTAAGGTTATTACTTGCCTGTAGGGTGGCTGTACATTTACTGTTGCTGTTGTTACATCTTTCACTGGTCCTTCACGATGTAATTTTTTCGCACAACTTCATTAAAGTTGCACAATATATAACATTATAACCTTCTTTCATTGAGTTTTGTGTATACGCTTTGCTCACAAATGTTGGTGATTTATTTGGAGGCTATACTGCTGAATTCCCCTATCCCAACCATCCACACACACAGACAAATGAGGTGAATTATGTTTTATTTCTTCTTGAACAGTCCAAACTATTATACCGAGCCGGTTGAAAATGAAACCAAAAGGATGGGTCTTCCTGACAGTGTCGGTCAGACCATGTGAAAATGGAAAACTGAAAAGTTCGGTTCCAATATGTTCCTAAAACCCCCCGACTTAAGCTGACTATCATTTCTATCCTTACTGTTTGATGATGAATTCAAAAACCACTGCTCTATGTAATCTGTCTCCATAGGTTAATTATGTTTGTCTGTTTTTGGGTATATGGTCTTCGCTCTTAGAAAGAGAAGTTTTAGTTAGTAATCAATTGTGCTTTGAGCAGGTCATGGAAGTTACTTTTGAAGAAGAATTTCCCGACTTTGATGTCCGTCTCTCTCCACAGCTTAGGAAACAATTTTACGAGAAATTAAAACATCTGGTGGTTGTTATTGACACAAAGCTCGAAGATGAGACGAAAAATGGGATATGGGATGACAGGTATACCTTAGAAGAAGAGGATGAGGAGAAATTTATACGTGGTACAGGGGTCATAATGAATAGTAGGGGTTTTATTCTTACGTGTGCACAGTTGATACCTCCTAATTTCAGCAAGATTCAGTTTCGTCGGGTGAATGATGAGTCGTTTTCAGAATGTGTGTTGGTAGCAAGAAAAGCGGATTTAGATTTGGCAGTCGTGAGGCCTGTAAAGGATGAAGGGGTTGTATCTGATTTCGGAAAGTTTGGTTTCCGAGAGTTCATCGACGTAGGGATGGAAGTATTTTCAATAGCTCACCCAAGAGACTTGTGTTATTCATTGGTCATTGGACAGGTCACCGTTCCATGCCTCTATGATGGTACAGCTCCTAGTGACTATCCTCGGGATCAGACTCCTAGTTCGAGGTTAGTTGGATTTGTGGTTGATGACAAACTTGATGATGAACTCAAACACCTTGCCAAGGATTTGCAGCTCATTCAAATCAACAACTTTCATGGTACCAATAACTTGGAGAGGACATCATTTGGTGCACCCGTCTTTGATTCCCGTGGTAGGGTTATAGGACTAAATACCTTTGTTTTGGAGGAGATGGATTTCGCAATTCATATGTCTGTTCTGGAGAAATTTTGGAAAGAAAATGTTTCAGAGCTTCAAGAAAATGGTTCAGATCCTCAAGAAAGTGTTTCAGAGCATCTTTCAAAGCCTCAGGAAAATGTTTCAGAGCCTCAGCCTCCAAAAAGAAAGAGAAGGAAAAGGAAAAGAAGCAAGGCAGAAAAGCAAAGAGGAAACTTGGAGGCGGGCAGTTGTTGACGGATATGGAGTCGCCGGTGGGGGTTGGATCATAATATTTTTTGGTTCTTGTTTTCAGAAGTCTGGAAGTACTTATGATCTAGGTATTATTTCACAGTTAGGTTAGGTACTAGTGATGACAGTTTTTGATACTTGCGGTCAGTAAAGAGATTGTAATTTCACGCATGCGATCGACCAACTCTAACCTTTCACTTTCGCTTATTTACTCCTAGAAAACAAGTTTGCAGTTGTGAAAAAGTGTTAGTTGTAAAAAGAGCATGACAAGCATGGATCACTTGTGGCCTATCTGCCATGGCCTCTGGATTGGTGTGGCCACTGGCCATAACCCATTTTCTTCCCTCACTTAAAGTTTCAAATTTTTTTTTTAGGGTTAATTCATGTTTTATGTTGAGATTTGATAACCTAAATGAAATACGTAGGACTGGATGGAAGCGTCCGTGTTTGAAATCACATAAACGAAACAGATGACATTATTATCCAACTCCATATTATGAACAAAAATGTATTCCTCCGTTCTTATTTGTTTGTTTGTCCCCTTTTGATAGTCGTGTCATTTAATTATGTTAACAATTAATGCATCTTTTTTCTTTCTTTTTTTTGAGAAAATTAATCATCTTTGTGGGAAGATGAAGCGTGTTTTCAATTTGCCCCATAAAAGTTCTTCATATGTGCTCCTTTGAATCTCTTATAACCCTTCTTTTCTTCTAGTTTTGCAATCAAACTCATGCAATTCAATTTTTAGTTTTGTGTTTTTGCCAGAAATGCCCCCCTTCTCTGTTCTCTTTTCTTTCATGGTTCTCTCTCGTTTCTCTCTCTCTCTTTTTTCTATGGCATTTTACCTCTAGGTCCAGTAAATAGAAAGTAATTTCTATCAAGTCTCCTCTAATTAACGAAACATTGAAAGTGTCTAATCCCTAAGGCATCCTATGAAAGTGCTTAAACCCCAGGGTACCCTATAAAAATGCCTAAACCCCTAGGGTATCCTATAAAAGTGTCTAAACTGCTAAAATCCAATAATAGAAAAGTGCACCCTAAAACCCTATGAAGTGCCTAAATCTAAACTCTAGGGCTCTATGAAAGCGCCTAAACCTAATCCCTAGGGTATCCTAAAATCTTAAGGTACCCTAAAACCCTAGGGTGACACTTCCATTAATGGTAAATGTATTTTTGTAAAAGTGGACCTAGTGGTAATTAACTATTCCATCTCTCCTTAATGGGAATTAAGTGTAACTTTTCTGTACTTAAGAGATAAAAATCACTTTTTTCTATACTCCATGTTCAAGTCTCATTACCTTGAGAGATGTTTAATAAAGATTTATAAGTGCACAATGACAATAATATTTTTTAAATTCATAAGTATTCGATTTAACTCAAACACTAAGACGTATGGTTCAACTGTATTATTCATTTGTTTTACTAACATTAGCTAAAACGAATACGAAAAAATCATTTCAGTTGATTTTTTCTTTTTGTTCTCTCTGCTCCCTGTTCCAAATTCAATGTCCAAACACAGCACTTCGTGTCATGATAGGTGATTATATAGAATGACGGCCTTTACTACGTTATCTCAATTCACTCGAACCGATTCTCGATCTAACATTTACACGGTTATGTTTGGAAAAATGGAGCAGCTTCTCTCCGGTCCAAAATTTCAGACTGTAATCTTTTGAAGATTAATAAAAGATCTCGTTTGTTATTCTTCTTTCTCTCGAAGTTTACTTTTAAAGAAGTCTTTGAAAACGAGCAAGGACCCAAACTCTACTTTCATACATCCACATTCCACAAACTCTGTCGATCTCGACCGAGTAGAATTTCTAGATAAACTACCGATATTTCTATTGCACACTCATTACGGGTCCCACCTCAATAACACGAACTGTCCAACTTGTAGATACACCCGAACTGTACATATATTGTGTGGGTTTGCTTTTGCTCTTGGTCATGTACATGTAGATATATTCCTTTGGCCTGATTCATGAGAGAGTTTTAACTCCCATCCAAACGTCTTTCACATGTACAACACTTGTTTGAGAGGTGACCCTATGAGATTTCTGGATCTGCCACTAGTCGAGGTTGTATGTAATTCATGGTGTTGTGTCTCATTGGATGAATCGAGCCGTCGTTCATATTGTAATTACAACCTTTCCCGATGAATGCATAAGGGTGCAGAGGAGAGAGAAAACGAGAGATTTTTCGGTGCTGAGCTCGTATATACTACTTGGTATCTGCTCAGCGCATCCGAGCCGTCCGATATACTTTTGGACGGCTCGGATTGAAACCCTCTCTCTCTTCTCACCCCAACACTTTTTCTCTTCTTTTTCTCTCTCCAAATCTAAGCCGTTCAAACACGGAATGGACGGCTCGGATGCGCGAGCGGGCACCACGTGGTACCCGCTCGGCACTGAATTTTTTTTCAAAGAAAACGAAAAAGATTCTCACTGATGTTTTCTTTCCATCTCCATTCAGGAAATTGCTTTTCCCCCCTGACACACCCCCCTGACACACATCCTTTTTCCCGCTTTACCCCCTCTCTCTCTCTTCTCTCATTTTATTTTTTTGTTATAAAATTTTAAATGGTAATAACTTTTTCTTGACATATTGTTTTAAAATAAATTTTATATTTTTGAAATCTACTCAACGAAACCTATCAAACGAGCTTAATATTGATGGTGAAATAATGGAAAATGGAAAAACTATATATTTTTGTGGTAGTTTAAATGGTATAAAGAGGTTGGAAAATTAAGTGTTCCAAAATTCAATCCGTTTGAACGGGTGGAAAGATTTTAGTTTTCTGATCATTTTATTCTAAATGGTCATAATTAAATTTTAACTGTAGGGCTCTCGTTGATTAACCCTAAGAGATATTTGATTCTACGACTTTCTTAGGGTTAATCAACGAGAGCTCTACAGTCAAAATTTAATTATGATCATCTAGAATAAAATGATCAGAAAACTAAAATCTTTTCACCCGTTCAAACGGATTGAATTTTGGATCACTTAATTTTCTAACCTCTTTATATCGTTTAAACTACCACAAAAATATATAGTTTTTCCAATTTTTCAACCTCTTTTAGTTTCGAGAGAAAAAGAAAGTTTTTTCCAATTTGTCTTTTTTTCCCCATTTTCTATCTTTCTTTCCAGTTTGCCTTTTTTTTTTCCCGCTTTATTTCCTTTTATTTCTATCCAGTTTGAATTCTTTTTTTTTCCGCTTTATTTCCTTTTATTTCTATCTAGTTTGAAATCTTTTTTTTTTCCTCTTTCTTTCTTTTCAGTTTGAAATTTTTTCCTCTTTGATCAGTCTTGAACGGAGAAGACGCATGAACCCAAGACAAAAACAAAACTCATTTTGAAACCCAGATTACAACGATTCATATGGCCAATCTCTCTCACACTCTTGTTTATTTGTTTTTCACTCATACAAACTCATTTTGTTTTTTGTGGAACCTAGGAGGAAAAATTATTCGGTTGCTTGGTTGCCTAGACCACTGACCACTTTTCTTTTTTTTTTAATAACTAGATTGAGTTAACCCAAAAAAAAAAAACAGAAGGGAGGTAAATGAGAAAAGAAACAAATAAAGAAAATAATTGAAAATAAAGAAAAGGAAAAAAAGTTTCAAATTGAAAAGAAAGAAAAAGGAATAAAGGGGAAAAAAAAAAGAAAAAAATTTTCAAAACGGAAAGAAAGAAAGAAAAAAAAGGCGAAAAGAAAAAAAAAATCAAACCGGAAGGAAAGAAAGAAAAAAAAAAGGCAAAAAGAAAAAAAAAATTCAAACCGGAAAGAAAGAAAGAAAAGGGGGAAGAAAAAAAAAAAGGCAAACTGTAAAAGAAAGAAAAGGGAGGGAGGGAGAGAGAGAGAGAGAGAGAGAGGGGGGGGGGGTAATTCGGGAAATTGGCAGTGGAGCCGGGAGGGGGGGGTGTGTCAGGGGGAAAAAGCAGCTCTCCTCCATTCATTGAAGGGGCAAGACGCTAGTTATGATTAAGCTAGTAATAGCTGGCTGAAAAATCAGCTTTTATAAACCTTAAAATCTAAACTATTATTTGAAAAGCTCCAAAAGCTACCCAGACTCAACTTGAAGATTCTCATAATTTCATTCCTTTTTTAGCTTTCCAAAATCTGTGGAATCTGAGAACCTGTTATTTAGAAATTTTTGTGAATACTCCAAACTGATTGTGGAAAGATAGAATCTCAGATCTGCAAAAATAATTTTTTGTAAACACCCGTAGCGTATCCAATTTTCGCAATTGGTTGAAAAGTTTTAGCTCAAAAAGCATTGGTTAGAAAATTCATTATTGAGCTGTGATGTCTTGTCCTACCTGTAGTTTTGGAATGTGTAAGACCCCGTTTCGCTTTCTTTTTAAACCTTTTTTTTCAAAAAAAAAAAAGTAATTTCAAGCTCAAATATAATGAAAATGAAAAATAATTTTTTAATTTGTTTTGCACCGTTTAAAAATCTCAATGAGATCTATCAAACAAGATCCATATTGGTAGAAAAATTATTTGCGTAAACACATGATTTTGAAGCTTGAAATTACCTTTCTTTTCTAAAACTTCTCTTTTAAGAATCTGGAACGGCACCTAACTCTCCCAATAGACAATAGAGTGTAATTTCGCATTCCTTCCTATTGCTAATTTTTTTGACGGTCAAAAGAGCCAAACAAAAAACAACGGAAAATGATATTGGCACTCCAAAAATTGATGCAGGCACTCCAAAATCAGTGTAACTCCAAAGCCACTTCCTTAGTTTTTTGGAGTGTCTGCATCAATTTTTGGAGTGCCAATATCATTTCCCAAAACATAATGCTCTATTGAAGTTTTATTTTTGAATAAAGCTACACGCACAGCAAGCTGTGCACAGACCCCTTTTTCTCCTGCCTCGGGTCGCACAAAGATGATCGGAGCCGCTCATTTTGTTCAAAATATGTCGTTTAAGGTCTCTATAAAAAATGAGCTTCGTTCGATATCGTTAGAGGCATTAACAAAACACCCAAAATCACTTCAGAATTTTTTGGGTGTTTTGTTAACGCCTCTAATGATATCGAACGAAGCTCATTTTTTACAGAGACCTTAAATGACATATTTTGAACAAAATGAGCGGCTCTTATCATCTTTGTGCGACCCGAGGCGAGAGAAAAAAGGGTCTGTGTACAGCTCTTTATTTTTTGATCGTGGAAGTTTGATATTGAAGTGGCGGCCGGCCACCTCCCAAATGGAGAATCTGAAAATTATTACTATGATCAAAAAGTGTCAACTCTAAACTTAGGGGGTTTCCGATAGTGAAAAATTTGTAGATTTTTATTTGTGATTGATAAGTTGTTAGGTGTTTCCGATAGTGAATAAGTTGTTGATGGATTTGTGAGTAGAGTTACTGTAGCAAAAAAAGTTTCTGTTGACAACTTTTTTGTTAGTGAAAACCGAATGGTAAAATGCTGGAACTTTTTTGTTAGTGAAAATGAGATGAAAAAATGCGTTAAATTTTTAGTATTTTTTGTTAGTGATAATTCCTGACTCCACCAATGCTTGCACATGCAATAGCGTGTTCTCCGGCCTCTATATTTTTTTATGCCAAATGAAGAACAATGTTCTTCTCTCAATGGGAAGCTTTTGTTGAGCTATTTTTTTTTTTTTTTAACGGAAGAAGCATATCCATTTATAAAAGTCATACGACATCTACAGACTATCACCGGGATACAGATCAAGCCATATGGCAGTAACTTCAAATCTGGTTAAGACATAAGTTTCGTTTCTTATTATTTAGACTACCTTCTAAAGAGAAAAGATTATTATATTCCTCTACCTTCCCTTTCTATGTTTGTCAAACAAAAATGGAAATTGTCTGATTTGAGACAGGGACGGAATTAGGATTCCGAAAACGCGAGGCCAAACTATAAAGAACAAGATCTTGAAATTTTAAGGATCGGGAATCTAATAGTTTGTTTGGTTTAGGTTTTGAAGCAAGTTTTTTGGATAACGAGTGAAGAGAGATAGGAAGAGAAATGAGATTAATAAGTGAAGGAAAAACTTATGGAAGACCGTGTGTTGAGAGAAAAATTGAATTTTAGGACCAAAACAAACACATTCTTAAAATATTTAAATGTCTAAATAATGCACAATACAAAATACAATATCTAAGTGTTCTTAACAAAAAAACTAATATTTAATATTAATTTTTTTTTAAAAATACCTGAAATGAATGCAGGGGCCGTGGCCCCCTATGCCCTAACCTAAATCCGTCTTTGATTTGAGATGTCTAAAAACTCAGCTTTTTTTTTTCTTGGAATCTTTTCGATAGATCTGGACGGTTTTTATTTTTTAGCGGACAATAAATAGGTACTTTTCATATTCTTTTCGACGAGACAAACCAAAAAAATAACACACATCGACCATTTGTGCACTAGCGGACAATATATAAGTACTTTTCAGATTCTTTTCGACGAGTCAAACCAAAAAAATAACACACATCGACCATTTGTGCGCTTCTTTTGAAAGTTGAAAATGCGCCAAAAAAGATGCAAATTTTTGCCCTCTTTTTTTTTGTTCTTCAATGATGTTTTTAAATTTATTAATTTTTTACCTTTTCAACTCCGCTTGTCAAAATGGAGCGAAAGAGTAAAATATTTTGACACGGAAAAAATTCGAAAGAGACAAAAAAAATCTAAAAATAGGCAACTTTTTCGTTAGTGAAACCAAATCAGCCCTGATTATGCTTTCCTCAGAAATTTTACCCTCCTTAAGGGCTACAAACGAACCGGGTCGTTTGTAAATTTTTTTGAGACTTGACGTTCGTAAAGGTTTGTTTGAGTTCAATTCAAGTCCTATGCGAACCTAAAGGGCCAGTTCCCCTCACATAATAGTTGATAGAAGTCTTGTGAGGACCCATTTTGGAGTCCCACACAAATAATCGGAGTTATTCAATTTGTTTAAAACGTTTTTTGAAGAGTTCCCGTAAAAAATCAACCCGTTTGAATATGAGTAAATGTTTGATCGGTTCATTCAGTTGACATAATGACAAGTTTTTAATTTGTACATGTATATATATCATAAGAATTTCGCATGTAATGTACCTTGAATGTGTATGAAATTTTACATATCATAAGAATTTCGCATGTAATCTTGAATATGTATGAACTTTTACGTGGACATAATGATGACTTTTTAATTTGTACATGTATAAACTTTTAAAAGTATTACAAACTTGAATTTTTTTATAATTTTAGGTATTTATGAGCTTATTTATGCACAAAAATGAAATTTTTATTTACAGTTCTAAATCTGTATGAGAGTATAAATATATAATATTTATGACTCATTAAGGTTCGCTAATAAGTTCGAATTCGAGTCAAATCTAAGCAAGCTCAGCCCCACAAAATTTCATTGAGCTTCAGATCGGCTGGAGTTCGTTTAAAATTTTAATGAACCAATGTAAACAACGTTCTATAAAGTCTAAAATTTATTTCGGTATTTTTTTATTTTTTATAAATTTTTATTTAATTTTTCGTCATAATTTTTGGAGTTAATCGTTTGTCTTGACCAGACGAATCAAAAAAGTTTAAAAATATGGACCCATGTTAGAAAAAATTCAAATAAGACGGAACTTTAGACAAATAAGACAATTATTTAATACTTTTTTCGTCTTTACTAATTTTTTTCTATTTGTCATAATTTTGAATTATTTGAATTCCTCTCGTCGATACGGATGATTAATTCAAAAAATATTACTCGAATTTAACAAGAAAAATAAACAAAACACAAAAAAAGAAAAATAAGTTTACGATATTAGAGCGATTCGGCTTGTTCTCCGTACATACTCTCTCCCTTTCCCTTTCCCTTTCTCTTTCTGATACTCCTAATCTCCACCGCGCGCGCGCCGTGTCCCCGCCGATTTGCTCGAGTTCCTCCCTCTCTCTCTCTCTCTTTCTCTCTCTCTCTCTCTCTCTCTCTCTATCTGCAGATTTATAATATGTAGTGTCAGCACCATTGCTGCTACTGCTGCTGTCCATGTTTGAAACCTTTATGCCATGTGAATACAATGATAGTTCTAATCTTTATTTAGCTGAAATAGGCTCGTTGTTTAAGTTAAATATTACCGTCTTTTATATGGTCCTTGTAGTAGTATTATGGAGCTTGATTGTCGTGATCCGGAACAAAGAATGGCAAGATTGAGTCCATGGAAACGAGGACGCTCTGAATCATGGGGTAACTAAGCAAATTCCTTGCAAATTTTTTTTCCCCTTTTACTAATTTCTATTGTTGGTTATATTCGGTGTTCTTAATCATGTTATGAACAGGTCCCTACCGAACGAGTCGTTACTCGTTCGCGGAGAAGTTTGATACTAATACAGATGCTAACATAGACTTAGATTTGGATATCAAAAAACTTGCTTTGAAAGTGTCTCCGTTCGTTGTCAGCCTTGTATCCCTTACTGGTAAGAATTGTTGGGATTTTAGTACAATTTGTTCAGCAATTATTTTCTTAATTATCTGTTGATTATGACTTGGAGAATGAATGTTTTGGTGGCTGGCTCTCATAATTAGTGCATATGAAAGCTTATGATGTCAATCATCTGTTGGGCATTTGGGTTTTGTGTATGTATCTTTTTTGTCAATCGTTAGGAGGGGCATAAGGGAAGGGTGCTGCAATTCTCAGTGATAGCCGATAAGACTCGAACCCAGACATTTTACTTGGTAGGGAGTGCCACAACCAATAGGCCAACCCTGTGGTAGATTCTGTTTAAATGGGTCTTCTTGAACTCTAGGTCTGATCTGCTTAATATATGGCAGTCTGGTGTTAGGTTTTTGTTTCTTGGTTCTTAATTAGTTTTTCACGTTTTGAGTCTTCTTTTTTTCGAGCAATAGCCATTCTGCTTGTCTATATGTTTTGCTTGTTTCTTACCCCTTGTAAAGATATGTTTGTGTGTGGCCCGTGATCCTCCGGTCCTCGATCCTTCGTAGGTGGTTCGATGGTGGGTTAGCTTTCTTCTCCTAGCCTGCACAAGGAACGCACGACTAAGACCTGGCCGGGGGTTGTCCCGGCAAGGCCCTCCGGCGAGAGGATGAGTATAGCGCAGAGAGGAAGCAGAAAGCTCTGGAGAGGGAGTAAGTGTGAGTATTCAGTAGTGTCTCCCCGTTAGGGTTACCATCTCTAGGTATTTATAGTGCCTTCTGACTTGCCCTCCAAGTACCATCGCGTGCCTTCCACGGGCCGAGTGACATCATAGTGACGTCGAGAAATAGATCTGATAACCGTCTGAGCTGGCACACCCATGTGCGCCCGTGATCATCTTCGGTTGTAACCGCTTCTGCACGTGGCAGGACGCGTGGCTTTACAGCCAGCCGCACGCCGTGCTCAAGGTAGCCGACCGCGGGAACCGCCGAGCATAGCCATGCGTTCAATGAAGGAGGTAACGCCGCCGCGGACTCCGTCGACGGCACAATCCGAGCGCGGGTCTGTCCGCTGCCGAGCCTGAGGCAAACCGGATATACACGACGAGTCATTGTCGGCTTGCCGCGCACGAGGCCTGCGATCGGACCACGGCAGGTATGGTCCGTGTCATGCGAACAAACCATGTTCGGCCCGCTACAATAGCCCCTCAATTCCTGCCGATGCTGTACGCATGGTAGGGATTGAAGTTGAGCCTTAGGCCGAACTCGTCAAACCGCCGAGCGTACATTTGTTTGATGAAGATAAGTTCCAGCCGAGCCTGAACCGTTTCATCCTCAGGAGTAGTCTCGACCGTCGATGAAGTACTCCAATGGTTGGACGCCAGATGTCACCTTGTGGTTGGGTACGGCAGGCGAGAGGTGGGCTGGCAAGCCCTGCAAACCGTCTTATCAATGACATGTGTCGCGCGCTGAGTGGTCAGTCGTTCGGCGGTGCAATGATGGGCGGGATTTTCGAATTCCCAACCCTAGCCCTATATAAGGGGAGACGCGAGGAGAGAGAAAGCTCTCGTTCTCTCTCTCTCTCCAGACCTCCATTGTCAAGCTCCAAAGCAGCCGTTCGTCTTTCATCTTCGATTTCCAGCAGATTCTGCTACCAGATCTCGCCACAAATCCAGGTATTTGTTCGTTTCTTGCTTCTCTCTAACTTTCTGCAGTTTTCAGTCCGTTTTCCTTTGCTTTTCTGGATTCTTGGGGCATTTTTTGTTCTAAGTGAACAGTGCACCCTGGAGATGGACGACTGTTCATCTCCTCCTTCAACCTGTTCTTCCGAGCATGGAACCTTCAAGGGGTTCTGGGCTTGGCCGTTGATGGACAAGGCCGAGCCCCAATCTCTGTTTGTTTGGTAGGCTCCATCCGAACACGGTTTGGTCGAGCCTTGAGACCGATGATGGGGGGCCATTTAGAATTCCGAGCGTAGTGAGGCGATTATTTTATAGCCGACGACGGGGTCTCATGATTTTGTTTTTGACTTGTTAGGTCTGGCTTCCCCAATTGTCGTCATCTCATCCGACTCTGAAAGTTCAGGGGACGATTCTGCGAACCTTGTGATCCGAGAGTATTTGGAGTTACACAGAAGCCGACGCCAAACCTCTTCCATCGCCTCGAACATGTCAGGTTCCGACGATTCCAACGCCGAGCTTGACCACGAATACGGTGGTTTCAACACCGACCCAGAGATAACCTTCTCCACTAGCACAGAATCCGAAGCCGAGCACGAACTTGGGCCCGAGGCCGAGTCCAGGCTTTGTCAACAGGATGGAGCCGCAACTTCGTCCCGAGCTGCCCCTGCCGAGACTTCTTCCGAGAACAGGGAGTTTGCTGATCTTTTTGAGAAAGGGCAGGTCTGTCCCCATGCCCATTACTTTAGTGGGCGTCCGGATGAATATGCCAACTTCTGCCGAACGTATCGCATCCCTACCGACGTCGCTGTCCACCAGGTAGCTAGTAATAGGATAAGGGATAAAAGGGGAGATCAACCCAAACACATAACAGTCCCTCTAATGGCCATCTGTGAGGCCGGGCTCCGCTTCCCCCTTCACCCATTTCTGAGGGAATTGCTGACTAGGTTCGGCATAGTACCTCATTATTTCGCCATAAATAGTTACAGGATTGTGATGTCCGTAATTAGGCTGAAAGAGCTGCATAATCTTGACTTCACCGTGGCCGACCTATTTCATACGTACATCATGTCCAGGCACGGCGGTACCGAGCGTAGGTATCTGTCTACGCGTGGTGGCAAGGAGCCCCTGATAAACGGGCTTCCTGATACCGATAAATGGGCTAAACTCTATGTTGAGGTTAGCGGAAATTACGAGTTCGGCAGCCAATTGACGCGGCTGCACTCTGTACCGAAGATAAAGGACTTCCGAGGTTCACTTTTATCTCTTCATATTGCCGAACATGATTTACTCTTTATGTTGCTGATGTTTTTGCCAACGTTCTCGTTTTTTTTTGCAGATCACCGAGCAATAACCAAGACGCAGCAATCTTTATCCGTTGAGGCTCACGTCGAAGAGTTGAGAGCTCACCCCATTCGCGACGCACCGACGCTGCTTAACTATATTCCCTCTTACAAGGGAAAGTTGAAGAGGAAGAAGAAGGATAAGGAGCCGGGGCCGAGCACGAAGGCTAAGGGTAAAAAGTCAGCTACTGAGGTAGGCGTTGGCGACCAAGTCCCAAAGCCGAGCAAGAAGGTGAAGGAGCCGAGGGTGAAGTTTCCTACATTTCAAAAGTCAGCTGATTTCTGGTTTCAGGAAAGTCAGCCAGCCGACCTTCAAGGTACCCATATCCCTCCAATCCGAACCTTAATTCCTCAATTTGCCGACGATATGGGAAGGAGAAACGTGGTGAGGATGAACCTTAAGGAGGCAGCTGCTGTCAGCAAGAAGGTAGCTGCTCCTTCTCCCACCGAAAGTCCTGCTAAGAGGCAGAAAGTACACGACTTCTTCCCTGCCAGGCCGCCGACGCCAGTTCCAAAGGAGAAGGACCAAAGCGAGTCTTCGGCGGCGGGAGGCTCTAAGGCCGTGGAGAGGGCAGCAGGTTCTGATGGGCGTGTGATCGTCTCGGAGTTCGCACCATCGTTCGCGATGGCCGACGGCAGAGTGGTCACGGTGGAGGACAGCGTCAAGGAGGAGCCTGGCCTTGCTGTGACCATGCTGCATGGGCTTGCTCTTCCAAAGGATATGGACAGGATTCCAGGGGAGCTCCAGCCGAGCCTAGTCCACACTAGTGCATATCTCGTTCAGGTACGTTTTGACTTGGTTTTCTAATTTGCATTTTGACATGTTGTCGAGGCTGATGAATTGATCTTGTGTAGGCTGGGCAAGCTGTGCTGCGTGCTTCTCGGCAAGCCGAACTCTTGGCCGCTGAGAGGACACGTTACCGCGATGAAGCGAAAGCTGAGCGTGAAAAGGCCAAGGCTGCAAAGAACGGCTTGAGGTTTGCCAAGTCGAGGGTCGCCGAACTCGAGAAAGAGAGGGATGAGGCCCTGGAGAATGCAAAGACTGCCGAACGTGAGCTCGGGCAGGTTGTCCGTAGGGAAAAGAGGAAGATGAAGGAGGTGGATGAGAAGGCTTTTCAGGCTGGGTACGACAGAGCGAGGAACTTGCTAAGAAGCTGCCGATCGGACCGGACTGGGTACAAGGATGGGGTGAGAGCTGCGTGTGGGGTCATGCAGCTGGAGCCGGATATGAACTTGATGAAGTCAATCCCCGTAGCCGACGTACCCGAGCTTGTACTGCCGTACACGGAGGAGGAATGTGCCCCACTTGCTCCGGAGGAGTTTCCCGATAGTGAGGACGATGTTGAAGATATGACGATCGCCGATGCTGAAGGTGGAGGGGATGGTTCAACTGGGGAAAAGAAGGGTGAGGCTGACAATGCCGAGCAAGACCCCGAGCCAGTTCAAAAGAATGACGAAGTGGTTGTTGAAGCCGAGGACGATGCTGCTGGTCAAACTGAAGCTGCAGCCGAGGGTGATCCGCCACAACCTTAGAATTTAGGGTTTATATTTCTTTTGAGGTTTTGTTGGACTGGACGGCTCCAAACTTGGGAGTTTTACCGTGCCAGATGTAATAGTTGTTTGAGGGTCGGCACCGAACGGTTTACTACGCCGTGCCTTCCGGTTTAGGATCTTTCAAACACTTGTCTTTATAATGCATGGCTTCTTTCGCAGCGTCTCTATTATTGCCGAGCTTGTCTTGTTGCCTTCATGTCTTCATAGAAATTTTGTAGTCCTTGCATGTTTGTGAATGTGTAGTTGTCAGTAGCCCCCACTTTGGTTTGGGTTCGGCAATAGTTGAGAATATTTCGTGATCGAAATGGTTAAGTATAGATATTGCAGCCGAGCCCAGACCAAAGTATTATGGCCGTAGGTACTAGGTAGCCGAACATGGATTTGTTGTGGTCAGATTTGACCAATCCTTCGACTTAGTGTAAGAGTGTGAGTTGCCCCCTTGCCTTGTGGATGGGGCTCGGCTCATGAGTCAGCCCCAGGCCATAGCAGAGGGACGTTTGAGAGTAGCGTTTGTTTGTGGGTGGTCTGCTCGCCAAATTGCGAGTGTAACCTTTCGGTGGCCGACCATAGTGTCTTGCCAATCCGAGCCGAAGCCTGAGTTCCAAAAAGTGTATTTCAGGCTCGGCGGACCATATGTCCAGTGATTGCTTCTCTGGGCGGTGAAATTGGCCGAAGCAAAGGGCTTTTTAAGGAGCCGTTTGGAGGGTGTGACCGAAGTCATCGTTTGTGTGTGGCATTCTTAGCCGAGAGTGGAATGAATGCATGAAATGTTATAGAAAGACTTTTGAATAAAAAGATTGTCATTTCATTGATATTTTTACGAAATACAAGGAAAGTAGAAAAAACAATAACAGTGGGTCGAGGCCCTTCTTTGGAATGAAAAAGGAAAATGTAAAAGAGTTATGCCGATGCTGAAGAAAACAGAAACTCGGTATGCATGAAGTGTTGGCCGAAGGTAGCTGTCTGAGTGGAGCATCACATGTAGGCCTTTCTGAGGTTCTGGGCATTCCACGGGTTGGTGAGCACCTTGCCGTGCATGTCTTCGAGGGTGTAAGCCCCTTCACCAGCAACCTTCACGATACGAAATGGCCCTTCCCAATTAGGCATGAACTTTTTCTTTTTGCTTGCTTGGACAACCTTTCGCCAAACTAAGTCGTCGGGCTTGAACTTCTTGATTCTGACACTTCTGTTGTAGCCCTTGGCAACAGTCTGTTGATACTCGGCCAGCTTTAGCCGAGCGTCATCGCGTTTTTCCTCAGCCAAAATTAGTTCTTGCTCGACGGCTTCGTCATTGGACTGAGGATTGAAGTTCTCCGTTCGAAGGGTTGGGAACCTTGATTCTAGTGGGATTACGGCCTCCATGCCGAACGCCATTGAGAATGGTGTTTGGCCTGTAGAACGGCGGGGAGTGGAGTGGTAAGCCCATAAAACCCTGGGGAGTTCCTCTGCCCATTTTCCCCTCTTTGAATTCAGTCTTCGTTTTATCCCTGCACAGACCGTTTTGTTTGAGGCTTCGGCCTGGCCGTTTCCCTGAGGGTAGGCTGGTGTTGAGTTGAAGAATCTGATGCCGAACTCTTCACAGAGACTCGTGAGGCCGTCCCCGACAAATTGGGTGTCGTTGTCGGAGACGATGGCGTAGGGTACGCCGAACCTTGTCACGATGTTTCTCCATACGAATCGTCGGACGTCTGCTTCTGTTATGGTGACGAGGGCCTCGGCCTCGACCCACTTGGAGAAGTAATCTGTTGCTGTGATCAAGAATTTGAAGCCTCCAGGTGCTGTCGGGAGTTTTCGACGATGTCGAGCCCCCATTGTGCGAATGGCCATGGACTTGTGATTGGAGAGAGATTCTGAGCTGGCTGCCTGGGGATAGGTGAGAAGAGTTGGCATGGTCGGCACCTGCGTACGATTTCCTCGCAGTCTTTCTTCATGTTTTTCCAGAAGTATCCTTGACTCATCGCGCGCTGGCATAACGAACGTCCACCAGAGTGGCAGCCGCAGCTTCCGGAGTGCAGTTCGTCAAGGATCTCGGCAACTTGATTTGGGTGGACGACAAGAAGATAAGGTCCTGAAATGGATTTTCTATAGAGCTGGCCACTCTCGGAGAGCCAGTAGTATGCGGCCTTATTTCTGATTCGGAAGGCTTCCTTTTTGTCGTCGGGTAAGGTGTCGTTCCTGAGGAAGGCCACGATTTCATCCATCCAACTTGGACCAAGGTTGATGTTGAGTACCTCTGGAGTTGTATCGAAACTTGGGTTGTCGATGTTGCCAAAATTTATGGTTCGAAACTCAGATGCTTTTGATGCCGAGGCGAGGCCAGCAAGTGCGTCGGCGTGGGCGTTGTGCTCGCGGTTGATTTGTTCGATGTTGAAAGTTTTGAAGCGAGTAATGAGTTCTGCTGCCGTGGCCTGGTACTTCATCATCCGTGGGTCTCTAGCTTCGTAGTCCCCAAGTACTTGATTGACTATAAGTTGAGAATCACAGAATACGGCCAAGTTGTCAACTTTCATTGCGATTGCCGAGCGTAGGCCAGCAAGCAAAGCCTGGTTTTCAGCTTCGTTGTTGGTGGCGGGGAAATCGATGCTGATGGCACTTTCGTGAAGAGTTCCGCAGGGAGAGACCAAAACGACTCCGGCACCGGCTCCGTTGTTGTTGGAGGCACCGTCGACTTGCATCCGCCAAGTGTCTCCCTGGAATAGGAGCCACCGGTCCTCTTTTGGTTGGTGTTCGGCAAACTGTTGGTTGGGAGGATTGTGTAGGATCTCCGAGTCTTCCGGTGTGAGTTCAGCAATGAAGTCGGCGAGGACCTGCCCCTTTATTGCTGTCCTCGGTTCAAAAC
Organism: Rhododendron griersonianum; assembly: GCA_018127125.1. Lineage (NCBI taxonomy): Eukaryota > Viridiplantae > Streptophyta > Magnoliopsida > Ericales > Ericaceae > Rhododendron > Rhododendron griersonianum. The sequence continues at coordinate 17,386,023 of CM030789.1, forward strand.
GGATGTCGAAGTTCGCTAGCTCGACCGCCCATTTTGAGACTCTGTTTGAGAGGTCGGCTTTTCGAAATAGGGCTTTGAGAGGGTGCTCGGTCAACACCGTTATGGTGTGCGCCTGAAAGTATGGCAGAAGTTTCCTCGCCGCGGAGACCAAGGCGAGTGCAAGTTTTTCCAGTGGAAGGTACCGAGTCTGGGCTGGGAGGAGTGTCTTGCTTGTGAAATACACTGGCATGTCGTCGGCCCCTTCTCGCCGAACAAGTGCTGAGCTAATTGCGTGGCTCGAGACTGAAAGGTAAAGATAGAGATTTTCGTACTCTTTGGGCTTTACCATTAGTGGTGATGAACTCAGGTAATCTTTAAGTTCGGCCAACGCTCTGTCGCAATCCGGTGTCCACTCAAAACTTCGTCGGCTTTTCCCTTTGAGAGCGTGAAAGAAGGACTGGCACTTGTCGGATGACTTGCTGATGAAGCGATTGAGAGCCGCTGCCATCCCAGTTAGTTTTGCACCTCTCTGATTGATCTTGGTGGCCGAAGATCTGCCACTGCCTTGATTTGGTTGGGGTCGGCTTCGATGCCCCTCCGTGTGACCAAATGGCCAAGGAATTTGCCGGCGCTTACGCCGAACGCGCATTTCTCCGGGTTTAAACGTAGCTTGTGGAACTTAAGGATCTCGAAGACCTCGGCCAGCTCCTTCAAATGGTTGTGCTCCTTTTGACTTTTGACGACGAGGTCGTCAATGTATGCTTCCAGGATGTTGCCGATTTGGGCATAGAGCATCTTGAAGATCGCTCTGTTGAATGTTGCTCCGGAGTTCTTGAGGCCGAACGGCATCACCCTATAGCAGAAAATTCCATGAGGAGTTATGAATGCTGTTTTCTCCATGTCGGCGGGGTCCATAGCAATCTGGAGATAGCAACGATAGGCGTCCAGAAAACTAAGCAGAGCAAGACCGGCAGTTGCGTCTACGAGCAGGTCGATCTTCGATAGAGGAAACCAATCCTTGGGACAGGCGTCGTTAAGATTCGTGTAGTCGACGCAGACTCGCCACTTTCCATTCTTCTTCTTGACGACCACCGTGTTGGAGAGCCAGGTTGGGTATTGTACTTCCTGAATGGCGTTGTTGTCTAGTAGCCGGTTGACTTCTTCTATCACGGCGTCGGCATGCTCTGGTGCCAAACGTCGAGCCCGTTGAATGACTGGTTTGGCGTCCTTTTTTATGTTGAGGGAGTGGCAGATAAAGTTGGGATCCACTCCTGGCATTTCCTCTGGGGTCCATGCAAAAACTTCAAGATTTTGTTTGAGGAACAGGAACATCTCCTCTCGCTCGGCGTCAGAAAGTGAGGAGCCAAGCAAGAAGAAGCGTGATCCGTCCTCGTTGATGGGCATTTTTACCAGTTCCTCTTCGGCTTTGTCTTCGGCTTTTTGACCGACGTCGTCAATGACGGCCATGTCTGGGACTTCAACCCATTGCACTTGTTTTGCCTTTGAGGAGCTGTGGACGGCGGAGACATAGCATTTCTTGGATGCAATTTGGTCCCCTCGCAAGTCTTCTTGTCTGCCTGTTGTGCCGATGAAGCGGACAACTTGGTGGTATGTTGAAGCGATGGCTTGCATTTCATGAAGCCAAGCTCGGCCGAGGATAGCGTTGTATGGGCTCGGCGCATTGACAACTATGAATTCGACAGTGATTGTTTTCGTGCCGACGACGACAGGGAGGAACGATCGGCCAGACAGGAGCTCCGCTGAAGCCAATGAGAGGTACCTCGGTGGGTTGCAAAGCTGACTCTGGTAGGTCCAGCTTCTTGAAGAGGTCATAGTACATGACCTCAGCCGAACTTCCCTGGTCGATGAGGACACGTTTGACATCGTGGACACCAATCTGGACGGTGACAACGAGTGCATCCGAATGTGGAGTCTGAACGTGTTCAAGATCGCGTTCGGTAAAGCTGATGGTCCATTTGGGCAAGTCTTGTGGTCGGGAGCGTTTGGATCCGCAGCCGACGGAGAGTATCTCTTTTGAAGTTGAGGCTTGATCGATGTCGGCTCTGAGGGTGGTCTCGAATGCTTTTGTTACCGGTCCATGGATGACGTGGATCAATGGTCGTTGTCCGTTGGGGTTGGGACTTGTCTGCCGGGCGGGCGTCTTTGCTCGATCAATGTATTGATCGAGATGGCCTTGAGCGGCAAGCTTTTCAAGGAGAGCCTTGTACGGTGCACAAGCAGTCGTGTAGTGGCCGAGCTCATTGTGGTAAGTGCATTTCTTCCTTGGGTTTTGATCCGGTTGGCCGGTGTCAGTCCCGAGCTTGGTCGTCGGCCACTCAAACCACGGTTGTCTCATTATTTCCTTCAGAAAAGACCAGATTGGCTCTTTGAAGTGAGTGGTTTCGGCCACGTGGTCATGCTCCTTCGGCGGACGCTCCTTCCCCTTTTTAATGTTGTGCACTTGCTTCTTCGGCTGCACTTGTTGGGTCGCCGTTTGTACCGGCAGCTGGTGCACGGTCGAGGAGAACGGATTGTTAGAGCTCGGGATTCCCTGTGCGGCTCTGTCTGCGTAGAGTTCTTCGAGAGCACAGAATCTTTCCATTACACGCATCAGTTCACCCATGCCGTGTGGTGGGCGAATGGCGAGTTCGTCTAAGATCTTGCTCCCAGTTTCCAGGCCGTTCTTGAACGTACGTGCGGCCCAGTACTCATCGATTCCAGGGATCTCGTTAAACAGCTGCCAGTAGCGCTCGGCATATTGCCTGAGTGTTTCCGATGATAGTTTCCTCATCTGTGACAGCGATTCGGGCTCTTTAGCCGTTTTGTTGCTTGTGATGAAGCGAGTGTTGAAGGCGCGTTCGAGGTCGGCCAGGGTCCTTACGGATCCAGCGGGCAATTTGTTGAACCACCGGAGCCCTAAGGAGCCGAGGCTGGACGGGAACGCCTTGCATTTCACCTCATCTTTACTTGTGCAGAGTTCGATGGTTTGTCTGAAATGGATGAGGTGAGTGTAGGCCTCACACGTTGATGGATCGAACTTAGTGAACTTGGGTAGGTGGAAGGTGGGTTCCGGCGGCGTGTTGATTATGTGGGAGGTAAATGGGGAGACGCCGAGATCTTTTAGCTACCTTTCGAATCCTGGGCGCGGCGGTTTGCCGTGCTCATCCGTTTTCGGTCGCTTTGAATCCCTGTCTTTTTGTTCCTTCGCCGCCGTCTTCTCCGCTTCCCTTCGCCGAAGCTTGTCTCGCAGGTCTTTCTCTGTTCGGCGTGGGCCGTCGACTGTTTTGTCGTTGTGGCGTCGGGTTTTGTTCTCGTCGTTTGCGCCGTCGACGCGTACGTCTTTCCCGTTGCGCCGAGCGTATTGCTCATCGTCTTTGTTTCCTATCGGGATGTTCCCCAGGCGCTCAGAGACATGGGGTCTGGTTCGGGCAGAGTCTCGGCTACGGTGCGAGGCCGTCGTGCGAGAGAACTCTGCGCGACCAGTCGAGTACGTGCTGGTGAACGACTCGGTGTCCCTTGTCCTGGTTCCATCGTGATGGCTTCTGGAACGATGCGTCCCAGATACTGTGGGTTGCTTATAGAGGATCATTCCCCTGGCGTCATCTTGTGCTGGGGTGAAGCCTAGGCGGTCTTTCACGGACCCGCGTTGACCTCCTTCGTTCTGACGCCCTTGCGGTGGTGGAGGTGGAGGTGGAGGCGGTGTTTGCCCACCTCTACCCCTGTCTCCACCAGATCGAGATGCGGCAGGAGTGGCGTCCTGCTGCATATGTCGCTTCATTTGGGCCACTTCCGCCCTTAGTGCCGCCAGCTCGTTGTCGCGTTCGTCGTCGCGACGCTGCAACAGGCGGATGTAGGCTGAAGCGACGTCGTCCGAGACCGGTGAGAGCCCGGATCCAGGGGCGAGAGAGAGGGACATGTGCTTCTCGACGGTTGGTGTGGAATTGACGTTTCCACCTGCGTCTTTGGCCCCTGAGATGGTGGCGTCCGCTATGTCTCCGCCCATGGTGAGTAGTTTGGTTGTTGTCTTACGGAGGAGCGAGGGAAGTTTGGAGGATGAGAGAGCCGCTGAGATCAGAAGGAATTTCACGTCGGGTTCACCAATTGTGTGGCCCGTGATCCTCCGGTCCTCGATCCTTCGTAGGTGGTTCGATGGTGGGTTAGCTTTCTTCTCTTAGCCTGCACAAGGAACGCACGACTAAGACCTGGCCGGGGGTTGTCCCTGCAAGGCCCTCCGGCGAGAGGATGAGTATAGCGCAGAGAGGAAGCAGAAAGCTCTGGAGAGGGAGTAAGTGTGAGTATTCAGTAGCGTGTCCCCGTTAGGGTTACCATCTCTAGGTATTTATAGTGCCTTCTGACTTGCCCTCCAAGTACCATCGCGTGCCTTCCACGGGCCGAGTGACATCATAGTGACGTCGAGAAATAGATCTGATAACCGTCTTCAGGGCTGAGCTGGCACACCCATGTGCGCCCGTGATCATCTTCTGTTGTAACCGCTTCTGCACGTGGCAGGACGCGTGGCTTTACAGCCAGCCGCCGTCGGCTGCACGCCGTGCTCTGAAGGTAGCCGACCGCGGGAACCGCCGAGCATAGCCATGCGTTCAATGAAGGAGGTAACGCCGCCGCGGACTCCGTCGACGGCACAATCCGAGCGCGGGTCTGTCCGCTGCCGAGCCTGAGGCAAACCGGATATACACGACGAGTCATTGTCGGCTTGCCGCGCACGAGGCCTGCGATCGGACCACGGCAGGTATGGTCCGTGTCATGCGAACAAACCATGTTCGGCCCGCTACAGTTTGTTTGTTTTTTTGGTTAAATAAGATTGTGCTTTCCCGGGAAAAAAAATTCTGTTTATTTCATTATCCAGGTGAGAAGCCACTATTTATGGGTTCTGGGACTATCACCGAGTCTGAAGAGGTTAATGGTACATACTTCGGTACCATCTTAACTTCTGCTAGTCTACTTAGGACTTCTGCTGAATCAGATGCCATACCTGATAATATCAAGGTGGTTATCGTTTCTTTTTCCTCGTTTTTATATTTGACCCTAGTTCAATATTTTTCGATGAGCTAAAGTACAAAATGACATTGTTATTGCAGGTTAATGTGCATCTACGAGATGGTACACTATGTGAGGGCCAAGTGTTGGCGTACGACTGGCATTACAACATTGCTTGGATTAAGATTAAATCTGATGCACCGCTGGCGACCGCTAGTCTGAGGCTTCTAGATGATACCATGTGTGTAGATCCAAGTGGAATCCAGGACAAAGAGTTGGGTTCAAACAGTTTTCAGCTTCCTCCTCATTCAGATTTCTTCAAGCTTTGTCCTGGAGACACGGTGGTTGCCGTCGGCCGCTACTTTCAGCCACCCAATGAGATTATGGCTGCTCCTGGTAGATTCAGGTAAACACAGAAAAACTACTTTACATGTAGCAATTTTCTTATTGGAAGAGGGTAATTTATCTTAGTCTATGGACGGTTTTCCAATATTTAGAGTGTAGAGATGTAGGAACCTCTTTGCATGAGTTGTATTATTGCATCATTTTGTGTTAATCGGAGCACATAAAAGATGCACTAACTTGCTCATTGTATGAGTTGTGTAAGTGACTTGTCAATTACTAACATTTTCTCTTTTTCCTCTGTGTATAGTATTGACTGCTGCGACTTCGACTGTAAAGAGCTTTTCCAGGGTAACTGCAAAATTTCAAAAGTAGTGACTCTCTCCTTTACATTGGTTCTTGGTTTTAGATCATTGCTGAATTAAATTACCTTTTTTGGTTTCAGAAGTAATTGCAAAACCTTACGAAAATCCTACTATTCTTGCATATAGGACGAGTAAAAAATATGCCAATGAGGCTCAAAAAGTAAGAAACCTGCCCCACCCATCTAGAACATGATTTGGGGCTAGTCGGGTGGGGGGCAGAATTGTTATTTCATGGAAATCTCCATCAGGATTATAGGAAAGATGTGGCATTTTTTCTTGCAAAACCCACCCGATTGGTCTATATTTACATTATTGTTATGAATATGGGCAAATATTTCTGAAATATTCTAGTGTAGTTGTTAATGCATCTTTATGTTGATATGTATGTTTGATGTAGTCTACAGTTACCAAGACTTGTGTGGTAGAATGTAGATAAATGGTGGAATGAGTTCTGGCCTTATACGTTTCAGAAACAATTGACGCATGTCTGTGTATGTCCGTTAGTTAATGCGATGTGCTTTCGGTATTATTAGAGAAAGTTAACTGAAATGTATATTGCAAGCGCTGATAGATAATTCTTTTGCTAGTGCGGTATTGGGGGACCCCTTATAAATCGTCATGGAGAAGTCATTGGAGTCAATTTCTATGACAAGCTATGTACTCCTTTTCTTCCTATCAACATAGCTTCCAAATGCTTGGAGCACTTCAAGAAATACGGGTACGTTCCAGATCTTTGTATGTCATTTCGATTAGTGTTTTTCTTAGGATTGGGGGAAGGGGGAGGAATGCATCATTCCTCTTGTTTGGTTAGACAAAGGAAACGGAATGGTTACCTTTCCTTCGTCGTGTTTAGTTAGACAATAAGCATAAAGGGGAAGGCGGTTCTATGTGACAAACACTTCGCCTTTCCTTTGTTTCTTCCCTGTGGGCAGTGGATAGTAATACTTGCTTTATTTAACTCTTTGCGTCCCTGTCACATTCTATCTCGGTGGAGGTGAACTAGGCTATCATTGTCTTTTGAGGCAGTGTGTTGTTTTCCACACCGTACTTGCATTATACTTGTTGCTAGACATTCTCCATTATCTGCAACCCCCACGTGCCTCTTGGTGCTCGTCACTCAAGTGACTTTTTTTTTCGTGCTCCTTCTCCTTTTAATCTTTGTATCCATTACATTTGATTAATAAATTTCAGTTTTTCGCCGTTTGAAAAAATAAAATCTGCAACCCCCACATGGAAGGTTGTTTGATCTTCTGTGAATTGCCTGAAAAAGGTTTTAACCAAAAGAATGTTTAAGCTGTCTTTGTCACTTGGATAGTCTAATGGGTTTTTGTCATTGCATAAGGAGATTCTCTCGACCTCTGCTTGGAATGGAAATGACTAATCTTTATGCCGCAAGTTTACGCAACTTGGATAGAATTAACCTGAAGTTTCCAAATGACTCCTACGGTGTCTTTGTTGAAAAGGTATGTTATCTGCTATGCATGATTTTAGATGGATCGTGAGTCGTTGTAACAATCTCTTCTGTTTGGATGTTCGAATATGACTAAAAAAACTTTGAGATTTGACTGCATAAGTAGAATATTGAGGTTGGTGGTGTCAGGATGACTGCAAAATCTATTACTGCTGGCCATGAACAATTTTTTTGCCAATCACTAGATATTATTGCACTACTAATTCGATGAAAGGTTCCGAGACGCAATCCGTTGAACCCAGCTAGGAAAATCTCCCTACCAAGTCATTGGATGCTCAATAGAAAGGGCATATCTGGCTATTTCATGAGCCGCCCCATTACAACTACGAGGAATAAAACGAAAAGAAATAGCATGTAAACAACTAACTAAATTTAAAGAGTCTTTGCTGCTCAAAAAATCCGGTGAACCGTGGAACCGGACCGATCTGAACTGATCTGTCCGTTTTGGATTGGAACTGTGGATTAATGTAATGGTCCGGACATGGATTCAAGAATTAGAAAACCGTAACTCGCGGTTTGGTCCACGGATTTTCATTATGACACTGTGGATTAACAGAACCAGACCGTGGGATTTTTATTAGGTACAAATAATAAATATATAATTTTATATTTTTTACCTACTGTTATAGCTATTTTTACCTAGAAAGTAGAAACCAGCTTCTCCTACTTTCGTGTTTAATGTACTGACCTTGAATCTTGACCAATTGAATCTCTAAACTGGTGTTGCATGTAATGCATGCTTTAAGTTTATGTATTTTGAAGCTGTCAAACCAGTATTTGGAAACTGGACTTCATTCATGTTTTTTTTTTTTCCCTGCTAGTTGCTTTTTATTTATTTATGTAATCCGTGGATAAAACTGGAACCGATCGCGACTCATGGATTGGATTGGAACCGGACCGTAGGATTTTTGGTCCGGACATGGATTGCATTTTCTAAAAGCCTTGACTCGCAGTTCGGTCCTCGGATTCCTAGGAATCCGATCCGGTTTGGACCGCGAGCAGCCTATTAGCATGGCCTCTATATCCTTCCTCAGCACTTTGATGATTTGTTTCAGCTCTATTTCTGTTCTAGTATGCTCAATTAAGTGATAGAAAGTACCATGCTAATATGAGCAGATTAGTAGAAACTAAAACATGTGAATGAGATCTAGTAGAAATTGGTTTGAAGATGATCGAGTATAAACCAAGACATAAAATCTTGATCTTGCTCATCTAAACTTCTCATGATATTATGAGTACATGCTTGCTTAATAAAATATAAGCTCTTTGTGATCTAAAAAGGTTGCCCAAGGTCTTTAAAGTTCTAACTTGTAATGTTCCAGATCAGGAATCGGAAGTAGCTATGTGTAAAATTTCTAGTTTTTATTTTGTTCCCTTATCAAATGTCTAAATAAGAGAATTACTTAAGTTTCTTTAGAATTACTTGTAAAGGATGGGCTATTTTTACTTGTAAAGGATGGGCTATTTATGGATAAAACCCTAACTTATGTGTTTGGTATTGCTGACTCATCTTTAAAGGGATTTCTGACACTAAGTTGCTTGATCTTCCTTTCTTTCGTAATACTCAATTTGTGGGTAGTTTGTTATCTATTTTTATGTTGTTTCTTTTCTACTCTGATATTCTGTTGCGATTTCTTTGGTTGGATAGCTCACCTACTTTCCTGGACATTGGCATTTTTTCATAAATTATTCTTTCTTATAAATGATTCTTCAATGTATTCAAATTCAGACCTTTAGATCTTGCGTTAAAGGTGTCATTCTTGGTTTTTGAGCGGTTGATTGTTGGATAAAACAAATAGGGCAAAGTACGGATTACCTCCCTGTGATTTGAGACTTTGGCGCATCACCTCCCTGACTTTTTGAAATGACCAATTCACCTCCTCGTGGTTTGGGACTAAAGTGCCACCGTCATATTTTCCTTTCAAACTAACGGAAGGTGTGCTACACATGCCAATTATGAGAGTTGAAATGAAAAATAAGATTAAATAAAGTTAAATTTGTATGTAAGAAGACAACACTACCCTTTTTCTTCATCTTCCCCAAACAATATGAATCAACATACAACAGCAACCCTTCACCTGGCCACCACTGACGTAAAAAAAATTGAGATTAACTTTCTCTTTGTCTACACAACCCCACAATTAAGATTAAACTTTCCAAACCTATTTCTATGAAAACCAGTGGGAGACTGGGAGTCATCGTTTTCAATGTCAATTTTAAAATCTAATTCTTGACAGATTCGAAGCATGCTAGCAAGCTACTGGGTTTTGTTTGGTGGGTGTCATGTACACTATGTAGATTTCCGTCAAATTATAATTGATTTTACCAATTTGTATGCCAAGGACACTTATTGAAATTTATGTTCGGCTTAAAAAGCCAAATGGCTTATTTTTTTGTCCATATTCAAATTTTTTTCACATTTGTTAGTGTTTCGTCAATTTTTTGTGGATTATTGCTTCGTTATGACAAGAGGAATCTAGAAAGTATAAAATTATGATCGAAACCCTTTTTTTTTTAAATCAAGACAAAAAAATTGGATTATTGGCTTATTTTTGTCTCTATTCAAAAAAATTAGGTTTTGAATGTAATTTTTTACGTTTTAGATTATTCTCATCATGAAGAAGCAATAATCCACAAAAAGTACCGGCTCCGACGGGATGACGCTTACATCTCTTAGTTGCAGAGGACGTCTCAGTACTGGAGAGATTGTTTTCGATGTCGCTGTCGCTGCGGAGATCGCCGATGAAGGCGAGCATATAAAAGATTTATTGGAGGTTTTTCTGATGTGGGTTTATAATTTTAAACGGTACTTGTCCGTTTGTGTTGCACCTCATCTGGGTTTTCAGTTATTTCCATTGAAGGAGTGTGAGTTTTCAGTTTTTTCCATTAATTGAGAGTGTTTGATCTACTACTATTACATATCCTCTCTAAAAAAGACAGGGTATTATAGTCATTTTAGCAATTTCCGCTAACGGTGTTAGCTTGGCACTTTAGTCCGAAACCACAAGGAGGTGAATTGGTTGTTTCAAAATGTTAGGGAGGTGATGTGCAAAAGCTTCAAACCATAGGGAGGTAATCCGTACTTTGCCCAAACAAATATCTTGAATAAATTTGTGAAGATGAGTATGATTGCCATGTGTGTGTGGATTTGATGTAATAATGTAATACATCAATGTAACTGAGATATTCTTGGAATCGCATACTTCACTGCATACTCTTCCGAACATCAACCAGGTTATAGAAGGGTCCCTTGCTGAATGTGCTGGAATACTGAGTGGTGATGTTATTGTTCAATGTGCTGGCAACTTTGTCCGGAGTGTTTTGGAGGTATATCACTTTTGCATGATTGTTTGTAATAGTTGAATTCATCGAAATGTAGTGTTACTTAATACTTACTAACTCTTTTTGAGACGTCTCCCAACTCCCAAGTAAGTTTATGCAGAATCTTCCAAAATTGTTACGTTAACTAAGTTTGTGCCTGGTTTCCATTACTGTCATGCAGTCTCCCAAGCCAAGTTGTATTATATTCAAGCTCAGCTCGGCAATTCTTGACAGTGTTTGAGCTTGGCTCTGGAAATTTTGAGAGCCCTTGAGCTCAGCTTGAAAAGTGTAAACTGATTTTTTTGGTGACAGATCAATCCCATGAATAGAGCGAGAATGAATTCAGACATCTCTTATCTAGCCTAAAACTGCTTGAGTTTGAGTTTGGATTTTGGACTCTTTATTGGGTGCTTGCCCGTGAATAGTTGTGTTAGAACTGTGGCTCATATGTTAAGTATGAAAAGATACTAAGGCCTTCTAGAGAGAAGGCCATATGCCGGAGCAGAGCGGAGCGGAACGAGTGGCGCGAAGTCGTACAAGGGTATTTTTGGGATACGGGCCAAATACCAAGTTAGGGTTAGAATAGAGTCGGTATAAATACTCTATGTTGTAAACTCTATTTCGTAGTAACTGTGGTAATAAGAACAGTAGCCGCTCTCGCTCTCGTGGGTGTACCCGGTATTGGGGAACCACGTATATCTCTGTGTTGATTCCTTTACTGTTTTTATACTCGTAAATCGTGCGTGTGTGTATGACGATCCTAACAAGTTGCAAGGTAAAAGCTATCTATATGGGTACTTGGCCTGATGATTTTGAGGTCCTGGTCCAAGCCGTTAATTTGGGGGCCGTTATGAGACTGTATTTCTTTCGGCCAATAGACCGTTTTATCTTCTCGTTACAGTTTATCATTTTCGACTTTCGCTACGATTTATTTTTGTTCAATCCATTTCCTATTGTTTCAGTTCTATGGAATTATCTGGGACAAGCGTGGGGAATCTATGGAGGTGGTGGTGTTAAGATCTAGAACCGGCGATCATTTGAATCTGACTCTGAAGGTTGGTGAGACTAGCTCAGATAAAATTAATAGGTAAATATCTTGAAAGTATCTTGGTTAATTTCTGCGTATATGCATATATCATCTTCAAAATGGATGTAAATTCATGGGATCTTTACTACTGTCAACTTGTACAATGTTCTTTTGATTTCCGACCTCTATTTCTGGAATGAATTCCACCAATTCATTAATTGAGATTTCCTTTCTATGTAGTTTTTTGGAAATATCTTCCCTGTCATGAGGTGGTTATATAATATGCTTCAATCTGAATTTTTTTTTTTTTTTTTTTTGTGTTGCCTTCTCAGATGGCCCCTCCCCACAATGTGCAAGGTAGGCGTTAAAAGAGTTAGGTAATACAGTTGCTTTTGTGGGGCGGTGTTTTGTTAGACTGTAAATTGCAGGACATAAATCCTTCGAACTGTTGAAAGTGGGCATCTACTAACTATGGGCAATATTTATTGCTACCATCCTATGTAATTTCCTGGTTTATTGCTACAATCCCATGAATTTACTTATTTATTATTTCCCCCTTGCTATGTGTGGAAAATCATTATAAAGGTTGCACCTTTTTATTGGAGAATATTACGATCACTGGTGTCGACATCATTATGTGGTGTAGTTTTTGTAATTTGATTACGGTAAAAAAAAAAAAAAATTATTTAGCAAGCTGGAAGCTAAAGAGGGTTTACGGCTCAGGAACACCAGGTCGTGACGACCTTGGGTAATGGTGTTGGGTTTTGTCTGTTTTCTTCCTTATCTCCTTGTCATCTTTATTGTTCTTGGGCCGAGCTCGGACTTCAATCAGTAAGTTCAGTTTCTTTGACAACGGAGAAATGCAGAAATGAGAAACAACCATATGCCCCTATTTTCACTGTTGTTGGATAACGAAATCTTGTTTTCAGTGAGCATAAGATTTCACTCTATACAAGGAGACGAAGTGTCGGCCTGCTTTTCTACCATCTTTCCTAAAATAAATTGGTGTTAGGAGGAGGGCTATAATTTAGTTTTTTATGGCATTCAACATCGCACCGCAAGTCTGTTTTTTAGACGGTCGCAGGGATTGGCATTGTGTAACCAAATTCATGCGGACACTCCGGACCCAACACAAAGGATAATAGTAATGCAATCCGTGGGATTGTGAGGCCATTCCCACCTTGTCCCCTCAGCTAGTTGGCAAGTGTTGAAGCTCGAGTTCCACTCGACAAAGCTTGAGGATGTACTCCGGCCTTTCTGAGTACGAAGGAGTACAGGTGTGGAGGGAGTCGGGAGGACCAGAGAGAGGGTTCTTGGGAGAATTTTCATGTCTTTGTGAAGGAGAGGTGGAGAGTGGCTAAAAGGGGCAACCACGCAAAATGGAAGGATATCGTGAGGGAGGGACGCACCGAAAGAGTCGACCGGGTGTTTTACAACACGTCTGTGGTATTGTCATTGGCTTGCAATTTTTATGATACGGCCGAGCCGTACGTGGGAAAAGAAAAAGACAGCTGTGTCGCACGTAATAGGAACGGTCGTTTAATGATTGAGTGGCTGTAGACACCCCACTTGGGACCCCCGGTTAATCCCAAGGATGCTACCCCCGATGACAAAAATAAGAGCAATTGAATCGATTGTGAACCCCTTTGGAACTCAAAGGAAACGAATGCACAGTGTCTTAGTGTTTGAGTTCAGTCTTGGCCGGAAACCAAGATACTCCCCAAAAGTCGACGTACACAAGATGGTTGTCACGCGCGCCACAAATGGATGAGGCGCGCGCTAGTCTAGAAATTTTGAGAAAAGTATGACTCAAATGACAAGGCATGTCTTGTCGTGGACAATCGCGCACAATACGATGATGATTTTGATGATTGGTGTGCGCCACTATGGAGCGGTGCACGCCATTTTTGAGCTACAGTGATGAAGCCCATTTTCCTATAAAAGGAGGGCTTCGTCCACTGTTACAGGGGTTTGGCAGGTTCGGCAGATTAGTTGGTCAGTCCAGAATAACCAGAGGTTAGTCCTCTGCAAAACAGAGTCAGAGGGAGTGAGAGAGAGAGAACACCCCTTCTCCCTCTACTTCTTTCTCTTCGGATTAGAGAGAGTAGTTAGGGCCTTGGGAGAGCACCCATACACACACGCGCACACCAGTACACTTGAATCATTCGAGTTTCGAACGGAAAGCAAGAGATCCGAGAGCTTGAGAGAGGGAGCCAACACCTCACCGTCACGATTTAACCTCCGATGGGGATGGTCGTGCCAGGACAGTAGCCATTACTGTTCCCTGAGCCCGGATCTGCGAAGGAAGCGTACATCGCTTCATTTGGCGCACACCACAACCAATTAGGCGCACGCCACTTCCAAATGCATGGTTCGAGTATTTCTCTGTATTTCTGTTCATGGTGGGCATGTTGCCCCATTTAGTATGCTGTCTGTCACCTAGAAGTTGGAGCCACACGACACAACAGACTTGCCATGCGCCGTTTTGGTAGTCGCACGCCACTCTGTTGTGTCATCTGTCCGAGGAGGCAGAATGCTAAACGGAAGGCCCTGAGCGACGCCTAGCCGTTTTTACATGTTTATTATTAACAGTTTAATCCCAATTAACTGTTCCCTCTCCCTACTCAATTACTCCAATTGAAAAACGATTCCTGTACATACATAGCGAGGGGGAAATAAATAATTAAATTACATGGGATTGTAGCAATAAACCAGGAAATTACATAGGATGATAGAAATAAATATTGCCCATAATTATCCCCCCACCCCCCCCCACAAAAAAAAAAAAAAAAGGGATATTGCCCATAGTTAGTAGCTGCCACCTTCAACAGTTCGAAGGATTTAGGTACTGTAACTTCCAGTTTAACAAAACACCGCGCCACAAAAGCAACTGTATTACCGAACTCTTTTAACGTCTACCCTGCACCTTTCGGGGAGGGGCCATCTGAGAAGGCAACACAAATACAAAAAAAAAAAATTCAGAATGAAGCATATTATAATTATACATATTTTTTTGTAAGATTATATCCTCATGACAGGGAAGATATTTCCAAAAACTATATAGAAAGGAAATTTCACTTAATGAATCGATGGAATTCATCCCAGAGATAGAGAGGTCGGAAATCAAAAGAACCTCGTACAAGTTGACAGTAATAAAGATCCCATTAGTTTAAATCCATTTTGAAGATTGATATACGCATATAAACAGAAACTAACCAAGATACTTTCAAGATATTTACCTATTAATTTTATCTGAGCTAGTCTCGCCAACCTTCAGAGCCAGATTCAAACGATCGCCGGTTCTCGATCTTAACACCACCACCTCCACAGATTCCCCACACTTGTCCCAGATAATTCCATATAACTGAAACAACAGGAAATGGATTGAACAAAAATAAATCGTAGCGAAATTCGAAAATGATAAACTGTAACGGGAAGATAAAACGGTCTATTGGCCGAAAGAAATACAGTCGCAACGGCCCCCAAATTAACAGCTTGGACCAGGACCTCAAAATCATCAGGCCAGGAACCCATATAGATAGTAGCTTTTACCGTGCAACTATTCACGGGCAAGCACCCAATACAGAGTCCAAAATCCAAACTCAAACTCAAGCAGTTTAGGCTAGATAAGAGATGTCTGAATTCATTCTCGCTCTATTCATGGGATTGATCTGTCACCAAAAATTCAGTTTACACTTTTCAAGCTGAGCTCAAGGGCTCTCAAATTTTCCAGAGCCGAGCTCGAACACTCTTAAGAATTGCCGAGCTGAGCTCGAACAGAATACAACTCGGCTTGGTAGACTGCATGACATTAACGGAAACCAGGCACAAACTTAGTTAACATGACAATTTTTTTTGGAAGATTCTGCATAAACTTACTTGGGAGTTGGGAGTTGGGACTTGGGAGACGTCTCAAAAAGAGTTTGTAAGTGTTAACACAAGATTTCGATAAATTCAACTATTACAAACGATCATGCTAAGGAATCACACACCGACTTCCAGTTAACAAGATGACAAAAGGGATATACCTCCAAAACACTCCGGACAAAGTTGCCAGCACATTGAACAATAACATCACCACTCAGTATTCCAGCACATTCAGCAGGGGACCCTCCTATAACCTGGTTGATGTTGGGAAGATTTTGCAGTGAAGTATGCGATTCCAAGAATATCTCAGTTACACTGATGTATTACATTATTACATCAAATCCACACACACATGGCAATCATACTCATCTTCACAAATCTATTAAAAGAAATTTATTTACCACTCAAATACCAAGAATGACACTGGAAGTTTTATTTAACACAAGATCAAAGGTCTGAATTTGAATTACACTAAAGAATCATTTATAAGAAAGAATAATTTATGAAAAAATGCTGATGTACAGAAAAGTTGGCGAGCTATCCATTCCAACCAAAGAAATCGCAAAAGAATATCAAAATATAAAAGAACCAACATACAAAAAAAAAAAAAACTACCCACAAATCAATAAATACCCTATACAAATGTGTTTGAGCCCCAAAAGACTCCAAATACCCAATCCTTAATTCCTAGATTTTTCACTTCTTTAAAGAATAAAGAAAACCCATCACATCCACCTGTCTCAACCAAAGGCAAAACCAAAAAAAAAAAAAAAACACAAGAACCCACATTCAAAACTGACCCGCTACAAGAACTAACCTTGAACCAACCTTTGTTCGGTTCCTAGGTTTCTCCCCCACATGTTGGAAAATAGTTACCTAAGTTCACCGACAACTCTTATATTCCCAGCTCCCAACTGAAATTTCACATTCCACATCCTCTGAGATTATCACATGATCAATTCTAATTCTTCCTCCACTCAGCAATTCTAACACTTTTCCCCACTGATGGCTTGCCACAAGAATTCACACTTCCCCCCACTGATGGTTTGCCACGACAATTCATTCTCCAGAATTTTAAGTAGCAAGTACGGCTCCGTTTGTTACGAGAATTTGTTCACGGATTTCTAAGTACCAGGGACGGCTCCAATTGTTGCGAGAATTTGTACACGAAGCACATACCAATTGCTCAAAGGTTGGTTTCCATCTCCAAACTACCTACGCATTTATGAGGAATTGATTATGTTTTTCAGGCCTCTCAAAATAATTTTGTTCATGACATTTTCATTTCCCACTGGCCCCTGATGTTCACATCCACATGTTTTGCTTCAAGCAAGGTGCAGCATTCAAGAAAGGGCTGTTTTTGTTTGGATATATTATGCGTGCAAAATTATACTCCACATGCTACCTATTATATTTTTTTCATAAGTAAATATATTAATAAGAAGGCATTAAGGGGATGCCGCTCGTATACAAAAAATGCCTTATACACCACTATGTGAGATAAACAATTCAAACCAATCTAGAAATTGATCAAATGAAGGATTACAATCTCCCTTGTCCCAACTATACAAACTACTAACCACAAAACTTTTGATTTTAAATAAAGGCTTTTCTACTCTATCAAAGCATCTCGCATTCCTCTCACACCAGATAGTCCACATCAAACAAAGCGGAATCATGGCCCAAACATGCGTCCTTCTTTTTCCCACTCTAGCACCCCTCCAAGCGATTAAGAGTTCCATAATGCTCCTTGACACAGCCTATTGTAAACCGAACCAGCAGAACACCACAGACCAAAGCTCCCAAGTGAAAGGACAATGGATTAAAAGATGATCGGCCTATTATGCCATGTACTTATATTGGGCGTGCATGTTAATCTCGTCCGTACATAGAACAGGTAGAACGCTAATTGAGTATTATACAAGGAAGGAAGATCAATCAACTTAGTGTCAGCAAGCCCACAAAAATACCAAACACATAAGTTAGGTTTTACAGATAAATAGCCCATCCTTTACAAGTAATTATAAAGAAACTCAAGAAATTCCCTTATTTAGACATTTGATAAGAAAACAAAATAAAAACTGGAAATTTTACACATGGCTACTTTCAATTCCTGATCTGGAATATTTGAAGTTTTTGTGCAACCTTTTCAGATCTCAAGGAGCTTCTTTTTTTTTAAGTAAGCACGTACTCATAATATCATGAGAAGTTTAGTGCTTTGTCCGGTTCACTTTTTGGAAGAAAAACAAAACACTCATTACTCCTATTTCCTATCATTACTCTCATTTCTCTCTCCACTCATTACCTCTATCTCCAATCATTATTCTCATTTCTCTCTCCACTCATCACCCCTATTCAGTGGCGGAGCTAGGATCAGCTTAGTAGACATATATTTTTTATCGGAACATATACTTATTATATTATAAGATTTTTACTTTTCAATTCATCACATTTGTACATTGAAATCATTCTTTAGGCAACATCAACTATCATGTGCTTATTTTTTATTTATGAAAGAAATTGAGAAATGAGAATGTAAAATATTCGGTTTTTTATTAAATCGAACCAAAATTATTAAGATTATAAGTAGCTATACATGAATAATTATCAATATTATTCAAAATCAGGTATATACAAAATGAAAATTTTAAAACTTGGACGCTTGGGGAGCCGGGGCTGGGGCCCCCCCGGGCCCCAACATAACTTCGCCCCTGCCCCTATTTCCAATTAATACCCAAATTTCTCTCTCCACTCATTACCCCAAAAACCAAACTAAAAAATTCTCAAAAATCCATCCAAACACAACATAGATGAGCAGGATCAAGATTTTATGTCTTGGTTTATACAATTAAATAAACTAGATCATCTTCAAACCAATTTCTACTAGATCACGTTCGCATGTTTTAGTTTCTACTAATCCACTCATATTAGCAGGGAAAGCCAGGGAACTTTTTATCACTTAATTGAGCATACTAGAACACAACTAAAGCTGAAACAAGAGATCTCAATTGTTCATGGCCTGGAGTAATAGATTTTCCAGTCAACCTGACACCACCAACCTCAATATTCTACTTATGCAGTCAAATCTCAAAGTTTTCTTAGTCATATTCGAACATCCAGCAAGAAGAGACTGTTCAACCGTCTCACTATCCATCTAAAATCATGCGTAGCAGATAACGTACCTTTTCAACAAATACACCGTTGGAGTCATTGGGAAACTTTAGGTTAATTCTATCCAAGTTGCCTAAACTTGCCGCATAAAGATTAGTTATTTCCATTCCAAGCAGAGGTCGACAGAATCTCCTATGCAATGACAAAAACCCATTAGTCTATCAAAGACAGCAAACTTCTACTTGGGAGTTGTAGATATTTTAGAACATCTAGCAACACATAATTCAAGAACCGTGTGGAAAACAACACACTGCCTCAAAGACAATGATAGCCTAGTTCACCTCCACCGACATAGAATGTGACAGGAAAACAAAGAGTTAAATAAAGCGAATCTTACTATCCACTGCCCACAGGGAGGAAACAAAGGAAAGGCGAAATGCTTGTCACATAAACACATTATATCCAGTCATGCACCGCCTTTCCCTTTATTCTCATCGTCAACTAAACACGACGGAGGAAAGGTAACCAATCGAAAAGACATACAAAGATCTGGAACATACCCGTATTTCTTGAAGTGCTCCAAGCATCTGGAAGCTATGTTGATAGGAAGAAAAGGAGTACATAGCCTGTCATAGAAATTGACTCCAATGACTTCTCCATGACGATTGATAAGGGGTCCCCCAATACCGCACTAGCAAAAGAATAGTCAATCAGCGCTTGCAATATACATTTCAGTTAACTTTCTCTGATAATACCGAGAGCACATCGCACTAACTAATGGAACTTATTCCACCATTTATCTTCATTCTACCGCACAAGTACGTCAACCATACATATTAACATTTAACACAAAGATGCATGAACAACTACACTAGAATATTTCAGAAATATTCACCCATATTCATCACAATAATGTAAATATAGACCAATCGGGTAGGTTTTGCAAGTAAAAATGCCACATCTTTCCTATAATTGTGAAGGAGTTTTCCATGAAATAACAAATCCATCCCCCACCCGACTAGCCCCAAATTATGTCCTACCAATTTGGATGGGGGGGGGTGGGGGGCGCAGGTTTCTTATTTTTTTTCAGCCCCATTAGCATATTTTCACTTGCCCATATTCTTCAAGAATATTTGGATATCCGTAAGGTTTTGCAATTATTCCTAAAACCAAAAGAGGTATAATTCAGCAATGATTTAAAACCAAGCACCAATGTAAAGATGTGAGAGAGAGAGAGAGAGAGAAGTCGCGACTTTTGAAATTTTGCAGTTACCCCGGAGAAGCTCTTAACAGTCGAAGTCGCAGCAGTCAAGACTATACACAGAAAAAAGAGCAAATGTTAGTAATCGTCAAGTCACTTACACAACTCATACAATAAGCAAGTTAGTCCATCTTTTATGTGCTCCGATTGACACAAAACGATGCAATAATACAACTCATGCAAAGAGGTTCCCACATCTTTATAATTTAAATCCAGGAAAATCGGCCATAGACTAAGATAATTACCCTCTTCCAATAAGGAAATTGCTACATGTAAATTAGTTTTTGTGTGTTTACCTGAATCTACCAGGAGCAGCCATAATCTCATCGGGTGGCTGAAAGTAGCGGCCGACAGCAACCACCATGTCTCCAGGACAAAGCTTGAAGAAATCTGAATGAGGATGAAGCTGAAAACAGTCTGAACCCAACTCTTTGTCCTGGATTCCACTTGGAACTACACTCATGGAATCATCTAGAAGCCTAAGACTAGCAGTCGCCAGTGGTGCATCAGATTTAATCTTAATCCAAGCAATGTTGTAATGCCAGTCGAACGCTAACACTTGGCCCTCACATAGTGTACCATCTCGTATATGCACATTAACCTACAGTACCAATGTCATTCTGTATTTTTGCTCATCGTGTAATATTGAACAATGTTCTAATATCATAACGAGGAAAAAGAAAAGATAACCACCTTGATATCATCAGGTATGGCATCTGATTCAGCAGAAGTCCTAAGTAGACTGGCAGAAGTTAAGATGGTACTGAAGTATGTACCATTAACCTCTTCAAACTTGGTGATAGTCCCAGAACCCATAAATAACGGCTTCCCACCTGGACAATGAAATAAACAGAATTTTGTTTTCTGGGAAAGAACAATCTAATCTTACAGGGAAAAAAAAAAACACATCTTTACAAGAGGAAACAAGCAAAACAAATAGACAAGCGGAATGGCTATTGCACGAAAAAAGAAGACTCAAAACAACAACACTAATTAACAAATTTAACGACCCACCCCAGCTGACCTGCTAATCATTCGCCTAACCACGTGGCTCAAAAGGTTAACCTCAAGTTATACAGTAGCTGGTCGGAATTCGTTATAGGCTATTTCTATTCTCTTTTAGTTGCCGATGTGGGACAACATAGGGGTGTTACAATCTCCTCACCTTATGATGCAACGTCCTTGTTGCATTGAATTGGCCCAGCAACCTTCCATTGGTGGCCATGGTGTGGCACTTTGTTCTGTACAGCACAATCAGTGTGCTCGTACCAGATTCTAGAGGTGGCCCAAACCATGTAGACCAGGGTTGTGCTCTGATACCAACTGTAACGACCCGCCCCAACTGACGAGCTAACTATTCGCCTAAGCACGTGACTCAAAAGGTTAACCTCAAGTTATCCAGTAGCTGGTCGGAATTCGTTATATGTTATTTCTATTCTCTTTTAGTTGCCGATGTGGGTCAACATAGGGGTGTTACAATAACCAAGAAACAAAAATGTAACATCAGACTGCCATAAAATGAGCAGTTCAGCCCGTAGAGTTCAAGAAGACCCATTTAAACAGAATCTGCCATGGAGTTGGCCTAGTGGTTGTGGCACTCCCTTACCAAGTAATATGTCTGGGTTCGAGTCTTATCGCTGTGAATTGCAGCACCCCTTCCCTTATTCCCCTCCTAATGATTGACAAAAACAATACATACACAAAACCCAAATGTCCAAATTGACATCATATGCACTAATTATGAGAGCCAGCAACCCAAACATTCGTTCTCCAAGCCATAGCAAAACCGACGATTAAGAAAATAATTGCTGAAAAAATTGTACTAAAATTCCAACAATTCTTACTAATAAGGGGTTGGCCTGTGGTTGTGGCCCATACCAAGTAATATGTCTGGGTTCGAGTCTTATCACTGTGAATTGCAGCACCCCTTCCCTTATGCCCCTCCTAACAATTGACAAAAAAGATACATACACAAAACCCAAATGCCCAACAGATGATTGACATCATAAGCTTTCATATGCAATAATTATGAGAACCAGTCACCCAAACATTCATTCTCCAAATCATAATCGACAGATAATTAAGAAAATAATTGTTGAACAAATTGTACTAAAATTCCAAGAATTCTTACCAGTAAGGGATACAAGGCTGACAACGAACGGAGACACTTTCAAAGCAAGTTTTTTGATATCCAAATCTAAGTCTATGTTAGCATCTGTATTAGTATCAAACTTCTCCCCGAACGAGTGACAACAAATTTGGTAGGGACCTGTTCATAACATGACTAAGAACACGGAATACAATCAACAATAGAAATTAGTAAAAGGGGAAAAAAAATTGCAAGGAATTTGTTTAGCTACCCCAAGATTCAGAGCGTCCTCGTTTCCATGGACTCATTCTAGCCATTCTTTGTTCCGGATCGCGACAATTAAGCTCCATAATACTTGGACCTAATTAAAAACGGTAATATTTACCTAAAACAACGAGCCAATTTCAGCTAAATAAAGATTAGAACTATCAGTTATTCACATGACAAAAAGGTTTCAAACATGTACAGCAGCAGTAGCAGCAATGGTGCTGACAATATATTGGAGTATATAAACACAGAGAGAGAGAGAGAGAGAGAGAGAGAGAGAGAGAGAGAGAAAGAGACCTAGGAAGGAACTCAAGCTAACTGGCGGGGACAAGGCGCGCGATGGAGACTTCGGAGTATCAGATTGTGATTGGAACTAGGGGAAACGTGTGTGTATATATATGCACACAGTAGTTTTTTTTTTTTTTTTTGGTAATATGGTACTTTTGTTAACATATTTTTCATCAATCGCGCGAAGTGCTCGGGGTGGGAATTCTGTATATGGCCTGTCGACACGACACAAGGTTAGAGGGTTTGGATCGATTATTTTTTGACACGAACACGAATATGACACAACTCATCAACATGACAATTAAATAAGTTAAACACGAATTTGACTCACGTAACTCGACAAGAACACGGATTTTCTTGCAAAAGGAATAGACCACTTCTCCCTCATAAAAGTAAACTTGAATCTTCATTGCATCATTGTACTTTGTATAATGGGAGTTGCTGAATGTAGGTGACATCTCGAACATTTCAGTCACGTGAGTTTGCTTGTTTTTGTCTTGATAGTATGTTCGGTTAAGGGGAGGTGTTTGGTCATGTGTCTTTCCTTGTTGATCCAAAATGGTGGTGACATTTGGTTCTTTTGCAGTTTAAGGACCAAGGGTATTTTAGTAATTAAATTGTGTCAAAACACCTTCTCATCTAAGTATTTTAGAGGTAATAATAGTCCCTCCGTCTAAAACTGTGGGTCCTCTCTATTTTTGGATGTTCCAAAATGTTAGTCCCTTTTAAGAAGTCAAAAAAGCTTTTAGTTTTCCAAAACTATCCCTTCATAATAGTTGTGATTGTGTTCAAGGGTTAGAATATAGGGGCAATGTAGGAAATTAATGCCTCTCAATTTGAATTCAAATGAGTTATTGCTTGTCCCCGTAAAAAGTTGGAATACCCGATACCTTTTGTTCTTATGCATAAGATCGATACCTTGTGACAATATGAACATCTATATTACGTTTGCGATGTTATTAAAAGTGTGCATTTGTGTACTATTTGTTGAATGCTATAGCAATGCGTTTATTGTGATCTAGTTGGCATGGTAATTCAAGCATATTTCCTAGTCTTTTACTATTTGTGTTTATATGTAGTTTTGACCTCTTACGTGACTCGCTTAGAAGCATGGACGCGTAACCAACATCACATATCCGTGTCTGATGACTGATATGTGTCGCACGCACAAATCTATTTGACCCGGATATTTTTGTTATTATTGTGTGATCAAACATGCTGGGGGCATGACCAGGGCACATTGGAGACACACTTGGAGTTCAGAATGCAATTTTAAAAAGAGGGTCAAAATTGCCATTGATGCTTAGTTCATGAATCATGGATAGAAGTGGTAATTAGTTTTACATATCCGTAACATTCATGTTATTGTGTTCTTTCATCTGTACTTTGATTGAAAAATGGTTTTTCTTCTTCTTCTTTTTTTTTGTTTCTATGAATCATACTATCTAGCTGTGACAAAAGAAAGCATCCCCAATATGAGCCTAAAACCTAAAACCAATTGGCAATAGGTGGAGTAGCCTCTAGATTTTATTAACTAAGCTTGAGTGGCTTAGATGAGCGATGTGGGACAAGTCTAGCTAACACTCCCCCTCACGTGCAGTCCGGATGCAAGTGGAGGTACGAATTGAGGAAACCAGGAGATTTGACTCGGGCGACCCCTCACGTGCAGCCCGGATGCACGTGGAGGTATGAATTGATGAGTTGACTCGGGCGACGGAGACTTGACCACACAATGTGAGGCCACCCAAGAACTAGCTCTGATACCAAGTTAAATATGAGAGAATAAATATTGAATTCGATTATTGAAACCATACAATAAGGCCTCTATTTATACAAGAGGAGAGAGCTTAACTATGGAAAGAAAATCATACTGATTAACTATGGAAAGAAAATCATACTGATTAACTATGGAATAAAATCATCCTAATTACAATCAAATCATAATCTCAAGATCACGATTTGATCGCGATATTATTTTGTTTATGCATTTATTCTAACATGTGCCCTGATTTTGGGAAAAATAACTTGTCTGTATCCATTCTTTTTAACTGACAGGCAAGCCAAAATCAACATGTACTTTGTAGTAGTGTTCTAGACTCTCAGCCATATTCTAACGCATTGTACTAATACGGTACACATGCTTAATGAGTTGCTCATGTAACCACGATGGCTTCTTGTCTTGAGAATTTGTGAGAGGAAAGATTGAGCTAACGAGATGTTCTCCTCCTGATTTAGTTCTTATAGCTGTGAAAGTGTTTCATATTTTTTACTTTTTATGGAGATGTCAAGAGTTTTATATACATAGGTAGGCTGTGTTATCTTTTTCAGGATTGGGCGCGAACCACTCTTGGGCCTCTGAGATAGAATCTGCTATTCACAGAGGAGAAGATCCCTGTTTCACTTCGGTTAGTTCTACATCTTACTGCTGTGCATGGTGACTTCATCATTCCTTTATGGTTAGTAAAGGTTATTGCTTGCCTGGCCTGTAGGGTGCCCGTATACTTAACAGCTAATGTTGCTGCATCTTCCAATCTTCCTTCACATTATTTGTTGTCTGGTGCATCAATTTTATTAGTACATAGGGGGTGTTTGGCAACCCCATTTTTTCATTTTTGCATTCTCATTTTCCCATTTTGGGTGTTTGGCAAGCACATTTTGAAAACCCATTTTGCAAAACCCATTCTCGGATTCTCTTAAAGAAGCAAAAACGGAGAATCAAGGCAGGAGGTCCTTTTCGGTTTCCCATTTTCCCATTTTCCGTGCAATTACCTAAATATCCATACTATTATTACCTATTCACCACTTTTGCTCTACCTTTAACACTTCTTATCTACTTCCTCACCTGTGAGAGCTGACGTAGTACAGAGAGGGAGAGACAATCCGAAGATTTTTTATTTATTTTTACATCTTTTTACACAATAATAAAGGCCAAACGCAAAAAAAATAATTATTTTTACACCTTTTAACACAATAATAAAGGCAAAGGACAACTTGGTAAAAAACCAATCCATAATTCATCTACCAAACATTACTATAGTTTCAAAATACATTCTGCACATATCTCCCAAACACTTCTACCATACACAAATACATTTTCGCCATAATCCAAAAAGCCAAAAAGCTAAAAAGCTGAAAATAAAAAGCCAAAAAGTAAGCTCCCAAACACCCTCATAAGTTGCCCATAACATTATACCTTCTTTCGTCAAACTTAACGTAATTTCTCTGATATGATGGAAGACTAATTTGGAGGCTTATAATGTGGAATTCCCCCAACCAACCAACCGACAAATGGTAGATTTTAATGAGTATTGAGTCTAACTTCTTGAAAAGCCCAAACACTAACACTACTGACTCGCTCGACTGCCTCTCCTATTGGGCCTTCACCTTTCCAGGTTTCTACCCTTTCCTCATAAGGCGGGGTTCTTTCATTCCCGCTCATGCTTGAGGGACCATGCTTGCGTCAACCATTTTCTTCCCTACTAGACTTGTCTAAAAGAAGAAAAGATGCACTTTAAGATAGATTGGATTGCCTGAAAGAAGGTAGAGGATAAGATAAGATTTCGAACTCTTTAGCCTCATTGGCCCCAAGGACAGATCAAAGATTGAGATAACCCTATCTAAGTAATAAAAACCTGACCTTAGGAGAGGAAGGACTTTCCCTATCTATGACGAGGGAAAGAAGTTCATAGCGAGTCCTAAACCTCAAGGTTTCACTATCTATCCTTACTTGGGGGAAGCCCTTTCAGTGAGGTAAGGAAGAAGATGGGCAAGCGATTCTCCTAAACTGGTTGAAAATTCTTGATTGCTTGGGTCTATTCGGTTTTGTGAAAATGGAAAACCGAAAGGTTTGGTTTTGTCCAGCATGTTCCAAAACTGGACTGGACCTGATCAAGTTCATCCTTACTGTTTGATGATGAATCTCATTATTTGAATCTCTCTCTCTCTCTCTCTCTCTCTCTCTCTCTCTCTCTCTCTCTCTCTCTCTCTCTCTCTCTCTCTCTCCGTGGTTCATCATGGGGTATTTGGTATCATTGTCTTAATAATCACTCGTGATCATAGTTGTTAAAAACCTACGATACACGATACGTATCCTACGATTTGTATCGTCTCATTCGGAGAATGATACGTATCCCATCATGTATCCTTTTTGTATAGAAATCCTACGATTCGACCGCGTATCCTACGATTTATACGCGTATCCTAATTCTGTACATATCCTACAATTACTTATTCGAAAAAAGTCGGACGAAGTTGAACCCCAAATGAATTAATCTAAGCCCTTTGATCTAATTATGCCATCTTTCAAACCATTTGATAGAAATTCAACCTCAATGTAGGGTTTGTATAAAAGAAAGAACCATACTTCGATTGTGTTTTGTCTGACTATACTTTTCCTAACAAAGGGAACATAATGTAATAGGCACAGACTTGAAATTTTGCATTTTAAATTTTTTTTTAAATGTAAGCTGCATATTTTGTTGGTGTTATTAAGTATATCTACTTTTTAATTATATATTAATTATGATTAACGGTATTGAAGCATAAATTAAATTTAGTATTTTCACAAAGCTCCAATTGACAAAACCCAAATATGATAGATATTATCAAAAAAGATATAAATATCTAGTTTTTAGAAACTATAAAATATTTAGCTCTAGAATATCCTTGTGAAATATCTAGATTTTTTTTGTGAGAAATAGTCACATGTGTAATTCTAGAATTATCTCAAAGTTTATGTTATATGAAAATATCTTTGTACTAGAGTCTTCCATGGAGTAGTACAAATAGGGATGGATTCTAACCATTTTGTATCAAGCCAAAAAAAATATGAGTTCAATTGCAATGCAAATACTCTCATTCCCCACTCTTGTCTTTAGTATTCCTCCTCTTCCAAAAATATTGTCCAACTACGCAATAGAAACTCCAACTTTTTCAACAAACGTATCTCGATACGAACTATATAATTGAAAAACCGATACACGATACGTATTCCGATTTGAAAACACTCCGATTTGAAAACACTGCTCGTGATGTACTCTTGCAGGTCATGGAAGTTAATTTTGAAGAGGAATTTCACACCAATGATACTTGCCTCCCTCTTGAGCTTAGGAAACAATTCTACGAGAAATTGAAACAGGTTGTTTATATCGTTCATCAACCAGCGCTTGAAGATGAAACAGAGAATGAGATGGGGAAACAAATGTTTCGCTCACCCAATGGGCAATTGGAGGAGTTGCGATCTTTTGAAGGTAGTGGGGTTATTATGGACAATAGGGGTTTCATTCTTACTTGTGCACATATTTTTCGACCTGATTTCAAGACTATATTTGTCCGCCGTGTGGATGAAGACTTTCATTTCCGGGCGGAGTTGGTTGCTAAAAATATAGACTTAGACCTGGCTATACTGAAGCCAATAAACAATGATGGTGTCCGGTATAATTTTTCTAAGTTTGGCTCGTTGATCGACGTAGGAATTGAAGTCTTTTCTATTGCTCATCCAGGACATTTGTGTTACACGTTGGCCATTGGGCATGTGGCTTTTCCATGCACCCATAGTATCACAGATGGTCTTGTCTCTCCTATGCTTAAGACTCCTGGTGGGAGAGTTTATGGAGATTTTATTGGTACCCATCTAAATGACATCTCTCACCGAGGTAAGAATTTGCAACTAATTCAGATTAGCAATTTTCATCTTGTTGGGGGCTCATCCGGTGGGCCTATCTTCGACCCTCAAGGGAGGGTTATAGGAATCAGTTCATATGCCACGGGGTATTTTCATTTTGTAGTTCACTTGAGCATGTTAAAGAAATTTTGGGAAGATGTTGTTCCAAAACCTCAACCTCCGAAAAAAAGGAAAAGGAGTAGCAAGGTAAAAAGGAAAAGATGGAACATGATTTTTCCTCGAAGCGTGCGTCTCATTCTGAAAGGAAAGAAAGGTTGATGTGCTAGTGCGGTGATGGAGGCGAAGGAAAGGTTGTAGCTTGAGTCACGAGCGGGGTGGAGAAGATGCCAATTCAAGGTTGTAATTATCGGCTAAATTTGTTAATTATAGCGACATGCGGCAAGGAGGTAGGGCAGTTTGTGCCTAGTTTTGAAATTTGATTCGAGGCAACTAGCAATTGGTTGTGTATAAGATGCTCCTTAGATTTCTTTGAAAGAGTAATTTGTTGGTTTATCCTTATTTGCATTTTGTTAGGATGGTCGTTCTCATTTTGTATTGTTTTTTCTAGGAGAAAATGATGGTTCAGGACGTGTTTTGATAATTAATACCCGCCAAATACATGCTGTGAACATTTGTTAATGTTGAAAATGTCTTTGGTAGGTATTAATTATCAAAACATGTTCTTGGCCGTCATTTTCCCTTTTTCTTGGCTAAATATCACTGATATGATGGATACAAGTAAGAAGCACATCTAATGACATGGTTATTGATATCTGGATATTTTAGTCATTCGGGGTACTCATAACTATTATGCTTGCAAACAAACAAAAGGCTATGATTGGGAGACTACTTGATTTTGTCGTGGAACTAAAAGAATGGATGGCGAAATTATCGCCACCCTTGCCGAGCAAAAAAAGAAATCACCACCACCCTCAAATTTTACCATTCTCCACTGCAATTATGGCACAAGGATGGAACGAGGGGTTCCTTAGGAAGCATATTGCGGAGGCCTTTGTAAATTGATGAAGGCATTCAAAACATTGCTAGGCTATGCATTGAGGTAGAGACTTTGACGGTCATTCCAAAGTCTTTCAAGATCAAAGTCGATGGAATTTTGCATGAAATCAAAGTTGAGATTCCATGAAAGCCCCAAGCATGCACTAAATGCAATTACTTTGCGGCTTTGCCCATTACTCCAATGGGTGTCACCTTAATCCTCCTTTAAAACCTTACAGTCAAATTTGGAAAGAGAAAGAGAGAAGGATTGAGAGGCTAATGTAAAAAGGAAGGCCATGCTTTGATTAATAGTAGCAAGGTACGTGAAAGACAAAACTATTTGTTCATCCTCACCTATGGTCCATAAAGGAGAGGGAGCATCTACCTCGTCTATTGAAGCTGATCATTTGGTCTACTCTTCCACAAGAACTTGAAATCTCAAATTTTCTCAAAGATGTGGACTTTGAGGTACAAGATGAGGGAGGTCTCATTGAGTTGTGATCCCCTTGGTGTTTGTTGATATTGTTCTAACGAACCGCTGGACCGTGCTATGCAGCGTGCTACGAGCCAAAACGACGTCGTTTTGGTGCTGTGTTGTGCCTAGTGTTTCAGCCAACAAGGGCCCCGTTTGGCTGTCCAGATTTCTGCTGTTAACGCTAAATAGAGTCCACTCGTCTTCTCCCATCATTTTCTCTCTATTCTCTCTCATTCCATCCCTCTGTTTCAACCTTGAAGCCGACCAAGGTTGAACCTAAGAAGAACTGCCCCGTAATATATGCAACCTTTTCGAACTTTTTTGTGTGTGCTTACTCTATAGGTGTTATATATACCTCTTTTGTAAGAGAGTGTTTTGTGCTAGGTTTACTAGTGCTAGTAGAGGTTGAGTTGCATATCAAGATATGAGTGTATTGAACTTCATTGTAAACTCTTTTTGGTAATAAAATTCCTTAATTACCAAAAAAATAAAATAAAATAAAAGAAGAGTTGGTTCATAATCAATGTAACTGGTTGGGAATTAATAGCAAGAACATTGGGAATTACATAACGAACAAAAACAACAAGAGCTCGGCGCAGCTCGCGAGCTCGACTCAGCTCGTTCAGCAGACGAGCCTAGATCGAACTCGAGTTTTCGGTCGTTTAGTAGACGAGACGAGCTCAAGCTCGAGTTTTCGGCTCGTTCAACAAAAGCTCGGCTCGTTAAGGGAGTCTTGGCTCGATTAAAGAGGCTCGTTTAGCAAAATGACTAAGCTCGAGCTCAAGTTTTTGGTTCGTTTAGTAAACGAGCCGAGCTCGAGCTCGACAAAGCTCGGCTCGTTTACAGCCTTGGGCCAAGCGTAAAAGAAACATGTTGTCCCTAGTAATGTTATTAGTACTAAAAACAAATACTCCTAGTCTAGAAGAAAGTGTTGAGAGTTAGGACCCATTAGCCACCCCCTGCAGCCCTGCCAACACGTGAGAATCTCTTCGCGAGAGGAAAATCAAAGACAATGACAAATGCCCGATGTGCAAGACAGAGGTGGAATCTATGCTGCATTTGAGGAGTTATTGCTCTTATGAATAACAAAAGAATAAATGCCCAATGTGTCTGTGTCCGTGTCCGTGCATCATAGTATTGCTCTTTTGCAAGAGAGAGCTTTCGAGAACAGTTGTGAATTACACAGAGAGCTAGGTGACTTGGGCAGCGCTTGATATGTGTAAATATATACTGTATCTGATTTTACAATGTTCATATAAAATCGCGGTCCGAGGAGCTAGCAAAGGTGCTGGTGCCTATGTTGTTGGCGCTTGTGGCATGAGCAACCGAATTGAGCTGCGGCACAAATATGTATGGTACACGTACGTAAAAACACCACAGGAATTAGCTACACGTGCCTCAGAAATTCTGATGTCTCCGCTTCGAGTGATTATTAGGTAGTCCGGGAGCATGATAAATCCCTATCACATAACATGTGCGGCCCACAATGTGGGTGGTCCCACCACATAAAGGGTGGGAGGGAGGGCCTCTGCCAAAGGCAAAAACACCACAGGAGTATGTTACAATCACTACTACACCACGTTCGTTGCAACCATCACCACTACACTACCAACTTCCGCCACCACCATTACCATACCAATAACCAACCAGCATCTCTCCACCACAACAATTATAAACACATGACATTCTTAAATAAAATTTAAAAAGAATAATAACAGATAATTTAAGCCAAACAGATTTAGTTCAGTTCTTAATTATTTTTTATCAAATGGCTTTTTCACTTAAAATATTCAGCATTCAATTTTCAAAATTATATTTTTTAGCTTTCAATTTCAGTTTTATGAAACACACCATTTATCTACCACTTTAGTCATTCACATTGGAAGTACATGCTAACGCCGGTTGTGGTAAAAATGACACTGATACAAGGCCTTCTCTTTCAACATACTAGCTAACTTGACAATAATTACTTTTTCGATACTCAAAAAACACACTCGACAATAATTGATTTTTTTTCTTTTTCCTTTTTTACATTGTCATGTCATGTTTTTAAAACATGAAACTTTTAGTTAGACAATCACTTTTTATTTTTATTGTGGATAAATTTAGTCAAAAAATTATTCATCAAACTACAAACATAAAATATCATTCTGTGGATTATTGATTCCTCCCGACAGAGAGATCTACAAGTACAAGATTATAAAAAAAAAAAATTAAAAGTTTCAATAAAGACATTTTTACCCATTTAAATCTTTGCAAATTGGAGTTGACTTTACCATGTGAGATGAAATATAGTACTATATATGTTATCTCTCACATGGCCAGTCAGCAATCAATAAGCCACAATATCTGGGGAGATCTCTCTCTCTCTCCACATTCCATTCTCCAACTGAAATCGATCTATTGAACCCTGGAACTGAAATTTCCCAACATAACACCTGCAACAACGTCCTTCACAAACGCTCCCACAAGCGCATACTCCTCCAATGCCCGGACGTCACCCTTGCACCTCAACAACTGCGGGAAAAACAGCCAAAAGCCAGTCACCATCACGAATCCAACGGTCATCGGTGTTGCGATCACCCGAGGCAACCAAAACCTGCCATTGACCACCTTCTTGATCCCAATCTCGACAACTAGACACGCACCGTGGAGAAGAAAGAACCACGTGATCTCCCACGTGGGCCGCACGCGGCCCATGTAGTAGAACATCAGCTCGTGCATCAGGCCCGAGACCACGAATGTGCTCATCACGGCCGGAAGCGCAGCCCACTTCCGGCCCATGAGTCGCGCCGAGATGCATAGGACAGGATCGTATACGGTGGGGCGCAGGGTACGGGATACGACGAGGTTCCACCTCCTTCCCCAGAAGTCTTGGAGAGAGGTCGAGAGGTATGGCTCATCGAACGGCGGCTCGAGCTCGAACCCAAATACACCTCGAGCCACAGCTGCCCCCATGGCTAGCATGATTTCCAACGTGATGTATATATGCAAGCAGTAAATGACCAAAATGATCTTCGGGTGTATGCGGTCACTGAACTCATAAATACGTAAAAACAAGGCTACTAGAGCAACCTTTAGAGCATAATTCCAAATCGATTTGCTTCCTTTTCCGGTGGTTTTGAGATAAGAGTTTTGTCTATTATGCCCATTTTGAGATACGAGTTTTGTAGGTGGGTTCTTTTCATTTTGATTCTTCGTCAAATTTGACTGGGATTTTGTAGGTGGGTTTTGCTGGATCCTGATTGGGAAACAAGCAATAGCAATGAAATGGGGGAGAGAGAGAGAAGGTTTGGAGAGAGGGCCTTTGTCAAAGGCAAAAAGGAGAAGCTTGAAATTGGAAAGCCAAGCTATGAAGAAGGCGGTGTTGCAGCCAAGGTTGGTGGAGTGAAGTTTGAGAGGAAGGGCAAAAAAGAGAGAGACAATAGGGATGATTGAGAAAAGCCTGGGCATACCTGTTGGGATGAACTTGGCAGAAAAATAGCAGTAGCATAAAGAAACAACTACTGAAATCCATACCTTGATGAAGTTGCTGATCTCTCTCTCTAAGGTGTAGCTTGGATAGTAGATATCACCCTCCATCTCTCTCTCTCTCTCTCTCTCTCTAGATGAGGAAACAAGATGCAGTTTAGATACAAAATTTGAAGGAAGCACAATTAAACAAGGGCCAATGGCAATGACTAAACTAAAGTGTTTGACTTTTTGGGGTCAGAGTAAGTATACTACCCCAGGTCTCTTTCCCAGTTCATCAACTTCTTTTTCATAGGATTGAACCCGCTATCTTATTGCTCTTACTTAAAGTCGATCTTTCAGGGTGAGGGCTGACCTTGAACTGGCCAAAAGCCTCTAACTCGCTATCCAATTCTTTTCTTCGCGCTTAGAAGTGGGCTTGAGATTCTCAATTTCACGGGGAGGACTTCCCTTTCCCACTAATCCAGTGCACGCTGTTCTAATCGGAATTGGAACTAGAACCCCGTTCTAAAATCAGGGGCAGGCTCATGTTTCGACAGTTCGATCTATGATTTATCATTCATGGACGTTGATAAGATCCTTCCATTTAGCAGCACCTTAGGATGGCATAACCTTAAAGTGAAGGGCGAGGTTCAAACGAGGAAAGACTTACAGTGGATACCTAGGCACCCAGAGACGAGGAAGGGCGTAGTAAGCGGAATGCTTCGGGGAGTTGAAAAAAAGCATAGATCAGGAGATTCCCGAATAGGTCAACCTTTCGAACTGCTGCTAAATCCATGAGCAGACAAGAGACAACTTGGCAAACTGAAACATCTTAGTAGGCAGAGGAAAAAAAAGCAAAAGCGATTCCTGTAGTAGCAGCGAGTGAAATGGGAGCAGCCTAAACCGCAAAAACAGGGTTGTGGGAGAGCAATACAAGCGTCGGTGCTACTAGACAAAGCAGTGGAATGCTGCACCCTAGATGCCTAAAATCTAGTAGCCGAAAGCATCTCTTCTGCCATAACGGAATTAGGAGGGGCAGCCCAAAAACAGTCCTAAATCACATCCCAACGGTGCCCGAAAACAGTCCCCTGATTCCTGTCTAAAACACGAGAGAACCTTGCCTTGTGGCTTCGGCCAAGCCTCACTCTAGTTAGGCCTCTTCTAGGGGATCGTATCTAAAGGAGTGTAGAATCCGACGCCTATTGACCTGTCCAAGCACTCCACAATAAAATGGCATTGCTGAAAGAAAGAACCGACACATTGCCGAGATTTGTCGGAATATGCTACATGCAAAGAATGTGCCTAGTAGATTCTAGACCGAGTGGCAGCTTATGTGATCAATAGGCTACCCCAGGCAATCTAAGCGCAACCGCATAACCGTTGGGCCAAGTGCATGACTTTTTTTAGAACAAGTGCATGACTTTTTTTTTTTTTTTGGCCATATTTTATAGTCAGCGGGGGTTAGCGAGATAATTAGATTAGGTTTATGAAAATTAAAACTGACTCTGGATCCCAACTGCCCCCAAGGGGCCTCGAACCTCTGCCTCCTGGATGGAGGAGAGGGTAGGTTGCCAACTGCACTAGGCAGTGGAACCTAAGTACTCAGCCTAAATAACAAAGAATGTTTAACATTGAAAAACATTTAGTCCCCAATGTATTGATTTTGTGTCAATCAAGTCCCCCAACGATAACGCCAAACATTTACTCTGTTAATACTGTACTTCTGTAGAAACATCCCATTGACCTTCAGAGCCCTTCCAAAATCTAGAACTACAGCCCAAATGGAGAAATCTGGTTATGGGCGAGACTCAGAGACAGATCTCACCTAGCCCTCCTCTGCTCTTACCCCAAACCCTAACCTCTCAATGGTCTCATTCCCTCTTCAGAAAACTCCTCCTCTTACTCCGACAAACCCGACCTCGTTGACGCCAAATCTGGCCACACCCTCACCTTCTCCCTATTCAAATCCGTCGTCGCCAAACTCTCCCAAGC
Organism: Rhododendron griersonianum; assembly: GCA_018127125.1. Classification (NCBI taxonomy): domain Eukaryota; kingdom Viridiplantae; phylum Streptophyta; class Magnoliopsida; order Ericales; family Ericaceae; genus Rhododendron; species Rhododendron griersonianum. The sequence goes on from CM030789.1 coordinate 17,420,984, forward strand.
CTTCATCCACCAATTAAGTATCAAGAAAAACAACTTCGTCGTTATCTTCGCCCCCAGCTCAATCCATTTCCCCATCTGTTGATCGCAATCGGCGCTATTGCTACTACTGTAAACTAGGGCTGCTCGCGGTCCGGTTCGGTTCGGATTTCTAGGAATCCGAGGACCGAACCGCTAGTCACGGTTTTTATAAAATGAAATCCGTGTCCGGACCAAAAGTCCTACGGTTTGGTTTTTACAAAATAAAATCCGATCCGTGACTCGCGGATCGGTTACGGTTTTGTCTACGGATTTTAACAAAAATAAAGCTTAAGCATATATCCCACACTAAAAGGGAAGAATGTTACATTCAAAATTACTCCTAATTTTAACACCACCAGAAAATACTTGTTACATAAACTACCAAAAACCTATTTTAAAAATCAAATTCAAAAGAATGTAAACACTAGTAGAATTGTATCATTATAGTACATAACATTAAAAAAATGAAAAAGAAACGAACTAGTGAAACTCAACTAGGGTTACCCGTTATTTATATGAAAACACTATAATTTACTCCTTATATTTTATGTACATCTACATTATATCTCATTATTAAGATAAAATACTAAAATTGGTAGAAAAAAGTGTTAACATTACTAACAATTTATTATATAAATACACATATATATTTATATATATTATTTATATAAAATAAATATCTCACGGTTCGGTTCGGTTAATCCACGGTTTTGTAATGAAAATCCGTGGACCGATCCGCGAGTCACGGTTTTCTTATTTTTCAATCCGTGTCCGGACCATTAATCCACGGACAAAATCCAAAAGGTACGGATCGGTTCGGTTCGGACCGGTTTCACGGTTCACCGGATTTTTTGAGCAGCCCTACTGTAAACCCCCTGTATACGGTAGCAGAGATTTCAAAACAAGTCAAATATTGTAAACCAAAGGTTTGTTTTTGCTAATCGAATTTTGTTTTCTTTCGTAATCAGGTTGTAAACCAAAGGTTATTATTACAGTACCCAATTATGGGATAAGGCTAAAAGGTTTGGATTGGATTGAGAAAAATTCTGACTTGATTGGTATGAGCTCGGGTTTGAAGGTTACATGGCTAATTGATTTGGTTAAAGAATTCTTGGTTGGTGTGGGATTTATTTCCTGTGGCTGATATTAAATCGAGCGGCTGCTCTTTTGTATTCTTCGGGCACAAAAGGGCTAAGAAAGAGGGGAAGAGAGGAGGAGGGAAAGAGGATAGGAGGAAGAGAAAGAAGAGGGGAGAGGGAGATAAGGAGAGGAGGATGGTGGGGGCAGCCGGCCAGGAGCAGATCCAATTAAGGCACAGGCGGGTCACGGGACCCATCTGAAATTAACGAGATTTTTTTTGTGTGAACCCAAAAATAAGTAATATATATTAAAATACCCGCAATATGGTTAAATGGAATCCTTGTTCGAGTGGTAGGGGCTGTGATTTCCATGTGTGTGGGCGTGGTTCGAGATTCGGTAGCGTCTTTCTACGTTTTGTTTTTAACGTTTACGTGGTTTGGGATTGAACCCTATTTTCTTAGAGCAACCCCAATGGGGTTGTAAAATAGAAGTGGTTGGATAGTTATTTTAGATGTAAAAAGTGGTTAAAAGTTAGTTAGATGTAAAATAGAACCCACCTCCATCCAATGGTGAGATGTAAAAAAGAGATGGATAATTAACTAACTTTCCCTCCTCCTTAATTTTCCCTAACTTTCTTAACCCTAATTCAAGTATTACTTCCGTTGAAAAATAATTTGCCGTATCCGGTAATCGAGGACTTAAAAAAAAAAATTATTCCGGGAAAAAAAAAAATTTCCTCTCGCACTATGACTTCCATCTGCCATAATTGATACACTATTTTTTTTTGGAGGGTATTTGTGGAGATTGAAGAAATTTTTTGTTGTCTCAAATCCTATTAACATACATTTATAAGCAGGAGGAAAAATTGTGCCGTTGCAAAAAAATTTCATCACCAAAAGACTCCGATCTTAAAAAAAAAAAAAAAAAAAAAGAGAGACCAACGGTCGGATTGGCTTTCAACCCTATCCAACCCAACACCCAACTTTACTCTTTCATCTGTTCTCTCTCTCTCTCTACGAAGAACAACGGAGAAACCCTCCCCTCCTATCAAAACCAGACGACACCTCTCTCTCTCTCTCTCAAGCAGACCCATCTCTCTCTCTCTCTCTCTCTCTCTCTCTCTCTCTCTCTCTCTCTCTCTCTCTCTCTCAAGCAGACTTCCCTCTCTCTCTCTCTGAACCGAAGGGAACTCACAGTCGAAAGGGCACAACCTGCGAGAGTTTCAGAAGGGCAGGCCGGCGGCATGCATCTGTGCCGTCCATGGATCGTCAAGAATCGGGGTAGGAGACGGTCATCTCCAGATTCCAGCATGTTCTACCAGATTCCGGCGAGTTCTTCCCATTTCCGACGACTTTCCGACGACTTTCCGACTATACCAGGTAACCTCCGGCTGTCCAAAATTCTGGTATTTTCAGTTGGGTGTGACCTGTCCATTATAGCTGTAGTTAAATGGGGATGGAAATATCCATCCCCTTTTCCATCTCTGCCATTTTAGCACCTGTCTTTTTCTATTTTACATCCCCATTGGAGGGCTTTTTTTTGGCATCTGGTGCTATTATAAGTATACAACCCACTTTTACATCCCCATTGGGGATGCTCTTATGACTTTCGGTAATAGTACTACCACATTTCCAACATAACGCACGCAACCTATTTCACCAATAAAAGTATAGGAGTGATAAATTAAATTATCAAAGTACAAACAGAAAACACCAATCTATTTTTTTTTTTTTGCTCTCGTTATATTATTTCACGTTCTTGTTATATTGGATTGTGAGAATCTTTATACTCCCTCCGTCCCTAAATAAATATTCGGCACGCAAATTTAGGTTTTTTAAAAGATGCATTTTTTTATTAAAAAATTTTTGACATTTTTCACAACTTGAAATAACTCATTGATATCTATAGATTTTTGAAAAAAATTTAACGAATAAAATGCATCTTTTTAGAGACTTAGGTAATTAGGTTTGCGGTCCGAACATTTATTTAGGAACGGAAAGAGTAAAATTTATGCTCAAAAAGTGATCCCTCTGAGCGAAATTCCTAGATCCGCCACTGCAGCCAGCGACCATGGTGGTGGCGGCCATGGCTGCCACTCCAAACTTCCCCTCTTTTCTTTTCTTTTTCCGTGTTTTTCTATAACAGAAACTTTGGGTGAGTGAATTGGCAATGATGCCCCTTATTTTAACGGATGGGGTTCACAGCGTTAGATTTTGGAACTTGATCGACACAAAATCAATACGTTGGGGACGAAAATGAGACCGGAGTAATACCTTGCTTTGAAAACCAAAAAAGTTAATAAGCCCATTTTAAGCAAGGTATAATTCAACTGGGCCACACATCCATGACCTGAAGCGTAGGTTGTTTTAATCTAATGAAGACCGCTCCTACGGATGGATGTTTACTTCGACTGTTCGACAGTAACAAAGAAATTTCCCCGTACCTTGATCAAGTTGCTGATCTCCCTCTCCAAGTTGTTGCTTGGGTCTCTCTCTCTCTCTCTCTCTCTCTCTCTCTCTCTCTCTCTCTCTCTCTCTCTCTCTCTCTCTCTCTCTCTCTCTCTCTCTCTCTCAAGAAGATGCAGTTTAGATGCAAGGACCAATGGCAATGACTAGGGACGGACTTACACTTAGGCAAGGGGGGTTCATGGACCCCACTCAATGAATATTTTTTGTAGGGAGTAATGTAGTTTTGGGGGTATTTCTGTAAACTTGCACCATAGGATATGTCCTTCAAAATATTTTCCTCTTATACGCCAACCAAATTACAAGTGTTGCCCTTTTCACTTTCCCTTTTTCCAGCCTCTTTTTCCTCTCTCTCTTCTCTCCCCCCGAAAAAAAATGGAGAATGGAGAACTCACACAATCACACTTTGAAGAAATTTTTTTTTGAAACCCTCGATCTTGATCACCACCGCTAACGAGCTGGAGCTTTTTTTCAGAGTCATAACTCATCAGACCTGTTTACAGGCGAGTAGCTTAGTCTTAGATCCCAATTTTCTTTTGTACAAAGTGGATTTGAACCACAAATACTCAAATCTCTCTAAATACTTTTTCTCTCTACATGGAAAATGGATATGGGGATGAAAGTTAGTGTTTGTGGCTATTTTTTGAAACTCACGGTTTATGGTCATGTAACAAGAATTTGGACGATGCCCAAGGGAAAGGAAAGCATTTTATATACTAGTAAATCTGTGAATGTTTTGTACTTTTGTGGGTTGAATGTTTTGTGGGTCTCTGATTCTCTTAGATTAATTTTGGGCTAATTGGTTATTTTTTACGTAGTGAATATCTTTGTGGAATTATTTTTTTTTTGTTGTTGTTATAGATTGGGGAACCGGGACCACAGTCTCAAACTTTGAGCAAAGCAAGTCAAAGTTAAAAGCTAACTCATGGCCCTAGATATAAATTAATTGGGATAGAATTCATTATTTTGTAGATTGTGACTTTTTTGGGAACTATACTATTGACTGTTGAAAACTTAGGTTTTTATTTGTTAACAGTTTGTACTTTATTTCTATAGATATGGAGTGGTATTTTAAACGAAAGAATCCCGTAGAATCATCAACTCCTACAATTAACAATAAGCCTTCGAAGCAAAGTCGTAAAGAAAGTAACTTACCGGAACTTCAAGCCGATCCTAGGCTTCGACCTCGAATTATGGATTATGATCCGAACATTCAAGAACAAGTTCAGAGGGCCTACTTACTAAAGGGCCCTTGCCAACCTCGTAACCACCAATTTCCACAAAGGAACTTTTCGGGATTCTTCAGAAGATTCAACTCTAAATGATTTGATGAATATGGTAGTTGGTTGAAGTATAGCATATCAAAAGATGATGCATTTTGCCTTTATTGCTATCTTTTCAAAACTGAAATAGGAGATCAAGGAGGTGGTGACTGCTTTGTGGGTGAGGGATGTACAAATTGGAAGAAGAATGGTAGATTGAAAACTCATGAAGGAAGTATTAATGGCACCCACAGACAAGCTCAAAGAAAATGTCAAGATTTATTGAATCAAAAGCAGCATATTGAAACTGTTTTCTCCAAGCTATCTGATGATGCCAAGAAAGACTACAAGGTACGATTGACAGCATCAATTGATTGTGCTCGATTTCTCTTGAGACAAGGGCTTTCATTTCGTGGGCATGATGAATCCAAACTATCAAACAACCAAGGAAACTTTCTTGAGCTTTTGAAGTTTCTTTGTGTGCAAAATGAGAATGTTAGAGCTGTTTCACTTAAAAATGCTCTTGAAAATCTTAAACTCACATCTCTGAAGAATCAAAAGGACATTTGCCATGCAACTGCTATAGAAACTACCAATGCTATAATGGAAGAACTTGGTGATGAGTTCTTCTCTATTCTCCTTGATGACTCTAGGGATATTTCAACGAAGGAGCAAATGGCGATTGCTTTGAGATATGTTGATAAGAGGGGATGTGTGGTAGAGCACATTGTGGGTATTAAACATGTTACTAGTACGAGTGCTCTTTCTCTAAAGAATGCAATTGAAGACTTATTTTCAACACACAACTTAAGCATTTCTAGATTGCGCATACAAGGTTATGATGGGGCTAGCAATATGCAAGGGGAGTTCAATGGACTAAAGTCACATATTTTGCAGGAGAATGAATGTGCATATTATGTTCATTGTTTTGCTCACCAGCTTCAATTAGTTATTGTGGCCTTAGCAAAAAACCATATCCATATTGCCGACTTCTTTGCTTTGGATTCTAACATTGTTAATGTTGTTAGAGCCTCATGCAAACATCGTGATGCTCTTCGGGAGAACCGAGCTGCCCAAATTATTAAAGCCCTTAGTCTTGGTGATATTGCAAGTGGCAAAGGCCTTAATCAAGAGACCACTCTTAGTCGTGCTAGTGATACACGTTGGGGATCACATTATGGCATCTTCCTCGGATCAAAAATTAGAAGCTTTCCGTTTATTGAAGGGAATGCAATCTTTTGACTTTGTATTCAATCTACATGATGAAATCTATCTTGGGAATTACAAATGACTTGTCGCAGGCATTACAAAGAAAAGACCAAGACATTGTAAATGCCATGACACAAGTTAAAGTATCCAAGCAATGACTCCAATCTATGAGGGATAGTGGATGGAGTAGTTTGATGGATGAAGTTTCTGCTTTTTGTAGAGGCAATAATATTGATGTTCCTAGCATGGAAGGCCTCTATGTTGCTCAAGGAAGATCAAGGCGTAGAGCTCACAAAAAGTCAATTTCTCATCACTATCATTTCGAGGTTATGAACACGGTTATTGATAGGCAACTCCAAGAGCTAGACAATCGTTTTATTGAGGTGAGCACCGAGTTGCTTCTTTGTGTTGCATGCCTAAATCCAACCAACTCATTTGCAAGTTTTGACAAGCAAAGGTTGAAGCACTTTGCAGAATTTTATCCTAAAGACTTCTCGTGTATTGAACTTTTGGCAATTTTGGATCAACTTGAGAATTTCATCATTGATGTGCGCTCTAATTTCGAGTTTTCAAATTTAAAAGGAATTGGTGATCTTGCTCAAAAGATGGTCGAGACCCAAAGAGATATAGGGTATCCATTGGTATACAAACTGTTGAAGTTGGCCTTAGTTTTACCTGTTTCGACTGCTACAGTAGAGAGGACTTTTTCTACTATGAAGATTGTGAAGAGTCGACTTCGTAACCGGATGGGTGATCAATGGATGCATGATAGTTTGATTGTCTATATTGAGAGAGATTTTTTATAGCATTTCAAATGAAGCTATCATGAATCGATTCCAGAATATGACAAATCGACGTGGTCAATTGTAGCCTTGTAGGTGAAATGTAATGGACAGATATGCTTTTTTGCTTATATATTAGAAGTCGGTATCTCTTTTTGGTTATCGTTCTATTGTTTTTGTTTTCTTTCGGGTCATTGTGTACAAGTGCAAAATTATTTGTGTTGTATATGCTTGACGGCTTGACCCCAATGCGATCAAATCCTAGTTCCGCCACTGGCAATGACTAGAGTGCGTTACCAAACCATCTATGTTACAATCACCACTACACCACATTCATTGCAACCATCACCACTACACTACCAACTTCTGCCACCACCATTACCATACCAATAACCGGCATCTCTCCACCACCACGATTATAAAAACATGACATTCTTAAATAAAATTAAAAGAGAATAATAACAAATAATTTAAGCCAAACAGATTTATCATCATAAATAGCCAATACTTTTTAGTTCAGTTCTTAATATTTTTTATCAAATGGCTTTTTCACTTAAAATATTCAGCATTCAGTTTTCAAAATTATATTTTTTAGCTTTCAATTTCAGTTTTCAGTTTTATGAAACACGCCATTTATCTACCACTTTAATCATTCACATTGGAAGTGCATGCTAACGGCGGCTGTGGTAAAAACAACACTGATACACCTTTGCCTTCTCTTTCAACATACTAGCAAACTGGACAATAATTACTTTTTCGATACTCAAAAAACACACTCGACAATAATTGATTTTTTTTTCTTTTCCTTTTTTACATTCTCATGTTTTAAAACATGAAAGTTTTAGTTAGACAATCACATTTTATTTTTATTCTGTGTATAAATTTAGTCAAAAAATTATTCATCAAACTACAAACATAAAATATCATTATGTGGATTATTGATTCCTCCCGACAGAGAGATCTATAAGTACAAGATTATAAAAAAAAATTAAAAGTTTCAATAAAGACATTTTTACCTATTTAAATCTGAGGTGTGACACCAGATAATGAACACATCTTTGAAAACTGGAGTTGACTTTACCATGTGAAATCGATTTATTGAACCCTGGAACTGAAATTTTTAACACCTGCAACAACGTCCTTCACAAACGCTCCCACAAGCGCATACTCCTCCAATCCCCGGACGTCAGCCTTGCACCTCAACAACTGCGGGAAAAACAGCCAAAAGCCAGTCACCATCACGAATCCAACGGTCATCGGTGTTGCGATCACCCGAGGCAACCAAAACCTGCCATTGACCACCTTCTTGATCCAAATCTCAACAACTAGACACGCACCGTGGAGAAGAAAGAACCACGTGATCTCCCACGTGGGCCGAACGCGGCCCATGTAGTAGAATATCAGCTCGTGCATCAGGCCCGAGACCACGAACGTGCTCATCACAGCCGGAAGCGCAGCCCACTTCCGGCCCATGAGTCGTGCCGAGATGCATAGGACGGGATCGTATACAGTGGGGCGCAGGGTACGGGATACGACGAGGTTCCACCTCCTTCCCCAGAAGTCTTGGAGAGAGGTCGAGAGGTACGGCTCGTCGAACGGCGGCTCGAGTTCAAACCCAAATACACCTCGAGCCACAGCTGCCCCCATGGCTAGCATGATTTCCAACGTGATGTATATATGCAAGAAGTAAATGACCAAAATGATCTTCGGGTGTATGCTGTCACTGTACTCGTAAATACGTAAAAACAAGGCTACTAGAACAACCTTTAGAGCATAATTCCAAATCGATTTGCTTCCTTTTCCGGTGGTTTTGAGATATGAGTTTTGTCTATTATGCCCATTTTGAGATACGAGTTTTGTAGGTGGGTTCTTTTCATTTTGATTCTTCGTCAAATTTGACTGGGATTTTGTAGGTGGGTTTTGCTGGATCCTGATTGGGAAACAAGCAATAGCAATGAAATGGGGAAGAGAGAGACAAGGGTGGGAGAGAGGGCCTTTGTCAAAGGCAAAAAGGAGAAGCTTGAAATTGGTAAGCCAAGCTATGAAGAAAGTGGTGTTGCCGCCAAGGTTGGTGGAGTGAAGTTTGAGAGGAAGGGCCAAAAAGAGAGAGACAATAGGGATGATTGAGAAAAGTCTGGGCATACCCTTGGGAACAAACTTAGCTGAAAAATAGCAGTAGCATAAAGAAACAACTACTGAGATCCATACCTTGATGAAGTTGCTGATCTCCCTCTCCAAGGTGTAGCTTGGATAGTAGATCTCACCCTCCATCTCTCTCTCTCTCTCTCTCTCTCTCTCTCTCTCTCTCTCTCTCTCTCTCTCTCTCTCTCTCTCTCTCTCTCTCTCTCCAGATGAGGAAGCAAGATGCAGTTTAGATACAAAATTTGTAGGAAGCACAATTAAACAAGGGCCAATGGCAATGACTAAACTAAAGTGTTTTGACTTTTTTGGGTCAAAAGAAGAATACTACCCCAGGTCTCTTTCCCAGTTCGTCAACTTCTTTTTCATGACTTGACTCAAGTGCAACCCGCATAACCTTTGGGCTAAGTGCATGACTTGACTCAGCCTAAATAACAAAGAATGTTTTTGAGTGCTCCATTGCCTGAAAAATATTACAGCCACTGTAACTTTGTTCCCTAATGTGTTACCGCATGCGGTACGGCGAAAGCCGTACCTATTACGTTTAGATGACATTTTAAGCAAGGTATAATTCAACTGAGCCACACATCCATGACCTGAAGCATAGGTTGTTTTAATCTAAAGAAGACCGCTCCTATGGATGTTTACTTGGACAGGAACAAAGTAATATCGCAAAAACTGGCCGCGACCGCTCCTACGGACGTTTACTTTGACAGTAACAAAGACATTTCCCCAAAACTGGCCGCAACTGGTTCTCCAATGGAAGAAGAAGATATTGTCTGTCATGCACTCCATAGTCCATAAACTAAGGAATATAGATAGGTTTACAAGACTGCTATACGGGCTGAGCCTAACACTTTTTCTGCATTCTATTCTCTTCTGATTGATGAGGATCTTAACATGCCTCAAGATCACACATCAGTAGTACCTTATAACTTCAGTTTTTGTGGCTACTTCTCAGTCACTTGATCTTATAGGGTCCCCTTCCCCTCAACAACTTCAGTTACACGGCAAATGCAGCCTAATTGTCAACAAATCCAGCAGTATTCGTCTCATAATTATCTACCATTTCAATCCAGATCCGGTCGTGGTCCTTTTAAGTTCAACAAAGAGGAAAGTTCGCTCATTAAGGGGGAGGAGCAATTTCATTTCTGGCCAAATTTCATTCCAACTGACTCAGGTTGTCAATTATGAGGTCGTAATAACCATACTGCCCTCACTTTTACCATAGACTGAACTTATCAATCACTCATTCTTCAACGAGAACATTTTCAACATAAGCCCAAGAAAAGCCCACAAACGCGAGAGGGTCCGTTTTGACATATTTGTATTCCAATAAAAGGAACTCTACACAATTAATCATTAAATCGTTTTGTATACTGTGGCTGGTACAAAAATTCTCTTACTACAATTTTGATTCAAATGACATGGTTTGGGCACAACAGACCTAGTTCAAAATCCCAAACAAAATACAGAATATTCTTAAGGCAGTTCATATAAAAGGATTGATCACCAATACAGCTAAAACCAGTAACAGTAGCACTTTACCAATATTTCCAATATTGAAGAACTCCTAGGTTTTAAACTTACCCTCCAAGCTGCTAGCTCGGCCACTCCGAAATGTTGACATCTTTTCCTTCGGCACTATTATTATTCCCTAAGGCTAAGCATAAGAACATCGAGACGGAGTCACGGTAGAGTATCCATCAAAGCAAGTAAATGAAGTCCGTGAGTCTCCAAAGGCAGCAGCACAGCTTCATCAGTATGCAGAAGTTTCATATGGGACTTCTTTCTTTGCCAGCACTGTGATGCAGCCACAGATTGAACCTTTCTTTCCCAATAAGGTAATAAACTGGTCAATATCCCTTTTGCTGCTCATATATTTGCATGTACGTTTCAGAGAGGGCAACCATCTGTGGAAGAGTTTCCGAGACATGCAGGTCCTGCATCTCATACCTACAAGCATAACGAATAACAACTGGTGAGTTCAAAGAATAATGCAAATTCAATAATGTTTATCACATGAAATCCTCGAATTTGAAGTTACCATAGCTCTTCTGACTTCCGCTGTACAAATACCCTGTAGGATCCTTCGCCTGGCTTGCCATCATGAACAATATTGGCAATCAAATCATACTTTGAACGCAATTTCTGGTTCTCTTTGGGTGTTGGCAAAGGAATATAATCTTTCAGCTCTAAATTCTTCACTGGAAAATTAACTGAGAAAAGAACAACTCCAGTAAGAAACACAACAAAGGTAGCATAAAAAGGTTAAAAGGTCTAAAAATGAGAAGTCAAAGGTCCCAATCTTCCCCATGACCTTGCTTGTCATAACAGACAATAACATCCTGTCAAGATGCTGATCAGACAGGAGAAGTCTCTACATTCATTTGATGACCCATGATGCAACTTAAAGTCAAAAGTACAAGACAATTTACTACTTTTGGGATTTCTTACAAGTTATTTCGCTACTTTTGGGTATTAATAAATAAGATTTAATCTACATAACATGATACACTTTAAGGTAACATGATGTTCATCATAAAAATTTCAATATAATCACCTAAATGCATGAATTGTCAATTCTTCAAACACTGGACAGATAAATTATATGACAAATCAAAGACCAGCTCCATCAGAAATTTCACAATCATGTTTCAAAATATTTCACTCACCAAGAGTAGGATTTTTCTCCACAAAGAAATTGTTCTTTGTAAACCGCCGCATATGGAGAATCAGATACTGTGGCAGTCGGGTAACACGATATCTCATCCTTGCTATACGAGGACGCACAACTTCAGTAATGGACTCACCATCAAACTTCTTCAGTATGTTGAAGAGTGGAACCTACAACCATACAACTCAAAACAATCAGTTCATATAGATAACTGCTGAAAAATGCACCACACAAACATTTGTACACCTGAAGTCATCTTCTTTTCTGTAACAAAGGACATTTCTGGGAAACTAATGGTGACACTAAGAGGCTCAGTCCATCGCAATAGCAAGACAAGGAATTTATACTAGGACTAAATTAAGATAGCTACAATCAGTATAGTAATAGCACGAAATAAAGGCGGTACATAACTGAAGCCCGTATTAGACAGAAGAACTACTAATGCTGATAAAATCAAACATAATGCATAGTCAAATTGGATACTTTGAGACACAACAGATTTATATAGTAAGGCTCATGGAAACAAATAAAGAAACCAAATAACTATTGCATGTATGTTATGTAGGTCTGTGTGCCTTCTTTTTTTTTTCCCTTCAGCTGGAAGGCAAGGCGTTGTCTGTCCTAGACAACAGAAAGCTGCACGGGGTTTGCAAGTAATCACTACAGTGGCGTCCATTTTAAAGACATAATTAACCAACAAACCAGTAACTGAAACTCAAGTTCCTCAAGTGCACAGCTACGGAAAATGAATATTCTGTTTTTCCTGAAAGATGTGGGTACAAATGGATAACTGTGAATCTGTGACTGATGTTAAACACCTCAGGGCAGGAACTACTGATAAGCCAGTGGTTAAAAAGATAAGCAAAAATGATATCAAAATCGGAAAACAAACCTGTGGGATTATGTTTTTCTCCATCACATCCTTGAAAAGAGGCGGGGGCGGCAAATCAAGTCCAAGCATTAAGAATGGCATTCTGCTAGTTTCTGTAACAAGACCATTATGCTCAGTTCCACCATCTGCAGCACTGCCATGAATCTCTTTTACAACCTCCAATTCACCCTATTGAGCACAATGCATTTCTCAGGCACAGCTTAAATGAACACATTTTCCAGAAACAGGTATCCCGATGAAAAAAATATTTTATAAAAGAAGACATTAATAAATGGTAAGGTGGGCCAATACCTGAAAGCACTGGTAAATGATGCTGCTACTTTTCTTTGAATTTCTTAGATCTGCATGTAGTGTATTAAGAAGCCACGACATAAATTCAACTGGGTCAGACTGGGCACCTATTCGAAAACGTTTTTTGCTCGCCTTCATAACTGCCTGAAGAAACTCGTGCGGGCTCACCTGCAGAGACAGAGAGTTTGATTTCAAAATGGAGTTTCATGGTCAACGGCTGTAAGGAAATGTGATTTCACCAAGATCAAACCTGTCCCTTGAAGTTCCGGGCGTGCCAAATCTTTCTAGTGAGTTCTCCAAAACGATGAACAAGTGGAGATTTGCTGTGTTGATAGTTTTCAGGGATAAGGAAGAAGTTCCTCAAGGGAGTAACTCGCATCAAAGATTGAATTGTGACATTCACAAAATCCGTCTCCTTAATGTTATTTAAGCCCACCTGGAAATTGCAAATATCAAGGAAGCACAGTTACAAACAAAAGCCACAATTTGATGGTCAACTAATTTGTAGACAAGTAAGAAAATTCATGTAAATTATGCATCTGAAATAATAAAAATGACAACATGACAGCACAAATTGAGGAATTAAGGAAAACTGAACTAGATACCATTCCAGGAAGGTAATCAGAACCATCAAGAGCCCTAGACCATTGCTTGTTTCTATCAAGGTCTTCAACCTGCTTCTTATTAAACCTGTTAAAATTGTACCACAGTTTTTAGAACAATCAAAAGAGGTTGCTGAGAGTAGTTACTTGATTTAGCATTGACTGGATAACTTGTCAAAAAATAAAAAGATTATACAAATCCCAACGTAAAGATGCAGAAAGAAAGAAGAAGCAAAGATGCAAGTTCAAAGAAATATTATGCCATACCTTGGGTTCAAAACGTGTCGAATGTCATCCAAAGATGGGTCATTAATTTCATATCCATCAGGAAGGCAATAAACTTTCTCAGTTCGGAGATTGATATAAACATGGTGCCCGGCTTCAAGGCTATGAGTATATGCATGAGATTTCTGACCTCTTCCTTGGTAATACTTCCCACACACCAAACAAGCATACACATTCAAGTTTGAAAGAGAAACAGAGCAAAATTTCTCGAAATCAAAATCCAAAACCTGCACACAAAAAAAGACAATTGCAATATAAAGATACAAAGAATAGATGGACTCACTAATCTACAATTGATAATTATCTGAATATAGATTCATGTCCATATACCCACCAATCAAATGGCACCCGTGTATTGGCATAAATTCTTCAATAACATTTTCCTTTCAAAAAAGTGGCAAAGAATTAGGCTCCATCGAAGAGCAGACAAAACCTAACAGCATTGGAAAACTGATTTTAGTTCTACTACTGTGAATGGTGGAAGCAGAATGTGAATGACATCTTGGGTGGTCGCACAACACCCAGGTGATGAGGAATGATGTTATCCTTTTAAGACATTCTTACTGCACATACTACACTTGTGGTCCACATCCTCTGCTGAAAAGGATATTTGAGGGCGCAATTGCATCATGCAGTTCATAAATCAATACCGTAAGCCTACTTCTCTTGGAAGTTTTTGGGTACTTTCTCTGAATCCATCATACTTCTGAAATCTACTTTGAACCAAAACAAAAACATATTCACTGTGATCTATTTCGATAACCAATGTTAATTCTGAAAAGAAACTGATATTGGAAGACTTCCCCAACAATGATCCGCCACAAAACCCAAATAAATGACAAGAAAGAGACGAGGAGTAAAACTGAGAAGCAGATAAATAAAGTACCTGGCGATTCACGGTATCGAGATAAGGACAGTCCCTCCTGAGTTCAACTACACGATTTCTCTTCCCTTGACTAAGTCCCTGCTCAGCGTTCCCATCATCATCCTCGTCCTCGTCGTCATCTTCACCGCCATCTCTATACCCATTTGGCTCTATCCTTCCATCACCGCTTCCAAACCTACCCCCACCCGCTCCTCTCCGCTCATCTTCCTCCTCATCCTCATCATCGTCGTCGTAAGTAGCAAGTGGAAGAAGAGCATTATCGAATCCAAGCTGAGGCGGTAAGGGAGAGGGAGAAGAAGACTGCTCGTTAAGCAGCTTCTGCCTCTTCGAGTGTTCCTCCCCTTCCACGCTCTCTTCTTCTTCTCTCTTCGTCTTCATCCTCTGCCAATTCACTGCTCAAATATGTAATTCCAACATTACCACTGCATCTAGCACATAATTTTAGAATACTACCTCATGATTCCAAAAATCAGAACTAGTCAATTCACTGCTCAAATATGTAATTCTAACATTACTACTGCATCGAGCACATAATTTTAGCATCCTACCTCATGATTCCGAAAATTAGAACTAGTCAAGCTCGAAAATCGCACAATCACAGACAATGCTAAAGAGATACCAAATTACAATACCTAAATGGGAGTGATTTAAGTTATCTTCCAATAGAAAAGTGATGCTAGGGTTTCGATAACCAAAACCAAACCAGGTTCGATGAAATAGATATGAAATTTACTGCTCCCAATTTCCCTGCTCAAGTACGTGATACCGTCACCTATTGCATCTAGCATGTTCAGAATCCTACCCCGTGATTTGGAAAATGAAAACTAGACAATCTCAAGAGCAGAACAGTTATAGACAATGCTAAAACGGAAACGAATACAGAAATTGGTGTGATTTATATTGACTTCCAATGGAAAAGCGATTATAGGGTTTCGAAAACCAAACGAAGTTCAAGAAATACATACGAAATTCACTGCTCCCAATTTCCCTGTTCAAATAAGTAACTCTGTCATCTACTACTGCATCTGGCACTATAATTTTGGCGTACTACCTCATGATTAGGAAAAGGAAAACTAGTCAATCTCAAAAACAGAACAATTGTGTACTATGCTAAAGGGATACCAATGCATACATTGGAGTGATTTATAGTAGCTTCCAATGGAAAAGCGATTCTAGGGTTTCAAAAACCAAACCAATTTCTTCCACGTGATTTATGATCTTTATTTTCCAAGTTATACCAACCAAAATGCACAAATTTGGGGACAGAGGGAGAGAGTTACAAACTACGGAGTAAAAGGTAACACGGTCTTAAGAAAAAATTTCCTAAAAAAATAACCCATATCAATTATTGTGGTGTACTACATTACATATCACTAGCGAGTACTATCCACCAACAAAAAAGCATCAAATGCGGAGCCCACTTCCACATTCAAACCAGGGAAAATAAATCTTAAATCAACCCCAAACCCAATCGTGTCTGGATTGGGTTCGTTCCTAATTCAAACCCTAATTCCATCAGATTTCAGAAACCCTAATTCGAACCCATATTCATCTGGGTCGAAACAGAGAGAGAAAGAGAGAGAGAGAATCGACCTTGGTGCGTAGCAGTTTTCGTCGTTCTGGTTTGATCGGTGTATCTCCTTCGTCGTTCTGGTTCGTCGTTTGGTTCGTCTCTCTCTCTCTCTGGAACGCGTCGCTCTTTTCTCCTCTCTCTGTGGAACGCGATGTGGAAGTGGGAAGATGGATGACCCGCGTGTGTAAAATTACCCGAATACTACTTACCCGGGTCTCTTTAGATCCGCGAGATGGCTTTTTTATTCACAGCCGTTGGATCTAATCCAACGGCCTGGATTTTGTTTAAAGTCAGGTATCTGGATAGGAAAACCATATAAATAAATAAGTAGTAGTATATAATTTTAACCAAAAAAAAATATAAGTATATAATATGGTTTCAGTTCGGTTCGGGGATTAGTTCGGGGATCTGCTAAACCATATCCGCACTGATACCCGTTCAGCTATCCAAGGCCTCAACCATACAACCCACGGGGAATTTTTCGGTTATGGTTCAGGAAAAATTTTCTGTTACGATTCGGGTACCCATCGGTTCGGTTCACTTTGTCATCCCTATCACTAGGTCAAATTTAGGGTTTTGGAGTACTTCTTTTATAGTCAGGTCGAGTCAGATTGAAAAATCATTAGGTGCATCCGACACCTGACCGACCAAATGAAAAAATCGAGAAATCGTCCATTATGCCTGTTTTTGGGCCAAGTCAGGTTGGTGGACAGGCCTACATACTCTGGACCGTTGTGGTGGTTTTTTCGGTCCAAACTCCTAAACACCATCCTTTGGACAAAAACAATTTATTTCCTTCTTTCGGGTCGGGCAAACTCCGAAATGCTTATCATATACACCGGTACTACTAATCTTCTGAGTATTAGTCAAATGTGGGATTCTCATCACGAAGTACTCTTTTTTTTCTTCTTTTTTTCTAAAGATGACTTTTCAAGTGTCATGCCATGACACTCGCACTTCTCATAATTGCAATGGATATTGTTCGTACAATTATTCTACAATCACAAACACTTATACAAATTCATTCATATTCACATTAGAGCCCACACATACTACACCTCCAGTGTGTGTGGACCCCACCAAAAAATATGAGTGTATGGGTAAAGTGTTTGTGTGAGTGTGAGTGTGTGTGGTTGAATAATTATTGATTGTTCGTAATGATGATGTCATATGTAGCTATACTTAGGGTGCATTCTTTTTAAGGGTGATGATAATGTCAAAATTGTTTTGTTGGTGCAAAAACTCTAGGGCATAAAAAGTCTTGTATACTGCACATGGTACAAGCCTTTTGTGCACTAGAGTTTTGGCACTAATAAAAACAGTTTTGGTATTATCATTTTCCCAGGATAGTGATAATGCCAAAACTGTTTTTGTTGGTGCTAAAACTCCAATGCATAAAAGTATTGTACACTGCACATGATATAAGCCTTTTGTGTACCAATAAAAACAAAAGATCTAACTCTAAATACCTAGCCACATAAATACATACATATACACGGATGTACATTCAACATTCTCTACAAGGGAGAGTATGGGGTGAAATAGAAGGACGTGTACAAGTATTCTAGAGCAATCCGTAGTAGAGGGATTATGAGTTTTATACAAGAGCAGTGCCGAACCTGACGTTTGAATTGTCCAAGCCCAATCTCAAGCTTAGTTGTTCGCTTATTATTAAGTCATAAAAAATTAATAAAAAATACAAAGCAAAAAAATCAAGGTCACAATGTGCTTTTAGTTTGAATTCTATCAAAAAATTAAAATTAAAATGATTTAATATGATTCGATTAAAAAAAATTGATGGGTTTCTATTTATTTTATCTTTCATTTTTATTTTTTTTATTTTGATCATTATTCTATATTTAATGATAAATTGAAAAAAGAAATATTATGGACCAACTTGAAAAAATACAAACCTGACTTAAAAAATGGTTAATTTTTTTTATGGAAAATTTATATAAATGGTCCTCCTAGTTTCATCTGAGTCTCATTTTCATCCTCCAAGTATCAATTACAACTTTTTTTACCTTCAAGTTTGATTTTCGTACCAAATTGGTCCAATTGATAACTTTTGTCAACCAAATTGGACAGAAAAAATATGATTGATGGCAGTTTGGACGTTGCAGTTCATACCAAGTTGGTTCAATAGATGGCATTTGCCCTCAATATGATTTTTTTCGTCCAATTTGCCTGATAGACATTATCAATTGGACCAACTTAGTACGAAAACCAAACTTAAAGGTCAAAAGAGTGGGAATTGATACTTGGAGGACGAAAATGAGACTTGGTGAAACTAGGAGGACCATTTCTATAAATTTCTCTTTTTTTATTGAAGTTTTTTTAAAGGATGAAGATAATGCCACGACGACTTTTACTAGTGCCACGATTTGGTCATGTCTTTTTACAGTTCTACCCCTAATCCTTGTCTCTCATCTCTCTCTGACAAACCCACACACGTCTTTTGCCTGCTCCCTTTCTCACTCCCTCACATTTGCTCCTTTTTTCTATTCCCATTCCAATCCAGCTACTCGTTTTTTGAAAAATCGATGGAAAGGGCAATGGAATTGTGATTGATCAGATATCTTTTGCTTCCATTTTGGGATACAAACCCATCTCCGTGCCGCCGACTATGAGTAGATAGATGCCTTTCTTCTTTCTTCATAACAAAAAGTGATTAATCATTTAAATCGGTGAACGTTTATCAATACAGCCATCACCAAATTTCTATCCTGGTCTAGATTTCTGTAATTTAACACATGGAAAATGTTGCTGCTCTCTGGTAATTATCCGTTTGCATTCATCGTCCTAGTTTCGGGACAGAGATTTAATTGAAGCAGATTGAATGGAGCAAGGTTTTTTTTTTTTTTTCACAGTCAACAGAGAGAGAGAGAGAGAATGGGGCGGTGGCTGAAACTCGGCCATGTGGCGGCAGTCAATGAGGATTGAAGGCAAGGTGAGCAGGAACACTAGAGGACTTTGGTTGCTCTGCTCTGTAGACCCGAAACAAAAATAGGAAGAGAGAGAGAGAGACGTGGAAAAGTTTGCTTTTCAGCAGTAAGGGTATAGCAGTAAAAGAAGAAAACATGTCGTGGCACTAAAAATATGTGTCGTGGCATTATCCTCGCCCTTTTTAAATTGGTGAGTTCTGTGTATACATTATATACATATGCATGTATATTTTTCATATTTGCATACATCACTATGTGAATGTGAATGCGAGTAGTTGTTTTTTCTTGTTTTTTTTGGAGGAGTTTGCCATGCCGTTAAGGTTCTTATTTTCCGTTTTACGAGACAAGTCATTCTCTCACAATACATCATCACCTTTAATTCAAAAATTAAATACTTATTTTAGTGAGTGGAACACACCCTAATTGTTGATGTAGAAAAAGTATATCCCAAAAATAAAAAATGGACACCAACAACAAATGACCTTTCACTTCTGGACAAATAAAAAAAAAAAGAGAGCGAAAAGTGGGTGCACTGCGGATGAAATCCCAGTGTTGGGCACAAGAATTGAACTTGGGCGCACCTAAATATGAGGGAACTTAAGTATGCCCAACTAACCAATAAACCAACACAATCCTTCATGTTGTGTTTTGTGTCAAAATAAAAATATATATGTATTTATATTTACGCGGAAATTTTATTTATTTTTGGATTGCCCTAGCCCGGGGGTTGCCCAAGCGAACGGGCTTGCGGAGCTTACCCCGGAACCGGCCCTGTAACAAGAGTTATGTGTCTCAATCTTATACATATTGGACAACTTGATTCGTGACTAGTTCAATCCCCTTAATAGTTGTGTACATCGAATGAGGAAAGCTTGTGAGTGCATGGGTGGAATCTCGGGGCCTACCTCTTTCCTACGCCCGTCATTTTTGTATGCTCTCATATATGCTTTTTGTACTTTTGAGGTTTACGGGTTGCATAAGCTGCTATGCAGCTTTTTCCTTTGAGCGCTTCAAGAATTAACAGGGCTAGCACTCCCAAACACAAAGCTTCTTTTAGTACTTTTCAAAACAGATATACACGCGAGATTTTTCAGTGCCGAGCGGATACATCCTACGCAATGTTCTAAAAGTCGCTAGGCGCTAGTTGAGCGGTCGGCCACCTTCGAGCGATTAATCGGATTAATCAGTGCATGTTAATTAGTAATCGGCAATTAATTGTTAGTCGGACCTAATCGGATGGGCCCCGCCAGCGATTAATCGCCAATTAATCGGCGATTAAATCCTTGTTTTAGAACACTGAATTCCTACATGGTACCCGCTCGGCGCATCCAAGCCGTCCAATACACTTTTAGACGGCTCGGATTGAAACCATCTCTCTCCTCTCACCCCAACACTTTCTCTCTCCATTTTCTCTCTCCAGATCTGAGCCTTTCAAACACGGAATGGACAGCTCGGATGCGCGAGCGGGTACCACGTGGTTCCGCCCGGCACTGAATTTTTTTTCTATACACACCATTTCAAAGACAATCTCATAGGTTTCCTCAAAAAGAGACAATGTCATAGGAATCCCAGATTCCATGCCAGTTTCTAAAGAAACAACACCAAAAGAAACAAAAATGGCAGAACAAAATACTAACTCATTAGAAGAGAGCCAAAAGGGAAAAGCATTTGCCAACTCTTTAACAGAACCAGGAATGAAGAAATAAGCAAGAATGAGATACTCACATTCAATAAACCCCTCAACAAAACTAACCAACAAGCTCATGGTAAACCAAAAGAAAAAACTTGGAAGAGTTTTTACTCCTGATCCCATTTTGCAGACACGAAAATCGTCCAACATGCGGAATTCAAGTTTATTCGAGGATAAGCCAACAAAAAAAAAAAAAACACGTCTAGCTGCTGCCATCAACTCTCCACGCCATTTACGTTAAGTCGGGCTCGATTGGACACCGATGATCAAGAGAGAAAACCGAGTTGTTTTGGGGGCAAAGTAACGGTAGCGAATACCGAGTTCAGTTTTCCTGCCAGTCCTTTCGGATGTCGAATGTGTAATTGATCTCCAAGTAGCACTTGTTGTCGTCGTCGACAAACTGTAAACAGAGATGAAAAAAAAAAAGAGGAGAAGAATAAAATCATATGACAACCGAACTCTTGAGTATTGAAAGTGCCCCCACCATGTGTCCATTTTAATTGTAGAATTAGGCTTCTCTGCAGTCTGTGCTTAGACTGCAGAGAGTAGTTTGTGTAATCTCAGCCATTCAAAAGCATTTTTAATGGTTAGATTTTGTTAAAAATAACCTTCCGGCAAAGAGTCTTTTCAACTTTGCCTTTTTCAAATCCGAACATTGATTGCGAATGGTCGAAATGGGACTGAAGGGGCATTAACTTGTCCTCACAGGACATTTTCAAACTGTCAGATTGCCAAAACTAGAAAAGGTAACAAAATTGAAAAGCAAACACACAAACATCTTTCGGTTGTTGCATTTTTCGTTTTCCCATAATCATGACAGACAGAGAAATGGTCCCCCTGCATTTGTTTCATTGCATCACATGCAAAGATGCTTTCTCGATAGAGATTGGAATTCAAGATGCTTCAATTGTGTTAAATGGTAAGAAAGAATCTATGTTCCAAGGACTCGGTACGAATGTTGGGTGCGGGTACGCGTCTAAGTATCAGGGCCATCGAGTTTTCAACTAAGCATGTCCGACATGGATCCTATATTCCCGGTACTTTGCACATTTTGAAGGATCATGTCACAAATGAAAGAAGCTTAATAGCCGTAAATCAGTAAATCTTATGCTTACATCTGTCTGATAAAGAGCATGGGTTGAATTTACCTTCGTTTTAGCCGTATATGATCCTCTAGCAAAAAAACCAGTCGGGGTGGTCTCTTCGGGCATTTCATGCGTATAAGGTTCTAGCTGCGGGCTAAACGTTCCAACCATTTCCTTCGCACTATCAACTGAAAGCAAAGATCCATGTAACGGAACTAACCCGGTCTCAAAAGAATCAGAAAGCGCCAATTTGTTTTTGCCAAAACCGAATTTCCAAGAGAGGGAGAGGGAAACGTTTACCTTTCACACCAGTTTTCCAGACAGTGTTGATGTATTTGAGGCCTGAGACAATGTTATTGTTGACTTGGAAAGTGAAATTCAGGCTGTAACGGCTACCTTCTTTCAGAGTAAACCACAAGCCTTTGGGATTGCCAGACTCGGGGACCGGAAGAAAGATATCAGGTCTACCGGGGGATTTGATTGCAAGGCTCAAGATCTTAACCTCAGGTTCCAAGGTTTCTGCAAATGTAGAAATAAATAATCACAACCCGGGTAGCACACATATGACTAATTGTTCAATAAGGATCGAAATGATCATTTTATTGGATCAGTCAGTCGAAAACCTCAACGAGTAAAAATTATGAGATCAGAAGTGGGAAAAAATATTTAGACAACGCCATTATTTCTAGGATCATTTTGTAACTTTTGTTGACATTTTTCCGTGCATCGATGTAAAATTCCAAACTACTAACATTGGATTGGAAACGGCTTCAACATTCCACAGCATAACAGTAGAAAATTAATATGGAAAAATTTGCACTTTCTGCAATGGCAAAATTGAAGTTAGGAGAATACAAGAGAATACAGATTATGCAATTTTCCATACTTCACCCAAATAGCTTCATCACATATGACGTTCATGAGATGAAATGCAGAATACAAAGCACAGGGACAATTTGGTCAAACATTCCACTAGCCCAACTCAGATTCCAGACCAGTTGATGATTAGATAGAGGAAAAGGGCAGGAATGATTGTCAATGATTTCTATTCCCAATTTGTTTTTCCTCCATTCTCCAAGCAACCAAACAGAACTAATCAGAGAAATTAAAAAAGGGAAAGAAAAAAAAAACAAAAGGTGGTTACCTCCAATGGCATTAATATCCACACTCCCAAGAAGCTGTTCCTTCCACTTCCTTAAGCTCTCATCGTCCTACATCCCAAAAATTCAACAAATACAATAGAAACCAAAATTGAAAAAAACAAGAAAAAGGAATAAAAGATACTTAAATTAATTCCAAGATTAAGCCCCAAGGCCAAGAGTTTATCCGGTTTGCTACCCACATGATTGAGCAAGTTCGATTCTTAGGGTCAGGTCACAAGAAATTAATTTCTTGTGAATTTTCAAGTCTCGGTGTGAATAGTCTGTTTTTGACCGAACCGGGTAGGGAATTAGATTAGGCGCGTAAGCTGCCCGAACACCTCTAACCGTGGAACCAAAAACGAAAAATCAATTCCAAGATTGGGAAGACAAACCTTATCTTTCTCAAGTTGTTGTTTAATGGTAAATTGAGGACCCAACTCAATCTTGGGTTCAACATCACTCTCATCCTCATCCTCAGTCACATCACATATTGAACTCTCACTCCGCTTTCTCTCAATTCTCCCTCCTGTTTCCACCACCTCCTCCTCCTCCTCCTCCTCAGCACCCTCTGGCTTTCTACCTTCTTGATTTTCTTTACCCTTCTTGCCCTCCTCCTTGTTTTCGTCAAAACCCATGTCGCTTTTACTCTTGGAACTTGATGATTCAACTCCAATTGCCAAAGACATCAACAAGAACAAGAGCCCATTCAACAGCGTTAACAGAACAATTGGTAGGAGTGACCGACCCGGAACAAAATGCACGCTAAGGAAGAATCTCAGGAATGAAAAGTACGAACATGTAAAAGGCCAATGGCAAAATGTTGCAATTGGAGGTACAGAGATTTGGTGCAAAGAATCCTCGAGAGGAGTAAAAACCCAAATGGGGAATACCCAACGCAGAAGAAACGACACCCAGAAAAGGAGAGAGAGAGAGAGAGAGAGATGGGTTGTTTGGGAGGTTCAAGAAGAGGGGGAAGAAAATGTCATGTGGTGATCCGCAATTAGAGAGAGAAAGAGAGAGAGAGGGTCCGTGAGTGCACAAGGTTCCACGGGGACCGATATTCGAGGAGACATCCAAGGCCCCAAAACAAATGAAGCAGCACAGGGTTTGGGTGGAATTGACAGGTTGACCCCTTCTCATTGGATAAAGCTTATAAAATCCAGATTTTCATCTCATAATCACTACTAGTAGCTGATAATAAAAAAAAAACACTACTAGTATGGTATAGGAGTAAGTGGCCATTCGGCTAAATAAGTCATTTGGTTTATTTTTTTATTTTTATTCAATTTTTTTTTGAAATTTTTTACTTTTACGTTAATTTTTTTGGGATTATTGCATCTCCATGACGAGAGGAATCTAAAAAGTAAAAAAATTTGATCGAAACCTAATTTTTTTTGAATAAAGATAAAAATAAGCCAATTTTTTCGTCTTTATTCAAAAAAAATTGGATTTCAATCACAATTTTTTACTTTTTAGATTCTTCCCAGAGGCACACCCCCCTCCAGGTTTGGAGGTACCAGCCTCGGTGTTTTTGAATAAGGATAAAAAAATAAGCCACTTGGCTTATTTAACCGAACGGCCCCTAAATAATAACGTCAACATAAAAAGAAAATTAAAAATTGTTAAATTTTTTTTTTTTAAAGTAGTGTAGTTTTTACCAAAGAAAAGGCAGGTGCATTCCTTCGATTTGTGAATGTAAATCTTCTGTCTTTATCATCTTTTTTTTTTCCCCACGAATTCAAGAGTCAAACAAAATTTAACCAATTTTAATCTCAAGGGATTGACCTAGTATTTATGGTCTGAGACATAAGGGATTGCTCCATTGAGCTTTTCTCTGGGTTTAATTGGATCTCTTCAAAGTGGACGGTGTGATTAGTCTAGCCAAGATAAGTTGAGGTTCTTGAAGCTGGTTCAGACATCGAATAAATTGTAATAGTACAAAATTCCAAGCATATGTATGGTTTACACAATCTTAAGGAGTCAAACATGGTACAATACAAAATTGTGTCATATATAACTATCGGATATCGCATCAATATATGATTAAATACATGTGTTTTAAAGCATTCCCATTCTTTTATAATAGAATTTATTTAAGATTTTCATTTTTAAATTTTCAATCGATTCTAAATTATGAGTATTCATATTAGAAAAAACTAATTTTCAACCATCAAAAGTTTCAATTTTCAAAAACTCATTTTCAATTTATTGGAAAAACATTTGTTTGTAAAAAGAATTAAAAGAAGAAGAAGAAGAAGAAGGGACTGCACGTGCTTATAATATGGTGTATAAATCGATAAATGTAGATTCATAATTTTGCAATGTGAATTCGTAACATTATTAATTTGGGTAGGAAAATCTTAGGTGAAATTCTACGAAGACTCCGTCATCTATGTATGTTTTCTAATTAGACTCCATAATGTTTAAACCCTTCATCTATATAAAATGAAAAATTGACTAGCTCTATTAATGGAATGAGGAAAATGATGATACTACTCCTTCAAAATTGTCTATGTTGACCCCCTCATTTATAAACATTGCCCATGCTAACCACCTCATCTATAAAAATCTACCAGACTGACACATAATACGCTTCTCTTTTGTCTTTCTCCCCGACCTCTCTCTTTCTCTTCCTCATCTACCCACCACCTCTACGTCTAGGTCGTAGAGGGAACTAACAAATTGAACCCCTCTCTCACATCCATTGTTTGTATCATCATTGTACATACACACCATCATTCTCCCTTTGTTTCTTTCTCCATCTTTCCTAGCTATCTCACCATCATTCTCCCTTTGTCTCTTTCTCCATCTTTCCTAGCTCTCTCTCTCTCTCTCTCTCTCTCTCTCTCTCTCTCTCTCTCTCTCTCTCTCTCTCTCTCTCTCTCTCTCTCTCTCTCTCTCTCTCTCTCTCTCTCTCTCTCTCTCTCTCTCTCTCTCTCTCTCTCTCTCTCTGGGTACAACCTTTTCCTAAATCTCAAGTATATTATAGGATTGATTGTGTTTATTTTCATTACTTTACTTCCAAAACTTAAATTAAATTGAAAACATACCTAAATAAGAAATTTGACATATTGATTGGAGTGGGTATTCTAGAGATGTCAAATTCTACCATGTCAATTACCACATAAGCCTTCAAAAAGATATCACATCTCCGCTTTTGACCTCCTTCGTTGGAGATGTTCTAATGCTACAAACACACACAATTGTCTTCGTAACCGTCCAATGCACATGGGCTGTACAAGGTAATTGTGGGGCCCACACACCTCAGACAATTTCATACACATCTGTATATCGATGTATGCCCGGACATCTTTACTGTTTATAGCAATTTTGGAAAATTAAGTTTCCAATTCCAACTAGTGTAACTTTGGGGTGCTTAATCCATAATCAAGTTTAGGGGCCCTCTTCATTTATTTTGGTAAGAGGCAAGGAAAATTCTAACCTTTTCTTTTTTTTCTTGGTAGATAATAATAATCAGTGACACCCTTTATCATCAAGCGATCCACTGCTAATACAATCATTTTGCAAATTCTAGTTGTTGTCTAGTTCAATCACCTATCAATCATCCACATTAAGCACATACAATAAGGAATGACCGTCAATCTAAGGGTAGGGTTCGCTTCCTTTTATGTTTCAGATTCAAAATCTATAAGGTGTTAATTAATTCTTACGGATTATTCCAACCGGGAGCATTGTCCCGATTCTAATAAGGGTAATCGCTAGTAGACGGTAGAGTTGATTTTTCAGAAATTAGTCGAGTTGCGTATAAATCGACCCGAAAAACTATGAGTTACCAAAAAAAAAACCTATCTTGAGTCTGCATGCTATGACTATCAAAAGCTTGTTGTATAACGGGAAGGTCAGCATTTACATAATGTGGGATCCATGGAATGATTTTTGCTTTGGTACGGGTGATACTGCTTCTACATTATCATGGTGGTTTGTTGATTTAGATGCATGAATGGATAATTAACGTATCTGACTTCAATCATATTGGCAACGCAGCTAGGATCTTACCAGGGGCCTCTTCTAATTTGCCAATTTGGTAATACTCCCTTCGTCGATCTCAATTTGTTTGTCCAATTGTCGAAATTCGTGTCTTTCAAAAATATACTTATATCTTACATTTTATAATATTTTTATGATTTTGAAGATTTTGTATAATAAAACTAATTAAGATCTATCAAACAAGATCCATATTGCATATTAAAAATATTATCGAATTGAAAATTATAGATAATTCTTTGAGAGGTCATACGCTCTCAAAAAGTCATAAATGAGACAAACAAACCGGGACGGAGGGAGTATAGATTTACAGTATTTGGGAAGACAACTACTCCCTCCCTCCTCATTTTTTTTTGTCTCTCGCTCCATCATAACTAGTTTTTTTATATTTGTCAATTGGTAATACTTTTTACGGGACGGTTCCAGGGACATTTAAAAAAACACTCCAAATCTTAATCTCATAGTTCCAGATCAAATTTTGATGATCTGAGCCGCTCAATGTGTGCAGAATGTGATCTTAAGGGTATCCGCGAGAAATCGGCAAAAAAAATTACCGGAAAGTGCTTGTTTTGAGCAGTTTTTAATTGAACCGTTCAATAAAAAACTGTTCGAAACTGTTCGGATCAAGCCCTTCTCTGTTAATTTTTTTGCTGATTTCTAACGGGTACCCTTAAAATCACGTTCTGATCACATTGAGCGGCTCGGATCATTAAAATTTGATCGGGAATTATGAAGTGTTTTTTTAGATGTTTTTATAGATGTCCCCGGAACTGCCCCGTACTTTTTATATACGATATTGATCTTGTTTGATAGCTCTGTTTGGTTGGGCGTAAAATATTTTGCAACCGGAAATATTTTCATGCAAAACATTTCACAGAAAAACACAATTTTTATATTGGCAATTGATAATGCCAAAACCAAAAATGTTGCTGCCAAAACTCATCCATGTGAGTTTACTTCTTTGTCCTCCTTCCAATCTCACCCTACTCTTCTCTCTCTCTCCTCAACAAAAACCCAAACCCAGTTTCTTGTGTTTTGCCCTGCGATAATGAGACTCCATTATTGTGTTTTGCCTTGTTCACTTAAACCAAGGGTTTCCAGTGCAGTGAGATTCCCATAACTCGACGGAATCGAACTCGAAAACCCATTTCCACTGAGTAGCAATGCTGTCAATCCTCTAAGCTCGCTGATAAATGCAGGAATTCCACCGATTAATCGATTCCCTTAGAGATCAAGAACGCGAAGTAGGCTACAGTTTGTGATCCCAACCGGAACGACGCCGGCGAACATATTATTCGACATTTTCACCTCCTTTAATCTCGATAAGCTACTAATCGAATCCGGAATTGAACTCGAAAAAGAGTTACCCAAAATGTCAACCTCGGTGACGTTGCAGAAAATAGAAGACGGGAGGAAGTCAGAGAGATTGTTGTGTGAGAGAGAAATCACTCAGAGATGAGGGAGCGCTCCGATGGACGACGGAACGACGCTGCTCAGGGAGTTCCCTTTGGCGCTCAAGTGAAGGAGGGACGAGCAGTTTGATAGCGCCGAGGGCGGGTCCCAATCAGGAAATTGTAATTGAGCAAGAGGAAGCGGAGGCGCTGGAGGTGACCGAGACTGGGCAGGGTTGAGCCATGAAACTCCATTATTGTGTTTTGCCCTACCCTGCGATAACGAGATCGTTTGGTGGTGGAGAAACTGGGTTTGGGTTTGTTTAGGAGAGAGAGTTCATGAGAGAGAGGGAAAAGTAGGGTAGATTGGGAGGAGGACAAAGAAGTAAATTCACATGGATGAGTTTTGGCAGCAACATTTTGGATTTTGGCATTGTTAGCTGCCTTTTTATGAGTAATAATTGTTTTCCCTTGTTTTTACAATTTTTAGTATCAAAGTGTGTGTAACTCTTGAGCGCTTCTCTCTCTTCCTAGAGATGCTAAGCGGCTTTTCTTGTATATTGTTTTGTTGTAGGAGAAACGGAAATGGAAATTTCTGCATTGGCTTAGTTTGTGTAGAGCACATGGAGAGAGAGAGAGCATCCTATTTTGCAATTGCATTCACGTGGCCATGGGGGAATGAGAGAAAATCATT
This sequence comes from Rhododendron griersonianum, assembly GCA_018127125.1. Taxonomy (NCBI): domain Eukaryota; kingdom Viridiplantae; phylum Streptophyta; class Magnoliopsida; order Ericales; family Ericaceae; genus Rhododendron; species Rhododendron griersonianum. The sequence goes on from CM030789.1 coordinate 17,450,097, forward strand.
CGCCGCTCGCACAACCCGTCCGACATATTGGAAAATAACTTATCGATTTTTCTAGGGTAAGTTGTTTTACGGCCGAAGGCGTAAAAGATTTTCCAAAAACAATCATTTTTTGGGATTTTAAACAACCAAACACCAGAAATTATGAATTTTTTTTTTACATCTAAACAAACGAAGCCTAAAAGTAGAGAGTTGGGATCACTTAAAATTTACTTGTACACCAATTTCTATTTACAGAAATCTTGAGTTATGACACCCTCATGGAAGATTATTCATTAAGACAGGAATCATCATGTGCGCGTACATACGTACAAATAGCGTACATATGCCCACATGGACTACGTACTACGCATGTGCACACATACGCATACCTAAGGGATAAACCCTAGACTGGGCCGTGCCAATCGGTTTCCTGTTTTGCTGATGAACCTAAATAAGGCCAAGGAGAGTACATTCAAATTCTATCCGAGAAGGCCAATTAAGGGAGACAAATGGATTACCAATCCCATAGAGCACTCTCAACTTATAAAAAATACTGTAAAAAAATAATATTTAATATTCACAAATCTCCCCTCAAACGCACGGTGGCACTAAATCCAAAGACGAATGAGTTTGGAAAGAGTAATGAAGAAAAACTGCGGCGATGATGGAGCTATTGAACTGTCGCTGGTAAACGATAGTTGAGATCGAGGGATGAAAGAAGCGTAAAGGCCGGGATGAGAGGGCACGGGCGCTGGTTGAGATCTAGAACGAAATCTGGATAGGTGATCGAGTCAATTTAAACAGTCATGGTGAGTAATAATCTAGTGGTAGGTAGACCTTCCCTATGTGTCACACTTTTTGTTGAAAGTCCTTGAAGTGCTAATTATGAAACGTTATCGATTTCTCTTGAGCAAAAGCTCCCACAAAATCACCAATTTTATTCTCTTTTATTTTGGGGAAAATGACGGCTAAGGACGTGTTTTGATAATTAATACCCGTCAATGACATTTTCAGCATTAACAAATGTTCTCAGCATGTCCTTGGCAGGTATTAATTATCAAAACACGTCCTGGACCGTCATTTTTCCTTTATTTTGGTGCATATAAACCAATTACATCCAAATTAAGGCATCGCGTAAAAAATAGTAGTCAAAATTCCTACCTCGGAGATGGCCTAACTGTATTCACTTGGGACTTGGGTATTTGTTCCTTCTTGAAGTCTTAGGCTCCATTTGTTTCGATGTAAAATGTTTTCCATGTAAAATGTTTTTTTCAGAAAACAAATTTCAAACTTTTATTTTCCGGTATTTGGTTGGCACTTGAAAAATATTTTCAGAAATCGACAAAATAGTGTAGAGAAAGAGGGAGGGCTTAAACGGTGGAGAGATCTGAGAATATTGGAGTTGAATGTGGGTCTGGACTGACGATCGATGAAACTGAACAGTGAGAATTACAGTAGAAGGCAGCGGGTTCATTTCAGAAAATAACTTGCGGAAGATTTAAGGCTAAGTCATTTTCATCCAATGAATGGAAAATGTTTTACATGTAAAATATTTTCCTCATTTTTAACACAACCAAACACCGGAAAATAGATAAAATATTTTACGCCCAAACAAACGGAACCTTAGATTCAATTTTCATTGACCAAGGCTCCTGGAGATGGCCGAGACTAAGAAATCAAGTGATTCAACTTATAATTGCTATGGGCAGAATAATGTCTATGGGCAGAATAATATGATGCAAAGGAGGAGACTTTGGGATAATATGATAGTTTTGTTGCCTACAATTGGTGATGCTCCTTGGATTCAACTTGGCGACTTCAATGTTGTTCGGAAGATGACTGAGAGGTTGGTCGGTTTTGATGCTAATGCTGCCATGGAGTTTAATGCTTGTTTGGATACTATTGGTATGGATGATATGTCTTTTAAGGGTCTATGGTTTACATGGTCGAACAAGAGAGGTGGTGGAGGGGATATTAAAAGTAAACTTGATAGGGTGCTTAGCCTCCTGGTTAGATGTGTTTCCAGAATCTGAAACTACTTTTCTGGCTCCAGGGATTTCTGATCATAGCTTCATTTTAATGTCTGTTCTGCCGAGCATCTCTCGGAAAACGCCTTTCAAGTTCTTCAGTTTTTGGATGAAGCATGCAGAGTTCAAAGAGGAATTACAAAAGTCGTGGTGCATGCCTATTGCTGGGCCTCGATGGTCAAGACTGTATGGGAAGCTGGCTAGACTTAAACCCATTATAAGGGCTTTCAACAAGAAATTCTACTCTCAGATTGGAGAGAAAGTTCAGCAAGCTAGAGAGGAAATATCTCATGTTCAGGTACAATGTTTTCAAACTCCATATGATAGTGCTTTGGTTGAGTTGGAAAAGACTTTACAATTGAAATTTGTTGAGCTTAGTTTGGCTGAGGAATCTTTTAAACGGCAAAAATCAAGGGTACAGTGGTTAGCTTTGGGTGATCAAAATACAAAGTTTTTTCACAGGAAAATGAAAACTCATTGCTTGAGGAATAAGATCTTAAGTCTAACAAATGATGTTGGGGATAGGCTGACAGATCCTAAGGATGTAAAGGATGAGATCCTTGGTTATTATGTAGGGCTTTTGGGGTCTCCTTTCTCTCAAAAAAGGGATGCTTATCAGGCTCTGAGATTTGCTGTGACCCATAGAATTTCTGGTGATCATAGGGCTGCTCTAATTAAACCTGTGACAAAGGAAGAAATTAAGACAGCCATGTGGACTATTAAGGGTGACAAAGCTCCTGGTCCTGATGGGTTTTCCTCTGACTTCTTTCAGAAAAATTGGGACATTGTTGGATCCGATGTGGTTCAAGCTATTCAACTTTTCTTTGACACTTCTTATCTTCCTAGACAATGGAATTGCACTGCTTTCACTTTGATTCCTAAGGTTTCTTCTCCTACTTCTATCAGAGATTTTCGGCCTATTGCTTGCTGCAATGTGTTGTACAAATGTGTGACTAAGGTTTTGGCCAATAGGCTGCAACCTTTGCTCCCTCTTATTATCAGCCCCTGCCAGTCTGCATTTGTGAAGGGTAGGTCTATAATGGACAACATTTTACTTATGCAAGAATTGGTTAGGAATTATCACAGAGATGCTGGTAAACCAAGATGTGCTATAAAACTGGATCTTATGAAAGCGTATGATTCTGTGGAGTGGGGTTTTCTGCTGAATATTCTGAAGGTCATGGATTTCCCAAGCCAGTTCATTCAATGGGTGGAAACGTGTATTACCTCTCCTACGTTTTCAGTGGTGCTTAATGGAGAATTGGAGGGATTTTTTCCAGGTAAGAGGGGGCTTAGGCAAGGGGATCCATTGTCTCCTTACCTATTCCTTTTGATAATGGAAGGCTTTACAGCCTTGCTACAATATAAGATCAGTCAGAATGGAGGTTTTGTCTTCCATCCCAAATGCAAGATGTTGAACATTTCTTACCTAGTGTTTGCAGATGATTTGTTTATCCTTGCTGGTGCTGATGAAGGATCTTTTCATCTAATAGCAGAGGTTTTGAAGGATTTTCACTTGCTCTCAGGCCTTCAGCCTAACTCGCTAAAGAGCTCAATTTTCTATTCTGGCGTTCCGGCGGCAGTGAAAACCTCTTTGGGCAACATCCTCCCCATTAGTGAGGGATCCCTCCCTGTCAAATACTTAGGGGTTCCTTTGATTTCTACAAGGCTGAAAGCAGTAGATTGCAGCCAGCTAAAGGAGAAAATTTTGAGTAGGATTCAATCTTGGGCAAACAATACTCTGACATATGGAGGTAGACACCAATTGATTCAATCTATGCTTTTCAGTGTTCAAGTCTACTGGTCCTCTCTTTTTATTCTACCTCAAAAGGTGCTGCATGACATAGAGCAAATATTGAGATCCTTCCTGTGGTCAGGCCCTGACCTCAAGCTTTCGGGGGCCAAGGTTGCTTGGCAGACCTTATGTGCACCAAAGGAGGAAGGGGGTTTAGGTTTTAGATTGCTCAAAATCTGGAATAAGGCCTCAATGATTCGACATCTGTGGGCAGTGTGCTCTAAAGCTGATACATTATGGATCAAATGGGTGCACACTTATATTATAAAGGATCAAAGTGTTTGGCAGGTAAAGATACCATCTGAAGCTTCATGGACCATCAGGAAAATTTTCAAGTTACGAGGTGATGTCCAGCCTTGGATTAAGTATGTAATTGGGGATGGCAGAGCTACCTTTTTGTGGTTTGATAATTGGCACTCTCTCGGGCCGTTATACCAGCGATTTGGTGAATCTGTTGTTTTTAATTTGGGAAGATCCCTTCAAGCTAAAGTGGATTCTATCATTCAGAATGACATGTGGAAACGGCCTCGCCCCAGAAATGCAATCACCAAGGAGATCGTGGCTGGTACTTCCCCTAGCTTGATCCCAAATACTGATGTTTCTGATTATGTGCGTTGGTCTCTGAATGGTAGTGGAAAATTTTCTCTTAAATCTGCATGGAATGCCCTGCGTACTGTGTATCCCGTGGTTCCATGGGCTAAAGGTGTGTGGTTCTCTCACAATGTCCCTAGATGGGCCTTTATTGAATGGTTAACTTTCCTAGGTAGATTGTCCACTAAGGATAGACTTCTAAGTTGGGGTCTAGGGGTGAATGCAACATGTGTACTCTGTGGCATGAAAGATGAGTCTCATGAGCATTTATTTTTTGATTGTGATTACTCCCAGCATGTGTGGGCTCGTATGCTTGGAAAAAACAACATTGTTAGGCCTTGTTTTGGGCTGACTCGGGAAATTGATTGGTTATGCACTCATATGAGGACGGACTCTTATACCAAAAGGACTTACAAACTGTCCTTAGCTGCATCCATCTATTGGATATGGAGAGAGAGGAATGCTAGGGTGTTCCAAGGAATTAGTACTTCTGCTGAAAGTTTGTGGTCCAAGATTGCAGATGAAGTCAGAGCGTGTATGTGTTCTTGGAGGAAGATAAAACCCAACGATGAGAATAGACTGCTGGTCAGGAGTTGGAATGTGCATTCTAGTATTCTGGCTTCAAGTTAGTCTAGCATAGGAGTTGTGTATTGGTTTCTTCTTGTAGCATTGTTTGCTTTCTTACTTTGCTTTGTTCTGCTTTGGCCTTTTGGCCTGACTGCTTGTAAAGGCTACGCCTTATGATTGATTTTGTTTGCATGCAATGAAAAATGGTTAAGTTACCAAAAAAAAAAACTTATAATTGCTGAAACTCCGTCTTCTCTATTACCTGTTCCTGAATGGGAAGATACTATGGTTTGGTTGCCCCATCCTAGTGGGGATTTTACTGCAAAATCAGCTTGGAATGCAATACGAACCAGATTCTCTATTCAATTTTGGCAATCAGTGGTAAGGGTTATCATTTAGCCAGAAGGCTCGCGGCCCGCCCGATCCGTCGGGCTTTTACCTGGCCTGAGCCCGTCCAATAGGCGGGCTAGCCCAGTCCGTAGTTTTCAATGGGCGGGCTTGGGCCTAAGTATTTTTGCTTGACCCGCCCGCGAGGCCCGCCCATTATACTACTAATTTATTCTGCTCCACTTTAGTCCACTAACACCAACTATACTAATTTATTATGCTACACTAAGCAAATAATAAAAAGAAGAAGTTCACTTACCGAGAGAGAGAAACAAAAGTTTGGTCTTGAAAGACTAGAGAGGTGCGTGGGGTGTTCTATACATTTGTGGTTGGCTGTAGAAGCCTTGTCGGCTGGAGGAGTTCTTTTAATGCTCCCAATGCTATAATATATAATATTTACATACAATATATAATGTGTATGACTGTATTGAGTGTGAAGTGCTAATATTATATACATTTTTTTATCGTACTAATATAATGTACATTTTTTTGTGAGGCCCGGCCCATGAGCCCGCTCGAACTTTGGCCCGCCAGCTCGGCAATTGGGCTAGCCCGTGGGCGGGCTTGGGCTTCAACTTAAGAAACACAGCCCGGCCTGCAAAAAGAAAAAAGCCCGCTCAACCCAGCCAGCGGGCGAGCTTGGGTAGTGACTTGGCAAGCTGGCCCGGCCCGTTGATAACCCTTAATCAGTGGTGTGGAGTGGGAATGTAGTGCCCAAGTGGTCTTTTATTCTTTCGCCAGCTGTTTTATAGAGACTTAAAACCAAAGACAGATTGAGGAAATAGGGTGTGATTTTGAATGATTGCTGTTCTTTGTGTAGCAGTTTAATGTGGAGAATCACTCTCATCTCGTTTTTGAATGTCCATTCTCGCTATTTGTTTGGCAACATCTGATGAATAAGATGAATAAGAACCTGATTCAAGGGGTGCCATGGACTTTGGAAGATATCTTGCAGTGGTTCAGCGTAAATGTCAAGGGGAAAGGTCGGTGTCGCATCCGTCTCCAGGCTTCTTAATTTAGCAGCAGCAGTGTATGGTAATGGCATATGGCGGGAGCGTTCAAGGCAAAGCCACTGATGCAATTCAATTGTGCACCCGAATTGTAAATGACATTAGAGTATCTCCAGCAGTGTAGCCATTTCCTCCGGCGAGACAGATTCCCGAGCGAAACCATCAAAATCGAGTTCCCAGCAGCCTCGCCACGAACTCGCCAGTTGCCCCCCTTGCCCATCTGAGCGAGTACAGAGGCTCGCTTCGCCAGACAAATCGGAGACAGTGGCTTCTTTCTGTTTTTCGGCGACAATAGCTTCAACGGAGACTTAATCCTAAAATCGTTTTGAGCCCAAAGGATTGTAGATATCGTCGCAACGATTCCAACTCCAACTCCACCGATCCCGTCGGCAACTGAGGTCACCGGAGCTCTCATGTGCCAATCAAAGGCCGCGCGTGAGAGAGAGTCAGATCTACTCTTGTGCGTGTTGGTCACGCGCCCGTCTAAATTTTACTTGAGGTTTTTATTGAGGTTGTTGGGTGGTAGACATGTTTTTGTGGCTAGCCAAGAGGGAAATCCTATGGTAAATGCAGGGCCGGCCCAATGGGAAGGCCCAAAAGGCCGCCGCCTTGGGCCTTCACATTTTGGGCAAAAAATGGGGCATCTTTTTCTAAATAAGTATATATATTTTCTGTGTGCAATTATAATATAAATTCATTTGGTGGTTCAATAGTAAAGTATTTGCTATTAAGGCCGAAATATTTACCATGTTGAATAGTATAAATGAAAATTATATATAGAAAAATATTTTTGTTTATTATTTTTAAATTAAAAAATTTATATAGGATACTATTCCACCACTTGATTTAGGACATCCAAATATCTTGGACCGACCCTGAGTCAATGGCTAGAATTATGGCTACATTGCTGGAGCTCTTAGGAGTTTTTTGAGCTAAAAGAGATTGATGAAGCCTTGTCAAAGCAATCAAGCATTCTGCCACAATTGGGGCTACCTGGCAGGATATTCAGGCATACCTGAGTGATTTGTACTTAGTTTTCATGTCGTATAGCTTTGTACAATCAACTTTTGGTTGGTTTTTTGTTCTGGGGTTAACAGTGTATTCTTTTGGTTTTGTGCTTAATAAAAGTCTTGCGCCTTATCCAAAAAAAAATTTCCATGGCGATAGCTCTTGCGGTTATCTCACCTACACACCTAAGCGTGTGAAAAAAGATTGTGCGGAGGGTTGTAGAATTTAGTTCGAGGTGTGGGCAGACTAACCGATAACACCTTGCATTAGATTCCAAAAAATAAAATAAAATCAATAACTTGTCTTTAAGTACACTGCTGGGGGCTACCTGGCAGGATATTGAGGCATATGAGTGATTTGTACTTAGTTTTCATGTCAGTATAGTTTTGTACAGTCAACTTTTGGTTGGTTTTTTGTTCTGGGATTTTAATCCCTAACAGTGTATTCTTTTGGTTTTGTGCTTAATTTAAAAGTCTTGCGCCTTATCCAAAAAAAAAATTCCATGGCGACAACTCTTGCGGCTATATCTCACCTACACACCCAAGCGTGTGAAAAAAGGTTGTGTGGAGGGCCGTAGGATTTAGTTCGAGGTGTCGGCAGACTAACCGAGAACACCTTGCATTAGATTTCCCAAAAAAAAAAAAAATCAATAACTTGTCTTTAAGTACACTGCAAGCCATCATCAGGGAACAGAATAAACTGGCAAGTTCTTGGCCGGTAGATCAAGCAACTCTCATCTGGCAAACCCCTTTACAATTCCTCCATTTGTTGACCAAACCCCCCACTATCCATATCCAACGGTCCAAAAGTCATAACCAGAAAATCCATTTTTATATGACCAAAACGGCCATTCACCATCCTTAGACGCAATCCTTTCAACAAGGGTATTATAGTAAAATCTGACAACAAATTTTCAAAGCGGTTGCTTGAAAACTCCTTATCCGTTTTCACCTTTATCCTGTTACTTTTCCTTTTCCTCATTTATTATTCACCTTTACCTTTCATCTTTATCTTTAATTTAGAAAAAGGAGATTACCCCTGCAACTTTTTGTCTATTTTCACATTTGCCCTCACCAGCCACATGGGTATAACCGTCTTTCCAATGGGAGAACACGAGTGTACGGGATGATAGAGGAGAAGATGAGTGAGAAAGCTGAAGGTAAATGGTAGTATCTCGTCAACGGACTTGTAGTTCAATGACATTTTCTTACCTCTTCCACATGGAAGGCGAGGGTTCGATTCTCGCTCAGAGCGCGAGTTTTTGGTGTGGGAGTTGATGTTCTTTGAGCTAGCCCGACCCGTTTGCCGCTTGGCGGTACATCATCTTCATCCCCTTAGGAGTAAGCTTGAGTGATAAAAAATGATTGTATCGCGAATTTCCATCTTTATAACCCCCTACCCTTAACACATGGGGACAAGGCTTTGGTCTAGTTTTGAGGCTTTATGAGCTCATCCCGACGGTTTAAAATTATTGATATTTTATGTCTCGCAAAAAAGTACTTCCTTAAAATAACCTAGCTCAAGTAATAGGCCAAAACAAGAGGACACCAAACTAATCTAGACCCCGGTAAGTAAAATGACAGCCAAGTAATAAGCGACCAGTACCGAGTGAGGGATCAAACCTTGATGGGCCATTCCCTTTTTATAGATTAATTATACAGTAAAAAAAAAAGGAAAAGATATGAGAACCGACCAAGGGGACCGAAATCGTACCGATGGGGCCCTCGCGGGAATCAACGGCATCCGCGGTGTGTAGGGTGCTTGATCCGAGCACCCCTTTTTCGTGTATATATGTGTGTGCACATATATACACGAAAAAGGGGTGCTCGGATCAAGCACCCTACACACCTCGGATGCCGTTGATTCCCGCGTAAGCCCCATCGGTTTTTTTTTTTAGAATTATTGGACGGCTCGGATCGACCGTCCGGTGGCCGGAGACGGCCGGCCGGCGGCCGTCGGTACGATTTCGGTCCCCTTTCTGTCAGTACATATAGCATTACTCAAAAAAAAAAACTTGTGGAGAGCCTGGACCCACACATGGTGGGTAGGATAAGGGTAAAAACAGCATTTTAATGCATCGAAACAATATATAGCTGAAGGACAATATCGTCATTTCCAGAGTATATAGAAGATTAGAGAGAGACAGAGAGAGGAAGAAAGAGAGAGACAGAGCGAGAGGAAGAAGAGAGAGATAGACAGAGAGCAGAGAGAGAGAGAGAGAGAGTGGAACCGTTTGTGTGTCCGTTTTTTCTGTTACATATATATGAAACCATGGTATCCGACCAAGAGATAGCCAGGGGAGTCGAGACCGTCCTCCGTCAATCCGACCCTAACGCCGTCACCACCCTAAACGGCGTCGTCCAGCAGCTGGAAGGGAAGCTAGGGTTAGACCTGTCCCACAAAGCCGGCTTCATCAGGGACCAGATCAACCTCCTCCTCCGCTCACCACCACCAACACCTCAACCGTCCCACCTTCAGAAAGACCATTTTGCCCTCCACCAACACCAACAACACCCCCAGTACCCCCAGTACCCTCCCCATTTTGCCCTTCAGCAGCAGCAGCAGCAATACCAATTCTACCGGCCCGCCACTGAGGACCTCGGCTTCCGCCACCCTCCTCCGCCGCAGCTGCAACCGCCACATCCGCCGCCGTTGCAACCGCAACAGCCGCTGGCGACCAAACGGAAACCGAACGTTCAGAATGCAGAAAGGTTTGTGCTTTCCCTAATGGGTCGTATTTTGCTCGGATTTTGCAAATTATCTGTTGGATAAGTTTAGGGTTGTGGTTATCGAAACCCTAAATTTGGGGCTTTTATGGGTAACATGGAGTGGTGTTTGTTAATCTCAAGGGGTTGGCCCAGTGGTCGAGGCTTGGGACTTAGGACGTTTGCTCCCCTCTAAGGTCTCAAGTTCGAAACATCTTAGCTTAGCTGCTATCAACTCCTTTGGGGTCAGTAAAGCTCTGGCTTTAATTGGGACCCCGCAAGTGGGCGGCGGCGAGATTGATCCCCTAGGATTAGTTGATTTGCACAAAAGCTGGCCCGAAAACCTGAGTTATCAAGAAAAAAAAATGACTTTAATTGGGACCCCACAAGTGGGCGGCGGCGAGATTGGTCTTCTAGGATTAGTTGATTAGCGCGAAAGCTGGCCCGAACACCTGAGTTATCAAGAAAAAAAATGACTTTAATTGGGACCCCACAAGTGGGCGGCGGCGAGATTGGTCCCCTAGGATTAGTTGAGTTGCGCGAAAACTGGCCCGGACATCTGAGTTATCAAGAAAAAAAAAATGAAGCGGTGTTTGTTTTTTCCTGGTAGTAAAATTTGGGGGTTTTGGATATAGGGTTTTTTTGTTGTGTTTCAGTTGTAGATGTAATTTTGCTGACCCAAAACAGTATTTTACTCGCAAAAATGCTCATAAGTTGCTGTGGGATGTACGAAATCTTGCAATTTTTAGTTCGCGTGCTGCGATTGTTTTGACATAAAGTCTAGGAACACAATTTTATGACACAACTCCGGATACAACTGCATATGCATGCATCAGACGGCTCTGAATAAAGTTGTGTTCAGAACTTGAGAGTTTAATTCATTTTGTTGGATGGTCGGAAAGGGTTTTTTTTTGTTACTCACTTAATTGTCGGATAGTAATACCTAAAAATTAGCCTGTGTTTGGCTGAATTTTGGTCTCTAGAGCTTTACTGAGAGGGATTATAAATAGAAAGCACGTTTTAGTTGTTGAAATTGAAACTGAAAGTTGTTCTACTATGGTTTAACGTGCTAACCATGGACTCACTGGGAAGTTCATCGTTGACGTGATGCTCTTACATGCACAGCTTATGAGTTAGGCAGATTGCTTTTGAGATTTACTTTACCTTAAAAAAAAAATTGAAAAGAAAAGAAAAGAAAAAAGGAGTTGGCTCAATGAGTGCATGGTGGGGATGAATTCATGTAGCCTAACTCAATTAGTTCTGGTCAACTTGGCCGAGCCTTGACCGGATTGGTTAATGATAGGTGCATGGATTTTCTGATGGCCTTAGGTTGTATGCAATCCCATTCCCAAATACAGGTAATACGTCTCCCATGGTGAACATCAACACCTTATGTACAATTATTGGTCCTGCTGGAATTTTGGTATTCAACGCTACAGTTCTTTTAATTTAACATGCCAAAAGACAACCTTCTTATGTGCCATATTCTGAGCCTCCAAGGTTGTTACTCTTTTTGTTAACTAAAAAATTAATACAGCGCACCCGTTGGAACCAAAAGAAGGGGCGGACCAGGAGGGCTGAACAAGGTTTGCGGTGTTTCACCTGAACTTCAGGCCATTGTTGGAGAGCCTGCCCTATCAAGAACAGAGGTTCTGATTCTGAGACCGAGCATTTTCTTTCTTTACTTTTCTAGTATGATTTCTTGTATTCAGTTCAGTTCTATCTTGTTGTAATAAACAGCCCCTATTCTATGGGGATATTAAAACTCTCATTTGTGTTGGTTCAGATTGTGAAGCAGCTGTGGGTTTATATTAGGAAACACAACCTCCAGGATCCAAGTAACAAGAGAAAGATAATTTGTGATGACGCGTTGCGTATAGTCTTTGAAACAGATTCCACTGACATGTTCAAGATGAATAAACTGCTTTCTAAACATATAATTCCACTTGGACCTACAAGTAAGTAAGAGGAAAATGACACAATTATGCAACTCTTTGTTCCAAAAATGGCTACTCAAGTTGTGTTCTTTTGTGCTTCAATTTATTTGTGTTTGCAGGAGAATCAGGCCAAGCTAAAAGATTGAAGGAAGATGTCGAGCTCACAACTGAAAGTAGAGAGCCTAGTCCACCACCTATGATAATATCTGAAGCACTTGCCCAATTTTTTGGTACTGGAGAAAGGGAAATGCTCCAATCAGAGGCCTTGAGTCGTGTTTGGGACTACATAAAGGCTAACCGATTAGAGGTAGGCAGCCAAGGCACATCTATGCTGTGCACTTGAATTTTACTGATGACGTTTGTTCTTTCACTCTTTTCTTTTCCAGGGTCTCATAGTTTTATATATGTATGTGTAAATGCTGGAACTGCACTTGATGTTACTGGTATTTGGTTAAGCAGTTCTCTTGCGGGTGATAAGTTCGATGCTTAATAATCATATTTTCTGGTTATTTAGTCAATGTGTGATCAGTTGTCTCCTTTAACAATACTCAATGGTAGAATGAATCCTTGTGCTAAATAATCAAAGTTCCACCTCAAAGTTACTGAAAAGGAATTTTCATCAGCTATGAATGGTGGTATTGTTTGCCCACAGGTTCCCCTTCTCTTTTCTTGTACTAGTTTTTCGACAGTAGTTTTATTTGTGTTTGTATTGCTTTAGGCATTGGTTTATCACTGTTCCAAACTGCAGACGTATGCCTTGACAGCATTCTAAATTTCTACAGCTTTGCTTGTGTGCTTACAGGATCCTCTGAACTCGATGACCATATTGTGTGATACGAAGCTTCAGGAGCTCTTTGGAGGTGAAAGCATTTCTGCGTTGGGCATTCCTGAAATGTTGGCTCGCCGTCACCTTTTCAAGCAATGATGATGTCTGGTCTTGTGGACTGGTGAGTATAATCCGAAATTGACTCAACAACCTGACAACAGATAGGTCCATTACTATATTATCATGCAGTTTCATGTTTTTCGGAACCATTAAACTGACCATGCATTTTATTCACTATGTTTTCTTATCCTTCTTACCACAATGACGGGTAGTCTCTGTTGTATTACACATTTTGGTGTCTGGTGCTTAATTATTGTGTTTGTCCCATCATTCTCTTAGAGCTTGCATGTCTTCAAAGAACCAAATTAGTATTAGAACTCCAAATACAGTTGCACTTTCTTTGAGTACAAATACAATTAGTCTTTAATTCAGTGGTGGGTTTGCCTAAGCGGACTGCGTGACTACTGCTCCAACAAGGAAACCAAGTACACAGTTATCCTTCTATTTCCTTGGCTTGCCATAAGCAAGGCAGTGAAACATGCGGTATAGAAAGGCCAAGTTATTGGCATCGCCATCTTTGCTTCCACTTTTCTCATGACCTAAAAGAATTTCTATCCTCTTAACTTTGTCAGAGGTCGATTTCTAAATTTTGTTGCTTGTATTTTGCTTCATTATCTTAAATCTACCTCTAATGTTTTGGCCATTCATTGTATGATTCACTCCTTCCATCATGTTTGTTGCAGGTTTGGTGGGACACTGCCATCTGGTTGTTCAACATGTCATGACAGCGAGTTGATGAACATGTCTATCCAATTTTTTTGTTTTGTTTAGTTAACTTTTAGTTGCGTTTTGGTTGACATGGTTAGATGTTCTGATGTTACTCAAGTTGTTAATTGATGAGTAGAATGAAAATGTACTTTGTGCTAGTGGCCAGAGACATGTTGTAATTATGCCGTAAGCCTGGATTAGGTTTCGTTGCTCACATTTAGTCGCTTTCACGTGCATATATCTAACCTTATTTTGATGAGATAGAAGGGGAACTTAATGATTATTCTTTTTACTTGGTGGTATTGAGCAGTAGTTCTATCTTGTGGATGCAGGGATGCAGTCTTTTTACTTAGATCTTTTTTTTATGGCGTTTACCTCATCAGTTTGGCAGAATTATTACATGGGAGGATAAGATGTTCATGGATTATGCTTGTAACTGGTTCTAAAAGAGACAGGATCCCAGGGTTTTGACCCAGTTTTCTCATTTATTCTGATTAACATGGAGTCATCACTTGTACAAGCTTCGCATATATTGGAGGTCGTGGGTACACTAACGACGAGGCACTTCAACCCCTGCTCGCCTGGTCTGGGTTTCTACCCGGCAACCCCTCTCCTTGTCTGCAGTATTTGCCAAAACAGAAAGAGGGAGTAACTTATATTGAGCCTGTGCAAATTCTGTCCCACTTTTGCTTTGGAAATGTGTTGCTCTAATAAGCATAAACAATCATCTCTGTTTTTGCGTACGGTTCTGTTTTAGAAGCCATTGTTCTCCCATTTCTGGACAAAGTTTCACAGCCGAAAACTGTCCAAAAAAGGGAGCCACTGCTGCAATAGTAATAGACACCAAATGGTATGGAAAGAATGTAAGCTGTTAATAAGGATCTTATGTCAACCAACCGGGATAGCTCAGTTGGTCACCTTTTTATACTTCCAAATGAGAGGTCGAAGGATCAATCCTTGCCAAAAAAAGAAGACGACAAAGATTAGTTATTTGTTCACTTGAATGGGGGTGTTCTTTGTTTTCTTATTTGTCCCGTTTATGGGGCTATCAGTTGAACTTAGTCTGATTGTAGCTTTACACCTAGTTTGATGTAATTCAAAAACTTGTATTCTCCTACAGCTTGCAAAAGGAAAAAGATATTGTGCCGTGTCTTGATATGAAGAGAGCTATATAATGAAGAGTAAGGCTGTCATAAGGGCAAGAGCTAGCAAGAAGTATATTGCCCTCTTCAACTTGCCCTTAGAAGCTCCAATCTTGTCCACTATGGTCATCACAAAACCCATCAGTTTCTGCAAAAATGAAAGAGAGAGATAGCAGGTATTAAAACAGGTTCATTATATAAGGTTTCTTCCAGTAAAATTGTGCTGGAGTACTTTGGACTTCCTTCCAACAAGGCTCACCAATCTAAGGGGATCTATATGAAGAAGTGGTTCCATGAACATCTCAACATTCCTGAATCATTTCATGCATAACTGGGTAATCAGAAATTGAAGAGAAAACCATTTGGTCAAATCTTTGTGTACTCATTACTTTCTCTCTCACCTTATTGTTACCTTGCCTTGGTAGGAATGGCACATGTGGAAGCTGTAACCCTTTCCCAGAGGCACATGAGTCTGTTTCCATTCTGCCAAAACAAACAAGTTTTCTTGCTAAGCAAGTTCGGGGAGAAGCCGACTCGTTAAAGCTCGTTAGATATAAACAAGTCAAGCTTGAACATTTTGAATCTCACTCATTAACTTTAAAGCTCGTGAGCTTTTAAAATATCCAAAGGAAAATGAGTTACTTGAGCTTTGCTCATGATTAGCGCGACTAAAACTCAGTTGAGTTTGACTTGAATGATAGCCAATTAAGTCAGGCTTGAACAAAATTTTTGAAGCTCGCGCATTCAGTTTTCACGCCAAATCAATCTACTATTTGGCTCGACTCGTTTGCATTGTTGACAAGGAGGAGGAACAAACCTAATTTCCAACTTACACCAACATTCATTCCATCATGCAAAGAGGGTTGCACCACAAATTGAATGTTGTTGCCCAGGTACTCCATCAGGGTAGAAAAGAAGCCCAACACTTCCTGCACCAAACAAAATCCTATTACACAGATTATATAAGGACCAATATTATATACACGTTACTATCTGAGGTCGGCTTGGGTTTTGAGGGAGGTTTTTGAGAGTAATGAGTGAAGAGAGATAGATAGAGAAGATTTGTTGGAGACCGTGCCCAGGGGTTTTGAGACCCCATGACGAACAAAGCCTCAAGAGAAGGTTCATAAGTGATGCTCACCTTTTAACTTGGCTCAAAAGGACCCATGGTTAACAAAAATTACTCAAATGTACTCATGAAGAAAGGTTTTTTGAGAATTGAATTGTACCTTCTTCCCATAGAAGGGTTGGAAGATGGAGATGAAGTTGCAGACACACCGGCATTCTTCTCCGATTACTTCAGAAAGCTCGGTAATGTTTCTGTTTCTTAACGCCGTATACAGCTTTAGCACAGCCTCAAGAGCCTTGTTATCTTCTCCTGATCCTGCATTTTTGGCACCAAATGCCACTAGTGATGATGAGCCTTCGTGCCTTGTGGAGAAGCTGCCCGGGATCGAACCTCGACGCACCAATGAAAACTGAAGAACATGGGTAATGGATGATGATTTTTGAGGTAAATTATTGAGATTGGTGTTTTGATAAAGACAAGGAGTGTATGGAACTCCTGCTTTGAAGATCAGTGGAAGTGAGCTTGACAACATTTTGTTGCAAAATTTAGTGTTTAAAGGGGAGAGAACCCAAATCCATTTGGGGTTCTGGATTTCACCCCAAGAGTTCAAGACCAAAGGGATACACATATGTACTACTATTACAGAAGAAAACTAAGAGTGCAAGGCATGTAAAAGAACAAAAAGGCAGGAACCAATAGCAAGCTAAGGATCTTTCCAAGAGTTGGGAAAATACTTTTCGCACAAACTTCCATGACGGAAGCCGTCTGATATATTGTGTGAGATCCACGTGCATCGAACGACTGCAGATACATCTGTGTCCATAACAGTGCTCTAAATGTCATGGAAAACTACTAGAGAGAAGCAAGAAATCACACATATTCCATTTTCAATCACCCATTAGTCCATTACTCTAGCAAATCCCACGCCTCACCGATTTAAAAAATATGCCACATCGATTGAAAAAAAAGAAAACACAAAATATGTCAATTTCTTGCTTAATTTATCAACACAAAAATCATGGATTCCGTAGTATTCACCAATCACAATACACGTGGGTAACACATTTGGAGCTTCCCACGGTCTTATTTTCTTGACATAGAAGGCGGGCACACACTATATGTTTGCGCATTTTTACGATGGACGCGGATAGCGGGGTAGTGGTTATGATACGTGGTTTTAAATTGATTAGTAGTACTATTTTGTCCATAACAATTATAGAATAAAAAGTTAAAAAAACCATTCGTAAATTCTTAGTTTTAAGATGAGCAATAACCGAAATCACTTTTGTGACGGAGTTTCAAAAATGGAAGACGCGAAATTGGTACTCTCCCATTTTATATTAGAGGAAAATAGAGATGGGCTATGGCCTCATTTCAGCTCATAAAAACCCAGCCCAAAAGGCCCATTCAGAAACGACCCGTTTACCGAAGCCCTGTGAGGGAATCGTTCAATTCAATACAGCTACAGAGAGAGAGAGAGAGAGAGCTATGGCGGAAGATTTGGTATTGGACACGGCGATCAGAGATTGGGTACTGATCCCACTGTCAGTGGTCATGGTCCTCATCGGAGTCCTTCGCTACTTCGTTTCCAAGCTCATGCGTTCTTCTTCTCCCTCCCCCGATCCCAAAATCATCAAAGAAGGGTCACCTCTCTCTCTCTCTCTCTCTCCGCCTATTTACACACATATGTATGCCTGTTGATATATAGTTGTAGTTATTGAGTTTGATTTGTGATATATGGCGGTGAATTGTTCAGGCAGGTCATTGTTAGGGCTAGAAATCTACGGGCCGCCGCCAACTTCATTCCTGCTAAGTCCTTCCGAGCTCGGAAAGCTTACTTCAGCAACGAGGTCTGATCTCCCTTTGTGTTTTTTTTAACCTCCTTTTGATTTTGTCGAAGAATGTACGGAAAAAGAGTTTAGTCTTTATTTTAATCGAATTCGTATCTGTTGGCGTAGCTTTTGATTGAAATTTTTCGATTGGGAAACGTCTTTAGTTCCTCAAATCATTCCGTGGCGCAAAATCCACCATTTGCTAAAGAAACATTTATCGTTGTCGTGGGTAGATTATTTTAGTAGAAGGCTTCCTTCAGCAGTGAGGCCTTTTTGCTTACGTAGCAAAGCTATTGATTGAAGATATTAAAGTTTGTCAATAATGAACTGATTTTTCACTTGGGTAACTGAAATAGACAAGTATTGGGTTTTTGTGGATTAAGAGCTGCCTCATTGGACCTGTTAGTGAGTGCATTTCTGTTAGATTGAAAATTGTAGAATCCTGATGAGTACATGAAATCCAAGTTTATAAGCTTTGATTGGAGAGCTGAGGCCAAAAGTTCAAAATTTTGGCTGAGACTGAGAACAAAAGGTGTTATAATGCCATACATGTTTACTTTCCGTCTCCCTTTGGCGTTTCTTATGAGTCGTTGATTGAGTGGCATCTTGCAGAATGCAGATAGTGTGAAAGTAACACTTTGCAGTAGTCATTGCTTGGTTTACCAGTCCTACCAAGAGGGAGGGGGCTGTTTACCATATTGGAATGAAACTTTTCTGTGTGGAAATTGAGACATTTAAGGAGAACTGTGATATGCTATCATGTGACTTTCTAATCCCATGACATATTGATTAACCTTGTTTTCTCACTCACGGGTAGCATGATCGCTCCTTTCCCTTTCAGGTAATGGTAGCCACTATACCACCATAGGAAGGTATATGGGTACAAAATAATAATTTATCAACAATTATAAGTTCGATGGAGCATGCTACTAGGGATGCATCTCAGCATCTGGCTATCCCTGCAAATGTAATTGCCCCAATTTTTTTTTGAACCACACTCACCGACACTTCCTGGGAAAGAACTTAACAATGCCACTGACAAGATTAGTGAAGAAGTGAGCACATGGACTTTGTGAAGTTGTGGGATTAATTCGTGCCCTCAGTTCTTACTGGATTCGTTCTAGGTGATAGTTTTCCTAAGGTCAAGTACCTCATGAAATTAATTCAAAGCTGTCAAACTACTCAATCTATGTGATGACAAGACGTGCGTTAAGAGTAGAGTTTGAAAATCTAAGGATTTATTTCTTTGTAAGACGTAAATTTCTAAGCAGAAATTTGAAGATAAAGACTAAGAAGAGTGCATAGTTTTAGAATTTGCCATCATAGAACATTGCAGCCATGAAGCAGAGGAACACCTCATCTTTGCAATGATATCCTTGTTTATTAATTTCTTGTGGACTTATCTTATAGCATGAAACGTGTATACGAAGTTGTTGGACTTATAGCATCTTATAGCATCTTATAGCAAGTGGACTATGACAGATTCCAAGAGCATTCTCAGCATATGCATGTGGGGATGAATGCTCTTAAGAGTTAAGTCTAAAGTGTCTGAGTTGCATCAAGAGAGTGTTCCCTCCCTCTCCTTTTCTTCTTCTTGTTCCTGGCTGATTCCCCCTTGACCTTCCTTTGTACCGATATTGTAATTGCTTTTCTAAAATTATTCGCGTTAAGAGTGGGAATCAAAAGAGTTTGTATTGTTTTACTCATGTATGTGGTGGTTGAACATGTCAAATTCTGTTTCAAAAGTTGGCATGTTTGCAATGACATTTGCTCGTGTGTTTTACATGCTCGAAGATAGTTCATAGAAGCCTAGTAGTAGGGAGCTCCTAAAGTGGTGTCACTCCCACCTTAGGAGCACGCTCTCCGCTCCGAATGAAGGAGCTTGACGGGAGCATGCCCCTCACGAATATGAGGGCTTTTGTACGATCCGGGTATAAAAAATAGGGATTATCACATGGCTGTATTAATTGGTATTTGATGAACAATCCATTTATTGTAACACTAGCCCATTTCTTACACTTATGGTGGACTTAGCCCATATTTTTACTCCTTAAAATGATTGTACTTTTAAAGTTTATATTATATGCTAATTTTTTGTAATATATATACTCGTTCCTTTCACTCTCCCAACATTGGCAGCTTCTATATTACCCTCCTCCCGCCCGTGCAACTAAGCATAGATGAGGACATTTTCTTGAATCATAAATGGGAATCCTAGAGTGCTAAATGTAGGTATGGGGGCTTAGGAGTTATGGCAGGATTAAGTCCAACTTAGATGCCTTTTGTGCACGACCAATTTATCTTTGAAGTTAGAACCATTAGGAGAGTAGATATTCAAACCAAACCAAACCAAGCCTTGTGTCCCAATCAATTGGGGTCGGCTATATGAATCCTATTTTTCCATTGAACGTTTGGATTTGTGTCATAAAGATCTAACGGGGCTTTTATGTGCTGGCTCTCACCTACCTAACGCACAACCCTTCTCCTTTGTCCGGGCTTGGGACCGGCTGTAAAAATGATACGACTCTAAGCATGGCATATGCGGAGTTAGGAGAATAGATATTCTACATGTATTATTTTTCTCCTTCATTCGATATATTTATCTGCGTCTCTTTGCTGCAACTTGTCTTGCGGATCTGATACCAGCAAAAGGATGTATAATGGTAATTTTTTAGGAGGTATCAAGAGGGCCAGATCCTCCAGGCTACAGGCTGAGAATAGACTTTGCCTCAAAAGCTTTGGCTTACTAGTATTGTTCTAACTTCTAATAATATGAAACTCAATTTGCTGTAAACTTGCAGGAAAATGGGTTGCTTTTTGTTCCCAAGGGCCAGGCTCAAAATCCACAAGCACAAATGTTTTCTGATCCAAACATGGCAATGGATATGATGAAGAAAAATCTTTCAATGATCATACCTCAGGTATAACCTCTCTCTGGTTTTTTTTGTTGGAGTTCATCACTCTTTGCTGATTTTCCTTGTTTCCAAAGGGGATCTGATCATATTGTTTCTATATTTCTTTCCCGGTATTGGCCAGACTCTTACTTTTGCCTGGGTGAACTTTTTCTTCTCTGGGTTTGTGGCAGGTTAGTCTCTTATTTTGGTACCGACCTATGATTTTTACTTAAAGGTAGAAACATAATAGATTGTTATGCTGGCTCCTACCACGGCATCACCTCGGTCTTCTAATATTCTGCTTACATCCTTTGCTTTAATTGCTTGTTGTCTTCCTTTATTGTGTTTCACTGCTTTGCGTCTTTATTGTGTTAGTCTCTTATTTTGGTACCGACCTATGATTTTTACTTAAAGGTAGAAACATAATAGATTGTTATGCTGGCTCCTACCACGGCATCACCTCGGTCTTCTAATATTCTGCTTACATCCTTTGCTTTAATTGCTTGTTGTCTTCCTTTATTGTGTTTCACTGCTTTGCGTCTTTAAATCAAAAAGCATTTTTTGAAAGGGTTCCTTCATAGCCTTCAAAATGTTTTTCTTTCTTTTGGAAATTCAAGAGAGTGCTTCAACTTGTATTTTTCCAACTGTATATATTATATCCCAGAGTGTTTGTATTTTTTCAACTAAGATATGGATGGCTCACCTTTTTATCTCCAGCCAAGATACCTTTTCCACTGACTCAGAGGTTCAGATCGATGTTGCAAAATGGTATAGATTTGAGCACCGTTGATGTTAGTTATGTCAGCAGTCGCTCATGGTACATTTCTGCCCTTTATTGACAACAATGTTTCTTCTTCCATTTATTCAACTGCTCTTTATTACGAATCTCACATAAATTGTCAGTTGTTTCATTGGCTAAATCTCAGTGCTGATTGACTGTAACTTTTTATCAGGTATTTTCTCAACCTCTTTGGATTAAGGGGTTTATTTAGTCTGATTTTGGGAGAAGAAAATGGTTAGTATCCTTGTGAAATTTTAACTCTGTTATTTTAAGTGTTCATTAGTTTCTGAAAGCTGTGATATACTTGTAGATTGACTCAATGTTCCAATGCAGCCATGGATGATACGCAAAAAATGATGCAAATGGGTGGTTTTGGCTTTGATCCTTCCAAGGTAGGTTTTCCTCTAAGTTTTCTTGAAAGATAATTAAGGCTTAAGCAGAACTCACATTCTGAAGTGTCAAACATCCATTCACATTATTTGCTAATTTCAAACTTCTCTCTTTAGTTTGCATCTATTTTCTGTTATGCAAACAAGAAGTATGTGCTGTAGGATGTGTCCGAGTTCTAGTTTCACTCAACACTAAAATCGGTGTTGTCTGCGAGATCAGAAATTGCCCCAAAATTTTAAGCTTTAGGAATGGCCCAACAACATATACTAAGCTATTAAACTCCTCTACGTCTTTCACGTGGAGATGCAAACATCTACACGTAAAGTGAACCAAAATGCAAAGGTGAGATTTGTGAGAAGCATAGTGCGAACAAGAAGCAAATGCAAGCGCAGAGAGTTATATCCCAGACCTCCCAAAACCAAGGTCTTTTCATGTCAGATCACCAATTACACCGAGAACTTAAGCTATTAGGAAATGGCCCAACAATGGATTGAGCAATTCAACTATTTTTGACGGGTTTTTTTTTTCCTTTTTGAGTTGTTGGATGAACGACATTAGTGGGTAAATAGATATGAGGAAAGGCCCTAAGCTTGTAGGGTTCATTATACATCCAGAGAAAGACAGACGTAGGCTTCTACAGTCACTATAGCCGTATAGCGCTTCTGCTTTAAAGCGTCTTTACATTGGGGTCATCAGTTATGCACGGACAGGTAGCCAGCTATGTTTACCTCGTCTATGTTAGCTGCCTGCCTTTCGTGGGCCAAAAGAGAGGCATGTGGTGCTTACTTGTATGAAATCCCATGTGATGCTATGGAGCTTATTTAATGTGAGTTAGGACAAGGTATGCTTACTGCTTTTGCTGCAAAATAATGGGCGTGTACAATTAAGAGTTGGTTGGGGCCCCTGTTGAGTGTTTGACTACATATGGTTTTGGTATCAGGAAGAATAAAGTTAGCTATGATATGCCCAGTGCCCCTCCTGCCATGTTTCAGATAGTTTGCTACGGTATTATGCCAAGGTTGAAACCAAGAATTATTACCATTGGCGTTGTTGTTTGGGACGTTATGTTATTGTAGAGCAGGGACTAAGCCATTCGTACTTTTGCATTCGTCACCTTTTGGGTATCCAATAGGGTTTAGGTTCTTCACTATACTGTGAAGGATGAAGAAATTCTTACCACCTTTTGTGTTGTTCTTTGTAGAGTTTGGGTGCTGAGAAAGACAGTCTTGACATAGTTCAGCATGACTGGGCCCTGCCGAAATTCGAGCAGCGAGCTGAAGCAGTGTTGAGAAAGCTCGTATCTGATCACTGATAAGGCAACACATAATTTCCTGTTCTGTTTTCAACGTCTTCTTCCATCCTGGTGAAATGTTTAGACCAGCAATGAAGTTGGTGACAATTTCAACTCTACCATACCATGTAATACTGATGAAACATCATTTAGATCTGCCTTTTCTGGCATTCTATCTTGAATCTATTCTGATGAGGAACTTAACTTTTCCAGCTATTTATGGTTGTAATAACTTTCACATATAGGCTCCATTTTTTGGACTTGAAGGATGCTTGATTAACAGTTCCCACATTAGGAGTTTGTTTTCACTGGTTTATGGTACAGTTGTACTCTCGTTGGACACTTGACACTTCCTCAGATAAGGTATGAGATCCACGTCTGGCGTGTTTAGTTGTACACGCACCAAGCAAGTGTATTTTGCAATTTAAACTTACCGTAAACTATGAATCATGCAAAATATGTGTATAATCTGCATGAATTGGCTTAGGGCACCTTTTTTTTGGGAAGGGGTAGGACAACACCTAATCACTATTTATCTTGGAAAACGAAGGAATATGCCAAGGAATATGTATATTTTGTTTGTTCTTGTGTTCTTCAGATGAAAATTTAATGATTTCAGAACTGAGATTCTTGTTCGCACTCAATGCTCGTACCCTAGGTTCATGTAACGTAGGCGTTGACATCTTCCTTGTGATGGATTAATATGATGGCAGCCTCTAGAGCCTGGGAGACGATGCTAGTCTTTAGACCCATGCACTGGAGTGGAGATAGGCAATACAAGGTCTTGAGTGCTTGAAATGCGCCGTCTATTGGCAACTGTTGGGTACCTAAGATGTTTCGGTTCAGTTATTTCTCAATGGGTAACAAAAGTTCTTTCGAGTCGTTATTGTGCTGGACGTGGAGAACCCTTTTATGTTGGTATGATTATGTACATGAAACCCCTTTTTGTTTTCATGTTTCCACCAAGTTCAGGTGGAATGGAAAACTGGTTTCTTATACGTTTGATTGCGATAAAATGATGGTGTTGTAATTTTGGGCCTGTTAGTCCCAAAGAAAGATGTTCCCCACAAGTTCTAAAACACAGGTATGATGAGCATCAAACTCTTTTTGACATTTTTTGTGCTATGCAACACCTTCCTCTTCTCTTTTATCCGTACTGCAGGATGTTCCGTGCCAGCTTATGCGCATCTCGAACTAATCCCTACAATCCCTCCCACAGTCTTTTTTACACACTTGCGCGTGAGAATCGAATTTTTGATCTTTGGAGAAAACAAACTTCCTAAGTCTCGAGTCAATACCACAAGGCAACCTCTGCGTCTACCATAACACACCGTTGAAGAGAAGGATAGTTTGAAAAATCAATCGAAGCATGGACCCACATGGTAGACAGCACTTTCTTTCACAATGGACAAGGTAATAAGTCTGAAGGCCCATCTAAAAACAAAGGTAATAAGTCGAAGAGAAGAGAATAAAAGGTGTTTGCCGACCGGTCATGATTCTCAAAAAGAAACCATGTTCGGATGTTCCCATAGATTGGAAGGCTTGTTGTATAGCTATTCGGCTTCTTTTTATTTGATTGAAATTATCTAACCGTGACTTTGTTTAGTTTTTACTAGGAGCCATCATTTTCATTTGAGTACTTGTGAGGATAGATTTTTAGTGCTCTTGGGTACTTTCCCACTAGTGTGGGAGCTTAAACAGTGTATGGTTGGGGAAGCCCGTCAAACAATGCTCACGACCTTCGAGGCCCCGTTCCAATGAGGAAAATAAGTATTTTTTGAATTAAATGTGATGTATTGTAAAAGAATGATATGTTTCGTAAAGCAGAAAATAAGTACATAAAAAATACGGAGTAAGAATTTTAGCGAAACAGGACCTGAATCTTGTGACCCAAAATATCCAGCATGGTGTACAGTAGAGACATAATCAAGTTGCAATACTCCTACCCTTTTTTTATTGAGAAAATTTTTACTAGTTGTTCAGTTTTTTCAAAATTTAATGTAATTCGATCACGTAGGTATTGATATCCCATCAATTTGATTTACTTATTTCTGGTTAGGAGGAACTCGAGGAGCTTATCAAAATGAATGACTTCGATCGTGTCTAACTTAGGATGATCCTCACCCGCCCCTAAACAAACTGTTAGAACTTGTGTCTCATATGTTAATATGAAGAGATACTAAGAGAGGCCAGATGCTGGAGCGGAGCGGAACGAGAGGTACCCGGTATTGGAGAACCACGTATATTCTGTGTGTTGATTTATTTACTGTTTGATACTTGCATATCGTGTGTGTGTCTTTCGGTCCTGCACAAACGATTGGGAATGTCGAGAGGGTAGGAATTACCACATGGAGAAGGAGAAGGAGAAGGGAAGGTTTCGATGTTTCTGTTTCAGCATCCGAAGAAGTATCTGAGGAGGATTCTGATTCCGAGGAGTCTACCGCGAGCGAGATGTGAAGGAGTGGAAACCAAATGGCATTTAACGAAAGGTGTAGAGCAACGGCGAAGACCACCCAATGCAATGAATCAAGTGATTGTGCATCGAGGAAGGCCGTTATTGCCAAACCCGAGACCAACCACCATTGCATTTGCGAGTAAAAGAGTAATCGAACAATGTTGAATAATGAATGAATATAGAAGCCTGTGAAGGAGTCCAACGGACCGAAATGTTATTCACGCAGGACGCATTCGATCCAATCCGACTTCTCAACAGCTTGGGATTGGACTGCAAAAAGGACACTTCCTGTAATCGCAATCGACCAAATTAAATCAGCCAAATTTGTTGATGAAGAATGTTGCAAATTCGGACCGCTGATTGTCGAACTGGATGGTTAAGATTTGACTGCTTTCCAGCAGTAGTCCGAACCAGGACTTTTCAGAAGCCGGATCCTTATTTTAAAAAAGAATTTTGCATTTGATGTATCTTTTAACCATACTTGCACTCACCTCGTTACCTCACCTTATCACTTGATTATAGGGTCCCACATCCCATCTCACGATATACATAGTGGGACCACCTAATCAACCCTAGTGGAAGATCAGCTTTGCTCGCTTGTCCGCTCATGCCCCGTGCCATTCAGCTAGACGAAGATTCAAGAAATTGTACGAGTATTATTTTTAATGGCTTATTAACCTTTTTGGTCCCCAAAGTATCAGAAAAATCTCATTTTGGTCCCCAATAAACACATTGGAGAAATTGAGTCCCCAACGTTATTAAATGTGTACCAATGTAGTCCCCCACCCCTCACGCCGTTACCTCAGACGTCAAAACCAGGGGCACGTTTGTCATTTCCCCTCCTCCAACCGGCTTAATAACCTTTTTGGTCCCCAAAGTATCGAAAAAATCTCATTTTGGTCCCCAATAAACACATTGGTCTCCACAGCACCTATTAGGGTTGGAAAAATCACTTGCTCCTCGTGAAGGGAGAGATTCACAACCCCATTTGGCTAAATAAGTCAACTGGCTTATTTTTTTTGTCTTTATTCAAAAAAAAATTCGTGTTTGTTAGTCTTTCGTCAATTTTTTTGGGAATTATTGCATCGTCATGATGAAAAGAATCTAAAAAGTAAAAAATTATGATCGAAATCCAATTTTTTTTTAAATAAAGACGAAAAAATTGGCTTATTGGCTTATTTTTGTCTTTATTCAAAAAAATTAGATTTCGCTTGTAATTTTTTACTTTTTAGACCAAGCCGTGCCGGCGTGCTCCTGGGCCCACAGATCGACGCACCTCATTAGAGGGATTAGGGCCGGCACAGTGTCCGACTCGGCTATTTTTGTCATTATTCAAAAAAATTAAATTTCGATCGTAATTTTTTACTTTTTAAATTCTTCTTGTCATGAAGAAGCAATAATCCCCAAAAAATTGACAAAGAAACTAACAAATGTGAATTTTTTTTGAATAAGGACAAAAAAAATAAGCCACTTGACTTATTTAGCCCAACAACCCCTTCCCGTTCGGCTAAATAAGCCAATTGGCTTATTTTTTTGTTCTTATTCAAAAAAAATTTGTATTTTTTATTTTTCGTCATTTTTTTGGGGGATTATTGCATCGTCATGACAAGAGGAATCCAAAAAGTAAAAAAATTATGATCAAAATCTATTTTTTTTGAATAAAGACAAAAATAAGTCAATAAGCCAATTTTTTCGTCTTTATTTTAAAAAAATTGGATTTCGATCATAATTTTTTACTTTTTAGATTCCTTTCAACATGACGATGCAATAATTCCCAAAAAATTGATAAAAAACTAACAAATACGAAAAAAATTTGAATAAGGACAAAAAAAATAAGCCAGTTGGCTTATTTAACCAAATAGGGTTGTGAATCTCTCCCTTCACGAGGAGCAAGTGATTTTTCCAACCCTAATAGGTGCTGTGGAGAATAAAAAGGTTGTGGGAGCGGAAATGACAAACATGCCCCTGGTTTTGACGTTGGGGTAATGGCGTGAGGGGTGGGGGATTACATTGGTATACATTTAATAACGTTGGGGACTCAATTTCTCCAATGTGTTTATTGGGGACCGAAATGAGATTTTTCTGATACTTTGGGGACCAAAAAGGTTATTAAGCCGATTGGAGGAGGGGAAATGACAAACGTGCCCCTGGTTTTGACGTCTGGGGTAACGGCGTGAGGGGTGGGGGACTATATTGGTACACATTTAATAACGTTGGGGACTCAATTTCTCCAATGTGTTTATTGGGGACCAAAATGAGATTTTTCTAATACTTTGGGGACCAAAAAGGTTAATAAGCCGATTAAAAATATAATGTCCGAATTAGTTTACGTGCACCTTGACAAATTCGATGACTGTAAACCTTCAACTTTCCACTACACTTCATACTCCTATCCTCAGTCACATAATCCTTCGATATACCGTACCATGTGCTCTCGCTCTCAATTTTTATATTGCGCTCTCACTCTAAATTTTCATACTGCGCTCGCGCTCTCAATCTTCTCTCATGCAAGTTTTAATAATTGGAGATATGATTCAAAGACGATTTTACCCTCGCGCACTCATATTATATGATTTTTATTTCCTCCGTCCGTGTTTGTTAGTCCACAAATATTCTTTTTTTGGTCCCTCAATAGTTGTCCATGTTTGAAAGTCAAGGAGTAAATTGTGTCAATTGTATTTTTTTACCCTTGTATTCAAATACTAGTGAAGAGTAATTGATTAAAGGGTAAATTTGGAAAGACAAAAAATTTTACAAAGCAATTATATGTTGTTAAAGCATCCAACTTCAAATCAATTGGCAAAGAGTAGAGAGGCTGTCCAGACTCATATACTAGTTTTTGGAGGAGATATTTAACCGATGTGGGACAAAACCCAATATTTCCCCGCACGTGCGACCCCTGACTCATACGTGGAGAGGTCAACAAAGGATCCGGAATACAAGGATCACAATGAAATAAAGTGCAACTATGGCACAAACAAAGGGGAAAAGCCTCCGAAACTCTAGCTCTGATACCATGTTAAAGCATCCAACTCCAAACCAATTGGCAAAGAGTAGAAAGCCTGCCCAGGCTCATATACTAGTTTTTGGATGAGATATTTAACCGACGTGAGACAAATCCCAATATTTGTTTCCTAAAAAAGTTGAAAAAACCTAAAATGGAAGAAATTTTTCAGTGCCGGATAGGAACCACGTAGTACCCGCTCGGTGCATCCGGACCGTCCAAAACTCTTTTGGACGGCTTGAATGCGGTGGGCGGATGGGAGTAAATTTTATTCGGGGTACAATACAGCCGGCATGATTCTATTAGTTGAATCCACGGTTTGTACAACTCAGAAATTCCTTGTGGTACCCATTTTTGTAGGGCCCTGAACCGTCCATCCCTCCAACTTTCAATCAACTTTTTGCCCCTTTAGTGCCTCGAGATCTACAATCAATGTACTATATTCATGAGGGCTACAGTATTTATTTTGGAAGAACAAGCCCTCAGGGCTTATTTAGAATATGCTACAGTATTTATTTTGTCAAAAAAAATATTCATGAGGTCATGACCCCATGAGATGACCATTAAATACTCTCAAGGGTGTAATGGTGGCGGCATAATGAACCAAAAACAAAGGTTAATGTATTTATTTTTGGAGGGGGGTGGGGGGAGAAAGGCTCGTCTGCAATTCGCTTTTGGACCGTAGAGTACAGTCTGCCTAAATTTTAACTATTCAAAAGTGATTTTAATGGTTTAGATTTACAAAAATTCATACCGGTCTTGTTTCCACAAATTTGAATCACCAAGGGCTCCGTTCCGCAACTCAATATAAGTACTTATTTGTTAAGAAGACAATTTCAAGCTCAAAAATCATGTGCTTACGCAAATAATTTTCCTACCACTATGGATCTTGTTTGATAGATCCCATTGAGATCTTTAATATGGTGCAAAAAAAATTGAAAAATTATTTTTCATTTACATTATTTTTGAGTTTGAAAATATGAAATAATTTGAGTTTGAAAATATGAAATAAGATGATTATTTTTTAAGAAGATTTCTGGAACGGGACTTAATTATCGAAACGAACGATCGTAATTACAAGGCAGAGACTTCTCTGCATTGGACTGCAGACAAGCCGAGATCCTTTTCTCAAGAGATACAGTATTAATTAGTTAGGGATGATCCGTGTATATGACTGTGATCCAGCGTGGCAAATCAGAGGGTTATAGAGTGGGACCCAAGTCACGAGCACACTACCTGAAAAGCGTTCTACACGTGGGGCCCAAGAGAGGTACACTGTCTTTAGGAAGGGCGGTTTTATGGGTTTTTTGAACGAAGAAAAAAGGAAAAGTTAGGACATGGAGGCATGGGGTGTGTTGGGGGCTTCTAGGGTATAATTACAGCAACTTGTGAATTGTCATGTAACCGATGTGGACCCGGGGACCCAGCCAAGCGCTAGCCGGGCGTATTTGGACCGTCTATTTCGGCAATCAATAATATCGATTAAAAACAAATTTTCCCGGGCCTCGGGAAAGAGTGAAAAGATCATTTTTTTAATCAAGACCACTAAAAACACTTTTGGACGATCTAGATGCGCTCGGTAGAGTGTTTGACAGCATTTCCCAATTCAACTGGCGTATGTCCCACCCTTTGGGAGAGACTACTCAGTGCCCTCAGAACCGCCACGTGGTGTCCCAAGACTCTTCAGGTAATGTGTCTTGACCTACTTTTAGGTCTCCAACACACCCAATCCATGACCCAAAGCCCCGTAGCAGCTTGCGAATTGTAACATTGTAGGCCCCGTCTATTGCGCGGAGTGGTCCCATTTTTTGGAGGGGTCTCATGGAGAGTACGAATGATAATAAATGAATCAATCTACTCGAGCTAGAATTCATGTTTCAATCTAACGTTTATTCGATACTGATTTGTTACATATTTTAAAAGAAATTAAGTAGTATTTTAAAACTTGTTAAGTTTTTAGATCACGGTTGAATGTGTTACTATTGAGTTTATTCAACTTGTGATGTCCAGAAAATTTAAACAAGTCGTGATCGGCTCGATTAAACCTCGTTTGATATCTCTTATGATTAATATGATTAGACCAAACTCGCCCCAATGTTCGATGAATCTGATTTTCAGCATTTGATTTTCAAACCAGTACTAACAATTGCCTGTACGTAGGTGCTTTATAAACAAAAGTGATATTGTTCAAAGAAAATAGTGAATACAATTTTGACCGCAATAGTAAAAAAAACTGCCTTGCCCTTATTTTGGAATATGAATGATTTTACATTCTAGTTTTCCTTGTAAATTAACACTTCTTTTTCATCTTTGTTATTGAAAATGCAAAACAATTGTCAGATTTAATAACGTAGGATTTTTTTTATTTTTATTTTTCCATAAATGAGAGGTCAATAACAGATAAATAAAATAAAATTTTACTAACAAAAGCAGAATATGTTAAAATTAGTTCCCTTTACGTAAAAGAAAAGGATACCATATGGTGTATGTTAATTTAGACAACAATTCTCAACCCTCTTTTTTTAATCATCATTCTCAACTTCTTACAAATATAAGAAATAGGACTGAATATCGATCGAATCTTTCGAATCAAATTGTCAGCGAGAGTCTTTTGCACCGAGTAAAACCTCAGTCACATAATCCTTCAAAATGCAATTCGCTCGCCCTTTCAATCCTCGCATTGGCGAATTTTTTGTACTAGTCTGGGATGTGTTTTCATGACGCGCGCTTTCACGCCCGCGCACGCAAATTAGGTGACTTTAGAGTAAAACTTTTTTTTTTTTGGGTAAGTTACTTTGGAGTAAAACTTGCTTACTAATTCTACTTTTAAAGAATGAAAAGAAGGGAAGAAGAAATTGCATTCCAATTCCCTAAAGCAAGGGATTATGTCAGGCCAAGTTGGAAAAGGAGGAAAGCAAATAAAGAGTGGGAAGCCAAATAGAAATGCAAGAACATGAAAGCATGATAATCCAAGTCACCATTTCATAGAATAACCCACTCAAGGAAAAAGAGAGATGATAGCAGTTGAGAAATGGCCTCCACCACTTGGCATTTCCACCCCACCAATTATTGGAAAAAAAAAATTCAAAAAAAATACTTTATTATTACTTTTTTTTTTTTGTAAAAGTAAAAACATTGACAACTAGACATTAGGGTGTGTGAGATGTCAATTTTGCTTATAAAATTCTCTCCCCATTAGATTTAAATTATTTAATATTTCTTGGCAATTACACTCTTTCTCTATATATAGCTCTCTAAATGGACCAAACCTCTTCATCACTCTCACAAGCACTACTACTACTACTACTACTCATTTTCCCCCTTCCTAAATCTCAGCTCTCTCAAATTTCCATTCCATTTCTAGTCTCATTTCCCTCTTTGATTTCCAATGGCAACTGTTGAGGTAACTGAACGCTAGCTTCAGTTTTCCTCTCACTTCTGCTTTGATCATTTTGTCATTTTGATCACTTTTTATCAATTTGTGATCACATTTTATCTTTGATTGTCATTCAACCCTTTTATTTTGTTTATTTTCTCCACTGAACTATGCGTGGACGGTGATCGACATGTTTTTATCCCCGTCCATTCGCAAAGAGATTCGATCGATTCGGAACTATTTTATGTCAAAGTTTCAGTATTGAAATAATTCCAGGGGCTCTTCCTCTCGGTTTCCATAAAACTAAACCTTCGACTCCCAATTTTTTGCCATCAAGTTTTTAAAGTTCTAGTGTCTTTCTCTTTCTTATGTATGTCGAGCTCAACTGATGGATCAATAACATACGTATGATATTCCTCGATCAGATGAGCTTAGACAGGCGCTTGATCGTAAATTCAAGCTAGTTATTGGATTCATTTTGTTTACCAAATAATCGAGTTAACATATTAGAGTTTTGAGACACAAGTTAATACTAATAAGGATTGATCGATATTGCTTATCTAGGTCTTCATAAAGATAAGCGGATTTGTATATAGACTTGCATGAGCTTGTTGTAGCAGTAAAAGTAAAAGATCGCAACCAGTACACAACGCACCTTACTTTAGCTTTGATTCGTACGAAATTAATAAGAGCGATAGAGATGTTTTTCGAGGCGTTAAATACATTGTTTGAATCTCCACACTAACAATCACCTAGCACAGATCGTACTTTTTGTTTTGACATAACAAACTGGGTACTTTTTGCAGGTAACACCGGTAGTGACAGCATTTCCTGAAAACGAATCAACCGAGGTGATCAAGAAGGCCGAAGAGACGGTGACAGAAGAGGTGGTGGTCGCCCCGCCAGCCCCTGAGCCAGTGAGCGAAGAACCGACAGTGGAAACGGCCGATGCTATAGTAACAGAATCACCACCAGCCACCGTAGAGGTTGAAGTTCCT
The DNA here is from genome assembly GCA_018127125.1 of Rhododendron griersonianum. Taxonomy (NCBI): domain Eukaryota; kingdom Viridiplantae; phylum Streptophyta; class Magnoliopsida; order Ericales; family Ericaceae; genus Rhododendron; species Rhododendron griersonianum. The sequence goes on from CM030789.1 coordinate 17,482,929, forward strand.
TCGGCTGAAGAAGTCGCGACTAAAGAGGAAGTTATTGAGGCACCTGAAGTAGTCGATGAAGAGCCGGTGGTGGTGGTGGAGAAAGCAGTAGAAGAAGAAGAAGTGGCGACAGAGGTGACCAAGGAGCCTGTTGTTGCTGAGGAGATTAAAGAGGAAACTGTGGAAGCTACCACAGCACCGGCTGAGGAACCGGCCGCCAAAGAAGAGAAAACAAGTGAGGCAGTTGCTGAGGAAGCTACCACAGAAGCAATTCCAGTTGAGAAGACTGAGGAGTAGACAAATACAATGGCGGTGTTCCATGGTTGCTTGCCAGAGTTTGCTTTTTAAGTTTTTTTTATTTTAATTTATTTAATTTAGTTTGTTTGTATTGTCCTTGTTGTTAATTATTGGTAAGGGAAGGTTTGTGGGTGCAATATGGAAGCTATGAGTAGTATTGACCACTTGGGTCCATGTCAGCATACTTGACAAGTGGCAGATAGGGGTTGGTGGTGAGGTGTAATGGTGCCACTTGGAATATGAATATTGGTTCCAAGTGGACTAGTGAGAGTTTGAGATGTGGTTTATGGGCTTGAATAAGGAATATTTTTGTGTTTCCACGTTTGATACATAATTTTGGCAATGTTTGTACTTGGTATGAGCTGGTTCCAAAAGTTGGTTTGTACCTATGTTATTTGGAATGCAGATCGTACTGGTACGAGGAACAAGAACGGGAACTTGGTACACTACATGTCTAAATTGTGGAACGCTTGGGGTAAGCTTCTATAGATATCAAAATCAATACTTACCCTTCCAAGGGATAAAACATTTAGTGAAATTAACTATCATGTTCCAAATTATTTGTGCAAAATACATTTCTAGGAACATAGCGACTGAATTTTGCCGTTCTCTCTCACCAAAATTCCATTCTTTCTAGATTTTTTACATTAATAAGTTCATTTTTGGGTGGGGAAATTTGGGAATCGCTCTGGATCGCTATATCTACCGTTTTGGAACGGGAGTGTACCAAGTTTCGGAACGTTCATACTGGTACGCAATTCGCTAGAACCCTAGTAACATAGGTTTGTACCAAAATATCTCAAGTAGCTAGACTTATTTGAATCTGGACTATCACAAAGAAAAACTAAATTTGTTCAACATACTCAGACATTAAGCTTATGGACCATATTCACTTTGGCTAAGACCGATAATAGGTTAAAGCTTGAATGAAAGCCATATTTGTCGTCCAGAAAAATTTTCACAAGAATTTGGACTACTACAGAGAAAAATTGTAACGAGTAAGTTCTGCATACTCACTTAAATATTAGGTGTATGGACCAGATTCACTTCGGCTATGACTAATAAAAGGTCAAGCTTGGAAGAACGCTCTATTCGTCATCAAAGTTATATTTGTCGTCAAGATAATTTTCTGCTACGCAAGTATGAACACAGAGACTCGTTGAAGTCTTATTCCTACTGGGTTTTTTTTAACGGAGTTTACTACAAAGATGATGCAGCAAATGACAGTTTCGTAAGACGAAAGTCCTAAATCTGTATATGATACTAAGTTCTAACTTCTAAGTCTATATCATACTTCTAAGTGAAAATGATTTATCTAACTTCATAACAGGAAAACACTGAACACTGATCGTCATATACGAGATGCACCATAACTTCAAAACACAGTCTAATTGTTGAATCTCAACTTCTAACAAGAGCTCTTCAAGATAATAACATTCCTAATATGCTGTTGGGGCAAATTAATCCGGCAAATGAAATTTCAGGGAATATCACAACTTCCGCAAGGAACTTGACAGAGGATTATCTCGAAAATCTTCAACAAGCATGAAAGGATAGATACAATAGAACACAGTCTATGGAAGCAACAAAATCATCTTCAGTCTAACCTTCTTTATTTATCATCATTGTACCATTATAAACAGTTGGGAAAAGGGGGAAAGAAGTTACAAATTGCATTGTAGAACGACAAAAGGGAGGCCAACTTCCTAACTAGTTAAATAACAAAACGGCTAAACACTACGCTGTGATCTGTACAAAAGCAAGGGTGGACAAATATCTTTTACCTGCAAACAGTAGCCCTTTTGTCCCAAAACTGCTAACATCCTCACACATGTTTCACCAAGTACCGAAGCTGGAGCCAACATGTTCCTGGGTTATAATGCGAAGACGATCTTCCATAACAGCCATAGATGGATAAGGTGCGAAACAAAGCTGATAGAAGCATGTGTGAGAGGAAGGGAGGCGATTATAGGACTCTGAAGCCTTGTGGATGAACAGTGGAGAAGCCAAACCACTAAAACCCTCCACTGGTAGGTATTTCACCGAAGTCCAGAAAAAGAGAAGGACCTTCCTCTGATCTGCTGACATTTGTCCGACAATCTGCGAGATTATTAAGATACAAATGGTCAAATTAAGGACATCTACGAATGAACTTGAGCAATAGCAACTCATAATCAATTTGCCCTGCCCTTTAACCTTATTACACAGATAGCAACACAGTCAAGTACATGGTTGATTTCTGCCAAGCAACCGCAAGGGCTCAACAGGAATTCAGAATATTGGGGCAAAAACCAACGAAAGGGACAAATTGAAATTGTAAAATAAAAACTACAGAAAATTTTAAATGAATCCAAAATCTCGGGGGCAATTAAAAAACTCTGATAAGTACAGTTTTCTAAGTGGAGTCCCCACAAGGCTCTGCCCACACTGCCGCAACCATATCAAGGCAGTGTCTCTATAAACTATAAAAAAACATCATATGAGGTCAGTTAAACCCAAGATACGCAATTAACTCAATGATATACAACTCATTATCACAGAAAACCCACAATTACATAGAACCTGAACAAAGAAAATGAAGCCATTTGCAAGGATATAATGTTGTATCTGGTGGCCTGTGCGTTTCGAGGTCTATTTATTGATAGGTGAAGGGCCTACAAACGGTCTGCATGTTTAAGAGTGGCTGAGATTCAACCTTTTTCCTTCATGTTTAATTACATTAAATTGCAATCTTGAAGCTCTAAAGATAACAAAAGAAAATCATCATTTTTACTATAATGAGCAATATTCAGCTAAATTGATTTTTACAATGTGAAACAAGATTGCAAGAAGTTCGTTTAAAAGAGTCAAGAAAGAGAAGTGAGACAGAAGGATGCTGCGCAGGCAGAAGAAATGGAGGATATATTCATAATAATAAACCAAATAAACCAACACAATGATTAGCTAATACTATACAGCGCAAAAAGATAAAATGAATTCAAACGTAAAACATAGTATTGCCCATGACGTACCTTCCAAAACCAGAGTATCTGTGGATCAGTTTCTTTGTATCCCCTGTATTCCGTGTGCGCCTTCCAGTCCTCGACAGAAATAGCATTCTCACTCCCATGCAGCATCCAATCAAGATCTTCGAGCTCTAAACTTTCGAAAAAGCACTTCTGGAGCTTCGAGTCACAAAGAATATCGGAGAACCCTTGCGCAAAACATGCTACCTGTTCAGTGATAGAGATGACAAAACGGTGTTCAATCAAATATTTAACATATGCCTCTCTATTCCTACTATTCACAACAATGTTTTTCCCGCCTGGGCAAAGTTCCACAATTCTCCTTGATCCTAACTCTTCGACATCTAGCACAAATGTTAGACCTAGAGCATCTGAGTCAACCATCTCAGCATCCATCTCCAAAATTTTCTTGCAACTGCTGTACAAGCATGGATCTGCATCATGAATATCTTCCAAAGAAACATTCTTTCCAGCCAATTGCAAGAAAAACACACGATCAAAGACGATGCCAACTTGCACCTTATGCATCAAAGCTAACGCAATTACCCTGCCACAGAACTTAAAATATTTAAGGTGTAATGGATCCACCTTGGAAGCTGCAAACAAATACAATCCATAGAACGCGTTACTAGTCTTGCATGAAACAAATCCTAATCATCTACATTGAATGTGCACAAAAATTCATAGTCAATACAGGATATATAAGCACTTTTCTGCTATGGTTGCTAGAAATGTTACGGTTCAAAAATATTGAAGAGGAGAGAGCACAGGGGGAAAAAAAGAGACTGAAAAATGCATCCAGAAAGTAGTCGTAGTGCTTAGATAGATTAGTGACAATGTCCTCGCTACATAATTGGATATAAATACGCTTATCAAGGGTTTGTGAAGGAAAAGGAGCTCTGACTAGGAGATTGTTTGCAAACATCTGAGATTGTGTGTGATCCATCAGCGTGGAAGTTACCATTCATTTGTTCGACTTGTAGAGGACAGCATGGAAAACCAAAGAAAAAAAGTAAGAAGATATATGAGACAAAATAAAGAGAAAACAATGATACTCCTACAAAACATCTCAACCGAAAAAAACTGCAAGTACACCAACTTCCATTCTCCAAAATTCGTCCCTGCCCTCCACTCCCTTTGAATTTAAATAGTTTCAGATGGTCTACGTAGGGGAAAAACTTACACACCTAGGTTTCCTTCAATCACCTTCTGTTTTCTAAAATGGAAAAGCTATTAAAAAAGTTCCTCCTTTCCTTATTTTTTCTCTTCCCTAACACAAACGAGCCATTAGTTCTCATTGTAAGTATTAGAACAGGGAAGCAATGTGGAATTGAGAGCAAGCTACCCAGTTTCAGGTGTGATCGGAATATCGGATGGTTAAATTAGGTAATTCCTGGTGGGAGCTTTAGAATTACAATCAGGTATTTAAACTAAAATCAGCTAACAAGGGATAGCTGCTTATTTCAGAAGTAACAAAGCCAAAATAACTCAACCAATTTTTTCTGTCGTCAGCCCAACAGGTGTATTTGGAAAAGAATGTTGAACATTGCAGAGATTAGTCAAGGAGTATGCCCAGAGTAAGGCAGGCTTTTATATTATATATTCCAACCCCTCCAGAAACCTCTTACATGAGATAAGGACAACTCCCTATCCCCGAGGCCTGGGAGAAGCTAGACTCATCGGTGATGTTGATGACGACTTGCCCCAAAAAAAGAAGTATCAAAGTGAATAACTATTAGCAAATCAACGACTAAATTAACCAACCCAACTATGTCCACATCTTCCCTTAACCTAAGCACTACAATTTCCAATGTTGAATATCTTCGTGGGTGATGCCATTATATTGCTTATTGTCATTTCATCTATGTCTAACATCTTCTGAGAAAAAATAGTTCATTATGGATTTCAAGGGTCACTTTGCCCTAAACCCTTCGAAGTCGGAAGAATCCAAAAGGCAGACCATTTGCCAAAACCAATAGCCTGTCTGGGGATATATGGAACAGAAACCACTGCCTCCATGACGCCTTACAATTATCCCACCAGATAATACAAAGTTCTCACTCGGTTCCAAAAAGCTCACAGTCTGAAATGTCGTGCAATTTTCGGATCAAAAAATAAAGTGCTTCCCGGCATAATTTTTTTAATCCCCATGCACCAAATTAAAGTTCTCCGAGTGTAACAAAGTTTTTAAAATTATGCATAGAAGTATTTTATTTTTAAATCCCAAAATTGCACGGTTTTTCATAGGGGTCCAGCAATTTAGAACGGAGGGAGCCAGAATCCATTTACTTATATCCGATCCTACAATGGGAACCGGGCTACTCCCTTCATTGACGGGTTGAACTCAGAAAATCTGACCAGCTCTGATCACAGACCTGATCTGAGAACCATATATACTACCTCCTCTAGTTTTAAATGATTTTTTCTTGGATATTCTTCCTCAAACAGTCGAGTGTGTATTTTAATATAAAAAGGATGAACAGAACAAACATTAAATACTCCTTGCGTCCTTGCCTCTCTAGTTTCTCTCGGGAATATACTCCTCTTTGCTCTCTCTCGTTTCTCTTGAACAACATCAGTTACATCTTAAAGGTCTACTTCCTCACTGTTTTCCTCCTCTCTTCTTTCTTGTAATTTTTTGCTTGCAAAAATTACACTAAACCATAAGATTGATCCTCCTATAATTCATCGTAAGGTAAGGCGCCATTCAATGAAGAATCAAAATTTAGGATAGTGGTTCAGGAAACCCAGCTTGTTAGAGCAAAGAACTGAAAATCCTTATGGAATTCATGAAAGAAAGGTCTAGTCATTTCTACATTCTTAGTGGACAGAAACGGGGTCCTAGGACGAGGTTCAAAGCTCCAGTTAATAATTATAAAACTCATTGAAGTATCAAAAAGCCACTTGGGTTTAAGAGATAAGCTGAAAAATCATATGTACTTGGCAAATAAGATTCTCAAACCACTTGGATATGGGAAACACCTCATCTCTGCCTTGCTCCCTGACTTTCCTTCTTCACTAGTAGTAATAACAACCACCTGAAGGAATATACGCTAATAGACGCATCACATTCACCAATTCCTTGCTATTTACACCACACAATTATAGAATGCCTCAATTCTTCCCCATCGTTGACTAAGAGCTGCAATTCATTATTAACATCCAATCAGGAAATACATGATCTAGTGACTAAGTCCTTGCTTTATGTTGAATAGTTAATTTTGTGATTAACCTCAGCTATATTGAAAGGCTTAGATATGCTATCACAATTCCAAGTTTTTAACTTGTACTTTGAAACTTAATAATGCCAAACATCATACGATTTATGCTTTCCTAATTTTCCACAACCCACAAGATATCAACAGAACACAGGACTCCATCAGACCTGAAAAACCTTTCAACAGAAAAGATCCTTTGAAAGTAAAGGCGTAATAAAAAAAAAATAATAAAGTTTAAAGAAAGAATGCAGGAAAAACAATTATAACATACCAGGATTGGGAAAAAATCTTCTACGATCATTCGGGCAAGCTAGAAAAAGGGCATTCTGGGGATTGAAAATTGCTTGGCATACCAAGCAAAACCACTCTCGCAACACACCAGGCCCTGTAGCTTCCTCATTTTTGAATTCCATAAACAACCCCGCACGCAACGTCTCAGGACCTGCTTGTGAAAAGTACTCAAATGATTCTGCCAAAATTTGTGACCTGTCAATAAGCATCTCATGAATCTCCTCATAGTCCTCCTTCGCTTCAGGAAGCATCATCATCGCGAAATGCCTCCTACATTCAAAATCCATCACGCCCTTGCGCTTGAGAAGCCATCTCTGATCATTACTCCGCGTAGCATATTTGATAATAAGATGACATACGGCAACCTTTCTGCGCTTCAATATCCTCCCAAATTTGTCTTGAGCTCCACAATAAAGACTCGAGAGACTATTCATATCCTTCAAAATGGTAAGATAGTGGGCACAGCCTAGAGGAAGGTGTTCACCTTCCCCTTTCTCCTTCACAGCCAAGCACTCCTCCAATTTCTCAAGGGATTGTTCCAAACTTCCCACTAAGGCATCAAACACAACGTGAAGAGACTTAATCTCCGTAGCATAACAAGATAACTTATAATCACCCTCGCGCATTGGCAATGGGATTGAACCCATCGAACCACGATGTTCCACGATTGCCGTGCACAGGGGGACCAAGAAAGCCGTCAAGTCACTAACATCGCTCGAAGACGGCCCCGGGCTCGCAGGCGACGTCACGCTTGCCTCCAAATCGTTACACAACCTAGCCATAAGCTCTATAACAAACAGGTGAACGTCTTGAAAAGAAATCAATGCCTTACTACTATCACCACAAACATTATGCTTCGACCCATTCATAACGCGAACGCAATCCATCATCGACGCTAGACTACTCCTACAGAAGCAATACAAAGGGTCGCGACGACTACTACCACCTCTATTCATCAACTTACAAAACTCTAAAACGATGGGCACGCAGAGGAATCGCAAACACTTAGGCAGCGCGTTCAAGCCCCAACTAACAAACCTCCTAATCGATTCGTCGCCGCGTTCCTTGTTACCTTTATACGGCGACATATATAGCATGACTAAAGCAGCAGGAGCACACGACGTCGAAAACACCTGAAGGTGCCCCGCGGTGGGGACCTCCGCAATCAACTTACTATTATTATCACTAGTGATCTCGCTTAAAAACTCTTTTACCTTATTGGACAACACCTTGGTCGACACCGTGTTTTGGTCTTTTTCTTCGCCCTTGCACAGGCGGAGAATCAGCTTAATCAGCTCGTCGACCAACCGCCAGGCCTTGGGGTAAAGCGTGCTCCGCATCCGGCCCACCAAAACCAGCCCGGCGTCGTTCCGGACCGAGCACTCGGCCAGGGTCTGCTCCGTCTGCAGCTGTTTCCCCTCGTAGATCAGCCGTTGTTCGTCCACGGGTATCTTCGTGATCTCCCGGATCATCTCGTGGACTGACTCGATCGTGTCGGAGGAGTTTGCTTTGAGGACTAGGGTTTTGCTGCGTCCGGACGAGGACGGCATCGTTCTGACGAAGAATTGGAGCTGCTTGGGGGGAGGATTAATCTGGTGCAAACGACTTAGTGAAGAAGAAGAAGAAGAAGAAGAAGAGGACGGGGCCCACTGGGAAGAAGATTGTTGTTGTTGGTGGTGGGGGTGGTGAGGTGGAGGGATGGGATTGGTTGGGAGGGAATTGACGGCGGGGATGGGGTCGTTGTCTTTTCTCATCCTGACGGAGACTAGGTCGGATTCATCGTCGGTGGGGCCATAGTCGTCCAGCTTGCGCTTCGAGGAGGGGCGATCGAGGCGTGGATGAGTGTAATCGAGAGACATTGAAGGGGCCTAGGCCAGTGGTGTGGGCTGGGGTTGTTTACGGTAGGGGTGAGTCCATTGAATTGGAAGGTTCTGGATATGGAAACCCTAGTTTGACGAAGAAGACGAAGCAGAGCGAGCGAGAGAGAGAGAGAGTAATGAGAAACAATGAGAACGCAAATCAGGTTATGGAGAGAGAGAGAGAGAGAGAGAGAGAGAGAGAGGGATCGGACCAAGGACACGCAGACATTTTACGCGACCTCGAATTACCAAATATACACGAGATTTTATGGGAATTAGAAGTATCGCTCCCGGGGTTTTTTGATAAATGCAAATTGACACCCCCATATGTAGTTTTTTTTTTAAAAACGGATCCCCATATTTTTGTGTTGCAAATAAACCGAGCTGTTTTAGGAATAGCTAGTGGCTCGACCCTGCAGATAAATACGTGGGTTTGAGCCGCATTTGAAGATCAAACTAGTCGGACCCAACGAAATTTTGTCTCGACTCTTGCAGCGTAACGAGTCCAGGGACAAGGATAGATAACCATATGAAATTTGGATTATAGAGGGAGAGGGTTAGGAAGACGTAGAGGGAAGGTTTACTAGGAGGCAAAGGAGGGAGAACAAAGATTTGGTGAAGATTTGTGATTGAAAGATTATTGTTCTACGTTTTGATAAGCTGATGTTTTCTTTTCCTTGTTCGCCTTTATATTCGCAGATTGGATATTGAGGTATCAAAAAATGTTGCGTCACATTGATTTGAATTTTTATGAAAGATGTAAGTTATGCAATAATGTTAATTGACATGTTATGTAATGTTATTGGTTGGTCGACCATGACCTCATTACGCTCTAAGTCCCTTCAATTTATGTAATTAAGGGTTGAGATACTGTGTAGTCATTGCAAGATTTTTTTACTTTATTTGGACAACATAGTTTATAGTATTTACGTTCGTGAAAATTCGAATTGGTAAGAATGCAATAAAAATTAAAAGAGTGAAAATGCAATAAAAATTAAAAGAGTGTGACCATATACGTTACAAGTTATTTAGTGAGCTATTGTCGACAATGGTTCATGGTGAGCTGTTGTCGGCGATGGTCAGTGGTGGGGCAAAGGAAAAGGGGAGAAGACAAAGGGAGAAATTGGGTGTGGTGTGATCTTTTGGGTTTTGCTAGGGAGGACACGTGTCATTGTTTTAAGGGTGGGACAGAGAAGGGGAACAGGCATATTCGGACAGGGGATCCGAAGCCCAGGGTTTCTTATTCGTGTGGACCAATTTAATTGACATCCTACTCATATGAGGATTACAGTCCTTTAAGGCTTATGACTTGTGTAATAAGTAAAGATTATAAGTACAAGGGGTTGGGCTCTACTCCCACCCAATGATTTCGCAGTCTCCCCATTGGATTTGGCAACCTAAAGGACTGTAAGAGCATCTCCAACCCATGCTCTATTTCTTTATTTGAGAGTATAAAACTCCTCCAACCCATCCTCTCAAGCCTCCTCTATTTGAGAGGATGGGATTTTGATCCTCCATATTTAGAGGATGTGAGAAAATATGGAGGACCTCCTCTATAACACTATTCACCTTTTAAAATGGCATTTGTATCCTTAGAGCATCTCCAACCCATGCTCTATTCCTCCATTTGAGAGTATGGAACTCCTCCAACCCATCCTCTCAAGCCTCCTCTATTTTAGAGGGAAAAATAGAGGGTTTGTGGTTGGAGTAAATAGGAATAGTGATTTCCTCTAAAATCACTTTATGAATAAAAATAGAGTATTTTGATACTCTCAAATAGAGTATTGGATTGGAGATGCTCTAATTCAATGGGAGACTGCGAACAAGAGAGTAGAACTAATCACATTCTAGTAGACTCAGGTGGTGTTCCACTTTTACAAAAAGTGCTTTTTTTTTCAAACGGAGGTAATTTCAAACCCAAAAATCATGTGTTTACGCAAATAATTTTCCTACCAATATAGATCTTGTTTGATAGATCTCGTTGAGATCTTTTATACAGTGCAAAAAAAATTAAAAAATTATTTTTCATTTTCATTATAAAATTTGAAAAAAAGGAACTTTTACGAAAAGACAAATTACTGGAACACCACCTCACTCCATTTTGACATGTATAATCTCTCTCTTTTTTTGGTAATTGTGTATAACCCCTTTTTGTGGCATGAAAAATCATATATCGAAGCTAGGCAACAGATCGAATCAAAAGGAGGGTCGGAGTTAAATCCGCCGCTTGGATAAAAGAAGGTGCCTATAGCAAGCGCGATTGTGTATGATATCTAGTAGATACTATCCACGTCTTCGTATGACACCTTTAATATTCAATTTTCTAACTATCTGTTTATTTTTAAAAAAAATACCCAATAGTTTGTTCAAGACCCGCCAATCTGACCCAACACCAACCCTCAAAGCATCTCCATTTGACATTTAGGCTCCGTTTGGTTGGACGTAAAATGTCTTACAATTGAAAATATTTTCCATGTAAAACATTTTACATGAAAAATGGAAATTTATAATTATTTTCCGGTATTTGGTTGAAGTCAAAATTTATTTTCACGAATCAATAACTCGTCTACTTGTCCTACGCATTGGGTACTTGGAGGAAAGGCAAGTAGAGGAGAAGTTTTTCAGTGCCAGGTGGGCACCGGCCACGTGGTGCCGAGCACCATCTCGGTCGTCCAAACGTGTAAAATTACCAAAACACCCCAAACCAATTTGGGCCATCCAAAACACGTTTGGACGGTCGAGATGCATGCTCGGCACCACGTGGCCCGTGCCCGCTCAGCACTGAAAAATTTCTCCAAGTAGAGAGATGAAGAACATTTCTGTCCTAGCTTGGTGCACGTGGGTAGAAGGAGACTTAATTTTTAGAGAGAGAGAATCCTCCATTGCAAAGCTTTTGCAAATGTATTCACGTGGCCACGCAGTAGAGGAATAGAATTCTTCACAGGGGCACAACTAGTCCACCAGAGATGATCGGGTAAAATAATTTACGGGGCTTTTGGCGGTAAATCGTTTTACACCCAAAGTTGTAAAAGATTTTCCCAAAAAGTTCATTTTCCGGAATTTTCAACAACCAAACATCAGAAACTATGTAAAATGTTTTTGGCAAAAATATTTTACATCAAATCAAACGGAGCCTTAAAATGTGTGTCAAGGATGTTTATATACTAATAACAAAAGTTAAAGTGTTTTTTCCCTCTTCTTGGATAATTAATAAAAAGAAATAAAAGAATAGAACCTAGTTTTGAGTATTTGTCCTTTGACCCTTTCACGCTCCAATCTTATTGCCTAACATTCTATCTCTTCCTTTACCAAAAAAGAAGAAGAAGAAGGTTATATCTCTCTTTCCTCCCTGGAAGGCTTTTTAATGAGCCTAACCCCCGCTGTTTAGGGTGAGTTCTCCTAAACTTGTTTTGTTTTTATTTGAATTTTTTTTGTATTTATTAGTTTTGCACCAAATTTTTGTATTTATTAGGCTTTTTTTGTATTTATTATTGATTTGTCTCGACGAGAGAAATCAGAAAAGTAGATTTTTTTTTACTTTATCCAAATATTTTGGGAAATAACCAATTTTTAAGAAAATAAGTCTATCCCAAAATATTTGGGTAAAAGTAAAAAAAAAAAAAGTTCTCTAGTGTTCCTAATAAGTTTAGGAGAACTCACAAATGCAAAAAAAAAAATTAAGGTTAGTTTTAAAGACAAAACTAACAAATGCAAAAAAAAAAAATCAAATAAAGACAAAACAACTTATTTTCTACAATAAGTTTAGGAGAACTCACCTAGTGTTCCTCTCTCTCTCTACATCCGAGCTCTAAAAAATAGAAAATGATTTTAAAATTGAGACCATGTTTACTACCTAACATGGAAAAAGTTTCAAAGCAATGGATATTTGTAACGCTCTCTCGTATGATGTGGGCTTATGGATGTGTGGGTTCACCTCATGCGAGAGGGGCATTACAAACAGTGACGGAGCCAGGATTTTAACTTCGGAGAGGGCGGGGGCGGCTTAGTATGACATATATTTTTTATTGGAACTGTAACGCCCCCAATTTTCCGGGTACGTTAAATGGACAATTTTATTGATAATCTAAATAGAGTCTGGCTCATTATTACATCATAATTCTCACAAGAGTACTTTTATTCAACAAAGGGAGGGGAACTAGGGTTCCTATCTACTGCTCCGCCTGCTCCTCCATTCTAGCCAGCTCCTCTGCTCCAAAGGCCTCCAAGGTGTACATCTCACCCTGATCATCTACAAAGTCTGACACATTATACCAGCGTCGCCACCGATCGATATAATATGTCAGGGTCACCAAAGGTAACACCATGAGCTACAAAAGCTCAGCAGAATAATCCATACCCGCTAACCCATAACTTACAAACAATCATACAGATAACGTTATCTACACAGTACCAGATAGCGATATCTACGCAATACATGCTTACTCAACAACCATCAACAATAACACATCCACATTCTCTATTAACTTATCGTCGGTGTCTGTGACATCAGAGTTTCTCCTACGCAGCGTTTCGTAGACCGTGTCATTATTTTCACTTTTCATTTACCAAATGAACATTTCAAAAAGTATTTTAACACACCCAACCTCGGTTCCGCCGTTCCGGATTCCCGAGTATCCTCACAATGATTCCGCCGCACTGGGTTCCCATTGGCACACAAAATCTGTATTGGCTCCTCTCCGCGGATAACCAAGCCACATTACCAATGAGGTTACCACGTCCGGCCACATCGTGATTTTCACAAACATTTAAAATCACCTCCAATGAAACTACCACGTCCGGTCCCATTGGCAACACACACCACACAATGGGCTACCAAGTCCGGCCACATTGCGGTTTCTTAACAACTTTTTACACAATGGGCTACCACGTCCGGCCACATTGTGATTTCAAACACACCTTGTCATTAACACACCATAAGTGTCATGTTTCTAACTTTCTCGATTTTCGTGTCTCGTTCTCATGCATAGACTCCGCGGCAGGACTTCTTATGACAAAATCATAAATCATTCATTGTAATCTTGAAACTAAACTAGCAAGATCATTCAACTCTATATTAGACAGCATGCTCATCTTATCACATATCATGCTCAACAATTATCACACAATGTAAAGCATAGTGTCACATGGACGGACACCTTTGGAGTGGTAAACCACTTATGCTTATCACACATTCATCAAGTAGGACAAGTAAACACCTATACATGTTCATAACCTTTCTAAGATCAAAATACGAATACTTCAAGTTAAACAGCTAACGTTATCTTTTCAAAATTCATTCCTTTTTTTCGAAAAGTTCAAAACAACACATGTTTATTGGAAAATAAGGTCGATATTTTCAATATACTCCCCTTCCTTTTCATTTCTTTTAGTGAAACACTTTTGAAGTTCTCATGCATTTCAAGCAGTACAAGTAATATACAAACTTCTAATTATACTTAGGGAAGAGAGTAAGGATAATCTACATACATTATAAACAATACACATTTCTATCTATACTTAGGGAAAATGAGTAGAGATTAATCTACCTTGATCCGAAACTAGTCGGGGCCGATTAAGCTAGTTGGAAAATTCCACGGGCGGTAAAGTCGGACCAAACTTTGGATGGCAGTAACTCGGTCAATATTTGGCCAAATAAGATCGTTCTTCAGTCGAAATCGAAGCTCTAGAAGTGCTCTACAACTTTTGTGAAGGAAGTTGATCCTAGAAACCACTTTAGGTAGGAGAAATATGGTGATAAAGCAAGAGACAGTAAGCTGTCTGGAAATCTGGAATCCGAATTTTCACTGAACTTCGGATGTTGATATCTTTGTCGTTTCTTGACCGATTAGGGTGGTTCTTGGGTCTAACTTGAAGAGCTCGAAGTGCTCTACAACTTTCCCGAAGGAAGTTGGTTCTAAGGACTACTTTAAGTAGGAGCAAAATGAGGTTTTGTGAAGGGCAGTAAGTTGTCTGGAAAACAGAAATGGTTTCTAGAGAGAAGTGAGAGCAAGGAGTGAAGGTGTGAGTTGAATGACCAATGTGGGGTGCTATTTATAGCAAAAACTTGGCTTATTATCCAAGGGATAAATTTTTCCCTAACAATTATTGTCCAAGGGGCAATCTTTGAAAGGCATGGCTTTGAAAGCATGCCATGACTTGTCATGTCCAACTCTTTAGGCTTAAGGCTAAAACCTAGGTTATTATGGAGGATTCATGGCCTTGTCTTGTCCTAGAATGGGTTGGCTTGCAAGGAAGAATCTACTCATTGGCTAGGTTATGTTTAAAGTTGGCTAGAAAATGGGTTGGCAATTGGTAAATAGGCCTAAGGCTATTAGGTAGCTTGTCCAAGTGTACAAAACATATGCACACACTCCACCTTTCTCTCTCCCTCCAACCGGCCTCTCTCCCTCTTTCCTTTTCTCTTATTTTTTTGTTCCATTGCCTTGTCTAATCACTCTTTTAATCAAGCCAAAGCTATGTCAAACCTTTTTAGGCCATTACTTAGGGAAATCATGAAGGGTTTTGTGACTTGTCTTGTCCATAAGCGTTCTTTGGCATGCCTAATAACTATTACCCAAGGGATAATATTTTCCCTAGCAATTATTGACCAAAGGATAAGGAAGAAAAATGCCACATAAGGCTTTGAAATGACAAAACGTAAGGTCAAATGATTATTTCTAATGGTCTATTGGTTTAATAGGTTAGTAAGGGGTTCATAAGGCTCAAAGATGGTTAAAAAGGTCCATTTAAGGTTAGGGAAATGTAACTAGGTGAATTGGTGGTTAGGTTAATCTAACTAAATGGTTGGAAGCTAATTCTACTTGCCATGAGCCAAGAAAAATAAATTTTAAGATTTTATTTCAAATATTAGGAAAATATACAAGTGCTTTCATAAGCATACTTGTCTTTAGAAAATGACTAGATCGTTCGGTACAAAAAGATATAATTTTAAAAGTCTCAAATCTAATTATGACGAATTATTAGAAATTAAAAAGGAATTTTAAAAGCAATCCTAGTAATTAAAATAAAATTCAAATTTTTAACGAAATTTTTATTTACAAAAAATCAGGGTCGTTACAGGAACGTATACTTATTTATATTATAAGGTTTTTGTTTTCCAATTCATTACGTTTGTACATTAAAATGATTCCTTAGGCTATATCAACTATCACGTGTTTATTTTTTTTATTTATGAAAGAAATTGAGAAATAAGAATGTAAAATCATGCCTACGTGTGGGTCTCGTGTGAGCCCTCATGTTATGTGGAAGGAGGAAATATTCACCTAGAGTTCGAATAATTGTGGGCTTCACAATTTTCTTGGTAGCCAAACGGTTAAAATCGTGCGGATCAAAAAATAGTAAATAAATATACCCGGTTAAAATCGTAATTTCAGTGCCGACAATTGTCTTTTGACTCTTATCGTTAACGGTACCACCGTAATTCCCACAATAAACAAGCCCATTTCCACAACAATCTCGTCCGTCTATAAATTCAAACCGACTATCCTCCCACCTTCCCCGAAAAACGCCTCACACAATCCTCCAAACCATGACTCTCATCAAGTCTCATCAATCTCTCACCCTCCTCCTCATCCTCTCTCCCTTCCTCATCTCCGCCGCCGCGCTCGGCGGCAACCAGGCGTCTCCGCTCCTGGGCGGTTGGCAGCCGGTAGAGAACGTGACGGCGCCGGAGGTGATCGAGACAGCGCAGTTCGCCGTCGCCCAGCACAACAAGCAGGCCGACTCGACGTTGAAGTTCCGCAGCGTGGTTCGGGGCGAGTACCAGGTGGTTGCCGGCAAGAATTACCGCCTCATCATCGCCGCTAAAGACGGCGGCGTTGATGGAAAGTACGAGGCGGTTGTTTACGTAAGGCCTTGGGCGCATTATAAGAGCCTCACTTCGTTCACAAAGGTCTAGGGGAATGTGACCGCGGCGGATTCGGTAACGTGCGGTGTAATGTAAAAATCAGTTTCATGGTAAATGGATGGGGAAATATTTCAAAGTATGATTTTCTTGTTCCGTTTCTTTTTCTGAGGTGCGTTTCCGCTAACCAAAAATTGTAGATTGGTTTTGTCTTTATTAAAAAAAATTCCCGTTTATTAATTTTGCACCAAATTTTCATGTATCATTAGAATCAAAAAAGTAAAAAATTATGATTTTTATATAAGTATTTTTTACTTAAGTACTTTTTCAATTTCTCTTAAATATTTCAAAAATACTTGTATAAAAATCATGATTTTTTACGTTTTAGTTTCTCATGAATCAAAAACACATAAGAGTTAGGCGCAAAACTAACAAAGGCGAAAAAATTTGAATGAGGACAAAAAGTTGTAGTCCACAACTTGTCAATTAGCGAAAAGGGGCTTAGTTACGCGTATTTTAGGCGTATGTTATGCATTTTTTTCCGTATTTACGCAAGAGGTGTACTTTAAAGTCTACTGTAACGTTTTTTTTTTTTGATAAGTAACGTTTTTGTATGTATTGTGTTTGTTTGAACACTTGCACAGGCAAAATCTCTTGTAAAAAAAAAAAAGAAGTTTGCAGGATTGTAACGATTGCAACAATTTTTTGAATTTTAATGCATTTCAAATTCCTATCTAACGGTATTCGATCAACTTGATTCAATGATTTTCCAATCTAAAGTGTAATTTTGATCAACTTGATTTTCGATCAATTTTTTGATTTTCGATGATTTTCCTTTCTAAAGTGTAATTTTGATTAATTATCGTTGTGGATTCCGGAAAAACCCACAAATGATTCAAACCGGAGGCAAGGGAAAACTAGACAAGAGCTGCCTCCAAATTGTAGAGTGAACCGGGACTTCAAAGGAGTGTGACAGATCCTACTCCTACTCAAATCACCGGACGCTATAAAGGAGTTCACTCAGTCCTCGGAGACACATCCTTCATTCAATCTCTTTATAGCTTTTATTACTGTACCCAATTTCTTTCTCCTCTTCCTGTTTGTGTACTATATTGATCATATTTCTACTATATGGATTTTGTTTTGATAATGATAATGATAATGATAATGATAGTGATAGGAGTGGTTACTTGTGGGGATGGATTATGGAGGGAGGAGTAATTATTCATTGGCTTGGCCCGTTATTTGATGTCCAGCACTCTTTTTTGACAAACAAGATAATTCAGTTATATTAAGGTCCCGTTCTGCTAAAAACTTTTCTTTTAGTATTTTCTTTCTTTATTCAATTTTTTTGTGGTGCTTGTTCGTTTTGCGCCAATTTATTTTTGACTTTTTGATTCGTCTAATCGGAAAAGTAAAAAAAAATACTTTTACCCAAATATTTTAATCAATGACCACTTTTAAGTAAAAAAAGTCGTTATTCAAAAATTTTGGGTAAAAGTAAATTATTTTTTACTTTTCCGATTTGTCTCGATAAGATGAATCAAAAGGTAAAAAAAAATTGACGCAAAACTAGCAAACGAGAAAAAAATTCAAATAAGGACAAAACAAGAAAAAAACTCAAAAAGCCCCAAGAGAA
The DNA here is from genome assembly GCA_018127125.1 of Rhododendron griersonianum. Taxonomy (NCBI): domain Eukaryota; kingdom Viridiplantae; phylum Streptophyta; class Magnoliopsida; order Ericales; family Ericaceae; genus Rhododendron; species Rhododendron griersonianum. The sequence continues at coordinate 17,501,081 of CM030789.1, forward strand.
ACTCAGCCTAAGGAAAAAAGGTACAACGAAAAAACACTCGTACAATCAAAAAAACAAAAAATAACGACGAAACGAAACAAAATATACAACGGCGGCGCCGTCAGAATCCAGGAGTGTGGAAAGGCCAAGGAATCCACCATGAGATCCAGAGAGGAAAGCCTATTCCCACTGTGATAAAGCCTCATCTAAACCAGAAGATCAGAGCCGAATCAACTGCACACGCTTTTAATGTCGAGGTCGGAGAGCTTGAAAAACCGTCGCAGGCGGGGCGGAATCACCACATAGTATTTCTGTGGGCGTCGAAACCCTATAATATATTTTTAATTAGTTTAGTGATTTGGAGGTACTGCCATGTACATTGTAATGTCAAAATCCGCTAAATTTGTGGTTATGGCGAAAGTTGGATCGAGAATCACGGGTGGTGTGTCCCAAGCTCAAATACTCTTTTTTTTTTTTGTCACATAGCAATAAGTGAGCAAATATACACAATTATTACATATCTACTCATACACGTGTGAGATCGGTGTCCAATTAAGTTTGTTGACTAGCTAGCACGTGAATTGGGAACTTTGTTTTTTTTTTTTGATCATTTTTGGGAACTTTGTTTGGTTTTAAGTTTTTAGGGAAACAAAAAAGGAAAGAGAAATAGATGGGAAACCTTAATGAGAACCGGGCGGAGAGTAAATTTTTTTTCTCGAAACTTGTAAAAGAACAGCAATAATTAAGATTATTTGTAAAGGTTATGCTCTTGGATTTTGTTTACTTTTGAAGCGTGAGAAGCTTCATTGATAGCAAGAAAAATACAACTGTGTTATCGACACAAGACAAAGAGCGTCGGCGACGAGCGAATTGATCAGTAGAGGTCTAAAGAACAAAACATAGAATACTGATCCGCAAAATGCAATAGACACAAAACTATGCTATCGCCTGAAAATATGAGGGCTCTGGTGACAAACGAAGGCTTACGGAACAAAGCACAGTGCTACGAGCCATGTCACGAGATTCAACTAGTTCATTGCTCATTTTACGGATTAATATATGTGGGCGCGTAAGTTTGAACAAGTTGGCTTGTTTTTTGGTTGGGAAATGATTTTGCCACTCCCTTTTTTGTTAACGCCACTTCCCTGCAAGTGTATTTTTGTACCAAAAATACATTTGTAGTGGAGTGACGTTAACAAAATAGGGAGTGGCAAAATCAGTAGCCTTCTGGTTATGTGGTTTTCCCCCCTATAAACGTACACTACAAACAAAATTAAGTAGTAATAAGTAAAAATATAATAAGGATTTTGATATTCGCACTTCACTTTTTACTGATTGCGCTTCACTTTATTCGTGAACAAGTAACTTCACGAACAAAGTGGAGCGCGAAAATCAATTTTCATATAATAATAATAATAATGATAATAAAATGTTCTGAAGTATGATAAAAAGTCCTCCTTGATGCGAAGTGTAATAGCGCGTTTTTATCATCCCAATATTACCATTTTTTTTTAAATTGGGATTTTAAAAGTTATAGTTTTTTTTTCCCTTAAATTGGGATTTTAAAAGTTATAGTTTTTTTTGTACTTCGAAATTGGATGAAGCTGATTTTCACAGGCCCACTCAATATTTTTTAGAATTATTAAATGGCTCGAATCATCCGTACGAGACCCGTAATGGGTCCCGCATGCCTGTCGGTACCCCATCGGTAGTAATCCTATCGTACCAATAGCAGGACTCTTATAATAGAAGAGTTTTTCAGTGCCGAGCGGGTATTGCCTACGTGGTACCCGCTCGGCGCATCCGAGCCGTCCGATACACTTTTGGACGGCTCGGATTGAAACCCTCTCTCTCCTCTCACCCCAACACTTTCTCTCTCCTTTTTTTCTCTCCAAATCTGAGCCGTTCAAACACGTAATGGACGGCTTGGATGCGCGAGCGGGCACCACGTGGTACCCGCTCAACACTGAAAAATTTCCCCTATTATAGGGTCTGAACTGAAACAAAGGGGAGTAATTTCTGACATGGATCAAATCCTAGGGTTTTGTATGTAATTGTCGCTAGATATACACAAATTCTACGCGATCAGAATGAGAGGCAGCCTAAAATCTCAAATCGAAGAGAGGTACCCTTCTCTCTCTCTCTCTCTCTCTCTCTCTGGCTCGCTCGTCTACCTATCTGTTTGCTGTTATTTGTATGTAATATAGATGCTCGAGCACAGTGTATTAGGGTTTAGCAAATAGAAACTCCTCCTGGAGTACTCGGAGGTCCGATCCACACACCGCGAGTGAATCCTTTTAACGTCGCTGCACGAGTAACATACATTTAGGGTTTTGCCCCAGGGCTTGCCCTGGACTGTGGTGTTTTTACCAACAGTTGATTGCAATGCTAACCATTCGAAAAATGGAAATTATTTCCGCTCTTATTTGCATTTGGAATGGAACTTGTTTCAGCTTAATCACTGTTTTTTGTTCGTGCCTTTTTACTGTGTTTACGCAGAAACGAGACTGCGATTTGCGTTTATTTGGTAGGCCTCCTAGGGTTTGTGACGTGTTGCGAAAGTGTTAAGGTTAAGTGAAGAGATCATCAATGGACCTCTTTCGGGCAATGAGTTGAATATCTCTCCGTTTGGAGATGCCGCGTGGGCCCATATGTAAATATATTCAGCATGTCTAGAGAGTTCGAGATATAGTCTTGTGTGTTTTGGATTGCATAGACCGATATACATACACAACTTAGGGTTTTGCCCTGGAAAACGGCCACTCTCAGTTTCATAGAAAGTATGATCGTTGGATTGAAATGCAAGCCAGCAAGTGTATAAATAGGCTCTTCTAGCTCTCTTTATGCTTGACAAGCCACCTGAATTCTACCCTTTTTGGTAGACCTTCTAGGGTTTGTGGATGTGTTGCGAAAGTGGTAGGGCTGAGTGAAGAGATCATTGGACTGCTATCAGGCAGTGATTTGAATGTCTCTCCTTATGGAGATGCCAAGTATGCGTTCACTAGAGAGTTTGAGATATATCTGTGTGTTTTGGAGTGTGCAGACCAATATGTACCTGACATTTAGGGTTTGGTACTAGATGACTGCTTTTAGTTACCTTATGTTTGGAAGACTGTAATAGAAAATTTGATAGCATTGAAAATGTAAGCCAACAAGAGTGTACATATGCTCCTCTATCTGTTTCATGCTTGACTAGCCACCTGAATTTTCCTTTTTTTTTAGTGTGTGCGGTGTGTGTGATTTCGACAGTGGAACTTGGTTCATATCCCATTGCCTTCTTACTTTCATCCTTTTGCCGTTTCTTCGCGTGCACATGTGCGTGAATATAGTTGCACTTGTTTTTATTCTTTTGACTGGCTGCTGAGTAATGCTGTCCTTTTCAGATAATAGGTTAACTAAGCCCAAAGAAAAGCCTGAAATATCAGAATTTTTTTGTCAATCTGATCTGAAGACAAGGAAAAGCAGCTGTTTGGCAAGGAAAACTTTCCTGCATGACCTTTTGACATTCTGCGATGTCCGGATTACTGAATGTATTGTCCTTCTGAAAGCCTTTTTTTTACATAAAATGACATTGAGAGTGTTAATTATATGGTTGTTAGATTGTTGGGTTCATTCTTGCATGAACGTATGGCATATCTTAGAGTAAAGTGAACTGTTTATAGCGGTTTTGACATCTTCTTATCTTTTTCTTCTGTCTACCTTTTCTAATGTAACTAAAATTTGATTTATTTTTGTGCATCTTCTTATTTAGTCTTTGAAATTGTGAGTCATAGTAGTCAAATCGTGAATTGAATCGAGAATCAAAATGGTCATTTTTTGAATCGTGAATCGCTCCAATTCGGTCCTGACTTCTATAATGCATAGAAACCTATGTTTATTGATTAGGGTAACAACAATATATACTACAAATGAAAGATTTAGGCCTAAATCAATAAAAACCTTCTTCTAAATGATGATTTGATAATAACGTGGAGTATTAGGTAAGCTGATTCTATTGCAACTAGCAAGAGATGATGATTTGAAAATCCTACTTATGGTTCTTTTTGTACAAAAGAGTTATAAGGTTGTTATATTCCCTTAATCTTCCTCATTTTCGATTCTCTCTCGTAATAAATCTCTTTTTCTTATTATCTATCCACATAACATAGACAAAAGATAACATATAACAATATTAAAGTCCTTAAAAAATAGTTTGAACCCTTTTCAAACAACAAAAGAAGCAAAATAAGAGTAAAACATGAATTTCGGAAATTTTAAGTGAATCGACCAATTCACCAATTCGATTCGCCGATTCACCAATTCGGATCACCGATTCACTTACGATTCGCAGCTATTTTCGATTCAGGCAGCCTATTTGTATCGATTAACCACCGAATCGTACGTTACGAATCGTGAATCGTACAATTCTGACAACTATGTTGTGAGACATCTTGGTTTGTTATGTATATACCCTTGTGTGGAATTGGGAATACTGTGTTGGCATGTACTTTCTTTGTATTTGTGTCAGTTTGTACTGAGGGTTTTGTGGGCATTGGAATATCTACTAGTTAGTGTCAAAGTGGGGACAATGTGCAAATATTACTAGGAAAAGGAACCTACTCTCATATGCAATCCTTCCTTTTTTTCCTGGAAGTTTTCAATTCTATGATACTTGTGGATAACACACGTGTCTGAGATTTTCTAGATTGATTTGTTTAACATATATTGGGTGGAGTAGTTTTTAACTTCTATAGGGTGTATCTGTTGTATCTGGGATTGAAAGTAAGAGCAAACACTCGCCAAATATTAATCATTGGGTCTCAATGAAACTCACAACTCTCTTTGGACTGTACTATACTTTAGTTTTTAGTTGTAAGGGAAATTTAAAGAAATAACAAGGAACTGCTTTGGGTAGTACTCTGGTTTGCTAATAATGAACCATTTGGTGGTAAATTGCATCCTTTTTCGCAACATAGGTGTCCAAAAAGTGTAAATCGCTAGGTTGCAGTGTTTCTAGTGACACTAGTTTTGCCTATATTGGTGGAGCATCTGTGTATTCTAAATTGGTGGCATGTGAGGAGTTTTAAGTGAGGCATGGCAGGGACGAATGGACCTATTATGGTGTCTCATTGACCAGAGATGTGATTTTTATTTATCTCCGGTTCATGTCCAACTTTTTTGGTTTAATGTGGGAGCTTGGCCTTTTACTACATTAGTTTCTCACCAACAAGAATCGAAGGAAGGCTAGGTTTAAAATAAATCGACGTCTAACTTGTCACAACTTTTTTTTCCCCATGGTTTTTGTTGCTCTGATATATGGAGAAATCTCTAGCATGTCTAGTTAAAGGTTATGCTTCTTAATGCTGACAAGAAGATGAAGTCATTCACAAAGGGAACCAGCAAACATTTGGCGATAAACTGTATTGACGAGACTATAAAGATACATTGGCAGCTGGGCCTTCCATCAATTTCCTTTTCTTATGCTTAATTGAATATCCATACTCTGTTTTCTTATGGAGTTAATTCTCTTTTGTATGCCAATTATTTTTATTGCCCCCCCTGGGTTTTGAGTTACGTGATGGGTAACTTGTACCATGTGTGACACTGGTCAATGGTCGAAACCCCCGCTCTGTTGCTTGTTTACCTTTTTTTTTTTGTTGTTGAAATTCATGCAGTCATCTCTGAACGGAACGGCTTCAAATCATCCAGACAGTACTGGGCGGCCTTTTACTTCATCTTTCTCTGCTCAGTCCGGTGCCGGCTCCCCTGTTTTCCATCACTCAGGTGAGTATTTTTTTTCTAGTACTGCTCCATCTATTCTAGATTTTGCCTAATAGAGAAATTCCCTTTTGTAGGATCTATGCAAGGGCTGCATAATAACATTCATGGGAGCTTCAATGTTCCCAACATGTCCAGCACACTTTCTTCCCGGAACTCTACAACAAATAACGTCCCGTCAAGTGCGGTTCAACAGCCCACTGGAAGCCTTTCTAGTGGACGTTTTGGACCAAATAATCTCCCTGTTGGCCTTTCTCAGGTATCTATGCAATAAGTATTTTTCACGATGACTGCAAGTAAGTTTTTCATTGGCTGCATATAGATTATTTTCTTGTTTGAGCTCTGTCTGATTGTATATTGTTTTCTGTGGCAGATATCTCATGGAAGCAATCATGGTCATTCAGGTGTGACAAATAGAGGTGGAATGGGGGTTGTTGGGAGCCCTGGATTTAGCAGTAGCGCAAATGGTGTTGGTGGTTCTATTCCTGGAATTCTGTCAACCTCTGCAGCAATTGGTAATCGGAGTTCTGTTCCAGGTCTGGGAGTGTCCCAAATGTTGGGAAATGCAGGTCCTCGGATTACCAGTTCTATGGGAAACATAGTCGGTGGGGGGAACATTGGAAGGAGCATGAGCTCTGGTGGAGGATTATCTGTGCCTGGTCTTGCTTCTCGCCTAAATCTAGCTGCCAACAGTGGTTCGGGAAATTTAAGTGTGCAAGGTCCAAATAGACTAATGAGTGGTGTGCTTCAACAAGGTATATGACCTTGATTTGGTGACTAAATTGTTGTGGCTTAAGAGGATGTTGTTCTGTTGCTAACTTCTACCATTGTGATGCTGTGTGTCCTCTCCCTTACAAACTGTCTGGAAGAGTTTTGTTGGTAGTTCTTGCTTTCCTTACTGATGCATTTCTTCTCGAACAAGTATGTCTCGTAATATAAGTTAGCCTAGACTGTTCGTTAATCATGTGAAAAAAGGAATTCGATAGTTGTCTCTTGAATGTGCCATTGGGCATTGAATCAATTTACATTTAGAGATGTGAAAATCTGCAAACAAGTTACTAAATATGGGATGGAATTGTTGATAGCTTCCAGCTGCTTTTGATAGCAAATTATTGTAATTGTTCCTCATTAGTTGTGATTCCTTCTGCCTTCCACAAACTGCTGATCAAAAAAAAAAAAAAAAAAAGCGTGGCCACAAACTTTGCATCTCTGTGCACTTCAATAAGTCACAAGCTTGGACCATGGTATTTACCTTTGTGGGATTTTTTGGATATCCCTTCTCTTCCTCCTGTTGCTTAAGTATTCTATCTTGTGGGGCGAAATTGACTCTCAACTGAATGTCCCTGCTGTTCAATATGGCTCACTGGTTCTTTGTGATTCTTGTTGGATGACGTTATTATCTCCACAAGAAGCGTTATGTCTAGTTAGCTAGTTGATGCTTTTCTGTAGTAAATAACACTGCCTGGATTCAGCTTCTCCGCAGGTAATTTCCATGCTAGGAAATTCCTATCCAACTGCTGGTGGGCCACTATCTCAAAGCCATATTCAAGCAATGAATAATCTTAGTTCTATGGGAATGTTGAATGATGTAAATTCCAATGATGGTGCTCCCTTTGATATAAATGATTTTCCTCAGCTGACCAGCCGCCCCAATTCTGCTGGAGGGCCTCAAGGACAATTGGGTAAGTTAGGTGCTTGTTTTTGCTTGGAATGCTTCTCGTAGGTTCTTACCCGTACAATTATATATTTATCAAGAGCAAATAATGTCAGGTTCGCTACGCAAGCAAGGTCTTGGTGTTAGTCCTATTGTCCAACAAAACCAAGAGTTCAGCATCCAAAACGAAGATTTTCCAGCTTTACCAGGATTTAAAGGTTCTCTCTCTCTCTCTCTCTGTGGTTTGTTACATTTGTTTTAAGTCAGACTGTTATTGAATGCAAGTTTTCTGGTATGTTCCTTTGATTTTTCTATGTCGTATGGTTGGTGAAATGGCTAAAAGCCTGGAAGAAAATTTCTGTGTTGGCCCTTCTCCATTTGTCATTGGTACTAGAGTAAAGCATTAATGTCACGTGTCAATTATAGCGAGGGACATTAGGTACATATGCATGCTTAGCAATCTTAATAGTTTGTCTCTGGGACTCTAGGTTTCCCGAGAAAAGCGCAGTCTGTGTCTAGGTCTAATGGGCAGTAGGTATTTCATGGATACCAGCTTTTCAAAAGGATTTTTATAGAGACCAAGATAAAGGTACTTATTGGTATTCCTTTTGAGTGAACATGATCTCTGGTTGATTGCTTTGCTGGGTGGTGTACATTACACATGTATACAGAGGCGACTCTGGGATTAGTGTATTGGGTCAATGGCAAATTTAAATTCCAACTGTTCCATGGGCAAAATAGCTTTACAGTAATAAACAAATAATCATCTACTTCGAAAAAATAGATTTCCATATATTTGTTTATGCACACACACACACATATATATGTGTGTGTGTGTATCTATCTATTTGTATGTATATGTATGGTACAAAATAACAAATTCTAACTTTTGATCAACTGAAATCCTAAATCAATACCTACAACTCTCAATGGTCGTCCATTATATGTTTGGATGGTAAGGTTCATATATTGTGTAATTAGACATTGTCACATAAATCATAAAGGCTTGCTTTTAAATCAAAGAGAATCCTAAATTAAGTTGCTCTTTGAAGGTAACAATGATTCTTGGGTTCTTAGAGAAGAGAGCAAGGGAAAGTTGGGTGTTCTGAAGGAAAAGTTATTCACATATTCCATGCCACTGCCTCATGGACCTCGTTTTAATGGTGTTAATAACTTAATACTGCCCAATCAAATTAATTAGTGCGATAGGTGGAGTAATTATATTTCCCATGGGGTCAGCTGACCCCACCCATTCTATATTGGCATCGCTTCTGGATATAGCGATGTTTTATGTACCCTGTTGATTGATTAGCTCATTGCTCACATTTACGTTTTGGTTACTTGTAAACTGTAATAGGTTAGATTTGTTCGACACTGCATTTAATTGACCCTGCCCCTTGTTTCTGTTTAATTATTTCTCACGATGCATCTGCCACTCTCTTCTTTCTTTCTTTCCTTTTTTTCCTTCCAAGTTTGATTTGATGCTTAAAATAAATTAGTCAGATGGAAATTGGGACACTACGTTGATTGATGTGCTGTTATATGTTTCAACTTATGTCCTCTGAGAAGCATGTTTGTGACTTTTCTGATCACGTCTTTCAATTTCCTCTCTCCCCTGGTAATAAGTATGGAAACCTTTTTTAAAGGGTCAGTGCATCCATACATGTTATTAGCTTGCATTAATACCTTTCGCGTAACGCTTGGGACTTGGGAATCACCTTCAGACAAATTGTACTTTCAAGCACATCTTAATGACTATCCTATTAGATTTCGTTCAGGCGGCAATGCTGATTATGCTATGGACATGCACCAGAAAGAACAACTTCATGACAATGCTATGTCCATGATGCAGTCTCAACACTTCAATGTACGTGTTAATTTTTTTTTGGGAAAACATATTTATTTGTTCTGATTGGGTTTTGCACTCATACGTTCATGCTTCATTGTGCAGATGGGCAGGTCTGCTGCATTCAATTTGGGAGGAACATATTCACTGCATCGTCCACAGCAGCAACAGCAACACTCTCCATCAGTCAGTAGCAGTGGGGTCCCTTTTTCATCTGTAAACAACCAGGATCTTCTCCATCTACATGGCTCAGATATGTTCCAATCGTCTCATTCAAGCTACCATTCACAGGTTTGTCTATCTGCTATGTGAAATGGTTATTTAATGATGCAAGGGCTGTATGGATTCCTCTTGGTCACTACCGTTGTTTTGTTTATTTGCTATTTTCAAGCCCTGCTTTCAAAACTGGCCTTCATTCTAAAGAAATTCCTTTACTTGATCAAAATCCTTCTGCCATCCACTTCAGCACTGGCAGAAGACCTCCTTGCCAGGTCTTATTATAGCGGCCTCTTTATTAAATGCCATGAAGGAGTTATAAATTCCTAAACCCCGAACTAAACATTTCTACGCCACTTGGTTGTGATGACATTGGAGCTTTTTTGTTCCAATAAATTGGTGATTGTGGAAAAAGATTTTCTTTTCAAGATGAGAAGAAAATTTTGATGCCCTTAATAATTTGAAAATGTCAAATTCAAAAGAATAAATTACTTCGCCGTCTGGTTTGGCATTTATCTTGTAAAACTTGTCTGTATCGTCTGTTGAATTATCAGTGGAATTTTTAAGCGTCTATTTGTTATTACTCCAGACCAGTGGACCACCCGGCATAGGATTAAGACCTCTGAACTCTCCGAATACGGTTTCTGGTATGGGGTCATACGACCAGCTTATCCAGCAATATCAACATCAAAACCAATCGCAATTTCGGCTGCAGCAAATGTCTGGTTTAAATCAATCATACAGGGATCAGGGAGTGAAGTCTATGCAGTCTGCACAAGCCGCTCCTGACTCTTTTGGTTTGCTTGGTTTGTTAAGTGTAATTAGAATGAGTGATCCTGATTTGACATCTCTTGCACTTGGAATTGATTTGACAACACTGGGGTTGAACTTGAACTCAACTGAAAATCTTCACAAGACATTTGGTTCCCCTTGGTCTGATGAGCCTGCTAAGGGTGACCCAGAGTTCATTGTACCACAATGCTATTATGCTAAACAACCACCTGCCTTAAGTGTAAGTCTCTCTCTCTCTCTCTCTCTGCGATTGATTTTAGTCTGCTTCTCTTGTTAGCCTTCTCATGCTTGCAAGGTTTTTGAATTGTTTGCAGCAATCGTATTTTCTAAAGTTTCCGATGGACACATTGTTTTACATTTTCTACAGGTACGCCTGTAAATTGGGTTTCTATAAACTTTAAGGGTCCTCTCATTTTAAGCTGATGCCTACTTGTAATTTTATCTTGCAGCATGCCAAAAGACGAAGCCCAACTATTTGCTGCAAATGAACTGTATGCTCTCAGCCTAGCATCTGTTGTACCAGTTTGTTTTACTGCTGCTTCTTGCGTACCTCAAACTGCAATTTGTAAAGCATTGACTATCGATGTGTTGCATTTTGAAAATCTTTTTAGTGCTTGAAGTAGATAATTTATTCACTGTCTTTGCTAGCCAGTACAGCATTATAAATTGCTAAGATCCTTGTTACTTCTTTTTTCCTTCTTTATATTGTATGTTGCAGGTACAACAGAGGTTGGTTTTATCACAGAGAGCTCCGGCTATGGTTAACAAGGGTTGCCAACATGGAGCCGCTTGTGAAGACTAACACTTACGAGAGAGGATCTTATATCTGTTTCGACCCAAACACTTGGGAAACAATCCGCAAGGTATAAGATTTTTTTCACCTGTTGAATTGATTGATTGTGATTTGTTGTTCCATGAAACCTGATGCCCTCAACAGAAAAAAATGGAGACAGTGAATTCATGCAGCCGAGCCAAATTGATTTGGACTTAAGGCTTAGTTTGGTTTGGTTATCTGTTTGATCCTTTTTGTCAAAGTCTTTGCAACACTGAATTTGCCATACTTCTTGTTTTCTGCAGGATAATTTCGTTGTTCACTATGACATGTTGGAAAAAAGACCAACCCTACCTCAACATTGACTCATAATTCCCAGTTTACGAGTGTAAAGTTTCAGTTTAGGTCATTGTTAGAACGCAAGTCAGTTTCCCGCTTTAGTTTTTCCTTCAATTGGCCATTGTAAGCAATTGATGCATTGATCTTGTTTCAGTTCACAGCCGTTGTCAAGTCTTTTTACTTTTTCTATGAAGCTCAATATAAGATTTGGAAAAAATAGGAAGAAACAATGAATCAGTTTCTGTACCTCTTTTGTAAGAAGTTTTGATTTTGGTGATAGAAAGGGACACTACTTATGGTGGTTAGTTCTTATAGTGGGATTCAAAATGGTTTCGAAGTTGTATCCTTCAACCGTGATTCTCAAATGCCTGAACCTTTCGAGTGAAGTTGATATCATTTCTCTTGCTCACAACAGCACGAAGCTACACTAACGAAATGTGTTATCTCCTGCTACAGAGTTTGTGCAATGGTTACAGCACGGGAATACGGTGAAATTCCAATTCATGGTTTTAGAATACAAATAATATTCAAATTTTGAAGCGAAGTGAATTGAAGTTTCTCAAGTCCACCTTCATCTTTACGTCTCATATGGTGTGCTGGAGAATACATTTCCAAAAGCATTACTAACCAACAGTTCCTATGACTCCAAGTCATATATATATATCTTCTTCTTCTTCTCCATGTACTCCACAACAATGCAAACATCATCCGCATTGTGCAAAACTTGGCTAGTCCCCCCAATCAAACAGGAAAAAGTCTCCAAACGCGGGCGATGCTTGCTTGTTAACATTGCATCCAATATTTTGTATGCCCCAGCAGCTGCTCTCCCTTGCTTGCACATATAATTAATGAGAATAGTCACAATAAGAGGCGGTTTTTTCCCTCTTCGGCGAAAGTCGACATTGTTAGTTGTAGTTACTAAAGTTGAACCCCCGTCAAATGCAAGGGAATACGCGTTGCATTAACCTTCTTTTCATCATCTCAAGAAGCAATGCCTTGGCTTCCCCAATCAACCCTTTCTTTGCGAAGTCATTCATCAAAACACAATAATTCACCATTTGCAGTTTCCACCCTTGATACGGAGTATCATGAACTATAATCTTTTTTTATATTATCTGAAGAGCACAAGCCTTCCATCATCAACAACGAGAACCTGACCACATTGGGGGGTTTTTTTCCCTGGCCATGTCACCAAGCAGACCCTTAGCCCTATCCAAGTCACCTTCTTGCACAAATAACCAAATAGGCTATTAAAGTTACCACAATGGGTTCAATTTCTCTCTCGAGCATTTCTTCTTAAAAAGTAAAAAAATTTTGTTAGAATGTTAAAAAAATAGACTAAAGACGAAAAATATATGCAAACCTATACAACTTTGTATCTCAAAAACTTGTCTCAAAACTAACATCCAAAACAACTGCAAGTCTTGCTGCTACATCGTAAACAGAGCCCAACTTTAAAAAAAATAAAAATAAAATTTCCGGCTATATCCTAAACATAGCCCAACTTTGTTGTAGCTTCGGTTATATCTCTAATATTAATGAGAAATTTTTTTTTTAAACGAGACCTCCCGTAAATACAGCGCTCCATCTTGTGCATCTAAAAGTGTTTTGGATGGTCCGGATTAAAAACAAACTATTACCGTTAATAGATATTTATTACCGGTAATAGTTTAAAAATGCATATCAACCATTGATTGTTGAAACGGACGGCTGAGATTGAGCGGATAACTTATTCACGGCAGAAGTTTCTCTCAATGTTAATTGCCCAGTCAAGAGAAAAGAAACAAACTGAAAAAACCCTAGTATTGGTTAGCACCGTATCCCTAAATCCTCAGAACAGCAGCTGGGAAAAAAGAAAAACCCTAGTACTCCGTATTAGTTAGCAACTCAACAGCTCAAGATGGGAAAGAAGAAAAACAGGGGAGGAAGAAGGAGAGGGAAGATGATGCAGATGCCATAGAGGAGGAGTACCGTAATTCTGTAGTTGTGGAATTATGCATTGGGCCCACCCATGTTCGATCCGAAACTGCCCAACGGTCAAGACCCATCGCTGATTCGCTATGCCCTGGCCTAAGTCGTTTTTCAGGTGTTCGTCGCTGTTTGGGGCACTGAATGGTCAAATTCGCTATTTAAGGAAAGATTTGGCTTGCTATTGGGCAAGAAAAATCCGAATTAAGCTGCACTTTTTTTGGAGAAGTCTTATAATTTTCTAAATTTGTTATTATTCCGAATTTTTTCATTTTTGGTAATTTTTGTTATTAATTGATTTGGCTTCCTTTTTGGACGAATTGATTAGGGTTAGAGTTTTTTGCCTATTTAATTAGTTGTAAACTTTGGAGCTGAAGCAGTTATTGATTATTATTGAATGAAAAAGAGTTTACGAGCGTTTTCTCCGAATCTAACAAGTTAGTGATTGTCTTTGTTGCAAAAAAACATGGCAACAACAAAAGCAGAACCCCACGTTCCGGAAGATGTCACCGTCGAAATACTCTCCAGATTACCTCTCAAATCATTACTGCAATTCGCCAGCGTTTCGAAACGCTGGTATTCCATGGTCTCCGACGTCACCACCAAAAGAAACAGAAGTCTGAGAGTTTTTCACCGCGTCCACCTTCAGATCAGGTGGAACTATGAGTTCCCCGGAATTTTCATCCATCGATGAAGTTGGTCACGTAAAAAGCGTTCGTAATCCATCGACAGAGGGTTCTCGTTGGGAAGATGTCATGCTCGGGCTAGGAGCTCTAGATGGATGCCTTTGCATGTCTCGTTGGGAAGATCCGAGCAACAGAAAAAGCGATATAGAGGTATTAGCGATGAAAGAATATGGTATGGGAAAGTCTTGGACTTGTATGCTCGTGATATCGAAATCCAGAATATGTAGAGATTCTGGTTTGGATGACTTGGTGATTTTTTTGTACCCATTGGGCTGCACAAAAGATGGTGAGGCGCTGATAATCAGAGTTACACTGAACCTATAGATTTCACGTATGAGCCCGATTATTGCTTTGTTAATGCGGTCACGTATGAACAAAGTTTTGTTATGCCTAAAGGCTAAGGCTACAAAGACGAAGAGAACTTGAGAGACGAACGAATAACCTACACAGAATTCGAACTTTACGAATACTCCCAAAATCGTAACTTCAGAACAGTTGATTACTAGCCAGACTCAGTACAACAACAATTAGAATGGGGGACAGCCAAGTTGGGAATGGAGGGTATAGATGGCATAGGAGAGGGAGAAGCTGGTGAATTTTAGTAAGTTTCTTTTTCCTTTTGCTGTTCGAATTGAAGTTTTAGGTAACTTTGAAATAGTTGATCAGCTCAAACTGTTAATATTTATGCCAATACAAATTATACAATAGTTTTTGAATCAACATGCATCAAAGCATGTGAGGCTTGCTCATAAAACAACTGGTTTTTAATTTTTCTTTTTATAACCCGATGTTCGGACCAGCTTTTGCGCATCTCGACTAATTTCGGGGGCCCTGAAATTTGAGCAAACGTCCAGGTGATTCCAAAATTTGCAACGTTTAGCTTTCTTGAGATTCAACCTTGCGATCTCTTAGGGAGCAAAGTCTTTGATTGTTGTATCATGATAATTCGAGCAATTCAATAATTTTAAAATATTTTTTCGAGTGGCCTAGTAAAAATCGACTCAACCGAATAAACGTAGATGCTAGATCTAATTTTTCAATTTTTCGTTCAATTTATCGATTCCACTCACTGCAATCCTTGCTCGTCGTTGCAAGCCATCCTCAATGGAGTGATCGAATAGAACAAAAACAAACATTCAAAATCGCGTATTTATATAGGCGTTGAGGGCAAAATAGCAAAAAAATATTTAAAAAGGGTTTGGGCGGGATAGCACTATAAAAGAGGGTCCGCATGGAACCTCCAACAAAATATAGGACTGGCCGGTAATTTTCTTAAGCTTAAAAAGGAGTAAATTATGTGGTAAAGTTCAATTATGTGATATGATTCACTCGATCATTTAAAAAATAAAAGACTGATCAAATATAAGTGATGATGACCGGATGACATGTCCAGATGATAATTAAGTATAATTCTCAAAGTGTACCTTGGGGCCGGGGGTGGCCCCGCTCTCGATCTCCCCCGGCTGCTGCTCTCCAAGCCTCCGAGTTTTAAAAATTTTATTTTGTATATACCTAATTTTGAATATTATTGATAATTATTCGTATATAGCTATTTATAATCTTAATAATTTTGATTTGATTTGATAAAAAATCGGTTATTTTACATTCTCATTTCTCAAACTAGCGTCGTTTCCGTTCGATGCACGAGACAAACAACAAATTTTGTGTGAGCTCGATATTTTGTAGTAGAGCCACACAAATATTTTGTCCCGTGCATCGAACGGGAACGACGCAGGTTGATAAGAAAGGAACCCGGTGTGCGTGATGTCAAGAACAACATGAGTGTTGGGCCAATCTGGGCCGTCCATACTCGACAATGGACGACTCAAATTGCAACAAATATTAAATCAAATTAAATTACTTCAAAAAAATTAAATCAAATTAATTTGTAACAAAAAAAAATCAAATATTGTACCTGTTCTTTGCATTGGATAAAAAAAAATATTGGTTTTTTTCAACCCCGGGTAGCGAACAGACACAACGCTTGTGATAAAAAATACTCCTTTAATATTTTTTGATCCCATATTCGATGCACGCTAGCATTAGTCTCATTCTATGCAATGAAAAACATATGTGTGGTGTAAAATGAATTTAGAGTACCACGTGATGGTACCCCTGCTGGAGTATTTCCTAAGTTTCTCGCTCCCTCTTCCACTCCCACGTTAATCTCTCTCTCTCTTTCTTCCCCTCCCCCCACCTCCACGTTTTTCTCTCTTTCATTTTTTTTAAAGAAAAACTCTAAATTCTAGAAATTTTGGATTCAAGGTTGAGAGTCTTTTGGCTTCAATTACATTTCTATAGTATATTTATTGATTTTTTCATAAAGAAAAAATAATCAAGTGACTATTGAAGGTTCCTAAAGAAAAAAAATAAAATACAAATGTAATG
This sequence comes from Rhododendron griersonianum, assembly GCA_018127125.1. Lineage (NCBI taxonomy): Eukaryota > Viridiplantae > Streptophyta > Magnoliopsida > Ericales > Ericaceae > Rhododendron > Rhododendron griersonianum. The sequence continues at coordinate 17,517,478 of CM030789.1, forward strand.
TATTGTAAAACAAAAACTTTATGATATATACATGTTCCGATAAAAAATATATGTCAATTAAGCCGGCTCCTCTCGGGCCAAAATCCTGACTCCGCCGCTACATATTGTGAAACTAAATATCATCCTTTCATATAGCCATAATGATATCCGATAAACTCAAATTTTTTAATGAAATGATCTTCCTAGAGACCTCCAAATTAACGTTTCCGGTCATCAAGGCCGGGCAGGAATCGGCCCAAAACTCACCAAACTTGCCGTAGTGAACTTTATTTTTTGAACATTAGAGAAGTATCATTATCAGAAATTTGGTTAGAAAGCAAAGCAAGTAGGAAGCAGAGAGTTCTAATCCCTTCAGGATTTGGACGCGCAGTTAATTCCTTGCTAACCAAGACTTAGCATACCCTATATAAACAGCACCACCATGCCCTGATTTTTCACCGTCATTCACAAAACTCACGCTCTCTTCTTCTCCCTACTTCCGCCGTAGCGCTAGCCTTTTCACCTCATCTTCTCTTCTGTTCTTCGATCGCAAGGCGAACGTCAATGCCAACACAGAAACTGGTGTTTCTGTTTTGTCTCCTGATCAGTTTCTTTTCGGTTCCGTCCCTCGCTCTTCCGGTTGCCGGTGGTTCATCGTGTTCCGACTCCGTGTTACCTAATAACCAAGTCTTCGCCTCGTGCACTGATCTTCCCAATCTTGATTCGTTCCTCCACTGGACTTACACCCCTTCCGCATCCACTCTCCACATCGCTTACCGCCACAGCCAAGTCAGTTCATCGTCGTGGGTTGCATGGGGAATCAATCCCACGTCGAAGGGCATGATTGGAACTCAAGCCATCGTAGCATACCCAAAGCCAGATGGAACCGTTGCAGTTTTCACGTCACCAGTTGATAGCTATGGTACCCGGCTACGAGAGGGGAATTTGACTTTCCCTGTCTCAGATTTGTCAGCCATGTTTTTGGACAACGAGATGGTTATATTTGCAACCATTGAGCTTCCGGAAAACACTACGAGTGTTAATCATATTTGGCAAGACGGACCAATCTCGGGTGATAATCTTGGAATGCATGGTGTATCCGGGAACCATCTCCAATCCATGGGAAATCTGAATGTCTCGTCAGGACAAGCCTTTGGGTCTCATGGAGGCAATTCAAAAACCAAACTGAAGATAGTAAGTTATTAAGCCCGTCTAAAATTAAGGCTTTTACACATTATCATCGCAGTTTTTAGGAGCAGCCTGTTTCTTTTCTGTTTCTCTAACGGTGATTTTGAATCAATTTTGTAGGCACATGGAGTTCTAAATGCTGTTAGTTGGGGTATTATGATGCCTTTGGGATTTATGGCGGCGAGGTATCTCAAGGCCCTCGGACCACGAGCGGACCCTCTTTGGTTCTACACTCACGTATCTCTGCAGCTCTCTGGCTATTTTCTTGGCATGGCGGGAGGCGTAACTGGGCTTGTTCTTGGCGGCATGTCATCTGGAAATCATCATTCTTGCCACATGGGTATTGGGAGCACACTTTTTGCCCTCGGATTACTACAGGTATCAAAACAAAGTCCATTCTTATCCTCTTAATGCACAATGCTAGCTATTTGAATTTGCTATTCTGTGACTGGTGTACGTCATGCTAACAAAATGCTTTCTTTTGTGTCTAGATTTCTGCTCTATTTGTGCGACCTGCGAAGGACCACAAGCACAGACAAATTTGGAATTGGTTCCACCATCTCACCGGCTACTTAGTTCTCCTCTTGAGCTTGGTCAACATATGGGTAGGCTTCACCATATTGAAGCCTGCAAAGGGATGGATGATCGGGTATGGTTCTATCTCGGGTGCAATCATGCTTACCTCGCTGATTTTAGAAGTTTGGAAGAAGATGACAAGAGATGGAAAGATCAATGGAGCACAAGTCAATGCAACTCCCACAAGTGCAGAAAACAAAGTCTAGATCATGATTGTTTGCTGATATGAAGTTCGACATTGTTCTTGTTGTTGATACCTAACTGAAAAAGATTTTGCTTAATTCCTCGTTGTTTGTTGTGTCTTTTTAGAGGAGCCTCATTCTTGGTGCTGAAAACATGGATTCGTTTAGCTTGGATTTAATAAAATAACCTTGTTTTACATTTTGCCTGTTTTTTCTTTGATTTGTATGATTTCCATTCATTTGTATCTTTTTCAGAGTGCGCTATTTTCATATGGTCTTTGTTTCTGATAGGCTTCTGATAATGAACTGCCAAGGTCTTTGGAATATTCAGAACTTTGGATGAACATTATTTCTCAGAATTGTTTTAAAAGAGTGACCTTGACTTGTTACTTCTTGTACTCTATAAGAGAAAACATAGACTGTCTAAGGATGCTTTAAATTTCATTCTCATTTTTGCTCTGCGTTGATAGTGTAAGTGGATATCAGTGTCAAAATTTAGGTTTATTGTCTTCCATTTTGCGAGAGAGAGAGAGAGAGAGATCAAAGCAAAAGCTTTTTTAGTATTATAGGAACTGAAATCTGTACTCGGTAAAACACTGCTCAAACATGACATGGAATTCGGAGGCAATGACTTGTACTTGTTTAATGTAAGTTCAACTTAAAAATGGTTCAAATTACCAGAAACTTGTATTGCTATTATCAGCTATCAACTTTTCAGATCAGTTGGATTTATCAGACAGTTAAGCTTGCACTTATAATTATATAAGTCCCCAGGCCAAGGAACAATCCTTGGAATCGCCTACTAATCCTTAGTAACGCTACCTCTGAAAACCATTTTGATGGAGTCTGTATAAATGCATCCTTAAAGAAGTTGATTTGAAGCTACAACTCGCTGAGTGGTGATGTCAAATTCTTTACCAGATCTGATGCAAAGCAACCATTGCATTTTCGAATTAGGAAACTGCTTTAAGCTAACTATGTGCTTAAATGCAACTCTCTGCTTTTATTTTTCAAATATCCTGATTAAAGGAAATACGCAAGAATCAACCAACCAACATAATGAATAATAATCTTCTTTAAGTGCTTGGACATCAAAATGAATGCAAGTTCATCAAATATGGAGTATATTAACTAGCTGTTCTACAATTTGAAGAACAGAGAAAGGGAGTAGAAAGAAAATTTAAGATTCAAACATTGGAAACAAACTTATTTCTTACAGATCGAACAGAACTCCTCTAGCTTTTTTAACAATCACAGCCCCACCCGCCACGTCCCTGTCAAAGGAGTGAAGACTGTCAATATTGTGTGTCTTTGTCATTCATTTGATCTAAAGATAGAATCATGCCAAGGGCCCCCAAAGCCATGTTCAAAGAAATAGGTCAAGCCTTCCGCATGCAATCCCGCAGAGAGGTTCAATGCACAAGAGGCACTCATTCGAAGAGATCTCACCTGATCACATGAGAAAATAATTCTTTTCTTGAGAACCTCTCTACTTGCTGAAACTCAGTGACACGCATCAGCAAGTTCAGGTTTTACCCTGAAAAGTAAGATACTGATTCTCTTTGTAGTTGCATCCACCGTTAACTTGTCACACAGAGTTCCAGCCTGCTTTCTGCTTTGCAGTCAGGTAAAACTCAATTAGTTCATTATATGAGATACTAGTGATGCAGTCCTCTTGCATTTCCCTAAAAGGCAAACATTTCACAATAGCATGCAGCCTGTGTTGTTATGTTTGATCTCAGAAAGAATATATATGCTTACAAGATAGTGAAGCTGGTTTTCAGAAAGCAAGCTGTGTTATTATGTACATATTTCTCAATGTTTTCACTTTCTCTGGTCCCTCACCTAGAAATTTCCAACTGTAATAAGCTCTTCTACTAATCAGTCTGCAAAGATTTCTTAAAGTGTGTAAGCTCACAAGCTGTCCACCTCCACACATGAACATGGTAGTGCAGTACTTATCACTGACCATAGCAGGTTATGTTCTATATGATTGTATTCCTTGCCTCACCATAAGATGAGAGGGAAGGTCCATTTGACTTGAATCCTGGATCTAATCCTACACCAGTTAATGATATGATGATGCAATGGGAGAAGTTTTTCTTTTGTTATTTTTTCATGAATACTTGCCCAAATGCCCAGTCAAGGCTCGTCTACCCCGACCGGGTGGAGCAGTGACATGTCACACTCAGGGCCGGCTTAAGGGTTTTTAGTGCCTAATGCCTAATAAAAAAAGTATGTCCTTAAAGAGTTAATATTTAACAATTTTTACAGCAACAATCACAATATTGGAGTTGGGCACTTGGACTTATAGGATGGTGGATTGGGCTAACCCATTACCTCCAATTGGGCATTTTTTTCAATTCTATTGGGTTTAAAAAGATTCCATCTCAAACCAAACTAGTAAAAATATTGAAATGCCCCTAAAATTTGGGATTTTTTGGATGCCCAAGGCAAAGGCCTCTTGGGCCTGGGCCGGCCCTGGTCACACTTTGAGGCTCAAGAGAAAAGAGAATGAACTAGAAGAAACTATTAACATTACAGATTGACTTGTAGATGTGATCCTTCTTGTTTTTGACAAAGGAGTTCCGACGTTTCTCAACAAATCAAATAAAACCTGGTGAAACTATTTTCTCGATCATATGGGGGGTACGCGAGACTTTGGATGAGCTGGGCTTTTGACTCCCTAATTTGTCTCCCTGACTCTGTAATCCCGAAGTCTTGTATCCATAGCTGGGGTCACTAAATGACAATATAAACGTATTTGATATGAATAACCTGGGCCTTGCGTCGATCAGGGGCCCAACTAGTTTGCCTAGCTAGTGAGCACTTTTTCGGGTGAGCATCTATTGCACCGAAAGCAGGATTGTTCATACTATAATGGGAAGCACAGGTACGCCAGAAACCTTGCCGTACCCGTATCGGGTGCGGGTACGGGCATGGCGTGGGTACGGCAAGGGTACTCCGTTGGTACGCCTTGGGTTCTTTGCAGATCTGATCCCACCGAAGAAGAAGAGAGAGAGAGAGACCAGTCTTGATGCAACAGCTTGTGTTCAATCTGGACAGCTGCTACAACAGACGCAAGAAGAAAAGGAAGAAGCATATCTATAGTTGTTGGGCTTGTCTACTTATTGGACTTTCATTTAATTATGGGTTTATGGACTTTTCTATTTCATAGAAGAAGTGATAGTTGTTTGAACTCCTTTATTAAATTAGGCTCTGGCCCTATTAATTATTTATTGGACTACAACTGGATTTTCTTTTAAATGTTTTGCAATTTAAGTGATATAAAATATTTTTTTGATATTTACTGATTTAAAATACATAAAAATAGTAAAAAATTATATATATATTCGCCGTACCCCGCTGTACCTGTACCCTACTTTTTTGGGGTTTTACCGTTTCCCATACCGTACCCGTGCTCCATAGATACTATAAAATCAGAAAATGACAAAGAGGCCTGTGATAGATTTGTTATTACAAAGGAGTAAATTATATGCTAAAGTCCAATTTATAAGGTCTTCCCTAGTTTTACTCTGAGCTCAATAGCGTGATACAAATCGTTCAGTTGTAGAGCTCTTCGATATGGTCACCCATTTAAAAAGAAAAATACTACTCAAAGATATGTAGTCTCATGACTATCGGATGACCTATCTAGGTAACAAGTATAATTCTCAAAGTAAACCGTCGACCATATTTGTGATGCTAAATTTCACCCATTCATATAGCTAATGATATTCAATAAACTCAATTTTTTTTTAATAAAATGATCTTTTTAGTGACCTCCAAATTAACGGTCCTGGTCATCAAGACCGGACCGGGATCGGCCCAAAACCACCAACCTTGCAGTAGTAAATTTTAATTTTTCAAACTTATCAAAGAAAAAAAAACTTTAATTTTTAAACTTTAAAGAAGCATCATTATCAGGTGAGTAATCAACAAGTCACTTAACTAACCCCATAAACTTTTTTAGAAAGCAAAGCAAGTAGGAAGCATAGAGTTCTAATCCCATCAGGATTTGGACGCACAGTTAATTCCTTGCAAACCAAGACTTAGCATAACCTATATAAACAACACCACCATGCCCTGATTTTTCACCGTCATTTACAAAACTCACCCTCTCTTCTTCTCCCTACTTCCGCCGTAGCGCTACCCTTTTCACCTCATCTTCTCTTCTGTTCTTCGATCGCAAGGCGAACGTCAATGCCAACACAGAAACTGGTGTTTCTGCATTGTCTCCTCATCAGTTTCTTTTCGGCTCCGTCCCTCGCTCTTTCGGTTGCCGGTGGTTCATCGTGTTCCGACTCCGTGTTCCCTAATAACCAAGTCTTCGCCTCGTGCACTGATCTTCCCAATCTTGATTCGTTCCTCCACTGGACTTACACCCCTTCCTCATCCACTCTCCACATCGCTTACCGCCACAGCCAAGTCAGTTCATCGTCGTGGGTTGCATGGGGAATCAATCCCACGTCGAAAGGCATGATTGGAACTCAAGCCATCGTAGCATACCCAAAGCCAGATGGAACCGTTGAAGTCTTCACGTCACCGGTCAACAGCTATGGTACCGGGCTACGAGAGGGGAATCTGACTTTCCCTGTCTCAGATTTGTCAGCCATGTTTATGGACAACGAGATGGTTATATTCGCAACAATTGAGCTTCCCGAAAACACTACGAGCGTTAATCATGTTTGGCAAGACGGACCAGTCTCGGGTGATAATCTTGGAATGCATGGTGTATCTGGAAACCATCTCCAATCCATGGGAAATCTGAATCTCTCATCAGGACAAGCCTTTGGATCCCATGGAGGCAATTCAAAAACCAAACTGAAGATAGTAAGTTATTAAGCCCTTCCAAAATTAAGGCTTTTACAACTTATCATGATATCATCACAGTTTTATTGATACTTTATTTGATTTCTAAAGGGGGTTTATAATATAGGCTGTTAAAGATTTGTCACCAGCATCACTTTTACTGTTTACATACATGAGTTAAAAACCAGGATTGATCTTTCTTTTTACATTCTTGAAAAAAAAAATGAAAGGTAAAAAAAAGAATACTACAGTAGAGGGCCTAAACATAGTGAGAGATTATGAGTTGATTACTGTATGGAATAATCTTAGCCATCTTTCTCTAGAATTATGTAATAGGAGCAGCCTGTTTCTTTTCCAAAAAACAAGCGGCTTGAATTTCTCTAATGGTGATTTTGAATCAATTTTGCAGGCACACGGAGTTCTAAATGCTGTTAGTTGGGGCATTATGATGCCTTTGGGATTTATGGCGGCAAGATATCTCAAGGCCCTCGGACCACGAGCAGACCCTCTTTGGTTCTACACTCACGTATCTCTTCAGCTCTCTGGCTATTTTCTTGGCATGGCAGGAGGCGCAACTGGGCTTGTTCTTGGCGGCATGTCATCTGGAAATCATCATCCTTGCCACATGGGTATTGGGAGCACACTTTTTGCCCTCGGATTACTACAGGTATCAAAATAAAGTCCATTCATATCCTCTTAATGCAAAATGCTATTTGAATTTGCTATTGTGTGACAGGTGTACGTCATGCTAACAAAATGCTTTCTTTTGTATTTAGATTTCTGCTCTATTTATGCGACCTTCGAAGGACCATAAGCACAGACATATTTGGAATTGGTTCCACCATCTCACCGGCTACTTAGTTCTCCTCTTGAGCTTGGTCAACATATGGGTAGGCTTCACCATTTTGAAGCCTGCAAAGGGATGGATGATCGGGTATGGTTCTATCTCTGGTGCAATCGTGCTTACCTCGCTGATTTTAGAAGTTTGGAAGAAGATGACAAGAGATGGAAAGATCAATGGAGCACAAGTCAATGCAACTCCCACAAGTGCAGAAAACAAAGTCTAGATCATGATTGTTTGCTGATATGTAGTTCGACATCGTTCTTGTTGTTGATACCTAACTGAAAAAGATTTTGCTTAATTCCTCATTGTTTGTTGTGTCTTTTTAGAGGAGCCTCATTCTTTGTGCTGAAAACATGGATTCGTTTGGCTTGGATTTAATAAAATAACCTTGTTTTACATTTTGCCTGTTTTTTCTTTGATTTGTATGATTTCCATTCATTTGTTTCTTTTTCAGAGTGTGCTATTATCAGCTATCAACTTTTCAGATCAGTTGGATTTATCAGACAGATAACCTTGCACTTGTAATTATATAAGCCCCCAGGCCAAAAAACAATCCTTGGAATCGCCTACTAATCCTTAGTAATGCTATCTCTGAAAACCATTTTGATGGAGTCTGTATAAATGCATCCTTAAAGAAGTTGATTTGAAGTTGCAACTCGCTGAGTGGTGATGTCAAATTCCTTACCAGATCTGATGCAAAACAAACATTGCATTTTCGAATTAGGACACCCCTTTAAGCTAACTATGTGCTTAAATGCAACTCTCTGCTTTTATTTTTCAAATATCCTGATTAAAGGAAATCCTCAAGAATCAACCAACCGACAGAAAAAATAACAATCTTCAAGTGCTTGGACATCAAAATGAATGCAAGTTCATTGTTTCCTTTTGGTCAAAATGAGTCTGTGTCATCAAATATGGAGTATTAACTAGCGGTTCTACATCTTTTGGAGTAAGTTTCGAAGAACAGAGAAAGGGAGTAGATAGAAAATTTAAGAATCAAACATTGGAAACAAACTTATTTCTTACGGATCGAACAGAACTCCTCCAGCTTCTTTAACAATCACTGCCCCACCCTTCAAGTCCCTGTCAAAGGAGTGAAGACTGTCAATATTGTGTATCTTTGTGATTCATTTGATCTAGAGATAGAATCATACCAAGGGTCCCCAAGGCCAAGTTCATAGAATAGGTCAAGCCTTCCGTGCGCATGCAATCCCGCAGAGAGGTTCAATGCACAAGAGCCACTCATTCGAAGAGATCTCACCTGATCACACGAGAAAATAATTCTTTTCTTCAGAACTTCTCTACTTGCTGAAACTCGGTAAAACGCATCAGCAAGTTCAGGTTTTACCTTGAAAAGTAAGCTATTGATTCTCTTTGTAGTTGCATCCACCATTAACTCGTCACACATAGTTCCAGCCTGCTCTTGCATTTCATTATATGCAGTCCACTTGCATTTCCCTCTAAGGCAAAACATTTGACAATAGCAACCTGTGTTATTATGTGTGATCACAGAAAGCATATATATGCTTACAAGATTGTGAAGCTGGTTTTCTGAAAGCAAGCTTTCACTTTCTCCCGTCGCCTAGAAATTTTCCAACTGTGACATGCTCTTCTATTCAGTCTGCAAAGGTTTCTTAAAGTGTGTAAGTTCACAAGCTGTCCACCTTCACACATGATTCATGAACATGATAGTGCAATACTTATCACTGACCATAACAGATATATGATTATATTCCTTGCCTCGCCATGATGAGAGGGAAGGTCCATGTGACTTGAATCCTGAATCCAATCCTGCACCAGTTAATGATGATGCAATGGGAGAAGTTTTTCTTTTCTTCTGTCAAGGGTTGTCTACCCCGAGCGGGTGGAGCAGTGACCCGTCACACTTTGAGGCTCTAGAGAAAAGAGAATGAACTAGAAGAAATTATTAACATTACAGATTGACTTGTAGACTTGTTTTTGACAAAGGAGTTCCGACGTTTCTCAACAAATAGAATGTGAAACTCTTTTCTTGATCATATGGGGTGTTCGGGAGAGTTTGGATGGGCTGCGCTTTTGACTCCTTTTGTCGCACTGACTCTGTCCTAGTGTTCAATTCCACATATGTAATCCCGAAGTCTTATCCATTGCTGGGGTCACTAAATGGCAATATGAACGCATTTGATAGTAATAACCCCGGCCTTTCGTCGAACCGCGCAACTAGTCTGCCTAGCTAGTAAGCACTATATGTTGATGTATGCTACGGGTGGGCATCACTTGCACCGAAAGCAGCATTGTTCGTCAATACTATAAAAATTAGACAATGACCCCGTGATAGATTTGTTATTAAAAAGATGTAAATTATATGCTTAAGTCCAACTCAATATCATGATAAAAGTCGTTCACTTGTAGAGCTCTTTGATTTGGTCACCCATTTTAAAAAAGAAAAGAAAAGAAAAAGACTAATCAAATATAAGTTGTCTCATGGCTACCGCGACCGGATGACCTGTCTAGGTGACAAGTATAATTCTCAAAGTAAACTGTCGACCATATTTGTAATGCTAAATTTCATCCATTCATATAGCTAATGATATCCAATAAACTCAAATTTTTATTTGATAAAATGATCTTTTTAGTGACCTCCAAATTAACGGTCCCGGTCATCAAGGCCGGACCGGGATCGGCCCAAAACTCACCAACCTTGCCATAGTAAACTTTAATTTTTCAAACTTATCAGGAAAAAAAAAATTTAATTTTTAAACTTTAGAGAAGCATCATTATCAGGTGAGTAATCAACAAGTCACTTAACAAATCCCATCAGGATTTGGACGCACAGTTAATTCCTTGCTATGCAAGACTTAGCATACCCTATATAAACAACACCACCATGCCCTGATTTTTCACCGTCATTCACAAAACTCACGCTCTTTTCTTCTCCCTACTTCCGCCGTACCCTTTTCACCTCATTTTCTCTTCTGTTCTTCGATCGTAAGGCGAACGTCAATGCCAACACAGAAACTGGTGTTTCTGCTTTGTCTCCTGATCAGTTTCTTTTCGGCTCCGTCCCTCGCTCTTTCGGTTGCCGGTGGTTCATCGTGTTCCGACTCCGTGTTCCCTAATAACCAAGTCTTCGCCTCGTGCACTGATCTTCCCAATCTTGATTCGTTCCTCCACTGGACTTACACCCCTTCCTCATCCACTCTCCACATCGCTTACCGCCACAGCCAAGTCAGTTCATCGTCGTGGGTTGCATGGGGAATCAATCCCAAGTCGAAGGGCATGATTGGAACTCAAGCCATCATCGCATACCCAAAGCCAGATGGAACCGTTGAAGTCTTCACGTCACCGGTCGACAGCTATGGTACCAGGCTACGAGAGGAGAATCTGACTTTCCCTGTCTCAGATTTGTCAGCCATGTTTATGGACAATGAGATGGTTATATTCGCAACAATTGAGCTTCCCGAAAACACTACTAGCGTTAATCATGTTTGGCAAGACGGACCAGTCTCGGGTGATAATCTTGGAATGCATGGTGTATCTGGAAACTATCTCCAATCCATGGGAAATCTGAATCTCTCATCAGGACAAGCCTTTGGATCTCATGGAGGCAATTCAAAAACCAAACTGAAGATAGTAAGTTATTAAGCCCTTCCAAAATTAAGGCTTTTACAACTTATCATGATATCATCACAGTTTTATTGATACTTTATTTGATTTCTAAAGGGGGTTTATAATATAGGCTGTTAAAGATTTGTAACCAGCATCACTTTTACTGTTTACATACATGAGTTAAAAACCAGGATTGATCTTTCTTTTTACATTCTTGAAAAAAAAAAGGGGGTAAAATAAAGAATACTACAGTAGAGGGCCTAAACATAGTGAGAGATTATGAGTTGATTACTGTATGGAATAATCTTAGCCATCTTTCTCTAGAATTATGTAATAGGAGCAGCCTGTTTCTTTTCCGAAAAACAAGTGGCTTGAATTTCTCTAATGGTGATTTTGAATCAATTTTGCAGGCACATGGAGTTCTAAATGCTCTTAGTTGGGGCATTATGATGCCTTTGGGATTTATGGCGGCAAGGTATCTCAAGGCCCTCGGACCACGAGCGGACCCTCTTTGGTTCTACACTCACGTATCTCTTCAGCTCTCTGGCTATTTTCTTGGCATGGCAGGAGGCGCAACTGGGCTTGTTCTTGGCGGCATGTCATCTGGAAATCATCATCCTTGCCACATGGGTATTGGGAGCACACTTTTTGCCCTCGGATTACTACAGGTATCAAAACAAAGTCCATTCTTATCCTCTTAATGCACAATGCTATTTGAATTTGCTATTCTGTGACTGGTGTACGTCATGCTAACAAAATGCTTTCTTTTAATTGTGTTTAGATTTCTGCTCTATTTATGCGACCTGCGAAGGACCACAAGCACAGACATATTTGGAATTGGTTCCACCATCTCACCGGCTACTTAGTTCTTGTCTTGAGCTTGGTCAACATACGGGTAGGCTTCACCATTTTGAAGCCTGCAAAGGGATGGATGATCGGGTATGGTTCTATCTCCGGTGCAATCGTGCTTACCTCGCTGATTTTAGAAGTTTGGAAGAAGATGACAAGAGATGGAAAGATCACTGGAGCACAAGTCAATGCAACTCCCACAAGTGCAGAAAACAGTGTCTAGATCATGATTGTTTGCTGATATGTATAGTTGGGCATTGGTCTTGTTATTGACACCTATACACCTATGCACTGTAAAAGATTTTGCTTAATTTCTTGTTGTTTGTTGTGTCTTCTTAGAGGAGTCTCATTCTTTGCGCTGAAAACATGGATTTGTTTAGCTTGGATTTAATAAATAAATTAACCTAGCTAGTCTTACATTATGCCTGTGTTTTGTCTATTTTTTTGCTTTAATTACTATGATTTCCATTCATTTGCACAATGCTATTTTCATCTCCTCTTTCCAACATGTACTTCTGAAAAAGAACTGGAAAGGTATTTGGAATATTTGGAACTTTTCCCGGCTATATCCTAAACATAGCCCAACTTTGTTGCAGCTTCAGTTCTATAATATTAATTGCGCAGTCAAGAGAAAAAAAAACACTCAGAAAACCCTGGTATTAGTTAATAATAAAACCGCACGATTTTCCCGATCGAAATCAAGCAGGTTTTCCATGAAGAAGATTTTGTTCAGCATGTTCTATTCGATACAGGTAGGAGAAGAACCTGACATGGATCAACCCCCTCTTCTTGCGCCAAAGATCTTATCATTTCCGAAGGAATTGGAGTTCCGGCTCTTTTCCATTTCTATTCAAGAGTTCTTATGTGTTTTCACGCCTCTTTGAGACCCCGAAAAATGGACAAATGCCTTTTCTTAAGAACGCATACAAGATGCGTCCTGGACTATTTGTCCCGGTATTAATTTAGTTTTGAATCCTATACAATTCTCTGTTTGATTTGCACAGGATATCCCATGCTGAGGCCAATATCATGTTTGGTTTTAATTGGCACTAAATTTCAAGATTAATTTCAAGACTCTCTCTTGGGTAATCTACAAACAAAGTTCATTACTGATCTCTAAAAAAATCTGCCAAAAAGGGGAAAACAAAAACACATGGGTTAGTTAAATGGGAATCACAACTGATAAAATCAAAATTAAAAACAAGAAATCGAACTTGAAAATGAAGAAGAACAAGGCCATACGACACACTTGGAATGCCGTATGGCCTTATTCCTAGGCTACGTTTGATTTAGGAATTAGGCATCTGGCATTGGACTATGCGCCTAAAAACCGGCATAAAATACGAAGACGAAGAGTTGAGACAGAGAGACGAACCAATAACCTACACAGAATTCGAACTTTACGAATATTCCCAAAATCGTAACTTCAGAACAGTTGATTACTAGCCAGACTCAGTAGAGCAACAATTGGAATGGGGGACAGCCAAGTTGGGAATAGAGGGTATAAATGGCATAGGAGAGGAGAAGCTAGCTGGTGAATTTTAGTTTGTTTCATTTCTCTTTTGTTCTTCGAATTGATGTTTTATTTAGCCATTAGTAACTTTGAAATAGTTGATCAGCTCAAAATGTTATTATCTATGCTGTACAATAGAATAGTGTTTGAATCAACATGCATCAAAGCATGTGAGGCTTGCTCATAAAACAACTGACTCTTTTTTTATTTTATAACCAGGTGTTTAGTCCAGCTTTCACGCATCTCGACTAATTCTGGTGCCCTGAAGTTAACCACTGGGCAAACCTCCAGGTGATCCCGAGATTTGCAATATTTGGCTTTCTTGAAATTCGACCTTGCGATCTCTTAGGGAGCAAACTCTTTGATTGTTGTCCCATGTTCACTCGGCCAAAACTTTGGGGTGTGTTTCTGCGACAAATGCTTTCCCCGAAAAATAATGTTTGGTTGCAATCATGAAAATAGTGGTGCTGAGAAAGTTTGGCTCTAATTAATCACAAAAGAATCCAATTAGAGAAAGGATACTTTCTACAAGAATTGAGTTGATATTTATATGTTTTAGAATTCATAATCATAGTGCATGCTTCAATTTTCATTCTACTCTTCCGACTGACTTATCAATGAACCGTGCCGAGTCTGTTAGACCATCTCCGGTCCTTCCCCATTTTAAGAGCCAAATTCAAAATTTAGGAAAGTCAAGATTTAAATTGTGGTCTTCTCCTTTTGGCTCCTGTCTCTGGGTGTTCTTTTGGGTAGGTGTTCAGGTTGTCTTGGTCTGTCCTTGGGTTTGGTGTCCTTATCTGTTGGATGGTTTTGGGTTGTCTTTGTGTTTTCTTTTGGGGTGTTTTGGTTTTGATTCTTGGTGGTTTTTGGTCTGTCTGTTCTTTTGCGTTCGGTTTGGTTTGAGTCTGTTTGTGGTTTGTGTTTGGTCAGTCTTGCTTTTGTTATGTCTTGGTCTGGATTTGGGTGTTCCTGTCTGTTGTCTTGTTCTGTCTTGTTTGTCTTGATATGTCATCAAGGTTTTCTCCTTGGTTGTGTCTCTCTTATTTGTAGCTGATGCTCTTTCAACTCCACTCTTTTGGAGGGCTAAGAGTTTGTTTGGTCATTGGAATGTTAGGTATCTGGTGCTTCTCATGGTTAAAAAACCAAGGTTTTCTCCTTGGTTGTGTCTGTCTTGACTGAAAAGCTGTTGTACTCCAAAGTGCTTATGCGATCTGTTGACAGTCATGTTATCTCTTATGATTCTTATGAACTCCAAAGTTGGAGGGCTAAGAGGGTTGTCTTTGGATGGTTTTCTTCCTCTTCCCAACTCCTAGCTTTGGAGGGCTAAGAGGATTTAGGGCTCTCATCCAAGGAGTTCTCCCTGCTTCTGTTGCTGATGTATGTAACACTATCTTTGTTTCTGCACTGTGTTTGATGCCTAAGCTCTGATTTTTGGATAAGGATTGCTATGTAGGTTTAGGGCTGTAAACGAGCCGAATCGAGCCGAATATTAGAATGTTCAGATTCGTTCATTAAGTTTTTTAGCGAACTCGAGCTCGAGTCGAACTCAATGAAAATTATGACGAGCCAAACTCAATGAAAATTATGACGAGCCAAACTCGAACCGAGCTTGTCCAGGTTTGGGTCGAACTCGAGCTTGTTCACGAGCCTTAACGATCCAATAATATCATATTTTTATGCTCTCATACAGGTCTAAAACTGCAAATAAATTTTTCATTATGTACATAAATATGTTCATATACATATAAAATGATAAAAACATATACATAAGTAAATTTTTAGTAATTGTAAACGTTTAGACTTGTACAAATTTTAAAATTTTCATTATATAACTATATAAAATCCCTATGATACACATATACTTCAGGTTCGCGAGTCTAATCGAGACGAATACTGCCGCGTTCATGTTCGACTCATTTATGAAATGAGCCTAAAATTGAGGTTCAGGTTCGGTTCATTTAGTAGACGAATCGAACTCAAACGAGCCTTTACCGAGTCGAGCCTCGAATAGTTCATGAACGGCTTAGTTTATTTACAGCCCTATGTAGGTTGGTTGCTGGATGTTTCCCATGTGTTGCTCAAGGATATATGGTGCTACTGGTATGCTGATGACTGGAGTCTAGTTTTACCGGCTGTTTTGGTTGCTGATTCTGATGCTGAATTTAACAAGGAAGAGTTCTTCATTGGATGTTTTATCCCTTATGCTATGCTGAAGATTATGTTCTAATGTTGCTTTGGCCATATGCCGGATCCAAGGTGATGTTTAAATGATGCTCCATAACTTTGTTGCTGCGCGGAAGATCGTTAAGTTCTCCCTATGGGGAACTCTGATGCAAAATGATTTTGGTAGATTTGTGCTACTTCTCTTATCTTACAATGACCTATAGCTTATATGGTCAATACTGCTTGGAGTTGCCTTCTCCTGTTCTTGTGTTTGGATGATTCCTCCTCCGGCTTCATTCAATTTCTTGTGGGATGTATTTTTTCTCCTTTCTCCTTTTTTACTTTTTTGGCTTCTTCTATGATTCAAGTTTCTCTTGTATCTAAAGTTTGGTCGCCTTGATGTACCCTTTGTCGAGTTCTAATAAAATTTTATTGCCTATCAAAAAAAAAAAAGCTTACCGAAATGAGATATCTCTCTCTCTGAGTCTCTCTCTCTTCTTTACATTATTACCGTTGAGTATTTTAAAAAGAATAAAAATTGGGTAAAAATTGTGTTTTGGCATTGGAGATGCTCCTATCCAAATTGAGTTTTTACTCAAAATTTGATTCAAATTTGAGGGAAAAAATGTTAGTACTGTAGATGCACTTATAGAGAGCTAATGTTGTGTTTTTTTTTTTATATCAAATTTTCACAAAATGATTCATAGAATCAATTCTACCATCCACTAGTGGGAGGTCCACATAATGAGATCAAAATTGGACACGGATGTTTGGACACTAATCCTAACACAAATGTATTTGTGCATTCAATAATGTGGATTACACGTGCATCATGAGAGGTCAACGTGCATCGAACACATTTGTGACAGGATCTTTGTCCGATCATCTACGTCGGTCGCACTGCTCAAAATATCTCCTAACAAGATAAAAACAGTCAATTTGTGGGGTTGCATCCTCCATTTGCACCCAGAAAAGATAGGAAACAGATAAGATTTTGAAGAAAATCAAAATTCTGGACATTGACAAGAGGGCAAAAAAAATGTGATATCCCTTGACACTTGACAGTTTTAGAGAGAAAGAGTGATAGGAACATTAAAAAAGGAAGAGAAAAATGTATGAAAAGGGAGTGGGAGTGGGGTTGGGGAAAGATTTGATAAATGGAGTGGCCAAGACATGTGAATGTGAGGGTGGAAAGGTGTACCTTTACCACTCTTGGCTCGGTGCAATTGCAAGTGGGCTTTCTACAGACATGCCATTTCCATAAAACTCCAAACATGAAAGCAAAAGGTACTCATGGATTGATGTAAAGTCCTGGCAGGCACCACTGTCCTTGTAAAGTTGCTGTGATATGGATACTGGCCTACTCCTACCAAAGAGAAATTATTCGTTGCCCTAAGGGCAACACGTCTCACCAATCGAAATTTCTCCTATTGGCTTTGTGTCGGTACTTTTGCCACGTAAACAACCCCTCACTTGGAGAAATTATTAGTCGCCCTTGGGGCAACACGTCATTATTTTACAGGTGGTGTCTCTCACCGATCAAAATCTACCCTATTGACTTTGCCGCATAAATAACTTGACAGACAAACGGAAATGGAACAGCGTTAAAGTATACCCACCCCTTGTCTACTGGAACAGTTTTAAAGTAGACAAGGGGTGAGTATACTTTAACGCTGTTCCATTTTCGTTTGTCTGTCAAGCGAGGGGTTATTTATGCGGCAAAAGTACTGACACAAAGTCAATAGGGTAGATTTTGATTGGTGAGAGGCACCACCTGTAAAATAATGACGTGTTGCCCCAAGGGCAACGAATAATTTCTCTTTCAATATAGGTATTTTTTTTAATTTTTATAACCGAATGTCCGGGCCAGCTTGTGCGCACCTCAACTAATTTCGGAGTTCTAAAGGTAAACGACCAGGCACAATCCCCAGTAGCCCCAAGGTTTGGAATGCTTGACAGTTTGACTTCTGTGGGAATGAAACTTGTTATCTCATAGAGTAGCACTTATTGCTTTCTTACAATCGCTTCACCAAACCCTCGGGGGTTATGTTCCAAAATATTTTTCCACATTGCATATCACTCAAAAATGAAATATGAAACCATAAGGGCACCAGGTGTGAATACATGAATGGAATCGGATAGGTACTGTAGTGCGGCTCGGCGAGATTTTATTATAATGGTCTGAAACCGTTCCGTCGATAGAATTCCCTAGAAGCTGCAGTTGGTCTGCAAATTAAGTTAATCAGATCACATTGACAACCAGGTGATTAAGATAAATTCCTGTTACATTTTATTTTTTACTTATTAATAATACTGACCATCTATTTTGGAATAACAAAGGTTGATTAACTAACGAACTAATGATATCCGATCAATTTAATTTTGTTAGAATGATCTATCCGTCGAACTCTACACCTTGTAAACATTTTTTCCCTCTTCAGAAAGGGTAATAGTGCTAGTTGTTAGTTATAGTTGGTAAGGATTAAACCTAGTCTATGCATATTTTATGTATAGAGACTTACCAATCAATCATTTTTCACATTATCTAAATTACATTTTTTTACAGGGTGTTTCAAATTCAATGTTGACAGGGAATAGGAAAGATAAATTTTCTATTGAATACCTCCGCCCTAATTTAATTGTTCTTTTTTGGAGTTCGTGTCACTTTTCAATTGATTATATCTTATAATTTATAATGTTTTTATGTGATTTTAAAAACATTGTATAATAGAAGAAATCGAGATCTATCAAACAATATCAATATTTGATATAAAATTCATTATCAATTTAAAGATATAACTAATTTTTTTATCCTATTAGAATAGAACTGGGACAAATAAATTAGAACGGAGGGTATTATTTTTTATCTTTGGACCATCCAAACTACGGAGTTAATTTGCCTTTTTGCATGGTTGATGCCGCTACACTTGTATTCTACTTTAAATATTCATATCCATTCTAAGAAGGGGAAAGTGCATGTCAGTGGATAAAAGGGTAAATAATGCCTAAGTGATGGAGAGATTTTTTCGAAATTGCATAAATATGGAACGGAGGAAAAAATATTCCCCATACATGGAGTCGGTCGTAGTCGAATCTGGGTTTTCTAAGTTGCCCCTCCTATGAATTT
The DNA here is from genome assembly GCA_018127125.1 of Rhododendron griersonianum. NCBI lineage: Eukaryota > Viridiplantae > Streptophyta > Magnoliopsida > Ericales > Ericaceae > Rhododendron > Rhododendron griersonianum. The sequence goes on from CM030789.1 coordinate 17,536,299, forward strand.
AAGTTGCCCCTTCTATAAACCTAAGTTGTCCTTTTTATGAAATTCCTGAATATTCAATTTCTTGAGCATTTCTTCGATCTCCTTACCATTTCTGTTATTTTCTGAGAAATTTGGGATCTGGGTTACTTGCAGATTTGCATGAAACAGAAGAAAAAAAATTCCTAAAACATGAAGTCGGTTTGTAGTCAAATCTGAGTTTGAACCTAAGTTGCCCCTTCTATGGACCTAAGTTGTCCCTTATTTTTTTTAAGAAAAACAGTCAATGAAGCAAATTGGTAGCTAGTAGCATAATTTCTTCACATTTTCAAGTAAAACCAAACAAGAAATTTCAAGTGACAATTCCTAAAATCTACAAGCAAAAGTATAAAGTGGATGCTAGAAAACATACATATTCTTTTCTCTATCATTTCTCTTTCTAAAAAATTGCCCAAAATACACTAATCTCAAAATACTTTAAAAACTCAAATCTGCAAGTAACCCAGATCTCAAAATTTTCAGATTATAATAGAAATGATAAGGAGATTGAAGAAATGCTCAAGAAATTGAATACTTAGGAAGTTCATAGAAGGGGCAACTTAGGTCTATAGAAGGGGCAACTTAAATTCATAGAAGGGGCAACTTAAGTTCAAACTCATATTTGACTACAAACCGACTTCATGTTTTGGAATTTTTTTTCCTCCGTTTTATGCATAGAGAATTTCAGTTGGTCCGTTTCATGCAAATTTGTAAGTAACCCAGATCCCAAATTTCTCTGAAAATAATAGAAATGGTAAGAAGATTGAAGAAATGCTCAAGAAATTGAATATCCAGGAAGTTTATAGAAGGGGCAACTTAAATTCATAGAAGGGGCAACTTAAATTCATAGAAGGAGCAACTTAGAAAACCCAGATTTGACTACGACCGACTCCATGTATGGGGAATATTTTTTCCTCCGTTTCATGTATGGAGAATCTTTTTTCATCCGTTCCATATTTATGCAATTTTGAAAAAACATTTACCCTTTTATCCACTGATATGCCATTTCCCACTAGTCAATTTGACTTTTTGCATGGTCGATCCCGCTGCACTTGTCTTCTACTTCAAATATTCATATTCATTCTAACAAGTTCACTAGTTGGTGTTTTATGACATCATTTAATCGACAATGCCAAAGTATAGGGTCCCATAGTATAAGGTCATTTGTACCCGACCACGAGTTTTGATAATATCAAATTTAATACCCTATCACACCCAAAAAAAAAAAAATTTATACCTAATATGACACAAATGATAAAAATTTAATACCTAAAATATAACAAAAATGATACTCATACAACAATTCAAACACAACACCAAATACAACCACTTACATACATGTGGGCTCCACACACACTATTATGTGTGGGCCCCACATGTATGTGAGAAGTTGTGTAAATTATTGTGTTTGGATCGTTGTGTGAATAATATTATTGAAAATATAAATTGTGAGAGAGTGAATTTTGCACAAGAATGGAGATGATTTTGCCATTTTTGGGTTTTTGCGGAGCATTTGTTAAGTTTCGGATATATTAAATTAAATACGAAATTAATTTACAGATAATGAAACACCTGAATCTATCGTTCTCGTGAATCTACAAGGGTGTTCAGTCTCTGTGTGTGTGTGTGAGAGAGAGAGAGAGAGAGAGAGAGAGAGAGAAAGGAGTATAGAGCTGTCTATACATACATATCGATGAGTTCTCGCACAATTGAAGCACCGATCGATTGGCTCGGTCCCTAATCGGACGAAGAACTCAAACCCTAGGGGGGAGAGAGAGAGAGAGAGATTTATACTCCTATTCTTTATCTCTCTCTAACAATAGAAAAAAAGAATATCTGTTTGTAGAGAGAGAAGGAAAAATAGGACTCTGTTTCTCATCCTCCAAATCTCTGGCGCGCAGCCGAGCCTCGGCGTCACCGGCGGTGGTGATCCAGAGGCTCTCGTCGCCGTCGGCGGCGGCGGCGCCACCAGAGAACGAGGGGGAGGCGGAGAACAACAAGAAGATGAAGAGCCTGTTCAAGTCCAAGCCCAAGACGCCGGTCGACCTCGTCCGCCAGACGCGCGATCTCCTCGTCTACGCGGACCTGAACGCTCCCGACACCCGCGAAATCAAGCGCGAAGAGAAGGTCGTCCCTTTACTTTTCAGTTGTTTTGTTTTAATCTGGTTTTGTTCGGAACGGTTTAGGTTTTAATTGCGTGGTTTAGTTTTGTTCGGATCTGTGCCAATTGTGTATGCAAATGTTTCCTAGTGAGAAATTGGCCCAATTAACAAACACACAAGGCACAAAGGATAATCAGGAAAAGAAATAAGAAGATAGGCTCAGACATTTTGCATGGTTCTCCAATCATGTTGTTGAGTACATTCATCACGGCCAATGTTCTAAAAGTGGTTAGGCGCTAGTCGGCGGTTGGCCACCTTCAAGCGATGAATCGATGCATATTAATTAGTAATCGGCAATTAATCTTTAGTCTGACCTAATCGGGTAGGCCCCGTCAGTGGTTAATCGGCGATTAATTGCCAATTAATTCCTCGTTTTAGAACACTGTCCACGGCTAACACTACCTTCCACTATGTATTGAATGAAGACTGAAAGTACAAGTTGCTAGAATAATCAAGAAAAGAAACAAAGAACGCAAGGCATAGATATTTTTATGTGGTGCCCCAACTGTGAAATTGTGCATCTACGACTCAAACCAGTTTCCATTGTGTATTGATTGTGGAATGAAGTACAGGTTACATTGGTTGCAGATAGCAACTATTTATAACTTAGGGTTTACGTCATCGGTTACCATAACATCCGGAATAATCAGCGAAGCGCGAACTAAATCGAATCAGCCTTCACAAGCCCAAATTGCCCAATATTTCCAACGAGTGATTTTATTGTTTGTACTTTTGTTTGTGTATATGATTAGCATATGATTGATATTTGGCTACAGAATTGTGTTGAGATAGGCGAGCTTTCCTGGACAATGAATTAGTGGTCATACATTAGCTTCGTAAAATGAGCATGCTCTTCATTTATGGAATTAGGATTTTAAAAAGTTTTCAAGCTTTGCATTTATGTTTTTTATTTATGGTTATGAAAATGCTAACCACGTCTACTAGGCGGTGATTAAGTTGCAATAGGTGCGTTCAGGTATGTGTAAAGTGTGGAAATAAGTGAGAGTCCATGAAACTTTAAATTGTTTTGATATTATTTGCTCCTAAACCGTTGTCATCTGGATGTTACTGTGACCGTATTTATCACTAAATTATGCACTCTTGCTGAGCGGTCTGACTTATCCAGCAAGGGATTTGTTTGATTTTTGCGGATTGCTTTGGGGGATATCCACCACACTTAGGTACTTGTACTTTGCGTCAATGCTAGTGTTTTGATGGCTATTTGCTTAAAATTTGAATGCACTTGCATTGGTAAGGCGGCCTAGTGAAACTTTGCTAGGTGGATTGAGAAGTTACTTGTTAGGAATGCCAATGGATGCCTGACATGTTTTGACTTTTGAATCTTAGGCTGGTATTGAGTTTTGGTTTTGACTACTTATAAAAAAAAGTAACGTGCGAAGAGACATTATGGTATTGATTAAGAACTGTGGTGTTGGGAGATGTCCACAGCTTTCACTCTTAAGACGAATTGTTCCGAATCTTGATGTTGAGTGGATTTTACAGTTTTATTATGGAATTTGAAGAAGAGTTTCATCATTTGTGTTGTGCCGTGATTTGGAGAAAGACTTGAATTTGTAAATTTGACCAATATGCTTGCTTATGCAGGGTTTCTGAAGTAGGGGTTGTTGCATTTAGTTGGCCACTTTACCCTATAATCATTTTGTTATTTGTTCTGTGTTAATTTCTTTACGTTTTTTGTCCCTTCCTAAACTTTCTCCAGATGTTCGAGTTAGGCAAGCTTCTAAGGGAGCTAAAGTCGATTCTTTATGGAAATAGTGAAACCGAACCAGTCTCAGAAGCTTGTGCACAACTGACCCAGGAGTTCTTTAGGGAGAACACGCTGCGTCTCTTAATTGTGTGTCTTCCAAAATTGAACCTAGAGGTAATATGAATTCTATTATTGTGGATAAACATGGATTTGGATGGTCTAATTGAATAGTTTTAGTAACCTTTCATTGGTTGCAAAGTTTTTCTCATGTTCCATTCGATGGAGCCATATCTCTGTATTTTGCCACTTCATTTTGTTAACTTTCACAGGCCCGTAAAGATGCTACTCAAGTTGTTGCAAATTTGCAAAGGCAACAAGTTCACTCACGGCTTATTGCTTGTGATTACTTGGAAAAGAATCTTGATCTGATGGATATTTTGGTTTTAGGGTAAGCTGCTACAAGAAGCAATCGTGACCTTGTCATTGTCATTGTCATTCCTTCTTTTTGGCTATTTTTCAGCTTTACTTAGTCTACTTTGGTGGACCGGTGGTATATAGATTCTTTTATGTCGTCCTTGGCTTTGCTGTGCTTCGCTGAATGTTCTTGGGCTTCCTTGTGGGAAGAAAGGATTAATATATTATTGAAATTAGATAAACTCTATTATCCTTGCTTAGATGTTTAGTCTCGGACTTTGTTGGAAACTGCTTTTTGGGGGTGTAATGAACCATTTTTTTCATCGTTGTTAGATTTAACTGAGAAGAAAATTTTGGATTACTAATGAAACTTGGTTTCTTTTTTAGTGGTTTGAACTTGGGACCAAGAGGCGTGGAATGAGGAGGGTCTAGGATTTTGACAGTATTCCTTAGTTTTCTTTGAGCTGCCGTATTCTTCCTTCTCCATGCCTTTTTTATCGGTTTAACCTTTTTGGGCTGGGGGGAAGGAGTAGAAAAAGAGGAATGTGTGTGATTTTCACTGTATTTGTTATTTCGTGTGTCCTTTTAATCTACTTTTCTGATGCCTATTACTGGTTATGTAGGTATGAGAATACAGACATGGCCTTACATTATGGTGCAATGTTGAGGGAGTGCATACGTCATCAGAGTGTTGCAAGGTGATCCAATTGTTTTACCTCCTAAGGATGGAATTTTATTGTATTTTTAAGAAGAGATGTTCATGTACATAATATTCTTTCGTAACTAGGCTTATCACTGCAGTAAAGTTTCACCTTCAGTGTCAGAAAAGGTGCTCATCAATTTGCCAAAAGTTACCCGTCCCTTGTATGTTTTGGCAGGAATGTATTCGTTTACGAAGACTGAGAAAGAAACAGTACTATAATTGTACTTCCTTTCGTTTATTAAAGGCTACCTTTGTGGCATGTTCATACTAGTAACTAACTACATGTACATTATGTATATGTGTATTCATATGCATAAGGGTACATACATCTAGTTGACTTTCCTGCTAGTATGTATTTAAATTCCTGAGGTTTATGCCTATGCTTTTAATCTAAGTTGACAGAATATTTATAGGATCAAGAGAAAACAACTGTCTCTTTATTTAGTTCGAAGGTATGGCTTAGATTACAAATGTCCTTGTTGTTCTCTGTCTAAAGCTTTGCCGGACATATTTGTTGATGAATTAATTTTTGCACTCCTTTGTTGTAACACAGCGGTGTTCTTTGATGTGATGTAACTGCATGCTTTGTTAATTGTGTTAACCTTCTCTAACTCTTCCCCTTCTCTCTACCTCTCAAAACTTCTGCTAGGTTTTCCCGCCGAGGGAGGGGTGGCCCCCCCTCCCTCTCTTCCCCTCTATCTCTCTCTCTCTCCTTCCTCTTCCCTTATCTTCTTTCTTTATCTCTTTCTTCTCTTCTCTTTCCTTTCTTCCTCCCCCTTTTCCTTTCTGTTCTGCGTTTGCTGTTTTGTTTTTCAATCTTCTCCTGCTTCTTGATCAGATACCGGCGTTACCGTTGGGTAACTCCGGTCTTGGGCTTAACGGTGAATGGATGATCCGGCAGCTTGAGTTGATCAGAGAACCGCTCCCCCTTCTCGTCCCCCTCTCTCTTCCCTTCTCCCCTTCCAATCTGCAGCTGGACGTTTTCCGTTTCCAGTTTACCTTGGCTGCCGATGGTGGCCTTTGCTGGAAGACTGCTGGGTTTGGCCTAACGGCGACGGGTGGCTTTGGTGACTGGATTTGGCGGAAAGATCTGGGCTTTCCGTCTTCATCGCGGGTCACCGGAGGGTCCGCATCATGCCGTCATTGTTTGGGCCCGGGCTGGTTTGCTTAGGGGTGTTGCTCTGATGGTTTTGGTTGCGGCTTCGTCGGTATCAATGGTGTTTGGCGTCTTGTTCCGGTGGGCTGCGTTGTTCAGGCGGTCTTTGTTTGTTTTTTTTTTTTTTTTGGTGTTTTTGTTTTTGGGCTTAACCCTTTAGGTGAATGGGCTTGTCCCAACTCCCAATGGGTGTTTTCTGGGCTTGCCCATTAGGTGTGGGGTGTGGGCTTGTCCCAATGGGTGTTCCCTTGGTTGGTTTCTTGCTAACCTCAGGTTTCAGGTTTGGGTCTTGGATGGGCATATGATTATTCTTAGCTTTGTAACTCAGATGAGTTTCGGGTGAGGAATATGATGCCATCATTCCTTGTTCCTGTTAATCTCTGTAACAACTTCAGCGACGAATAAAAAATTTATGCCTTTCAAAAAATAGTAATAATTGTGTTAACCTCTCCACTCTGTTTCTCAGATATGTTCTGGAGTCAGAGCATGTGAAGAAGTTTTTTGATTATATCCAGCTTCCAAATTTTGATATTGCTGCGGATGCTGCTGCCACTTTCAAGGTTGAGTATGGTTGCCAGAACTAGTCTCTCTCTGTCTAACACATACACACAGTCTCACAGACTCTGGCATGTTCTCTCTTGAACGCACATGCACTCTAGTCTCTTTGTATTGAAAGTGCTAATTTAGGATTAAAATTTTGTTCCTGTTTCTGCTGAATATGTTCCCTACATAGAGCTGCCTGATGTTGTGATCCATTAATTGCTCTACAGAAAAGGTGCATTGCTGCATTGTGGTTTTCTAGATTCCATAAAATCCACTTTTGCAGAAGAAATGGGGCATATTGCTGTTAAGTTAATTTGTATTTTCCTTTGACCTTTATCAATCATCTATGCCTAATTGAAAGACGTGTAGTCCTTATAATAAGCTGTATATCCTGTCCTAGTGGTTAGCTAGCCGACTGTTGGTTCTTTCTTGTTAGTTGGCTGTGGTCTTTGTCTATGAATAAAGGGAGAGACCTCATGATCAGCTTTTGGCATTTGAGATCAATGAAATTTTCTGAGCTCTAGCATGGCTTGTCTCTAAACCAATTTTTGTTGGTAGTTTCTTCTCTCTAATTCATTGATTCCTCACTTGGTTCCACTAAGATATGTCAAAGTGGGATGGGGAATGGTGATTATGTTCTGTGCATTCATTATGTGCTTTTATTCTTGGCATTATTAGGACTCAGATTGGATTATTTTTTTTTTGTTGTTGCAGGAACTCATGACAAGGCATAAATCCACTGTAGCTGAATTTCTTACCAAAAACTATGATTGGGTGAGCCATATTTTGATTATTCGTAAATGTAGTTACATTGGTTATCATGCATCTGTGTACCACCAGTGGTTAAGAAGCTTACTGATGTGCTTGATGACGAATTATGTTACTGATAAATGGAGGTAAAATCTGAATTGGGACTTGGTCGCATCTAAAATCTAGGCATTCCAATTTTTGCAATTTTTATTTATTGGTATTGTGTGTGGGAGCGCGCGTTTTTTGTGTTGTGTGTGTTTTGAGGGCTGTGGGGATGTAAATTTGTATGGCTTGGTTATCTTGGCATTGATGTCTGCATGATCTGATCTCGTATGACTTGCAGATGTCAGCTAAGAAACCACCTTCTGTGTAATTCTTTCAATTGCTAATGAACCACCGGTTCCGTATGCCAGGCCTTGATTAACTGTACAAACCTATCTGAAGATGGTTGAAGTAGTAACGTGTAGTTTTCTAATAAGTGAGAATAGGAGGTTTTTGCTAACACGTATTAGTATCTCTTGTGTGTATCTTGTATGAATAATTGAATATGCCCAGAGGTTGTCTGCTACATACCCCAGAAAACATCAGTATTTGCATGTGATAATCTATTTATCCTCTTAATGTGATTCCATCTCATCATTGCTATTGTTGTTTTAGTTGTCATCTGCTTGATCATAACTTGAAATTTTCCAGATTTTTTCGTTTTAGTTTTTTGCAGAGTTTAACACAAAACTGCTGGAATCTACCAATTACATTACTCGACGACAAGCTATCAAGGTAGGACAAAATTTTGAGCTTTTGCGGACATTTTGGCATGGTCATAGCGAAATTTTATTTCTCTCTTGAGTTTCACCGTTCAAGGATGTTGGATGTGTTATTGGTTTAGTAGTTTAAATGTCTCGTTTATGTCCTATTTTGCATAAGATGGCATGTTGCAATAGGAGCTGTTGATTTGGTAACTCCGCCTGTGTCATGCTTTGAGTCTTATATACCACACAGTCGGTCCCAAGTCCGGACAAAGGAGGAGGATTGTTCGTTAGATAGCTGACATGCAGCATGTAAAGAAATCCAGTGAGATCCATAGGACCCTTGACAGATCTCAATGGAGAAAACTGACTCATGTAGCTGACCACAATTGATTGGGACTTAAGGCTTGGTTTGGTTTGGTTTGGTTGGTTGGACCTGTTGATTTGGTAGCTCTCATACTGTGTCAAAGTGTTACCCTGTGTTATTTGTTTGTGGAATTGGGTACTTATGACGGTACATGCTCATGCCGTGTATTTGCACTTTTTTTCCCCTCACCTTGAGAAGCCTGATTGCCCCTAAACCAACCAAATTGGAACCAAGATTTTTTTTTTGATTTTGACATCTAAGAGGTACAGTAATTGTTTTCTACCAGAGAATGAGTGGTCTTATTAAAATGAGCTTTGTCGGTGCTTATGCATTTCGATGGCAGCAAAATATTCTGTTCAGAGAGACATGCAGAATGATGGTCACATATGGAGTCAAAGGGTTGTTTGAAAGACATATGAGCTGACTGCAGTTATCTAATAATAATGTGGAATTGTTTCCACTCCAGAGAGGATGGGTAGAGTGGGATGTTCCTGTTGTGCGTTTTTCTACCTCCCCCTGGCAGGGCTCATTTGGTCTTCCTTGATTCCCGGATTCCTGCAACCACCTCTAAACCATATGTATCATTCATACCGGGGGAGAAACCAACATAAGGCTGCCTGTGTGGCTTCCATCAACTTCTGGCGTGCCCATGTGGACCATGCGGTATATTTGCACTAGTGTCCTTAATTTATCGTAGAACTGGTTTGGGGAATGTGCTGACATGATCTTTTATCAATAATTCATAAGAGCTTTTTTTCATAGGTAAGTTGAGGAAACTCTTATTGGGAATGCGAGCAAAGCCCTTGGGGTGTCTCCAAAGGGGGACTCGCTTAATAAATATAACAATTGATGTTAATACTGCTACATTGATTTTTCTCATATTGGGTTGATATTTTTGCGGTCCCACACTCTTTATATTGGGTGTGATTGCTACGTTGGTAGCTAAGAAAGCTGCTTCTTTTTTTTTTTTTTGGTGCAACAGTAATACTAAGAAAGCTTATTTTGCTGTTACAGCTGTTGGGAGATATGCTGCTGGATCGTTCAAACTCTGGTGTGATGACACGTTATGTGAGCTCAAGAGACAACTTGAGGATTCTTATGAATCTTCTCAGAGTATGATAACCTTCCTGATTGCTTGTTTCTATGCTTGATCACCGATGCCATCCCCACAGATTTTGTATAACAAGCAATCCCCTCTGTTTTCTTCACTGTAGAAAACATACTCAAATGAATCTAAAGCGTTGTTGGTCGAAGATTGTTAAATCTTATGAAGACGGGTTTCTGTTTCTCAGGATTTTTGTTAAACCAATATAATGATTCAGTTGTCTTCCTTTTATCTTTTGGCAACTGATAACCCTTATGGAATTTTTGGAAAAAAAAAACGTGCTGAACAACCCAAAATATGGAGGGGAAAAGGAGTAATATGGAGGGAAAAAGTGTACAGTTTATCTGGAGTCTGGACGTTCTTCATGATTTATTTTTATTAACAATTATGCCTAATTTGAAGTCCTTTATTCCTCAGGAATCGAGTAAGAGCATTCAAATAGAAGCATTTCACGTTTTTAAGGTACGCTTTGTCAAGAAATATTGGGGCCAATGTTTGCAACTATTGAATAGTAAAGTGCAGTGGGTTCTTACTAATTCTTAATGAAATGTCCAGTTATTCGCCGCTAATCAACATAAGCCACCGGATATTGTTAGTATACTTCTGGCAAATAGAAGCAAGCTGCTTCGTCTGTTTGCCGATTTCAAGACAGATAAAGGTAGAAATAAGTTCCCATTTGGGCCTATTTTCATTAGGAGTCTTGGCAGCATTTCAAAATATTTGCTTGTTATGGTGCAGAGGATGAACAATTTGAGGCAGACAAAGCTTTGGTTGTCAAAGAAATTGCGGCCCTTGAAACCCAAGACCAGCCATGAACCGGCTTTGTCGTACGTATAATGCCGGTAAATGGTCTTTTTCCAATCAAATTGTGTGAATCAATAGTTTTACTAGTCTATGGCAGGATTATACTTTGTATCTGTAGAGAATTCATTTATCCTCTTTTACCATCTCTATTTCCCCCACTTTTTGTTCCCTTTTCCCTATTTCTCTAGTATTTGTGATCAACCTAATGTATCTTAAATAAAAGTACGACTATACCTTGAGAGATAGAAACTAGAAAGACAAGATCAATGATAAGAGGTGTGTCAACCAGGTATTGGAGCTGTAAAATTGGTGAACTTTTCCTGTATGTTTTTTCTCTTCCTGGGTTTTAAACACACCATACCAGTGCTCTTATGTGCTTGGGAAATCAAGTAGTAAGAATTCTGTCTTCAAAGACACGTCATGCTATGCCCGGTGTTTGAAAAAGGGAATTGTGTTGAGGAAGTTGATATTTGGTTTGATGCGAATTTTTGTGGAAAAAGGGGAAAGGGGTTTGTCGGGGATCAATCTCCGGGACAATTGGTGTATTTTTTGAACAAGGGACAATTTGTTAGTTCTGAGAACATTAGGTTAATGCTATGAAAAGGGTAAATCACTGCTGCTTTTGTGCATTATTTGTACTGACTGAAAAGGTGAAAAATTATTGGGTGGTCTTGGGGCATTGACACGTGGTGCCCCAATACCCTTCTCCACCCACACATTCCTGAAAAGGTTGGTCTTGCAAAGCAATCGTTGAATTTCCGAGACTTATTTTGAAATGTTTTATGGTTTATCTCCAATTATCTGTAGTCAAGTATCCAATTAACCGCTTTCACTTTGCATCTGTGGTCAAGTAAGAATGGGTGGTTTATTTGCCAAGAAGGTCAACCTTGATCAAGGGTTTTTCTTTTTCTTTTTCCCGGAGAAAATGAGTTAATTGCTCATGAAATTCATTGGTTGTTTCTATGTCTTGCTTCGCCAATAAAATCCCTTTGTAAAGGCCTGATAAAGTTACCCGTTTGTTGGGGTGCCTGATGTCGTCTTAGGAATGAGCATGTGCCCTGGGATCCAGAGAGAGAGAGACTTCAATTACAAGAATGAAAAAAGGGGGCATATTGGCATATTCGTTTATGCTCTTTTATGTATTGGCAGGGCTATCCTCAACAATGGACTATTTACAAAGAAGACCGCAATTACATAAAACATTTTATATCACAGTATAGTTGTATGTTCATTTGCCTAAATAAACTTATAGGTAGTATTTACTAATATAGGATGAGTAATTATACCAAATTAATATTGATATGATTAATAGTAGTACAGTTTCTATGATTTCGTATATTTTGCAATTTTGAGATTCTCTATTTGTCATAATCTCAAATCTGAAACGGAAAATTGGATAAAACGCAGAATATGTGATGGATGAAAATATGCTTCAATCCGATGCCTTAAAATTGAAAGAACAAACAGACCTTAAGGTTGAAGACAGAACCATGTGGGCATTTGATGCCTCGTCATTTCAAAGATGCCCACAAGGATATGTTATGTCATTTTCGATAAATGCCAATATTCATCTGTTTTTAAGGTAAAATAACTCTCCAAGGTATCTAACCGGAAGCTTCCCTTCACGGAATTGCAAGGTGCTCAGTACTTCCTGTATAAGCGCATTATATAATTTTGAAATTTAATGTTCTTCAAAAATCATGTGATTTTAAGCACTAAACCCTTTTTGAAGTGTCTTTAAAAAGGTAGATTGCAAAAATCAGTTCCTTTTCCAAGCCTTGGATATGTCCATGTAATATTCGAGCCTAAAATTCTCACTGTAAGCATCGTGATTCCAAAAATATCTAGGGGCATTCTTGCCTATTTCCATTTTCATAATCTAGACCCTCTTTCCAATACACGGGATACTGTAGTGCGGGGTGCATTACTGGTGAAGTGCGGCATCTTAGTCGTTTCGGTAATGAACGACTTAAATTTTTGGAAGTCGAGATGAATTTTGAACTATTAATTGCCGACGAGATGAAATCTCGATCATTGATTGCTGTTGAGACCGCTCCCCCTGCGGATTTCCAATTCCTATGTTAATGGCGTCTGCGCTGTTTTTTTTCGGGTGCGACTATTCGCAACTCCGTATTTTATTCCTTAGCCCATTAAAAATTTTCAACTACCGAAATATGTTTCGACAGTTAGTTATCAAAATTGAGATACATTTTCGACAGTTAGTTACCAAAATTGAGATATATTTTCAGCATCCAATTATCGAAATATATGTTTCTTGTGCATTTCTAACATGTAGTTACCGAAATATAATTTTATTTTCAACAACTATTTACCGAAATGTATGTTCGATAGTTGTTTATCGAATGTTGAATATATTTTCGACACATAGTTATCGAAATATAATCTTCCAAAATTTTTAACGGCTATGGGAGAATACGGGGCTTTCTCCATCTTTTCATTTTGCCACCTGAAAAGCTACAACAAGAAGCTTGCTCTCTCTCTCTCTCTCTCTCTCTCCATCTTTTCATTTTGCCACCTGAAAGCTACAACAAGAAGCTCGCTCGCTCTCTCTCTCTCTCTCTCTCTCTCTCATCAGCCAGTTTCGAGAAAAGTAATAAAAGAATGGCCGAAAATGGTAGGACCCCGTAAATCTCTCCTAGTGTTGTCTCTAATGGATAAGTTTAGTTTCGAATGAATTTGTTCAATTGCATTGATTTCAGATTCACACTCCAAGTTCCTCGCCATTGCAGTAGAAGCTGCGAAGAAAGCTGGAGAGGTAAATTTTATTCGAAACCCAGTTATCCCGTACTCTTGCTTCTTCATCTTTCTTCATCAATTCGCTCAATTTAAAAATCCCAAAATTTTCTTGTTTGCAGCTTATCCGTAAAGGATTCTACCAAACCAAGCATGTGGAGCATAAGGGCCAGGTCTATTCACTTGCTTATTAGTACTTGTTTGCGAGATATGTATTTGCATATACATTTGTATTTGTATCTAGATTTTCTTTGGTGATGTTGCGTGTCTCGGGCCAGCTTGCGCATCTGGGACTATTCCATATAGCCCCTCCTGCAGCCGTTTCACACGCTTACGCATGTGGGTAAGGTGGCCCCAAGAGTTATTGGCAAAGGGGAATCCAACGTGAGATATTAGGAGGGAGCTAACCCCCAAGTCTTAGGCTAAGACCACTAGGCCAACCCCTTGGTGTTGTTTGTATCTAGATTTTGTATTGCTGTATTTACATTAGATTATATGTATCTCTTTTCTGGCCGTGCTTGATATGGAAAGGAAATATACTATAAGAAAAATCTTCTGCTTAGTGAGGGTAGACTGGCTTGATTGGCTAAAAATGCAAATTCTGCAGAGACTCAGTTAGAACAGATGTGAATGCTTAAGTGGTGAAAACTGAAAATTATGGAGTGTGAACTTGGCAAGAATTGTGTTAAATTGGTCAATCAGATGCATCTGTGTGAATTGAGATGCATGGAAGGAGTTCCGTAATTAGGAAAAAAATGCTTGTGGTAATACAAATCCTTCGGTGAATTGTTCTTGTTTTAATCGCTTATTGTACTTGAACAAGGATTGTCAACCTTTGGGTGTGATGCAAAATGATCGCCAATCTGAGTGCTAAAACATTGACATTTGAATTAAGTTCATTTGACATTGTTTCATGTTGAGTGAGTGGCAGAATCTGAGAATATGGTGGTGGCAATGTTTCCATGGTGGTTGAGGGAAAGCAGGGAGAAAATAAAAGCCTAACATAATAAAGTAAGAAACAAGGAAACAAGAATAAGTACAGTAGTAAATTACATACGAAAATAGCAAAGAGGGAAAATTGTTTGGTCATGGACATTTAAAGGCCAATGACTGGGCCACCAACGGTAACAGAAAAAAGGTTCAGACTTCAGAGTAGTCTTAAGACAAGAAATGAGTGAAGATCATCAATGCTAGAATCCGAAATTGCAACTAATTATCTACTATCCATGTTTGCCAATGCAGGTTGACTTGGTCACGGAAACTGATAAGGCATGTGAAGATCTAATATTCAATCATCTTAAGCAGTATTTCCCTAGCCATCAGGTTAACCATTCTGTCTTCTGGATAATTGCATGTGTTTGATGAAATTTTTGAGTCGGGGCTTAGTTGGTAAGTTTGGGTAATTTCACGAACCAGTTTCTAATTATTTCTTTGAATTTTTGCTTGTCTCTTAGTTTATTGGCGAGGAAACCACTGCTGCTTGTGGCGTTACGGAGCTGACAGACGAACCCACGTGGATAGTTGATCCTCTTGATGGGACAACTAACTTTGTGCATGGGTAATTCAAAACACTTTCATGTCAATTGCGGAGACTTTATTGTTTGTATTGTATTCACTCCAGTTCATTTTATCTCATTGTGCAGGTTCCCGTTTGTTTGTGTCTCCATTGGTCTAACAATAGGAAAAATCCCCACAATTGGTGTTGTTTACAACCCAATCATGGATGAGGTGAGAATTTTCATGCTACGAGTATGTATTATGTTTGGTACGACCATCGGGGGTATTGACCACACATACATGCGAAGGGATGTATTGCCTGTTTTGCTTAAGGCAATAGGAGTGACAAATACTTGCTTAACCTTTTAAAAGCCCCTCATTACTAACATGGAGATTTACCTTGGGTGAGCCAGTGGTGGAACTTAGGCTGTCACAGGGGCCATGACCCCCTGACGATTAGATTTTTCGTCTCTAAGCATAGCCCAAGCATGTCCTGAAAAAACAGGTCCTTGAAAGAAAAAGTCCAAGCATTTCCTAAAAAATCAGGTCCTTGAAATAAAAGCCCAACTCTACATGCTTCATAATTATGCTTTCCTTCCCAAGAAATAAAATCCTAGTCTGTCCAGGAGTATTTGTCAAGTTGATGGATATATTGCTTGGGTGGTCTCCTAGGTGTCACTCAGCAATGCGATCTGACCTACCCAGAGAAGAATAATGTCCCCTACTCGGCAAAACTAAGATAGTGGGAGCATACATCAACATAGGGGTGGGCATCATGTCGTGTCATGTCTTGTTATTGTCAGAATTCTCTCAACCTTAATCCGACCTGTTTAGCTTTTTGTGTTATCGTGTCGTGTCATATTCTTGTTCCGTATCAGAAATAGCCAACCCTAACCCACTAACTTCGTGTCCAGTTCGTGTGTCCTTCCATAAATTCTCACCCCGCGTCGTGTCGTATCATATTCGTGTCGTGTCATCTCGTGTTTGTGCCAGGATTCTCTCAACCCTAACCCGACTTGTTTAGCTTTTCGTGTTATTGTGTCGTGTCATATTCGTGTTCCGTGTCAGAATTATCTGGCCCTAACCCGCTAACTTCGTGTTGGATTTGTGTTGTGTTCTCCTGTAGTGTCAGAAATTCCCACCCTTACATCAAACATAGTGGGATTCAGTGTGTCTTATTTGTCACCAAGTGTAATGACCTGTAACCTCAAGCACCACAACGTAGAAATTAAATTTGTAACGACCTGTCCCACATCGTTACTACAACCAGCCACAAGCCGTTCATACATATAATTATGTGTGAAACCACCACCCCAGCCAACCCCCACTGTGGGAGCACCTCCAACTGTTCTGTTCCTATTTTTCTTTCCCACAAATCAAGAATAAGAATAGCTAATATCAGCCAGTTTTTCCTCCCTCCTCTGCCTTGTCCTTCTTTCTTTTCTTTATAATTAGTCTCATGCACAACATATCTAGGAACTTGTGCATATGCCATGCACACACCACAGATTGATGGCTCACACAACACCACATCACCCCACGTCACACCCACGTGCAGCTCACCCAATACTTGGTCACATAACCCTTACATGCATCCACATAAAGTTAACTACTCCAAGCTTCTAATTAATTTCCGAAATGAAATTATTAGATGCTTAAGTATAGAAAGTTGGTTAAATTATGATACTGGATATTACACCAAGTGCGTCTTATATAGTGAATTTCGGCCATGTTTGGCACAACAGTCAGGATTTGATGAAGAACAAAAATAAGTTTGATAAGTGGTCGAGTGGAATAAAACTTTTTGGGTTTCCAATATGCAGCTTTTCACTGGAATCCATGGGAAAGGCGCTTTTTTGAACGGAAACCCCATTAAAGGTTATTTTTTTCTCCATCAATTAGTCTAGCTGTTTTTTGGGGGCCGGAAATAATGTATGGGTTTCTAACAAATTGCATCAAATCTTTGGGAGATTCTGCAGTGTCTTGTCAGACTGAACTGATGAAGTCCCTCCTTGCTACAGAGGTATGTGTGGAAACTGTTGTTGCAAATTACTGCAATTTGGTCCTCTTGTCAGGTTCTTGCACTCTTCTTACTATAATGCTGCAGTGACTAAGAGTCTAAGACACGTTGAACTTTGGCACGTATGCAAGAAGCATGTCCATATTTTGTCTGTAATTCGACTTCCTGAAGTGCATGATGCATAAAAATGACTTGTAACGAGTGCTGGTGGTAGGGTTCTGGCTTATAGTTCTTCACTCCATTCACCTGTTGCTCAAGTTACAAGGGTGCAGTATTATCTGTATACAGGACATACTCTGTTGCGTTAAGTGATAAGTATTGCACTTCTATGTTCATGAGTAAAGGTGGACAGCTTGTGCACTGACATACATACTATTAAGAAGTCTTTTCTTTTTGATCGGCATTAAGAAGTCTTTTCTACTGAATAAAGAGCTTGTCAAAGTCGAAAATTTCTAGTTGAGGGGAGAAAGTGAACTTTGAGAATTATGAACATATAGCTCTCCTCGGTTGTATCGAGTTGAGGTCATATTATCTTCTTGGCTTCTTGCAGTACACCTGAAACCAGCTTCCACAATCTTTTAAACATAAATTTGCTTTGGGAAATCATAGATAATAACACATGCTGCAAATTGTGAAATGTTCACCTTATAGGGAAAGGCAATTGAGCTGCATCACTAGTATCACATACAATGAACTAATTAATTTTTATCTTGCTGCAAGAGCAGGCTGGAACTAAACGTGACAAGTTAACGATGGATGCAACTACAAACAGAATCAATAGCTTACTTTTTAAGGTAAAACCTGAAGTTGGTGATTCAAGTTGCTGATTTTGATTAAATAGAATTTTTTTGGCAAACAGAATTAATTTCTATGTGATCAGGTGAGATCTCTTCGAATGAGTGGCTCTTGTGCATTGAACTTATGTGGGATTGCATGCGGAAGACTTGACCTATTCTATGAAACTGGCTTTGGGGGCCCTTGGTATGGTTCTGTCTTTTGGATTAAATGAATCATAAAGCTACACAATATTAACTGGCTTGACTCCTTTTACAGGGACGTGGCAGGTGGGGCTGTGATTGTTAAAGAAGCTGGAGGTGTTCTGTTTGATCCGTAAGAAACATATTTGCTCATGAAATTTCCTTTTTAAAGTTTGTTTCTGCCCTTCGGAACTTACTCAAAAAGGTTTAGAACGGCCAGTTAATATATCTTATGACAGACTGATTTTACTGTAATTCTAACAATCAAGTTGCATTCATTTCGATGTCCAAGCACTTAAAAAGATAATTATTACAGTAGTTGATTGGTTGTTTCTCACATATTTCCTTTGATCTGGATAGTGGTAAATATCAAAGAAGCGAGATCCATTTAAGTACACAGTTAGCTTAAAGCAGTTTCCTAATTCGAAAATGCAATGTTTGTTTTGCGTCAGATCTGGCAAGGAATTTGACATCACAGCTCAGCGTGTTGCAGCTTCAAATCCACTTCTTAAGGATGCATTTATCGAGGCATTGCTCCAATCCGAGTGAAAGTCTATGAAAACTGAAAGCCTCATTTAGGAAAGGGTACAGACTCCATCAAAATGGTTTTCAGTGATAAGAGTTACTGAGAGGATTACTAGGCGATTCTAATGATTGTTCATTGGCCCGGGGACTTAAACCAGTGCCAAATTATCTGTTAAAAACCCAATTGATCTGACAAATTCATAGCTAATAATAGCAATATAAGTTTGTGGTATTTTGAACCATTTTGAGTTTGATATTACATTACACTTCCTGAAAGTTATCAAGTCTTTGCCTCCGAATTCCATTTCGTGTTTGAGCAGTGTTTTCCTTTCAGAGTACAGATTGCAGTTCCTATAATACGAAACAAGCTTTTGCTTTGCTCTCTCTCTCTCTCTCTCTCTCTCTCTCTCACACACACACACACACTGAAGTTCACAAAATCGAAGAGAATAAACCTAAGTTTTGACGCTGATACCCACTTACACTATCGAGGCAGAGCAACAAGCAGAATGAACTGTAAAGCATCCTTTGACAGTCTATATTTTCTCTTGTAGTACAAGAAATAACAAGTCAAGGTCACTCTTTTAAAACATTTCTCTGAAATAATGTTAGTCCAAATTCCATAATTCTCAATATTCCAAATACCTTTACAGTTCATGTTAAGAAGTACCATATATCAGAAACAAACACATGAAAATAGCATTCTGAAAAAGATACAAATGAACGGAAATCATACAAATTAAAAAAAATAGGCATGATGTAAAACTAGGTTAATTTATTAAATCCAAGCCAAACAAATTTATGTTTTTAGCGCAAAGAATGAGACTCCTCTACGAAGACACAACAAACAACTAGGACTTGAGCAAAATCTTTTACCATGCATAGGTATCAACAACAATAACGATTTCGAAACTGTCATGATCTAGACTTTGTTTTCTGCACTTGTGGGAGATGCATTGACTTGTGCTCCATTGATCTTTCTATCTCTTGTCATCTTCTTCCAAACTTCTAAAATCAGCGAGGTAAGCATGATTGCACCGCAGATAGAACCATACCCGATCATCCATCCCTTTGCAGGCTTCAAAATGGTGAAGCCTACCCATATGTTGACCAAGCTCAAGAGAAGAACTAAGTAGCCAGTGAGATGGTGGAACCAATTCCAAATATGTCTGTGCTTGTGGTCCTTTGTAGGTCGCAGAAATAAAGCAGAAATCTGAATACAAAATAAAGCATTTTGTTAGCATGACATATACCAGTTACAGAGTAGCAAATTCGAATAGCACTGTGCATTAAGAGGACAAGAATGGCCTATGTTTTGATACCTGTAGTAGTCCGAGGGCAAAAAGTGCGCTCCCAATACCCATGTGGCAAGGATGATGATTTCCAGATGACATACTGCCAAGAACAAGCCCAGTTGCGCCTCCCGACATGCCAAGAAAATAGCCAGAGAGCTGAAGAGATACATGAGTGTAAAACCAAAGAGGGTCTGCTCGTGGTCCGAAGGCCTTGAGATACCTTGCCGCCATGAATCCCAGAGGCATCATAATACCCCAACTGACAGCATTAAGAACTCCATGTGCCTGCAAAATTGATTCAAAATCACCATTAGACAAATTCAAGCTAATTGTTTTTATGAAAAGAAACAGGCTTCTCCTATTAACAAAGTAAGATGTCCAAGATTATTCCATGCAGTAATCAAGTTATATTCTCACTATGTTTAAGCCCTCTGCTATAGTATTTCTCCATTCAACTTTTTATTTTTCAAGAATTTAGAAGGAAAGATTAATCCTGGTTTTTAACTCATGTATGCATATATTGTAAGCCCCCTTGAGAGATCAAAATAAAAGCTGTGATGATAATGTTTAAAAGCCTTAATCTTGGAAGGGCTTTAATGACTTACTATCTTCAGTTTGGTTTTTGAATTGCCTCCACGAGACTCAACGGCTTGTCCTGAGGAGAGATTCAGATTTCCCCTGGATTGGAGATGGTGTCCGGATACACCATGCATTCCAAGATTATCACCCGAGACTGGTCCGTCTTGCCAAACATGATCAACGCTGGTCGTGTTTTCGGGAAGCTCAATTGTTGCGAATATAACCATCTTGTTGTCCATAAACATGGCTGACAAATCTGAGACAGCAAAAGTCAGATTCCCCTCTCGTAGCCGGGTACCATAGCTATCTACTGGTGACGTGAAGACTGCAACGGTTCCATCTGGCTTTGGGTATGCTACGATGGCTTGAGTTCCAATCATGCCTTTCGACGTGGGATTGATTCCCCATGCAACCCACGACGATGAACTGACTTGGCTGTGGCGGTAAGCGATGTGGAGAGTGGATAAGGAAGGGGTGTAAGTCCAGTGGAGGAACGAATCAAGATTGGGAAGATCAGTGCACGAGGCGAAGACTTGGTTATTAGGGAACACGGAGTCGGAACACGATGAACCACCGGCAACCGAAAGAGCGAGGGATGGAGCCGAAAAGAAACTGATGAGGAGACAAAGCAGAAACACCAGTTTCTGTGTTGGCATTGACGTTCGCCTTGCGATCGAAGAACAGAAGAGAAGATGAGGTGAAAAGGGTAGCGCTACGGCGGAAGTAGGGAGAAGAAGAGAGGGTGAGTTTTGTAAATGACGGTGAAAAATCAGGGCATGGTGGTGTTGTTTATATAGGTTATGCTAAGTCTTGCATAGCAAGGAATTAACTGTATGCTTCCTACTTGCTTTGCTATCTAAAAAAGAAGATGAGGTGAAAATTAATCCAATTCCTGATGGGATTACAACTCTATGCTTCCTACTTGCTTTGCTATCTAAAAAAGTTTATGCTGTGTTTGGAACACTTTTTGAAAAAAAAATTGACAAAATAGTAGGGGTATGCTAAGTCTTGGTTAGCAAGGAATTAATTGTGCGTCCAAATCAGGGCATGATGGATTAGAACTCTCTCTGCTTCCTACTTGCTTTGCTAACTGAACGATCTCAACTGTCCGTTTCGATATTGGACGGTCTGGATTTAAAAAAACTATCCGGACCATCCAATACACTTTGAACGCACGCGATTCGACTCCCTAGTCTAAACGTTTATTCACGGAAAGCTCCGTAATAAAGTTTTTCTTCACATCTCTTCCTAAACTTATGGGGTTAGTCAATCGACTTGTTGATTACTCACCTGATCGATAATGATGCTTCGCTAAAGTTAAAAAATTCGGGAAATTACTGGCCGGTCCTATTTTCTTGTTGCCGTTCCTTGCGACCTTGTTTTGTAGCGGTATCCCGTCCAGCCCATTTTTAAAGGTGCTTTTACAAGTTTGCCCTTGTTTTAATGTTTTTCTTCTGCGGGATCACTTCATTTACAACGGCGACAAGGAGGAGCGAGGATTGCAGCGAGAGGAGTTGATCGACCACGATTGAAATGGTGATTGCAATTCAAATCATCGAGTTGTGATTCAAATCATTACTGTTGCTCAATCTCAATCAGTCTGTTGACCATGTATCTCATGTTGGAAGTTCTGATGGATCTCAAGTTGGAAGTAGTGGTGGATGGAAATTGGAAGCCTCATGGATCTCAAGTTCCAAATCCTAGTGGATCTCATAAAAGTGAATTCTATATAAGGTGAGAAATAAGGAGGTGAATTGGGTTTTTAGGGGATGTGAATTCTTTCAAATACAACCTGTGAATTCTGTTTTTAGGAGGTTAAATTCTGTTTTTAGGAGGTTAAATTCTGTTTTTAGGGGGAGAATTCTAAAGTGTGAATTCTATTTTTAAGGGTTGTGAATTCTGTCAAATAGCATGTGAATTCTGTCAAATAGAAGGTGAATTCTGTTTTAAGAAGTATGAATTCTTTCAATAAAGGAGTGAACTCTGTTTTTAGGGCGTGAATTGTGTCCAATACGGGTTTTGAATCCTATTTTTAGATTTTTAGGGCGTGTGAGTTCTGTCAAATAGGGGGTGAATTTTGTTTTTAGGTGGTGTGAATTCTGTCAAATAGAGCATGTGAATTCTATTTTTAGGGGGCTGAATCTGTTTCTGGAGGGTTTGAATTCTGTCAAATAGGGGCATATGAATTCCGTCAAATAAGTGGGTGAATTTTGTTTTTAAGGGGTGTGAATTTTGTCAAATAGGGCATGTGAATTCTATCTAATATGAGGTGAATTCTGTCAATTAGGGGGTGTGAATTCTTAGGGGGTGTGAATTCTGTCCAACACGGATTTTGAATTATATTTTTAGGGCGTGTGAATTCTATCAAATAAGAGTGGTGAATTCTGTTTTTAGGAGGTGTGAATTCTGTCAAATAGGGCTTCTTATGGGTGTGAATTATGTCAAATAGGGCATATGGCATATGAATTCTATCAAATAGGGCGTGAATTCTGTTTTTAGTGGATGTGAATTCTGTTTTTAGGAGGTGTAAATTCTAAGAAATATGAATGTGGCCCCAATTCACACCCTCACATCTCTTACAGAATTCACACCTCCAAATTACACAACCCCTTAAGAATTCACAGCCACAATTTACAGGCCCAAATCACACAATTTACACCCACTTTTTATGAGATCCACCAGGACTTGAACTTGAGATCCACTAGGATTTCCAACTTTCACAACAATTTGCAACAATCAACGACCCACGAGAGGACCATCCAGGAGGACTTCCAACATGAGATCCACGTCCATCGTGGACGGCGTAACTGGACGGGTGTGATCATTGTCTTTGGTGGTGAAACCTGGTTAATTACCAAATACACAGATTAACATTAATAGAAAGATAAAACTCATACAACACAATCAAGAAAGATAACAAGTAATTAAAATCAACACAATTTTCGTTACATAAAACACAATGTATGTGGGTATTTTGTCATGTTTGATTCAAAGTTTTTTAATCGTATAAAATTTTTTAAAAGCTTATTTTAGTTAATTACGAAGCTAAAATACCTTGTTTACTAATTTTACCATATATTAGCCATTTGGCCCATTTAGTGACATAGCAAGTCAATTTTTTTTTACCTTAATTAATGACATTATGAGTCATGAGTCTCAACACTCATGACATAGAAAGTCAATTTATTTATAAAATTAAAATTATTTGTTTTACCTTAATTAATGACATTATGAGTCATAACATAGCGAGTTAATTTATTTAATAATTTTTTTTTGTTTTTCCGTGCCTTATGTCGTGCCCTTTCGTGCCCGTGTCGTGCAACTTTCGTACTGTGCCTGTGTCGTGCCCAGCTAAGACTGTGTCATGTCGTGCCGTGCCAGGCCAACTTCCATGCCGTGCCTGTGCCGTGCTCGCCCACTTCCGTGCCCGTCCACATGCCCACTTCGACCGTGCCGTGTCGTGCCGTGCCAGGACCATGATCTTGCCTGTGCCGTGTCGGCCCGGCCCACTTGACTGTTAGACTTGTCCCACATTGCTCATCTAAGCCACCCAAACTTGGTTAATATATTCTAGAGGCTACTCCACCTATAGCCAATTGGTTTTAGGTTGGAACCCTCTAAGAAATTTAACATGGTATCAGAGCTAGGTCTTGGGTAGCCTCACCTCTCGTGGGAAAGTCTCTGTCATCTCTGTCGCCCGAATCAGTCAGTCAGCTCCTGGTCAGTCACCTCCACGTGCATCCGGGCTGCACGTGAGGGATAGTATTAGACTTGTCCCACATCGCTCATCTAAGCCACCCAAGCTCGGTTAATATATTCTAGAAGCTACTCCACCTATTGCCAATTGGTTTTAGGCTTGAATCCTCCAAGAAATCTAACATCGACACCCCTAAGTTGGATACTGCATCACTGGGTCAAATAGAATGCTTGTTTATGAGTTGGTTCCTAACAACACCTTGGCATTTCATTTACATGGTGAGTATTTTTGGTAGTTCATGCTTATCTCATTTTCTATTTTCTACTGCTTTTGTATGGTTATGCAATGGTAAGGACTAAAGGGGTTGGTCATTTTTAAGTCTGGTATTAATCAAGTGTTTCATAGAAGGATTTTGATTGAAAATAAAAACTTTTAGGCAGGGGAAGATCTCACATGGATTGGAACACAATACAGAAAATTGCTCTAGGGGCTGCAAAAGGACTAGCATATTTGCACGAGGAATGTAAGTTCTGTTCATCTTTATTTTTCTTCCTCAGTGTAGAAGCAAGAGGGAATTCTTGTTCTTTGACATGTACCTGAATTATTAATCTCTAATGGCTGTATTTGTAGGTCGTCCTAAGATCATACACGGTGACATCAAGGCGACAAACATTCTTCTGGATGCTAACTTCGAGGCAAAAGTAAGATTTCTTCGTTGCAGTGAATTGAAAAGTATGTAGTAATCTAACTGCAGCCCCATTTGCTGCCCAAGTGTCTCATTTGTTTTTATCTATATGAAGTTGGCATTCATTTTGTTTTAGAAAAAACTGGTAGATTTTTTCCCCTTACCATTAGTTATGATCGGTGAGATTCTCTCAGTTTTTGTTGCAACTTGCAAGGAGTGGAATGATGTTTTTAGTTATAGCTGAAGAAAACTGGATTCAAATCACTGATTAGTTGTCCAGACTTCCTCTTACTATTGATTATTGTAGCTGTCAGTAAACCTGGAAATTTTTAATTTCTTCTCAGGTTGCAGATTTTGGACTTGCAAAATTTTCTTCTGATGCCAACAGGGTGGTGGGAACTTTTGGGTAAGACCCTTCTCTCATGTCTCATCTGTTGTGATTGTGTTTTGATGGAGGTTATTGGTCTGAGTCTTGGGTACGACCTGCATATGCACTGGATCTTTTGTGTGTTCCTAGAAACGAGTGGTCATACAACAATGGAGCTTTTTCTATATATTCTGAATTCTCGCTTTCATAAGAGCATTCCCTTTAAAATTGGGTTCAAGTTGTATATCCGGTCTTGTTCAGCTTTACCTATTATCTTGGGCCAAGTTGATCCTGAAATCTGAAAACTAAGCTTCTGTAGTCTTGGTTCTCAATTTTTTTTCTTTATTGTTATCCGATTCTGGACGCTATGTTTTCTTTTCCAAGTTCCAAATTCTGATCCTGTTTTGACTTGCCAAGATGTTACTCTTGTATGCGGTAGTCTTTATAAATCATATTCACCCAGTAAATGTTCGCTACCCATAGATATCTAGCTCCGGAATAGCTTCGTCTGGAAAACTTACAGACAAGTCAGATGTTTTCTCCTTTGGAGTCATACTTCTGGAGTTGATTACTAGACGACGGCCCGTTGACTCTTCTCAATCTTCCACAGCGTACAGCTTAGATTGAGTAAGGAATTCATCGAACTGCTACGGCTTCCGCAGCAATGAAGAAATTCTTTTGTTTAGGTTTTATTTAGCTTTCCTTTGGTTTTCTGATATGCTGACAAAATTTACATTGTTGTAGGCAAGGCCCTTGCTCACGCCAGCTTTGGAAAAAGGAAATTTTGATGCCCTTGTTGATCCCCGGTTGCAAAAGGATTACAACCACAATGAGATGGTTCGTATGGTTTCTTGTGCTGATTCTTGTGTATGTCATTCAGCGCGACGTTGACCACGAATGAGGCAGGTAATTATTTTCAGTTTTAGCTTGAAAGGTTATTGGTAATGGAAAATTAAGAAAATCAACTGTCGTAGGCATATTGCTTATCTGAAGGGAGCCAACGACTTGTTATCTAGGCAAGGCAGTGAAAAAAATCTGATAACTATTAATCTAGTCTGACTGGGAAGGTGGACTAGACCAGATGTCTCTTGATACATATAAACAAGTGTGAAGTCACGCTTGGTGTATCTACTAACCTAACACTCAAGCCCCCATACACCTTAGTGTCTTGTGCTTTGAGCCAAGACGGACAATTTGAACGAAAAAGTGATATTTGAAAGTGAACATTGACTGATAAGCATATGACTGGAATTGTGCAGGTAGTATGGGCCTTGGAAGGAAACGTATTTGTGTCTAATCTTAACACGAACCAGTTCAACGAGGACTTGAAGCAGAGCGGACTAACCAGTGAGTATGGATCACATCCATCTGGCTCCAGTACCATAGCCCAACATGGCACTCAAGAAATGGAGATGGGATTGATGAAGAAAGACGGTTGAGGCCGATAAAAGAAGTACATAGTATAGCGATTCTTGAATCTTAGCTTTGATTTGGTTGTTCATAGCAGAGAAATCTTCTTTAATCTGTTGGATGGTAGATGACAAACTTCTATAAGCTGTTCATGTGATTATGTACTCTGTCTTGTTTAGGTTAGCCCATGTCTTGTTTGGTGTCTGGTGTTTATTCTGAGAGGGGTTGCTGGTTTTTTGGTGTTTGGGTTTTGGGTTTTATGGGGTTATATTTTGGGCTGTCTTGGGTGCTGGGGTGCTCCTTGTTTGTTTATTTTGCTTTGCCTTGTCTTTTTGTGTGGTTATATCTGTTGGTGGGTGGTGAGAGGGGTGTTGTTTGGTCCTGGTCTGCTACTTGGTTACTGGATTCTCAAATTTTTGCTGCTGATCTTGTTGGAGCCATGTATGCTGGATGACATTGCTGGCTTTACCTTGGAGGCATCTGTGTGATCATGGCTAGGAAGGCATGACTGTAATCTCTTATCATGCTGCTGTCAATTCCTACTCTTACCTGATGCTCTTTCAACTCCTACTCCTGGAGTGCTAAGAGTTATTGTTTTTACTCATTCTACTCTTATCGATCAACTCCTAAGCTTTGGAGGGCTAAGAGATTCTGGTGTAAAAGTTTGGTACTTTGATATTGACTGGTACTCATTACTTCTTCTCTAGGGGACGTTGGCTTCTGGTCAGGGATCAAGGTACAGTACAGAACCAGTTTGTGGCAAACATTACATGGTAACTCTCGTTTTCCCCTCCTTAATTTTTCTTCTTGTACTGCTCTCTTGATCTCTGTTTGGTTGCTGAGAAACCTCTCGAAAATCATGAAGAAACAAAGATACGATAGTAAAAGGAAATACCCATGTTTTGTTATGTTTTCATCTAACAAAAAGAGATCATGAGCAGTGAAAATTATGTTGGTTAAGGTGACCCTCTTAAAATTTAGCACCACTTAGAGCATCTTCAGCATTTACTCAAATGATCATGTGGATTCGAGTGATGATTCATTAATGGTGTAGTTGTAAGTTTGAGGATAAATTGGGCTTGTAAAGTACGGGTGAAAAATTGGTATGTTTGAGTCAATGATTGGAGTGAATGACACCGAGGCCATGCAGCTATAGAGTTCTTGTCCTTTCCAGTGTCCCCCCAAAAGAGCTATAGATTTCTTGTAACTACCCAACACCATGAGATAGACCATTCACATAATTCAAGAGAACAACTGATATATATGTCTATAAATGAATTTAGACTTCGGAAAACCATTTGTGCTAAATCCTCTCTTTTTTTTTAAAATCTAAATCCTTCTTTCTATACGATGGTGAATGTATTCTTTTTGAACTAAATTAATCAATCTAATCAGTGAAGAAAGTGTGTCACCAATCGTTAGAATTTTTGTAAATTATAATAAAAGGAGACAACAACACAATAATAAAATATTAGGGTAATTATGTAAGCACAAAATTAGGAGTTTAAGAGAAAACTTATCGATCGAGTCACACGTAAAGCGCTGTCTTAAGAGAAGATATGTCCCCGCTTGTACCGAGTTGTGTGACATTCCACTCCCAAGATAAAACGATTCTGGGAAGCTTTGTGTGCAGCTAAAGCTTTCCCCACGAACCAAGAACTGCCTGTATGCTCAAAATACTAGATACTCAAAACTACATCTCACTTAGCTTGTAAAACAACAAAAGCAATACTTCATATTTTCCGTGGTGAAACTCTCTACCACTTATGGATTTTTACACTCATACATATAGGCCACTCCAATCAATTTAGGACATAAAAGTCCCTAAATAACATCTAATTAATAATGGTTCATTATCCACGACTGAAGTGGTTGGTCCCAGTGACTTTCCATCTGCATCATCTGCTGTTGAGCTAGCTGGTTTCTTTCAAACTAGGTGGATATGGTTGGTTTGTTGATCTGGAAAATGTGGCACAGGCACGACAAGACACGAAAAAAGTGCAGGCACAGAAAAAGCACGGGCACGGAAAAAGTATGAGCATGGAACGACATGAATAAATATAATGGGACAAGCTGTCGAGCTAGGTGGTTTCTTTCAAACTAGGTGAATATGGTTGGTTTGTTGTTTAGGAAAACGTGGCACAGGCACGACAAGGGCACGAAAAAAGCATAGGCACGGAAAAAGCACGGGCATAAAAAAAGCACGAGCACGGAACGACATGAATAATATAATGGGACAAGCTGTTATATTTGTTTTCTAATATTTTGTGTAAATTACTTTCAACGATTAGTAATTTTGTTTCGCCGAGCAAAACAAAACCCTCATTGGTCAATGGTCTTTACTTTATTGTGGAATTTTCTAATAAAAATTGACCCTTTAGTTCTCCAATTTACAAGTATGCCACCGAGCATTTTTGGGCCTTGCTTTAATTGGATACATGTTGAGCTATTATTTTATCTTTGGATGGACTATTTTTTGGGGTATATACTACATAGGACTATTACATATTTTGGGGCTCTAAAAATCTTCCATTTTTTTGGGGCTTAAAGCCATGGTACCTGGCTCTGATGGAGATTTACCTTGGGAGAGCCAGAGGTGGAACTTAGGCGGTCACAGGGGCCATGACCCCTTGACGATTAAATTTTCGTTTCTAAGCATAGCCCAAGCATGTCCTTGAAATAAAAAGTCCAAGCATTTCCTAAGAAATCAATTCCTTGAAATAAAATCCTAACTCTGCATGCTTCATTACTCATTAGTATACTTCCCTTCCCAAGAAATGAAATCCTAGTCTGTCCAGGAGTATTTGTCAAGTTGATGGATATATTGCTTGGGTGGTCTCCGAGGTGTCACTCCGCAATGTGATCTGACCTACCCAGAGAAGAATAATGTCCACTACTTCTTGGCAAAACTAAGATAGTGGGAGCATACATCAACATAGTGGGATTCAGTGAGTCATATTTGTCACCAAGTGCGTCTTATAGTGAATTTCGGTCATGTTTGGCCCAACCGTACGTCATGATTTGATGAAGAACAAAAATTAGTTTGATAAGTGGTCGAGTAGAATAAAACTTTTTGGGTTTCCAATATGCAGCTTTTCACTGGAATCCATGGGAAAGGTGCGTTTTGGAACGGAAACCCCATTAAAGGTGACTAATAGTAATATTTTCTACATCGATTACTCTAGCTGTTTTTTGGGGGCTGGAAATAATGTATGGGTCTCTAACAAATTGCATCAAATCTTTTTGAGATTCTGCAGTGTCTTCTCAGACTGAACTAATGCAGTCCCTCCTTGCTACTGAGGTACGTATGTGCGGAAATTTTTGTTGCAAATTACTGCAATGTGGTCCTCTTGTCAAGTTCTTGGACTCTTCTTTACTAAAATGCTGCAGTGAATAAAGAGTCTAAGACACGTTGAACTTTGGCACCTGTGCAAGTAGCATGTCCATATTTTGTCTGTAATTCGACTTCCTGAAGCGCATGATGCATAAAAATTACTTGTGACGAGTGCTGGTGGTAGGGTTCTAGCTTATAGTTCTTCACTCCGTTTACCACACTTAAAAGTTTCTTATATGCAGGGACGGAACCAGGATTTTACTCCAGCAGTGGCGAAATGTATACTAAAAAAATAAATTACAATATTAGTAGTCATCAACTCTACAAAAAAAATTAAAATAACATAACAAAAACTATAGTAAATGATATTTGTCATTTGCACAAGGAGTACGAAAAAAGACAAACTTTAATTTTTTAGGTTAAGTTATTTTAGGGTTAAATTGTGGAGTTTTTTTCCCCTTAATTATATCTCATCCTTTATATTATTTCACTTTGGCCTATTGAATTAATTAGTTTTGGAATACTTTTTTAGGTCTCATTTCTTGAAAAAAAAAAAGAAGATTTAGGACTAGTATATAACAAAAAATAAAGAAAAAAAAATCTAGCAGTGGCGAGACTATATATGTTGGGGATAATTTTTTGTTTATACATATAATAATTACAATTTCTAAAATTCTTGTCGTGGCGGCTGCCACCACTAGATCTCCTGGTTCCATCCTTGCTTATATGTTGCTCAAGTTACAAGGGTGCAGTGTTAGCTGTATACAGGACATACTCTGTTGCTTTAAGTGATAAGTATTGCACTTCTATGTTCATGAGTAAAGGTGGATAGCTTGTGCACCGATATACAGACTATTTATAAGTTTTTTCTACTGAATAAAGAGCTTGTCAAAGTCGAAAATTTCTAGTTGAGGGGAGAAAGTGAACTTTGAGAATTATGAACATATAGCTCTCCTCGGTTGGATCGAGGTGAGGCCAGCTTCCACAATCTTATAAACATAAGTTTGCTTTTTGAAATCGTAGATAATAGCACATGCATGCTGCAAATTGTGAAATGTTCACCTTAGAGGGAAAGGCAATTGAGCTGCATCACTACTCACTAGTATCACATATAATGAACTAGTTAATTTTTATCTCGCTGCCAGAGCAGGCTGGAGCTAAACGTGACAAGTTAACCATGGATGCAACTACAAACAGAATCAATAGCTCACTTTTCAAATGCTAAACCATCATATGCAAACACTTTCTCTCTCTAACTCCGGCGTGGGAGGGTGAGGCGTTTTCCGTCTCCGGCCGGTGGTTCCTTGGCTCCACCGGTTTGCCTAGCGGCGTGGGCGTCTCGTCTATTCGTGGGTGGTCCGGTTTGGTGATTTGGTCTGGATCTGGGGTGTGCGGGTGGTGGGCGATGGTGCGGTGGTGGAGTGGTGTCGTGTAGTTGGTTGTATTTCTGTCTTTGTTTTGCAGGTTCTCCTTTTCAAAAAGATCGGTGAAAGTCGACGGTGCTGACCGGTGATGGTTCTATCCGGTGGTGATGAGGTGGTTGTGGCCCCCATGGCTGAGGTGCTCTGGTCGTTTTGTGTGCTGAAGTCCGGTCGGCGGCCGCTTCGAGTTCTCTTCCGGGCGAGGGGCCAGCAGTTCGTCATTCCGGTTTGCTGCTGTTGCTGATCTTCTCCGGTGGTGTTGTTGGGGTTTTGGGGCGGGCTGAAGTTTGGTGGTGGTTGGATCCCCCTTGCTTTAATTGCGTTGATTTTCATTGTCGTAGGCCGGGTTCCGCCACCGGCCTCTACTTCTGGGAGAGGTCGGTTCGGCTTAACGGCGAGGTTGGTTTTCCGGCGGTTTGTGCGGCTGTGGTACGGTGATTGATGTGATTAGGGTTTTGGGGGCTGGTTTGGGTGGGCCGGTCCTCGGGTGGACCGGGTAGGGTGTTTGGGCTTTATTTTGTAATATTCGGGTGTTGGGTTGATCTTTATTGTTTTATTATCTTGAATCCTTGTAGACCCTTGGGTGGATTGGGCTGTGCCCTTGTGATGTTTTATCCAACTTTTTGTTGGATTCCCTTTCCCTATCCGCATTTTTAATAAAATTTCACTTTTGCCGATCAAAAAAAATAGCTCACTTTTCAAGGTAAGACCTGAAGTTTGGTGATGCAAGTTCCTGATTTTGATTAATTTTCGAATGAGTGGCTCTTGTGCATTGTACTTATGTGGGATTGCATGCGGAAGACTTGACCTATTCTATGAAATTGGCTTTGGGGGCCCTTGGTATGGTTCTGTCTTTTGGACTAGCTAAATGAATCATAAAAGCTACACAATATTAACAGGCTTGACTCCTTTTATAGGGACGTGGCGGGTGGGGCTGTGATTATTAAAGAAGCTGGAGGCATTCTGTTTGATCCGTAAGTAACATTTTTGCTCGTGAAATTTCCTTTTTAAAGTTTGTTTCTGCTCTTCGGAACTTACTCAAAAAGGTTTAGAATGGCCCGTTAATATATTTGATGACACAGACTGATTTTACTGTAAGAAAAAACATCAACTTGCATTCATTTCGATGTCCAAGCACTTAAAAAGACAATTATTACAGTAGTTGATTGGTTGTTAACTCACACATTTCCTTTGATCTGGATAGTGCATGGTAAATATCAAAGTAGCGAGACGCATTTAAGTACATAGCTTAAAGCAGTTTCCTAATTCGAACAATCAAGTTGTTAGGTGTTTCTGGTAGTGAATAAGTTATTGAGAAATGTTAGGTTGTTTCCGGTAGAAAAATAGTTGCAGATGAGTATGTGAATGAAAAAATTGTTAGAAAGAAGTAATTGTTAATAAGTTGTTAGTTAGTCTGAACAACAAGCTAAAATGCCAAAACTTGTTAATTAGTATGCACAGAGATGGTAAAAATGCCTACGTTTTTTCCTCAAATTCTTAGTAAGTGCTTATTTTTCTTTAATTTCCACTATCTTTCTATTTTGCTTTGGTTTCTAAAAAGCATTCAGCATCGTCACGATTGTTGTATGTGTAATGCGTGATTTCTTAAAGTTCATATTCGAATATTGCAGTGGCAATTTGGAAACTATATATTCTTAAATAAAGCATGTTGCGAGATCTTTCAATTGAGCGTAACTTGGAAAATTATATTGAAAAGGAAAATTGATGATTTCCTGGTGCATGAAACGACTTCAACTTCCCAAAGCAAATTCACAA
This sequence comes from Rhododendron griersonianum, assembly GCA_018127125.1. Classification (NCBI taxonomy): domain Eukaryota; kingdom Viridiplantae; phylum Streptophyta; class Magnoliopsida; order Ericales; family Ericaceae; genus Rhododendron; species Rhododendron griersonianum. The sequence continues at coordinate 17,569,109 of CM030789.1, forward strand.
AGGCTTTGTTCGTTTTAAATTTTTGTTTTTGTATTTTTGTTTGTCTTTTATGAATTTTTGTTTGAGTCACGTTAGATTTTTTTTGGATTGATCATTCGTTTCAAGAAGAGTATAAAAAGTAAATTATGACAAAAAAAAAGAAAAATACAGTGAAAGACAAGAAAAAAATACCAAACAATTAATGGATATTTTTTTCTTTCGTGTCATTTTTTATATAAAAAAATTAAACTTTGGTCCGCATTTCATATTTTTTGATGACTCTCGTCGAGACGAATGATTAATGCAAAAATAACGTTGAAAAACTAAATAAAAAATTATAATATATAAAAAAATACCGACTTCAATTCCAATCCAAAGATTACCGGGAAGAGACCAGATCCCCTGTCCGAGTGAAATCCGGACAGGGGCCTGTCCCAGTCCTCCGAGTCGTTGATCTCGCAAATCAACGGCTGAGATCTGCTGAACACTTTTTGGTCCAAAACGACGTCGTTTTGGCGCGACAGATCTCAATCGTTGATTTGCGAGATCAACGGTTTGGAGGACTGGGACAGGTCCTTGTCCGGATTTCACTCGGACAGAGGATCCTCGGTGCAATAATTGGAGGGTTTGTTCAGTTCTCTCTCTAACCCAGAGTTTTTTTTTTCTCTTTTTGGTAGGCAAAAGAACCCAGAAACTCTGACCCAGAGTTTCTCTCTCTAATGAAAAATACCCTAGTAGTTTTCTTCCTTCCTTCCCCTCCCTCCCCCAAGGATTTTCAATAATCTCTCCTGTCTACTGAGGCTCTCTTTTTCGCTTTCAATAAACTCTCCATGTCTAGTGAGGGTCTTTTCTCGCTCGATCGATCTCAGGTTTGAGAGTTAATTATTTGTTTTGTTCCATCTTTTTTATTTATCTTGGCTTCTCCTTCATGATCATCAAGGTTTGTTTTGAGTTTCGATGACAATTGTGGGATTGTGGTGGTGATCAGTTAGAGTATTGTTAACCTTTTTGATGTATTGTTATGCTGAATGAAAGTATCCTACCATGTTGGAATATATATCGGGGCGGTTTCGGAAACAACTAGTTAGACACCTAAAAAAATACCTCATAGTTTCCGATTAAATTTTAATGATCCGAGCCGCTCAATGCGATCAGAACGTGATTTTAAGGGTACTCGCGAGAAATTAGCAAAAAAAATGACCGAAAAAGGCTTGATCTAAGCACTTCCCGGTCATATGTTTTGCTAATTTCTTGCGCAGGTTCAAGGGACACCCAAAAAAACACCTAAAAAAACACCCCAAATCTCAATCTCATAGTTTCCGATCAAATTTTTATGATCCGAACAGTTCAATGTGTGCAGAATGTGATTTTAAGGGTGCTCGCGAAAAATTAGCAAATATTATGACCTGGAAGTGCTCGTTTTGAGTAGTTTTTAATTGAACCGTTCATTAAACTATGAGGTGTTTAATTTTTTAGGTGTTTTTTTGGGTGTCTCTTGAACCGCCCCGTATATATATGTAGTGACCAATAATTGTGGTGATAATAAGAGATTCAGACTAACTTTAGACGGTGAGCTTCTCGTGGTTGATGAATTTTTCTTTTAGCTTTCAGGGAGAGTATTTAGAAATTAAGTGTCAAAAAATCTAAAAAGATGAATCAAAGTAAAAAAAATTAAGAAATGGCAAAAAAACAAAAGAATCCACTTAATTTAGGACAAATTTAGTATTAATATAATATAATTTTGTTTTCTTCATCTTGTTGTAATTGTTTTAGTATTAATATAACATATTTTTGTTTCCTTTAAAAAACCGCGGAGGGGGGAGAGATATATCCGTGCATCACCCCAAGTCTTGAAAGCAAAATTGACCTCTCATCCACCATGTGTATTCCTTTCCGGGAAAATTTCAAAATAACACCTGACCTTTCACACAAATTACACATAGGCACCTGACCTTTTAATATTATCAATAAAACACCTGACCTATTTAAAAACCTATCAATTTTCCACCCGCCGTTGATTTTCCATCCAAAAACAAACGGAAATGTTGAAATGGCCTACATTTGGCCATTTGGAGGGAAACCAATATGCATTTTGAGGGAAAAACATATTACTCTATTGATTTTTCCCGCCAAAATCCACATGCGGGGTCATGGAGTTCCAATAACAACTATTTTTACTTTTTCTATAACTTTTAGTTTTGTTTTTCTTTTCTTTTCTTTTCTTTTTTTTCGCGTTTGTTAGTTTTACACCAATCTTTTGTGACTTACTGATTTGCCTCGACAAAATGAATCGGAAAAGTATTTTTTTTTACTTTTACCCAAATATTTTAGGAAATAACCACTTTTAAGTATAAAAAAATGACTATTTTCCAAAATATTTGGGCAAATATATAATTTTTTTCACTTTTCCAAAAAAGTGATGCGCAAAACTAAGAAATACGAAAAAAATTAAATAAGAACAAAACTAAAAGTTATAGAAAAAGTTAAGTGAAATGGGGATGTCCCAAAATTCCCAAACATTTCCTTCTTCTCCTTCATTTGTCTCACACCATCTCAAGTTCTGCCGAAAAAAATGGCACATAAATTTGATCCTCAAAATGTGCAATAACCAGTTCAACAAAAACAAAAAGTTACAATAACTGAGATGAAGTCTTATAAGCGTTATTCTCATAACAAACCATTGGAACTCCATGGCCCCTCAGGTGGGTTTTGGCGGGAGAAATTAGTAGGGTAATGTGTTTTTCTCTCAAAATGTATATTGGTTTCCCTCCAAATGGCCAGATGTAGACCATTTCAGCATTTCCATCTATTTTTGGATGGAAAGTTAACGGCGGGTGGAAAATTGATGAGTTTTTAAATAGGTCAGGTGTTATTTTGATAATATTAAAAGGTCAGGTGCCTATGCGTAATTTGTGTGAAAAGTCAGGTGCTATTTTGAAATTTTCCCTTCTTTTCCACATCCTTCTTTGTTTTCACACTAGTGGGGTCCATCCTAGTGCTGTTAATTCCATACGGTACCGGCTCGTACCGATCATAAAATGGTACACATATCTTGGAGTTATGTATCGGCCAAAATACCGGTCTATACCGTTTAATACTGGGCGTACCGGTCTGTACCAGGCTTGTATTGGGATCTCGGCCGGTACACAAATACTTGCATGCATTTTTTTCTTTTGATATAAAGACATGAATTTTAAAGTATTTTAACAAAATTTGGAGTTCATTTTATATTAATCATGTTAATTTGTTATTAGAACTAGTATTAAGGTGAGTCAAAATGTTAGAATTTATTTATTTCTCCATTTTTTAAGTTTTTAAATTGTATATAAGTATATTAAAAAAATCTAAAAATGTACTCCCTCCATCCATTTTTAAGTGTTCTGTTTCGTAACTCCAATTTATTAAGGAAACATTATCATCACACATTTTACATCAACTTTTATCTCCACTTTCCTTACTTACCTCTATGGAGACATCATTATTACACTTTTACTCACTAATTTTTCAAAATGGAATATACTTTTAGGGGCTAAATGGAAAATGCACCAACTTTTACTCACTAACTTTACAAAATGCACACTTATTAAGGGACAGCCCCAAATGAAATTCTAGACACTAAAAAGGGACGGAGGGAGTATATTGCAATAAATAAAAAACGGTACCAAGATACAAGCCGATACCAGTACTTACCGTCCAAATAGAGAAAACAGTACGCTAGACCGTACGAGATTGATAACTTTGAGCATCCATCTCATTTGCCCGAAAATTTCTGCCATGCTCAAGAGTGGTATGGGAGCATGATGCTCGAATTTAAGTTTGTTCATCCTCCTTAAAAGTGGGTAAACAATACCCTAGCCTCCTCCTTATTAATTGGTTGAAATGGTGTGAATCTCACCACAAAGTGATAGCATGCTCACTAAAAAGTGTATTATAGACATGAGACCTATAACATTTTAACCAATAAAAAGAAGGGTTAACGTTCACCCTCTTTTTTGCACTCATGATGCTCCCATTGTTTATGGACCCTTAGATTGCAAATTGTGTAAATCACGATCGTTAGATCAAAATCACATAAAAAAGTAAGGTGAATATGTTAAAAACAAGATGATTTTACTATTTTTCCGCCAAAAAAGCGCAATATTACTTATCACAAAAATAAGATTTATATACCATTTACTTAGGCAACACTTACTATATGTATGGCTACACTTATTTCTGAGTTATTTTGACATTCAATGGTTGACATTAATGATTGAGATCAACTCATACAATTCAATGGTTTGGAACAATTGGGGGAGCATCATGCTCCCAAATCACTTGGGAGTATCATAGCCATTGCCCCCCTTTCTGTCTAAGAATTAATAATTAAATCAACATTGTGCAAAAAATATACAGTACTCCCATACACTTCGAAAACAGAAAGTCTAGGATCACTGTTCCATGTAGGGTTGTCCAAGAAAAACCGAGAACCGTGAAACCGGATCGGACTGAACCGATCCGTGACTTTTGGATTCGATTCGTGAATTAATGGTCCGCACACGGATTCGAAAATTGAAAAACCGTGAGATACGGTTCGGTTCACGGATTTTTATTATCAAACCGTGGATTAACTGAACCGGACTGTGAAATATTTAAAAATATATGTACATATAAATATATGTAATATTTAGTAAATAATTAGAAGTTTTACCGATTTTATAATTTTTTTCAGCAATTTTATCTTAAGGCAAATGCTAAGTACAAAGAAAATTGACAAAGAAATGACCCTTAAAGTGTACATGAACGGTTCAGATTCACTGTGCAGTGGATCTAAGCCGTTCATGTACACTTTAAGGGTCATACTATGTTGTAACAATATATAACCCCAGCGGGAAACTGTATTGCATTACTAGGGGAAAACAATTCTCACGCGGTATATACTTACTCGTTTTCCTCAGTAACGGCAGATTGTAATGCTTGTTTTTTTTGGTTGGATTTGCAATTTAGTGTTTATAGGATGTAATATGTGGATAAAACCGGAACCGAACTGTGACTCACGGATTGGATTGGAATCGAATCGTAGGACTTTTGGTCCAGACATGAATTGTATTTTCTAAAATCTGTGACTCACGGATTAGGATTGGATTCATAGCAATCCAGACCAATCTGGACCGCGGACAGCCCTAGTTCCTTGCATTTCACTGCTCTTTTCCACTGCTTCATGTGGGGCCCACTCTGAACTTCACAAAAATACAAAAAAATATCCATAAATTCTAAAGTATTTTTTATTTAAAAATCAGCTCAATCGCATATCGGTTGGTATATTTTCTGAATTCGTAGGCTTCTACGAATTCATAAAACATACCTACTAATATGCGATTGAACTAATATTTAAAGGACCCCATAAAAAATATTTTAAAATTTGTGGATGTTTCTTTGTACAATTTATGGATGTTCTTTGTATTTTTGTTGGACCTGAAGTGTGCCGCACATGGAGCGGTGAACGTAGCACTTTGCCTTCGACATCAGATAATCTAGGATCACCGCTCCATTACTAACGCTCTTATCCACCGCTCCATGTGGAGCCAACTCCGGGCCCCACAAAAATGATGCCATATATATAGCTTTGGAAGACATGATCCACCAGTTCTCGGAATAAGGAGTGGACAATATGGATACAAAGAACTTGGAAAAAGGATAATTATTGATTTCCCAGTTCATGAAATGACTACAATTTCCCAAAGCAATTAACCAACTCACAATGGCTCCGTTCTTCATAAATTTTTGTTAGGTTTGATGTTAGATTTATAGGATTGATCATTCCCCTCAGCAAAAAGAGTCTACAAAGTAAATTATGGCTAGAATCATAAAGAATATATATACACTAAGGGTATGTTTGTTTTGATGGAATCAAATGGTCGTTCTAATGACATATTTATTCCTATGTTTGGTTGACCATTAAATGATGAAATGATCATTCCAAATAAGATTACTATTCACCTTAGTAAAAGAATTGTCATTCCACTAAAAAATCAACGGAATTACCATTCTATTTCTTTGCCACTCCAAAAATTATTGTTGTCACTTCAAAAATTACTATTGCCACACCAATTCATTGTGGATGAGAATATGACTATTCCTAAGTACAACCAAATTTAGGGATGTGAATAGATATTCTAATCTCATTTCCTCTAATTTCATTCCCACCTTAGTTTTATTCCATTTGTCAATTCTACTCGATTGAACCAAACATACCCTAAAGATGGGAATAAAATACCAAAGGTAGTTCACCAGTCAAATCACACCCTTGAATTAATCTCAATCGAATGGGACTCGTTTGGAATCCTTCGCGATCGAAATGCCCAAACAACACGCAATGGAAATGCCCCAACCAACATATCTCTTTCTTTAGTGTCGTTTTATATAATAAAAAATTCAACTTCAATCCGTATTTTATATTTTTTTGTCGACATGGGGACGTAAAAAGGGGGACAATGGACATTTATTTTCCCACTCTTGTAAAAAAGGGGACAGTAAAATGGGGGACAATGGACATGTATTTTCCCACTCTTGTAAAAAAGGGGACAGTAAAATGGGGAACAATGGACATGTATTTTCCCACTCTGTCTTATCATTAAAAAAGGGGACAGGAGTCGACATTATGCCAAGAAAAGACAGACACAGAAGACTTTTCATCACAGACAGTCCCATGACATGCACTTGGACAATTAGAACATACCGGTTTTCCCCACCATCCCCTTCCTCTTCAAATCCAAAGCTACTCCGTAAACCACAAAAAAATAAAAAATAAAAAATGGCAGAGGCGGCTGTGCTTGGACTTCTATCCACCTTTGAACCCTATCTCCGAGAAGAGTTGAACTTGTTGAGCGGAGTACGGGAAGACATTGAATACATAAGAGGCGAATTCGAGCGCATGACACATTTCCTTAGAGTTGCTGATGCTATAGAAGATAGAGACCCGAAAATCAAAGTATGGGTGAAGCAAGTTCGAGAAACTGCATATGACACTGCAGATGCTCTTGACATGTACTTGCTTTGCCTCAGACATCATCATAGCATTGGATTCCGAGGGTTTGTACGTAAGGTTTCTTTCTTTATTAAGACTTTAAAAGCTCGCCACCAAATTGCTTCTGAAGTAAAAGGAATCAAGTCTAGAATCATCAATATTTCTGAGGGACATCAGCGATATAGTGACATGCATGGCAAAATAGGGCAAGCTTCAAGCTCTACTCATTCAGACATAGCATGGTATGATTGTCGTGGCGATGCCCTTCTACTCCAAGATGCTGACCTTGTGGGCATTGACAAGCCAAAATCACACTTGATTAAGTGGCTAGTGGATGAGGATCCTCGACTAAAGGTGCTTTCTATTGCAGGAATGGGTGGATTGGGCAAAACCACCCTTACAAAAAAAGTATACGACGACACAACAGTGAAGAGGCACTTCCAGAACCATGCTTGGATCACCGTTTCTGAATCATTCAATGTCGAAGAGCTTTTAAAAGACATGATTCGAGTTCTCTTTGAAGATGTCAGGCAACCACTCCCACAAGGAATGGACAGTATGGATCCAAACAGCTTGAAAGGTACAATTAATGCCTTTTTGCAGCAAAAGAGGTATGTGTTCGTTTTGGATGATGTATGGGGTATTCACGCATGGCAAGTTTTAAGAATCATACTTCCTGAATGCAATTGCGGCAGTCGAGTAATTTTGACAACAAGAAATGTAGATTTAGCTTCTTTTGCTAGCAAAGAATATCATGGCATGGTGTATAATCTTGAGCCCTTGCCTCGCAGAGAGTCATGGGCCTTGTTTTGCTCAAAGACATTCAAGGAGAATTCTTGTCCTTCATATTTGGAAGATTTGTCAAAAGACATCTTGAAAAAATGTGAGGGGTTACCACTTGCAATAGTAGCAATTAGTGGTCTGTTATCAACAAAACAGAAGAGTTTGAATGAGTGGGAGAGGATTTACCGTGGCCTTGGTGCAGAACTAGAAGGAAATGACAAACTCAAGAGCATGACTAAGATATTGTCCCTTAGTTACTTTGATTTGCCTTACTATCTCAAGTTATGTTTTTTGTACTTGAGTATTTTTCCAGAAGATTGTCTCATTGATTACTGGAGATTAATTCGGTTGTGGGCAGCGGAAGAATTTATAGAAGTGAAAGAAGGAATGACAAGAGAAGAAGTTGCTGAGGGCTACCTCAATGAACTAATTAACAGAAGTTTAGTTCAAGTGGCAGAGGTGAGGAGGGACGGGAAAAGGTTCAAAGCTTATCGAATCCATGACCTTTGGCGTGAAATGATAATTGCGAAGTCAAGAGAGCTAAACATTGTCACAATAGCAAGTGCAAGAAGCAGAGCGTGGCCTGAGAAATTGCGACGCCTCTCGGTCCACCACAAATTGGAAGATATTCAACAAAGCATTTGTTTCACTCATCTTCGTTCTTTGCTCGTGTTCAGCGCAACAGATTCGTTGTCCATGTTGTCAAAGATTGCATCCTTAGGCAAAGGTGTAAGGCTACTAACTGTGTTAGACTTGAGAGGAGCACAATTGGAAACATTCCCGCATGAAGTTGTGAAACTCCTTAATCTTACTTATTTAAGTTTGAGGAGTACAAATGTTAAAATGATCCCGAAAGCGATTGGAAAGCTCAAGAAGCTAGAAGCATTGGATCTGAAAGGTACGAATGTCACTGAGTTGCCTTATGATATCTTGAAGCTCCAACATCTTCGCCATCTCTTATTGTATCGCTACAACGATGCCCATTGTTATTCACCTTTTCATGGTACAATTGGCTTCAAAGCCCCGGCGGGAATAGGAAGTTTGTTGTACTTGCAGAAACTATGTGCTATTGAAGCAAACCAAGGGAATGTGGCAAGAGAGGTGGGGAAGCTAACTCAACTGAGGAGATTGCAAATTTTAAAGCTACAGAAGGAAGATGGGATGGTGCTATGTGTTGGAACTTAAGTGTATTTTCTCTAGTCCCACATTGGGAAGTTACAAAACTTCTTTCTACTTTAAATGATATTGCACACTAATGAATTTGTAAAAGAGGACTCAAGGAGAGGTCTCGCGCGTTCAGGAAAATGGGCGGCAATTTGGAAAACTGATTCGGAAACCAGTAAACCGGGTGTGCGTCACGAGTTATTCGCGCAGGGGGGGTGCAAATCCGGGATTTGAGCCTCGCGCACACACACGGTTAAGCCCACGTTTTGCCAAATTTCTGAAACGTTTTTTTCAGTCAATCAAATCTTTTCGAAATGGAAATTCTTGCTGGTGAAGAACGTGATTAAAACGTGTGCTAAATCAAAGGAACGAGATTTGATTTGATTTCAGCTGATTAAGGAAAAAACGTTTTTTAAAAACATGTGCATAATCAGCGGGATCTGATCAGCTGCTGATTAAGGGATGATTTCGGATTGATTATAAAACATGTGCTAAATCAATGCTTTGATTTGATTTACGTTTCCGAATTCAGCCCAGTCCGCACCTATAAATTGAGCACTTCAGAATCAGTTTTAACACACCAAAAACCAACTCTCTCTTCCTCCCCTAAAAACGTTTTCTGAGTTCGAGCAGTAGGTCGATTGTGTTCTTGTTTTCGGTTTTTCTTCCGTGCAGAGAAAGCCGAGCAGAGGTTTCTGGACTGATTTATCCTGGAGACGGCGAGGCATTCACGAACTGCTTGCACAATCTGGGCAGAGCCGCGAAACGTCTTAAAGAGAGCGACCTAGTCCGCGACTCAACCCAGCAGTAGTTCTACAATCTGGTATTCCGTATTTCAATAGCATCATCTCGAGGTAATCCGTTCTTGTTTTTACAGCAGTTATTTCAACAATTTTAAGACGTTACGATCTGCCATGGATTCTCAAAACAAGATTTCGGTTACCACCACTGATATCAACAAACCTTTTCGCTTTGAGGGGATGCACTTTAAACGTTGGAAGGCTAAGATGTTTTTCTTTCTTACGACCCAAAAACTTGCTGCATATTGTGATTCAACTAAACCTGTTGCTGCGAATCCCCCTACTACTGAAAACACTAAAGAGATTTCAAAATGGACCAACGAGGATTTTTTGTGCAAGAACTACATTATGAATGCTTTGACTGATGAGCTTTACGATTACTATTCCACTTTTGATACTGCTAAAGAACTTTGGGATGCCCTCCAGAAAAAGTATGATACCGAAGAGGCTGGGACTAAGAAATATGCTGTTAGTCGTTACTTGAAGTTTTCTATGATTGATGAAAAATCCGTGGTTTCCCAGGCACACGATTTACAGAAAATTGCGCATGAAATAGTTTCTGAGGGCATGTCTATTTGTGAACAATTTCAGGTTGCTGTTCTTATTGATAAATTGCCTCCTACTTGGAAAGATTTTAAAAAGGATCTCCGTCATAAGTCAAAAGATTTTTCTATGGAAAGTTTGATTGTTAGGCTCCGTGTTGAGGAGGAGGCTCGGAAACAGGATCAGAAGGATGAGGTTCTCTTTGTTGCAAACAAAAGGAACCATAGCTCGGCGGTGCTCAAGCCGAGAGGAGGGATTGCGAAGCCAAATCAGAACCAGAACCAGAACAGAAGACTGAATCAGAACAAGAAGTTACCCCCTTCTGGAGGCCAGGCTCGAAACACGGACTCTGTCCAATTTGTGTGTTACAATTGTAACAAGCCTGGCCATATGGCAAGAAATTGCAAGAACCCCAGGCGTCGCGCTCCACAGGCGAACCTGGTGGATGGAGAACCACTAGTGGCTATGATATCAGAGATCAATCTGATAAGTGGTTCAGAAGGGTGGTGGATAGACACTGGCACCTCTCGCCATGTCTGTTATGATCGCTCCTTGTTCAAGAAGTATTCTGAGGCTGATGATAAGAAAGTGCTGTTGGGAGACTCCCACACCACTAAGGTTCTTGGTACTGGTGAGGTGGATCTCAAATTCACTTCTGGAAGGATTGTCACTCTGAAGGAAGTCCTGCACACTTCAGAAATGAGGAAGAATCTTGTATCCGGCTACCTCCTCAATAAGGCCGGATTTACCCAGACTATAGGAGCAGATCAGTATACTCTTACTAAAAATGGCATGTTTGTTGGAAAGGGTTATGCATCTGATGGCATGTTTAAGCTTACTATTGATATGAATAAAAATGCATCTTCTTCTTACATTGTTTGTTCTGTTAATATGTGGCATGCTAGACTTTGTCATGTTAACAAGAAATTGATTAAGAATATGAGCAACTTAGGTTTTATCCCTAATATTTCCTTAAATGATTTTGATAAATGTGAATCATGTAGCAAGGCTAAGATTACAAAGAAACCTCATAAATCAATTCTTAAGGAAACCGAATTGCTAGAGTTGATTCATACCGATATGTGTGAGTTAGATGGAGTTCTCACTAGAAATGCACATCGATATTTTATCACGTTTATTGATGATCATTCAAATTATACCTCAGTTTATTTGATGAAACATAAGAGTGAAGCATTTGATATGTTTAAGATCTTTCTTAATGAGGTTGAAAACCAGTTTAATAGAAAGATTAAGAGAATCCGTAGTGATAGAGGCACTGAGTATGATTCGAATGAGTTCATTGCATTTTATAACTCTACTGGTATAATACATGAGAAAACTGCTCCATACTCACCCGAAATGAATGGAAAAGCAGAACGCAAGAATCGAACCTTATGTGAACTTGTAGTTGCGATTATGCTTAGTTCGGGTGCAGCTTCACATTGGTGGGGTGAAATTCTGTTGACTGTATGTTATGTGCTGAATAGAATTCCTAATTCTAAATCTTTAATTTCACCTTATGAATTGTGGAAAAACAAGAAGCCCAATGTGTCATATTTTAAAGTTTGGGGCTGTTTAGCATATGTTCGTATTCCTGACCCGAAAAGGTCAAAACTTGCGAGTAGAGCTTATGAATGCGCCTTTATTGGTTATGCTGTGAACAGTAAAGCATATAAATTCTTCGATATTAACAATAGGGTGATCGTAGAATCTATAGATGCAGATTTTTACGAAGAAAAATTCCCCTTTAAATCTAGAAATAGTGGGGGCGCTGAATCTAGTAGTAGCGTGCCTAAATTAGAAGAACCTAGAAACGAGAACTCTAGCGACACTGAGATTGAACCGAGGAGGAGCAAGAGAGCTCGAATCGCTAAGGACTTTGGTCCTGACTTTGCATTCTCTATAGAAGAGGACCCCACTACTGTTAATGAGGCTTTGACTTCCCCAGACGCTGATTTTTGGCAAGAAGCCATAAATGACGAAATGGACTCTTTGGATACTAATAGAACTTGGGAATTAGTAGACCTACCACAAGGATGCAAAGCTATAGGTTGCAAATGGGTGCTTAAAAAGAAATTGGAACCTGATGGTTCTGTGGATAAATATAAAGCTAGACTCGTAGCTAAGGGATATAGACAAAGGGAGAACATAGATTTTTTCGATACCTACTCTCCTGTGACAAGGATTACTTCTATCCGAGTTTTGATTGCCATAGCTGCTGTTCATAACTTAGTTGTACATCAAATGGACGTTAAAACTGCTTTTTTAAATGGAGACTTAGAAGAAGAGATTTATATGGATCAACCCGAGGGATTTGTTGTCCATGGTCAAGAACACAAAGTGTGTAGATTAATTAAATCTCTTTATGGCCTTAAACAAGCTCTAAAGCAGTGGCATGAAAAATTTGACAGTCTAGTTGTTTCAAATGGTTTCAAAGTCAATGAGAGTGATAAATGCATATATTACAAGTCTGATAATCATGCATGCACTATTATCTGTTTGTATGTGGATGACCTTCTGATATTTGGCTCAAGCTTATCTGTTGTGAATGAAACCAAATTATTGCTTAGCCAAAATTTTGACATGAAGGATTTGGGTGAGGCTAGTGTAATCCTCGGAGTTAAAGTTACTAAATCTGCAAATGAAATTTCTCTTGATCAATCACATTATATTGAAAAGATCTTGAAGAAATATAATTACTTTGACTGTAAACCTGCTTGCACTCCTTTTGATCCTAGTATTAAATTGTTTAAGAACACTGGAGACAGTGTTAGACAATCTGAGTATGCTAGTATAATTGGTAGTCTTCGTTATGCTTGTGATTGCACGAGACCAGATATTGCTTATGCAGTGGGGTATTATGCAGGTTTACTAGCAGGCCAGGAATGGAGCATTGGTTTGCTATTGAGAGGCTCATGCGGTATCTGAAAAGAACCATGAACCTTGGATTACACTATCAGAAGTTTCCCGCTGTTTTAGAGGGATACAGTGATGCCGATTGGAACACCCTTTCGGATGGCTCCAAAGCAACCAGTGGGTATGTGTTCAACATAGCAGGAGGTGCAGTCTCTTGGAAGTCTAAGAAACAAACCATTTTGGCACAATCCACTATGGAGTCTGAGATGATAGCGCTAGCTGTGGCTAGTGAGGAGGCAGCTTGGTTGAGAAACCTTTTGTCAGAGATTCCCCTATGGGAAAAACCGATACCGGCCATACTAATCCATTGCGATAGTACCGCGGCTATTGCAAAAGTTCAGAATTGTTTTTACAACGATAAGAAACGACAAATACGTCGTAAGCACAGCACAGTTAGAGATTTGCTAACAAAAGGGGCTGTTAGAGTGGATTATGTACGGTCAGCTGAGAACCTGGCTGATCCTTTGACGAAAGGATTAGCTCGGGAGAAGGTGTGGAACACCTCGAAAGGGATGGGGCTAAAGCCCATTGAGAAATGAGTCACTTGTGATGGATACCCAACCTATAGACGGGAGATCCCAAGAAATAGGTTCAAAGGGAAAAACGAGTCACATGGTGATATGGTAAGAATCATGCTATAAGAAGTTACACTCCAAGTCCACCCCTAAGAAGCATGACATCCTGTAGCGAAAGAGGTTGTGTTACTTTTAACACTTAATGAGTTCTATAGCTCTATGTGGAGTGGAGTACCTAGACTACAGGAGTACTCTTGATAGACTCACCTATATGAATGTTGAAGTGTGGCCGCTTCTTGGGAGAATTTGGGCAAATTCTCTAGGTCATTCATGAAACTGGGATATAAGCACATGGCCATAAAGTGCTGGCTTTAAACATTACACATTAGTAGAGTTGTGTGTGTAGTGCTCTCAGACTTAGAGTTCAAGATCACAAGTCACTCTAGTTACTATCTGAAGCATTATTACTATGTAATGGTTCAAGTCGAAAGACACCTTTACTTATGCACAGCTTTATACCTTTGCTCGAATATTTTGTTTTTAAAAATACAAGTGGGGGATTGTTGGAACTTAAGTGTATTTTCTCTAGTCCCACATTGGGAAGTTACAAAACTTCTTTCTACTTTAAATGATATTGCACACTAATGAGTTTGTAAAAGAGGACTCAAGGAGAGGTCTCGCGCGCTCAGGAAAATGGGCGGCAATTTGGAAAACTGATTCGGAAACCAGTTAACCGGGTGTGCGTCACGAGTTATTCGCGCAGGGGGGGTGCAAATCCGGGATTTGAGCCTCGCGCACACACACGGTTAAGCCCACGTTTTGCCAAATTTCTGAAACGTTTTTTTTCAGTCAATCAAATCTTTTCGAAATGGAAACTCTTGCTGGTGAAGAACGTGATTAAAACGTGTGCTAAATCAAAGGAACGAGATTTGATTTGATTTCAGCTGATTAAGGAAAAAACGTTTTTTAAAACATGTGCATAATCAGCGGGATCTGATCAGCTGCTGATTAAGGGATGATTTCGGATTGATTATAAAACATGTGCTAAATCAATGCTTTGATTTGATTTACGTTTCCGAATTCAGCCCAGTCCGCACCTATAAATTGAGCACTTCAGAATCAGTTTTAACACACCAAAAACCAACTCTCTCTTCCTCCCCTAAAAACGTTTTCTGAGTTCGAGCAGTAGGTCGATTGTGTTCTTGTTTTCGGTTTTTCTTCCGTGCAGAGAAAGCCGAGCAGAGGTACAGAATTCTGGGCTGTTTTATCCTGGAGACGGCGAGGCATTCACGAACTGCTTGCACAATCTGGGCAGAGCCGCGAAACGTCTTAAAGAGAGCGACCTAGTCCGCGACTCAACCCAGCAGTAGTTCTACAATCTGGTATTCCGTATTTCAATAGCATCATCTCGAGGTAATCCGTTCTTGTTTTTACAGCAGTTATTTCAACACTATGTTCATCCCTTGAGAAGCTAAACAACCTTTGCTCTTTGTGTGTTGCGGCAATAGAAGAAGATGAGATCATTGATCTAGATTCTTTGTCTTTGCCGCCTCGACTTCTTCAAACACTCTATCTAAGAGGACGTTTGGAGAAGATACCGCACTGGATACCATCTCTTCATAACCTGAAAAGGTTAGGCTTAGGGTGGAGTAAGTTAAAAGATGTTGTTCCACTGCATTCTGTTCAAGATTTGCCCAATTTGCTTGACCTTGAACTTGGTTCTGCGTATGAAGGAGATGAATTACTTTTCAAGGCTGGTTGGTTTCAGAAGCTTAAATATTTGCGGTTGGTTCACTTCGTAGGATTGAAATGGGTGAGAGTGGAGTCTAGCTCGATGCCTCTTCTTGAAGAGCTAGTTCTCCAAGACTGTAAATTGATGATGGAGTTGCCCTCGGGTGTTGAACATCTCGCTAACCTTAAATATCTTAACTTGAGTGATATGTGTGAAACATTCATTTCGAGCTTAAAAAGAGACTTACAAGGTGGGGACTACTGGAAAATTGCACATGTCCCTGAGGTTTGGATTTGGGACTCCAAATCTGGTTATTGGACTGGTGGTTATCTATAATAAGGTTGACAGCTTGTGCACCGACATACATACTATTAAGAAGTCTTTTCTACTGAATAAAGAGCTCATCAAAGTCGAAAATTTCTAGCTGAGGGAAGAAAGTGAACTTTGAGCATTATGAACATGTAGCTCTCCTCGGTTGTATCGAGGTGAGGTCGTATTATCTTCTTGCAATACACCTGAAACCAGTTTCCACAATCTTATAAACATAAATTTGCTTTGTGAAATCGTAGATAAATAACAGATGCTGCAAATTGTGAAATGTTCACCTTATAAGGAACAATAATTGAAATGCATCACTAGTATCACATATAATGAACTAATTAATTTTTATCTTGCTGCATGCGTAGGCTGGAACTAAATGTGACAAGTTAACGATGGATGCAACTACAAACAGAATCAATAGCTTATTGATTTTGATTAAGTAGATTTTTTTTGGCAAACAGAAATGATTTCTATGTTATCAGGTGAGATCTCTTCGAATGAGTGGCTCTTGTGCATTGAACTTATGTGGGATTGCATGCGGAAGATTGGACCTATTCTATGAAATTGGCTTTGGTGGCCCTTGGTATGGTTCTGTCTTTTGAATTAAATGAATCATAAAGCTGCATAATATTAACAGGCTTGACTCCTTTTACAGGGACGTGGCAGGTGGGGCTGTGATTGTTTGAATTTGGTGCTGGTAGTCGTTGTGTCAACGGAGTCATATTCTGGAGAAACACTAGAATTAGGTTGGATGTGATCGATGGTGGCATTTGACCTCAAAGATGAGAAATTTCGAGTAATTCCAGTTCCTAGCGGTTTCTCATGCATGGCTCGTCTGATAGAACTTAATGGCCATTTGGCAGTTGCCAATAGATACCGCCTAGATGGTAATTTGGAGGAGCTTTGGGTATTACAGGACTATGAGAAATGGATTTGGGTTCAAGAAAAGATCAGGCGTCCACTTAATTGGGTTCAAGAGGATGATCCTTATACCGCTTGTGCAATTCAGATGGGTGAGCTCCTCCTACAACCTTCAGTAGATATTTCGGAGCGCTACATGTGGATTTACGACTATGATCAGAATAGAAGACATTTTCGAAAGGTGGTGATCGCTGGGTTTCCTGGGCTTTCTGGATCGGAAATTAGATACCAATGTGTGAATGGGATCTTGAGGGTCACTGATTGTGTGGAAAATCTATTTTCGTTGAGAAATATTTAAGACTTGAGTTGCTTCTTTTCTATTTTGTTAGTAAATTTTTCTCGGTAATGGAATGTGTTTAATGCTCATAGCTTAGCCTTGGTATCTTTTTCTATTTTCTGTGTTCCCTCTTTCATGATTCTTGCTTATCAGGAAACGACCTTACCATAGTCCAGACCCCCACTCATGATGTATGAGTTGAGATTGAGACTGTTTCTCTGTTTTATGACCCCCTGCCCTGCTCATTATGAAAACTTTTTGCTTTCTTTCTGGCTACTTTGAATTTTATTCTTCCCTTCTGTTACTCGGAAACAGAAATTGATGAAGAAGAAGAAGAGGATGTTGATGACTTGTGGAATTGCTTCATTGACGGATGATATATTGGTGGACATTCTATCAAGACTCCCAGCAAAGGTGGTTGGCCAATGCAAGTGCATATGCAAGCATTGGTGCGCTCTGATTGAGGACCCCTGTTTTGTGCAATCGCACCGTGCTTGTTCCAAGTCTAGACAAGACGGCCGCTACCTTTTCATCTCCATAGTCGACTGTCACAAAAGAAATGTCTATTTTTATTCGGCAAATTACAATAGAGGACCGGGCCACCACTTGCTCACCAACTGAGATATGGGACATGCTTATGTGAAACAGTCTGTCGAGGGCCTAATATGCGGACTAAAACTGTCTTCATCATGAATCCAACCACAAAAGAATTTGTTACCCTCCCTCCTTCTGGTTTAGTATCGTATGAGAATACCACCTGTGAAACAGTCTGTCCATTTGAGATGTCGAAGGAGAGAGATGAAGAACCACCATCCGAACAAGATATGTATTGTCAGCATCCAGTAGAGATAATGAGGGTTCTTCCACTCATAAGCCCTCTATCAGTCTCTCATGTCCTCCAACAAACCGAACATATACATATCCTTCTTCTATCACTTATCCATCTATTAATAAGTTAATAATTCTCCATTTTACTATAAGTCTATATCACCTGATTTCTATATCAGAAACAAAGAGCATATGAAAATAGCATTCTGAAAAAGATACAAATGAATGGAAATCATACAAATTAAAAAAAAAATAAAAGTAAAAAAAAATAGGCATATTGTAAAACTAGGTAAATTTATTAAATCCAAGCTAAACAAACTCATGTTTTTAGCACAAAGAATGAGACTCCTCTAAGAAGACACAACAAACAACTAGGAATCAAGTGGAATCTTTTCCAATGCATAGGTATCAACAACAATAACGATGTCGCAACAATCATGATCTAGACTTTGTTGTCTGCACTTGTGGGAGTTGCATTGACTTGTGCTCCATTGATCATTCCATCTCTTGTCATCTTCTTCCAAACTTCTAAAATCAGCGAGGTAAGCATGATTGCACCAGAGATAGAACCATATCCGATCATCCATCCCTTTGCAGGCTTCAAAATGGTGAAGCCTACCCATATGTTGACCAAGCTCAAGAGAAGAACTACGTAGCCGGTGATGTGGTGGAACCAATTCCAGATATGTCTATGCTTGTGGTCCTTCGCAGGTCGCAGAAATAGAGCAGAAATCTAAACACAAAATAAAGAAATTTGTTAGCATGACATATACAAGTTGCAGAGTCGAAAATTTTATAGCATTGTGCATTCAGAGGATAAGAATGGCATAAGTTTCGATACCTGAAGTAGTCCGAGGGTAAAAAGTGAGATCCCAATACCCATGTGGCAAGGATGATGATTTCCAGATGGCATGCTGCCAAGAACAAGCCCAGTTGCGCCTCCCGCCATGCCAAGAAAATAGCCAGAGAGCTGAAGAGATACGTGAGTGTAGAACCAAAGAGGGTCTGCTCGTGGTCCGAGGGCCTTGAGATACCTTGCCGCCATAAATCCCGAAGGCATCATAATACCCCAACTAACAGCATTTAAAACTCCATGTGCCTACAAAATTGATTCAAAATCACCATTAGAGAAATTCAAGCTACTCTTTTTAGGAAAAAGAAACAGGCTGCTCCTATTACATAATTCTAGAGAAAGATGACCAAGATGATTCCATGCAGTAATCAACTCATAATCTCTCACTATGTTGTAAAAGGAAAGATTAATCCTGGTTTTTAACTTATGTATATAAACAGTAAAAGTGACGCTGGCTACCATTCGTTAACATCATATCTTATAAAGCAACTAACCATGTAGCAATAAAAACCGAGATGGTAATATGTAAAAGCCTTGGTTTTGGAAGGGTTGAACAACTTACTATCTTCAGTTTGGTTTTTGAATTGCCTCCATGAGACCCAATGGCTTGTCCTGATGAGAGATTCAGATTTCCCATGGATTGGAGGTGGTTTCCAGATACACCATGCATTCCAAGATTATCACCCGAGACTGGTCCGTCTTGCCAAACATGATTAACGCTCGTAGTGTTTTCGGGAAGCTCAATGGTTGCGAATATAACCATCTCGTTGTCCAAAAACATGGCTGACAAATCTGAGACAGAGAAAGTCAGATTCCCCTCTCGTAGCCGGGTACCGTAGCTATCGACAGGCGATGTGAAGACCGCCATGGTTCCATCTGGCTTTTGATATGCTACGATGGCTTGAGTTCCAATCATGCCTTTCGACGTGGGATTGATTCCCCATGCAACCCATGTCGATGAACTGACTTGGCTGTGGCGGTAAGCGATGTGGAGAGTGGATGAGGAAGGGGAGTAAGTCCAGTGGAGGAACGAATCAAGATTGGGAAGATCGGTGCATGAGGCGAAGACTTGGTTATTAGGGAACACGGAGTCGGAACACGATGAACCACCGGCAACCGAAAGAGCGAGGGACGGAGCCAAAAAGAAACTGATGATCAGGAGACACAACAGAAACACCTGTTTCTGCGTTGGCATTGACGTTCGCCTTGCAATGGAAGAACTATGACGGGGGTTCGATTGGGTGGTTTAGTGTTGGAGAACCGAAGAGAAGATGTGGTGAAAAGGCTGCGGCGGAAGTAGGGAGAAGAAGAGAGGGTGAGTTTTGTAAATGACGGCGCAAAATCAGGGCATGGTGGTGTTGTTTATATAGGTTATGCAAAGTCTTGGTTAGCAAGGAATTAACTGTGCGTCCAAATCCTGATGGGATTAGAACCCTCTGCTTAATTCCTACTTGCGTTGCTTTCTAACAAAGTTTAAAAATCGAAGTTTTTTTTTTCCTGATAAGTTTGAAAAATTAAAGTTTACTACGGCAAGGTTGGTGAGTTACTTTGGGCCGATCCCGGTCCGGCCTTGATGACCGGGACCATTAACTTCTTTTTTTTTTTTTGTGCCAATTTTATATACATGGGGTGTTAGTAGATTAGTTAACCAGGACAGTTAATCGGATATCATTAACTATATGAATGGATGAAATTTAGTTTCACAATGTGGATGGTTTACTTGGAGAATTTTACTTGTCGACTAGATAGGTCATCCGGTAGTCATGAGACTACTTATATTTGATTAGTCCTTTTCTTTTCTTTAAAATATAATTTACTCCTTTTTAATAACAAATCTATCACGGGGTCATTGTCTGATTTTTATAGTATTAACGAACAATGCTGCTTTCTGTCCAAGCGATGCCCACCCGTAGCATACATCAACATTGTGCTCACTAGCTAGGCAGACTTGTTGGGCCATTTGACGAAAGGCCTGGGTTATTAATATCAAATGCGTTCATATTGCCATTTCGTGACCCCAGCAATGGACAAGACTTCAGGATTACATATGTTGAATTGAACACTGGGACAGAGTCAGCGAGACAAAGGGAGTCAAAAGCCCAGCTCATCCAAAGTTTCGCAAATACCCCATATGATCGAGAAAAGAGTTTCACCAGGTTTCATTCTTTTTGTTTAAAAACGCCGGAACTCTTTTGTCAAAAACAAGAAGCATCAAGTCTACAAGTCAATCTGTAATGTTAATAGTTTCTTATGGTTCATTCTCTTTTCTCTTGAGCCTCAAAGTGTGACGGGTCACTGCTCCACCAGCTCGGGGTAGACAAGCCTTGACTGCGCTTTTGGGCAAGTATTGATGAAAAAATTGACAAAGAAAAACTTCTCTCATTGCATCATCATTAACCGGTGTAGGATCAGACCTAGGATTCAAGTCACATGGACCTTCCCTCTCATCTTATGGTGAGGCAAGGAATACAATCATATTGAACATAATCTGTTCATTTGTGAAGATGGACAGCTTGTGCCCTTAGAGTCTTGGACACTTTAAGAAATCTTTGCCGACTGAATAGAAGAGCTTGTTACAGTTGGAAATTTCTAGGTGAGGGACCGGAGAAAGTGAAAACTTCGAGAAATATGTACATAATAACACAGCTTGCTTTCTGAAAACCAGCTTCACAATCTTGTAAGCATATATATGCTTTCTGAGATCACACATAATAACACAGGTTGCTATTGTCAAATGTTTGCCTTATAGGGAAATGCAAGTGGATTGCATATAATGAACTAATTAAGTTTTGCGTGACAAGTTAACGGCAGATGCAACTACGGAGAGATTCATTAGCTTACTTTTGAAGGTAAAACCGGGACTTGCTGATGCGTGTTACTGAGTTTCAGCAAGTAGAGAAGTTGTGA
Organism: Rhododendron griersonianum; assembly: GCA_018127125.1. Classification (NCBI taxonomy): domain Eukaryota; kingdom Viridiplantae; phylum Streptophyta; class Magnoliopsida; order Ericales; family Ericaceae; genus Rhododendron; species Rhododendron griersonianum. The sequence goes on from CM030789.1 coordinate 17,590,654, forward strand.
AGAAAAAAAATTATTTTCTCATGTGATCAGGTGAGATCTCTTCGAATGAGTGGCTCTTGTGCATTGAACCTCTGTGGGATTGCATACGGAAGGCTTGACCTATTCTATGAACTTGGCTTTGGGGTCCCATGGTATGATTCTATCTTTAGCCTTCACTCCTTTGACAGGGACGTGGCGGGTGGGGCTGTGGCTGTTAAAGAAGCTAGAGGAGTTTTGTTTGATCCGTAAGAAATAAGTTTGTTTTCAAAGCTTGAATTTTGATGACACAGACTCATTTTAACCAAAAGGAAACAATGAACTTGCATTCATTTTGATGTTCGAGCACTTAAAGATTATGAAGAAACGGAAAAAGAAGAAGTAATTTACGTGGTTCAGCCACGGATTGTGACTTACATCCACGGGAGAAGGTAGGAGAATTCTTATTCATGGGTTGCTAAAAGAGAGCACCCTCAATATAAATACAATTACATGAGAGCAATCAAGGGAATTAATCTCACGACTTAAGCAGCAAGATAAGCATCCAATCTTCACATAATAGGCTACATAATCACCAAATAATCTGTTACCAAATATGAACATATTTTCCCTCCTTCTCCGCCAACACTCCCCCTCAAGTTGGTACGAAGATATCAATCGAGCCCAACTTGGACAAGATCTCATGAAATTTCACTGATGGCAACCCTTTAGTAAATATGTCGGCTAACTGATCGGCACTACGAACATATGGCATGCTAATTATATTAGCTTGTACCTTCTCCCTCACAAAATGGCAATCAACTTCTATGTGTTTTGTTCTTTCGTGAAATACTGGATTAGACGCAATGTGAATCGCTGCTTGATTGTCACAGAACAACTCGATTGGTTGAGGAGATTCAAAACCCAAATCATGTAAGAGAGCTCGAAGCCAGATTATCTCACTAGTTGTAGATGCCATGGCTCTATATTCGGCTTCTGCACTTGAACGAGCTATGACATTTTGTTTTTTGCTTCTCCATGTAACTAGGTTTCCTCCAACAAAAGTACAATATCCAGTAGTAAAGCGTCGATCAATTGGACTACCTGCCCAATCCGCATCAGTATATCCGACAATCTTTGTGTGCCCATTTCTTCGCATCCATATGCCACGACCAGGACAAAATTTCAAGTACTGAAGAATTCTATGCACTGCATTCAAATGATTAGTTCGCGGAGCATGCATGAATTGACTTACGAGACTTACAGCATAAGTGATATCGGGGCGAGTAATAGTTAAATAAATTAGCTTACCAACAAGCCTCTGATATTGACCAATATCAGTCAAGAGTTCACCCTCATTCCCAAGTTTCTTATAACTATCAGTAGGGGTTTCAACAGGTTTGACACCTAATTTTCCAGTCTCCTTCAACAAATCCAAAACATACTTCCTTTGGTTCAAGAATAAACCCTTCTTCGAGTGAGCAATCTCTATCCCCAAAAAATACTTCAAGATGCCCAAGTCTTTAATAGAGAACTTGCTATGCAAAAAAGATTTCAATTTGGTTATTTCTCTCGTATCATCTCCTGTGATGATTATGTCATCTACATATACCAAAACAATTGTAGTTCCAGTGGCAGCACGTTTCACAAACAAAGATGAATCGGCTGAGCTTCTTTGAAGACCATTTTCCATAAGAACCACACTAAGCTTTGCATACCACATTCGCGGCAACTGTTTGAGTCCATAAAGAGCTTTATTCAATTTGCACACCAAATGTTTTTGATCTTCTTGAGGATGCCCTGGAGGAATTGACATGTACACCTCCTCTTCTAAGTCTCCATGCAAAAACGCATTTTTCACGTCCATTTGGAACAATAGCCAATTGCAATTAACAGCAACAGACAAAAGAACACGAATTGTGTTCATTTTGGCAACCGGAGCAAAAGTCTCTTTGTAGTCCACCCCATAAGTTTGAGTAAACCCCTTCGCAACTAGTCTTGCTTTATGTCTCTCAATGGTCCCATCGCTCTGATATTTGATTTTATACACCCATTTACATCCGACAGGTTTCTTCCCTTCCGGCAATTGAACAATTTTCTAGGTTTTATTTTGATCAAGTGCAAGAAGTTCCTCCTTCATAGCATTGCTCCAAACTGATTGCTTATTGGCTTCTTGAAAGCTAGTGGGCTCATCGGAAATAGAGCTCAAAAAAGCAGTGTGGGAATGAGACACATTAGCATATGACAAATAATTTTGAATGGGAAATGTTGAAGCATGATAGGTATAAAAATCTTGCATTTTAGCTGGAGGTTGACTTACTCTAGAATATCGACGTTGTGGTGGCACATAGATAGAAGGGGCAACTTCATCAGAGGAAGAAACTTCAACAGGAGGGGCCACGGTGGAAGTTTCAGGTGATGCATCTCCTTGTGGACTATCAATAGGATTTGTGTCAACAATAGGAATAGGAATGAAATCATCTAGACACTCCCCCTCAAGCGGATTACCGGTTGGATTCTGAAAAAAAAGATGTATCTTCAACAAAACGAACATCACGAGCGATGAACATCTTTTGACTGTGAGGATCAAGACACTTGTATCCCTTTTGAGTCGAGGAGTAACCTAGAAAAACACACTTAGTTGCACGAGCATCAAGTTTGTCTCTGTGAGAGACATGGACATGAACATAGCATAAACACCCAAAGACACGAATGTGAGAAAGATCAATTTTGCGTTGCTTAAGAGTTTCCAAAGGTGACTTATGCCCAAGAACACGACTTGGAAGTCTATTGATGAGATAGGCAGCGGTAAGCACGCCATAAGACCAATATTTTTTTGGAACATGCATCTGAAACATGAGAGATCGAGTAGTTTCCAAGAGATGACGATTTTTGCGTTCGGCAATTCCATTTTGTTGTGGAGTGTCAACGCAACTAGTTTGATGGATAATTCCTTGGTTACTCGTAAAATCAGCCAAAAGATTTTTTATAAATTCGGTGCCGTTATCAGACCGAAGAACCTTGACATGAGCATTGAATTGAGTGACAATCATGGCATGAAAGTTTTGAAAAACAGTCGCAACTTCACTTTTTTTCTTCAACAAATATATCCATGTGGCACGAGAATGATCATCAATAAACGTGACAAAATATTTAAAACCATTACGAGATTCAACAGGGGTAGGACCCCACAAGTCTGAATGAATTAACTCAAAAGGTTTAGCCGTGACTGATAAGCACCCAATAATGCGTATTCTTGGTGCTTAAGTCCTCTAGTATGTTGTGTTTGTACATATATGTTGTCGTTTTTATGCGTTATTGCACGTAAGGTTTGTTTGAGGATGTTTCAGGTAAAACGTGCTAATAAGGCGGTTTTGAATGCCAAGGAATGCTCCGGATGCAACCAAGAGCTCAAGGCCACGTGCCACCACGTTGTGGTGCCCGAAGAGTCATGAAGAGATGGTTTGGAGGTTGTTCGGGTCGCCCAAGGGTCAAGGGAATTCAAGGACATGTGAGGATTTTACCAAAGCAATGCATCTTCCGACCAGCTGAGGGTAGATCTGTCATAACTTTTGATATACAAAGTACTTTTGATCCAAACCACTTGGATTGGAAAGTAGACTCGTCAAGCTTTCCAACGGTTCAAAGAACACCTTAATCCGAGTTCGGGAGTGTCCGGAGCGAGCCCGTGAAGTTTCCCAAAAAAATCTGTCAAAAAGGTACCGATACCTCAAAAACAAGGTACCGGTACCATGTTGCTAAAATGGCCAACAGTTGGATTGGTACCGATACCTCAATTTTGAGTAAATTGAGGTACCGGTACCTTGTCCCTTCGTCCAGCAGCTTTTGGCAGACTTTTTCAACCTTCCTTTTATGGAAAGTTTCCACTTTTGGCATGTCTTTGGGATATTTTAGGGGCCTTTTTGTCCACTTTTTGGCTGATTTTGTAAGGCCTATAAATAGGCTTGTATGCCATTTATGGAAGGGATGGCCATTAGTTAACTTTAGGCCTAGTTTTCTAGTTTTTGCTCTAGATTTTCCATTGTTAGTCTTTCAAGCTTTTCAAGTCATTTCCTTCAAGAACTCAAGTAAGTTTAATTAGTTTGTTATTTTGTCAAGTATTAATGTTGTAGCTACAAGTTGGATCTCTTCATAAATTAAGTTTATTTTCGTTTTTATCGGTTAAATTATGTTTTCATTTCCTACCATAATTTCTAGTCTTGTTGCTATGAGTGAGTAGTTAATCGGTTCGGTCATGGGGTGAGGTTTACTCTATGGATTAGTCGCTTGAATGGTTTCGTTTAAACTTTAGCTTAATCTCAAGGTTTTGAATGAATTAAACCCATGATTTATAGCTTTGATCATAGGGTCGGTGGCTTCTTTGATCAATGGAGTCTATCGCCTTATGCTACGTGCTTGCTAATCTTATGCGTGCGAACGATCCTTTTTCGTCTCTCACTTGCATTAAATGAGTTCAGTTTGAATTAGAGCTTTGAATTGAGTTACAAGTAGTCTTCAGTTTCAATTCTCCTAGTGGAATCCGAATGGTTTCGGTCCACACTCGAGTTAGATGAAGGAACCGTTTTATGGCTAAGTCATGGGTAAATCAATCCCTTTGACTCGACCATCTTAATCTAGTTTATTTCCAAGCTTAATTTCGTTATTCGAATCAAACACCAAAGTTGGCCGCTTGAACGCTGCAATCTTTACGTTATATCTAATCCGAATTCGCTAAAGAAGATTTCTCTGTGGGAACGATTCCGGTTCTTCCGGTATTTATGCTATCAACGACCTAGCCCCATGCTTGGGTGCAAGCCTTTCTAAGAGGTTAGGTTGCGGAGTAAGCAGACAGATAAAGACGAGCCAAAAGGCAAACGAGTCAATTTAGAAAATTGACAAACTTCACATGGACTAGAAGAAGGTGCAGTAGGAAAAAGCAAAGACAAATTCCGATCACATGGATGTCCTAAGCGATTGTGCCAAAGGTTTGGATGTTGGACACTCAATGCTTGAAAACTAGGCTGGAGGAGGTATAAACCATGAGAATAGATGCCTTCACCAATCTTCTTCCCCATGAACCGATCCTGAAAAATCACAGAAGTAGGAGAAAAAATAATGTCACAATTCAAGGTGTTAGTAAGTCTGCCAACAGAAAGAAGTTTGGAAGGGAATGATGGAATATAAAGTGCTTCAGAATATGGATGGTCAGAAAAAAATTTCAGTTTACCACATCCATGAATAGGAATGGATGATCCATTGGCAACCGACACAGAATTATTAGTTTCAGGAGTAAACTCACATAAGCTACCACAATCATTAGTAATGTGGTCAGTAGCACCAGAATCCACAATCCAAGTGCAATTTTTAGAGCTTGAGGAAAGAAAAGCTTTAAGGTTACTTGAGACATGAGTAGAGGATGAGGTTTCAATAGAGGAACCTATTTTATTATATTGCTGCAAGAGTTTACTCAATTGTCCAACCAAGTCGGAAGCCTCAGAAGTTACACTATTGGCAGCCCTATCCATCTTTTCTCCTTGTTTGAATTTTGGCTTCAAGTGTGGAAAAAGAATCCAACAACGATCCTTACTATGACCATCTTTGTCACAATGGTCACAGCGACGACCTTTATTAAGAGAAAGATTACCACTTAGCTTCCTAGTGTCAACTTTCCTCTTATCCACCATTAGAGCACTAACTTCAGAATGGATGATAGCAGATTTGGGCTCAATGTTCATTGCTTTCCTCCTAGTTTCTTCCTGTTGGATGCTAGCACAAACACTTGAAAGAGAAGGAATGTCACTGTTAGATCCCATCAAAATTTGGCTTCGAAGATTCTCAAAATCTGGTTTGATGTGGGCCAAAAGCTGAAAGACTTTATCTTGCTCCGCCCTTCGCTGCAATGTTACAAGATCAGTCATAGGAGGGCGATACAAACCAAGTTCATCCCACATGCTCTTCAATTCACCGAAGTATTCGACAAAAGAATGATCTCCTTGTTCGCAATTATATATTGATAGCTTGCTGCAATTGATAAATACGAGCAGCATTGTGTTGATGCCCATACAAATCCTTCACAGATGTCCAAAGATCTTGAGCACTATCAGCAAAAGTAAAGATTTCAGCAACTTTGGGTTCCATAGAATTGAGAAGCAAAGACATGGTGTACTGATTTTCAGATTTCCATTCACCATACTTCTCAACTTCATCAGTTTTAGGAGGTTTGGACACTATTGGAGGGGTTTTAGTTCCATCAATATGCCCATACAATGATTTTCCACCGAGTGCTAGTGCCACGACACGAGACCACGGAACATAATTCAGTCCATTAAGAAGAACTGATGAAAGCCTTGGGGCCGAATTATTTTCTGATTGTCCACCCATCGGTCCCGAAAGAAATAGTACGAAAAAAAAAAAAAAACTGTCAAGTTTCGACGAGATTTGCAGGAACGTAAAGAAAGGGGTACAATACCTTACCTTCTTCCTGCTCTGATACCATGAAGAAACGGAAAAAGAAGAAGTAATTTACGCGGTTCAGCCACGGATTGTGACTTACATCCACGGGAGAAGGTAGGAGAATTCTTATTCATAGGTTGCTAAAAGAGAGCACCCTCAATATAAATACAATTACATGAGAGCAATCAAGGGAATTAATCCCACGACTTAAGCAGCAAGATAAGCATCCAATCTTCACATAATAGGCAACATAATCACCAAATAATCTGTTACCAAATATGAACATATTTTCCGTCCTTCTCCGCCAACAGATTATTATTCCTTCTGTTGGTTAGTTGGTTCTTGCGTATTTCCTTTAATCAGGATATTTGAAAAAGTAAAAGAAGAGAGTTGCATTTAAGCACAAAGTTTAGCTTAAAGCGGTTTCCTAATTCGAAAATGCAATGATCTGGTAAGGAATTTGATTAACTTTTAACTCTTTTTTTCAAATCATACATTTCCCTCTCTCTCCCTCTTTTTTTAAAAATTCAACCATACACCACCAATTAGCCCCACAACCAACCGATAGGAGAATTTCAGATTTCCCCAAATTCAAACCTTAAATCACGCATAGAGAGAGAGAGAGAGAGAGAGAGAGAGAGAGAGAGAGAGAGAGAGAGAGAGAGAGAGAGAGAGAGAGAGAGAGAGAGAGAGGTAATTTAAAAATAAAAAATGGAGGATGAAAGTAATTTTTGATAAATAGTAAAAAAAATTATTGCGTATTTGTTTACTACTAAAAAAGATAGAGTTGAAAGTAATTTTTGAAAGTAAAATGAAAAAAAAGAAAGGTTAAAAAATGAGGTTGAAAGTAATTTTGAATTTCTAAAATTCGGGCTTGGACTTTGGTGGTTGGTTGTGGGGTTGATTGGTAGTGTGAAGTCGAATTTCTAGAGAGAGAGAGTGTGGGGGGGGGGGGGGGGGGGGGTCGGATTTAAAATTTAAAAGTAAAAAAAAGGAGAATTAAAGTTATTTTTGTAAATGGTAAAAAATGGGGTTAAAGTAAATTTTGATAAATAGTAAGAAAAAAAAACTTTATTACATGTTTATTTACTACTAAAATAAAATAAAGAGTTAAAGTAATTTTTGAAAGTAAAAGGTTGAAAAAAAGGAAGGTTAACACCTTCTGTTGGCTCCATCAGTTATAAATTGACGGAATTGGATGGCGGAAGCCTAATTGTTAACGGAATGGTAAATTTAGGTTTTTTTTGTCATTAGTTAAAATTCATGTGTTTTTTTTGTAAAGTTCATGAAAGTTCAAGTATTTTTTAAAAAAAATTCCTATATTTGAATACGAAGATTTGGGATTATTCAAGATTTGCAAATCAGAATCTCTAGCTCAGTCTCTTTATCTCTCTCACTCATCTGTCTCACAAAATCCAGACATCTCACATAAAAATCTATAAACTCTCTATCTATTGGAACAAAGGAAGAGAAAAGAGGTACCTGGTTTGGCGGAGAACCGAGTCTTGGTCGACATAGTGACTGATAAAGTTGGTACTGGCGAATTTTGACATCATCCGGAGAGTTTCGAACGTTACCGACGAGTTCCGGCCAAGATTGGCTACCTCTGTCTTCAATCCAAAGAACTATCCCGCTCAATTTATTTCTGTCTACCTCTTTATAGTATTTGATTCTCCTCATCTCTATTCTCTGTGTACAATTGGGCTACATTCCAACTTGATTTGAAACACTTCAAATTAATGAATACTGTCAAGAAACAATTGAGCTCGACAAATCTTACACAGATGAATATTTTTTATGTGTCAATCAAATACTGAAAAATAAAAGTTCGAAGTTTATTTTCTGAAAAAATATTTTACATAAAAGATATTTACATTGTAAAACATTTTATATCGAAATTAACAAACGGAGCCTAAGAGTATCCATAATGCTATAATCAAAAGTAAAAGATTTTTAAAGTTAACAATGTTGGTACAAAATATGGCTCACAATGCTATAATAAAACTTAACAACCTTCTTATAAATAATCAAATTTAATAGACCGTACATATTCTCAATCAAATATACCAATCATTATACAAAAATGTTCTCTCCCTTTTCCTCTCTCTCTCTCTCTCTCTCTCTTTCTATCCGAACAATATTTTACTAAAAATTATTTTTTATAAACAGTTTTTAAAAAATAGTTTTTTCAAAAAAAAAAATTCAAAAACTATTTTCTATTTCTAGTCAATAGTTTTTATTAGTTTCAAAACTATTTTTAGAAGAACTATTTTCTACTGTTCACAGTTTTTAGTTTTTTGTAGTTTGAAAATATGATGCGATAAGTTTTGGTTATTTAATTTTGATTATGCCATTGTAGACATCTACATTTTTAACATTAACAATCTCTTAAATGAATAATCAAAAATTGATGTGGCAATTTTTGGTTATCAATTTTTGATTATAACATTGTAATACCCTTAAGGGAGACATAATTTGGAATTTAGTCCCATATTAAATGTGGAACTCTACTACTATCAATATATTGGAAAACAAGTGATAGATTCCAAATGTTATCAATAATTGGTGATAAAACAAAAAAAATCTACTACTCCCTCTGTCTTGCCCTTTTGGGAAAGCGAGTTTTTATAATACTATTAAAAAAAATAGGAAATTGAATTCTACACTCCATTTTTTGACATGTGAACTCTCTTTTTTGTCTTATAGCAAAAAAATTACATACACTTTCAACACTAAAATCCAAAAAAAAAGAGTGTAGATGTCAAAAAAAGGAAAAGGAGTGTAGAATTCAATTTCCAAAAAATAATGAGAAATATAATAGGTATTGACTTTTTCAATTTGTCCCAACTTTGTACTTTGACATGACACTTAAAGTAGAAAAGAGAGGGTGAAAGAGTAATGTTGTATAACTTTTTATGATTACTTTTTGGAATGGACATTGATTTTAGGACATCCATAAAAGAAAAGAAGGAAGAGCAATATGGGACGGAGGGAGTATTTGTCGGGTGAGCAGTACTCTAGTCAAGCGTAAATCCCTCAAGAAATACTAAATTTGATACTAAAATGTTACTATAAAAAAGAGAGAGTTTTTGCACTTAAAACTTTCATAACTACACACATAAATTTTAATTAGCTAAGTATAGAGATGCATCTCTCCTATGTTTCATTTTTCCAAATAGCATAGGTACATGAGGCTCTTTGAGATATCATTATAACTAAGCGGTTATAAAACCTAATTCATATAAAAAAAATTGGTTAATCTGATGACTGTAATCACATGATCAAGATGAATTTATCTTACAATTCATTCCCTGAATTATACTAACCATCTATTTTGTAAAACATATGTCGTCCGATTAGTTGTCTATTTTTATCCGATTAACATGTTTTTTTGTCCTGATATGGCTCAATAAATAGTATAAAATGAATGATTCAAATCGACATGATAATATAGGTCCCAAAGTGCTATAATAATCTCATAATACGCCAGTGCACCACATGGACCCTAATCAAAATGAGAGGTGTGTTGACACGAACAATCTGTGTGCATATCAGATCGTGCACAATTTGTGATATGGGGGCCACTATAGGTCTCACACAAGCGTTCCGAGCCGTTCGTTAAATTTAAAATAATTTGTAAGGGCTTGCAAAAATCGACTCAATACGATACTTTTAAGTATTCGATCTAATCATATAATGGTTCGAGCCGTTCATTGAATTTAAACAATTTTTCAAGGGCTCTAGCAAAAAATCGTCTCAATCCAATACCTATAAGTACTCGATCTAATAATCTAAGTTTTCATTCAGGTTAGATGATTATATCGAGTACTAAATAAATATTGGATTAAACTGATTTTTCACGGGAGCTCTTAAAAAAATATTTTAACTTTAATGAACGGCTCAAATCGTTGAAGTGAGACCTACAGTGCCCCACATTGCGATGTATGCACAATATACGCACAGATTGTTCGTGTCGAAGGACTTTCGAAGAGATGGTCTTAGGCTCCGTTCTAGAAACCCAAATAAGTACTTAAAAAATATGGACTTATTTTCAAATTTAAAAATAATGAGTTTACGAAAATAATTTGTTAATTTTTTCTATAGGATTTGATAGATCTCAATTAGAATTATCAAATAAAATTCATATCGCATATTTTTTGATTTCAGTAAATCTATTACTTTTAAATTTGAAAATTGTAAATAAATACTAGTATTTATTTTTTAAGAGGCCTTTCCAGTGGATGTTTGTGCCGTTGTACTGCGTAGAAATTCAAATTCCGCAAATCCCCCATAAAAGCCCATCTTCGTCTATAAACCCTATTTTTCTCTCTCTGCAAACAACCGTCTCTTTTTTCTCCCGCTTGTTCAACTCCACAATAGGTTCCACTGCCTAGTGCAGTTGGCAACCTACCCTCTCCTCCATCCAGGAGGCAGAGGTTCGAGGCCCCTTGGGGGCAGTTGGGACCCAGAGCTATGGAAAGCTACTGGACTCCCCTAGTGCTAATCTAACTATCCCACTAACTCCCGCTGACTATAAAATATGGCAAAAAAAAAAAAAAAAACTCCACAATGAAACAAACCTCTCAACGGTAAAACCCTAGCTCTCTTCTCCGCCCGCCTATCCACACCCTCATCGGATTGAAAGGGCGGGCTTCCACTCGATTACCTACTCCCCACCGGTCCGATTCCACAAAGTTACCGCAATGGCCACCGTCACTTCGAGGGACCTTCAAGAGATCGTCTCCAAGCTATCCTCCGATAAAACTAAAACTCGCGAAGTAACATTCTATCTTCAACTCAATTTTCCTTCACAAAATCGTGGCCCTAAAACGCAGGAAAACAAAATAAAAGTAGAAGACCCAATCGGACTTGTTTTTTATTTTTTTATTTGTCCTTGATATGGTTTCGTTAAGGCCCTGTTTGCTTCTCGAAGGGTTGGACTAACTCTCCGGTAACTGTCCGGGGAATCTAAATTTTCTCACAGTGGATGATTATCTTACCCCTTAGATACTTTTGAGGGACCACATTTGTAAGACAACTCCAGCAATTGTTCCAACGTTTTTTTTGTTTGTTTTGTTTTGATAATCGGATGTCGAGGCCAGCTTGCGCGCACCTCGACTAATTCCGGGGCCCTGAAGTTAAGGACCGGGCAAACCTCCAGGGGCCCCGACAGTTATGAGGATTCCACTTCCTTTCCCAGAATGGTTGTGGGAAGAAGGGAATAATGCTTCCTTAGCCTACCTCCAGTGGCCCCAACAGTTATGAGGATTCCACTTCCTTTCCCAGAATGGTTGTGGGAAGAAGGGAATAATGCTTCCTTAGCCTAGCAACGAAGCAGTGATTTCGAATGGTGAATGATGATACACCCTGTCGTTTCTTAGCAAACCACATAAGTTGGAATGAACATTACAAGTGAATCATTCACTGTGTTTCCTACATTGGTTTAATGTGTTTGTGTATTGTATGAAGGGTTTGATTTGTGATTTTCAGGAAGGAATTAAGTTGTTGAATACCTGGTTAGAAGGCGAAAGATTCACTGGCTTTGTCAGATACATCGGACAGAAAACTGCAATGCTTAAACCGAGTGAGATACGTCATTGTAAGATTTGATGTAGATACTTTTGAAATATGTTCGTTTGGTGAGGTGAAATTTTTGTTCTTTTGTTGGCCTAGGGTATATATGCATAATTTGTTGAGAAGGGATTGGATAATTGTACTATTATTTTCTTTTTGCAGCCGAATCATGGCCTTTTCTCATTACACTGCTCACTCAGTGTGTAACACAAACACTGGAGATATCCTCAAGCAAGCGGCGATTGCGAAAGTTAATTTTTGCTAAAACTTTGCGCATTGTTGTACAACGAGTGGAGGATTCCAGTCTTTCAGGTTTTTAAACGAAGGCTACACTTCTTAGTTAATTTGATCAATTAATTTTTTTTGGTTAAATAATTTTATCATTTGTTTGAATCAGTGACCTGTAAAGATGACTGTAAGGATCCCTTATCAAAATTCAACTCGGTACACATCCACATCTTCCACTAAATCATGAGCTGTCATGAATTTTCTTATTTCCTTGGTCACATTTGTCTTATTGTCCATAGAAATGTTTTTAACTTCAACCATATATCCCCTCATTGATTAATTCAACGGTACTACACACTACACAGAATAAATGAACCACCTCAGACGGCATTACCTCTGCTTTGAGTTGTTGCCAAGTCTGGTTTATTCTTTATCCCTTTGTCCCATTTTATTTGCTCTCTCAGAAAGACTGTGCTATTTTGACCTTAAAGAAATTCAGTCCTTTTAGGTAATAGTATTTTTTTTGGAATGTTTTTACACCTTTCAAAAGATGTCAGTGCGTGCTTTTGAATGCAAAAAAATAAAAATAAACCCAATGTACTCTTTTTTTTTTCCAAGTCAAAATGGCTTGATTTTTTGGTAGGAATAAAACAAAATGGGACGGAGGGAGTACTTGGTAGCTGACAAGATAATTTATATTTTTGTGCCCATTATATGATCCTCAATGGAGTAGATTGGTCAATGATGAAATAGCAGATTCGAAAGCTCGATTATAGGATGAAGTATGTATTGAGTTTCGGTTCGAATTGTGATATATGTAAATTTCAGTCTGCCTCCACTGATGAATAAACTTAGAAGTTTGGACTTTGGATTGTATGTTTGTCCTTGGTTGGACCCTAGAAATGGAAAAACACCACCCCATTCAGTTGAAGGATAACTTGGCTTTGTTGCTTCTATAAAACCAAAACAGAAGAAATATATAACTTCTTCACTGTATATTCTACCAAACAGAGTTGGGTCGCAAGGGACATGTTCCATTGATGCGATAATTGGATTCTCTACATTAGTTTAATATCCTCGGACCTCAGTGAATTTATTTGATGCCAGTCATTTACGCCCTCATTATCCTCTCACAGGCATGAATTTGCATCTGGTCTCTGTGGCAAAATTGCTTTTCAACCATATCTGGGATGTCTTAAAGGATGTCCCCAGCTTTCAGCATGAGTAGGGGATTATCCTTCGCCATCTTTTGCAGTGAGTCTCCCTTTACCTTGTACAACTGCTCAGGGTGCTTTAGAATGCTGTCTTTTATAATTTTGTTGTATCATTCCTTTGGCAAGGTTTGGTGATTTTTCACATAGAGAAGGTGCAGACAAACTTGATCGTGAAGAATAGTACTCAATCTAATCCAAAGGAGGACTGTTTCGTTGCATCCTGACTCTCCATTCTTTTCTTGAAAATCCTCCTGGAGATTTTCCAAGTAATCTCCGAGAAGACATTGTCAAGGGGATTGTCACGATTTTCTCTTTTGTGAGGTAAATAACAATTGCTGTTTTTTAATGGTGCCTTTTATATTTTCTGAGATTTTCTTGTGGAAGCATTGACTTGTGGTGTAGTGTCCAATCCCTTTGCCTACCTTTTCGTTTCTAGGGATGAGGGGAAGCTTTCACGTAAGCTAATCAAATGTGTCAATACATACTTGTTGAAAGATGGTCCAAATTTGGGCTGTCAGTCCTTGGAAATCCATGATGCTGTGAAGCAGTTTGCATTCCGTTGTTGGACAACAACCCATGACTGCGATCTAAAGGTTTCTTACCGTCGTGTTAGTTGGTTTTCTATGTCTATGTGCATAGCTTTGGAGTGATTTATATCATCGATTGTATTTCTTTCGCAGGATGTACTTGTTCTATATGCTACGTTACAATTAAATTTGACTAGGGGTGCTGCTGACAGTAGTGAATTGGTGGAACATCTTTTGGATGTAGTTGGGAAGGAGCTCGATCAAAATAGTATCTGCAGTACCAATCTTGCCTGGTGAGTTTTGTTTTCACTAAAACAGCATACTGGCGTCCCCTCTTCTCTTTTCTCTCTCCCCTATTTCTTGTCTCTCCTTTGATCGGCAAAAAAAGAATAACTATATAATCTTTTTGAAGTTCTTGAAGGAGTCTTAAAGTTGTTCACGTTAGTGTTCACTATTTTTAGGAGTGACACAACCAAGGATGACGAGTGTGGAAATTTAACAAGCTCACAATGTGGCGTGGTGGAGCTCGCGGCCCTTGTCTTTTATCGGGTAGTTATGCAGAAACTCTTGGTAGTATTACAGTTTTAGGGTCTGCGCTCTGTATGTTTTCTATTTTTCGTTGTATTGAGTTAACCTTGACAAGTTTGAGGTCTCTTGACCAGTTGACCTTGAGAATTTAAGGGTTTTTAATTTGAAATCTGTAATGGAATTTGACTTTTTGTACATCTTTTCCGTTTAGTTTTAGTGCTGAAGTAGTTCTGAGACCTTGTAAGGGATCATGATGTTTGCTATGCAATATGTGTTACGTGGTTACTAATTTTTCTCCTGATAAACTGAAATTGACTTTTGATTGCTGCCAAACTTGTAAGTGGACAGAAAGAAGATTCACTAGTGTGATTTTGATTTTCCCAGGCATGCTTCCATACAACCAAAGCACCATCAGCTGAAAAACGAGCCAAGAAGGAGCATGCTGCCGCCTACATAAGAGAGGGGCTCATGGATGGAAGATGGTTGTGGTAAGTTTGGAGCCGAAGGATTCCATATGTTATTCACATGTTATTGCATGACATGCATACATATTCTCAATGACTTAGGAGGGACATTTATAGTTGGTCTGAAACTGAATCTATTACTGTGTTTGGTTTACATAAAACTAAATATAACCTACAGTGGTAAGTTTCCATCTTCAAATCCTTTAACCATTAAGTTTTCTATTTAGTTTGTTGGACCAGTGCCTGGTCTAGTTGAGCTTACCTGAGCTTGAGTTCGGCTAGTGTAATAATCCAGATCTTTCTTTGTCTCTTGCCCATCTTTGCTCCTGGCCAACCATGGTGAAGCTTCATCACCTTGCAGGAAAAAAGATCCCAAGCCACAGAACAATGCATGAGAATTACAACATATAACACCAAGTGACTATACTTGCCTCATGTGAATCCTATTATCTACATGGATCTTGTCTTCGGCTGTGAGCCGGGAAAGAATTGAAAGAAGAAAGAAACCTTCACATGGGTAGAAGCCCCCCAAATGGGAGTGGTGATCTTTAGCACTTCCACTCTGTTCTCCAAGTCAAAAACGTGTTACACCTCCACTTGTTGCCTTATAAAAAAAAGACTTAACTTGCAAACACACTGAAACCATGTAGACTCCATCTCAGTCCCCAGGTTCTCAACCTCTTCGAAAGAGTTATGAACTCATCCATCTCTGAATCCTACATGGACATCTATTTGGAATATGATGCCCCCCCATACTGATGCCTCTCTAAAGACACACCCCATCGGACATTATAATCTCTTGCGAGCTCCAGTCCGGCCAACCACTTCTGTTCTTGTCCTGTTTACCACACCCATTCTTGATCACCACCATGTTCCTCCACCATATCACCTTCTGTCAAGAAAGTCTCCAGAGTTGATTTTAATACTCCGCTTTTAGCCTCTAAGACACTTTTAGTCTCTCATACTACCCTTCTTAGATGCCAAAAGACAAAAAATTGTGTGAGGGAGGTCCAAAATGGAGTATGATACCACATTTCAAAGTTCATGTCTATTTTGGATTACTTGTTGTATCTGTTGGTATCTTGTATAATAAACTTTTAGCATTTTAGTTGTAGAAAATAAGAAATTCATATACCATTCCTAACATGGTATGAAGGCACCAATCCATCTGTCTAAATGCAGCCTCTATAGAGTATCAAATTCTATTCTCAGTCAAGACAGCCTGCTCAACTGTCATCAGATGATCCGGACATGTAACTCTTTTATTTTTTTAAAAGGAAACACATACTCTAGATGAGATGGAATCTGTTGCTACTATGTTAGTCTGTGTAAATGCCTTTTCCTGGTTGTTGCTTCTGTTTTGCCATATGCTCTAACTGGAATTTATTTATGGGTCTCTTTGCAGATGTGTTTGGTTTTCCGTCTAACAAATGCATTCATTTGGCAGCCATCTGTAGTTGATTAACTTGATTGTGGTAATATACTAATATGTAACCTCCGACTCTGGGCTTGATAAGCTGCGTTAGACTTTTGCTTCACGGGCTTTGGAACAATTCTTTTTATTACTGGTAAATGCTCGAATATAAGTTTTGCTTTCCCTTGTCCATCGTAACTGGTGCACCTTATAAGCTGAAATCCTATATTACCATGCCCAGTTACTAACTCCTGGAAGGGTTATGAATGAATTTTAATTTCACGGGTTTCTTGTTGAATGTCATTTGTATGTTGTGAGGTTATTATTACTGTTAGGAGTATAATCCTATTTCATATGTGTGTGATGACTGCCAGATGTTGTCTCTGATGAAGTAGTTCTTTGAAATATGTCGAGTAATATGGCATGGAAAGTGTTTGAGGATTGCAAGTGTTTTTCCTTTTTTCTCTTTCCTTTAATTTCCCCAGTACATGGTCTGATTTAATCAAAGGAGAGGTTTGTGACAGGATTGCTGCCTTTTGTTGTCTCTCGCGTAACTACGGTACTCGTATCAGTAAGGATCTTTTTGTCTACTGGTTTGATGGCTTCTGTGTAAGCTTTGAAAGGTGATTTTGCTTTGGCATTTTGGAAAGGGTCAGTGAAGTCCTTGCATTCTTGTTAGCTTATGGTCTATTTTTATTTATTGCTATCTTATCTTGTCTACTATTGGATGTTGAAGTATACTCCATAAAAGGATTATAGTATTGTCAATTAGAAGAAATTGTCAAGAAAAGCCTCACATAACTTGGGTACGAAAGTAGTGTGGAATGTAAAGCGTGAGAGCACCCCCACTTCAATAGTTTACTTTTGGGATCGAGCATGCCGTGTTAGCACGCTCTGCTTGAGGGAGGGTGTGTAACGAAGAGCACAAGAAGGGCGTGAAGTGAAATCTCACCTTGCATGGGTACAGAGTAATATGAAATATATAGTGTGAGGGTACCTTCGGTTAAATAGCTACCTTTTGGGATTGAGTTCTACCTAAGACCATGTAACATGAACACGTTGCACGTCAGGGCGTGAAACGAAGTGTCATTGTACTTGGTTACGAAGGTGATGCAAAGTACATAATCATGAGCTCACTTCAACATCTAGCTTTTGAGGTTTAGTGCAAACCAAGACCATGGCATGTAGAATAATTAGCCTACATATAACTCAAAATAAGACAGTAAATTTGGATATATTGGTATATCAGTCTTTTCTTGTTGCTTATTTTCTCTCTTTTATCTGCTGCTTTCATGCATCAAAATGTAACAGCTGTTTTTCTAAAACCAGGGTTGAGAATTTATTGTATCAGTGCTCTCCTGCTTCATAGAATCTTGTTGGACGCTCTTGTGCTGACACTTTTTGAAACCATAGGATCATTAAGTTACACTAATCCTCTCTTTGCAAAAGTTGTGTACATTGTTAATTTGATTTTCTTAAAATTGTGGGATAATGGATGGGGATTTTGTTGACAGAATAATGAATGATGCAACTTTGAGCCACACATACGATTGTTTGCTGTGGGCTCTCAGGTATGTTACTGTTGAACTGCTTACAACTACCATCTGCCTATCACCACTTTCTTCTTAGTGCATTCAAGAGTTTGTATACAAGTTGGATGATTGTGTGCTTTGTGGCTCTAATGTATGTATACTTGGTTTTAAGGAGTCTGCATCAACTCTCTTCTGTGCTGCTGCTTTTAGTTCCTAGAATGGAGGCCTCCTCAAATGAGGTATCTGGTTTCATCAGTTATAATCCCAATCTATCTTATTCATTATGAAAATTTCGAATGCTGTCAGGTTTCATTCTGTAGTAGTACGAACATCATTTCAAGTTAAATGTTCTTTGGTGATGAGGTGAATTTCATATGTATATGGATGGGTTGAATATTGCAGGAGTCATTAATAACTAGAAGGAATGATTCAAAAGGAAACAACTTTTTAATGCCTTGATTATTATATTCATGTATGGTTCAAAGTTCTACGTTGAGCCTCCCATCATCCTTTAAGGTAAGAGAAAGATCATCTTAGAGTGTGCTTTTGATGCTTCCATGACCTGTAAGGTGGTTAAAAACTTTTGAACTCCAGTATTAAGTTGAGTTGCATTTGATCTCACACAATCTTAATGTTTAAGGATGAGGTCTCAACAAACTCTGTCCGAGTAAGAAAGATATTATACATTTATAGTCACTTGTATCCCTCAATGTTGCAGTCACGTGGTGGTTAATTACTATTGGTTCCATGAGGTTCCTGAAAATGGCTTGGCAGTTTACATTGTATTTGTTTTTGAAGAATTTTGAATCTCCAAACTCTTTAGAGTCGTTTACACATTCTTTGGTTCTGTAGGGGTTGTTATTACAGGGTAAGTTCTCTTTACTGGCGGTTATGAAAGTTCTCAAAAATTGTAGGGGAGTCATTTTGTGGGATGGATGTTCTAGAAGTCCATTGTGGCTTCCAATAGGTTGTGCTTTTTATTCCCCCAGGCAGGTATTATAAATTTATATAGGACCCTTCCCTGACACGATGTTCTGGATGCCTAGCTTGGGGCTTCTTACCTCTTCCTGCCAACCGAACATCATTGTGCCACATTAGTTGTTATTTGTTCTTAATGGGTAAAATCTAAAAGATGCCCCATTACCAAATGATTGAGCAGTCTGTGACACCTGTGGTTGGCCTGTAAACGGTGTGTCTTAGAGTATTGTCCTGGCCTCCTGGGGCTACTTGAGAAATCAATAGATCTGGTCTGCTGTGAGTTGTTTTTTGTGGTTAAAAGTGGAAAATGTCTGTCAACTGACTAGATTTTTCTTGATACCTTTTTCTTTATGCTAAATTTCAGAATAGCTGGCTGAAGAAAGAAGCTGGAACAACTCAGAGGAACAAGTTCAGTTTCAAGCTACTGATTTGTAACACTGGGCATGACTGTTCAATGATCTTCTAATTCTGTTGTCTTATGGCTATAATTCTTTATCATGTCTTGTTCTATATATATAGTGGGCATTTCTCCAACCTTGATTTTCTTTTTTTGGGTAAATTAACTCTCCAACCTTGACTTCGGGTTTGTTTTGAAGAAACAGAATTAAAAATGATTAATAAAATAGCACCATAAAATGCAATGGCGAATACATTTATCAACTGGTTTTCTCGGCCAGTATTTTTTCCTCTAATGAAAACTGTAATAACTTTTAGAAGTGTTTCTGCAGACTGACAGAGTTTGGCACACAATATGGCGCTGTTTGATGAGTGGCTTACCTGTATTCAGTAATGTTGCCTCTGTTGTAAGTTTTGCTAAGGAAATCATCTTTTTGTACACGTAGTCACCACTTTTAGTGTTGCAAAATCAAATGTGAAAAGTAAACCTTTGTTGTTTTGGGTGTGGAGCCCATTATTACCCTTTGTTTTAGTATTGTGGTAAGAGGAGCTTTGTTCCACCATGTTTGCACCTGCCTGATTGTACATGTGAGCGCTGTGAATGTGTCTAAGTTTTGAAATAATTACTATAATCATATAGTTGAAACTAGCGTACTGGGATTGGGCATCTTGAGCATCTCTTTCCTGCATATTGGATATTATCATAATCGGTTGCAACAAATGTAAATAAATACCGGGTTAAATTGCTGACTTATATTATTTATGTGAAATGAATTCATTCCTTTCCCCACCTATTGAACAAAATTGAGCGTCCCCATTTTACTTTGTGTGGCTTGGCAAAAGTTTTGGTAATAATTGAGTGCCGACAGCAAATATCAGTTCTGGAGATATCTATGGAGAGAGATGTGCACTGGTCATATGAGCAATTTAAATAAGAGTCGGTGTCCCAGAGAATCTCGTTATATTATCTTGGACATTTTATATGAGGACAATATGTTGTCCCTTGTCTCTCGTGATTTTTTTTTAAATGCCAATTGATTCTCTTAACATTTATGGGAAAGCTATTGTTAAAAACTTTTTCCAAAGTTTGTCTATGAGATTTGTCAAAGCTGAAGATTTTTTAGTTCGTATACTACCTATGATTTTGCGTAAAACATGAATATCCTTGTATATAAGGAAAAGAGGTTCTTATTTTCTTTTATTAAAAGAAAGATTAGGTGATGTACGTCATTACATTTGTAGAGGAACTAGTCTGAATATACGAGCTCTAGTAATCCCTTCTCTGCATATTGTTAAACAATCCTACTTGCCGCATACCATGATATCTTATTCTACTGGGAGAAACTGAATGCTGAAGTTTTCTTGGAAGTTATCCGCTGAGAGGTACCTATTGAAATTGCTTGCTTTATTACAGCTATTTCAGAATGTGAAATTCTGTACAGATGGCTTGCTCACTGTTTGAGCTGCTACTACCACACAGTATAATATTTGGTTCATGTGTGGGCAGATGCTGCTTTGATTGTCCTTGGAGACATAATATCTAATGTAAGTATGCTTTTCTTTCTCTTGGAGGCTCCTTACGCTTAGCTGACATTGGTTCTCTTGCCGCTTTGTCTTCCTTGTTAGCATTGCTATGAATACATCTCTCGTTTTAACCATTACTATGGTACACTTTTTTGTCAGGACTCGACGAATACATTCATTATACCTCAAGATGTATTGGACCTTTGTTTATTTAAGCAGCTGCAATCGGTGTAAGTGTAGTTGGTCAACTGAACAATGTCCTTACATGTGCATGTTGGGGCTTGTATGCCAAGGAAAAAGTTGCCACATTTCCTATATTAATCATCTGTAACATCGTTTCCTTTAAGTGTCGATATTGTACAAGGACATAAACGAGGAGCATTTTCATGTGCAATTAATATTGCTAGTTGCAGTCCTCTCAAAAGAAAATAAAACTAGTAGCAGGCTTTTGCGGCCTCAAAATGTGAGTACCAACACTATTGATAGTATTTCAATGAGCTGATTTTGTGTGCATGGTACTAGTACTTCTTTTAGTGATATTGGGGCCTTGTACATTTCCATTGAATCACAAGAAAAATCATTAGCTGGGGTCCTGAAACCATTAGTTGATACAGAGGTCAGTGGTTGATTGTGGAAATGCAGCAGCCAATTGCCAAATTAGTTGGTTGATGCATTACCTTGTCTACTTTTCTCTTAATCATAAGTGTTGGCCTCTCTTAATCTTCAAGGAAGCATAGGTTAATATTTCCGATTATGAGATACTAAATTATGCTTTCATTGTCTGGAATGGTTCTGGTAATGTTTCTTTAGTTCCTTGCCTTCAGCTATTGACCTTCCTCCACTAAGCTATTCCTTGTTTTTCTGTTGTGAGTCACAAAGCCTTTTTCAGGAAAAAATAGCTTGCAAATCTTCTGTGCCTTTGTTGATTCTTTCATATTATCAATCATCATACTGCTTAGTTTAATGATTTGTGTTCAAATAGTGGACAACAACATTGTACATATATACTCTATGACTTTTGATTGATTATGCTTTTCCTTCGACTTAGTCCTGGAAATAAAGTTTTAACTAGAGTACCAGGACAGGTAATGTTAAAGTCTGCGGCATAATGGTATCGAGAGTATCGAATGCTACTTAGGGGAAATCGGTTGTAGCAGTTGTGAATTTTTTAAAATCTTTTTTGATAAAAAAACTTTTGAAATTGCTAAATCAACCTTGACGGTCGAGTATTGGCCATAACAACTGTGAACTGGTCTGAATTGAAACGGATTGATATGTAACGGGAATGGCCGATACACGCATACGCTTTTTCATTTCACTGGGCTAATGGGCCTAGTGTTATCGGAAGGTGCCAAAACTGTTATGTATTGGTTGATACGGTATGTGATGGCGAATATTTAGAAAGTTAGTCCTTAATAGTTAATATTTACACGACCAGCTTGTTGATACCCATAACTTACCTTGACAATACTAGGAGTAGCCCCTCCCTATGCCTACGCACCTTCCCAAGAAATTTATATGTGGGGATTCACTCTGCTGATAAACCTAACCAGCAAAATTTGCCTTTGATAACTCGAGGACTTCGAATGTATAGTATTATAGTATCCACGTTGTGAGGTTTGTTTGATATTCATATAACTCCTGAAGCTTTGTGTGGTTCTGTCTTAACTTGTTTCGTTTGTACGAGATTCCTGTATCTTATTTCAATAGGATTTGTAATCTCTGGTATCTATCCCTATGCAGGCCAGTCTTGTGCTTCATTTCATGTTATTTTTCAAGAAGAGGCTCTCAAGTAAGCAAGTATAGCTTTCTGGTTTTCTTTTCAGTCACAATCTCATACTTTTAGACTTTGCTTGAAAACAGTGGGAGCCATTTCAGGTTCAAATAAATCAATAAAAGCATGACAGCCCCTTTTCTAGTTTAGCCTGACCTTTTCCAGTATTGTTTTTTGCATGGTGATTGCCTTGTCTATTAATGCAAACTTTTTAGGTTCACTACCCATTTCATCATTGTCTAAAGGGACTTGCA
This sequence comes from Rhododendron griersonianum, assembly GCA_018127125.1. Taxonomy (NCBI): domain Eukaryota; kingdom Viridiplantae; phylum Streptophyta; class Magnoliopsida; order Ericales; family Ericaceae; genus Rhododendron; species Rhododendron griersonianum. The sequence goes on from CM030789.1 coordinate 17,613,469, forward strand.
TGCACCTGGTTTGGAGTGTATTGGCTGGTCTAAACCATGGGGTGAGAGGTTGTGACGATCTTTGAGAGCAATTTGTGTCTTATTTTATTTGTTTGTGCATCTTATTATCTGCATGTGGAATAGAGTTAGGACTTCAAACAACATGTGTAGCATACATGTTTGATATTTGAATTACCTACAGAGCTTGAGATATTACTGTGGCATTCTTGTCTGTAATCTGTCATCTATCGTTCTGTGCAGGTTGACCTTCGTGACAGTTTACATCTCAGACAAAATCTCTTGAGGGCAGTTTTGGCTCTAGTAAACTGGCAGGTTTGCTTGTTTAGTATACTGAAGTATTTTGTTTATCTTTCTTGGTTGTTCTGTAACATCTATATCCGTTGGGTATATTCGTAAAGTTGGCACTGAAGTGCCTGGGATATTCATTCAAACAATTTGAGGTTCATGGGTAAAGAAAAGTGATGTTCTGTCTCTAGGATACTTTTAGGTCGTAGCTTTTTTTCTTGAATTTATAAAGTTACCCTATTCTGACTTTTCAGCCTATGAACCTCGCTTCAATAGTGTGTAAATTTCACCGATCTCCACTAATGTGTGTGACAATCAGTAGCCTAACCTTAGATTTTTGAGATGACGGAGATGTCCCTTGTCAGACTTTTAGCCTGGTGCTATGAATGGAAATTGTACTTATACTTTTTATCTGTTCAATTACTCTTACAAAGTGTGCTGCTAATAAGATAGAATCTCACTTACGAGTTACGGCAGGACAAACCTTCGCATCCTCTGTTTTATCTTCTCCTTGCCATCAAGATACTCTCCCTTGCACAAGATCTCCACCACCGACTCATCTCTCATCTCTCTCTCTCTCTCTCTCAACCAGCGTCATCATATTCCACCATGACAAACACAGCCTTTCCATCCAACACAAAAGTCACTCATCTCATATCACATCTCTCCCTAATGGTCTTGAATGATCCATGGGTCTCCGGTGTTAACCCGGTGATAATTTGACTTTGTCTCAAAACAGATAATGTAGAAACCTAATCCCACATCTACAGGGACCATTGCTCCTTCCAAATTCCAGAGATGGTGAACCCTATCCATAAGAGACTTGAAACCAATGTTTTTCCCCAAGAGCTTGATAATTAGGCAGCCCTTCCAGTGAGCCCTGCTCCGTTTGAGACGTTCCTTTGAGAATGTGATCTTGATCTTGGATTTGGTTTGGTACATTTCATAACAGTCCATTGCCTCATCATCATCACTATCCCCAAACTCTGCGATTCTTTTCTCAATATCCTCTTTCGAGAGACCAGGAGCTTGGATTAAAGCGAATTTGAAAGAGATAGCAGGGGAATGTAGAATTCCGTTCTCTTTCTCCCGGGAATTTGGGTTATCAGAGACGCCCATGGTGACCTCCACAGAGATTGGAACCTCTTTAGGGTTCTCCATAGCTTGTGCCAACAAGTTCTCTTGAGGTGCTGACTCACTGGTTCCTAAAATCTCCATATCACTTGATGGATCTGTGATGGGAGTGGAACTAGTGGGGGGATCTTCCTTAACTTTCTTGGTGCTCCTCTCAAGATGATTGAGTTCTTAGAGTGGGATTGAAGATGGGGGAAAGAGAGGGAGGGGGAGAGAGAAGAGAGCATTGTGTTTTTCACTATGGGTCTTATGTTAGTGATGAGTTTGATGGATGTCTATTTTGTCTCCACTTCATTGAGTTTGATGCGTTTCATTTTTTTTTCTTTTTGTGTATTTTCTTGCACATCAAAGTTAACTTTTTGGTAAATGAGTGTGTACTTTGTGCTTGCTGTCTTAGCTGTTTAAGTGTTGTACAAAAATTCTCTTGAAGTTCGAATTGCAATCCTTGTTTCTCAGATTATGGTAAATGTAATCTGTTGCTTTGCTTCATTGCGTAGAATCTATGGAGCATGTGTGGTACGGGTATGGCGGTACGAAAGAATCTAACAAAAAAACGATATGGATGCGGCTGCGATACGCCTGAAATGTTTTGAGTATTATCACTACTAGGGTGCACTATATATATGTGTGTGTGTAAATATAACACTATATGAAATAACTTTTAGCTGTAAATAGCAAGATACAATATAATCAAGTGTGCTGCATCTTGAGATTCTTCCTAGAAATTACATTTATATAGGCTTTATTTGTTGGGTGCATTGGAATTGAACACAAGACAAAAGAAACTAAACACTAGACTGGCCCTCTCGCATGAAGCTCCAAGCCTCCAACCACTTGGATCCCAAGGGTGATCATAGTCTGCTATGGGGGGTCTTCGACCAAAATCAGCATCAGACCCATTGTTTGCTAAAATTTCACCATATTCATTTTGCTGCCCTTGGAGTGTGTTGGATGTGTGAAGTTCTGACTGGCCCCTTCGTCCATCTTATATTTAATATTACTTTTGGGGAACTTCAATTGCTTGAAGGAGTTTTTATTAATTTCAAAAAAATAATAGGGTATCCTCTTAATAGAAAGGTTGAGACATGGCAAGAAAGCCAAGAGGGCCAAAGAACTGTAACATAAATAGTAGTTACAGTTCCGAGCCTATCTAAAGTAATAGCACCCTTGACCAGGAGATGGACAAAGTCGAATCTATTGAAAATTGCTTCACGTTTACCTCAATCATTCAATGAATGTGCAGTGGTATTGCCTTCTCCAAAGAATGAGAAATACTATGTTTCGTAGAAACAATGTTATGAACTACAAATCAAGGAAGGGATGTAACAATCTCAAGAGATGAGGATCCCATGTCAAAGAAAAGCTTGACCCCAAGCAAGACTGCTTTCGCTTCTGCAACAAAATAGGAACAACATTTCTAAGAAAATTGTTGTAGCATCTTCATCAGCTTTACTACTTCCTTCTGTATTTGAATGCAATCATCTACAATTTCTTTTTGTGTGATGTTCAATGGTTGAATTAATGTACTCAATCCGACAATAATTACCTCTAAATTTGATAATCCTTGTACTTGTATTTCTTTCATTTTACTTAACTCTATTCAACCATTATTGTCCCTCCACCGAGTGAACTTAAACTACCTTTTTGGATCTTTGAAAATACTGCATCTACTTAGAATATTAATGATATAGAGAAGAAATGAATGCCAAACCTACATAGAAAGAAAAGGAAAACAACGTTGTTGCCAAACTTAGGAACCTAACTGCAATGATTTGGAGGAATTCCGTTTAGCCATTTAGCTTTAGACAAGGTCATGGTCTTCACAAGTGCATATCTTTATTGGGCTTGTTTTGATGCACTTGAATTTTTATTGGTTCTAGATAGTTGCCAACTTCACATTTGCTTCACCTTGGACTTATTCTGATTAATGAAGATGCAGTATCAGATAATTATATACTTGTCTTCACAAGCTCCCTTGTCAAAGTCCTTTCCTTTTTCGATACCTTTCTTGTCTGTGTGGAAATTTCTCAGCTTCAAACTATTGGATTACATTGCTATGTTTTTGTCTAAACTAATTTGTTATGACCCTTGAATGAGAGGATGGAGATTTTGTGAGGACTTGTTTTTAGTATCCATCAACTTGATAAAGCGTATCCCCAACTACATGGGTCGGTGACATTTTCTTGTTTCACCTTTTCGTTCAATCATAATCCAGGGTAGTTACCATTTTACTTCTCTTGATGTTAATACATGGGATACTCTCGACTGAAACTTCTCTTGATGTTAATACAAGGGATACTCTCAACTGAAAAGGGCCAAAGAGCTTTGCTATCATTTGATTTTCTTGATCTCATTGAGGTTACTACTGAAATATTGAATCGGCACAATATTTGACCAGTAGTGATTGGTGAAGAAGAATTTGAGAAGCTAAGCAACAAAGATCACAGAGTGCAAACTAGAACTTGTTGGATTTCCCAACACTAGAATGTATATGCTTGAGTAGTAAGTGTGCAGACCTGCACACACACACACACACACACACAATATGTTTGGAGTTTGCGGACCCTCAACCACATTATCTATGTGCAGTAAATGGAAAAAAAAAATTGACCCTCAGCACCCTACACGGTTCATTCTATAATTTTTGTTGCCCGTAAATTTTTTGCAAATATCTCTTTTTGTCCCTATTGGTTGAAGTTGGATCAATCTTCTGCTCTTCTCTTACTCTCTCATGCTGAAGTAGGGATCTGAGTGACACTTGGGATTGATAAGGGTTCATACATAGTAGTGTAACTGTTGTGTTGTTTTTGGTAAACTAACTATCATTGCACATTATTGTAAACCCCATAACACACTTTTACAAACTGTGAATGTTTTAGTAGTATCATTACTATCGTATTGAAAACTAGGAAATATAACTTCCATGCGGAGTCAGCAGTAATATTGTGGGGAGCACATTTTGAAGTTTGAATTAGCAGAGAATTTTTCTGAAGCTTTAGTTATTCATGCTATGCTTTAGTTTTGTTGTCAGCCTGAAATTATTATTTATTTCTGGATTTATCTCTGCTTTGTATTTCCGGTGCATTTTTACCCAAGCTAATGTTCTTTGTCATCATAATTATCTTTTCTTGAGTTGATCTGGTCTCAAATTCATGGCATTAATTCAGCTTACTTACGATTGCAATGATTTCACAGTTTACTAAGCCATCAAGTTGTGGCCCAAAATCCCGTTCCACCTCTGTTAAGACAAAAGATTTTACTTCTACTTCGACTGCATTCATGATCTCAAGATCATCGTGGGACAAGGTATGACTTTCCATGTATGGTAACTATAATCGTTTAATTTTTTGAGTAACAAAACAAAATCGAACCCTTTAACTGAGGATATCCGAGCTTCTGGAAGTTGATAATCTTGTAGGTTTTTTTGTTACTGTGAAAACTAACTGGTATGAGGACTGGAAGAAGAGAAAAATAGAGGAATGAAATGAAATTGAGAAAGACTACGACTTTGCCTGTTTGACTAAGACTATATCTCGACATTCACTGGGTCATCTTGATGTTTTACCAAGTTTACATGGACTCCTCTAAATCTACAAAGTACTCACCCCTCGGATAAGGGTGAGGGATCTGTGTCCGACATCTTTAATTTGACCTTCACCTAGCAAGCGTAGTTCGTACTTATTCGTTTTCTTACCATGAAATATTGGTAGAACTCTCGTATGGTACCTGAAAATTCCCCAAGGGACACTAAACACCAAATATCCGAGATAATGGACGAAATATACTGAAGACATAATTAGAGCTGGACAATCTATTACACACAGCCAGCACCTGTACCTCAGTCCATGTAATATAGTATAAGTCTTTATAGTATTTCTGATTAAAACTTGTTGCCTTTACTTTTTTGTCATTAGTCCTCTTATTCTACATTTATACTCTTTCTCATATTTCTAGTTTAGTGAGAATTTGCTTTTGTTAAAAAGCCTGCTACAAGGAAAATCAGCTTTCATTCTCCAGTAAGTTGCAATTTATCTATCCTATCATATCACTGACTTGGAGTCAATTGTATTACAAAAGCATTGTTTAGTTATCTTATCAACGAAGCCAGCACAACCCTTAGCTATGTATGCGTAAATAACATAGTTTCTATAGTTCTAGTCACATGAAATGCTTTGAATGTAGTAGTTTAAGATTCAAAAGCTGTATGCAGCAAGAAGTATGTTTGCCAGTAATTTGATGTCACTTTCTGTAAAACGCTTACTCTCATCGGCTACTAAAATCAAATCTTACTGTATTGGGTGTCTCCTGGCTGGTATATGTGTAGAATAGCTAAGAAAAGACCCAGTCTTAAGTTTTCATTTGTCTTTATCAGGCGGAAAATGTGCTATTGTTCCACTTATCAGGCCCTGTGCAGATCAAGCACATGATCTATTATCTTCTGTGCTACCATATTGAAATGTCGGCCATCAACTCCTTTAAAAGCATAAGCTATTAGAAGCAGGGGTAACAAATTTTGTTATACCCTCAACAATTGACTTCTTGCTTTCCTCCATTTGATTTCTTTCCGTTAGTCCAGTTCAGAAACATTTATTTTGATGGATATTATGACTTAGAAAACTTGGGATACTCAGTTCTTGTGACTGGTGAAACTTCTGTGATACTTATTTGGTTTTATTTATTTTATTTTATTTCCAGTATCTAGAGATGCGTTTGGTTATGTTTTTAGTTTATCAAATACTAAAACCATGAGTTGGTATATTTTCTCTCAAAACGAAACAAAAAACCTGTTTGGAAACATTTTGTTTTAAACATAAGTGAAAACGAAAACAGATAAAACCTGTTTGGGTAGTGAAATTTGATTATGAATTGTCTCTAATTTTTCTTTATTTTTATGACTTCTTTATCTTCCCTTCAGCCTTCCCCATCACCATCATTGCTATCGTCAACCTTAAATCACCAGCAACATTCCAAACCTTGCCAAATCCAGAATTCTAGCCCTAATTTTACTTATGCCCACAAATCAAACACAATTGTGCAACTCCCAAACAACCAAAACACCCACAAATTAAAATGTGGAACTTACTACAGGAGCTTCAATGATAAAATTCTCTGAATTGTAGAAAATCAGAGCAATATGTCCGATCAGCCAATTGAACCAATTTTGCAAGTCGTATATGTGATGATGGCAAATCGTCTTCGATGATGATTTTCTGAAAGAGAGATGCTCGGTGGGAGCTAGAGTTCCATTGACGTTGTTGATTGGGATGTTCTTTTGCATCATAGCGCAAATTAGGGGTGATTTTTTAAACCGGAAAACCGGACCGGAAAGGAAAACCGGACCAAACCGGTTGTTTTTTCCGGTTTTCAAGTTGAACTGGTCCGGTCCGGTTCGATAAATGTAAACAAATTTTTCCGGTTCGGTTTTCGGTTTGAGAGACTTAGACACCGGACCGAACCGGACCGGATTTAAAATTTTCAAGAGGTGAGGCTCGAACTCGTGACCCCAAGCGTTTACACAGACTCAGCGTGCCACTGGGTTGTCTGTCCCTCTTTTACCCAGATATGTGCAGCCTCTCTCTCTCTCTCTGGATGAATCCAAACCCTAAAATGACTCCTTCAGCAGCTGGAAGACAACGGTTTCCCCCCTTCCCAGCTTCCACCGGGACTCAAACACGACGACGACGACATCGAATCCGATTCCAATCAATCAACCCAAATCGAACAAGGTAGTACTAATACCATTTTTACCTCTGATTTCTACAGCTGCGGAACAGATTGTTCTTCTTTGTTGTACGACGACATCTCATCTTCATCGAACAAACAGACAAATCAAGCGCTGTTTCAAGTGTTGTAGGTCACAGATCCAAACTTTTTCAGCTATGTTTTCTTCTTTACCTTTGTATTTTTTTTTCATTTGTTCTTTCGGAATTTTTTACGGATCTAAACTCTCACTGATCTAAACTCTTTCATAATTTTTGGGATTTGAAATCAATTTTTCGGGTTTGATTTGGGAAGTTTGTGTTATGGATTTTTCTCATTTTGGGAGTTGAGGTGAGGATTTTTGCGGGGAAACCGGCCAAACTGGAAAAATTGAACCTGAACCGGCCAAACCGATTGAAACCGGACCGGTTGTATTTCAACCGGTTCCGGTTTGCATTTTTCCCAAACCGAATATCCGGTTTCTACCCAAAAAATATGCCAAAACCGGTCGAAACCGGACCGATATCACCCCTAGCGCAGATAGAGAAGAAGAAGAAGAGGTAAAAGGGAAGAGGTGCGCGAGTGGGAGAGAAATCTTGTTTATTCTGGCGTGTACTTTTTTTCTGTCCCTGTGATTCGACCTTGGGTTCCATGTGCCTAACTCTCGGTATTGTTCATCCCTCAGGCACATGATTCTGTAGGACCATCCAATTGTGCTCTCAATCCTCGCTCTGCGCTAGCGCTCTTAATTCTCGCTCTCGTGAATATTTGTAGTTTGGAATGTCTTTGGAAAGATTTTTTTGACGCTTGTGCTCTTGGTCACACACGTTCACACGCATTATCTTACTTACTTCATCCGTGTGTTTTGTAGGAATTCGTCTTATAAACATGTGAAAACACAAATTTGGTTTTTGCAGAATTATTGAAAACTTGGTAAACATATATAATAAAAAAAGTAAAAACATTTTACCAAACACATTTTGTATAAATGTTTGAAAAAAATATAAATGCATAAAGAGAACTATATAAATAAAGTTATCAATTAGGCCCTAGATGATTTGCCAGGTTTGAAGGCGAATATCAAGAATTAGTCAAGAAATATTATTCATGCTTGTAGAGTACTATTCAAATACATAAATATGGAAAATTATAAATTGTTATTTGGTTTTCTATATTTTTTGTCTGTTTCTGAGTAGTGATTTGTTTTGCAAGGTATATTGGCTATTCGTCAATTATCTTCTTGTTGCTAAGTCAGCAATTGTGAGTAGAATTATATACCCTCCCTTTCCTATACCCTTCACACACCCTCTCCCTCTCACACTCACACATGCGCACAATTCACATCCCTTTCCCAATCTCCCGTTCTTTGGAAATAAAAAAGGACAAATAAACAAAGAAAGTATGGGCTATTCAGAAAATAGGTTCTTATTGCCATTCTAATTCTTTTGCTGTATATCCTAGAGCTGTGGTGCTTATTTTACTGCTGTTCTATACGTGGAGCACAGGTGCGAGGAGCATTTTAACTGCCTCACCTTGGGGAGCCCTGATTTCTCTCATGCTGATGTAGTAAGTTAGTAACTTTGTTATGGTTCCAGTAATACGGTATATGCTTGTATGGTGCTTCATTCAGCATATAAGAAATATACTTTTGACCATTTTTGTTGGCTTCACAAATCTTCAAAAAAGACAAGAATTGATATTGTAAATTTTACTCCCTCATTGTTTCCCCTTGTGTTTTTGGCCAGCTTCCACACCACATCGCAATATTGGTCTCGGCAGTCACTCAAATCAATGAACGGGACAGCTTGTATGGTATTATCCAGTCCCACAAGGTTAGAAGTAAACTGTAAAGTTAATGTGTATTGGATTAAGATTAATCTATCCAGTTCTTGAGATGAGTTGTAGGCATCCAGTATAAAATTTTCCTCTACCTCATCTGAAATAGCTACTTGTAGCCATCACATTGAAGCTTTTTATATACTTCATTTTTTTTTCATGTTTTGGTACCTTAATATGTTTTAATCATAGGTGAAGGATCAATACATCCCCAGCTATCATGGGTTTTTTGTTATTGATTCCTAACTGGAATTGCTGTGTCTGGTTTCCATCTTATGTGATCTCTAGTTCTTATTGTATATCAGAAAACCATTGTGTCACTATCATGTCTTGGATTCTTAAGGTCGCTAGGTGGTATATGACTACATTCTGCACTTCTCACATTCGTGTACTTTAGACAGATGATAATTCATAGATGGTCTCGTGCTGTCACTTAGATGTAGTTTTATTCTTTGTCAATTGAGTTAATTTTAGTGAAGGATACTTATTTTCCTACCTTTGGAGAGAAAGGACTCAGCTTCATTTTGATAGCGGATGCCTTTTTAGCCTTTTGATCAGTTGGTAGTCTAGAAAGCGTAACCCCTCCCTTGATAATTTTTTTGTAGTTTTTATAGCTTCTTTTTCTACAGTGCCGCATGGGATTGTTTTGGATTTGCTGCTTTTCGTTTTCTGTTGCTTATGGGTGACATTTTTTGTCCATAATTTTTACCTTTTACCGGGAAAAAAAATGGACACATCCTGTATTTCTCTGCTAGTTCCCTGAATGAGTACTCTTGATTAGTAGAATTGGTGTCGGCCTGAGTAGCTGAGATACCCACTACAATGCCCTCTCCCAACTATTTTTATTGGGATATCAAGTATAGAAACAGTATATATTTTATTGTTTTTTTTTGGTTAATTGTTGGACGAAGAAACTTTAACATTTCTTAAAATAAAGCAAGTAAGAGTGCACAAGGAGCAATGTCCTTGACTGAAAGCAACAGTATTATCATTCACAGCACTTTTACTTCAGATTTAAATAAAGAAAATACCAATAAAAGAATTGCCCACAAAGCCACCTTGTCAAGAGAAGGCTTCCTTAAGGCTTTCAGAAGAGCTAGAGTCTTTGGCTTTGTGACATGGCTGTTTTCCTACTGGCTGTGAAAGAAGAAAAAAATGTTGACACTCTTAACTACTGTGGACTCAGACATGCACGATGTGTTTCTACAATTTTTGTGCTAGCTAGCCTGAATTCTCCTCCAACTATGACAGCAATTACCTGAGTACAAATAACCCGTTTGGTCATCTCCTGCTGAGGATGTTATAATTCAATATACAGTAGTATGGTATTTGATGCATTTCTCAATTTGGTTTGTAGGCCTCAATGAGGATTACGTAATACACCACAAATACAAATTATGAGAAGTTAGATATATCTATTGATTCTATTCTAACTTCATCTTTTTATTTGATTCTATTCTAACTTCATCTTTTTATTTGTTGTGATTACACATATAGTTAGCCTCACAAATTGTTACCTTTGAACATGAGGGAAATTGGAGCAAAGTGCTGGAGTACTATGACTTGCAAGTCAGATCTGAGGCAGAGATTCAAATGGAAGGCTCTTCCAGACAAAAGTTTCATGAGCGTTCCCAAGAATCCCAACCAACAATGTCTCTTTCCTTTTCGAATACAGAAGATGAGATGAGACAAAGGAAACCATACAGAGGGCTGATTAGATATTTGCAGCAAATGGGTTGCACTCATATGTTGGACCTATACTGCTAGGGTTTGACTTCTCGTAAAGGCCAGTTTGAGCAGGACTTGGAATTCTTTGAACTCCAGTTTAGGCTCTTATATGATTTTTTGTTTTATGCATACAAAGGATAATGTTACAATGTTCCTTTCGCTGTTTTTGGGTCGATGTACCTAGTTATTGTTTTTTTCATTTTTATTTTCTGTCTCTTGTTTATTGTTATCTTTGATGTTTCCACTGAGTTTCTTGATTAACTTCTTTCCAGTACGAGGCTGCTTGGCGAGCTGGAAATTGGGATTTCTCTTTGCTGTCCATGGGAGATAGCTCTTCCCGTTTGAGTCAAGACCCTACAAGAGGGCATTTCCATGAACATTTGTACAGGTATCGAGGATTAACTGATTTTGGTTTGACTTTCTGACCTCAGTTGATTGGAACAGTAAAGTTAAATAAAGCATGGAAAACAAATTAGGAACATATGATTTTGGATGGTGATAACTTATTAAGGCTAGCCCTAATGCCAAGTCAAACTTGTAGTAAAACTCTGTAGTTTACTTCCATCTGATGGTTTTGTGGTTAATTGGTTCTACATGTTGGCCTTAGTCATAGTCACTCTTACACCAGGCTTGAGCTAGAATGGTACTGCAAGTGGCTTTTCATACAAATACAAAGATTTATAAGTTTTCTGCCCACTTATAATGTCTAGACTCTACAATTTTCTCATATACACTTAAAAACCATCCTCTATCTTTTGGAATGTCAGTTGTTTGAGGGCATTGCAAGAGGGGGACTTCAGAGAATTTCACTCCACATTGAGAGATTCAAAGCAGGTGATAATTGTTGCATTTTCCTTTTGTTTCGAGTAGCAGTATATGGAACTTAACTGTTCATGGATTTTTTTATCTCTGGCAAGAGCTTGTGTTGTCCATTAATCATGCAAGCAAGGAGGGCACTGAATACATCTATACTACAATAATTAAGCTCAGGTTTTAATTTCCTGTGTCTTCATTCTCCATTTTGCTGGACCATCACCTTTTTATCCAAGTTTTGTAATTTCTTGTTGCTTCCTGCTTGTTTAGCAAATGGCTTTATGGAGTAGCACTCTATGGACTCAAGATTTTTTCTTCTTCCTATTTGCAAAAATTAGACGTCTTACCTATTGGTAGTCTGATGCTGAATAAAAAATTGAAAGCATTTCATGGCATAGCGTCCAACTAAAAGTCAATTGGCAATGAGTGGATAGGCCTCAAAGGCTCACATAATAGTTTGGGAGGGGTGATAGTTGGACTGTGTGGGACAAGCCCTAACAAAATCAAATAAAGAGATTTCAAAAACACATTCCGAAAAAAGGGAGGTTGGAAGTTAGTTATTGAAACTTACCCTTTAGATGGTCTCAGATTTCCATTAGTACTCGAAATTGTTGAACATCTTCAAGGCCAATGGAATCTAGTTGGAATGATATTGATCACTCAGTAGTTGTATGGTTAGAGTTTCAGAGGAGTAATTGAGCTTGGGGGGTTTAGCTCACAGTCAATAAATTTAGACCTGCCGTCAACATCAATAACCAGCATCTGAAAAGAGTCGCTAATTAGGGAATTACGTTATTCTAATCCTTATCGTCAATGACTCAAAATTCATATATGTATGTAACTTGCCTCTAGTTTATCAGGTAAAGATTTTCCTAACCTTGGTTAATACCTATGGGGATGCAAATATTCTACCATCTTGACATGGCTTGGAATTTGAGCTGGGCAACTTCTTTTGGTGAAAGTATGAAGTCTAGTACTGAGATGCGGAAATTATTATCTGAACCTAATGTCCCTACCCTGGATCAGGTACTGTATTTTTGTCGTGTTTATGACAACCAAAATTCTTCAATTTTCTTTAGTACCTTTGAAATCATGTTGAATTGTTATACAGTCATACAGACACGATCACTTTTCTTAGTTGTCAGATTTACTTCGTTCATGGAAACTTCATCATTTGATTGTTTGAGCAGTTGCCTCCGTACCGATATACAATGGAGTTAGTGGAAATTTTGTCCAACACATTTGTTTGCAAAGGTCGGACCAACACTCAATCCACCTTTTCTCAGGACCTTAGAGTGATGGAATAGAGCTGGCAATGCCTCTTTCTGTTTGACTGAGGTTTTAGTGTATGTCATAGCATCATTAGGCACATGAGGTAGTGGAGAACAAGTATTTTATGTCAGTTGTGGAAGAAACAACTGAGAAATGAAAACAAACACAAAAGCAAGAAGTGAGGAAAGGAAGTCTGATTTTCTACAATTTGTTTTTTCTTTTTGTGTTTTGGTTTTGTTATGAATCCTTTTGAATCTCTCCCTATAGCTGTCGTGGCTAAATACAGATTGGTGCTGCATACTGAAACGAGCACAACTACATATGAATTTGTTAGAACAATTCATAGCATTCAGAAGAGTTCTTCTTCAAATATTAAAGTGCACGGATTGTACGGGTGCAACATCTTTTGGATTTAGTGTCTACTCTTCGCAAGGTATCTTTGAGGAATCAAAATTTGTTATCGGTAAATCACACTTATTTGCGTGGTCTGATATTTTGTTTGTATTTTGAAGGGCTCTAGATTTTCTCAGGCTGCTAGTGCTTTGCACGAGTTCAAGTTTCTCTGTGCTGGAGCTGGAGAACAAAATACTCTTCTTCAAATATTAAAGTGCACGGATTGTACGGTGCAACATCTTTTGGATTCAGCGTCTACTCTTCGCAAGGTATCTTTGAGGAATCAAAATTTGTTATCGGTAAATCACACTTATTTGCATGGTCTGATATTTTGTTTGTATTTTGAAGGGCTCTAGATTTTCTCAGGCTGCTGGTGCTTTGCATGAGTTAAAGTTTCTCTGTGCTGGAGCTGGAGAACAAAATAGTGTCCTACATTGGCTTGGAAGGGTACGAACTTTCTCTTTAACTGTTGGTACAGTAGTAGGAATAATGGAACTCCTCTCCGCTTTTGTATCATTGTCTAAGGTATAGTTTAGTTGACAATGCATGTTTATTGGCCTCGGGCTGACATCTTCCAATTGTTGTACCAGAATAAGCTGCATCTGAACCAAGAAGATATTTGATTCGTGGGGATTTCTGGTCCCTGGCAATTGTTTTTAATTCCAGGCATCTGAATGAACAAACTATACCTCATTGCCACAGATCCTTCTAGCTACGCTTTGATGACACTGTTGCGGTCTTTTGACGTTCTGCCGTAAATGTTTGTCTTGACAAACACTGTAAATGAATAAGAGCCAATGACATGCATCAATACTTGATATGTTTCTTTTGTTTTGAACCCATAACTTGGATATTTATTCTGCTTCACACTAGCTATGTCACTTCACATTTAGGGACAATTCATTGTTTAGTGCTTTCTTTTAAAGCTTATTATGGATGAGCTTTTGTACGGTTGTTTTTTTTTTTCCCATTCATATTGATCTAAAATGCCTACATGGTTCTTTCTTGCTCTTTCTCTTTTGTTTTGGACGAAGAAGCACTTGCATGATCATGTTTCTGCATCTGTATGTGAATTTACCTATAAGTACATATGCTTGCAGCTTGAAGAGGCTAAGCTTTTGCAGGCGCAAGGTCAGCATGAGATGGCTATCAACTTGCAAAGTACATTTCTCAAAATCACCAGTCCAGTGAGGTAATCTTAGATGTGTATCGCTTAGTTGGGAAGTGGCTTGCAGAATCGCAATCTAGCAAGTTAGTTATACATCACACATGAGAAAGAAGTATATATGGACGTTGATGCCTTTTGGTGTATAATATATAATTATTTTCCCCTCACTTCATGAATGTGATGATCATGTAGCTCTAGAACAATATTGGAGAAGTATGTGAAACGTGTAGTTGTGTTTGCTGAGGATCGTAGCCATACGAACAAGAAGTCTATCACAACACAAAGCCAAACACATTTCCATCTGGCACATTATGCTGATGCTCTATATAGGAGTTATGAAGAAAGACTTAACTCTAATGAATGGCAAGCGGCAATTAGGTTGAGGAAACATAAGGTGCTTCTTTTTCACGAGAATGTTTGAACCATAAGAAGCTAGAAAGAAACTAATGAAGGAAAGTAGAATGTACTATATGAGAGTTTGGTATTTGTTGAAAATTTTGCAGACGAAGGAGTTGGAAGCACTCAGTAGGTGACTAAAAAGCTCATCGAAGGCAAGCTTAGTTCACTCGTCTTTTGTTTCTTGATAACAGAAGTGCCAATTCTGTGTGAAAAAGTGAAATTCCTCTTGAGCTGTATTAACCTTGTCATGCCTTTTATGCCTCTAAATATTCTTAGGAAGGTGCTTCGCTTGCATCTGAGCAACTGTGCCTTTGGAAGGTGCTTCGCTTGAATTTGAACATTTCAGGGAAACTCATCATATCAGTCTCAATTAGGAAATGATGACCGATTAGATGAAATTCAAACTTCTAAATACTCCTTTTAATTGTCAGAATCCCTTTGTAAGTAGAGTGGTAATGAAGCTCCGCTGGAGAGAAAGCACTACTCTTAGGCCATCCACAGTGGTATAATCAAAAGTCAATTGTTTTTAAAGTTAACAATATTGGTGCAAAAAATGGCTCACAATGGTATAATCAAACTTAGCAACATTCTTAGAAATAATCAAATTTTGGTTTGGATAACCAAAACTAACAATCTTTTTCAATAATCAAAATTTGTGGACTCCACACCACATAAGTTAACTAGTTTCAAAATTTGTATACACGCATTTTTCAATTGGTATTTTTTTCTTCTCTTCTTCGCCTACTCTATATTTTCTTCACTTCACTCACAAATTATTTCTCTTTCTTTCCTTCAAAAAGTGAAATTCATATCTCTCGATCATCTACAATTCAATCCATCATCGCCGAATTAAGGTATTTCACTCTTTTTGTCTCCTAAAAAAATTCATAATGAGGGAAGAAAATCACCGATTTTTTCCCAAAATTAAGAGAGGGGATCGATATATTTTTGCCAAAAAAAAACGTAAATGGAGAGAAGTGAATGGCAGGAAACAAAGGGGTAGAGAGAGTGAAATTGTAGTGGATCCTTATTTTGGTTATGGACTAGAAGTGACCATTGTGAAGATCAATATTGTTAAGCTTAGCAACCTCTTAAATGAATAATCAAAAGCTGATGTGTCAACTTTTGATTATCCTTTTTTGATTATACTACTGTGGATGGCCTTATATCCACAAATTCTGCACTTTTGTTCTGTGTTTTCTTCCAAAAGAATTGCTCCCCAATATAGATCAAAGGCATCATCATTGAATTTCTAATTTGCAGTTTCATAATGGAGGAGAGATGAGAGAATTCCCATTGTTGATCTGGATTCTTTGAGACTCTGGATATGTATAGAGTGAAGGAGAGCATAGTGGACATGGATCTTCAGAGTCCTTCTCATCTTCTAGAAGATTGTTGTCACGACCTGGATTTTAACATAGAAATAAATAACTTATTGGAATAAAGAACCTTACTTGCCATCGTATTCCCAAAATAATGTCCCACCTGTTAAACCTTACAAAATAAATTCCCAGTTTCAAAAGAGTAAACACTTTGGCACTCCGGCCCCAAATATATTACATTTGCTCGTAAAGACAAATCATTAAGTTACAACCTCATCTTTATCAAAAGAAAGTCTATTACAAAGATGACTATGTAACTAGATCAGAGTTAGCTTCCAAAAATTCTTTACACTTCCAGGCACGCAAGTCATGCAAGTCACTGTCCAGCAGTTAATCCTGAAAAGAAAGAATAGGTTGAGCTATGCTAGCCCAGTAGGAAAATCTTTACTAAACTTATGTGCAAGTAACATGCTAAGTGCAAAAGGAAACGAGTGAGAAGACATGGTCCAATCAAGCATGACAATGATCAATGTATTCCCTCTAACCATCCCGACAAGACTCGACAACATCAACCTCCACTAACTGTATTTCCACCACTCGCGTTACAGTATGACATCCCGTGAGTCACCGTGTTACCACCCCTTGAGTTACGGCGAATCCCAACACTTCGGACCATCGTGGTACCACCCCTTGCGTTACGAGGTCCACTAGAGTCTCCGTATTTCCACCCCTTGCGTTACGAGACTCCCTACACCAAACCCGACTCAACAACTTCCTATCTAACCAACACGTAAACTAAGACTCTCTCATAATCACACTCATGCATGCAACATCTCACATCGTGTCGACTACACCACCGAGATACCACAAATACTCGCAAACAATCAATCAGTCGATAAGTCTCATTATAACAAGGTTTACTCGAATGAACTTAGAGAGAAATCCTACTAACGAGAGGTCAATTGAATAAGGATTCACAAATCAATCATTGGAAGTCAATTGAAAAGCTTGTGATAGTGCATGAGGTGTTACAAGGGTGTTAGAAGTGTCCGGGGTTCAAAGCAATCGAAGTAGAAGCAACGAAGGCAAAACTGCCCATAATGAACTGGTATCGATACGGCCAAAATGGCTGTATCGATACAGGATGCTTATCAGCAAAGCCCACTCTGTGTTAATCGGGTATCGATACGGCAAGAATCCCGTATCGATACGGAGAGGTTTCGAGCAGATTTTTCTGCAGATATCAGAATTTCAAGCTCAACAACAACAACAACATCACCAAGCACGGATTTCACACATTATCAAGCTACCAACACATAAATGTAGCAAAGAAATCCCTACCTCGGTCCAAGGAACGGAACCCAACACTTCGAACGAGCTCGAGCTCCCAACTTTCAAAATTTGCCGCGATCTCTTTCTCGAACCTCACCCAAAGCGATACGAGCCCGGGGTTGCGTAGAGGAGGTGAAATGAGGGTGGGTTCTTGAGAGCTTGGAGGTGTTTTGGTGGGTTTTTGAGTGAGAAGAGAGGAGAGAGAGAGAACCGGCGGAGGGAGGGAGAGAGGGCCGAGAGTTTGGTTTTGGGAAAATGATCCCATACTCACACACCACTCCTATTTATACTCTTAAATCAACAAATCACACCTTAACCCCTCAACCTTCCATTCTCTCACTTAAGCCCCCAATTCAAATATTCACAAATAAGACCATATTTTCTCAATTAAACTTTTAATCGATATTTCAAGCATTAAAATTATTCGGGTCTCTACAATCTACCCTCCTTAAAGAAATTTCGTCCCGAAATTTACAACGCAAGTCAACTAAAATTTATGCATCAATTAATCACGCTCATGTAACAACACATATTTCCACTAACAAGTTAACAATCATAAGGTTAAAAAGTTCGAGACTTACATCGATTAACTCAGAAATAAATGCGGATACTTCTCCCTCACTTCGTCTTCCCTTTCCCACGTCGACTCTTCCCTTCCGAGATGACTCCATAAGACTCGCACTAACGGAATGGTTTTACCCCTCAAAACTTGCTCGCGTGAATCTAGAATGCGTATCGGCTCTTCCTCATACGATGCATCGGCTTCTAACTCAAGTTCGGACCATTCTAGAACGTGTGACGGATCCGGCTCATACTTCCGTAACATAGATACGTGAAACACATCGTGGACACCCGATAACCTCGGCGGTAACGCCAATCGATACGCGACTTCTCCGATCCTCTCGATAATATCAAATGGTCCGATGAAACGTGGCGATAGTTTGCCCCTTTGTCCAAAGCGAGATAGTCCCCGACGCGGTGATACCTTAAGGAACACGTGATCCCCCACTTCAAACGATAGAGGTCGGCGACGGCGGTCTGCATAACTCTTTTGTCTACTTTGAGCGGTTATTAATCGTTGGCGAATTGTCTTGACTTGTTCGGTGGTTCTCCTTTGTGCTTCAAGAAGACGTAGTCGGATCGCTCTCATGCTCTCGGAAGTTTCTTGAACTAATTCTGGCCCAACCAAAGTAGCCTCGCCCAACTCGGTCCAACAAACGGGTGATCGACACGGTCTCCCATACAAAGCTTCATACGGTGCCATCTCGATACTAGATTGGTAACTATTGTTGTACGCGAATTCGACTAACGGTAAATGATCCTCCCAACTACCCCGAAAGTCCATAACACAAGCCCGAAGCATATCTTCTAGAATTTGAATCGTCCTCTCGGATTGCCCATCCGTTTGAGGATGATACGCGGTGCTAAACAAGAGATTTGTACCAAGAGCGGCCTGTAGACTCTGCCAAAAACGCGCGGTAAATCGTGGATCTCGGTCCGACACAATAGAAACGGGAATTCCATGAAGACGTATAATCTCACGAATGTAAAGACGACTAAGCGACTCAATCGAATCCGTAACTTGAATCGGTAAGTAATGTGCGGACTTGGTCAATCGATCAACTATCACCCAAATGGCATCGTGCCCCCTCGGCGATCTCGGTAATCCGGTAACGAAATCCATTGTCACGTTTTCCCACTTCCATTCGGCCACGGGTAACGGTTGCAACTCTCCCGCGGTCGTTGGTGCTCGGTTTTGACTTGTTGACATGTAAGGCATTTGGACACGAAAATAACAACATCTCTCTTCATTCCCGGCCACCAAAACTGTCTACGCAAGTCGTGGTACATTTTCGTTCCACCAGGATGCACGGCTAACGGTGAGTGATGGAATTCTCTCAAAATTTCCTCCCGACACGAAACGGGTACGAACAACTTTCCCTTGTATCGCAAACCTTGATCGGCGTGAATCATCCACCCTCTCGAACATTGCCACTAAGACACTTGGCACGAAACTCTCCGGCCTCCTCGTTGTGTTGTTGGGCCTCAATAACTCGGGTCGATAAGGTCGCTTGGCCCGTGAAGTTACACAATGTAACTCCTTCCCGAACTTCCTCGAAATGCAACGCATACAAGCCTAAGTCATTCATCGTTTTCCACTCATGGACGGCCAAACTCGCAAGTTGGGTCGATTTCCTACTTAGCGCGTCTGCTACCACATTCGCCTTCCCGGATGATATTGTAAATCAAAGTCGTAGTCCTCTAAATGTTCCATCCATCTACGTTGTCGCAAATTGAGTTCCTTTTGAGTGAACAAGTATTTTAAACTCTTATGATCGGAAAAGACTTCGAATTTCTCACCGTAAAGATAATGGCGCCAACTCTTCAAAGCAAAGACGACGGCCGCGAGTTCTAGGTCATGGGTAGGGTAATTTCGCTCATGAGTCGGCAACTGGCGCGAGCCATATGCTACAACACGTCCCAATTGCATTAACACGCACCCCAATCCCTCCTTCGAAGCATCACAATATACGGAATAACCAATTCCTCGTTCGGGTACAACCAAAACCGGCGCGGTAGTCAATCTCTTCTTCAATTCTTGAAAGGCCGTCTCACATGCGTCACTCCACACGAAACGAGTCCCCTTACGGGTCAATTTGGTCAACGGAGTTGCTAGGCGAGAGAAATCTAGTACAAACCGGCGATAGTACCCGGCCAACCCCAAACAGCTACGAATCTCAAATACATTCTTCGGTCGCTGCCAATTCATCACGGACTCTACCTTCCCCGAATCAACGGATACTCCATCTTTCGACACTACGTGACCCAAGAACTTAACTTCGGACAACCAAAACTCACATTTACTAAGCTTGGCATACAAACGGTTTTCTCTCAGAAGTTCAAGAACGATTGAAAGGTGAGATTGATGTTCCTCCTCTGAAGGCGAATAGATCAGGATGTCGTCCACGAAGACTACTACGAAACGATCGAGATAGGCACGAAAGATACGGTTCATCAAGTCCATGAAAGCTGCCGGTGCATTAGTTAATCCAAAAGGCATAACGACGAACTCATAGTGGCCATACCGGGTACGAAAAGCGGTTTTAGGAATATCTTCTCTCCGAACTCTCAACTGGTGATAACCGGACCTCAAGTCAATCTTAGAAAAACAAGTGGCACCTCGAAGTTGGTCGAATAGGTCGTCGATTCTAGGCATTGGGTACTTATTCTTTATGGTTACGCGGTTCAACTTACGGTAATCAATACATAAGCGAAGCGTCCCATCCTTCTTTTGAGCAAACAAGGCTGGTGCTCCCCACGGCGAAGTACTCGGACGAATAAACCCCAAGTTCTCCAATTCTTGCAATTGAATCTTCAATTCTCTCAACTCGGCGGGCGCGAAACGGTAAGGAGGTACGGAAATAGGTGCGGTACCAGGAAATAAGTCAAAGGTGAACTCGACTTCTCTCTCAGGTGGTAAACCAGGTAACTCAGTCGGAAACACATCCGGAAAGTCACAAACAACTAGGGGCAACTCCCCACGCGCAGACACGTCCTCATCTAAGGTTAAGCTCGCTAGCAAGGCGTACATCGATTCCGGTTCCCGAGACCCACACAAATACGGTTCCATCGGTTCCCGACGCTCCCCGAAGAACTCAAAACAAGCACCCCCAGACGGACAAATACGGACTCGACGCTTAAAACAATCTATGGTGGCGTGAAACGTAGACAACCAATCCATTCCCAGAATAAGGTCGAATCCTGACATGTTCAACACGATAAAATCGAAAGTAAAACGACGATCTCGGATAATAAGTTCACAATCCCGGCAAATACGATCTAACGGCGATCTACCCCCTATAGGTGTGTCAACAAACAACGGAGGATTGATGCTCTCAATTTCCAATTCCAAAGCATGAGCAAAAGATGCGGCAATAAAAGAATGCGATGCTCCCGAATCAAATAATACTCTAGCAAAGGAGTTAAACAAAAGAAATGTACCCCTCACTACCGAAGTCTCTGGAGCCTGAGAAGTAACAGGAGGTGGAATGGCGGAAGTGATGGCAAAAGCTCTTCCCTGAGTTGTCTGACCCTGAACGTGTCCACCCCGATGACCGGAGCCCTGAGTAGGTGTAGACGAACTAGCTCCTCTTTCAGCCTGAGATCCCTGTGGCGAAGCGGTTTGACGGAAATGAGACTGCTGCTGTCTCTGAGTGCCCCGAAACGACTGCCGACTAGAACCCTGTCCACCCCTCGATTGTTGCACTGATCCTGACTCACTACGAGCTCCATCCCCGCGTGGACAATTCCTAGCGAAGTGACCAGACTTCCCGCAAGTGAAACAAGTCCCCAGCAGCCGCGGACACTGAGCACGGATGTGCCCCACTTGACCACATTCGTGGCAGGTGATCGAAGACCTAGTGGTAACTCCTCTCGTTCCAAATGAAGAAGAAGGCGGAGGTCTAAAGTTTGACGGACCTTGAGAAATAGACATTTGATCCCGTTGTCTCTTCCTCCCTTGAGTACCAAAACTTCCCGACGATGAACTCACACCTCCCACTGATTGTCTCGGTTCCCATGTCTTAGGATTTTTCAGCACCTCTCTCGGTGTCTCAATACTCCTAGCACACTCCACAACTTCGGAGAACTTTCCTTTTCGTTGCGCCACAACATACTTCTTCACGGCGTCACTCAAACCCCTCTCAAATCTCCTACACTTTCTCTCCTCAATTGCCACCATCTCCGGCGCAAAACGGGACAAAGATTGAAATTTTACCGCATATTCCGAAACAGTCATGTCCCCTTGCTCAAGCTTCTCGAATTCATTCCTCAATTGATCCCGACTCGTTTCCGGAAAATATTGCTCCTCAAAGAGCATCTCAAACTCCGCCCAAGTCAAGTTCTCAACGTCTGGCTCATCTACTTGAGCCGCGGTCCTCGCCGCTCTCCTTGCGTCTTTCCTCGATTCCAAGACCGACTCCCACCACTCGCCGGCTTCCCCAACCAGTTGAACGGCCACAATTCCCACTCTAATACCGTCTTCGATGATGTTAAGAGCCCTAAAGATCTTCCGAATTTGGGTTAACCAATGGTCAGCTACCAAAGGTTCACTAATGGTTCCATCAAAGGTTGGAGGATTCCTACGGCTAAATTCCCGCATTGCTATCATAGCTCTATCCTCGGCATTCTCCCTTGGAGCTTGGTTCAACAGGTTTGCAGCTGTGAGTGCCGCGACAAGATCCCTAGCAAACTGCGTTTGATTCGGAGGCACACCTGCACCTCGACCGGCCCCAGCCCCCGGATTCTCCCCATGCTGACTAACCTCGTCCTCGGGAGGTACCCCACGGCCACGACCACGGCCACCCCGGTTACCAACCCCACCTCGTCGCACACGCGCTCTCGGAGGCATCTTACTACAATTATAAGAAAGAGAGAGTTTATCAACAACAACATCATTTAGTGAGGTCAAAACCTCCAACTATCCCAACACGGGTCAAAACAACGCTACACCACTCTGCAGTATTGAAAAGCTATGCCACGTAAGTCAAGCAATATCAATGCACACAAGCACATGCGAGTTATGAAAATTTTTGCGTGACATTTTAAACCCATGAGACTAGAAGTCTCCCCACGGTCTCTAGGTATTCTAAACCTAGACGCTCTGATACCAATTGTCACGACCTGGATTTTAACATAGAAATAAATAACTTATTGGAATAAAGAACCTTACTTGCCATCGTATTCCCAAAATAATGTCCCACCTGTTAAACCTTACAAAATAAATTCCCAGTTTCAAAAGAGTAAACACTTTGGCACTCCGGCCCCAAATATATTACATTTGCTCGTAAAGACAAATCATTAAGTTACAACCTCATCTTTATCAAAAGAAAGTCTATTACAAAGATGACTATGTAACTAGATCAGAGTTAGCTTCCAAAAATTCTTTACACTTCCAGGCACGCAAGTCATGCAAGTCACTGTCCAGCAGTTAATCCTGAAAAGAAAGAATAGGTTGAGCTATGCTAGCCCAGTAGGAAAATCTTTACTAAACTTATGTGCAAGTAACATGCTAAGTGCAAAAGGAAACGAGTGAGAAGACATGGTCCAATCAAGCATGACAATGATCAATGTATTCCCTCTAACCATCCCGACAAGACTCGACAACATCAACCTCCACTAACTGTATTTCCACCCCTCGCGTTACAGTATGACATCCCGTGAGTCACCGTGTTACCACCCCTTGAGTTACGGCGAATCCCAACACTTCGGACCATCGTGGTACCACCCCTTGCGTTACGAGGTCCACTAGAGTCTCCGTATTTCCACCCCTTGCGTTACGAGACTCCCTACACCAAACCCGACTCAACAACTTCCTATCTAACCAACACGTAAACTAAGACTCTCTCATAATCACACTCATGCATGCAACATCTCACATCGTGTCGACTACACCACCGAGATACCACAAATACTCGCAAACAATCAATCAGTCGATAAGTCTCATTATAACAAGGTTTACTCGAATGAACTTAGAGAGAAATCCTACTAACGAGAGGTCAATTGAATAAGGATTCACAAATCAATCATTGGAAGTCAATTGAAAAGCTTGTGATAGTGCATGAGGTGTTACAAGGGTGTTAGAAGTGTCCGGGGTTCAAAGCAATCGAAGTAGAAGCAACGAAGGCAAAACTGCCCATAAGGAACTGGTATCGATACGGCCAAAATGGTTGTATCGATACAGGATGCTTATCAGCAAAGCCCACTCTGTGTTAATCGGGTATCGATACGGCAAGAATCCCGTATCGATACGGAGAGGTTTCGAGCAGATTTTTCTGCAGATATCAGAATTTCAAGCTCAACAACAACAACAACATCACCAAGCACGGATTTCACACATTATCAAGCTACCAACACATAAATGTAGCAAAGAAATCCCTACCTCGGTCCAAGGAACGGAACCCAACACTTCGAACGAGCTCGAGCTCCCAACTTTCAAAATTTGCCGCGATCTCTTTCTCGAACCTCACCCAAAGCGATACGAGCCCGGGGTTGCGTAGAGGAGGTGAAATGAGGGTGGGTTCTTGAGAGCTTGGAGGTGTTTTGGTGGGTTTTTGAGTGAGAAGAGAGGAGAGAGAGAGAACCGGCGGAGGGAGGGAGAGAGGGCCGAGAGTTTGGTTTTGGGAAAATGATCCCATACTCACACACCACTCCTATTTATACTCTTAAATCAACAAATCACACCTTAACCCCTCAACCTTCCATTCTCTCACTTAAGCCCCCAATTCAAATATTCACAAATAAGACCATATTTTCTCAATTAAACTTTTAATCGATATTTCAAGCATTAAAATTATTCGGGTCTCTACAATTGTCTTCTAGACACTCATCACAGTCACAGGCATCAAAATAACAATGGCCTGTTTTTGGGTTTTTGAAATAGAAAACTGGATGGCCACTGGGTTCAAAAATATTTAATTGGAGGGGAAGATCCAGAACCATCTACAAACATGTATATCAATTCTTGAGGGGAAAATGACAGGATGGGTGGAAGATGAGGTAGAGGCTTCTTTTGGGAACGAGACTTCCACTGTACCATCAAGTTTTGGGATGAAAGTGGATTTGAAGATTGAACAGGTATGGGCTTTTGTTGATTATTCTCATAAGTTGTAACCCAAGATTCTGGGAGAAGCTTTAGAGGCTCAGATCAAGAAATCTGACGTGGAACATGGACATAGGAGGCTTGGTGAGGTGCGTTGACAGTTAGAAAAAGGGCTTCATCTGTGGAGGAGGGTAATGACATGTCTAAGGCATGGTTTTGAAGGCGATTGGCCATTTGGTAGTGGAGGGTTGCTGCGTATGTGGTAGAAATTTGGGAAGCACCACCAATTTGAACTTGCACTTTTAAAGTTGTTAACAGATGAGGACCTGCTAGTGGCATGTTGAAATTGGGATAAAAGGTAAAGACCACAGTTCCAACATTTAAAGTGGTTTGAACTGTAGCAATACACGCATGCTGGTACTGTATAAACTTGGTATCTACCAGAGCAAGTCTGGAAGTAACAGGTAAACCTTTTCTGCCATGGAAAGTGACAACCAACCTAATTGCTCCAAAGTGAAGACGAGTAAATCCTTACCAATCACTCACAAAATTCAAAAATGAAGAAAATATGCGCGCCAAAACTGATCTTGCATTTAGCAGTTGCATTCTGCGAGTTGGATTTCCTTGAGCAACAAAATGAAGCTGGTCAATCTACAACCAACAGGAGCTACACCAGCTTTAGACCAGCTAATTGAATTTGTTTTCCCAGCTTTCAGCAATCAAACAACTGACCCACTTTCTTTCACCAGTTCGGCTATCCTAACACCCAAAAACCAAGCCCTCGATGAGATCAATGACACAATGATCTCCAAATTCCCAGGAAAACCACACATCTACTTGAGCTTTGATATTTTTTCTATTTGACCATATAAGGCAACATTATTTTTACAGAGATTCATTGCCTAAAAAGTGAGGATAGAGAAGAATAGATCACTCTATGTTCAAAAGATAACTCTATAGCTTAATATTTAACATAGAATGATCTAACGATTGTAAAGGTTGCTTCCGTCTATATGCCTAGACATTTACAACAGAAACCGCTTTGTTTTATAAAATAGATATAGATTAATCAAAGTTGAAATTTTTTACAAATGGCAATTATCGGATTGCTTTTTCACCATCTCTCCTAAAACAATTGGTGTTAGAAAGAGTTTTAATTAAGTTTTTTATGGCATTCGACATCGCACCCGCAAGTCTATTTTTAGAGCGGTCTGCATTGTGTAACCAAATATCAAGGGGGCACTCTGGGCCCAACAACAATAAAACAAAAGATGTACTCCACTAAATTTAACACAAATAGGCTCTAAATAAAATTAAAAAACAAACAAACAATGTGTCTATTGGGTTATTTCTAGTCAACTACTCCAAATAACTCAAAATGAATTTGGCTCTTAGCAGGTTGGCCTCAATATAAAGAAGCAATGGAAATTTCCTGTATTTAAGCGTCCGGTCATTGATAAGTGAGAGGGGCTGTAACTTCAAAAGGACGGAAAAAAAAAAAAAACTGATTTGGGAAGCTAACATAAACACCGATAAGAAACAAAGCAATGGGAAATGATATTCACTTTTGCTGAATCTTTTACTGGAGGAGAGAAAATATCTCAAGGTGTACCAGAACCCGCGAAGAGTCGATCGATTGGTCCGACACCGAAGCTACAAAATTTACCTCTCACCCACCACATGTATTCTTTTACACATCCTTCTCACACCTACGTACCTCTCACCCACCCCTTGTATTCTTTTCCCTACCCCACAAGTGCAATTTTGTTCACCCTTCTTAAAAGAGGGTGAATATTACCCTCCTTCCTATTGGTTGAAATAGTGTGGATCCCATCACAAAGTAATGTCATGCTTACCATGTAATAAACTTTTTGGTAAGTATGACATCACTTTGTGGTGGGATCCACACCATTTCAACCAATAGGAAGGAGGGTGAACAAAACTCAACTCCTATCGGAGTGCAATTGATAGTTGTCTGTTTTCACACCTACCACTCACCCACCCTGTGTATTCTTTTCCACATGTTTCTCTGTTTTCACACTACTAGCGGGGTCCATCCCATACACTTGACAATATGCTACTCTCTCGTCCCAATTTGTTTGTTTAATTTCGAAATACGTGTCATTCAAAAAATTGTCTATGTCTCAAAATTCATAATGTTTTATATAATTTCAAAAACATCGTATTATAGACCTAATCGAGATCTATCAAACAAGATTCATATTGCATATACAAAACATTATATACCGAAACATATAGATAATTTTGTAGGAGGTCCCAAATAGTGAAAAGAGACAAATAAATCGGGACGGAGGGAGTATATAGTTTAAAATACATGATTCACCTGCTCTTGGAATATGAGAAAAAAATACCAAATAATGGATATCGTCCTCTTTCTGTAGTGTTGTTTTATACTCCCTCCGTCCTTTTTTAAAGTCCAGTATTTCATTTTGGGCTGTCCCTTAATAAGTGTTCATTTTGTAAAGTTAGTAGGTAAAAGTTGGTACATTTTCCATTTTACCCCTAAAAGTAGATTCCATTTTGAAAAATTAGTGAGTAAAAGTGTAATGATGATGTCTCCATAGAGGGTAAGTAGGAAAAGTGGAGGTAAAAGTTGATGTGAAAGGTATAATGATGATATTTTCTTAATAAGTTGGAGTTACGAAGTGGGACACTTAAAAATGGACGAAGGGAGTATAACAAAAAAAATTCAACTTCGGTCCGCATTATATATACTTTTTTTGACAATTTTCATCAAGATGAATGATTAATCAAAAAAATATGGCGAAAATCTAAATAAAAAATTAGGAAAAATAATAATACCAAAATAAAAATTTAGGGACAATGGACATGTATTTCTATGTGTGTGTTGTGTGTTCATACCTTGAAGGGTAGTGAAATATGGACCACTAATTGTGGAGATGGTAAGGGTTCAGATTAACTTAAATACTTGGTATTGGTAGTTAGTTTCTCGAGGTTAATTAATTTTTCTTTTATCTTTTAGGGAAAGTTTTTGGAAATGAAATGTCGAAAAAATATAAAATTATGAATCAAAGAGAGACTATCCATTTAATTTAAGACATAGTAAAAAAACAAACAAACAACGTGTCTCTTTGGTTATTTCTAATCAAATTCTCCAAATAACTCAAAATGAATGTGGCTCTTAGCATGATGGCCTCAACATAAACAAGGCATTTTTTAGCAAATTGCCTATTTTTTATTAACTTCAACAGAAAATGAAAAAAAAATAAAAAACTGATTTGGGAAGTTGACATAAACACCCATAAGGTACAAAGCAATGAGAAAAGATATTCACTTTTGCTGGAAGAGAGAAATACCCCCAAGGGCTGCAAAATTGACCTCTCACTCACCAGGTTTATTTTTTTCACATCCTTCTCTGTTTTCGCACCTACCTCTCACCCACCCCTTGTATTCTTTCAATGAATGAATGCTAGGTACAAAGAAAATTTACTCCGAAAGTATTCCGAAAAAAGTAATCTGTGGTTGAGAATCACTTTGATAATTGAGTCACACACATCAAAGTGAATCTCAACCACTAGTTGTTCTTTTCGGGATACTTTCAGGATAAATTTTTTTTGTCCCTAGCATTTTCCTATTCTTTTCCCTATCCTTGTCTGTTTTCACAGCTACCTCTCACCCACCCCGTGTATTCTTTTCCACATCTTTCTCTGTTTTCACACTACTAGCGGGGTCCATCCGTCTCATTTTCCCGCTATTCTATCTAACAATTGATAAAGGAATCAACATTTTGCAAACAAATAACAAAAGAAGGGCACATAAGACTTGTCATCATAGACAGTCCCATAATACTTGGACAATATTCCATATAGCTATCAAATTCAGGACTCACCTAAAGAAACTAAGAACATCCCAGTTTTCCCTTACCATCCCCTTTCTCTTCAAATCCAAAGCTACTCCGTAAACCAAAAAAAGAATGGCAGAGGCTGCTGTGTTCGGACTTCTATCCAACTTCGCACCCTATCTCCGAGAAGAGTTAAACTTGTTGAGTGGAGTACGGGAAGACATCGAATACATAAGAGCCGAATTCGAGCGCATGACACATTTCCTCAGAGTTGCAGATGCTGTAGAAGATAGAGACCCGAAAATCAAAGTATGGGTGAAGCAAGTTCGAGAAGCTGCATATGACACTGCAGATGCACTTGACATGTACATGCTTCGCCTTAGACATCATCATAGCTCCGGATTTCGCGAGTTTGTACGTAAGGTTTCTTTATTTATTAAGACTTTAAAAGCTCGCCACCAAATTGCTTCTGAAGTAAAAGGAATCAAGTCCAGAATCATCAATATTTCTGAGGGACATCAGCGATATAGTGACATATATGGCAAAATAGAGCAAGGCTCAAGCTCTACTCACTCAGACATCGCACGGTATGATTGTCGTGGCGACGCCCTTCTACTCAAAGAAGCTGACCTTGTGGGCATTGAAAAGCCTAAATCACACTTGATTAAGTGGCTGGTGGATGAGGATCCTCGGCTCAAGGTGCTTTCTGTAGTAGGAATGGGTGGATTGGGCAAAACCACCCTTACAAAAAAGGTCTACGATGACACAACAGTGAAGAGGCACTTCGAGAACCATGCTTGGATCACTGTTTCTGAATCATTCAAGGTCGAAGAGCTTTTGAAAGACATGATTCGAGTTCTCTTTGAAGAAGTCAGGCAACCACTCCCACGAGGATTGGACAGCATGGATGCAAATAGCTTGAAAGGTATAATTCATGCCTTTTTGCAGCAAAAGAGGTTTGTGCTTGTATTTGATGATGTATGGCATATTGATGCATGGCAAGTTTTAAGTGTTGTACTTCCCAATTGCAATTGCGGTAGTCGAGTAATTCTAACAACAAGAAATGGAGATTTAGCATCTTTTGCTAGCGAAGCATATCATGGCATGGTGTATAATCTCCGGGCCTTGCTTCCCAATGAATCATGGGCCTTGTTTTGCTCAAAGACATTCAGGGAGAGTTCTTGTCCTTCATATTTGAAAGATCTTTCAATAGACATCTTGAAAAAATGCGAGGGGTTACCACTTGCCATAGTGGCAATTAGTGGTTTGTTATCAACAAAAGGGAAAAGAGTGGATGAGTGGGAGATGATTTATCGTGGCATTGGTGCAGAACTAGAAGGAAATGACAAACTCATGAGCATGACTAAGATATTGTCCCTCAGTTACTTTGATTTGCCTTACTATCTTAAGTTATGTTTTTTGTACTTGAGTATTTTTCCAGAAGATTATCTCATTGATCACTGGAGATTAATTCGATTGTGGGTGGCAGAAGGATTTGTAGAAGTGAAAGAAGGAATGACAAGAGAAGAAGTTGCTGAGGGCTACCTCATTGAGCTAATAAATAGAAGTTTAGTTCAACCGATAAAAGTTGGGGAAGAAGGAAGGTTCAAAGCTTATCGGATCCATGACCTCTGGCGTGAAATGATAATTGCAAAGTCGAGAGAGCAAAACATTGTCACAATAGCACGTGAAAGAGGCAAAGCGTGGCCTGAGAAGTTGCGACGCCTCTCGATCCACCATAATTTGGAAGATATTCAGCAAAGTATTTGTTTCACTCACCTTCGTTCTTTACTCGTGTTTAGCGCAATAGATTCAGTGTCCATTTTGTCAAAGGTTGCATCCTTAGGCAAGGATTTAAGGCTGCTAACGGTATTAGACTTGAGAGGATCACAATTGGAAATATTCCCGCATGAAGTTCTGAACCTCCTTAATCTTACTTATCTAAGTTTGAGGGCGACCAACGTAAAAATAATCCCAAAATCGATCGGAAAACTCAAGAAGCTAGAAACATTGGATCTGAAAGATACCAATGTCACCGAGTTGCCTGATGAGATCTTGAAGCTCAAACATCTTCGCCATCTCTTGTTGTATTGCTATTACAAGACCCATGGTTTTTATTCTTTTCACTCTGCAATCGGCTTCAAAGCCCCGGCGGGAATAGGAAGTTTGTTGTACTTGCATAGTCTATGTGGTATTGAAGCAAACCAAGGGAGTAATAGTGGCATTGTGGTACGAGAGTTGGGGAAGCTAACTCAATTGAGAAGATTGCTCATTGCGAGGCTACAAAAGGAAGATGGGACTGTGCTATGTTCATCCCTTGAGAAGCTAAACAAGCTTCGCTCGTTGTCCGTTGTGGCAATAGAAGAAAATGAGATCATTGATTTAGATTCTTTGTCTTTGCCGCCTCGACTTCTTCAAAAACTCTATCTAAGAGGATGTTTGGAGAAGATACCGCACTGGATATCATCTCTTCACAATCTGAAGAGTGTACTATTAGGGTGGAGTAAGTTAAAAGATGTTGATCCACTCCAATCCCTTCAAGATTTGCCCAATTTGCTTTACCTTGGACTTCGTGATGCATATGAAGGGGATGGATTATTTTTCAAGGCTGGTGGGTTTCAGAAGCTTAAAAACTTGTGCTTGGTTGGCTTAGTAGGATTGAAATGGGTGAGAGTGGAGTCTAGCTCGATGCCTCTTCTTGAAGAGCTGTATCTCGAAGATTGTAAATTGATGATGAAGTTGCCCTCAGGTGTTGAACATTTGGCCAACCTTAAACATCTTGACTTGAGTGATATGTCTGAAACATTAATATCGAGCTTGAATAGAGACTTACAAGGTGGGGACTACTGGAAAATTGCACACGTCCCTAAGGTTTTTGTTAGGAAGGACTCTAAATCTGGTTATTGGACTGGTCGTTATCAATGATACGGTAGAACAGGAGGGGATGAGGATCTTCGAGATTGGGTTATCCCCACTATTGATGTGCCCTTTTCCCTCATATTTTGTTGGCATTTGTGGGAGCTTTTGAAAACTTGTTTGTGTAATCATGTTGTGAATTATATATTTCTTTTACGTACTTTTTTTTGGTTTTGAATAATTACTTTATCGAGAACCTCATATTTGATGTAATCAGCTTCGAAGCTTGCCTTCGGTTAATCGGTTTCCAACACATCTCTAGAAGAACCTAATTTTCCTTTATGCTGATTAAAAATATTTGATATGTTAATTTCCCTCGGTAATGTTATGAACTCTATGACTCTTAATTTTTTTTCCTACTTTTCTACAGATGCAAAAACTACATTTTTGTCTAAAACCTTTTAAAGTAATTTTTACCTTTTCACAACTTTTTGTTTAGTTTTCATCGTAATTTTTGAGATTTATCTTTCGTCTCGACGAGATGAATCAGAAAAATATAAAAATTTGGATCGATGTTTAAAAAAATTGGTGTTAGAAAGGGTTTCAATTAAGTCTTTTATGACATTCGACATCGCACCCGCAAGTCTGTTTTTAGAGTGGTCTGCATTGTGTAACCAAATATCATGGGGGCACTCTGGGCCCAATAGCAATAAAACAAAAGATGTACTCCACTTAATTTAAGGCAAATAGGCTCTAAATAAAATTAAAAAACAAACAAACAACGTGTCTATTGGGTTATTTCTATTCAACTACTCCAAATAACTCAAAATGAATTTGGCTCTTAGTAGGTTGGCCTCAATATAAAGAAGCAATGGAAATTTCCTGTATTTAAGCATCCGGTCTGAGAGTTTATTTGTTTTTTTCATTCTTTTTCATTTATCTCGGCTTCTCCTTCATCATCAAGGTCCATTTTTAGTTTTGCCAATGGTGGTGGTGATTGTTTAGGATTAATGATTTTATTTTTATTCGTAGATCAACGAATATAGTTGCTCATACTTCGGCAATTTTGTGTTTGTGAGTTTCTGATATTCTTACTTGGAAAGTTAGACCTCTTGATTAGTTATTAGATCCTTTGTGGATCAATAATCATCTTCTTTTTGATGTATTGTTAATTATGCTTTTTTATTAATGAAAGTATGCGACCATGTTGGAATAAAAAAAGAGAAAGAAATTGGGACCAATAATTGTTGTGATAATAAGGTGTTCAAACTAACTTAAATATTCGATATTGATGGTGAGCTTCTCGTGGTTGATGAATTTTTCTTTTAGCTTTCAGGGAGAGTATTTAGAAATTAAGTGTCAAAAGATATAAAAATATTAGCGGATGCCCGTGCCAAAAGGCACGTCGGAATGTATCATAGTCTTAACTTAAATAAATTGTCATACTACTCGATTGCTCTACGGGATAGTTGTAATCTCCACAAAGCGACAATTATCATTTTGAGATGAGAATAAATTATATACACCGTGGTGGATACCATTTCTTCACAACCTGAAAAGATTACAGTTAGGGTGGAGTAAGTTAAAAGATGTTGATTCACTACCATCCCTTCAAGATTTGCCCAATTTGCTTCACCTTGAACTTACATCGGCATATGAAGGAGATGGATTATTTTTCAAGGCTGGTGGGTTTCAAAAGCTTGAACACTTGTGGTTGGTTAGCTTAGTAGGATTGAAATGGGTGAGCGTCAAGTCTAGCTCGATGCCTCTTCTTAAAGAGCTACATCTCCAAGATTGTAAATTGATGTTGGAGTTGCCCTCGGGTGTTTGAACATTTGGCCAACCTTAAATATCTTGAATTGAATGATATGTCTGAAAAATTAATTTCGAGCTTGAATAGAGACTTACAAGGTGGGGACTATTGGAAAATAGCACGTGTCCTCAATGTTTGGGTTGGGGACTACAAATCTGGTAAATGGACCGGTCATTATCTATGATACGGTTGAATGGGAGGGGATGAGGATCTTCGAGATTGGTTTATCCCCGCTATTAATATGCCTTTTTTCCCTCATATTTTTTTGGCGTTTGTGAGAGCTTGAAAACTTGTTTGTGTAATCATGATGTGTATTAGATACTTATTTTGTGTACTTTTTTGTCTTCAATTAATTACTTTATCAAGAACCTCATATTTGATGTAATCAGCTTGATAGACTTTAGAACTTCAAAGCATGCCTTAGGTTTATCGGTTTGGAACAATCTTGATTTAAAGATTATGTGAAGTTCAACACATCTCTAGAGGAACCTAATTTCCCTTGGTGCTGATTAAAAATATTTGATATGTTAATTTCCCTTGGTAATGTTATGAACTCTA